>OX638096.1:10437464-15237464 GCA_951804965.1 Horisme vitalbata | reverse complement strand
ATAACAGAAGAAACTCTTATGATGAGAACTTAGAAAATAGCCAGGAAGACACGTAAGATCTTTATATCTAAGATGCCTTTATAAAACCTTATCGAGGTCTGTGGGTTGTAAGGTAATCCCTTACAACTTTACAACCCACGGGCCTCATAAGGTTTCAAACCTCCCATCATCTGAACCAGTGCCGGTCCTATTAACATTTTTAACTGGTGCGAAGACTAAAAATGGCGCCCCACTAAATAAAAAAAATTTAAGCAGTTGCTTTATTTTCCACCAGAAAAAGCAGTGGCTTCAGATTATTCTGCTGTCAAAAGTACGTGCGAATTACCAGTTTGCGCGAATACCTCTAAGTGAAGTGGTGGACAAATAAAAAAATAATTTAATGATTCATATTGAAAAACGGGAATTTTCACGTACCGTTACATCGGTGAAGGCACCGATCAGGCGTGTCGAGCCGAGCAGCAAGAGCTGCCGCACGCAGTGCAAGACGGGACGCGGAGGGAGAGCGTCGCGTTCACTCACCCTGATGAAGACTCTCTTAACGAGTCGAAACGCCGTCGGTGCCTTCACCGATGTAACGGTACGTGAAAATTCCCGTTTTTCAATATGAATGAGTTAATTCACGTTAGTTTTATGAGTAAAATTTTAATGATTGTTAACTGTTATTTATTATGTTCTGGTTCAACCATTATGGTATTTCCATCTTTTAAATGTATTTTTGATAGATGTTAAAGTCCAGAACTAGTGATTGCAGCCACATAACATTGAACGATTTTTGAATCGATTAATGACACCATCGTCGAATAAAAAAACTGTTATCATTATTTTGTCATTATCATTTTTGGGTCTTAATATCTCAACAAATTAATTATTACATCAAGAACTATAATTATTTTTATTATTTTTGTATTGCTAATATTGTAGAAGAAAATAATAAAATTAAATGGCGTAAAAAGTTTTGAATGAAAAAGACATGAAAACTCTTTTGTCAAATAACTTAGGTTTGAACATAGGTACGTCAAAATGATGTTCAGTGAAAACTGTGACAAGCATGCGTCATAGGAAAAATGCTTTTCACGATTGCTTTTTCACATGAACACAGGAGGTTGTTGGGCGTATGAGCAAACTAGAGCAACCAGTGTATGTTGTCTGGTAGGTCATTCTAAAATGCCTAATATCAATAAAATGTACAATAAGATGTCAATATACAAGTATTTACAGACTTACAGCTGGGTATCTCGAATTCCGAGATTCTTACCTAATTTAAGCTTAAATGACTGGACTATAAGGGAAATGGGAAATGTATTGAGATGACAATCGAAGGAGTTAACGTAAAAGAAGTTGACAATGTCGCTCCGGGACTGTGGTTTGTTTCGTGGGCTGAATTCTTCGTTAGCAAAAGAATTAAAATAAATTGCATTTTTATTTAAAAAAGCGAATAAAAGAAAACTTTTTATGGAGCACACAGATATTGCCCTAGACCGGTGTAACTTTTTGAAGGATGCAAAACAAATAGAGGACTGGGAAAACGTAATTTTTATCGACGAAACGTGGTTTAATGCTAACCACACTTTGTCGAGGTACTGGACTGATGATAATGCTGCGTCTACCTCAAAAGTACCTATATGAAAAGGAGAAAGATTAATCGTTTGTCATGCAGGAAGTAAAAAAGGTTTTGTAGATGGAGCTTTGCTAGCATTTAAATCAAAAAATACCGTGGAATACCATGAAGAAATGAATTCTGAAGTCTTTGAAGGTTGGTTTAAGGACTTACTGCTGGCACTAGAAGAACCTGTAAAAAATGTTATCATCATGGATAACGCACCATATCACTCTCTCCAGTTGAATAAAATGCCAACGCAAGCCAACAAAAAGTCAGATATCATAAACTGGCTTGTGAATCTATGTTGAAATGTTAACTGGTAAACATTTAAAAAACTAAAAAACAGAAACCTCTGTACGTTGTGGATGAAATCGCAGCTGAACACGATCACGCAGTTCTCAGACTTCCGCAATACCACTGCCAATATAACGCCATAGAACTTATTTGGGCACAAGTGAAAGGATATGCTGCCAGATATAACACGAGCCCACCATTTACAGCCAAAAAGATGCTCGAATTGCTAAAGAATGCCTGCAATTAAGTGACACCTGAAATTGGGCAAATGTGGTGGAAAAGACCAAACGATTAATATTATCGGATTGGGAAAGGGATGTGACTTTGGATAACATAAGAGAGCAAGAACCAATTCTAATAAATTTAGGCGAAGACTCACCAGTTGATGACTTGCCAGTTTGCTGTTGATCGACGATTAATAAATTTTATTAATATAGGTAGGGTATTAATATAGCTGTTACTATTTACGTATAACAGAAGAAAACAAAGATCAAACATCATCATGAATTTTCCTAACATGAATATCCTCAGATATTGCTTAGTACTCCAATCTATATGGGAATAAATTATAATAGATTGAGGAATCCGTAAAATGGAGTATTCAGAGGGCAAAAGATAATATTTGACAGACGATCACTTTTTGCAAGCAAATACTAAGCCACGCGACATACCTGCTATATAAATACCAATATATTGTAAATACCTATTTTTAAATATATTAGTAACATAAAATTAAAGTTACCTATTTTATGTCAAAAACTAAAACCGAGAAGTATTATCGATTATCGATTTTACGTTGTCAAATCGCTAAACCAAATATTTAGATAGCTGCAATGACTACTTCCATCAGTGTTTCTGAATTTGGTCCGTTTTCGGACTTCATTTGATTTCGACGGACTTTTTATCCTTATATTAGCAACTGGCAACGCATTTGGTAACATTTTTATACAAAATATTAATGTCTATAGGATTATTTTCTTATTCATCCTGTCATATTATTAAAAAGTGTTGTTTGATATGCAAATAATACAATTAACTTATTCTTGTCATCCATCTGTATGATATCTCTATCTATTAGGGCATCATAGCTAATTATGAAAAGTCATTAATTTATTACGAAAAAAAATTGATTGCAAAACGAACTTTTTTAGCTTTGGGTTCGGACTGTTTTAGTTAAGAACGTTGGCAGAATTCAGTTTCAAATGTCAAAAAACCTAAGATGGAAGAACTATAGTGAAACAAGTGACGGACAAAAGTTCACCCCGCCCCGCTTCCCGTTCCCCCACAATTTTGTTACACGACTCGCGCGCTCGGTCGAGCGTCTTTTGTTTCACGTTTTGGTTCATTTTGGCGCCCCCCCCCCCTTGAAGGCGCCCGGTGCGGTCGCACCGCTCGCACTGCCTAAGGACCGGCCCTGATCTGAACCCACAACCTCAGCATATATCTTACTGGGCCAGGCCACTACGGATCTAAATGCATGAATTATGGAACTAATAATCACGACCTCTGTGGCGCAGTGGGAAAAGGCCCGCCTGAGACGGAGAAGGTTGTGGGTTCGATTCCCGCCGCGAAACAAATGTTTGTGTGTTCTGCAAATATTTGTCTCGGGTCTGGGTAATGTATATTACTTACAAAAAAAATTTAATAAGTAGATAATATTATCATTCATGTGGTTACCATAGTGTTATAGTGCAGCATTATTTATATATTTAATGAAACAGGTGATAGTTAGATAGATAGATCTAGATCATGCTGATTCTTACTTAATACTGTAGAATCTAGTATCGCCGACAATTTCAAGCAATAAAATGTGTTAAATGTCTGCACTTGCTTGCATTGTTAGGACTTTTTTGTTTACTATGTTGATATAGATCTATCTAACTATTCTGGCACTAATTTGTTTACTTAAAAAACACTGCTATTCAGGAATTCGCTAAGCATAAATTGTTGTGCATTTGTAGAACTTGTAGACTTGTAGAGTTTACAAATACAAGTTGCGTCTCATAACATAGGACCTAGGACGATTTATCCAATGGACACGTTACTCGGCAAAACGCGCCCTATACCCCGCTGCCACTTAGGTAGCCTTTTAGCCTACTTGACCCAACTTCTATTGTCAGTACGTCTTTGGTTCTCAACGACAAACTATCATCGAAAAAATTAAAAAGTGCTCGGTTTTATTTTGTAAGAATTATAGTGACCGAACAGCTAATATTTCTTTTCACAAGTAACACAATTTTATTCCATAAAAGCAGCTATTTTTTCATAAAACGTAATAAATGTGATGAAAATTTTGCATTCACACCGCCATTTTAAAAAGTACTCAAATTTGAATGCAATGTAATTAAACTTGTGACCTACCGAATTATGTCGGATTATATCGTTCATTTTCCATTCACTCCACATTCACTCATTACAAAAATAACTAATAGGGCTTGACACTATCGATAAAAAATTATCGCAATTAATGAAAGAACGAACTCACACACATTCTGATTTCCAATTGATCCGCTAAGAAAGAAAGAGTGGGTCAAAGCAGCATGCAGATAAAAGGCGTGGATTCCAAGAAAACACAGCAGTATATGTGGCATACATTTTGAACCAGAGTGCTTTATTGCCAATTCAAAATATAAAAAACTGCGCAAAGATGCTATTCCTACCTTAAATCTGCCTGAATTTGTAAGTAGAGTTTGAAATGCCATACATACCCCCCCAGTTCAAGGGGGGACTCTCAAACAGAGTCATACTGATTAATAATTTTAAGGGGGTTATATCGGGTATAAAAAGACGTCTACCGAAAACAAAAGGTGGTGGTACAGCAACCCAAAACCCAGCCAAATACAAAATATGTTGTCTGAAAAAAATTATAACCGGAGAAAAAAATGTTTCAAGATTTTTATTTACACTGGGAGACAGCAATGTACGCGTAGCAATTCTCGTAGGTAAGTTCGCAAGTGCCTACTAACATACCTAGGTAATTTTAGTTGATAATTGGTAAGTAGGTAGGTACTTACCTAATTCCGCTGTAGCCTCGGTCGAACCAGAAATGGCTCATACTGAGCTCCTTCCCGTTCATGGCACAGCTGAGCTCTGAGCTCACCTGATTATTGACAGGTAAATCACTTCCTTGCACTAAACATTTATGAATACCTAAACACTGTCACTGTTCTATCGAATAACCTAACAAAAGTACTTACCTACTCTTAAAATAACTTTAATCGCACTCACTAAAACCCTTTATCAAGAAAACTTAGATCTACGATAACGTTAGTACCTATACCTACCTAACTACCTAGTAGTTAGTAAGTATTTAAGAAAACAATGCTAGAAAACAACAAAACCAAAACTCTTTCGCGAAAAGTAATTTATTTGTGTGCACTGCGTAAGTATCCTGTCCAGGAAGAATATTGAACACAAACTAAAAAATTAAATCAAAACATTAGAAAAATTAGGTAAACAATTCAGAAAATAAACCCGTAAAAAAAGCCGCAAAAGACACCGCGAATTTTACTAGATACGCCGGCACTGCTTCGTCATAATAAAATATATAGCTATTTACCTTATAAGTGCTCTAATCACATATTAATAAGGTTCAATTTTGTAGGTTCGGTTCCCGCCGCGGGACAAATGTTTGTATGAGCTTCAGATAAGCATGACTGAGACGTAGGTATGAGGTTGCAGGTTCGATTCCAGCCGCGAGACAAATGTTTGTGTGAGGTTCAGATAAGTATGACTTAGACGTAGGTATGAGGTTGCGGGTTCGATTCCCGCCGCGAGACAAATGTTTGTATGAGCTTCAGATAAGTATGACTATTGGGCTGGCTCGGCGTCCTACCTCCCTAGCTACCTATCTACTACTTAATTATAAGGTTCGTCACCGACAATGACTTAGACGTAGGTATGTCTTAAAATAATCTTTTTACCAAGTAAGTATACATAAATAATTGTAGTTACTACAATTTCGAAACGAATATAAGGTAAATAATATTCCTACATTTTCAGTCATTCATTCATATTTTATCGATACATTTCATCGACTGCATCAATCACTAGAGAAAATGTTCTACAATTGTGAAACAGTGACAACGCTATCTGCGGAACTGAAGCAGCAATAAAACACTCCTCCCGTACCCCGCAAAAAGTGGTCGACTGTGATTGCATTAACTTTTCGAGCATATCAGGTCCATTGGATAAATCGTCCTAGCATAGGACCTATAGTGAAAGATCGTATGCGCTGTTGTCCAGTATTGCCAATACGCGCTGATTTATTCGATTTGGGCGTCAATTGCTGCTTATTGAATTCCTGTCCTTAATCATGTCCATTGTAAATTCTAAGCATGCTCTGCCAAATGCTAACTGAACATTACCACCTCATTTCAAACTAAATAGGTTCATAAAAATTTATGTGCGCATTAATCGGCATGCCCTCGAACTAAAAAGTTCGAAAGGTAGGTTAGTGTTCTTATATATTTAATAAAAAGCGGCGATGGGCTTGCAATCTGTCACGTGGAATGCTAGCTGCTTGCAAAAAGTGGGCATGTATCGAGCGTAATGTTTGGACTGACTACCCCTGTTAAGGTATCCTCAATAGATTTGCGTACTAAGCAATATCTGAAGATATCCGTAATGGGGAAAAGTCGTGAAGATATTCGTTTTTTGTTTTTTGTAAGTATGAGAAGACTGAGTACCTACCAATCAACTAATTATTGCTAAGTTAAGGCATGGCTCCTACTATTACTACTCAGCACTAAAGTTGCAAAATCTCAAACGAACTCAATTCATTAATTTTCCATTCACCAAATCCATTTCACAGTATTATTAAATGAGCTGGTAATGTCCATTTCATTTGCAGTGATAAACTTTCCAAATCCGTGCCTGCAACACTCCCGTCACATTCATATTACAGCGATTTTTCTGACGATGATATGCCGACCAGAATTGAGAACAGCGATATCTCCTACCATTCAGCAAATCGCGGCACACCACAACCACAACCGACCAATCGAAGTCCTCCAGGGTCGCATCAGATATCGCCGTTGGCCAATACGAGCGGCATAAACCGCAGGCGCTCGGTATATGAAAAAGACTTCCCAGAAACAACTCTAAGCTCAAAATGGTCTTTGCCATTGATGGCACTTCTCTTAGGAGTTTTAGTCTATGCGATGATGCACAATAAAACAATTTTAACAAACAAAATTATTTACGACAAGTCGAGATTTTATAATGATATAGACATTCTGGGAAATAAATACCGTATTGATGATAATTCTGTATTACGAATGCAAACTGGTAAGTTTTTTAGGGTAGTATTTAAAGACAAACGTAAACATTTTAACGCAAATCAAAAAATTCATATTAAAATTACTGATTGCACAGCAAACACCTAATAACCCACTGTCTATCTGTGTCGATTTTGCTGCTGGATGGATTTCCGGGTGGTTATAAAAAAATGAATGTCTATCTGTGTCGGTTTTGCTGCGGGAAGAATTTCCGGGTGGTTATAAAAAAAATAAAAAAATAACACGCCCTGGTTAGTTTGCTGTGCAGTCAGTTGGTATTTTATGATATGCAATTAATAATATGCCGTTTTTTATATTTAAAATTTATTGAGTTATTATTTATGCTTAGCTATCGTCCGCGGCTTTCCTCGCGTGGTACTTACAGGAATAAAAAGTAGCCTATAAAGTTCTTCCTGATCTAGAACAACGTATTTGAAAAAATCAGCTTAGCCCGTTTAGTACTTTTGAGGTAAAAGAGGAACAAACATTTCACATCTCATATTTAAACTTTCGTCTTCATAGGTTGTATGCCCTTCAAATATTTGTCTCGGGTGTTTTCTATGTATATTATGTATGTATTAACAAAAAAATATATAAAATGCTATATCAGTTATGTGGTTCCCATAATACAAGCTCTGCTTAGTTTGAAGACTTCACAATACGCTCCACGTAGCCAAAGATCAACATAGTTGGCGAGATATTGTCAGAAAAAAGATTTACGGGGGAATTACGACCCTCAGTCATAAAGAGTGGGACGCGAGGAGTAGGAAGAATGCTGTGTGATAGTGTTCAGATTATATATTAATTGATTTAAGTAAGATCCTACTAATATTATAAAGGCGAAAGTTTGCGAAAAATATGTGAAATGTGAACATGTGTCATGAAAAATTACAGGCATTATTTATTAATTATTCCCTTGAGCCTTAACCTAGTTCTTCAAAGTACCGCACCCTTTTATTCAAACTTATATTTGTAGTATGTGGTGTGATGTTGTGTTTTGATATTATAAATCACACTAAATGCGAAAGGCTGAACGGATTTATGAAACTTGGAATATACCTACGTAGTTTGTGACCTGGATTAACACATAGCTTGGAGTTTCTTTGAAGGATAGGATCTGCAACGAGACTATCCAACATAGAACTAAAGTTGTCGTCATAATAATTGAAATAATTATTGGTATAATAGCAATACATTAAAAAATAATATAACAATTTATAGTACTAAATTAAGTGCTACATTATATGGAAGCGGCAATGGGCTGGCCATATCTGCCGAAGAACCGATAATCGTTGGGTATAAGAGTTCTTGAGTGGAGACTTCGGCTCGGCAAACCTAGTGTAGGACGCCCTCCGACCAGGTGACGATTTGCGAAAGGCTGCTGGTAGAAGCTGAATGCATCAAGCTGTGGACAGGGCGCAATGGCGCTCATTAGGGTAGACTTATTTCCAGCACTGCTAGGCTGATGATTGACACATATGCTTTTTATTCCAGTACCAAGCGAAGCCTCGGGCGGAAACTAGTAATTAAACAAGTTATAATTACAGGAATTGCAACGATATTTGAACGGCAAGACGCGGGCTCATTTATGTTCATATACAACAGTAGCGACGGTAAATTCGACAAGAAGGCATTTAATACGTTTATCAATGACGTCTCCATAACAGCATCTAAATATTTACGTACGTATTTCCTTTCAATACTCTTATTGTTTCAAGTAACAGAATTAGCTTTTTTTTATACTACTTGAAGATGGAACAAGCACATGGTCCACCTGATGTTAAGTGGTAACCATTACCTATCACAAAGTATTGCACTGTAGATCACGTTTTTCCGGAACGTGCTCTACGATGCAACGCCCTACGTCCTTTTTTCCTTTTTATCAACTTGAGGCATGAAGATGATAAGCCTCTTGTGCCTGTAATTTCACCTGCACCCATACCCATCAAACCGAAACACAGCTCAGCTACTTCACGGCAGAAATAGGCATGGTGGCAGTACCTCCCCGGACGAGCCCTCCACAAAGAACTCTACTACCTTATAAAGCTTAAAAGGTTGGGAAACTTAAATGCAGCTCCATTTAAGTTTGGTCATGTCTGTCGCATGCGCGATGACTCATGGGCTAAGATAACGCAAGACGGCGCCGCAGCAGACCGAGAAAAATATGGCGGGATGATACCTTCGATAGAGCGTGGGTACAAATAGCTCAGGATCGAGATGACTGAAGGGATCGTGGGGAGGCCTTTGCCAGGCTCATCGTAATCGTAACTGACGGCTAAAATCTGACGTCGAGCCAAAACAGTAGCGGCGAGCATCCGCGAGCAACCGAGAGCAGCCGGCCGCGTACGCGAGTGGGTCGCGGAGTTCGAGGGCAGCCGGTCGGCGCGTCAAACCTGCGTAAATAGCATTCAAATAAGGAACGTAACTGCTTTGTGGATGGTTCCTCTAGCAATGTTTTAAAATGCTCTCCGACGCGCGCCGGTTATTGTGAATCGTACATTAGCCATAGCAGCAGCAATAAGGAGGGACTCAATGTTGTGTCGAATGGAGCATCAGAGAATTTTTCTTCAAAATAAAATTAAAGTTTCCTAGGAACAAATCCTTCTAACTACAAAATAAAAAGCCTTTAATGATTTAAAATTTTATCCCACCCTGTTTAAGTAGTATAACAGTCATGTCATGTGCTTCCCATAATAAAAGCTATGCTTAGTTTTGGGCTATAATGATGCTATGTGATACTGTCTAGCATTATTTAATATTTATTTTACTAAATTTTGCAGGTAACGATAGCACTCCTGTAGATTACACAATGGTAGAAGGCTCCACTCTCGATATGGATGGGCACGGGGAGCTCATCAGCCGATTCCGGGAGGACCTGCACAGAACTGGTGTGATGCTAGTCACGCATCTGGAAGCAATACCGTCCGCGCTGGCCATGGCCTTTCATTACTACTGTGACGAGTACAATCCTCTCGTCAAGAAGAGCGCAATATTCTTCACACTTAACTTGGCGAAGTGTTCCGTTTCGGCAGGTGAGCTAAACAGTTTAGAAATGTGATCCTATCCTACAATTGTCTCTTACTTTTTTTTTTTTTGTTTTTATAATGCGGGAAGTAATCACACAGCATCATGTAGCCCCAAACTAAGCAGAGCTTGTATTATGGGAACCACATGATTGATATACTACACATATATTTTTTTTTTGTAAATACATACGTATCATACATATAAAACACCCAGACCCGGGACAAATATCTACAGAACATGCAAACATTTGTCCCGCAGCGGGAATCGAACCCGCAACCTTCTGCGTCTCAGGCGGACCTTCGCCCACCGCGCCATAGAGGCCGTCATTATTATAAGTGCAAAAGTTTGTGAGTATGGATATTTGTTACTCTTTCACGCAAAAACTACTGAATGGATTTGAATGAAAATTGGAATATACATAGTTTGTGACCTGAATTAATATATAGGCTACTTTTTATCCGGGTACTATGTGAGCGAAGCTAGCGGAAGCCTAGTGCTTCATAGTACTAGTTATAACTAACAAAATAACTAGTTCTTCGCCCGAGCTGAGAACGAAACTGAGCATTTACCCGCGTAGATTACATAAAACTAAATAAGTTTTGACAAAAACAAAATTGTAGGATGGATTTCTTTTAATAGGTACAAAAAAACACCAGCCTATATCAGTACACTGCTGGACATAGGCCTCCCCTAGAAGGGGTAGTACCCATAACCCCACGCTGGGTATGGGTTGGGGATCGCAGAGCTTCTTGCATCGCCGAGGATGAGCTATGACGAAATAAGCCGGCTGCCAGAGCGCCGTTGGTTAGTTAACAGGGTGCATACCGGGCCGGTGAGGCTTGGGTCCTTAAAATAGAGCACCTTACACCCCAATATGTTACAAAAAAAAAGTAATTTTTGTTTGTAAAAACATGCATATCATACATTGAAAACACCCAGACCCCGAGACAAATATCTATAGAACATGCAAACATTTTTGTCCCGCAGCGGGAATCGAACCCACAACCTTCTGCGTCTCAGGCGGACGTTCGCCCACTGCGCCACAGAGGCCGCCAGTAGAAGGTTGCGGGTTCAATTTCCCGCCATGGGACAAATGTTTGAATTATTTGCAGATATTGGTCTCATGTCTGGATGTTTCTATGTATGAAGTAAATATTATCAGTCATGTTGTTTCCATAATACAGCTCTGCTTAGTTTGGGGCTACATGATGCTGTGCGAGTGTCCAGCATTATTATATTATATATATTTATTTATAATTATCGAAACTAAAAGACAGAAATCAATAAAGTTACATGCAAACAGCAATCGCCCTCGTTATTTCGGAGACCTTTGTTCGCTTCGCTCACTCAATCAACAAGTTTAGTCGTTTCACTATTTTACTAAAATAATTGTTTCAGATAATAGATCAATTCACGCTGTGATAGAAAAATGTCTCGCACAGAAATGGAAAAGCGTACCCGCAGACAGCATCGGACCTTTGCTCACTAGGGTAGTGAGCGTAGTCATCGACCTTACTAGTGCGTTTTAAAAGCGTGTTAACATGGACTATCGTCAAGCCAGACGATACGATAGCTTCGTATGAAAAATGCACTATCTCCTCAAGTAATTCTCCTTGCTAACGATCTCACCACAAATGAAAGCATTTTTTATACATTTACTCCCCCTACTTTCCCCCTATCGATTGGTCCGACAGGCGAGTACCGTGCATATTTGAAAACGCTCTAACCCTAATCGGCTATTCTTCTTCAGTCAGTCGTAATAAAACGAGCAGTTGTTGTATGCGGAAAACGCATTGCGATTGACGCACACAATTTTATGAAGCTAAACGTATTGCGTTTGTATGTATTAAAATTGAGCGCGTCAATCGCAATGCGTTTTCCACAAAAAGTAACAGTGCATTCGCGTATCGACTGTATTCTGTGGTATCGATAAGTTTGTTGAAGAACGGATTCACTGTAATTTAGCTAAATCTAGCGGTTTTATTGCTCAGATATTACGTACACTGCACAGTTAGTGAACTGTATTTGCAGCCTGGGATCCCAGATCTCAATCGTAAGACATTAGGGATAGGCAAGTAGATATAGGAAGCGTTTTGGGTATTTTCCTGCTAAGTACTAATTAAGTAGTTACTTATTAACCCTAATATACGTTATTGTACGATTCGAAGTATTGAAATGCTTAAACCGATGTTTTGGAGTAAGTAGGTAGACTAGTGTGCGTTACTCCAGCGGCATGTTGACTCGGATCGGGATGAAACTTACAGAAAAATTAGAGCACTATGTCCTGTAAATGTGCCCCAAATATTAAATTTGTGCCTATTAAGGTTCCAGAGTTATTCGAGAAAATAAGATGCCGCTGTAGTAACGCCTGAAAACGTTACTGCAGCGGCATGGTTTTTACCCATTAGCCTTAGCCAAATTTAAAGTAGCTTAAAAGATAGCTTATATTTGTGCATGTCACTGGCCAAACAGCGGCATTTGTGCGACCTGTGGTTTAGGAGTTATTGCAGATGCCGCTGGAGTAACGTTTTGCAGATTTCCGGATCTTCGAAACGGCTGAACGCACAAATATGATTTTTTGTGAGCGAATGTGTTGTAATTTGTGCCTATTTGTGCGCTAGTTGCTTTTCCGAAAAAATGCACGACGTATGAATTAGACGAGTTTTTGTGAAAATCGAAAATTGCCTCTAGCTCTTGAACTACTAGTGGAAAACACTTTATGATTGCTTTGGCTTATGCCTATAAGGAATATACATCTTCTGACAACCATCTTGAAACCCAACATCTAATTTTCGACGAAATAAATCAATTTTACAACTGAAAATGGTTTACTAATTTCTAACCTCAATTAAGGGAGTTTTAACAAGTTATCGACTTTCATGATTTGCCAATAATTAGAGCGCATATCCAAATAGAAGCACGCTGAATTTCAGCTTTCTAGACCTTCAAATTAATGATTTACAACTGAAAATAACAAAACGAGGTCTCTTAGACTGTTATCCGACCAAATACGAAAGGTCATAAAAAAGCGGCCGTTCAGTACTTCGAGACTACATTTTTAAATAGGTAGCTTTGTCATGTTTAACGTTAGGTACACTTACGTAGACAAGTTTTAGTGTCGGATAAAGGCACCTGTAATATTGATGCTGGACAGCATTTATTTCAACCAATAACATGTTACATGTACGTACTAATAGCCCTACGCCCGTAAAACAACAATTAGTTAGGGTTTTCTCAAGTACCTAGGTACACTAGGTTTTTTTACTACTGAAAAGGTACTTTCGTTTAAATAATACTGTATAGTTTTGTCATCGATTTTGACTACTACACTCTCGTCTCATCGGACGAGTATTAGATTCGATTATTTGATCAGACAATATGAAAGAGAGCTGATGTCTAACATGGGAAAACTGAACCGATTCAGTGCGGAAGGCGCCGCAGCGGTTTCGTAAAAATCTTTTTATTCAGGCGTATGGCAAATCCTAAAATGGGATGGGGTAGAGGTAAATCCTCCCTCGTTCTTGCGGTGCGATGTTGTGCCTGTGTGGTTAGTTCAATTTTGAGATTATTTAAAGGGGTACCAGGTAAATAAAAATATCTATTTCAGAATAATCAACAGCTTTATTCTTCTAAGGTAGGTACAGCAACTGAACTTAAATTCAAGATAATTATTTCATAATAACAACTTCATACAGGCCCGTTATTAATTTCTTATACTTGTAGACCTTTGATATCCTTTTCAAAAAACTATAACAGGTAGGTAATGAATAATGTGAAAACAAAACACTGATATGAAGGTTTAATTTTGATTTTCAATGAAATATTCTATTTTCATTTATATTTTAGTATACAGGTGAGGCAAAGTTTTAGGTCATTGAGGGCAGCCACCTTTTCGTTTGTAGTTAGAAGGTTTTGTTCTGAGGAAATTATAGGTTTACTTTGAAGAAAAAAACAATTGCATTTTCGGAATTTTGAAATACTGTACAATCAGCCTAAAAAAATAAATTAGTCAAAAAAAAAACAAGTGGGTCTCAATCGAGTCTATTTCCCAACAGGAACTCTTTTCCCAAAGTAACTAACCAAATCAAATCGTAAGTTTATGTATGCAATTCGAACATTTGCTGGGAAATGTTCTGTTCTTATTTCATATTGTTCTTTTATTATGTGTAGTATACGACGAAGAAATTAATATTGATTATTAACTTAAGCTATTAATAATTTATAAAATCAGTCTCAGTAGAGCATAGGTTGACAACCTGTTAATTGTCTATTCATTTTAATAAGAAAAGGCTTAAGGTTTATACAATAGAATAGGTACCCACTCAAACTGTTGAACCAATTTTAATGAAAACTAAAACTATATAATTCAATTTTGTGTAACAATAATTAATAATATTCAATTTTGTGTAACAATAATTAATAATATTCAATTTTGTGTAACAATAATAATTATCAAATTTTAATAATTTAAGCATAGTTTATGGTAAATTGGTATAATTTATGGTTAGAAAAGAATGAATTAAAAGAAATTGTAAGTATCTAGTTCAGAATCATGACATTGTAGGTAGACTATCCAATTGAGAGAGTACTGCTTCCTGTAAAAATAATAATTAGGTATAGTCCATGGTATATTGCTATAATGAAAGGTAAGAAATTAATGAATTAAAAATAAATTATAAGTAGGTACCGAGTGCAGGATCATGACATTTTAGGTAAACGATCCAATTGAAACCAGGACTGCTTTCTGTAACAATAATAATTAGATATAGTTTATGGTTTAGTATAATAAATACCACAATAAAATGGTCTGGCTTTGTTTTGGAAGATTATTTTTGATTTAGTTAGTTAACTGATAACCATGTTTTTTTTTAAATCGTCCATTTTGGATAATAATAACGAAAACAATACCCATGCAGGAAATTCGGAAAAAATGTCCGCCATCTACACCCTCGATATACACTTAGCTGCTCCCACATAAGGTCCAACCCTGTTGCTTGTAGATCCTAGGGCCTAGTACGAGTTGCACAATTCGAAAACTTTTATAGTATACTATATCGAGCTTAATTTTGCAGAACCTTTTTTCGTTCATTACCTCACCGTTTTGAGTGATAATTATTGCAATCTGCAAAAAGATTACATTACCTACGTTTTTCGATCAGCTTCTACTTAAAACCAGTTGCGTAATTTCTAAAAAACGTAAATTAAAATTGAGCTCGCTAAAGTATACTATGAAAGTTCGAATTGTGCAACTCGTACTAGGCCCTCTGATCGAGTGATTACCTTTATTTTAAAAGTGAGCAAATTATAGCACTTTGAGGAGCTATATCTCATAAGGTCATCGAATTAAAGGGGTAATTGAAATCAAAGAAAATAATTATTAGCACCCAAAACGAATATCGTCAAAAATTCTCAAACAGTTCAGTAGTTTTGGCGTGAAGAAGTAACAAACTTCCCTCTAACCTGGGTAGGTAGGTACATTAAAAGTGTCTATTACGTACCTACATACATAAGCATTATTTATTTTATTAAAATCATTTGTGACCATCGAGCTAGAATCTTTGTAACCTGATATGGATGTAATTGTCTGAATGAATTAACGTATTTTTAATTTAATATGTAGGTATCTATGTGTAGGTATTTAGATTCTGAAAGTCAGGAAGTAGGTGATCATAGAGAAAAGTTGTTCCTGATGATAAGATGAGAACAATGAGATACAGGATTTATCCAAGTTCAGGCACAGTTTAAAATATTTACCTACCGATCTTAGATCTTAGCTTTATGAAATTAAATAAAGATTTTATCCAAATGAATTACTTACTTTGTTTTTCTAAGATGGTAGGTACTCACATAAATCCTCATGTGCCGCGGACGTGTCTTGGTCGTGGCCCATAATTTGGCAAAGAAAGACACACGCATCCATACACAATAGTACAAAAAATAAGTAGAATCAAAACTATAAAGTGGTCCATATCCTTCGTCAATAACTAAATCAATCACCAAACAAACACGACAATTAACAAAACAACATGGACGTCCATTCCGTCTTAAAGTATTATCATTTTGACCAGTCGGCGCGGCTGGACGAAAGTAAACATATATTAATAATAATACTGTGCTCATGCGCACGCAGCCACTCAAACATTACAGTCATATTAATAAGGTTCAGACTGCTTTGTTTTGACTGTCATATTCGATCGTTCAGGTAGGCCAGGCACGCGCGTCGTCGGCCATCTCTTTCGCACTAACAGGGGACTTACCCAACCAACTGATTCCAACGCTTGGGAGGGAGCGAATTAAACATAACCAAATATTGTACAGCTCAATAATCCATGTACGGTGGGCCGAGAAAGTGGTTTACCACCCTACGGTTGAAGTTCATATACACGTCATAAAATAACAAGGCTCATTTTCCCTCGCAATTATTCTGACAGTTATTTATGCTCTCTTTATCATTTATTGTAATGCCTTGTGTCCATATTTTAAATTGTCGCTTCTGATAGCTAACCCTCGTATTTGTCTAAAAATTATGTTTAGGGTGCCTTTCCACCAGAGATGTGCTATGTAGCTATACTGCAAGAATGTAAAAGCTAAGCTACGAAACTTTGTGACCGTTTCCACTGATGCTAAGCTATGTAGCGGTGCGAGTAAGATGTGCTATGATGATGCGCCGCCGCAAAGTAGCTGCGCGAAGATGCGTAGCTCGAGCTATGCGATGTATCGATAGTAGGGAAGGTGGTGAGGTGAGGGCGTAGGCATCCATAGCATGTATCCATAGCACGCATCCATAACACACACCCATAGCACGCATGCTTCCATATAAAAAAACATATCATAGTTGAATCCGTTTTCACCATTGCTAAGCTATGTGCACCAATTAATATGATTGGTGGATATCAAATGCATCCATAGCTACATAGCATAACACATATCTGGGGGAAAAGCAGCCTTATCCGGTGAAAGGCGAATTTTGAGCCAAATTTTCTTGTCTTACATTTATATTTATCAGTTTAGCTTAAATCGATAGGTTAGATTGAAATAATCCTAATTTTACTTGCAAATAGTGAATGCACAAAATGAAAGAAATAAATCGGCAAGCGCAGCGAGCCGTGAATTTAGGTGATTTTTGTTGCACATTAGATACAAGACAAAGGAAACAGAGGCAATTTTTTTGTAACACCTAGGTAACTAAAACAAAAACTTGAAAATTGAAAAACAATTTTTTTATTAATCTAATTAGCTGTTGTGGTCTAATTCGTCATTGTTGCAAACTTTTTAGAGTGGGTTAGGGTGGTTTCGATCTTCACATCCTTATTGGTTAATATTTTAGTGCCGCTTATGTTTCTTAATGGTACATAAGCGTGCAATAAATGAAAACGACGAGTGGAGCGACCTCTTGAAGTAATCCACACGAAAGACGGTTCGGTGAAATCCTTCTTCTATCTTGATCTATCTTGATACAGCTCTTGTTGAATCTCAATTATAGTAGTTTGTTTATTGAGAAAGGTAAAACGAAACGATCTTACCTATGTTACTCCCTCATTCACATTGCAATCTTCATATTTTTGCGCTAATTTAATTATGTCACCATAACACTTGTTAGCTCTACTCAGTACTTATGTTTAGTGATAGAACTTGACAGTCACTGGTTTACCACACACGGTTGAGTTTAAAGATATTTACGACGTATATTGCCTCGTATCGAAGGATCAAATAGATATACGGTATCTGGTTGAACAATACAACTAGATTGTGAAATGGGTTCAGTAATGCAATAACTTGTTAATTATCGAAACTATTAATGAGTGAACGGAACTCTACACTTGATGATAATGATAGCAAGAACGCGCGCCCTAAGTGGCTGAATGCATCCCTGGTGGCTGATTGATTTACTTATAGTTTGAATAAAATGAAATGATGTAATAAATTAAACTAATTCGCAAGCACTGCGCCTTTCTACTGAACTGACCCAGGAAGATGCACGGTTGCTTATACCGTATCTACATAAACTTTATTTTGACTAAGTAATTTATGAAGTTGACACTGCATTAATGCAAATGAGAAAGGAGCATTTTTATTTATCACTTAAAGTATTTCCGCTGACAATTGCAATCACGAATAATAAAATAAATTAATTGACCACTAAGGCAATACTTAAATCTAAAGATACCATTCGTTTTACCTTTTACCATTCATTACCAAAAGCTAGAAATATAACAAAACTTATATCCGTGTTCAGCTACAAAAAACAGACTAAAATAATTAAAAAAACTTTTAGAAAAGTAGTACTCAAAGTTAAAAAAAAATCATTTTCACATACCTTTTTTATTTATAGAAAAACACCTTTTGATTTTTTAATAATTTAATTATTGAATGTATTAGACATGCCTATGATTGTTATATTAAATGTGTATCTAAATCGAAATCTAGTCATATTTTGTATTGGTTGTACTTACATGGGTTTAAAGGCTGTGGTTTTATTGGTTGTGTATCAACCGGATGCGTTCGGTTCAAGCGAACTCGACTCGGCTCGGCTACACTCGGCTATCCTTGGAACACAATACACACAATAGTAGGGTACGATAACGCTAATATTTTTTATGTTTATAACATAATGAAAAATTAGTAGATAACAAGTAAATGTGGCCTATTTTGAGAACTGAAAAGAAAAATACCGTGGAGCTGCTTTATGATATTATATATTTATAATATATATTTAGATATTATATTTGATGGTAACAGGTACCTACTAAGGTATACTGTAGGTACGTAGGTATGCTATTTATGTACTTACATACTTAGATACGGCTATGCCTTATGCTCCTGTCTACATATAGCATATATACTCCTTTCAGAAGAAAAGTACGTTTGACGTACCTATCTTCTTTCCAGCTTAAATTATAGTTATATTTCCAGCATATAAATATATAATATAATTATAGTTATATTCCTTCGGAAATTATAGCCAGCATAATTTCCGAAGGCTTATAAGGTAGGTAGCAAAATGAGTAAATAGGTTCCTACGATATAGTACTAACTAGACTTCTTTAGAGGGAGCAGATACGTTTCTCGTAAGAATGTAGCTACGTAAGTATGAGCGTAGGTACAACATCATAATCATCAGTCATCAATGGACTTTGATAATATTAAAGCATGCATAATAAATTGAATTAATTTATATTAAATAAAACAGGAACAAAAAACTTCAATTACCTATGTATCGCTTGCACCGCTGTCGATTCACTTCATGGTTAGGCTCAACGCCCACGACCGATTTTTCCACCGATTTTTTGTAGGACAGTTAGGGAGGGGAACCACATGCCAACCTCGTGCAGAGTGAACACCAACGAGGTTAGATCGACGAATGAAGTAACGCCATAAGAGCTAAAATGTATCGTACATACATATTTCAAAGTGCCCTAACTCCTAAACTATGAACTTTATGAAAAAAGTGATAGAACATAAAATACTTATATTAATACGTAGAATCCAATTACAACCATTTTAGCCCTTGTCTAATGCCTAATTGTCTGAATCCAGAAACATAAATTTTCGTTTATTTTTAAAAGTGCCCTAACTCCTAAACTATGAACTTTAAAAAACAATATGTTAGAACATAAAATACTTAAATCAATACGTAGAATCCAATTCCAACAATTTGAACCCTTAATACCAGATTTTCTGAATCCAGAAAAATATATTTTCATTTATATTTGAAAGTGTCTTAACTCCTAAACTATGAACTTTTCGAAAAAAAAGTAATAGAACATAAAATACTTATATAATTACGTACAATCAAATTACAACCATTTTTGCTCTTTAGGCCTTTCTGAATCCAGAAAACGAAATTTTCATACATATTTGCAAGTGCAACTTAACTCCTAAACTATGAACTTAACGAAAAAAAGTAAGGGGCCATAAAATATTTATATCAATACGTAGAATCCAATTCCAACCATTGAAGTTCTTAATACCAAATTTTCTGAATCCAGAAAAATCTATTTTCATTTATATTTGAAAGTGTCCTAACTCCTAAGCTATGAACTTTACGAAAAAAAGTAATAGAACATAAAATACTTATATAATTACGTACAATCCAATTCCAAACATTTTGGCTCTTATGGCGTTACTTCATTCGTCGATCCAACCTCGTTGGTGTAGGGTTCGGAGTTGGGAGTCTTAATAGAAACGACCGAATCTTGCTATGGTAGGTTTATTACTAGTCATTCCTAGGTAACATAGATTAGATCTTTAGGTAAGTACTTACTGCTACTTAGGCATACAGTACACGCCCAACGGAAAAAAAAATAAAAAATATATTTTTACTAATATTATTTTTTATCATTTCTTAATTAAGTAATATAAAGTTTTTTAATAACTAGGGGATTATAAATTTTTAATAATAGGTTTTATTATATCTTAAACTAAAAGCACTTAAAATATTTAATTTAATTATAGCTTTTATAAGGTTTTGTTCTATTTTTATGCACTAACATTTCTTTTCCTTTATAATCAATTTTAATATTAGGTTCACAATCTTCAATCACTCGAAAAGGTCCTACGTATAGAGGATCAAATTTGTTTACACTTTGTTCGTTTCTAAGAAGAATCATGTCACCTACCTTATAAGTAATTGGATTGGTATAACAATCATACTTATCTTTTCGCATATGTTTGCTTTTAATTAAATTTTGTCTCGCATCATGTTGCGATTTTTGTAAGCGATATTTAAGTTGTTTTGGATAATCATAATCGTTATACAATGGGTCTAAATTAGAACTTAAATTACTGGGTATATTACAAAGCTTACCAAAAACTAATTCATACGGTGTGTATTTTGTCACTGAATGTACCGTTGTATTATAACTAAAACACCAATAAGGTAACCACACACTCCAACTTTGAGGTTCATTTTCGGTTTGTATACGAAGAAATGCCATTAAATTTTTATGACTATTCTCCAAACTACCTATCGACTGGTGGTGATACGCTGTAGATGTTATTTGCTTAATTTGTAAAATTTCGCACACTTCTTTCATAACCCTCGAAACAAACTCCGTACCTCTATCTGATATAATATGCTTTGGAATTCCGTAACGTAATATAAAGTTGTTTACTAAAGCACTAGCTACTGAAATAGTATCCTTATTCCTAAGAGGATATGCCTCGACATACTTGCTAAGATCACACTGTAGTGTGAGTATATACGAATAACTATCACTATCTCTTACTAAGGGCCCGACTATATCTAAGTATATCCTATCGAAAGATGAATATCCTGTATCCGTTATAACCATTGGTTCTTTGACAGGTGTGAAGTGTTTTTGACGTAAACACTTGGCACAACGACTCACAAATTCATTAACCTCTCTTTCTAAACCTGGCCAGTAATAATGTCTTTTAATATTATTTACCATACGCCTAATTCCTGCATGGCCACTTGTTGGTAAAATATGAAAATCATTTAAAATTACACGTTTTGTGTCATTATCATAAACTCTTTTAACATCATTTAAAACACATAATCGGGGTCCGGACCAATCTAATGTGTCATTTATAATTTGAATTAACTCTTTTATTATTTCTCTGTTGTAATTATTTTTTATAATATACAAACAATCTATATTCAATTTTTTACACATACATTCCAACTTTCTCACAAAGGCATCTCGTGCACAATATGATCGAAATGAAGGATTTACGTAAATGACTAACTTTTTATTGCAACAAGCAAATAAATTTGTAATTTCTTGTATATTATTTTTTAACAATATATTCCATTCTTTATCATTCAAAAATTTTAATTCTGTAGAATCATTTGGTTTTTTAAGTGCTCCCACAACTTTAGGGTGATCAGTCCTGTCGTTAGTGGTAACCCTATCAACCGTTGACTTACTATAGTCACTTTTATTACTCTCAGTTCTTTCGTCCATCTGTTTTCTTTGCGCTCTAGTCATTACAGACATACTATGTTCATACAGCTCTTTCAACTCGTCACTTGATATTCGAATACGCGATAAGGCATCAGCTGCATTATCAGCTCCTTTCACATACTCTATTTCGTAATTGTATTCTTCTAATATTAGCCTAAATTTTGTTAAACGGCTAGAAGGATTCGTCATGTTAAACAGATAAATTAAAGGTTTATGATCTGTTTTAATATTGGTGTAGTAATCAATGCATTTTTTAATGAAGAAAAAGATTCTTGACATTCTTGATTCCACTCAAACTTGACATTTTTACGACATAATTTATTTAAAGGTAAAGATATTTCTGCAAATTTAGGTATAAATTTTCTATAAAAATTAGTAAATGCTACAAATCTCTTCGTTTCATCAGCGTTTTTTGGCACTGGGTAGTTTTGAACGACTTCAATTTTTTCTGCATCTGGCTTAATACCTTCAGTTGTTATAACGTGTCCTAAAAATTGCATTTCCTTCCTCAAAAAATCGCACTTTTCCGGGTTTAATTTTAAGTTAACTTTTCGTAATCTAGTTAAAATGTCTGTCAGGTTTTTATTATGAGAATCTAAATTTCTGCCAAAACAAATAATATTATCTAAATAAATAAATAGTTTTTCATATGTTAGGCCAGACATGGCAACTGTCATTAACCGTGAAAAAGAACTTGGGCTGATTTTCAATCCCATTGACTATTGATATTGACCTGAATTGGTTGTAAATGCAGTATATTTTCTACATTCTGGACTTAAATTACTCTGAAAATAAGCTTGAGATAAATCTAATTGTGAAAAATACATAGCACCTGATAGAGAATCTAAAATATCAGTAATATTTGGAAGTGGGAATTTATCATCTAAAATTCTGTCATTTAATTTACGAAAGTCAATCACTAACCTCCATTGCTGAGTCTCACTAGTTGCTTTTTTAGGTACAAGTAAAACTGGACTAGACCATTCGCTCTTAGCTGGTTCTATAATGCCATTGGAAAGCATATTTTTAACTTGATTTTCTACCTCACTACGTTGTGAATATGGTAATCTATATTGTTTAACGTATACCGGATCCACATTCGGTTTTAATTGTATAGTTTGGTCATATAAATTGGTGGTAGTAAGTTTGTCATCTGGTAAATGAAAAACATCTGAAAATTTCGCACATATACTTTCAATAGATGTACGTTCTTCGCTGTTTAAATGTTTCAAATCTAAGTGAGAAAACATCGTACGTACTCTCTCTCCATCCACGCTAGTTCCCTTCTCAAACTCACATACTTCATAATCAGTTAAACTATGAATTTCTGGTCTAAAATAAGAAAGATTTACTTCCGACTCGCGAGTATTCATTACTTGTATAATAATTTTTCCATTTTTAGGTTTGCAAACACTTCCTGCAATAAAAACTCCTTTACTTAATCGCTTGGCAATACCACACATTCCTCACTGCTCCTACTATCTATACAAAATAATTTCTCACATCTTGGTGGAATACACAAATAACTGTGTTTGTGTGACGCATTTTTATTCATGGATAAGGTTATACAACCCCTTTCATTACTAATCGACATTGTGTTACTTTCAAAATCTAAAATGGCTTTATATTTATTCATAAAATCTCGACCTAAAATTCCATTTTGTATACAAGGTAAGTTTTTGATCGCATAAAATTTCTGACTAAATTCTTGACCGTCTACGTTTAGTGTTACAAAAACATATCCAATCGTTTGTACTTTTCCTCCAATTCCTTTTATGTGAATGCACTCTGAATGGATCGGAATGTTCCACTCCCTAACTGTTTCATATTTCACAGCCGATAATGATGCTCCAGAATCTACTAGAAAACTATATTTGGAATTTTGAATAAAAAAATGTACTGTACTACTGTTATTGCATGCAAATATGAAGTTATTATCGAAAAAACTGCAAGAGTTCATCGGCTTGTTTGGTTTTTATTGAACTCTCAGTCTGACTTGGTTCACTGTCTTGATGGTAGTTTTGCATATAATGCATTGTATTGTTAGCTCGTCTACCACTGAAATAACCGCGAGACCTGTTTGGTCTATACCCACGGTAACCCCTGAACTGTGGGTTTACTGGACCTTGACTTTGAGACCCACGGTAGTGTTCTTGTGACTGAGACGGTACACTACCGTATCCTGCTCGTCCTGAGTAACTACCCCTATGGGTATTATATCTACCCCTATGACTGTATTTATGGTTGTTAACACGACCACGCTGTCCGAAATATATGGATGATTCAGCATTTTGACGGCTACATGAGGGCTCCTCATCTTTCGCCGCTCTAATGGTGTCCTTGAGGGCAGAGTAATTTCTGGCAGACAATATTGTGCTCAGCTGCCTATCCCGTAGCCCATCATTAAAACTTTTTATAGCTATTCTCTCATTGATAGGACGTAGTATTTGGTACGTTTCCTGGTTTCCATTTGCCTGGGAAATAGTCAAATCAACAAACAACTTCTCTAATCTCGAACCATACTGTTCTAAAGTCATGTTTTTCTGTTTAATCTGAACCATTTCGTTATGAATCGCAGTGCTAGATTTTTGAGTGAGTAAATTAGAACGCATGTCCTTTACTAGTTCCTCACATGTTGTATAAGTGTTCGATAACCTCAACTTTGCACTTTCATTCAACCTAGTTTTCAACACAAAACTTATAAGCATCGACTTACCCTCTGGCTTCAACGCAGAGTTGTACAGCTCAATCGCATCGATCAGATTTTTGGTGATGGTCTCGTTACCTGTCATCACCGGCATCAGCGACACCACTGTCCTAAAATCAAATGACTCCATACTGGTGTTTTGGTTACGGTCTTCACAACCTTCTGAATAATTTTTAGCACAAAATTCTTCAATTTCTATAAAAAGCTCCTTAAATAAATCGCAATATGACTGAATTTCCTCTAACACATCTCCGACAATAGGTTTTCTATCGATTTGCTCTGATATAATAACAATACATTCATCAAACTGACGTCTTAATTCTACCGCTTCATTTAATTTCTTTTTTAAAACTTTTTCTGTCCTCTTACTATAGTTTAATTTTATTAAACTATCTTTTAAATATTTAAGCTTAGCATAAATGGTCTTAATCTCGCTTGCCATTTACTAAATTCTCTAATAACATTTTATTACAAATTATTTGAATTACCTAAATATCAATCATTTCATCATATCATAATTAAAATAAAAGGTACATTACCCAATGCAAATGCCGAGTTGAGGCACGCGTACACAAAATCTATATCTTAAAATTATTCACTATAATGTTCATTCCACGAAACCATAGTTCAGTTTTTCCGTATCCGCAACAGTTCTAGTTAAGTTCTCCATATAGTGTTCCTTAAAAATATCTCGTTACAGTTTTTTGTTTCACTTAAAACACGTCAATAAAGTAGTCTTCATAAATAAGAAAAAAAAATTGCACAAGTCCTTAAATATTATTAATTTAATGGCTTTAATAATTTTATTAGCACTTTACACTTTTCCCCGGCCGCGCTACTTATCGTGGCAGGCGCAAGACACACAGGGCTCCTCCACAGGTCTTGGTCTCGGTGCCGAGCGACGATGGAAAGACCGCCTTAAGTTTTCACCCCTTATCCATTAAAGGTGACATCTTTTGTACAGCAGGTACAGCCCGTACAATCCCGCAATCGCCAACATCGTGCAAATGATGTACATAACCATACTTATGTTCGAAAGATGGTAATCTGTGTAGTTGGTTCCACCTGCGGCGTTCTGTGTTATGAACACTTCATCTTTCTCGATCTTGGAACGACACATTTTCTATTTTTTATTGTAATTTATTGCACGAATTATAATTTAAAAAAAAATCCAATCGCAATGCGCGTAACGCGATCTCTCCTCCGCTCGATACCGCATATGGCAAGGTCGCCATGTAGGGTTCGGAGTTGGGAGTCTTAATAGAAACGACCGAATCTTGCTATGGTAGGTTTATTACTAGTCATTCCTAGGTAACATAGATTAGATCTTAAGGTAAGTACTTACTGCTACTTAGGCATACAGTACATTGGTATACACTGTGCATGAGGTTCCCTAACTGTCCTACAAAAAATCGGTGGAAAAATCGGTCGTGGGAAAGATATTAAGATACATTGTCAACAAACATTCGTTCATTTCGTTGACGACAGACCACACATAGACATAGGTATATAAAATGCTGATGACGATAGAATGACTTTGGATAGATGCCCTCAGATCTTGCTTCACACTCACGTAATCGATTGACGAGTACTTGTAAATGCAGAGCATATTAAGAATGCGCGATAGGCACAGGCAAGAACGAGGGAGGACAATAAATAAATGAAACTTGTAACTGGTTTCGTGTTTTAAAGAGGTTTCAAGCCTCTCCCCTATCACATTTTAGGATTTGCCATACGCCTGAATAAAAAGATTTTTATGAAACCGCTGCGGCCCCTTCCGCACTGAATCGGTTCAGTTTTCCCATGTTAGACCTCACCTCTCTTTCATATTGTCTGATCAAATAATCGAATCTAATACTCGTCCGATGAGACGAGAGTGTAGTAGTCAAAATCGATGACAAAACTATACAGTATTATTTAAACGAAAGTACCTTTTCAGTAGTAAAAAAACCTAGTGTACCTAGGTACTTGAAAAAACCCTAACTAATTGTTGTTTTACGGGCGTAGGGCTATTAGTACGTACATGTAACATGTTATTGGTTGAAATAAATGCTGTCCAGCATCAATATTACAGGTGCCTTTATCCGACACTAAAACTTGTCTACGTAAGTGTACCTAACGTTAAACATGACAAAGCTACCTATTTAAAAATGTAGTCTCGAAGTACTGAACGGCCGCTTTTTTATGACCTTTCGTATTTGGTCGGATAACAGTCTAAGAGACCTCGTTTTGTTATTTTCAGTTGTAAATCATTAATTTGAAGGTCTAGAAAGCTGAAATTCAGCGTGCTTCTATTTGGATATGCGCTCTAATTATTGGCAAATCATGAAAGTCGATAACTTGTTAAAACTCCCTTAATTGAGGTTAGAAATTAGTAAACCATTTTCAGTTGTAAAATTGATTTATTTCGTCGAAAATTAGATGTTGGGTTTCAAGATGGTTGTCAGAAGATGTATATTCTTTATAGGCATCAGCCAAAGCAATCATAAAGTGTTTTCCACTAGTAGTTCAAGAGCTAGAGGCAATTTTCGATTTTCACAAAAACTCGTCTAATTCATACGTCGTGCATTTTTTCGGAAAAGCAACTAGCGCACAAATAGGCACAAATTACAACACATTCGCTCACAAAAAATCATATTTGTGCGTTCAGCCGTTTCGAAGATCCGGAAATCTGCAAAACGTTACTCCAGCGGCATCTGCAATAACTCCTAAACCACAGGTCGCACAAATGCCGCTGTTTGGCCAGTGACATGCACAAATATAAGCTATCTTTTAAGCTACTTTAAATTTGGCTAAGGCTAATGGGTAAAAACCATGCCGCTGCAGTAACGTTTTCAGGCGTTACTACAGCGGCATCTTATTTTCTCGAATAACTCTGGAACCTTAATAGGCACAAATTTAATATTTGGGGCACATTTACAGGACATAGTGCTCTAATTTTTCTGTAAGTTTCATCCCGATCCGAGTCAACATGCCGCTGGAGTAACGCACACGGTAGACTATTTTAAGTATTGTATTTTTTTCTTTGCATGTTTAGAAAAAAGCATGTCTTCAATTTCAGAGTTTTGTATGTTGTTATCGATCAATGACATCTTTTGTGGCATAGCCCATAAAAATATTAAGAAAAATTAAATGTTAAAATTCTGAAATTATAAAATCTAATATTTTTACTGGAACTGACGGATGGCCGATGAATTTATTTCTATTGTGCTCAAGAATCAAGTAAAACATCTGGATTTAACGCACCATCCCATCTTTAATTATACTGTTTACCGCGAAAGAGAGTTCTTAACCTAAAAAAGAGATTCGCGATATCTACAAAGATAGATTAATGATTACGCCGGATAATGCCAATAATGTAGTTTAGGTAATTCAAGATTTTTTTACAAGACAGTTCAAATTTTGAATATTACAATACAAAAATTATATTTTAATTGTAAATAAGGTATTAAACATGGGCCTCTTTCAATTTATCTTGGGTAAAGTGACTGGACGGTTCTGACCAATCAGTCTTCTTATATCCAAATAGTATTAAAAATGCGAAATGTTTATATTTTTAAAATGTTCACGCTGCAACTGATTTGGATGTTTCATACCTACTTATATGAACGTAAATTATCATTGGTCCCACTAACAGCACTCCATGTGATAGTAATTAGAGGCCCTTAATGTGATTTTAACCATATTTTTTTTAACTTATTGGCTAAAAGCTGAATTTTATAAGTAAGTGGTGTTATTTATTTCGAATAATTATCGAAGTGTTTATTATTATTTCCTAATAAAAGTTTGTTGTTTATTAAATATATCTATTTATCAGATTTATCACGTTAGACATTTATCGCGCGAACTGTCAAAATTATATGTAAAGACTAGTTTACTTTTATGGTAGAGACAGTTCTTACGATTGAAAATGTTTAGCGTGATAATTATGTCTGTTCCTGAGAATCGGGGCCCTGACCCTGACGGAAGATCCGTCGCATTTATGGTCGGAGCTTACCTAGGAGGACCTTTAAATGAGAATACACTAATACGTAGGAAGAGGTAATAACAGCCTTACACACAACTGATGATGCATTAGTGCGTTTATGAGCCGAAATGGAATTTTGAAGAGAGTTTGCGACCAACCATAACATCATCGCGGACATAAATTGGTTGGAGGAGACAGACTAAATTATTAAATAATAAATCAATTGCAGACTATAAATTATGATGTATTACAAATTCTACTGTAACAGTGGGACATGAGGTGTTGGAGATAGTCACCCAGTACGTTTATCTTGGACATATTCTTTCCTTTGGTAAAGAACACCAACAAAAAGAGATCACAAAACGTATCGAATTAGGGTGGGCAGCTAAGCTAGACGACATCCTAAAAGCAGCAATTACTCCACAGTGTCTGAAAACCCGTTTATTTAATCAATGTGTACTGCCCACCATGACTTAAGGTACCGAGACATGGACGCTAACACATGAGGCTGTGTACCGAACGAGAGTAGCACAGAGAGCTCTATGGAACGTACCATGCTCGGTATTCGACTTATAGACCGAGTTCCAAATGCGGAAATCCGGAGACGTACTAAAGTCCAGGACGTTGGAAACCGTATTATGGAACTCAAATGGAGCTGGGCAGGACACATTGCGAGGCGATGTGATGACCGATGGAGTAGGAAAATTACAGAGTGGTGGCCTAGGCCAATCTAAACAAGATGGGCAGACGACATTGTCAAAGTCGCGGGCCGTACGTGGGTTAGACTAGCGCAGGATCGTGGTGGATGGCACAAGTTGAGGGAGGCCTATACCCAGCAGTGGGTGAAATCGGGCTGTGGGTGATGATGATGATGACGATGATTGCAAAAAGGTAGACTGTCAATAAAACTAAAAGCTGTAAATAATACCAAATACTGTATGAGTGTAGTGTGTATGTAGATTCATTCTGTCTCCAAAATCCCAAAGGTAAAACTCACACTTGCTAAATTTGTTTGTTGTTTCTCTCTGTGTATGCTGGAAAATTCACACATCTGATATTGTGTTCTGTTAGATTAAGAAAAGAGATGACTGCAGATCATTATAATTCAGACGCAGTAGGTATCTCAATATCATAGGCCTTAACAAGCTATAAAGCGGTTATGGACTGTTATGTAAAGATTTTAATAGCAACTATAGGTGACAGATAATTGAAACACCAATTTAAGGATGATAAATTAATTTTATTCCCATGGTTAATTATTTGGCGCGGGTTAACGTGCGCGCATCATTCAAGTCGGCCAGTAGCTCGCATCTGGATGAACTATTTTTTTCATCCCTTTACCAAGCCACAAGTAAAAGATTCACATTCACACTTGACTACATATTTTTTTCTTTCCGTCTTGTGTCCCCATTGGTCATGGGATTTGCAAGTACTTATGTGTCTCCGCTACCCTTGTCAGTTATAAATAGCAGCTCTTCTCACCGGTGTTACTGAGCGAGATGAGTCAAGCTACCATCTTGTGTGTGCACAGGTGCAGTAGCTCTCTTCTGTCACATCAGCAACTCGCTCTGTCATAACCTCGGCTTAAGACTAAATTGAACTTAATATGAGCAAATATTCATTGAATAGGCCATAAAGCACTTTGGTCAGAGGTATTTAGATCTGGTGTTTCGTTAAGGTCATCTAAGCTGTCTGGTTCAAGTTCATTGTTATTTCTTGAGGGGGAATAAGAAGTAGGCACATCCTCTTCCTCATCTTCATCATGGGATTCCTCGGACTCGTCTGATTCATCATTGCCTGCAATAAAAGTCATCTTATGGAACTTGCAACTTTTAAAACAACTGTTTCTTTAAGTCTAATGAAACAGTTATAACAAACTTGCACTGCAAACAGGTAACTTAACCTATACTATCATGGATTCTTGATACCTGCCAAGACAGTGAAGCCCGGGGACAGAGTAAGTGACCGTATGGACAAGTTCAGTGGCCCAGGGTTAGTGACCTTGAGGTTAACGTCAGTGACCCAGGGTAAGTGACCTTGAGATCAAGGTCAGTGTCTCCTAGGATAAACTTATTATTTGTAATAAAAAAAATATGTTTTAAATTGTTGGCGGGATGAACTAGACACCTTCGATAAAGCATGGGTACAAATATGTCAAACAGAAGGGATCGTAGGGAGGCTTTTGCCCAGCAGTGGGACATAACAGGCTTATTGTAATTGTAATGCCCCATTGCTTACATAATACTGGACTACTGGATACTTTACATACCTCACCATAATAATAGGAAAGTTAACTTTGGTGTCAAATATATATAAAGCAACAATCAGTAAATGTACTACCTTCTTCCTCATCTGTGTCAGCTTCTTCTTCCATGGGTTCAGGGTCAGTTTTACCAAGGGGCACTCTCTTCATGTATTGCTGACCAATAGAGTTTAACTGAAATAAATGAATAGGAGGTAAGTACATAAAAATACATACAATCATTATTGATGATTATTACAATATTATTATAATTAATCTGATCGTCCTTGTCTTATCTAAACCATTGCTCCAGATTTAACAAATTAAGTCAAATACCAACAACATATTTTAAGTTTTACAAATACAAGCCATCAGCCGTTATTAAGTTAGATTTTTGGTTGTTGACATCAGAGAGGAATTCAACAACAATACCAGCCTATACCAGTCCATTGCTGGACACAGGCCTCTCCCAATGAGGGAGATATGACCATATTCCCCAAGCTGAGCGTGCGGGTAGGGTGGGGGTCGCAGGGTACAGCTTCTAGCAGCGCCGACGTTGCTGCACGTCGTCAGTGGTCAAGTAATTTAGTTGTGCCGGTGTAAGGCTGCGCTATGCCGCAATCAACTGGTCGCCAGAGCCCCGTTTGTTAGATAGCAGGGTGCACCACGGCCAAGTGAGCTTACAACTGGAGTTCCGAAGGTGGCGGGCGGTTAGAACCCCATAAACGGTTACACTAAAGTACACGGAAAGTCTAAATAGCATTAGTTTTTACCCAAAGTTGGTTTCCATGTTCAAGTGCCGCTATTTCAGCTTCTTCATCGCACGGATTATCGGCGTTAAACCATTTAGAATCAACTAAACGAGGCGTCAGAACAGGAAAGGGAATGTTCATACTTTTTTTCAATTATTATTGTGTTCGCAATTCGTATCCTAAAGAACGCAACGCTAGATTGGCTAGATTGTTAGCATCAAAGTGCGATATCGGTAGATCTGTCCACTAAAATCGGTATATTTGTACCCAAAATCGGTATATGACAAAAAATATACAATATTCAATCAAATTCGTTTTAAACCGAGTGAGCTTGTGAAGAACTAAGTTTCTTTAGAGCATCTTTCCCTGATGTAATGTTATTTTTGGCAAAGCTTACGCCTTTACGACTATCTTGCAGTTAGACTGAAAATTTTTCTTCCCATTCTTTTCAATATTGTAGAAATTTTATTCATTTTGCACTCGCACTTGTCCACAGTTCCTTGTCAGACGACATATTTTTAACGTATTCATTAAAAGAATATTATATTATTTCGATATTAAGATTATGAAACTTTCTCTTCGAATTTAAGAAAATTAATGTATAAATAAAATCCAAATTCCTGTTTCTATAGTGAATGGCAGTGAATTCCCGAGCAAGAAACGCCTGATAACATCCAGTTGTAGTATTCCTTGTACTACATAATATACTACATAACATCTTTAATACTATTTAGGGATTTCCCGTAACATTTAACATAAATGAAAGGGGCTGCCAACATAAAAGTGTAGAATCGGTAGAAAAATCGGTATAATTTCCACGTATTCTCTGAAATCGTGGAAAAATCAATGCATTTCGGTATTTCGGTAGGACAGAGCCCAAATCGGTAGAAATACCGAAAAATCGGTAGGTTCGAGACCACTGGTTAGCATCGCATCGCATCCTACTAGTATCCTAGTACAGTGTTGCCGTTTTTTATTTGGAGAAAATACTAAAACTTGTTGCAGAAAATGCCAAAAAAAAGCTAAATAAAATGCTAAAATATTATATTTTATCCCCGAATAGCAAACTAAAGTAGTCTACTGTTAAAATAGATGTATATTCGCATATAAAGAACGCAAGAGAAGATTCTGCTCTTTGGGTATTAAGATTAATTTGCATCGTAGGTTAATTATTTTTCATTGACATATACATTTTGCATGTAATGTGTTGCTTCAGTAAAGGAGAATGCCGGCTGATGTATGGCGCTCAGTACCATATTAATCTTAATACCCAAAGAGTAAATTTTATAAGTACAAAATTTGCAATAAGTTAAACTTTGTCATCTTTTCCCGTTATTCGCGCAAAATTTTCTCATAAATATGAGAAGCCGTGAAAACAGATTGTCTCTGGTTTCTATAGCATCTTTTGAATTCCTTGGGAATTTTGAATTTTTAGGTAACGTACAAAAAAAATGTTAATCATGAAATATGCTAAATGCAAATTTTTCAAGCTAACAGACCCGAAAATATGCTAAATTTAGCATTAAAAATGCTAAAACGGCAACACTGTCCTAGTAGCCTAGGACCTTGTTAAAAAGGTTCAAAAACATTTAAAAAAAGCGAAAAAAAAATAAACAATTTAAACTATTTTAAACTGACTGCAGTGTCAGTATAAAATAGTTTAAAGTGTTGCCGTTTTAGCATTTTTAATGCTAAATTTAGCATATTTCCGGGTCTGTTAGCTTGAAAAATTCGCATTTAGCATATTTCATTATTTTCATTTATTTAACGTTACCTACTTAGTAAGGAATTCAAAAGATTGGATAGAAATCAGAGAAAATTAGTTTTTTAACTCGAAAGTAGGGTTTTTTAAAATATGAGAACTCTCACTAAAGGAATTAAGACTTCCCCGAAATTTATGTTTATCTTTTGCCAAGCGATTGTTAATTTGTTACGTGCACAGTGCAGTGTTCTTAATTTTCACGTCTGATTTGAATCTGATGTGTTAATATAATATCACGGCTTCTCATATTTATGAGAAAATTTAGCGCGAACAACGGGAAAAGATGACAGAGTTTAGCTTATTGCAAATTTTGTAAGTGTGACATAATAGCTAAAATTGACTGAAACGACCAACACATTTCCATCACAAAACATGCAAAATGTGAAGGGTCAATGAAAAGTAATTAACCTACGATGCAAATTAATCTTAATACCCAAAGACCAGAGCCTTCTCTAGCGTTATTTATATGCGAATATGCATCTAATTTAACAGTAGACCACTTCAGTTTGCTATTCGGGAATAAAATTTGGATTTTAGCATTTTGTTTAGTTTTTTTTAAGATATTTAGCATTTTTTTGGTATTTTCTGCAACAAGTTGTAGCATTTTCTCCAAATAAAAAACGGCAACACTGTTTGACAGGTTGCGCATTTGATGAGCATGAATTTAGCAGACAACTTTTTAGAATATTTTATTTTTGGATTATTAGGCAAGGCAGAATAAAAAATTGCATCATCAACGTATTTTTGATTTTAACATTTATTCCAGTTCGAATTGAACATTCATAGCTAAGACATTACAACGTCTAGTTTATTATATTTAATACAATCTACTAAGTGGTCGTTAACTAAACCACAACCTTGCATAAATGCATAGCAAGTCGTGGCGCCCACAAATTTAAATCCTCTTTTCTTCAAAGCTTTAGAAAGGGCGACTGAAATGGGTGTTTGAGTAGGCACCTCTTCATTCCTTTTCCAACTGTTTATAATAGGTTTGTTGTCCACAAAACTCCATATAAATCTCGAGAAATCTTCTCCATTTTTTTCCATTTCCAAATAACATTTTGCATTATTGATAATTGATTCAATTTTGCCTTTGTGTCTTATTATTCCTTCCGATGTGGTCATTAATGTAGTGACATCTTTCTCAGTAAATTTAAAAATTCGATTGGGATCAAAGTTATAAAAAAGTTGCCTGTATTTATTTCTTTTCTTTAGAATTGTAAACCACGACAAACCGGCTTGTTGACCTTCCAAACAAATCATCTCAAATAGGTTGTAATTGTTGAACTCGGGTTTACCCCATTCTTCATCGTGATATTTAATATATAGAGGATCTTTATTTAACCATGTGCACCGTATTGGGTCTTCTGACATTATTTTAGTCATCGAGATAAACTCAGATTCATTACTTTAAAAAGTTCTCTGTGATTACTTAGGAGTTGAGAGAGAGAGAGAGAACCCTCCTTGTAGACTGGACTGTCAAGTCAAACGTCTCAAAACAGAAGCGTCAATGAAAGCGAAAAAGAAAGCGAAAGTCAATGAGACGTGAATTACGTTCGGTTATGACGTGCGTTGGAGCTGCCAACATACCAAATAATAATAAAAGCCTTTACAAGCTAGCGGCATTGTAAGTCTAGCGCTGAACGAAACTTCTGCGCATGGTTCTCTCGCTCTCTCTCGGCTCTAGGCCTATAAGATACCTTTGACATTATTCTGCGCAATAACGGTCAGCGCTAGAGTTTCGTGCACCTACAAGTAGGTGCACGAAACTCTAGCTAACTTATAAATCTTACTAAACTGGTAGGGGTTTCGTCCCTGAGTATTACAATACCACTTTTATTACAAGGTAATGCGTGGTTTTGGAGAAATTAATAAAAAATGTTTCCAACCTCAAATCAGTTAAAACTTAAAACGAAACGTAATTAACACCTACTTTTTTTAGGATGTCATCGCAGAGAGGGTGATGTGAGGTGAAACTTTAGTTAGTAGTTAGTATTGATTGGTAAAAATTTACCTCTCAATTACATTTTCAGAAAATTTTCAACTGATTTATCAGTTACTTTTTATGATGTCATTGTAGAGGGGATGGAATAGGGTGAAGTTAGGAGCATTGACCTCTGAGTTCAATGACTGCGAAGCTACAGGTCAAAATGTAAATAATTAACACATAAAAGTTATGATGTGATGTAGGTTAAGGGTAAAAATCATCTATAGAAACGTCGTTCCTCCTTGTCCTGCCTACCTATTTTCACCATAAAAAAGGTGGGTAATGTGAATATCGTATTAAAAAAGTCCCAATTCTTCAGCATCTATATTTGACGGGACGCAATACTTAGAATATTTTTCAAATGTCAACATGGCCCTCCTTTTATATGATTGCAATAGATAGGAAGGATGATATCGAAATCTGTTGGTTAGGTTAGCCTAACCAACAGATTTCGATCTGAGAAGGGGGTGGGGTGTAGGTAAGGATAAAAATGAACTAGAAACCTATCATCATGTGTATCACAGGCGCAAGGCGGGCGAGCGTGCCACGGCAGCGGCCGCCGAAGCACCCTTAAAAAACTATGAATGTTTTGTTGTTTTATTCATTTTGAGGTTGTTGCAGTAACTTATTGTTCTTAAGAATGGTGCGTTACCTTAACATGGGAGTGGTGCCAGGGGGCAGGGGGTAGCCTCCTGCCCTTCTGCCCCTCCTCCTGCTACCGAATACTAAATTTTTACCTCCAAGTTATAACGACACCCAAGGGACCGGAGATATTTAATGTCAGTTGAAGCGTAGGTACCTACTAACTGGAGACGTATTAAACGAGCTGACAATTTTTATTTTAAATAAAATAATTACATCCATAACGTGTACTTAATTAAGTGAGCATCGAAGTAAAATCAAAATAATAATATAACTGATAAAGAAAGATAATAGTTAAACAAGACCGGTAACTCGCCCACCGCGGGTGACGTCAATTACGTCCAATTCATACATTCAGTATTGTATTCTCCTGGATATGAGTATAGTATAGTAGGTAGTGAGTTCTAGTGAGGGAAATATATAGTTTCTCTCATTCACACTCGATGTAGAGGGGTAGGACTTTTTCTACCTCTCTTCATACTTCGCTTTTTATAGGCATCAACGTGGCCATAATTTGTTTTTTTTCATAATTCAAAATATTATGAAATTATTTAGTAGTTTTATAACAGCCTTCAAAAAAAGGGGAGGTTCTCAATACCGTTGTATTTTTGTTATTCTTTTGTTTTGTTCGTAGTTTAAAAAACTAAAAAAAAAAGACGTGTGGCACTCGGGGACTGCCGCGGTAACGCTATTGCATAGTATTTTGTATCAACTTATGCAATTATAATTATTTATTTATTTTATTTATGCAGTATTTCTTTTTCTTTGATATTAATTCAAGTTACACTTTTTGAGCGTGGTGATTGTCTCGATTCGTGCGAGCTTCGTAGAGTCGTACAATACGTCTAGTTGCACGCACACAAACACCGTGTCGAAGACTGCCAAAAAGAAACGACGTTAGACAATGCACGGCCTTCAAGCCACACCTCCGTGCCCGTCGGAGTGGGGAGCGTGAGGTTTTTTTTCGTTACGGAATTTCTGGATTCGGTCCCCGCGCTCAAGGCCCTCGATAGAAGCTATGCAATAGCTTAAAAAAGTTGATAGCATAAGTAGTTCCTGAAATAATCAGGTGTTACAGACGGACGGACAAAGTGGCACCCCCCCGCTCAGTCAGGGGCCTAATTCGGCCTCTGACAACCTCTGTCGGAGGCGGCGGTTCGTTTCACCGTCTCGGTAACGTAACCCTAAAACATTACTGCTTCAAATAGTTTGCACTATGTGTACTATGTCAAACCATGACTGATAAACCTATTTTCCTAAATTAGTTTGACGCCTTTGACCTCGGAGCAAACTCTGCCTACAAGTGTCGCGAAAGGGTAGGAAGGCCAGGGTTGTCATTGTCAAAGTAGGTAAACATTGGTGTCGATTCTGTTGAGCTCGCACTTAACGTCTTGTTTTAAATTTAAAAGCTATCTCAAAAGCTTTTATCAAATCGAGATGTCTATAGTCGAATCTGTTTCAAGGTCATCATCTGTTTTGTTCGCTGTGGTAGGGTTCTTAGACGCATACTTAACTTTCAAACATGGTACGTGTGACCTTAAATTGGAAACAAACACCCCTGTGTGCTATGCATATACTTATTATAAATATGCAAGATTATGGAATTCTTGGTCTGATGCTACAGCCAGGATATCCAGCACACTCATAAACATTTAAAATAAAAATTAAATTTGAAAACCGCATCGTTTAAAGAATCAAAAATAATATCTATTGTTGGAAGGGATGACGAATGAAAAACTCAAAAATATTGGACATGTATGTTTTCTTTTGTCAATCAAACAAAAGATGACAAAGTTAAAGTGAGTTGCAGTTCCACGTGACGTCATGGCTTAGTACACTTTTTACCTAACCCGAGCCCACCCCCGAACTTTGACGCTCTTTACCTCCGTCAATTTTTATATATTTGATAAATAAAAAAATACGTGTCCAATATTTTTTGTTGATCTATCTGACGGACTTATTAGAATTTTGTTTTTACCCAGTCATCATCCCTGTCCAATAATGGAAGGAAGGAACTGACTCCTAACATACAGCTTACGCTAGTTTAGGAGCCAGGGCTTCAACCTGAACTGTACTTATGTTGGTTATTTCAATAAAAACATTATCTTATCTTATCTTATATAAAAATAATCTATGTATCTATGTATTTTTCCTATAAAAGCTTTTATAATATATTAACGAAACAGGTATGTAATAAAAAAAAATAATAAAAAAAAATAAAAAAAAATGTAACACCCCTAAGCTTAATTTAATTGTAGAAATTGAATGAATGACACTTTAAAGGGTCGCTCGTTGAAATGGCGCTAACATGTAACATGTCGCGTCGGGGTACCGATAAGTTCAAAGCATTAGGAAGATTGTAAACCCATAGCTTTCAAAACCCGATGTCCCTTTTCTCATGCCAAAGCTGACAGACGAACAGACGGGCCACCTGATGGAAAGTAATCACCGTCGCCCATGGACACCTGCATTACCAGAGGCAATACTGATGCGCTGCCGGCCCTTGAGGAAATGAAATACCCGCCTTTTGAAGGACCCCATGTCGCAGCTCTAAGGGAAATCCGCAGGAGGGAGTTCGTTCCACAACTTGCTCGTACGTGGCACTAAAGATCGTGCAAAGCGAACGGTTGTAGAAAACCAACCATCCAGGTAGTGCGGATGAAATTTGGTTTTGCGGCGTGTGGTGTGATGGTGGAAAGCGGCCGCCGGCACCAGATTAAACAATTCCTTAGAACACTCCCCAAAATATAGACGATAGAACACACAGAGAGATCCTACGTCTCCCGCAAACTTAAAGGGTCTAGATCGTCTGTGAGCTTAGCCTTACTAGATTTTGCAACAAATTTTTATCGTATCGGAGCAAGTTGGGCGAAAATGCAACTAAGAAATGAAAACTAAGGATTAATTGGTTTTTCTGAAACTTGCTTGGAAATTTGAGCATTACTTTGAACACTTTCTTCGAGATAAATCGAAATTGCTAACCTACATGCGAGCACTGGACGGAAAAAGTTGTATGAAAATTGATATTTGTCGTGTTTACTTACTGTTACTATGTTTTAGGTGACCAAATAAATTACCTATTATGTAAACTCATATCTATCTGTCTTGTAATTAAAAAATGGAACGATCTTTTACTCCGAAACATGGCAACCAAGGACTTAGGTAACTTATCAAAGGTTTTGTTTAAATATTTCATTAATTTTAATTTCAATTAAAAAATTCTGCCTAGGTACTATTTAGTTTTAATTTCCGCGCATTGATTGAGAAAAGTACTAAACAAGCCTTGGTCTGGTCACAACTAGGCATTGATGGACTCACGTAATGTAGGCCCACATTTACACGTTCGTCCATCAATGCCTCTTTTGCTGGCCACTGTAATAATGTACATTTTTGTTGTAATGTTGTTCGTTGCTCGTCATTGATTTTGAAAAGTACTATCTATACAAGCCACAACTAAGCACTAAGCGAGGTCTAGCAGGCCTCGTTATTTTATTCGAAATGAATAACTAATACAAACATTTTCAACATTAATGTGTATAATTTTTTTCTAAAACATTAAAAACAATATCGATATAATGTAAATAAACATCGATGTTTTCGAAATTGCTATTTCGCTTCTTTTATAGATCGAAGTTTTTTATGAGCAATGTTGCATCCCCCCTACCCTAGTTACAGGTGACAACCAAAAGACAGAAAATGAATCTTTTTCGCAAGAATGATCAAATTACTAACTCTTTTTCATCCAAGAGCGCATTCAAAACGAGTATTTACAAAAATAATAAGCAAAACATTTTTCCCAATTTATGTGGTGCATTCTTTATAGGTAAAAAGTAGTATTTTGATGAAATGAAATAAATCAATACTGTATTTCGAAACGCACCAGCAAATCACAAAGAACGCATAGTTATGAATAAACTATTATTATCAAAAGAATATAAAACTCCCGCTAAGCCGAGATTTATGAAATATTTATTACAACTAGTTAAATAAGTGTGATTTTATGACAATGATTTTGTTCAGCTCCTTGGGGTTTTTCAAAATTCGACATAATATTATTTTTACTATTGGAAAATCATAGTCCTAAAATTTGTTAAAAAAAAAAAATGGTTTTAAAAAAATTTTGAGTAAAAAAGTATTTTTGACAATCAAAATGTACATTTAGCGTGATACGAGACTCTGATCTCGTTATAATCTCGTACGAAGACTGTCCATAAAATATAAATCAACTAGTGTTGTGTCAACTTTTGAAGAATGCAACTGGCCAACTGGTTTAACAAATTTTAGGACTATGATTTTCCAATAGTAAAAATAATATTATGTCGAATTTTGAAAAACCCCAAGGAGCTGAACAAAATCATTGTCATAAAATCACACTTATTTAACTAGTTGTAATAAATATTTCATAAATCTCGGCTTAGCGGGAGTTTTATATTCTTTTGATAATAATAGTTTATTCATAACTATGCGTTCTTTGTGATTTGCTGGTGCGTTTCGAAATACAGTATTGATTTATTTCATTTCATCAAAATACTACTTTTTACCTATAAAGAATGCACCACATAAATTGGGAAAAATGTTTTGCTTATTATTTTTGTAAATACTCGTTTTGAATGCGCTCTTGGATGAAAAAGAGTTAGTAATTTGATCATTCTTGCGAAAAAGATTCATTTTCTGTCTTTTGGTTGTCACCTGTAACTAGGGTAGGGGGGATGCAACATTGCTCATAAAAAACTTCGATCTATAAAAGAAGCGAAATAGCAATTTCGAAAACATCGATGTTTATTTACATTATATCGATATTGTTTTTAATGTTTTAGAAAAAAATTATACACATTAATGTTGAAAATGTTTGTATTAGTTATTCATTTCGAATAAAATAACGAGGCCTGCTAGACCTCGCTTAGTGCTTAGTTGTGGCTTGTATAGATAGTACTTTTCAAAATCAATGACGAGCAACGAACAACATTACAACAAAAATGTACATTATTACAGTGGCCAGCAAAAGAGGCATTGATGGACGAACGTGTAAATGTGGGCCTGCATTACGTGAGTCCATCAATGCCTAGTTGTGACCAGACCAAGGCTTGTTTAGTACTTTTCTCAATCAATGCGCGGAAATTAAAACTAAATAGTACCTAGGCAGAATTTTTTAATTGAAATTAAAATTAATGAAATATTTAAACAAAACCTTTGATAAGTTACCTAAGTCCTTGGTTGCTGTTAGCGCCATCTACTGCAATACACATTCAGACTACACATAAATATTGTATTTTATTTAATCTATGAATCCCATTCCATCCTTCATTCCCTCCGAACGAAACGAAACGTCAAGAGGAGCCATTCATCGCTCTCAATCGCCGGCCGGCGCATTCATTCTTCAAATACTGTGCTCCGCTGTTTTCTACAAATAATTATCTAAATAAATACAAACAATCCATAAGAAGAAATAAACTAAAGTGAGAGTTCGAACACTTCCAAATTAACCTGTGCACTTTATGGTGGATATTTTGACGCTGAACCAGCCATCAAGTTTCCAAGTAAGTTTCGTTCAAATTCCTTCCTACTTTCTTTATATAATCCACCATAATTTCTGGTCCTTCGACACCGCATCCTATCTATTCCATCCTTGTATCTATTTGTTTACGCTATTTACACATAAATACGTCAATTCCTGACCCCACGTCACGCATTCAGATTTGTACTTACACTCACTCGCACCCGCCTTACACATCAAAACTACTTTACAAACACTTATTTTAATAACCTACGCCACGCTAAACTCTTTCAACTTCTCAATACACACATACAATCACGCACGCAAAACAATTATCTATTACGCATTTCAAATCACATTACGCTACGCGCCGCCATTTTTCCCCTTGTGTTAATTTCATAATTTTATTTCTTTGTTGAACTTATTTTGTTCATACGTATTTTTCACCAATATTAGTGACGTGCCTACCTATTTTCTTCGTAAATTTCGTTTCCGAAAATGCCGCCGCCAAAATCTAAGCCCTCCGCTAGTGCGACAAATTCGGACACGGAAGAAAACCCTCCATCGATTTTAGAAAATAAAGTTATAATGCTAACCGCGAAGCATCAAAGCTTATTTCAATTGGTGCAAAATATGTATGATTTGAGCAACCGTTGTGGCACAAACGATTCAGTGAAAGGTGTATTTCTGATTCGAATTAACTCGTTAGAAAAGATACGTCAAGAATTTATTCAAGTATCGGAGCAATTGAGCTTGGCAATGTTGGCTGCGAACCCAAAGGCCGTCGTGGACTTCGCGCCATTGCTTGCTTTCGACGAGCTGTATTGTAACATAAAGGCCGTCGAAACCGCACTCACTAGTGTCGCTAATGTAAACTCTGAACCGCTTTCTAATGCGCCGCAAAATAAGAATAACTTTGATGTTTTAAAAAGAAAACTGCCTGCTTTGGAGTTAGTGTCATTTGATGGGTCGCCCAATAAATGGTTGATGTTCTATGAAAACTTTACCGCGCTCATACATAATAATACAAACTTGTCTGACGCCGAAAAGGTTCAGTATCTAATCGGCAAGCTGTCCGGTAAAGCCCTTAGCGTGTGCGCAGGAATTCCTCCCGTCGCTAATAACTATTCAATTCTATGGAACGCGCTCAAAGACAAGTACCAAGACAAACGGACACTAGCTACAATGTACTTAGAACAAATATTTAATTTCAAAGGCAGCCAGACCCCGTCTGCTAACTCGTTGGATGCATTTATCGAACATTTCTGTGCCGCTCAATCCGCGTTGAAACAGTTGGGTATTGACGATCTTGCTGACTTTATCTTTACGCACCTCGCTTTGTCTAAGCTAGATAAAGAAACTGTCAATTTGTTTGAACAAGCGCATCGAGATGAGAAGCTACCTACTTTCGACGCACTAACTAAATTCATAAAGGAACAAAGTAAGATACATATGCTCCGCAACGCCGCCGTACCTACTACTAGGACCGCTAATACTACCTACTCTAGACCCGCTAATAACAAATACCAACCCGCTGCCCCGCAATACAACAAACCAAAATTCGCTGCCGTTCAGACGTTTGTGACGCAACAAAATAATAATTTTCCGAAATGTGCCTTCTGCAAAAATGACGATGTACACCCGCTATACAGATGTGAAGCTTTTCTCAAATTGAATGCATCCGCTCGTATTAACTTTGTACGTTCAAACAATTTATGCACAAACTGTTTAGGTTTTCACAATACGAATTCTTGCCGCTCATACAACAGATGTGCTATTTGTAACCGCATGCATCACACGCAATTACACCTTGATTCATCTCGGTTTGAATCCGCTACCGCCGGACCGAGTACCGGCCGCCCCACCGCCACGCGCTCTCAGCCGCTCACCGCGGCCGCCGCGTGCGCCGCTAACGATACCTACTCCGAGTGCCGGCCGCGGCCCGCGCCCGCTCCGGCGCAAGCGGACGCGCACGATTATGAACCTTATGTTCACGCGGAACAATATTCCACGCTACCTACGCATGATGATAGTGCCGCATTTACGACTTCGGCTCGTAACTCGAATGCAACGACAGTACTCCTGCCTAGCGCTGTCGTATATGTCTACGACGACTCAGGTAAACAGCTAAGAGTTAGAGTTTTCTTAGATAGCGGTTCCATGGGTCACTTTATCACAAAATCATGTTGTGATCGCCTGAATTTAAATATCGCACACGCGCCCGGTACCGTCAAGGGAATTGGCCAGTCGGTTAAACCATTTTTGGGTTTCGCAAAACTCACGATTTATTCCCGCTTCGACTCACGGTGTAGTTACACAATTAACGCGCGCGTAATAGATACTATCACCGACAAAATGCCTATCACATACATAGATACGTCCGAACTACAACATCTACGCGATTTGCCTTTAGCTGATGACGAATATCACACGCCCGCCGACTTCGATTGCCTGATTAGCAACGAGCTATTCCCTTTCTTGTTAGGAAATCGCAAGGTTACCGCTCCTGGTTCATCCGTTGTGGGTGTTGAGACCTCACTAGGCTACGTAGTGATGGGAAGGGCTGACTGCGTCCCGCACTCGTATCGTGATAACGATCAATCCTTTCACGCCATCATCGAACCCACGCTTGAATGCTTAACCCAACGGTTCTGGGAACTTGAAAGCGTACCTACCAAAAAACACTTAAGTCCGGACGATGAGGCATGCGAACGCCTTTTCAAAGATACGTTTTCTCGCGACGATACCGGACGATACACGGTCGCGCTCCCGTTTAAATACGAACCGATTGAGCTCGGTCGCTCCGAAAACGTAGCTAGGTCTCGCTTAATAAATCTAGAAAAACGCTTAAACGCTAATCCCGAATTACGCAAAGATTATAACGCTACGATCCAAGACTATATCGATAAAGGCTACCTAAATAAAATTGACAAACCCGAACCCGGTCCATGTTATTACATCCCGCATCACGCTGTTTATAGGCCCGATAAGGCAACTACCAAGACTAGAATCGTCCTAGACGCGAGCTGCAAAACTAGTTCTAATAAATCGCTCAATGATGTTTTGTACACCGGACCGAACTTACAAAAAAATATTTTTGATCTGCTTATCAATCTTCGGTTATTTCCTGTAGCCCTATCAGCTGATATTGAGAAAATGTTCTTCCAGTTAAAGGTAGACCCAAAACACCACCGCTTCCAACGCATTCTATTCCGTTTCCATTCGGATGATCCGATTTCTACCTACGCATTCTCCCGCGTCGCCTTTGGAATTTCTAGCTCGCCATACTTGGCTATGCGCGTCGTGAGACAGCTTGCTGATGATGAGCGTGCTCGCTGGCCGGCAGCCGCCTGGGCGGCTGAACGCCATTTCTTCATGGACGATTATGTGTCATCTTTGTCCACGGCCTCTGAAGCTGAACAACTGTATCACGAACTCACGCAACTCTTTAGGGCTGGAGGCTTCAATCTTGTCAAATGGGTCACAAATAGTACCGAACTAATGAAACGCATTCCTGTGGATCAGCAGGCTCCTAATATAGTAAACTTTGATGAGGATACTAACTTAAAAATTATCGGCTTACAATGGAAGACCCGCGAAGATTCTTTCTTTTTCAAGGTCAACGCTAATGACGCAAAATGTACTAAACGCAACATACTGTCCGTCGCCGCCCGGCTTTTCGATCCGCTGTCCTTACTCGGGCCGGTAACCGCGCTTTTGAAACTACTCGTCCAAGAATGTTGGAAACGCGATTTAGACTGGGATGATGATGTTCCCGCTTACATTGAAGACCAATGGTCTCAATTTCAAAACGAACTTCAATTATTAGAACGTATAAAAATTCCTCGACATGTAGGTATTCTTCAAAACTCTCAAAACATTTCGCTTATCGGTTTCGCTGACGCGAGTGAAAATTGCTACGGTGCCGCTATCTATCTCAGGGTGAGCCATAATAAAAACGACGTAGGTCAAGTAACCCTACTCTGCGCAAAATCAAAGGTTGCATCTTCAAACAATGTTGTTACTTTACCGCGCCTCGAACTTTGCGCGGCGCTGTTGCTTTCTAACCTAATCGTCGCCGTACGCGATTCCCTCTGCGAACGCATTCAATTAAGTAACATTATAGCATTTTCGGACTCCACAATCACGCTATCGTGGATACGCGCTCCGCCATTTCGTTTTCAAACGTTTGTTGCTAACCGAATCTCCGCAATCAACGAAAACTTGCCGGCACGATACTGGTTTCATATACCCGGGAATGAAAACCCCGCGGACATAATTTCACGCCCTGTCATGCCTAGCAAGCTCTTAGATAACGACCTATGGTTCCATGGCCCATCGTGGCTCGCTTCTCCTCCTAATGAATGGCCCACTCAAACTTATGCTAAAACTTTAACCATCGCGGAACTTCCTGAAACAAAAAAATTTAACGCTTGCAGTTCAAACTGTAGAAGATAGCTCTGACGTCCTGTACGATTTAGCCAGCCGTATGTCCAAATGGAATAAATACTTACATACGGTTGTATATGTTTTAAGATTTATAAAGATAATAAAATCTCGCAACGCAAATATCTCCGTTCAAGACTTGGAAATCGCTGAAAAATATATCTTTCGTAACATTCAAAGAAAACATTTCCGCGACGTAAATATTCCTTCTTTACGGAAACTAAACGTATTCGTCGATAAAGATAATCTAATTCGAGTCGGCGGACGTTTGAAAAACGCTCAGCTTAATTTTTCGCAGAAGCATCCAATTGTTTTACCAGCAAATGACCCGATTGTATATTTACTAGTCGATCATGCGCACATCGTGAACGCCCATTCAGGTCCGAGCCTTCTTCTTGCTTTACTACGACAAAATTATTGGATTATTTCCGCTAGAAATATGATACGTAAACGCTTAAGAAACTGCCACGCTTGTTTCAAACTGAAACCTAAAAATACTTGTCCCCTTATGGGAGATTTACCCCACTTTCGGGTAAGTGAAGTCAAGAGTTTTGTCTTTACCGGTGTGGACTACGCGGGTCCCTTTTTTGTAACGCCATATCGCCGTCGTGGTGTAAAAAGTACCAAGGCTTATCTATGCTTATTTATATGTTTAACAACAAAGGCATTGCATCTAGAATTGGTTTCTGATTTAAGTACCGAAATGTTCTTAGCGGCATTTAAACGCTTCATTAGTAGACGGGGCCCGGTCTCCATGATTCTTAGCGATGGAGGTACTAATTTCGTTGGAGCAAAGAGAAAACTCGACGAATTGCATTTGCTATTAACTTCGGATTCACATAATAAATATCTTGATCAAAACTTAGCTGATTTACACGTTCAATTTAAGCGAAATCCTCCTCTAGGTTCTCATTTCGGAGGCATCTATGAAAGTAATATCAAATCAGTCAAAACGCATTTAAAGCGATCAATTGGAACGCAAATTTTAACTTACGAAGAACTTAACACGGTCTTGATTCAGATTGAAGGGATTTTAAACAGCAGACCCTTGTGTGTCTTGAGCTCTGATCCTAACGAGCTAGAAGCTTTAACGCCATCGCACTTTTTAAATATAACGCCCTTAAAATATCTTCCGGCGCAAGACGTACTTAACGTGCCGGACAATAGGTTGAGTCGTTATGAATTGCTTAACAAATTAATTCAATCCTACTGGCATCGGTGGAGGATTGAATATCTGACCTCACTGCAAAGCAGACAGAAATGGAATACTCCATCTGAACCTATAGAAAAGGGTCAAATAGTAATAGTTAGAGAAGATAACGCCCCAGTATTAAGCTGGCCTCTTGCTATTATAGAAGAGCTCTATCCGGGAAGAGATAATATTAGTAGAGTCGCGAAAGTTCGCACTAAGACCGGCTCTTATGTTCGGCCGGTTGTAAAGCTCTATAAGCTACCGCTTCAATAAATCTTTTGCCATATCAGCGTAACTCAGCATATTAATTTTTGTAACTTAACTTAACTTAACATACATTTGTAAATTCAATTTAAATCTATAATTCTTTCTTTTCACTTACTCAGTGCCTAGGTTTTTCAGAAGGTATCCCTTCAGCCCGGGGACTAATGTTAGCGCCATCTACTGCAATACACATTCAGACTACACATAAATATTGTATTTTATTTAATCTATGAATCCCATTCCATCCTTCATTCCCTCCGAACGAAACGAAACGTCAAGAGGAGCCATTCATCGCTCTCAATCGCCGGCCGGCGCATTCATTCTTCAAATACTGTGCTCCGCTGTTTTCTACAAATAATTATCTAAATAAATACAGACAATCCATAAGAAGAAATAAACTAAAGTGAGAGTTCGAACACTTCCAAATTAACCTGTGCACTTTATGGTGGATATTTTGACGCTGAACCAGCCATCAAGTTTCCAAGTAAGTTTCGTTCAAATTCCTTCCTACTTTCTTTATATAATCCACCAGTTGCCATGTTTCGGAGTAAAAGATCGTTCCATTTTTTAATTACAAGACAGATAGATATGAGTTTACATAATAGGTAATTTATTTGGTCACCTAAAACATAGTAACAGTAAGTGTTTGTGCACAGGGGAACACAAATGAAACTCCCGAACTTATTTTATACGTGTATTGTCCATTAAACAGTGCTTTTGGATGGAGGAATACGGGAACAATGTGTCGCTTGCGACGTTATCAAAATGACTGCGGGTGTGCAGAAAAAATGCACTGCCTTGCCTACTTAAAACTAAATAGGTCGGAGAGAGAACTTGCTCTGAAGCAATGCGTAGGCGTTGACATCCTGCCCCCGTTGAAAAGCTTCGGTTTTCAACTTTCCATTTCTTCTGCAGTAGGTAGGGCGACGAGGCGAACTAAAGGACGGCGTACACATCCTCTAGAAGTATTTACATCGGCAACTCGTGGTATTCCATCGTCAGGACCGTAGAAAAGTTTTGAGATACGGCCAAGTCTCCAACATAGTGGTGGACAGTCGTCTTCTTGTAACAGGACTAGATCTCCCACATTTGGGCTACTGGAATTGGTCTTCCATTTGTTGCGCTGTTGCAGTTCAGCGATATATTCACGTTGCCAACGCTTCCAAAAGTGTTGATGTATTTGCTGTAGTCTAGCGTAACGCTGCAGGTTGTTCGGATTGCAGTCTTCCAGATCAGGTGACGGCAGAGCGGTGAGACCACGACCAATGAGAAAGTTCCCAGGAGTCAGGCAAAGGAAGTCGTCGGGAGAGGAGGACATAGGACATAGTGGGCGACTGTTTAATATTGCTTCTACTTGTGCGAAAAGTGTAGATAGCTCTTCGAATGTTAGGTGCGAATTACCCATAACGCGCTTTATATGAAATTTTGCGGCTTTCACACCGGCCTCGAAGATTCCACCAAAGTGAGGAGCGTAAGTTGGAGAAAATATAAATTTGATACCGTCTTCGCTTGCAAAATTAGTTATCGAGTTGGCATTTTCTTTAAGAAATTGATTTATTTCCTTCGCACCGGCCACAAAGTTGCGTCCGTTATCACAGAACACTTCAGCTGGCCTGCCGCGACGTGACACAAAGCGACGAAACGTCATGATAAAAGCGTCCTTTGACAAATCACTAACTGCTTCGAGGTGTAGGCATTTGTACCGTAAGCAGACGAATAGGCACATATAGCATTTTATAACTTGAGAGCCGCGACCTTTCTTATTCAAAATGAAAAACGGACCGGCAAAGTCTAGACCTACCGTTTTGAATGGGAAATTGGGAGTGACGCGTTGAGAAGGCAAGTTGCCCATCATGGGCTTCATAGTTCTTCCTTGTATTCGTCTACATTTAAAACAGTTATGATAAGTGCGTCGAGCTAAATGCCTACCATTAATTGGCCAAACAAATTCTCTAAGAATAGCTAATAGCAATTGTGGTCCAGCATGTAGATTATGTTTATGCTCATAATCGAATAAAATTTTGGTGAAGTGATGATCAGCGTGTAAAAGCACCGGGTGTTTTTTGTCAAAATTAAAATCGGATGCCTCTAATCGACCACCTACTCGAATTACTCGGTCATCACCAATGAAAGGAGTCAATGACAAAATATTAGATTTGGGACTTAGAGGTTTCTTGTTAACAAGTAATTTATAATCATTTGAGAATGAATCTTGTTGGCATAATCGACATAGATGAATAAACGACTTATTAAGTTCATCTACTGACAAAGGACCTGTAAGTCGAGTGTTAGTGTTTTTTATGTTTTGTAAAAAGCGCAACACGTATGCGAAACTACGCTTAAGTTTGGAAAAGTTTGAATATCTTTCAAACCGTAAGATAGGATCATTGTTTGTTGTTAATTTAGATAAGGTAGAAATTGTTTTAGTTTCTGGTAAATTAGTAATGTCGATTTTATGATTTAAAGTAGGCCACGCCTCTTCCGGTTCAGTTAGGTATGGCGGACCTGACCACCATAGTGTAGCAGTACCTACTTGATCCGGACTTACGCCACGAGATATGAGATCGGCCGGGTTAGCCGACGTTGGCACGTAACGCCAGGAAGCAGAGTTTGTTAATTCGCAAATTTCTGAAATCCGATTTGCTACAAATGTTTTCAGATTTTGGAAGCTGCTACGTAACCAGGCGAGAACAATAGAAGAATCACACCAATGAACATAGGTTTGCATGTCGTATCTTAACGATTCCTTGACGGCCTTGCATAATTTGGCTGCTAGAAGAGCGGCACAGAGTTCAAGGCGAGGAATAGTTGTGGCCTTGATTGGAGCTACCTTGGATTTGGAGCAGAGTAACTTTACAGTAACTTCGTTGTTGGCATTGACAGAGCGTAGATATATACAAGCTCCGTATGCATTCTGAGATGCGTCACTAAAAGAATGTAGCTCTATTGAAGTAGGTTCCTCGCAGAGCACCCATCTAGGTATTTCAAGCTTTAGCAAATTAGGTATCGCCATGGCAAACTTATTCCAATCTCTTTGTATATGGTCAGGGATAGGATCATCCCAAGACAGTTTGTGTAACCATAATTGTTGCAGCAAAATTTTGGCTTTAATCACACAGGGACTCAACAACCCCAATGGGTCGAAGATTTTGAATAGTGATGAAAGAATTATCCTCTTAGTCAAGGCATGATCAGATGGAGGTGGAGACTTAAATGGAAAATGCAAAAGATCATTAGATGGATTCCAACCCATACCTAGCGTGGAGGAAGATTCACTCACAATCAATTTATTATTTGCCTTTGAAGCGGTTGACTCTAATATGGAAGGTAAATTAGTTTTGAACTTTCTGAGAGAAAAACCACCACTTTGTAAAGTTGCTGATACCACCTTATGAATGTGGCTCAACGTAGCTTCACTGTTAGAGCCTGTGATTAAGTCATCTATGTAGAAATCATGTTGTATTATTTCTTTAATATCAGGATCAGAGCATTCCTCACCTAGCTGCCACAGGCAACGCGAACTTAAATAACTAGAACTTGCCATTCCATAAGTAATAGTATTCAGCCGTAGCGTCTTGATAGGCATAGACTCATTTTCTCTCCATAAAATGAGTTGAAAATCTCGATCAGTCTCATTAACAAGGCACTGCCGGTACATTTTCTCAACGTCTCCGGTCAGAAGATATTTGTACTGTCGAGCTCTTATAAGAATGGAAAAGAGTGAATCTTGCATATTGGGGCCTATTAGAAGAATGTCATTGACAGAATACCCAGATGAGGTTGAGGCAGAACCATCAAACACGACTCTGATTTTTGTTGATTCACTACTGTCTTTAAATACAGCATGGTGACAAAGAAAATATGAATTATCTGGTTTAGCAATAGGAGACTCGGAAAGATGACCAAGCTCGGAATATTCACGCATGAATTCGACATACTGCGATTTTATTTCAGGCTGTCGTTTGAATCGTCTCTCTAAATTGAGGAATCGTTTTTTTGCCAAATTGTACGAATCCCCGAGGCAATCTGGGGAATCTTTGAAAGGGAGACCTATAGAAAATCTACCTGAGTCTAGGCGGGAGGTATGTGACAAGAAGTGAGCTTCGCATGCCTTCTCACTCTCGCTCAATTTGGATTTAAGCGGAACTTCTTCTAGTTCCCAGAACTTCGTAAGCTCTTGGTGAATTTGAATATTTTCATCATCATTAAATGTTTTTGAGGTTATAGAATGATTACATTGAATAATATTGTTGAGTGATTTGGTATTTGTGTGCATAGGACCTGAGATGATCCAACCGAACTGGGAGCTTCTTAGTTGTGGATTGTTTGGACCGAGAGAGTGCTGCTCGCGGCCAAGAATATCCCAGAACAAATCGGCACCGATGAGAACTTCAGTCGGCGCTGGTTGGTGAAACATTGGGTCTGCAAGCTGATAATCATTTGTTATTTTCAGCTGTTTTGTATTGATAGGAAATCTAGGTATGTGACCCGTTAGTTGGGGTAGTACTAGAAAGCTTGAGGTGACGTTGAACTGGCTGACTAATGACCGCAATTGAGCCACGCAGGATTCCGTCACCTTACCAGTTTGATGATTGCCTATGCCTATGACATTAACTAGGCAGTTGGAATTGGAGGGTAATGCCAGCTTCTCCTTAAGGGATTGCGTTATGAAAGACGATTGGCTACCGCAGTCTAAGGTATAGGCCCCACTTGTCTGACCTGGCGCGGGCATGGCACGGGCGCTTTCCTATTCCATTCAAATTTAATACAAAATTCATGGAAATAAAGCACAATTTAGCTCGGACGACTTCGCGTCATAAGCACGTCCGATCAACGACATACCGTGTGTCCTAAATTGTGCTTTATTTCCATGCATTTTGTATGAAATTTGAATGGAATAAGAAACCGCCAGTGCCTTGTCTGCGTCCGACGAGGTCACATTCATCGGGCACGGACATGGCGCAGACATGGCACAGGCGGTTTCCTATTCCATTCAAATTTCATACAAAATGCATGGAAATAAAGCACAATTTAGGACACACGGTATGTCGTTGATCGGACGTATGACGCGCCATTTCGGCGCCCGCGCCCGATCGCCGCCAGATGGGCGTCAGATGGCCGCCAGTTCCGTAGTATGTACTTGCTTGCGACATACGTCTGTTAGTGATGTAAAAATGCGTGACGAATGACGATATCGAATTTAATATTGTTTTTTTTGAATTGATTGTAAAATATGCAACGCTTTATGATCATTGTCGTTCCATTATTGTAACTGAAATGTTCAAGATAAATTGTGGCTGGAAATCGGAAAGAGATTAAACTAAACCGGTATTAAGATTTTTTTATGTAATACCCATGGTAATACTAGCTGGTCCTTGTGCAAATTCGTTTGCGCGTATTTTCTTCAACTGTATCAGGGCCCGATTTGGTAACCCGATGAAGAGGTTTTCGGCAGGGTTTTTCCAAAAGTTTAGTTAACCATCTCCGTATGGTTTACACTATTATTTGATAGGTTAAACAATTCAAAACCCTTTTGATTAGGTTATCTGATCATGAGGGTTATCAATAGTATTGGGTTTTGGTATTATTCCAAAACCCATTCCTTAGGGTTACCCTTTTTATCATTGTAACACGGGTTATAAGTGGGTTATAGGAGATAATGGAGAAAATAATTTCGGTCAAAAGATTAAAAATAATTGCGGTAATTGTGTTCTAAGCATTAAGGGTGGAAATGCAGACTACTAATTGTTTATTTTACGCAATAATAATTATATTATAATAAAATAGGAATAAATTTTCAATGACAGCTGTCAAACTTAAATCGACATATCTCGAGAACTACTTATCATAGACTTGCCTTTACTAGCTCAAATGATTGCTATTGACATGAACTTAATTTTCGATGACAGCTGTCAAACTTAAATCGACCATATCTCGAGAACTACTTATCTTAGACTTGCCTTTACTAGCTCAAATGATAGCTATTGACAAGACCTTAATTTTCGATGACAGCTGTCAAACTTAAATCGACCATATCTCGAGAACTACTCATCTTACACTTGCCTTTACTAGCTCAAATGATAGCTATTGACAAGACCTTAATTTTCGATGACAGCTGTCAAACTTAAATCAACCATATCTCGATAACTACTCATCTTAGACTTGCCTTTAGTAGCTCAAATGATAGCTATTGACAAGACCTTAATTTTCAATGACAGCTGTCAAACTTAAATCGACCATATCTCGAGAACTACTCATCCTAGACTTGCTTTTACTAGCTCAAATGATTGCTATTGACATGAACTTAATTTTCGATGACAGCTGTCAAACTTAAATCGACCATATCTCGAGAACTACTTATCTTAGACTTGCTTTTACTAGCTCAAATGATAGCTATTGACTAGACTTTAATTTTCGATGACAGCTGTCAAACTTAAATCAACCATATCTCGATAACTACTCATCTTAGACTTGCCTTTAGTAGCTCAAATGATAGCTATTGACAAGACCTTAATTTTCAATGACAGCTGTCAAACTTAAATCGACCATATCTCGAGAACTACACATCCTAGACTTGCTTTTACTAGCTCAAATGATTGCTATTGACATGAACTTAATTTTCGATGACAGCTGTCAAACTTAAATCGACCATATCTCGAGAACTACTCATCCTTTACTTGCCGTTACTAGCTTACATGATAGCTATTGTTAAGATCTTAATTTTCGATGACAGTTTTTAGTTTGATAGCTGTCATCGAAAATTAAGATTTTATTAGTAGCTATCGGCAAGTCGGCAAGTCTAGGATGAGTACTTCTCGAGATATGGCAAATTCAAGTTTGACATATGTCATTGAAAATAAAGATCTTGTCAATAGCTATCTTTTGAGCAATTAACGGCTAGTCTAGGATGAGTAGTTCCTGAGATATAACCATTTATAGATGAATTTGTAGAATGAGTTTCGAGTGGAGCTTTGAGTTGAGTTTTGAGTTTGAGTTTTAGAGTGACAGTGACAGTGACAATCAAAAATTATTATTCAAAATAGTTTAGAGGTCATATTTTTCTTTTTAACACGTTGACTGCGGGTCTCGGACATAACGCTTTACAAAATACTCATTATGTGTACTGTCGGCTTTGCCTAATAAATACAATAAAAATAAAAAATAACGCAACGCAGAGTACTCTGCGATGATGCCCTATGAAAACTGACTGAAACACATTTTTTTCTTTTTAACATGTTGGCTGCGGGCCTCAGTCATGACATAACTGATGACTTATGAAAACTGAAACACCGTTTTTTTTCTTTTTAATATGTTGACTGCGGGTCTCGTATATGATAACGCATACTCTGCGATGATGACCAATGAAAACTGACTGAAACACAGCACTTTCCTTATGTTTTCAAAACTTTTCTTTAATGCAGTGACGCTCTTCCTTCAACCAAATAAAGCGATCCGAACTTATACCTAATGATTGACGACATAAATCAAGAGTCAAAATCTAAATTCCCCCACCCAGTGTCAGGCGTAATGATAACCATTGTGTAACATTCAAAAAAACCTATCAAGAGGTAACTCCATTCATTCGTTTAACCTCATAAGAGGTTAACCCTATCGACTGAAAACCAAAAGGAACGGGTTACACTTTCGCTTGTGTTAGGAGGAGAATACCTAAACGAAAGGGTAATCCCGTCAACTGTATAACCCAATGAAGGGATTTCACTTTCGAAGCAACTAACTCAAAATCGGGGTTGTACGGGCCCTGATCTGTATATTTATTAATTGTATGCACGAGAGCAAGAGCATCTTCGTCTTCTGAGAATGACATGCTGACACATCGATACCGGACAACAGACTGCACTACACTTGTGCCTCTGTCACGTCATTTCTGCGTCTTGTCCGAGCCATGTCCGCGCCATGCCCGTGCCATGTCCTCGCCACGTCCGTGCCACGTCCGCGCCATGTCCGCGCCATGTCCTTGCCCGATATGTGTGACCTGGGCCTAAGGCGCAGAAATGACGTGACAGAGGCACATGTGTAGTGCAGTCTGTTGTCCGATATCGATGTGTCAGCATGTCATCCTCAGAAGACGAAGATGCTCTTGCTCTCGTGCATACAATAAATTAATATCAGATCAGGGCCCGTACAACCCCGATTTCGAGTTAGTTGCTTCGAAAGTGAAACCCCTTCATTGGGTTATACAGTTCGTTTGGGTATTCTCCTCCTAACACAAGCGAAAGTGTAACCCGTTCCTTTTGGTTTTCAGTCAGTTTGAGTTTCAGTGAGTCAACCTCATAACAGGGTAACCTGTTATGAGGTTAAACGAATGAATGGAGTTACCTCTTGATAGGTTTTTTTTGAATGTTACACAATGGTTATCATTACGCCTGACACTGGGTGGGGGAATTTAGATTTTGACTCTTGATTTATGTCGTCAATCATTAGGTATAAGTTCGGATCGCTTTATTTGGTTGAAGGAAGAGCGTCACTGCATTAAAGATCTTAAAATAAGAAACTAAAAACTGTCATGTAAGCTAGTAACGGATAACGGAACGCAAGTAAAGGATGAGTAGTTATCGAGATATGGTCGATTTAAGTTTGACAGCTGTCATTGAAACTTAAGGTCTTGTCAATAGCTATCATTTGAGCTACTAAAGGCAAGTCTAAGATGAGTAGTTATCGAGATATGGTTGATTTAAGTTTGACAGCTGTCATCGAAAATTAAGGTCTTGTCAATAGCTATCATTTGAGCTAGTAAAAGCAAGTCTAAGATAAGTAGTTCTCGAGATATGGTCGATTTAAGTTTGACAGCTGTCATCGAAAATTAAGTTCATGTCAATAGCAATCATTTGAGCTAGTAAAAGCAAGTCTAGGATGAGTAGTTCTCGAGATATGGTTGATTTAAGTTTGACAGCTGTCATTGAAAATTAAGGTCTTGTCAATAGCTATCATTTGAGCTAGTAAAAGCAAGTCTAGGATGAGTAGTTCTCGAGATATGGTCGATTTAAGTTTGACAGCTGTCATCGAAAATTAAGGTCTTGTCAATAGCTATCATTTGAGCTACTAAAGGCAAGTCTAAGATGAGTAGTTATCGAGATATGGTCGATTTAAGTTTGACAGCTGTCATCGAAAATTAAGGTCTTGTCAATAGCTATCATTTGAGCTAGTAAAGGCAAGTCTAAGATGAGTAGTTCTCGAGATATGGTCGATTTAAGTTTGACAGCTGTCATCGAAAATTAAGGTCTTGTCAATAGCTATCATTTGAGCTAGTAAAAGCAAGTCTAAGATAAGTAGTTCTCGAGATATGGTCGATTTAAGTTTGACAGCTGTCATCGAAAATTAAGTTCATGTCAATAGCAATCATTTGAGCTAGTAAAGGCAAGTCTATGATAAGTAGTTCTCGAGATATAGTCGATTTAAGTTTGACAGCTGTCATCGAAAATTAAGGTCTTGTCAATAGCTATCATTTGAGCTAGTAAAAGCAAGTCTAAGATAAGTAGTTCTCGAGATATGGTCGATTTAAGTTTGACAGCTGTCATCGAAAATTAAGTTCATGTCAATAGCAATCATTTGAGCTAGTAAAAGCAAGTCTAGGATGAGTAGTTCTCGAGATATGGTTGATTTAAGTTTGACAGCTGTCATTGAAAATTAAGGTCTTGTCAATAGCTATCATTTGAGCTAGTAAAAGCAAGTCTAGGATGAGTAGTTCTCGAGATATGGTCGATTTAAGTTTGACAGCTGTCATCGAAAATTAAGGTCTTGTCAATAGCTATCATTTGAGCTACTAAAGGCAAGTCTAAGATGAGTAGTTATCGAGATATGGTCGATTTAAGTTTGACAGCTGTCATCGAAAATTAAGGTCTTGTCAATAGCTATCATTTGAGCTAGTAAAGGCAAGTCTAAGATGAGTAGTTCTCGAGATATGGTCGATTTAAGTTTGACAGCTGTCATCGAAAATTAAGGTCTTGTCAATAGCTATCATTTGAGCTAGTAAAAGCAAGTCTAAGATAAGTAGTTCTCGAGATATGGTCGATTTAAGTTTGACAGCTGTCATCGAAAATTAAGTTCATGTCAATAGCAATCATTTGAGCTAGTAAAGGCAAGTCTATGATAAGTAGTTCTCGAGATATAGTCGATTTAAGTTTGACAGCTGTCATCGAAAATTAAGGTCTTGTCAATAGCTATCATTTGAGCTAGTAAAAGCAAGTCTAAGATAAGTAGTTCTCGAGATATGGTCGATTTAAGTTTGACAGCTGTCATTGAAAATTTATTCCAATTTTATTATAATATAATTATTATTGCGTAAAATAAACAATTAGTAGTCTGCATTTCCACCCTTAATGCTTAGAACACAATTACCGCAATTATTTTTAATCTTTTGACCGAAATTCTTTTCTCCATTATCTCCTATAACCCACTTATAACCCGTGTTACAATGATAAAAAGGGTAACCCTAAGGAATGGGTTTTGGAATAATACTATTGATAACCCTCATAATCAGATAACCTAATCAAAAGGGTTTTGAATTGTTTAACCTATCAAATAATAGTGTAAACCATACGGAGAGGGTTAACTAAACTTTTGGAAAAACCCTGCCGAAAACCTCTTCATCGGGTTACCAAATCGGGCCCTGATACAGTTGAAGAAAATACGCGCAAACGAATTTGCACAAGGATCAGCTAGTATTACCATGGGTATTACATAAAAAAATCTTAGTACCGGTTTAATCTCTCTCCGATTTCCAGCCACAATTTATCTTGAACATTTCAGTTACAATAATTGGAACGACAATGATCATAAAGCGTTGCATATTTTACAATCAATTCAAAAAATTCAATATTAAATTCGATATCGTCATTCGTCATGCATTTTTACATCACTAACGGACATATGTCGCAAGCAAGTACATACTACGAACTGGCGGCCATCTGACGCCCATCTGGCGGCGATCGGGCGCGGGCGCCGAAATGACGCGTCATACGTCCGATCAACGACATACCGTGTGTCCTAAATTGTGCTTTATTTCCATGCATTTTGTATGAAATTTGAATGGAATAGGAAACCGCCTGTGCCATGTCTGCGCCATGTCCGTGCCCGATGAATGTGACCTCGTCGGACGCAGACAAGGCACTGGCGGTTTCTTATTCCATTCAAATTTCATACAAAATGCATGGAAATAAAGCACAATTTAGGACTCACGGTATGTCGTTGATCGGACGTGCTTATGACGCGAAGTCGTCGAGCTAAATTGTGCTTTATTTCCGTGCATTTTGTATTAAACTTCAATGGAATAGGAAAGCGCCCGCGCCATGTCCGCGCCAGGTCATACAGGTGAGGCCTACGCCTAATAGGGCACGAACCTTCTCTGTTTGCTTCGTCCGAGGATTAGCCACTTCAATGAAAGCGGTAGATAACAATACTTGGTTTGAATTTTGATTAGAAAAATTAACTACAGTATTGTCAGTGTCATCTGACCCAGTGGTAACGACATTTGAAGAAGAAGAAGTTCCCTCATTATTATTGACAACATTGGATGGTTTGTGTAAGAGAGTGTTGTGTCTCGCCTTACATTTTAGACATGGACCTAAACGGCAGGTTTGTATCCTGTGACCAAGTCTTAAACAATTGGTACATAGTTTTAACCTATGTGCTTCGGCTATGCGCTCCTCCACGCCTTTAGCCAAGAATGTGGGACAGTCATAGATGCGATGCCCTTGACGGCAGACGGCGCACGTTATTTGGGGAGAAGTATAAGAGCCTTCATCACTAGCGGCTGCGAAGGATTTAGTATGGGCTCGGTTATTATTAGCATTAACAGCCTTTGAGGTAGATTGAGATGATTTACTCGAGTTCCGATTCATAGATTCGAGGACATCAGCACGATCAATTAAAAACTTATAAAACTGATCTAAATTAGGAACGTCATCCAGCGCGCCACGATATTCCTCCCATTTTAATAGAGTGTGATTGTCTAGTTTAGAACTCATGATATGTATAATCAAAACGTCCCAATGGTTTGTAGGCTGTCCAAGACTGGATAGTGCACGCAGGTTTTTAGTGATGTGATCTACCATGAATCTCAAAGATCTATCAGACTCGCGAGACGTTTGCTGAATACTCAATAATGAATTTAAATGGTGATTTATCAACTGACGCTTATTATCATAACGATCGCATAGTATTTTCCAAGCGCTTTTATAGTTCACACTGGAAACCTCAAAGTTAGAAATGATGCGCGCCGCATCACCCGCTAGGTACGATAACAAGTAATGGAATTTGTGAATGTCAGCGATACGTTCATTGTTGTGGATTAGAGACAAAAACGTGTCACGGAACTCAAGCCAACGGAAGTATGATCCGTCGAATTTCGCAATTTGTATTTGGGGCAATTTAAATCCTAAAGGCAAATGATGATCGACATTGCATTGAGTTGCTGACATCTGACTCGAGTTAAGATTGTTGCTTATTGATTCGTCATGCTTACTCGAGTTGTATTTTTGAATAATGCTTTGAGCAGAGGCAATATTTGAAATAAATAAATGCTCAATGTCATCTCGCTCATCAACTTCGCTTATTAAATTAGTAGGATTCAAAACCTCAATCTGATTTTGCAAGTCGTCAAACCGATTAGAAAGTGACTCAAATTTGCCTAGCTTGAGCGTCAATTCAGCGAGCTGAATTGAAGTTAATGTTTCCTTTGAAATTATATGAGTTAAATAATTTTTGAACTTTGTAATCTGGCCCTTTATCGAACTACGTTTGACAAATAAATCAAGTAAGTCTTGAGATTGAGTATCCTTAGCAGTAGTTTCACCTCCCATCATAACAAAGGAAAAATAGTTTAATTATTTTATAATGAAGTTTTGTTAACGTTAGACAAAGTGAGATAAGTAGGTACGAATGTTACCTACCTAATTCACTATAAATTGCGATAGGAAAGAGAGGTGAAACTCAATACAAAAACCAAAAATTTTAGGTAAAATAATTAAATTAGCTCACGCTCCTGCACTAGGCGTCACCTACTGGCCGCTGGGAATCGGCCCTGCTTTGGTCGGCCGCTGCGTCCGTCGCTGCGGGCTCCAGAGGCCGGCCGGTATCTGGGCTCAGCTTGGACAGGTACGAGTGCGTACGAATACGCAACGTTGAGCTGGAATGTTCGGCGAAATAGTGTGAATTGATTGCAAAATAAACTTCAATAGCTTCAGCTAGGTACTTGTGTGGTTTATATTGAGATAAACAAATCGAAAATAAAAACGATCAGAATATATTCGAATCTATGAATAAAAGTGCTAGGTACCTTGTTATTCAGTTAATTCGGACATAAATGTACGAAAAACCACTAGGAAATTTGGCTACTACTAGGTACTTAGCTAGAAAAACTTGGAAACTAATAAGAAGTTTATGCAGAAAACAAAAAGTTTATTCTAATATGGCCGTAAGTTACGTTATTGCGCAATTAGTAGAAAACAGACCCTAGCAATAAAATGAGCGCGGGTAGAAAATTTGACTAAATTGTACCTATGTTCGATTTATAAGGCCTTTTCGATCGAAATATGTGTCGAATTATTATTTATAATATTGTTAACACACTGTTTACAAGATTTAGCACAAGTAGTTTAGCAATACACTTTGGGAAATAGGTAAAAAATGATCGGGAAGTTTGGATTGGAATGTAGGTGAAAGGTGAAATGAAGGACGGGACGAGTACTTTTGTAGATAGGAAGGACACTTATCTGCATTGGCCGTGGCTGCGGCTCGATGCTTGTTGCTGATCGATGACCGGCGGTGGCTGCAATGGCTGGACCTTCAGTTATTCCTCGTATTGTAGTTGTAGGCTGGCTCCAATGCAATACGTAGCAGACTGGTATGGCGCGGCTTGGCCGTCCCACGTTCCAACGAAAATCGTATTTTTTCCGAAGATTTTTCAGGTCCTGTCACGGTCGCCAGATATTTGTGCACAGGGGAACACAAATGAAACTCCCGAACTTATTTTATACGTGTATTGTCCATTAAACAGTGCTTTTGGATGGAGGAATACGGGAACAATGTGTCGCTTGCGACGTTATCAAAATGACTGCGGGTGTGCAGAAAAAATGCACTGCCTTGCCTACTTAAAACTAAATAGGTCGGAGAGAGAACTTGCTCTGAAGCAATGCGTAGGCGTTGACAGTAAGTAAACACGACAAATATCAATTTTCATACAACTTTTTCCGTCCAGTGCTCGCATGTAGGTTAGCAATTTCGATTTATCTCGAAGAAAGTGTTCAAAGTAATGCTCAAATTTCCAAGCAAGTTTCAGAAAAACCAATTAATCCTTAGTTTTCATTTCTTAGTTGCATTTTCGCCCAACTTGCTCCGATACGATAAAAATTTGTTGCAAAATCTAGTAAGGCTAAGCTCACAGACGATCTAGACCCTTTAAGTTTGCGGGAGACGTAGGATCTCTCTGTGTGTTCTATCGTCTATATTTTGGGGAGTGTTCTAAGGAATTGTTTAATCTGGTGCCGGCGGCCGCTTTCCACCATCACACCACACGCCGCAAAACCAAATTTCATCCGCACTACCTGGATGGTTGGTTTTCTACAACCGTTCGCTTTGCACGACCTTTAGTGCCACGTACAAGCAAGTTGTGGAACGAACTCCCTCCTGCGGATTTCCCTTAGAGCTGCGACATGGGGTCCTTCAAAAGGCGGGTATTTCATTTCCTCAAGGGCCGGCAGCGCATCAGTATTGCCTCTGGTAATGCAGGTGTCCATGGGCGACGGTGATTACTTTCCATCAGGTGGCCCGTCTGTTCGTCTGTCAGCTTTGGCATGAAAAAAGGGACATCGGGTTTTGAAAGCTATGGGTTTACAATCTTCCTAATGCTTTGAACTTATCTTATGATTTTATGACAATGATTTTGTTCAGCTCCTTGGGGTTTTTCAAAATTCGACATAATATTATTTTTACTATTGGAAAATCATAGTCCTAAAATTTGTTAAACCAGTTGGCCAGTTGCATTCTTCAAAAGTTGACACAACACTAGTTGATTTATATTTTATGGACAGTCTTCGTACGAGATTATAACGAGATCAGAGTCTCGTATCACGCTAAATGTACATTTTGATTGTCAAAAATACTTTTTTAAGGGTATCTGCATACCAAATTTAATTTGCCAAATTTAATTTGGTATGTAGATAGTTTAGATTTGAGAATAACATAAAAGGATAAACTATTATTGAAAAATGTCCTATTCTCTGAGGGGGTTAAAAAGGGCGGTAAAGTTTCTATGGAAAATTATTATTCCTTGGTTCGATTCACTCAAAACTCCTTAGGTAACTATAAATAAACTAGTTACTTACAAATAAGGTAAATAATTGATCATTTATCTTTTATTTTTACAAAATACCCATAGGGTAGGGTGTGTTCAATGAATTTCTGAAATTTGTATGAAAAAAAATATTCCATGGTTCGCTCAAAATACGGTAAAAATAAACCTATAAATTAATAATAAATTAGAAATATAAACATTTATTTGACGACGACACAACAATCTATCCAACCTATCCATAAGGTACCTATCTAACCTACCATTATCATTAACGTAACATAAAATAAAATAAAATCAAATGGCAATGAAAAACGTTTTGACACATAATTTTCCAAGCTAACCCGCGGGGCGCAGCTAGTTACGTACTAAAAGCACAATTAAGTAGGTACGTACCTAGCTAATTTAGGTACCTACCTAGGTATAAAAATAATGAAACAAAAATCTTATCTCAAAACACAATTTTACGAGCGCTTGTTCATTGTGAATTTCATAAACATTTTATTGGATGCTACAAGAGGATTGTTCATTCATCCGTGTTATTAAATTATTGGATTCTTAGAAAGTATAATGTACTTTGAATATTTCAAAATCACATGTTCGCTATACTGGGTAAAAAAATAAATTTGCACGTAGATTACCTTAAACTTTAAGATTGACATACCTATTTAGGCTATAGTGTCAATTCGCTTGGCACCAAACTTACTAAAATTCGGTTTAAAACTAAAACCTTCATTAATATTCGGTTGTTGCCAGACGCATTTGCGCTATAAATTCAAACCTAAATAAACGTCTTCTTTTCTTATTTTTCAGATACAAGTTGCTACGTGTATGGATCTAGGATATTCTTCGGATGGTGACATAGCACAATTCATAAATGGTAAAGGATATTTACCAGATGACAAGGATTTACCAAAACCTTCTATCATAAAGACAAGAAATGGTATGTTATTATGATACAACCAAGGATTAAAAAAAACTAAATTAAATAACCATTACGTGTAGGTATAATCTACGTAGTATTTTGCATGGGACTATGTAACCAGTACTTTTATAATGGGGGAGCCTGTTAAAAGGTCGGTAGGTAGATGTTTATAAATTAACTAATATTTATTTTTTAATTCATTAGAAAAAGACACAACCTACCTACTCTCCAAATTAACGGACGACGAACTTTTAAAGTTACTTAGTGAATATTCTAAGAAAAGCCAATATGATAAGGATGATATAATCAAAGTTTCTGGTGATTATAAAAATAAAAACAAAGGTGAAATTAAAAATGATCCAGAAGGTGAGTACGATTAATAAGTAAGTTGTTACTTAGGTACTATACTAAGCTAGCTATAAAATCTTAAGGCGACGATACATGTCAAACCTAACTCTCGCTCGCACTATTCAACATTTTTGAAGATATAAAATCACGGAATGTAGATAAGCAAAATAGCAAACCTTCACGGCCTAGAAAATAACAATACAAAGGTTCAGCAAGAATATCATGTTGAACCCAACACGTTTTCCTACCAAAAAGTTTGCACCAAAATTGATCACATTGGTGCAAGTTTTTTGGTAAGAAAACGTGATAGAATCAAAATGAGATTCTTCCTGAACCTTTATATTGTTATTTTCTGGGCCGTGAAGGTTTGCTATTTTTCATAACTAGCCAAGCTAACTAACCATTCAGTGATTTTCAAAAATGTTGAATAGTGCGAGCGAGAGGGAGGTTTGACCTGTATAGTCGCCTTAATCTAATTAATGTCAAATATTCACTTAGAATCTATCTAGGTAAATGAATAATAAACATGTAACTGAAACTGAGACTGTTACCAACGTTGTTCTCAGTTTTACTGCCCGTTATGCGAAAACTGTCAAAAAGATGCATAGGTTTTTAAAACGAATCATCAAAAATCTAACACTAACTAACTCTCTTTACTACTAGCAATTCTGTGGTACTAGTGAGAAGTAGGTACTTACTTATACTTGAGTAGCTATGCCTGTAACACCTGAAGCCTCATTTAGTAGCTCAATTGCATACTGAAATGATTAGCACCGGTTCTGTTTTTACCAAAGATATAATTTGTTTTCATTTTGAATGAATGATTTATTTATTGTCTTTAAGTGGTACATTTGGTACTTACAGCTAGCTTCACGGTAGTACTAACGATAAATACATGCAAAGATCGTACCATAGGAAGGCTCTGTTCCCCGCACTAGGTCTAAAGTAGCCTGTATAGCGGGGTCACGGGACCCGCCGAAGGACACTTCTCAGTATTATTGCAGTTAACTTTACGTGCTAAAGCTCCAATTGAAATCATAATTATTAAAGTAAAGTAGCAAACATTTTAAAATAATCTACATAATGTGGTGAAGTAGTTACTTAGGATTAATGTAAACAAACAAGAGTAAATTAACAATAATAACCAAACAAATGAACAAATAAAAATTATATAGATGTATAAATTTAAGTAATTATAACAATGACATAACACCAAAAATAATGATAATATAGAAGGGAGCTAGATAAAGCCTTAAAATTCACTTTTCACTTCTCTTGCTCAAAAAGTGTATCATAATAGTGTAGCTTAGCGGGCCTAAAACTCGAGTTTAATACCTAGGGCTAAAAAGTATTTTTTCTTTTTAATTTTTGTCTAAAATCATCAGCCCGTACAAAGCATTCGTTCTCTTATATAAAAACTCGACTTCTTGGTGCTCCGTCAATCTTTTTTTTTGAAAATAGAACCGTCTTGGTGATGTTTTATGAAGGTTGATTCTTCCCTTCACGGTAGAATGCGAACTGTTTCGTTGAGGGTTATTGAAGGTATAGAGATTTTAAAAAAAAGATGGTATTGGCGCTAAATCTCTAGAATTTTCTTCATTCCAAATCACAAACTTTTACGTTTAACTTCCTGACTTTAACTTTCAAATTGTGAACGTGAAAAATGTCATCAAGTGATAGTGAAGATGCTAATATGCAAATGGAAGAAAAGGGCAAAGAAATAATTATGAATCTGTTGCCGACAAAATCACGTGAAATATATTTAAAGAGTTACGAAAATTTTATGAAATGGAGATATGAGAAACGTGTGGATTCTTTTACAGAAGGGGTTTTTCTCACTTATTTTGATGAATTATCGAAAAAATTCAAATCGTCGACTCTTTGGAGCACATATTCAATGTTAAGAATGACCTTAAAAACGAGACACGACGTCGATATTAAAAAATATGTAAATTTAACGGCTTTACTGAAGAAATTGTCCACTGGATACAAGGCAAAAAAATCTAAAGTCTTGACGACACAAGAAATCGAAACATTTTTAAATAACGCTCCAAATAAACAATACTTGGCAACAAAGGTAACCTACTTATGTACTCTACTCAAACTAAATAAATAGATACCTACCTACATACCTAAATTATGTACCTAGATTATTACGATTATTAACACACTTATTTTTTTGTTCAACAGGTTGCTTTAATTTATGGAATCAGCGGTGCATGCAGAGGAATAGAGCTTGCCAATATAACGCTAGAAGACGTAGAAACGGATACAAACCTACAAGCTGTGAGTCTGCCGAACACGAAAACAAACAAAGAGCGTAAATTTGTCATCAGTGGAGAATACCTTAATATAGTTAAAGCCTATCAGGAGTTACGTCCCACTAATGTTTCAACGAGAAGATTTTTTCTAAATTATCAAAATGGTAAATGCACAAGGCAAGTCATAGGCAAAAATAAATTTGGTAACATGCCTAAAGATATTGCCACTTATCTAAATTTACCAAATCCGGAACTCTACACGGGCCATTGTTTCCGCAGAACATCCGCGACTCTGTTGGCGGACTCTGGTGCGAATATAACGACATTAAAACGCCACGGTGGATGGAGGTCCGATCAAGTGGCTGAAGGTTATATAGAGGACTCTATACAAAACAAGTATCACGTCACGCAGCGGATTATGGAAGGAATCAATATTCTACCAAACATTACAGAACCCCAAGCATCTACATCGCGGGATTGGATGAATATGTCAACTCAGCTGAAGCCGCACTCAGATCTTAATAATGCAGGAAACTCAAGCATGATTCGAGTCTCTCCAACTTTTACTCCACAACAATCAACTCAAAATATTATCACATCCCAATCACAGAGAACCGAAATAAAATTGCCCGGGAAAAACATATCACTAAACATTCAAAATTGCTCTAACTGAACATTTAATTTTTAATAAAATTTCTGAAAATTGACTAATTTGGAATTGTTTTATTTTCTCGCAATCGAAGTGAAAAGTAGAGTGTTTTACTCGGGCCAAAACCACCCATTATAACTCGGTCTTGTCATCCTCCCTCGCTAAGCTCGGGAGTATAACAACCTCGTATATAATGGGATGGTTTAGTCCCTTGTAAAACAATCTACTAATGTTCTGAACATCAACTCATACGGCTGATCTCTACTTTTTTATGTCCAATATCATCAGTTACAAAGGGACGCATACATATATCAATGCTACTTCAAAATAGATAAAAAAGTTAATCGTACCAGGGCGCTCGAACAAAATTCTATGCAGGTTCATACAAATGCCCTGGTACGAAGTCGCAGAAATCGCATTGAGATAAAGTAGACATCCCTTTCTAGCAAATGATATATGGGAATAAGAAAGTAGAGATCAGCCGTATAAGTTGACATTCAGCGCATAGTGAATTTTAAGGCTTTATCTAGTTGTCTTCCATGTCTGTGGTTTTTACAAACTTTGACAGTTTTTCAATTGACGTTGTTTGACTATGAATGATGATATTATGATGACTTATCAAAGTGTGCAAATATATTGCCGGTATACCGGTGTCGACCATTTAATGAAAAAGCTGTGTTTACTTCGTAATGTTAGGTATCGGCGACGGCCTCTGTGACGCAGTGGGCGAAAGTCTACCTGAGACGTAGAAGGTTGCGGGTTCGATTCCCGCGCGGGACAAATATTTGTATTATTTGCAGATATTTGTCTTAGGTCTGGGGGTTTTCTATCTAATATGTATGTATTTACAAAATAATAATAATGTTTATGTATACCTAAGTAGTTTATCAGTCATGTGGTTCCCATAATACAAGCTCTGCTTAGTTTGGGGCTACATGATGCTGTTTGATAGAGTCCAGCATTATTTAGTTATTTATTTATTTATCTACCACAGATACATAATGCCCCTCGAAATGTTGCCTAAGAGCTATTGTTAATTTTTTTACTAGAATGGTTAACTACAATAACCCCTCCAATTTTGTATGTAATTTCATTGATAAACTTACTCGGCTTTTTGGCAATTTCACATTACTTATTATTTCTATGAAAATAAATTTTCTTACAGACGATGGTTCACCAGTTTGAAATGTCTTACTTTTTTAGTTGCAATAGCCACCCCCGTAGGTACCCCAACCTGAAATAATAATTAGGTTACCTAGTTAGTGAGTATAATTTCGATCCTGTTATGAATTTTCCTATACTATACAAGTAGCGGTACGAAACTCTAGCGCTGAACGTTATTGCGCAGAAGTCAAAAGTAAGGAATCATAAATATGGGAGCTAGAGGCGAGAGAGAGCGAGAGACCCATGCGCAGACATTTGACAATTGACAATTAATTTGACCGTTCTAAGAGTGTTGTCGCGCCTTTCATTATGGTGAAAATAACAAGGATCGCTATAATTTGAGAGCTGTCGAATTAAGTTTAGTCAAGAGCACAACAGGGGGTCTACTACAATTCACCGAAGTACGAAATTTCGTGTTTGATTGGTCGTATTTTATACTGTCAATTCCAATATTGCGGTCGTATATTTTGTGAAATAGAGTTGGATGCGCAACGTTCGGACTGTTACATTACAAACTTCGTGCCGAAATTTCGGTTTTCGTTTGATTATGGGTACCAATCGCAAGACACGAAACACGTAATTTCGTACTTCGGTGAATTGTAGTAGACCCCCAGAATCGACACTAATTGGTAGGTAAGTAGTTAATTTAATGGATTCCCTTCTTTTAGTTCGAAGTGCACCTCAGCCAGCTGTATTCAGACTTGAAAATAAAGAAGTGGACCCTTATGCAGTCAATGAAGATGCAGATCCCAAATATATTGCCCTCCAAAAACTGGATAATATGCTATTCAGACATCCATTTGATGACATAAATGAAGACAGTGATGAAAAGAAAGAAATTCTCTTCGATATTTTGGTTGCCCAGCTAAAATCGCTGTGTTGTAAGAAAAACAAAATGAAGAAACGAAATAAAATTGCTCCAAAAATTGAAGGACAAATAAAAAAGCAGACCGAATACATTTTCTTGGTTGTAAATGAAGAAATCAAAAGCGACACGACCGAAGAACTGATAGCTGTAGACCCGGATAGTTTGTCACCAGCCAGCACTGTTTTGCTGCTGGGGCCAATAAACAGCCCACTATCATATAATCAAACTGTCCTTGTAGTAAGTAACTACCCAGCTTTTTCATACAATACATAATATCTAAGTAGGTAATGTAATTTAAATGTGCTACCTACATCAAAATAAAAAAATAAGAAAAAAAAACCGGCCAAGCGCGAGTATGACTCGCGCACGAAGGGTTATTTTATTCTGTTTTAGTATTTGTTGTTATATCAGCAACAGAAATAGGTACATAAGACAGACAGACAGACAGACGGACAGTAATGTCTTAGTTCTTCGTTCTTAGTTTTTATACTTTTGGTACGGAAACTTTTGTTTTTAGTATTTGCTAATATAGCTGCAACTCTAAGCATATCTCACCTTTATAAACAACTTACACGTAATATATATTTTATTACGTGTAAGTTGTTTATAAAGGCGAGACGCGAGATATGCTTAGAGTTGCAGCTAATTAGCAAATACTAAAAACAGAATAAAATTAATATTTAAATGGGGCTCCCATGCAACGGTACGGAACCCTTCGTGCTCAAGTCCGACTCGCACTTGGCCGGTTTTTTTTTGTTTTGCTTTAGTCACTTGATATCTTGTACATAAAACGAGTTTAAAAAGAGGTTAACGGAGGTGCCGTTAACACCCAGGAACATCGTAATACTGTTTGTTTTCCTAGACAAATAAAAAAAATACCGTTTCAGATAAACCGCATAGTAAATGAACTAACGAAACCAGAATATATGCCTTTATTGGGTGATATCGCCGACGGCAGGGTTCAATTTCAGAATGCAGAGATAATGAAAAGTTTGATAACTGGCCCGAAAACAAGAAGATACATTAAACCACATAGATGTAACCATCAATCAAAACTAACTAAAATATACTATGGTCCCAAGTGGGTAATTTGTACTGGATATCTGAACATCAATACGCCAAGCCTGTACGATTAAACAATGTCATTATTTACGTAATTGATTAGTTTTTCATTCATTTGCTTCAGCGTATAAAAGTTTATAGCTGGTTATGGCTCTCCCAATAGGAATAGGGTAGGTTCACAATGTTGTCGATTCTGTTGTGAATTTTACTATTCTAAACTTAATATGACAGTCCTAAAAATGATGCTGTCCCTTTCTTCGAGGAGAAAATGATAATTATACCCGTGTTTCGTCGGGGGTAAAATAGTACATTGTTCACCGAGAGGAGAAAGTGACCGATTACCGTCGAGGGTGTCGTTTGAAGCCCGAGCCGTAGGCGAGGGCTTTAAAACAACCGAGATCGGGAATCGCACTTTCTCTCGAGTGATACATAGTGCTTTATACTACACCCATTTTGATAGTTTTATTTTACTTTTCTACGAAAACTGAATCCTCAAACAACACACAAATTGAAAATGACGCCAATGGCGTCTGCAATTTTCACATGTTCTTATTTCAAATTGTTTGACACCATCCAACACACAGCTAGTGGCCAGTGTCATTTTGCGAACTTGGAGATAAAAACTAACTGTAAAAACTTTTTGGCTTTTGATATTTAGGTTACCAGCGCATAGTCTTACCCAAAATTAAAAAAGAAAAACCACATAAGAAATGGATTTTCATACACTTTTCTCTCCCGCTCAGAAACCACAAGTAGGTATAAACCTACAGTGCCACAAGTTGGTATAAATTGGCGGTAGCGTTTTTAGGAACTATAAAACTGGAACTGTTAGTTTGACATTAATAGCAACAGTATCAATGAAGTTTACGGACAACAACATTGTGACAAAACAGAGAATCATTTAGGTTTTAAAATGCCGAAAGTGATTATAAGCGTTTCAAGAGAAACCGTACTTATGTAATAAAAGTGCATTCATTTTCTGGTTTGAAGCACAGTGGCGCACACACAGCCTCACTAACATAAACTTGTGGCACTGTATGTAGAGGTACTTACTTTTGCGTTTCAAGTTAAGCGTCTCCGCCCACGACCGACTTTTCCACCGATTTTTTGTAGGACAGTTAGGGAGGGGAACCTCATGGCAACCTCATGCACACAGTGTGTACTAACGAGGTTGGATCGACGAATGAAGTAACGCCATAAGAGACAACATGGATGGAATTGGATTGTACGTAATTATTTAAGTATTTTATGTTCTATTACTTTTTTTGTAAAGTTCATAGTTTAGGAGTTAGCACACTTTCAAATATAAATGAAAATATATTTTTCTGGATTCAGAAAATTAGGTATTAAGGGCTTAAATGGTTGGAATTAGATTAAACGTATTGATATAAGTATTTTATGTTCTATTACTTTTTTTCGTAAAGTTCATGGTTTAGGAGTTAGGGCACTTTGAAATATGTATTAAAATTACGTGTTCTGGATTCAGAAAGGCTTTAGGAGCAAAAATGGTTGGAATTGGATTCTACGTATTGATATAAGTATTTTATGTCCTATTACTTTTGTTCGTAGAGTTCATAGTTTAAGAGTTAGGACACTTTCAAAAATAAACGAAAATTATTTTTTCTGGATTCAGATAATTAGGTTTTAAGGGCTAAAATGGTTGGAATTGGTTTATACATAATGATATAAGTATTTTAAGTTCTATTACTTTTGTTCGTAAAGTTCATAGTTTAGGAGTTAGGACACTCTCAAATATGTATGAAAATTTCATTTTCTGGATTCAGACAGTTAGGTTTTAAGGGCTAAATGGTTGGAATTCGATTCTACGTATTAATATAAGTATTTTATGTTCTATTACTTTTTTTCGTAAAGTTCATGGTTTAGGAGTTAGGGCACTTTGAAATATGTATTAAAATTACGTGTTCTGGATTCAGAAAGGCTTTAGGAGCAAAAATGGTTGGAATTGGATTCTACGTATTGATATAAGTATTTTATGTCCTATTACTTTTGTTCGTAGAGTTCATAGTTTAGGAGTTAGGGCACTTGCAAATATAAATTAAAATTATTTTTTCTGGATTCAGAAAGTAAGGCCTTTAGGATTAAAAAGTTTGGAATTAGATTGTACGTAATGATATAAGTATTTTATGTTCTATTACTTTTGTTCGTAAAGTTCATAGTTTAAGAGTTGGGACACTCTCAAATATGTATGAAAGTTTCATTTTCTGGATTTAGATAATTAGGTTTTAAGGGCTAAAATGGTTGGAATCGGTTTATACGTAATGATATAAGTATTTTATGTTCTATTACTTTTGTTCGTAAAGTTCATAGTTTAGGAGTTGGGCGGGACACTCAAATATGTATGAAAATTTCATTTTCTGGATTCAGATAATTAGGTTTTAAGGGCTAAAATGGTTGGAATTGGTTTATACTTAATGATATAAGTATTTTAAGTTCTATTACTTTTTTTCGTAAAGTCCATAGTTTAGGAGTTAGGACACTTTAATTTATCAATGTAAATTTATTTTTCTGGATTCAAAAAGTAAGGCTTTAAGGGCTAAAATGGTTATAATTGAATTGTACGTATTGATATAAATATTTAATGTTCTATTACTTTTTTTCGTTAAGATCATAGTTTAGGAGTAAGGGCTTTTTGAAATATGTATGAATATTTCGTTTTCTGGATTCAGAAAGGCCTTATGAGCAAAAATGGTTGGAATATGATTCTACGTATTGATATAAGTATTTTATTTTCTATTACTTTTGTTCGTAAAGTTCATAGTTTAGGAGTTAGGGCACTTGCACTTGCATTTTTTCTCATAAGGCCTTTCTGAATCCAGAAAACGAAATATTCATACATATTTCAAAGTGCCCTAACTCCTAAACTATGATCTTAACGAAAAAAAGTAATAGAACATAAAATACTTATATCAATACGTACAATCCAATTCGAACCATTTTAGCCCATAAGGCTTTACTTTCGAAATCCAGAAAAATAAATTTTCATTGATATTTGAAAGTGTCTTAACTCGTAAACTATGAACTTTACAAAAAAAAGTAATAGAACATAAAATACTTATAAAATTACGTACAATCCAATTCTAACATTTGAGCTCTTATGGCGTTCCTTCATTGGTCGATCCAACCTGGTTTGTATACACTCTGTGCTCCCCTCCCTAACTGTCCTACAAAAAATCGGTCGTGGGCGTTGAGCCTAAGTTGCAAGATAAGTTCACTTCACTGTCAATTTGTTTTGGTATCGATAAACTATTTTATTTATTCGTTCATATGCACTTGATTAGTAGAACGGAATGAAATAGCCACCTTGCCCAACCCAACACAAAGCCAAACCCTTGCGGCCTCGGGCAAAGATTCATTCAATTCATTCACTAAAATGAAAATACAATACCATGTAACTCATGAAGAGACGGGGCTACGTAAAACAATATGAATCTACTAGCTTCCACCCGCGGCTTCGTACACGTGGTAGCCGTATAAAAAGTAGCCTATTATGTAAATCCTGGTCTAGAACTACATATTATGTGCAAACTTTAGCTCAATCAGTAGCGTTAAGATTTTTAGATTTTATTACGCCCATAACAGTTTTTCAAGGATACAATATTAGGTAAAATAAAAACTGAAACCCGTATTGTCCCCCATACAAACTTTGCCACCCCCATTTACCCCCAATAGAGATTGAATCGCGAAAAAAGCTAAAATAAGTGTATATTTATTTTTATTAGATAGGTATCTGTGCAAAATTGAATTGAATATTGTTTTTGTCCCCTATACAAATTTTGTACCCTAAGGGGTAGGGGTTTATTTGCGAAACATGTAGAAACAGGTGTTCGTTTATTTTCATTAGAAAGTCTCCATAGAGATTTTTTTGTCCACCTATTTTGCCACCCCCGGTAATCCCGTTAGGGATTTAAATTCCAAAAATCCCTTCTTTTTCGGTGGTCTTGCTATAAAAGAAAGCTACCCTCCGGCTATCGTTGATTCCAGAAAAAGGCCTTCTCTTTTATATATATATATATAGACTAGCCCTCCTATAATTAGCCTCATTGCGCCCTATCTTGAGTTCGAAGCATCCAGATTCTACCAGCAGCCTTTCGCAGATTGTCACTCCACTTGGCCAGAGGGCGCTCTACACTACGTTTGCCAAGCCGCGGTCTCCACTCCACTCAAGAACTCATTTACTCCAGCGGTTATCGGTTCGGATCGTTTACAGTTCATTTAAAAATTGATAATTTATGTGCTTAAAGGTACCCAGCACTAGAGATTTGAATGTGGCAACATAATTTTGGTTTTGATATTATATTCAAATTCAGTCGCGATAAAGATCTACTTCGATGATCGCGGAGCTACAGGTTAAAATGTATCATACTTATTCTTTCATAGTAATAATCTGTGCATTTAGACACTAGAGATTTGTTTGAATGTGGCAACCTAATTTTGAATTTAGTCGCCATTATAAATCTACTCCACCTCTACTTCATTTGATAATCTGTGCAATACGACACTAGAGATTCGTTGGAATGTGGCAACCTAATTTTGTCATAAGAAAATTCGTTCGCCATTATAAATCTACTCCACCTCCACTTCGATGTTGTTTATAAAGTTGCACGTTGCACCCATCAATGTATTATTCACTCGGGTCTCCACTCGCCAATCGCTCGCTCGCTCAACCACTCACTCACTTTGCCCTGCTGCAGACGTGCTGGTAGCAGGTTTTTCCTAAAATAATGGCGGAACCTCCTGAAAGAACTTTCATCATGATCAAGCCTGATGGCGTCCAGCGTGGACTAGTTGGTGAGATTATTCATCGATATGAGAAGAAAGGCTTTAAACTAGTGGCACTGAAACAATTCTGGGCTTCAGAACAACTGCTTCAACAACACTACGCTGACTTGGCATCTAGGCCTTTTTTCCCTGGTATGATAAAGTACATGAGCTCCGGTCCTGTTGTCCCGATGGTCTGGGAGGGTCTAAACGCCGTAAAGATTGGCCGTGTCATGCTCGGTGCCACTAAACCTGATAAATCTGCAACTGGTACGATTCGTGGAGACCTCTGCATCTACGTTGGCCGAGATGTCATCCACGCCGCAGACAGCGTTGAATCTGCCAACAAAGAGATTGCTCTGTGGTTTACTGAAAAGGAAATTGTCGGCTGGACTCTTGCTAACGAAAACTGTAAAGAACCTTTATACAGTGTTAGGCAGTTTTTGAACTAGTAATTAAAGTACGTAATTGAAATAAAAATATATAATGATATATCTTATTCAATTCCTTCTTAAAATTTTAATTTGTATTTCGGTATTTCGAATACCGCTGAGGTATTTAAGTAGTTAGTAGTTCAAATACTGAGCTCCAAATTACATTTCAACCTAAATACATTTAGGTATTTACATTTATTGATCTTATTAATAGGTGCGTTCTGCAGAAAATAGCGCTCGATAGCTTTCTTAAGCAAAATGGCAACCATTAATTATGTCAATCTTTAGAGTTGGCAATGCTGTGTGCTCTGTATGTCAAATTGTCAAGTATCGTGATTGGCATTTATAAACTTATTTTCATTTCACCATTGAACTAGTTAATTCTTTTAGTTCTGAGTTTAGTTTATCATCACCATCCTCTTTATGATAACTTTGATCTCATTCTTATTAGTATGTCTAAATTCCATGTCTGTGTCAACTCTTTTCGTGTGCTCCGTCAAAATATTTATTGCTAAGGATTTTTTTCATTGGAATCGTTGGCAATCAATACCATAATCAAAATGAAATGTCTACTATTTCTTGTGCATCATCAATAATTTTGTCAAAAAAATATGCTTAATTTTAATATTATACTCTTATTCTATTAATTATATTCCAGATTTGTTTAGCCCTGTTATTGCTTGCTTTATCTTCTTCTTTTTTATCATCTTTTAATACTCTCTTGTAGGTACAAATTCAGTTAGGACTTACGGCAAGCAATTATTGAATCATGACAAGGATTTTTACTCATTGAGTTTAAAAATCGTTTAATTAAAAATGGCTTGCATATTTGATTAAGAATTTAAATAATTATATCAGATATAAAGATATAGGTAGGCACCTACTTAGAAATATTATTTTACTTAGTAATAGGCTAGGCCAGATTAGTTTTGTTCTGTTTACATAACCTAATGGATGACTGTATTATGTAATTCGTATTTTAAATAAAAATAGTTAAAATACTGCATTTTATATCTTAGGTATAACTATTTCAAATACACGAGAAAAATATTTTGTATTTCGTATATAAATACATACAAGATAATATATTTTGTCATTTATACGATATAGACCCGAGACAAATATTTGCAAATCATACAAACATTTGTCTCGCGGAAGGAATCAAACCAGCAACCTTCTGCGTGAGACGCGACCTTCAACCACTGCGCTACAGACACCGTCAAATAATAATCGAGTTTGGTTAGTATCCCGATAAGTTATCAAACCACAGAAGTATTGTGACCACAGTTTGATAAGGCTTCCTGGGAATCTTGGCAATAGGCAACTGCAACAATGTCGAAAATAAAAATAGACAGGGTTTGTGATGCTCATAGTTACTTCATCATCGTCATTATTATCAGCCTACAACAGTCCACTGCTGGACATAGGTATTGAGCGCCATTATGCCCGGTCCTGACCTCTACGCATCCAGCTTCTTCCAGCAGCCTTTCAAAGATCATCACTCCACTTGGCTGGAGAGCATCCTACACTATATTTGCAAAGCACTACGGCTTTGCAAATATAGTGCTTTTGCTATCGGATAGAATCCGCGACGAGACTATCTGACATAGAACTAAAGTTGTCGACATAGCTCAGAGAATCAAGCAAGCTGAAGTGGCAGTGGGCTGCTCATATTTGCCGAAGAATCGATAACCGTTGTGGTAAACGAGATCTTGTGTAGTGAGAACTGTACTGTGAATGTCCACGTTTCGGCTCCGTATTCTTTGTCGGGTCATGATAATTATGTCATACTGAACTAGGTACTGATTATATGTTTAAGTTCGATGTTATCCGAACAGATGTCTAAAGGATGAATTAACTAATCAGAAAGTAAAGTACCTACCTACTTATATGTAGATATGTCCTTACTTTTATTTATAGGTAGGTATTTATTCCTATACTTATAAACATAACAGATATAATGTACTTACGTACCTACTTAATAAAACATATTGAAAAGATGTGTATGAAATAATTATTTGTAAGTCCGGATTATTTAATTGCTCTCAATTATTTAACCCGGACTTCGTGTCGTGGGTAATTTCGAATTATTATTTTAATTTTTTTGTGCCACGTTTTTTGTTACCACGTGCTCCAAACGGTGAACCAAAATATCGTAAGGAAACCGGCATGCCCTAGAATAGAACTAAAATTTAATAAATAAAAAACATTTGCTTGGTTATTGTACCAATTATTATTAACCTTGTACCTACCTATATACCTACTAATAAAGGCAGTGATGGGTTTATAATCATAAATGGTAATGTACTGAAAATAATAATAAATAAATAATGCGGGACGTAATCACACAGCATCATGTATCCCCAAACTAAGCAGAGCTTGTTTTATGGGAACCACATTAATTGATATACTACACATATATTTTTTTTTGTAAATACATACTTATCATACATAGAAAACACCCAGACCTAATGTTTGGACTTGTCTCTGACTACCCCCTAAATGGTATAGGCTTGCAGGGCCGGATATTGAATAGGCTTGCAGGGCCGGATTAAGAGGTCTGGAGGCCTCGGGACAACAAAGAAGCGGAGGCCCCAAATTATTCAAAAAAAATGGCCAATTATTTAGTCGAGTTTTTTAATATGTTATTTATTGTGAAACCAAGTATATATTATTTAAAAAATATATAAATTTAATAGAAAACAAGAATTATCTGAAAATAAATTTTTTGGCGTTAACGAATGGAACCTTCGGAGCTTTTTTCGCGGAAAAATCGTTGATGATTTCGCTGAAATCCAGTCCCGAAGTCACTTATGTCCGTAAAAATCCGAAAGAATTTACGGACGAGGCTCTGATTTATCCACTAGAAAACGCGGAAACAGATAAAGACGATAACGAAACAACGCAACAAGCAAACACAGGATTTCAACAATAAATACATAAATAATGCATCTGGAAAACTATTAAAATCGGACAATGACATTAACCTTCGTTGGCAAGTTCCAAGCTCCAACATCTATTAAACGAGGAATTCCCTCAAGATTCCCTTACACCACTTCTCTACGTATCCGGTCCGATTGAAGCTATCACACTTTCCGAAGTTAAAGCTGCACGATAGTGATAGTGCTCTGGAAGAAATTAACTACATCTGGAATATATTGGCTGACCAACCTATTCAACCTCATTCTAACAACGGAAAAGATGCCACATATGTGGAGGGAGGCTCAGCATCATAGTACCGTTTTATAAAAACAATAGTAACTATCATATTCTGAAACGTTGCCCGTTTCAGAATATGATAGTTACAGAGCAATTAAGCTTTCAATTTCATAATTTCATATGGCATGCACTCAGAGCACACACTGATTCCTAAGCAATATTCAAGATATGTACAGCAATATCGCCACTCAGTGGTTGTCAGCAGCAGGCACAAGCAACAAATTCGTGGTCAAAGTTGGGTTTCACCATGCATCCACAGTTGTCAGCAGCAGGCACAAGCAACAAATTCGTGGTCAAAGTTGGGTTTCACCATGCATCCACAGTTGTCAGCAGCAGGCACAAGCAACAAATTCGTGGTCAAAGTTGGGTTTCACCATGCATCCACAGTTGTCAGCAGCAGGCACAAGCAACAAATTCGTGGTCAAAGTTGGGTTTCACCATGCATCCACAGTTGTCAGCAGCAGGCACAAGCAACAAATTCGTGGGTCACATTTAGCCATTTTCGGGTGTTACCTGACAAAATAAAAAATAAATTCATACGTGGAACCTTCAAGGTCGCATAAATCCAAAGCAAAATGCAAGAAAGCCATCTGAGGTGGTATGGAGACGTAATTGACGTAATTATGAACACATGACCAGAAAAGTGATGGCGCAAAGGAAAAAAGGAAGAGGACGACCACCGACTACCTGGATGCAAACCGTATCCAATCATATGTTGACGCTGGGCTTAGTGCCAGAAATGACACAAACTATCAGGAGGGCTGATCCCAAATAGGAAAATAGCCAGGAGATTGATTGAAAACTTAATAACTGAGAATTCAGAGAAGGAAAAATTTATCGATTTTTTTTTTAACAAATATAGATCGATGATGTCTGTTAACTTTCAATATAATCTTGTTTGTATTGTACAACATACAAAAGTAAAGGTAAAACGTGAAAACAATATCAAAGTAAAAGTTGTTTACTAGTCTGAATTTGAATTTCTTTTTTTCGAAGTCTTTGTTGTGGGGGCCCCTCTTTTGGAGGCCAGGGGCAGTAGCCCCGGTTACCCTCCCCTAAATCCGGCAAGGCTTGCGTTTGACTACAACTCGCCTGATGGTAAGCGAAGATGCAGTCCACGATGGAGCCCGCTTGCCTAGTATCTATCTATATAATAGCAATGATACGAACTATGCTCGGAGTATCTATAAATGATAGAAAGCGCAACGAGACAATCTGACTGAATAATTGAAAGCTCTCAATTATTTAAAAAACAAATAAAAATAATATTACCTAGATAGGAACATAACTATATAAATATCAGTCATATTCCAATAACGCAAGCTAAGATAAGATAAGATAAAGATAAAATTTATTGCATTGGTCTTAAGAATATATATGGAACATTGCAAATAGTAGTAGTACTAACTAAATTTGTTGAACATGTTAGTTACCAATAATTTGTAGAGTTGTGTTAATAAGACCCTAAGGTTAGACAATTACAATGAATTCCTCGCTCTAACTAAGTACAAACTTGTATGTAGAAACGAGGGCTCCTGCTCTGGCTAGCTCAAGGAGTTTTACACAATACGAAGATATAGTTTGTAATTTACGTAACTACTAGATCTACAGACAAATGTTAATATAATTTTAAAATGCAAGGTACATAAAAGGAAAAAAAAAGAATACAATTGATTGCTTACTAAACTAGACTTAATAGCTAGTTATTGTAAAAAGCTAGATTTTACTTAAAAAACTAATCAATTAAGAAGTACGCTAACATCCTGGTTGGGGAAGATGAGTATAGGGATAGGTAGGAAGGAATACAGGAGAAAAGGATAAGGGAGTAAAAGTTTAATTGTTTAGTTTTTTATATTGCCGAGAGCGATAAGTTTATTGTTGACACGATTCTCACCTATGATCTCAAGATACAATTAATGATTAAGTAGGTACATAAGTGATGTTGTAAGCCATGAATTGTGTACGAATATATGATGAAATCTGATTAGTGGATTAGGATTAGGTACAAAGAAAAGCAGGTTATGCAATTATTTGGAATAAGTCTTCTGTTTGAGCATAGGTTAGGGATTGTAGGTATTTGCTAACTTTTGATTTGCATTCATTCAGCGAGAGTCCATGAATACTGATGACTTTATTTATTTTGTTGTAAATAAATGGTGCTGGAAAACAACTATGTTTTTGTGCAAATGTGGTCCTACAGCGATTTATTAAAAACACTTTGTCTCTACGCCTGCCTGAATTAGCAACAAAAGGTTTTAAATGCTGTCTTAATATCATTTGGTGGATAAAAGTTTGTCTGCAGGTTAGGATTTTACATTCCAGGTATAAATGCGTCGTTGGATACCTGTACGGGTGGGAGAGGGCAACTTTAAGAACTGCTCGTTGAGCTCTCTCAAGTGGTAACATGTGTGTTTTTGTTGCACCACCCCATGAGGTTACACAGTACATAAGAAGGGAATGACAAATTGCGTAATATAGAAGTCTGAGCTGGGACTCGTTTGCTGCGTGCCTTATATTTCTGAACACCGCAATGAGTTTACGGACCCTAGCTGTTAGTTGTTTTATATGGATTGTGTAGTTTAACCTCGAGTCAATAATAATGCCCAAGTATTTAATGGTCTGACAGGTTTCGAGTTTTGGACAACAGCATTCAATTGGTTGGAGGGAAAGGCATTTAGTAAAGTGGACTTTGATGAGATGTTCAATTGTATCTGGGACTTTATTATTTTGTAATGTGAATGGAAGTTAATTGGTTTTCACTGCGTTCAGTGTTAGTAAATTTAGGTTGAGGAGCCTGTAGACTAAGTTAAAACCTTCTTGAGCGCTTTTAAATGTGAGTTCCCAGTTATTGCCACGAAATAAAAGTACGGTGTCGTATTAATTTCCCGTTATTAAGCTCTAGTTGACATATTTGATTCATATAAATCAAGAACAGGGTTGGGCCGATTATACTTCCTTGTGGAATACCATATTGTGAAGTTGTAACTTCAGAGCTTAAATAGTTTTTAATTTTGACGCCCTGTCTGCGGTTACTGAGATAGCTCTGGAATAACTGTAACTGGCCACCACGAATTCCTAGATTTTCAAGTTTTTTAAGAAGCAGTGGAATCGATACCGTATCGAAGGCTTTAGCCAGGTCAAGGAAGATAGCCAGACATTTATCTTTATCATCCAATGAGTTGGTAACATATTGGTCAAGCTCCGACACGGCATCCCCACACGATTTACCTCTCCGGAAACCGAATTGATTATTGGAAATCCGATTATACTTGTCTAGGTACTTGATCAGTCGATTATTGATCGCTTTTTCTATTATCTTTGACAATGCGGGCAAGATTGATATTGGACGGTAGTTAGAGGCTTGCATTTTATCACCATTTTTAAAAACAGGTAGGATCAGAGACTTTTTAAAAATGTCCGGGAAGACATAGGATGAAAAGCATAAGTTGCATAAGTAAGTGAGCGGCAATTTAAGTATCATCTTGTTTTCTTTTAAGATGCGTGACGATATATCATCCCATCCTGTCGAGCAAGCTGGGTTAAGTGAGTCGATGAGTTGAAGCATTTCCTCTTCATCAGTATCAAGGAGTACAAATGAGTTTAGATTTACACTATTGATCATATGGTTCATTTCAAGTTTTCTAATATCTGCTGCTGGAATTTTTTCGGCCAAGGTCTTTCCAACGTTTACGAAGTACTGATTCACAGAGTTCAGATTAGCGATTGGGTCGTTGGTTTTAATAAGTTCTACTGGTAGCTGTTTTTTGGGTTTATAATGAGTAATGCCGTTAATAATTTCCCACGTTTTACTAATGTTTTTACCGGCTTTCTCAAGAAGCGATCTTTCATACTCTTTTTTGAGCCTCCGGAGCAGGGAATTACAGAAGTTTCGGTATCGTTTATACGTAGATTTGAGTGTATCGTTATCAGGTTGTTTTCTTTGTTTAGCATGCAGTTTGTCGCGGTGTCTCATGCAGCGTATAAGACCTGGCGTTACCCAGGGTTTGAGAGGGGTTTTCCTACGGGATAGTTTTATTACAGTTGTGTGGTTTGCTATTGTTTTCATTATAGTATGAACAAGCATTTCTGCAGCAGAATTAGGATCTGTTGCAGTTAACACCTCGTCAAAGCAAATGTTTGCTAACTCTTTCGAGATTGCCTCGTAGTCTAGTTTTTTCAGATTAGGATCAGTTTGAATTTTTGGCACAACAGATTCCAGAGTGAGTAATACTGTGTAATGATCCGTGACAGAGTTGTTGATAACAAGCGTCCGCGCTTGTCTATCGGTTTTTAGAAAGACGTGATCTAAGCAGTTTGATTCTCTAGTGGGAAACGTATGTACAGGCAATAAGCCGTGGTAAGCCACTATTTCCATGTATTCTGCGGCATGCGGATGCTCAGATTTTTCTGAGATGTTAATATTTATGTCTCCTGTAATGATAATGTTTTTGAACCTGCGTAACGAGTGAAGCAGCCTATCCAATGATTCCATAAATTTATCGCAGTGTTGGTAAGATGGAGAACGGTAAAGTGCGATGATTGCTATTGAATTATCTAGTTCAGTTACCAAACAGTTGGCTTCCATAAATGGAGGTTCATAGGCCTTCGATATCAAATTATTTTTTATAAAGATTACTACGCCATCATTTTGAATTGGATTATTGTTTGTGCAGGTAGATGTATATCCATTCCAGCTGGGTATTTGATTATTTTGTGGAAGACGGCACTCCGTCAGGACAACTATATGTGGTTGAGTTTTGATACGTTCTAAGAGAATTAGAAAGCTGTCAAAATTACAACCTATGCTTCTGATGTTTTGGTTGATGAGTATTAATTGATTTTTTGATTTGGTTATATAGGTTGTACAGTCATCTAGGATTGCAAGTAAAAGACTCTGATACTCTAGCCTCGTCTATGTCTTGGCAGAGTTCAGAGACGTTTCGACTCATTTTGGTAGGTACCTACTTTAAAAGTTTTAAGGTAGGGTTAATGGTCATTTAGGAAGTAATTAGCGATATGTGAATTAGGCGAATCACAGCTGTGGATCAAAGTTAATTTGTAAGATTGTTAATAATGAGGTAGGAGCAATATTTATATTTCCCTGATTGCTTATCTAGGTTGGTATCTAATGAATAAGTTAAGCTCTATTTACAGCCCAAGTCATCAAAATCCTTTCCTTCATAAATGCGTACACGCAGCGAATCATTAGTTTTCCGTAAATATATACGGCCGAATGAAACCCAGCAATGAGCATAACCGTTCGCCTTAGCGAATTCGCGGGCTTGGAAGAAAAGTTTCCTATCTTTTTGGGTGAGGTTTTCGGATATATATACCGGTTGTCTAGGCCCACTGAATCTTAGGGTTTCGGTACTGAGTTTCTCGCTTTGATTTTCTTTGTTGAATTTTTTATATGAATCCAGGAAGCTATCTCTGGTCAGCACCGTGGTGAATTCAGCAACGATAGGTTTGATCTTCGTCTTAGAGTTAGCCCGATAGATGTCCTTGATGTCAGACGTACTGTCCACGGGAATTCTCAGCGTTTCAGCCGTTTTAATTATAATTCTTTTTAAGTCGTCTTTTGACTCTTTTGTGGCTTGTGGTATGTTTCTCAGCTCAATGCTGGTACTTTTAGCTTGACGCTCTAACAGGTCTATCTTGTTTTCCAAAATCTGAATTTTAGTATCACTCGATTTTTTATCTTCTTCTAAGGATGTAATTCTTTGTAGGACTTCGTCGTACTTAACGGACATGAAATCCAACGAGGTCTTTACCTCGTTGATAGAGTTTAGAACAGCCGTGAACTTATCATCTTGTTCCTTCCTCATTGCGGCAGAGATCAATGATATCCGATCTAGTGATGTCGTCATTTTTGCGTTTTAGTTCTCTACTAAGATTTCGGGTTGCAATATGGGTGAATGATAAAGTGTCCCCTAGTGGTGGGAGCGGTTGTGCTATGTTTGAGTCCGACGAAGAGTGTTGGATAGGTGATGAGAAAGCGGCAGATGGTGGGGAACGCTGCATTACGCGTTAATTATCTATATGCCTTAGTGCCAAAATAATCCTCTATCTCCCTCTCTCGCTTTTCCTGGATATGTTTTGGTGCAGGCGCTAGTAAGAATTAATTGGCCGTAGGATAAGATTCATTTGTACGAGATTTGTAAGCGCAGGGCCGTAGAAAGCGGGCTCGTGGTAAGTTGTCGTAGCGGTAGCGGCAAGTTTCGTAGCAGAGCACTACGTCGTACTAGCCGTAGGCGTAGCACTCGGAAGCTGCTATTAAAGAATAATTTCGCGGCGGTCGGTCACTGACCCCTTGGTGTAGCGTGTATGTGCACCGACCCAGAAGCGGCAGGTGGCGGGTTCGGATCGGATCTAGATGCAAAAAGTGGAGGCCGTCGCACTCACTTGTCCGTCCCGCACTGAAGACAAGGGGGCACAGCCTCTAACTCCTCAACTCTGGGGCGAAGTCTCAGGGCGAAGTCCCACCACTCAGGTCACCAACAAAATGAGCAAGTGTACACGTCTACTCTTTTTGAAAGCCGAGGGCGAAGGGGGAGAGCTCTACTTACTTTGGCGTTTATTTACGAACCCGGTACATATTTATTAGTTTACCCTGTATATTCATTATTCGTAAGTACAACGCCAAACAAAAGCGTTACATACTATCGACTTGGTTTAGAATCGATAAACTATTTTATTCTTTCGTTGCACTTCACTAGCTCTCACTCACATTGCCCAACCCTTGCGGGCTTGGTCAAAGATTCCACTCATTCCATAGATTAAGTAAATGAGAATACATTACACTGTAACAAGAAGAGACGGAGCTATGAAGAAAAAAATACATCTATGCGAAAAAAACCCTACTAATCAACATACAAAAAAAATTAAGATGTGCAGCCTAGGTTTTCAATGGTGTCGATTCTGTTGTTCACTTTTCTAAACTTAACTTGATTTGACTGCTCTAAACTTATAGCTATCCTGGTCATTTTCACCATTAAGAAAGGAATAGTATCACTTTTAGAAACTTTTAAAGTTTAGTTTAGGAAAATGCACAACAGAATCGACATCAATATCCATCGATATCGATAAATTACCTACGGACATCATTATTTATAGGAGAGATTCATAATCATAATACATGATACTCTTTTATTTGGTTTTGATAAAAACACAAGATTCTTGATGGACTGATGGACCGCTATAAAAAGTATTGCTGAACTTTCGGTTGGGGTGTACGTAACACTTTGGAAAAATAGAGAGAAAAAATCGAGTTCCATGTTTTATTCCCAATTGCCACTAGGTACTATTTATGATGCCATCGTAGAAGAGGTTGTGTATTGTGAAACTTTTGTTAATAGCATTGACCTCTAAGTTCAATGATCGCGGAGCTACAGGTCAAAGTGTATCATACTTATTCTTTCATAGTTTATTTGATAATGTGTGCATGTAGACACTAGAGATTTGTTTGAATGTGGCAACCTAATTTTGTCCTAATAAAATTCAGTCGCCATTATAAATCTACTCCACCTCCACATCGATGTTGTCTAAAAAGTTGCACGTTGCACCCATCAATGTACTGTTCACTCCGGTCTCCACTCGCTAATCGGTCGCTCGCTCAACCACTCACTCACTCACTTTGCCCTTGATTCTAACCTGCTTCAGACGTGCCGGTAGCACGTTTTTCTTAAAATAATGGCGGAACCTCGTGAAAGAACTTTCATCATGATCAAGCCTGATGGCGTCCAGCGTGGACTAGTTGGTGAGATTATTCAGCGATTTGAGAAGAAAGGCTTCAAACTAGTGGCACTGAAACAAGTCTGGGCCTCAGAACAACTGCTCCAACAACACTACGCTGACTTGGCATCCAGGCCTTTCTTCCCTGGTCTTGTCAAGTACATGAGCTCCGGTCCTGTTGTCCCGATGGTATGGGAGGGTCTAAACGCCGTGAAGACTGGTCGTGTCATGCTCGGCGCTACTAACCCAGCTGATTCTGCGCCTGGAACTATCCGTGGAGACCTCTGCATTCAAGTTGGCCGTAACATCACCCACGGCTCAGACAGCGTCGAATCTGCCAACAAAGAGATCGCTCTATGGTTCACTGAAAAGGAAATCGTTGGCTGGACTCCTGCTACCGAAAACTGGATTTACGAATAAGTGCTACAAATAGGTACATACCTAATTCCATTTTAACCTAGCATTTTTAAAAATGTACTGGTGACAACTAAGATAAGTATTTGTTCTGTAAAACAATAAAAAAGGTTCTGCAGATTTCTTTTGTTTCAATTTAAAACTTAGTATACCTCCCTACCAACTTTACAGTTATTTGTTCGAATTATCCTTTAATAGATTTTATCTGGGCCCTGTTTCTCAGGAACAGATATTAATGTCTAAGAGAACTTGCATACTTTATTTTATTTCAGTAACTTCTGATGAAATCAACAACATTGAGTACCAAGCTGGAAATAAATGAACTAAGGACTATCAAATTTCCATACAGTTGTGACAGTCCCTTGCTACATATCTAATGTGATAATTATATCTATTGCGGTGAATCAGGGAACTGGGGCCTGATTCTGACGATTCAATATCTTAAATTGCTATTAGATATGTCTAATTGTGCGAGAATTGTCAAATTTCATATAGTTTTGACAGTTTCCACAATAAATATCTAATAGATTAATTTCAGACACTTCAACAAGAACAGGGGCCTGAATCTGACGATTCGATATATTTGATTCTATTAGATATATATCGCACAAGAACAGAACATAGAAATAGAAACAATTATATCAAATCAGCAGAATCAGGCCCTTGTTCTCGTTGAAGTGTCTAAAATATTTTGTATTAGGAGACTAATACACAGAAAAGCTTGTTTGGATGGTAACCTCAGTAAAAAGATTGGAATACTGAAATTTTGTCTAAGCAATTGTAATAAATAAAAAAAATATTTTATACCTACCAACTTCAGTGCATACTGACTGAAGGATTTGTGTAGTAATTTTTTTTTATAACTAATATATTCAGATAGAAAATGGGTTTTAGGTATAATAAAATCCACTAGTCAAATTCTAAAATTTACTCTATTTCACCATAATTTAAAAGTTCCTCACTAGTTTATTGAAAGAGACTCGGTACATTAAAATCAATGCAGTGATGGTGTTTCTTTCAATAATCCAGACAACAGATGTCATAAATTGATATATCTAGGTACTTATAATTATATTTACACTTTATTAGCTGTAGGTAGATGTACCACTGATGTTAATCTTGGACAATGAATTATGTATTTTTTATGAACACTATACAATATTTACAGTGTTTTAAAAAGATATTTTTTCATCAAAATTAAAATACACAGCCAATTTTACCTTTATCAGACACACATTTTCAAATAATAGGTTGGTAGGTATATCTTTAAAAAGTGATAAAAATTATGCTCCCTTGGCAGTGGTTGCTGATTAAAAAACCAAAAGATACATTTACATTTACATTCGCTTCCACGTTTATTGTTAGTACTAGTAAGGAGTGGAACTTGCTTCCGGCGTCTGTTTTCCCGGATCAGTACAATCTCGGAGTCTTCAAATCCAGAGTGAAACGGTTCCTTCAAGACAAGCGGGCAAGCATCTTCACCTGTTTCAGGTGTGATAGTTGTCAGACGCTTGACTATTTTATGTAAAAAAAAACATTATTTTTTACAGTGTTGTCGATTCATTAGTGAATTTTCCTATACAAAATTTTATTTGACAGTCCTAAGTGTTGTTGTCCCTTTCATCAAGGTGAAAATGAAGGTCGCTATAATTTTAGAGCTGTCAAAATAAGTATGGTTAGTCCAGTGAACGACACAATCGACACCAGTACCAAATAAACAGATGTTGTTTTCTTAGATAAGTAAGAAAGTAAAGGTAGTGGCAAATAAAAAATGAACAAAATCAGATATTTAGTTTTACAAATAGATGCAAATATCACAAATTCATTTAACTACACATACATCTACATACATTCCCTAGTAAATAAAATTGTATGGACAAATATTCCAGTCTAACATAATGTTAAAAAAATAAAATGAGTAGGCTTACTGCTAAACATTAGCAGGACTAACATCAATTGATCCAAATTATCACTAGCCCAACAATTAGAACTAATATTTACACAACAGTTTTCACCTATTTATTGCTCATTTTATTGAACAGGTTTAACCCCTTTCAGCACTCCAAAAACCATTATGTAAGCCATACACACTACAGTCTACCAGAGATGTTGCCTGCGAAGGTTGACCACATGTCAGTAGCATGTATATATAGGGACAGTCCGAAGCGGTATTCACCGGTGTGAATATGACCGATGGTGTCTACCATACGGTGCTAAAATCTGACTGAAAAAAACATTCCGGTCTGCAGGTACCAGGGAAATAGGTAGACCCCTAGTGGGCTGTAGCATGTATGGCTACTATTAGTTCCACATTAAAATTACAATCATATGTTCAAGATAAAAAGTTTAGGAATTAATATCCAATAACCTCCTTATTCATAACCAAATGTCATTTTATAAAGCGTGACCCTGTCTGTAAATGTAAATAAAAAGAGGTGACAAGATAGTTTAACGCCATTTTAGCTATCTGAGGTTTATAGAAGTGTTATAATAGGACAGTCAATCTATTGAAAAGTCTCTAATGCAAAATAAAGGCCTGTTCATATACACGCGATATTCGCTAAAGTGCTGTCGAAGCAGAAGAGTGATGACAAGGATGGAAGTATCGCGGGTTCCGCTTATCCGAATGAAACGATAAGTAAAAATACCGTGCGCGAAGACGGAGATATTATATCTATATTCTATATATCGCTAACATCAGAATAGGACTTTACATTTCTAACGAAACTTCGCATCTTGAATATATAACAATAAGTCATCTAAAACCTGTTGTGGATCAGTAAAACCAAGGGCAAATATCAAGTCATTTGCATTTGACAATACAGACTTCTTTTCACACTAAAAATCTCGTCACGAATAGCTCCCAATTTAAACTAGCTATCTTCTTCTTTTTCTTCTCATCCGAAATTAACAAGAACGAAAAGTTGTAGAATTGTGTCATCTTTATACACAAGAAGTGAAGTGAAGGGACAGTATAGAAGTGTGTAACTGTTCTCCTGTTTCATCTTAAATTATACCAATATGGCTTTTAAATGAGCGGTAATCGCTACCGCCCTCTGTGGCGTAAAATGTTGACAATGGATGGAAATATCGAGGGCGCCGCACAGCTGAAAGAAACTTCAAATAAGTCACGGGGGCGTGCTAAGAGCATGTAATACCTAATACCGCGCGACCCAACGCATCCATGAATAGGCCTTGTTCGTAGGAAAATGTAAAATTGAGGATACATATGATTGTTATTTTAAGTAGAGTTGGTTAAGGGGCCTCTCTCAAAGTCCTTGTTCTCCGTGCACTTCTATTTCAACAGTGGCCTGATTTTCGCTCTGTTGCGCCGTATCTTGACCAACTCTAGACGCCAATGGGGCTGTTTGACCTTTCAACAAAATATATGATTAGTTTTACCTAACAAATATAGGATATAAAAAATTATATATCCCAAAATTTACGACTCAAGCGGGATTTGAACCCGCGGCCTTCCTTCTGGGAAGGGATACCGGAATATTTATGTATAATAATCTTAGATTTTTCCCTGAAATGTGGGCTAAATCTAAAAAACAAAAAAAAAAAAACGTTAAAATTTGTAAATATATTCCACCTAACAATTTTTGTATGATGTAAGTATGCACTGAGATACCTATTAAAAATAATTTACGCGTGAACGCGTGAAAGCTATCAAATGTTTGTCTGTACGTTTTCAAATTCATAGTAAATATTTTACCTGACAGTAAAATTACATTACTTATAGTTGACATTAATTTATAAACACACTCGTAATTCTCTTAAGGTGACTATAAGGGTCAAACCTCCCTCTTGCTCGCACTATTCAACATTTTTGAAGATATAAAATCACTGAATATAGTTATGTAAAATAGCAAACCTTCACAGCCTAGAAAATAACAATACAAAGGTTCAGCAATTATATCATTTTGATTCTAATACGTTTTCTTACGAAGAAACATGCACCAATGTGATCAATTTTGGTGCAAATTTTTTGGTAGGAAAACGTGTTGGGTTCAACATGATATTCTTGCTGAACCTTTATATTGTTATTTTCTAGGCCGTGAAGGTTTGCTATTTTGTATAACTACATTCAGTGATTTTATATCTTCAAAAATGTTGAATAGTGCGAGCGAGAGGGGGGAGGTTTGACCCTTATAGTCGCCTTAGTTCGAGTTCATTAAAAAATACTCTGTAATCATGCCCTGTGAAAAATAACAAGCTTTGTTACAGATACAAAGAATCACTATCGGCAGCTAGCTAGATGGAGGAACGATCCGTTTAAGGCTGGTAGAAGCTGGATGCATCAAGCTGAGGACAGAGCGCAATGGCGCTCATTGGGGGAGGCTACGTTGAGCAGTGGACTGCTATAGGCTGATGATGATTCGCAGTAACTATTTATTATTATTATTATTTATTAAAGCTTACCGTATTTATCATGGATTCCCCTATGCCTTTTGAGTGCGAATCTGTCTGCGAAGGCGGCCGTACAAATGTCGCACTTGAAGGGCTTTTCGCCAGAATGCACTTTGGCGTGGTTCTTGAGATGCGCCGCCTGACTAAACGCTGATCCACACGTATCACACCTGCAGTCATGAAACAACTCTAGAACTCGTAATTGCAGGTTTTGAGATAACCACCGAGATTTAAAGCAAATTTACATAAATAAAGTGAATATTTGCTTGGTTTATAGTTGGTAGTTAGAAACTCACATGGTTACAAACAAAACAAACTTATGTCACTCCACCGATGTACATAGGTCTCCCCTAATAAGAAGGGCCATAAGCCCTACGCAGGGTTGGGGATCGCAGGGCATAGCTTTACGCCCCGCCGACGCTGCTGTCCGTCGGCGGCCAGGTGATAAACTGTGCCGGTGTCAGGCTGCGCAATACCGCAATCAGCAGGGTGCACCACTTGCAGTTCAAGTTAGCTTGCGTTCTGAAGATGTAGTTTGGAAACCCTACTCCCTAATACGTGGACAAGGAATCACAGAAAATCCCAATGTGATTATAGGATGTTATTAGTTAACTAATGATGAAATATCGACTAATTGACCTTGCTGAACTCTTTCTAACCCCGTTTATCAGACAATAACATGCAAGCGCGATGCAAATACGCCAGCGCATTTGACATTGCGATGCAAGTGCGAGTATAATCCTTTTTATGCTATTTGTGAACTTACTTGTAAGGTTTCTCCCCTGTGTGAATGCGCCGATGGTTCCATAATGTAGCATGCCTCGCAAATCCTTTGTCACATACCTATATTAAATAATGAAAAATAATTCTGGACGGAATCACACAGCATCAATCATTGGGTTTGTTCGTTAGCACCAAACTAAGCAGAGCTTGTACTAGGGGAACAACATGACTTATTATTTTCTTGTCATTTTACCATTTATTGCATTATACATAAAAACACCTGGGTGTTTTTCTCGGGACCTGAGAATAATATTTATAAATCATACAAACATTTGTCTCGCGGCAGGAATCGAACCCGCAATCTTTTGCGTCTCAGGCGGACCTCAACTCACTGTGCCACAGAGGCCGTCAAATAACAATTTGGGTTTGGCGAGTATCCCGTTTAAGGTATCAAACAACAGAAGTATTGTGACCACAGTTTGATAAGACTTCCTGTGAATAATTCGCGATAGACAACAATTTCGATTGATAAACAGAGTTTGTGATGCCCATATTGTTTGCTAATTAGAAAAAAAAAATGTATATATGATTTATTGAAATATATTTATTATACAACTAACATAAATGTACATATCATTCATGATTGGATAACTAGGCTGAGATATGGCGTAGTAAGGCCCTCCGCCGAACTAAGATGAAAATTGTTATACAAATATCAATTTATCACGAAAAGTATGAAGCAGAATAGTATGTATTATTATTATATTAAGAGATTTTTACTATTCTATATTGTAGATGTATAAAGATGTTAGAATTTATTATGGAAATCAATAATTATAAATAATATTAGTGTTATGTTAATAATCAAATAAAATGAATAAATGATATCAAAAGGGGTAAAAAGAAAATAGTAAAGGTAATTTATATTTATATTCAAGGGCAATAATGGCTTCTGTAGGCGTATGGGCCTTGAGGCATTCATGGATTGTGATTGTGACACAAATATCTTAAAAAGTTGAATAAATTAAAACTTGATCAAATGTCAACTAACACAAACATAAGCCCTCATACGCACTAGCGGTTAACCGCGGTGGCGGGTAGCCGCTTTTACATACTAATATGCAACCGCCTATGATTTTGTGGCGGTTAAGTGCGTACATTCATAGGCGGTAGCATATAAATATGTAAAAGCGGCTGGCCGCGCGGCTAGCCGCCATCGCGGTTAACCGCTAGTGCGTACGAGGGCTAAGTTTTCTTAAACAGTTGAATAAATTAAAACTTGATAATATATTAACTTACTTCACAAACATAAGGTTTCTTAAAAAGTTGAATAAATTGAAACTTGATAAAATGTCAACTTACTTCACAAACGTAAGGTTTCTCTCCTGAATGCGTTCTTTCATGATTCTTCAAATGCGGTGATTGAGAGAACTGCATTCCGCATGTGGTACACCTATATAAAAGAAAAATGTTAAAGTACTGATTTGCCAAGTTACTGGTTTCCTGCTTATAAATCTAAATCTAATCGTCTAAATAAATAAAAATTATAACATTAATTTTTATTTATTTAGACTAGTTGACCCATCAGCCATGTCCTGTCAAGAGTTCATACAAAAACCCCAAAAAAAGCCCATCCAGTTTTCCAAGTATTTTCGAAAAATAATAATTAAATTGGCCTAGCCATTTTCGAGCTTTTGCGAGACACACGCACGGCAATAGCGTAATTAATAATTTATGATTAAGACGGCGGAGCACGCGAAATACCGCGTAAGCGTTTTTCAACTTGCACTACTGCCCTTTAGGGGTTGCATTTCAGAAATCCTTTCTTAGCGCACCTTCAACACTATGCATTTAACATACCCTCAGAATTTAAACTAGCTAATAGTCATTTCGTCACATATTATCTACAAGAGACAGCTCCTTTAAGTTTAAGAACAAGTTTTGTGAAATTCTTTCAGAATCACAACTATAGAAGTATTTAACATACCTATATGGTTTTTCTCCTGTGTGTATTCGAGAATGATTCTTCAGGTACACAGCTTTCGCGAAGGCAATACCACAAATCCCGCATTTAAAATTCTTCTCGCCTGAATGTAGCTTTTTATGGGACCAAAGAGATGAATATCTTGAGAAAGAACCTCCACAGATGTTGCAATGGAAGGGCTTTTCTGCATTATTCTGGTTCAGTTTGTTTTTAATACCACCGACGAATATGATGCCAGATCCATTGCAGTTTTGACATTTTGTTACAGATGCTAGGTTTCTTTTTTTGACTGGATGGTGACCACCAGGTACTGTGAAAAAGGAAAATCATCAAATACTAGCTTAGCTTCGCTCGCGTGGAATTGCGATAAAAAATAGCCTATGTGTTTATAGGTCACAAAGTATACTCCAAGTTGAAATGGATTTGGATGAATCAAAATCGGTTACCCCGACATTACAGAGTTGAGTGAGGACAAAAGTACTCACACATAAAAACGATTGCATATTATTATGATAAAAATAGCGAACCCTTTTCAAGTATGAATTTTCATGTAGTCAGAGAAAAAAATCCAACCTCTTTGCTTACGATAGATATTATGCAGAGGTGTGCTATGCAATTTGCATCCCAGGTGTGATAGATGTGGGCCACTTCGTCCCGGCGTTGAGTAATGGTAATTTTGAGTGCAAACAAACCAAATTACCAAAAGAAAAAAAAAAACAACCTCTGAAAATTACACCGACAGACTTCACTTCATTAACCTGTTTTTATTTGAGGACCACAAGTCACATGGTACCTATGTCAGTCCCAGATCTCTTAAAAAATAAGACACACACAAACTTTTGCATAATTAGTGTGATTTTTGTACCAGGTATTTCCCAGTTGAATATTAACAAAACTCTTACATGTTTTGACAGCTTGCTGCGTTTGCTGCTGAGTAGGCTGAGGTTGAACAGCCAGAGGATCCGTTGAGGGTTGGACATTATGCACAGAACTCACAGCTCCCACTTCAAACTTCACATTTTCCTCTGCCACAAATATTTGATTATTTACTGTGAAAAAATAATGGTATCTATGAATATAAAAATAGAATGAATGCGGGATGGATGAAATGGCGAAAGGTCTCAGGAACAACTTGCGACCCTCGAACCCTTAAACTTAAGGGGAAAATCTACAAGCAAGTCATCAGACATATTGTATGGATCAGTGTTGGGCAATGAAAAAGATGGACGAAAGAAGAGTTCATGCTACTGAGATGCGAACATTTACATTTACATGTGGTGTGACAAGGATGGATAAAATAAGGGACGAGTATATAAGGGAAAGCTTGAAAGTAGCACCTGTGGCAGATAAGGTGAGGAGTGGAAGACTTGCATGGTATGGGCATGTGATGAGGAGGGATGGAAACCATGTGACTAAAAGAGTGATGAGTATGAATGTAACTGGATGTACAAGTAGAGGGAGGCTGAAGAAGAGATTGATGGATTGCGTGAAAGAGGATATGAGAGTGAAAAAAGTGAATACAGAGTTGACAGCCCATGGGAGAGGATGGAGAAAGAAAACATGTTGTGCCGACCGTACGTAGAGTGGGATGAGGGCAGGGAAATGATGACTGTGAAAAAAGAATCTTGTGAATAATTTAAGAAATAAGTGGTTTACGCAACTCTCCAAATTCAAATTCTCCAAAAAGCATATAATAAGCTCTCAGGAATAAATAAATAATACTGGACTATCACACAGCATCATGTAGTACAAACACCCAGACCCGAGACAAATATCTGCAGAACATGCAAATATTTGTGCCGCGGCGGGAATCGAACCCGCCACCTTCTGCATCTCAGGCGGACCTTCGCCCACTGCGCCACAGATGTTGTATAACGCGTCAAAACACTGACTCTACCAATCCTAATCCTAAGCAGGATAAGGAGGATTGGCAGAAGCCAAGCCAATCATACATAATTGTTAAAATTAAGTAATTTGCATAGAAGGTTTAAATCCATGCTGCTATGTACTCACTTTGATTAGACCGTTGCTGGTCAACAGAGTCCTGTGCAATGCAGTTCTCACATCTTATCAGTTTGGGGCCTTTTCGTTTAGGGTTACTCGTGATGGGATTGCCACAGGTAATGCATTTCTGAACTTTGTCCACTATGATGGGTTTTGCTGTAAACAAGAAAGACTGTAAAATTGTTTGAGGTTTACATACGAGTACATACAAGGAAACTTTGATCTTTTTTCCTCATGTAACGAATTCAAAAGTCCCCTAGTGTTTACTCCTTGGCTAGGTATGAAGCGCATTTGTAGTATGTAGGCCACTAAAACCAAAGTGTATTTTGGGTACTTTCTAGTGGCCTAATACTGTTGAATCCTTTCCTCTATTACTTCTGTTTCTCTTTTCTCTATCACACCACTCCTAGGAGTCTTGTGCCAGCAATTATGATAAAATATGCATATCATCATCATCATCATCACTAACAACCTATAGAAGTCTACTGCTGAAAATAGGTCTCCCCCAAGGAATTCCACAAAGAATGGTCTTGAGCCCTCTCCATCCTACGATTACCTGCAATCTTGACGATGTCGTCGGTCCATCTGGTGGGATATCATATAATATAATATGCATGTATGGTTTAAGTATTAAAATAATAGCCAATCATACAAGAAAATTTATGTTTTCTGCTAATGTGCTGCGGAGCTAAGTAATCTTCATTACATATAAATTGCTATTGTCTGTATTATAATATTAGAGTATAATTATGTCAAAATAGATATGCTTACTGTCCTGCAGTTGTACATGATGTTGCTGTTGGTCATTCGGATCTGTAGATAGAATTTGGATGTGAGGGTTCATGGCAACCTCATTGCCACCTCCCACTCCTGTCGCCACCACTGTAATATTGCCATCTGCAATGTTCATTATAATGTTGTAAGGGCTAAGGGTTGTTCCCGACCTATGACCTTTCATGTAGATGCTAAGTAGGTCGATAGTTTCACTTACACAGCACCAACATATCACTGATAGTTAACATTTAAGATAAAAGATGCAGCATGTGCAATATAACAATGTAAAACGCAATGTGCGCAAAATTACCAAAATGTATGGTGGAACCGTACAAATGTGCAAAAGTAGAGAATAGAATTATAGATCTTTTGGTATGTCATAACATCTCTCACACTCCTACCATAAGTTGTAAAAGTTCACTATGCAGGAATGTGGATGGATCCTTGCATCATACCAGTCAAACATGGGACCGTTCAATTAAATTTGAAATATCACATTTTGTTGTTAAGTAGCCTTTCACCCACAGCTGCACATGGTACCTAGATAGTAAGTAAAAGCTTATGTGATGATATTCCAGGTCACAAACTGCATGTTTTATGTTTCGTTCTGAATCCATTCAGCTGTTACAGAGTTCAGTGGGTCAACACACAAGCTTTATAATACTATAATACTAGCTAATTATATAATACTAGCACCATTGTCTGCTGCATATTTAAATTAGAGGTTGAACAATTGAATGTTTTTTTTGGAGTTGTGAGGTTGTGAGCTTGACAAAGGTAACTCCTATAGTGATTGTGGGATCCAATTTTATGGTTAAAACCCCCTCCTCCTCCATATGAGCTCATGGCTTAACAACTGAAACTACCTAGACCAACATTCTAAAGTGCCTTCTGAAGCATATAAGCACTCGAGATCTAAATGACACTAAATGGACACCCATCCAATTACTGACTAGTGGAGTGTTGCTTAACCAAGAAGAACTGAGAACACCAAAGTATGCCACACCACGAGAGCTTCATGATTCATACGTGCTTCTGGTTATTAATAAAAAATGTAGTTACCTGTATCTTGTGCATGTATCCTTTTATGAGCATTAAGTAGAGTGAGGTGCCCAAACATAAGTCCACATACATCACATTTAAAACTAATATTGGATATGGTGTTCTGTAACCCATTAGGTGCAATCTGCATTTGATTGACCAGTGCATAGTTGTAGGAGAATGGCTGGGCGATGTAACATGTCTTGTCATCACTAGTTGTCAGTTGAGTTATATTCACTCCGCCAGTCCCACTTGAAGCAGCAGATCCAATCTTTCCAATCATATTTACATTTGTAGTGTAACAGAATGTAGGAAATTCCTGTAAATGAATAACTTTGGATTATACTCTTGTTAGAATACAATTTTGATACATAATTGCTGTTTTGTGCTGCCACTTCATTAAAAAGTCATAATTTATTTTTGTGTTATTATCACATTTGTGATATCTATCAGTCAATTGCCTCATATTCAAAAGTTCATTGTCAGCCGGTCTTTTATAACATCCAATTATATGGTTATTGTAAAACTTTTTCAAAACAGACATATTGAGTTGATCGAGAGCACAGACTTGATCACAGTGGCACCCTTTGGAGACCATAGCCCAAATATATTGTTACACACCTGTTGTTGCTGCTGCGATTGTTGTGTTTGTTGGGCATTTTTTTGTGAATTCTCAATATTTTTGCCTTGCGATTTTTGCGTGGGATGTTCCTGGTACTGAAGAGTCGGCACTGAGCCGGCCTGCACAGTGTTAGTGGTAAACATTTTTCAACAAACGGTACTTGAGAACCGCTACTCCACCACAATCACCTATGCATCTGCAATGATGAATCAATACATAGAATACAGTGTACTCCGATTTCCATGATTACAAAAGCGCGGCACGCAGAGAATCTCCACAACCACAACACAGCGTGTGAAGGTAACAGGGCATCCTATCAGTCTAATCTACTCGTAAAAAAGATCATTCGTTGATGTAAGCAGTGTCTCCCATGAGTGTCTTCTGCGTACCCGATTTATGTGCAAGAAAAGGATGACGGATTGTCTGATACGCGCTACGGCAAACCGACGCCATTGGCACTCTTTCAATTCAACAGCTACGTACGGCATCGGCAGATGGGAACCGACCTTTGTAAAAGGAGATTATCCATGTTCAGTATTTTATCGTACCTGAGATAAATTGAATTATGTCTTAATTCCTTCAAAGCGTTGTTTATTCCACAAGATGTAGATTATTTTATTTCTGTCTCACTTTCTTTACCAATTCTCCATCTCACAAAAGAAACGAAATGGCGATACAAAATCAAAATGGCGGGTGGGCAGGCGACGTTTATTTTTTTAATCTCGGCTTTGGGCATAGCCATCGTATTGTATTCTACCATACCAACCCATTTTTTTATGTTTCGTGAAATAAGTACATAAGTAGTACATACATAAATAAATAAATTTATAATCATCATCATCATCATCATCAACCTATCACAGTCCACTGCTGGACGTAGGTCTCTCCCAAGGTTCGCCACTGAGCCCGATCCTCGGCTCTTCTCATCCACTGTCTGCCAGCTACATTACATACATCAGAGGATTAGTAGGCTGAAGTGGCAATGGGCCGGCCATATATGCCGACGAACCGACAACCGTTGGACCAAACGAGTATTGGGTTGGAGACCCCGTTTGGGTAAACGTAGTGTAGGACGTCCACTGGCTAGATGGAGTGACGATTTGCGTAAATTTATAATAAATAAATGAAAATAGACAAAGGTACAAAAATATGTGTTATATGTGGAAACTTTACTGGATTAAGAATTATTTTAATTTAATTTAGTTTATATGATATATTGTTCTGTCTGTTTCCCAAATAAAATAAAATAAAATAAAAATAAAAATAAATCAATATTACTCAAGACAACGTTAAATAATTATTTGACCAACATGGATAGTTCGCCAGTTCAGTTTGGCCGAAGTAATAATTTAATAGGTACTATGTATCATCTAGATAATTATGAGCACTACTAGTACAGATACAGACAGGCGCGGATCCAGCTCTCCAAAAAGGTTGTGGGCACAGCAATCCGAAAACCGGCCAAGTGCGAGTCGGAGTATGAACTTGCTCGTGATCGTGGAAACAGCCCGCGAGCGCAGCGAGCCGCTAATTTTTACCCGACTATTTAAAACTATACCATACAGAATGCTTAATCCGAAGGAGAAATTTTGTGCCGTCAAACCAAGTAAAAAATGCAGACGGCGAGCGGAGCGAGCCGCTATTTTTTTAAATACAACAAACAGAAGGACTAAATTTATAGGTTACGACATCAAAACGACTGAGAAATGGTACCGGCAGGCGCAGCGAGCCGCAAATTTTTTACCTGTTTATTTGAAACTACAACATACAGGATGTTTAATTCAAAGCACAGAGTCTTCGACGTGAAATCAAGTAAAAAATGCAGACGGCAAGCGGAGCGAGCTGCTAATTTTGTAAATACAACTAACAGAAGGGCTCAATTTGTAGCGTCCCTGAGGTTACGACATCAAAACGTCAGAGAAATGAAGCCGGCGAGCGCAGCGAACCGCAAATTTTTTACCCGACTATTTTAAACTACAACATACAGGATGTTTAATTCAAAGCACAGAGTCTGCGACGGCAAATCAAGTAAAATAAACATACACATAAGGGTTTTACAACCATTTTCAAAAAGTGTTTTGAATGAATCCTAGAGTGTTATTGAACCTCTATAATTTAAAAAAAAAAAACAAACCGAATAGTGCTCCCCTGTGGAGTAATAGTGTTCTGTGGAATAGTGCCTTAAAAATCACTTTCAATTTTTATCATTTGAGGCACAGAGTAAAAAAGTTAAATTAATTTAAAAATTCATATTGCATTTTTATGAATAGAAATAACATTTCTCGTTAACTTTTTACAAAACCTATCATAAATACGTATTTTTTATATTTTTCTTACATGGTGTAAACTACCCTTTTTGTAGCGTCCCTGAGGTTACGACATAAAAACGTAATACATATTACAATCTGATGGGATATTTAAAGGTTTGAAATTAGTTTTTGTTATAAAACCATTAACCAATTAAAAGATTAAGTGATTTGAATATTCGCTCGTTTTGCACACAAAAACATGTCATTTTTGGCATGTTAAAACACGTTATAATATACATTCTATTGCAATGAAAATCAATTTTTAACTTCGCCTATGTCCTCTTCTTTGAATAAAAAATAAATAAAAAATCAAATATCTGCAGCACAAATCAAATTATAACGAAACTAAGGGTTTGTACTGAAAAATAGGCAATTCCACTAACATTGCTTGCACACTCTCTTTCGCACGCGGGGACGAACAACACAGAGGGGTACTGGGAGCGTGGTAGCCCCTATGTAGTATGTACTTGCTTGCGACATACGTCTGTTAGTGATGTAAAAATGCGTGACGAATGACGATATCAAATTTAATATTGAATTTTATTTATTATAATATTGAATTTTTATTGATTTTAAAATATCCAACGCTTTATGATCATATCTTATAAGCATTAACTGCGGAAATGCAGACTACTAATTGTTTATTTTACGCATTATTAATTATAATAAAGTATATGTAATTAGAATATTTTTTTTAATTTGACAGCTGTCAAACTTAAATCGACCATATCCCGAGAACGAGTTAAACGAGGGTAAACGAGTTCTTGAGTGGAGACCGCGGCTCGGCAAACGTAGTGTAGGACGCCCTCCGGCCAGGTGGAGTGACGATCTGCGAAAGGCTGCTGGTAGAAGCTGGATGAATCGAGTTCAGGATAGGGCGCAATGGCGCTCATTAGGGGAGGCCTATGTCCAGCAGTGGACTGCTATAGGCTGATGATGATGATGATGATGATGATCCCGAGAACTACTTATCTTAGACTTGCCTTTACTAGCTCAAATGATAGCTATTGAAAAGACCTTAATTTTCGATGACAGCTGTCAAACTTAAAACGACCATATCTCGAGAACTACTCATCATAAACTTGCCGTTACTAGCTCACATGATAGATATTGATAAGATCTTAATTTTCGGTGACAGCTGTCAAACTAAAAACTGTCATCGAAAATACCGTAGTAACGGCAAGTCTAGGATGAGTAGTTCTCGAGATATGGCAATTTCAAGTTTGACATATGTCATTGAAAATAAAGATCTTGTCAATACCTATCTTTTGAGCAAATAACGGTTAGTCTAGGATGAGTAGTTCCAGAGATATAACCATTTACAGATGAATTTGTAGAATGAGTTTTGAGTGGAGCTTTGAGTTGAGTTTTGAGTTTGAGTTTTAGAGTGACGGTGACGGTGAAAATCCAAAATTATTATTCAAAATAGCTTTGAAGGTAATATTTTTTCTTTTTAACACGTTGACTGCGGGTCTCAGACATAACACTACGCAGAATACTCTGAGAAGACGCCCTTTGAAAACTGACTGAGTAACATTTTTTTTTAACATGTTGACTGCGGGCCTCAGTCATGACACAACTGAGACTTATGAAAACTGAAACAACATTTTTTTCTTATTAATACGTTGAGTTGTGATAGAATTTTGTAGCAACAATTTACAGAAGTAAGTATAACAAAAAAGTCGCCACGCCGCGGCGCCGCCGGCCGGCCCCGCTGTGAAAAAACAACCTCAATACAACAAAACATAGTATTTAGTACCCCAATACTCATTCATTACATTAGTCACTTCAATAATATTGTTATTAGTCGTGCTCGTGAGACCGCTCGTCCGCTCCGCCTCTTGTGTAGCGCTGTCGCATTCATTTAGCGCCCTGTCTCACTCTAGATGAAATAGCAACAAAACAAAGCGGGTTAGGAGTCATCCCAACGCGAAAGTACGCCGAGCTTCCAGGGGACCCTTAAGGCGACTATACATGTCAAACCTCCCTCTCGCTCGCACTATTCAACATTTTTGAGGGTATAAAATCACTGAATGTAGTTATGCAAAATAGCAAACCTTCACGGCCTAGAAAATAACAATACAAAGGTTTAGCAAGAATATCACTTCCACATTTCAATACTTTCACACTTTAAAACTTTAACACTATACACACATAAACACTTCAAAACTTCAAAATTTAAACCTATAACACTTCAACGCTACAACATTTCAACACTTTAACACTTGAACATTCCAACACTTCAACTCTTTAACATTTTAACACTTTAACACTTCAACACTTCGACACTTCAAAACTTTAACATTTCAACACTTCAATACTTCAACACTTCGATATTTTAACATTTTAAGACTAACGCTTTCACACTTCAACATTTCAACACTTTAACATTTTAAGACTAACACTTCGCTATTTCAACGCTTCATTTCAACATTTCAACATCTTTAACACTACGTCCCACGGCGGGAATTGAACCCACAACCTCATACGCACGTTTAAGTCATGCTTTTCTGAAGCTCATACAAACAATTGTCTCGCGGCGGGAATCGAACCCGTAACCTCAATACCTACGTTTAAGTCATACCTATCTGAAGTTGAATCTCGGTGGGGATTATGAGTCGTTTTTTTCTTCTGTTTCATAATCCTCACTAGTGGGCCAGATTGGTGGGGAATAGGGAATGATCCGCGACGCTGTTTCTTCTCATCGTTGCCAAAAAAGTCCGAAAACTGACTAAAAAGTCCCATCGGACTTTTTGTCCGTTTTCGGACTTTTTCACGCCTCAGTGGATTTTTTAAGCTATTGCATAGCTTCTGTCGAGGGCCTTGAGCGCGGGGACCGAATCCAGAAATTCCGTAACGAAAAAAAACCTCACGCTCCCCACTCCGACGGGCACGGAGGTGTGGCTTGAAGGCCGTGCATTGTCTAACGTCGTTTCTTTTCGGCAGTCTTCGACACGGTGTTTGTGTGCATGCAACTAGACGTATTTTTATTTAATAAAAGAAAATAAAATGTTTTCTTATCGGTCACCACGCTCAAAAAGTGTAACTTGAATTAATATCAAAGAAAAAGAAATACTGCATAAATAAAATAAATAAATAATTATAATTGCATAAGTTGATACAAAATGCTATGCAATAGCTTTACCGCGGCAGTCCCCGAGTGCCACACGTCTTTTTTTAGATCATTATCAACTCCGACTCCAAAACTAACAGGTAGGTATCTAGATCTACCTATGTGGTAAACGCATAGATCCTATGTGGTAAACGCATAGATCCTAAGGGATAAATTTATAGAAAAAAGGTGGATGAACCAAAAAATAAGCAGTTATTTTTAACTTTTTAGTTTTACAGTTTTTTCAATTAATGTTTTTGAAGTCGGTTTTTTATTTTATTTTAAATTATTGTTAGATCAAATCTCAGATACCATGAAGGGTTAACTGTCAAGATCGACCTGTAGAAGGAACGACCCACACACACACACACACACACATTCAAGGTAATATGGGCAGAACTTTCTGAGTAAGAGGAAAAACAGGTTGCAAATTAAATTTATATTAAATTTTAAACAATATTTACTAACATTAGGTATGTATATAGATATATTATTATTTCAACAAGTACAACTTCCCAAAACTGAACCAAAACTACACAACAAAATAAATACAAAAATCATTAACTTTAAAGTTTTTAAAAATATTTTATTAAAAGATTAGGATATTTACTTACTACCTACTTAAATTACCACTTAGGTAGGCTAAAAATATTTTTCGGTGAATCATGAATTATAATCCAAGCAAGTTATGTATGATTTTTCTTTAAATTTTAATTTTTCACCTAGTAATAACTCAACGAGTAAGAAATTAAGAGCAGACGAGAAGCATGGCATATTGTGCAGTAGCGCTGAACGCATAACAAGCAACGAATATCAATATTTAGGTAAATTTAAAAATGTTGTGCTAAAGTTATTTACACTCACTTATTTTGAGATATTGAAGTATTACAAACGGATCTTTCTTTTTCTTGCTTTCGATATCACTTATTATGTGGGCAAGTCTATTACTCCAGTTATGGCAAGTCTCTGCTTTGATAGTCTCAAGAAGGTTGTGATTGGGGCACCAAAAGTTTCTTATTAATTTGTTTGACAAACATGTCTTTAGTTTTTTCATCATATAAATCACTAGAAACGATAATGAATTATTTTTCCAAAAACTATCTGTATTTTCAACAACTTCCCACAGAAATAATGTCTTTATGTAATAACTCGCCAATGTATGAAATCCCTGTGCATCTCTCAATAGTTTCAAAATTTTGATAACACTCTTCATATTATATTTATTAACAAAATAGTATTTTTCTTGATCTGGAAATGCTAATCGCCAGCTGAAGTCATCGTCAGTAGGTTTTGGGACAGCAAAATACTCATTGATCTTTGTTAGCTTGACCTTGGCGAAATCTATCTTCGTGTTATAAGGAATCTTTGGGAGTTTGAACGCCATAGTAGGAACTAGATCTATATCAATAATATTATCACTATTTTCGATGATTGTTAAAGTAAAAGCGGGGCCCGAGGTCTTTGCAGATATTTGATATTTTTTATCATTTATATTTAAGATCTTTTTTCCATTTTCTTCAGGAAGAGTTTTCAGTGCAGTGTCTAAAACTTTTTGCATCCATGACCTGAATCGTTGCAACGATAGACGATGTGATTTATCACACCAAAGCTCGGTCTCCTTGAAGCCTTTAGTAGCTGTGTCCTGTATCTTCGATAGTCTACGAAACTCCGATGGCATTATTATGCTGGTATAAGCACCTTTCGTTTCGTTTGAAATCAATAGAATTTTATCGTAATTTAAGTAAAATGTAAGCACAATATTAATATCATACTCTGTTGGACGTCCCACTCGGAGACCATCAAAATAGCTTCCCAAGTACTCCAGTCTTGGTTTTAGACTGTTAAATAGATTGTCACAAGATCGCATCTTTTTGAGGATCTCTTCAAGAACAGAATACAGTATTCTGTTGTTTTTTTTTCTATCTTCTCTTTTGATTTTAACATAGTTTTTGATTACATACAGCAAAACATCTTCCAGATTTTTTTTATTTCTTTTTTTACGGCTACTTGATTTAGCACCGTTTGTCTTATCTGAAATTACAAAATAGAGACTCAAGCTTTTGAAAATTTAATTTAATTTAGTATTGATCAAAGTTTTACCTGAGTAGTCTAGAGACATCATTCTTTCACATCAGGAACAGCTTTATTCTCATTACTGAAATACATGCTAAATGCATCAATAGCTTGCTGGAGTGATGTAAAAGTGATTGGTTTGACGTTATCGTCTGTTGGTTTTACTCCATCTGGTATTTGATCTGCAAGTAATGAATTAAATAAGTATGGAAAGGGTATCCGAAAGACACATATACATTCGAAAATTAATTAAAATAAATAAATGAAAGAAATAATTCGCTGATAAGAGTGAATTATCTAAGTAAAATGGAATGTATTTCTAATATTATATATTTTAGAGGTAGAGGCAGTTTTCACAAATACTCGTCTAATTCATACATCGCGCATTTTTCGGAAAAACAACTACCGCACAAATAGGCACAAATTACACCGCATTTGCTCACAAAAATTCATATTTGTGCGTCCAGCCGTTTCGAAGATTCGGAAATCTGCAAAACGTTACTGCAGCGGCATCTGCAATAACTCATAAACCACAGGTCGCACAAATGCCGCTGTTTGGCCAGTGACATGCACAAATATAAGCTTTTACAATTATAATCTTTTAAGCTACTTTAAATTTGGCTAAGGCTAATGGGTAAAAACCATGCTTGAAAACGTTACACTGCAGCGGCATTTTATTTTCTCGAATAACTCTGGAACCTTAATAGGCACTAATTTAATTTTTGGAGCACATTTACAGGACATAGTGCTCTAATTTTTTTGGAAATTTCATCCCGATCCGAGTCGACATGCCGCTGGAGTAACGCACACATAGTCGGCTATAAACTTGTCTAAGCCTTTATTTGAGCACTCTAAAACTTGTCTCAAAACCTACGTATCGTAGAGTGTTAAAGGTAAAAAAATAGTTTTATTGCAAATATCATGTTACCTATGGGTTTTATGCTATTTATATCTTAATAAATATAGTAGAACATTAAATTATCTACATCTTTTGTTCAAACATTTTTTTAATATCTTGAACCATTTTTGAGATAGAGGGCAGAGCGCGCGCAGTGTTCAACTATTTGGAGTATCATTCTAGGTCAAACCGCCGTATTAAAACACGTCGTATAATGTTTATAAATTATTGATAAATGTATAATTCTAAATAATTTGCATTTTTATTAACTATTACATTAAAATTAATATGTTTTTTTAATCATTCAGTGTCTATTCATTGAATAGCACTTATCTACTTGTTTAATTATAAAGTTATTAAGGGAAATAATTTAATTACATTAGTTAAAAATTTGATTCTTTTCATTTAATTCGTTAGGAAGTAATTAGTATAAATAAGATAAGAATTAAAAAAGAATTTAAGTAAATTCTCTACCACTTTTGTTTTTTAAGCGTTTTTTTTTAATATCTTGAACCATTTTCGAGATAGAGACCAGAGCGCGCGCAGTGTTTAACTATTTTGAGTATAGTTAAACACACAAATGTTTGAACAAAAGCTAACACCCTAAGACAAGTAGGTTTTGAGACAAGTTTTAGAGTGCTCAAATAAAGGTATATTCAAGTTTATAGCCGACTATCTCTCATTCCGAGGTGAAACTCTTAATTTTCCTGGGCTATGACTAGGTTTACAATTAAGATAAATAAAAATATTTAAATAAAGTTCCATTCCATGCTACTTTTAGCCTAACCTCCTCTTCATATAATAGAGCTGAAATATTTAGTATAAGTAATAAATTCCTATGTAGTTTTGAAAAAACTTCAAATTCTTAAATAAATCTTAGTTTCTTGACAGAACGAAAACATACATGTCAATAAATTATGTTGGTACATAAAGAAAACTGCTATTAATACCTTAACATTAAAATAGTTTACCTTTGCCTTCTTTTGGAGTGACATAGGCATGTTCCATATTTAAATGTTTTCTTGTTTTACATATAAACTTTAAATTTTTGTCAGGCAACTTATCAAACAAGGGGTCTGATGAGTGAGATGATGGATCTTCCTCGAAAAACATATAAGTTCCAAGAGAGCTTTCATGTTTACCTGCAATACAAAAAAATAACTGTTATTTACAACTATGTTTGTAAATTATTATTTAATATCTATAATAATAATTTATTTACCAACCTAGGTAAACCAAGAGATCTCGATTCATAGATAGCTACAGCTAGCGGCACGCTTGACTTTGCATGCGCAGAACACACACAATGAAGAAGAAAACCATTTTTTGTTTTATATGCCAAAATATTCTACAAAAAATTACAAGAACAAGTGTGTTTTTATTATTTTTTCTATCTCTAAAACTGACCGAGATATAAAAGTGCAAAGTTAACATTTTCGTCCTAAGCCGCGGACCGAGCGTGATATCGTTGATGACGTCACCGCTCCTGCCTCCAGGCGAGCGACTCGGGGATTCGAAGCATTTACCCGAATGTACCCGTCGCGAACGGAACTACTTTGTTTATTTTAATTAAGAATCAATAAAAACTACATGAGTACATCTAATAAATACTGTGTCGTGCCTCAGTGTAAAAATACGGCCACAAAAAAACCCGAAAAGTTGTTTTTTTACGTTCCTAAGGATCCAAAAATAAGAATAAAATTGATAAATGCGATGTGAAGAGCCCCCGTTAGGGCCAAAAACGACAGTATATTGTTTTGAGGATCATGTCGATGTAATTATTCAAATACCATGTGAAATACTAACTAAGTAGTAGGTACTTAACCTTGCAATGTGAAACACTAAGGACCTAGTAGGTAGACTAGGTAGGTACTTTGTTAATGCTAGTAAAATGCTTTTTAGGGTTCCGTACCCAAAGGGTAAAAAAGGAAACCCTATTAGGTACTAAGACTTCGCTGTCCGTCTGTATGTCCGTCTATCTGTCACCAGGCTGTATCTCAAGAACCGCGATAGTTAGATAGTTGAAATTTTCACCGATGATGTATTTCTGTTGCCACTTTTTTTGCCGTTTTTTTGCTCGATGGTAATAATGGCAACAGTTAGACCCTTGAAATATTCACAGAATATTTTGTTTATATAATTAGGTACTTAAAAAATAAATAATTAAATTAAATTAAAATTAATTAAGGGGGACTCCCCGATACATGTAGTAGGTATGTCGTATGTAGGGTACGCGACTCGCAGTTTATTGAACCATTCCAAGGTTAATGATCTCTTTATTTTTTATAAAACATTCTGCCACCATCAGACCGTGAACTATGGGAAGGTTGTTACATTGGTCTTTTTGAAATCCTTCTTCCATTTTAGTATAATTTATAATAATAACCAATATATTACACAATATACTCAATCAATCAGCATTATTTTAAATTAATAAAAATAACCAGAGCGCACGAGAGCAAACAACTTAGCAGCGAAATGTACTACGGACGCCCGCCGCGCCGAGCGATGACGTCACGCGCTACTCGCGATCACTGACGAGATTTAAAAAACCCACGTAAACTTCCGACGCTTATAACTTCGGTAATATTGCACCGATCGATGTGAAATAAAAACTAGAATAATGTGTACGGTCTAGACTTTGATTCTACGTACGTAAAAATGTGATATTGTAACCTTGTTATCTTCTCCATTACAACAATTTTTACAATTTTATAGACTGTTTGGTATACTTGTTTTGCGCAGTATCCTTATATTTTACGGTTTCAACATGGATAGATTATAATATTATAAACTACCGAAAATTAATATGTAAGCAGCTTACAAACAAAAATATGTTTACCAAACAATTATGTCAAATATGTCTACCAAAAATATGTTGAGTACATAATATCTTCTTAAGTATTCCATAAAAACTGCTTTACTAGTGAGCCTTTGAATAACTATTAACAGACAAATTCAAACGACCTATGAAAGTTTTACCTTAATTACTTAGGTCATTGTATCATTATGATTATGTATTTGTATTGTGCATTGATATAATATGGATTCAGATGCCAGCGTCTGTTTTTCCATTGACTTACGACCGTAACGGCTTTTAAAAGAGTGCAATTAATAAGGTTAATAGGCATATTTTGGGAAAACTTGGGCTATGTGAACTTAGCGCCCGACTTTGTAAAATCGATTGTTTTTTTATTTTATTCTTATAGATACATCACTGACCTAGAGGTCACTGATATACATGGTGATTGGTTTAGAAGCCCGTGCTTCAGATCAATTATGATATTTTTTTAACTTCCGCCCTACCCGTAACCAATGCTGCCCTACCTCAAATTCGACTCTAGCTACAGCCCTGAGCGGAGGGGGTATGTTTACGCACAGGTAAATACCAATAATTGTCTACTGCGCAGCTTCCCCTCAGTGTTCTTTTTACGTGACGCGACCTACCTATACCTAAACCTAGCCCGTTAAATACACGAGTGGTGATGGTGATTCAGCGATGGAAGAAAACATGGGCCCTCCTTCACTTCTTTTAAGAAAATTAGGCATATCGGTTCAAAATCTTATTTTCTGGGGCTTGGGTTTAAATTGCAGTTCTATGTGGCAAATAATAGAGACACTTTACGTTAGTCTTGATGACACTTTACGTTAGTGAGTGTCACTCGGGATTATCGGGGATGTTTTATGCAGTAAGTGCAAAGCAAATCAAAATATTCACTATTGATATGTTTTTTTAAATTAAGGGCTAGTTCTTGACCTCGAGGCTTGCAAAGGCAAGGATGAGGTTGATGATGGGCAAGTTTTCAGCTGTATGAACTTGGCGCTCGACTTTGGAAAATCGATTGTTTATTCTGATAGATATTGGTTTGTAGTTGATTGTAGTAACAATTTTTTCGTTTGTTGCTTTCGATTCCTATAGGCTTTCGTATGTAGTTGATTGTAGTAAAAATTATTTCGTTTTTTGTAGCTCTGAAAACAAGTTAGGAGACTTAAAAAAAAGTTTGCACCAAAGGAGAATGCCGTCTGATGTATGGCGCTCGGTACCAAGACTAAAGTGAGTGCGTCAAAAAAATATCCAATAAGTTTTTAGTCGATTCTACTGTCAAAATAATTAAAAATGAGGGTTATTGCCATAGTTACACTTTACATCAATGTTTATTGCCATAGCAGCGTATATATCATTGGTTGTTGTAGTCTAATGACGGCGTGCAACGGAAACCAAATCAACAAAATATTATTTTACTTGATTATTAATCGAGTCGGTGTGTAAAACTAAAGAAAATGTTAATGTCATTTATAAAATATAATACATTTTATGGGATACGTTCGGTTTTGACGCAATTGGTACGGGTTCTCGGCATTCTCCTTTGTAATATCTATGTTTTTTATTTATACTTATAGATTTTGGTTTATAGTTGATTGTAGTAACCATTTTTTCGTTTGTAGCAGCTCTAAAAACGAGAAGATTAAAAAAAATCTCACACATGTTTAGTCGACACTCGGCAAAGAATTGTTTGTATAAAATGAGTTTGTACTAACTCATTTTATACAAACAATTCTTTGTTTATAATTATTTGCGTTAATTTCGCTTGTAGTAGCGTTCATTTCGTTTGTAGTAACCTAATTTCGTTTTTAGTAGCGTTCATTTCATTTGTAGTAACTTCATTATGTTTGTAGTAGCGTTAATTTCGTTTGTAGTAATCTTATTTCGTTTGTAGTAGCGTTAATTTCATTTGTAGTAGCGTTCATTTCGTTTATAGTAACTTTATTTCGTTTGTAGTAGCATTCATTTCGTTTGTAATAGCGTTCACATCGTTTGTAGTAACCTTATTTCGTTTGTAGTAGCGTTCATTTTGTTTGTAGTAACTTTATTTCGTTTGTAGTAGCGTTCATTTTGTCTGTAATAACTCATTCTATACAAACATTTTGATGCCGAGTGTCGACTAAACCTGTGTTAGATTTTTTTAAAACTTCGGATTCATTTTTATAGCTGCTACAAACGAAAAAATGGTTACTACAATCAACTATAAACCAAAATCTATAAGTATAAATAAAAAACATAGATTTTGCAAAGTTTGGTGCAAAGTTTTTTTCAAAGTCTCCTAACTTGTTTTCAGAGCTACTACAAACGAAATAATTTTCACTACAATCAACTACTTCAAAAGAAATTGATAGACGTATAGGAAATACTTGGAAACAATATTGGAGTTTTAAGGATATAATGAAAAACAAAGATATAAGCATGTCTATCAAACGGAAACTCTTTGACACTAGTATACTGCCTACACTCACATACGGTTGCCAAACCTGGGCAATCACCAAAGCCCACAACAAGAAATTGGAAACATGCCAAAATGCTATGGAAAGAAGCATGATAGGGAAAAGACTAGCAGACAGATTAAGGAATACGACTATTAAAAATCGTACGAAAACCTAAAATGACACTTTATCTATTAGAAAACTCAAGTGGAAATGGGCAGGACATACAATAAGAGGCAGAAAAAAAATGGTCAAAAACAATAATACATAGTTACACAAGACACATGAAAAGGAAACGAGGCAGGCCATTCAGAAGATGGGTCGACGATATAAAGGCTGTAGCAGGTGGTTGGACAATTGGACATCTATAGGTATGGATAGAGTCAAATGAGGGCAGTTAGAAGAGGCCGTTGCCAATAAGGGCATACAGACTACTGTCGAGGCAAATAACATATTAGTTTATAAGTGATTCTATATTTGTATTATGATGTCTGAATAAAGAATAATATTATTATTTTTACAATCAACTACATACGAAAATAAAATAAAAAATAAAAAATTGTTACTACAATCAACTACAAACCAATATCTATCAGAATAAAATATAATACCATCGATTTTCCAAAGTCGGGCGCCAAGTTCACACAGCTGAAAACTTGCCCCATCATCAACCTCATCCTTGCCTATGCAAGCCTCGAGGTCAAGAACTAGCCCTTAATTTAAAAAAAAATCATATCAATAGTGAATATTTTGATTTAACTTGTTATTTGATGTAGTAGCGGTTGGTACTGAAGTGTCAGTGATTTGCGTTGCTATGCGGTGGCGCAAAAAACCTTGTATGTTACAAAAAATGTGGTCCAGTATTAGAACTCTTTTTGGTTGGATTATCTAGGATTTTAGTTTAAAAGGGGATTTCCCGTACCACAGATTTCAAACATACCACAGTTTGTGGCATTCATTTCATATTATAATAATTCTTTGTTTTGCGTATAGATATATAGCACCATCACATGAAGCAAAATAAAACTTAAATAGACCCACTATTTAATTAAAATATCTGCGATGCATAGGGGATTCCCCGTACCATAGATTACATTATGGGCACAGATTTATAAGTCTAGTACTAAAGAAATTATGGGCTATATTGCATACGAAATGAATGTCACAAACTGTGGTATGTTCGAAAAGTATATAAACATTTTTTTATGTACAACCTACCTATAAAAAACGTCTCATCCATTTGAATGATAGGGTTTTTGTCATTTACACCTAGAACGTGAACACTTCTATATTCGTTTATATTAACACTGTCTTCAAATTCAGCGTACACTAGAATTTCTTCTTCACAATCGGATTCTTCATTGCTCATTTTTGTAAACAAAACAGCAAACGTTAACGTGCGTTACTTATAGAAAATCACAGATAATATGAGAAAATATACGCTACGGATGCGATAGACACAGGGTTGCCAATGCTAATTTATCCAATTCCCCAAAAATCCGGATCGAATTCCCCAAATTTGGGGACAATAATCCACTGATTCCCCACAAATTCCCCTCATACGTTTTTTATGAAATGAAACCACAATCGGTTATTTATATTATATTGTACTGTTAATTTTTTCTTTCACAAATTTACGCCTAGTTTTTTAAATCTTTAAATTTATTCAAGCGTTTTAATTTTTGGGTTTGTGTAATGTAATTTGACTCACTTGTCGTCAGGCTAACAGCTACTGAAGTCAAACTGGAACTAGGCACAATATTTGCTTCTGTACTAGAAGTTGACGCCTCCGATACCTCACGCTTAAATTCTATTTTGTGTTTTAGCTAAAATATAAAAACAAGGTAAATTAACCGGATAAATAAGTTTTATATTCGCGCACAAACAATTTTTTGTATTATTATGTTAAATAACCTTACCTTAGGATTATCTCCTTGGTTTTTGTTTTGACCTTATTATAACCATTTATCCATATTTGCACAAAGTCGTATCGTTACTTCGCGACAGAAACAAAACTTCGCATTACATTTCATGTAATGTAGGCAATCAGTCACAAAAAGTAGACGACAAAGGGAATCCCCTGACCATACAACTGACAAACTAGGGATGTGCCATACATAATGATTCGAAAAAAAATCGATATCGATAGTTAATTATGAAATATTTACCGATGAGAATAAGCTGTTAATATTTCCGCATTTTCCCCTCATAATGGGATAGATAGGGATAGGGATTGGCCTAATAAATCCCCAATCAACTTGAGATTCCCCGCAGTTTGGGGAATTCCCAACAGATTGGCAACGCTGGATAGACAGTGTTCTGGAACGTCAAAGTGCGATATCGGTAGAGCTGTCCACTAAAATCGGTATATTGGTACCCAAAATCGGTATATGACAAAAAAATATATATAATATTCAATCAAATTCGTTTAAAACCGAGTGTGCTTGTGAAGAACTAAGTTTCTCTAGAGCACCTTTCCCTGATGTAATGTTATTTCAACTCTTACAATAGGCAAAGCTTACGCCTATACTACTATCTTGCAGTCGGACTGAAAATGTTTCTTCCCCTTCCCCTTATAAATATTGTATAAATTTTATTATTTTTGCGCTCGCGCTTGTACACGGTTCCTCGTCAGACGACATATTTTTAACTTATTAATATAATATTATATTTTTTCGATATTAAGATTAGGAAACTTTCTTTTCGAAGTTTAGAAAATTAATGAAAAAAATAAAATCCGAATTCCGGTTTCGATAGTGAATAACAGTGAATTCCCAAGCGGGAAACCCCTGATAACATCCAGTTGTAGTATTCCTTGAATATGTACTGTGATCCCTACTTCATAATAAACTACGTAACATCTTTAGTACTATCTAGGGATTTCCCGTAAATTATACCATATGATAAGTAATGCCAAAATAAAAGTGTACAATCGGTAGAAAAATCGATATAATTTCGATAGGACAGAGCCCATATCGGTAGAAATACCAAAAATCGGTAGGTTCTAGAACACTGGCGATAGATATATAAGCGTTAGCATCCTAGAAGTCTGTGGTAGTCCGTGCGCTAGACTGACACAACCACACAACACAATAGATTTATTGTTCATTCGTGATGTGATGTGGTCGCTCAGCGACAAAACCATAAATAATAAAAAAAAAATGTTATCACTTCCTAGACAGAGAAAGCTATAGACGACGAGATAATTCATCTCATTCTTTCAAGAAAGAGAACTACTTATGCGTGCTTCATGCAAATAAGGGAGACCGCACTATAGATTTGCTGTCCCTTATCGCGTGCCGGTTTTTTCGTTATTTAGCGCAACATTGCGCTAAACAAACTTTGGCAGCTAGCAGCAGTTTCGGAAGATTTTGTGAAAAACTTGCTTGAAACTAAATTATTACCTGGAAAAATTATGTTTCATCTATTGTAAATCAATAATAACAAATGAATGTTATGGATTTCTCTATCAAAATGGATCGGTGTAGTGTATTTTGGTGCAAAAGTGGCAGTGATCAAAACATTCAGAATTTGTCTTTTCAAGCGTAAGTATCGTACTTTTGGCGAGGTATTTATTCAAAAATGGATTATTAACTAGACTTCCACAATAAATAACATCATTTAGAGCAGAAATCTGTAAGAAAATAAGCCAAAAAGTGAAATTCAATTTTGTTTTGTTTTGTTTGGTGTTGCCGGCATTTGAAATTAATTTTGCCCACTGCACATTAATTTTTGGCTCAACTTTCATTTATTTGTAGTGAGCTAGGCGGCTGGAACTTTTGTCACAGATAGGTCTATATCTAGGAAGCCTAAATCTAAAATGGCGTAGTGCGGAACCAAATAGTTTTTGAGATATGATTATTTGAAAATTCATCTTCTTTTTATTTATGGCCTCTGTGGTATTTTTTAGTGATTCGACATTGACAATGATATTTCTCGTTGTTAATGTAATACGTTGAATAGACAGTCGGTTATTAGATTTTTTACAACCACCTGGAAATCCTTCTCGCAGCAGTAGGTTCTAGGACACCCCAACTTGAGTAGCAATATCACAGAACTGACGCAGATCACCCCGATGCCACGTAGTCTTGTGGTCCCTATGCGTAGATTGGATATAAACAATGTGGAACCAGAAATTCCCGTGGAGGATCCTGAGTGGAGCTAGCCCGCGAGGACGAGTGGACGAAGCGACACTCAGGGCCGACGAATCAAATATCCATTTTTATGATTTGAAACTGTTTTTAAACTGGTCATAGGTCCGTAGTAGTCCGGTATTGTGTTTTGGCGTATATTGTTTAATTTTTTTTCTCTCGTTAACCTCAAAACGTAATTCATTTTTTCTCGGAAACTGTGAGTTTCCCCCTTTTAGAGGGAGGGTCCTCACTCCCTCCCTGCCCTTCCCCACCCCATAAGCTATAAGCATATAAAGAAAAGTCGTTTAATTTTTTATTAGAACTTTAAATAATATAATTTCTTTGGTTCATTATTATTTGCATAGCCTAGTTTAAAGATGACGTTTTAATTTCAGGATAAAAAACCAAAGGCCACATAATTTAATGGATGGTAACTGAAAATACACCTTTATGTCTCCAGTTATGTGAATCTTCCACAGTATGTATAAAAATCTTTAATCTTTAATATATTTTGATAATGATTTTATCGTTTAAAAGCCATGTGCTATATTTGGTCAACCTTGACAAACCGAAGTTTTAATGAATGTATAGGAAAAAAGACCACGAAAACCAAAGAATTCATTATTTTTATATATGTTGTGCTATTAAATGTTAGGTTATTGTTATTATTATTATTATCATACCTACAATGATAGAATTCGTTCATTTTTGTTTTGGTTTAGAACTGTTTTTTTTATTTCAGACTAGAGAACCAGAGGCTACGTTAAATCAACGGATCATTCAGATTTAAAACGGATTCGGGATTCGTCAGTCACAACTGACAGCATTTTTTGACAATACACCTATATGCCCCCAATTATTTAAATCTGCCACAGTAAGTAAGTATCAAAAAGCCTAAGCTATATTTTATCAAAACCGGGTAAGTGAAACCAAAGATACTGCTTGCCTTCTCCGAAATACCCGCAAATTTAATTAGCTAGTTGTGGCTTCAATTCCCACTGCGGGGCAAGTGTTTGCATGTTCTGTTTGGGGCTACATGATGTTGTGTGATTACGTCCCGCATTATTTATTTATTTACAATGGACTTTGGCTGACAGGAAAGAAATACTTTAATGTTAGCTCCAGTTTTCAAAAAGTTTTCACTAAGATTTTATACTAGCTTCTGCCCGCGGCTTCGCACGCATGGTACCTGGATAAAAAATAGCCTATAATGTTATTCTTGGTGTAGCTCTACATAATGTGCAATGACAATTTGTTATATAGGTAAACCTAGTTAACTACCTACAAAGCCTCGGTCTGCCTACTATATAACCATATTGCTAAATTTAACCTTAGACAGGGTTTATGTGAGATACCTTACCTATAACATAACCTGTAACATAATGCAATTTGACACCATGTAAATAATTTACTCCGGCGATCTTCGCAGATCATCTTGGTTAAGGAACACTTCGCCCGGACACTACTTATATGGACCCCTGACAGCGACCCCTGACAGCGACCCTGGTCGTCTCATCAAAACGGGAGAGGCAGATCTTGATAGTCGGCGGGTATCGCGGCGGTACTGCGCTTGTTGCGGGCCAAATTTCTGTTGAAGTGTCGACGTCTCTTCTCCTCAAGGATTAAGTCTTCCCTATCGACCTCACTCCTGTCAGGGACATTGAAATTCGATTTTTCCAAACTCTTCCGTTAGAACTCGACGCAAGGAAGCGATGGCTGAGGTTGGTAAGACACTTGCGCTTCTTCTGCTGGCAAGGACGTGAAGCAGGAAAAGGCGGTATCTAGGTTGTATTTACCTGAAAATATAGTAATATCCTAAATATATATAAATTTTTATTTTTTATTTAATTTTACCCATCGATAAAAGTATACTGTCAGGTTAAGGTTATTGGTAATTAAATTTAACCTACTTCGAGGTTTTTGAATGAGCTATTTTGCATGTATTTGGAAATCGGATCATAATGCAAAATTATTTGACATGAAGCCATGACACCTTGATGACGAGGATCTGAAGACGGAGCCGCAAGAATGCAACTGGAACTCCCTGATGAAAAGTGCAAGAAAAGTATTGTAGAAGCCGCATTTCTTTGCTTTGTTGTCTTGAGTAGGTAATTTCTAGGCCTACCTAGTATAAAACGTGGTTCTTTAGTCTTATATCATATGAGGGTTTAAGCGGTTCCAACCTCCATCTTTGGAATCCAAGCCAATCTCACCTGCCCGTGTTGCATCCGGCTGTATAACTAACTAACAAGGCTCTGGCGGCCGGCTGTATGTGGCATAGCGCAAGCTGGCACAGCTAAATTCCCTGACCACCAACGGGCAGCAGTGTCGGGTACGAGAACCTGTGCCCATCGTAGGGATTATGGGTATTATCTCCCAGTGAACTGTACTCCCAGTGGCTGGTGTGATGTGGTGCAGTGTGGTGGTTCTATATCTACTCAAACCACGAAAAATTTTACTCGTACTTGAGTAAAAACGTAAACAAAGAAATACCAAACGTAAATTTGACAGCTTTGGTGGGCAACCGAAGTGAGTGTGGAACGGAAAAATTCATTTATTCGGTATTCCGTACGAAAATGTGAGATGATGCACCAACGGTGGCTTTCAGCAAGCCTCTGAACGTCTCTAGTATTTTATCGACGTTATACGACTGATTAAAATATAGCCATTTTACCACCAACCAAACGGGAATATAGACTATCTTTAATTATTAGCGTACCTTCGCCACAGAGAAATAAAACGCTACGCACCTTCGCGTTTTGAGTAAGTAGGTAGGCTAAAAGGAGTTAGGCTTCAGTGCGAAAGCTGAAATAGGAACGACAGTGTAGCTAGTTAGGTAGAGTACCTACCTATAAAGGGCTCATGAAGCTATTGTTCTGAATCTATCTCTGTTTTAGTTTATAAAAGAAAGCAAGATTAATATAAATACTGGATTAGACTCTATGTATATTCCATTTACACATTAAGTTTATTGAAAATTACAAGTTTACACATTTTTATCCCCTTATTATCTCAATGTGAACCCTGTGTATGACATTAGGTTGACCCCAGCTTAAAAATCAGACAATGATCATTACGTGGGCTGGGCACAACAGCAACAGCCCTCTTCAAGAAAGCCTACCTACGGCACCCAGTTGTTTCATCAGTAGTTGGAGATAGTTCACATAGCTAGGCAAATAAATCAAAAAACCCTAATGATTTTATGATCAATAATGTAAAAAAGGAATCAAAATGAATCAATTACTCTAAATTTTATTAAAAATCAAACAAAAAAGTTTATTTATGAATATTGTACTACCAAAATACAAATCATGTAAATACAGAACAAATTCTAATAGACTACCTCACACAACAATCGGTCGAATAATAGTGACGATCACTTCCCAATCATAAAACACTGCTAGAAACTAGTTCCTTTCGCAATACATTTCACCAAGGAGATCGACTACCAATTTGATCTCCACTTTGGATACTGAATACCATTTCGATAGAAACATTCGATGAACACCGATGACGTCGTCCCAGTGTGCAACTGCAGTTAACATTCTAGCCACATAGCCCCAAAGAGGTTGGATTTTTTTTTACTATATCTATGCCTAGCCCGGTTCATAACATTGAGGCCACTTACTTACTTACTTACGTACTTTAGTACTAAACTTATAAATCTGTGATTGAGGCAGGCAACTGATGTAAGAGGTAGCACTATTATTTAATTTAAGACCCGTAGGTAAATGTTCAACATTCATATTTCATTACCAGTCACACAATGTAGGTTTTAGTAAAGCGGTACATTACTGTTTCTAGCTTTATAAGAACAAATTGTGTTCAGATAATAAGATAATTTATGTTAATAAGGTATAATATTATTTTATCTCACGGTTTGGTACAGTGCCTATCACCCTCAGCCACCAAACACTGCTACAAACTAGTGTCTCTCGCAGGACTTTATACCAAGAAGGTCGATTACCAATTTGATCTCCACTTTAGTTACGGAATACCAAATAAATATAATATCGATAGAAACTGTCACAACTAACAGGCATTCGTTGTACACTGTGACGTCACCCAGACGCCCCAGTGTGTAACGTAACTGAAGCACACCGATGACGTCATCCTAGTTGGTAACTATAGTTAGCGAATACCAAATCAATCATTTGACGTATATTTGTGGCACACCTAGCCTCGGTGCTCATCATTTCGGTGGACAACTGACTTAGTGAATAGCCCCCCTGAGCTCGACGCATTCAGCTTCTACCAGCAGCATTTCGCAGATCGTTACCACCTGGCCGGAGGGCGTATTATCAGTATATTTTATCCATATCTATGGAAATTTTAATTATGTGGCAACCCTGCAGTTGAAATGAGAAAGACAAGGGTGGCCACGCAAACTATAAATCTATATATATACTTAATCTATGTATCACTTCATGTTCACTTCATTCACCATTGATGTCACAGGTTATATAATAATAATTACAGTTGATTAAAGTCACAATGTACGTCAAAATGTACATAAATATTTAATGGCATCTGGGATATTACAATTTCCATATTTTTGTGTTATTTTACAAGTTTAAAATAAAATGAGGCAACGTTGGTGTAAGTATGATTTATGTTCGTTTCCAGTCGCCCAGTCTTCAATCAGATCCTGTAATGGTTTAGCAATGGCGACTAAACGATCAGCGAACAATTATTTCGGCAGGAAATTCCAGACCAAATTCACTTTTTTTTCATTTTACATCACTTGCGTCTCATTACAAACGTAGATTGGTAAAATTGCCGATTTTTCAAACAATATAAATCAGAAAAACGCTAGAAATAAAAATTGATACAACCTTCGTTCAAGTTTAAGAAAATCGCCCCTGAAAAAAAAAATCCAGTCATATTGACATTGACATTGATATTTTCAATTTAATCCGACACTGACACGACATGTGAAATAAACGTCAGCTTGTGAAAGAAAAAAAAGCAAAAGAAAGAAAAGTCGTGAGCAAGCAAGTGACGAAATTTTTGTAACTTGATTGAATCAACATTCGGTCGAGCTATCTAGAATAATTATTGAAAACTTTTGGGTTTGATAAACATACCTATCATGTCTGATTGGGATACTGTCACTATTCTCCGCAAGAAACCACCAAAGGCTTCTGCACTGAAAACTGAACAAGCAGTAAATGCTGCACGCCGTCAAGGAGTTCCAGTAGACACACAGCAAAAATACGGCGCAGGAACCAACAAACAGCATGTTACTACAAAAAATACTGCAAAACTTGATAGAGAGACTGAAGAGTTGAAGCATGATAAAGTCCCTCTTGATCTTGGGAAACTGATAATGCAAGGAAGGCAGGCCAAAGGTATGAGCCAAAAAGATTTGGCCACAAAGATTTGTGAGAAACCACAGATTGTGAATGACTATGAAGCTGGTCGTGGTATACCAAATAATATTGTTCTTGGAAAGATTGAAAGGGCAATTGGAATACGTCTTCGTGGCAAGGAGAGGGGCCTACCACTGCAGCCTCCTGGAGCTAAGAAATAACGCATACTCTAGGAGGCGAAGATTACTCTGATTTGTTTAAAGCTTATTATTTTATCTCATTTTGCTGAATAATGTTTTCTCAAAATAAATTGGGTATAAAAAATAAAAATGATGTGTAATATTGATGTAAACCTTTTATTTATCTTCAAAATTATTATACATGGGTTAGTTACATTTGCAGTCAGGTATTGAATTTTAACTTTGTTATTACAATATGTCTGTCCTGTTGATAATTACAGATATGGGTACTTTTTAACATTGCCGTCTATTTATAATGTGAATGATATGCCCCAATATTAATTAACTTATGATGTGGTAACCTGCTTGATTAGACAATCTGATTTTATTAAATTTTATAGTGTGTGTATCTTAATGTAATGATAATCCAATAAAATAAATTTAAATAACCTTTGCTACTTATTGTTTGCTTGAAATTAATAATATTGTGTAAGGTTAGAATCGGAGTACTCCTGCAGTCAGGTTAATATAGTCTGTAAGGTAAAACCTAAGGTAGGGTAGGACACCGGTAAGAGGTAAGACCTCAGATAATTGACTATTGATTGGGGTTCTGATCCAATCTGGCTACAGATAAAAATTTATAAACAGACTTCATACAGATTTTTGATTGTTTATAAAAGGTACACAAATATCGACCTTCTGAACCATGCTGAATAGAATTAAAATATTTTTACTAACACTCCAAGTGAGTTAGCGTTACTTTTTAATTTAGAGGAAAAACCCAAAAAATCCAAATTGTTAATTTTGAATCGGAAATGCCACTTAAGTTGGTATAAAGTTCACCGGGTCAGCTCTAATAGTTCATAATAAAATAAGGTTCTTATGCCCACTTAACTAGTGGTTCTAGTGCAATAAAGTTACGTTCATTACAGTTTCACTACTTATATAGGTAGGTACCATTTTAAAATTTACTTCTCTGTAACTGTAAATGCCGTTGGGATGATTCTCATTTTCATTACCTATTCAAGAGATAGTTGGGTAAAGCTACCATTTATCGGCCACCTAAGCATTTCCTTGTATTCAACTTCTTATAAAAAAAAAACTACAAACCACTAGGTTAGGAAATATTTTTTGAATATCTAAGGAAATTAGTTGTCTTTCCAATTGTATGGCCAAATATTACGAAAGGAAATACATTTATTTATTATAATATGTAACGCCTCACCGTAAGCCAGCCATGCCAGCCAGCCATGCCAGCCAAGCCATGCCAGCCAAGCCAAGCCAGCCATCCGCTATGCCACGAGAGCCGTTACCTAGAGCCGTCACTGTATTAAAACTCGCCAGTGCTAGCTGAGGTCGCCGTTGATTGGCTGTTACCTCAGCCGACGTTCGCCCTATTAGAATCATGGTGGGGATAAGGATTTAAAAGGAGCGGGAGCTCATTTTTGTGAGTCAGTCTGTACAAGTAATAAGTATAGGGGAACACTCTGTCAATCGTTGAAAGTAATAAATATTCTAAAGCAGTATAATTTTTATATTTCCGTCCCTTCTGTTTCAAATAACATTTTTAAAAACTAATCGGTACCTGTTTTGCCTTATTATTGGCCACCTACCTCGGCCTAGGTATGACCATAATCGGCCTTTATATCTACAGGGTTTGTGTGTGTGTGTGTGCGTGTGGCAACACACTTATATGAAGCAATGAAATGGGAGAAAATAGGGTGACCTTAATTTTTGGTAGGAATTTTACAATTCAAACATAGTATATTTAAGGTATCTTTAACATTTTAAGTTTATGTTGTGTACCTATGTACCTCATTCTCATAATTATTAGAATTTAGGGAAAATTAAACATATCAAAAAAGAAGGTTGGTATATTTTTTTTAAATACCCACACTCGTACAATAAAAATCATATTTAAAATCACAATCAATGTTTTGGATGCTCGCGGGATCGTCGTGTTTTGATTGATTTGCCTATCTGTTGACAATATGCTATTACGAAATCAGTATAGGTACTAGGTAAGTTGATATAACACGAAAAAGTAGTCACCCTAATCGTGAGGCGGCCGACTTTAGGATTTCACATCCACTAGCATATTCCTATTATCGACCACCCCAGCCGATATTTGGATTTGAACGAAAAACATTACCCTATCCCCGGCCATGTGATTTTTTAATTAAATTATGAAAATTTGCTAAAAAGAAATATTGCATAATGTTCTCTACTTCGTCGTTTAGGGTGGTTTACCCTACCTACTTACTAAGCTATTTAAATTTGACTTTAGAAATTACCTACATGGCATGTGATAGTAGCAGCGATTCTGAATCATCATCATTATCTTAACAGCCATATAATGTATATGTTACGGCTAAAGGTAGGTGTGAACCTAAACTTAAGATTAGCCGGCTAAACCTAGGTTTATCTTCGACGAAATGTTAATGTTAGTTTGTTCTATCTTTAGCCGGCTAAACTTAAGTGTAGCTGCAGGTCCTTGGCTAAAAATGTAGAAGGAAATGGAAAAGGAAACAATGTAATAATGTTTACTATTTTGACACGAAAACTTTATTAAAAAATAATCACTTTCATAACACATACTTTTATGTACTATGTAGGTATTCAAAGTAACAATTATTACAATTACAAAATTTTAATTAGTTAAAACAATATCAACCTAATCATTAAAATAAAATAATAAGGAACCATTTGGTCATTACAGAATCTTCTGTAGGTATTTAAAATAACAAAATAAAACTTCTTCTTCTTAATTACTTAAAACAATAGGTATCAACCTAATCATTAGAATAAAATAAAAAGTAACCATTTGGTCATTACAGAATCTTCTGTAGGTATTTAAAATTACAAAATAAACTTCTTCTTCTTAATTACTTAAAACAATATCAACCTAATCATTAAAATAAAATAAAAAGTAACCATTTGGTCAATACAGAATTTTCTATAGGTATTTAAAATTTCAAAATAAAACAAAATTACAAAATATATCTTCTTCAATGTAAATTACTTAAAACCCTCAAGCCCTCCGCCGGCCCGGCGCGCCTATCGAATACATTTTTAGCCATTTCGTTTCGGTTAATGTGCACATTAACCGGCTAAAGATGGAATATCACGACGCAAACTAACATGTTATCGAACTTTAGCTGCTTCTCGAAGATAAACCTAAGTTTAGCCGGCTAATCTTAAGTTTACGTTCACACCTACCTTTAGCCGTAACATATATAGCACACCACTAGTAATAAGTGCCACCGCGCCCTGCCCTCACCTTGAAGTATTACTATCCAGAGGGCTTACCACAGGTTTTTATAGTTTACGAAAACTTTATAAGTTTCGGTATCTTTCCATACATTTTCGTAGTTTATGCACGTTTCCCTAGAGGCGCTGTACTCAAAATGTATGGAAAGATACCGAAACTTATAAAGTTTTCGTAAACTATAAAAACCTGTGGTAAACCCTCAGTTGTTAAGTACTAACAAGAGCCTTTCACAGAATCGGCACTCCATCCGGCCTCACTACGTTTGCTGAGACGCGGTCTAGAAAAGTACCCCTAGAACGAGTTACCTAATCCGAAAATGTTCATAATATCGTAGCATATCGAGCAAAATTTTAAATATAGGTACTTGTTTTAGCAATTACCTGATTGATTTTAGTGAAAGACATTGCAACCTGCAAGTAGATAACATTAGCTCTGTCGTTTGATCAGTATAAATTTGTATCCGATTCGGTAATTTCCTTAAAACATACATTACAAATTAGTTTGAAAACGAAAAGTATTGAACGTTTCCGTCTTGTGCAACTGGCACTAGGCTAGATATACTATTTGCGGTTGTGACTGTGGTTGTGATAAACGTGATGCGTTAGCATCCTAGTAGTCTGTGTATACGTGCCAGACTAGCGGACGCTCGCGGCTTTATTTTTGAAGAGTGAGCCTAAAATAAGCTCATAAGTTGTGGTGGTTGCTGTTCAGTGGTTTTAAACCGCCAGCTGTCAGACAAGTGGTTAGAGATAGTTACAGATTATTTAACATCGATCCAGCCAAATTCGTACTTCGTGTGTTGCTCAAATTATGGCAAGTGGCAACATCTCATTCAAGTCATTCGGTTCAAAATTATGTACTCTTTGGTTCAAAACTTCAAGTTGTTCGTGCGTGGTTGTTTGGGTTTTTGGAAAATATTTGGAAAAATACAAAAAAGTCGTTGTTCAATCACCTGCGGAGTGCTATCAGCTTAAATAATTTTTTGTCTAGCCAGTTATTTAATGATAATGTAACGTAATAAATAGCCAAGCGTGACATCGCCGTCTTTACTTTGGTGTGGTTTTGGTACCTACTGGTTTGAAATGAATTGAGTTTTGATATTATAGAACCGACTTGGACAATGTCGTTCTCATTTGGTTCTAATTCTCTAAGCGGGGCTGCGACGGCTAAACGTAAGTACCTACCTAAAACTGCTGTTAATTTTTTTTCCTTAGCCTCTCGCGGCTCTGATCGCGTAGTAGGTTAGGTACACCGCATAAAAATAGATCTACTTATAGCGTACATAATCAGTATTTTTGGAATGTATGTGTGAATGTAATGGTAGAAACTGGATGCGTGCAGTTGAGGACAGGGCGCAATGGCATCCAGGGAGGCTTATGTCCAGCTATGCCGGCTATAGTCTGATGATGATGATGATGGCAATGTTGATGATTAGGATTTTAATACATCAGTAAATTTTTAAAAATACTCACACTTATACTCACTAATGTACGAATCACACTTACCGGAGGGCGTCGGAGAGCATCGGAGCGCATTTTAAAACATGCTAGAGGAAATTGAAACATCCTTAAGGCAGTTAAGTTCCTTATTTTCATGCAATTTATGCAGCTTTGAGCTTTGTCAAACACTGACATTGTTCAGGAGCTAGGGCTTCAACCTGGACTGTATTTATGTTGGTTAATTCAATAAAAACATCTTATCTTAAAGATCATATTAATATAATTCTTACATAAAACTTGTCTTGTACATCACTTGCAGCTTCATTTTCATTTGGCGGAACAAACACAGTTTCTACATCCAGCGCTGGCTTTGGATTTGGAACCACAACCTCAACTGGATTTGGAACCACTCCATCCACTGGATTTGGAGCCACTCCATCCACTGGGTTTGGAGCCAATACATCTACTGGTTTTGGAGCCAATACATCTACTGGTTTTGGAGCCAATCCGTCTACTGGTTTTGGAGCCAATCAATCTACTGGTTTTGGAGCTACTCCAGCTACTGGGTTTGGAGCCACTCCATCGACTGGTTTTGGAACCAATACATCTACTGGTTTTGGAGCCGCTACATCTACTGGTTTTGGGGCCACAAACCCAACTGGTTTTGGTGGTTTTGGAGCAGCTGCAGCCCCTGCTGGTAATTTTTATACTTCTCTAAATAATTTATTGTATACACACAGCTTTACTTGCATGGTGAAAGGATATGTCATAGTCTAGTCACAAGCAAATATAAAATATGTATATACTAATAAAGATTACATTTTCTCTCTGGAATCTTTGTACTCTATGACTTGTTAATAATGATCACCAAGTGAATAATGATCACCAAGTTAATAAGTAGATGAAGTCTCAATCCTCAATAATAATACTAAAATAAATAAGTAGGAGTAAATTGTTGAATATGACAATTGATTGTCCAGCTTAAATGACTAATTGATGAACAGCTCTCGCAACTTCAATTGGAAGCCTTTCCTCTTCTCAATTTTATTATAAAAATTAAAATGACTTATTCACTAATGTGAATCTTGTTGGTATAGAATAGAATCTGATCATCAGTTCCAATAAATGATGCAACAAACACTTTTAACACTGTTTGACATATTTTACAGTTCAACATTTGGTACCTGCATGCAATTTACATAATTTATTATTTAACTAGCATCCGCTCGCGGCTTCGCTCGCATGGTACCCTGACAAAAAGTAGCCTATGTGTTAGTCCAGGTCACAAACTATGTACATGCCAATATTCATTTGAATCTGTTTAGACGTTATGGAGTTGAGTGGAAAGAAACATTCTCACATAAACACTCACATTTATAATATTAGTTTGGTTGGTCACCTTTATAGATGCTTCAATTTATTCTAGCCACTCCTTTCGGGGGATTGGGGGCAACACCAGCAACAACTGCACCTTCACTGTTCGGTGGAACGGGATTCGGGAACACAGCTGCTAAACCAGCTACAGGTATTGTTATGATCAGGGATTGGAGAAGGTAGGTTAGTTTTTGACACTTGCATCATAAAATCATAACATGGACCAGCCTCTTTTCTGGGAAGTTCCAATATTTACGGGATTGAGTTAAACTATTTAGTTTTTGTTTTTGTTTTGTTGTGTTTGGTTTCATTCGATTGTGTTGAAGCTTGGGCAAAATCTTGATATTTTCTAGTCTTTAGGGTCAAGAACTACATAGATCGACGAACTCTGTGGCGCAGTGGGCGAAGGCCCGCCCGAGACGCAGAAGGTTGCGGGTTCGATTCCTGCTGCCGGACAAATGTTTGCATGTTCTGCAGATATTTGTCTCGGGTCTAGGTGTTTTCTATGAATGATATGTATGTATTTACAAAAAAAAAAGACGTGTGGCACTCGGGGACTGCCGCGGTAAAGCTATTGCATAGCATTTTGTATCAACTTATGCAATTATAATTATTTATTTATTTTATTTATGCAGTATTTCTTTTTCTTTGATATTAATTCAAGTTACACTTTTTGAGCGTGGTGACCGATAAGAAAACCAATTTCAAAACAAAACTGAAATTAGATTCAGGTGAAAAACGTCAGACGTCAGTTCGTGTCAGAGGCCAATCATGGACGTGTAGCTATCTTTACTGTGTTGAACACTAGCGCTGCGACGTTGTGACGAAGAACTCATAGAATAAAAAAGTTTGAATATGAACTCTATTTCCAAGCAACAGATTATAAAATTAAGTAAATCGGAGTGGGGAGCGTGAGGTTTTTTTTCGTTACGGAATTTCTGGATTCCGTCCCCGCGCTCAAGGCCCTCGATAGAAGCTATGCAATAGCTTAAAAATTATATATGTAGTAAATCAATCAGGTTCCCATAATACATGCTCTGCTTAGTTTGGGGCTACATGATGCTGTGTTGATAACATCCACCATTTTTTTTTAAATATTGCACATATTTAAGTTTAGTTTAAGTCCAGTTTCAATCCTTTCAGTAGTTTTGGCGTGAAGGGTGAACAAACATCTTCTCATTTCCCATCATTTGTACAATCTTTTGCCCCTATAATATAATTGTCGAACTAAGTCGTATTTTACCATTTTTACAGGTTTTGGAGCAGGTTTTGGCACAAACACATTTGGCACTGGCACTGGATTTGGTGCAAACACATCATTCGCCACTTCGGCACCATCTTTCGGCACTACAGCTACACCTTTTGGCACAAATACTCTTGGTGGAACAAATACATTTGGTACTACTAATTTCGGAGCAGGCAGCACACTTGGTGGTGCCTTTGGTGCTAAACCAGCTGCAACTGGTTTTGGTGGATTTGGTGCTGGACTTGGGCAAACAAATCAGTTCGGACAACCTCAGGTAAGTAAGGTTTTATTAATGGTAAAAACCCATTGTTATTAACAAAGTGGGCTACAGACGTATAGTTTATTAAATTGTTGGTGCAAAATTAAAACTGCAGTTCGATTGACAATTAATCAACAAACAGTACTAACATAACTGCACAGTTTAAATTGAAGGCGTGTAGCAATAAATTATAATGCCTTGAATGTATGACTCATAAATTGATTAAAAATGAATCTTCTGACAAACTGATCGTGTGCAGGTACCCTAGGGGCGTCAGTTTTAACTGAACAGTCCAACTTATCTGTCATCTTGTTTCAAACAACAGTGTGCTAATAGTATATTTTTTTTTATGTTAAGGGGCCCGCGACAGACGTTTGCCCATACAAACGTAATACCATTATGAATTTCTAATTCAAGCATCATCATCATCAGCCTATAGCAGTCCACTGCTGGACATAGGCCTCCCCTAATGAGCGCCATTGTGCCCTGTTCTGAGCTCGACGCATCCAGCTTCTACCAGCAGCCTTTCGCAGATCGTCACCCCACCTGGCCGGAGGACGTCCTACACTTTTTTTTTTAATTTTTTTTTTCTCTGTTCAATTCTCTGAGCTATGTCGACAACTTTAGTTCTATGTCGGATAAACTCATTGCGGATTTTATCCTTCAGAGAAACCCCGAGCATAGCTCGTTCCTTAGCTCGCTGAGCGACTTTAAACTGTTGGACTAGCCGTACTGTGAGAGTCCACGTTTCGGCTCCGTATGACATGACGGGTAGGACGCACTCATTGAAAACTTTCGTTTTCAAACATTGCGGTATGGGTGATGAGAAAACTCGACGTAGTTTTCCAAATGCTGCCAAACCCAGCTGAATCCTCCTCTTGGCCTCCTTCTCGAAGTTGTTTCTACCCAACTGCAATATCTGCCCGAGGTATGTATTCTCCGAAACAACTTCAAGAAGGTGTCCATTAACGACGACAGGACTCGGATCAATTCGGTCATTGACCATAACTTTGGTCTTGTCCAAATTCATGCCGAGACCTATCTTTCGCGAGGCTGATGCTAGGCCGTCCAGCATCTGTTGCAGCTCCTCCAGCGACTCCGCCATTAGGACTATGTCATCAGCGAATCGCAAGTGTGAGATGTGCTCGCCGTTTATGTTTATGCCCATACCTTTCCAGTCCAGTTTCTTAAACATATCCTCCAACGCGCTTGTGAACAGTTTCGGAGATATGACATCTCCCTTGCTCACTCCGCGGCGCAGTTGGATGGGTTTAGACTGCTGGTCCTGTACTCGGACACTCATAGTGGCGGCTTCGTATAGAAACTCAACACTTCGATATAACGATAGTCCACTTGGCATCGCTGCAAGGATTCCAGAACAGCCCAGGTTTCTACAGAGTCAAAGGCTTTCTCATAGTCCACAAACGCCAGACACAGGGGCAGATTATACTCTTCGGACTTCTGTATAATCTGGCTCACTGTGTGAATGTGGTCTATGGTGCCATATCCTCCGCGAAACCCGGCCTGCTCCGGTGGCTGGAACTCATCAAGTCTTCTGGCGAGACGATTTGTAATAACCCTTGAGTACAGCTTATAGACGTGGCTCAGGAGCGAGATAGGTCTGTAGTTTTTAAGAAGGGTTTTATCTCCCTTTTTAAAAAACAGAACCACCAAGCTCTCGTTCCACGCCTTAGGAGTTCTCCCACAGTGAAGGACGGCGTTGAAGAGGTTCCGCAGCTCCTGCACAACAGGAGCTCCTCCAGCCTTCAGAAGTTCCGAAGTAACACCGTCTTCACCGGGGGCTTTTCCATTTTTTAGCTGTCTCAGGGCCAACACGACCTCGTCTTGGCTGATCTCCGGCAACCTATAAGTTTGTGGGTTCGATCCCCGCCCCCCGACTTTTAATAAAAATCTGTTTAACCATGATGACGTAACATCCAACAATCAACATCATCATGATCATGACATATAGTTTATTTCCACAAAACGGCACTTATGTACACTTCAACATGTTTTATAAGAAGCGGCACCAAAGTCTAGCGCTGACCGTTTTTGCGCAGAAGTCAAAAGTAAGGTATCATATGGAGGCTAGAGGCGAGAGAGAGCGAGAGACCCATGCGCAGAACTGCGCATGCAGTTTCGTTCAGCGCTAGACCTACGTGCCGCTAGCTGTACACTCGCGGTCTGAAAATGTCTATCAGTTTTCACATTAGATTCTTTAGCACATTTTGTGCAGTAAAATCTAAAATGCTATATCTAGGTACATATTACTTTTTAATAGTTGTAGCATCAATTCTAACAAAAAACATATTCATGACGTTTTGATGATGAAACTCTTTTCTTTATTTAAAAGTTGTCATAACTGATTTTTTTTACAGTGACATTTATCAAAAATACTAGGATTGAAATTATAGAAATTGATTGAAAAACCATGGCAAGTTTATGCCTGCAACAAAGGGCTGAAATATTAATTTTCCATGAAGATGGCTTGAATATTAGTGCTATATCACGAGAACTTAATATATCTCGATTCACCGTGAGATTTTGGATTCGGCGTTATAGCGAAGAAGGGCGAATAACTGACCATAGAAATAATTCAGGACGACGGCCGATACTAACCGCCGCGCAAATAACTGATATTGTTCGACATTACGAAGAGCACGGCTTCACACCAACCAGTCATTTTGCTGCTTTGATTATTATATTATTATTTGATATTTTGATGTGAATCCTCGGACGATTCGACGAGCTTTGCACGGAGCAGGACTACACTACAGACATCATGCCATTAAAGTGGAACTCAAACCTCACCACAAAATTGCCTGATTGAATTTTGCGAGAGAATATCTTGATTTTGATTGGTCGAATGTTATATTTACCGATGAAAAAACTTTTAAATCCAGTCAAATCGGAAGATTGAATTTATGGCGTTATAATCGAACTCGGTATGTTGAAGCTCATATCGTGCCTCAAAATGAATATGGTCGCATAACAGTCAACTTATGGGGGTGGATGAGCCACGATGACGTCGGAGAACTGACGTCGTTAGAAAGTAGAGCTACTGCGAATAATTATGTGTCGCTTTTGGAAGAAGTGATGCTGCCTACTGTGAGCGTTGTGTATCCTGCAGCAAAATTCCCACAAATTGATAACGTTACAAACGAAAGAAACCCTGAAGCTCTTAGATCACATTGTGCACGGGTTTGGGATGACATCAGGGGGGCTGATTTATGCGCGCCTTGTCGCATCTATGCGAGATAGACTACGTGCCGTCATAGCTGCTGATGGAGGCTATACTAGTTATTAAAACAATGTTATAGTTTCCTTAAAAAAATAAAGACAATTATTTACATTTCTACTTGATTATTTCTTCCTTTTGTGATTTTTAGTAACAAGTTCAATCTCGCTTGGGTGAATCTATATTGCTTCTTCTATGCTCTATGCCTAATCAAATAACAAAATATCATCGACCTAGTGGCATAGATTTGTGCATGCAATTACCAACCTTAGGTAGTAAACATTTTCAGACCGCGAGTGTACATGTTTGACGTAACATACGATCAAACAATTAATTTCGCATTTTTAATACTCATTTCGGATTCTAGCAGCAGCAGCAGCAGCAACAGCAAGGACCAGCCAATGCGACGGAGGCGCTAGTGGCGGCAGTCTTCAATTGCTGCGTGTTTGGTGACGAGCGCGATCAAGTGCTCGCTAAATGGAACGTGTTGCAAGCTCAATGGGGAACTGGTATGTTTTTATTTTTATTATTATATCAGTTTCTTGATCCTAAAAATGTATTATGTAATGAAGTAGGTAAAAAGTCCATTTATTTGGGAAATCCTTTACAAGAAATGAGTGTTATTTTAATAAATGCTAGCTTCAGCCCGCGACAGACAGAGAATGTAGCGTAATGCTTTTTAAGTTCCCTCACGCCAAAACTTAAAACTTAAAAGTTTTGGCGTGAGGGAACAAACATCAGATCGGATTCTCGCATTTTATATCTTTTACAAACATTCGCCTTTAAAATAATATGAGCATAGAGCTCTTGACCTCTAGGCTTGCGTGGTTAAAAATGGGGATTTCCCAGAATCACAGAATACAGAGAGGACAGAAACTTCACTCGGCGCAATCATTTAAATAAATAGCGACTTTAGCTGCTACGCAATAAAGTGCTATTCAGCTCGCACCGAGCTCAGTGCCTAAAATTTATATTTACCTACACCTTGCATCCCTTTCTATCGTATAGCTCTATCTCTACTGACGTGGCACGTGTAATGCTAGGGTTGTCTTGAGTATATTATTCTGTGACGAATAATAGTAGCACAGCATCATATACCTCCAAACTGAGCTGAGCCTGTATTATGAGAACAACTTGACTGCTATACTACATAGGTTATAAATAGAAACACCCAGACCCGAGAAAAATATTTGCAGATCATACAAACATTTGTCTCACGGTGGGAATCGAACAACCGCAACGCAAACTTCTGCGTCTCAGTCGGGCCTTAGCTCACTGCGCCACAGAAGTCGTCATTATTGATGCATAATAATTATCTTTTTGAAGCCGTTTTGGTCATAAGTCAATGGAGAAAAAGATGCTGGCGGCGATGAGTAGCGGGTAGATTAACACGTTGACTACGGGCCTCGAACATGACGCTACGCGCCATGCCCGAGGAGCAAGACCTATGCCTGTAGCGCAGTTGTGTTTATAGCATTCAAAGCGTTAATAACTCTTCAGAAATATTTATTTTTCCCTTTTGTTGAACATATTTCCTAACCTCCCATCTACACCTGCGCCTTTCGGCGAGGATTCTTGTTATGCCTCTATGTCCGCAGCCAAGTAACAAAAGACAATAGTGTCTTCTTCACACACCGCGAATATTCGCCGAAGGGCGGTTTAGACGTGTAACTTATCGTTTTCACAATAGACATCAGGATTAACTCTGGCATTAATCAAACTAAAGACAATAACATTTCAGGTCAAGCATACTACAATCGGAATGCTGCTCCATTAGATTTGAACGAACAGAACCCCCTCTGTCGGTTCAAAGCTGTCGGCTATTCGAAACTAGGCGGGAAGGAAGAGAAGGATGGACATGTTACTATGATATTCAACAAGACTGAGCAGGATATCAAGTAAGTTAATCATCTAAGAAGTATACAAGCCCACAAGGTGGGCAAAAAATTTACCTCGTTGAGGGCAGCTATCTTTTATTTTGAATGGCGCTTCATAGAAATTGAATGGATAAGTTATTTTACGAAGACCAGGTGCTGTGCCACGTGGTTGTCTCCGTACAAGTGAACGTAATTTAAGAATAAAATGCTGTCTGTCTGTCAAAATTTTTATATTTTTACATATCTTACGATTTAGTCAGTTACTTTGGGAAAAGTTTTCCTGTTGGGAAGTAGAGTCGATTGAGACAAGTTGGTTTTATTGACAAATGCCATTTTCTAGGCCGACTGTACATTTTACCAAAAATCCGAAAGTTGTTTTTTTTTCTTCAAAATAAATCTAAGAATGAACCTTCTAACTACATATGACTGGCTGCTCTTAATGAGGTAAAATTTTGCCTTACCCTGTGGGATTAGGCAGGGAGGCGGATTTAAGATTTTAAATTGATGGTGGTGATAGGGGTTCCAGCCTCCATCTTTGTTACCCAAGCCAAAATCACCTGCCTGTGGTACACCCTCCTGTATAACAAAGGAGCTCAAGCGTAACGTAACCTCATACCGGCACAGCTAAATCTCCTGGCTGCCGTCGGGCAACAGCGTCGGTTGTACGAGCGATCCTTAACCCACATGCCCAGCTTGGGGATTATGGGCATATCCCCCTTCTTATAGAGGAGGCCTATGTCCGGCAGTGGGCTAAATGGGGTATTGTTGTTGTTAGCCACTTGTTCATACGAGAAGACAATACTTGTAGTTGACACCAAGCTATATATATATATATATATATATATATATTTCACGTGCTAAATCGGGATAATTTATGAAAAAAGTAGTTCATGACTTTGCTATAAGTTTAATTTTATCTCAAGACTTGCATAAATAAAGTTTCTTTTGAATTCATAATAAAAGTAGATATACAACGTGTCCTCAGCCTGTGGACAAAGAATGCACACCCTCGTAATACTACTTATCACAAATGCTGTGAAACAGTTTTGGTTTTAATTAGAAGTAAAAATAAAAATCAAAATTTCTACTAAATTTAATTCCAGATAATCAACAGAAAAAACTGCATACTGTGTCATTATTGACACGAATAAGATGACAAGAGATGGCAACGTCATATTAATCAATGTCGTTTAAATCACTGATTAAACTTTTTAAAAGAAAATCATGCAGTTACCACATAGTTATCATGCACGTCGAAAAAGTTTCCACTTGAAAATAGTTATTACAGTACTTCAAACTCGTCCCATAAATGCATTTTAATCAACACAATGTAAATAGAGGGTGCTCCAAAGGCTAAAATTTTAAAACCATTGGTTTCTCGGTAAATACTGGACCAATTGTTTTAATACTTTGCATATTGGTCAAAAATACCCTAATAAATGTGTAGTGTTCGTCTATGTCCACAAGCTGGGGACACCCTATAGATTAGACTAGCTTAAGCCCGCGGCTTTGCTTGCGTGGTACCCGGATAAAAGCCTATGTGTTAATCCAGGTCACAAACTATGTATATTCCATGTTTCATCCAAATCAGTTCAGTGTTTTGGAAGGTTATCAAAAATTCATTCATTCATCCATCATACGAATTTTTACATTTATATATTAGAAGGATAGGATTATGATGTATTGGAGAATTGCTAGCTCTTAATTTGTTTTCCAGATGGTTTAGATTAGAGTAAGCCTTTATTTGTTTACAGGAACAATCAACAGGCTCTGATAACATCTCTGCAGAGTCTTCTAGGAAATAAACCGAACTTAGTTGTCACTGTGGATTCTGTAAAAGCTATAGCTGATAACAAAAGTCAAGTAAGTTTCTTATAGCCATTATCGGGCTTCGGCGAATACTTAATTTATGAAAAAATACTTTGCGTTTTCAATATCAGTATGTATAACTAACTAAGTACCGTGAACTAACTCAGTATTACGCACAGTAGAGTACTAACTCTTAGATGGGGCGATCTACACGCGAGTCGAGTCTCGCGTGGCCAATAAGGCTTGCGAAACTCACGTGGAATGAGACGTGCGTCCTATGATATGATTGGCTAGGCACGATTGAACTCGCACGTAAATATCTCCATCTCACGGTCTTACTATACCATTTAAGTCAGCATTGATACAGTAGTCTCTACTAAAACTGGTAGAGTACTTGAAATTGGTACAGTGGTACTCGAGTTGACTCTACCCGTTTACTCTACCTGTGTCCACGAGGCTGACAGCTTAATCTCTCCGAAGTTCCCACAACCTATTTAGCTGAGGTCTATGTCAATGGACTATGGTCTAAATAAAGTTCAATTGCCGTGCGCATAAATTCGAAAGTGGCTCGACCGATTTGAAGGAAGACGCCGAACGCAGAGGCACGGTGGTGCCCCAGGTCCCTGCTTCCGCGGCTGCAACTGGGCAACCTAGAAGTGTCTCTTCATCTTCCTCGGCGTTGGACCAGCTTGGACCAGTGCCGAAGAGGAAGCGAAAGAAGAAGAAAGCGGGGAGGGTGGCCGAACAGACGGGCCCCAAAGCGGCAACGGCGAACGCTGGTGTCGCTATGTTGAATGTTGGTATCGGTCGGCAAGTCGCGGTGCCATCAGCACCTATCGGTATGCTGGACGCAGGTAAGGCGCAGAGCGTCCCCGACTGCCGCATACTTTTTAGGAGAGAAATGCGTAGACTGAACATCGAAATAATGAATGAGGGCAGAGCATCTTTCTCTCTCGCCGGCGTATCGGGTGTAGCACCGGACGTCGGAGCTGTCATGACTCGACAGACAACCGAGTTGAGTCCCTCAGCCACGACGGCAGCGGACCGACCTGACCCGGAGCGTCGAACCTACTCGTTGGGACTCGACGCGGAGGAAGGAAGGACCCTGCAGCTGGAGGGGTCCGGGCGGACTCTCTCGATCGAAAACCAAACTGACACTTCGTCAGAAAACTTTAAGTCGAAGGCGGTCGAGAATGCGCACGGGGAGGAGTCATCCGTCCGGAATTCGGAGCCCAAACCCATGCTTCACAAAGGTAAGAGTGAGGGCAGCACGGATGCGGAGCGGGATCACCCCCCAAACGTTGGACCACCGCTTTCGACAAAGGGTGAAAGCTCTCGACCAGCGAAGCGGCAAAGGAGCTCGGACTTGGTCTCACCGTCGTCTGCCGCAATGGAGAAGAAGGCGTGCTTGTCCAACTGTACTCAAGCCGCCGACGCAGGAAAGAGCACCGACACCCAATCCAAACAAGGAGGTGACGCGGGTGATGCCCTGTCGTACGCCAGGACGGCCAGATCCCATCTACTGGTAGTGATCTTGGACAAGTCCGGTGTACATATGGACATCATACGCGCCACCCGCTTACGAAAAACGATCGAACAGCACTCCATGGAACATTTCCTTCAGGACCGTCGCAGTCTGGATGGTGCTGTTCCCACTTTTGAGTTGATGCCCAGACTGGCCCACGGGGGACTGAGGTTGGAGCCCAGCGACGACTACTCTTTATCGTGGCTCGCCTCCATCGTCGATAACCTAGCGGGCCTTTGGACGGGCTCCGAAGGATACAAAATAGTACCAGAGCACGAGCTGCCTCGGTACTACAAGGGGGTGCTTATTGTACCAAACTTCGATGACACCGCAGAGTCAATCAGAAAGTACCTCGCATACTTTAACAGTCCCCACCTTAAAATAGAGAGCTGGCCAATCTTTGTCCACAAGGTGACCAAGACAGGGACCATTACAAACAACCTCCTGGTCTTCGGGGTTCCAGAGGACGAGATGGCTGCTCTAGAGAGTATGAAATACCGTATTTTTTATAAATTAGGGACGGTATTTATCCGAGTCAGGAAGAGTAAAGTCTGTGACGACGGTGAACTCGGGACACCCCTCGTCATCCCCGGGCAAAAATAAAAATAGGTTAGCTAGACGCCTATCCCCCATAAAACACCATCCCCCCCATTTTTTATAATTTTTAGTTCGTTAACATGGGTAATTATAACACTCACAGTTCCTCTGGACTAGCTAGAGAAACTCATAGCTCTGACATTCAATTAGATTTTATCTTGACATTAGATATCAATAAGTAGATATGCTTAAAATACATAGGTAACTGTTTTAGTTACCTACATAAAGTGTAAATAAGCTCGAGTGAGTGTTTTGAAGCACTTAGAAAAACCTGTAACCTGTTTTATAGTGTTTTTTTTATAAATAAACGTTACTGTTACTTTTTAATTAGTAAATAAATACAAATACAATACGTAGTTTTTCGTACAAATATCATTCAAGTCAACATTCAACATAGCGTCACTGGGTTCGCCGCCCTAAGAAGAAACCTCGAAGAGAAACCAGACACCATAGCACTGGTCCAGGAGCATCACACCGTCCGAGGGAAGGTAGGTTTCTCTGCTCTTAAAGGTAATTTATTCTCCCCATCATTGCAAAACTAAACACGTACCCTTCTCTACGTCCCGACGACATTTAAATGATCGCTAGTAACACATCTGTGTACAGTTGACCTCGCTGTGAAAATTTTTAGGGGTAGAATAAGGTAAGTTAAAAACTATCATCATAGCTTTTGCATACATAATGGCAACAGAGAAATTCCTCAACAATTCTGCGAACTTCAACTGCCACTTAATAGAGGCATTGAATAATTACTTAATATTTACTTAATTATTCCATGATAGTGGTAAAGATAAAGAACCGTTTATTTGAGTCACAAAATATATTAGTGCTTAAATTTATTAAGAGAAATAGTGACGTAAAAGGTGCACACTCAGCATATGCTGCAGAAGCATGGAGGCAACTGCAGCGCTGGTTTTCATTGGTCACATATTGCCTAGCCAATCCACCCTCGGTGAAAATTAAAAAATCAGCTAAAAGTACATTCAGCAAGTGAATACCAAAAGATTGTGGGACCGGAGATAAGACTGCAAAAATACAAGACTAATGCTACCAAAAAGAAACGCAAAACAACTAACACACTGTTAAAAACATAGCGTGAAGATCCAAAACAACCAACACTTATAAAAATTAAGCGTGAAAACTTGCGTATATATATTTATATTGGTTGGTGTTATAATAGGCAGTTGTGACCTGGACCACCATCTTGTAAAGACAGGAGCTACGTACAGCGGCATCTGTCGCGGCTGCTTTCAAGATGAAGAAACAGTGGAGCATGTAATCTTACTCATTGCAATGCCACAAACAAGCCAGAGCTAAATCCAGGTTACAAAAGCTGCTTGATCAAAGTTCACAGACATAAGCAGAATCAGGAATTCTGAAGCAATATTGCCACTAAACCGGAGTCCTTCGGCTCGGGTAAGGTTAGCAGAAGGGGCACAACACAATATACCCCGATGCGAGACGTCAGTGCAGACCTTTTCCCCCACCTAAAATTTGAAATTAGAATAAGTCCGATGATTTTTTTTTATCACATCTGTACTGGGGTGGGTTAACAAAAAAGAAAATAAGGAAAACCCAAAGTAACAGCGAAATTGATAATTTTGCTACAATAATTGCCACTTCGGATTACAAATCAATTCTGGTGGTACGAAGTTCACGAGCTCATTTAGTTTAATATCAAACAGGTTGTAATCTTCGTGGTGGATAAGAACGCGGGAAATTCGAACGTCGCAGCGGGAGAGCTCAGCACATTCCTGAACAACGGTGCGGCGAGAAACGCGTTAGCGGGCGCAGGCTGCGTTGCAGTTACGCCGTGCAGTGCGCCCGCGCAGCACGCCTTGCAACATTACCTCGCTACACCGCCGCCAGGTAATGAAAACGTGAATTTACTTTTCCTTGTATTGTATGTAAGTATAACTGCTGCTCGATTGCTCCACTTCAAATAATCACGCATAGGAAGTTGAAGCATGTACCACTTTTTTTAGCGTGGGGTAACTCTCATGGATACCATTCCATGACGGGGCAACATAATGATTATGCCGGATTCCGACCAAAACTACCACGATGTTCCATCGTAGCGCCATTATGCTAAAACCATATGTGCTCTCTTGGGGACTCTTCTACAGATTCAGTAGCGTGGAAGCATGTACCCTGCCGTAACACAGTTAAATCTACCACGTAGCGTACGGTTTTTTTAATTAACTATCTATTAGGTCAATCGGAATTTGTACTATTTAAATTGAAATACAAATATCTTTATCTTTATTTGAACAAAAACTGTACAAGCAATATTATTTTATTTGTCAACTTTATACGTCCTTTTTACTACTAGAATCCATACCTTAATTTTTGTTTGCTCTGTTAACAAATGCATCACGGCAATTTTGTGGAGTCACATTACGATGTAAAAAAAAAAATGAAAATCAAATTTGTACTTTCTTTTGTTTTTTTAACATTGAAATGTAGCGCCATAAATTGTTGTTATACGAATGTATCTCTGGTGTGCAGCCTGCCTAACTGTGTTTTTTCTTCTTTTTTTTGGCAATCGTTTAAGTAAACCGGTCTTCCGCGATACAAGCATCCCTCGTGCGGAGACCATTTCTCTTGCATTAGGCTAAATGAACATTTATGAATTATGAATTAATGAATATTTATATTATGATAATAACAATAAAATCAGCCCATCAGTCCACTGCTGGACATAGGATTTCCCCTAATAATACAATTTAATAATAACAAAATATAAAGGTGTTAACGTTATAACTAAAAACTACATTCGCCATTGTTTTAGTTTTTCTTTGAATTTCAGGTATGGACGCGAGGCTATGGAAGCAAGCACAGGCTGATAACCCCGACCCCGAAAACTACATTCCAGTGCCTATGATCGGCTTTTCAGAGGTAAGTCTTGTGCCCTGTTAGCGACCCCTAGTACTAACTACATTTACCCGTGTTTATTCTTGTCAATGGGACGGCACAATGTTTGCAAGCAGGCTTAGACAGTTAGCTATCCCTGAGATTTATAACCAACCAATGCATTGGGCATCGGTTATTTATAAATCTCTGAGGGCCTAGTACGAGTTGCACAATTCGGTCATGATCCAGTGGTAACATTTACAGTGACCATGGCTAATTTTATTTACGACGCATGACGTAGGAATATTTCATAACGCTGAAGACATAACTTTTGAAATGTATAACTAACCAATGCCTCATGAGTTGGTTGTTTATAAGTCATTTGTTGAAAATTCACTGTGACAATATTTCTTTTTTTTACCTGACTGAAGTCCACTTCAGTCAGGTTATGTTTTTAGGGTGTATGTATGTTTGTAATATTATTTGTCGGTCGCTGTAACCCAAACGGCTGGACGGATTTTGGCTAATGAGGTGTCCTTGGATTCGTCTAGATTCCAGCGTTGACATAGGCTATATGAAATTTCAAAAAATCCAATACGGCGACTGTAAGAAGCCATTTTCAATTTACGATGTACAAAAAAATCTACTAAACTGACTACTAAAGTACTAAAAACGTCCTGTCTAGGCAGTCGGTCTTTTTTTATTTAAAAATAAATAAATGCTTGTTTCAATGATATCTGAAGATGGAACTAGCACATAGCCCACCTGAAGTTAAGTGGTAAACATTACTTGTAACAAAGTATTGCTTCGTAGGTCACGTTATGTTTGGAACGTGCCCTAAGATGCAACGCCCTGCGTCCATCTACTTGAGACATGAAGTCCTCATGTGTCTGTAATTTCACCGGCACCCTCCTCCTTCAAACCGAAGCACAGCAATGCTGATTCACTGCAGAAATAGGCATTTTGGTAGTACTTCCCCGGATGAGACCCACTAAGAACTCTACTACCTTATTGCTCATGTTGATTCTTTCTAATTTACATTTAAGAACTTTTTGTACACAAAAAAAACAAAACAAACATCTTCACGATTTTATCCCCATTACGGATATCTTCAGATATTTCTCAGTACGCAAATCTATTGAGGATACCTTAACGGGGGTAGTCAGATGCAAGCAGCTAGCTTTCCACGTGACAGGTTGCAAGCCCATCGCCGCTTTTTATTAGAACACTAACCTAGCACATACCTTTCGAACTTTTTAGTTCGAGGGCATACCGGTTTCCTCACGATGTTTTCCTTCACCGTTTCTAGCTCGTGGTAATGCGCACATAAATTTTTCGAAACGAAAAATTCATTGGTACAGGTCTAGGATTCGAACCCACGACCTCCAGATCTTAAGACGGGGTACATCCCACTAGGCCACCTCGGCTCTTTGTACACATAAACGCAACAAAGAAATTTGACTTTGACTTTGACGTAGACAGACTGTTTCAACACAATGTTTGAAAACGAAAATAATTTATCAGTGCGTTCTACCCGTCATGACATATGGAGCCGAAACGTGGACACTCACAGTACGGCTAGTCCACCAGTTTAAAGTCGCTCAGCGAGCTATGGAACGAGCCATGCTTGGAGTTTCTCTGAAGGATAGAATCCGCAATGAGACTATCCGACATAGAACTAAAGTTGTCGACATAGCTCAGAGAATTAGTAAGCTGAAGTGACAGTGGGCTGGCCATATCTGCCGAAGAACCGATAACCGTTGGGGTAAACGAGTTCTTGAGTGGAGACCGTGGCTCGTCAAACGTAGTGTAGGACGCCCTCCGGCCAGATGGAGTGACGATTTGCGAAAGGTTGCTGGTAGAACCGGGCGCAATGGCGCTCATTAGGGAAGGCCTATGTCCAGCAGTGGACTGCTATAGGCTGATGATGTAGGCAAATTCCAGAACATTATAGAAATGTTCTACTTGCAGGTAAAATTCCGTGCGAAATGTCAAGCGGAACAAGCAAGGTTACAAGCTGAGTGGCTCAAACGCACCGGAGAGGAGTTGGGCGAGCTGAGATCACGACGCGCGGCTTCCGCGGCTCTAATCACACAACTGTCGGCGGGGCTTCACCGCCTGCGACATACTTTATTACAGGTATACTTGTCAAAGTTGTTATACTTGTCTTGGTATACTGTACTGTCTCGTAGCGTGTACTTGTTTTAGCTGTGAACGAGTAAGCACAGGAAAAACGTTTTAAATATAACTGTAAGAGTTGTGTAATTAATCATTGGAAGCCCTAAATATATAAATCCCTTTTTGATTTGAAACATCTTACCTAACCTAACAAAACACTACTGAACCGAGGACCGCGAATCGAAACCAATGACCGAGAGTTAGATTGAGAGTGAGTAATAGTACGGTAAGTGACGGTGACGATCTTGGTTAAACCTTCTGATAGGTACTCGGATAAAAAGTATAAAGTAATTTATAGGTCCATAAAGGTCACAGATTATGTATATTCCAAGTTTCATCCAAACCACAAATACAACACGAATATACACACTAATACACACACACACACACACACACACACACACACACACACACACACACACACACACACACACACACACACACACACACACACACACACACACACACACACACACACACACACACACACAGAGGTATAACCTGGATGCCTGGGATCTCGAACCGCGGGTTCATTATGGGCATATCGCTCCGTGACCCCTTATCATTAGGCCTATGTCCAACTGTGAACTAATCACTATCATATATTCAAGAGCTGTGCTCTTGTCGGCGCAACTGATGCAGCTCCTTCCATTAGCCTACTCGGAAGCAGCCTCCTTTACTTCCCACGACATGACGTCTACTTTCTCTTTAATTTGGCTCTAATTATATGAGCCTATCCTTAGTCTTCCCCTATCTCTCTTTCCTTCTACTTTTTCCCTCATCATATGTTACGTATGAAGCTGTCATGTCGTATGAGGTGTCCAAACATGTGGCCTAATATAGTCTTGTATTGTTGTTGTTATTGATGAACTCTGTTTGTTGCAGGTGGTGGCCCGACAAGAGGTAATGGGTCGTGTGGGCGCAGCGTTGTCTCCCGATGAAGAGGCCGCGAGGGCCCGAATGCATGAGTTGGCATCGCAGCTGTCAGCGCCGCCTCTTTACAATGTAAGTCAACACAACTTGACAGCTTTTCAACCCAAGACACAAGTATTAGTGAAATGGAATAAAAGAAGACTGAACGGGAATTCTCTGATGAAGATGTGCGCTGATCGTTTTTGTTAGAGTCGCCATTGCAATAGCAGAAAACAGGACCTGACTGAATACTGAACGACTGGACTTATAAACCTTACTACGTTGCCTCATATTATTATACTTGATACTGACGAAATTGTGGAGGACTGTCCCAGAAGCCATTTAATAAAGAAGTGAAGTGAAGTGAACCCCCAAAGCAAACAGGGGTGTCATAACCGTGCGTTTTCACTAGTCTTTACAATGTACCTACGGTAATTAAGTTTTCCGAAAGTTTTCAGATACGATTTATGCATTACAAAACGTATTTCCTGTCCTGCAGAGAAAGCTTATGTGTTCTACGATTGAAATAATACAAATAATACGACAGTACCATTACAATATCGAAAAAATATGCGTCAAATAACAATTTTTTAAAAAAAACCCTACTCGCATCTTTGTAAATATAATTATCTAGTACAAAATTAGCCACACAAGGATAGATAATCAGCATTATCATACCACCATAACACTTAATTCGTAATCGTTACGTGTTGTCTGGAGATAATGCTGATTAGTACGTTTCGATAGGCCGAACACGTGTATTGCGAGTGTTTATGGGCACTAGCTTTCGACGTCAACTTCGTTTGTGGTCGAAATAGATTATTCTCGTCGTCGAACTAATCTGTGATTGAGCTCGATGACTTATGTGGTATGATTTGCAGTCACACCGTCCTATTCAAACCAGTTCTGTAAACCTTACATAGCTAAAATTGAGATATAATATCATGTCAAATCTTTTTATTTACATATGACAGGGACAAGCTTACTCTATCGATCGTTTTAAAATGACATTTTGATTATGAAAAACAAAAAAACATACAACCGAATTGAGAACCTTCACCTTTTTTTGAAGTCGGCTAATAAGGGGGTTACTTTATTATAGTTTGCAAAAGAAGTACTAGCAATAAAGGTATTGTCATACTGCCGTTCTCCTTGAACTCGAGAGCGAAGTGTGAAAGGAGCTCGCCGCGGGTACGCAGCGTAATAGCGCCACGGACGCCATTTTGTACACTCAACCTCGTACGACAGCCCGCGACATTTTTTGGATTATTCTTTATTCGCTTGCAAAACAGCACATAGTAATCACTCTCTTCCAGTGACGATTAGTTAATAATTTGAATCGTGGTAAACATACTTTGTATTTAAACGACTGCCCAAGTTAACCTTGTGCAACCGAAGACGATGTGTATGGATCTTGTATCATCATCAGCCTATAGCAGTCCACTGCTGGACATAGGCCTCACCTCATGAGCGCCATTGCGCCCTGTTCTAATGGATCTTGTATGGATCTTCCCAAATTCATCTTTCGTTTTCTGCATCTTCGAAGTAACATTCGAAGTATTTTCTCTCAAATACTTAACTTTGTTACATTATTGTTTGTTGATTTTTTTTTTGGTTACTGATGTTTATATTTTTATAAGTATACTTACAATTTCTTTGTTTTATTCAGCACTTTTAACTCATAATTGTTAAAATTAGGTACGGAGTAACATACCTCCTTTTACATCTTTGTCAAACCTAATATGGTTTTTTAGATGTAGTTTTAAGAAACATTACACATTGTTTATGTTATAAAAAAAATCAAATCTAACAGCAGTATTTCCTCTTCGGAAGGCATTATGTAATCGACTGTTCAAAACGCGGACCTTCTTGCCTCGTGGGAACTCTTTCGCAAACTTTCTTTTCCTCTCCTTTCTCCATACACTCAACTTTAGCATTTACAATATCAAGTTTCTGAGTTGAGTAAACACACAAACTCTCGCATTGATAATATTAGTGTGATCAATAGGATTGGGGCAGACAAGGTCGTCAGGTAAACTTCATTCAAATAGATAAGAGGAAGACTGTCTGAAATAGCTCCTGATAAGAAAAATTTGATTGCTTTTTAAGTACTAGGATGTTTTGTTAATCGCGTTAGTGGATTGAAATGGGCCTGTAAAAAAATAAATATATAATCTAGACACTATGACACAAGCCATCATGTAGCCCCAAACTAAGCAGAGCTTGTATTATGGGAACCATGACAACTTAAATCCGAATAAGAGCTTGACTTGACGACCTCTGTGGCGCAGTGGGCGAAGGTCCGCCTGAGACGCAGAAGTTGCGGGTTCGATTCCCGCCGCGGGATAAATGTTTGCATGTTCTGCAGATATTTATCTCGGGTCTGGGTGTTTTCTATGTATGATAAGTATTTATTTACAAAAAAAATGTATATATCAATCATGTGGTTCCCATAATACAAGCTCTGCTTAGTTTGGGGCTACATGATGCTGTATTCTGTATGACGTTCAGCATTATTTATTTACTTTGCGGCATGAAACTCTTGTTAAAGCTAATCGAAGAGTCCACGTGCCATAAAGAAACTTTTAAGCAATGGATTTAGTCATCACTAAATATAAGAACATAATACACATTGTTTACCTCATTGTAATTTGGGGTCGATAGTCATTCCAAGAAAATTTGTTTATTATCAAATAACACAATTATAATATTATTAATTTGACAGGGCTCAGCGGCCCGTCCCGGATTCGCAAGGGTTAGGGCACTTTTTTACACCTTGGGTGACGTTACTTAAGTTTTAGTATGGATAGTATGGAGTTACTCAGGGTGAATATAGCTTTCCAATGGTGAAAGAATGTTTGAAATCGGCACAGTAGTTTCGAGTTTATTCATTACAATATTATAAATGAGAAAGTTTGTGTGTGAGTATGTTTTTGGTAGCTTCACTCCGTAACGGCTGAACGGATTTGGACAAAACTTGGAATATACTTAGTTTAAGACCTGGATTAACACACAAGCTACATTTTATCCCTTATTACGCGAGCGAAGCCGCGGGCGGAAGCTAGTAACTATAAAGTCCTTACCTATGAAATTGGCATTTTTTTCTCTCTATTTCATTTTGCACATATTTTATTTTATTCAACAGTCATTATACAAAATTAATTATTTTCTGAACGTAACATTATAGCAATGATTGAAAATTCAATAAATTACTCATTTTAAGGAAGTTCATCCGCAAAAAATAAAACTTACAAACAGTACATTTCACATGTTGTCACTTTCAATGCTTAAATTCGTAGTATTTTTTCATGTTTTAGTTTAATTTTTTTAATAAGACTACGCATTCTTTTCACAATGTTGTCCAATCATACACACAAAATTTTAGGAGAATAGGATTAGTAGTTCCAGAAAAAAATACAAAAATGTATGTATGGAGAAATCAATTTTCTCGAAATTCTCCATACAAAACGCTAATTTCATAGGTAAGCACCTAATAATAAGAAACCTACTCATCTTTTAAGACCATTGAAAGTTTTTTTATATTCTAATATTGTCAGTACAATACACGCCGCCCCGTTACTTTACAATGTACCTATCTATATAACATTAATCACATTTACAAACCAAACACCATAAAATGTACTAAGGTACAATAGGTTTCTACTTATCTAAAGTCATATAATCTAGTGTTATAACATTCAAACCAAATAAAACTGGTTACAGGTGTTATAGGATCAGACAGTGAGTTTACATGCGGTAAACGTGTGAAACAATTAGGTGATTTATCATGACAGACGTAGTTTTTCATGATAATGTTTCAGTTTTTCATGCTCAATGATTAATTATAATGCGATCCATCATGACTTTGCTCAATGATTAATTTCGGGCTGGATTCTTTGTTTATATTTAGATCTTTGATTAAAACTTTTAATAATTTTGAGCGTTGAAAGATATCTGACTGCCCCGCTGTCTACCCATAAGTCAGTCATAAGATGAGTCTGTTTTAAAAAGCATCCATGGGAAATGGTTAGAAGTGTGCTTTATTTACTGAAAGACATGTATGTATATTATAAATGAATAATTAATTCCGGACATTTTCTCACAGCATTATATAGGCTCAAAGTAAGCAGACCTTGTGTTTATTGGTACTACATGGTTAGATAAACTACTTATAAATTATTTTGTATGTGCATTTATTTTACATACATAAAACCCAGACCCAAGGCAAATATTTACAGATCATGCAAATAATTGTCTCGCAGTGGGAATCGAACCCATCTGCGTATCAGGCGGGCTTTTGCCCACTGCGCCACAGAGGTCGGTCGATTATAATCATTATATTTGGTCTTATATTCAAAGACCTAGGATAGATTTTTTTATACAAAATAATATGAGGGAAATTTACTGACTGATTGATCATCGTCAGTCTGAACAGGCGAACTCGTCTAAAACATTTTTAATTGAGATTTTTTCTTTCTTTTATGGTAATAACGAATGTAATCTTCATAGATAACTTTTTTTGCATGCTTCTTCGGACAGACGTCGGTAAGCAACTTAAACACAAAATATTGATGTTTTATAAGATAGCACATTTGATATAGCCACATTTTTAGAAGCAAAGACACGCCGTGTCCCAATGGTTTAGAATTTTCAGGATATTTCAAAGAATCATAACTAAACCCAGCAGTCACATGGCTTTGATCTCACACTAGGATTATCTCCTGTGTACGCATTATGACAATATTCAGACCCAAAAAAGAAATAGCTGCAGATCACACAACAACAACAACAGCAGCCTATATCAGTCCACAGCTGGACATAGGCCTCCCCTAATAAGAGCAATATGCCCTTAATTCCCATGCTGGGCGTGCCGGTTGGGGATCGCAGGGCACAGCTTCTCGCGGCGCCAACGCTGTTAGCTGTAGCTGTGCCGGTGTTAGTTTGCGCTATGTCGCAATAAGCCGGTCGCCAGAGCCCCTTTTGTTAGATAGCAGGGTGCATCACGGGCAGTTAAGGTTGGCTTGGATTCCAAAGATGGCGGTTGGGATCCTTTAAACCCTTTACATCTGCAGATCATGGAAATATAAAAACATAGTGGGTCCTTACATATGAAATTGGCTTTTGGCATGAAGAATTTCAAGAAAATTGATTTTTCAATCCATACGTTTATGTATTCTTTTCTAGAACTACTAATCCTATTCCCCTAAAATGTTGTGTATAATTGGACAAAATTGTGAAAAGTATGCGTAGCCTTATTTAAAAAGAAATATAACACATAAAAAAATACAAAGAATTTAAGCATTGAAAGCGACAACACATGAAATGAACTGTTTTTATGTTTTTGTGGATGAACTTCCCCAAAAATAGTATTGATGAATTTTCAATCTTTTCAATAATGTTTCGTTCAGAATATAAATGTTGAATTAAAAAAATATGTACGAAAAATAAAATAGAGGGATAAACGCCAATTTCATATAAATCCTTTTATTACGGTCCGCAGTGGAATCCGTAACCTTTGCTTTACTTTATTCCTTGTGCTAACGAGATCGTATATTAATTTGATTTGTGGTTCTATAGGGTCGCTTGAACGAGTTGCTATGTGCCGTTCGACTGCAGCGAAGTGCTGACTCCGGTGCGACCATAGAGAGATACCATCTTGATCCAGGTAACTATTACTCTATCATGTAATTCTGTAATTCTTTATTGTACACGGAAATAATACAAACAGAGGGTATGGCAAAAAATATGTACAGATGCGAGCTTAACCCTTTAAGAGGTTGTCATGTCTACTTTGTCAGTAAAAATGGTAGGGTAGTATCACATACAAATACCAAAAAGTTACGGTTTTTGTCAAGTAATGCGGGCAATGACAAAGTGTAGATAAGAGATAACGCTTTCTCATTAACCAAAAGTGTTGGTACTATATGCTTGCCATATGAATAAATAAATAATACTGGATATAATCACAATGCAACACACTAAGCAGAACTTGTATCATGGGAACTACATGAACTAACATTAAAGTTATAACATATATATGAATAGAAACCACCCAGACCCAATACAAATATTTGTAAATCATACAAATATGTATTTACAAATCATACAAATATTTGTCTCGCAGTGGGAATTGAACTCGCAACCATCTGCGTCTCAGGCATTCCTTTGCCGGCTGCGACATAGAGGTCATCAAAAAAGGTTAAAAATATTCTTGATTCGTCCTCTGTATCTTATGCTTTTTATTTTAGGTGCTCAAGAAGACGTTAAGCAATTCCTGACTTTACAACAACGTGGAATGGCGCACCTTCTAGACACAGCGCGGAAAGATCTCGCCGCACTCAACACTATCGCAGAAGGCATGTCCAAACTGGTCAGAGCGTAGGAACTCTGGCTTTAATGTACGTAGCATTTATATTAATAGCCCTTTGAAGTATTTTTGTATGAGTTTTGTTGTCATATGATCAATAAATGAATAATTTTAAATTGTACAATTTTTTTTAGTTAACTATCTGTTGTTTGATTTTATCTTAGTGTAGTAAAAAGCATTGTTTGTTCCAATGAAGTCAATAATTATTCCTTATTGAAGGCCAATAAAGCATCTAAAACTCAGAGCCTTTTGTTATTCTATCCTAAGTTTGAGATATAAACTGTCTCATCCTTTTCTCAATGTAGAATTATCCAAGGAGTTTTTATAGGAGACTGTGCGTTTCGAACAAAAATCTGTGCCTAATTTTTCTCATTAAGGCGACGATACATGTCAAACCTCCCTCTCTCTCGTACTATACAACATTTTTGAAGATATAAAATCACTGAATGTAGTTATGCAAAATAGCAAACCTTCACGGCCTAGAAAATAACAATTCAAAGGTTCAGAAATAATATGATTTTGATTCTATCACGTTTTCTCACCAAAAAAACTGGTACCAATGTGATCAATTTTGGTGCAAATTTTTTGGTAGGTTCAACATGATATTCTTGCTGAACCTTTGTATTGTTATTTTCTAGGCCGTGAAAGTTTGCTATTTTGCATAACTACATTCAGTGATTTTATTTCTTCAAAAATGTTGTATAGTGCGAGAGAGAGAGGGAGGTTTGACATGTATCGTCGCCTTAAGACGACTAGTAGGGTCAAACCTCCCTCTCGCTCGCACTATTCAACATTTTTGAAGATATAAAATCACTGAATGTAGTTATGCAAAATAGCAAACCTTCACGGGCTAGAAAATAACAATACAAAGGTTCAGCAATAATCTCATTTTGATTCTTTCACGTTTTCTTAACAAAAAACTGGTACCAATGTGATGAATTTTGGTGCCAATTTTTTTGTAGGAAAACGTGTTGGGTTCAAAATGATATTCTTACTGAACCTTTGTATTGTTATTTTCTAGGCCGTGAAGGTTTGCTATTTTGCATTACTACATTCAGTGATTTTATATCTTCAAAAATGTTGAATAGTGCGAGCGAGAGGGAGGTTTGACCCTACTAGTCGCCTTAAAATGCCCTGAAAGGAGTTGTCTCCTTTCCTTGTGTTCTTAAGAGGGAACGAGACCTTTTTGGAAGAATACGTTAGGCACAGATTTTATTTCAAAGCGCGCATTCCCCTTGTACGTTAGTAATAGATAGTAATAGGTAATTCCATGGCTTTTATGCTTTTATTCCAAAAAAGAGTACTGAAAAGTAGGTACAGGTAATGTCTAACTGTTAACTTGGCTCAAACACGTCGTAGATCATAGAGTTCTTTTCACGAAAGAAGTCCCGCCGAAATTAGCGGACTTTTAGCCGACTTTCCACTATACGTAAAAACACCTGTTAATTGCACATTGTTAATTGTGTTGGTTTTGTTTTTCTTTTGGTTTTATTTCTTTTCTATGCTTATTAATTTCACGACAGTGGCGCCGTGTTTGTGGGACTTCTTTCGTGAAAATGACTTCAGGCAACCGTACCACCAGGCTATCAAATCTAGCTGATACAACCTTCTTGGAGTTATTTAGTTTTGTTACCCTTTAATTGAGCAAGCTTTTGCTAGAGCTGTGGCTAGAGTCCATCTTTCCCTTACTAAAACAAACAAACATCTTCACGACTTTTTCCCCACTATGGATATCTTCAGGTATTGATCAATACGCAAATCTATTGAGGATAACTTAACGGAGGTAGTCAGAGGCAAGTCCAAACCTTATGTTCAATACATGCCCACTTTTTGCAAGCAGGCATTCCACGTGACAGGTTGCCCATCGCCGCTTTTTATTGGAACACTAACCTAGCACATACCTATCGAACTTTTTAGTTCGAGGGCATGCCGGTTTCCTCACGATGTTTTCCTTCACCGTTTCGAGCTCATGGTATTGCGCACATAAATTTTTCGAAACGAATAATTCGGTGCACGTCTGGGATTTGAACCCACGATCTCCAGGTCATAAGTCGGGGTGCATCCCACTAGGCCACCACGGCTTTTTTAACCTAACTATTTTGGAATAATGACAAATACGTAAGTTCACTAGAATTGCATATTTAGGAACAATAACACTCAAAACCAATATCAGTCTACTGCGAAACTACCCCTAGTAAAAAGAGGGATATGCCCATAATCCCCACTGAGCATGCGGAGATCGCAAGGCACAGCTTCTCGCACCGCTGCTGTCCGTCGGCGGTCAGCGGAGGTAGCAGTGCCGGTGTTAAGCGCTATGCCGTGAAATTACATCGACTCAACTCCAACTCAACTCACAGTATGGCATTGAAATGTAAGCTTTATGTTATGTTTCTTAAGAGTGAATTTGTCAAACAGGTCGGTGACGTCAATAGGTGAACAACGCGTGGACCACGCGTCGTTCACGCGTCGTCAACCTTTATCTTACATGTTGACAAATTCACTCCTAAGAAACATAACGTAAAGCTTACATTTCAATGCCAATTGCCATACTGTAAGTTGAGTTGGAGTTGAGTCGGCGTTGAGTCGATGCAATGTGTGAAGACCTTAAAAGCAGGGCAGGTGAGGTTGGCTTGGGTTCGATAATGGAGGATTGAACCTCTTACCTCAGATTTCTGATCTACATGAATTAAACAAAATGATTTATTAGAACAAGTAGGCACATAAGTTGTAGTTTACAAAAATGTAAGATGAAATTGCAAAAGTTAAAAACTGTAGCAGCTGCTGACGATCTTGGTGCAATAGTTTACACAACGATTTTAGTAGCTTTGTCTTATTAGTTGTATTTTGAAAGATATGAAGGTATTCGGCTTGTCACGAATGTTTGATCATTGATAAATATGTGCTGAGTGCGATGAATTTACATTACTGATAATAATTTAACCTTGTGGGCCTTAGTTTTTGAAATTGAACGATTTCAGGCTACTTATCAAAGACTTAGAGAAGTACATCAATTTTTTTATACCTAAAGATGGATTTAGCCTGACTTCTAGCCCATGGGCCGCTTATTTTAAGTGGTAACCAAACCATTACTTATATCAAAGTATTGCTTCATAGGTCCCTACGATGTAACGCCCTGCGTCCATCAACTTCAGGCATGAAGGTGTTAAGCCTCATGTGCCTGCATTCTTACCGGCACCCACACGTTCAAAACGAAACACAGCTACTTCACGGCATAACTAGCATGACAGTAGTATCTACTACCTGCTACCCCCCGGATGAGCCCTTGACAAAGAACTTTATACTATAGTTCAATTTTTTTTATTCAATTTTTTGCATAGATTTAGTTCATGTCATGACCTAGATAAGCTCATAAGCTACCTTTATCCCCAGTATCCACCAATCATAGGCGAATAAGGTGATTAAAGACGTGCTAAGTCATTCACCATTATTAAATTGTAGACGAATATTCTGTGGCATTTTTTCGGCTTCACTTTTATCCTGCGCCGTGCTTGGCTTAGCTTGGAGCTAGTAGCTCTTTATCGTCCGTCTGAACTTGGAACTTACTTCGAGACTAAGCTAACTCAAATGTTTGGTAAGAGTAGAGGCCACTACACAAATGTCTATTAGTAATGTGTGTAGCCATTCGAGGCGCCATTTTGTTTCAACTTTTCATGATTGGCTAAACCAGCTACTAGCGCTAGAGTTTCATCAGACAGTGCCTCTGAGCGAAGAGATGAGAATGTTTACTTAAAAGTGCAAGATTCTATTTTTTATAATATTTATGATAGATAGATGATAAAAAGTTTATAATCATCTAGGAAGTAAAAAATAGTGTAAACAGACAATTTCTTTATTCAACTAACTTTTAGTACTTAAATCTAAAGGCAAATCTGTGCGTCTGACTAGATCTTCAATTGGCCTGCACTCCAATCTCTTATTACAAATTAAATTTAAGGGCATATCTTCATCTGGGCGTTTTGTGTCCTCAAGAAACGATTCTGTAATCCTTTCCTCGTGTGTGTACGCTTTCTCGCAGATCGTCGGTCTTAATACTGGGTAGTTGCTTGGGTAGTAACTCCTATAAGCGTGTTCGTACATCTTATTGTACTCTAAATAAGACATTTCGCCTGTCGGTATCCGTACAGGGTACATCGGCTTCGGCCTGATATATGTGACCTGTTCTATGGGAGCATAGCGGACTGGAGTTTCAATTCTTGCGACTGGCGATATGCTAGGAGGATAGACCATTCTCGCGTGGATAGGTGATGTATTCACTAAGCGTTCGCTGCATTCTTTCGGTGAGTGTGTCTCTGATTCTGATGATTCTCTTCTGGTTTGTTCGGTGGTGAAATGCTTGTATGTTTTGACATGTTTCCTAAGGCTGGACGGGTCTGTGTATCTTTTGTTGCATCCGGGAACTTTGCAGCAGTATGGCTTTTCGACTGCATGAGTGCGGGTGTGCTTGAAGCGATCGCTTGAATTTGAGTAGGCTTTTCCGCATCCCTGTTGATATAGTCACATGTTAGTTTTACGATGCAAGTTTATGATGGAAGATTTGATATAAAAAAGATTGAGATAGGATATCTTGAAAACTTATACGCTAGTAAATGGTATGTATTCTGCAGAACAATCTTATAGCTTGGCGCGCGCAATGTCTGGACGTGCCGATGCCGCCTGGACCACCGTTCTTATCGTACGCGTAACTCAAGGGGCAAATCGGGAGTCTATTGTGTTTATTTTATAAGTTTTCTCGATATAGAACAAAGGATATTTACCTCATAAGGGCAGACGTATGGCTTCTCCCCAGAATGTGAGCGTAGGTGTATCTTCAGGTTCTCAGCTCTGGAGAAACTCTTGTGACATTGGTTGCATGTGTGCGGCCGCTCATTAGTGTGCGTGCGCACGTGGACTAGCATTTTGTATCTGGAGACAAAACAAATATTTGTTAAGTGCTATAAAAGAAAGGTGCTATAAAAATACTTTGTTCGAGTGTCAAAAGCCGAAATAATTGCAAATAGTTTCATCAAAATATGGAGTGCAGATTTGCAGAGTTTTACCTACATCAAACATGCACAGTTTATTTAAAACTCTGGATTGTTTAATGATACAAATAAGTCTGCTTTTTATCAAACTGTTTACTGAAAAACGGAGCTGTATAATAATGTTCAAACAAAACGTACCGTGCATTGAATCCTCTTTGGGGTCTAGCGCATCCCCTCCACCCGCAATAGAACAGTCCATCCGAGTGCGCGTGCGCATGCGTCCGTGCGACGTGCGCGGACAGACGCGCGACGCTCTGAAACACCGCGCAGCATCCCCTCCACCCGCAGACACCCTCGGGGCTTTCCCCCTCCACACGCTCCGGGGATGAACCACCCGATGAATCATCGTCTTCCAACTGCAAATAAAATAGCATTGTATGATGTGGAAATTTAATGTATGATGCAATTGATAATGCACTTTGTTTGTTTGTTTTGGGAAGACGTTATGTAAATACCAACTCGTAATAAATGAAAAATAGATTTTAACAAAGACAAAAATTATGTGCTGCTTGTATTCAAACAATCTCTGTCAGAGATTGGTAAATTAAAAAATGTTAACAAGCTACGAAATAATCTTTACCGAAAATTCGGCCACTTTGAGAAAATGGACACAGCACACGGCACACTAGGCTTGTTGATATATAATGAAAATGATGACTAAAGTATTTACGATTCGCACCTGTGGGGGAAGCGGTGGCAACGGTACAGGCCTGGCTAAGTACGGGGCGAACCTCTCAGCCGACATCCATCTTTGCATCCTACACCCCCCATTCGGTAACTCCTGCCTCCAATGTGGGAACACCAACATTATTACTAACTTTTAAATATGGTTTAGTTGTGGTCACCGCGCGGTCGCGACGGACAATGATTCGCAGAGCTCCGCTCGCCTACTTATAAAACGTCTCGGTATGACAACGCGCTGATAAGAGCACGTCCCCTGCGAACACGCAATGTCTAATTTAGCTGTATTACACGAAAAAGTCTCGAGTTTTTTCACTGTATGTGGTACTTTTGGATTTTTAGAAGTTATTTAAGGAAAAAAATTGACTGGTTTTTGTTTTTTTATGTGAAAATCGCTTTGTTGGCTGGTTTGAGTGTCTCGTGTTGGCTTATCAGAAGCCGCTTGGTCCGGCCGCTGTCTAGTTATTACCGGTGCGATAGACCGCGGTTCAATAGGTGACTGATATTGTGTTGGTGTGAATCGACCTCTTACTGGTTCTGTTTACGAACTCATTACTTCAGCCTTCGAGCCACTGTTGTTTTGAACGTATCTTTGTAGATAAATTGTAGCAGAGATTTTAATAGGAAATGTTATGTAATTTTGTTCCAAATTGTAGTTTCGTCTTAGAAAGCTTATACACCACACGGTATTCAGTCTGTCTTAGTTAGGACTGTCTTACACTTAGGGTGGTGTAATAAGATTAAGCCACTAAGGCGGTCATAAGTCTAATTAGTCAGCTAGACAGTCTTACTAAGACAGACTGAATACCGCATGGTCTGATAAGCCTTTAAATGTTTGCTATAATTTTCTTCATGTATAATTTTTATTTCTCTTTCGACATATTAAATGCGCTTAGATACATATAAAGCAAAAGCTGCTATTTCCAAATCTAAGTAAGTACTAAATTAAGGAAAAGATTGGTAAGGAACCATGAAATGACGCTACAATACCTTCATCAAAGCTCTTTTCGTTTCCATAAACTCCTTAGATCACGTATTGAATATCTCGGTTAGATAAATGCAGAATGGATACTTCAGATAATATCATTGATGTCTAGACTTGATAAGGTAAACCTACTTTAAGGGATTTAGCCACAAATATCAACTTACATATGAAAAGATAATGCTAAATGTACCTAAGTACATGTTTTGTACTTTAGATACCAAATTACTTTTGATATGCCATAGGGTTTAAGTCCTTTAATAATTAAAAAAATAAAGCCATTTATTCCCGTAATAACTATTTACACGAACAATTTCATTGGTTTTAAGTTTTGCATATTTTATCTAATGCATTACTGACGTTAGATAAATTTAATAAAAATAAATCGAAATAAATAAAGTATAAATATACAATTTAAGTCCTTTACCCCTGTTCAATTCTTTACTTAAAAGTATATTTATTGCTTATATGTTATTATGAAATAATGATAGCTCCTGAAGCGCCGTCACGCTTTTGAATAAAATACTTTTGTGTTTAGAATATTGGCATTTCACGGGTTAATGCCATTGTCCATTGCATTAAAATTATTTTCCGCACTCAGTCTTGGGGGTGCAGGTTTTGTAAAAATATAAAATTACTGAAACCATAGGAAAGTTCCATTAGATCAATCAAAATGTCATGAAGAAGATGACCTTAAAGCCTAATCCTGTCAAACAAACGCGCAATTCTTTTTGAGATAATCAATAATAATCAGAGAATATTCGGCACACGCATCTTAAAGGTAGACAAACGTGGTGGGCCGCGGGATATTCGTGGCATTATCTTATCACGTGAAATCGACTACGTGGTAGACACTACCGGGTTATTTTAAATAGCCTAGTTATTACCCTTTATATTCTTATTCGTTTCACATTTTGAAACGAATAAGAATATAAAGGGGTTTCGCAAGAAAATATTGTCACGTCACCATTGATGATCCAAGACAGACTTCAGGACCACCTCACTTAATTACCCCCAAACTTGTTGATGTTGGCCTACTGCATACGTTGGTCAAGTAAACCTCGATTAAGAAAACGCAAAGTCTAAAATGGATTAATTAATTGATCTAGTACTACACACCTACCCAAGAAATAACTATTGTGAAATTGTGTATCAACTGCGTGATAAACTATAACTGAAGGCCTGATATCATGTGCCGAAAATCTGTACGGTTTTAGGCTTAACACGTTAAAACCACCAGCAATACCCGTGTACACGCGTCATGCTACTTTGTCAGGTTTTAAACTGGCTGAAGTGGCTGATTGTGTTATCAATGTGTAAGCATGTTTGTGTGTGTGCGTGCGTCGTCGGCCCCCTGCGGTCGGCTGGGGTTCCGCTTTCCACCGGTTCACTTATCGCTGTTTGTCGTCTACTCGACTGATAGCGCAAAGTTAATGAAGGACTCAATAAAGCAACAGTTATTTTGGGTCGATAAAATAACTGGTTTTTCCTAGTCTAGTATATCTAATTGCTAGATTTTTTGGGGGAGTTTTAATTATTTTCGGAGGACATAAATAGCTTGCAGCAGGTGGACTGAAAATATTATCTGTGGGACGTAACACCTGTGCACACACACGCGTAAAGCGCGTGCTAAATCCGTGCTTGTAACGTGCAAAATAATTCGTGACGAACCAGTAAAAAAGAAAAAGTGATCCTTATAAACATCAATAGAAGTCAATCTGTATCTCTTCCTTATGTTTAGGTACTGGAATTAAATGCAAAATAAATTACATCTTATTCTCTCTAAGACTATAGTTATCGTTGCAAGCCAATAGAAATCTAATGCAATTCTTTTCCTTGTATAGCTATACTGAACTCGAGTTTGAATTATTCACGTAAAATCCACCCACAGAGTGATAGGTATTTGTGGACGGACTTTCTGCCGCTTTTGACGCTGCGGGGGATGAAAGTTATTTCAATCAGTTACCTACTTGCTATGCAGTAGCGAATTGTCATCTCTCTTGTCTTTGTCCAGCGGTAGCGTAAGCAAGCCACAAAAGTATTGGGTCCGGTGCCCAGAACGCTTGGAAGAATATGTGTTATGTATGACATCTCTTCCCCCGTTTGAATGGTGTCCACCAAAGCTATGCGGAGAGATATGTGATTAAAGATATCAATTGGACGATATCTTAACGCCAGAAATGGCACAGAATCGCCAAGAGTGGCAAAAAAATATCAGGAGGGCTGACACCAAATAGGGATATAACATTGAAGAAACTTCAGGCATCAGTTTTGGCTACTTCTTTGTTAGAAATTGTAGAAAAAATATTTGTTAATCTTAAAGAGAGAGTGTAGCATTGTTTATTGCTAAACTATCCTGGCGTGTATCGTCTTTCCGTAGCCCAGTTTGTCTTATGGGGATCTAAAAAGGAAATGATTTGCTAATACTGCATAACTGATCAGGTTTTTGCAGTTATTTAGCTAAATAGATGATCATAAACAAGCATCTTCATTTGTAACCAGGTCAGAGAGTACCCACATAGCGAAGTGTTCTCACAACACTCGTCTATATTTGCGCATTGCTATCAGCAGAGGGCACCGGTCACCGGGGCTGCTGGCTTAAACCGGTTCTCTCTTATCAGCGCATCGCACACGTTAAGTGTGTATTTCATCATCAGAATGCAAAATGATCGGACTTTACTTCCATCCTGGTGCAACGGAGATAGGGAAATGTCATTGTCCACAGCCGTGTCGCTTCTACGTCATGGACCTCAACTTTTTCTTCTTCTTCTTCGTATGAGCTAGTCACCAACTCTGGTGTCGGAGTTTTTAGGCCGCCCGAAGGCCTCCGACATGGCTTGACGACTAATCTAAATGTCACTAAACGGTCACCCTTCCACGTAATGACCGGGCGGAGTGTTGCCAAGGTGATCTGCTAAGAACACGAAGTTAACCACGCTACGAGTGCCTCTACTTATGAACGTGTTTAAATACAACAACAACAGCCTTTGTCAGTTCACTGCTGAACAAAGGCTTTCCCTGATAGGAAAGGGGATAGGTATACCCATAATCCCCACGCTGGACATGAGGGTTGGGGATCGCAAGGTAAAGCTTTTCACACCGGTAGTGCTGCTGCCCGTCGGCGGTTAGGGATGCCTGTATGAAGCTACGCTTGGTCGCCAGAGCCCCGTTTGTTAGTTTTCAGGTGCACCACGGACCGATGGGGTTGGCCTCCTTTACACCTCTGACACTCCTAACGCATGGGGTGGTGGGGACTATGACCTTGTCTAAGATTAACTATAATTTCTGAGTGCAGCGAGGGCTCATGTGTGAAAAGCTCGTGTGCGAAGCGCTCGTAGACGAAGACAGCTTAATTCTTAGGTGAATACTTTTTTGTTTTTTCTTTTATCTTGGCGTCGCACTGTTTGAGCATTTGCCATAAATAGGTGAATAGGTACTTATAGTCATAGATTTATATCATACCCATTGAGATATTTATACTCTAGAGTGGAAAACGTAAAAAGTGTTTGCACCAAAACTCCGCCGACGCTGTCAATTGCGCGGTCTTTGAACACTTTTCAAGCGACATAAGGTCTTAATTAGTGCAAATTTGGCATTTTGAAGTTTATTTATGTCAAACACGCTTGGACGATTTTTGATAAATTTCACATATGACTGTCACTCTATAGTGTTCTATATAATTATCTCAATGCTACTACCGTTAATAAATCGCACCGACAAAGATAGCGAACGAAATAGCGTTTTTTTAAATGAAATCACAGACCACTAGGATGCTAACGCTGAAATTTCGATAGACTCGCGGTGTGAGGCTAGTTCGAATTTCAAATTAGCAAACTCTTTTCAGTGTGATTTATATGGTAAACCCAAAGAGGTTGGATTTTTTTTTCTGTTTCTATATCTATGGGTAAAACTTATTCTGCTTTCGCAAGCTCTGCAGACTCCAAGAATGAATGATAGTTCGAATGTCAAATTAGTAAAGTGTAGTTTCTACCATGTTGTGCCGACCCCACCTAGAGTGGGATAAGGGCAGGGAAATGATGAAAGTGTAGTTTCTACGGTACCGAGGCCGATGGGACTTGGGAATGAAGATTTCCTGGTTATAGAGAACAGTTGAGGTTCTAAATTCAAATCTCTACAGAATTTAACATTATTTGCCTAAACCCTAAAACAAAACTAAGAAATCCCATATGTAGGTACCTACATACGGGATTTCTTTATTTATTTTTATTTACGTAAAACTTTACGGATATAAAATTATTTCCTTAGAGAGATACCATATGTCTATACTAGAGTTTCCGTTAAGGTTGCAGCACATGACTGTGACATTTTCCAATGTAATAAATAAAAAAACAACAAAAAGGGTAGGTATCTAATAAAACAAAGAGTAAATCTGTGGGATCATTTACTGATGAAGTCAAGTATGGGTTTTGTTATGTATCGGGCAACTACCTCTTGACTTTAAGTAGGTACCAGGCAATCATAACTTCAAGAAGCAATCTCCTAACTTTTTTCATAACGTAGTCGATCTGCTACGAACATCTAGATCACGAGTGCTTCTTGTTTAGTGAATGATAGTCAGACACCAGTCTCGGAGCCTTCCGCTAGTCTAGCACGACGGCTGGCGATATCCCTGATAACGATAAGACTTAATCCTGCGTGAAAAACTTCGTCATGCCATGTCCACAATCACGCGCAATGGACGTGAAATGAAAACATCTACACACACACACACACCAGCCTATAACAGTCCACTGCTGGACATAGGCCTCCCAAATAAAGGGGGATATGCCCATAATCTCCACTCTAGCGTCTAGCGTAGTATACCTTTACCGGAACCAACTCGGGCATTTGTCAGCCCCGTGTAACTTGGTTACAGCTTACAGCACGATGCTGGAAATGCCACAAGGACATCATACGGACTTGACCCCAATTGAAAAATTTAGTGCCTGTAGCTATAATAGTTTTCAAGATATGCGTCATCAAAAATCCATATTTTGTGAAATTTTGCCACTCATTCATGATCATCAAAAGTCAAAGTAAAAAAAACATAATGGTTTATTTTATTGTTTCAAGATGATTAGATGTTTATTGAGAATGTCTGACTGGGTAGTACACGAGATCTCAAAATTTTTTGTGCGACAGCAGAAGTCATCATCAGCTTAAAGCAGTCCACTGCTGGACATAGGCCTCCCCTAATGAGCGCCATTGCGCCCTGTCCTGAGCTCGACTCATCCAGCTCCCATCAGCAGCCTTTCGCAGATCGTTACTCCACCTGGCCGGAGGGAGTCCTACACTACATTTGCTGAGCCGCGGTCTCTACTCAAGAACTCGTTTACCCCAACGGTTATCGGTTCTTCGGCAGATATGGCCAGCCCACTGCCACTTCAGCTTGGTAATTCTCTGAGCTATGTCGACAACTTTAGTTCTATAACGGATATACCTACAGCAGAAGTTACTCAGCGAAGACTTTTTGCATTTCTTAAAATGGTTTTGTATGGATTGCAAATTCGCAATTAAGATCTAGGTGTAGAGTTTTACTAATTGTCAATGGTTCAAGTCTAGATACATCGTAACTGAATGAAAAAGAGTACTTACTAATTGCAGGATCACACTGGTTTCCAAATACAGTGATTCGCTTGTGACTCTATTTCGTATAGTTTGAGGTTTAATTTTTAACCGACTTAAAAAGGGAGGAGCACCTCAATTCGGTTGTATTCTCTTCTAATGCATAGACACAGATTCTAAAATAGTCCATACGTATCGGGGCGTCCATTAATTACGTGAGGCATTTAGAGGGGTGAGGGGGTCGAGCCAAATCTCAATTGTGGGAGGAGTCCCGGCAAATCTCACGAGCAAAATCTTACGACATCTCACCAAAGGGGGGGAGGGGGTCGAAATATCGCCAAAATCACCTCACGTAATTAATGGACGCCCCCTAAAAGTCTTTTTGAAATGAACAAAAAAATATTCATGGTGCTACTTACCATTATCCAAACACCACCGCCAAGAAATTCACAGTTATTCCAAACTTTATCAATTTAATTTGTAATTACGTCAGCTGTGGCTGCATCGACCGGCCGCCATCAACTGCTGATCATTTTCCCGCCAAAATAAAGCACTTTCGACCACACGCGAACTACGCCAAAATAAAAACTCGAAAATAGCCAAGCGATCCGCGACGAAATTAAAATAGTTGCGTGCGCGTTGACGTTGGGTCAAATGCGTTATCCGATTTTCCCCCCAACAGAGATCTTTAGAATAGCATATCATTAATTCTGTAAAAGGTAGAGGAAATGGTTGAGGGAGAAATCCTTTGTAAAATCCGATGGGTATAGGTTACTCTGATCCTTGGATTTACCGTGGATGTCTTCCAATTAATGATAAGCGCTCGTGACATAGTTCGGGCACTACTTGGATGAGTAACCATTTAGTGGCATTTAGATCTTAGCGTTTCCGTGCTTCGGTAGGTACCTATACCTACCTTACCTACTATAAAATTTGGTCTCGCATTTTTCAGTCGTTGAGCCTCTTCGGGCGGCCCAAAAACTCCCGACACCAGAGTTGGCCACTACGATTGACTGACGTTGGCCTAGGACGATTAATTGTCCTAGCCACTAGCCCATATGAGAAGGAAATCTTGATTGTCCTGGATCACTAGTTTGGTGTCTAGCGCCATAATTTTGTAGTCTAACCCTTATTCATAACCAAATGTAATTTTATAACGCTCATTTCATTTCATTTCATTTATTCATTTGCTTTAAATGTAGGTACAATAGGTCTTAGCATAATGTCAAATAAAAGTAAAGTATCCTATACATTTTGCCTCATTAAGGCATGCAAATATACAAAAAAGATAAACAAATGTCAAATAAGTAGTCTAAATAAATGAATGTCAAAAATAATTATATGTGATAGATAGTCAAAATGTCAAAATTTGTAATCCATATATTCCTTAATTTCATAAAAACATTTATCTAATAACCATTTTCTTAATCTCAATTTAAAAATATTTACAGGTAGGCTTTTTAAATCATCTGGTAATTTATTAAAAATTGTAATGGCGTGATAATAGGCACTTTTTTTTGCAATATTCAGTCGGCAACAAGGGATATACAGTTTCTCTTTGTGCCTTGTTTGCCTATTTAACACATCTGCCTTTTTACTGAAATACCGAGGATACTGTTTCACAAACAAGCATAAATCATTTATGTACATGCAAGCTAGTGGAAGAATTTTATACTTTTTAAACAACGGTTTGCAGGAATCCATAGTCCATGCACCACAGATAGCCCGTACGCATTTTTTCTGTATTATGAAGGCTTTTTCTGTATCGGTTGAGTTTCCCCATAGTATAAGTCCGTAAGCTAATGCCGACGATACATATCCGTGATATGCCTTGAGCGCAGCTTCGGTAGATACGCGAAGCCTAAGGCTTTTAATTGCGTACACAAATCTATTTAGCTTATCACAGATAAATTTTACATGAGTCTTCCAATCGAAGTACTGATCAAGCCAGATCCCTATGAATTTAGCTGTTTCAACTTCTTCAATTGGAGTATTATTATATTTAATAGCAATGTTCGCTTTTTTATGTTTATCCAATCTAAATTGTATGATATTAGTCTTATTTAAATTGATTTGTAAATTATTAATATTTAACCATTTTATTGTATTGTATAGTGTATCATTAATTTCTCTTTCGAACGTCACTTTGTTTTCTCCCCTTATAATGATGGTGGTATCGTCAGCAAATAATATCGTTTTATGTCTAGTAATGTTTGGTAAGTCGTTTATATACATTAGAAATAAAAATGGGCCTAATACACTACCTTGTGGTACTCCAAATTTGTTATAATTGAAGACCGATCGCACTGTAGTTTTTTTACCATTCATGATTTAAGATAACTCGACGCATTGTTGACGATTTTTTAGATAGCTCTGTAGCCATTCATTTGCGTTACCCCTAATACCATACTTGTCAAGCTTATACAGCAATAGTTTATGGTCAACAAAGTCGAAGGCTTTAGACATGTCTAGAAAGAGTGCAACTACTGGAACTTTATCATTTAAAGCTTCCATAACCAGTTTGACTACATTAAAACAAGCCAATGAGGTAGTGCTATTTTTTCTAAACCCGAATTGTTCAGATACCAAAATATTGTGATTAGTCACAAATGTTTGAAGTCTTGTCAACATATTTTTTTCAAATATCTTAGACAGTACTGGTATAAGAGTAACTGGTCTATAATTATTCATGTTCATTCTGTCACCCTTCTTAAAGAGTGGCTTAACTATAGATAGCTTTAATTTATCAGGGAAAGAACCTTCTTCAAAAGATCTGTTTATTAAATAACTTAGTGGGTTGCAAATATAATGGGCACTAAGTTTAATAATTTTGGTACATATTCCATCGTAGCCAACTGAATTAGTATTCTTAAGGTTTCTAACAACTTTAAGAATCTCCATTGGGTCAGTTGGTTTTAAAAAATAGTAGATATATTTGAATTTAGGCAATCTATGTCAGTTGGGCGAAAATTAAAGTCAGTAGTATTTGTAATGTCAATAAAGAAATTATTAAATAGTTCACTAATGTCGTATGGGTCAGTATATGTCAGATTGTCATTAACAATATTATCGATTTGCTTATTTGTATTGATGTCACCTATATTATCATTAATAACGTCCCAGACAGCCTTACAAGTATTATTGCTATTGGAGATATATTTCATATTTTGTAGTTGTTGTGATTTGTAGATGCACTTTTTTAGCATTTTACTATAAGAATTGTAAGCAATTTTATTTGTATTTTTATTTGAGTTTGATCTAAGTTTCAAATATAAGTACCTTTTCCGCATGCACGATTTTTTAAGACCTCTAGTGAGCCATACACATTTATTCCTTTTATTTGACCTTCGTAAGCTATACACGGGAAAACAAAGATCAAAAAACAGCGTGTAAATATCATGGAAGTAGTTGAAAGACTCATTCGATTCGAAGACTTCGCTCGATAAATTAAGCTTGTCCCTGTCATTTAAATGTGAATAAAAAGAGGTATCATGATATTAATTTTAAAGCCATTTTAGCCCTGTCCCTGTTTGTCATTATCTAAGAGATGGCAAAAGCTGGCCTCCCTCGCACATGACTCTCCGCGAGTCGCGAACTCACGACGTGTTTTTTTTATGTAAGGCCCATATTTTTTAAAATAATTTTGGTCAAAATAAACTAATTCACTCAGAACGTACCTATGAATGTAAAAAAAATCGATACCTACTTAAAATTAACCTCGGTACCTAGAATTTTAAGTAGTACCTACACACCTTGTCACTACGGATCTAGTCTCTCTGAAGTAAAGCTCCGTTCGATTCGAACAATCCTGGTAAGTACAATGCGATCCAAAAATAGGAATTGCGTCGCTACTTACAACCAACTTCAAAGGAACATAGATAAGTTGTGAATAGTGTGGGTAAGTACTTTATTTTTATGACAACCTTGGACATTGGACTAAGTACTTGTCTGACGTACTTACCTATGGACTTTGTTACATAGGTACTGCTGATAAGATGTCTAACACTATGTAGGTAATGTACATAATGTCATGGATTTCATTTGTTTGAATGTGTAAGTACTTACTACAGAACATACTAATACAACTAGGATTTATTCCGAATTTGGAGGTATGAAGAGGAAGGATTTTTTTGTCGTTTTTAAAGTTTTCTTTTTATTTGGGATATGGACCAGATTTCAGAATTGTGATGCTACTAAAAGAAAGAGCAGAAAGAAAGACAGGTGTTTTTAATTTTAACAATATTAAGACATTTATTTCAATGTATTTTTAACGTGATGTGTTAGAAGCTTGTTTTTTACAGGACCTTAAACTCTACCACATATTCTGTTGTTCGTTGGGGATCGAAGGCCGGCACATTGCCAGTCAGTGGCCAGGGAATTCAGCTGTGCCGATGAAGGCTGCGATATGCCGCAATCAGCCGGAGCCCCGTTTGTTAGTTAGCAGGGTGCCGACGGGGCCGTGGTAGAATCCTACCGGGACCCCATGACCCCGTCAAGTGCTGGTGCAGCGTCGAGCCCTTCATCAGGCGATGAATGGTTTGATGATGCACTAGCACTACGGTGAGCGACGGAACACGGTGTGTTTTTAGTCGGCAGGCCGCCGGGCTAGCGAGAGCTAGTCGCAGGCGGAGAGCCCGACAGACCCCTCCAACTCTCCCCGAGTTTGAGGATATGCGTAAAGCATTTTCACACCGAAAAAATAAAAATAAAGGGTGCACTATGTGAGGCTACGGCGAGGTTGGCTTAAGATTAAGTTCCATAGAAAAACGGTCAACTACAAACAGACAACTAATAAATTTCTTTCTACAAAGGTTCCTTTATTCCTCTTGAGATAAGTAAGGATCTCAAAAAGTAATAAAGATGTAGTAATTTAATTTTTTATAAATTCATTTCTCATTTTCTCATATATCCTAGTCAGTATTATTAGTATTGATCATGGGATGTGTAAAATAATTAAAGAATTCAGTTAAAATAGAAAATTTAATTAAGTATCTTAAGAACTATAATTTTGTCTGAAAAAAGCTCACCAATTAAACAAATAAAATAAAGACATGTATAATTATTGTACATTATTGCAGAAAATAAATGCTTATTGGTAAAATTGAATGTAATTTAAAATTATAGGCTGGCTATAGAACGATGTTTATTAGTAAGTGTTTTGTAAGTAACTGACAGTGTGAATACCATAATAAAAGTATAGGTAAAGTATACCTATCGGTGGTGAAGGCTAAAAGCTTTCAAAAAGAGGGCATGTCATAGGTACCAAATGTAATATAAGAACTTGCCTTGACTATCCCCAGTTATGTATCCTCCATAAATTTGCGTATTGAGTAACATCTGAAGATAACCATGCTGGGAAAAAAAGTTTTTTTTTGTGTGAACAAATAATAATTATCTTAATATTTTTTTGTTGGACCCATTTCAAAAAACACATAGTTCCTTATTGTACTGGCATAAAATTTTATATATTGTTTGAGATGACCAAAAATTTCGTGATAAAGAATTGGTTAATTGATTGCACGTTGAGAGCTAAAACACACTTGCTCTAGGGCACAAGAGACTCCTGCGCAGAGGCCCGCAGTCAACGCGTTAAGCTTAACAGCCATTTAGTTTGTCGATGTACGGGCCTATGTACGCAATAGGTAATGTTTTATGTATTTTCACGGAACTAAAGATGTTGGAAATACATTTTATTTTCGTTTTTCTATGCAAGGATCTGATACGGTGCCTAAGTAAGACAAACATTGTATTAATAAGCATCTAAAATGCTATAGCCAACATATAACTACATATGTACCTATTCAGAACATATTCTGCTTTAAAAAATATACAAAACAACAGATTTTTACTCGATTCTGCTTCTTAAAGTACAAAAGGCCGGTTTGAAATATACTTCAGGGCCCTCATTCTCCAGTTAAAGACAATTAATGTAACACTTGACGCAATATTCGTACATATTTAGCAAGAACTCTCAAAACTGTGTGGTTTGACAGTTCTCGCAATACATACAATGCAGTCTAAAGTGACAATAATCTCTATGACCGAGAATAAGCACCTAGTTGTTTAAGTACAGTAAAATGTAAAATTTATTTAAATTTACTAAGTAATAAAATCTAAGTCGATGTTCGAACACATTGTCGTATGTCGTGTACTATAAATACACAAAATTGAGCTATCAACACTTATCACACGATTGACTTTAAGAAAGGCAATAAGTAGACAGTTATAAATACATTAAAAATAGACCTAAAATAAAAAATGCAGAAGCAAGAACACAACTACCAAAGTGCGATAATATTAAAAAGAAAATACTATTAATTGGTATCTGCTCACCCACGTCGCTAATCGCTAAGTTACTACGTGTTACTACTTAATATTAAGTAATTTTAAGCAGAAAAAAATACATAAGTATAATCTAGCAAATATTTTTAAGCAATTATACAATAAAATATTTTAATGGACTCAGTTTCAAGCTGTGTACATAAAAAAATCATTTATATAATTTTTTCTTTGTTAAAGTTGAATAGTTTGAATTTATTTCTTTCTTGGCTAACCAAACTAACCAACTTTTTTCTTAGGCAAGAACATAACTTTATCAAAGTTGTCAAAGACATTACATTAAAGTAGTAGATATAATAATAAGCAGGTAATGTTTTAAGTACTTTTGTCTTGAAATTCGAGGAACGTAAGTGTTTTATGTAAGTATATAAATGCCATGATTAAGAGCTATACTATACTACAATACTATGACGTCACTTCACCGTTTCTGAATCATAAGTGTATAACTTGAAAATTGACTGTTAATGACCACTTTCTCAATAATCTTAGTTGCAAAGTACCTGACTCAATGAGTAATTCAAGTAATCATTGCGGAAATATTTGTCATCTGATGCTTTCAATAAGATTTACTACACCTTTCATAAAATCTGTTAAACCGTAGATATGATTCTCATTCATCGTATGAGTAAGTGGCCAATTCTAATGTCGCAGTTTTTAAGAGAAGAATAGGTAGCACTAGAGATTTTAAAATACTTTTGCTAAACTTATCGTCAAACTCAAAGGAGCCGTCTCTTTGAAGATGGAGATGGATGGAATTGAAACGAAATGACTTGTAAGTTAGTTATAACTAGTTAGCGATAGAGTTAGGTAACCTACTGAGAATCCCGGACAGACGCCTCATTTACTAACTCACACCAAAACGTTAAGCACCGGTCCTGTTTTTACAAACATTGACAGTTTGGGAAGTGACGTTCTTTTCTTTGAAAGTGAAAGTGAAAGATAAAGAAGTCGTATTTTTTTTAATTTACACCAATTCGTAACGCGACTAAACAGAGAAGAATTGGCAAGAAACTCTGCTAGGCTTATATTTTTTTTAATGTCAGTTTTACAATATTTTTTCTTACATTGATTTTGAGGGAGTCGGAGATAGTTTCATCCCAAGCTTTTGTCATCTAAATAATCAGAAATTGTATTATAAGCTTTATTACAGAGGTTACGCTGAACAACATTTTTGAGTTTATTTACAGATAAATTAATCACGTCATTTGGGATCTTGTTAAAAAACATACGTTATGCCCTTTAAATGATGACTAAATTTATGTCGCTATTTTTTTTTGAACAAATTAATATGTTTTCATAATATTTATTTCTTTAAATTTAGTTCTAAGTGATTCTCTGGGGCCCATATCATAAATTGCACGAACAGCTCTCTTCTGCAGCACAAATATGGTGTTGATATCTGCAGCATTCCCCTGCAATAAATTGCCGTACGACATAATGCTGTGGAAGTAGCTGAAATAAACCAGTCTAGCCGTTTCTGTAAGTTGATGGATTCTTTTGACTGCATTTGAATTTCGACAGATGAAATGTAAAAGTTTGTAAATAAAGGTCGACTGCATTTGAATTTCGACAGACGAAATGTAAAAGTTTGAAAATAAGGGTCGACTGCATTTGAATTTCGACAGATGAAATGTCAAAGTCTGCAAATCTGCCGACCATTTCGGTGTGCAACTGTGTTAGTAAATGGTCTCAGTATTTTTATTGATACCTACACTACTCATAACCAGTGATTGGAATTAGGCGGACTAAAATACCTAATGTTTGAAAAATAATAGAGACATAGTGGAGACGCCTTAGGACTAAATATTTTTTTGGGCCGATTGTATCGGTTTTTGGTTTATTTTTGTACTTAAAATCCATTTATAGGTGTACACATTTATAGTGAAGCACGCATGACGACGCTTGAACAAGAAACAAGCCCTCAACCCTACCCATCAGCCGTTAATAAAAATTAAAACTTAAATCTAAGTTATAAAATAAAGAACTTTTTGCAGTCGATTAAAAAGAAAAATTATCTGAATTCGTTCACAATATTATTAGCATTAATATTAAATGTACTTACTTACTGTGACAGTTGTTCAATTTTTCGGCCGAACTGGGTCGAAAAAAATTGTTTTAATAAGGAAGTCTCCACACTCTGTTCTTTGAACTTTAGGTATTTTAGCTTGCCTAATTCCGATCACTGCTCATAACGTAACTATAAATCCCTGATGGCTGCAAGCTGCATGTAGCGACGTACTTCAGTTTGTTAAATATAGGTTGATTACGCGGGACATTGACAGAAGCGATGACGTCGACCTTACTGATAGTCTGCTTACTTAGATGATGAACGATGATGAAAACCATCCAACCAGCTTTTAATTTGTTCACGTGCCATTCCAACCCGCACTCTAAACGTACGTGTAGATGCGCGGGGCTGACAGTCCGATCTGGCATGTCGACGCGAAGGCAAATCTCACTGTCTTAACCGCGCATCACGTCAGTGATCAGTCCCAGATGCGCGGTCCGATCTTTACGCGCCATTAGCACGACAGTTTGATCCGCAGTCCAAACCGTACAGATCGGACTGCGGTTTGGAACGCAGTCCCGATGCGCGGTCCGATCTTTACGTGTGCAGGGCGCTATCGTCCCGCGTATCAAACTATATTTAAGCGCAGAATACACTAGGGAATATTTTGTCCCGCAACTTGACGTGCAACACTCATTACACGTAACGTTGCCTAGTGTCCCGCAACATGCCCCACAACATTATACGTGACGCGGGGCATGTTGCTTGCTCCATTTCTATGAGCGGCCACACTAGTCAGTACTAGTGTGGCCGCCATAATATTCCGCGACAATTGTCTTGGGACACTTCACGTTGTTGAGGGACATGTTCCGCAACATGTTTCTTCATTTGTCCCCTATTTTATTCTGCGCTATAAAAAACTGTAGTTGTTATTTGCAGATCGGATTGGTCGAATATTTGCTGAGCCTAAACCTCAGAGGGACAAACATCCGTTTTTAACAATTGTACCAGTTAGATTCATGTCAAATACATTAATTTAGGACCTACACAATTATTTGTTCTAGGTTTAAGTATTTTTCTAATCTAGACTTCGATCAACTATACAACGGATTTGCACTATACGCCGAAAGCGGCTTGTCTCAAACTCCGCCAAAACGCATCGGAGCAGCAGTTTTGATATAGTCGGCTTACTTAGATTATCTGGCTTATCTTCTTTAATAAAGAGGCGATATTTGTATGACGTGCTTATCGGAGCAGCAGTTTTCATTTAGTCGGCTTTACTTAGATTTTCTGTCTTATCTTCTTTATTAAAGAGGGGATATTTGTATGACGTGCTTATCGGAGCAGCAGTTTTCATTTAGTCGGCTTTACTTAGATTTTCTGTCTTATCTTCTTTAATAAAGAGGCGATATTTGTATGACGTGCTTATCGGAGCAGCAGTTTTCATTTAGTCAGCTTTACTTATATTTTCTGTCTTATATTCTTTATTAAAGAGGGGATATTTGTATGACGTGCTTATCGGAGCAGCAGTTTTCAGTTAGTCGACTTTACTTGGATTTTCTGTCTTATCTTCTTTAAGTCTTTTCTTTTCTTTATGACGTGCTTTTGACAAATGATAGCCAGCAAATGTATGCCAATTTTTTCCACATTGCATAGTACGGCGCGAAATATCCTTTGTATAGTTGATCGAAGAATCTAGGGGTAAATTTCACCGAACTTCGGGACTTGAAAATCGTATGAATAGAATTTCCTAACACATAAGGTACCTAAGTATTTAAGATTTCACGCAAAGATGCAGTAAAGATCGTTTAGTATTTACGCATAGGTCTCCTTGAAACGTTTCTGTAGATGATGAGCGGCGTTCAGGATGCGGTGGTGTAGAGTGATGTGCACAGGCGCGAAGGGGATGGGCGCGGGGGTGGGGGCAGCTCGCAGGGGTAGCGGGGGGAGGATGGCGTCGTTGTCGGGGTGGCAGAAGAATGCGACACAGTGGCGACCCCGGGCGCGGGCGTACGCACCCGTGGGTACCACTACACGGTGCATCTGAAACATTAGCAAAAATAATGTTAACATTACCTTTCACTAGATCTAGCTCTAGTTCTTATACATGGAGAAAACAGGGACGAAATTACTTTTATGGTCAGAGAAAATAGGGATTTTAAATCTTCCATTCTTATACATGAATCGAGAAAAACAGGGACGAAATTACTTTTATAAGAGAGAAGATTTTAAATCTTCCAACTTAAATTCGTACGTATCGAATGGTAACAAGATACCTATATAGATTCCGAAGCTCAAAATTTGGCCTAACGTGCTTTCCAAGGCTACAAGTCCTATTAAATACTTACAAGTGCTGGCAGAAGATCAGCAGTCCACGCGGCCAGCAGCTCGCCGCTTTGCACGAGGATAGCTCCGGGAAGGTGTCCGACCGCTTCCCATTTGTCACTACCGTTCAACTTCACCTGAAGTTTGAAGTACATTCACATGAACTAAGATGTAGGTATAGATACAATTTAGTACTATGTCAAATTAGAAAGCGCTTGTTAACAAATTACAACGCGCTCGCCGAATGTTTCAACTTTAAGCGTATTCACTAGACGGATATGCCCGTGGGCAAGTCTTCAGACATGTCCGCCGGACCTCGCTACTATAGGTGCAATGTTTTTAGTTTAAGCGGGGGCAATGCACAGACCTATAGTAGCGAGGTCTGGCGGGTATGTCTGCAGACTTGCCCGCGGTCATGTCCGTCTAGTTAATTCCCCGCTTTACAGCGACACGACACGGTCCCAAAATGTATGCGTGACTGTAGATTATTTATTATCAATTTTCTAAAAATGAATCGTTCGTTCCCAGGTTCCACCTATAAGGTACAAGTTCGTAGCCGACGGCAGGCAGCAGCAGTAGGCAACATATCGTTGCGACACTACTGGTTATGTATTTCTTTATCAGTGTCCAGCATATTTATTAACCGACTTCAAAAAGGAGGAGGTTCTCAATTCGTCGAAACCTTTTTTTTCGACTTTTTTTATGTTCACCGATAACTCCGTCAATTGTGGACCGATTTTCAAAATTCTTTTTTTAAAAGAGTACTTCACAGGTGGTATAATTATATCAATTTATATCATATAAATTTTATTCCTGAGGGATTGGCACTTTTCCCGGAAAACTCAAAAAACCTCATCCTCACTTGAGATTTTCGCCTTATGTTCATAAATATCTCCGTCCTACTTGTTTAAAAAATCGTTCGATTTCAGTGCACACATCTATTTTCAATGTAGATAAGGTGCATATTGTAACGACAACTTTTAAATTGATGTGGTTGTCGAGTATTCGTAATTAAAATTATTGTATTGTATAATTGTATGTCTCAAATCTAAAAGTCTATGTCCAAGAAACCACTTCAGTTAACACTGCATTCTTGAATCAACTCAGTAATTCTAAGAACTCAACGTATGATCTCAGTATGGCATATATTTATCCGGAAAGCAGTTTAATTCCATTGTTAATTATTTGTTATTATTGAGCACTCGTTGCATGGGAAAAACTATTGTTTACTTAAGAAGTACCGTGACTGGATTGATTCTTAGCACTTTGTACAGAACTTAATCTGAGTAGGATTATTTCATTTGTTTGTTTTGCAGAAGAAATCTAAGGTATGACGTCATCGATATACTGTTATTAATGTACCTAATCTAGATTTTATTTTTGTGTTTGGTACTGGTTGTAAAGTTATTGATGTAACGTGTGCTCTTAAGGCCTTACTTTCCTCCGTAAATCCAACCTGGGTGGTATACGCTCTGTCCATGACGTGCTTCTCCCTAACCGTCCGATTTTCTGTCAAACAGTCGGTCGTGTGCGAGGAGCATAAGACCAAGATGATCTGCTAAGAACAACGATGTAGGTAAGCTACGCCACGAGCGCTTAGACGTCAGACTTCTAATGGATACTAGGGATTTGTCAGTATAAAAGTTTAGGCGAAAAGATCATGCCATTAGAGAGAAGAAACAAAATTACCTCCAGACCGCCCTCGGAATCCTGCGTCAGCAGCGTGAAGGTTCCGTAGTCTGCGTGGGCTCCACATCTTGTGTAGTGCACCACGTCGCTCTGACAGCAGGGACCTTCGTCCTCAGGTGGAACTGGAGGGTAGTACAGCAGGCGCATAGTGGAAGCGTTGCGGCCGTCGCTTTGCATCATGCCAGAGTGGCAGGCTAGAAGGGTCGTTGGTGGAATTCCTGAAAAGATAAAAAATATGTATGAAAACAATCCTAGTTAAGTGCCATACAAATGCTAATTTCTAATGATGATGTTACTTCAATTCTACCATGCTTGCCAAGTTTAGAAAAGACCCTTGGAAAACCAAAACATACTACGGGATATGATCGACCTCCTATTTATTCTGGTTTTCCGGCATAGTACCTACTACAGAATCTCCAAACTACCTACCAACAGTCGAGAACAGTTCGTGTCTACGAAACCTGTAGGTAGCCATTGTTTTACCTGAAGGAGGGTAACTGTTTTAACCTGCAACTAAGCTTAAGCGGGTTGTAGTGTAAAATCTACAGCAAAATAGGCTTGATGGAGTTAAGTAGAAACTTTCTGCCGAGATACTTTTATGTACAGATATTTACCAAGAGCATAGGCAAGGGCCTGCAGCAACACACGTGACAGGTTCGTAAGGTCCTGAGCCAGAGGCACGGTGTGCGTCGTGAACTCTGGAACCTCCTCCTGCGCTGGCATCGCTGCAGCCGTCAGGGTGGTGATATTGAAGGTATGACGCAACTCCTGGAAAGTTTCGAACTGAAGTAAGAATGATGAAAAAATCACATCTAAAAATTCACAAAAAAAACCATCTGGTCCCAACGCTAGGCAAATGTGACCCTCATAGACTTCCAAACATTTCTGTCATGAACCTCCCACTACCCTCTTTTGAAGACTTCGAGCTCCTCCCGCCAATACATCCTAGGCCGACCCCAACGTATAGGATAAATGCGAAAATTGAATATTTTTGTGAATTTTTCCTTCCTTGAACGTAGGTAAATGAAATCAGTACCTACTATAGTTAGATACCTGCTATAGGTAGATAGGTAGTATCTACCTACGCAGGCTTGCTCAACATAATTTTGCTAAATAAAAAGCAAGATTTTTACCGTCTTGGTGGCATCGAACTGCTCCATCCCTGGTTTCACGTAGCCATGGTTGCTGACAGGGTTACGAAGGTACTGGGCTTGGCAGCCCTCGGGAAGCGCGCAAAAGTTGTCCAGGTCAGCATAAATCGTCTTCAGCTGAAATTATTCATAGCAGCTTTTGTTATCCATCCCTCTCGGGTTTTTTTTTTAATTTACTATGGGCCAGCTCTTGTCCTCGAGGCTTGCGTGGGCAAGGATGAGGTCGACGATGGAACGAGCTAAAGATAGCTAGCTAGGGATTCGTAGTGATGTGCCAAATATAAGAGTATTCCAGTTCAAACGTCTTCAGCCGAACTGCAGCAACTCGGAAACGTTCGAAATAATCTCACAATCGAGATGACGTCGTTATGACGTGACTTAGTTCTAGTACATTGGGTGCTAAAGGCCGAGATATTACGTCATCTTCATCAATAAATTTCAAATCAAATCATAAATTTCAAATGTTTCCGAACATAAGGCCCCTGTAAGTTCACTATTGATATTTAATATCTAGTTGGAAATTAATTCAGAAGAACGTCGAGCCCCTGGTCAAAATTTCAAAGTTTTTCGGCTTGTATCCCATCATCATTATCAGCATTGCAAAGTCACTTCTAAACAAATGTCTCTTCTAAATATTTCCGAGTCCTTCCGATATACCGATATCTCGTATTTTTGACAATGTGGTCTATAATATCTGATGTTCGCCTTCCGGTTCGTGATTGCCATTAAATAACCTCTATTCCTTAATAAGATCAGACTCATACCTTCTCATCAGCAATCCCGTGGTTGACCAGCACCGCGATTCCCTTGCCGCTGAGAGCTGCGAACAATTGCTGACCGATACGCCGAACCACTGATTTCATAGGACATACATCCGTACCTGGAAAACACAGAAAAAACCGTTAGCAAAGCGGCTGTCAACCAGATTATGTAAATATTTGAAAAAAAATTCAGGTCAATAGAGATAACAAATTAATGGGGATCTAGACACAGACACAGGACACTTTTATATGGTCCAATTCAGCCATCACGCATGATGTGTATATTATGAAAAATTGTATTGATTCCAAGATTATGTAAATATTATTCGACTAGAGCATAATTACCATTCATAGATACTAATTCGGAATAACAATTTTAAACGGTTTTAATGAAATCTGGGAATCGAAATTTCAACCTCGATTGGCTGCTTGCTTGCCTCGTCTTGAAGGTGATCGTGCAAACTTATGCCTTATGTTATGCGATAATTCGCAAAACCTCTATTACTGTTTACTTAAAATAATTTAAAATCTCACAAGTAGACTTCTAAACTAAGTAAGAACTATGTCGTCGTTCAGAATAAGCATTTAGATAAGTATCAGGGAAGTGACTTGCATACGCACTACAGACGTAAATAAATGTTCCAGGATGTTTCCGACAAACGGAATTCCAAAAATATATGGAGATCTATATAGTTAGGTTGCTTCCGTGCTTGAGAAGGCACGTTAAGATATTGGTCACGGCCTAAAAAACTCCGGCAACAGAGTTGGCCATGCGAAGGAAGGAAGATTGCAGGAAATTGTATCGTCGATTGGAAGGTGGTCAAGATATGGTCGGGAACTTCCATCTTCTAACAATATGATATATATCGTATTTAGTACTTATAAGTAGGTAATACCTAAATGGCGATGCGACTGAAAGATGTTGCATGTAAAACGGCAGTTCACCTCGCTTGCGCAATATGAATTCCGAGTTAGCTGAAGGCCAGGCCGTGACACGGTTTGCATGGTATCCAATGAGGCACTGGCATGTATCATTTATAAAATACGGGTGTTTCTATTTATTTATCTCAAGCTTCACTTTGGTGAGTGCACCACTCAACAAGTCAATTCCTTGATCTGCTGGTGAGAGGCTGTTTATTTTTCTTCCATTCGATTTTAAAAAACGCGGAATGTAGTATGTATTCTGCATTTTCCTGTTTCCATTGTGCCTGACCTTTAGCTCAGGCAATAGGTTAGCAATGCTATAAAATAAATATTCTACATGCTATATTTGGTACAACAATCAGTCAATTCATCAAATAACACAACAGTCATACATTTTAAGTAGGTAGATATCCCTTATAAGGAAGGAATTATTAGCCCATTTTGATGAAACTTTAAACCATACACATAGACCTGGATACACATAGGCACATAGACTAATTATTTTATCCGGGTACCATGCGAGCGAAGCTGCGGGCGGAAGCTAGTATACATATAATGCTACCTACCGTGTACTACCTGATAAGCTTGGTAAATGGTAAAATGTCCCACATAATGAGCAAATACAACCGTAAAACCCACAAACATATTAAATGCGAACTGAGAATATAAAATCACCATAAATTACCAATCCATTGGTGGATAGGTATTTGTTTGAGTTTGAGATTGTATTAACCAATAGAATTGCAAAGATGCCACTATAGCTTTTAACCATGGGATGTAATGTAGGTATTACATCTTACACGTGATAATGTCATGGCAGGGGGTGCGGTGTCCGGGGAGGTGTGTCGTCCAAAATGTAGGTATGATCAGTGATATAAAGTTAGTCAATCTTTTAAAGGGATGTGTGTACGATTTTTTAACAAAATCCCAAATGACGTGATTAATCTATCTGTAAATAAATTCAAAAATGTTGTTAAACGTAATCTCTGTAATAAAGCTTATTAAAAAATATCTGATCATTTAGATAACAAAAAAGCTTGGGATGAAACTGCCTCCAACTCCATCAAAAACAATATAATAGTTATTAAGAACAATAACGTTAAAAAAATATAAGCCACGCAGAGTTTCTTGCCAATACTTCTCTGTTTGGTCGTGTTACGAATTGGTGGTAAATTTAAAAAAAAGACGTTTCAAAGTGCAGTTCCTACTGAATAAATGAATTTTGAGTTTGATAAAATATTATAGCTTCAGATATTATATCCCATAGTCAAAAGTCGGACTAAAACATTTATATATTGGCTCTGCGATTCGCATGGTTGTAAAGAGTCAGCGGGAAAAAGCAACGAGGAAATCTTTTTATGCATTAGGTACTATATGAGGAAAATAGTTTTTTACCTTTTAGCTTTGAAGAATAAAACCCAAAGCAGCGCAAACAGGTTTGTTCCATACTAGTTTAGCCTTCAGAATGCAAATTACCTAAAAAATCTAGGTAATTAGCTTAGTATGAGTCTTATTCCTACCGGTCCGGCGGTAAATAGCCTTTTGTGCGCTCGGTGCAGTAATCGGAGTGTAAGAGATTCCAACCTTCATCTTTGGAATGCAAGCCAACCTCATCTGCCCGTGATGAACCCTGCTGTATAACAAACGAGGCTCTCGCGGCCGGCTGAATGCAGCATAGCCTAACATCGGCACAGCTAAATTACCTGACCGCCAATGGGCAGCAGCGTCGGCGGTACGAGAAACTGTGCCCTGCAATCCCCAACTCACACCCAGCGTGGTGATTATGGGAAAATGTCTAGCAGTGTACAGGGTGCCTAGTGCGAGTTTTTTTACCAGCTCGGTCGCGTTTGCGTTTACGGAAATTTGTATGGAAAGGAGTCAGTACCACGCGTTTTTCACTAGATGGCGCTACCTCGATTACATATAAATTTGCGTAAACATAAACGCGATCGAGCTGGTAAAAAACTCGCACTAGGCACCCTGATATAAGCTGGTGTGGTGTGTGGTGTGCACCCTTAATGGTCACCTTTTTAGTGCCGAGTTAGGTTTTCACATTCAAGAAATAAAAAGAGCTAACAATATTTTCTAGTATACGTGTAAAATATTATAACAAACGAATCATGACTATCGTACTTCCAAATCTATATATATAAAAGAGAACTATCCTCACTCACTCACTGACACACTCATCACGAAATCTCGGAAACTACAGGGCCTAGAGGTTTGAAATTTGGTACAGGTAGTCTTTAAAGAGTGTGAGCGCTCACTAAGAAACGGTTTTTGGAAATTCAACCCCTAAGAGGGTGAAAAGGGGTAAAAATATTTGTATGAAAAATCGTATTCCTTGAACTTAGAAACTTGAAACCTTGGACATGTATTATTCGATAAAATCAATGAAGATTGGCGTCATTGAAAATTTAAAATAGTCCTCTAGGGGGTTGCAATGGGGTGGTAAAGTTTGTATGGGAAAATCTTAACGCGTGGTGTGATTTTCTTGAAACTTCGCCAGAACATTTTGAATATTAAATAATAAAAGACCGCATACCAGGTTTTTGAAAAAATACCTTAATGGAGGGTAATCTATACATATAAATCCTTTGTCCTGAATGACTGACGGATCAACGCACAGCCTAAACCGCTGATCGTAGAGACCTGAAACTTGGAGGACGTGTTCTTTGTATGACGTAGGCATCCGATGAGAAAGGATTTTCCGAGATTCTACCCCTAAAGGGGTGAAAAACGTGGACAAAGTTTGTATGGAACAACGTGATTCCTTGGTCCAATCTACTTCAAATTTTGCATAAACATTCTTTAACAAAATTGATGAAAGACGTGTTTCGTATATTATTGAAATTTATCGCCTAACGGGGTTAAAAAAAGGTAGAAAGTTATTTTAGGGGTGATTTGCATCGAAGTTGATATCAATACTCCTTAGACACATGACACATGTTATCAATGTTATGCCATTTTATTTTGACACTGTCGTGTTTGAAAACTCATTCCAAATTTATTCAAAAAACGTTGTTCTCACACAAAGGCTCCCACACACAGGTACATAGGTAAAAAAAGATGTGTAGATGAATAAAGAGATCGGTCAAAGTTATTTCGATATTTGCGTCTGCCGGAGGGCTTCAAAGTGCAATTTGAATTTCCAAAATCGGATGGTAACTTTTTGATATTTTCCCAAATTTGTCAAAATTCAACAATTTTCTGGATCGAGAATTTCCCAATTACTTTTTTTGAGCTCGCTATTCAAGAAATGGAAAAAATAATATCTCGAGATTGAATTAAGCTACAACTTGAGCCATCTTAGGAGGCGGACGGACAAAAACTGTGAACTGGCAGTAGAAAGGCCTTTACGCGCAAAGCCACTCTGCGCTCCGTTCACTTTTTCGTCAGTACATTATAGTCAAATTTTATCGATTGCTTTATTTCTAAATTACATTTTCTTACATGCCTTTGATAGTTGCGCGTAGTGTGAGATCTGTAGAATTTTAGTACATTATGTATTAGGACGGCTAAAAAGTTACATACTGCTGCGATAACGCAATTATGTGCAAGGAATTGCATCGCAATAGGTAACGCATGCAATATTACCGCCAATAATAACACGCCTGTGTGGGGGAAGCCTTAAAAGCTTGGTGCAATGCGATACACTTTAAAATTGGAATGTCAAATAAAGAATAATATTTAATCGGATTAGAATTCGAAATTTCAATTTCATTAATTTGTTCTTGGATATTTGAATACCACGGGGATAGCGAGTTTTTTTTACATAAAGACTTGAGATTTTTCACAGAGACTATAACGAAAATAAATAAACACCTAAAGCGCTGAACCATGGGTGGGACCTTGGAGAAGGACTTGCTGCTTTTTGTAGCGAAAATGAAACTTAAAGAAGGTGATTTATGTGATGAAAGTTTGCATGGGTAACCAATCATAATCAAGAGTTAGGCATATAAAAATTCATCATACCTATACCGGCTGTTTACTTGGCGACGGGTTGCCAACGGAAACAGGAACGAAAAAAGGAGTGAAGGAGTGCGGGAACGGGAACAGGTACCTACCCCGTAATGGAGTTATATGTAGGTACTTTTTATTCCATTCATATTTAGGGTTCCGTGTCAAATTACCGGGCTTGGGAAACATTTCACATAAAAGGACATACGTAAAAAAAGAGTATAAACGCAAACGAAGTTGCGAGCGGTCAGCTAGTATTATTATAAAAGCGAAAGTTTGGGAAATGTGAAATATTAACAAGTGACATGTGAAATGTTCCCATCTTCACGCTGAAGTTAACCTATGTAATTCTAGACCTATTACCACGTGAGTGAAGCCGCAGGGCGGAAGCCAGCTTACCAAATAAATCGAACGAAATTACTTATTACTTGTATGCGTCTCTTATTCCATGTATACAGAGTAACAGACAGTATAACCTACTCTAGTTGAATGTTAGAGACCTACTTCCAAGTGGGTTACTGATACTTAATGTTGAATGACTCACTAATCGTATACCGTCTGTTGAGCCGTTATGTCAGGCCTAGATTCATTGCAATATTTGGTACCTAGCCTACCTGCCTGAATTATTATTGAAAATTGAGTTTGAAATGTATTTTTATTTTTATAAAAAATTGACAAAAGATAAATGATGATTAGGTTATTGCCATCTCTTACCATTGGATAATGACAAACAGTGACAGGGCTAACTTTAAGCAGTGGTTACCTTTGAGAAGTGTATATAATTATGACCACTCGTAGTACACTACCTAGCTATATAATAACGGATTTTTGTATCTTTGAAGTTAGGGTCAGCAAATGATTTGACCAATCCTAGTACAATAAAGTTACAGCAAATCTCAGAGACTTAAAAAAATAAATGATAACCACGTTTGAATCAGATTTCATAGTCCAAGTCCAAAGGAAATTATTCAATCGCTAGGATCATTTTTAATCGTCTAAACAGGTTTTTGATAAACCTGCATAAATCTAAATCTAATTATCATTGATTATTGATACCCAACACGCGAACTGCGTCACAAACCCGTTGTTCTTCCTCGAACCTCACCAGGAACACAACTTTTCTGTGATAATGCGGTCAAGTCGAGCTGGACGAAGCTGTCGCTCCCGGATCGACCTTACAAGTCACATGCAAGTGCGAACCTTGAGGGACACTGCTTTATCAATATTTTATAGATGTTAAAAGCTAAGAGGATGATGATGAAGATGATCCTCAAATAAGATCAACAGATATTGCAAACAGATGACCTGGCTTGAGTGCGAAAAACGCACCGTACTATAAAGGTTGCGTTAACTATATTTTTGTATGAAAATGTAGCAGCGCCCTCAGCGGGAAAATTTGACATTTACATACAAAAATAAAGCGCAAACTTTGTAGTAAGGTTTATTTTTTCGCACTCAAGCCATTAGCTGTCGAAGAGCAGAGGGACCTCAGGCCACGTGGCTTTTTCGTTACTATTCTCGTATGAAATAATACGCTTTCATAATTAAAATGATTTTAATGTAGGTTTCAAAACTCGATAGTTTTGTTGCATTTTCTGGGAGTTTAAGTATTCATCACCATCCTCAGCCCAACTTCACCCACTGCTGGGTATAAGCCTCCCTTTGTTCCAATCCCCACGTTTCGAAGATGTCTCATCCAGTTTCTGCCCACGATTAATGCAATATCGTCCAATACCATGCTGTTGGACGACCGACGTTTCGGTACCCGGTTCTTAGACGCCATTCAGTTAATGAAGTAAGTAGTAGGTATAAATAAATAAGTTAATTTAAGTTGTCGACATAGCTCAGAGAATTAGCAAGCTGAAGTGGCAGTGGGCTGGCCATATCTGCCGAAGAACCGATAACCGTTGGGGTAAACGAGTTCTTGAGTGGAGACCGCGGCTCGGCAAACGTAGTGTAGGACGCTCTCCGGCCAGGTGGGGTGACGATCTTCGAAAGGCTGCTGGTAGAAGCTGGATGCGTCGAGCTCAGGACAGGGCGCAATGGCGCTCATTAGGGGAGGCCTATGTCCAGCAGTGGACTGCTATAGGCTGATGATGATGATGATGATGATGATGATGATAAATAAATATGAAAGCTTAGTCTATCATTACCACGGTCTTCTTCTTCTTCTTCTTCGAATGAGCTAGTGACCAACTCTGGTGTCGGAGTTTTTAGGCCGCACGGCCTACGACGTGGTTTAACGACTGAAAAGGGACCAACATTTTAACGTGCCTAAGCACGGCAGCGCTAAAATCTGGTACTCGTATCAACCATGATACTGTGGTATTGGTATGTATATTATGTAGGAAGGATCAGGTTTTTTGATCACAATTTTCACTTCACTGCTTTATTAATTGGCTTCTGGGATAGTTTCTACAATTTCACCAGTGTCGAGTATAATGTATGAACATCATATCGTATTATTATGAAATAATATGAGGCAACGTAGTACGGTTTAAAAGTCCAGTCGTCCAGTCTTCAGTCAGGTCCTGTTTTTGTTATAGCCATGGCAAATATAACAAAAAACGATCGGCGCACAATTTTCTTCATTAGAGAATATCATATGCCCAGATTGATTAATTGATTTAAATGACACGAGTCGTGTCTGTTACATTAATGACTATACTAGTCTGACTATGATGTTTACATTGGTGAGTCAAACAAACATAATCTACTCATAAAATCGTATTTCACGAGCTAAACGGTGAAGTTGATGTGCTAATCTCTCTGACAGATTAATTTAGAGCGCGCGGCACGCACGCTCCCATTTTAATTCTATCACATTCACGATATCTAGCGAACATCAAACTTTTAAACATTAAAGAATAGATACTGGTGAACAGTTTTATATTTCATCAAATATATTAGGTATAATATACGCTTTTAATAGATCCTTCCCTCACTTCTCATTATAATACCTACGCTGAGTAACGTTCCCATAGCCTATTTTATTGTTTCTCATAAACTATAGGGTAGGTACTGTTTACTTGTAGTAAGTTAGTACCTTTAAGACATCATATTGCTTTTATAAAAATATGTTAAGTCAAATCATATCAAATTTATTGCTGAAAAGGGTTCCTTATATTTTTTACTGCGTAATAGAAATAATATCACATTATATCTGGGAGTCAGTTTTGAAAATCCAAACTATTTTCTCATCTAGATAAACTGTGTACCTAAAGGAAAAGATGAATAAATGAAAACGTTTTTGCATGAAAAATAAAAAGAAACACAATGACATTTAAAAAATGCTGAATGCGATTTCTTCCAGGCACAGATAACATAATACTAATTCCAGGCAACCTATAATATTTACTACAAATAGGTACAGATCAAAGAAGATTTTATTTACATTAATAATTTAAAACCGCCATAACTATTTATTAGCATATCCATCACTAAATCCACTAGCGGTTTTCCTATGATTTTCCCAGTCTACTTTGTTTGCAAGTGAGTCACTAAAAATACGCGAGTTTCTATGAAAAAGTGCTAATGTAATGCAAATGTAAATAAAAGATTTATTCAGCATTCATAATTTTACTTTGAAGTTTTCTATGTTTGTTTATAATTTCAGCACAGTTACCCTTCAAAAACAATTGTTGTTTTCGAAGCAGTTAACACTATCTATCATACTCCGTTTCATGCCAACAACTCAACATTCGAAACGATTCTATCAGTCAACATTGCAGCAATTCAACGTTTGATTCATTCAAAATTCATCTGAGTATAAATACTCTTTCACGCAAACACCGGTCTTTAAACCTACGCAGGCCTATTTTAACTGACATCTTGATAAGTTGATGTCACAGGTTGATGTCGTGTAAAAGACCACCCATAGTTAACTGAGCTCAAAGAGTAAAGTAATAAACCATAATGACAGAGCGTCTCACAAATATCTAGTTACAAGAAATACTACGCCGGTTTTTTCTTTATTAGGTAGGTAGTTAAATGCAGGTAAGTGTAGCGTTTATACACAGGTTATTCTGTATTTTATTTATTTATTTAAAAAAACGGGAATATATCAAAATATGTCGTATAATATTTAATAAGGTATACTGGTTCGGTAAAATACCTCTAACTTACATTCTCTAATTAAAGTGGGTTATCTAAAATATAAATCTGTTTGATAGTTACTCTAGATTTTCATACAAAAGATTTCAACGCGTTCCGTGCTACGCGGCTACACAGAAAACTTAAACAAGCGCAATATCCTTATCTAGGATTATTACAATAATCCCCACTAAGCCGCCCCACCGGTGGGGATAATTAATAACACTTATGGGCACAAAAATCTTTTTCATCATCATCATCATCATCTTTAGCAAAACGTCACTTCATATAGCCGAATGGCAAATATCAATAGTTTTACAACTTTATTTTTGGCCTATTTCTTGTAGAATAAACCTTTTTCACTATTTTCTCGAGACGTAGGATTAGTTTTCATTATTTGCGCTATTTCTTGAAGAATAAAAATTGTCTTTCTGGAGAGAAAAATTGTTTTTAGGTATATTTTTTTTAATTAGTTGTTCTTTCGTTTGTATTGTAAACGCATATAGGCGAAATTCGATTAAATAAATAAATTACTTTCTGGTAGGAACGTAGTTGGTTCGACAAACTGGAAAACAAAGATTCTCCCTACCAGAAATGTAGTGGCGTGATCATCTAAATTGTGGGGAAGGGAAGGGGATGATGGAAATGCAGCAGACTTTTACTGTTGATGATGATGGGTTATTATCATAAAAGTTTATTTATTATTGCATTATTTGCATTATTATTCCTACTTTGAGAGCTGAATAGATATGCATCTTAAAATTACGTGGCTCGAGCAACAAACACTTCCTTCATTGCCCAATTAAATTCTTTAACTAGCCAACTATGCGAAGTAGGAAAAAATTTAATGCCTTATATAATACGTAACTAACCTACTGCTACTCTATTAATAAAATTGCACAATAGAACGTTCCTGAATAAAACTTTTAAATTAAGCATTGTACTAATATAACTACATAATAGATATAGAAATAACTAGTGCTCTTTTGTGTTTTGTCGGAGTGCATCATTGGTTTGTTTCTATTGTGAATAAAAATAATCTAATTTACGCAACAAAATATGTTTATCAAAACCAGTGCAACTAGTCATATCTAGTGATCCATCAATTTATGATGTCTCTATCTATCTATTTAGATAACTATCAAAGAGCATATTGAAAACAATATTACAAATATACTAGGAAGGTCTTATCTTTTTAAAAGACGTCCGAAAATATAGTTTTTTTAGACAAAGGTTCAAACAATTTCGTACTTTACAATGCCTACATACCTACCTTATTCAAACTAATTATTATACATTATTTATTTATGATTAGTAATTAAAATATGCTATTTATTAAGTCAACATACAAAATACGATTGTAAAAAAAATCTGACTGAATAAATTAAATTAAATGAAAATAAAATGTTATAGTGATATGAATGCTGTAGAGAATAAATCTAGGTAAATATAATCTTTGCTTAGTAATGTATGACGAAAATGTAAGGTCAAATGTTTTATCCATCATGCGGCGGATGAATGGAGGATTGCGGTTATGAAAAATACCAGTATCTACGTCATACCATACCTACTTACTATTATGTATACTGTAGGCATAATAATCTTAACATAACATAACCATACCAACTTACATTTTATTTTATAGTAGATATTAGTTTACCTACACACGATTCAAAGTTACATTTCTTTTATTCTTGTATCGAATACCTATTGGATACAAACGAGGTATTCGATACTTCGCCTCGAATACCTATTCCATACATATAAAAAAGGGTTAATTGACACTTTGCAATTGGTAGGTTACTACGAATTTGAAGAATTTTGTTCAGAGTTTGGCTTTGTAACGTTTTCTTAAATTCCTTAAAACATAATTATCTACATTTACTCTCTTGGAGGAACTTATAAATTATTATGAGTAAGAAAGACTAGTTACCGATTTGCAGTACAAATGCGGTACTAAATCTGGATAGACTGCATCCAAGAGTGCTGGCCAGCAGGGATTCATAGAACAGAACAGAATTCTGGGGGCTAATTCTCAAACAAGCGGCATTGATTTCTAGCAGACATAAGGTCGAGTGAATCGCTTTTTTTCTATCAAATCAGAACAACGGCAATCTTTTAAAGTTGGTGACTTTCACTGGTGACTTTTTTTACAGACAAAAGTCGACTCAAAGTCATAGACATGCAACGAGTGGTCCTGTGCAGTCGACATGGCTTGAGATTGCGGCTGATTGAAGGAAATAAAAGTGGAAAACACCTTGTGCCGACTTCAACTAAAGTGGTATAAAGCCAGGAAGACGATAATTATTAATATAAGTATTATTAATCCTCTTATATTCTTCTCTCATTACGCATTCTATGGTAAAACGTGATGATACGAATTGAGACGAAGCAAGGCGAATGTTTACAGAAACTATTGTTTTGAAACGCGCACGTGCGTCCGGCCGATAGTTTTACAACACCTGCCTTTTTATCAACAACTTAAGAAAGTAATTGCTGTTGAAATTTATAAACGTTATTAGGTACTTAGCACTTACTATCTTTTAATTAACAAATTTTAAATATCTACTTATTTGTTTTTCCTTTAAACCTAGTTTAATAAATTCAAAATTTATAAAACCTCCCACATTAAAGTCTCATTTCATTTCACTTTCCTAATCCATCATCAGATCCTATAACCATTTTAGAACTCTAGTAGTACTCCTTCAATCTTCAAAAAACAAGATGTGTTGCGGACCTTGCGGAGGTTGCTGCGGTGGCTGCGGCTGCCCTTGCATCACGATCTACACTTGCTGCACCAAGATTTACTAATCGCAAACAAAGGCGTGTTGTCGCCTTGGACACGCAGGCAAGCCATGGAGCCTGTGGTGTCCGCGTGGGCGCAACAAGCTTATTACTTTGTGTTGACGTATTCTTATGTGCCGTTTTGTGGAAATAAACTATATGAATCCTGATCTGATCACCATCTATGTAAAACCTATTCATCGAGACCATTCAAATTAGTCCAAACACGAGGGCTGGTTTTCAGCATATCACGTTGCTCAAGCTGAGGTGTTCGAGTCGAGCCTAAATTGCACTAAGATATTATAAGATTAGAGTAAGAAGACAAGGTTATGATAGGATTAATTTATTTGTCCTGGATAACGCTGTTTTTGAAAATAAAACGGCAATAAAAACCAAATTTGCACGTGACTGTGAACGTTATTTGAAAATGGTTAGATTACTTTGCTATTGACTTGCAGATTACGGTTTCGCAGCTCGAGCAGAACTATCAGCTTATCAAATTAGCGATAACGGCACCATACGTATGCCTTTTGATAGCATATAAATGCCAAGCATATTTTATTGCCCTACGTTTATTACGTTGAAGGATTTTGCTTTGTGAGACCTATGCACTAACTAGGTACCTAATGTTTATTTACAGAGCAAATCACCTACAAAGTGGGAATGAATATACAAAAAATAAGTGTTTCCCTTCCCCCTATCACCACGAAAAAGAGGGGACTCTTCTAACACATGTTTTGTTAAACTTCTTGACTAAACTTGACTCAACTCAACTTGAAAAGAAACAACAAGAGATCCCAAACCAAATGCTCTTGTTTTTATAGAATAAAGTATTTTGTATTTTATGTGCATAGGGCCTGAGAGTGTGAATTTCATACCTACCTTACTACAAAATTTGTTTTTCATTTTATTCATTATTATTTCTTGCAGCAAAAACCCGCCAAGGCAACAACACAAGGATAGAAAGTGAAATCTATTTAAAAGGTGCCATTCACCGATTGCATTTTGCCAATCCATTCTATCGCGTATTTATAGGAAAAACTTTTTGTGTCTGCTCTTTTGTTGCGTTGGGTTTTTCTTACAATGGAATAATTTTAAACTTTCAGTTCGATTATAAATAACTAAACAGGTAAAAATAGGAGGTTAGAAGTAAGCAGGTACATAGGGCTGGACTAATACACTAACCAAAATAATTTAAGTATTGGTATTGCGCAGTACCACAGAATACAGAGAGCAGTACGGAAGGTCAATCACGAAGACTAGCTAACAATATCGTAGCGTATCGTAGATGAAACATTTTGGCGAATGAGAAAGCGTAGATTCAAAATAACGCTTTATCATTGGCCAAAATTTTTCATTAGGCTTAAGATACGACAGGTTGAAATGTTTGTGATCTCCAGGGGCGGATTTCCCAATAGGCCAAGTAGGTCCGGGCCTAGGGCGGCAAAATTTAGGGGGCGGCAAAAATTGGTGTTTTTTTTATATTTAAGTATGTACCAAAAAGTAAACCCTCACTTCTGTGTCTGGTATCCAGGCTTAACAGAGATAATGATCGCAGGGGTAGTAGGTTCCCGAAATATATGCAACCTTAGTGAAGTCAAGCGCACCTTTCGAAAAGCAAAAGGCAAAGAGTAGGCTGGGGGGGTTGGTATTTTTTTCGTGCTTACAGTAGGGCGGCAATCTTTCATGCTTTACAGCGAGTAGGGGGGCGGCAATCTTTCATATGCCTAGCGACCAATGGATCAAATCCGCCCCTGGTGATCTCTCGGTACATAGAGGACACTCAAGTATTTTTATCTTCGCCACAGAATAAGGAAGGCTTCACTTGATGAAACATCTGTAAGACGTGATAATTTTTCTTCTTCGTTAGAACAAACACGATTATTCTATAACTTCTCTTCTTCTTCGTATGAGCTAGTCACCAACTCTGGTGTCGGAGTTTTTAGGCCGCCCGAAGGCCTCCGACATGGCTTAACGACTGAAAAGCCGGGACCAACCTCTTAAGGCGACTATAATGGTCAAACCTCCTTCTCGCTTCAGTAGGAATATTATGTTACACCCAACAACTTTTCCTAGCAAAAAATTTGCACCAAAATTGATCACATTGGTGCAAGTTTTTTGGTAAGAAAACGTGATAGAATCCAAAATGATATTATTGCTGAACCTTTGTATTGTTATTTTCTAGGCCGTGAAGGTTTGCTATTTTGCATAACTACATTCAGTGATTTTATATCTTCAAAAAATGTTGAATAGTGCGAGCGAGAGGGAGGTTTGACCCTTATACTCGCCTTAACGAGCCTTCCAAAACACGGAAGCGCTCAAATCTAAATGTCACTAAACGGTCACCCATCCAATTAATGACCGGGCGGAGTATTGCTATACCAAGGTGATCTGGTAAGATCACCGAAGTTAACCACGCGCTCGTTGTATAGTGAATACACTATTGTTAAGTATATTTATTCTATCACTAAGTATTTATATAAGATGAATCATTTTCGGAAATTCCTTTCATTGCATTGTTGATTCATTGAGCAATTTCTTTGGAAAATCCGGACGCTGAGATAAAAGTAATTCGGTCGTCAACCCACATTGTTAGATGCGGGTCGATAACCAGATTTCAACATCCGGACTATTCCACCATAATACCTATAATGTAAAGTAAGTATAGCTAGTTGTATGTTGGCCTATAAGTAACGAGTGGGTACTCCTAATAATCACTACATAAAACAAAGTCGCTTCCCGCTGTCTGTCTGTATTCAGTATTCAATATTTATTGCAATCATATTACATAATTGTAGGTACACTTAAATACAGACTAGGCTATGAATCAATACATATGTACCCATTTAGGGTGTTCACAACAGTGAGTACGATCAGACCTTCCTCCCGTTTGTCCCTCCCTATGTATGCTTAGATCTTTAAAACTACGCAACGGATTTTGATGCGGTTTTTTTAAATAGATAGAGTGATTCATGAGGAAGTTTTATATGTATAATTTTCACCCGTTCGAAACCTGGGAGGGTCGCTAGTTAATAAATAAGTAAATAATGCCACTATCACACTAAAAAGTCGAGGTGAGGACAGGGCGCAATGACGCTCATTAGGAGAGGCCTGTCTGCAGCGGACTGCTAAATTCTGATGATGATGATAAATAAATGTCTATGTCTATGTCTATGTCTATGATGATGATGAAGAATACTATCACATATATCATATAGCCCCAAACTCAGCAGCCATTAAAATTACATGACTGATATACACATTGATAACTTTTTTTGTAAATAAGGATAAGTAAAAAATAGAAAGCATCCAGACCCAAAATATTTTTTTACAGATAATACAAACATTTGTCTCATAGCGGGAATGGAACCCGTAACCTGTTTGCCAGGCGAGCCTTCGCCCATTGCGCCATAGAGGTCGTCACTAATCTATTTTATCTTATGGGTTTTGTAATCCTTAACTACTAAATGCTTACTAAAAGTCCAAAAACGTTGCCCACACCACACCCGCTTGAAATCTTACAATTAGTCAATAAGATAATATACGTAGTAATATTATCTCTCTTAGGGCATGCGAACAATCAGTTTATGATAATAAATTGAAGAGCGTTAGTGCTGTTGGTTTTGATCAACCCAATGTTCAATGATCATTATAGGTAATTATCTGGCTATACTTGAACCAATTGGTTTCGGTTCACGTTTGAATTGCACATGCATCTACTGATAACTGTTTTAAATGATGCCACAGGAAAATAACATGTTTTATGCAATACAGAAGGTTCACTCCTCAAAATTGTGTAGCGATATTGATTCTAAGCTCGGCTCAAGAACGCCTATATTTCCTTGAAATAAGATGAAAGTGGTTTCTGTTACTGTTGATTACATTTCTGCACGCAGCACTTGACATGCATCGATACGCAAATCGTTCGGGATTCATGATATGGGTGATTGATGTTTGCCCTCAATTCTGAATTGGAGGCTATGGCTGCTTAACATTTTCAAATTCAATGAGGGTTATGGTTTGTACTTTGCCTGGTTGTGTAATTTGAGTAAATGGCATTGAATTACTGCTAGTAAACAAATCATAGCAGATTGCAGTAGGTATTTTAGGCCGCGCATTTTTCCAATAAGTGTACTTTGACCGTTCTTCCCAGCTCAGTGGATCTTGGGACTTAGGACGAACGAATATAAGATTTTTGATGTAACATCAAATGCGCGGGTCCAACCGCCTCGCACTCGCTTCGAAAGAAAGTCGCATGCCTGTTTTCTATACATTTTTTATTTAGATATCGTTCCAGTAATATCGACCTATTTAAAATCACTTAGAAAAATTAACCCCTCCTGTCCTAAGCAGGGAAGGTAACTGCAATTTTTTTATTTAATTGTGGTGCACACACACCAGCGCATATTAGTCCACTGCTGGACATAGGCCGCCCCCCATAATAAAGGGGATATGCCCATAATCCCCACGGACATGCGGGAAGGGATTGCAGGGCACAGCTTTTTGCACGCCGACGACGGCGACGCCGCAACCCGTCAGTTGGTGGCCAGGGGATTTAGCTATGAGCCTGTGTTAGGCTGCGCTATGCCGCATTCAGCCAGCTGCTATGCCAAAGCTCTGTTAGTTAGTTAGCAGGGTGAACCACGGGCAGGTGAGGTTGGCATAAGTTCCGAAATAGAGGTTGGAATGGATTTCAACGTACGTTTTCGAACTCAGGTAAAACAGTTAGTAAGTACTTAGCGGTTAGCGAATAATGGTTATTAAACTAGTGGTTATATAATGTTACTTTGCATTCAGTTGACCGTGCAGGTTATGTTAGTGTTGTACAATATTGTATTGCCTGTCTGTGCCCGCTTTTGTGGTTTGGTTGTGCAATAGCTATATTGTGTAGTAGGCGTAGGCTACGTCTGGTTTGAAAAATCTTTGCCAGTATTTCCTTTAAGATCTATGTTGCAACTACTTTATTGTCATTTTAATGTATTGATCAGCAAAACTGGTTGCAGAAACGGTACCTACATTTAGCGATACCAGATTCACAAATCTTATTGTAATTTTCCTACTCTAATTATTTAATTTATAATATAACAAGTATTTGAAAAAATTTCACCGAGATACGAGCAGCAACGGTATAATTTAACGATGAAAAAAATTTCAAATACTTATTTCCGTGTTCATCAAGGCTTTTTTTGCTGAACGTTTACACTAATTATCGTCATTGCGAATGCTGGCCTCCAAAGATCTATGTAAATAGGTACGAAGGTAACTTATTACGAAATTTTGGTGACGGACGTCACAGATGGTGAGGCTTTGCACACAATGACCTACGTCATAGGACGATGAACACAGAGGAAATGGTTTCTTTAGTTCTTAACGAACAATGGATGGTATGGCATGCCAGGTTTTATTCAACACAATGAAAAAAAAACTGTCCCTTCGACTTTACATGTATGTACATGGCTCTACCCTGTACCTACATGGAAACTCCAGTTCATTTTAGGTACATTAGTTGTCACAATAGGTTGCTAAAAGTATATGTAAAGTAAGTATATGACGGCCTCTGTGGCGCAGTGGGCGAAGGTCCGCCTGAGACGCAGAAGGTTGCGGGTTCGATTCCCGCTGCGGGATAAATGTTTGCATGTTCTGTAGATATTTCTCTCTGGTCTGGGTGTTTTCTATGTATAATATGTATGTATTTACAAAAAAAATTATATGTGTAATATATCAATCATGTGGTTCCCATAATACAAGCTCTGCTTAGTTTGAGGCTACATGATGCTGTGTGATTAAGTCCCGTATTATTTATTATTATAATTATTATTAAGTAGGTACCTAATCTACCAAATGAATGTTATGGAGCGAAAAAGGAGCAGGGTTGGGTTGCTGGGGTAATATCAGAAAACGGAACGTCACCAAAGCAGCGCAGTAAAAATCCAAATAAAGCAGAATAATCTTACATAAGTATGTAGGATACGAAATTCAGGTAAAGAAGTCGTAAGTAGGTAGGTACCCAATTTTGCAACGATAAGAGCAATTCACGAAGACACAAAATACAACCCAGAGTTGATCTCTATCTTATACAAAGACGAAGAGGATAAAATACAAAACAAGCTGGTGCTTTTAGCACAACACAAGGATAGATTTCCAGCTTCAAATTCTAAACATCTTCGCCGTTTCTTACGTTTAAGATCCTGTTTTCATATTCTAGCCATGAGATCTTCGTGACCAAGTATGTAAGACTCTAATGCCAAGAATAAATTATTTCCTTCTTTAGAAACACGTCTTAATCACATTATGCTGTTGGTTTTGACCATTTACGTATATGTACGAAACCATCTTTAAGTTTAGAGTTTACGGCCATTAGTTTTCTTTTTATTTTGGCTTTGCCAAGGATAACATGAAGATTGTCTGATATTTAGTGTAATCTTAGTAGCATCGGGCTCTTGAAATGAGTAGAAGCCATCAAAGAAACGCAAATGCCTAAAATTAAGAATTGTCAGCGAATTGTCAGCGAAGCCATGTTACTGGTGAAGGGTTGTCTTTCCGTAATGAATGTACCTACCTACCTATCTATAACAGCAAAGTAATCATCTGTTATATACTAATGTGAAACAAGAGAACAATATACCTTGCTGGACACAAAAGAATTGTATTTAGAATTTGGTAAGGTTGTGATGAAATCTATGAAAATGTTATAAAATTTAATTGATCTGATTTTTGTGCTGGAAGGTGGTCATGGAAAATATGCGATTTTTAATTTATTAATTCGAAACGAATAAAGATCTTGTTTTTAAAAATAAATAAATACATAGGTAAGTACTTGTTTATAAGTAGAAGGAACCATTTGTGTAAACTAAATAGGCACCTAGGTACCTGCGCCATACAAAAGATGTCCGCATGCCCCATGAAGGTGATATGAAACCAGGTTCAAGAACTTGCATTTATTATTTTAATTTAATAATGTTCTTTATTTATCAACTTATTCTTTCCTCAATGTCGTATCTACTTAAATATGTTATTTTTATATAATGGAATGGGTGTATAAAAAAAGAGTTTTTAGTTTATTTTACCAAGTTAGGTAGGTAGCCAACGTAAAAACTGGCGGTACGTACAAGCGAGTTGAGTTGTCGAGCAAGTCGCCTTTCGTTTCGTGCGATTTGCACTTACTCACTTCACTTCACTTCTTTATTAAATGGCTTCTGGGATAGTTATCCACAATTTCGTCAGTATCAAGTATAACAATTATTCATAATAATATGAGGCAACGTAGTACGGTTTATAAGTCCAGTCGTCCAGTCTTCAGTCAGCTCCTGTTTTCTGTTATAGCCATGGCGACTATAACAAAAAACGATCGGCGCACAATTTTCTTCATTAGAGAATTCCCGTTCAATCTTCTTTTATTCCATTTCACTAATACTTGTGTCTTTTATCTAACATTTATCGGTTATAATACCATGAATATTAAACGACATATATTAGAAAAACACTAGAAAATAAAATTTACTAAAATTGACAACCGTCGTTCAAGATGAAAAAAATGGTGTCCCTTGCACTTACTCTTAATCAAGCGAAAACAGAAATTTCGGCACGAAGTTCATAATGTGAGACTTGACAGGCCGGACGTTGCGCACCCTACTCTATTTCATAAAACATACGACAGCATTATTGGAATTGACAGTATAACATTCAACCAATCGCATGAAACGAAACACGAAATTTTCCTGCAACCTTCGACGAAGCTTGCAACTTGATAAGCAAATGAGACCAATTTCTGACTAGTAGCGGTAGTAGGTAAGCTGTTTTCGACACTTTAAAATTATCGACTGACGTGCTATTTCGTGGGCGACCGAGGACACGGACTTGGGCTTCCCAACCATCGTTCCCAACACAATTTTTGTCTCACAAGTAGACAGGTATACCTCCTAGTTAGGTCAGTAAGCACATCCTAATTAGGTATCTGCGTGGTCAAGCAGCTAGTCCATCTTCGAAGTTTTCTTCGTGCCTACTTATTTTATTTTACTTTTATTTTAAATCGGGTGTAAAATATAATATAGAATAGCAAATGAAGTATAGTATTTGTAAAAAAAATTAAAGGTGTTAAGCCTCACTTTATTGCTATTGTCATAATTTCACCGGCATGCACCCACACCCTTCAATAGGAAACAGAGAAACGCTACTTCACGGCAGAAATAAGCATGGGAATTTCCCGGATGAGCCGATCACAAAGAACTCGACTACCTAAAGATAGATCTAATAGAGAAGTTGTTGAGTAGGTATGCGCATAATTAATTATCTCAAGTAGTTGCCTGAATTAATATGCCTCTCGCAAATCGCAATCAACCTCGGAATCAGAGAAGCCATAAGTTAATGGAAAATAATGGAAATGTAAGTCTTAAGATAAGCTAGATTTATTCTGTTTATACTTTATTGCGCAAAGTCTTAAGATATGTATTTATTTATTCTAATAAATGTAACAAAAGGAGTAACTTAATCGCAGTTACATAATTTAAGATATTTTTAACAATTTGAACTAAGAATGCCAATCAACTCTTAATAATAGCTTTTAAAATGTCAGGTACAATCAAATTTGATTATGTGCTTGTCATTTTTCTGAGGTTGTTACATGGAATTAATAAATAGTACCTTCGTAACCGGGGAATGCGCGCTTTGAATAAAAATCTGCGCCCGATTTTTCCTTATTAGAAATGCCCAAAATAGGTTTGTGTCTTGTTTCCTCATAACACTAAAGAGGAAACGAGACAAAAGTGACACAACCCTAATATGGGAGAATACGTTATATATTTTTGTTTAAAGCGCGCCCTCCAATATTAAACCTCCTTGGGTTGTTAACACTAGAAAAAGTTAAGCATGTCCTTATTTAAAATAACTAAAGCCGACAACATAATGCAGAGCCTCATTTTAGCCTCAAAGTAAGCATAAAGCGTAAATTGTTATTATAAGATCGCGAACTGTGACACACGTGAATTGACAACGCGTACTTAGTGAGTGACACACCAACGAAAATGGTCGCCGAGCCACAAGTTCGCGAACTTACCCGCACGTCTATTACCCCTTTTACGAAAAATATAAATAAACATGTTTTATTTTGCTAGAGATATATGGTTATGTAACGGACTTCTTAAAGTTCTATAGTACAGGATTTCGAAGGAGAATCATATTTTTTCTACATTTAGCATGCAAATTTAAGTTGGTAATAATTGTCAAGAAATTTAAATTAATTCAAGGCCTTAGTGCTCCAAAAATTACGCGCATAAGAATTATAAGCCGTAGTAGGCATCTACTTTTTACTTTACTTTAATCCATGTTTTGTTTACAGCCAAGATGAGATCTTGAATTGAGATGTTTCTTTTCCGCAATTATAATTCACTTGAAGGCAACTTCCGTTGCTATAAATAAATACTGAGCAAATTAGATGTGGCAGTTGTAAAGACGGGGATGTCCCTGAATTGGTTATCTATGGTTGTTTATGTCCAGTTAACTACCTCATTGCACCTTAAGAGGTATAGTTTCACTAGCGTCAGCCCGCAGCTTCGCTTGGGTGGTATCTGGATAAAATTGTTTGCATATACCTAATTATGTTAATCCAGGTAATAAACTGTGTCTATTCCAAGTTTCATCCAAATCTGTTCAGCTGTTATAGAGTTGAGTGGGAAGTGACATACTCACACACACAATTTTCGCATTTATAATATTAGCGTGATTTAAAGAATCTAAAATTAGCGGCGATAGTTTTGAAACCTTTGACGTTGAAAGCTCGTGCTTGCATAAAATACCTACCGTATATAATATACCGTAAAATTTGGTCACTTCTCTAACTAGCCCTAGTATATGCCCTATCATCCATAGATTTGCGTGCCTATTGAGCAATATCTGAAATTCAGAAGATTCGTGATGACGTCAGTTTTTGCTGATTTAGTAAATAAAATTGAATTAGGTAAATGTCTTCCTAACTTTTCAACAATTTTGTATAATAAGTTCTTCTTTTTCTTTGTATGAGTATGAGGTGTAGGTATGAGTAACTCTGATGACGGAGTTTTTACGACTCCTGAAGGCCTCCGACATGGCTTAACGACTGATAAAGCCTGGACCAACCTCCGAGGTAAGCGTTCAGATCTTAATGCTAATAAACTGAATTAGAATAAGTATATCCTTTAACTATATTGTTACAAGGTTCTAGAATATCTAATTTTTCTACGAAAGGCATGCAAACCACAGATGCAATCTAAAAATACTACTAAGGTAGGTACATAGAGCGTTTAAAGTTTAGATGAGTACATAACTAATCCGCAAAGTAGGTCAGTCGGTTACGATAATTGATAACACAATACCTACCATGACGATTCAGTTAGCACTAAACCTGCCCACTATTGTGTAAGTAATTGCCTTGCAAATCATATCAAATTCCCGGTAGATGTTATGACTTTGCTAAAATATATAATAAACTATCTATCTAACGAGGAAATTCTAAAATGGGTGAAAAAAGGGGTCTTGATGTAAACCATACAAAACTGATTAAAAATTATTGACACACAGCTTTAATAGAAAAATTATCGTGAGAAAGGTAGATAGAAAGCGTAGAAGAGATTATAATAAGCAATACATACAGGAATACACTTCTTTAAGAAAGGTAGGTATCATACCTATAGGTCGAATATAACTGATAGATAACATTTGATATTTAAATTCATATTCTTTATTGTTTCATGTGGTACAGTACAAGGTGTTCTTAAATAAAGTTTGGTCTGCAACATGAGCCCCGTTGGGGCACTACAATAGTTAGGTACTTAGCAGAATAATTTAAACCTAGGTATAAACTATAAAGTTACTTATAATAAAATCGACAGCCTCTGTGGCGCAGTGGGCGAAGGTCCGCCTGAGACGCAGAAGGTTGCGGGTTCGATTCCCGCTGCGGGACAAATTTTTGCTTGTTCTGTAGATATTTGTCTCGGGTCTGGGTGTTTTCTATGTATTTATTTATTTATTTATTTAATTCTTTATTGCACTTTTACAGAGATAAATAGTACAATTGGTGGACTTAATGCTAGGAAGCATTTTCTGCCAGTCAACCATGATAGGTAGAAAATTATTGTTGGCGTGCATGAACATAATATGTATGATATGTTAATATTTACAAAATATATATGTGTAGTATACCAATCATGTGGTTCCCATAATACAAGCTCTAATTAGTGTGGGGCTACATGATGCTGTGTGATTACGTCCCGCATTATTTATTTATTATTATTATTTAATTAATAATATTACCTACATATTTAGTTATAATTAAATAAATAAATAAATAAATAATGCGGGACGTAATCACACAGCATCACGTAGCCCCAAACTAAGCAGAGCTTGTATTATGGGAACCACATGATTGATATAATACACATATATTTTTTTTTTTTGTAAATACATACATATCATACATAGAAAACACCCAGACCCGAGACAAATATCTACAGATCATGCAAACATTTGTCCCGCAGCGGGAATCGAACCCGCAACCTTCTGCGTCTCAGGCGGACCTTCGCCCACTGCGCCACAGAGGTCGTCAATTAGTTTTACATACAACTTAAGACAACTAATCTAATTTTTAAATGACAGAGGTTTACTAAAATATAATAATATTAGATACCTAGATGTAACAGGTATGTCACCTATTTATTTGTGCAGTATTATTTATAAGTATACTGCACAGAGGCAGCTGTAATATTGTATATTTCTTTTGTTTGCATCATTTTTATTTTCAATATCGAGTAGGTAGGTAGGTAGGTGTATCTTATCAACAATATAACCTTGGCGAAAACAAAGGCGAGCGAAACGATCAATGATAATGTATTTTGTCGTACGAAGTTGCTCATCTTGCATTCATAAAATTTTTATGATCAGATTTTTGTAGTAGGTAGGATGACATGTCTGAATGTAGATAGATACTTAATTTAAAGTAGGGCCCTATCTACCCAGTTTAGTTCCCAAGTTTCCCAACCTACATAAATACACATTCATACTACATACTCATTACACTTTTAAACTTTTAATGAAAATGAAACTGAAAAGAAAGATTATTTCTAGTTACTTTGTCACGTATTTTTTTTTATTTACATCGATGCGTAGGTATGTAAATATGTAACGCGAGAGACTGCTAATTATTTGGCTTTTATAATTATTTTTCACTTCTCATGCTCTGAAATTACTTATTTGCGCAGGATATAGGCTGCACAAAATCTGTGACAAAATCTAATTTTGTGCACAAGTGCATTAACATATCTACCTATTCATAAATGTATCTATATTAAGGCAAAGAAAATGAGCCATACACCCAAACACAATGAGAAGTTCATAGATAGAATTTGTTATTTTATAATATTTATATTTAATTTATTTGCCTTAGGTTTTATAAGACATAAAATACCGTTAATATGCCGGGAGAAACATTTTCCTTCAAACTGTACTAATTTTACTTTGAATTTTATGTTACACTACTGTTTTATTTCCTCGCAATCAAAGTGAAAAGCAGAGTTTATACCTAACTCGTCCACAAAACCATTGTATCCTCGACATTACTATCGGGCTCGACATTAAAAGTCTCGGATAAAAATGGTTCGTTTTCTGCACTTGTAACGGCTTCAAAAAGAGAGATAATAGGCATCTTCTGGGAAAGCTCGCCCCATCGTCGACCTCATCCTTGCCTACGCAAGCCTCGAGGTCAAGAGCTGGCCCATATTAAATTTAAAAAAAACTTGAAGTAAAATCTACTATTACTGTCTGTTACATAGGTTTCCTTCCTTTATTTAGTTGGAACCACAAGGAACACTTTAAAACCATTGAGATAATAATAATATTATCTCAATGTTTAAAACGTATTTCTTTATTATTACTCTACTTTTACTTTGTTTTTGAGGGAGTTGGAGACAGTTTCATCCCAACCTTTTTTTAATAAAATTTTTTTTTACTATGCTTTATTACAGAGATTACATACATGTAACAACTTTTTTATTTTATTGACGGTTTAGCGTAGTATTTTGCGGTAGGTCATTTTGCATTTTGTGGTGTGTTAATTTTCCCAATTTATATATTCCGCAATTGTAGAAGACTTAGGTTACCTAGTCTTGTGAAAATTAACCGTATGCTTTCGCAACCTTCTTTTTGGATGATATAGTATTACCTACCAATATTTAGGAATAATTTAATATGATGATCCCCCTATTAAGTCTATCACCTTTCCAGTCTCAAAGTTTATTTCGATAGCTTTAACTTTATCAGCAGGAACTTATACTTTGAATTATAGGTTACCTACCTAACCTACCTAGGTAAATTTGCTTTAGCAGCCCGATAAACGTTTATAAAATTATAGTGAGACAATTTTATTTTTAAATTCATCCCTAAAATTATACTGTTTAAGTTAATTTCTTACCTTACCTACTTATAAGATTATATTTTGATTATACCTACCTATGCTGCAGCCAGTAGGTACCTACTTATTGCAAAACGGAAATGCTGGCACAGATCAGTCTAGTAGAGTAGATAGGTACTTAGGTAGTTATTTTAACAACGAATGCAGCGAGGGATCTGCCGGGATTGGAAGGGCGGGCGTTGGCCCCATTACAAAAGCATATTTCTTTGACTTTTTATGTTACTCTTTGAATCATCGGCATCTCAAATATAACCAACTGTGTCTGTAACATAAAACACGTTTGGTAGGCATTATACGTAGGTAGTACCTATCTATTAATTTCCTTATTCTGTGCTCTATACCTAAGTACCTAGCCTAGGGAGAATCTACGTCTGCCAAATTTTCAGAACCGTCACTTTCTCACGCCTTTCTTTCTTTACCTTACCTACTAGGTATGGTATGGTAGAATGAAAGAAAACAATAAACAGATAATTATTTAATAAAACATAAAAATTGCAGAATCAGAGCATTGGGAAGGTGTTATGCGTAATAAATAAATAATATTCTGTAAAATCAAATCCCTCAGGTAGGTAGATACCTTCCTGTATGGTTATGATGGCATGCACTGTTGTACAATAATTAATAACCTGCCTAAGAGTAGTGAATAAAACGGATGCTTATGTCGTAGGTAGGATTTGGTGAATAAAATAATAGAATTACTAAGCAAACACACTGAATTTAAGGTACCTATTTGAATGTCAGCTTCGAAATTGTATCTACTGTATAGTTTAATATGGTCCAACATGAATTTGCGAAGAAATCAGAGCAAGCGAGGCGGTCTTGCAACTTTTTCTTACTTTCTAGAGCACCATAATGAAATACATAGGTAAAGTTAGTATGTAAATACTTCCGTTAAGTGTCAAATGTTGGGACAAACATGTGTTTAAAATAAGACTTATCGTGAAAGGAAATAAATGTTACCAATTTGCACTTCAACACGCAGCAAGACCTACTTTAGGCTATTACTCATCGATTCACAGAATTCCAGCTCGTGTTATTTGTATTCAATTCAGTTTAGTTGCAGGCATTACATCGATTAAACACTTCATCCTTACGGGAAATCCGAGGCACAAAGACGTATCGTAAGTCGCATCTACCCACACTAGTGTTTCATCAACAAATGTGGGGAGTCCGGTCTTTGAACTTGTAGAGGTTCATGAAGACAACAAATAAACCCTATACAGCTGTCGCGTCGGTCTCGGCTCAGACACTATAAGAGGGTCCGCTAACAATAAGGGTCAGGTAGACAGACGGTCTTGTTTATAATGAGCGTTCTTTAAACCATATTGTAAGGTTTTGAATGCCGTGAGGATGTTTACCTGAGGATTGTTGAACTTACCGATATGAGCGAGGTCGATGATGGGGATTTCGCAGCGCGAGAGCAACGTCTCCTCTTGCTTGGCCGACATCGTGATGCGGGAACAGGTAGCTGCACCGACTCGTGCGAAACTACGATTCTTATCACTGACTCTCACAGTAATTAGCAATTAGCGATCGTGCCTCCAATAGATAATTTATGAACTAAAGAGATAGTAAGCACTAAACACCGTACGGTACCCGAACGTTAAAGTTTATTAAAATTGTGAATGGTCTTTTGGTTACCCCTGGTATAGAAGCGTTCAGAACTCATCTGCATAACCTTGTAGTTCCTGCTCGTGGCGTTACGCGATCTGACGTAGCAGCAATAAGCTATGCTCACTTGACACATTAAAATTTGGTTTTCGGTTCTCCGTGAGAGTAAGTAGAACTGTTGCCTCGAAGTGTGCGACTATCAGGCGTCGCGCGCCCCCCGTCCGAACAAGTTTCGAATGTCTCTCGTGTGAACTGGCTCACCGTGTGCGATGAGCGTTACCCTGGCGTCAGATGTCGGCTCTCACTTGTATATCATCGCGCAGACTTTCGCAACCGAGTGGTGTGTTGAAACTGTTGTGCTAGCTAAGCACGCTTTGTGGGGGGCGCGTGCGAGATGCGGGCCGGGCGAGGTTCGCGAGGTGACTGGCGGAGCGAGCGGCGGCGCTCGGGCAGCGGGTTCGTGACTCAGCCAACCGCCGACGCTGCAGGCAGGATCCTAGCTCGCAGCTCACTTCGCACCACTCGTTGCTAACCAGCACTGCTGATAATCTGTGACCACGCCGTTGCCCTCTGCCTGGCGCCCGTCTCGTCAACGTAACCTCGCGTGCCATTCACTAACTGATGCTTATTCAATGCATTTCGGGTCATTTTCCTTCTAAGAACAAGTAATCAAGGCTCACATCATGTCCCGTTAGCAACCACCATATAAAGATACATAAGTTCGAATCTTACTCTTCAACTAAAACAAATCTCATATGTTTAGAAAATATAATTATAAGGCAAGAATCATTAATTAAAAAAAAATCTAATAATAAAATAGTTTTAGCGCCATCTACACTTTGAACTTAAACGACACTTAACTATGAGAACAGCGCCACCTACACTTAACTATATTGAAACTATGTTCTCTGATTAATAATTTATTTTTCTTTACATTTCAACGATGTTTATCCTTCCCAAGAAGGCTGCATGTACAAATGCTTGAAATGGAAATGAGATTGTTTTATTTATAGTTGTTTGTTGGTTGTGATCATTTGAGGCACCTCTCGAAGTAGGAGGACCCTACGTAGCCGCCGCGCATCGCTCTTTGCACGTGTTGTTCGAATAGTCGTCGGTTGCTTTGAAGCTCATCGGCTGCCTCCTTGTTTAGGGGATCCTCGGGATTTGGTTCCTGAAAGTTTCATTTTAATGTTACTTTGTCACACATTATTTAAACGGCTGATAGCAGCATAGCGAAGTCTAACACGGCACAGTTAAATCCCTTGGCCGCAGACGAGCAGCGGCGTCGGCGGTGCGAGAAGTTGTACCCTGCGATCCCAAACCCGCATGCTAGTTATGGGCATATGGCATATACCCCTTTATTAGGGGAGGCCTCTGTTCAGCAGTGGAGAAGCTGGTGTGGTTATGGTTGTCACACAAATCACTCGAGTAGCAAAACCTTATATCAAATTGAAACAAAAATTAAGACTCAAAGGAGAATGCCGAGAACCCGTACCAATTGCGTCAAAACCAAACGTATGCCATAAAATTTATTATATTTTATGAATGACATTAACATTTTCTTTAGTTTTACACACCGACTCGATTAATAATCAAGTAAAAAAATATTTTGTCGATTTGGTTTCCGCCGCACGCCGCCATCAGACTGCAAGAACCAATGATATTCACGTTACTATGGCAACAAACATTGATGTAAAGTGTTACTATGGTAATAACCCGCATTTTTAATTATTTTGACAGTAGAATCGGCTGAAAATTAATTTTTTTTACGCATTCACTTTAGTCTTGGTACCGAGCGCCATACATCAGTCGGCATTCTCTTTTAGTGAAAATTATTCGATGACTCTTAACTATTTAAAATACTTAAAACCAACTTAGTTTAGTAATGACAACCCGCAGAAGTTAAATTGACGCTTGTGAATAATGTGTACGAGTAATAAATGTACGGGAGGCGATCCCGTTATGCACCGCTATCTACTACTTTTTCAATGGGTCAATGGCGAGATTAAAAGAAAACCATTATCCGACGAATTCTATATTATACCATAACCGATTTCGCTTCGTTTTCCTTTGAAAAACTTTCAAAAATTAACAACGAGCCGTCGAAAATTTGACAGTTTTTCAAGAGAAAACGAAGCGTCATCGGTAACGGTATAATATAGGAACTAGCCGTACGTAGTACAGTTAGTAAGCAACCTAAGCAGAAGACTACTGACGAAAACTTTCTGCTTAATTTTAAGACTGCATCTTCGCTTACCATCAGGCAAAACGTAGAAAAACGTAAGCCTATTTATACATATTTGATGGCAAAACAGCTTTTTTTGCCTTTTTTGTAGGGAATTTAGCTGTACCAATGTTAGACTATGTTATGCTGCAATTAACCGGCCGCTATGCGCCAGAGCCCCGTTTGTTAGCCAGTGAGGTTGGCTTGGGTTCCCAAGATGGAGATTGGAAGATTGGAATCTTTTACACAGAAACAAGTGTTGCGTAACGTTTCAGCCGCCTGAGATGCAGAAGGTCGCGGGTGGGTTAGATTCCCGCCACAGAACAAATGTTTGTATGTTCTGCAAATATTTGTCTCTCTGGCTGGGTATTTTCTATGTATTCTATATATTCAAATAAAAGTCAATCGCAGAAATGTAATGAACGCGCATAACTTCCGAACGATTGCACCGAATCGGATAATTCTTTTTTTTGTGTTCGTTATTGTCAAGGTAAGTAAAAAATTAAATTTAAAAAATGAATAGATTTTTTCAAATCCCATACTATGATAAGTAAAAAACAAAACATGGGAGGAACGGAAACCACAACGGGAACGGGAATGGGAACGGAAACAGGTAATGGGTAGGTAGGTAATAAAGGCATATATCGGTGCTTTTTATTCCGTACATATTTACTGTAAAGCAAATACGAGTACATACAAAAACCGTATACACGCAAACGAAGTTGCGGACGGGTCAGCTAGTAATTTATAAAAAAAAATTTATTCAAGTGGTGTGCGTTTTCCATAATTCAAGCTTTGCTTAGTTGAAGCTTCATGATGCTGTGTGATATGTCCAGCATTATATTGTTAATACTGTAACATAGTGGCATATTAAATGTTGAAATCTGGTTTACTCTGTTCAGTGCTCTAAAACTTTCGCGTCAAGTTTAATTATTATTAATTATTAGGGCATTAATTTTCATCATACATAAATTATTTCGGTTTTTGTCAACTAGTCCTTAGGCGTCCTAATTGGCCACGATCGTATAATGGACACGATGCGTTCTAGTCGTGCGATGAGTTCAAGAAAACAGATTTCTTTAGAGTCCTAATTAAAGCTCGCAAGCCGTCGCGTCGCAAGGGCAGAGGCAAAAATTTTCATCGCACGACGAAAACGTATCGTGTCATCGTACGATCATTGCCAATTAGGACGATGCTCGGTACACAACTCACATATCTTTATCCCTCTGAAGTTGACTGCAAGTAGCAACATAGTTGCAATCTTTAGGTTCGATCAAAGAACTATGAAAAGCATAGAAGAACCCTTAAAATTAATTCATGCTCTGCTGAAAATAAACTCTCTACTTTCTTATGTCCAATAACATCAGTTAGAAAGGGATGCATACATATATCAATGCGACTTCAAATGAGTTCTAAAAGTTAATAACCAGGGCTAATCCAAATCAACCACTAGGCTACCAAATATACCTAGTTAAGTTTACTCATAGTTAGTTCCTTAATTTAATGGTTGTAATGTACTATATTTTTGCCAAATAAAAATAAATTGAAAAACTGAAAAAATCGTACCAGGGTGCTAGAATAAAATACTATGCAGTTTCATAGAAATGCCCTGATACGAAGTCATGGCAATCACATTGAGATAAAGTATGCATCCCTTTCTAGCAAATGATATATGGACATAAGAAAGTAGAGATCAGCTGTATGAGTTGACATTCAGAGCTTAGTGAATTTTATGACTTCATCTAGTTGTCTTCGATCACTGTGGGTTGGATTGTACTAGGATTGGAATCATTTGCTGAGCCTCACTTCAGAAGGACAAAGATCCATTTCGATGATTGTACACTTTTAATACCTTTTGGTAGGTACTTACCAGGAATAAATACTGAAGGCCATAGACTATAGAGTTGACTGTGAGTACTGGTTTCCAATCTTCCCGGAGTATGTTCAAACATACATTGCCTTCCAAGTCTATGTTAGGGTGGTATACAGCTGTTTCACATTTTACTTTTGGTGGCTCGTGAGGGTAATTTGGGCCTACCTGAAATGTTAAATGAAAAGCTTTTTTTTTTTTTTTTATAACTCCATTTGTTTCTTGCGATCTGCCTGTCGTGGGCATTGAACAAGATTTGAGTGGTTGCTGCACGCTCGACATGAATGGAGTAAGCCCAGTGGCGTTATCCATATTTCTTCTCTTCTGTGATTTTATATGAGGTCTTGAGGGGCTCTCCTCTTTAACCTTTTGAATGTTATGTTTTTATCCATAAGTTTGTTAGCAAGGGCATTGGGGTGAGTCTCTAATCTCTTGGCATAGGATTTGAGCTTGTTTGTGATGTCCTGTTTGACTGTAGGCACCCCCAGATCGCGGTGAAGCTGGCAGTTTGAGATGTACCATGGTGCGTTTGCTATCATACGAAGCATTTTTGATTGGAAGCGCTGGAGAATGTCTAGGTTGGTGTTAGCCGCTGTACCCCACAACTCGGCTCCATATGACCATAGCAAAAGTTGCAAAATCTGGTGTTGGAGATTTTAGATCGGCCCAAGGTCTCAGACATGTCTTAACAACTGAAAAAGCCTGGACCGACATCTTAATGTGTCTTCCGTAGCATGGAAGCCCTCAGATCTAAATGGTACTAAACGGTCATCCATCCAAAGAGTATTGTATTGTATATATTTCATAAAAACTGAATACTATATTCAAAAACATACACTGTAAAAGCTCAGAGTTTCTCTCAGTGCCCATATTAACAATGTAAAGCATCAACAAAACAAAACCTATTAACTACATAGATAAAAGCTAGAATCATTAACTACTAACCGATGTCTATTCCATGTACACTACGACACAAATGGGACGGTAAATGGTAACCATTACAATAGGATGACAAATATTGTAAGACCAACTTAGCCATGTTGACGGAGTTGTGATTGATGTAGTCATGGGCGGGCAATGTTGCTTAACTTTAGAAGACAGAAGGCCACAAAACAAGTGCTTTAATTAAATTAATTAATGATATACTTTCAAGACTTTCCCTGATGTACTGCTAGAAGTGAAAAGTAAGGCACCAAACATATTAAAGACATATTTAAGCATGATAGATGATCCTCCTTGGTCAGCAATTTAGGCAACAATATAGAATACAAAATGTATGGCGGATAAAGTATTATGGACTGAGATTTTTTCTTCCCTGCACACAATTTTCCTTTTTTCTAGAAATCTGCTTTATAGTGCATTGAGATAGAGTTTTAATGGCTCTGTCATTGGCATGCATGGAATATGCAATGGCGTATCCATATCTACAGTGTTCTTCATAATATTTATAGGTTGTACGAGGTTTTGCAGGGTTCTCCTTGATCTTCGGAAGGTTGTGGATTTGAGTATCAGATTCTATGCAAGTACATTGGATGTAGCTCTATATGTTTGGCACTTACACTTTGATATCCTCATTGATTGCTTAATCCTCTTTAATATACTTTTTGATTGCTTTTTCAATTTCAATATCTTTTTAGAATGTTTCTTAACTTCGATACCCACTTTGAGACAGGACAACGTCTGTCGGGTCAGCTAGTAATTATTATAGATATATGATGAATGGTAAAAACATGTAAACAATGCTCACCTTAAAACTAAATACAAATCGTCCACCTCTATAAAAACCTTCATCTGGACATATAATTAGTTTAAAATTAAGTAGATCATCTGGATCTGGAAATTCTGTATTGCATGTTTTAGGCAGATTTAGTTCATTCAAATCTGAAACAACAATGATAAAATTTTTAGGTAAACATGAGACAGCTGACATTATTTTTGGTAATACAATTTAATTACTAGTAATACCTGCGATGCAATACGCATAGACAAATTGAAAGCATTAGGACAAGGGGATATTCTAGTCCTCATAAATGGGAAAATGCAAAGAAAGGTAATATCATCAGAGCAGTACCTACCTTTTGTGATCCGCAGTTGCGCAGCTGATGCTCTTTTCTGGGAACCTCCGGCTCTCGCTGTGCCTTCCTCATCTTTCTTTTGTTGTTTTAGTGAAAAAAGTTTAATCATTGTCCTAACTAATCGATAAAATAGAAATAAAGAAAGCCACGATCAGAGTATACTATTTTGACAGCTATTTGCTTTTTCTCAATTTCAATTTTTCAAGTTCAATCAATCTTCGAGGGAGGGAGACAAATACACAAAACAAGAAAGAAGAGAAAGATTATAAAATATTAAGCCTCCCTCACACAGGTGCGTTAGTATTGACGATAATATCGCATGCGTTATTGCGATATCTGTTTTTAGTACAATAAATATTAGGACGGCTAAGAAGTTACATACTGCTGCAATAACGCAATTGTGTGCAATATGACGCATTATCGCAAGAACGCATGCGAATCGCATGCGTTGTTGCAATATTATCGCCGATGCAAACGCACCTGTGTGCGCAACATTGCGCTAAACAAACTTTTGCAGCTAGCAGCAGTGTCGGAAGATTTTGTGAAGAACTTGCTTGAAACTAAATTATTACATGGAAAAATTATGTTTCATCTATTGTAAATCAATATTATCAAATGAATGTTATGGATTTCTCTATCAAAATGGATCAGTGTAGTGTATTTTGGTGCAAAAGTGGCAGTGATCAAAACATTCCGGATTTGTCTTTTCATTTGTAAGTATCGAACTTTTGACGAGGTATTTATTCAAAAATGGATTGTTAACTAGACTTCCACAATAAATAACAACATTTAGAGCAGAAATCTGTAAGAAAATAAGCCAAAAAGTGAAATTCAATTTTGTTTTGTTTTGTTTGGTGTTGCCGGCATTTGAAATGAATTTTGCCCACTGCACATTAATTTTTGGCTCAACTTTCATTTATTTGTAGTGAACTAGGCGGCTGGAACTTTTGTCACAGATAGGTCTATATCTAGGAAGCCTAAATCTAAAATGGCGTAGTGTGGAACCAAATAGTTTTTGAGATATGATTATTTGAAAATTCAAATTTTTTACTTAATTTCGTCAAACTTGATGACACTGCGGGCAATTTTTTTTTCATTTTTATTTATGGCCTCTGTGGTATTTTTTGGTAATTCGACATTGACAATGATATTTCTCGTTGTTTTCCAGGAATAGAAAGTCGGTTATTAGATTTTTTACAACCACCTGGAAATCCTTCCCGCAGCAGTAGGTTCTAGGACACCCCAACTTGAGTAGCAATGGTTCTAGATATATCACAGAACTGACGTAGATCACCCCGATGCCACGTAGTCTTGTGGTCCCTATGCGTAGATTGGATATAAAAAATGTGGAACCAGAAATTCGCGTGGAAGATCCTGAGTGGAGCTAGCCCGCGAGGACGAGTGGACGAAGCGACACTCAGGGCCGACGAGGTCAAATACCCGAATCAAATATCCATTTTTATGATTTGAAACTATTTTTAAACTGATCATAGGTCATAGGTCCCTCTCCCGGTAGTGTGTTTTGACGTATATTGTTTAATTTTTTTTCTCTCGTTAACCTCAAAACTTAATTTTTTTTTTCTCGGAAACTGTGAGATTCCCCCTTGAGATAGCAGGGAGGGTCCTCACTCCCTCCCTGCCCTTCCCCACCCCTTAAGTTCATTACATATAAAGGAAAGTCGTTTCATTTTTTATTAGAACTTTAAATTATATAATTTCTTTGGTTCATTATTATTTGCATAGCCCGGTTTAAAGATGACGTTTTAATTTCAGGATAAAAAACCAAAGGGCCACGTAATTCAATGGATGGTAACTGAAAATACACCTGTATGTCTCCAGTTATGTGAATCTTCCACAGTATGTATAAAAAACTTTAGACTATTTTGATACTGATTTTATCGTTTAAAAGCCATGTGCTATATTTGGTTAACGTTGACTAACCGAGGTCTTAATGAATGTATAGGAAAAAAGACCACGAAAACCAAAGAATTCATTATTTTTATATATGTTGTGCTATTAAATGTTAGGTTATTGTTATTATTATTATTATTATCATATCTTCAATGGTAGAATTCGTTCATTTTTGTCTTGGTTTAAAATTGTTTTTTTTTATTTCAGACTAGAGAACCAGAGGCTACGTTAAATCAACGGATCATTCAGATTTAAAACGGATTCGGAATTCGTCAGTTACAACTGACAGCATTTTTTGACAATACACCTATATGCCCCCAATTATTTAAATCTGCCACAGTAAGTAAGTATCAAAAAGCCTAAGCTATATTTTATCAAAACCGGGTAAGTGAAACCCAAGATACTGATTGCCTTCTCCGAAGTACCCGCAAATTTAATTAGCTAGTTGTGGGTTCAATTCCCACTGCGGGGCAAGTGTTTGCATGTTCTGTTTGGGGCTACATGATGTTGTGTGATTACGTCCCGAATTATTTATTTATTTATTTCCAATGGACTTTGGTTGACACTGTCCACCTTGATGATGACTTGATGAATGATGACTTCTTGGTTTGCCAGTATTCAAATATATTTGCTGAATGGTCGAGTAGTGGTTCATTAAGAAAAGTGATCAACAAGTCTTTCAGTTTTTCAGTTTGGGATGTTGTTGCTGTTGCAGCATGTAAACTTTGATGGGCTTCTATGTATCTGGTTTTCATAAAATCTCTTAGTTTATTTTGTAGATCTGTTTCATTTGCGGAAACATCTTCAAGTCCTGTACTTTCTGCTGCCGATTGTAAATCATTTGTTTCTGTGACTTCTTCAAAAGAAGAGCTGATTCTTGGGTCATTCTCCAAGAAAACCATTCTGTGGTATGTCTTGATGAGGTGGTCTCGAGCAGTTGTCTGTTCTTCTGGTGATAGTGTTGAGTTAAATCGTGAATCTAAATATATCGCACTTAAAAATGCATTATTTTTAAAAAGACATTTCTGTCGTTCTTTCATTTTTTGAACTAATCTTCTGCTAAGGTTTGTACTCATTTCATTGGTTTCCAATTCACATTTGAGCCACTCTCCATAAAAATCTCCTAAGGTAAGTTGTTCCATCTGCAGCTTTAAGGTTAGTACCTTTGACGGTTTTAGTGATTTGATAGCATCTACTAGAATCGACCACTTTTCTACTGGAAAGAAAAGATCATTATTGGGTTCCCCGGAGATTACGTCTTTCAAGGCCAAAAATCGCTCCAGCATATCAAATGTGGAACACCACCGAGTCGGGCAATCCAATAATGGTTTTTTCTTGCCACTCGCCCTCAAAAACATGGCATAGTTCTGCGTACGGAGTTTTTTTACCAAATTTCTTACAATCTTTATTAAATCCTGTGTTTCATTATCGATGCAAGCATCACGGACAGCCAACTGCAGTGTGTGAGTTGCGCATCTGACAGCTGGAATACAATCCGCGTCATTCTGAGACGATGTCAACGCTCTATGGAGGTTGTCTTGTAAACTCTCTTCATCTACGCTAGCTTCACTCATCATCTCAGACTCAGATTCTGACTCTGTATCAGATTCAGCAATGGCATTATCATCAAGAGAGTCATAGCAAGTGGATATCAGATGTTCTCGTAAAAGGTCCGTCATTTTAATCATATTTGCACCATTATCTGTTGTGCAGCAGTATATCTGGTCAATCGATATTTGGGAACGGCTTATTGTTTGCAAAACAATTTCGGCTAAATACTGACCAGTGTGTCTTGCATACAATTCAATAACGCCTAAATTTCTTATCATAATTTTATCTTTTAAGGCATATTGAATGTTGATACCCAGGAAACATATTGTTCCAAACGTGGCTGCATCTACTTTCAATGACACCAATTTGTTCTTGAATTCAGAACCTATTTCCCTTCGTAAGGTAGATGCCGTCTCAGAAACACATTCCTTGACTTTCTTCGAGTTTACGATGTGCTTACCAGGTATTAAATTGATTATGTTTTGAAACGCCTGGTCATCTACAAACTTGAAAGGTCTGCCATGTACTGTAGTTAGGTTAACACATTCCTGGAGAATAATGGTATTTGTGTCAATTTTGCGCTTCTTGGCAACTGTCGTCGCAACTTCTGTGTTTTTTTGTACTACGAGTTCGTGTATACTAGGGTGTAATTGAAGATGCTTCAACAAATTATTTCCATGCTGACTCTGTAACCGATATTTTTGTATAAGTGGGTAGGCAAGTATGTACGAGTAAGTATTTGAGTACCTTACTATTTAGGATAGTTCACCACCATCATCATAATCATCCGCAGCCAGACTTCACCCACGGCTGAGTATAGGCCATCCATGGTCATCCATGTGCGACCTTTGTATGTATGATAGCTGCCTACAGTAAAAGAAAAACTTAAACATTTATTTTATTCTGTTTTTAGTATTTGTTGTTAAAGCGGCAACAGAAATACATCATCTGTGAAATTTTCAACTGTCTAGCTATCACAGTTCATGAGATACAGCCTGGTGACACACAGACGGACGGAAGACAGACAGCAGAGTCTTAGTAATAGGGTCCCATATTTACCCTTTGGTTACGGAACCCTAAAAACATTAAGTAGTTGGACTAAGTATTATGCCAGGCTCCAGACTAATATGTTAGGTACGACTCCGTTTAATTAACGACCAGAGGGGCTATTCACTAAGTCAGTTGTCCACCGAAATGATGAGCACCGAGGCTAGGTGTGCAACAAATGTACGTCAAATGATTGATTTGGTATTCACTAACTACAGTTGCCAACTAGGATGACGTCATCGGTGTGCATCAATTGCGTTATAAACTGGGGCGTCTGGGTGACGTCACAGTGTACAACGAATGCCTGTTTGTTGTGACAGTTTCTATCGAAATTATATTTATTTGGTATTCCGTAACCAAAGTGGAGATCAAATTGGTAACCGACCTTCTTGGTATAAGGTCCTGCGAGAGACACTAGTTTGTAACAGTGTTTGGTGGCTGAGGATTATGGGCACTGTACCTCACCGTGAGATAAAATAATATTATACCTAATTAACATAATTTGTTTTATTATCTCAACACAATTTGTTCTTATAAAGCTAGAAACAGTAATGTACCGCTTTACTAAAACCTACATTGTGTGACTGGTAATGAAATATGAATATTGAACATTTACCTTCGGATCGGTAGGAAAATTAAATAATACTACTACCTATTATATCAGTTGCCCACCTCAATGTTATGAACCGGGCTAGGCATATAGTAGGGGAGCCCACGAGGCTAAATGGGGATTTACTCGAGCGTCGTAGAGACCTATTGGGATGCAAAGCTTAGATGATAAGAAGAAAAAAATGTTATATGATATATACCTTTACATCGGTGGGGGAAGCGGCTATAGATTTTTAAATATGTAAAAAAAAACTGTTGCATGGACATCCTCGAGCGCATCAGATATTGATAGCATCAATGCCCTACGTATTTTTAATAATGTACGTATGTTAATCTGATCGTTTGCATGATGCGGGTGGTTGTATTTATGGGTTGAAAATGAAAAAAAAAAAAAATTTATCGAGCGCGTCAGATTTTCTAAGGGAGTGTTAAGTACACCAAAAAAAAGCTCTCATTCACTAATCTGACGATTTCGATGGGACGCAAACTCGCGGCCATTTTCATAATGTGCAAAAAAAAATCGCCATTTTGAAATACTCAAGCGCGTCAGATTAAGACATATATGGTTCATCTTTATGTTCTAAACGTACTGTCTCATAATCTGACGATTATCTAGAGGGATTCGCCTGATCTGACAAAAAAATTAGAAAAACGGTTCACTTTAAAGGCCATCCCTGCAACTTCCCGCTAATTCCATTCCTGGGCGGAATGGAATTAGCGGGAATTAAGTAAAGTTAATAAGTAATTTTGCAATTTTAATTGATCGAACCACAAATTTCGGAGTAATCCCGAAAAAACTCTTTTTCGGGTTTCTTTCGTTCACGATATCTCTCGAACGAATCAACCGATTTTGAGCAGCTTGGTGGCGATCGACGTGGTTTTTCAAGCTCAAAGGCGGATTAGTTTTTGAAGTTAATCGATAAAGCCGGTTAAAAGTTATTCCAAAAAAACCACTTTCAAAAAAAAATTTTTTCTTATTTTTTTAAATCATTGAACTTAATTAATTAAAAAGCTCAGGAAATAGCATGCAAATAAATAAGTGTATGCTTTTTTAGTAGATTACATGTATTTATAAAAAAAATACTTAAAAAAAAGCTTAAAACAATTGAATGTTTTATAATTAATAGATTAATTAATCATCATCTTCATCTGTAGAATCATCTTCCTCTTCTGGCTCAATTTCATCTTCAGATTGCGTATCTGTAACAAAAAATTATTAAAATATTTAACAATATTTTTTTTATGAACAACGTGTTTTTTTAATTATTGAAGAAAAGAAATACCTGATTTTGGAGTATCTTCAAGAATATCAGGTGTTATGACTACATCTTCGTACGCTTTCGGCAATTGGTCACCTGCAAACCAGTTCATTTTAAATTTCTCGTCGACAATTTTCCATCCATAGTCCGTTGGTAAAAGATCAGTAATTTTTGCATTATGGGCATTACTCCATAAGCATGCAATGAATTTTGTGCGTAACACTTGCTGGAGTAACTCCGATTCACAGGGTGGCAAGTTGCACGCATCGTAATTCCGGACACTCAAGGAGAAGGGTTGCGACTTGTCTTTTACTTTGTATGTCCTATTGAAGATGACAATCCTGGCTTGATTGACATCGTCTAACTTTTTCAACCCATACAAGTGGCAAGTAAAAGACTGTATAATGTTAAAAGAATTCTGCACATCATGCCCCTTTGATCCCAAATCCAGAAATGCTTCTTGGAAAATTTCTGAATTCATTAATAATTGCAAAGGTTTCTTTTTCCCTCGTCGGTACAATGCTGGGTTGAAATCGCAACCAGTGAATGCATGCAAAGCTGGAAGAGCTTTCGAAATTTTTGAACCTAATTTTTTGTAGAGAGCGGATATGTCGATGCATCGGCGGGCATTGCCAACTCCAAGATCCATCCAAACTTCTACTCTTGCTTGCAGGTGTTCCATATTTGCTAACATGATGACCACTATATCAGTATCAGAAGTTCTGACAGTAATGGTAGAATCTTCATTTTGTTGGCAAGCAACAAATGCTATCTTCGTATCCGCTTCTTCGTGATCAGGGCATGACAACTCATTATTAATGATGCGTGTTACTTTATTATCAGTAACAGAATATTCATAACACAAATCATGTATAATGTAAATTACCTTACTACCGATAATCGTTGCCATCTCCTGATCAGCCCAATGATCGATCAAAAACTTGACAATAGCTTCTTTAAACTTTATATTTTTTAAGTATTTCGTAAATTCTGCTGTTCGTGTTTGTTGAGGACCGGAAATGTGGAATTCCTTGTCATCTACACTACCTCGAAGAGAATGCTCATAATCCTTGATAGAGGGTGTGAAGTAGCGATCGAATACAATGGCAACTTTACTTGCAGCGTTATGGACAAGGCATTGTAATATTTTCTTTGACACACCTCCAAAACTACGGGGCATTTCTTTAAAAGTATTTAAAAAAAAGAAGCCATCTATAATTACAAGGTTAACTTGGGGTGGCGGTTGCTCCATATCTTCAACTTGTTTCTCTAGCTCGTGAATTAGTACTGACTTATCGGTCTTGTTTAAAGAACCATCTATATGGCACAGTGATAACGACATAGGAGTTATGGGAAAACAAAGTACTTTCTCCAAGTCTATACTCGTGTCAAGAGATAGAGCTAATAACCGTCCGAATAAATCCCGCTGCAATGTAACTTCGTGCACTTTTTCACCAATTTTCATTTTTTTTTTCTTCTTGAGGCTTGCAAAACTTAGCACCTTATTTTTTTTTATTGGCTGGTGAAACCTGTCTGAATTTAAATTACATTCCATTATGAATTGATCGCGCAGAAATGTTCCTCCAGACACTGTATTTAGTAAACAGTTTGTAACTTCTAGAGAAGCAGCTTGCCCCGTTGAAATGTTAAACAACAGATCCTTATCAACTGAAGAAGAGAATGGATTGATGGTCTGCAGGACACTGTTCGAAAAAGCTTCAATTTGGATTTGTTGTTTTTTCATTCGATCTGGGTGTAGATCAGCAGCAATATCATGGTAGTTTCTGTCAAGCCCTGCACGAGTAAGCACATGAGATATGATTCTTGTTCGCGCTCCATGATTTTTAGCCCAACGTTGTCTAGCAGAAATTGAATTTGTGAGGTTAACAATTCCAGTAAGACGACGAGCAGCATCACCATTTATCGTCTGCTCTAGCGTTAAATCCACAGGAATTCGTGAGAAAGGCTTGCTGGTTCTTCTGATTCCAAACGAACCCTTAGCCATTTCAGATCGGAGGCCTGGATGTGTGTTATCTACATGTTGCAGTAAATTTATGTAGTATACTAGCCATCGACTATAGTTTGGTTGATTGTAATAGAAGAATAAGCTGACGATTTTTGCAATGGTATATATGTACAATTCTAAATCTCCAACTCTAATACTTTTAATGAATAAGTGGTAAAGATTTATAAAATCGATGTACATTGCGTAAAATTGCGCCGTTCTTCCGTACTTGCCGTCTAATGTGTCTTCTGCGTATTCTTCATAAGATTGAATGAGACGTTGTGTTTCTGCATGCTGAACTTGAAGAGAGACATCTTCATGAGCCAAAAATGTGGTGAGATATTCGAACACTGATTCGTCAACTGTCAATTGTTTGTTTTCCAAAAATGCTTCGAAATGTAATTGTTGCAATGCCAACGCCACGAGAGAATGCAACCGTTTACATCTGTTATAATTTTTTCCGCTAATAAAACCTGACACTGAACCATTAGCGATCAATTCACATTCAGTCATGATATTGCTCAGTCCACAATCTTCAATAAAAGTACCAACTGCATTAAAAAAAGCCAATTCAATATGAAAGGCCCCTAAATGAATAAAAATGTTATCAAATCTTGGAGATTCTTGTGCTTGAATACAATAACTAGTGCGAGCAATAGCTAGATCATAGGTGATCTGGATGTAGGGAGCTTGACACTCATTTGCAATATCCTGACTCAATTCTAGAGTTTTCAAAACAGTTGAATTGTTGGTGGGAGATTCATTAATTGGAGTAAGATATGAAACTTTTTGAACTCGTGAATCGTCAATCAAAATCTTGCTGTGAAATCCTACCCACATTGGAACATTCGATATTTTATACTTATGTAATAACATCCACGTAACGTCCAGCTGTTTCGACATACTCAAATTGTCTGGGGCTTTATTAAGCTCTGAGATGTCTAGCTGACTCCAGGTGGTAATTTTTAACTTCTTAGTAAATGGATGCATTTCAAAAGTAACTTCTTCAAAAGCCCTGCGTTTTCTTTTTTTTGTTTTTGGAGTAGTAATGGAAAATTCTGGAAAACTACCATGCACAATCTCATCGATTGTTGAATTTTCATTTGCAGAAGGGCTAGAAGATGACACCGGATCCGGATTCTGCACGATATCCTGAAAAATTATTCCCACCGTATCATGCAAAGTATCTTTGCCGTTGAGGGTTTCTACAAAGCGGTCGAAATTGTCGAATGCGACACCAGTATTCAAGTCCGGGCGACGTTGAATATCTTCAGGACATACGTGATCACTATTTACCGTTGAAAATGTCAGCTCAGTCTCTAGCTCTTCTAAAGTTGTGTAAGAGCAACAGTGCCCATATTTTGAAAGTATATTAACAACTTTCTTACTGTTGCATAAGCTCTTCACTGCCAGACCTAGGGTAATTTGCTTCGAAGTTTTAATTTTGTGACCAAAAGCTGCATAAATCAGATCTTGCCCAATGGAAAAAATAGAAAGTTCTTTTTTTTTTTTTCTATTTTCGCGTGCTTTTTGGGATAGATGAGAAACATCACCACAAATGAAAGATTCCAAAAAACAATGAAGAAGCTCTGGCACGTAATCGCACTCTCCCAATATCAAATCTTCAGCTGTACAATTTTCAGGCAATTCTCTTCTGGTTGAGTTAAGAATTTCTTCACGAAGTTGTGTTGCAACTGATCGGATGGTTTCTTTTACTGCCATCGTTTTAAATAAATCCGTGTAAGTTAAAACAGAGGCGGAGAATGGAGCAAGAAACTTTTTTTTTTCAGCGTAAATTATTTTTATCTTATTGTCAAAAGTTTCCATCAATTTTCTTTCCAAGTGACGGTCTGAGAACGAAGAAATATTGATGGAATTAGGTAGTAAACTGCATTGCTGCTCTAACAATTTTTGATATTCTTTTTTTACGAAATCAAAAAACAAACATTCACTATTCTTGACCACTGTTTCTTCTAACATTTCACAAAGAATAGTATACGCAGTATTGGTAACTTTTTTTTTCCTTAGAAATTCGCTATTATCATTCTTATAAATATCGCGTAAATATTGATCCTTGCAACATTTATGGTAGGGAATTTTCGTATCATCAGAGAAAGAACTGAGCTTTTCCAACATTTGTACATCATTTTGTTCCGTGGCCGCGCTTTTCAAATTCTCAATAGTTTTTAATCTATTGACAGCTAAACGAACTTCACGACCATGATGCCGTTTACGCTGTTTTTGGCAAATGAAGCACGTTTGTGATGCTGAATCCTCATGAGCGACAGGCTCATCTGTACTGAATGAATTATTGGAATCCTGAAAGCCTTCCTGAACGTTGCTCGACTCTCCCGCTCTGAAAATTTTATAACAATAATTTAATATTGGTTAAAAAATTTCAAATTCGATAGAAATACCATTTAATATGAAATAAATTATTTATATTAATAATCTATTGTAAAAAATGGTCAATTAAATATTTTAGTTTATATTCAACTTGATAATACATTTTTTTTAATTAATATTTTCTCAAAAATAAATAATTTTATGTGCCAATATTTTATTATGTGCCAAAGAAGTACAACTTCTAACGCGTGTACATGAGTACACACACCATTTTTTTTTTGTATAAAAGTTTAACTAAATATTTTTTTTCAATGAAAAAAATTTTCTATAAATACTTATGAGACTGAAGTTAAAATACAGACAGACAATTGACAATTGTTTGATTTTTCTTTAAAAATAAACTAGACATAGAAAATTATTTATAAAAATCTCATTTATAATTTTTCAGAGCTTCTAAAAATGAAGTTTTTAAATAAAATTATCTTCCTAAATTTTTTTTGTTAAGAAAATTCTAAAAATTATCAGATGTCTCTCAATTTCAGTATTATAAATATTTAATAAATGAAGTCATATTAGCACTTACTCGTCTGTCGATGTACCAGCAACCTCAGTAGACAAGGAATCAACAGTACCATGTGCTTCGGAACACTCTCCAGAATCAGGAGCTTGTGTTTCGGAGCTATTTCCCGAAACTTCCGGTGTATTGTCATGTTCCACTACACTTTGATCTTGTAAATACTGAAAGTCTCGCGGTATTTTAATTGCAGTAAATAATTTATAGCACTGTGCGTGATATAAATCCTTTAATGATGATTCCATCGACATTTCGAGGTTATCATATGTTCCTCGAGACTTTCGGATAACCGGCTTGCTCCGACGATATTCCAAAATATTTACACATTTTTTTAATGTTTCTGCCGTAAATTTAATTGTTTTTTGTAAGGTACGTTCACCACAAAATACACATTTCAAATTAATATCACTCATATTAAATATTTATAAACTTTAATTCACACAAATTATATTATGCGCGTCTGGCAAGAGGCCTGCGGTATATTCTTTTCGGTAAATTGGAGTATCGATACTTTCGAAGTATCGGTACTTACTATAAAAATACCGGTAATCAAAGCGGTAATCGCGACGTTGCCAGCTCTCCGGTCATCGCGACGTTGCCAGTTCTCCGGTCCTAGCGTACTGACCGGGGCGGCGCATGTTTGCCAATTTGTGCATATTTCGCGCGCGGAACTTTGCACTCGACTCGATTGCGAGGTTACGCATTATATTATCGGTAATTATACCGATACTTATTGAAAACACCGGTATTTTAGTACCGATACTGATGAAACTACCGATATCACTTTGTCTGATTATACCGGTACGGAAAAGATACCGGTATAATTTATAACGATACCAAAGATGTACCAGTACCACGTCAAGGTCAGGCGAACCGGTATTTGAAAATACCGATATTCCAAGCCCTGCTTTGAACTGTATTAAACAGTTGCCACACCCTACTAAGAGATGTCGCTAGCTTCCTTGAAAACAGGGGCATGTAATGAACGAAGAATCGTCCATAAAGTTTTTGTTCAGAAATTCAATTATGATTGCACAGATGGCAGTCAAGTGGTTGTTTGTGTGATTAGTTATTGTTGTTTTTAATGTGTTTTGAAGTGTTTTAGTGTTGTTTGTGTATTTTAAGGATAAACAGGTATGTTTTTAACGTTTTTTCATACGTTTGTAACGTTTTACGAACGTTTTCATTCGAAAAAGGTAATTTTACGTAACACGGGAATTCTCGACTTTTTTTTTACTTTCTCTACTTTCACTTTTGAATAGCGATGTGTTTATCAGTAAACAAGTAATAATAGTACATTGTTCACCGAGAGGAGAAAGTGACCGATTACCGTCGAGGGTGTCGTTTGAAGCCCGAGCCGTAGGCGAGGGCTTTAAAACACCCGAGATCGGGAATCGCACTTTCTCTCGAGTGATACATAGTGCTTTATACTACACCTACGAGGAAAATAAAAAACTAACTTGACTTTGACTTGACTTTGACTTTGACTTTGACTTTGTCTTTGACTTTGACTTTGACTTTGACTTTGACTTTGACTTTGACTTTGACTTTGACTTTGACTTTGACTTTGACTTTGACGTTGACGTTGACTTTGACTTTGACTTTGACTTTGACTTTGACTTTGACTTTGACTTTGACTTTGACTTTGACTTTGACTTTGACTTTGACTTTGACTTTGACTTTGACTAGCCAGTGCTTTTTTTTAGCTAGTGGCCAGTGTCATTTTGCGAACTTGGAGATAAAAACTCACTGTAAAAACTTTTTGGCTTTTGATATTTAGGTTACCAGCGCATAGTCTTACCCAAAATTAAAAAAGAAAAACCACGTAAGAAATGGATTTTCATACACTTTTCTCTCCCGCTCAGATGTGTTTTCTCCCCGCATATTTGTTCGATATGCAATGACGTACTTTCTACCGTAAATTTGATAAAGTATCAAGGTACTTTCCGAGCAGGTGTAGTATAAATTAATTTTCGATAGGTAGAATATTTCAAGCAGATTTCATGGAGGTATGATACTATAAATAGTTTTATAGTAAAATATAAAGTAATTATTAATTATATATTACAAGGGGGGCCCGGACCACCCACGATGGCCGACGGGGGGCGGGGCCCCGCAGATTTCCCATTTTCCATTTTCTTTTCGACGCAGATGAAGGGTTATAATAGCAAAAAAAGCCAAAACGTTGGAAACACGTTGTAAACAGTATGCCACGAACGAGTCTTTATGATCAACTGTGATGGCGTCATGGCAACAGAAACCAGAGTGGGGACGGAGTGAGAGTAATAGATAGAGAAAGAGTGAGAGAGGAATAGAAACGCGGAGAAGGAAATGTAGGCATCACGCAGCTGCACGCATTTAACTTTATCGACGAATTTTTGTTATTTCGGCTTGCGGAAATCGTCAGATTATATATTTTTCATTATTCTTGAATTATTTCCTTCAAAATAAAAAAAAAATTAGCTACGCTCGAGAATGTCGAGATGACGTTTTTTTTTTACAACTTTGTTGCCCTCCCCTTTTTTTACGTCACTCTCAAATTGTCAGATTAGTGGAATATACACTTTTTAGGATGTAATTAACTCACCCTACCTTAATCTGACGCGCTCGAGAATTTCTGATGGTCAATTTTTTTTTACTAATCTGATCCTGTATCCTTCACGGGCGGCCTTATATATGGGCCTCATGTTTTGTGGAGGTACTTAACCGGGTACAAGGTATCCCCCTGTATATTAATCTGCCGCGCTTTAGTAAATCCCGAAATCCCCGCTTGGGCTCCCCTACTAATAGATTTAGTAAAAAAAATCCAACCTCTTTGGGGCTAGGTGGCTAGAATGTTATCTGCAGTTGCACACTGTGATGACGTCATCGGTTTACATCGAATATTTCTATCGATATCTTATCATTTGGTATTCAGTATCCAAAGTGGAGATCAAATTGGTAGTCGATCTCCTTGGTGAAATGCATTGCGAAAGGAACTAGTTTCTAGCAGTGTTTGATGATTGGGAAGTGATCGGCACTATTATTCGACTAATTGTTGTGTGAAGTAGTCTAGTAGAATTTGTTCTGTATTTACATTATTTGTATTTTGGTAGTACAATATTTAAATGAACTTTTTGTCTGATTTTTAATAAAATGTAGTGGCATTGATTCTTTTTGATTCCTTGTTTACATTATTGATCATAAAATCATTAGGATTTTTGATTTATTTGCCTAGCTATGTGACCTATCTCCAACTACTGATGAAACAACTGGCTGCCGTAGGTAGGCTTTCTTGAAGAGGGCTGTTGCGGTCGTGCCCAGCCCACGTAATGATCAGTGTCTGCTTTTTAAGTTGGGGTCAACCTTATGTCATACATAGGGTTCACATTGAGATAATAAAGGGATAAAAATGTGTAAACTTGTAATTTTCAATAAACTTAATTTGTAAATGGAAAATACATAGTCTAATCCAGTATCTATATTAATCTTGCTTCCTTTTATAAACTAAAACAAAGATAGATTCAGAACAATAGCTACACGAGCAAATTAGGTAGGTATTCTATCTAGCTAGCTATATCGCGTACCTATTTTTGTTTTCGCACTGAAACCTAACTCCTTTTAGCCTACCTACTTACTCAAAACGTGAAGGTGGGTAGCGTTTAATTTATCTATGGCGAAGGTACGCTAATAATTAAAGATAGTCTTTATTCCCATTCGGTTGGTGGTAAAATGGCTATATTTTAATCAGTCGTATAACGTCGATAGAATACTAGAGACGTTCAGTGGCTTGCTGAAAGCCACCTTTGATGCATCATGTCACAATCTCGTACGGAATACCGAATAAATTATTTTTTCAGTTACACACTCACTTCGGTTGCCCACCGAAGCTGTCAAATTTACGTTTGGCATTTCTTTGTTTACATTTTATTTCAAGTACGAGTTAAATTTCTCGTGGTTTGAGGTAAGGTTTGAGGAGATATAGAACCACCAAACCGCACCACATCACACCAGCCATTGGGAGTACAGTTCACTGGGAGATAATACTCATAATAATCCTACGCTGGGCATGCGGGTTGGGGATCGCAGGGCACACGTTCTCGTACCAGACACTGCTGCCCGCTAGCGGTCAGGGAATTTACCTGTGCCGGTTTGCGCTATGCCGCATACAGCCGGCCGCCAGAGCCTCATTAGTTTGTTATACAGCAGGGTGCAACACGGGCAGGTGAGATTGGCTTGGATTCCAAAGATGGAGGTTGGAACCGCTTACACCCTCATATGGTACAAGACAAAAGAACCACGTTCTATACTAGGTAGGCCTAGAAATTACCTACTCAAGACAACAAAGCAAACAAATCCGGCTTCTACAATACTTTTCTTAGCACATTTCATCAGGGAGTTCCAGTTGCATTCTTGCGGCTCCATCTTCAGACCCTCGTCATCAAGATTATATGGCTTCATGTCAAATAATTTTGCATTGCCATCCGATTTCCAAATGCATGCAAAATAGCTCATTCAAAAACCTCGAAGTAGGTTAAATTTAATTACCAATAACCTTAAGGTTAACCTAACAGTATACTTTTATCTATAGGTAAAACTAAATAAAAGATAAAAAGTTAAATATATTTAGGATATTACTATATTTTCAGGTAAGTACAACCTTAGTAAACCTAGGTACGCCTTTTCCTGCTTCACGTCCTCGCCAGCAGAAGAAGCGCAAGTGTCTCGCTAACCTCAGCCATCGCTTCCGGCGCCTTGCGTCGAGTTCCAACGCAAGAGTTTGGAAAAATCGAAGGTCAATGTCCCTGACAGGAATGAGGTCGATAGTGAAGACTTTATCCTAGTGGAGAAGATACGTCGACACTTCGACAGAGATTCGGCCCGCAACAAGCGCAGTACCGCCGCGATACCAGCCGACTATCAAGATCTGCCTCTCCCGTTTTGATGAGACGACCGGGGTCGGTGTCAGGGGTCGGTCCCAATGTCACTTCAGAGGCTGGAGAGCAGTAGAAATATTGGTTTCAAGTCCTACTCTCCAGATTCTGGCAAAGCACATGGATGTAGGTACTCATGGATCCGAATTTCAGCCCAGTGATTTCAGCCAGCTATAGAGAAGCGGCACCGAAGCAGATGCTATGGCGAATAGCTATGGGCTTTTGTAATCATATTTATATGTGCCTGAAATAAACGATTATTCATTATCTTATTTATTTGTTTTAAAGTAAATGGAGCGCTCACATAGATGGGTTACCAAACAGACTTGGTTCTACAGCTTAGGCAGTAGCTAGGATCTTTTAACAAGGCTTATTAGACCACATCGGTCATAGTAAATCTAGTAAGGCAGTCTTACTAAGACAGATTGAATACCGCGTGGTGTAATAAGCCTTTTTCTGACGTAGAATCAGATTTGTTAACTAGTTTATTTCAGCTACTTCCACAGCATTGTCTTACAGCATTGAATTGTGGGAAAATGTTGTAGATATGAAGACCATATTATTTTGTGCTGCAGAAGATGGCTGTTCGTTTATTGAGCAACTACTTTGCTAGGCTAACGAAATAATAATTGAAAAACTTTGTCTTGAAAAAACAATGTTTTATTGCTCCTTACTTATTAAGCGTACACTCAGGTAGGTAATTCTGAGGACGGAAGGTAGTCCACCAATATTCAGGTAGCTATGCGCGGTGCTTAGCTATAGCTATCAAAATAATCTCGATTGGTGTTCTAGTTATTAAATGTGAAACTTTGTTTGGTTGGATGTATGTAGTCGAGAGACTAGTTTGGTGAAACTTTGTTTGGTTGGATGTATGTAGTCGAGAGACTAGTTGCCCTCGTCTCGACGCATAGGGTCGTTTTCTTGTCCCGCGAGTATTCTTTCGATTGCAGACGCGATACTCTCCAGCGCAGCGGAGCCATTTGACGATCTTCAACCTTGAACCGACTCCACTCTAGATCGTAGGCCCAAAGCAACGGGGTAGTCTCCCATTTTGAAGAACTATAAAAACAAAATATGTGTTAAATGATAATAATATAATAATAAATAGTGGATGTAGAGATCCAAAGATCGGGCTTAGTCGCGCTTTCTGGAAAAGGCATAAGTCCAGCGATATTTTAATATTTTGACATTCATTATGGACCAGTGGCTTAGCCAACACTAAATTGCATTCCAATTTTGGTTTTTAATAATGAAAATATGGAAGAGACATCCTCTTTGAGGTAAGGGACGAATAGCCAGCTGAGCTGAGACGCAAGAGGTAGTGGTTGCGGGATCGATTTCCTCTGCAAGACAATGTTTCCATGATCTGCAATTTTTTTTGTTCCATGTCTGGGTGTTGTGGTGGGTGGACTCGTAGTTTCGGATACCCACGAGAAGGGAAGGATTTGATACACAGGAGAATATGATTGTGTTGGGTCAAGCAATACTATGTTTCTATCTGCCTGTTGGGTGTTTCTTTAAGTTTACTGTATACTTAACTAAATGTGTTAAGCACCTGTGTAACCTGTACCTGTGTAAGCCTATTTATAGTAGGTATTATTAAGTCTTATTTTTTATAAATCACTTTTCACAATACAATCACTTTCCTTATAATGAAATCTCACAAAAAAATGACATTCATGCCGTCAAACGATTGTCAAAACTCAAAAATATTATCGATAAAACAATAGAGACGTCCGATGATTTTCTGAAAGGCACCCATACATATCGACTGTAGTGAATACCGAATAAATTATTTTTTCAGTTGCCCACTCATTTCAGTTGCCAACCGAGAGTCGGTTGTACACTGAGCTGTCAATTTTACTAAATAGGGGGGCAGGTAGGTATGAAATATACAAGTCAAAACCTAACATACATACGAGTAAGTACAAACAATGATATTAGATAAAAGATAGATACCTATTTAATTTTTTGATTGATATTTTCTTTTGTCTAAATATTATTGTTTTCATTGTAAGATGCAATAAGTAGGTACGTAATTAATCACTTACCATTTCACATACTTAGATATTTTATATTTTACTAGCTTATCTACCTACATATAAAAAATATGTACGTAGGTAGGTAATTAGAAGGTCAGTTGTTTAATAAGCTAGTAATAATTATACAAAACGTAATGTAAAACGGCAAGTGAGGTACCTACGTGTATCTATTACAATGAATACAACAATACTGATACAAAAGAAAAAAACATTCAAAGTTTTCTAATACAAACCTTTAGAAGTAAGAGTTACCTTTAGAGCTTTGTTACACAAAGTGCACTTAGCTGTAGACTCCTGAAGATCAAAATAATCATAGACACTATTAGATTTTGGTCGCCCCATCTTTCTTTTTCGTCAAGCTAAGCGACACGTGCGTGCACCTTGGTCACTGTCGAACCTCGCAATCGAGTCGAGTGCAATGTTCCGCGCGCGAAATATGCACAAGTTGGCAAACACGCGCCGCCCCGGTCAGTACGCTAGGACCGGAGAGCTGGCAACGTCGCGATTACCGCTTTGAATACCGGTATTTTTATAGTAAGTACCGATACTTCAAAAGTATCGATACTCCAATTTACCGAAAAGAATATACCGGTATTAGCGCTATAGTACCGGTATTATTGGTACCGGTATCAAACCCTGGTTGACAGGAAAGAAATACTTTAATGTTAGCTCCAGTTTTCAAAAAGTTTTCACTAAGATTTTATACTCGCTTCTGCCCGCGGCTTCGCACGCATGGTACCTGGATAAAAAATAGCCTATAATGTTATTCTTGGTGTAGCTCTACATAATGTGCAATGACAATTTGTTATATAGGTACACCTAGTTAACTACCTACAAAGCCTCGGTCTGCCTACTATAAAACCATATTGCTAAATTTACCCTTAGACAGGGTTTATGTGAGATACCTTACCTAGAACCTGTAACACAATGCAATTTAACACCATGTAATTTACTCCGGTGATCTTCGTAGTTCATCTTGGTTAAGCAACACTCCGCCCGGACACTACTTATATGGGTGATCTGGATGGCATTTAGATCTGAGCGCTTCCGCCCTTTGGAAGGCACGTTAAGATGTTCTTCCCGGCTTTTTCAGTTGTTAGCCATGTCGGAGGCTTTCGGGTGGCCTAAAAATTCCGACATCAGAGTTGGCCACTACTTCATACGAAGAAGAAGAAGACCAATATGTTCCATGCCTCAATTCATATGTTTCATCATTATCATCAGCAGCAGCATTAATAGCTTGTTATATTTCCCAGCCAGAACGATGAAGACCTTGTAAAAGCAATAAATTTATTGTATTGTATTGTATTTGTATCTAAATTTTGCGTGAGGGAGAAATAAACAATACTCAATATCTTTCGCCTTTATTATATTAGTAAGATTGCTAGCCTTTTATGTACGTATTTTCTACAGATTACATTTGTTATGTTTAAATACCGAAATTAATTTTTGATTACTGTTTTTAGGGTAAATCACCATGATCACCACGAAGGCTGCGGAAAAAATTTGCGTTGGACTGCTAAGCTATTAGAAGATACGCGAAAAACTGCGAGCTCTTGGGGAAAAAAGTTGGCGTTTAATAAAAAAGTAGCGAATTTAGAAAATATGATTGCAGAATCGAAAGCATTATTTTCTAAATGTTGAAGTTTTGGAGAAATAAAAATATATTTCCTATAATTCTATTCTTTTTTGTATGTATGAATTTTGAAAGCGTATACATGAAACATAAAGACATGCGTTAACGACAACTTAGGACACAAATAAATAATAGGATATTTTTGCCGTTCTGTAAAAATCAATGCAAAAGATATCTTTATTCATGTCCGTTAAAATATTCAATAGTCTCCCCGAAGACATGAAAGATTTGACACTTAGCCTTATTAAAATAAGACTTTACAAATGGCTTGTAGATAAATGCTTTTATACGATCAAACGAATTTACTAAAACTAAATAATAATTTACTATTTATTTTTATTTCTTCATTTGAATGGTTAGTTTTCATTTTGACAAATATTTATTAAGTAATCTCGATTGTCAACTTAATTATTGTTAATTAAAATTAACCGATATTAATGATAATTAATGACATATATACTTATAACAATTTAATATTTGCACGCTTCTGAAATGAAGTATAAGTATGCGATCCACATAGCCTTTAAGATCCTTTCCTTTGTAATTACCATACTTTTATGCAAATAAATATAATTTGATTTGAAAATTATATAGGTAGGTGCATTCAATCAAATTTGCTAAACATTCTTCCTTCCCTAATATATTACCAAAAGTCATTAGAACTTGTTAGTGAAGGTAGATTATAAATGAAAAAAAAATCGTGTAAATGAAAAAATTGATAGATTAATACTTTACCTGCAGTATTAATTGATAGATTAATACTTTACCTGCATGACATTAATTTCTTGTTAGATATATATTTTACCCATTATCAACATCAGCCTATAGCAGTCCACTGCTGGACATAGGCCTCCCCTAATGAGCGCCTGTCCTGTCCCTGTCCTGAGCTCGACGCATCCAGCTTCTACCAGCAGCATTTCGCAGATCGTTACCACCTGGCCGGAGGGCGTATTATCAGTATATTTTACCCAAATCTATGGAAATTTTAATTATCTGGCAACCCTGCAGTTAAAATGAGAAAGACTCGGGTCTTAATCTATGGCTGAACCTTTGTATTGTTATTTTCAAGGCCGCCGTGAAAATTTGCTATTTTGCTCTATCTTCATACATTCAATCATTTTAAATCTTCAAATATGTTGAATAGTGCGAGCGAGAGGGAAGTTTGACCTGTAGTTTTGCCATAAATGTCAAGAGTGAGAGGCGTTACGATCAGCGTTGCCAGAAGTTTACCTTTCTTACATTTTTCGTAACTTTTGGAGCCCTGGCGTGACATGTAATTTTTATATATATGGCAATTTTTGTAACTTTTGAGAAAAACGATATTTGCAATACAAGATTCTTATTGGAAAACCGTTTACGAATGCATCCAAACTCTTTAAACTCTTTAGCATAATCAGAGACGGCTGTGAATTAAACGCACCATGACAAAATGAAACATATGCTTGTGCCTACTTCCCGAAATCACACCGTTCACGAGTTCGAAACAAATATCACTGATTGCCTGTAGACGCACTTCGTCTAACTAGTAGAAGCATGTCGTCTCACTAGAAGAAGAACATTTTATGACTAGAAGACGACCGGCCTCTTGAAGGCCACCATTGTTTACCACGGCATGATTCAGTACATTGACGATATATTTCGATCGCTTGGCACCATCCGACTCAGCGCGTTGAGGCAAAAACACTTTCGAAACGACATCAGCAACCAATGACGCCTCGTCTTAGACGAGCGAGCTTTAGCTTCGAGACGAGGCGTCATCTCGAAGCTTAAAACCGAGACGTCGCGTCGGTCGTGTTTGGCACGGAGTCTCAAATAGAGACGACACAAATGATAAGTCATATCATGCCATGGGAACTGGTCCCTCGTTCTAAAAACGTCGCGTCACCTTAGTCGCATTGTCACGAAGTTTCAAGTTGAGACGACACAAATGATAAGTTGTCTTACACAAATGCCTTATGAATTGACTCCTTTTGTAAAAAAGTTGTCGTGCGTATAGTACATAAGTTGTATCATGCCACCAGAACTGACGCCTCGAACTACTTCCACATATTATGGAAATATATGAAATGAAAAATGAAATGAAAATTTCATTTCATGATTTAATTACGTTACAAGATTTATTTACGTTGCAGTTGTTACCTACTGTAAGAAAGAAAGAAAACTTGCTAAAGCTAACCCAGTAAAAGTAGAATATTAAATGCCAAAAGTGATTGTTGGTTTGAGACGGATTAGTTACTGTGTATTCATACGAAGTGCCCGCAGAAATACGAGCCCAAAGCATAAAGCTTTTAATCCCCTCACGCTTGAAGAAAGGATATTAGATGTTAAAAATATATTTGTTTCGTAAGCTTTGCATACTAGAGAGAAGTTTACGAAATGACTTCTGAAGTGGTTTGGCACAGTCGGCGTTCGTGCAAGCGACCAATTTGAAATACTATCTTAGGTAGGTACTAAAACACCCTGGTTATCCTGGTTTCGAGTCCTTTAACGTTTTAGGGTTAAATATTAGGGAAAGCTATAACTCTGCAGTTGACAAGCGAATATCTGAGTATCACAAACAACAATAAACAAGGCGGTACGGGATCCAAGATATTATTGAATTCAATGAGGGAAATTCTATGCCTGCGAGAAATTAGAATGCCATAATTCTCCGAGGTTATAAATTGGTTTGGCAGACAGCTTATCTCGTGAGAAGGCCCTTCCCAAATGCTAATATTATCGAAACTGTTCAGTATTTGTAGCACACCACAGATAGTTTATTCGCACTTGAAGTCTGCAGTGGTACCTGTTTACATCAGCGAGGATGTGGCCGACCTTCAATGCAAATTCACGAATGCATTTAGCAAGAGTACAGACTAGGATAGATCGTTGCTCCCGCAGCATTAAGAGCGCGATTACTTTTGTCTTTTCGTGACGTCAGAAGTTTGCTCCAAAAGGGGGACAAAGCCTTCGGGAAGCCGGATCTTCAAGAGCAAACGGAGGCACCCTTTGAAATTCTCCATGATCGAGAAAATTTGGTTGATCTTCGCATGAAACTCCAGCCACCAGATGCAGAACTCTTAAGCCTTGTGATTTGGAGGATTCTTTCCGGTTCAAAGAATTGAGACTAGTTTGAAATTGACTAGAGTCTGAACCTTAAAAACTGAATTGGCTGCGATGGCATCACTGGGAATAACGTCCCTATACACAACAGACAAAGCAAGAAATCCAGAGACCTCGTTAAAGTGCATATACGTACAGAAATAAGGCAAATGTGTGTGTCGATGCGGAAATAAAACTAGCTCCGTCGAACATAGCGCCACACATTTTTAACTATAGCAGCCCAATTTAAACGGAGGATTAGTTGCACACGCCATGGTAAAACGACACCTAAAAAGCGAAGAAAATCGTTTCATGGACTGATTGTCCATGTCCAAATAACTTTTAAATTATCATGGTTTTGAACATTATCCCAAATCACGTTATGTATCCAGTTACTAGGGTAAAAAAAAAACTGCAGCAGTTGCCTCTCATAAAATTGGACCAGTACAGACCAGTAGTGTAACTCAAGAATAACTATTGTGTTTAAGACCGTATCGTATACCGGCAGATAGTAAACACGTCTCATTGTGGTTCAAGCGAAGGCTCGAACCTAAATAGAACAGTTTTCCCCCGAAGGGTAGAAAACGTATATATAGGTTTCAGCCGAAGCTTGAACCAAACATTTTAATGGCCTTGCTGGCTCAGGTACTGAAGCAAATGGCCACTTAGTATAAAACAAATAAAAAATTACGTACTAATTGAAGGCCGCCTGGCCTGGTGGTTAACTGAGTGCCTTATATAGGGTGGGGTTATGGCACAGGGCACAGAAATGACCAGACCGGCAACATGTTTTGGATATTGCATGGTAAGTATTTATTAATTATGAGGTAAATATCCAGACATAAAGCGTAGTTTTCTTTTTACATTTTGTATTTACCTATTAAAGAAAAATTTCGCTAAAAGTTTGCAAAAATGACGAATAAAAACACAATAGCGTAGTTATCTATGGTAAAAAAATTAAGGCACGCTTTTCTCGCTTTCTCAATTTTGTATTCTTCATCTAGGTGGTACAGTTACCTACGTGTTTAAGAAATTGCAAGCGTATTCTTTGTCTTGTTTCTTTTGTACACCTTTACAAAAAAATATATTGGCTCGCTGCGCTCACCGATTTCGTTTAAAGTTCAGGAGCATCTACTTTTATTCCTTAAGGGTATCTAACTACGCACTGTAAAGTAAAGCTATGTATGATACAAATCGCCCTTACTCACTTTATTGGGTGTCGGTTCAGCTTGCGATCATCGGCTATCGTATCTGAGGAACCAGGGCCTAACGGCAAGGTGACGGATCCGTACCATTCGTTCCATGTTTTGACCGTAGATTCTATGTCAAAATACGAATCTTTTGCTTCTAAGTAAGATTTTTTGGGGGGCACCCGGACCCTTTGAAAAATATTCAAATAGACACAAATGCCTACTGAACCTAAAAACACGTATATTAAAAAAAAACTACAGATCTCACACTACGCGCAACTAGCAAAGGCATTGAAAATATAATATTAAAGCACACGATAAAATTAGACTTTGTCGTCAGGACGATTGACGTGTGATTGAAGTGTGTGACGTGTGAACAGAGCGTAGACTGGCCTCGCGTGAAAAGGCCCTTCTATGGCCTACAGTTTTTGTCCGTTGGCCTCCTAAGATGACTCAGCTGTAGCTTACAACAACTGTAGCTTAATTCAATTCAAGTTTCTTGAATAGCGAGCTCAAAAAAATGTTATTGGGAAATTCTCGATTAAATTCAGTGAAAAAAATTTTGAATTTAGACAAATTTTGCTCATATCTGCAAACCACAGGCAAATGTCACAGTGAAGAAGAACACTATTTTTGTTATATATGCCAAAAATTTACTTAAATTAATTAAAAATACGAGAACAACTGTGTTTTTATTATTTTTAAGCTATTGCATAGCTTCTATCGAGGGCCTTGAGCGCGGGGACCGAATCAAGAAATTCCGTAACGAAAAAAAACCTCACGCTCCCCACTCCGACGGGCACGGAGGTGTGGCTTGAAGGCCGTGCATTGTCTAACATCGTTTCTTTTCGGCAGTCGTCGACACGGTGTTTGTGTGCGTGCAACTAGACGTATTTTTATTTAATAAAAGAAAACAATTTGTTTTCTTATCGGTCACCACGCTCAAAAAGTGTAACTTGAATTAATATCAAAGAAAAGGAAATACTGCATAAATAAAATAAATAAATAATTATAATTGCATAAGTTGATACAAAATGCTATGCAATAGCTTTACCGCGGCAGTCCCCGAGTGCCACACGTCTTTTTTTTTATCTCTAAAACTGACCGAGATATAAAAGTGCAAAGTTAACATTTTCGGTCTAAGCCGCGAACCGAGCACGATATCGTTGATGACGTCAAGTGTCCTACCACCGCGCGAGTGACTCGGGGATTCAAAGCTATTACCCGAATGTGCCCATCGCGCGCGGAACTACTTTGTTTATTTTGAATAAGAAACTATAAAAACAACTTTATTCCAGCTAATATATACTGTGTCGTGCATCAGTGTAAAAATACGGCTACAAAAATACCCGAAAAGTTGTTTTTTACGTTCCTAAGGATCCAAAAATCTGAAAAAAATTGACAAATGCGATGAGAAGAGCCCCCGTTAGGGCCAAAAACGACAGTATATTGTTGTGAGGCTCATGTCGATGTAATTATACAAATACCATGTAAAATACTAACTAAGTAGCAGGTACTTAACCTTGCCATGTGAAACACTAACTAAGTACCTGGTAGGTAGACTAGGTAGGTACTTGGTTAATGCTAGTAACATGCTTTTTAGGGTTCTGTACCCAAAGGGTAAAAACGGAAACCCTATTAGGTGCTAAGACTTCGCTGTCCGTCTGTATGTCTGAATGTGCATCTATCTGTCACCAGGCTGTATCTCAAGAATCGCGATAGTTAGACAGTGGAAATTTTTATTTTATATTTATATTGGTAGACCCTTGAAATATTCACAGAATATTTTGTATATATATTTAGGTACTTAAAAAATAAGTAATTAAATTAAATTTAAATTAATTAAGGGGGGCTCCTCGATACATGTACATAATATATTAGTAAGTATGTCGTATGTAGGGTACGCGACTCGCAATTTATGGAACCATTCCAAGGTTAATGATCTCTTTATTTTTTATAAAACATTCTACCACCATCAGACCGTGAACTATGGGAAGGTTGTTACATTGACCTTTTTGAAATCCTTCTTCCATTTTAGTTTTAAAACAAAAATTTACACAATACGCTCAATCAATCAGCATTATTAGAAATTAATAAAAAATAACCAGAGTGCACGAGAGCAAACAACTTAGCAGCGAAATGTACTACGGACGCCTGCCGCGCCGAGCCGAATAGGAGTGGTGACGTCACGCGCTACTCACGATCACTGATGAGATTTAAAAAACCTACGTAGACTTCCGACGGTAATATTGCACCGATCGATGTGAAATAAAAACTAGAATAATGTGTACGGTCTAGACTTTGATTTGACTTACGTAAAAATATGATATTTTAACCTTGTTATCTTCTTCATTTAATAAATCGGGGATCAGGGAAACAAACATTTTCAATGTTAAAAACGATAATGTAACTTTTGTAGCAAAAATGTAACAATTCAAGAAACGAAACGTGACTTATGACTCCAAGGTACTGGCAGCACTATATTCATTCGTTCGTTCAAATCGTTCGCTACGCTGCCTGCTTTGCGCTAATTTCTTTTTGTTTGTTCTCTTGGAATTTTCTGAAATCCCTGCGAGTTTTATTGAGAATGACAAGTGAGGAATTTTATTGAACGTCGAACAGGTACTACATACTAAAAGTATTGAATAGAGATTAGCAGGCAATCTGCCATTATGTGCGTAGCTTCTAAACATTAGAATAGAACGCCGCTAACCAAGACAAGATGGCAAATCCTCATGAGGTGGTGATCGAATTGGGGTCTTCGGATGAAGAGGCGGAGCCGGCTCCAAAGAAGGTAAGGGTATGTTGTGACCTTAATATTTGATTGAATTATAAATTTTCACATTTTTAACTTAAAAAATTCCCATTTGCCTGTATTTTTCAGAAGAAACCAATGCCCAATGCTATGGTACACATACCGAACAAGCTTCCTGGAGTAACCATAAAGCCAGCCGGTAAACCTAAAATAAATCCAGTATCAATTGCCACAAATACAGCTATTGGAAAAGGAATCACAGTCACTAAACTGCCAAGTGGTGGTAAATTATCAAATCCCTTTGCAACCAAAAGTAAACAAAATGGAAAACCAAGTATGCGGCATCCAATTATCCAAGCACCTCGATCTGTTATACCACATATTGCAAACTCTGCTCTAACAATCACACCTACATTGAAAAGAGGACAGCAATTACCTATCGGCAAAATGCCTTTAAAAATTGCGACCGGAATCGTTACAGCCCCAAGTCGAGTCAGACAATCACCTCAAACTTCACTACCACCAGGTATCACAGTAAAAAGAACAAGCCAATTACAATCAGGCATGAGACCTAATTTAAAAGCAAATCCTGTCAGTATACAAGCAAAGAATAAAACTATCCGAGCTTCTAAAAGGCCTAAAACTAGTGAGATGGTTTGTGTAGATCTCGATGATGATGATGCAACACCGTCTACTACAGGTCCACAGTGGTACTTGAGACCAGAGGATCAACAAAATGACAAATCTATAGAGTCTGAAGAAAAATCTGCTGATTTAAAGGAAACCAGCGAAGCAGTAGCTGCTACAGCTGAAAGAGAAAGTGCTGACATGGAAAAGGAAAATAACAAGGAGCCGGAGACACCAAACTACATAGAAATCACCATTGAAGATAGTCCTGCTAAACCTCCTAAGAGTAAACGTGCTTGTGAGGTAACAGATATGGCAATTACTGTTGATGACAGCCCTGTGAAAGGTGCAGCTGAGAAACCAGCCCCTGACAATTCAAGTGATGAAGGCACTACTAGTAGCAGCAAGGATAAAAACAGCAAAAAGAAATTAGAATACCCAAAGGCTGATAAAGTTGCAAACACAGTGGAAATTGAAATTGAGTTGACCCCTGTACAGAGCAATGCCAGACAAGAAGATGGCACAATACCACAAGATGCAGGTGAAGATGCAGAAATTTTAGAAATAGAGGAATCTCCTTTAAAACTTCCTGAAAGTTTACATACAAGTACACCAAAGAAAAAACTTCAGAAACCGCAAAAACCCCGTGTTGCAAAACCACAGTTACAATTGATTAGCAAAACTACTTCTCAATCTGGACTCAAGTTGAACGAAAATAAAACTGTTCATCCAATAACACCTGGAGAGTTCCATCCTATTTATCAAAGCTTTATAGACCTCTGTTTCAAACTTGAAAACTCAGAGGATATGAGAAAAATTGTGGAGAAGAAAATAAAAGCTTATTATAAGCAGGTTCCTAAAGACTATACAGAATCTGAAATGTTTATTGATATGGTGGCGAGTAAAATTAATGCAATGAAGGCTGGACCTGAGAAGATGTATTTGTATATAAAGGATGTGGTTGATGAACTGAATATGCAGAGGAAAATTGCCAAAACTCAGCCAGTAGCTAAGCTAGATACTGTCAATGAAGGTATACACTTTTTTGTATGTTCTGCTTATATTTATTTATTTATACAGAGTAGCCTATCTTTTATTCCTGGATTAGAATTACACACAACTGCCTGTTCAGTGGTTTCTTCACATTTTGCATATTTTTTTTCTTCAACATATTAGTAGGTTATGGTGTATAATTGTTTACCAGTCATGCCTTCATGATCGTCCAGAATCTTTAAGAAAATCTATTTTCTCATTGAGACCTACACTATGGTGTAACAGACTTCTTACTTGGCTTTTAGGAAAGAGTTTTAAGCATCTTAAACTGCTGCTTATCTCTATAGATTCAGTGGTCCAAGTGTTGATATGCCTTGTGAATGACTTTCATCAACTAGACAGATAAAGATATTAATTATTTATGGTCTTATTTATAAAATTCTGTCAAAAGTTAAACAATGCTTAGACAATTGCTATCTCTCACCGTTGGATATTGACAAACTGTGACAGGGCTAACTTTAAGCAATGGTTAACTTTGAATAGCGTTTATAAGTATGATGGTTAATGTTTTAACAAATAAGAGAGAAAAGGTGCATAGAACATGGTGGGATGTGGGTTACAGCAGCAATCGACTCAACATAATATATATTGTTTTAGCAGCTGAATAGTGAAAATATAGGGTAATGGGGAGCATTAGACATGCAGTAAGAGTGGGTGATGTTTAGTGGCATTTAGATCTGAGCCCTTACATATTTCGAAAAGCATGTTAAGGTGCATATTGGTCCTGGCTTTTTCAGTTGTTAAGCCATGTTGGGGACTTTCAGGAGCCCTAAAACTCCGACTCCAGAGTTGGCCACTAGCATGAGCTAGTTCTATATATGAATGAAGAAGAATCTTACGTCGATTAAGTTGTGAATTTTACTATTCTAAAATCCATTTGACAGTCCTAAAAGTGTTGTTTTTTCCTTTTTTCAAGGTGGAAATGACAAAAATCGCTATAATTTTAGAGCTGTCAAATTAAGTTAACTTTAGATAGGTAAACAATAGAATCAACACCAAAATTCATATAATATTTGCTTAAGACTCCAAGCAATCTCTAATCCTTGACTTATAGAACCTGGTGAAGAAAATGTATTTCATCATAATGCTGTTTTCAGAACAAGAAAAGTTCCTGTATGGGGAGGAAAGTGAGTTTGACTCCAAACGCCAAAGACAAATCCGTAAGCTTGAGAAAACTCTGAAGAAACTGCACAGAGCCATACAGAAACTAGAAGAGCAAGAAGTTGACTTTGATGATGAAGAGGACTCTGTATATTTACTGACTGAGAGGTTCGCATTTTGCTTGTTGAACATGAAAATTTAGAATTTTTTTATAGTTTCAAAAGCACTAGATAAATAATGAATTGTTGTACCATTTGTTAGGCTTTGTGAACAATGAATGTGATATGATTCCTCTGTCTATCATAATCATAACATAATGGTGGTATGGATTTTAACAATCTCCTACATATTGAAATAATCATGTACTAATAGATGCATAATGGTTTGAAACTTTATAATATTGTAATTGGACAACATAAGGCCCAATGACTATCAAACTAATTACATGGGCATCTCAAAATTTAATCTAAAAATTAGGTTCCAACGCTAGGTTTAAACTTTAAAGCAGATCTTTGAATGTCATCTATCATTTCTAAATCCAACTATTTAATTATCATTGTTCTCTTTGTGCAGTGAAGAAGGCACTTCCATGGAAGCTCAGCCCCTTGAGAAAAGTGACCTCTTAAAAAGGTGTGTGGAGAGATTTATACACTTTATTTTGCAATTTCTTTATTTTATTTCATTTTTCTTTATTACCTTTTCTGTTAGTATGTTCTTTTATTTTATTAGTTTGAGCATTAAGTGTTGTGAATGGCATTGCATACAATTTTATATCTCTCCATTTCTTATTTATCTAGTGCTTATTATTTTATGTCTGCAGCATAAAATAAACAATTTCAATATGGTTGCATTACATCAGTGTATTTGTATGCAAGTCAAGTTGACCATGTCATTTTAACAAGTATTTCTATTGAGGTGCTCAGAAGTAGAAGAATTCAGCCATTGTATTCTATTTTATATTAATATCGCTCATTTAAATAGCAATGCGACATCCTTGTCGAAATAAAATTGGTCAAATATTGTTTTTATTACTTTTCAGTATCGAAAAAGTTGACTACTAGCTATTTTCTTAGACATGTCGTTTATGCTAGGTGATTTACTATGAGAGGAATTTGTTTACGAATGTGGGGTTCATTTCGTTCTGTTTTTTAGGTACAAAGAGAGAATGATCCGAGTTCACGCAAAGTTCTGCCAGTTGACTAACACAAAGATGCCATCAGAACCACGTGTGCAGATTGATGCTCGACCAGGCCAACCCAAAGGTCCAGCGAAGCGATTAGAGAAGTGGATTAACAAGAAAGTACCCATTGGTACGCCATTACCTTTCCCAGATTTCCATGATGTTTTACGATGTGTCAGAGACGCAAACCAGGAGGACAAACTCGGATGGAATGAGGCCGATATCATGGAAGAAGGTATGATAATTTCATTATAGTAACAACAGCAAACGACAATAGTACCAGCATATAACAGTCGACTGCTGGACATAGGCCTCTCCCAATAAGAAGTGGGATATGCCCATAATCCCTACGCTGGGCATATGGATTGAGGATTGCAAGCAAAGCTTTTCGCACCGCCAACTCCGCTGCTTCCTCCCGTCGGTGGTTAGGGATTTAAGCTGTGCCGGAGTTATGCTGCGCTATGCCGCAATCAGCTAGCCGCCAGAGCCTTGTTCGTTAGTTAGCAGGGTATACCATGGGTAGGTGAGGTTGGCTTGAGTTCCGAAGGTGGCAATGGAACCCCTTTTACCCCTATTTAGTAACAAAATAAAATATTTTTACTCAGAGGCTCAAACACGAAATAGTAATCGTACGTGTACGACGTAAAATGTTGGCCAATTTTAAGATTTAAAATAACATTTAATTATTGGCCTCAATTTTTCGTTACGCTTGCGATACTACTAGGTTAAAATATTCGTGATCAGGGGGTTCATCTGCTAACTCTGTTGAAAACAGAAATTATTGACGATCCTGTGTTTACAAACTGTGACAGTGTGTCAATTGACGTTCATTGAATTTGGATGGATGAAATGTCAAAGTTTGTAAAAACAGGATCGGTTTCAATAATTTTTGTTCGCAACAGGGTTAGCCGATAATCCCCCAGATCAGTTATCATCCTACTGAAACCTATTTTAGATATTCCTTTACTTTTCACTTACCTTCAACATCTGTTTAAATAATAAAGCCGTATAAAATATAGTGAAATAAATAATAGTGGTCCGGATGGTATACCGGCGCGTGTGCTGAGACGCTGTGCACCAGAGTTGTCGCCGGTGCTGCTACGCCTGTATCGCCTCTCTCTGGAGAAAAAGATCGTACCTAAGTCCTGGAAGCTTGCCAATGTGCAGACAGTCCCCAAAAAGGGGAGAGGAGCTGACCCTTCCAACTATCGACCTATCTCCATCACCTCTATAATGTGCAAGGTTATGGAGAAAGTACTTAACCATAAGTTCCTGACGTACCTTGAAGCTAATGACCTTCTCAGTGACCATCAATACGGTTACCGCCGGGAACGATCAACTGGCGATCTTCTCGTGTACGTCACGCACTTTTGGGGAGAAGCCATCAAGAAACATGGGGAAGCAATAGCTGTTTCTCTTCACGTCTCGAAGGCATTGGACTGGGTTTGGCACGCGAGTCTGCTTAACAAACTTCCAGCGTACGGTTTACCTCCTGATTTCTGTGCCTGACTTCTTGAGTGAACGGTCTATCAGAGTGGTCATTGATGGATGCTCCTCGGACTACTTTGCCATCAACGTCGGTGTTCCTCAAGGGTCTGTTCTCGTTGTGACTCTTTTCCTGTTACACATTAATGACTAGCTTCAGCTGGGCATTATTGGGTATGCAGATGACAGTACCGTCACAGAGAGATGTATACGGCTGGATCCGACAATCGGGAAGTGTGTTCTCTGAGAGAGGCCATGGTTGAGCGGACAAATCGGACTCTCGATCTTGTCTCCCAATGGGGTGACGACAACAAAGTCGATTTTAACACCTCTCAAACACAGGCATGTCTTTTCTCGGCGAAAAAATGTCTATTTGACCTTGCTCCCACTTTTCGTGGTACAACAATTAAAGTAACCGGAAGCCTCGAACTTCTTGGCATAGAGTTGAGGGCTATTCTCAACTTTGGCGCTACAATTGAGTCTAAAGCACTAACTGCGGCCAAGAAACTAGGCATCCTAAACAGGGTTAAGCGAACACGCACAATGGACCTACTGGAGTCCAATTGCGGAAAAGGGAGTCCATTTATATTTACAGGGTTAAGCGATAGTTCACACCTGGACACCTGACACTGTATTAAGCTCAAGTCCAATCCTGTATGGAGTATTGCAGCCACCTTTGGGAGGGCTCAGACAAATATCAACTTGCCGCACTAGACTCAGTTGAACGCAGGGCTAAGAGGCTCATTGGTCAAAAGTATCTTGCTAAAGCAAGACTCGAGAGCTTGAGCCATCGTCGCGAGGTCGCGTAATTGTCGGTCTTTTATAGATTGAACTTCGGAGAGTGTGCGCAGGAGCTACATGACCTTATTCCGCCTTTACCTTTCTTCCATAGGAACTTCAGACGCACTGCCAATTACCATTCACATCAAGTTGATATTCCATCTACCAGAACTAAGCGCTTCCAAGCATCATTTATAATGCGCACTGCTAAAATATGGAATAAGCTGTCACCGTTTGTTTTTCCATTGACTTACGACCCTAACAGCTTCAAAAAGAGAGTTAATAGGCATTTTCTGGGTAAGCTCGCCCCATCGTCGACCTCATCCTTGCCTATGCAAGCCGAGCAAGAGGTCAAGAGCTGGCCCATTATAAATAAAAAAATAATAATAATAATTAGTGCGCGTTCGTCTTTCAGCTCGTGATTTGTTTACAAGATGTGGTAAGAAGCTACAAAGGCGTAGACAGGAGAACGAATGGCGACTGGCCGCATCTAGGATCCAGTCGGAGCTAGACCCGGCTGAAGAAAGCGAGGACCTGAAGAAGAAACTTGACGATAATCAACGAGTAGCATCTAAGAAGGAGAGTGAAGTTCTCAACAAGTAAGTTAATAACAATTTACCTAAACCGTCGCTCTATTAACATCTTATATGCCGGAGCACAGATATAAACCAGACAATATATTTTCTATTGTGCCTGGAATAGGTTAAGGTAGGCACATTATGTGTGTATGTTAGAGCCATCTAACGTAAATTATGGATTGCCAAATTGGTTGTGCAAATGAATCACAGTTTGTTAAATATAGGTATTGGTAGTCGCCATTACTAATTTCAATGTCCTATATTTAACCAACTGTAATTACCAATTGATCAACAGTTATAGTCAAAGATATTCGGACATAATATCCGGCGACTAATATTTATGTAAATGAGAAAAAAAACATTAGTCTATTTCAGTAACTGCTAGGTATTTCAACAATTTAAAGATCTTCTACGATAACAGGACCCGCCCTGCCCCTCCAATCCAGTGTGCTCCACTCCAGTCCATAAGACGTTAAAGTTGAGTTTATTACTGATTTCACACCTTTATATTTGGTATGAAGGAGCTATGTAGAGTAGAGATAGATATTATCGTAGAAGATCATTACTAGTAAATCATTTGTAAAGGTTTGACCTGTAGGTGCAGCTAACGGCGCTTAGTTGTGACTGCCCGAAAATTTCGACAAGGCGAGGAGTTGGCTCGGTAGCACTGTTGGTTAGCGCGTCCCGGTGTTTATGGGAAGGTTGCGGGTTTAAATCCCGCCTGGGTCGAAATTTTTGGCATACATAAAAATATTGTAAAATGTTTAAAAGGGTCTGAGTCTGACTAGTGACTACTCATTATGTGGAAGTCCGTAAAAATGTATAAGGGAAAAGAATATTAGTTTAACTCATCATATACAATCCTTTTTCAGGTATGCTGATAGACAAAATCAATTAAACCTTGAAGCTGTTGAAATTGGAGACAAGGAGGCGGATCAATCGCCTGTGGAAACTGATGATGATGAACCAACAGAAGACAGCACATCCCTCGAAACCAAGGAAAAGAGAAAACAAAGACTCAAGCGGCTCTTACAAGAAAAGACTAAAAAAGCTACTGATGAAAAAGAACAAGGCGATATTGAAAATGAAAAGCTGGATGATAATGCGCAACAAACAAAGGAAGAAGAAGATAATTCGGAAACAAAGACGTCTGGGCAAAAATCTAATGACGATAACAGCCAAAATGAAACTAAAGATGTAGAAAAACAAAACGATAAAGAAAAGGATCCTTTAGATAATACAGATAATAAAGATAAAACGGAAAATGAAAATATACATTCACTCAGCAGTGATAGCCAGAAAATGGATTCAGACATAGATGAACTAAACTTATTACAAAAATTACATTCTGACGTAGTGGACACTTCCACCCTCGAATCTTCAGACTCGGAATCTCCAATAGCTATCTCTGATACATTATCCAGTGGTGATAATAAAAAGCAAGCGAGTGATGTAATAAGCATTGAGAACTCAAGCTATTCAGAATCTGAGAAGAATAATGAGCAAGACTATGAGATGGTAAGCTTTTCACAAAAGAAAATTATTACAGAATCAGTTGATGTTCAAATGGAAATCGAATGCTCCAATGCTGGCATCCAAAAGAAGATAAATAAAAGTACTAACGATGAATATAATGAGTCTGTTGAAGATATATTGCTAGCTTCTTCCGATGACGAGACCAGTAAAGATTTGAGTGTTGATCCACTGTCTAGGGATGAAGTAAATATGGAACATCCTAAAGTTGGAAATACAAACGAAATTAATGAAAATACTGATAATAAAAATAATGCTGACACAACTGATGTCAGTTCGATGAAAAACATTGAAATGTCTGTTGGGGATAGTACTACATCTAATGAAAATAATGATGATGCTACGGATGTTGCTAATGTTACTACTACAAAATGTGACAGTGATGAAATTACGAAAGTTGCTGAAGCAACTAAGGTCAACTCTGAAGAAAATGTTTTATCTAATGAAAATACTGATGATGCTACGGATGTTCCTAATATTACTACTACAAAATGTGACAATGATGAAATTACGAAAGTTGCTAAAGCAACTAAGGTCAACTCTGAAGATCTTCCATCAAGTAATTCTAATACTGAACTTCTTAGTGCCAAGACTACTAAAAGTGTTGATGATGAAACAGCGACAAGTATTGTTGACGAAACCGCTTCAGCTAATGCTAAGAACCATGATACTGTAGATCATGAGTCAATGTTAATGGAGATCTCAAAAGAAAATGATGCGGATAAAGAAACAAATGACAAAAATGCCGATATTATAATGGAAGACAGATTTCTAGGAGCCGCTGGTGATTCTGTGAACACAAAAAAAAATGATATTGATGATAAAACAAATGATACAAATGCTGATATTATAGTTGAAGCACTTATAAGTACAACAAACAGTCTAGAAACAGCTGATAAACTTCAATCAATGGATGAACTAATGTCTGACACAGACGAACTTAAAACAACAGAATCCTCTGATCATGAAATAACGAACACTGATGAATCTAAAGACACTTATGATGAAGGAGTTAGTAGTGATGTGAAGTCAGCTGAAATAGATGTAGCGAATAGTGATGTTCCGATGGAAGTTTTCGAAATCTTACCAGCTACTGAGCCAATGGAGGTTGTTGATAAAACTTAAACTTATTATTTCCAAGTGTTACGGAAAAATGCTGAGCATTTTTATGTAAATACGAGCAATCCGCATAATCTTTGAGTGTGGACTCGATTAGATTTGTATAGTTTTATTAATTCGTTCATTATAGACTGCTATGTCATTTTTAAGTTAATTATAAGACGGAATGTGGTATGTTATTATCTTGTGTAATCATTTTGTCGTGTACTGAAACATTACTGCGGTGATAATTTGACAGTAGTGTACTTCAATCAACTATACAAAGGATATCGCGCGCCTTCTATGCACTGTGAAAAAAGTGGCTTATATTGCTAGGCTAGCTTTTGACAAATATCGCCTCTTTAATAAAGAAGATAAGAAACAAAATCTAAGTAAGCCGAGTAAGCCGACTGAATGAAAACTGCTGCTCCGATGCGTTTTAGCGGAGGTTTAGACAAGCCGCTTTCGGGGGCATAGTGTAAAATCCTTTGTATAGCTGATCGCAGGTAGTGTAAAATATTCACAAAATCTTTGTCCCTCTGAAGTTGGCTGCAGTCATCTATTGGTTCATATGTTTTGTCGGATTGTACTAGTATTGGTCGAATCGTCTGCTAAGTCACTTCAGAGACACAAAGATCCCTGTATAATGATATGGCGTAAATTATTTTTATTGAGCCCGAATTCGTTAGTTTTATTTTGTGCCAATAGGTATGCATATACATATAAATTTATTAGCATTTGATATGCATGTTTTCTTTGAGTAAAAAGTTTATGGTAATGAGCCAATGTGTATCTCTGGAACGAATACATGACAAAATAAGAGTACAGGTACCGAACATTAATTTGGATTTAGTAGATTAAAGTATCACAGAAATTAGTTATTTTCTCAATCATCTGCCAAAAAACTTTGGTCATTGTACTGCAGTTACTGATACAAGAGCTCCCAGAGATAAACATTTGTGTGCCGTCATCGAATGCCGTGCACTAGTGACAAATTTATGTTTAAAAGTTATACTGTTTTGCTTTTTTCAAATGCCGGTCCAAACCGATGGGACCAGATGAGGGTCTATTTAGTGTTTCGGTTGCCCACTGAAATCATTAGCACCCGACCACTATGTTATAATAATAGCAACTCACATGATACAAACGGAACCTGTAAATATTTACAACTTTTCAACAGTTTGAATTCGAACAACGTCCATGTATAAATAGGTTGCTAGTAAAGGGTCCTAATCATTTCAGTGTGCAACTGAGATACTAAATAGATCCTCTGGAAGGGAATATATAAAAAATATTGAGAATAGATATTTATTTCAGTGATGCTCAAAAACAAATCTGTGAATACAGTTTTTCTTTACTTTATGTAAAGAAATTAGTTTTCATACACACACATTCACAGATTTGTTTTTTTTTTATTTTGTTTTCATAGAAAAGAAATTGCCTGAGAGTAAAACTCTCATAACTTCAATGTTTTCATTACTTACCTCCACCATATTTTAAAACGTTTGAAACGCCAGTCTGATCCAATAGTGATGGATGTGAACCAGAATTAGATTATTAGACTAGTGTGTTATGTTGTGATGCGCCATTGTCATACGTTCTTTAGAATCACCAGTGGCTTCTAGAAATCCGTCGGAATAGATATAAAATCGAACAAAAATGGACGGATTCGATTCTTTGACGACGGATTTTATTCAGAATCTTTTCGATTGTTGAATATCTATAGGTTTCTAATCCGTATCTTCATTTAAACTTCCACAGAAAACAAATCCCTCGAACTGTTGGCATAATAACAAATCATTCTAACTGTTGAAAAATTGTAATGGCATATTAGCTGCGATGATCTCTTGTTAGCTCCATTTTTACTTGTATTTTTTGATAGTATTGAAAATATCGAGTTATTTCTAATGTAAGGCATAATGTAACTTATCCTACTAATATTATAGAGGTGAAAGTAAGTGAAATGTTTGTCCTTCCTTCACGCCAAAACTACTGTATGGAAATTATTCACATGATGTTAACATTTAATACTATTTGGCTTTTTATCCGGGTTTCACGTGAAACGCGGGCGAAAACTAGTATTGAATATGTTAAAGTTCGTAGGCTTTATGGTATCTAAGTTAATATGTCCCTGGTATTGGGTTTTATAAAGTTAATCAATGAATTTTGATTCCATACATAACTCTGCTGCCTTAATTAACTGCTCGCTCTCATTGTTATTGGCGTATTATAATATTTAGAAACCTAAGATTCATTAATAATGTAATTCACCTATAACTTTTTACTTTTTGATTAATCAAATATGATCACAATAAATTAAGCTGTAATGTCGGCGCTGTAGCTGCAGAAAAATTTTGTAATTTACAATTAAGGTAAATAAATAGAATTCGTTGAAATTATAGATATTTTAATGATTTGTTATTGAATAATAAAATAGATTGAAGATAGGAAACGATACGGAGAAAAAATGCATAGGGTTTCTTCGCTAAACCTCCCTTACTTGATGTCCTTAATCTATATGTTCATAAGTTATATTAGCATAATGGCGATCAATGTCCATAAAAAGTCGTTATTCAGTCGTCACAATTTATTTACATATTTACAATGGTCCCAAGCTAATTGTACACAAAATTATCCTTATTTACAGATACTTAAGTACTATGTGAAGCAGACAGGTCCTACTTTAAATGAGAACTGGTGGTCTGCTTCAGCGAAAAGTAAGGGTTGGAAGTCGCTGATGGGTAGACGGTCGGTTCTTGAGGTTTTTATCTCGTAGACTATTTCGCCTGACCCCTCCTGAAAAATTAATTTATGTTAGTCGTTGATTTGTTTATTAGACTTTTTCAACATAATATTTAAGTATATATTCTTATCAATCACTTGACTTGAACGAATCTCTACTGCACGCGATTGCAAATCTCGGAGTCTTCAATCAAATCCAGAGAATCTGTTCCTTAAGCAAGCGTGCCCCATCTTAGACCACATCTTTACCTGTTTAAGGCGTTATAGTGGTCAAACGCTTGACTATTTTATGTAAAAAAAAGTGATACACTATGGAGCGGGTTTTTGGCAAGGAGCCTACTTCAGTAAATTCTGTACATAAAAGTAGGTATGTATAGTTATAACAGGAGTTCAGAACACACCTTGCAGTTATCTTTTATGAGTTGTGGTTCCCTGAATTCAGCCGCGTTCGATCCGAAGAGTTTTACATTGCTTATCCTTGTCAAATCTGAGGGGATGTCGGATCTGAAATATAAAATCTCATACATTTCCTTGAACATTTGTCAAAGAGATGACTAATGATTATCCTAATTCCCATCTTAACTACACTATTCTGTGACTGTTCTAAGATTACTGAAGGTTACTTCAGAAATGGATATTCTCCGCTTCATCGTACGTTGTAGTTTATTACCTACCTCTGTGGTGCTATTGTATCAATGCAGTTGTAGGTGAAGTTCTGTCTCCCCCCATTCGACAATAACCTCAGGAAGCGTAGCTGTATCGCACCGAATCCTTCACCGTCGTATGTTACCTAAAACACCACAATGTTATATCAGTTATATCAAGAAAGTGAGTAAGGTTCCCGAATTATGATGCATTTCTAAACAGTAAGATCAGTTGAAGGTTGTGGAGGTACTACTAACTCTATATCCATCTTCCATTTGTGAGAACTTGTGGGAAGTTCCGTCAGTGCTGTACATCGCAGCTTCTCGCTCGTCTGGGTAGAGGCAGGTGCTAGGACCTTTACAGTAGACCTTTACTGGACGCCCGCTGATGCTGCCTCTCGCGTCTATCCAGTAGAAACCTTTTAAAAAGAAAAAAAATATCGAAGACTGAGTTGGGCGCGAATATCTATATTGGTACCATTATAAATAGTAGAAAATGATCTTACCATCTGTCAGATTAACGTGAGAAGTGCGCAAGTCGCGGCAAGTTAGGGCTGGATTGCTTCTAGTGCCGCGTGGGTGTGCAGCTGCCTCGAGTGCTGTACGAGCTGTTATTACCTCCGTCATAATCTCCTTGGCCCATTCTATTTCATCATCTGAGAATCAAGAATTTCATTGGTTGTTAAGTCTTTGCAATTCTTTTCTTTTTAATATTTGCCTAATCTGTTTTGGTTTCTAGTTCTGGTTAGTTCAATACATCAAAAAGAAAAGAGAAACCCTTATTACCCCTAACGACCTACAACCCTAACGGCTTCAAAAAGAGAGTTAATAGGCATCTTCTGTCGACCTCGTCCTTGCTGCTCTTGACCTCGAGGCATGCATACATGCCTCGAGCTCAAGAGCTGGCTCATATAAAAAAAAGAATTCTTTGTCTGTCTGTTTCTAGGTATATTTACCCTCTTCAAAGTTATCTTCTGTTGCAGTTTCAGCAGAATTATCCACGCTCCGCCTACGCCTGTACGATGAAAATAGCTCTGCTGGCAGCTGTGGCGGCGGGGCTGGGGGTCCGGGGGGCCCGGGAGAGCCAGCTGGGCCCGGGGGCCCTGGCCTCCCTTCAGGACCAGGTTCTCCTTTCGGTCCTAACTGTCCCTCCGGTCCGGTTAGACCGGCAGGGCCGGTGTCACCTTTCAATCCTTGTAATCCTATAGGACCCTGTTGAGATAAACGTTTTGCTTAGGTCGAATGCAAATACAACAAGACATACCTAATCAACAGTGAAAAAAAGATGCTCAAGATTATCGCCATCATGAGTATTTCTTTACAGATATAAATCACATAGTTTAAAGCTTTTACCATATCGCCTTTAGGTCCTGCAGGTCCAGTTGGTCCCGGGGGCCCTTGTTTCCCTACTTCTCCTTGGTCTCCCTTGATTCCCATTGAACCCGTATCACCAATGTGACCTTTGGGTCCTCTGTTGCCTTTGTCTCCTTTCAGCCCCTGAGCTCCTGGTGGTCCGGCCTTCCCCGGAGGCCCGGCTGGACCTATATTGCCGGGAGCTCCGACTTCACCCTGGAAATATCGTCGCTATTAAATCTCAGTTTATAAGGTAACCATAACCTACAACAAAGTATTGCATCGAAAGTCAGGCATGTTTGGAACGAGCCCTATGATACACTGCCCTGCATCTATCATCGAAATCATCATCAGCCTGTAGCAGTCGACTGCTGGACATAGGCATCTCATAATGAGGGCAATAATTGTGCCCTGTCCTCAGCTCGGCGCATCCATAGCTTGATGCAGGAAGGTAACTAATGTTATAATCATCAATCAACTCTTAAGGTAACTCATTTTACTGTAATTCACAATTCCACAAAGCCATTCTTTATTTTCCTTCCATTTTTTTTGTGTAGATATACCCCCTTATTTATGAACGATACTTAAAGTTAATCAATACTCAAAGTTAGCCCTGTCACTGTTTGTCATTATCCAACGGTAAGAGATGACAATAGTTTAAGCATCGTTTATCTTTTGAAAGATGTTCATAAGTAAGGCCAATAGTCACTATTAAACTTTTAAATGCTAATGTTGTAATCTAGAATAACTTGAATACTTTTACAGTACATTAATTCATAATTTCAAAAAGCCGTTCATGATTTATTTGGATTCTTAATTCGCAGAATGTCAGAATAATATGAGATCTGTGCACGTGAATTTAAAGAGTGAAACATAATGCTTTTCAGGTTAAAAGCTAATGCGTACCAATTGGCACCAATTCATTAGTTCAAAAGAAGTCGTTTCTCCTTACATTAGGTCCAGGAGCACCTCTCACTCCCCGCTGTCCTTCTTGACCTGGTGGCCCGGCAGGCCCCACTGGACCTGGTTCTCCCGCTACGCCTTTTGGTCCTGTATCACCTTTCTCACCAGGCTGGCCTGAGCTACCTTGAATTCCGGCTGGTCCTTCTGATCCCTATATCATAGGTAAAAGTGAATGAATTGAATAATATTTCCCATTATAAATGATTATTAGGAATCAGAAATGAGTTTCACTTAAATCCTATTTGTCAACTATAAAAATACAATCATCATAAAAAAACAGACTTAAAATTATTCTCTTATTTTATCTTAAAATTGAAATCCCAAACGAGAAGTATAATCAAAAATATTTTTCCAAATTGGTTTATAAATGACGGAGTTATGAGGTGATAAACAGAAAAAAATACAACTGAATTGAGAACATCGTCTTTATAAATAGGTTAAAATATTACTTATGATTTGCAAAAGATAAATACTTACAGGATTTCCAGGTAACCCAGTTTCACCTGGCTTGCCCGGTGGTCCGATAGGTCCCGGTGGCCCAGCTGGACCAGTACTTCCTTCCTGGCCTTCTGGACCTGGTTCCCCCTTGATGCCCTGAGGTCCCGTTTCACCCCGCTCCCCGGGTATACCAGCGGGCCCTGTATCTCCTTTAGGCCCTTCTAGTCCTGGGGGTCCTCTTGAACCGGTCTCTCCTGGGGGTCCTGGCATACCATCGTCACCTTTTGGTCCTAATAAACCTCGAGGTCCCTGGAAAATTTCACGTGGGAGTCAATATAATTATATAATGTAGTTATTATAATTACAAAATTTGATTGTAAAAATCAGTTTGTATAAAGAAAACCGTTTTAATTTGAAATTTTGCTATATTACCATTTTCCCTTCAGGACCTGGTGCGCCCGGTGGTCCCGGCAGCCCAGGACTGCCAACTTCTCCGTGCTGACCTTCTGCTCCTCTGGGCCCTATCTCACCCTGCACGCCCTTTGGCCCTCTGCGACCAGGAACCCCAGTCAATCCAGGAGGTCCAGTTGCCCCTGTAAGTTATTAATGATTGAAGTTACACAATCACCTACGTTAATGTACACGTCCACTACATTAATAACACTAGTAAACTGTATTCAAAATATTACCGATAGGCCCAGTGTCTCCGGTGTCCCCTTTCAGCCCCTGCATTCCTTTCTCTCCTTGTGGCCCCGTTGGACCAGCAGGTCCTATTTGCCCGCGCACTCCGTCGGCGCCTGGTGGACCGGGTGGTCCAAGGTCTCCTTGCGGGCCTTTCTCCCCCGGTAATCCAACAGGTCCTGATTCACCGCGTAAGCCTTGGATTCCGGGTGCGCCAATCGGTCCCTTTAATTTAAGACAGAACTATAATTTCTGGTAACAGTGGAAAATATGTTTTAGAAAAATGTATATACCTACTATTATGTTATGACTCATTTTATAAATGAAAATACTTACTGGCTCGCCAGCTGCTCCTTTGAACCCTTTTTCACCAGGTGGTCCGGCTTCCCCTTTATCGCCATCTTCCCCGGGAGGTCCCACTGGGCCAGGGGCACCAGCTAAGCCGCGTGGTCCGGGAAGACCATCTCGACCAATTGGACCTATAAAAAGGTGTTAAATCAGTGTTCAAATAAAATAAATTTATTGATGTAGGTTGAAATCCGCACAGTACCTACAAAAAAGCACCTTATCCATACATTCCATAATAAAATACAAGTTACAAAAACACAAGAATAAGAAAAGCAGAATTTCTTACCCAAAGGTCCAGGTTCGCCAATTTCGCCTTTCTGTCCGCCAGGTCCAGGTGACCCGCGTGGTCCCTCCCGGCCCTGAGGCCCTTGTTGTCCTTCATGACCAGCTTCTCCAGGTTCACCCTTATCTCCTCTCACTCCTGGTGGTCCAACAGGGCCGATGTCACCTTTGCCTCCAGGAATACCCTGTTAGCAACACAAAATAGGAAATGCTAAACTTTTTATCACTTGGAAGTTGTTTTATTTTTATGTTAGAAGAAAGAAGAAAATAATAAGAAAAAATTTAAGAGTAATTATAAATAATTCTTACTGATGCTCCTGGTAACCCAGGATCTCCCGCATGTCCCGGTGGTCCAAGTGAGCCCACCGGACCCGGTTTCCCCTCCGGTCCAGGAGGCCCAGGAGGGCCTTCTTTCCCGACTTCTCCAGGCGCACCTACATCTCCAGGCGTACCGGGTATTCCTGATGACCCAGGGGGACCTTGCGGTCCCGGTTCTCCTTGTTGCCCTTGAGGTCCTACTGGTCCAGACGGACCTGTCAGCCCGGGTGAGCCTGGTTCACCCTGTGAATAATAATGTACTTGTCATTAATTTACATTTAATAAAAAGAAAATTGTCGTCTGCTTGGTTTTGTTATTAGATTGGATCAATACCGTTGGTCCTCGTTCGCCGACTGGGCCAGTTATTCCCGCTTTGCCATCAGGTCCAGGTGGTCCCATTGCTCCGGGAAACCCTCTTGGTCCTTCAAGTCCCTGTGGTCCGCGCTCCCCCATAGACCCTGGTGACCCTGGTTGACCCGTATCTCCCTTTGGACCGGGAGCTCCGTCTGAACCGCGGCGCCCGCGAGTTCCCCTATAACCCTAATGATAAGAAAATAGTTATTATTATTTCTTTCCCTTAAAAAAATAATGAAAACTTATTTACTTATTTTTTAGTAGTCTTTCGGGGTGTTTGGTCACTAGAAAACAGCAATCCATTTAGGTTAGGTTAATATATCTGCGCCAGATACAGGTGGATCTCAGTGCTTTTTCTATCAAATAGACAACCCAATAAATATAAATAATACATACGCGTGGTCCACTTTCTCCGCGATCTCCTGGAGTGCCAACCAAACCCTGAAATATAATTAATTTTAATTGTTGTTACCTAAACATTCTTGGTATATTTCGAGCATTTTTATAGTGAGGTAAGCGTAGGGTAAAGGTTGCGTAATAAATATTAAATAATTATTAATATTATTAATAATAAAAAAAGACGTGGGGCACTCGGGGACTGCCGCGGTAAAGCTATTGCATAGCATTTTGTATCAACTTATGCAATTATAATTATTTATTTATTTTATTTATGCAGTATTTCTTTTTCTTTGATATTAATTCAAGTTACACTTTTTGAGCGTGGTGACCGATAAGAAATCAATTTTTTTTCTTTTATTAAATAAAAATACGTTTAGTTGCACGCGCACAAACACCGTGTCGAAGACTGCCGAAAAGAAACGACGTTAGACAATGCACGGCCTTCAAGCCACACCTCCGTGCCCGTCGGAGTGGGGAGCGTGAGGATTTTTTTCGTTACGGAATTTCTGGATTCGGTCCCCGCGCTCAAGGCCCTCGATAGAAGCTATGCAATAGCTTAAAAATTACCATAGATCCCTTAGTCCCTCTTCTGCCTCTTCGTCCTGAAGCGCCTTTATCGCCCTTCTCTCCCTGACTTCCCGGATAACCTGCTGGTCCTTGAGGCCCTGTAGCACCTTTTTCCCCACTGGGGCCTATAGGCCCAGTCTCTCCTCTAGGACCTTCGGCACCCTGAGAGAAAGAAAAAAATGTGATAGCAGATTTCCTTATCATTTTCGGTTTTCGTTGCTTATTCAATTGAGTATACCTTAATCCCTTCAGGTCCTTCGATACCAGGTGGACCGGGTTCACCTTGTAAGCCTCTTTCCCCTTTTGGTCCCAGTTCTCCTTTTTCTCCTTCAATTCCCCTTAGCCCTTTGTCCCCTTTATCACCTGGCAAACCTCTTGGCCCATCATCTCCTTTTGTACCGCGGCTTCCTGGAAATCCTAGCATGCCCTGTAATAAAAAATATTTAAATGGAGTCCAATAATTTCGTTCAAAAAGTTATTCGATGTATGTGTAGAAAATAGTAAAATAAAATTGTCATTTACTTACTTGGGGACCAGAAGGCCCAGAATCCCCTGGTGAGCCTTGCTGTCCTGGGTTGCCCGGTGTACCTGGTGCACCTTCCGGCCCGGGAAGCCCTGACATACCTGGTTTTCCTTGTGGACCCTGAAATGATGCGCACAAACATTCGTAAATTAGCTATGAATTACTATTTATGACGTAGCTTCGGTTCAAGAAAACTTTTTTAGGCTTACGTTGACTGCCATCTCACCTGTTGATAAGTGATGATGCGGTCAACTATATATCACGTATGCCTAGATTGAACCTATTCACATAATCAATAACAGCCTAAGGAGCGATTAACATACCTGTATTCCTGGAGCACCGATTGGTCCTTGAGGTCCAGTCGATCCCAAAGGTCCCATAGTGCCCGGTTGTCCTTGTTGCCCAGGTGGACCGGGTTGTCCCGGTGCACCTTTAGTTCCTTGCGGCCCTTCAACACCTGGCATGCCAGGGTATCCAATGAGTCCCGGAAAACCTCTAGGCCCCATAAATCCTCTTGGCCCCTATAAAAAAATGTATTTAGTAGCAAAGTAAGGAAGCTGTTGATTACATTGATCATTTATATGAGAACTAAACAATGAATTTATCGTTATTTGTCTGGCCTCATAGCTAAATTGGTAGTAACTCTGAGGTCGCGTATTTGATTCCCGCCCAGGGCAAACATCGATATGTTTGTTCTGTTCTGCGTTACCGAGAGTGCCCATATTAGAGGCACAGGCTTTGCCTAGTTTGATAACAGTTAACGTTCTGTGAGATTTATCGTATATTTTTATATTATTATAGATGCCAGACCAGAAGGCAGATATTATGTTCATATTCATATTCATATTCATATTCATTTATTCATGCTTCAATGTCCTACATTACAGTGGTATAGCTTAGGTCTAGTATAGCTTATGAGTAGGTTGTTAGGTACATTGACCCTGTCAGGGCACTGCAGGAAAATAATTAATTTACATTAGTGTCAAATGTATGTAGGAACAAGTTGTGTCAAATTATTCATAGCTTATTAATTAATTATTATTAAATTACATATTTATTATTATTATAATTTAAACCAAAAGGTCAAAATAACATGTAATAAATAATTGTAATTTAATATGTCATCATAGAAACAATTCAAAAAAAAAAAAAAGGTTAAAGTAAAAAAAAATAAAAAAAAATGTCAAGAGATTAAATAAAATTTACAATAATAATAATGTCGAAGTCAGTATCCGTTTTATGTCAAGTTGGGTGATTAATCACTAAGTTAGATAAGTTAGTTAGTCATTTTATGTAAATTTGTCGGATAAAAATTCGTCAACAGTGTAGTCGGCCTTTTCCGTCCAGATTTTTTTTATGTGTTTTTGAAATAAGGAGTCTTTATCTTCACTTTTGATGCGTTCGGGTAGTTTATTAAATATTCTTACAATTTTGTAGGCTGGACTGTTGTTTACTAATTCCAAAGTTGTCGCAGGTAATATAAGTTTATTTTTGTTGCGCCTATTATAGTTTTTGCATGTCTCTAATTTGGTTTGGAACATATTTTTATTGTGTCTTATAAATAAGCAAGCCTGTAGGATATAGATAGATGGTAGGGTTAAAATAGATTTTTTTATAAAGTATGGTCTGCAGCTAACCCGGCGTTTGATGTTAACTAGAATTCTTATACATTTTTTCTGTAATATAAATAATTTGTCGAAGTTGTTATGCTGGGTAGTATGTAGAGCAGTATTTACCAGTTCTCCTGGTAGTCCTTGTGGTCCAGGTGGACCGTCGTCACCTGGCGGCCCGTCTTGCCCCGGAGCGCCCGATTCTCCTTGCATCCCTATCATTCCTCTCTCGCCCTTATCCCCAGGCATTCCTGGCAATCCAGGATAACCTGGTTCTCCTTTAGCTCCGGTGGCCCCAGGTGAACCCCTCTCCCCGTCTCTTCCGGCATGGCCTCTTCGTCCGAATCGTCCGGGTGGGCCTTGAATGCCCCTTGGTCCAGGTGGTCCCTAGAATTAGTATAGTGGAATTATGTTTTACCTAAGGTGCATACCTCAAGTGTTTAAACAAAATGGCGCCATAATGGCGCACATTATTTATGTACTCTAATTTCGACTTTCACTTTTTTCCGATGTTTTTTAAGAAACCGATGTTATTTTGTTTTAGAATTTAGACACAAAGCAAAATGTATTTTAATTTTTTTTTCAATAACAATTACTGCACCAACAAATACGCAGCGCAAAATCTTACCGGTTCACCGATTTCGCCCTGCTCTCCCTTAGTTCCCTCTGGTCCCGTCTCGCCTTCTGGTCCAGATGGACCAGTCAAACCCATTGGTCCTTCTGCTCCTCGCATTGCAGCCTATAATAATCAATTCAGTTTATATTATTTCCTAAACTATTTTAGTTCGACTTAAATGGTGATTTAGAAAGGGAGCAAAGTTCAGAAAAATACTATTTGAATGCGTCATAATAAGTAGCCATAAAGTATTGGTATACATACCATGTGCTGAGTCAGCATCTGTCGGAGAGCCTCGGATTGCGCGTCCGGCCCTTTTTCGTTTCCTGATTGATGTAACTGTAATTATACACATAATAATGAATAATGATGGCTTTAGCGATTGTTATTACCAGCCATAATTGATTTATGGTGTTATGAGCAGCCATTAATTATTTATATTCCGAAATTAGTTCTTCAATAAAATACGAAACAGCAAAGCCATTATAGACGGGGCTAGATAAAATATTCTGCTATTAGTGGCTTTAAAGTAGAAGGGAATAGAATAGAAATAATTTATTTGACGAACACACAGTTTTTTCACTATAGTTTAAAGAGTAGGGAATGGTTGTGTTTTTAACCGACTTCAAAAAGGAGGAGGTTTTCAATTCGTCGGAACCTTTTGTTCCGACTTTTTTTATGTATGTTCACCGATATCTCCTTCAATTGTAAACCGATTTTCAAAAGTCTTGTTTTGTTTAAAGGAGTATACTTCACAGGTGGTCCCATATAAATTTGATTCCTGAGGGATTGGTACTTTTTCCGGAAAACTCAAAAAACCTCATTCTCACTTGTAATTTTCGCCCTATGATCAATTCCTCCGTCAATTGTGAACCGATTTTCAAAATTCTTTAGGGCAAGAAGTAAGAAGTGATTTATTTGAAGTCTGTTTATTTTTTATAAAAAGTTTATACTTGTTAGCATAAAATTCTTACCGGTACAACAAACACATGCCCAGGAGGTCCAGAGAACCCCTGCTGTCCTTCCGCGCCAGGTTTGCCTGGCTCTCCCTTTGGCCCCCTAGGCCCTTGGGGGCCCGGTGGACCCGGATAGCCTCTAGGTCCCATATACGTGCCAGAACCTCCATAGTCATAATACGTCTCAGAAGAGTCGTAGGACGAGGAATTTCCCTAGAAAAAACAATCACAAAGAAAATTTCCAATTCTAATTCAATAACTTTGAAACTGGAAGGAAAAAATAAAGTAGATTTCCTTCTTCGCACCCCAGAAACGATTTAAATCATTGCGTTATTTATTTTGCATTCAAAAGTGAGGAGTGCGTATAAAGTAAACGTACCTATTCGAATCACCGTTTTCCATTTTCCATTATATTTCAAGATTTAAATATAACATTGCAACATTCAGAGCTGAATAAATTCATAATATTTCAAAGCTGCAGCACTGAACGGAGTGAAAACTCACGCACGAGGGAACTTATCTAAAACGGTTGATATAACAAATTGATTGTGCTTCATCGCGTTTCACCTAACCCTAGCTATATTTTAAAAACATCCCTAACATTATCTAACGGTATCTTACTTGTGTTTCAATCGGCGGATGTGTGAGCCAATCGGTGTCCTCAGTCGTTGTCATAGGGGTGTAGGCAGATTCTGTGGTGATGACAGTCGGCTCTTCCGGTACATCGTCCCTTCGCCTTAACTAAAATGATTTTGAAAAGTTTGCTCAGGGCAGAAATATAACTAGTATACATAGAGCAGATGAGACATTACTGTTGTAGCTATTTTTATTGACTCATTGAGTGTTGTTGATGACCTGAAGCACCAGCGAATAGTATTGTATGTAAATGCATTATTATTATACTTTGTATTTTCGAAGGCCTTCGGGCAGCGTGAAAACTCCGAAACTAGACATGGTCACTATACAGGTTGGGGCAAAATTTTACCTCATTGAAGGCAGCCAACTTTTTTTCTTTTGTAGTTAGAAGGTTTTGTTCTTAGGAAATAGTTTCCTAAGAACAATATAAGGTTTATTTTGAGAAAAAACAATTGCATTTTCCAAATTTTGAAAAAAAAATTGTCAGCCTTGAAAATGACATTTGTTACAAAAAGGTTGGTCATAATCGACTCTATTTCCCAACAGGAAAACTTTTCCCAAAGTAACCTACTAAATCAAAATGTAAGATTTCGCGAAAATTAAAAAAGTTTTCCAGGTACTTTTATTTGTTTTTATTGAGAACCTAGTGTCTAGCCAAACCTAACATAGGTTTTAAGGCATTACTAACCAGAGTTTTGTTAAAAGTTTACTGAATAAATAAATATCGAATAATAATAATATTAGGTCCTTCTTTGCTATACTATATAGCACAATAGTATAGCGTAGTCTGAAAGCGGCTTTATGGTTGACTCGTTTCATAAATAGCGCGACTATATTCCCACATACCTATAATGCTAAGTAATATCATGCGTAAAGGTTATGGGCATTGAAATAAATGATTTAAAGGGGTTTATTTGGAAAATATTGTGCATAACTGTTGTACCTACCTACCTAGTAAGATTAGATTTATATTAAACTCCGATAAGCAAGAGGGAAAATGTCAAGGATTAAATGGTGAAGTACTTTTAGTTTCATAGGCAGTGAACCTGCGATTTTCAGGATAAGAATATTATTTTTAGTAGGTGTAGGTGTGTCTAAGTGCCTACATATTAAAGTTAAGAATAGAGAAAAAGGTTTTCCACTGCTGCAAATAGCTCCCTGACTCAGCTCTCAACTGGTTGTACGCTATGTTAGTCACCACATTGTATCAGGTCTGACCACATTGTATGAGGCTGATTGGAATAATAATAATCATAGAACAGCTTAAAAAACTCACTCTTGGAGTAGTCATATCAGTTGAAGAAACTTCAGGAGCTGTCGTCACAGGTATATACTCATCAGCGTCAGTGAACCTTCCAAAAATACTGTTCTCATCTAAAACAAACATCAACAAAAAGATTAACACCTACACATAAAACGCCCAGTGGGGTTTAAAGCTCCAATAGATTTTTCTATTAATGGTACTAAGTTACAGTTTTATGATTGAAATATTCATAAACCCTATTTAATTAGGGCCAAGACTAATTATCTCGCGCATTGTGTCAGGTAAATGTCCGTGCCAGAAAATATTCATTTTCAAGTTATTTTGCTATGAAACCTATTGAAAGCGTGTGATAAAAAAAATTACCTACATTACATTAGGTACATACCATACCATTACCACAGAAAAGAGCCATTACATACCATTCTTTACCTACATATTTATTTTATTATTATCGGTTATCTTTCATTTAAATGTAAAACAACACAAAGTTAAATTTTTGTTTATTTTATTATTTTTGAAAAAGTATCGTTTACGCAAATTTAATTTCGCGAATACAAGATTGACTAGTAGCAAAGAACTAAACAAAAAGTTGAAAAAAATCAAGTAATTTCAGGAAAAAAGAAAAGCTACTGAAGGATCTCTCCCAAGATTCAAATATTTAATCATCATCATCAGCCTATAGCAGTCCACTGCTGAACAGAGAGATTAGACACTAAAACAAATAAGCTCCAACATTAACGCGCTATAATGTCTGTTACCATTATCAGTGGATCCACCGAACGCGTATTGGTTAGCTGCATTCCAGTTGGGTCTCTCAGTCACTAAGTCTCTATTGGCAGCTGCCCACAGTTCCGACCTGTTTCGAGTCCTATTCCTGCCGTAATGTCCATACTGTCTCGGTCCATCACTGTCTAGGGTGTACGCACTTGAAGGTGTAGTTTCAATCGACCTGAATATCGGTATCCGTTCTGTTACATCATTACTAGACCCTGAATCGTCTGGTCTGTTCTCAAGTGGTCTGTAAATCGGCTCTCGTTCAGTGGCAAACTGGCTAGAGCCAGTATTGACTGGCTGGTTTTCAATAGGCCTGTAAATCGGATCTCTTTCAGCCGCATAGTTGTTTCCTGTAATGAATTGGGCGTCTCCAATTCCACCACAATTGGGGGCAATAGTCGAGCACATTTCGTAAGCGGTGTCTGGTTTGTTGGCGAATTGAAGCAACTCGATGTCGCCCTGTAAATTACCCTCAATTTAAATCATCTGTTGGTAGGCTCATGTAAATTAGCAGTATTTGAATTTGGTACATGAATAGGGACTATCTTGACTAGATTGTTATTGATGGAAATCATAAAGGAGGCCGGTCATTTCAGACCTGACTATAAATCGAAGCGAATAAAAATACTAATTATGTAAAAATATTCTTCATAATGGAGTATTGAAATTATAACTAATAACTTTATTTATTAAGGCCGGAATACTTAGTAAATTAATAATAAATATTGATCGCAATAAGCCCTATCATAACGTATCATGGTTATTGGACGCACTCTCACCCACATTGTGCATCTCTCGTCCCAATGTCAACCATCTAAAACAAAACTGCCACCAACAAAGAACGCGTTTGGTTAGTTTTTATTTAATGGTGCCAGTGTCCTAATCGATCGTAACCTAAAAGTAAAAAAGTAATACCCAGAAAAATTCACCGGCTTTTATAAAAAAAACGATTAATTGAACATGATAATCCAATCAATCGTTTTTCGACAACGTCGACAATCCTGCAATAAGAACTATCTTTTATGACATAGGTAATTTCTAGACGCGACATTTTTGGTCAGGTCTCAGGTCAGAGGTTGTATGAAACTGACCGATCTTCTTTGTATTGATGTTCTTATAAATTAATCACTCATTAGAGAACTCAGTATTTATTTAGATCAGTGGCTATTAAAGTGACAAGTCATATTTTTGATCTAAAAAAAATCTACTAAAAAAAACTTACATCGTAGTATTGATCCGGGGTTATCTGAGCGCCCACGACAACAGCGCCGGCCAAATTAAAAGCGCTACCAGGTTTGCGGTTCAATAACAATGTTTCTTTCACCTCACAGTCCACCAACAGCGTTGCCGAGTCGCCCTTGATACTTAGAGCCAGTCGATGCCACCTTCAAACAAAACGTATTAACCCTGACACCTTTGAAAAGTTCACCGAGCTTTACAATATTTATACTCTACTAGGTACTATTTTGATGTTTATACCTCCACCACTATAAACTTATCTATCGTCTTGTATCGCCTCATACCGCATTAATATCACGTCGTCTGTACAAAGTAACTTCACATTTACCATGTTTATTAGGTATGCTTGTATGATTAGAGAAGCTTATCTACCAAAATGCATCGCAACTAACGTGAAACTTCATTCAATTAAACTCATGTTAAAAGAGAAACCGAACTGAGTTTGGTTGATCCAAGTTGGTGTCATAATTTTGACACCTCATTCATCAAAACTCTCCCATTTGCCTCAACTTTCAGGTGAAAGGAACTTTCGGCTTACGTGCCACACAGGTACATAGATATCTACAGATAAATTTATTCAGCAGTGCGTAGCTGCGTTAATAATTTGTCTTACAATTTAACTTCTAATTCTCAGCTTCGTCTCGAGACTCGACAAATACGTGTTACATATTCGTTCCTAAGTGTAAATATTCTGTTTGGTTTTTAGTATTGTTAGATCTAATTAAAATATTGTAATTTAGCATTCGAGTAATCTAGCAACAGGAAACATGTATTTTATGTATTCTTTCCATTTTTACCTATTCGAAACGTGTTTATTCCTGATATAATATGTTTGATAAATAGTGTTTTTGTGAGTAGGCGTGGGAGTGGAAGTGTGATTAGAAACCGCGAATATTTAAGTTCGTAAGTGACTAACCTTATGCGTAGTGCGGGTCGTGGGTTAGATGAATTTTCTAAACCAGATAGTTTAGTTGTTTCACAAATGTTACTGAACTTATCAGGGATTTTCATTGGCAAGATAGGTCCGTAATATTTAGGGTCCGCGGAAGATAACCATGCTCGAAAAACATTTAACGTGAAAGCATACGTATACTGTAGTTTTTAAACAATAAATAGGCAGTTTTATGTATTTTTCTACTCAAGTCTTACCTCCCATCCGCGATATCGACGCGGTACGTTAGCATTTCGTTGTCCGGAGGGTCACCTCTAGTATCTTCGTAGTAAAGTTCCACCATCTTCCCAAGCACTAGCTGCAGCTGTTCGTCGCCCGCATCCGAGTACAGCACGAATATGGGGTTCTGTATATCATCATCTGATACTGGAGAAATTATAAACCAATTAATGTCGACTTGCTTTTCCGAGGTTTTGTACTTAGGTATATTATTTTTTTAAAGAGTCATAACTTATTTTAATACAACATAATTTTTTTAGATAGATTGAAAGTAAAGTATGCCTACCAATATATTTTATTGTAGATACTAATGAGGGCAGCCTTACCGCTGAAAGCGATCTCCTCCAGGTAACCTTTTACTTCATGATAAAATGTTTTCTACTAACCTGGCAGTCTTACAACGGCCAACACTGAAAAGTCCTCAGGAAAGGTATTGTAGAACATTCCTGCTGCAAGTTGATGCAGGGTAGCATTCTCGTTGAGGCGATAGGCAAAATATTCATCTTCAGGGACGGTTGGTGATTGGCATCGCCCGGGAGTCCGGGAGACTCCATCTGGGAGCTCCCCGTCTCGCACCACAGAGAGAACATCAAAAATCTCTAATGCATCTAAAATAAAAATAAAACTACATAATTCAGTTTTTTGAAGAAAAAAAAAATAGTTTTTTCAAACTATCATAACGCGCTCCATCGACGCTTACATAAAACCACTACTTTGTTTTGTAAAATCCCATTTTTTTTTCTGTTTTACAGAAATATTTCTAAGAAGATTGAATTGTAAGACTTAAATTTAGCTTCAAGGCTTTTGCACTGATTTATAATTCACTTCAAATAATAAATATGCTATAATAATAAATTTGCTACGTGAGCACCAGATGTACTCTCTTCAGACTAATTTGTCATTCTTTTAGACGATATGCTGGAATTTTGAAGTTTCTTAAGTATTCTGAGAAATATTTATCTACTTTACTTTAAGCAAATATTCTCTCAAAATATGCAACGACATGCGTCACGTCAAAAAATAAACGAAATGTTTACTCACCCTCCGTGTATACCCCGACGATGAAAAACAATAAAAGGAGTCCTTTCGATTGTGGAGCCATTTCGGCGGTAAATTGTTACAGTTTGAGGAGTTGTTCTATGAGGGTCCATCCCGATGCGTTGGGACGCTGGGCGGCCCCTAGCCCGCCTGCGGTGGTCGGCGGGTCATGTCCTAGCACCCACGGAGGCACGGACAATACTGCCTTCTGAGACTGCCTCTCATACACATCACTTCGCCATAGATATTGTATTGGTGTCAAAATAATGATCATCAATGAAATTCAGGGGTCGATACACGATAAAAGTAATTTGTGAAATTGCTTGTCCCTATTGAATTTGTTAGTCCGATGAAATTCAAATCAGGCGTCTTCTTATTCAGAGTACATTTTTGCCTTTCTAGATTCAGTTACATGTTTCTTCACTCTCAATAATTTACTGGGGCAATATTCCACAAACATACGAGATATAACATACCTAATTGCTGGGTATTTTTAACCGACTTCAAAAAGGAGGAGGTTCTCAATTCGTCGGAACCTTTATTTTTTCGACTTTTTTTATGTATGTTCACCGATAACTCCGTAAATTGTGAACCGATTTTAAAAATTCTTTTTTTGTTTAAAAGAGTACACTTTACAGGTGGTCCCATATAAATTTTATTCCTGAGGGATAGGTACTTTTCCCGGAAAACTAAAAAAACTTGATCCTCACTTGTTTTCGCCCTATGATCACCAATATCTCCGACAATTGTGAACCGATTTTTAAAATTCTTTAGGGCAAGAAGTAAGAAGTGATTTATTTGAAGTCGGTTTTTTTTTAAAACCTACTTGTTCTTTCCGCTATTCTTACTTAGTTGAATACTGCAGCCAATTTGAACCAGGTCTTCGTTTCTATTACTTTGTTTAATCGATTTTCTGTGTCATGAAAAACATTGTTGTCACTGTAAAATGTTGGCGCCACCTGGCTCGTTTATTCCAGCCCGATGTAATGGATCGGTTCGTTGTTATATCCAGAGTTGTAATGAGGGCTTTTGATACGCAGGCAAAAGACAATTTTGAAACTTTCACAAGATCATATGTACAGTCACGTGCGATAAGATGTATACAATAGAACTATAAAATATAAGATAAAGTAAAAAAAAAAACTCACAAACCTTATATAGTTTCATTTTGTAGATAAAAGGGCAAAAATGGTGCAAGCAATATGTAGTTTACAGAACTTACCTCCCCTGATGTGTAGTTGATAACGTGTAAATGTGTTACGTTGAGGAAAATATGCTCTTCACTCCATTGATTACCCTAAGTGTGTAATTGCTACAGTAGGTATCCAAGAAACAATCAATCAAGGTCTGATTATAGTAAAGTAGGTACAGTTGTACTACAGTTAAAGGTTTTCTAGAAGAATTACATACTTTTTTAAATATAAAGGCTAAGCTAAGGTAATCTAGACAAAATGTCATCCTAGAAAACGCTTGCAAACAGATGACATTGCGCTCGTCGAATGATTCCACTTAACAGCGACTCAGTATCCTTAAATGTATACTTTCATATTGCACGTGACGGTACATAATAAACAGAATATATTTATGAAGTTATCCAAACATTTTTATTGCATTTACAAAGTAAACAGTTGGATTCAGACTTATTTCGTGTACAATTACTAAGCTTAAACAACTCACAAACACGAACTATCAGATTAGGTCACAGAATCCATATTAGGTGTTGACTGTCCTAGCTATTCTTACACATCTTTATTAGCTGGTTTATGGCCCAGGTGCTTCCCTAGTGACGACCCCAGCTCGAAGCGTGCCAGACGTTACAGATATTAAACGAAACGTTTTATAGTCCACTCTTGTTTGTCTTACAATTTGTTGGACTTCAATATTGAGTGTTCCTGGATGGTTTATCTTTGTCTGATTAGCAAATTTTACTCGAAATAAATTTAACTGTTATGACGACCTATGTGACGCCGTGGGCGAAGGTCCGCCTGAGACGCAGAAGGTTGCGGGTTCAAAAACGGACAAATGTTTGCATTTTCTGCATATTTGTCTCTGGTCTGGGTGTTTCTATAAAGGTTATGTACCTATATATCTATAAATTTTTATTTATGTAATATATCAATAATGTGGTTCATATAACACAAGCTCGGCTTAGTTTGGGGCTCCATGATGCTGTGTCCAGCATTATTTATATTTACTATAAGCTTCTGCCTGCGGCTTCGCTCACGTGGTACCCAGATAAAAAGCCTAAGGGCTATATTTCACCGGGACACCATGGCAGTGCAACCACTCGCCGGCAACTAACAAAATGTATGGTGGTGTCCGTTAGGTGGCGCAACCAAACGGACACTAGGTGAGTAACTCTCTATAGAGCTGTATACATTTTGTTGGTAGCCGGCGACTGGTTGCACCGCCATGGTGTCCCGGTGAAATATAGGGCAAAGTGTTAATACTGGTCACAATCTTTGTTTAGTGCAAGTTTCACCCAAATCCGTTCAGCCGTTCTGACGTGATTGAGTAACAAACATCCATCCATCCAAACTTTCACATAAGGATAGGAAGTGGGCTTAGTAGATAGATAGATAGATAGATAGATAACTCTTTATTGTACACCAGAAACAATTACAAGTATTTAAATTAACTAATTAAACTACTTTATGCTTAGTAGTACAGAAGCTAGGATTATAAAATAAAAGATTTACTTGGGTACTACCGTTCAGTTCTGGTTATTCAATTCTAATATACCCACACAATCACACAGCATCGTATAGCCCCAAACTAAGCAGAGCTTGTAATTATGGGAACTACAAGACATGATTTACTACTCATATTATTTTTTTGTAAATACATATACATTCATACATAGAAAATACCCTGAACCGAGATAAATATCTGCAGAACATAGAAACCTTTGTCTTACGGAGGGAATCGAGCCAGCAACCTCGACAATCTTCGACTTCTCAGGCGGGCCTTTCTGCGCCACAAAGCTTTCTGCGTCCAAGTAGACCAAGTAAGCCTTACTTGGTAAACTTTGACTTTTTTTAAAATAAATTCATATCACTGTAATGATAGTGATATGAATTTATTTTCTAAACATTAATTGAAAATCGAAAGACGAAAAGGGTAAAAAAAAATGAAGTTCAAAAGTGGTTCGGTTTTACAAACATAGGGTTTCAAAGCTCTGATGGTCGGGGGCGTCATGCCTCATCGAACAACCCTTAGGACCCTACTTTCCATTCTGCTAGACACACAATCAAATTAAGACGAGAGTGGGGTCTTTGTATCCTAATTCGAGTGTGTCCAGTTGTCCAAATCTTCACATCAATCCGTTTTATCTTGAAAAGCCACGTCTTATTGTAGAGTTATCTTTTGGGATTTTTATTTCGTCTGATGCATTGGTTAACTCTGTTTCTTGTACGTGAGTCGCTCAATGAAAATATATCGGTTTTATATTCTTTTTTTCTTCGAATGAGTTAGTGCCCAACTGTCGGGACTTTTAGCCCGCCCGAGACGAGGCTCTTAGGAGAATATGTCGTAACGTTCCTTCCGAAGTATTGCTTAAGCAAGGTTATACTAAGAATACAAAAATAAGCCTCGTGGCGCTTCGTATTATGAATACTCATTGAAATAAATGAGAAAAAAGAACCTAATAAACAAAGAAAGGTAATTCCAGGAGAGGCCTAGATACCTAATGACTCCTTAACTCAGTTACCACGACCTAGAGACAATGAAGCCTTTTGTGAGCTATTAGCAGTTCTGCAAAGATCATTAGGGACATCTAGAGATATAATTTCGTTATCGACTCGAACTAACTCATCGCACAGACGTAACAGCGTAGTAGAGAAGCGAAACTCCAATAAAAATAAGTGCAAAGACAAATATATTTTTTAATAAACCAAACATGAGCGAGATTTGAGCCCGTGATCTTCCCGGTATTGATGGGAAGGTCAAAACAAGTTCCTGGGTTAATACTTTAAAAACAAAAATTATTTAAAAATCATTACATACGAGATGATCATACTCGCTGCTCAAAAAACTATTTCGCAATGATAATATTATTGGGTGCGTACTATGATTCTTGATATATCCTTTTATCGGTATGACTTGCATAATCATGCCCTAGAAAAATATTGTCCTTCTGGTCACCTACCTGTCAGTGCCATCATTTGCCTGCCACTTTGGATGATTTTATGCCGGTTTAAAACGTTAAGTTCAAAATAAGTGCTAACCGGCACTTTATTTTGAAAATTTACACTGAAAATCAAAATAATTCAAAACAAGAGCAGGTTACTAGTTTAGTATACGAAAACATCAAAATGAAATGCTACAAACTAGTAACTTAACCCGGCGCGGTGACCAAAATTTTGAATGAAGAATGAGTTTCATTTCTGTCAGTCCTAATGGCTCCGTGTTAAAGTAATCTAGCTACTCGGAAATTTTTAGTAGGAAATATTCTTCGCGCTGTCATAAATCGTTCAGCGGTGTAGGTAGTTCATTTATTTAGGTCACACAGCTGCATATTAGCGACATCTTACCCACTAATAAAGCAATATCGGACAATATGATATCTCTCTGACGACTGCTATGAAAGTATTGGCGCCAGGGGCTGCAGTCTCGACTTTAGTTAGCGACCGATCGTTAGTAAAACTTATCGAAAAATTTCGGTTGCGGTACCGACGATTTCGATAAACGCAAGTCTCGACTACCAACAACAATCGTAACTTCAGGCGTCGCAAAGTTAACGATTAACCGTATTCATAGTCCAGTATTTGAATGGAATAATGGAACTTACTAAAAAATCATCCCGGAATTTTAGGAAAATAAGTAAAGACGAGGTTATCAAAATACTAAAAATCATCATGAAACATTATAATGTTAAAACCAATTATGTAATAAGTCTTCTAAAATTTTTTTCAACTTTATTTATTAGTAATTAGTTTTATCTATACAGTTTAAAACTTTGAGAAAAATACACAAATGTAACTCGAAGGTACGAAATGAAATATTTTATTTTATTTTACGTGGTATTTTGATTTCATGTCCTTGCAACACTGATAAAGAAATGAGAAAGTGATATAGTTGTCATTGTCAGTGTCATTATTAGGAGTTCGATATCCAAGGAGTTTGATTGTGCGATAACCAAGGAGTTTGATAACTGAAAAGTTTTTAGGTGCCAGCCATTGAATAAATAAAAATAATTGTTGGATTCAATTTTAAGAGAGTTTTAATAAACGGAAAAATACGCACAGCAGCTACGGCCGGGACCTCACTCCCAACAAGCCACGTACCTATACCTACTCGTCAAAGTAATTACGAAGTAGGTAGGTACTGTACCTACTTACTTTGACGAGTAGGTACGCCTTTTTTTCGTACAGACTACAGTATTTATTGTTTTCGTGTGCGAAATCTCGTAACTGTAAAACAAAACTCTATTTTATATATAATTGATATATAATATATATTATATATAATTATTAAAATTATGTTGGTAAATAATTCACAATTTATTTTATGTAAGAATTACTTTTTAGGTTATTACTTAACGATAATTTACACTTAGCGGGCTATAAAATTCGGTCGCAATGAAATTCGATAAAATCGTTAAATTGACAGGTGTTGTCGATACGATACCGACAAATGTCGATAGTTCCGAATGTAGAGACACCAAAAATCGTAATTGAGCGACCCTTAAGACTTACCGACCGAATCGGTCGCAAACTAAAGTCGAGACTGCAGCCCCAGTTTGGTGCTAAAAGTCTTTTTTTAATCTTTGTCGCCTCACTGCTGGACAAAAGTCTCCCCCATAGACTTCCATACATCTCTGTCCCGAGCTACCTCCCACCACTCTTTTGAAGGCATCGAACTCGTCCCGCCAATGCATCCTCGGCTGACCCCGACGCCGCTGGCCCTCAAGTGTCCAGGCTGTGGTGATGGTCGCCCACTAAAAGGCTTAAAGTCATAAATTTGTTGCGTTTGCATACTTTGACTGCAGGACTGTGGCCTCCTTTACTAGTTTCAGTTTCACACCGAAATGGTCGTTATTTGCAAACTTTGACATTTCATTTCTCAAAATTCAAAGAACGTCATTTGACAAACTGTCAAAGTTTGTAAAAACAGGACCGGCTGATGAAGAAAATTGTGCGCCGATGCGCCGATCGTTTTTTGTTATATTCGCCATGGCTATAGCAGAAAACAGGACCTGACTGAAGACTGGACGACTGGACTTATAAACCGTACTACGTTGCCTCATATTATTATTATGAACATTATACTTGATACTGGCGAAATTGAGGAAACTATCCCAGAAGCCAATTAATAAAGAAGTGAATGGTGCTTATCATTTCAGTGGATAACTTACTAGAGTTACTAAATCTAGAGGTGACGTTGCTTATCAGTGAATATGTGATAAGTTTTTTATGAAGTATTGAGAAACTAAGTTACTTAATTATGATACTTTTGGCTAACTTCTCACAAAACTTTCATGTAACAAGATAAAAAAGAACTGCTTTAGCAAAAGTATCATTGTGTTTTCCAGTGGGTTCTTTCTCCAAACAAAGTACCTATATAATACCGTAAACTAAAATATACGTCCCATAGCTACAGAAATATAATAAAATCTTCTTTACCGCAGGAAATAGTTGCCTATTCATAGGTAAGGCACCTCGTGAAAAATAACTGTTGTTATCTGGACTCTAGTAAACAGGAAATAAAGCCGAATGAAGGAATAATACACCTAATGTAGGTGTTTGGAAGTGTAGACCTGTAGGAAAAGTCTGGATAAAAAGACGGATATTCACTTATAGTTTCAAAATTTGCAATAGTCAAAAATGTAAGTAGGTATGTTCGGTTTGTTGAATGAATACGTAGTAGTGTAAGTGTAGTAAAGTTGCGTGAAGGTTAAAATTACTTTATACCAAAAAGCCGGACAATCTGTTCATGCTAATCCTACCCCAATATTCGCTTATTTAACCTACATTTTACCGTATCGTGTTAGAACAAAACGATGCTACAAACGATAAACTAGATACTTTTACTTTTATAGCGATGCGGAGATGGATTTGGAAGAGTTGCTATCGTGGTTCGTAAAGTTTCAAGGTTAATTTTTGTTTGCTGAAAAGATTTTACGAATAGGGTGCAGACTGGTCTATTAGATTCCTTCGTTATTTTTTAAACTTGACGATTTATGTGGCGCAGTGTCCAAGGGCCCTCTGAGCCGCAGAAATATGCGAGTTCGATTCCCGTCACGAGTCAAATATTTGTATAATTTGCAAATATTATGTTTGTATATCTATGTCAGTCATGTGGTTCTCTTAATACAAGCTCTGCCACAGAATACAGAGAGGAGCTCTGCTTAGTTTGGGGCCATGATGCTAAGTGATTATATCCAGCATTATTTATTCATATAAATATGTTTATTGAAGTAAGTAGGCTAATGATGGATGGTCAACTGAGTAAGTATATATTTTATCTTATATTTATAGACTTTATTATACTTACTCAACAAAAATACTATTGTGAACTTACATCTTAGCATACTCAGTTTTTGATTTTATAGAAAAAAGTTTTTAACGCAATAACTTTCTAAATCATGGGATGGCTAAGGCTTTAGTTTATGGATTTACATAACTATCAACCTATTGTCAGCTGAGACAATGCGAACAACTTTGCTTATATATATATCCAGCATAAGTTTCATGAATGCCAAAACTTGGCACATTACTGATGAAATCTGCTGAGCCGTTCAACCTCAGTTGAAATGTTTTCGATTCAATTAGTTTAAGCCATTTTGGCTGTGCCTAGTGTATACCAACCTTGACTTGATTCGTGGAATCGCGTTCTGAAACTTATAATTGTATGTTCTGCCGAAACTATCTACATTTATGGTTGTTTGACTGCTGGTTGTAGAGTTGCACGTATTATTAGCTGCTTTACGTCTGCTGGGGTTTTTATTTTTAGTTGTACCTAGAAGAGGTAGTGGCCTCGTCGATATTCAAACTTTAAACTAATTTAATTAAATCCTAAGAAAGAATTAAATAAATTAAATCCTAACCGTCCTATTCATAACAGTTCCATTAACTTCAGATAGCTAAAATGGCGTTAAAATATCATGTCACCTCTTTTTATTTACATTCAAATGACAGGGACTAGTTTGGAAGGCTCCCAGATGGGTTATTTGCTCGCGCGTGTTGGTCGCTCGATTTCGCGTGTATCCAATGCAAAGCAAGCCTATGCTGAATGTCACTTGGAATTTGAAGTGCGTGCACATACCACGTGACATTTAGCAAGCCTGATTGGGTACGCATTTAAATCGCGCAAGCAACACGCGCGACCAACACGCGCGAGCTAAACGCGCGTCTGGGAAGGCTCTTACTTTATCGAGCCGTTATGAAATGATGAACATTTGGTTATAAATAAAGGGGTTATTATAAAAGTCTGGGTGTATCTGGATGAGAGAGCCACAAGACAGGGGAGGCTGGCAAAACCTAAGGGTGGACTATACCCAGCAGTGGGTGATTCCGGGCTGAGATGACATGATGATGACGATGAAATAGAACCTTAAGGAACATTTTGAATGGTCAACATATTTAATTTACACCCATTCATATTGTATTGTTTATTAGCTCTATCTTGTAATAAAAATAAGTTACAATTATTTACTATTAGGTACATAGGTTCGCCTACGTTACCCTGCTCTAATAAAATGATGATTATTCATTACATCTGTTTCATCGCTCATAGTAAAAGTTGCGATTACAGTCGGTCGGAACCTTTTCATAATATACGAATGAACCGTTGTCATTTGATATGCGGCTGGGCACCAATCTGTCCAGAAAATTCTGAAAAGGTTTCATCCTCTTCCCAATTTTGGGGATAGATTGATTTCTCCAGTCCCGTGCTATGATTGTAACCTTTAAAAGATCCATCTGCATGAATATCGGGGTTTCTGAAAGTTTGGGGTCGAGGACGAAAATAAAATGGATATCAATTTTCAAAGTTTATTAGCGTTAGTTGATATTTCCAATCGCAGTTCTGTGAAATGTTTTAAGTTTGCACATAAATTAGTCTGCACCAGCTTGGGTTTGATTGAAACTGCATAGTCGTACCTATGCGAGCTACTGAATAACTTTACTTTTTATGTTATTGGGTTGTGTTTGGATGAAGACTTCTTCTTTCATCAAGTTGTCGTACACTTTGGATACGGTTGGATACTCTTCAGCCAGCATTTCACTGAAAAATAAACATCTTAATAACGTCGCTCATCAAGAAGAGAATACAGGGTGGAATCGTTAAGTGTGACCATACGATTATTCCGTAACTATAATAGATAAAAAAAAAAACTGATATCGAAAGTACGTTACCTCATCAGTAAAATAACATCAATAACTTTTTGGAAATCAAACAAGAAGGAGCCAAAATTTTTACAATTAACACTCCCATATATTTATTATGAGATTAGTAGAAAGGTTTTAATTTCCTTATTTTAAAAGGTTATTTTAGCTTAGTACTGATATTAAAGGAAACTTAACTAACCCAACAAACTAATAAAACAATCTATAATTAATCAATATTTATTTCTTAGTGAGTACAAAATTTTGTATTCAAAGCAGATGTTCGAAGTGACGTCCTTGTTGTGCGATACACGACGAGCTCTATTTACAGTTTCTAAATGATTTTTAGGGAGTGTTAAATGTCAAAATTATAATTTAAGATACTTCTCGTTTGATTTTCATTTGATTGATTTTCAATATTCGCCTGGTCACACTATTACACCATGTGTAACTATACCTACTGTGGCTGATCAAAATTTTGAATTACAATGGAATAATTTGAGAAGTTTTTAGTTTTAGCATTCCATAAGAATTGTAGAATTCTGGTACCTACGATGTTCAAAATTGAACTTACCGCCAGGTTCGGTTAGGGTTTTCTTTGGTTCCTTGCGTTCTTACAGCACCGGGTTTGTCATACCTGAAGAATAGACAGTATTTTTATTTTGTCGTTATTTTTTAGCTTACAACAAGTGATCATCAAAATGAGCTATTTTTGAACTTTAAGGCCTCTATCGCCAGTTAAAAATACATTTAATCGCGAATAAAGATAGGTGATGCAAGGGGTTCAACCTCTATCATTGGAGCCCAAACCAGCCTCACCTGTCTGTGGCACCCTGTTTAACAAATACAGCTCTGGCAGCCGGCTGATTGTGGCATAGCGCAGCCTAACACCGGAACAGCCAAATACACTGGCCGCCCAGCAACAGCTTTGGTGGTGCAACAAGCTGTGCTTTTTGCTATGTCCAGCAGGCGCTTATTATTACCTTGTGACAGCATTGTATATTTGCGGCACAAGACATAAATCAGCGATTGTGATCTGATCTCCAACACAGAATTTGCCAGCAGACTTTCCCAGAAGGTCTTCCAAAGACTGGAGTCCTCGTTTAGTCCAGTACATCGCGAACTTCAGAAACTGCTGTTCTGTTTCTAACTGCGGCTTAAGACCGAGGTTCTGTAACGGCTGGATGCCTGATACGATCGTCTGAAAGAAGTTTTATTGTGTTATTTTTATATACATAGGTATCGTGATTTATACAAAAAATCTTAATACGTAGCGGTACGTTTTTGAAAATATTTTTTTTGTTAAGTATATATTTAATTTTTATATTATGAACTAGCACCTAGATAGTTAAAATCAAAACCTTAATATATAAAACAACAATTTATTATGCTAGCATATGCCCTCGGTTGCACTAGCGTAGCACCCGGATAAAAAGTAGCCTATGAGTTAAACTTGATGGACTTGACTATGTGTTAAGCCAGGGAGGGTGATCGGCTATCTCTGTTGCAAACAGAAGCCGATCGGACACCATATCACAAACTATGTTGATGTTTCATCCAAATCCGTTCAGCCGTTACGGAGTTGAGTGGGAGCGCGTGTGCGTATGTACTCACACACACGCACACGCACACACACACACACACACACACACACACACACACACACGCACACGCACCACACACACACACACACACACACACACACACACACACACACATACGCGCGCGCGCGTGCCCACACACACACATACACACGCGCGTGCCCACACACACACACACATACACACACGCGCGTGCCCACACACACACACACACACACGCACTTTTGCGTTTATAATATTTAGATTATAACTTTGGCCTCATAAGTATTTATGTATCAGGAAGCATTTCTCCTTATCTAGTTACTAAAAGTCATCATGTGGAGTACAAATGTGATGACGAAAGAAATGCTTGACCTTTGTAACGAGCTCGAACATTTCTGAGAATGAACTGAACTGTTCCACTGAATTTCTGTATGCCAGCCAACGTATTTAAACTATCAATTTTGCAATCTACTAAAGTACAGTCCGACTAAAGAGTAATCAAAGTGTCTAAGTTCTAAATACTCAGTGGGGATATCTTAGTTATATATTAATATAACCAAGACATAATAGAGAATAGTCTTGTACCCCTAGTAAGAGTTGTACAATACGGAAACGTTCATAGTTTTCGTTTTCGAGCTCAGTTTGAATGTACGATTTTTGGAAATTACGCAATGGTTTTAAATAGAAACTGATCGAACAAGCAACGTGGGTAATGTAATATTCTTGCAGATTGCAATGTTTATCACTCAAAACCGTTAGATAATTAACGAAAAAAGGTACTTTAAAATTGAGCTCGAAAACGTAAACTATAAAAGTTTGTGCAATTTAGTACGGGTCTCGGGTTTACTAAAATTCGGGGTTTATTTCACCGGGACAACATGGCAGCGCAACCAGTCGCCGGCTACCAACAAAATGTATGGTAGTCGTTTGGTGGTGCAACCAAACGGACACTGCCATACATTTTGTTGACCACCAGGTGAGTAACTCTCTACGTTACTCACCTTGGGGGGCGAATATTAACCCTCACTCCCACACAATCTCTCAAACTCAGAACCTATCGCAACATCATACTAAGAATAGTGGACTGTAATCGTTCCTGATACTTAGATATTATTTTTAAACTTAATTTACTATATTTTGGTTTTTAAATAAATTAGGCTCTAGCAATAGGGGTCATACAAATTTATTACACACACACACACACACACACACAAAAACACACACACACACACACACACACACACACACACACACACACCAGCCTATCCGTCCTGGACATAGGCCTCCCCAATTTGGGATATGCCCATAATTCCCACGCTGGGCATGCAAGTTGGGAATCGCAGGGCACAACTTCTCGCATCGCCGATGCTGCTGCCCGTCGGCGGTCAGGGGATTTAGCTGTGCCAATGTTAGGCTGTGCTATGCCGAAATCAGCTGGCCGCCTTAGCCCCGTTTGTTACTTAGCAGGGTGTTCCACGTGCAGGTAAGTTTAGCTTGGGTTCCAAAGATTGCAACTCCTTACACCTACGAAGTAAATAAGTAGAAGAATATTCGGAAGATTTTTTTTATTCAGAAATCATTCAGGATTGTGCTGCTAACTGTACCTACTAATTAAGTCGATAGTCGTAATGCCTGCATTGATAGAATGGACATCGGGCCATGGTTATAGTCAGGTAGACTGTTCCGTTCTATCATTATTGGATTAAGCTTACTTTACATATATCATAAGCTTATTGAAGCGAATTATGAATGTAGGTAAAATATTCACAATGAATAACAGGATAGGACGATTTCGATCACAAGCTACCCACTAGGTACTCTACCCACCTACACATTTACAACTCTATTTTATACAGGATTTTTTTAAAATTAAGTGCGGGATATTAAAATGTTTGCGGAAAACTTTTTAGAATATTACTTCCTTCCGCCCGCGGCTTCGCTCGCGTGGTACGCGGTAAAAAGTATGTGTTATTCCAAGTCTAGAACTACACAATGTGAATAATTATAACTCGGGGCACGGACATCCTAGTCACCAAGCGGTATGAAATATACTATACAACCTAATTTCATTACTACTAAATAAATACACGTAAAAAAAAAAAGCACGAAAATCGAGTCTCGGTCGAGCAGTTTCGGAAGAGTGCGACCACAAAGACCGTGACATGAATAAGAATAAGAAAAAAATTATTTGCAACTACACATAAATATATTTAAAAGTACAAATATGAAACAGGTTTTCAAACTATAAAATAAGAGTACAGGTAACATAATGATGACACATAGAAATATACCGATGAACGGGTTGTAGGAATTACCTACAAAGCGCGCTGGTCTTCCGTCAGGACCATTTTCTAAATTAGCGGACATGAGGAACAAAAGACAAAACATGCAATTTTAGCAAATTGGAATTGGTTGGTTTTTCTCTGTGGTAGCCCACAAAGAAAAACAAACTATAAATAAAAGGTAAACAAAGAATAAACGAGGTTTTTATATATAAAAGAAAGATGATACTTGATTCCGCCCGGGGTTTTGGTCGCGGTTAGCAATGTTCGTGGGCCACTTCTAAAAACTAGCGCTATTCCATTCCTGTCTAGATTTGCTGCAAATACTGAGAGGGGACCCTTTTGACCCCACGCAACACAAATTATTACCTACCTAATTCTTTATTCCTTGGGTTTTCTTAACAGGTGGGCAAATGGGTGGGTAGGTATTTCTTGCGTCACCTGGCTAGACAGAGACCTACTTGTACATTATTCTATGTTGGTGCTTCATTCATAACTAGATACATACCTACCTACCTACATATTCTACTTACAACCTTGCCTACTTGCTAGCATTACCGAACTTATTTTTTCATTTTTTACCTACCATTGTTGTGTAAACCTACTTATGTGCATTATGCGTCGAGCTGAGGAAAGTGCGCTATTTCGCTCATTAGGGGAGGCTTATGTCCAGCAGTGGACTGCTATAATCTTATGATGATGATGATGATGTTGAGTCAAATAAAGTGTTTCCTTTCTTTCTTCTTCTGGTACTCATTAAAACAGCCAATATGATGCCTATTCCTCAACTGAAGTACGTTTCAACTGAATCTGTTTTGTAGTTTGTAGCGTGAAGGTGGAACAAACATACATTTCCCAAATGTTTGTCTTTTTATTATTAATAGATTTATCCAAAGCCCGGAACTTTAAGTCTACGTCGTAGAGGCGTAGCATGCTACTAGGTAGAGAGCTTACTTTAAACATGAATAAACTTTTAAAAAAAATTAAACCGACTTTAAAAAAATCACTTCTTACTTCTTGCCCTAAAGAATTTTGAAAATCGGTTCACAATTGACGGAGATATTCTTGATCATAGGGCAAAAAAAAAGTGAGGATGAGGTTTTTTGATTTTTCCGGGAAAAGTACCAATCCCTCAGGAATAAAATTTATATGGGACCACCTGTAAAGTTTACTATTTTAAACAAAAAAAGAATTTTGAAAATCAATTTACAACTGAAGGAGATATCGGTGAACATACATAAAAAAGTCGAAAAAAAAGGTTCCGACGAATTGTGAATCTCCTTTTTGAAGTCGGTTAATAAAGGGTTTTTAGGTAGTATCCCATGGTCTTCCTCATCTTGGGGATTTTGCTGGTAAAATACATCGTTGCAAATGGGCAACTCTGATGTTGAAGTTTTCACCCAAAGGCCTGCGACATAAAAGCCGGGACCTATGTAAACATGCTAAGATTTAACTAACCCAAAACAAAGTATAAAATAAAACAATTATGGAATGATCTTTGCAACTTACCTCTACTATCTCCCTGACCTGTGCACGGAAAAGGGGAGACTTCGGCATAAGGGACTTCTCCGGTCTCGTGTCTTCGAGGTACTGGACTATAGCCATGGACTCTACTAGAGTCACTCCATCTGAAGAAAAAAACTCTAAGTAGGTACTAGCCTTCTACCGCAACTTCTTTAGCGTGGTACCACCTACCCGGATAAGTAGGAAAAAGTAGTCTGAATTGGTCTAGGTCACAAACTAACACTTTCCTTAGGTACATTCCAAGTTTTGTACAAATCAGCCGTTTACGGAATTGAGCGGGAACAGACATACAAATTATTAAATATTAGTGTGATTTTTTCAAACATATTAAAGGCTTGTAGGCTCATAGGCATGTCTTTGCCCTCCACATTTCATTGTCACATAAACTTATTCAAGCTACAGTAATAGCCACGGCTGAAATAGAATAAGGCATAACCCAAAGATATCCATTACTATCCAATCCTATCTATCCATATAAATAAAACTTTACACACATTTTATGACGAATATCGTAATACAGAAATGTTTTTTGACGACCCAATAATAATAAATAAAACAATATAATAAATTTCTTTATTTCAAGTACAGTGAGTATAGTGACTGCTAAAATATGGAATTACGACCCTAACGGCTTCAAAAAGAGAGTAAATAGGCATCTTCTGGGAAAGCTCGCCCCATCGTCGACCTCATCCTTGCCTATGCAAGCCTCGTGGTCAAGAGCTGGCCCACAATAAACAAAAAAAATAGTTGCAAAAAACAAATAATTATTTTAAAATTAAGAGGATTGCTGCGTTACAAATGATATCACAGTTAATAATAAACATGTAAAGGTACTAGGTATTATAAATAAGGAAAGTATCTAATCCTTCACAAAGCCTTACAAGCCTAAATTAAAATGAAAGCCGATAGAAATCGTGTTACACCCTTTCCAACCCTTGCAGGCTACTTAGTCAGATAGGGTGTGAAAGGGTATGTGAGACGTGAAAGGCAAATCCCTGTCGATCCTACGTTAAAATAACCTTTTATTTTTGTAGATTAAGAGTTCAATATCCGTTAACATTATCAAGGTATAACCGGACTATCACCAAAAATTTGGAATTTGCACCGTTTGATTAGGCTGTAAGGGGTTTTAACCTCCATCTTTGGAAACCGAGCCAACAATATTGCCTGCCGTGTACTTGTATGCTGTATAACAAATGGGGCTCTGGCTGATTGTAATATAGTGCATCCTAACACTGGCATAATCCCTGGCTACCGATGGGCAGCGTAGGTCCTGCGAGCTGTGCCATTCGATCCACAAGTCCGGGTAGGTACCCGCATGTCCAGCATAGAGGATATGAGCATATCAACCTCTAATAGGGAACGCATCACAGTTTACTGATATAGGCTGGTGTTGTTATTTTTTGTGGACCCCAGATCCAATACAGTATAGTCGAAAGGGCAAGAAGAGGTCAATAACATGCTGGTAGTGTGATAATCATTAAAATTGAAAGCTATACCTATCTAAGTCGCGCAACAGTAAGCCTAAGACGAAAATAATTGAATTTCCTCCACCAACAAGGCAAAAGGTCTGATTTCTCTACAACATCTCTTCAAAAGGTTCATTCATTCATTCGATAGCGATCGGTTATTCGAACAGTCACTGAAATAATTCACTTAACTCCACTTGTATTTGATTTGCAGCTAAATTAAGCAGACTTTGGAAAGCCTTCGGGGTGGAAAGGCTTAGCAAATAAACGGTAAAATCCCAAGAAACATCAAATTGATTCGGTACAATGAACCTTATTTCAGAGTATGTACGGATGAAGATAATGATAGAGAAACCACAATTTTCGATTGCTTTGATCACTCTTTCGAAAGCACCTGATAGACTCACTACCATTGTCGATGAAACTATAATATCAACTGAATAATTATGTTTACTTATAATTAATGCTAAAGTTATAAATTTAACCAACAGTGAAGTAGTACCTCGTAGTTTGCAGAATCAAATTCATCAAACCAATAACATTACACTTTTAGTATCTATCCATCTAGGTACATACATGTACAAATTATATATTATTTTATATTATATTATTTTATTTTATAGGATTATCAACGAAATTTACATGAAATCTTGCTAAATTAACAAATGTAGGGAAAAGGAGTTACATATAATTTCACTTAAAGATAAACTCAACATCACTAACGGCCGGTTTCTATATTATACCGTTACCGATTACGCCTCGTTTTCCCTTGAAAAACTGTCAAAAATTAACAACGAGGCGTCGAAAATTTGACAGATTTTCAGGGGAAAACGAGGCGTAATCGGTAACGGTATAATATAGGAACCGGCCATAAGTATATAAACTAAATATTGTAGGTGTAACCGAGAAAAAATACATGTAGGTAGATAAAACTAAGGTATGATTAGAAATAACTAAGCATATGCAATTAGCCGTCGCCCGCGGCTTTCCTCAAGTGAAATTGGACAGTGCCCGGATGAAAAGTAGCCTATGTATAAATATAAATTATGCAGACCACAATCTTTGTATATTCAAAGTTTCTTCCAAATCCGTTGAGCTGTTCTGGCGTGATAGTAACAAACATCCATTTCATAAACTTTCACGTATATAATATTAGTAGGATATCTATATCATCATCTTAATCCAAATCTTCATCTGTTTCAGGCATAGATTAAGTAAAAGAAAAAAAACTATACTTAATAAAAAATATAATAAATAATAAATAATGTGGGACGTAATCACACAGCGCCATGTAGCCCCAAACTAAGCAGAGCTTGTATTGTGGGAACCACATGATTGATATACTACACATATAATTTTTTTGTTGTAAATACATACATATCATATATAGAAAACACCCAGACCCGAGACAAATATCTACAGAACATGCAAACATTTGTCCCGCAGCGGGAATCCAACCCGCAACCTTCTGCGTCTCAGGCGGACTTTCGCCCACTGCGCCACAGAGGCCGTCAGTATTATACTCTGGTTTCAGGTGTGATAACTGATAATGGTCAAACGCTTAACTATTTATTGTTTAAAAAATATAGACAAACTCTACTTTGACGATTCGCATTCTGTTCATTGAGAATTTTACGAAATATTATTAGATTTTTTTATGCTAAAAGTATGCTTATCTTAAAATTTATTAAAATAATGTAAGTCCGTACCACTAATAATGAATAATTTGCATATTTTATTCAGAACAATAGCCGTCAAATAAATAAGAGTGGTTTATTAAAAGTCATTGTACCTCGTTACTAGATTCAATGACCCAAATAGTTTCCAATTTCAATTCTCTTAAGCTTTTTCTGTGTCTCTTCATTGGGTGGTGACACATTCGTTTGATTCATACGCGGAGCTATTGACCGGTCCAATTGTAGTAGACTAGCTTATGACCGCAGTTTTGCTTACATCATTGCTAAAACATAGCTAATGGAGATCAATAAACGTACTTGTAGTACTACGTAGTAGGTACTTAGCTTTAGGGGGTTAACAAACAAACATCTAAACATACTCCCGTATTTACAGGAATTTATGTTAGTCAGACGCATGAATCTCAACTCTCTTTCTGAAAGAAAGAAATAAATAATGCTGGAAGTTATCACCTTATTACACAACATCACCTAGCCCTACACTATTTTTTGTACCTACCATATAAAAACCTACTTTTGTACCTACTAAATACCAACATAATCATATCCATAGAAAACACATAGACCAGAGATATTTGCATATCATACAAAACAAAATCTCGTGACGGGAATTGAACCCATAACCTTCTACGTCTCGGATGGGCCTTGGCCTACTGCGCCATAGAAGCCGTTTAATAAATAGATTAATTTGTATCGTGGGTAGATAGATAAACAAATATTTATCGCACAAGATAAATCAAGTATGCAGATGCGAACTTAATGCTAAATAGCATTTGCTTCCAGATAATCTTTTTGTACTATCGTAAATCATCATCGTCATCATCATCATCATCAGCCTATAGCAGTCCACTGCTGGACATAGGCCTCCCCTTATGAGCACCATTGCGCCCTGTCTTGAGCTCGATGCATCCAGCTTCTACCAGCAGCCTTTCGCAGATCGTCACTCCACCTGGCCGGAGGGCGTCCTACGTTTGAGCCGCGGTCTCCACTCAAGAACTCACCCCAACGATTACTGGTTCTTCGGCAGTATCGTAAATAACACAATATTATGAAAGCACCAATTCGGAATTAAAACTATTAGTTTGTATTTTGTAAGCCCTTCAAAATCACCATGTTTTTGCAGTCCCCTTCTTAAACCTTATATATATTGTAGTTTACAATTAAATTTATTTAATTGTCTAAAGCTGTTTACTTCTTAACGAGAGTATTTTTTCAACATTTCAAAAGAAAACTGACGGCCTCATTTCACGATAAGTTTCTGACGAACCGTGGCTGGAAATTTAAACAATGTAATATTATAAAGAGGCTGAAATATTTGAATATCTTACCATCTGTTTGAATAGATTTGATGAAGACAAAAGCTTTCAATTTAGAGATTGAAATGGTATGTTTCAAGCGAGATTCTGAACTTTCTCCTGCAGCATATTTTCATTGAATCACACCCCAAATATTTGTATTGGCTGAGCTATTCAGTAGACAATATTTTGTTTGTAAACAGTGCAATGCACTCAAGTACAGAAGTTTTAAGTTGTCTTAGAAACTTATTTGTTCAGCCCTTGAAATATTTTCATTGCTTTTCTTTTTTCATACTATATTTAGCATAACAAGTTATTATTTCATCTACACTAATATTATAAAGTGGAAAAATTTGATATTTTGTGTGCTTGTTTGTTTATTTATCTGCGATCTCCAATCCGCATACCCAGCGTAGGAATTATGGGCATATCCCCCCTTCTTATAGGGGAGCCCTATGTCCAACAGTGGATTGAACAGGCTGGTGTTGTTGTTGTTGTTGTTGTTAAGGACAGGGCGCAATGGCGTCAATGGGGAAGGGGAGGCCCATGTTCAGCAGTAGACAGCTGTAAATGCTGATGATTATGATGATGATGAAGTATTTTCCAAAATATTTTATTTTATTTTTGGAAGTAGAAAGTAAATGACCTGTACGTACAGTTAATTTTAAGATTCGGTACTAAAGATTTTTTATGAAGCAAATTCAATAAAACTGGTTCACTACAAAATGTTCTACCTCATCATCATCATCGTCCACTACTGGACATAGGCCTCCCCTAATAAGTGCCATTAAAAAAAGTATAAACTAGTATAAAGTAGTAGCTGAAATAAACTAGTCTAGCCGTTTCTACGTCAGTAAGTTGACGGATTCTTTTGACTGCGTATGTTGCAGAACTGAGTCTGTTCGACAACCCATCTATGTGAGCGCCCCATTGAAGCTTATTATCTAAAGTTTAACTTGTTTAACATTTGGTAATAGAAATCTCATACATTTTGTTTTAGTCTCGTTCAGTAATAAATTATTTACATCGAACCAGTTAACAACTTTCGCTATTGCATTGTTCACGTCGTCAAAATTGGTCTGCCGTCGCTTTAATTTAAATAAAAGTTACGTGTCATCCGCAAACAATACAATTTCGTGGTTGTCTCTCACAAGTTGAGGTAGGTCGTTGATGTAAATTAAAAATAAAAATGGTCCAAGTATTAATCCTTGCGGAACACCCATCTTTACTACAGATCCCGGAGAACATTTTCCATTTACGTCTACTTTCTGTATTCTGTCAGATAGGTAAGAAGTGAGAAGGGCTAAAGCCATACCACTGACGCCATAGTGATCTAGTTTCCTGATTAATGTTTCATGGTGTACGCAGTCAAATGCCTTAGACAAATCACAAAAGATGCCTAAAGCATCATGTGAGTCCTCCCAGGCATCGTAGATATGCGATACCAACTCAACACCGGCATCAGTTGTCGATCTGCCCCGCGTAAATCCGAATTGTTTGACATCTAGTAAGTTGTTAAAGTTAAAATGGCTTTGCAGTTGACTGAGAATAAGCATTTCAAAAATTTTACTAAATGTTGGCAGTACTGATATCGGTCTAAAGTTAGCAGGGTCAGAACTACTACCGGATTTAAATAAAGGTGTTATTTTACTATGTTTCATTAAATCAGGAAACTCACCACAGTCAATACATTCGTTAAATATAAACGCTAGTTCTGGCGCGACAATGTCAATCAACGATGTTACAACGCTAACAGAAATGCCCCAGAGATCCGTAGTTTTTTTGACATTTATCAGTTTGAATGTTTTAATAATATCATTACTGTTTACATATTCACATTTTGTAACATTTTTATTTAGTAATGAAACCGCAATTATAGGAGAAGAGTTTAAGGATCTTGTGGTAGAAACTGGAATGTCTGTAAAAAAGGATTCGAATGCTTTGGCAACATCACCATCTTGTTTGATAATGGTATTACCAATATTTAATTTATACTCCTTAATGTCATGTTTGACTTTTCCAGTCTCACTGTTTATTATTTTCCAAGTGGTTTTAATTTTATTATTACTGCTTCTAATTTTTGAACTAATATAATTAGACTTAGCAGCGCGACATACATTTTTAAAAATTTTTGAGTAATTTTTAACTTTATCTTTAAACTCTTCACTAAAATTATACTGTTTTTCACTGTAAAGCTCATACATTCTTTGTCTGCTTATGTGAATTCCTACTGTTGCCCACTCACAGAATGTAGGACTGTATGTCTGTGATATCTGCTGAAGAACCGATTACCGTTGGTGCTATTCTGTGGTTGGGGTAAACGAGTTCTTGAGTGGAGACTGCAGCTCTGTAAACGTGGTGTAAGATGCTTTCCGGCCAGGTAGAGTGATAATTTGCGAAAAACTTCTACCTATAAAACGCTTCAAACTTTACGTAAATCAAACTACCTTTCCTAAAATAATATTCTGTTTGATACTAGGTACAAAAGTTTTGTTATTAAGGGACCTTGTTGAAGTATCGTGATACAAAATTTAATTAAAGTGCATGTTAGTTTGTGATTAGCTATCTGCAGTTTAATATGAGCGGACTTTGTTTCAACTTTGGTGGTTAGGCCGTAGAGTAAATTTGTAGGTACTATGCAGTAAAACTATTTAATATGTTTTCGTGGCTTTGATTATTGCCAGCGTTGCTATTGTGAATACATCTGTGTTCTGTTGATATAAATGACTCATACACATATTTTTTCCAATGGGTTTTCGGTGAACTTTTTAAGCATTAATTTTTGATGTCAAGTGCTGAACATAAATTAACCTTTGAACCTTTTTTAAGGTTTTGAAATATAGGTACTCCATATTTTAATCCTTTGCAGGTCCTGCCACTTAATATGGTTGAACGATAATATATCAATGTCGATTTGACCTTAATCATCTTCATCATCATCCTACATCTGTCAAATGCTAGATATAATGCTCATCAGAGAGGGTTGCGGGTTCGTTTCCCGCCCCGAGACAATGGGTTGTATGGGTGTTCTCTTATGTAGGTATAATATGTAAGTATTTACAAAAAGTATAGGAATAAGTAGTATATCAGTCTTTTTCCGGTTCCGGTCAGGTTTTCATAAAACAAGCTCTGCCTAGTGCGGGGCTAGATGATGCTGTGTGATTATGTCCAGCATAATTAATTAATATATATATTCATAATTGAAAAAGTTGTAATGATGATAACATCATTAAGTATAAACTTAAATCATGATTTTTCATCAATAAATTACCTATTATTTTTCATTATGATCCATATACGTCGTCGGGCGTTGAATGAATAGCCAAATGAAGAGCAAAGGTTGGTATGTCACCTTTACGTGATCAAGGGAAGCATTGATTCGCGTTCCATTCGTCGAATTCTTTTCTTCACAAGTGGCCCTAAATGGATTTTTTATTCGAATACGGAGCCAATAAAATCGAGATTACGTCTGAGAATTTTGGAATTTTTATCAATGTTTATACCAATCACTGCTTTAACTACGAATTGGCTGAAACACGTTAAGCACGTGATCTCAAAAGATTTTGTTGTATTTAGGGACGACGATAAAATTCGTTATTCATGTACTGGGTGGCGCAAAAGTAAAGACCCTATTTGGTTCAGCTATAACATTTTTTCTAAATTAGAAAACTAGATTTAGATTTTTTTAAATGTATATTTGTGCCATTAAATTTCGTACCATTAGGATTTAAAGATGATGTCTTTTAAATGGTGACCTCCAGAGTTGATACACATTTGAGCCCTATTTATGACATTTTGCATAACTTGCCGTAACACTTCCTGCGATATGTTCGTTATTTCTTGACGAATGTTTTCTTTTAGAGCTGCGAGAGTCTGTGGCTTGTTCACATACACCCGAGATTTCAAAAAACCCCAAAGAAAGAAGTCTGGACTGGTCAGATCGGGTGATCTTGCAGGCCAAGGCAAATCGCCAAAACGAGAGATAACTCGGCCTGGAAAAGCGTCCCTCACTAAGTCCATAGTGTCGCGCGCTGTGTGTGCCGTAGCGCCGTCTTGTTGAAACCAGATGTGCTCCAGCCCCAATTCGTCCAAACTGGGTATCAAAAACTCACGTAACATGGTTCTGTAGCGTTCTCCAGTGACAGTTATCGCATTGCCTCCAGCGTCTTCGAAAAAATAGGGTCCGATCACTCTGTCAACACAGATGCCACACCATACAGTAACTTTTAGTGGGTGTAGAGGTGTTTCTTGAATAATGCGCGGATTATCAGTGCCCCAGAACCGAGTATTCTGCTTATTGACATGCCCTGAGAGATGGAAATGCGCTTCGTCACTCATAACCAATTTTGAAGGAAAATCATCCTTTTCAAGGTTGAGGTTTATGACGCGCTGGCAGTAATCTAGACGAGCTCGGTGGTCAGCAGGCAGCAGCTGATGAGTCATTTGAGTTTTATACGGGAACATCTTTAAGTCTTTCACCAAAATACGCTGCAGGGTCCGTCTGGAAATGCCTAATTGCGTGGCACGTCGCCTCGTTGATGTTTCTGGACACTCTTCCACATCTTCGCGCACAGCATCGATATTTTCAGCTGAACGGCCTGTTCTTGGTCTCCCAGACTTAAGTCTATCCAATGTTGAGCCAGTTGCTTCAAGGCGTGTGGCAAAGCGTCGAATTGTGCGACCAATCGGTGCCGGACGGTGGGGAAATCGTCGACGAAATTCACGTTGTGTTCTTATCACTGATGAATTATTCCGTAAGAACATTGACACAATTATTCCACGTTCTTGGGGAGTAAAACGGTCCATGTTTATTTTCAGTGTATTTTACATTTGTTCACTACACAATTTTCAACAACAGAATGACAGAAAATGTCATTTATAAAAAAAAAGTATTTTCTTTAGTGCCAGTACTTTTGCGCCACCCGTTATAATAAACACACATTTGATTATTTTCTTTTATGTCGGTGTTCAAAAGTGTGCACCAGAATATTGGCAGCACTTCATTTAACTCAGGGGACGGAGTTGTGTTTTCAGCACTCAAAGCGTTATAATCAAATTAGACTCGTCCTAAACGTTAGTAAATTAAATTCGAGGCAACAAGCTCAGAAGCTTACTTAGCCTATTCCTAAAACATAAACATTTTGTTTAGGGTTTCTAAAACGATGGTGCACTAGAGAATCGCACCCATTATCTGTTTCCACTAGCTCAACAATAGATACAGACTACGTTTTAAAACTAAGCCTGTTAACATTATATAAAGATTTTCCGGCCACTGAATTAACATTTTAACCCGACTTTATGTTCGTCGTTACGTTTTATGATGAATAGTGTTCTCAAGATGTACGACTGCTCGAGTTGGGTTCGAGTACTTGGTAAACTTGTCTACAGACTAGCATAAGTGGCTTTCATTTCTAGTTTGATAATTATAAAGACATTAATTTGTTTTAAGACTTTTTAATTAACAGTAAGTAGGTATTTATTGATTAGTGGAAACGCACGGTCAATTCTTACCATTGATACATAAGAAACTGTTAATGGTTCTTACAGAGAAGCAAGGAGAACATCCACTATGTACACACGTATTAAAATGCTTCTAACTACCTCTTTCATCATAATGGAAATATTAAACTCACTCCGATAAACACTAATCCATTCACTTGTTGATAATAGGTAACTATCTAGTTATGGCCTAATAAACTAACCTTTATTATAGCTTGAATTCGGTTTCATCGAATCTCAAATTGATCTGATTTCTACCCATAGATATAGACAATAGATCTATCCCTTCAGAATATTGACGCAAATTACTGTGTCAGCTGGTCGGATGAGATGCATATCCTTGGTTTGACAACTCTGTTCAATTTCGCCGATCTTTATTGGCAGTTTCGATTTGGTTCAAGTGTAGGTACGTTGTTAAAGCAGTGGCGAAGTTAGAATGGAATCGTTTGTTAACTTACCTATATACTTACTGGGTAGATATTTCAATCAGTAGATTCTACTGCATCTTCACGTTATCTCTGAGAATGTAGGTATGTCCTGATTACGTTACTTATTTCAAACTGTTTAAGTTTACGAGCCGTAAACTTAGGTATCTACTCCATGTTAATCCTTTGTATCTGTCTTCACCAAACAAACAACAAACAAATGACGTAAAACATAGATTGTACATTGTAGATTGTAGACAGTGGCAGGTCCCAAGCATAAAGTGCAGAAGAGCATTCATTGAAGTCCTTGGCGCGCGATTTTGAGAATTATTATTCAACGGATATGGCACGAAAATTACTACTAATCACAAAAATTATATAAATATCTATCGATCTATCTATTTTGCTTACTTTTTGCGGTTTAGTAGTCTCGAAGTGTAGTATGGTTGTTCATTTGAAAACATAGAGATGCATGCACTAATTTAGACGTTATGTCGCTTGAAAAGTGTGTCAGAGCACCGAGTTTTGGCACGGACCGTTTTTTTCACGTTTGTGGCTCTAGAGTTTGATAAATCTCGATGTTTAATAAATATCATTTTAACAGATCTGCTAGTTTCTGTTCCTGCTTTTTCCTCCTATAAGCTATCGCTTCTGTCATTTACAGAAAACACAGTCTATGTTAAATGTGTACTAACATACAGCTAATCTGTGGCGGCTCGGTTATTAACACGCCTCGTAGAGTGCACTCCATGCTCGATAGTCAAGGGGCTATTGTGAGTCTGATGGGCCGTCGTGACATCAGCGATTATTGAGCTAAATATGCATACCTCGGCCGAGACAACCACTGGACTCAAATAGATACGTAGAATCCTCTTTTTTCAGCATGACCTGTACCCCAACTTTTTTGTCTAAAGCTCTCCCTACTCTACCCCTGGCTAGCTGCATCATGAAGCGAGCACCCGCCTTTCCCGCTTCCAGTTAACTCCGTCCCACAGTGTTGTTTTAGTGCTGCTGCTCAGGTTTTTCTATATTCATCGCTCTTGGCAAGTGATTAGTAAACAGGTTGATACTGATGCCATACTTATATGTCTTTTCGGTATCTCAATATCTTTTGTAAGATTTTTCCTGGTTTTTACAGTCATTTACCCATTTCTGACGTTCCAATTCTGACTGAAGCGAGATCAACAGATCCGGAATGATGAAACACCAACAAAATGGAACCTCTGAACTCATGATCAGACTTTCAGCATACACCATGTTATGCAACAATGTTGAATTCGATTTTATTATTGTTTCCTAAGCATATGTAGCATGGACAGGGCACTGAGCTGACAGGGTCTAATGGCGCTCATTGGGCTCTCCCAATGAGCGATGATGAAGTAGCGTAGGTAGTTGGCATTTCGTGTTATAAGCTGTATGTAAGCTCATCGCCTTATGTACGATTCTCACTTACCGGCGCACGTCGGTGTGTGTCGGGTCGGAGCGCATTTTATAACATGCTAAAGGAAATTGAAACATCCACAAAGCAGTTAAGTTCATTATTTGCATGCAATTTACGCAGCGGATCTATTTATGTCAGTGTTTGACAAAGCTCAAAGCTGCGTAAATTGCATGCAAATAAGTAACTTAACTGCTGTGTGGGTGTTTCAATTTCTCCTGGTATGTTTTAAAATGCGCTCCAATACTCTCCGACGCGCGCCGGAAAGTGTGAATTGTACATTAGTTTTCCGTGGTACGCGTTGTTCATTGCCTTCTCTATAGAGTCCAACAATGATTTGGTTCATACCGATTTCCGGACACATTGTTTTGTTTATTGGGCTACTCCACATTGATTGATTTCTTGCCTATGCGTTTTCTAGCACATTTACAACATATTTAGTGATCTCCTAAAATATCGCTTAGATTTTATGATAACTTTATTATTGCGAAAATACCAATACCAAGAAAAGTTCCGCTAAATAAGGTTGAGTATTGAATTTAGAGTAAAAGTAGGTAAATTATAAAAGCTTCTATAATAATGGTTCTAGTTATGAAAGTACTGCCTACTCACATATCTATATTTGCATCTGACTCTGTCAATACGCTTGTTAACGGGACCACCGTTAGACAAGCGGAGTTTTATCAAAAACGTAAGTGTTGATTGTTGTTCGATGAAAAGGAATTCCAATTCCACTAAATGAAGCGAATTACATAATTTCATTTTGCAATGAAATTATGTAATTTATCTAAGTAGGTACTCAGATAAATTTATTTACCTATCTTACCTTTTTAAGATGGAAAAATTGTGAAAATTAAATTTGGCACCTAAGTATTTATTTTTGTTGTATTTATTTCTGCTTACTATGAAATATACCGCTTTCGTTTAGCTACCCCTCCCATTTGAACTTGTTTAAGGATATTGTATACCCCAAACTGGATTCGAGAGCGTCATAACAAAAATCCGAATATTCTCCCTATTTCCCTTCATCGAAACCGAAGGGATATTGGAATATTAAGGGCTTTTATCAACGTGCAAACGCGAGATATACGAGCATAATATCGTCAAGTTGCTCGTCTGTGCCCGGAAGGTACTATCAGCTACAAGTCTACCATACCAATTTTAAAACAGTTTCGCTTGCAAGCAGTTTAGCAAGCTTACTCCGCCTTTTTCTTTGTCCACTAATTTTGACCAATCGGAGATACAACATCTGTTTCTTTTTGAGAAAGTCCTAAGTATATTTTTATGACTCTTCGAATTTAAGTTTAAGCATCTTGTTTACGTTTACTAGTGTTTAAAATTTGACAAGGTGGGGCTAGCACCCACTCGCTGCACAGAAAATGCACCCAAGATGGTAAGGTAGACTTGTAGTTGATGTACTATCAACTACAAGTCTACCTTACCATCTTGGGTGCATTTTCTGTGCAGCGAGTGGGTGCTAGCCCCACCTTGTCAAATTTTAAACACTAGTAAACGTAAACAAGATGCTTAAACTTAAATTCGAAGAGTCAGCACATCACATTTTATCTAAAATATCTGAACAGCTCAGGTACCTATGTTGCACAGTCACTATAAATCAACATATTGACAACCTCTGTGGCCCAGCGGGCGAAGGCCCGACTGAGACGCAAAGGTTGCAGTTCTATTCCGAACGCGAGATAAATGTTTGTTTAATTTGCAAATATTCGTCTCGGGTCTTGGTGTTTTCTATGGGTGTTTAATGTGTAAATATTTACAAAAAATATATGAAATGTGAAATGTGTGGAAAGTGAGGGTATGGGTTCACAAGCTTGTGCAAACATCTCTGAATTATTAAACCATTGTGTGATTTTATTCTCGTTTAAACAACATTTATAAGGTGGCCGGTACAGAAGGTCAATTTTTAAAATGCCTGTTTTTTATAAAGTTGAAATTTGTGTATCAAAGTTGATGATTACTAAAAATATCGCTATTTTATTATTTATATCTACAGCCTAAGAGTTTTTTTACTTATTTCATTAAATATTAAACATTTACCCTAAAGGATTTTTATTTTATTCTAAATTATCCTCAGTCACAGTAAGTTTTTCCCATAATACAAGCTCTGCTTAGTTTGGGGCTGGATGCTGTGTGATTTATTTTATTTTGAAATATTTTGATCTCAATTGACAAATGAAAGTAAAGGGTAAGCAAAAAGAAAGGCAGAACTACATACAATTAACATCGGCGTTTTTTATTTTGTGTTTGGCGTCAGAGTTTGACAAAATCAGTTGTTCTAAGGCTACCGTTTTTGAGTTAAATTATGACGTAGCTTTAAGTACAGGCCTTCAATGAAAAACTACAAAATACAAGTCTTTGAACCACCTTTGAACAAATGTTGTTGACTTTCGGGAGAAGATTTATCGCTTTTCATGATAAAATAAATAAAAAAATATATAAATAATGCTGGACATTATCACACAGCATCATGTAGCCCCAAATTAAGCAGAGCTTGTATTATGGGAACGACACGATTGATATACTACATATATGCTTTTTTTTTTGGTAAATACCTACATATCATACATAGAAAACACCCAGACCAGAGACAAATATCTGCAGAACATGCAAACTTTGTCCCGCAGCGGGAATCGAACCCCCAACCTTCTGCGTCTCAGGCAGGCTTTCGCCCACTGCGCCACAGAGGTCTTCAATACGCATTATACGCAAAATACGCATTCAAACTCACCGTCTATCCATCTCGATGACTATATACAAAAAATATTATTGCAGGAAAATGTTCCTACTATATCTTAATACGTCAGCAGTCTTGTATAGGTGCTAATGGCACCGAAATTTAAATTGGCAGATCCATTGCTCTGCTACTTATGACAACAACCAAACCTAATCATTCTGAACCAGGAACGTTTTTTGCAAGAGTGTTATTACTTATTTTGCCTTGGGAAATTACCTTTTCTCCTTCGGGATATCTCGGGTACAATCGATATAAGGCGTATGTTGACAATATTTCGCTCTTTTCTTAACGAGACGAGATGTGTCATCATCTTCTTCGTATGAGCTAGTGACCAACTCTGGTGTCGGAGTTTTTAGGCCACCCGAAGGCCTCCAACATGGCTTAACGACCGAAAATCCAAGACCAACATCTTAACGTGCCTTCCGAAGCACGGAAGCGCTCAAATCTAAATGTCACTAAACGGTCACCCATCCAAATAATGACCGGGCGGAGTGTTGCTTAACCAAGGTGATCTGCTAAGAACTCCGAACTAACTAACCACGCCACGAGCGCTAACTATGTTACTTAATAAAACTCTAGCTTTTGCGAATATAGCTCGTATTGCGTTGTACATACATTAAAAATAAATAAATAACTGGACACTTATCATATAGGTAGCTACAAATTAAGCAGTTTTCAATATTTTTTTAAACATATAGGTGTACCTACATACTATACATAGAAATAACCTAAACCCGAGACAAATATTTGCAGAACACACAAACATTTGTCTCACGGGTAATCGAACCCGCAACCTGCTGCGCCTCGGGGGCCTTGATTCTTCCAAACTGCGGTATAGCGTAAGGTTAAATATTCACATGTTTAAATATATTTTTATAGGTAGGTATATTTAATACTATTTTTTTGTTCCATCTTTTGTTTTTATAGCTTAGCTTGCACAATGTTTGCTCGTTGTTTTCTTTTTTTTTAAATTAACTGCTTCTATTATTAGAAACCTATAATTGGCCTTCTATTTATTTTTAAGTTGTTATTGTATTTGTTAAGTGCTGTTGGTTTTCCTTAAATAAATAAATAATAATAATGAGCCAGAGTTCGTCTGACTAAGTATGTACTTATACAGTATGTATGTATGTCTGTACTTTATCAGTTTATTTTTACTTTATCAGTTACATAATTCCTATCAATATTTTCGGCATGACCTGGCATTATGAATATCAAAATATTCTCTATAATAATAATACGTAATCCAATCGTCTTTACCTACAGCTCTATCATTGAATCCAAACATTGACGTTCAATTGGAGATAAGTGGGAAATTGTATTGTCACTGTAGACAGATAATATTTTAAAATATATTGCAATACCAATGTGACATAAACGCTATATGCTCAGTCATGATTAGTAAGGTGTTTAATTTTTTTTACCGGAAGGTAGAAATAGCACTCGGCGCTCGATCACGAAGACTAGCGATAAAGTATTCGTGTCGTAAACGTAAAATTTTAGCCACTGAGATAGGTTAGATTCAAAATAAAACTGTCATTGGCCAATATGTTTTCGTTAAGCTGGGTACGGATAGCGCGTACATTGGTACGCGTAGCTGGGTTTCGCGTGTCTTGGAACGCCATGTCTATAATTGCAGCTACGTATACTCTATGGGGAACGCGTGCCGTGAGAGCTGACTCGCGGCGCGATCCGTGGTCAGTTGGTTTCGGCTCGCGGAGCGCTATGGATCAATTGACCTCGCGTTCGGGTTCGCGGCGGTCCACATTAACTGTACGCATGGAGCGTGCTTTACAGCTCCGGTACTATTCATGGAAAAATAGTAGTCGGCTTCACTGACGGCCTAAGCTGGGTTACAAGTTAGCTATTCTTCAGTGGTTAGCGGGTAGTGAGCGACATAACAGCTCCGGTACCATTCATGGACAAATGGTAATGCGTCCTTAGCGCACGAGTAACTCACCTGAGTACTGGGGTGCACTTTGCATCTCGGCAGCAAGACCTACTGTTTGCAGGTCCTGGTATTTGCCAGATTAACCGTCTGCTTCATAACCTACCGGTTGGTAAGGGGACGTTAAACATTTTCGTAGATTTGATTGGGTCTGTACGCATGGACAGCGAGCCCCGACTACGCGTATACAGGAATGCGCTATCCGTACCCATCTTTACAGTTACGATACATCATGTTCAATTATCAGTCATCGTCCTACAGAATATGTTAAGTGGTAACCATTAATTGCTTCGTAGGTACGCATGTTTAACGTGCCCTAATAAGTGGTATATTAGTCATGTGTTTACCATAATACAAGCTACGCTTAGTTTGGGGCTACAGGATGCTGTGTGATAGTGTGCAGCATTATATTTATAGTCACAACTTATCTTTGCCCATCTGAAGTTGGCTGCAAGTAGTTTTTGTCGGATCATAGGGTATTTTACACCATGTTAGAAAAAATAAATTACGCGGATTAATTATATATTTTGTAAAAAATTAACGAGAAATGTTGATTGCTGTTCATAAAAATGCAATATGAATTTTTTTTTTTTTTTATAATTCTGTTCCTCAATTGTCCAAAACGCTATTCGCTTATTAGATCCCGTCGTGACGTTACTTCAATAGTAATATTTATTTATTTATTATTACAATTTCCTTCGCAAAATAGTTTTGTTACTAGTGTACTGAAGTCACGAGGTAGCATTGCGGCTGGCGTTTTGGCGCGAAAATTTAAAGCGATAAATTACAAGTGGTTTTTAACACGTTGGCTGCTGGCGAGGAGGGGACGAGCAGAATCACATTTGTGTTTTCAGCACTCAACGCGTGATACATTATACACTAGGTAGGGCACTATTCAGTTTGAACATTTGTTTTTAAAATTATATAGGTTAAATACCACTCTAGGATTCATAGAAACCACTTTTTGAAAATGGGTGTAAAATACCCTATTAGGTAGGTTGGTTGGATCGTTTGTTCAGCCTAAATTCAGAGGGACAAAGATCGTATATGAGTATTACCTACTATAGGTACACCACTACTTTTCCCCCAACTCGTATATTTTTCAGATGTTGCTCAGTACGCAAATCTATTGAGGAAACAAGTCCAAACGTCTTCCGAATACTTGCCTTCTGCGCCACCTATATTTTCAAAACTTACCGAAAACTTACCGATCTTTAAGGATGGAACTTTTTGCGAAGGATTGATGGCTCTGTACTCCTCGGTTAGCTGACTCAATTCCTCTATGATGTCAATGCCTCTCTCTTCGTAAGGTATACCCTTTATGTATAGAGCAGCTCGAACTCGCCAGGTGCATGAGGAGAGCCAGTAACCGTACATAACAGTGCGAGATTCGTCCTTAGAGAAAAAAAAAACATGTGACATTACGATAAAAAATTCTAATCGAGAAGACTCCCAATTAAGATTGGGTGATAATTTAAATTCCGGTCGTCTTAAGCCGCACTTATCTATCGATGTTTTCGACTTTATCTCGGGATAAGTTAATAAAGCAAGTTCGTATTTGTTAAAAAATATTGAAGGAGCCTGACATCGAAATGACTTAAAGTGGACTTAACTCAATTGCCCAAGCAAATATGCAGCGGTCCTGTTTTTGCAAACTTTGACAGTTTTTCAATTGAAGTTCTTTGAATTTCGACAGATTAAAGTCAAAGTTTGCAAATTAAGGTCCAGTGCAGACTATTTTGGTGTGCAACTGAAAAAAATTTACTAAGTGAGGCCTCTAGAAGTGCAGAAGCAACATCACTTCTTGTCGGTCCAAAATGATCTTAAAATCACTCAATTACCCATTAATAACCACAGTACCTAACTAAAGAGTGATAATTTAAGAAGAGAAAGAAAAACATCCTCACATAAATTCTTATATATAGTCAGAACAACACAAATAATAGACATCTTATAATCAAAATATTGCTTTAGGGTTAGAGAGAAATGTTTTTTTTCGCTACGTTTATTTTTGTCAACAAACAAGTTAATAATGTCTTCGAGCTTGTCGAGTGAACATTAATTAACTTGATCGTTAACTTGTGTTCATTTATCAAAATGATGATTGGTTTATTTGTGTCGTTAGCCTTGTATGTCCTTAAAAATAGTATTCATGTAATTTACTTACCGCCATTATTGGTATTTTTTTCCGAGAAAATAAAGATCACAATAGCAATTCACTGGTTTTGTTGACACTGAACACTGAACTGAACTCGTGAGTAGAGTATTTGAAGTTATTTTTTACATTCTCATGACATGACGTTGTGATGATACGGTATCGGAGTGATAAAGTTTACCTACATTGACACACATCTTACCGTTATATCGACATGTGAAAGCGATCTAGAAGAATAGGTATATGTTTTAGTTCCATAGTCATACCATAGATGGCATTATTTTAAGGAGGGATAAATTATTATAAAGCTCTAGACAGACGGCTTGCATTTAAGCTGAACTGCACGTTGCCCGTGCAACTAGCTTGCAGTTATTGGAACTGCACGCCATCTACACACTGCAATGGGGCTGCACGGTTGGTTTGCAGTTTTATATCAGTCGTAATAATTGTATTCAAACTGCTGCAGTTGGAGTGCAGTTTAAATGCAGGCCGTCCCTCTAAAGCATAAGGAGGGATAAAATTATTTAAACATTAAGGCTGATATACATGTCATTTATTTACATAAATAATGGTAATACACTATTAATATTTACTATGAAATTTAATACGAGTAGAATACTTTGAAACGCTATACAATATGCGTGGAAGTACTGATATCTTAAATTTTATTTCAAAGCGCTGAGAAACATTTTTTATTAAGGGCTAGTCCAGATGGGGCGATTATTGCGTGAGTCGACGTAGCCAAGCAAATGGACACACGTCACGTGATATTTCGCAAACCTGAATAGTGACACGCAACTCAACTCGCGCATAAATCGCTTCATCTAGACTAGCTGTAAGCTGTATCAAAATAGCTGTTTGACTTTCTAAACAAATTTTCATTAAAGAAGTAAGTACTTAGTGCCAAATTTCAGCTCAATAAGTTCGATAGTTTTGGCGTGAAGTAAAGTTCAAATAAAAAAAAAGATGTGAACATCTTTTTACATCCTTTCTCATACATTGAGTGAGGTAAATTTTGCCTCATTGAACCTCATTGGTTACCTTTTGTAGTTAAAAGGTTTTGTTCTCAGGAAACTCAAGTTATTTTTGAAAAAAAAAAACAACGTGCATTTTCGGATTTTTGAGAAAATGGCTCTGGCTCGTAACTTACATTTGTAAAAAAAAAAAACAAGTTGCTCTCAATCAACACTTTTTTTCCATTTGAAACACTTTTCTTTAAGTAAGTTACCAAATAAACTTTTAAGATTTTGCAAAAATAACAAAAATGTTTTCATTAAAATTGCTCCACCATATATAATATTAATAGGACAAATAAAGTACTTAATTATTTTGATGCGTTGTACAGGAGTTTTGGCGAAAACTATTGGGTTTCTGCTTTACTCGGGCGACTTATCGAGATTATCCGTATAGATAATCTCGTGTTATATAACAACCAGTTATATTGATACAGCTATGTACTTTATTTTAAACTAGACTAAAGTTAGGTAACTATTATCTACTTCTTAGGTGGATCTTATGTAAACCAGTCAATATAATTCCTTGTCAATAAATATTTCACTAAGTATAAGAAAATCTATTTGATTTTGGTCATTTTATTGTACTCTCAGCAGATTTAATTCCAAAAAGTGATTTATAAAATAGGGAAGAAGAATAATTTCAGTATTTTAGTCCTCTACCTTATCGAATCCTGTTTCTTTAAATATTGCTTTTTGAGTCCAAAATAACATTGCTTTACGATTTTTACTGTGTTGCAAGATATTTGAACATTGTAGCTATGTCTCAATGAACAATGCATGGCTAAAATAGTATTATAAGCACTTAAAAGTAAAATACTGTCTGTATAAGCCGTCGAAATACGTCTACCCACCAAGAAGATAACAGAAAAATCTAGTTTATTCAGCCTAAGGTTTCAACTTGGCTTCAATCCAGAAGCTACGACAAAATCGTCTCTATAAAACCGCAAATTATGAGGTAAAGCTCTCTAATCATTCATTCATCCCCAACGCAGAGGGGAGCCTGGTGGTCGCATGAAGGTTGCCCTGGTTTCAGCAGTGAGGACCCCCCCACCGCCTCCCCCCTCTGAGTCTGGAAGCCCGTATAGTGCGTAGAGATGCCGTCGGTGATGCAACTCGTGACCCTTGTGGTTCAGGCTCTGTAGACGGCTCCATAGGGAGAATATCCGCTTGTTCATTATCCGATTCTTAGGTTCGAACTCTGGAAAAGTTTTGCAAATTCAAGAGCAATAGAACAGACGCTACAATAATTTGCGTTTTTGCTAGTGCGAGGTATGTATTATTGTCTCAACTTGACAATAAAAATTTACGTGAGCGCTCTAAAAAGTAATGAACTCTGTTACTTACGTGTTGAATCAGCGATTTCCAATCTTGCTCTGCCTTCTCGTTTTACTTTCACTTCATTTGACTTGGGGTTATCATCGTTGAGATTATAATCCTCAGTTTCCTTTCGACTTAATTTATAATCCTCGAGATCTGATGTTCTGTCAGGAAATTCACTAAGTTCGCCGTCATTGCTCAGGCATGCTAAATGTATTTTCAGTATTATCAATGGGTTCATAATAGCGGCTGCCTTATCTGCCTCATCTAATGGTTTTTGTGGGTCAAAATTATCATCTGAATGCATTTCATTGGATGTTATGTCATTTGGACTTTCATGAATATCTGTATACTCGACATTCTCACCAGGATCATCGGGATCGAGATTTCTTGTATCAGAATTTAAATGTTCATAAAAGTATTTATTGAGTCGATCTAGTTGTCTTGGATAGTTGTGCCATTGCTCTTTTCTAAATCCTTTCACATCATAGTTATCATCTTTGGCTGTGTCGAAATCTTCAGCTGTATTATCTGTATAGAAATATTCTTTTTGGTTTGATTTATCTGTGTTCAATGGTTTTTGATCATCAATATCAATTTTGAAGAAAACCTCGCTTAGATCATCATTATCTTGGTGTTTATTACTAAAAATATTGTCATTTGTTTGGCCATATAACCTTGTTTCTGGTTTCTCGCGCATGGACAGAACTGGAAGTACGTTACTCGACGATAACGCTACTATCCCGAGAAGTAGCACAGGAACCAATGTATTTCGCATCTGAAACAATTTATACAATTAGTTAAATTAGAAATAGAACACACACATCGCTCATACAGACGTTTAAACAGGGTAATAAGGGCACTTAGAAGAAAACATATCGCACACTAACATGATTAATCACTGAAACTGTAACACATTGTGAACATTTATCATTTTCATAGACGAAGGAAAACCACGCAAGGAAAATTTGCTGTAAGTTTAGAATTTTAGGTAAAATTATTTTCAGTTTGTTCTTCGAGCTGAGGGTATGGTGCAATGGCGCTCATTAAGGGAGGTCTGTGTCTAGCAGTGGACTGATATAGGCTGATGTAATTATAAAGGTATTGATGTAATTAATTGTTATTAGATTTTGAGAGCCGTGGTGACCTAGTGGGATGTATCCCGACTTAAGATCTGAAGGTCGTGGGTTCGAATCCCAGCCATGCACCAATGGATTTTTCGTTTCGAAAAATTGATGTGCGCATTACCACAAGCTCGAAACGGTGAAGGAAAACATCGTGAGGAAACTGGCATACCCTCGAACTAAAAAGTTCGAAAGGTATGTGCTAGGTTAGTGTTCCAATAAAAAGCGGCGATGGGCTTGCAAGTTGTCATGTGGAATGCTAGCTGCTTGCAAAAAGTGGGCATGTATCGAACGTAATGTTTGGAATTGCCTCTGACTACCCCCGTTAAGGTATCCTTAATAGATTTGCGTACTGAGCAACATCTGAAGATATCCATAAAGAGGAAAAAGTCGTGAGATGTTTTTTTATTAAACCTATCGAATAAACTTAGAGCAACCGCTCATCAAAAATTCATACCCTACTATAGTTAAAAAATATGTACCTAATACAAAGGTTACAAATAAACAACAAAACCAGCCTATTCAGTTCACTGCTGGACATACGCCTTCTATGTAAGAATGCCCATAATCCCCACGCTTGGATGTGGATGTGTCCCTACTCAGCTTTTAGCACCACTGACGCTGCTGCCCGTCGGCGGCCAGGGGATTTAACTGTGTCGGTATAAGACTGCACTTTGCTGTAATCAGCTGGCCGCTAGAGCCCCGATTATTATAATTAGGTATAAAGCAGTGTGCACTCTAGGCAAGAGAGTTTGGATTGGGTTGCAAAGATGGAGAAGATGAAGATAAAGATCCAAAGAGGTTGGAACTCCTTATAGGTAACACGTTCATAGTATACATGTCAATTGCCCTTATATACATCACTGTTCTTCATAGTGCCTAGCGTCATGTGACCCTCAGTCAACGCGCTAAAAAGAAAAACAATATAAATAAATAATTAAATAATGCTGGACTATCACACAACATTATATAGCCCCAAAGTAAGCAGAGCTTGTGTTATGGGAACCACATGATTGATACATACATATCATACTTAAAAAACACCCAGACCCGAGACAAATATCTGCAGAACATGCAAACATTTGTCCCGCGGCGGGAATCGAACCCGCAACGGTCTGCGTCCCAGGGGTATGTTTCGTTTCTGAAAATACTTGCCAACTTTGACCTTGAACATTATTTTTGTAGATGAGGGATCAATAGGGATTTTTAAAATGTCTTTGTGATCGTGTTCCTAACATTCATACGGTAATGCGAATTATTGTAACCTTGAATGTCTGTTTTGATCGGACTACCACATGACCAATTTATTACTTTTTTTTGTAATTACCTACTTACTATAATACATAGAAAACACCCATACCTAAGACAAATATCAGCAATTATCATTTGCCTATATTCTTGTTATTCATGTGAACATTTGTCTCGCGGCGAGAATCAAACATAATCTTCTGTGTCTTAGGCGCCACCTATAGTACGTCAACAGTAATGAAGATGAGAAAAATCTCTCGGTAAATGTGTCTTCTCGTCACGAAACGCATCGTACTGCATCTTTGCCTAAGTTCAGTGTAAATAAGTATGAAACGTCCGTGAATAAGTCACTCAGAAAACACTTTACCTGCTTACATTGAACATCGTGTTTATGTGTTGATGAGCGCTCTAACTACGTAGTGCGAGAACATTAATTGTGATTTATTCATCTTTGATTAGTTGGGAATATTCAAAGATTAGTTTGAGTAGCGAGAGTTCGCCAGGTGCCTACTTTGCATATTCTCGCCTGCACGGCCAAGATTGTTGAATGTGAAAACTTCTTGACATTTAATTCCTAACATTTTGTATCTAGGGCAAGGGGTCAGGTGTTCAATAAATTCGTTTTCGATTCCACGGTTTTGGGGTAAGGTCGATGTTTTGTTAGATTATCATCACCCACCCACAGCCGTGAGGAAAGACTTTATGGTGACTTTCAACAAGACGCCTAAATAAGCAAACGCCTGATTCCACCGCGCTGTGTAAATGTATAATATTTTATCATCTTAGGTAACTTCAGAAATACTTCAGAATCACAAACCACTGTTATTATACTCCAAAATTGAATGGAATAAGTGATATAGGTGTTTTGAAATGTATTTTTATACATTAAACATGAAACAGACTCTTTGATAAGTACCTACCTAAAGCATTAGCTTTTTTTAAAGTAAACATGGCAAAATTTCAAAGTAAATAAATGTAAGTAAAGTATTCATGATGATAATAGGTGGTGCAGGCTAAAAGAATGGTGACCGAGGATTGAGAAGTGTCGGTCGGCGATGGGTCGACGACATAGTGAGAGTCGTGTGTCGCCAGTGAATCAGCAGGACCTTGGCAAGTGGCAGAAGCAAAGGGAGCCCCAAAGGTATTCACAGTGGGTGAAGTAGGGCTGGGGATGATGATAATGGAATCATCTGTGTAAATAAGTCTCAAAAATAAACAGAAAAAAGCTATCGTTTTGTTGTGGTATTAGCATTTTACAAATGTTTTAGCACAGCCTGAGCGTCAGTTAAGCATCTTTGAGCATAAATAGGCAATAAACGTAACTAATGATTACTAGCCGTCTATGGTTAGGAATTCAAATTAATGACCAACATTGGGTGTTCGACTTTTTCATTTTAAAAATAAGGGGAAAAATGTGTTCAGATATACATGATGAGTTTGAAATCGTGTTTATCTTGAAATGGGGTAATTTGGACCATGGTAGTCCACATGTTGTCAGAGCCTCAGTAAAAAAATCGACAAAGTGCGTGCGAGTTAGACTCAAACGAAGGCTTTCTGTTGTATGGGAGCCCCACTTAAATATTTATTTTATTCTGTTTTAAGTATTTGTTGTTATAGCGGCAATATAAATACATAATCTGTGAAAATTTCAACTGTCTAGCTAACACGGTTCATGAGATACAGCCTGGTGACAGACAGACAGACAGACGGATAGTGGAGTCTTAGTAATAAGATACCATTTTTACCTTTTCGTTACGGAACCCTAAAAAAAGCTGTTTTAGGTTTTAGTCTTAAAAGGTTTTGAGTTATATTATGGCGTAATTTTACAGGCCGGTTCTTCAATAGAAATCTACAAAATTTGATGTCTTTGAATATATGTACTCGTAGTTGACTTTCGGGAGTAGATTGAACCCCTTTTCGGGATAATATACGAACATAACCGTGTATACTTATAATATCTTTGACTCAAAAAAATAAAAAATAAAATAAAATATATATTCATAGAAATATATATTCCTAGAAATTGCTTGACTCTACCTTCAGCTATATTGTCAACTTTTTGAGATACGCTTGTCCCCACAGTCAGCACAAGAGTTGATTGAAAAAAAGTTTAAATGCCTCTGCCCTCTTCTATTATTTACGAGATTTTTTTTTGAAAAAGCTGATATAAATACTGCTCTAATTTCTATAAATTACCAACGTGAAAACCAAAACAGAATCAATTGTATTTAAAAAATAAGTAATTCTATCATAATCATATAAATATGAATACAAGTTTGTAAAATGTGAAGATAGATAAATAGATAAACTCTTCGTTGCACACAACACTAATGCAAAAAAATTACAAGAACAGAGAAATAAAATATTAATGTAGGTACAATCGGCGGTCTTATCGCTTAAAGCGATTTCTTCCAGACAACCTAAGATAGGAAAGAATATTATTGTAAGAATTGAGCGGCGGTGCTACTATAAAACTAGCGTTTATATTTAACGAATGTATTGACTGTGGTGAGTTTCCTGATTTAATGAAACATAGTAAAATAACACCTGTATTTAAATCCGGTAGTAGTTCTGACCCTGCTAACTTTAGACCGATATCAGTACTGCCAACATTTAGTAAAATTTTTGAAAAGCTTATTCTTAGTCAACTGCAAAGCCATTTTAACTTTAACAACTTACTAGATGTCAAACAATTCGGATTTACGCGGGGCAGATCGACAACTGATGCCGGTGTTGAGTTGGTATCGCATATCTACGAAGCCTGGGAGGACTCACATGATGCTTTAGGCATCTTTTGTGATTTGTCTAAGGCATTTGACTGCGTACACCATGAAACATTAATCAGGAAACTAGATCACTATGGCGTCAGGGGTATGGCTTTAGCCCTTCTCACTTCTTACCTATCTGACAGAATACAGAAAGTAGACGTAAATGGAAAATGTTCTCCGGGATCTGTAGTAAAGATGGGTGTTCCGCAAAGGTCAATACTTGGACCATTTTTATTTTTAATTTACATCAACGACCTACCTCAACTTGTGAGAGACAACCACGAAATTGTATTGTTTGCGGATGACACGTCACTTTTATTTAAATTAAAGCGACGGCAGACCAATTTTGACGACGTGAACAATGCAATAGCGAAAGTTGTTAACTGGTTCGATGTAAATAATTTATTACTGAACGAGACTAAAACAAAATGTATGAGATTTATATTACCAAATGTTAAACAAGTTAAACCTAACATTAAAATAAAAGATGAAGATCTAAATCTTGTGGACAGTACTGTATTTTTAGGCATAACTTTAGATATTAAGCTTCAATGGGGCGCTCACATAGATGGGTTGTCGAACAGACTCAGTTCTGCAGCATACGCAGTCAAAAGAATCCGTCAACTTACTGACGTAGAAACGGCTAGACTAGTTTATTTCAGCTACTTCCATAGCATTATGTCGTACGGCATTTTGTTGTGGGGGAATGCTGCAGATATCAACACGATATTTGTGTTGCAGAAGAGGGCTGTTCGTGCAATTTATAATATGGGCCCCAGAGAATCACTTAGAACTAAGTTTAAAGAAATAAATGTTATGACAGTGCCGTGCCAATATATATATGAAAACTTAATGTATGTCCGAAAACATATTAACATGTTCAAGAAAAATAGCGACTATCATAATGTTAACACTAGAAATAAAGATAAACTAGCTGTTCCCACTGTAAGGCTCCATAAAGTTAGTCAATCTTTTAAAGGGATGTCTGTACAATTTTTTAACAAAATCCCAAATGATGTGATTAATCTATCTGCAAATAAATTCAAAAATGTTGTTAAACGTAATCTATGTAATAAAGCTTATTATAAAATATCTGATTATTTAGATGACCAAAAAAGCTTGGGACGAAACTGCCTCCAACTCCATCAAAAACAATGTAATAGATATTAAGTACAATGACGTTAAAAAAATATAAGCCAAGCAGAGTTTCTTGCCAATTCTTCTCTGTTTGGTCACGTTACGAATTGGTGGTAAATTTTAAAAAAAATGACGTTTCAAAGTGTACTATACAGTTCCTACTGAATAAATGAATTTTGAATTGAATTGAATTGAATTGAATTGAATTGAATTGAATTGAATTACCTACCTATATTACATGGAGATGATTGTTCAGTCCCGCACACCAAAACCACTGAACGGATTGAGATGAAATTTTGCACATGCCTATGCATTCTGGACTAGAAATAACATTATGGCTACTTTTTATGCACGCGAGCCAAACAACAGCCTTTCGTAGATCGTAACTTCATCTAGCCTGAGGGCGTCCTACACTACGTATGCCGAGACGCAGTCTCCACTCAAGAACTCGATTACCTCCAACGGTTTTCGGTTGTAGGCCACAAAATATGTAGGAATTTCTAAAGCAGAAATAACACAAAGGCTACTTTTTGTCCCGGCACCACGCGAGGGTAGCCGCGGGCGAAAGCTAGTCATGTATATACCACCTTGCGATTCTTTCTGTCTAGGCTAGGAGCTAGAGTACCTACCTCAATCTCTCGTCAACCTTTTTAGACGGAATTAAGAACCGTCTCCTTTTTGTGAACTCGATTAAAACTTAGAACGTACAACGAAAAGTAAATCAAACAATGTCAGGAGTATTTTCCAAACTGTAAGTTGCCTTAAAATTCCCTTTGTCTGCGTTGTGAAAGAGTATTTCTCTTGACAATTAGTTGCGATGGCATATATTATACTTTGCCGCTGACTTTTTAAAATATTTGATAAACCTGGCAAAGTATGTTGTAAGTAGCCAATAAGTTAAGAGTTAAGTAAAAAAGTTAAGTGTCTGAAATAGATCATATAAGCTCTTCGCATATTGCATCGACTCGACGTCAATCCACACCCTTCCAAATAGAACTGTCGATCCAGTATCAACGAGTCGTCAACTTGGCGATCAACGCGTCGGCGTCGGTGACCGGTGGACAACTTGGCGTCAATGAGTGGGCAATGCGTTGTCAACGAAGGATAAATCAGAAATATACATCCTGTAACTGGTTTTACCACCAGGCTATATCAGTTCACTGCTGGACATAGGCCTCCCCTAATAAAAGAAGTATGGTCCCCACGCATGGGCATAGAAAATTTATTATAGACATTAAAATGCATAAATAAAACGAATAAAATTATAATCTGACTCACTGATTGACCAACAGTCAACGCACAAAACTTGTACTATATATATAATACTAAACCGTACGTCCTAGAACAGTGATCCGCTAAGTTTATTCAAGGTACATCTAGGAAATCTGAAAATATAGTTCGACAATCAACGCACAAAACTATAACTCAACCGTACGTCCTAGAGCAGGGCTTTTTGTGTTCAAGGTACATCTAAGAAATTGGAAAAGGAGATTGCCGAGAACCCGTACCAATTGCGTCAAAACCGAATGTATCCCATAAAATTTATTATATTTTATAAATGACATTAGCATTTCCTTCAGTTTTACACACCGACGGGATTATTAATCAAGTAAAAAAATATTTTGTTGATTTGGTTTCCGTTGCATGCCGCCATTATACAACCAATGACATACACGTTGCTATGGCAACAATCATTGATGTAAAGTGTTACTATGGAAATAACTCTCATTTATAATTATTTTGACAGTATAATCGACTAAAAACTTATTGGATATTTTTTTGACGCACTCACTTCAGTCTTGGTACCGAGCGCCATACATCAGACGGCATTCTCCTTTTGGAGGTACCTACACCATAAATCTCACTAATGGATGGATGGATGGATGAATGGATGAACGTTTGTTACTCTTTCACGCAAAAGCTATTAAACGGATTTGGATGAAACTTGGAATATACACAGTTTGTGACTTGGATTAACACATAAGCTACTTTTTATCCCGGTACCACGCGAGCGAAGCCACGGGCGGAAGGTAGCGAAAAATAAATATATACATAATTCTGCCATGTTTTAAAAAACTTTTGGGAGTTGAAATAATTTGTCAAATCACCCACTTCTGTTCGCATTGTAGTTGTCAAGTCAGTCAGTCGGTCAGACAGCCATCTCAGATTTCCGTCCGCCATTATCAACTGATGTTTCAACCAATAGCAAACGAGCTGCAAGTAAGGCTGTCATAGACAATTCTACTATGTAAAAAAGTATTTTGTTTTATTCCTTGTGTTGCCATATTTATAACTTTACACCTTTATTTGTATGTATTATTAATTAACTAATATGTTGTAATTATTATTTGTATGTATTATATTTATAAACCTTTATAATTCTACCTATTCCTTTTTAATTGTTTATTTATATAATTATATAGTTTAACTTTAAAGTTTTTCAAGTAAGTAGGTAGGTACAGCAAGTATCTACCTACATTAAAAAGTAGATTCTATTAATATTCATTTTTATTGTCTGTTCTCTTGTAAATGTCACTTGTAAAGGGCCCTTACTGAAAATCAGCGCAGCATCTGAGCTTTGTCTCACATGCTGCCTATGCTGAGTGAGGGTCCTATTTCACTCACTGTTCAAGTGCATTACCTACTTATTTAACTAGTTATATGTATTTGTATTTGTTGTTTTGTTATTGTTAAGTAGGTACAATTTATAAAATCGGGTGAAATAAATATATTTTTTTCTTTCTTTCTATATTATTCAACAACGAAGCCGCCTTAAATGAAGCAAAACGCCTCGCTCGCAGGGCTATGTATTTTGCGGCTGTTTAAGTAAGTATTTTTATTCCGAATGCTTGTATAACTTTAAGAGATAACCTTATTTTTCCAAGGCACACTAATGACCACGGTAGGTACACCAGTGTGCCACGGTACACCAGTGTGCTACGGCACACACTGCGAAGCACTGTCCTGCAGACTTCAAACTTGGAGAGGGGGGAACATTCATTGTTGTATGGGTGCACTAAAAAAATCCTGTGATTCAGCGTAATTCAGCCTTTGAAGAGGTGCGACAATCTATATGCAGACGAAATCGCGGGGCGCTCTCTAGTCACATAAACTTCAATGATGCGAAGAGACTGGGCTTGGAGCGACCTCACTCATGCTTCTCATCGAGCCCACCAGGTGTTTAAATATAGCTATCGATTGCAGTGCAAAGGCTGTGTTCTGATCAGTTCGTAGTAGAAGTAATATGAATAAATAAGTATGTTATTTTATAGGCCTATGTCCAGCAGCAGACTGCTGATCTGGTTGATGTAGCCGTGTGCCCGATAAGATTTTTTTAATTTGAGTTTGTATGGAAGTTCATGGAATTGATAGTTCATAAAGAACTTTTATTTATACGAACGTCCTATATGGGATTAATTTTCAATAATAATAACTTATTGCCTATAGACCTAGACACACTGATCAGCTAACTCAGTTGCACACCAAAATGCACCGGTCTATTTTTACAAACTTCAACATTTCATCTGTCATAATTAAAAGACCGTATATTGGGAAACTGTCAAAGTTTATTTAAATAAAATCCGATAGTTTTTTGTTATATTCGCCATGGCTATAGCAGAAAACAGGACCAGACTGAAGACTGGACGACTGGACTTATAAACCGTACTACTTGCCTCATATTATTATGAACATTATACTTGATACTGGCGAAATAGTGGAATCTATCCCAGAAGCCAAGTGAAGTGAAGTGAAAAATATGACATAATGTGTTGTACAATGTACATGTCATATTTTTATTTACTTAATACGCTCTCCCTTCGCGTTCCTTCAATTCAATCATCCTGATGAAGGCTCTCTTAATGAATCGAAACGCCGTCGGTGCCTTCATTGGTGTAAAGGAAAGATACGTAGATATGTGAAAATCCATTTTTTTCCATATGAACAATAATTTTCTACATAGTTCACGATTTCGCTTTTTACCATACAATAGTGGCTTTATCGATAAAATGCTTTCAAAAAGTCGACGTTTGAATAGACAGGAACGATTTGAACTCGGAGGATAATAGACTTTGAAAGTACAAGGTGTAAAGTGAATCAGTCAGTATGAAACTAGCGAGGTTTTCCAGTTATACAATGTAATTAATAAATTCCACGAAGTACTAACCCATGTGGAGTTTGGAAGTTGTGTCCATTTAAGTTGCTTGGCAACATGAACTACATTAGCACCTGTGTCTGTATTGTCTACGGCGTAGCAGGCACAGTACTTCTTCTTCTTCGTATGAACTAGTGCTCTGGGTAGTACTTTGGTGTCGTACTTTTTAGGCCGCCCGAAGGCCTCAAAGCCGGGACAAACATCTGTCGTGTCTTCCGAATTACGGAAGCGCTCAATTAGAAATGTCACTAAACGGTCACCCATCCAAGTAATGACCGGGCGGAGTGTTGCTTAACCAAGGTGATCAGCTAAAAACACCGAAGTTAACCACGCCACGAGCGCTTCGCTCCACATACCTACAATATTATGTAGTTAATAATCTTTTCTGTAGGCCTTTGGCACAAGTCTATATGCATTATGCTACTTAATCATGACTGCACGTGAGACAATAATCGACCGTACCAAAATAAATAATTGAACTGCACTTAAAAAGTATAATTTCGTGCATTTTCTTGTATGAAACTTTCAGATTTGTGGTCAGAATACGGTTTGTACGACTTTCTGTGGCGTCAGAAAATTGCGGGTTCGATTCGAGAAAGAAAGAAAGAAAAGGAATTTAAATAATATTAACTTAGAATTTAAGAATACCAGCAGGCGCAGCTACTTCTTCTTGGCAAGGCATTAATGCTGAGTCAAAGTCTGTTTGCTTCTGTGGCACACAACTACATGCTGCTTACCGTACTTACCTACTGTTACTATTTCATCATCATCATAATCATCATCAGCCTATAGCAGTCCACTGCTGGACATAGGCCTCCCCTAATGAGCGCCATTGCGTCCTGTCCTGAGCTCGACGCATCCAGCTTCTACCAGCAGCCTTTCGCAGATCGTCACCCCACCTGGCCGGAGGGCGTCCTACACTACGTTTGCCGAGCCGCGGTCTCCCCTCAAGAACTCGTTTACCCCAACGGTTATCGGTTCTTCGGCAGATATGGCCAGCCCACTAGTTACTATTTACATTACATTATGAAGTTGTTGTATGTATTGTGTACCAAGTGGTAAATAAATGTTTGTCTATTGCCTATTTATTTGTAACACTAGACTTACATAAATAACACGTAACAAATCAATAAAATAAAAATAAATAAAAAAGTCTTAATTTGTATTGCTTCTGAACACTTACTTATTTTAAACTTTAATATAACGTAAATTAAGTTTTATTACTATACCTAATAGTTAAGACTATATCTACTATCACACACACACACACCCAGTAGGTACTAATCTAATCACTGCATGCCATTTTTGAGTTTTATATAGATTGTCTCCGGTCTTTGACTTATGAGGATGGTCGTTTAGGAAACCTCCCGCAACGAGATACAGTTACAACTAGTTTGGGGTGGGATGGACTAATAATCGCCCATTGGGCAATTATTAGTCTAAGTCGTCAAAGTTTTAGTTAACGGTCGTCTGGAAGACATCGCTTTTGCGATAAGACCGCCGATTGTAGGACCTTCTATAATAGGTAGGTACTATATGATTAAGGTATCATGTATCATGTATCATTGTATCGTTGATATTTTTAAAAACCTATGTAAACATCTGTATGGTCCTCAATAAAGTTATTATTTATTTTATTTATTTATTTAAAGATGTAGTTGTAACGTAACCTAAAGCAATAGTCGCCAACAAGGCGTAGGCCTCCCCCAAATCCCGCCATACATTCCGTTCTCTCGCTGTTCGCATCCATTCAGCTCTGCACCGTTGTGTAAAAATTAACATAAGTAACAAATAATAATATGATAATTATCGTAGGTCCGGACGTCACAAAAGGGACTTCGACTCAGCATGGGTTGGCTTACTAGCAAGCTAGCAACCAACGCGCTGGTCTTCCATCAGAGCCTATTGTTAACGTTACGAGACAAATGTTTGTATTAATTCTGCAAAAATTTGCTGGGTCCGAGTGTTTTTACTAAATAGTTTTTAAGTAGGGGGTGTACGGGGTGCCAACTCCTATTTTTGGAACCCAAGCCCAATCGGCACTTGGTGCACCTAGCTAGACAACGAACGGGGCTCTGGCGGCCGGCTGATTGCGGCATAGCAAAGCCTACATCGGCACAGCTAAATCCGCTGGCCACCGACGGGCAGCAGCGTTGGTGGTGCGAGAAGCTGTGCCCTGCGATCCCCAACCCGCATGCCCAATGTGGGGATTATGGGCATATCCCCCTTTATTAGGGGAGGCCTATGTCCAGCAGTGGACTGATATAGGCTGATGTGGATGTGGATTTAAGTAGTAGGTATATCAGTTATATATGTAGCTGCTTACTTTGGAGTCGTATGATGGTGTGTGACGGTGGGGCACCATCACACACCATTAGGTACTGCATTATTAATTATTTATTAGTATTTCAGACACCTCTTCAAAATTTCAAAATAAGGTACTACATATTTTATGAAACTTATTTTGAAATTTCCAATTTTTGCCGATTTGCTGTATCCTTAGATATAGGAATTACGCACAGATTATAAATAGAGGTCTTCATGCTGTGGTATTGTTATACAATAAGCTTTTTAGATCTTCGGAAATTCTCATACTCTATTTATCTACCTCACTCGGCGCTTACCTTGAAATAGGGTATTTTACACCATGTAAGAAAAAAAAAAAAACGTGTGACACTCGGGGACTGCCGCGGTAAAGCTATTGCATAGCATTTTGTATCAACTTATGCAATTATAATTATTTATTTATTTTATTTATGCAGTATTTCCTTTTCTTTGATATTAATTCAAGTTACACTTTTTGAGCGTGGTGACCGATAAGAAAACATTTTTTTTCTTTTATTAAATAAACGAGCTTCGTAGAGTCGTACAATACGTCTAGTTGCACGCACACAAACACCGTGTCGAAGACTGCCGAAAAGAAACGACGTTAGACAATGCACGGCCTTCAAGCCACACCTCCGTGCCCGTCGGAGTGGGGAGCGTGAGGTTTTTTTTCGTTACGGAATTTCTGGATTCGGTCCCCGCGCTCAAGGCCCTCGATAGAAGCTATGCAATAGCTTAATAAAAAAATACGTATTTAAGATAGATTTTTAAAAAAACACGAAAAATGTTGATTTCTATTCATGAAAATGCAATATGAATTTTACATTTCAATTTAAAAAATATTTTTATTATTCTGTGCCCCGAATGTCCAAAACACTATTCACATATTATAGTAGGGGAGCCCAAGCGGGGATTTCGGGATTTACTAAAGCGCGGCAGATTAATATACAGGGGGATACCTTGTACCCGGTTAAGTACCTCCACAAAACATGAGGCCCATATATAAGGCCGCCCGTGAAGGATACAGGATCAGATTAGTAAAAAAAAATTGACCATCAGAAATTCTCGAGCGCGTCAGATTAAGGTAGGGTGAGTTAATTACATCCTAAACAGTGTATATTCCACTAATCTGTCAATTTGAGAGTGACGTAAAAAAAGGGGAGGGCAACAAAGTTGTAAAAAAAAAACGTCATCTCGACATTCTCGAGCGTAGCTAAATTTTTTTTTATTTTGAAGGATATAATTCAAGAATAATGAAAAATATATAATCTGACGATTTCCGCAAGCCGAAATAACAAAAATTCGTCGATAAAGTTAAATGCGTGCAGCTGCGTGATGCCTACATTTCCTTCTCCGCGTTTCTATTCCTCTCTCTCTTTCTCTATCTATTACTCTCTCACTCCGTCCCCACTCTGGTTTCTGTTGCCATGACGCCATCACAGCACAGCTGATCATAAAGACTCGTTCGTGGCATACTGTTTACAACGTGTTTCCAACGTTTTGGTTTTTTTTGCTATTATAACCCTTCATCTGCGTCGAAAAGAAAATGGAAAATGGGAAATCTGCGAGGCCCCGCCCCCCGTCGGCCATCGTGGGTGGTCCGGGCCCCCCTTGTAATATATAATTAATAATTATTTTATATTTTACTATAAAACTATTTATAGTATCATACCTCCATGAAATCTGCTTGAAATCAGAAGCTCAGCGAGCTCAAAATATCACATAAATTATATTTTGAGCTCAAAAATGTCATAAGTACAATTTCAAGCGCCCAGGAGTGGAATTAGCGGGAAGTTGCAGGGATGGCCTTTAAAGTGAACCGTTTTTCTATTTTTTTTTTGTCAGATCAGGCGAATCCCTCTAGATAATCGTCAGATTATGAGACAGTACGTTTAGAACATAAAGATGAACCATATATATCTTAATCTGACGCGCTTGAGTATTTCAAAATGGCGATTTTTTTTTGCACATTATGAAAATGGCCGCGAGTTTGCGTCCCATCGAAATCGTCAGATTAGTGAATAAGAGCTTTTTTTTGGTGTACTTAACACTCCCTTAGAAAATCTGACGCGCTCGATTAAATTTTTTTTTTTTTCATTTTCAACCCTTAAATACAACCACCCGCATCATGCAAACGATCAGATTAACATACGTATATTATTAAAAATACGTAGGGCATTGATGCTATCAATATCTGATGCGCTCGAGGATGTCCATGCAACAGTTTTTTTTTACATATTTAAAAATCTATAGCCGCTTCCCCCACCGATGTAAAGGTATATATCTTATAACATTTTTTTCTTCTTATCATCTAAGCTTTGCATCCCAATAGGTCTCTACGACGCTCGAGTAAATCCCCATTTAGCCTCGTGGGCTCCCCTACGATCTCGTCGTGATGTCACCTCACTAGTATCATTACCACAGATAATAGGAAGACAACTAGATAAAGTCTTAAAAATACGGCTGATATCTACTTTCTTATGTCCAATATCATCAGTTAGAAAGGGATGCATACATATCAATGCGACTTCAAAAAGTTAATGGCGCTCGAACAAATTTCTATGCAGGTTCATACAAATGCCCTGGTACGAAGTCGCAGAAATCGCATTGAGATAAAGTACCTATGCATCTCTTTCTAGCTAACATTTATGGACATAAGAAAGTAGAGATCAGACGTATAAGTTAATGTTCAGAGCATAAATTAATTTTAAGACTTCTTCTATGCTTTAGTGGCTTTAGTCCTATTTATTTGTTCATTACTATCTCACATCTTTTTCTTTTGCAAAATAGTTTTGCTACTAATGCAGTGTCGTTTGCTACTAATACGTCACGAGCTGTGTAGGATTTCGGCTAGCGTTTTCGCGCGAAAATTTAAAACGATAAATTAAAAGTGATTTAACTATTATTATTTCGCTTTGAACAAAAATCAGAGCCTAGTGTATGCTCCCAAAAAAAAAGGCTGTGTCTCGTTTCCTCTTTTAGGTAACATTTACGTGGAAACGGCACTTGGCATTTCTATTGAAAAAATCAGGGACACATTTCTATCTGAAGTGCGGTAAAAATAAAAATTTATAAACAAAACCCTGTAAAAACTCCTTGGCGTAACAAATGCGCGTAACCTAAAATAACCAGTGGCACTACAAAGAAGTATGGAAATATCTAACAATTGCGCCTTCCACCTGGTAAAAAATTCGTTCAAGCTGACAAAAATGTACAGCAGATTCTCTGAAAATATTCGTTTTTTTTTTCCTTTGAAGTGGTAATGATTCGCAAATAAAACCTTCGTGTTGGTTTATGCGAGGTTTTTAAAGGATAATATTATATCCAAATCTTCTCTCGGTTAAGGAGAAAATAGTATGGAGCGCGAGCATTTCTAAGCTTTTATCAAACTTGCAATTTGTCTCCATTTGTATTATTTTTTCAATTTGTTTCTGGCCTTGCTGGCTACGAATTTAAAAACAGCGTTAATGTGAAGTGACTCAGTAATACCCACAAAAATACCTCATTTAACATATAAAATGTTAGCAATTAAATAAATATTAGACATACCGAATAAATAATTAAGGACTTCTGTGGCGCAGTAGTCGAAAGCCCGCCTGAGACGATGAAGGTTGTGTGTTCGATTCCCATCTCGAGAAATGCAATGTATAATCTTCAAATACTTACCCCGGATTCAGACCCAGGTACCCAAGTACCCAGGTGAATAATAATAATAATAATAAATGAATAATGCGGGACGTAATCACACAGCATCATGTAGCCCCAAACTAAGCAGTTTGTATTATGGGAACCACATGATTGTTATACTACCTACACATTTTTTTTTGTAAATACATACATATCATACATAGAACACCTAGACCCGAGACAAATATCTACAGAACATGCAAACATTTGTCCCGCAATATTTCAAAGTATACTTTTTAAACATTTGTCTTTTGGTGGGAATCGAACCCGAAACCTCCTGATTCTCGGTGAACCTTGGTCGACTGTGCCTTAAAGGACTTCAAATATTGTTTTACTGCTGGAATATTTTTGATCAAAATACAAACTAATGTGTCGGATAGTAAAATAGCAAATACGAATATGAATTCTCCCTCGGGAAATTCGCTAAGCGCTCAGATTGAAAAGTTCTAAGTCAAGTAATATTGCAGACTTTTCGAATAACTTATTTTAGGTCTATTTTCCACTAAAGCGCCATTTAAATAAAGTCAAATTGTTAGAGCTATGTATCTCGATGGAGCTATGTGTAATTTAGGTCAACTTTCCTCAACACCCCAATTTCTTGTAAGAATGTTTTATTATAGATATGAATGAGACAATACATTTTCTATTATGTCTGGAATCAAATCAAGTCTCTAAGACCTACAGCAAATTTGAATGTTGATCATCGTCGGTAACGGTTTTCTACACTATTAATATTATAAAGAGGAAAATTCTTTATTTGTGTGTGTGTGTGTGTGTGTGTGTGTGTGTGTGTGTGTGTGGTGTGTATGTTTGTAATGAATAAACTCAAAAACTACTGTGCCGAATTCAAAAATTCTTTCGCCACTGGAAAGCTACATTCACCCTGAGTAATATATTTATTGCTAGAAAAGATTAGGGATCCTTACTAAAACTTAAGTAACGTAACCTTAGGTGTAAAAAGTGCCCTAACACGTGCAAAGACGGGACGAGGCGCTATATTTTATATAAGTACTAACCGTCCTATTCATAACACTTCTATAAACCTCAGATAGCTAAAATGTTGTTAAAATATAATGTCACCTCTTTTTAATAACATTTATTTAAAAAAAATCATCAACATAGTATACCTGCACCGTAAAAAGAAAAATAGTTCACAGATTTAAAACATGCTAAGTGTTACTTACACGTGTACGGGGTGTACGGGGTTCCAACTTTTATCTTCGGTACCCAAGCCAACCTCACCTGCACGTGGTGCACCCTGCTAAAAAACGGACGAGGCTCTGGCGGCCGGCTGATTGCGGCATAGCGCAGCCTACATCGGCACAGATAAATCCCCTGGCCGCTGACGGGCAGCAGCGTCGGCAGTGCGAAAAGCTGAGCCCTGCGATCCCCAACCCGCTTGCCCAGCGTGGGGATTATGGGCATAAACCCCCTAATGAATCATACAAAGAAGAAATGGCCCCCAGTTCCCGGCCGCCCCGGTATTCCTCGTCATACAGGTAGCGGCCTTGGTAACGGCGGGGCAAGGGGTGCGAACAATCACCGGGCTACCTCTGGCTACCTGCAAAACCTGACCCTAGCAACGTTTAACGGACGCACTCTGAGGCTCGATGAACATCTAGCGCAGTTGGAAGTGGAGCTGGAGAACATTAGGTGGCATGTTCTGGGGTTATGTGAAGTCCGTAGAGAGGGAGAGGATACCATTACCCTAGACTCGGGTCATCTAATGTACTTCCGCGAGGGTGACCAAACATCACAGGGTGGCGTAGGGTTTCTCGTCAATAAGGCCCTCTGTAACAACGTTCAGGAAATCTCCAGTGTGTCGACTAGGGTAGCGTACCTGATCCTTCGACTATCGAAGCGGTATAGTATGAAGATCATTCAGGTTTACGCACCGACCTCGGCACACTTGGATGATGAAGTGGAGGATATGTACGAGGACATATCCAAAGCCTTGCACAACACCACTAAGGCTCACTTCAACGTTGTTATGGGGGACTTTAACGGCAAAGTGGGAGTCCGGGTTGGCGACGAATCCAGAGTGGGCCCGCATGGTCATGGAAGTAGAAATCACAGGGGGCAAATGCTCGTCAACTTCCTAGAGAAAGAGGGGCTCTTTTTGATGAATTCGTTCTTTAAGAAGAAGCCCCACAGGAAGTGGACGTGGCGAAGCCCCGACGCTGTGACCAAAAATGAGATCGACTTCATCATGACGGATAAAAAGCACATATTCAGAGACGTCTCCGTGATCAACAGGTTCAACACCGGATCTGATCACAGACTTGTCCGAGGCTCTCTGAATATTAATCTTCAGCTGGAAAGAAACCGTATGATGAAGTCCACGCTCCGACCCAATCTACTCCAGATCATGGCGGGCACCGAGAAGTTTCAGAAGCTTCTCGGTGATAGATTCGTTGCCGTGGAACCCACCGATGACGTTGATGAGGCCCTACAGAACGTGGTTGAAACGTTAAGGGATGAGGGCATCAAATTCTGCCAAATGCAGCCTAAAAGCAAGAAGTCCAAACTTTCAGATGACACTCTTGGGCTGATGGCAAAAAGACGGGAAACCACTCAGGCCACTTCGTCAGAGAGGTCAGACCTGAACAAGCGAATTATGAAGATGATACGGCGTGACCTTCGGAGCTCCAACACACGCCTCATTGAAGAGGCAATAGAGCGAAACCGAGGGTCCAAAGTATTCACTCAGCAGCTTGGCAGGAGCCACCTGACGAAGTTAACAACACACGATGGTCGAACCGTCTTGTCAAAGCCGAAGATGTTATCAGAGATCGAGGACTTCTATGGCCGACTGTACACGGCACATGCTCCTTGCCCCCAACGTGACAACCATGATTCCAGAGCCACTCTCACCCGCCACTACACCGACGACCTGCCAGAGATCAGCTAAGACGAGGTCGTGTTGGCCCTGAGACAGCTAAAAAATGGAAAAGCCCCCGGTGAAGACGGTGTTACTTCGGAACTTCTGAAGGCTGGAGGAGCTCCTGTTGTGCAGGAGCTGCGGAACCTCTTCAACGCCGTCCTTCACTGTGGGAGAACTCCTAAGGCGTGGAACGAGAGCTTGGTGGTTCTGTTTTTTAAGAAGGGAGATAAAACCCTTCTTAAAAACTACAGACCTATCTCGCTCCTGAGCCACGTCTATAAGCTGTTCTCAAGGGTTATTACAAATCGTCTCGCCAGAAGACTCGATGAGTTCCAGCCACCGGAGCAGGCCGGGTTTCGCGGAGGATATGGCACCATAGACCACATTCACACAGTGAGGCAGATTATACAGAAGTCCGAAGAGTATAATCAGCCCCTGTGTCTGGCGTTTGTGGACTATGAGAAAGCCTTTGACTCTGTAGAAACCTGGGCTGTCCTGGAATCCTTGCAGCGATGCCAAGTGGACTATCGTTATATCGAAGTGTTGAGATGTCTGTACGAAGCCGCCACTATGAGTGTCCGAGTACAGGACCAGCAGTCTAAACCCATCCAACTGCGCCGCGGAGTGAGACAGGGAGATTTCATATCTCCGAAACTGTTCACAAGCGCGTTGGAGGATATGTTTAAGACGCTGGACTGGAAAGGTATGGGCATAAACATAAACGGCGAGCACATCTCACACTTGCGATTCGCTGATGACATATTCCTAATGGCGGAGTCGCTGGAGGTGCTGCAACAGATGCTGGACGGCCTAGCATCAGCTTCGCGAAAGATAGGTCTCGGCATGAATTTGGACAAGACCAAATGGAATTTGAATTTGGATGATGATGATGATGATGATGAAGTGTTACTTTAATTATAGGTGACAGACTACATGACTTGACTTTAAATGACAGGAACAAGGTTACTTTATAGTGTTTTAGAGTGACATTTGGTGTAAGGCATGTATGCTTCTTTATCGAGTGTTTTAGAATGACATTTGGTTTATATAAGGCATGTATTAATAACTGACCCGACAGACGTCAAAATTCATACAATAATCTTATGGACAATGTCAGTTTTATTTTATTTTCAAAGGAAAACTTACAGCTAGTTAATTTTTTCCCATATTTCTCAAATTCCCTTTGGTGTTTTTCTAATTTTCTTTTTTCTAAAGCATCCCTGAATAAAGGCGAACAACACATAAAAAAGTATTCGATTCGGTCGAGCCGTTTTTGTCCTTTTGCAAGACTACACACGTACGGCACGAGTGTCAATCTGAATTTCGACAGTTCGTTATTTCGACACGTCGTCGCTAACTTCTAAAAAACATAAATCGACAAGTATTATTTCGACAACACACACCTTAAATTTTCTATACATAGATTTATATTTAGGTTGTTATATGTTTTATCAATAAGTGTTTCTGTTTTGGGTATAATTATATTGCCTATCTATGCGTACGACTTCACACTACTTACTCGCTTGTACATTTAATTTTATAGCTGCCTAAAAGCTCACTCATCTAGAATTTTATTTTCCATCAGATTACCTGTTATAAAAAGCTTGAACCTGGTGCTGCAAAAACAGAACCGAACTAAATAATTGTTGGAAGTCATTGCGTATATTTTATATGATTGAAAAAACGATTTAGTAAGTGTACGGGGTAGGTAGGTAACATTTTTAATTTTATCCTTGCCTATATATAGTAGGTAGTAAGATTATATTTTAAACACTGTAAGTATCTATTTATGTATCTTAGTTGTTTATGTAAGTATAAATTTTATTATTATCTTCAATATTTAAAAAGTTCATATCATATATATATATATATATATATATAGTATGTGTTTACCCATAGGTGCATATTTAATTTATTGGTTATTTATAATATAATATTGTAACACCACTTCCCTTCTCGTTCTATACAATCCAATCCATCCAAAGGTTGCCTGGAAGAGATCGCTTTTAGCGATAAGGCCGCCCATTTTACAACGGCGGATTAATATTATAGTTTAATTAGTTAATTTAAATACTTGTAATTGTTTCTGGTGTACAATAAAGAGTTATCTATCCATCTATTTTTGTATGGTACTAGAAGATGGAACAAGCACATGGGCCAACTGATGTTAAGTGGTAACCATTACCTATCACAAAACATTGCATCGTAGATCACGTTTTTTTGTAAAATGCCCTATAATGCAACGCCCTGCTATATCAACCTACTATATCTTTAAAATAGGTAGGTGGGTATCTAAATTGGTTCTTTTTAAAAAGGTGTCATTGCATTCAGCCTATTGGCCTAAGGTATATGTAAGCTTGCTTTACGTTTGAGTTTTAAGAATAAACGAAAATTTCGAAAAACGGTGTCGTAGGTATTACCACAGTATAAACACCCACTTTTATAGGCTGTGGTACCTATAACTGCTACTGTTTGATCGATTGTTCGCTTATTTTGTTTTCATTAGCTACCTTTAACTACACTTAGGGGTATCATTTTGTGTTATACAAAGCAAATGTACACAACGTTCGAAAAGACGCTGTCGACTTTGATAGCTTGCTCCTTCATTTTACCGCTCAAAAACTAATAATTAATCCGTACAAAATTACGAACATAGTAAGTAGGTACGCCGAGGCTATAGAAAACTTCCACTGCAGATTAGCCCCGCTCTATGTGCAAACAAGTAGGCACTGGGTACTTGCTCTTAGGCTAGGACTCGAAATACATTACGGAAAGATAGCGAAACGGAAGTTTACCTTTAGCAATACAAACCAAACCAAACTTTTGCGTTTCCGCCTCGTTTAAAAAGTATTTACGGCTCGTGTTTTCAAATTTCGAATTTGAACACCAAACTCATTGATATAAAAATTATACTCTCTAATAATATCTCAATGGTATAAATAAAATATTACAGTATCGGTGAACAAACTATACAAAGTAGGCTTACCTATATGCTTTGAAAGTCGAATGAATTAAGTTTCTTTTTAAAAAAAAACTTTGGTGGGTGATAAAAATGACACTAGAGCACAGAATAAGTAATAGTTGGCAACATTTATTTATTTAACACGACAATAAAAACATAAATATGTTTTACAAAATGGGTACCTACCTAACCTACCATCATGCCTATACCGCACCCTCGAATACTTAGGTTACATTGCCAGAAGAAACCCAGATAGACTTGGATGGCTCACAATTACTGGGAAAGAGGGAAGAACAAGAGAACGAAGTCCAATGCGCTGGGCACACCAAATACCTACGTACCTTCCGCGCACGACACTCAACTCGAAGAAAAACGACAAACCTAGAGAGAGAGAGAGAGAGAGAGAGAGAGAGAGAGAGAGAGAGAGAGAGAGAGAGAGAGAGAGAGAGAACGAGAGAGAACGAGAGAACCTCTCATTCTAATTATTCATATGTAAGAATAAAACGGCGAACAGTAAACAAATACACAGAGGGCTTACCACAGGTTTTGATAGTTTTCGAAAAATAAGTTTCGGTATCTTTCGCTACATTTTCGTAGTTCATGCACGTTTCCCTAGAGGCTGTACTGAAAATGTATGGAAAGATACCGAAACTTTTATAGTTTTCGTAAACTATAAAAACCTGTGGTAAGCCCTCTGGTTTGTTGTTTGTTTGTTTTGATTGTTCTAGCGACTCAAGTAGAAGCCATGAATGTCTGGGTATGGACATTTAAGAATTAATTCACATCTATTTTACATATTACATAGTTTGCATCTCTGACTAAAATCTTAGAATCCCGTTTCTTAAGGCTGGTGTCAAGACATTACGAGACATTCATTGCACCCCGCGAACTAATTGTATTTAGCTTTTAACGTTTCAATAAACGAGAACACTCGAGCTCCATAATTGCCTACATGCGGTGGTTTTCAACGGCGTACTACGTCCTACATAAAGTGTTTTACAGCCTGCGCACATTGGACGAACAACGTCAGCGATTAGACGCTACGACAAGCTGCGGGGGACAATTTTCATACATTTTGTTCAAAGCTCCGCACACAGGGCGACAATCGCAACAGCAAGATATGACAGACGCTTGCGACTAAGCGCGACGACAAAGCGTCATGTTTGCGAGGTCTGTTAATGTATAATGTCTATTGTATAATGTCGCTTTGAATGCTTTAATGACAGCTTAGCATGCGTGCATGTTCGAGGCCCCCGGTCAACGTGTTAAAATAGTTTAGCATCAGCAATAACTTGGAGGAAACGGAGGACTAGCTCCTTTGGCATGGCGCGGAAAGTCATATGCGAGGCCTGAAGTCAACGTGTTAGTGTATAACGCTTTGAGTGCTGATAACACTTGTTCTAAAGCACGTGTGTTTCATCAAAATCAGCTGTTCTAGGGCTGACTAACAAGTTTTTTTAGTAAAATTATGGTAAAACTTTACAAGCCATTTTTTCAATGAGAAACTACAAAATTTGAACAGTTGAAACAACAGTCGAAACCCTTTTTGGGATACCTAACATACAAATTCAAGCTCAATGTGTAAAAATATATAATTAAAAAAGAAATTATTAAGTCTAAATTAAAATAATATCATAGTAAGTAGGTTAGGTTAGGGGTAGTTAGTTAGTAGTTAGTTAGCCCGGGTTAGTTGCCGGGCGAGCGTGGATACGACTAGCACAAGACCGTGGTGGATGGCACAAACTCCGGGAGGCCTATATCCAGCAGTTTATAAAGTCGGGCTGTGGATGGTGATGATGAAGTAGGTTAGACTAAAGCAGGATCGTAGTGGATGGCACAAGTTGAGGTAGGCTTTATCCAGCAGTGGGTGAAGTCGGGCTGTGGATGATGATGATGATGAAGTAGGTAGATGGGTCGACGATATAGAAAAACATTACTCAGACTAGCTCAGGATCGAAGCGAGTGGCCAAAAAAGAGTTCAAAAGAAGGCATATGCCCAGCATGGGTCGAAAACGGCTAATAATGACGATGAATGATGATGATGAAGTAGGTAGGTTACTTATCTTGTAAATTATGGTTTTAGTATGTTAAATGTAGAATATCTTATGTTAATTGGATTTGGATCATAAACGGTTGATGGCATACTCGCAGTGAGATTCAAAACATAGAGTAATAAATAGTTACCGTGTCAAACTACCCGCATAATTACCTGCAATATGATTTCCTATGTTGATAGGTAAGTTTAGGCGTTAATCCCAGAACACCCTATACGAAGTTATGTCCGCCGGGTGAGGAGTCTCGTAGTTATGTACTTAATTGTCTTCGAATTAAACTTAAACGAACAAACATACAAACTTCGGGGTCTCGTTACCTGCTCAAGCTGGCTACAAAATACACGTTATGCGGTTTAACTAGAACCACGTAGAACTCAAAATTCTGTGGCTGTTTCAACAGATGTGCAAAGCAGAGAGTGCCTAGACTGCCAAGTCTAAGTTGGCTCAAACTTTTTGACAGGAAGATCTACCTACCTCATTCATAGTTGGGCTTAGAGTGGCAATATGAGCTTTGGAGCTATCTCTACTTATGTACTATCTAGTTTCGCAGTTATGGAACTTTAATGACTTATTTCAACTTTTGCAGGGCTATGTTCACTTGTTGATGTAGCGCTTGGAAATCGTGATAAAGGTTTAAAAATCGTCATCCAGTGGAGCAGGTTCTTTTGATATTAAAAAAAATCCGTAAAATTAGAGTTACTATTAAACATCATCAGCCTAGAGCAGTCCACTGCTGGACAAAGGCCCCCCTTAATAAGCGCCATTGCGCCCTGTCCTACTATTATACAAGACTACTATCCAACGGCGCTAATCTTCTTTTAAAAGAAGATAGCTGTTTGAAATTCTTTGTCTATAACTATCAATGACGGCGTATTGACACGTTGCGGGTTCTTCGATTCCCGCTGCGGGTCAACTGTTTGCTTTGTAGATAATTGTCTCGGGTCTGGGTGTTTTCTATCTATGATATGTAAGTATTTACAAAAAAAAAATATTTGTTGTATATCAATCATGTGGTTCCCATAATACAAGCTCTGCTTAGTTTGGGGCTACATGATGCTGTATGATTACGTCCCACATTATTTATTTAGGTATTTATTAAGTATGTATATTCCAAGTTTCATCTAAATCTGTTCAGTGTTACGGAGTTGGGATGGGATAAACATTCAAATACACTAACTGACACACAAACTTTAAAATTTATAATATTATTGTGATGGTCTAAAGTAAGGGAGTACGGGGTGGGGTGTAAGGGGTTCCAACCCCAATCTTCGGAACCCAAGCTTTTTTAACAAAATCCCAAATGACGTGATTATTTTTTATCAGTAAATAAATTCAATAATTCTCACTCACTGACTCATTGACATGATTGATCTCCCAGATGCCACCTTGTAGGGTGAAAATTTTTGGTGGATTCGTATAGAGGGAGTGGGGGCGACCTCAGGAAAAATCTGACATTTCCCCTTTTCACCCCCTTTCACCCCCACCCCCCATGTATCTCGGAAACTATAGGTCGTAGAGGGTTCGCGCTCAAACTAATGTTGTTAGGTGCATTTTAATATAAGGATCCGACAAAAAAAATTAGGGTCCCATACAAAAAAAAAATATCCCATACAAAATTTTCACCCCCTCATACAATTTTTTTTTTTTTTTTCGTCGACCACACGGTTGTCCTCCCAGATGGAATCGTATAGATGTTTAGTGAAATGTAGGTGTTGGGTAGGTGTTGGGTAGGTGTAGAGTAGGTGTAGAGTAGGTGTAGAGTAGGAGTAGAGTAGGCGTAGAGTAGGTGTAGGGTAGGTGTAGAGTTTGTGTCTTTTTTGTCTTTTTTGTCTTTTTTGTCTTTTTTGTCTTTTTTGTCTTTTTTGTCTTTTTTGTCTTTTTTGTCTTTTTTGTCTTTTTTGTCTTTTTTGTCTTTTTTGTCTTTTTTGTCTTTTTTGTCTTTTTTGTCTTTTTTGTCTTTTTTGTCTTTTTTGTCTTTTTTGTCTTTTTTGTCTTTTTTGTCTTTTTTGTCTTTTTTGTCTTTTTTGTCTTTTTTGTCTTTTTTGTCTTTTTTGTCTTTTTTGTCTTTTTTGTCTTTTTTGTCTTTTTTGTCTTTTTTGTCTTTTTTGTCTTTTTTGTCTTTTTTGTCTTTTTTGTCTTTTTTGTCTTTTTTGTCTTTTTTGTCTTTTTTGTCTTTTTTGTCTTTTTTGTCTTTTTTGTCTTTTTTGTCTTTTTTGTCTTTTTTGTCTTTTTTGTCTTTTTTGTCTTTTTTGTCTTTTTTGTCTTTTTTGTCTTTTTTGTCTTTTTTGTCTTTTTTGTCTTTTTTGTCTTTTTTGTCTTTTTTGTCTTTTTTGTCTTTTTTGTCTTTTTTGTCTTTTTTGTCTTTTTTGTCTTTTTTGTCTTTTTTGTCTTTTTTGTCTTTTTTGTCTTTTTTGTCTTTTTTGTCTTTTTTGTCTTTTTTGTCTTTTTTGTCTTTTTTGTCTTTTTTGTCTTTTTTGTCTTTTTTGTCTTTTTTGTCTTTTTTGTCTTTTTTGTCTTTTTTGTCTTTTTTGTCTTTTTTGTCTTTTTTGTCTTTTTTGTCTTTTTTGTCTTTTTTGTCTTTTTTGTCTTTTTTGTCTTTTTTGTCTTTTTTGTCTTTTTTGTCTTTTTTGTCTTTTTTGTCTTTTGTCTTTTTTGCGGCTCGGCAAACGTAGTGTAGGACGCCCTCCGGCCAGGTGGAGTGACGATCTGCGAAAGGCTGCTGGTAGAAGCTGGATGAATCGAGCTCAGGATAGGGCGCAATGGCGCTCATTAGGGGAGGCCTATGTCCAGCAGTGGACTGCTATAGGCTGATGATGATGATGATGATGAAATTCAAAAATTTTGCTAAACGTAATATTAGAACTAGAGCTTTATATATAATATCTGATTATGTAGATGACAAAAAAAACTTGGGATGAAACTTTCTCCAACTCCCTCAAAAACAATTTTATAATTTAGTTTGTAAAAAACAAGATTATACAAAAAATATAGGACAGGCAGAGTTTCTTGCCAATTCTCTGTGTGAACGCGTTCAGAATTGGTGTAAATTAAAAAAAAAAAGTTTTAAAGTGTAATTTATGTGCATATTGAATAAATATATTTTGATTTTGATTTTGATTTCAATGTTTTCGGTTCCTTTGGGTCCCATATTGGTTTGGATGAACTTAAAGTATAAGTATGACTCACATTGTACCTACAGAAATTTCAATTGCAAACCTTTAGGTTACAAATACGGAGCTTCATATAGGTAAAATGAGACGATAAATAGATAACCAAAGCTCTATTATAGAAAAAAATGCACTACCAGCTCGAGGCAAACATTACTGTAATTTCAGCATGTTAATAAATATTGGTAAATCTTTCGCCAGCTCGTGTCATAGTTTCTGTCTCCGTCAATTTAATTCGCATAAAGGCCCTGAAAGGAGCTTTAAATCCAATTACCATTGTGGTAAATGCACGAGAAACAGATCCACCTAAGAAGGTGAAACCAACTAAAAGGTTTCGAATTCGTTGTAGTTGTGAAGGAGTGAATCCTCTTTTTTATTGAAGTGATCATCAGTTGACCCACTTAGTGAGTACACTTAGTTTTAATAAATAAGTGATTTAGATGAAAAGACTGTTTCAGTGTAATCGTAATTCCAACTTCCGATCCGAAGCCGGGAGTTCGATTCTCTGTGCCAACGTATTTTTCAATAGTTAATTATGCTTGAAAAATGGGTGACTTGACTCGTTCGTTCGTTCAAATGTACCTAATTGGTTTTGTTACCGTTTTAATTAAAGTTAAATAAATTACTTATATATTTATTTAACAAAAAAAAAAAAAACTTATATTTTAGTACCGCTTGTGTCTTGGATCACAAAGGGCCTTGAGCAAAATAGGGATGTTGACTGTAAAATTCTAATGAGTCCGTCTTTTACATTATCAAAAAATATTGGACTCGTATTTTTTCTTTTGACAATTAATACAAAAAATGTCAAAGATATAGTGCGTTGAAGTTCCGCGTGACGTCACAACTTAGCACATTTTTTACCTAGCCGCGTAGCCGTGACGATACAAGCCCCCACTCCCGAACTTTGACGCTCTTTATCTTCGTAATTTTTTATTTATTTGATAAATTTAAAAATACGTGTCCAATATTTTTTGTTGATCTATCTGACAGACTAATTAGTTTTTTTTTTTACCTAGTTATCATCCCTAATAAACTTATGCTGAGCTATGGCCGTTTATTGTTATACTGCGTCACACTGTAATGGAACACCAAATATTTCAAATCAAATTATATTATATTTACCAAAAGTTACTGATTAAAGATATGTTAAATTACTAGTAGTCCCCGCACGAGGCTAAGCCTGTATCGCGGGGCTGAGCCTGTATTGCGAGAGAGCCTGTAACGCGCGGCCACCAACTAACAATGTTTTGTTGTATTGTTTATAGTATTCCATTTATATCTTTTGTATGTATACCTAATGTCAAATTACTTGTTATAAAAGGTGAGGCAAAATTTTACTTCATTGAGGGCAGCCACCTTTTCTTTTGTAATTTTGTTTTTTACTTCAAAATAAACATAAAGTTTCCTCAGAACAAAACCTTCTTACTACCATAGAAAAGGTGGCTGCCCTCAATGGGCCCTCAATGGTAAAATTTTGCTTAACCCTGTATAGTAACTTAAAAAATTGTACTGTATGTGTGTGATTGTAGTTGCAAATAAACATTCTGTCTATCTACATTTCAACGGTGAAACTTGTACGGTTGCATTTTGAGGACATTTGTGTAAGTATGTGGCGACATCGTAATAACACGTGAATCTCAGAAGATGGATGAGGTGTCAGGAGAGAGACTACATAATACCGAGAGTATTACTGGAGCAAATTGAACGGAAATCTCAAATCTCTGGTTACATCTATCACAATGTCACATTATTATGTTCACTCACTTCTTTATTCAATGGTTTCTCGGATAGTTTTACACAATTTCGCCAGTATCAAGTTTAATTGTTCGTAAGACCACAATACGAGGCAATACGGTTTATAAGTCCAGTCGTTTTTCATTACGACGATTTATGAATTTTCTTTATTATATTTATTTAGGCCTTTTTTTCTTGCTGCAGCACACACAAACTTACATAAAAGTTCATAATTCCTAGGTTCTTTGAAATGTTTGTGTTTCTTTCTTTCTATTAATATTATTTTTTGTGCTTATATCTTGTTGTTAATGTAAATTGTGTGCCTGTAGTAACAAATAAATGATTTATCTATCTATTTATCTATTTTTATTAGATGAATTGTTGTTGTTGTAAATGAATAATTATTCTATTCTATTCTATAATTACCGTCAAATATTCACTATTATTCCATTTAAATTCACTTGTGTCTTATTACTAGATTGGTTAAATTGACAATATTTTAAAAATATTTTATCTAAACATTATATTTTTCTGATTTATGAAAATACTATAGCATAAAACAAAATAAAAATGACAATCGTCGTTCAAGATGAAAAAACCTACTCCATTTTTGTATTCAACAATGTTTGTAACTTTGATTTTGAAAGCAATGCTTGCACTAGTCAACTAAGGCAAAGTATTTACTTCGATAATCCATTGTTAATAATTACATTCACACACTTCATACATTCACGTGGGTTTTTCACAAGACAAGGTTTTGACGACGAAAGAATAGAGAAAACTTATTTTTGGATGTAGACATCTACGTACTACATACTATTTACGTCTACATACTATGTTGCTACATAGCAACATTTTAAATGTTCTAAATACGGCTATCTAAAGAATAGATAAAAATAAGCGTTTGGGAAAAAATAGGCATGTTTGGGATGCAGGGAGACCCACAATCAGGAAAAATACGTTGTCTTCTCTATCATAGAGTAGACATAAAAACGGCATGCTAAAGGGGCTGGTGTGAAGGTAAATTCTCGATTAACCCCCAAAACATACTCACACTCACAACCAGCTTGTGTAAAATGGTAGCCTTTTATTCATAACTGTTTTTGATTAGTTATTTTTTATTGAGGAACTGGCTTGAAAAACACCACAATTGAACTCAAAAATTTGTTAAGCAGCCCTAGAACAGCTTATTTAGTAAAGCTTTGTGCCTAAGGGATATATTTCACAGAGACACCATGGTGGCGCAACCAGTCGCCGCTACCACTGCCAACAAAATGTATACTACAGCTCTATAGAGAGTTACTCACCTGGTGTGCATTTGGTTGCGCCACCAAACGGACACCACCATATATTTTGTTGGTAGCGCGACTGGTTGCGCCGGCATGGGTTCCCGGTGAAATATAGGGCTAAGTGATGATGATAGTTGTAGCTCTGCCTTAATTTGCCTTAAGGCCTGCCACACACAACAGGTTGTCTGGAAGAGATCCCTTCCAAGCGATAAGACCACTCCTTTAATTTATTTGAAGTACCTGTCTGTTGCTTCTAAAATTAAGGTATACAATAAAGAATTTTCAGTAATGAATTAATTCATTCAGAAAGTTAAGCAAGCATAAAGTTTTTGAAAAAGTTTTGAATCATCTTATTCAGCTTATTTTTAACCGACTTCAAAAAGGAGGAGGTTCTCAATTCGTCGGAACCTTTATTTTTTCGACTTTTTTATGTATGTTCACCGACTACTCCGTAAATTGTGGACCGATTTTCAAAATTATTTTATTGTTTTTATGAGTATGTACATATACAGGTGGTCCCATATACATTTAATTCATTGGTACTTTTCCCGGAAAACTCAAAAAACTTCATCCTCACTTGTAATTTTCGCCCTATGATCACCAATATCTCCGTCAATTGTGAACCGATTTTCAAAATTCTTTAGGGCAAGAAGTAAGAAGTGATTTATTTAAAGTCGGTTTATTTGTTTTTTAAAAGTCCTCCTTGTAGATAAATAACTTTCATGATACAAATAGCTGCCGATAGCTGTAGTTACTATACCTTACTAGTTTATTCAAAGATAATTAAAAGAAGATCTAATAACAGCAAAGTTTAATAAATTCATTTGGAATCATTTCATATGAGAGAGAATTATTTTCTCATCTTCCGATGTCACAAACCAATCGTTATCGGAATCTTAACCTACAAGTGTTGGTGGTATCTTCAGTGTCTGCAGGATCTGTGAATATTCCATGTTCTGATCTGGACATATGGTTTTCATTAAGTCCATCAACTCCACAAGGGCATCCTGGCATCCCTTTTGCCAAAAAGGAGAAGGTTCAATTCGTCTTTTTTTGTTTAAAAGAATATACTTCACAGGTGGTCCCATATAAATTTGATTCCTGAGGGATTGGTATTTTTCCCGGAAAACTCAATAAACCTCATCCTCACTTGTAATTTTCGCCCTATGATCACCAATACCTCCGTCAATTGTGAACCGATTTTCAAAATTTTTTAGCGCAAGAAGTAAGAAGTGATTTATTAGAAGTTGGTTTATTTTTTTTAAAAGTCCTACTTGTCAAGTCCCTCAAGTCCTTTGTGTCTGTCAATGATTTACCGAGAAGCATTTTTTTCTTGACTTCTATTCGAGCTTTCAGATCTTCTATATCTTTCTGGGTAATAGAGCCGGTGGATTTTGCTTTTGAAGGTTTTATTCTATGTTCTCTACTTCAGTGGGACAAATATACCTACGTTGTGACCATGGAATTACTATTAATACTTACGTATAGTAAACCTCCTTGGATGTGACTAATGTACCATGATCATCTGTCTAAAAATAGTTTGATGTTGAACAGCTATTTTCGCTAAGCTATTTGAAAAGAAATATATCTTAAGGCAATACCTAACCCACACACGGAACGCACTTAACCTTTATTCCTTGTATCCTTCTCCGATATATCTTTAAGTGTTAAAGAACCATTCCTTTTAGGAACCGTAACTCGATAGTGTTTAAAACCCACTTAGGTAACCCGACTTCATTCAATCAAGACTATTGGGCGAAAGTTCTGCCCCATAACTATAATGAAAATTACGAGATAGAATAAATAAATTATTGTGCTAATTAGTTAGGTTTTAATTATTTTCTATGTTGCTATTATTTATTGAATACACAAAAAGTGCCTAAGTTATAAGTAAAAAGATAGGCAGGAGCTCTGGCAACTAGAGTTATACCAACATATAAATAAATACAATACAAATATAAAATTATTTATTCATAAATTACAAATTGGTTGTTACATGGGTTGGGATCTCTTCTTTTAAGTTTAGAAAACCTGTATTAGAAGAGTCCCTTCTTTTCTGTGGTTTATATAGCAGAAATATTTTTTTTCATCTAAATAAGTAATGTAGGTATAATTTCACTAAGAACATAGGTGTACTGTTTATAATTGAGCAAGCATTTACAAATCACAAGTTGCTTGATTGCCAGGTACCTTAGCTAAAAATTTCGACTAAAGCAGTTTATGTTTATCATGCAGTTTAAATACGGAAAAAAATTAATGATATGATGACTCAATGGTTGATATAGGTAACTTGATAAAAAAAATCTTCAGTAATCATCACTAATATTAATAAATGCGAAAGTTGTTACGCTGCATGATGTGATCACCCAAAGGCAACAGTAATCTAATATCAGCTACTATTATTTTGTTTATTTGTGTATCCCTTGTCGACAACCCAATAAATAAATAAATAAGGAAATTCCACGTTGTACAGAGGCATAGAAAATACCTTCTATCCAGAAAAAGTACTGTTACCGAGGACAACAAACAAAACATTTGACAAGAAGCCACGGGCAAAAGCTACTGCTTACCAAAAATAACAAAAATACTCATTCACACAAGAACGCTAAAATTGGATCCACGATGTTCGTAAAGTATTCATTTCGACGCCCCGTGTGTCTCAATGACATTTCGATCTTGAAACATAGGTATATGAACTTGAATGCTACATTAATTTTAACTTGTAGGTACCATATATTTAATAGAAATACTCCGTATTTTCACAGTTCTTTTGGTGTATTTATACCATCGCGATATATTTTTTCTCAGATAATTATTTGCTTTAAGTAGGTACTACGAAAATTGTATCTTCAATTTTAATTATAATTCGCTCTGTCACAATGGAGCAAATTAATAGGAGATTCCAGCCAAGAACCATTAATTAGGAAAGTTAATTTTAATTTATTATTAAGACAGGAAATTAAATAAATTAAGGTCGTAGCTTGTAAAAGGTTAGATAAGCTGTAAATCCTTCATTGAAATTCATCTTCTGGGATACACAGACCCCGTGAAAATATGTAACGGATACGGATGTTTCGATAAAAGAATTTCTTCGACTTTATCTTAAAATCCCAATGGGATATTGAGATAATACCAAGAAAATAACTCAGTTGTTAAAATACCGATACTAAGATATATATCATTTTCCCAGTATTTTCTTTGTAATCCTTTCAATTTTATTTACATTCCCCATGTTATCCTTATAAGCGTCGCAGGTACTGGATTTCCACTTAGAACGAGGCTCTTGACACAAATAAACTGTATTTACTGGCTAAGAATATCAACCTGTCTTTTGACGATGGTTAGTACATTAGGCGCCATCTATTTTTACACATTTATGTGCTTTTCGAGTACCGGTGGGACCTATTTTGTCTGCCAATGTTATATTTGGGAGAACTTTTAGAAAGCTATGGCGCTAATACATTATTGTGTGTGTTATTTGTGTGTTGCTTTTGAATTAAGGTAGTTGATAAATCATACTTTATTCAGTCTCGATAGTGATCGTGATTTCACAGAAGGCTCTGTCTGAAAACCACCACTGCATCAGCACGTAGGTACCTACCTACTTACGTGTTGATACGGCGTAAAGCTGACATGGTGGACCTGTTTTTTACCCAAAGTTATACCTAGCATATTTATTAGTTACTAAGTAGGTACATTAATTAGTAAGTAAAAAAAATCTTGTTTGTTTTCATTGTTGTATGTTAATTGTAAAAAATAAGTGTACTTATTTTATATATCTTGATGGCTGGTTAATAAAGCCATTTGTTATACTAGATTAGGCACTTCAAGGGTGTACTAAGGATGCCTTCAATGGTAGGTTTATGTGTAGCGATTGCTAAAACTATCTATTCAATAAATACTTGTGGTACACAGTTCGCTAACGATCTTTGTATAATATCGCATGGCTCTATTCCTGTCGCGAGACAAAAAAGTTTGTATGATCTACATATATTTGTCTTGGGTCTGGGTGTTTTCTTTGTATCATAGGTATGTATTTTCAAAAAATATATTTTAGTAGTAAGTATGTCAGTCTTCTGGTTCCCATAATACAAGCTCTGTTTAGTTTGGGGCTATATAATGATATGTGTTAGTGTCCACCATTATTATTATTATTATATTTTGATAGCGTTGCCAATAAATTGTTAAAAGAACTACGTTACGTAGGTTATAAAATTTCATTATTATTGTTTTATACTTAATTATCAAATTAATTAGGATCGTAAGGGGTTCTAAAATAACATCTCCGGAACCCAAGCCAACCTCACCTGCAAGTGATGCACCCTGCTAACTGAAATATGGGTTCTGGCGGCCGGCTGATTGCGGCATAGCGCGGCCTATTGGCACAGCTAAATCCCTGACCGCCAATGGGCAGCAGCGTCGGCGGTGCAAGAAGCTGTGCCCTGCGATCCCCCTCAACACGCATGCCCAGCGTGGGGATTATGGGTATTTCCCCCTTAGTATAGGGGAGGCCTATGTCCAGCAGTGGACTGAAAAGGCTGGTGTTGTTGTTTTATCCCACCAAGTTAGTAAAATTATGTGAAATGTTTGTCCCTGATTGAGCTGAAATTTTGCATATAACGGAGTTCTAAACCAGGAATAACATATAGGTTAACTTTTTATCTGGGTTCCTAGCGAGTCAGGTCCGGCAGAGTTCAGTAATTTATAAAACAAGTTGGTAGTTAGCCCCTCTTCTAAGCCTGCGTTTGTCACTGAGAGTAGGACCGTTATTAAGTGGGATTACAGCTCTATGCCAAGAACACCTGGGTTATTGCATATATGTCTCTAGGTAGTTGGACATTTCTGAAATATTGCAGTATTTTCAATGATAAATACCGAAATAGATTACCGCATGATTGCCTAGGCTGATTGATTTGGTTTTTTTTTTTACATTGGATGGAATTGCGTTTGTCCACGAACTTACCTAATGTTAAGTAACGCTGTGGTCTAAGATGGAGCACGAAGGTCCAGAAGACACCTATTCACTCGACTTAAATAGTCCCGGATTATAGTCATCATGAAAGAAAGAGGCCGGTAGAGAGTTCCAATCCTTAGCAGTTCGCATAATCAAAGTAGTTCCAACCAATTAGTAGGTGTAAAGAGTTCCAACCTCCGTCTTTGGAACCCAAGCCATCCTTACCTGTCCTTGGTGCACCCTGTTCTATAACAAACGGGGCTCTGGCGGCCGGCTGCTTGCGGCATAGCAGAAGCTTACACTGGCAAAGTTACATATTCTGGCCTCCGATGGGCAGCAGCTTTGGCTGCGAAAAGCTGTGCATTGCGATTCCCAATCCACATGCCCAGCGTGGGGATTTTGAGTATATCCTCCTTATACAAGAGTCCTATGTCCAGCAGTGGACTGAATGTCAGGTGTTGGTTGTTGTGTTGGCATGATTGCCATCTGCCAACGGTTTTAATGCGTCATTTTTTTTTGTTCAACCTGCACCGCCCCACTGCTGGGCAAATGTCTCCCCAAAGGAGAATGCCGAGAAAGCGTACCAATTGCGTCAAAACCGAACATTTTCTTTAGTTTTACACACCGTCGGTGTTAATAATCAAGTAAAAAAATATTTTGTTGATTTGGTTTCCGCTGCACGCCGCCATTAGACTGCAACAACCAATGATATTTAAGTTACTATGGAATCAAACATTGATGTAAAGTGTTGCTATGGAAATAACCCTCATTTTTTATTATTTCGACAGTAGAATCGACTAAAAACTTATTGGAGATTTTTTTTGACGCACGCACTTTAGTCTTGGTACCGAGCGCCATACATCAGACGGCATTCTCCTTTCAACAACCATCTCTATCCTTCGAGATATTCAATGTATCAATATGGTAGGAAATTATGCAAATAAACTCGTGTACTGGAAATATATTATTTTTAGACGGTTTTTTTTTGTAATAATTTCTATAGAAACTTGAATTCTATGCTTGGGTAAAAGTGAAACCAAAAATTGCAGTTTTAGTTACTTATACGATTTTGTTTAACTGAATATTACCGTACCACTTTCATTACACCACTTTCTCGCAGAAAGAAACAGTGTTGTAAACTTTTGTCTAGCACTTAAAAAAACCTCATCAAGAAAACGCTATCTCGAAATTATTACGTTCAAATTCAATTTGTTTTACTGCAGTTTGGTCTTTTTATCGAGCCTGCGAGATTGACACTTCTACGGGTACAGCTAGTTCACTCCAACAGCAGAACTAATAGCAAGCCATAAAAAAATAATTACAAAACCCAGACAGTAATTAATTTTGCCTCGTAGAATATCTTGTAATGGATTTCCGCAAAGTCACACCTGAGTCAATCAATTAACCCATTTTCCACTTGGTCAACGTTATGAGTCTGCTCGACGACCTCTGTGGCGCAGTGGGCGAAAGCCCGCACGACACACAGAAGGTTGCGGGTTCGATTCCCGCCACGAGAAAAATGTTTGTACATTCTACAAATATTTGTTTCGGGTCTGGGTGTTTTCAATGTATAATTATGTATAATTATGTACAAAAAAAAGGTATCTATGTAGTTTATCAGTGATGTGGTTCCCATAATACAAACTCTGCTTAGTTTGGGGCTACATGATGTTATGTAATAGAGTCCAGCATTATTATTATTTTTTTGCTTAATTTCTTAATTTTCTGCGTGAATCACGGACTGCCGACCCCAACACCCCGATACCTATAAAACACCCAGACACAAACTAAGTCAATAATATAGCATTGAAGTCGTAGAGCGTGATGAACAATATGAAAAAAATGATTTAAGTACCTAATCTGTGCGTGTAACAAAACGTGGCATACACTAGTGTGATTCGATTATCCCAAGAAGCTCTACCACAGCTCTACCTCTTTTATTCGTGGACATCTGAAGTAGTTACACCTGATAAGTGATAACTTTTATTCTTATTTTTGCACTTGGCCCACCTGATGTTAAGTGGTAACCATTACCTATCACAAAGCATTGCATCGTAAATAATGTTTTTTTGGAACATGTTCTACGATGCAGCGCCCTGCGTTTGCAATTTTGCAATTTGAGGCTTGTAGATGATAAGCTACTTGCGCTTGTAATTTTAGCCGTTAGTACTTATATCTGTAAGTACTTCAGTTAATTCTGTAAACTGTAGGGCGACTAACTAACTGTACAAATATTTCATTTGACGCATCGTAATGAGCCAATGAGAAAGCATTATTTTTATCTCATTTATCTCATTGGCTAAAATTTTACGTCTACGATATAATTACTTTTTTGCTAGTCTTCGTGATTGAGTCTCTGGATTAGTTAAGCCTGACAAATTGTAAGAATTTCAGTCAATTTTGTGTGTCTGAACTAGCTGTCCTTGAATATATTCAACTTAAAATACTGCCTTCCAAGCTAAAATGGCGTTTATGATCTCTGACTCAATTCTGAGTGTTTCAAGATCGACAGCTAAATTAAATTGCAGATTGCCACTTAACAATTCAATGAGATGTTAAATTAGGTAATATCGCCTATAGATAACGGGAGCAAGTAAATTTCATAAAATTATCAAATAGCTGACATTTCAAATTGTACCTAGGTTGAAAGGCGTTTCTGTCATTTTTATTTTTATTCAGTTTCTAGTGTTTTTCTCATTTATGTAGTTTGAAATATGCGCAATTTAACCAATATACGTTAGTTTTAAGACAAGTTTACTGAAATGGAATAAAAGTGAGTTTGAACTGGAATTCTCTGATGAAGAAAATTATTCGCTGATCATTTTTTGTTAACTTGAGCCGTCATTGCATTGCAGAACAGGACCTGACTGAAGACTAGACATAAATGAACCCAACTACGTTGCCCCATATTATTATAAAATACTTGAAACTGGCGAAATTGTAGAAAATTATTCTAGATCCTATTGAATAAATAATGAATGAATGAATGAATGAATGTATACTATTGTAGAGTCCTTTTCACGAAAGAAGTCACGCAGATGCGGTGCCACTGTCGTGTAAAAATAATGAAATAAAATTAAAAGAAAAATAAAATCAACACGTACGTCACTAAATATGATATGTTTTGTTTAGAATCCTAAATAATTTTCTTCATAAATTTTGGATGTTGTCAGTTGATCCAATATATGTTGGTACTATTGGGTATTCGTATGTGTGTGTATGAGAATGTTTGTCTCCACTCAACTCTGTAACGGCTGACGACGGATTTGGAAACCTTGAATAAATAATAAAATAATAAATAACTATCCCAGTTCCACGCGAGCGAAGCCGTGGGCGAAAGCTTATTTATTTATTATTTAATTTATTAGAGATGTTTGGAAATCAATGGGCGACCTTGCCCAGCAGTGGGACGAAGTAAAATTAAAAAAAACATAGAATGTCACTAAAATAAAATAAAACAATAAATAAATAAATAATAAATAATGCGGGACGTAATCACACAGCATCATGTAGCCCCAAACTAAGCAGAGCTTGTATTATGAGAACCACATGATTGTTATACTACACATATATTTGTTTTTGTAAATACATACATATCATACATAGTAAACACCCAGACCCGAGACAAATATCTACAGAACATGCAAACATTTGTCCCGCAGCGGGAATCGAACCCGCAACCTTCTGCGTCTCAGGCGGACCGTCAGCCCCTCCGCCACAGACGCCGTCATGAATTGTCCCATCACTGGGACGCAGGAGGTAATTCTTCAGTGCGGGTTGTAGGGTCTACACATGACATTGATATGGGTAATATGGGTATAGGACTTACTCATACACTTCAAAATAACTCGATGAATATTAAATTCAAAATATCTAGGGCCATCGTTTATTAACTTTAGTCTCTTAGGTGTACTTTAGTTTTGAACACCTAGACCATTATAAATGATAAATTATGTATAAACTTATAAATTACCTTTGGAACAGTTGATATTATCAGAATCTACTTTTTTATTAACAGACCTCGCAAACAATATTTTAAGTTCTAATAATACATATCTATCTATTGATCTCTTAGTTACCATAAGTACCTACTACTTAGTTATTATTATTATTATGAATGCTATGTCCGCCTGTAATTGGTTTCTATATCAGAATGAAAACTTTGTCAGTGTAACTCTACAATGTATTGATATTTAAGCTGTTGGCGTTCCTATTAAATAAATAAACACGACACTTTTTCGTCGCGCTTAGTCGCGAGCGTCTGTCATATCTTGCTGTCGCGATTGTCGCCGTGTGTGCGGAGCTTTGAACAAAATGTATGAAAATTGTCCCCCGCTGCTTGTCATAGCGTCTAATCGCTAACGTTTGTCGTCCAATGTGCGCAGGCTGTTAGTGTGAATTAAATTAATTAATTAATTCATTCTTTATTTTTGTATTTTTTGCCATTGGAACACTGTGGTAGACTTGAGTTCGTCAAAACGTTATGTATATAAAGAAAAAAAATTGAATTAAGCGACTGTAAACGGGACCTTGTCAATAATTTGAACGTATAGTTCACAGCCCAAACTGTTCAGTTTGCTTTGCCACTTAATATCAAAGCAACATCAACATTGCATCACACCTATAAACTGAAAGTTTACCAACATTATTTATCACTTTCTTATATCCACTTTTCTGTTTCTTTAGTATACCTAGTGAACTATGAATGAGTTTATTCTTTTTATTATTATTGTATATAGGTATTAGGATTAAATTCTATACCATACAATTTATTGATGTTTTGTGTACAATCAAGTCTTTTCTTATCGTCGTATTGAGGTAATTGGAATATGTACAATTTTGTCTTATCACCGTCAACCTCTAAACTAATCCCTGCTCTTCCTAACCATACTGCGGTTGCCTGAAAGAAATCGTTTTCATCGATAGTACCGCCAATTGTGTTACCTTAATATTGCTTAGACGAAGTTACTTTTACTTTTTCTTGTATGAATGTGGTGTTCAATAAAATATTATGCATCTAGGTATATAAGTAAAGAAGAAAAGGCCATATCTTCAGACAAAAATACGTAAATGAACGATGAAACAGACTGTCTTTGTCCTTTGAAGTTTTGTCCTTTTTATCAAGGGAAAATACAGTCCTATACAATTACTGGAATGTTTATTCAGTTCAAAAAAAGATTTAGTGATAGGGGCACGTAGAGCATAGGAATTAGGAAAATAAAGTATCTACAGTAAATAAAATAAATTCGGCATGATAAAAAGTAAGCGACTTAATAAACTATGCATACCACCACATAAGACTGCCCTTTTTGACAAAAGTGATTTTTGTATGGCACCGAGGATATATAACAAACTACCTCAAGACATAAAGGAACAGGACAATATTAATATGTTTAAAAATAAGCTAACGAAAAATCTGACATCTAAAGCCTATTACAGTATACAGGAGTTTATGACTGATAAATTTTGACACATACCTACCTAATATTACCATGCATAGTTACCCAAAATTAATTTTATTATTATTTTATTTTTGTATTATCTGTTGTAATTTTTTTTAGGTAAATGTCATTTGTGACATTTGTATGCGTACACGGCGATACATGGCTGATCTGAATAATGTTTAAGACTTTTGTAATTATTTAATTTAATTTTTATGATTCGAACAAATAAATGATTTGTATTTGTATTTCACAGGTTTATGTAATCACTGGGTGCTTAAACTAGATACAGTGATACCTGTGAAGATTTGTAATCTGTACCTAATAGTTTATAATCTATGGTTTAAGCAAACTGTAAAGGAGAACTGAAATGGCGTCCTTCCTGTTTCGGTGCGTGCGTCCTACGCTGTCCGTAACAAATAAAATAGTTATATCAGAGTTTTATTAGTATATTCTCAAGTTTTTATAACATCTACCTACCTCTCTAGGTACAAAATTAAATCTAGGTACATTACATAATTTGTCTGCGTACTTACATGCTAACAAACTTGTGTACCTATTTTTATTCTTATATTTAAATTACCTATTATGTGAATCATTATTTTCTTTGTCTCTCTATGTATATTTATGTGCATTGTGGGCCAATTTTCTTTCTTTTCTTTCTATTTGTATTTTTGTATTTGAATGGTATCAGGCCTATTTCACTCCGCAAAATAGGTATAAAAACATACATCTACGCATCGTCTGCCCTGCTGCCAAGGCTCGCTAGACTAGCGTAGCGAGCTACTAAGTAGGTTGCCGAGTTCCACGTGATCAATCTTGTGATATTACTATTGTATCCCCTCGAAACAGTTTCGAATTTTGATTCTTCTGAAAATTGGTGCACATTATTATGTTACATACATTTTGAAAACTATTCGTTATTTGCTACTACTATTTAGTACGTATTTTAAATCAACTAAGTGGATTGATTGAATAAATTAATGAATATTAAAAAATATTACAAGAAAGAAAGATAGTAGGCATGTTAATAAAATAAAAATAAAAAACCGGCCAAGTGCGAGTTTATATATTTGCATGCTAGGAATAGTTAATGTGCCAATCTAATTTTAATCATCAAGAACCTGTAACCACATTATTCGCAAATAAATATAATTTGATTGATTGTCGGACTCGCGCATGTAGGGTTCCGTACCGTTGTATGGGAGTCCTACTTACTTAAATATTTATTTTGTTCTGTTTTTAGTATATGTTGTTACAGCGGCAACAGAAATACGTCATCTTTGAAAATTTCTACTTTCTAGCTATCACGGTTCATGATATACAGCCAGACAGACGGACAGTGGAGTCTTAGTAATAGGGTTCCGTTATTACCCTTTGGGTACGGAACCCTAAAAAATTAAATAAAATAATCAATTGAAATCTGGTAACGTTCAGTGGAACTGAATGAGAGTAGCACAGAGAGCCATGGAGCGTACCATGCTCGGTATTCGGTAGACCGAGTTCCAAATGCGGAAATCCGGAGACGTACTAAAGTCCAGGACGTTGGAAACCGTATTATGGAACTCAAATGGAGCTGGGCAGGACACATTGCGAGGCGAGGTGATGACCGATGGAGTAGGAAAATTACAGAGTGGTTGCCTTGGGATGGCTTTAGGAGAGTGGGACGCCTTGGGATGGCTTTAGGAGAGTGGAACGTCCGGCTGCAAGATGGGTAGATGACATTGTCAAAGTCGCGCGCCGTACGTGGGTTAGACTAGCGCGGGATCGTGGTGGATGGCACAAGTTGAGGTAGGCCTATACCCAGCAGTGGGTGAAATCGGGCTGTGGATGATGATGATGATGATGAACGTTCAGTGTAAATACAAATATATCTAAATCAAGTGCTATTTACTGCTACTGGAAGATTAAATGCAGGGAACTGAACATCCCATGCTTTCAAACAAAGTCACTTCCGTGTGCCAGGGTGGTTTACACATGGCAACACTAAAACTTACAACAGACTTCAGCGAGACCTATTTCAAACCTATTCAAAGAATACATATACCTATTTCAAAGAAATTACTGACACTGTTTGTTTTCTAAGTTCACTTCACTGTTTGTTCCTTTGTATGAGCCTCATGGCCAACTCTGGTGTCGGAATTTTTAGGCCTTTTATCGAAAGCACGGTGGCGCTCAAATCTAGACGGTCACCCATCCAATTAGTGACCAGGCTCTGCTAAGAACAAGTAAGCCCCGAGCGTAATTTAATAAGAGTAGGTAGGTATAATAGGAATACGAAACAGTAAGGCACACAGTGGGTAAGTATTTGTATAGGTTTTACTGTTCTGTGAGTTTCACTGCCGATGCCGTCTGGCACCGCGTTTGGGCGATTCTATCGCGGTAGCCTGCCACTGACCTTAAAATCACATACCTTAGGTATTTATGGTCTTTTTAACATCTGACTTCAAACGGATGAGTGGGTAGGTACCTAATTTCTTATTTGAATTAAATATCAAATTAAGTGATTTTTTTGTTTACTAGGGAATGTCTTAAATTTACTACAGGAGAAAAAGAAAGAAGTATTTTTGAAGTCGGTTTTTTTCTTCTTTTAAGGTTATCAGTTTCTCCTAGGCTGTGTAAGCCAGCTTAATGTCATGCGAATGTAACCATTACAGATTGCAATGTCAGTAAAAAAAGTTTTAAAACCTCTTTGTTTTATTTAAGAGATTGAGAGAGATATAATTTATTGCAGACGATTTTATCGGCAAACGGAGTAAATAAAATTGTAATTTAGCTATCAACCTCATTGCACCAGACTGAGTGTCAACAAAATTTTAATGCCCATAAAGAACGGAGAGAACAAAACATGGTAGAAAACCCATTCCGAGGGAATGGCTTGAATGCTTGAAGGAATAATTTAAGGCTACAGTACACACATACACACAGTATGAAATGCATAATTTGTGTGGTGGATTTTTAGGTCAGGTGGTCTTAACATGGGCATTTTTTGTTGAAAGGCAAAAAGCGTCAAGCGCGATTGATTAAACTTCGCAGGACAGCAATTTATAAAAACTACTGCCCCAACAAAGAATTTTTTGTATAGATTGTTATTTTAAAAGAAATTGTTTGTAAGATCTTTACCAAATTACCAAGCTTCAGTTAAAATGCATTTTTTGCAACTATGAACCAAAGAGTTTGGATTTTTTTCAAGCTAAAGAAGGCCGGTCATTTAAGACCTGATCATAAACGGAAGCGACTATTGATGCGAATTATGGAAAATATTCTTGATAATGGAGTATTGAAATTATAATTAATAACTTTATTTATTAAAGCCGGAATACTTAGTTAATTAATAATAAATATTGATCGCAATACGCCTTATCATAATGAATTATGGTTATTGAACGCATTCTCACCCACATTGTGCATCTCTCGTCCCAATGTCAACCATCTAAAACCAAACTGCCACTAACAAAGCACGCGTTCGGTTAGTTTTTGTTTAATGGCGCCAGTAGTCCTAATCGATCGTAACCTAAAAGTATAAAATAGATACCCAGAAAAATTCTCCCGCTTTAATAAAAAAAAAAACGATTAATTGAACATGATATCCTGCAATAAGAACTAGCAATTAGGACATAGGTCATTTCTAGACGCGACATTTTATGGTCAGGTCTCAGGTCACAGGTTGTATGAAACTGACCGATCTTCTTTAAGCTATGAACCGTAGATCCAGTATTAGTAGATGCCATACACGAGAGCATTCTAGATACAGGATATATTTGTTTGCACGGCACGGACTATGAGCATCCGAAATCCGGAAACCGGGTAATCAAAATTAACGTAATTATTCTTTGCTTTTAAAGTTTTAACCCGTAATTTCAGATTTCGATTAAGATGGCTTTAAGTTAGTTCAAACTGTCCAAAGTGGATAGTGAAGTTCAAGCAGCTATAGGTATAAATCACTTAATAATATTACTTTTTAATATAGGCTTTTTAAAACAGTTTCGTATAACAAGAAAAAGTATTATGAAGCTCACAAAAAAATGCCAGCCAGCCAGTCCTGTCTGGGTCAAAATTTTTGGAATACCATATTTTTTTAAAGGTTTATGGATAGCAAAAAAGTCTATTGGATGCCATAAGTGTTGCGTTCACTTAAAAACAAGATTTGAAATAAATTAATAATAAACAATGTTGGACACTAACTAATTTACAGCATTGGCCCCAAACGCTCGTTTTATGGGAAACACATGACGGATACATACAACACATACATACATATCATACATAGAAAACACCCAGCCTCGAGAAAAATATTGCAGATTATACAAACATCCCGCGGTGGGAATCGAACTCACAACCTTCTGTGTCTCAGGCGTATCTTCGTCCACTCCGCCAAATTGAAAAAGAAAAAGAATTCTAAAACGTTTTAAACTTGGTATAACTTTTACTAACTTATATTGTAGATTCGAGACTTTTGGGATGTTTGATTTACGGAACAAGTTAATTCTTTTGTTTTCAGAATGAGCTGATAAATATGTATACATAGGTAATTTATGTGCATAGTCTATCAAGGAAGCGGCTTACTAATCAGATCGCAATATCCGAAACTACTTTTAAGTTAAAGCTATAAAAGGTGAAAGAAGTTTGAAGGCCGATTTTAATGAACACTTGAACTCGAGGCTTTACATATGATTTCGGATTAAGTCTAAAATTTTGATTGTAAGGTCTTTACCAAATTTATTCATTTATTAAACCATAAATTCAGTGCATAAAAGGAACTGTACTATTGTATTGCACTAACTGTACGGGGATAAACAAGGTAGCCTATGTGTTAATCCTATGTAGTATGTAGGTCAAAAACTATGTATGTGTTCAAGTTTTATCCAAATCAGATCAGCCGTTACGGAGTTTAGTTGAAACAAACATACTCACTCACGTGTGTGTGTGTGTGTATATATGTGTATACACACACACACACACACACACACACACACACACACACACACACACACAAACACACACACACACACACACACACAAACACGTACAAACTTTAACATTTATAATAATTTATATAGTGTGATGTGATAGGTACATAATTATTCCAAACTTTTACCAGCTTTTACATTACAAGAAAAAGCTAAATTACATAGATCTTAGTTCATGGTATGCCTGAGAGTCGGACAACGTCACAATCTATAAAACTGGGTACGGATAGCGCGTACATTGGTACGCATAGTCGGTTACGCATGTTCTGGAAAGCCATGTCAATATTTGCAGGTACGCTTTTGGGGTATGCGAACCGCGCGAGCGCGATCTCACACGTGAGCCGCCATCAGTCAGTTTTTAGTTGTGCGTCAAGCTGTGTACGGACACAGCATTCTTGTGTCCATGGCGTTCCAGGGGATCTACTATAAGTCACCGTAGTACTAAATGACGTGTTCATAATCAAACGATAACCGAAATTTCGGCACAAAGTTTGTAATGTAACAGTCCGAACGTTGTGCATCCTACTTTATTTCACAAAACATACGACCGCAAAATTGTAATTAACAGTATGAAATACGACAAATCGCACGAAACGAAACACGAAATTTCGTACTTCGGTGAATTGTAGTAGACCCCAGGACACGCGTAACCAATTACGCGCACCAATGTACGCGCTGTCCGAACGCAGCTTTAGCGACATCTCTAAAGTCCAAGACGTATGGAGTTGACATAATGTTAACGAAATGTCACGTTGAGCGTAGTATTTAGTTGTACGCTTGCCTAAAATTAATCCGATATATTTGGTCTACTAGAAATAATGCCAATAAATAGGACTTTCTGATATTCTATGTTTTCATTTCGAAAATTTCTTACCTCGACTAAACGTTACAATTGTGCTTTGGTAGTTTGTTTGTTTTGTAGTCAAGAATACTGCAAAATACTTCTTCAGTCGATGACTTTTCAACAGTATCAACTCAAGGTTCATTGTACCGTATACTGTAGAGTATATGAGCCATAATTATATGAATGGTTTCAAATGACAATGTACAAAATTGTATCTCTGCAGCACAACTGCTCGCCTCGACCGCCGCGTGCGTATTCATTCCATGGAAAAAAGTAAGAAGAACGAAAAACGACACGAGAACGAAAGGTAAGAAATTACTTATCGAACATTTTTAAGAAAGAAAATAGCTATTACTCACGTACCTTGAGTATTTGTCGAGGAAAAATTCCAAGTGACAACTAAGAATATGAGGGTTAATCTTTTATTTTTAAAGTGTTAACACTCATGGGATTATACTCTGTCTGGTTTTTCAAGCGTACTATGACATAAACAAATAATCATCAGCCTATAGCAGTCCACTGCTGGACATAGGCCTTCCCTAATGAGCGCCATTGCACCCTACTACTAACAGCCTTTCTCAGATGATCACTCCACCTACAAACTGTAGGTACTATGACATAATATTAACTCTTATAGCTGATGCGCGGCATAAATGATAACCAAACATCAGTAGATTTTTCGTATCATGATATTTTAATGATATAGGTAGCTTAAGCAGTTCACTGACTAAGTATTTGTCTAGGCTCTGCGCTGTGTACAGAAGGCAAATATAGTCACGTCAAAGTGAAGTCGGTCGCCGTCTCGGGGCATCATCTCAACAAATGCAGTTAGGTGCAATCTCGTCTAAATGAGTTTCGCACAAATCTCATCGTAGTCTGGCTTATTTGCGACTGCGACTTCCAAGCTTAGAACAATATCTCCACTTAGTATTTTCGCTTCGACTTCTTAGCATAATTTTGCATTTTTATTCTGTTTTCTGGTTATTGAAAAATAAATGTGCTTTTATTCACAATGCCATTTCAAATTATCGGTAGTAAACATTTTGAACAGGATGATTTTTATGATAGACCTCTATTCTTTAAAAACCTTATTGATTACCGTTGTGGCGCATAGTGCTTGAGATGAATAGAACAGTTGTGGGTGCGATTCTCGCCGCGAGACAAATGTTTGTGTTCTGCGAATATTTGGGTGATTTCTATGTTCATTATGTATTAACAAAAAAAAACTATGTGCTTTTAGAGTAAGTATATCAGCCATTATCAGCCATGTGGTCCCCATAATAAAATGTCCAGCATTATTATTTTATTTGTAAAGTATAATCAGAAAAAAACCTAGATTAAACACTTGACATTTGACTGCTTTTATTCTAAATCTCTGAGTGATGAATATTTTGAGCTATTTGTTTTAATAAAACTACTAGTAAGTAGAAGTTACAATTTATAAAAATTCAATTCAAATCATGATAAGTAACGCTTATCATGATTTGAAATTATAAATTGTAACTTCTGTTGCAAACTGTATACATGCGTTGAAATAGGTTTACGTTTAAGTCTGCCTGACCAATCTCATTGATAAAACTCAATTTAAGTATGAACATTTGCATATCGCCCCAAAAGCTTAAGTTCAAAAATTATATTTTGTATCTTCGCTATGTATTAGCCTTTACTTCATTTTATTGTAAGAAATTCGAGAACAATCGAGATTTCTAATTCAATAAAAACCTTTCTAATCCGATTTGCGAAAAATTCAAAGACAGTATTTTGATGTCATTGAATTTTCAATTTGTATTATTTCTAGATAACCTGCTAGCTTAGTAAGGAGGACCGAGGGAATGCAAATTTAACATAAGAAGAAAAACCGGTCAAGTGTGAGTTGAGCTCACACTCGACGGGTTCCGTAATCTGTACCTTCGTTCAAGATTTATCCTGTACTTTTGATATACTTTTTATGAATTTTGTTGTTATAGCGGCAATAATTTCTGTAGCGGCTACGCTACGCACTGCAAAAAAAAACAAATTAGAAATATCTACCTATTACGGCTTATTCATGAGAGACAGCCCGCTGACAGACAAATGGATAAACCAAATCCACGAAATGTTTAACGTCCCCTTACCAACCAATATGTTATGAAGCAGACGATTAAACTGGCCAATAACAGGACCTGCGAACAGTAGGTCTTGCTGCCGAGATGCAAAGTGCACCCCGGTACTCAGGTGAGTTACTCGTGCGCTAAGGACGCACTACCATTTGTCCATGAATGGTACCGGAGCTGTTACAAACAAATTGAGACAAATAGACAGACAGCAAAGGGTTAGTACCTAATAGGGACTCTATTTTGTTTAGGACGTTGGTTACCCTTCGGGTACGGAACCCTAATAAGAAACCCCGCTCTGATCCCAAAAACTAAACCAAACGATATTTCATTTCGAGAGTAATTTTACAGCGAGTCAAAAGTTTAAAAATATATAATTATTTGCATAGGTAGGTATACAAGTATTATATAAATACTAGTAATAAGATACCTAAATTATTTATTTTGTAATAAAACAACAAAAAATAGACTTTATATTTTAGTTTCTGTAAATCTGAAACTGTGATATAAACGATCACAAGAGTTGAAGTAACAGGAAGTCTGAAGAATACTTAGGTATTGAAATAACAGGTACACGAAATCGCGTAGATATGTACCTACCAGTAGGTAGTAAGGAACCCGATTGCATGTTTTGCGTTTCTTGGTCGTGTCTTGATATAGCATTTTATTAGATAGTTAATTTGATCATCATCATCATTACTCTCCTGCCTATTCCAATATGAGACTGCTCCAGCGTCAAAAAAGCGTCGAGTTCACAATGTTCACAACCTGATCCCATCTTCCCTCTTTTATACGTCTGCTGCTCTGGTACTCATACCTGGTCGACCTCGTCAAACCAGACGATTTTCTTCCACTTAATAATTATGTACTTATTAGTAAGTACATAGAGGAACTTGCTTCCGGCGTATGTTTTCTCGGATCAGTACAATGTTGGAGTCTTCAAATCCAGAGTGAATCGTTTCCTTCTAGGCAAGCCTGCTTCATCTAAGACCACAACTTCAACCGGTTTAAGGTATATGATAGCGATCAAACTCTTGACTACTTTTTGTAGGTACAGCTTAAAAATAATTTTAACTAAAGTTTAAGCCCTACTTTTGTCAATGAGTGATGTGCAGGTGATGTCTAACCATTCTATAACTACAACTTGCTAGTACTAAGTATAAAAAAATGCTTGGCATTTCATCGGAATTTCTCAAATTAAATTCAATGACAAACTACAAAGCTGTAAAGCCGTGGACGAAGTTTCCGCCAGGTTTTGGAAACTTGCCAAATATTTTCCCCGAATGCTCAAAATGGATGTTGAAATGTAGCTTTGATACTAGCAGCTTTTCCAAAACAAACGAGAATGCATTTCGACAAGCGAAGACTGGGAATAAGCATTTCCAAGGTAAAAAAGTCCAATTGGATTTTAGAATAACCCCACGCTAGGATTTTCTCCTGTGTCGTGAGTATCACCCAGACCCGAATCAAAATATCGGCAGATCATGCATTATCCTGCGGAGGGAATCGAATCTTTTTCATCTCAGCTAGATTCTCACCTACTGCGACGAGATGAGCTGATTTTCCAAAAAAAATCCCATAGCACGAGATTGAAATATACTAGTACCATTTTATCAGAAGCAAAAAACAAAATATTGTCCATCGGATGGTCCATGATTGGGGGCAATAATGTGTCCTTAGATCATCGGTCCAGGTCGATCAATTGTTTCATTGGTTACCTACTATTTACTTAACTTTCGAAAACATTCCAAACACAGTGAGGTGTAAAACAGAGTTTGAAGAACATTAATGAGGTTGGACATATGTTCCCCCATTGGACCCCTCTCCCATTGTTCGTATTTGAATTATATTATTTGGATGTATTCCACACGTTTATTTAGATTTGCCTCTGAATACCTCCTACATGATATCCTCACTGAATTGCCCACGGCCGCTCGCGGTGAAAGTTATTTTTCTATCCCCTGGGAAAAGTAGGACTTCTGGATTAAATTTAGGTAGGTAGGTCCTTTTCAGAAGTACCTGTCCTTTACAGGAGTACAGGTTTTTGTTGAGTATTTATGTAAGTTGAGCAATTATGGCGTGAAAGTGTAACAAGCAAATAAACTCACTTTCGCTTATAAGTTAAGGCTAGCCCATGACTTCTTCCGCATAGAGTATTTATTTATACAGGGTGTCGCTGTAATGGCGACATTAAATGAACACACGGGTAGTGCTACTTGTCAGTAATCATGAAAAAATAAATACTAAAACTAGTCCATTTTTCAAAATTTTATTTTTTCAAATAAACTAAATCACAAATAAGGTAAGAAAATTTTAATCATGCTGTGTAAGGGCTGAAGCGCGCGACGAGACGTTGTTGGCAATGGTAAGTAGCCGTTGGCATGCTGTGTAGTATGGCAGCATGATTATTTTTTTTTAAATGGACTTTAGTTTTAGCATTAATCAATTTTAATAATCTTTTATGATTACTGCACTTACTACAAGCAGCACTACCCGTGTGTACATTTAATGTCGCCATTACAGCGACACCCTGTATTTAGTGATTTTTACTTTGAAATTAAAGGTTTTTCCATACACAACTTAATCCCACTTTTCAATCATAAAAGTGAATAGCGGGAATAATCAAAAAGCTGAGACACGTGTAAATGGTGTAATTGCTAAAAAAATCCTTAGTGGATATCTAGTCGACTCTCGGTATAACTATGCGCAAAATTTCAAGTCTCAAGATCCAGTGGCTTGGACTTTGTGTTGATATTATTACCCAGAGAGTAAGTTTATCATTTTAAATCAAATCAAATATATTTATTTCAAATATTTATTTTACGTGGTTTCTTCCTATCCTTAATGTATGCTTAATCAGACTTAATGACGGTGACTAAATGTTCGGATAGGATTGCTCTTTCCGCCGAACTAGTCAAGAACGACGGACGGTCGACGGGTAGGTCTAGTCCTCCTCGCGCCTTGCCGCTATTGTAGGTATAATTTTACAAAATTTCAATGGTAGGTACAGTAAGTATCTAGGTACAAACAGACAAAATTTGTAAACAGTTTCCCTTTATTTACAGATATATAAAATGAAATATATTAAGATAGTAGGATTAAGTAGTCTATAAGATGAAAAAGTTAGACGTGATAATTGTACCTACTTATTTTTTTTTTCAAGTTAGTCTAAGGAGTGAAGTCAATCACAATTTTACATACGTACAAAAATAGTCCATAGTCTTTGAATCATTGCAAAAGTCAAAATAAAGTCTTATTAGCATGAGTACAAAAGCTTAAAACTTAGCTGGCGACCTCGTCCTTTGACGAGCTTGACGTAATGAAAACATTCTACCAACTTAATTACTTCTACCACCATTTGTGAAATTTCTGTCCAGATTACATGCATTTGTTTTGCTAGATAACTTAGCTTGCCTGCTCGGAAAACTGATCTTTCTAAACACCTATTAGTAAAGAAAAATGTTTACCTAAGTGTTGTTTTCACTATAAAATGTACAGAACCACAAATGATGCCTCATACATAAGTAAAATAAAACCTAAGCACAGTGTCTGAACAATAGGACCCAAATTAGGGGACAAATTGTCGTTTAATAGACTTCTTCCTGAACATAATAAAGCCCTTGAGGTAGATAACGAACATAAAACGGTTTGTTTTGCGGCTGGTTTTCAGCCGTCAGTATAATTGACATTCTTGTTGACATATCAAAAAAATTATATCAGCTCTTTTAAAAATACTCCAAAATAAATGAAGACCGAAAACGCGTAAAATTGTGTTTGATGAAATTAATCGGGTTGATTTAATTTCACCTACCTTTCGGAATTATAATAGTGGAGGAGTGTATTTTAATATTTATAACTGCTACTTGAGCAAGGTACATAATCTATACAGGTGGGGCAAAATTTTACGTCATTGAGGGCCGCTACCATTTCTTTTGTAGTTAGAGAAGGTTTGGTTCTTTGGAAACTTTATTTATGTTTGTTCTGAAATAAAAAAAAATTGCATTATCGTATTTTTAAAAAAAAAATTACAGTCAGCCTAGAAAATTATATTTGTAAAAAAAAAACAAGTCTGTTTCTCCAAATACTACCAAATGAAATCGTAAAATTTTGCGAAAAAAAAATAGCCATACAATTTGATGATGCTGTGTGATATCGTCCAGCAATATTTTTACTGAACCGTAGGCCAAATATTTGTATTTAATTATTAAAATCAATTCATTAATAATCAGTCATTAGAGTGCAAATAATGGTGGGTAGTGGCGGTCAATGATATCCAGATTGTAATTACTTAGTAGTATGTGTACCTAATACTAAGTATAGCTAGGTATAATTAAGTTGATCTTTTAACTAAATGTAAGGACCAACATCGCAACGTTGATAAAGAATTGTAGTATCTATGAGTTGATGATCATCACGTCATCATAATTGGGGTGACGATCTGCGAAAGGCTGCTGGTAGAAGCTGGTTGCGTCGAGCTCAGGACAGGGCGCAATGGCGCTCATTAGGGGAGGCCTATGTCCAGCAGTGGACTACTATAGGCTGATGATGATGATGATTATCATCACCACCTCGTCAACTAGGTATATATATTTTAATAAGAACACACTTAGCTTAGACATCAATAAAAAGTTCAACAGTACCATAACTTTTACCAATAAATTATTCGCTTTAATATAAAAGATTTAGTCGGGACCCACGAAGATATGAGTAGGTAAGTAAGCGCTTTTAATGCTTTAGGTAAACATTCGACACAATGTAAATGAACAAAGTTACTCAAACTATTAGATCTGAAACATCGAGATAATTATAAAGAACTCTATAGAGTGACAGTCTTCAAGTGAAAACTGACAAAATACGTCCGAGCGCATTTGACATAAATTGTCATCAAACATCAAAATGCCAAATTTGTACTAATTTAGACCTTATGTTCAAAAGTGTTCAAAGTCCGCGCAATTGACAGCGTGCGCAGAGTTTTGGTGCAGAGACTTTTTTTCCACTCTAGAGTATAAATATCTCGATGATCTGAAAGAATGATAAAGCAAGTTACGCCACCCCGAGCTTACAAACGTCCCTATTCCACGAATCTGCGAAAAATTTATCGTGCAAATACTTTTGTGAGAGTATTCGTAATCATAAAGTGCTTTCGACTTTGAAGTGTACTAATGTCTCGGCTTGGCTCAAGATAACTGAGGTACTGAGTAAATATTGTGGGAAACAGCTAGCACACAACATTTTTCGCAAATACACACTAACATTATAAATAAAAAATCAGTGTGATGTTTTATATGCCTGTGCCTTCTAAGATGTGCCTATTACTTTGGATGAAACTTGGAATAATAAACATAATTTGTGACTTGGATTAACAGGCTTTTTTTCGGGTACCACGCGAGTGAAGCCGCGGGCGGAAACTAGTTGCGAAAGCCAAAAGAAAGTTTTTGGTGTAGGTCTCCGATTTGGAGTAACAACTTTTTTAACAAAATCGCAGGTAAATCCTGAGATTTCTAATATAACTCTAGATATATAGATAAATAGATAAATTCTTTATTGTACATCAAACTATAAAATATAATTTGCAGAAACTTTACAATTTAAAAAAAAGGTACTATGGGTGGTCTTATCGCTAATAACGATCTCTTCCAGACAACTTTTGGATGGACAGGATAGCACGATAAACAAAAGACGGTGGTGTACATACATATGAAAGAAGCTGGATATATATACACATACCTAACTAACTACAAAATATACCTTATAAAATATACCTCTAACTCTAGGGCGCAGGCCTCACCTGTCTGACTTGGCGCGGGCATGGCGCGGGCGCTTTCCTATTCCATTCAAGTTTAATACAAAATGCACGGAAATAAAGCACAAATTAGCTCGGACGACTTCGCGTCATAACCACGTCCGATCAACGACATACCGTGTGTCCTAAATTGTACTTTATTTCCATGCATTTTGTATGAAATTTGAATGGAATAAGAAACCGACAGTGCCATGTCTGCGCCCGACGCTAGGTCACATTCATCGGGCACGGACATGGCGCGGACATGGCACAGGCGGTTTCCTATTCCATTCAAATTTCATACAAAATGCAAGGAAATAAAGCACAATTTAGGACACCCAGTATGTCGTTGCTCGGACTTATGACGCGCCATTTCGGCGCCCGCGCCCGATCGCCGCCAGATGGGCGTCAGATGGCCGCCAGTTCTTAGTATGTACTTGCTTGCGACATACGTCTGTTAGTGATGTAAAAATGCGTGACGAATGACGATATCGAATTTAATATTGAATTTTGTGAATTGATTGTAAATGCAACGCTTTATGATCATTGTCGTTCCGATTATTGTAACTGAAATGTTCAAGATAAATTGTGGCTGGAAATCGGAAAGAGATTAAACTAAACCGGTATTAAGAATTTTTTATGTAATACCCATGGTAATACTAGCTGATCCTTGTGCAAATTCGCTTGCGCGTATTTTTTTCATCTGTATCAGGGCCCGATTTGGTAACCCGATGAAGAGGTTTTCGGCAGGGTTTTTCCAAAAGCTTAGTTAACATAGTTAATAATAGTGTAACCCATACGGAGAGGCCGTATGGGTTACACTATTATTTGATGTGTTAAACCATTCAAAACCCTTTTGATTAGGTAACCTGATCATGAGGGTTATCAATAGTATTGGGTTTTGGTATTATTCCAAAACCCATTTCTTAGGGTTACCCTTTTTATCATTGTAACACGGGTTATACGTGGGTTATAGGAGATAAAGGAGAAAAGAATTTCGGTCAAAAGATGAAAATTAATTGCGGTAATTGTGTTTTAAGCATTAAGGGCGGAATTGCAGACTACTAATTGTTTATTTTACGCAATAATAATTATATTATAATAAAATTAGAATAAATTTTCAATGACAGCTGTCAAATTTAAATCGACCATATCTCGAGAACTACTTATCTTAGACTTGCCTTTACTAGCTCAAATGATTGCTATTGACATGAAATTAATTTTCGAGGACAGCTGTCAAACTTAAATCAATCATATCTCGAGAACTACTTATCTTAGACTTACCTTAACTAGCTAAAATGATAGCTATTGACACGACCTTAATTTTCAATGACAGCTGTCAAACTTAAATCGACCATATCTCGAGAACTACTCATCGTATACTTGCCATTACTAGCTCACATGATAGTTATTGTTAAGATCTTAATTTTCGATGACATTTTTTAGTTTGACAGCCGTCATCGAAAATTAAGATTTTATTAGTAGCAAGTGGCAAGTCTAGGATGAGTACTTCTCGAGATATGGCAAATTCAAATTTGACATATGTCATTGAAAATAAAGATCTTGTCGATAGCTATCTTTTGAGCAATTAACGGCTAGTCTAGGATGAGTAGTTCCAGAGATATAACCATTTACAGATGAATTTGTAGAATGAGTTTCGAGTGGAGCTTTGAGTTGAGTTTTGAGATTGAGTTTTATAGTGACAGTGACAGTGACAATCCAAAATTATTATTCAAAATAGTTTTGAAGGTCATATTTTTTCTTTTTAACACGATGACTGCGGGTCTCGGACATAACGATTTACAAAATGCTCATTATGTGTACTGTTGGCTTTGCCTAATAAATACAATAAAAAAAAAAAACGCTACGCAGAGTACTCTGCGATGATGCCCTATGAAAACTGACTGAAACACATTTTTTTCTTTTTAACATGTTGACTGCGGGCCTCAGTCATGACATAACTGATGAGTTATGAAAACCGAAACACCATTTTTTTTCTTTTTTATATGTTGACTGCGGGTCTCGTATATGACAACGTATACTCTGCGATGATGACCAATGAAAACTGACTGAAACACAGCACTTTCCTTATGTTTTCAAAACTTTTCTTTAATGCAGTGACGCTCTTTATTTAACCAAATAAAGCGATCCGAACTAATACCTAATGATTGATGACATAAATCAAGAGTCAAAATCTAAATTCCCCCACCCAGTGTCAGGCGTAATGATAACCATTGTGTAACATTAAAAAAACCTATCAAGAGGTAACTTCATTCATTCGGTTACCCTCATGAGAGGGTAACCCTATCGACTGAAAACCAAAAGGAATGGGTTGCACTTTCGCTTGTGTTAGGAGGAGAATACCCAAACGAAAGGGTAATCCCGTCAACTGTATAACCCAATGAAGGGGTTTCACTTTCGAAGTAACTAACTCGAAATCGGAGTTGTACGGGCCCTGATCTGGGTGCCTAGTGCGAGTTTTTTTACCAACTCGATCGCGTTTGCGTTTACGGGAATTTGTATGGAAAGAAGTCAGTGCCTCGCGTTTTTCACTAGATGGCGCTACCTCGATTCCATATAAATTTGCGTAAACGCAAACGCGATCGACCTGTTAAAAAACTCGCACTAGGCACCCTGTATATTAATTAATTGTATGCACGAGAGCAAGAGCATCTTCATCTTCTGAGCATGACATGCTGACACATCGATACCGCACAACAGACTGCACTACACTTGTGCCTCTGTCACGTCATTTCTGCGTCATGTCCGAGCCATGTCCGCGCCATGCCCATGCCATGTCCTCGCCACGTCCGTGCCACGTCCGCGCCATGTCCGCGCCATGTCCGCGCCATGTCCTTGCCCGATATGTGTGACCTGCGCCTAGTGTCTCTATAGTCAACCGATTCTATGGAGTGAGCTAGTTGTGTAGTTGTGAGTCCACATTTCGTCTGGTGATTTAAAGACGATTATGTGCTATCTCACTGTTTGTGGACTGAGACCGTTAGGGCTCGTTTAGGCTCTTGATTTGAGTGATTTACGAGAATTTTGTACGCTAAAATAAAGCTAAAATGTTTTTAGGTTTAGAGGTATCTGCAATGAAACATTATAAAAAGCGTTTATCAATGTTAAACTTTTGATTAATGAACTCAGTACCGTAGCTATAGCCACGCCTACAAAATACTAGGGTAGGGTCCACCTGATATTTATAAATTGGTGAGAAATTTATTTATTAGTAGGTATGTATGTTAGTTCAATGACAAAAGTCGATCAACAAAATGTGCTTTAGTATTCGATATTATTTTAATAAGGCTCCGAATTTAATACTTTTATGAATTAAACGACACCTATTCAAGGCAAATCTACAACATAGGCGTGAAAGTTTAGTCAAATGTTGATTTTTACAGAATTATAGCAGTTTGAAATATCGAAAGTGACAATATACCTATAATAAGTAATTACTCTTATATTATAAATACGAAAGTTTCTGTCTACGGGTTGTGTCTAACGGGCAAACGGATTTCAATGAAACTTGGAATATACATAGTTTAGGTAACACTCACTAAAGCTACTTTTTCGAAAGCAAAAAAATACTAAAACATCACATATTTGTAATGAGTAAATATTTTTTCTAACAAAAAACTTTAAAAAATCCATAATTAATCTAAGATTTGTGAGAAGGCTAGGAAATAACTGAATATAGCTGGATAAAGCTGGAGACCACTACATTACAAAGCATCACGTTCACCCAAACTAAGCAGAGCTTGTATTATGGGAACTGCTTGCCATCAGGAGGACCGTATGCCTGTTAGCTAACTTAGTAGTATAAAAAAAACACATGACGGGTAACTACTTAAATTTTTTTTTTCATTCAGATCTAAGAAAAGTAGATGCAGATAATGCCTTTTGCGTCTCATGTGGACCTTCATCCACTGCGCCGCTGAGGTCTTTACTAGTAACAAGGAATTCTTCGGTTATGGCTTCAAAGTAGGTGGATAGAAAAAGTTATGAAAGGAAACAGGCTTGGCATGTAATGTGAGGGAGCCGTCATTTTGGTTTTATGAAAAAAAATTCACGATCGGCATTCATGCATGTAAATATTATGTTAATAATAAAATATTTACAACCAGCGGAACGCCTCCACGTATTCGTCGGTGTAGAGATTTTTCCCACACCCACTGTATGATTCCAAGCTTGAAATTCAGGTATTTTTTTATTCCGGGCTAAAGCTACCTAAGCCTTGTACCCGGTATGAAGTAGCCTTATGTTATTCCTTGTCTAGAACTTTATTACAGGTATGTGCAAAATTTCAACTCAGTTCGTTCAGTAGTTTTGTCGTGAAGGAAGATCAAACGTTATCACTGTATAAATAATGTATATAAAATATTGAGGAATATATCCCTGTGTGTTCTTATGCTCTGCCTCTGTGTGTTATATCGAACTATCAGTTTCATCTTATTTTAAGTACTAGACGGGTCGAAGAGTGCGGATTTTATATAGTTTTGTTTTGGTTTTGGAATAAGTGAGGACCGGTTCGCTCCATTGTAAGTCTTTTGTCGAAGCCTACTATCAATTTAAAAATGTTAATCGGTCGTGTTAGTCACACTATTTATGACTCAAGAACGACTGAACTGATTTGGCTGGAAATTGGTGGGGAGGTAGCTTAGGACCAGGAGATGGACATAGGATACTTAAAGTAGAGGTAGGGGTAGGTTAGCGGTAGGGGCAGGGTAGGGATACGGTAGGGGTAGGGTAGGGGTAGATGTAGGGTAGGGTGGGGTAGCGTATTTCTTGTTGTTTTATTTTATCCTCGCTGATTGCTTTTTCCATTTCGATATTTTTTTTATGATTCTAAGGGTATCTTAGATATTAAATACCCTCTTTGAGACAGGACAACGTCGGTCGGGTCAGCTAGTTAGTAATACAATAAGAAACTATGAGTACAAGAACACTCAGATACAATACCTAGGTTGTATGTTTCTAAGTTTGTGACAAATTATTTAATATTAAAAGATAAAATTATAACATTTTCGCCATTATGGATATCTTTTGAGGTAGTCAGATTCAAGTCTTAGCTTTCATTTTCTCATTTTGTTTAGTTAAATTTATTTACACTATATATGATAATAAGCAATTTAAAATAGTGCACTATCCGTGGATTGAGAACCATTACATTTAGCTACCTAATAAAATGTAAAATCTATGTGAGAGAAAATTTATAAACTAAACTAAGTACAAACAGGTCCTTCGGTACTAAGTCCACTTTTTTCAATTGCATTTAGGTTGCAAGCCTAAAATGCCCCGCTGTGCTTGAATAGCACCATATCCTTTGAATAATTAATTCAAGAAAATTCCAGTTCAGTAAGATCTTTAATAATTTCTTAAAAATTCCGAGAACGAATTAAAATATTTTACAGCCCACATTTTGGGCTCAAAAAGGACGTTAATGAGAAAAACCGGGATCAATATAAGACGGCCATTAGTCTTCACTAATTGCCGGCGTGGTATTCCGGGGTTCCAGAAGATCTCATTTACTAAGGCGCTACTAGGCTGATATTTCAACCTACCCTTCCGAGGGACTGTTTCTAAAAAGGCACAAGAAGTAGAAACGAAGGAGCTCTACCCTAATATATCAGGTTCGATTATTTGATATCGTTGGCTTACCACCAAAATAAGTATAATACTTTACTAACTTAAAGCTGAGAGTAATCTGTCTACATATATTAACAATCAATTGCCGTGCCTTAGTCTCACAAAAACTCTAATATGGCTCGATCGAGATATAGTGGTGGTGGAAGAAGAAGAAGAAGAAGTATACGATATATAACAGCACTTCTGATTTAAAAGTGTTAGGCTGCTGAAGACTATATCTAGATGGTTTTATAAATCATCTTAGTAAGCCATCTTGAGCCTAGATATATCGTATGATTTTTTGTATTTTAAGTGTTAGCCCACACTTCAGGGAAAATCTAAGTTTTTTTTATATATCTCAAAAAATTTCGACTCGTGGTCGTCGCGGGTTCAAATTCCGCCTGAGTGTATTTTTTTTATATATATATAATAAAAAACCATAGATATATCATTAATCATTCATTCATTATGTACCATCTTCATTCTGGACAATTATGCAGCGTCTATCTAAGGCCCAGGTCACACATATCGGGCAAGGACATGGCGCGGACATGGCGCGGACGTGGCACGGACGTGGCGAGGACATGGCACGGGCATGGCGCGGACATGGCTCGGACAAGACGCAGAAATGACGTGACAGAGGCACAAGTGTAGTGCAGTCTGTTGTCCGGTATCGATGTGTCAGCATGTCATCCTCAGAAGACGAAGATGATCTTGCTCTCGTGCATACAATTAATAAATATACAGATCAGGGCCCGTACAACCCCGATTTCGAGTTAGTTGCTTCGAAAGTGAAACCCCTTCATTGGGTTATACAGTTGACGGGATTACCCTTTCGTTTGGGTATTCTCCTCCTAACACAAGCGAAAGTGTAACCCGTTCCTTTTGGTTTTCAGTCGATAGGGTTAACCTCTTATGAGGTTAAACGAATAAATGGAGTTACCTCTTGATAGGTTTTTTTGAATGTTACACAATGGTTATCATTACGCCTGACACTGGGTGGGGGAATTTAGATTTTGACTCTTGATTTATGTCGTCAATCATTAAGTATAAGTTCGGATCGCTTTATTTGGTTGAAGGAAGAGCGTCACTGCATTAAAGAAAAGTTTTGAAAACATAAGGAAAGTGCTGTGTTTCAGTCAGTTTTCATTGGTCATCATCGCAGAGTATGCGTGGTCATATACGAGACCCGCAGTCAACAAATTAAAAAGAAAAAAAATGGTGTTTCAGTTTTCATAAGTCATCAGTTATGTCATGACTGAGGCCCGCAGCCAACATGTTAAAAAGAAAAAAATGTGTTTCAGTCAGTTTTCATAGGGCATCATCGCAGAGTACTCTGCGTAGCGTTATTTTTTATTTTTATTGTATTTATTAGGCAAAGCCGACAGTACACATGAGTATTTTGTAAAGCGTTATGTCCGAGACCCGCAGTCAACGTGTTAAAAAGAAAAATATGACCTCTAAACTATTTTGAATAATAATTTTTGATTGTCACTGTCACTGTCACTCTAAAACTCAAACTCAAAACTCAACTCAAAGCTCCACTCGAAACTCATTCTACAAATTCATCTATAAATGGTTATATCTCAGGAACTACTCATCCTAGACTAGCCGTTAATTGCTCAAAAGATAGCTATTGACAAGATCTTTATTTTCAATGACATATGTCAAACTTGAATTTGCCATATCTCGAGAAGTACTCATCCTAGACTTGCCGTTACTAGCTCAAATGAGAGCTACTAATAAAATCTTAATTTTCGATGACAGCTGTCAAACTAAAAACTGTCATCGAAAATTAAGATCTTAACAATAGCTATCATGTAAGCTAGTAACGGCAAGTAAAGGATGAGTAGTTCTCGAGATATGGTCGATTTAAGTTTGACAGCTGTCATCGAAAATTAAGGTCTTGTCAATAGCTATCATTTGAGCTACTAAAGGCAAGTCTAAGATGAGTAGTTATCGAGATATGGTCGATTTAAGTTTGACAGCTGTCATTGAAAATTAAGGTCTTGTCAATAGCTATCATTTGAGCTACTAAAGGCAAGTCTAAGATGAGTAGTTATCGAGATATGGTTGATTTAAGTTTGACAGCTGTCATCGAAAATTAAGGTCTTGTCAATAGCTATCATTTGAGCTAGTAAAAGCAAGTCTAAGATAAGTAGTTCTCGAGATATGGTCGATTTAAGTTTGACAGCTGTCATCGAAAATTAAGTTCATGTCAATAGCAATAATTTGAGCTAGTAAAAGCAAGTCTAGGATGAGTAGTTCTCGAGATATGGTCGATTTAAGTTTGACAGCTGTCATTGAAAATTAAGGTCTTGTCAATAGCTATCATTTGAGCTAGTAAAAGCAAGTCTAGGATGAGTAGTTCTCGAGATATGGTCGATTTAAGTTTGACAGCTGTCATCGAAAATTAAGGTCTTGTCAATAGCTATCATTTGAGCTACTAAAGGCAAGTCTAAGATGAGTAGTTATCGAGATATGGTCGATTTAAGTTTGACAGCTGTCATCGAAAATTAAGGTCTTGTCAATAGCTATCATTTGAGCTAGTAAAGGCAAGTCTAAGATGAGTAGTTCTCGTGATATGGTCGATTTAAGTTTGACAGCTGTCATCGAAAATTAAGGTCTTGTCAATAGCTATCATTTGAGCTAGTAAAAGCAAGTCTAAGATAAGTAGTTCTCGAGATATGGTCGATTTAAGTTTGACAGCTGTCATCGAAAATTAAGTTCATGTCAATAGCAATAATTTGAGCTAGTAAAAGCAAGTCTAGGATGAGTAGTTCTCGAGATATGGTCGATTTAAGTTTGACAGCTGTCATTGAAAATTAAGGTCTTGTCAATAGCTATCATTTGAGCTAGTAAAAGCAAGTCTAGGATGAGTAGTTCTCGAGATATGGTCGATTTAAGTTTGACAGCTGTCATCGAAAATTAAGGTCTTGTCAATAGCTATCATTTGAGCTACTAAAGGCAAGTCTAAGATGAGTAGTTATCGAGATATGGTCGATTTAAGTTTGACAGCTGTCATCGAAAATTAAGGTCTTGTCAATAGCTATCATTTGAGCTAGTAAAGGCAAGTCTAAGATGAGTAGTTCTCGAGATATGGTCGATTTAAGTTTGACAGCTGTCATCGAAAATTAAGGTCTTGTCAATAGCTATCATTTGAGCTAGTAAAAGCAAGTCTAAGATAAGTAGTTCTCGAGATATGGTCGATTTAAGTTTGACAGCTGTCATCGAAAATTAAGTTCATGTCAATAGCAATCATTTGAGCTAGTAAAGGCAAGTCTATGATAAGTAGTTCTCGAGATATGGTCGATTTAAGTTTGACAGCTGTCATTGAAAATTTATTCCAATTTTATTATAATATAATTATTATTGCGTAAAATAAACAATTAGTATTCTGCATTTCCACCCTTAATGCTTAGAACACAATTACCGCAATTATTTTTAATCTTTTGACCGAAATTCTTTTCTCCATTATCTCCTATAACCCACTTATAACCCGTGTTACAATGATAAAAAGGGTAACCCTAAGGAATGGGTTTTGGAATAATACCAAAACCCAATACTATTGATAACCCTCATGATCAGATAACCTAATCAAAAGGGTTTTGAATTGTTTAACCTATCAAATAATAGTGTAAACCATACGGAGAGGGTTAACTAAACTTTTGGAAAAACCCTGCCGAAAACCTCTTCATCGGGTTACCAAATCGGGCCCTGATACAGTTGAAGAAAATACGCGCAAACGAATTTGCACAAGGATCAGCTAGTATTACCATGGGTATTACATAAAAAAAAATTAATACCGGTTTAGTTTAATCTCTTTCCGATTTCCAGCCACAATTTATCTTGAACATTTCAGTTACAATAATGGAACGACAATGATCATAAAGCGTTGCATATTTTACAATCAATTCAAAAAATTCAATATTAAATTCGATATCGTCATTCGTCACGCATTTTTACATCACTAACGGACATATGTCGCAAGCAAGTACATACTACGAACTGGCGGCCATCTGACGCCCATCTGGCGGCGATCGGGCGCGGGCGCCGAAATGGCGCGTCATACGTCCGATCAACGACATACCGTGTGTCCTAAATTGTGCTTTATTTCCATGCATTTTGTATGAAATTTGAATGGAATAGGAAACCGCCTGTGCCATGTCTGCGCCATGTCCGTGCCCGATGAATGTGACCTCGTCGGACGCAGACAAGGCACTGGCGGTTTCTTATTCCATTCAAATTTCATACAAAATGCATGGAAATAAAGCACAATTTAGGACACATGGTATGTCGTTGATCGGACGTGCTTATGACGCGAAGTCGTCCGAGCTAAATTGTGCTTTATTTCCATGAATTTTGTATTAAATTTGAATGGAATAGGAAGGCGCCCGTGCCATGCCCGCGCCAGGTCAGACAAGTGGGGCCTATACCTAAGTGTCAAGTATAACATTGTATTTCGGCCTGCAGGCAGTGCCTGATACATAATTTTGATGAGATAGGTTTGACCGGAAACCAATAATTCTCTCATCTTTGCGTATTTTTAGATCTGTCAATATCCTGAAGATACTTCTAATGTGGTTTTTCCCATTAGTTTACACGCGATGATGTTTGTTTTTTCTCAAAGTATATAAGTAGAAACTTAAAATATATTATAGATTTGACAGTGAATCAAGATTTGAAACGGGCTTCCGAATCTAAAAATGTTCCGCTCATCGCTAAACTACTGTCTAGCACAACCATTAGATTTGATCATCCTTCACCACCACCAGCCTATATCAGCCCACTGCTTATTTATTTATTTATTTAATAGGAACGCCAACAGCTTAAATATCAATACATTGTAGAGTTACACTGACAAAGTTTTCATTCTGATATAGAAACCAAGTACAGGCGGACACAGCATTTACTGCTGAACTTCTTCTAATAACAAGGGAGATACCATAATCCCTACGCGGGGCATTCATGTTGGAGATCGCTGAGGACAGCGTCTCGCACCACCGACGCTGCAGCCCTTCGGCGATCACGGAATTTAGATGTGCCGATGTGTTAGGCTGCGCTAGCTGCAATCAGCTGGCCACCAGAGCCCCGATTCTTACTTAACAGGATGCACCACATGCCAGTTAGGTTGGCTTGGGAGGTTGGAACCCCTTACAAACAGTAGTAAACAGTCTTACATAATTCATAGTAACGACACAGAAAAAAAGAGAAAATAAAACCTGAACATCGCATTTTAATCGTTGGAAGACGTTACAACCTTGGCATTTCAAGGTACGCCGAGTTTTACACCTGATGGAAATTAGAGTGAGCTGTGGCCACTTCCTTTTCATTAAGTTTTATAATAAACTTGAGAATGTACGTAGGTAGGTAATACGAATAATTAGGCACATCAGCTACGTACCTAATTACATAACTGAGTAACATTACATTATAATGTTCAACAAAGTTTCGGTTCGTTATAATTTTCGGTATATGTTCTTTGCTCGTTTGCCTTAATTTTAGCTAAAATGAAAATATATTTATTTATTTATTTAACACCTTAGGTGAATGAAAATAAATTTATTTATTTAAACCTGTTTATCAGTACGTACATGACGCTCGTCGAACGAATTTTGTAATCAGAGCACTATGAAATAGCACCAATATTTTGCATCAAATAGCAAATAGTACTTAGGCACGTGATGATCTCTGGTTTACTAAATGCTTGGTTATTTATATACTTACCTACTTATATATGTAAAGTAATGAGGGTGCCTTCACATAAACTATTTTCATAGATCGCTCATTCGAGGGTTATAGGTATCCTTGCGCAATCTCTAGAGAGGTGTTTGCGAAAACACGTTGTATATTACGTACACATTTATAGTTTATTGAAGCTGTAGACATTTTTATTCTAATACCATCTTCCGCCCGTTGCTTCACTCGCGGTCCATTCCAAGTCTAGAACTACCCGTATGAGAATTAAATATACTTTACGACGTATTGTCATACCTACCAAATATACATTAACAAATCATAAAAATCGCTCGAGCTGTGTCGGAGAATTGCGACCACAAACACCGTGATACAAGATTTTAATATTTATGGTAAGATAATAAAGACTACCTTCTAAGATGAAGTACCATTTAAAACTTCATACATGTGTAACTCTTTAACTTATGATAAAAATACAAAAGATACATACATATGTATGCATACATACTCATAACAGCAAAAAGTACCTATCTATAGGGTAAGCCTTGAAATAAAAGGTTATTAATTAAGTAAGTAGGTACGTACAAAATATAAAACAAAAACCGATGTAAAAATCATGCAACTTTCACGAAGACTTCAAATTCGATCTCAACTTTTAGGCAATTAATTATTTACGGATTAAGAAAAGGTCTTCGATATAATAACTTAATTAAAAGATTGGAAGGGGACGTGATACTTTGGTATTTAAGAGTTTCAAATAATTTTGTTTTGACTATACTTAGTCCGCATCAAAGAAAATTCAGATTTTTTGATAAAATTAAATATTTTTGTCATAATTCGGGTTTTTTGCAATTTGTGTTAGTGAGTAAGTGAAGATTAAACCTCTTTAAAAGTTATGTTTGTAAAAAAAAAACACAATAACGACGCGACGACGGTATCAATGAAGACGTTTACTTTAATATTCAACGGTTTTTTTCAGTGTGTCTCTATCATTTCATAGTTGGTAAATAGTGCTGTAGTTGTAGTGTTAGTTTTTATAGGCACCAGATTTTAATGCCATTTTAGGTAGCAATTATAGGAGCTGGCAGATTCATACCTACAACCTCCCTATTATGGTTGACGTTTTTAAGATAATTATTTAACCATTTTCATCCAAGACTCCGCTCGCTTGGTACCGGGGATCCGGATAAAAAGCTTATACCTACCTTTTAAAATATATTACCTTAGAACTCCGAGCCACATAGTGCCTGCGCTATTTTTGCCTTCGTATAGATAATGTTGCCTCTAGAAATAGCACATTAAATAAGGTACTATATTAAGTTTTTGTGTGAAATAAATTATCTTATCTTATTACCACAAAGGTAAAAACGTACTAACACACAGAGGCATTTATAATATTACTGTGTTTGGGTTTACCATTTTCCGTGCCGCAAGAGAAAATAAATGGAACCTTTAAGATTCACTTTTTGGTCCATCTACCTATCTCAATATTTGTCTGTCTGTAAGACCTTTTTGTATGGAATTATTGGTACCATGCGATGCGCAGTAACAAGAAAAATTGCACCACCTTTGCAGTATCGTTTTAACCGAGGGTCATTTATCATGGCCCAAGGCTTTTAGGCAGAAGGTAGGTGGTAGAAGGTAGGTCGTGTTTAATCGTTTGACTCGGTTGTGTTTGTCACTGTAAGCCTTGACACGCTTCTAAAACTATAAATGGTTCAAACAGAAACTTTGGCAGTAGAATAGATCGAGATAAGTTAGTTTAGCTGATAATATTAGTACTTTATTTTCTATCATTCGAAGGCTCGCCTACGCAGATAGTTGCGGGTTCGATTTCCACCGCAAGACAAAATGTTTGTATGATTAGTAAATATTTGTCTGCATAGCGCTAAATCCTCTGGCTGCCGACGGGCAGCCGCGCCGGTGGTACGAGAAGCTGTGCCCTGCCGCCAACCCACATGCCCAGCGTGGGGATTTTGGGCATATCTCCCTTATTAGCAGGGGAGGCCTCAGGGGAGGCTATTCAGAAGTGGACTGAATAAGCTATTGTTGTCGTGTTGTTTATGCCGATAAAGCTGCGATGATATTGCAATTGGGAAAGTATTTCATCAATAAATTCAATAATTTAGGTAGATATTATATTATTATTAGTATTAAAGGAATAAGCTGTAAATAACATTTATAATAAAAGTTTAAAACTAAATTTAATACTTGCATAAAAAGCTGTATAAAAGTACCTATTACATAGGTAAACCTAAATGTTGCCATGCCCTTCCTGGGCTCATGTTGATACATATATATATACATATATATATATAAGAACTTTTTGTACCTACACATGAACGCAATAAATAACTTTGACTTTGACTTTAAATAGTGACAAGAGCTACATTGTACCATCTACTATTCTAAATGTATATTTATGTTACAAAAAAAATACAAACAATCCTGTTTGTCGTCTTTTGCTATTCATAAGCTCTGATTTACCCACCTGAAAACCACATTCAGATTCGCATAAATTTTCCACCAGTTAATGTTCAAAAGATTTCCCGCGAATTAAGAAGAGCTTAAATAAAACCATTATGTATAAAAAAATCCTATTATAGAATCGTGATCTTGAATAATTTATTTTCAAATAATTTATGAGTATTATTTTCTGGAGACGTTTTAGCTAATAAGAAATGATAAAATTATCAAAACTAAGGAGAAGGTGTAGGTAGATAGGTGACTATATAAATAATAAAATAAATAATGCTGGACTGGAAACTATCACTCAACTATCCCCTAACTACGCAGAGGTTATTATGGGAACGACATGACTGATACTTCTTATATACAATTTTGTGTAAATTAATACTTATTATACATAGAAAACAACCAGACCCGAAAGAAATATTTGCAAAAATGCAAACATTCGTCCCGCGGCGGGAATTGAACCACCAACCTTCTACGTCACAGGCGGACCTTCGCCCACTGCGCCACAGAGGCTGTCATATAAATCTAAGTAGTAAAGTAGGTATACGTAGTTAATTTTTAGGGTTACAATTAGTTTAATGTCATAGGTAGTGTTATTAATTCTATGTCCTATTGTTGATGAAGCGTACTTTTTCATCTACTTCAAAAAATGAGGAGGTTCTCAATCAGGTTGTATTTAGTTTATTGTTTATTACTATATAACTCCGAAATTTATGAATCGATTTATTTTGTTTCGGAGGTTATCTTCCCGTTTGGTCCCATTTAAATTGGAAGAAAAAAAATAATTTCCCTGAGAATGAATTTATTTGAAGTCGGTTTTTTATAGTAAAATTAATTTATGCTTTACCACTTACCTCGCAAACATTTTCTATTTCGATTGTTACATTATCTGTCTTATCTCGCAGAATATAAATATAAATCTTTCGATATCCCATACAAATAATGAATATTGAGCTAAAAAATAGTAATTAAAAAATCTTACCTTTAATGATACAGTTGACAAAACACGATAACATATACTAAACTCGTCGAAAAAAGCCGTCAACTTTAAACTTAAGAAACAACTTAGAAACTTCTCGAAACTATTTGCTTACTTTTTGATTTATTGCTGTACCTCAGAATTTTTTTGTGTCTTTTGAAAGTTCATTTTGTGCGATCGCACCTAAGGTACAATTTACATTGTGAGCTCGCGCGTAGAGCTTGGGCGGCGTCGCGTAGCGTTCTGCCGTAGCGCGCCAACTTTCAACGTAGCACGTAGACGTAGTGGCTATCGTTTATTCTGTGGCAATGTGAAAAATATACAAACTTTAACATAATCTCTGGTGATGGTGAAAGTGCTTGATCCGATTTATAAAAAATATGAATAAGTGTGTTTCTGTAGAACATCATCCGTAACTTCATGCGTCTTATGGCCGGTTCCTATATTTACCGATTACGCCTCGTTTTCCCCTGAAAAACTGACAAATTTTCGACGCCTCGTTGTTAATTTTTGACAGTTTTTCAAGGGAAAACGAGGCGTAATCGGTAACGGTATAATATAGAAACCGGCCGTTAGCCGGCTATTCGCCCATTGTTGTGAATGTCTTTGTATCTAGTCAGGGTGTACTGGCGGTGAAAATGTAAGAAGCCCGTTTACTAGTTGATCTAAGAATTTACCGACATGATTTGCTAAATGTAAGGATTTATAAAAAAGAGACGATTTTTTAGGAAATGCTAGGTTTTACCACTGACGGTAAACGTTGGTTTGATGACAGCCACCCGCAATCCAGTTCACCGTCAAGTTTGCAGCGGACTTGATGCGGGGTCCAGTAAACTTGACGGTGTATGGTTATGGGTGTGCATGACGTCTACTTGAAGCGAAATTAGAATTCCGTTCTGCCGACTTGATCAAGTTTGCAGCTCTGCAAACTTGACGGTGAACTGGATCGCGGGTGGCTGGTTTTAGAAGTAAAATAATGAGTTTCTACTTAGGTAGTAAGTTTGATTTGGGCACTGTGGCGATGGCGGTATGTAATCATAATGACAATTCAAACCTAACCTAACAACTAATTTCGATCTGAGAAGATGGTGATTACCGCGTCTGTGAAGTAAATTAAAAATATACCAAGTGAATGGTAGTGAATGTTTAAAATGGACAATGACTACAGAACTGCTTGGACATTTACGATTAACAGTTGATAAATCTTAGGTTTTAATGGAAAATTTTGGGAGTCATTGTAGTTTCATTTAATGTTTCATTTCATTGAAGTGTCGGGCTTTTACAGTAACGTATACACGGTATCGGAAAGTGCCAGAAAATAATATCTGTAAATGAGGTCCTTGTAACTTCATTACTAGGAGCCCATAATGGAATGTTTCAAAAGATTAACCCTAGAGCATTACCTTTAAAAGTTATATACTTAGCAATTTTAATCCATTACTCAAATTGGTCTTTATAGGTTACAACTTATGATCTTAATTATTATTATGAATTAAACTTACTCATTCTACTACCTTTTGTTAAATTTATTGTGCAATCTACTCAATATTATAAACGTCAAAGTTTGAGAGGATGTATGGATGTTTGTTACTCTTACACGCAAAAACTACTTATTAGATTTTAATGTAACTTGGAATGTACATAGTTTATGACCTGGATTAACACATAGGCTACTTTTTATCCGGTTATCACGTGAAGCTGCGGGCAGAAGCTAGTAAAGTCTACTATAATAAATCCTACTATCTTAATATAATTAATATTATAAATCCTAAAGTTTGTGAGTATGGATGTATGGATGAATGAATGAATGTTTTTTTACACTTTCACGCAAAAACTAATGAATGGATTTGTCTGAAACTACATAGTTTGTGACCTGGATTAACACATAGGCTACTTTTTATCCCGGTAACACACGAGCGAAGCCGCGGGTGGAAGCTAGTAAATAAAAAAATTAAGTAGAATATAATATATCACCTAGTTATCAGTGGTTATATTTTTTTGCTCAATACTATATAATGTGTATATTTTGTCAGTAATCTTTCTTTTTTACACTATTAATATTATAAAGAGGAAAAAAAAACTATTTTTGTGTGTGTGTATGTTTGTAATGAATAAACTCAAAAACTACTGTGCCCATTTCAAAAATTCTTTCACCATTGGAAAGCTACATTCACCTTGAGGAACATAAGCTATATTTACTGCTAGAAAGATAAGGTAAGATAAGGTATCCTTACTAAAACTTAAGTAACGTAACCCAAGGTGTAAATAAAGTGCCCTAACACGAGTGCGAAGCCGGGACGGCCCGCTATTGCATTTATAAGGAAATTGAACCTGCAACCTCTTAGTACTTACACATTGAATGAAAAAGCCTGCGCGAGTCACTTTTTAATTAACATTTGAGCTCTCATCTCAAGTGCCTGTTCTGCATCCACTTACAAAAATGAAAAACAGTCGAGATTTTTGTATATTAAGAGTTTATAAAATATGGTTTATAATATATGGCTCTTGGTGTGAAAATACTCATTATATTGGTTCGTTAACACGTTGACGGTGGACCTCCTAATATGACGTTCTACGCGCGAAATGAGACACCTGCTGGAGCAAGTGTGTTTTCAGCACTGAAGAATATTTGATTTCGCAAGGTTTCTTATTTTGAGTTTCTATGGTTAGTATGTGCAGTTGTTTGGTAAATCTTAGTAAAAACGTCAGTAAATTATCCAACATGGTGTCTTGTAGTCACTAATAGGTAGTACTTTAATCAATAATGCTGGACACTACCAAACAGCATCATTGTACCCCCAAAGTAAGCAGAGCTTGTATTAAGATAACCATATAACTGAGATACTGAATTTTTTGTTTTTTTAGTAAATAAGTACACCACATCATACCTAGAAAACACCCAGATCCGAGACAAAGGATGAGATGTCTCGCTATGGGAATCGAACCCCTAACCTTCAGTGTCTCAGGTGGGCATTCGCATAGGTCGTCGACTTTGTAGTAGCTATTTTATCTTATAAGAAGAAGAAGAAGTATGTTAAAATAAATAAATAAATGATAAATAATGCTGGAATATCACACAGCATCATGTAGCCCCAAACTAAGCAGACCTTGTGTTATGGGAACCACAAGATTGATATATTACATATATATATATTTTTTGTAATTACATACATATCATAATAGAAAACACCCAGACCCGAGACAAATATCTGCAGAACACACTACAACCTTTTGTCCCGCCGCGGGAATCGAACCCGCAACCTTCTGCGGCCCAGGCGGACCTTCGCCCACTGCGCCACAGTTGTCGTCAAATCAGAGTAAACTGTAAATTGTATTATTAATGAATCGATTTTGAGTTTAAGTCTATTCATAAATTCAAAGCACTTCACGAGAAAACATAGTTGCTTTTTTTTTTAAATAGCGTAGCTTTTAAATGAAATTTCTTGTTTTCTCAATTAAAATTATGTTTTGTGCAAGATATGACTCGCAGACGCAGCTAATTAGATTTAGTAGAGGGTAATATTTTAAGTCAACGTGTTCGAGGTAATTTATGAGTTAGCTTAAGTTGAGCTTTCATTTGGTGCATTTCAAAGTCTTAATTCTACATTAAGAATTCTTGGTCCCGTTCCTAACAATCCTCATCATAACATACCCTTAGAAAAAATAAATAATGCTGGACATACATACAGCATCATTTTTCCCCAAACTAAGCAGAGCTTTTAATAAGGGATGAACAATGACTGATAATTATTATTTTTAATAAACACATACATTGAAAACACCTAGAAAAATATTAGAAAATCATGATATCATTTGTCTTGCGGCGAGAATCAAACCAACTACCTCAGGCGGGCATTCACCCGCTGCGCCACTGAGGTCGTCAAAAATGGATTTTACACAAACTTATTTTAAGTACTTACTTGGTACTTATTTGGGTAATAATTGGTAAGCTAAAGTTGAGTTTTCGTCGAAATGTTATGTATGATCTTTGAAAACTTCTAAGCGCACTTAGAAGTTTTCACTTGTGGTGCTTGTGGCGTGGCTTTATTTGATGTTCACTGCTTGAATGGGTGACCGTTTAGTAGTTTGATTTAGATACAGCGTTACCATGCTTGTTAAGGCACGTTAAGAGGTCGGAGGACTTCGGGTGGCCTAAAAACTCCGACACCAGAGTTGGCCACTAGCTCATACAAAAACGGATAAAGCTGGGAGAAGAAACAACACTTCTTTCGAAACCAACAGACTATACAACTCGGTTTTATTTATAAAAAATACACCAGACTCGAGGATAAAGCGCTTTTTGTCCCTATCCATCAGTTCAGAAAAGAAAAGATATGAACTTTGGGCATACTTTTATTATCAACACAGTAAACTTTTTATGAGTGTTTTATGTTTTGAAAATAAATAGGGGCTATTGACAAAGGTCAACCGCTATTGTTTTGTTTGTTTCAGCGAGTCGCGTAGATATACCCGCATCATGAAAGATGTGCTGTTTTGTGACTTGAAATTAATTATTATTTATAATAATAAATAATGCTGGACACTATCAAACAAAATCACGTAGCCCCAAACTAAGCAGAGGGAGCTTAACTAAGGTAAGCTATTATGGGAACCACATGACTGATAAACTAATATTCATTTATTTAGAAAACACCAAGACCTGAGATAAATATCAGCAAATAATGCAAACGTTTGTCCTGCGGCGGGAATCGAACCTGCAAACTTCTGGATCTCAGGCGGACCTTCGCCCACTGCGCCACAGAGGCCGTCGAATATGAAAAGCGGTCGGAATTATTTGTACAATGAGGCGTATTATTATTATTATCTTCCCGCTTTTATACAAAGTCTGAAGCTGAATTCAGACGAAGTGTACGAATACGCGTCGCCGGGCGTTCGTGGATACCTAACACAAGGCCATAATCCTGCGACATCTGCAATGATAAGTTTGATGCTAGGAGAGACTTAAGTATTTTTAAACTTACTAAACTGAATAAGTGAAAATATTTTGTAAACGCCTTTAGCGGTAATAACATTTGAAAGTTGTTACTGTTCTGAAATTGTGAATTGCCGTTGATGTTTCTAAAAATAAATAAATAAACACCGTGGTGGATGGCACAAACTTCTGAACCGTTTTTCTGTCACTAGGATGTCTCGTGAACCGTGATAGCTAGATGGTTGAAATTTTCACAGGTGCTGCCACTGTGATGTTTTCTTTTGTCGCTATATCTACAAATACAAAAAAAACAGAATAAAATGATATAGAAGGGGCTCCCATGTATACATGCAAAAAGTAAAGATAAAATCAAAGAATTTTTTCTAACGAAATTTAAGTTACATAAAACTTTCAAGGCGCCTGTGTATCCCAGGAGATTAATATCATTATAGGATTCACAGCTTATCTAACTTAGCTTTTGCATGTTTTCATCATCATCATCCATAACCCGACTTTATCCACTGCTGGATATAGGCCCCCGGAGTTTGTGCCATCCACCACGCTCTTGTGCTAGTCGTATCCACGATCGCCCGGCGACGCGTACTATGTCATCGACCCATCTCGCTACTGGTCTTCCGACGCTTCTTTTGCCTACCCTCAGCCACCATTCGGTAAATGTCTTGCTCCATCTGTCATCACCACGCCTCGCAATGTGTCCCGCCCATCCCCGCTTGAGCTCCATAAGTCGATTTCCAATGTCCTGGACTTTTGTCCGTTTTCGGATCTTGATTTTAGGGACTCGATCTATAAGTTTTATGCCGAGCATAGCTCGCTCCATGGCTCTCTGTGCTACTCTCATTCTATACACAGCCTCATGGGTAAGCGTCCATGTCTCGGCACCATAAGTCATTGTAAGCAGAAGATATTGATTGAAGAAGCGGGTCTTCGGACACTGTGGAACTTTTACCGATTTTAGAATGTCATCCAATTTGCTAAAGGCAGCCGTAGGCAGCTGTATTCTTTTCGAGACTTCATTCGTTTGATGTTCTTTGCCAAAGGAGAGAGTATGTCCAAGATAAACATACTGATCCACTCTCTCCAGCGTCTCATATCCTACGGTGACCGAAGGAATTGTGGCGCTCTGGAGAGGTTGGCCATAACCTTCGTATTCATCCTCTGGCCTACTTTTAAAGATGCATCGTAAAGATGTTGAAGCATAGTCTGGAGGTCTTCGAAATTTTCTGCGAATAATACGCATGTTGTACCTCAATGTTATTCAGCGACTAATGTTGCTATTGCACAATATCACTTTGTTCTTGAAACTTATCGTTCAATGAGATACCTAATTATAGTTACATAAGAATTTCAGTAACAAATATATTTTTTTGGGTTGTGTACTTGTGTGACGTAGTCTGACCGGGCCTCTAGTAAGCTATACTACTAGTACCATGAAGTACTTCAAAAAGATAAGAGGCAAGTAGGTTCGTTCGTAATTTGCCAGTGCTTTTCGAATATTCACGTCCGTATTCAAAACGTATCCGAATTCAATGCCATGGAAGTGGTAAAAAAAAATTGGAAGTATGGTAACGTAGCTTGATTTCAAGAATCCACACCACTCCAGCTTATATCAGTCCACTGCTGGACATAGGCCACCCCTAATAAAGGGGGATATGCCCATAATCCCCACGCTGGGCATGCGGGTTGGGGATCGCAGGGCACAGCTTCTCGCACCACCGACGCTGCTGCCCGTAGTTGGCCACGGGATTTAGCTGTGCCGATGTAGGCTGTGCTCTGCCGCAATCAGCCAGAGCCCCGTTCGTTGTTTAGCAAGGTGTACCACGTGCAGGTGGATTCCGAAGATAGGGGTTGGAACCCCATACACCCCATTTCAAGAATAGTAGGTAAAAATTGTGATATAATTAGTTATAATCAATATAACACAATGTACTGAAGTAAATGTCTGCAAACTACAACAAAAAACTTGACACGATTTTATGTCATTAAATTCTATTCATCCGTGTAGATTAGTTTAACTAATGGTTTAGCGCGAAAAAACGTTTTTTCAGCTATACTATCTACAAAACAATGGGAAATTACCCGAAATAGCTGAGGGATAATTTCTAAGGTACCTATTGTTAGGTGCAACAAAACACTGGCCACATTCCTCTTTCCCGCGCTTTCATACAAAATGGCGGCGGGGCGGTCCCGAATGTGAGGAATGTTCAGTCTAATAGCAAATTATTCAGGAAAGGAAAATGTAAAACGCAATAATAATTATATTAAGATAAAAATTTTTGCTAAGTTAATATAAAAAGTTGCATTTTTAAGAAAAATACCTCTTTGTAATTCATAAGTAATTTGTAGATATCTACATAATATAGGTATTCTCGTACCTATAAATAAAAAACGCTGGACATTAACACACAGACTGATATGGCTCCAAACTAAGCAGAGCTTATTATGGGAACCGCATCACTCATATAACTACTACTTATAGGTACCTATACATATTTTTTTAAATAATTATTTACCTTTATATCGTCATTATCGGTTCATATAAATCATACAGACCCGAGACAAGACTTGCAGATCATACAAACATTTTTCTCGCGGCGGGAATTGAAGCCGCAACCTTCTTCATCTCAGGCGGACCTTGCCCACTGAGCCACAGAGGGGCCTATATGAGGCACATTGTGTTATTTTCCTACTACAGAACAAATATTTATTTTCTATCCGTCCGCTATGGAATTTGGTTTCGTCATATTAATAATTGTATGAACAAACGTTTTTTTGGAGAATAAATAAATAAATAAATAAATAAAAAATATTAGGTCACATCATGTGCTCAAATATGATTAAACACGATATATTTTCATAAAATATATTTTTTATTTTGACTTCATTATAAAAAGTATTAGTTTCATTTTATTAGGTACCTTACGCAAAAACTCGAACATAAAAAACAAAGTTACATATCAGCTGAATTAGTTTCGTTAGCCAAAACGTCGAAGGCCTCTAATAAAAGCCGGCTAGGGATAACATCACATAGCTTTTACAATTTAAAACGCAACTTATCAGGTACTTTTGAAAGATTTAGTTATAATTACAAATATAATGCATGTGCTTCAGAATGAACACATTTTTCAGTCACTTACTTACAAACTAGAACTTACAATAATAATGAAAAACTACAAATGTTTACGAATATCGTGAACCAGCAAATTCTTCATGTAGTTATCTTGATTCGCGAAGCATTCAACAATATCGAAATGATCCATGTTATCTTTGATCTCCAAGTACATATTCTGCATGAGACACGTGTTGTGAAGTAGTTCATAGAACTCTCTGGATTGTTTTTTGAACGTCGGACTGTCATTTTGCCCTGCGAGGATGTATAGCCGTACTCTTCTCGCCTGGAGATGCGTGAAGCAGTCAAACATTGGTGAGAGGGAGACAGCCCATTCGCTCGGCAATTGAACGGCCTGGTTCACAGATGTGTGGACTAGTTCTCTTAGGTCGTATACTCCTGAGATGAGGAAGGCTCCTTGGAGGCGATCGGAGCCAGGGCAGCTGTCAAGGAAGTCAGCGTTCGAAAGCATTTTGGCGACGAGATGGGCTCCTGCTGAATGTCCAGCAAAGTATACTCCTCTGAAATAAAACAAATGGAAATAGTTAAATTACACTAATAATATAAATATGAAAGTTTGTGTGAGATTGTGTAAGTATGTTTGTTGCCATTCTGTAACCGGCTGAACAGATTTGTATGAAACTTGAAAAATACATAGACCCGGATTAACATATAGGCTATTTTTATGGCCATCATATATCTAAGCAAGTGAAGCCGCGGGCAGAAACTAGTGGCGTACAATACGAATTGTAATTTAATAATGTAACATAACGTGTTAACAAGTTTACAAGTGTTAACACAGGCAGGTTCCGACTCTCGACTGCTATTAGTCATTATTCCATCTGTCCGTGCCTTCACTAACATTCTGTACCATCCACAGATTGATGATTTTTCCTTATTTTAAAGATAAGTCAACGACTAAAATGTATTTAGGTACAGCGCTGAATCTGTCCTCATTTTAGCTCCGCGATTTATATTTAGCCGTTTAGTATTAAGGTACATTTTGCTCTATAAACCAATATGTACCTAGGTAGTGATAAACTATTAACTTTGTTTCAAGACATGAGATACGATATGACCTTTGCCGATATTAGGGACATTATATCTCTGTCAAAACAACATTTTTTTCAAGTCTCTTACTTATCAAACTAAAACAACGTTTCGATTGTTTTCGGTTTAAAAGAATACCTACTAGCAATTAATATTACGAATCCATGAGATAATACGCCTATTCATCTATTGCTCGCGACTGTCTTGTCTATATAATTGAACTAACCTAGAATTTATCAGCTTGTATGCTGACTACTGATGACTGGCGTTGCCCTAACCATACGCAACTATAGCATATAGAAAAATTACCTAGAGCACATTTTTGCGGCATATTCGAAGACGAATCTTGCTGCGTTCTGTATCTGGTTGATGATTTCAGCCAAGGTCGCGGTGGGGCAGAGGTCGTATCCGATGACTATGGTCTTTATCCTGGACCGATGGAGTGGCTCAGCCGGGTACCGGGAGAATTCGCGGCAGAGCTGCTGCCAGTATCCACCGTGGACGTAAACCAGGATTGGTGCATCTGAAAAAAAAAAACTCTGACAATAGGTTCTAAAAGTAAGATAATCTGGATAAAAGTAAGTTCGAAAACGAATAAATAAAATTAAACAAAGAAATATTGCTTTCTAAGAATAGCTATCAATCATCACCATCTTCAGCGCTGCTATGGGCTGCTGGACATAGGCCTCCCCTAATGAGCGCCGTTGCGCCCTATCCTCAGTTCGACGCATCCAGCTTCTACTTACAGCCTAATTATATATACAGCTATTGTAGCTGTCATCATCAGTTGGATCATAGGCCTCCCCTAATGAGCGCCAATGCGCCCTGTTCTGAGCTCGACGCATCCAGCTTCTACCAGCAACCTTACGCAAATCGTCACTCCACCTGGCCGGAGGGCGTCCTACACTACGTTTGCCGAGCCGCGGTCTCCACTCAAGAACTCGTTTGCCTTAATGGTTGTCGGTTCTTCGGCAGATATGGCCAGCTCACTGCCACTTCAGCTTGCTAATTCTCTGAGCTATGTCGACATTGTAGCTGTAATTGTAGCAAAATAAATACTAAGATAACTGTTGATAGAGAGGAATGGTATAAAAAACACATCGTGTTGTCTAAGGTCATTGATAAGTTTTTACATACTTATGATAAAGTTAGCTCATGTCATGACATCAATATCCATACGAAGGTGCTACAAGGCCTACAAGTTTCAAATGCGTAGAACATTATCAATGCCTAATTCTGCAGTTACTATCGGGGCCGATTATATTAAACTGAATATTGAATTTAGTTTCTTATAGGTACGTTTGGATTGGACCTCATTTTATTAAGTTAATTTTTTAAAGAGTTTCTAAAAATCAAAAAGAAGTTTGAACATCGGATATATACAAAATGAGGCAAGATTTGACCTGATTCGCTTCCTATTCTTTTGCATTTATAAAGTTATGTTCTTAGGAAACTAAAGGTTAATTTTGATGAAAAAAATCTCTCGTTGATTCCAATCGACTGTATTTCCCACTAAGGACACTCTTCCCAAAGAAACTTACCAAATCCAATCGTAAGATTTTGCAATAATTTAATTAAATATATAATTTTCTAAGAACCACCACCACCACCACACCAGCCTATATCAGTCCACTGCTGGACATAGACCTTCCCTAACAAAGGGGGATATACCCATAATCCCTACGCTGGGCATGCGGGTTGGGGATCGCAGGGCACAGCTTCTCGCACCACCGACGCTGCTGCCCGTCGGTGGCCAGGGAATTTAGATGTGCCGATGTAGGCTGCGCTATGCCGCAATCAGCCGGCCACCAGAGCTCCGTTTCTAAGAACAAAACCTGGTAATTACAAAAGAAATAGTAGCTGCGCTCATTGAGGTACAATTTTACCCCGACCTGTGTATCCTTAAATATTGGTTGTCGTATTAAAAGATTTTATTTATAGCCCGATGCGAGCGGAATGTCAAAAAATGTGTCGATGGGTTCAATTTCACGGAACATTGGCTCACATCAACGTCTCTAATTTAAAGCTTATACATTCGAGAATGGCTTTGACACGACCCTTGATGTTGTGAGTGTCAAAAAATCTACATCTTTTGGTAAAATAAATTCAATAGGCTTCCATCGCGTCATGTATTATGTAGGTAAATGAAGCGTAATCTTATTTATACTTACGTTTTTAAATGAATGTTTAGGCGAAAGAAAATCTTAATGGTTATTGATTTATATTTCCGATAGAAATAACGGATTATAAACTAAGGTAAAATTAATCGGGAAATAGTAAAAATAATGTAGAACGACAACCATAAGGCCGCGGTTGTTGTTTGTGGCAAACGCTGCGAAAACGTATTGCGATGACGCGCTCTATTATAATACATAAGTAATAACCGTGGATTGATTTCTACGTTTGACGCAGCGGAAAACTGAATGCGTTTACCTTTAAAAAATAGTGTACGCCAGTTGCAATGCGTTTTTCGTAGCGTTTGCCGCAAAAAGCAAGCGTGCGCTTCAGGATTCACACGACCATACAACCTGAAAGTGGTTAGTATTTGCAATGTGATCGACGCACGACTTAAAAATAGTATATAGCAGAAATATTTAACGTGCATAAATTATCAATGAAAACGCCATTCTTCAAGACTGGCTAAGTAAAAAACGTATAAGAACCAACTTATACCGTAGAAGTTTGTATTGAGTTTGCGAACTTCTATTATAACCGAGATATTTTGGCACCAGTGGTAGAGTAAAAGCAGGAAAGAGCAATGACTTTCCGAAATGACTTTAAGGCAGGGAGGGTCTCCTATTGTTCGGGTTTACGAGATCGTTGGGGTGTAACATGCGGCAGTGTCGGTAACGCTTTGTTATTTTTATGACAACACTTGGATTACTCCGAACGTTATCATCCTCATCCACAACCCGATATCACCCACTGCAGAGAAGGTATAGGCCTTCTTATGCTCCTACTACTTGCCACGGTTCTGCGCTAGCCAGATCCACTGGCGATCAACACATCGTACTAGTAGACGACCAACACCACTCTTTCCAGTCCTCGCTCACCATTTTATATACAAATACAGAATCTTTGTTTACCTAAATATCACATTCAAATATAATGAGCATTACTGAATGATTCCTGTACTTGTATCGCAGGCAACCGGTTACGATAAAATATTAGGGTTACAATATGAGAATAATAAACAACAAAAGACAGAAGCAAAAAAAAACTTTACAAATGAAGGTAAAGCTAAAAATAAATATGGAAATTACCACTCTTTTAACTCAAAACACTTCTAATGTTAAGATGAGTTTATTGTTATTTTCACCAAAACACGTAATTAATCGAAATAATATAAAAAAATAGAATGTATTAAAACAGAATAAATAATATTTAGGCATTTTGTATCTATAAAACCACTCGTGAAAACAAAAACAAGTCGTGGGCCACTAGGCCCACGACTTCATCTGCGTAGAAGTTTTCCCCGTTACACCCCTTCAAAGCTTACGGGAGAATTTACGGTTTATATTGTGCGTTTATTTACTCTTTCCTATAATTTTAAATACTAATACTATCCTACTCAATATTCATGGATGGATCATGCATGTTTGTTACTCTTAAACGCAAAAACTACAGTACGGATTTAGATGAAACTTCGAAACAACATACATATTTTGTGATCCGGATTAACACATAGACTTAGTTTTATCCGGGTACCATGCGAGCGAAGCCACGGGCGGAAGCTCCTAATTTAAATTACTCACAGAATAACGTCTGATTCCGCCTTCAAAAACATTTTATTATAAAAAGATTTTCCTTTGTGGCTTTGTTTTTTAACCAAAAAAGTAATCACATACTTACATTATTATATCTTACTCGCATGTTGAGATCTTTTGTAGATTTATTATTATATATAAATATTATGAATCATTATATACATACGATTTTTAAGGCGGCGATACATGTCAAACCTCCCTCTCGCTCGCACTATTCAACATTTTTGAAGATATAAAATCACTGAATGTAGTAATGCAAAATATCAAACCTTCAAGAATATCATGCTGAACCCAACACGTTATCCTATCAAAAAGTTTGCACCAGAATTGATCACATTGGTGCAAGTTTTTTGGTAAGAAGACATGATAGAATCAAAACGATATTATTGCTGAACCTTTGTATTGTTATTTTCTAGGACGTGAAGGTTTGCTATTTTGCATTACTACATTCAGTGATTTTATATCTTCAAAAATGTTGAATAGTGCGAGCGAGAGGGATTTCCCGGTATATTTGATTGCATATGTAGCAAGTCATTTTTTTTCTTATGAATATAGTTTTACTCTATATTATGTTTAGATAGTATATCTACAATCGAATCATATTGTTTTTTATGTCTAAGTCATATTTTTCTCAAACATAAAAGTATATTTTTCGAGTAATTTACCTAAAAACTTAGTAAGTACTAGGTACTCAGATTCGTCTTTAATTATTACTGTAAATGAAATGATAAATGAAAAAATACGCAGACGCCCCGGCTAGCGCAATTGATAGATAAAATATACGAGTAGCTAACGAGTTGCAATGGGAAAAATATAATTAAAATGCGGGTCATCAACAATAATTGTAATAAGTACCTACGGCAACGTATTTAAAACTTGAGACGATATAAAAACATCAGTTGTAAACTACAGTACCTACCCTTAATAATTGTAGTAACTTTTATTGAGGTACATTCTCTTTTTATTTTATTGTGTTTTTATTGTGTGTATGTAGAACCTTTAATTTTTTTTGTGTCTAATAATATGGCTGTAACATGTAAACTATGAAGCTGAAATAAAAAAAATGATTTGATTTGATTTAATAAACAGCAAACTGGAATAGTAAGTTTTGATTCTAATCAATAGGTACTTCTAATAATAAATATGTACTACTTTACTTACTTTCTTGCCTTTACGAAATATTCAATACGCTAATCGTCTTCTCACCACCTTAGCAAAAAGGCTAAGGTATACAAAAGAATTTCTTAGCACATTCACACTAACATTATAAATGCGAAAGTTAATGTGTGTGTGTATGTGAATGTGTTTGTGCAGCTGAAAGGATTTGACTAAAACTTGGAATATACATAGTATATGACCTGGATTAACACATAGACTACTTTATGTCCGGGTACTTAGCGAGCAAAGCCGCGGGCAGAGGCTTGTACAGAATATGAAGAACTGATCCTGCAGAGTCTAGATAAATTTGAGCCCATATTAAAGATGATTATCCCAAATGAATTTTGTGTACAATAGGACAGTAAGCACGGGTAGGTAAAGCCTCACCATTGGAAGTAAAATAGATAAGGTATGAAAAGTGCCCGAGTTGGTTCGGGAAATATGGCTTCACCCTCTTGGCTTGGCGGGACCCCAGATGTGATATTAGGATATAAGATTTACCTAGTATCCGAGCATAAAAAGGGTGTATAGGCATTTTTTGATTAAATTGTACATAGGCTCCTTAACAAGTGTCAAAATATAGTAACCACTTATTGATGGCGAAGACGTAGCTTTGAAATTAATTGTCATTTTGAAGTAAACATATATTTATCTCTTTTATTTAAACTATACTTGCTCGAGAATGGCAGTTGATTTTATAGAGATAGCTATAATGCTTGAAATGAAAAGCACGAAGTTGCCTGATCTCGATTTTTTTCCCGAAAATATAAGTGATTTTTTTATAGGATACTAGGTTCCGCCCGCGGTTTGCTCGCGTGGTACCCCGATAAAAAATCGCCTATGTGTTAATCCAGGCCACTAAACTACTATGTATATTTCCAGTTTGACGAGTTTGAGAGTTGACGGCCTCTGTGGCGCAGTGGGCGAAGGTCCGCCTGAGACGCAGAGGGTTGCGGGTTCGATTCCCGCTGCGGGACAAATGTTTGCATGTTCTGTAGATATTTGTCTCGGGTCTGGGTGTTTCTATGTATGATATGTATATATTTACAAAAAAAAATTATATGTGTAGTATATCAATCATGTGGTTCCCATAATACAAGCTCTGCTTAGTTTGGGGCTACATGATGCTGTGTAAAAAAAAAAAAAAAAAAAAAAAAAAAAAAAAGTTTCATCCAAATGCAATAATGTAATTTTTTTCGTGAAAGAGTAACAAACATCCATACGTACATAGGTACTCACAAACTTGCGCATTTATAATATTAGTAGAAAGTAGGATAGGATTATACAATATTAGATTTTCCCTGAAGTGTGGAGTAAGACTTTAAATACAAAAAAGTATCTAGTAATTTCTTTGAATCTGCCTTACGTTTTCATAGAGTACAAAGTCACCAGAGGCCTCATTTACTAACTCAGTTGCACACCGAAATGATCGGCACCGGACCTTTATTTGCAAATTTTGACATTTCATCTGTCGAAATTCAAAGAACGTCAATTGACATATTGTCAAAGTTTGTAAAAAGAGGACCGGTGCTTATCATTTCGGTGTGCAACCGAGTTAGTAAATGAAGCCTCAGTTAATTATGACCATATAGCTCAAAAGTTAATTGATTGAGAAAATAACTGACTTTTTTTGTCTGTCTGTTTTTGTTGTCGAAATAGTAAACATTAATTGTGGAAATAAAATGACAGTGTTTTAGTTTGTGCCAACATATAATAGTGATTGTAATATCACTAAACCACCGCATGTAACGTGAAATGTCTTCTGGTCTCCCATTTGTTTGTTTGAGTTAATAATTTGATTTCTTGGATGATGGCATATATCAATAGAAGCGAGTAATTTACATATTTGAAGTGATCTTAAATATTCTCCTGTATGTGTTGTGAATCTTTTACCGATTTAAGAGGTTAACAAAGATTTTATTCCTTAACAAAATCTCCCACAAGAATCGGGAAACTGCACATTTTTTTGCTGGCAACACTACATGGCATGATCTATTTATCTAAATTTTCTTTAATATTTGTTCCGATTATAGCAAAAAAATCATTAGTTATAAATGAAAAAAGTAATTCCGCGTGATTCTTTACGCAATTGAGTTCAAGAAATGCACTTTTTCATCACATTATTTGCCTTTTTTGTAGAAGTGTCACTCGGTCGATGTCAAGATGGCCACTGTATGAAGGAAGTAGAGGATCATGGCTATGGCCAAGACTTGAGAATACACGCATTATAGCCGATACTACGCATCTAGTTACGATAGTAACAATATATATCAATGCCGTCATGTAAGACTCACCGTCGGTGGGCGGTCTTCCTAAACTTCGTCTTCCGGAACGGGCCAAGGTTTATAATGGTTGATATTTTTTTTTCATTTGTAACAATAAAAAGGCAGTATTTTATATGGATAGGGTACCTATATTCCTACTTTATGCATGAAGTTTGCGATCTGCATGACAAGCCTAGATGGCAAGCCTATCGCCGCTCTATTGGAACCGTAGACAAATAGTAACATGCCCAATCCATCCTATTATTTGTTCTAAGCCTTAAGATTTAAGAATCTAGTGCATGATGGGTTTGCAACAAAAGCCAAATTAAAATTGATTTGTTACTGACAGAAAAACTTTGATGGGCTAGTTTTATGTTGTGTACGACAAACGTCAGCGATTAGACGCAACGACAAGCAGCGGGGGACAATTTTTATACATTTTGCTCAAAGCTCCGCACACACGGCGACAATCGTGACAGCAAGATATGACAGACGCTCGCGACTAAGCGCGACGACAAAGCGTCGTGTTTGCGAGGTCTGTTAAGGTTTCAGCGGAGGTGAAACTTCATCAACTGTGCGCGGATGAAATTGCGGGCATTCCGCTAGTAGGTTATAAAATGATGAATTTTTACCATCTGGCAGGTCTGTCCCAAGAATGTCCAGCTTCTGTCCCGGTGTAGAGCCGTATTCTATCTCCAATTTGTGTGGAATGTTATTCGTCGCCTTATCGCTGGCTGGAATAAAAGGTAAGGGTGTGAATACACAGGAATTTAGACAATTAGGACGCATTCACGTACAAAGCGTAAAACGGTCTTATAGGGCCAGGAGAGATATAAAAGAAGAGAAAAAATATGAGAATTCTGGCACCTAAAATAACCTACCGAATTTATGAGCTAGTCCATACGTTTCGGGCTTCGCTATTAAATATTGTGGATTATTTATTGTTTACTAGCTTCCGCCCGCGACTTCGCTCGCGGGGTACCAAGAAACCACTGGTTCTCCTAGGGTGGGAGTTGTGAATTGTAAGTATCAAATGTATTTTTTCAAATATTTATGACAACTTTTTATACTGACTTACTTCAGTCATGCGTAATATTTACCTACTTTAAATAACCTTTGTAGAATGTATTGTTTGTTGCTTTGTTTTTTGTATTTACTTATTTTCAATGAATATATAAACTTATAAAACTTATATACCTACTCCAAGATCATCCAAATCAGTTTTAACAATAATAATACGGAGCGAAGTCCAGAATTATTTGTTTATTTATTTAACACCATTATAAGTCCAACATTATTAGGAGTCTAACTGATTATGGTCAGTATTCATAAAAGGTTTAGTTACCATGACAACATGAATTTTCCATCATAATATTTTCATCAAATAGGTACTTGAAAAAAATCAACGTCAGCACCGTAGAATTTTCTCACCCTTATAATTTTTATCTTAAAACGAGAGTGGGGACTCTGTTGACAAAGTCACAGGACATTTTCTAAAGTACTTGTCTACGCAGTTTTGCATCCTTTTGAAGGATCTGAGAGCTAATTAAGATATGGCCAACATAAAAGTACAGAAATAAAGCTAAAATGATACGAAGGTACGGAAACGACCGTCCTAACGTAGCGTAGGTGAAATTTCTTTGTAATATATTTTGTAAAAGTGTTCGCTCATAAAAAGTAAAGGTTGTCAAGCACAGTTTTTTCTTCGTCTACATTTGTACTTAAGTATATTCATTTTTTACAACGTTATTTATCATTTTTCTTAGGCATTTACAAAAATGTTTACTATTTGTTATTTTAACATTGTTTCGCAATAGTGGTACGTAAGAAGACTACAATTACAAATATTTTTACCTAAAAACCGCGGGCAAGTGCAAGCAGTTATTAATATAAATAAATACATAATGTTAGATATTAGCACAAAGCATCATATAGCTCCATAATATACATAGAAACACCCAGATACGAGACAAATATTTTTTTAATCACTTTTTTTTCGCAGCTAGAATCGAACTACCAATTTTCTCCGTCTAAGGTGGACCTTCGCGCACTGCGCCACAGAGCTTGATACAGCGGTAATATAATTCTTACCTGAGGTGACGAACTGAACATGATGATGCAACACCTCATGCGACGTGGGAAACCGCTCCGACCACATACTGGGTGAGTACTCCCGCTCCAGATCCATACCTTCTGTTATCATTGACATGACTGGACTGTTTGGTGCCTCGGCCTGATGAAAGAAACATCTGTTATCTGTTATCATTCTAAACTTCTATTTGGGTGGAAATTTCCGTTCTATCATTTACATTTTGTATTTGATAGATAGATATTTATCGGAATCGGAGAAGTTGCGAAAGAGGCCAGGTCAGTAGTACTCTAAACCGACGAGCATGTATGAAGAATGTGATGAGAGTGAATGAAGCAAAAGAGGTGTGCGAGGCGAGGGTCGTCACAAATGGAGATCCGTGGTGTCTGCCTACCCCTCTGGGAAAAAAGCGGGACTGCGTGTATCACACTAATAATATAAATGCGTAAGTTTGTGTGTGTGTGTGTGTTTATGTTTGTGGTCGCTTCACGCTGTAACGGCTGAACGGCTTTGGCTGAAACTTGGAATAGGTATACATATGTTTGACCTGTATTAACACATAGGCATAATTATTTTTATACGGGTACTACGCGAGTAAAGCCGCGGGCGGAAGCTAGTGTATGTATAAATATTTATTTATTGGATTAGCTTTTAGCAAACTTTTAAAACCTATGTTAGGTTTATCTAAACACCTCATTAAAATCAACTGTGTGCCTGAGTAAATTAATATGAATTGATACAAGAAAACTCATTCACATTTTCTGCTAATTTATCAGGAAATGAGAAAAAACTACCTAGGCCGGAAACATTAAAGTGAACATACCTACCTACTAATAATATTGGCATTAATTGAGTTCTACGCGAAATGTTTATTGTCATTCATTCATTTGGTTCATTGTAAATAAAAAACTTATATTTACAGCTGATTAATAATTATACTATTTTCGTGAATGATTTTGAGGAATTTGCATTCACTAGAAATCGTGAATTTTATTTTTCTACTGAATCATAAACTTCCTTCACTGTAATCTCTACCCATGTCGTATGTGAATAAATTATTTTTATACGTATCTTTAACACAATAATATGTAACAGATATAAGGCATGAACCATTACATTTTACTAATAATAAAAAATCGTAAGTTTGTGAGTGTACATGTATGGATGGATGGATGAATAGATGAATGTTTGTTACTCTTTCACGCAAAAACTACTGAACGGATTTGGATGAAACTTAGAATGCACACAGTTTGTGATCTGGACTAACGCTTAAGCTACTTTTGTCCGGTACCACGCGAGCGAAACCGCGGGTGGGAGCTAGTTACACATAGATATTCCATTTTCTGTGAGGGCTTGACCCCAATTGGTATATAGCTGTATGGTTGTACATATACGATACCAATTGAGAGGTAAGTCAGTAGGTACTATTAATAATGATTTTGGTCAACAAGGCCAACAGAAGTAAGATTTCAACACCTCTATATTTATTTGCTTGATAGATAAACAATTTATATCAATTGAAGTTTGAAGTTTACAATTTGGCGCCTACAGGGTATACGTACCTAATAGAAAACTTACCTTTATTCTAAAAGAAACTGTCTTCTAGCCAAAAAAATAACGGGTACTTCATATTTGTCTCTTTCTGGTCATTGTCACCGAATTTGAGTGTTCCCTTCCCTATATTTAAATATACTAATATAATACAATACAAAATATTTTATCCATCGAAAACAAGTGGTACAATCATTTGGGTTCAAAGGTCAAAAACTTGTTTTAGAAGAGTCCCCTCTTTTCTGTGGTCATAGGAAAGGAAACCCTCGAATTTGGTGACAATGACAAGAAAGAGACAAATATGAAGTAGGTACCTAGAATACAGTACAGTAGGTACAGTATATTATTTAGTGCTGTTATATGTTTAGTAAAGGAGCGTTTAGTTTTCTGTTTAGTAGACAACTATCAAACTAAAAACTGAACAATACAAAATAGTAGTAGAGTTAGTGACTGCTGTGAAGCAGCATTGCTGTTTCGGTTTGTAAGTGAAATTAATTATGGGCACACATGAGGCCTAACAGGTGTAGACCTGAGACATTAAACAAACAGGTACAATCTATCCATTTAAATAAACAAGACCGGTTAAGTGCGAGTTGACTCGCCCACTGCGGGTGACGTTAATGGCGTGCGATACTAATTAGTAAATATTCTTCGTAATGGAAATCTGTAAGTCCTATAGAAAAATAGAATAAATAATAATAACAATTTAAAAAAAAAAAAATTAAAATTGTAATAATACAATTTTGCATACTTATATATATAGGTAAATCATGCTGTGACATATTTTATTGTAATTCCATCTTATTCTACACATGTTTTCGCAAAATAAATTATCTTTTTCTTTATCATTATCTTTTTCTTTAGAACCGGCTTTATTTAACCGTGTAACTACTTAATAGCTTGACCACAACTGTCCTTACATTTATTGAGGTTTCTACAAAACCATATTAGCTTGGGACTTTGCAAAATTTTGTAAAATATAGATATACTTCTATAAATATATATGTATAAATTTCAGGTTTTTCACTTCGCTAACTTCGGAGTTAAGGCCCCCTTATATTTGTTTCAGATTTCTCGCTTTGCAAACTTCGGAGATTAGGGGGAGGGTTATGGTCATTTTTTGGACAGTTTTGATCATAAAATGAAAACCATGCATCGTATAAAAAAAAAAACTGCTTTAAACTGTGCCAATTGACCCTTTTCATATGCCACTCGACCTATTGGCACCAGTTTGAAATTTAGACGTTTCTTATTTTGGACCTTTTGGGGATGAAAATATTTTTTTTACTGTTAATCTTATTAGTCAGTGCTTAATCTATACCAAATTTCAAGTCGGTAGCTTATGTTCTTCCTGAAATAATCAGCTGTGACAGACGGACAGACGGACGGACGGTCGGACAAAGCGGCACCATAAGGGTTCATTTGGTTTGAGTCACCCTAAAATGAATCCCTCTTTCCTCGGTCATGCCCTAACTTGAGAACGACTTAACCGATTACACTCATCTTTTTATGTTTTCTATTACTTTGTAAAGTTCTTACGGGAAAAAAATAAGAAAACAAACATCTACATTAACGCGAGCGAAGCTGCGGACAAAAGTACATTTCAAATATTTTATTTCTTTAACTTAATCAGTACAGGAATGTGTTGAATGTGAAGCCTCGTTTTAAGTATGAAATACTTGGGTTATCTCTCATGTAGATCTCGCTCTACCCGTTATAATAGGTATTTTTCTCGTAAATTAAAAGAAATTACGATTTAAAGTGTACTGTAATGTTCGTACTGAATAAATAAATTTTCACTTTCACTTTCACTTTCATTTTCACCACTGAACATCAGGAGGGATGAGACCTTTAGTGTTCCACTCCAAGTGGTATAAAACAGTTATACGGACTTTACTTTGTCTACTTTACCAAACTACAAAGAATAAAGGAGAATGCCGTCTGATGTATGGCGCTCGGTACCAAGATTAAGTGAGTACGTCAAAAAAAATTCCAATAAATTTTTTGTCGATTCTACTGTCAAAATAACTAAAAATGAGGGTTATTGCCATAGTAACACTTTACATCAATGTTTTTTGCCATAATAACGTATATATCATTGGTCATTGCAGCCTAATGGCGGCGTGCGGCGGAAACCAAATCAACAAAATATTTTTTTACTTGAATTAATCCCGTCGGTGTGTGAAACTAATGAAAATGTTAATGTAATTTATAAAATTTATTACATTTTATGGGATACGTTCGGTTTTGACGCAATTGGTACGGGTTCTCGGCATTCTCCTTTGTTTAGTATCTACATTTTGAAAATACACATTTCCCTTAGTAGGTATAAGTTTAGCGTTGAAGTTGGTTCTGGTTGTTCTGTTTACGTAATCTGCGTCAAAAAGTCATATTCATCAATATTATTCTTACTAAACTTACCTGTACTATATTTTGCTGATTCGAAGCATGTCGTTTGATTAACCTCAAGAATTTTTTGAAGCACTTCAATCTCCACATTTTGTTGGATTCGCAAGGCTGGCACAATTTTTATTTGGCTAATTTTGGTTTGTGTTTTACGCAATAAGAGTAGAATTTTGAGGATTATTTATAACACTTTATTAGTTGGTGCTATCATATTTTTTTAACTATAAATACTTAAATCATATTGAAGAGTATGTGTCAGAGTCCACTAAAAATAAGATTTAATATCCAATCGCAGCTACTGTACACTGACTAGCTTCTCGGTGGTAGCTCCATTACTCCAGAGTCCAGTCCTTCCATGATCATAATCGTTGCAACACGATCGAAACGTTGGGAAAATAAAAAATGGTAAAGCCCAACATTAATTATACCTATATCTAAGCACCTTGTTCTACACTATGTTTTCATAACATCTTGCCACAACACACTATTATTGTTTACACACCAATACGACACTATCAAAATGCTTTACATCACCTAGCAGATGCTCTAATAAACTGAAGATTATCTTATCTTACCAATGCTCTATTATAAATGACAGTTATTACATATTTTTTTGTATTATGATAACAACGCAAGACTGATTAAGTAAATCAAATGATTGCAACTATATAGCCGTCCCATTTTATGTCGGTACAAGGTTAAATATCTTACTTACTATGTTTGCGTTTCGTCACACTACGTGTATATTTACCGTTAGTTAATATCGTTTTTATTAATATTGTAATTGACTTAATTGAGTGCGAAGAATCTCTTTTATATTCCCAGCTGTTATTTCTGTGGTTATATCTGTGGGCTAAGACTTATATTTGACTGAAATATAATATCCTCATTATACCCAGCACTTCGTGTTAACGCTAAGTGATCATGATCTTAAGGGACCTATAGTAATTATCTTGTTTGATTATAATACCAGCTATAACTGTATTATTTAGTGTCGATTAGCATTGTTTAGTTATCAATTTTTTCTTGAATATTATACGAAAAAAGGGCATTCAACGGAATGTTTTGCCCATGGTACATTTTCATCTTTTATTTATGCTAAATTACTATTACAAATTGTTTTACGGTTTTGCTAATTCGTTTAACTTCAGTTACACTAATTAAAAATAATTTAGTCCTTATACCTACTTACCTACTTCACACCGCTTTTTGTACAATGCTCGTACATGGGTACTAGGTCGCAAGTTTTATGTAGAATTATCGATTTCTTTATCTAGCACTCTATATCAATAGGCAAAATAAGTTTAATATTTAATCCTCATAAAAATTGTGTTCACGATACATAAACATTTACCCCCTTATACATGTATACATATGTATGATATGTATGTATTATATATATAAGTATATATTACTTATATATTACTTATAAACGCTACATAAGGTTAAACAATGCTCAAAGTTAGCCCTGTCACTGTTTGTCATTATCTAACGGTAAGAGATGACAATAGTCAAAACACCGTTTATCTTTTGAAAGATGTTCATAAGTAAGGCCATTAATTGTAAAGTTCAAGCTCAAAATTAAGCGAAAGATAGATTAGAAATAAACTTTATAACCTACTATGTTTGGTTGCGGGACAAATGTTTGCATGTTCTGCAAATATTTGTCTCAGGTCTGGGTGTTTTCTATGTATGATATGTATGTATTTACAAAAAAAAATGTATATATGTAATATATTAATCATGTGGTTCCCATAACACAAGCTCTGCTTAATATGGGGCTACATGATGCTGTGTGATAGTCCAGCATTATTTATTTATTATTTATTTATTTACTAACTATCATGTAATTATTTTATGAAGTACTAAAGTATGTTACCTATTCAATAGATTTGGTATTAATAATCTTAGTATGATTTGTTCTTTATTTATTTATTATTAAATTTCCACTGCTGAGTTTTGTAATGACCTGCCTGACCATAATCAATGCTCAATTATATAACCAATTGCGTTTCTTAGAATAGAAAAATTGATTCAACCGGAAAAATATTTGACACGAAGTATTGCTAACGACCTACAGACACGACAAGATCATTCGAACAGAAGCGCAGCACCCTTGATAAAACAAAATAGAAAAAAATTGAGTGGAATAAATTGAGTGGCAGAGCCGTGGTGGCCTAGTGGGACGTACCCCAACTTAAGATCTGGAGGTCGTGGGTTCGAATCTCAGCCGTGCACCAATGGATTATTTATTTCGAAAAATTTATGTGCGTTACCACGAGCTCGAAACGGTGAAGGAAAACATCGTGAGGAAACCGGCATGCCTTCGAACTAAAAAGTTCGAAAGGTATGTGCTAGGTTAGTGTTCCAATAAAAAGCGGCGATGGGCTTGCAACCTGTCACGTGGAATGCTAGCTGCTTGCAAACTGTGGGCATGTATCGAATGTAATGTTTGGACTTGCCTCTGACTACCCCCGTTAAGGTATCCTCAATAGATTTGCGTACTGAGCAATATCTGAAGATATACATAATGGAGAAAAAATCGTGAAGATGTATGTATGTATGAGTGGAATAAAAGTAAAAAGTATTGAATCTCACCGGTGAAAGTAAGAGCCTATACAACAATGGTAATTATATCCCTATTTGGGAGATAGACAGATGTTGGATATCTCTATGGGATGAATAAAATCATCTAATAAAAAAGTTGAGAACTCTTGAAATTCAAAAAAACAAAATATGATTACAATCAATCTATTAATAATTTTATTTAGGTTCTTACGTTAGAATCATCCACTTGATTATACGGAAAAAATAAAATAAAGATGAGGCCTAGTGTAGATTTATAGATGTTTCATCGTCAAGACTGCAGAAAATTGTTGGATGAAAAAAGAGATCGCGTTCTTTGTGGAAATACTTCAAGAAAACAAAAATACGTGGGAAATCATGAGGGAGACCAGCAGTGACGGATCAATTGTTGTTGATGATGATGGTGAAATTAGTAATAAATAAATAATACTGGACACTATCACACAACATCATATAGCCCTAAACTAAGCAGAGCTGTGAGAACCAGATGACTGATATACTATACTTATATTTTTTTGTAATTACAAATATACTATGACGGTCTCTGTGGCGAAGTGGGCGAAGGTCCGCTTGAGACGCAGAAGGTTGCGGGTTCGATTCCCGCTGCGGGACAAATATTTGCATGTTCTGTAAATATTTGTCTCAGGTCTGGGTGTTTTCTATGTATGATATGTATGTATTTACAAAAAAAAATGTGTAGTATATCAATCATGTGGTTCTCATAATACAAGCTCTGCTTAGGTCGGGGCTACATGATGCTGTGTGATTACCTCCCGCATTATTTTATTTATTATACATAGAAAACACCCAGACCCGAGACAAATATTTGAAAACCATACATGCATTTGTCTCGCGGCGGGAATCTAACCGGCAACTTTCCGCTGGGCCTTCACCCTCTGCGCCATTGAGGTCGCCAACGATTTTAATATTCTTACCAATATATTATACGGACACAATCACAAGATATGCTACTCGTTGTAAGGTGACACTCAATACAATGCGGTCAGTTTGTATGGTATCGACCCCGCAAGCGATACCTAATCCGTATCGAATTTCACTTACTTGCCTATTTAGTGTGTAAGTTTTATATTTTTGATACGGTCAATCACGGTACAAATTTAACAATATTCAATAATATAAAAATTCACTATGGGTTACACCTGTGATACCCTCTCTTATGAGACTGGGGTGATCAGCATAACACACTCACTCTTTCGAAGTCTCGTGCGACACACACACACACACACACACACACACACACACACACACATATATATCGTCCTCCTTGTCGTGTCCGACAATGGCGAACCTGACTTGTCATTTTTTCCGATCATGTGCCCGAATGTGGCTAGCAAATCCAAATTTGGTTTTAAAGATCCTGTTGCATGGCGCACAGTGCAACTGACCACTTGCATTGTAGGTATAGGTATAGGAAGGCTTTGGGCGGGTCTTTCTTATAAGGCGCTTGGCATCGAGGTCTTCCAAGCGATGCTCTTCGAAGTCAGTTACAGCCTTATGAACAGAACTACGCCACTCACGTCTCTGTTGTGCGAGCTCTTCCCAACCCTCGCATGAGATGTTACATGCGGTAAGGTGGCGCTTTAGGACATCCTTGTAACGAAGGAACTGCCCTCCAGGAGTACGCTTTCCTTGCTTCAACTGGGAGTAAAATACAGCTTTAGGTAGTCTGCTATCATCCATGCGCACAAGATGTCCGCACCATCTTAATTGTCCTTTCATAAGCAAGGACTCTATGCCACTAAGGTTGGTTCGTCTTAGAACTTCAGAGTTTGGTACTCGGTCCTGCCATTTAATGCGAAGTATGGATCGTAAGCACTTCATATGAAAGGTGTCTAGACGCCACTGAGACTTGGTGTCTCTACAGAGGTGACACACACACACACACACACACACACACACCTTCGCACCGTTCCAGAAATAGCCCATTTTGTGGTTTTTATTCTTTATTTTTATTTATAACTAGTTAAATTTTTATTTTATTAAGCCTTATTTGTTATAAATATAGTTTTGGATACTTTATATTTATTTGATTTTATCCTGTGCTTAGTGTTCATAATTTATGTAAAATTAGGGAACCTAATCTGGTTTGCATTTCAGTCGCGACATAGGCTAGTTAGTATCTTGTATCTATTTGCATTTTAAGAATAATTGAATAATTTTATATTTTTCATACAAAAGACATCAACGCGCTATTATGTTTTCATACACAGATCATATTAATATTGACACATTCGATTCAATAATACTCAATCCGTTGTACCTACTTACTCATAAATTAAAGTATTAATCTTTCTCATCTAACTCAAACTAGAGCTTTCACCGACGTCAAACTAAATATGTAAAAATATTTTGCTTTTTAACAAGCCTGTAGTTGGTCGGCATGTAACTACGTGACGGAATTATATGAGGCAAGTACTTACAATATGCTTTGTATAAGTAGGCCTACTTAGGTATTTTAAAAAAAATATTACAAAAGTTACACAAAAGATCAAAAAAATAATTTTCGGTTTGACGATTTCGTATTATTATTTATGACTCTGTTGAAAAAAGGTCCCAGACTTCAATGAAATAAGAACCCATAGTTAAAGTAAGTTACCAAAAAAGATGGACACTTAAAGTGATTCGATTATTTAATTTAATTTCACTAGTTAGTTGCACAATGTCACAAACTAGTCCGATCAAACTGATCGAAAACTACTGAGTGGACGCGAATCAGCTAATGCGACCAAAAGTTGTTTTTCTGGTTTATAGTTCGAAAATTCTACGGCTTTTTATTACCATTAAGCGTTGTTGTTGTTTATTGTTGCTTCATTTAAGCCACATGTCTTTATAATTAGTTGTCCCTACTACGACCAGTTCATACCTATTCAAAACACCATCCTGTATCTTTTATAATATCTGAGCGTTTGCATCATATTTTCCCAAATAATTATTGTAATGAACTTTTCAGCAATAACCACCAATTATGTTCCTTTCCGGTAATTAATTAATTCAAAATAAATACGAATTGAACAGCTGCAGGATTGGACTGTTACAGAGCGATGATGATAAATGATGTTTGTAAACTTTTTATTTAGTTAATTCACAGAACAAGTTAAATTTATAAAAAGTAACTTCTTAGTTGAAGATAATTTATTAATTTTAGTTATTTTTCAACTAAGTACCTTCTCTATACTTCTAGATACCTTCTCATTTGGGGAAGCCTGTGGGGGAAGCCTATGTCCAGCAATGGACTGTAATGATGATAATAACCGATAAGCGTTGGGGTAAACGAGTTCTTGAGTGGAGACAGCGGCTCGGCAAACGTAGAGTAGGACGCCCTCCGGCCAGGTGGAGTGACGATCTGCGAAAGGCTGCTGGTAGAAGCTGGATGCGTCGAGCTCAGGACTGGGCGCAATGGTGCTCATTAGGGGAGGCCTATGTCCAGCAGTGAACTGCTATAGGCTGATGATGATGACGATGATAATAATAATCATGATAGGTGGCCTACTTCTTTAGCCTCCATAGCATATCGGTTCCAATTTCATGCAAACAATTTGATAGACATAAGTTGTAGAGATATTTCATACAGGGCTTTAGAACAATCACTAAAAAGTCAATAGCGTTTAATCTCAGAAGGTCACGTGCAATAAAAGGAACAAGTGGTTTAAAGAGCGAATATCTCTTTGTTTTAAACTGCGTTGCATAAATTACTTAAGGCGACTATAAGGGTCAAACCTCCCTCTCGCTCGCACTATTCAACATTTTTGATGATATAAAATCACTGAATGTAGTTATGCAAAATAGCAAACCTTCACGGCCTACAAAATAACAATACAAAGGTTCAACAATAATATCATTTTGATTCTATCACGTTTTCTTACCAAAAAACTTGCACCAATCTGATCAATTTTGGTGCCAATTTTTTTGTAGGAAAACGTGTTGGGTTCAACATGATATTCTTGCTGAACCTTTGTATTGTTATTTTCTAGGCCGTGAAGGTTTGCTATTTTGCTTAACTACATTCAGTGATTTTATATCATCAAAAATGTTGAATAGTGCGAGCGAGAGGGAGGTTTGACCCTTATAGTCGCCTTAAGTAAAGACAAAGACTTACATTTTAAGCAAGGTTTATTTTTCGTACCTACCTACTGTTGGGTCTGTTGTTACAGGTCCACTTTACTAAGTATCACTTATGGTTGATCCGGTGCATGCACAGGTTTTGGTTGGTTGGTCGCAACATCCCCGAATAGGGCTGAAATGATCATGATTTGGTACAATCGTGTATTTTATTTTGTACTATGGTCACACTGGTTACTTTCCTTCATAAAATCCTCATCCTCTGGTTACTTTCCTGGTCTTGTATAAATTGAAATAGGTAGATACAATACGTAATTAACCAACATAAAAAGTCAAGGATAACAGAGGTAATCTACCGTTATTCAATATCAATCACTATTCACGGTAGAGTAACGGTGAATCATTAATAAGGTATCTACTTCCTTATTAATCTGTAGGCAGGTAGAACAGAAAGTGGTAAAAAAACACAATATGAAATGATTTCTGAAATTAGGTTTAAGAGTTTAAGATTCAAAATTTATTGAATTAAATAGTTGAATAAGATCTAAAGTTTAATAAAGTAAGTAATTGTATCATTTTGTGAGTTTTTCTAGTTCTACTAGCTTCCGTACGCGGCTTTGCTGGCTTTCAACAAAAAGGAGTTTTTGTGTTGATCTATTTTAAAAAATATATGTATATTCCAAGATTCATCAAAATACGTTAAGTAGTTTTGCGTCAAATAATAACAAACATCCATACATGCATCCTCAGAACTGCAGTATGATGTTTGTTTCCCAAATAAAAAAAAATCGGCCAAGTGCGAGTCGAGTGGCACACGTAGGCTTGCGTACCGTTGTATGGGAGCCCCACTTAAATATTTCCCCACTTAAATCTAAAAAAATTTTGAACTGTAGGTATTACGGTTCATGAGAACGGTTACGGTATGGTTCACAGCCCGGTTACAGACATACTGATAGTGGAGTCTTAGTAATAGGGTCCCATTTTAGGGTACCCTTTGGGTACTGAACCCTAATAAAATTTAAATAAACTTTGAATAAGCACAAAAACAACATACCCATACCCAATAGTGAAATATAACTAAAAAAACTGTTAATCACGATTGCTTATTTTATTACAAAAGCTACCTACGCGACAGATCGACCTGTCAGAACTGCTTATGTATGGCGAGAATAAGCACGGATTTACCTGTGTTTTGCATGACTGCTGCCCGTGCTCAAAACCTTTAATATTTTTTATAGACGCATCTGTCGTGCAGCTAAATCTCTACGGCGAAGCCACTGATAGATTTGAGACGTACGTATGGCGTAGGTACAACGAAACTTAGTTGTTTTAGTTTGCTTAGTTTCAATCATTCATGATAGAGCTCTGCCATTGTATTGACTAGTTACCCCACTAGCAACTTCAATTGCATGAAGAGATACTGGCTTACACGAAAAATGTTCCTGAATAATTATTTAATTTATATTTAACTTATTTTACGCGGAACCTTAAAATAGGTGGTGTGTATGGAACATAAAATAGGTATCTACCTATAAGTGAATGTTCTAGTATATCAATATTTTTTTAAGTCATATTTTCAAAAAAAAAGTTTTTTTTATAAATAAATAATCTTGGACTATCACACAGCATCATGCAGCCCCAAACTAATCAGAGCTTGTGTTATGGGAACCACATGATTATCATTATTATTATAATTTAATCCAAGAACGTAGAGTTTTAATCTAAGTTTGGAGACTACTGTGGATTTTTTAAAGTTTATAGTTATTTAAATAGATCTCTTTATAACAAAAAAAATACAAATATTTAAATGCACTAATTTACTATAAAAAATATCCGTGGGTGTACAATGGGCAAGCTTATCGCTAAAAGCGCAATCTGTTTCAGCTAACCTACCTCAATAGCTTAAAAATCCAAATAAAATTATATACCTACATACGTATACCTACAGGCCCTACGGGAAACCTTACAAGAGAAAGAGAGGGAGTCAAATATTATTGGAATACAATATATCCGAGGTTGCATCCCATCCCATCCCACGTACGATAATTTTTTGTTGAAAAACAAGTTTAAAAGTCAATGACCATTAAAAGTAATAAAATTCTTGTCTGTCTTGATGTTTTTTATAATAAAGCAAGCATTTGAATAATCTTTTTTTTAAATCTGTCCGTAAACCTTGGTTTCATTTAAAAACAGTCGCAATCGCTAGTAAAACAAAACGATGATAACAATACGTAATAAATAAACATAGATAACTATTAAATACCATCATCATTATCACCAAATTGTAGCAGATCATTGCTCACAAAGGCCTCTCCTAATGAGCGCCATTCAGCGAATTATAAAGAACTCTATAGAGTGACAATCTTCAAGTGAAAAATGTCAAAACCTGTCCAAGCGTATTTGACAAAAATAAATATCAAAATGCCAAATTTGCACGAATTTAGACCTTATGTTGCTTGAAAAGTGTTGAAAGTCCGCAAAATTGACAGCGTGCGCAGAGTTTTGGTGCAGACATTTTTTTTCCACGTTTTCCACTCTAGAGTATAAATATCTCTATGGCGCCATTTCATCCCGTCCTCAAAATAATAAATAAAAATAAATACATAATCTAAGAATTATTTCCGACCTATGCTTAAAAGCGTCAAGTTCGTAAGATTGTATATTAATTTACATTATTTACCTACCACATAAAGTTACAAGTTACGTTAAAAAAACTTAACAAAAGGTAGGTACTTCGCAGCTCGTAGAAATTCCTTACCTTTTTTAATGCGCCATACTTTGATCTTACCTCGTCTAACTAGGTAATTTAAGTACCTGCAATCAACTACCAACACGCCGGTGGATATTCAAGTCTTCTCGTATTTATACTACTTATAACTTTAACTTACATAGTGTTAAATATTTAAAGGACGTCTAGTAAAAATATACTTACCATAAAGTCGCAAAAGTTGAGCGCTTTGTTTGTAAACACTGAGGGCAAAGTCGACTCACGCGCAACACGTTGTCTGCCTGCTTGAACCACGCCCGCACGACTGACGGTCCCGCAGTGAAACTGGTCTATTATTAGATATGCATGATTCTTCTCGAGTGATAAACAGCTTTATCTGTCCCTGTTACAGATTATTATGTAGTTTCTGGCCCGTGTTGCACCCGGCTTTACTTTTTATCTACTCGTGGTCCTTACTTTGTTATATACGTTACGAACGCTTATTAAAATACCTATCAAAGGTAAATATCATATTAAAACTGTCTCTGTGACTCAGTGAGCGAAGGCCCGCTTGAGAGTTTGAGACGCAGAAGGTGATCGGAGACGCAGTGAGCGAAGGCCCGCCTGGGACGCAGGAAGTGGCGGGTTTGATTCCTGCAGCGAGACAAATGATTGTAAGTATGATCTGCAAATATATAATCTGTGGGTCTGAATATTTTCGATATTTATATTTATCATCATCATCATCCGCATATAGCAGTCCACTGCTAGACATAAGCCTTCTCTAATAAAAGGCGTTGCGCCCTTTAAACAGAACACGCCCTGTCCTTAATGATATGTAGGTATCTAGTTAGTGTATTTACAAAAAATGGCGCCCATCATACAAGCTCTGCTTAGATCGGGGTTAGGTTAGATATGATTTGTTACTGTGTGCTTTATTTATATTCAGATATTACAAAACATTCGACTATATTGAGATATTTTAGGTCAGGTAGGTACCAAAATGGTAACTATATTTCCGGCTCACTGCCCTGTAGAGCGAGGTATACTTTACAAGGTTATTGTACTTGGGTGACCACGTTCTTTTATTGTAGTGATTAGCCTGGCTACAACAACGTAGAGTAAAGATCAAGATAAATGCTTGGAAGGTACAGGATTAGGCACCTATAAGATGTTACTACCATGTACCGCCCCCGGGTAGGTACTTATACTAATCAGTGACCACCCCGGTCCCCCCGCCCTGCATGGGTGTGTACCCAGGATGACAGGACACAGGATGACAGGATGATGTACAGGGATGTGTATCCCTGGTAGTCAATAGATTATTTGGCTACATAGGTGTCAAAAACATCATTTTTTTTTCGAGTATACTCTATCTCAATAGGTAGGTATTCGACATCATCATCAGACTATAGCAGTCCACTGCTGGACGTAGGCCTCCCCTAATGAGCGCCATTGCACCGTCCAGAACTCGACGCATCCAGCTTCCACCAGCAGCCTAATAAATGAAATAGGTAGGTAATAAATGAAAATCTAAAGAAGGAAATCCTTTATTGAAAAGATTGTAAAAGCCCTTTTCAAAATCCGTTGCGTAGATTAAAAGAACTAAGTAAACAAACAGACAAACGCAAATCATGACTTTGTTCTATACGTTTTAGAAAAGAGAGAGTTATTATTGAATCTAGTTCTTGGCCAGCATAATTATTGGGGTCCTTTCTCGAAAATTGAGAGGGCTCAATAGATGTCTATTAAAAGATAAGATTTTTTTTCTCCCTGTTTCTGTACATGCGTATTTTTATGACGAATTCAAAGTTTTTGTTTTTTTATTTTATTTTATTTATTTATTTGGGTCGCCGACAAGAGCATACTTAAACAAAATAAAAGCACTTAATCTTAAAGGCCAGTGCCCTCTTAATTATGGGTGACCACATCATGCACATTCACTTATTTATACTAGGTTTCTTATGGTACTTGAAGATGGAACAAGCACATGGCCTAACGGATGTTAAGTGGTAACCATTACCTATCACAAAGCATTGCATCGTAAATCACATTTTGTTGGAACGTGCTTTACGATGCAACTTAAGGCATGAAGATGATAAGCCTCTTCCGCCTGTAATTTCAACGGCATCCACACAAAAACTTCAAATCGAAACATAGCACAGCTGCTTCACGGCAGAAATAGGCATAGTGGCAGTACTTCCGCGGACGAGCCCTCCACAAAGAACTCTACTACTATAAATTGATACCTTAACTAAGATTTATATTTTTTAGAAGGGTTACAAAAAGGTCTGCAAATTTATTTTGTGGATCTGTAATTCCCCTGGGTACATAATGAAATTACTACTAGTACCTATGTATAAAACTCTTTGGAGTAAAAATACCTACTAAGAACGTAGGTTAACGTAGTATTTATTGTATCCTCATTGAGCCTCAGTAGTGGTCAACTTGTACCTCAGCTTGGTTCTCAAAGAATTATGACTAAAGCATAGAAGAACTCATAAAATCATTCATGCTCTGAACATCAACTCACACGTATGATCTCTACTTTCTTATGTCCAATATCATCAGTTAGAAAGGGATATTATACAGAGATCAAAAAGTTAATCGTACCAGGACGCTCGAACAAAATTGGATGCAGTTTCATAGAAAACTCGCTTGCAATCGCATTGAGATAAAGTATGCATCCCTTTCTAGCAAATTATATATGGACTTAAGAAAGTAGAGATCAGCCGTATGAGTTGACGTTCAGAGCATAGTGAATTTTAAGACTTCATCTCAAAGAAATAGGACTCTTCATCTAAATAAATCAAAGAGCATATCAAAAAGTATAGTGAAATATGGTCTATTATTTTACTCTTCGAGTGAAAAGTGAAATAAATACTGAGCTAATGCTTCCAGTGCATCATTTATTTTTTCAATTAAATATAATTGCTTATTGGATTTAAGTTAAGTATAATAATGCAGCAAGCTATAGCAACAAGGTATGTCCACAGCTGACTCGTTTTCTCTGCTCTGCAGCGGCTCTGTGTGAATTCAACAATTGTTTCCACATGAAGAACCCATGTGTAGAACCAAAGGAGAGATACCACGGCAAAGTTTTCAACTGGTCTTTGACAAAGTTAGAGAAGGATAAGTTATGAAGACGCAATTATCAATCCTTACGCAGTTTGCATTTTGGAGAGGTCAATCCCTAAGCCTTTGTTATCATTTAAAAGCACGGTTGTTGATATGCTGGCCTTACATTGGAGTCAGGAAAGGCATGGGAAAGGTAACTTTTGAATTGAGTCTGCACGCTATTCTAAAGAAGCTAATACCTGAGGGACAGCAACGTCGGGTTCGGCCGAAGATGCGTTGGCGGAACAAGAATAGCTTCTAGCAGATAGGGTGGTGGGACGTAGATGTTTGGAAGTCTATGAGTTAGACCTTTGTCTAACAGTGGGACAAGAAGGGAAGGTAATATGAGATATAATGGATATAATACGCTAGGATACATAATGATCGGTAGGTACCCGAAGATCTGGTGGTGATATCTCAAAATAAATCATTATTTCTGTTTAGTGAAGGCACCGATAAGTGGACATACGTGAAGTTGGCTCTGAACATACTAGGCGTGATTGGCTGTGTATGCATCATGATCATACTCACACTATGGGCTCTCGGTAAGATGGTGGAATGTACCCTAATTCACACCTACCGGCGCGCGTCGCGCGTCGGAAGACTCGGAAGGCATCGAAGCGCATTTTAAAACATGCCTGAGGAAATTTAAACATCCACAAAGCAGTTAAGTTCCTTATTTGCATGTATCATGTACAATATCTACATACGGATCTATTTATGTCAGTGTTTGACAAAGCTTAGAGCTGCAAATAAGGAACTTAATTGCTTTGTGGATGTTTCAATTTCCTTTAGCATGTTATAAAATTCTCTCCGATGCGCGACGGTAAGTGTGAATCGAACATAATAGCTATTATGTTATTAAAGCTACATTATTGTTAGTAAAGTAGCGATACCCAGATTTAGAAATAAATAAATGAGCAAGCAAATAAATAGGCCCGTGGTGCACTTTGCTGTATAACAAACGGCTAAAGCTCTGGCGGCCAGCTGAAAGCGGCATAGCACACCCTTAGGCTGCCTGTCCATTGACGCGGAGCGAGGCAGCGGAGCGGAGCGAGCGAGTATTGGGGAGCGGACTTGCGGACTGTGTCTGTTTTCGTGCTTTCATGAGAGTAAATCCAGTAGGTAGGTTGGTTATACTGGACCAGCAAAGTAGGTAGGTACTTGTTGGAGATAATTTAATAAGTTGTCCAATGATGGACAATGAATCCTTGTTTTCCATCAAAGAGCCACAGATCAATTCGTGGAATATTATCAACTGTTTTTTTTTCACCGCATGTATGTTACCTATTTGTATGCATGCTAGAACTATGCCTTTTATGAATACTAGATAAAAAAATACTAGACTTGTTCACGACTCTACGTAGGGATTCTAAATTAAACGCTCTATCCCTTTATTTTAACCACCAAAGGTTCATTTTCATGAAAGCCTTCGTTATTACTCTCGTACGCTAGGTATACAAGGAACAGGAACACCAACCTTTCAAACAATTAGTTTCGAGAACTTAAAAATATTTCTTGTATCACACCTTTTAAACCGAAACACACCGAAACAATGAATTTGCTGGGTTTCAGTTCTCGGCAGAAATAGGCATGGTGATGGAAATAGCCGGCTACCAGTGGTAGTACATTCCCAGATGAGCCTTAAAAAAGAGCTCTAAGTACCTAATACTACGTTTTATGTTGCAATAAAATACTGATAACCTACTAGAGATGTGCCGACTATGTTTCTATCTGGCCGACTAGCCTGTCGTAAAGAGGCCGACTAGTCGACCAAGCCGATCATGATTTCGGGAGTATTCGACAATTTTCATGACGCTTGAATCGCGCGCAAGTCTGCGAGCGTGTCGAACATGTTTAGCTCGCATTATTTCTTGATTTTTGCCTTTGAACTGGTCAGAGTGGTGTTTTTATGTATAAAAATAAATACATTAATCGTATTGTGCATCAAAGTGATAGAGCTCAATTAACACTTAATCATGTCAATAAGATGAGATTGTGATCAAGAAATACATACAAAGTAAGAAGCCGAATAGTCGGCGCTCTTTGCTGAATAGTCGCCGACTACATAAGTGCGTCGTCGGCTTTACCGACTAATGGCCGACTGGTCGGAACAACTCTAATATTTAAGCAGAAATAAATAAAATATCTGCTGTGCGTAAAAATTAAATGCCTACGGTGCATGTTCGTGTTGCCCGATGCAAAGCAGACTCCTCTGAATGAATAATCTTTGGCTGATACGTCAGCCAACTCAAAATTCTGTCAATCACCTTCATCAGAGTTTAGATGACTGCTGTCCTGAGGACAAGCTACGTCTGCTGACCATTTGTGTTTTCAGCACAAAAACCGTTACCGCTATAAATTTTCTTTATTTAATAAGCATCGATATATAAGTTACAGTTACTACGATGTTAATAAGTTAGTACTTTCTTTCAGAGATGATATTCCCCGAGCCGGACGTTGCGATCCCCATCAAGAACTTCATAGTTGCTTTGCACAAAAATAAAAATACCACAATGCTTAGGCAGTCGGGCAGCAATTGGGACGAAATATTGGCACATTTATACTTATAATTAAGTACAATAAAACTATGTGATTCAATAAAACTTTGTGTTGTAAGTGACAGTAGGTAAGTTCTACCTCGTTCGAACCATCTTCGGAACCCAAGCATATATCTCTCTTCTTATTAGGGGAGGCGTATATCCAGCTGTGAACTGATATAGGGTGTAATTGTCGTTTTTGTTTCTAAAAAATAAACTTCAGTTTTAGTGGCTATGTTTTTACAACTTATAAGAATTTAAAAAAAGTAATGAATATAAAATACTAGCTGCCCCGACAGACGTTGTCCTGTCTCAAAGAGGGTATCGAAGATAAAGAAAGGATAAAACGACAACGACAACCACTACCCTACCCTACCCCTACCCGTACCCCTACCCGTACCCCTACCGGTACCCTACCCCTGCTCCTACCCTACCCTAACCCTACCCCTACTTTAAACATCCTATGTCCGTCTCCTAGTTCTAAGCTACCTCCCTACCAATTTTCAACCAAATCGGTTTAGCCCTTCTTGAGTTATAAATAGTGTAACTAACATGACTTTCTTTTAAAATAAATAGTCTAAAAAAATATTACTTCACATAATGACTTATCTACTTACTGTGATATTAATTTGTTCCTAAACTGAACCACTGTTGGCATTAAAAAAATACTATTAAGTTTCGCCTATCATATGTAGTAACTAATTATGTTATTATAGAATACATAACTATTTTAGTGCCCCAACGGGGCTCGTGTTGCAGACTAAACTTAAACTAAGAACAGCTTCTGTATATACCTACCACATGAAGCAAAAAAGTAAATGAAAATAAATATGAATATGCGGCCGTGGTGACCTAGTGGGATGTACCCCGACTTAAGATCTAGAGGTCTTTGGTTCGAACCCCAGCCGTGCACAAATGAATTTTTCGTTTCGAAAAATTTTTGTGCTGTTACCACGAGCTCGAAACGGTGAAGGAAAACGTCGTGAGGAAACCGGCATGCCTTCGAACTAAAAAAGAAAGGTTATGTGCTAGGTTAGTGTTCCAATAAAAAAGCGGCGATGGGCTTGCAACCTGTCACGTGGAATGCTATCTGTTTGCAAAAAGTGGGCATGTATCGAACGTAATGTTTGGACTTGCCTCTTACTATCCTTTATCCTTTACCCTTTAGGGTATCCTCAATAGATTTGCGTACTGACCAATATATATAGATATCCATAATGGGGAAAAAGTCGAAAGTATGAATATGAAGGAGTGTTGGCTATTCAAACATATCAACCACCAACCAATGATAAGTAATACCTAGATATAAATGAAAAATAACTTCAACCACCGACTTAAAGACGGTGGGTAATCATTAGGTCAATATTGTCTCGGTAATCAATTAACTGGGTTCGTTTTATTCCATTGATAACTGCTATTTGAATAATCATTAACGTAATAGCATACCAACGAGTCGATTACATTGTAAGTTTGTAGATAATTTCAGATCAACTTTATGTTGGTGCTTACTTTGTACGAAATAAGCACCTACTATATTAGCTTCCGCCCGCGGCTTCGCTCGCGTGGTAAGATTTAAAGTACCTTTATGTTATTTCTGGGCTAGAATTATACGTCGTAAAAATACAGATCAATTCGTTGAGTACCTACCATACCATACCGTATCTATCCGTTGAGTTTTGGCGAAAGAAGGATATATTTCCAAGTTTTTTACAAACGTTCGACTTTATCATATTAGCTTCCTTAATCTATGATGTTAGGTAGGTATAGGAATAGGGTTCCTTCGGCCAGGTGGAGTGCCGATTTGAGAAAGCCTGCTTGTAGAAACTGGATGCATCGAGCTGAGGACAAAGTGCAATGGTACTCATTAGATGAGGCTTAAGTGTAGCAGAGGACTGCTACAGGCTGTGATGATTATGATGATAGGAATCTATATCACATCTTTTTTTAAACTATCGTTTTAAAATACTAGTAGGACTCATATACCTGTGAGTTTACGACTTATAAGCTGCTAGTTATGTACTGGGTGGTTGTATGGTTGCCTGGAAGAGATCGCTTTTAGCGATAAGGCTGCCAATTGTGTTGCCTTCGTAATGTAAATTTAAAACGTTGACAATTCAAAGTGTATCTACTATAATGAATAAATAACTACTGAATAAAAATATTTTTTACTTTACTATTAGGTTACTTACCTACTTAATGCACAGACTATGTTACTGTTATTTTCTTTGTATGAATGTGGTGATCAATAAAGTGTTAATTAACTATCTATATATCTACACGTCTGGTAACCGAAAATCGAAGCGTTTGAGACGTGGTGTTGGAGTAGAATGTTGCGTTGGTATACCGTGGACAGCAAAAAGAACTAACAAATCCATCCTCGAGCAACTGAACATCAAAACTAGACTCTCCGCTGTTTGTTAACAACGAGTCCTTAGCACAACTTACAACTTACTTAACCTTGACAAACTGGTTGTGGTGGGAAAGATAGATGGAAAGAGATCTCACGGACGATCACCCAGCCGTTGGTCTGACCAAGTCAAGGCGCTGGCGGGGCTCCTTTTGACTGCCGCAAGCCGAAGACAGAACAGCATGGAAGCAGCTCATCAATACCTCAATAAAAGTATTTCAAGACGGGCACGACCTTCAGCAATGAAGAATACGAGGAAGAAGAAGAAGAGATGGTAACATCAATTTTCAATACACTGCATATTATTATAACTGGCCTCATAGCTTAGAAGCTCTGACTTCTGAGCTGCAGGTTTCGTGTTCAGCCCAGGACAAAGATTTGTGTGGTGAAATGAAAATGCATGTTTGTATCATAATTTTCCTACCATTCTTCACAGCATAAAAAGTAAGTAGGTAAGTACGACATACCTAAAAAAAATCAAAAACACAAAAATCCTTTTTTCCCCTCAGATTTAATTTTTCTAATACATATGTTCAATACCCTGTCTCTACCTTTCTCATAGAGCCTCTGCTTTAAGTAGGTATCTAATTTAAGTAGAACTTATTACCTATTTATGGACCTTATTACCTACATAACTTATTTTGTAAAATTTCTACTCTTCTATATCCAATCAATGCTCTATGTAATTTATTTACCATTTCGATAGGTTTCGGAGACTAGGTTGTCTAGACTGAGTAGCAATGGAATAAACCGTATAATTTGATATCGTGTAGGTAGACCAACCAAATCCATTTATTTATCTGGGCTTGATAAGCTAAATCAATAAGTAGATAGATACAATTAGTAAACCAGCTCACTCGTTGCTAAAGCTTTGCGAACAGGATAAGAACAATTGAAATATCAAAATGGATGGAGCTGCTACGCTGAAAGCTATTTCTTCAGCTTGTTTTGGAGGTACCTAATTACTTTTACTATGTCCATGTGTTTATAAATACTTAAATAATGTAAAAGGAGTAGGTCCCAGCCATCATAATGCTCGATACTTCATCATCATCAGCCTATAGCAGTCCACTGCTGGACATAGGCCTCCCCTAATGAGCCATTGCGCCCCTGCTGAGCTCGATGCATCCAGCTTCTACCGGCAGCCTTTCACACGATACTTTTGAAGCTCAGGACAGGGCGCAATGGCGCTCATTAGGGGAGGCCAATGTCCATCAGTGGAGTGCTATAGGCTGATGATGATGAAGTATCGCGCATTAGTAGGTATAGATAATAAATAAATAAATAAATAATGCTGGACACTATCACACAGCATCATGTAGCCCCAAACTAAGCAGAGCTTGTATTATGGGAACCACATGACTGATAAACTATATGGATTTTTTTTTTTGTAAATACACACTTATTATACATAGAAAACACCCAAACCCGAAACAAATTTGCAATTTGCAGAACTTACAAACATTTGTCTCGCTGCGGGAATTGAACCCACAACCCTCTGCGTCTCAGGCGGACCTTCGTCCACTGCGCCACAGAGGCCGTCAATTTGTGTCTACTACCCATAGATAGTATGGGTAGTAGACACAAATTATGTACCTACTACCTAGACCTACCTACAGATATTTATATTTACTTACTGCTTTTCCTGTGAGATAGGCCGACTAGGCTAGCTAGAGGATGGTGTAGTGCTGGGCAAGCTTACAGAGATAAGTGTTTTCGTAGGAGTTTAATAGCGATCACAAGTGTAAAAACCACTTGTGAAAAGAAAGGATAAGCCGGAAGTGGTCTCTGTTCTGTGTCCCAACATCGGAAATAGGGTATCTGTGTTAGTAGTCTTTACTAATGAACAAAGCACCTGTAGTCCTACTGGTTGGACTATTTTAAGATGGCTCGACTTTAAAGGACTGGTCGTTAAGGGTTACCTATAACCTGCGATCCCCAACCCGCATACCCAGCGTGGTGATTATGGGCATTTCCCCCTTCTTTTAGGGGAGGCATATGTCCAGCAGTGGACTGAATAGTATAGTAGTAATACTGGGATGTACGGGGTTCCCCCCATCTTCGGAACCCAAGCCAACCTCACCTGCACGTGGTGCACCCTGCTAAACAACGAACGGGGCTCTGGCGACCGGCTGATTACACAGCCTACATAGGCACAGCTAAATCCCTTGGCCACCGACGGGCAGCAGCGTCGGTGGTGCGAGAAGCTTTGCCCTGCGATCCCCAACCCGCATACCCAGCGTGGTGATTATGGGCATTTCCCCCTTCTTTTAGGGGAGGCATATGTCCAGCAGTGGACTGAATAGGCTGGTGTTGTGAAACAGGCGTACTAGAAACGCAATGTAGGTACTCTACGTGAAACCAAGGATGGTAAAGGGATCGCCGGGGGTCCGGGTAACAATTAATGGGTATGACCCAAATCCTATTAAAATTTCATTTTAAAATTTTCACAGGTTCACCATCGGATTTTTATCATCTGCTGCCTTTAGGGGAGCAACTTTCCAACTCAGCTGCTGACCACTCCAAGGTGTTATGGGAAATTTATAATATGTCAATAATAAGTATTGTCGTGTGCGTCGTCATTGTAGTGGCTTTTGCAGTGTTCACTAAGATATATTAAGTGTTAAAATAGATGAATATATATATATATAATATATTTATTTTTAATTAACCCGCATCCGCGCGTCCCACCCACTGCTAGGCAAAGGTCTCCCCCAAATTCCTTATAATATAAATGAATATATGATAATAATATAATATAAAGATGACCCGGTGTACTTCGTACCACCAAATTGATTTGCAATCCGAAGTGGCATTTCCGTTACATAATTACCAATTTCATTTTTAGGGTGAACCGAACCGGTCAAACGAACCCTTATGGTGCCTAGATGCATAAGATTGCAAGTAAAAAAAATATTTTCATTTTCATCCCCAAAAGATCTAAATTATGAAACGTAAATTTTTACTTTCTTAAACTGGTGCTAATAGGTCGGGTGGCACATCATAATTATGAAAAGGGTCAATTAGTCCAGTTCAAACCAGTGTTTAATTTTTTATACGATGCATGGTTTTCATTTTATGATCAAAATTGTCCAAAAAATGACGCCCCCCTAATCTCCGAAGTTTGCAAAGCGAGAAATTTGAAACTAATATAAGTTAAAGAATAATATCTATATTTTAGATGAAAATTATAGCAAACTCCCAACCTATAACAGTTTTTTATAAAACTCCAAATATGGTTTTGTAGAAACCTCAATAAATGTAAGGACTGCTGTGGTCAAGCTATAAAGCAAGTTACACGGTCAAATATGGTGTTATGTGAAAGGCCCTAATTAGCCCATTTTAAAGCCGGTTCTATTTTGTGTTAATTATGAAGAAACCTTACTAATTAGAATCGCACACCATTGACGTCACCCGTGGTGGGCGAGTCATCGCACTTCACCGGTCTTGTTTTTTTATTTTTTTTATTTGCTTTTTTCTACATCACCTCTAAATCAGAGCGATCAAAACAACATTAAAATTATTATAATCGGTTGAGCCATTCGGCTTTTGCGAGACACAACCATGGCAATTGATTTTTATACTTATTATTATACCTACCTATGTACCTAGAATATATATATTTTTCAGATAATTCTGTAGGTACTTATTTGCTTACGTTACGTAGGTTTTTCGAATTTTTACAATATGTACCTAGTGCAGGTAGGTTCCGACTATAAAAACTGTGGGCCAGTAGGGAAGATGTAACAGTATCTAGGTGTAGCTCGGGGGAAAAACACCCACAGAAATTAATGAGGTTATTCACGATTATACCCGGTTATACCCTCCTCGGGTAAAGTTTCGAGTTCAAAACTTATTAATCCCGCTCGATCCTATGCAATAGTTGCGTCAACTTATAGAAGTCGATTTAAAAGGAAAACATTTCTCGATACACCGTCGTTGCCGTCATTAGTACCTACCTACTATAATATAGCCTACCATACTCATAATAATCAATAATAATGAACTCATGATGCAATATTGGTAACCTAATGGATTTATTAATTAAAACATGATAGTTGATTTACAGTAACTTTATTTAACTTGAAATAAAAAATATAATACAATTAAAGTTTGCAATAATAACGCGCCGGCCGTGCTATATCCTACTATAAAACTTCAACACTCTTCACTCAACTGTAACTCTTATTTCTAATAAGGCTACCCTTAAATTCTACCACGTTCATACATTAGGGCGCATTCATGCATAAAGCAGATCTTAAATCTTGAAGACGCTTGTCTACCGGTGAAGTCGCTCGGCATATCTGAAGGAGACTTGCAAAAACTAAGGAAGGCTTATACCCAGCTGTGGGTGACCCGGCTAAGATGATGATGATGTCTACCGGTAGATACTATGGATTGCTTGAAATATCTCCAGACAGATAATTTGATTTTTGTGTTAATATTTCACATGCCTGGTACTGTACTCAAGATGGGCAGCTGCTGTAAATTTTACCATTTCTACTGTAAATAAATTGACAACATGATGATTTTTGTTTCATTTTGGTGTTATTCATTTAAGGTGTTTTCGAAAAAATCTAACCTATACAACAGGAGAGTTACCTAGCGCGGATAAAAACCGGTATACGCGTGGTTACCTGTTTCATTCATGAATGCGCCCTACTGGGCCATCATTGCATTAATTATTGCTTTGTATAGATTGCGTATATATGCGTTGACAAACAAGACTATGTACTTACGGATTCAACTTTACACGTAGGTAGTAAATAAAAATTATTCTCCACATTAAAATGTGTACCACTGGCTGTAAAATACCAACAAATCTAGCGTAAATGTTTACATAATGTACTACTTATTATTATATAATTTATATTTTCAATAGCTCGGTTTTTTATATTAGCAGATTTTTCTATTGGAATAAACTATCCAGTACAATCTTACCATAAATACTTATTTTTCTAAGTACAGTAAAGAAATATTACGTTGAATGTTATGTAAATGTTAACCTAAGTTCTGGGTCGATCCGTAGGTAAATCCAGCCATGTGGGCATTACAATTCTTATTAAATAATTAATCAAAGTAAATAAATTATGCACGATACTAAAATATATTAAATATATTGTAAACAATAATGCTATGCATTCAAAAATAAAATAAAATACACGTATGTATGTACTATTTTGCCGTAAGAGTAATTTTGAGTATTTCTAGCATATTTTGATGAACATTATTGCTGTATTATTCTTTGCTATTCACTCTTGGGCTATATATTACTTGAATAAACAGTTTGAATTTTCTATACTAGCAATTTCCATACGATAAATGAGCACTAAAATACGCAATTATATTATTATTTGCATCTTTTTATTTTACAATACTTATGTTGTCTAAGTACAACATAAGTATTGTATTGTAAGAAGTCCAAGTGCGAATCTTTTTCGTACAATTATCTACATCTATTTCTATATCACGGTTATTTGATCATTTGCAGTAAATTATTGACTGGGGCAAAACAAGGCACATTATATTTATTCTTAACACGTTAACTGCGGGCCTCGCTCATGACACGTTGAGTGCTGAAAACACAACGGCGCCTAAGCATAATGTCAAGCGCATGGCGCTTAGCGTCACGTTCGACACCCGCAGTAAAGTGTTAATCATGTAGAAGTGGCATACTTTGCCAACGCTAACGTAGACTTAAGTAGTAGCTAAAGTGTACATAACTATTAACTAAAATAATACTTATTTGAAAGACAAATATAATCTTGATATAATTTTAGTCAGCAGATATTTGAAGGTAGGTATTTATAATCCAAGTTAGCTTAATCATTGATTCAGTTTCAGTGTAAATTAAATTCAGTTCACAATTTTTATAGTATTTTAGTAAATGAAGTACTACATCGTTTAAAAAATTGTTGTGGTATTGGGTGTTATGGTAGTACATGTTCTCTATATCGAGTTGTGTTTTCTGCACTCAAAGTGTACCCACCATTATACAGGAGAAATGTGAGGAGTATATGCACATATTGACTGTTAAGTATTATGTTGTTCATTATATCATAATCTACCTTCAAATTTCCGCTGACTATTACTAACACAAGCAAATAACTTCGTGAATAAAGATTTTCTCTTATGATATGCTAATGATATGATAAAAAACCTACACTGGTACCAGCCAGTTGCCAACTGGCTTACCGCGATGTTATTCAATTCAGAGACTGCTAAAAGGTGCCCACAGATTTGAAGTTAGCTTTTAGGTACCGATCACTTTTCTTTATGGTACTTGAAGATGGAACAAGCACATGGCCCACCTGAATGAACCATTACCTATAACAAAACATAGCATCGTAGATCACGGTTTTTGTTAAGTAATAGCAATATCTAATCATCATCATTCGCAGCCCGACTTCACCCAATGCTGGGCATAGCCCTCTGTGTGTGCTTATCTCCAAGGTTCAAAGCTCGTCTCATTCAATTTCTGCCTACGATGGATGCAATATCGTTCATCCATCTTGCTGCTGGATGACGAGGTTTCTATACCACGTTCTTGAATGCCATTCAATTATTGTAATAGCTACACAATCATAGTTTTACAAGATTTCCCGTTAGTTATCGCTTTTAACGAGAGATATTTGGACCGTAGACCGCCCTGTAAGACCAGCGGGGTGATTGGCTATCTCTGTTGCAAACAAAAATGATTGACACCGATCCTGTTTTAACAAACTGTGACAGTTTGTCAATTGACGTTCATTGAATTTCGACGGATGAAATGTCAAAGTTTGTAAAAACAGGATCGGTTTCAATCATTTCTGTTTGCAACAGAGTTAGCCGATCACCCCGCTGACCGCAGGCGAACAGTAAATCTATGGTCTTCTTATCAAATCAATGCGGCGTCGTGATTTTGAACGGAATAACAAAAAACATCGCGGTGAGCCAGCGAACATAAAGCGCCCTGTATACAGTGATAGTTTGACAAAGTTGGTCGAACTTTTCCTCATTATACAAGCGCGTCAAATTTGACAAACAATTTCATTGTTACAGGTCGCTTAAATAATCCGTTTCCTTTGAATCACAGCCACATACAACAGACGAATCTTGAGCCAGATGTGTTTTATGGAATATTTTATAATATCCCTAAAAATTACGACATAGCCGAGATTTTAAACCGCGATCTCCCCATAAATAACGGGACATTAAGTGTGGGTTAACTCTTAAAATTCTAAATGATCATTAATTTATATTACTTGAATTATATGTAGCTCGATAGAAAACAATATGTCAGTCTCAAGAAGATAACGTAACTTTATGGCTGTAAATCAATAGAAACTCGTCTAAATAATTTATTTTACTCCTAACATGCAATACAGTTTACTTATCTAAATCACTACCAGTATTTCGTTAAGGCATACAACTGAATATATTTCATTATATTGTCAGATCTATCAGGAAGCATGTAACCTTATAATTAGTAATTGATTTATTTATTGACATGCAAGACATTGCTCTTTAGATGTCTATACTACTGTTGGGCGATCACGCAATTCAACCTATCGTTGGCGTAACGAAACATGTTGGCCAATGACAAAGCGTTATTTTAAATCTACGCTTTCTGATTGGCCAAAATATTACGGCTACGACATGAATACTTTTTCGACTTCGTGATCGAGCCTCTATATTGTAAAAGTTCAGTTCTAAAGCATTACACTGGATCATATTTTAGAACTGATTTTTTAATGTATAAATTGACAAGCACAACGTAGTTAATTTTTGTTTGGACTACCAAAATGATTCAATTGAAATGTACGCAATGTTTTGATAAAAATTCGTAATAATTAATGTGGTATATTTGGAATGTTATCTGCACTTCTAAGGCTATATATATGATTGGCTTAAAGTGTATTAAAAACAAAATATGAAAGCGCCTAATTAAATTAACTTTACAAGCCATTTCAGCAAACTACAAAAAATTTAAGGTTGTAACACATTATGTTGTTGACCTTCGGGAGAAGGACCCTTTTGGGAAAACAAACGAATAGTGTTCAAAATAAAATTGTAACCGCCGAATCAAATAATATTTGCTCTAGAAAATAATGGTTTAAAAACCACGGTCATTGTATTATTATGTATACAATATGTGTAGATGCTATCTTATTAACTTAGTTATTGCTTGTCAATGCATACTTATAAATAAAGGACTATATCTAGCACCTGTATCTGTTCTAAACAGATTTATTTGAACTCATTTCATCGTTGTCACCTTGCTTTGCATACAAGCATTTTGTTCGAAATAAGCCAGATTAAGATAACTACATTACATTGTATTAAATAATAAAAATAACTATTTAAGTATTAAAACCTTCAAAATAATACAAGAACGTTTCCAAAAATGAATTAAGTACCAAATAATTAGGCAGAAATTAATCTAAATCTAAAATTTAAGACCAAGTATAACGACATTAACCAAATCTTGAGTATTTTGAAATATTAATTTAAAAAAAAATAGAAGCATAATCACTTACATTAACAGCAAAACGCAGAAGTTGTACGAAGTCAATCAAATTTAGACATTAAACTCTATTAATATAAATGAGTACTCCTATTCGTAAAACTACGTAACTCAAACCACTCGAAAATTCGCAAAACTGAATACATTCAAATTTACTTTATATTAAAATGTAGTAAAATGTATTAATCCTAAATTCTACCTTATAGTCAAGTGCACTTAATGAATCTCACTACGTTCGTTCCACTGTTTAGAGTTTTCATTAGACATCTTATACCTACTGAAGATCGAAAGGTTCATGTAGAATGTACCTGAATGCTAAAAAAAGGGCATTCCATAACCTAAGAGTATTCTTTAGTACCTGAATGCTATAAAAAGGGCACTCCATATACGAGCTATGAGTATTTTTTACATGATAACGGCGTGAGAAATACTTTATAGGTGGTCAATTTATTGGAATAATGAGTAACAGTGACTATAGTCAGTTAAATATAGGTCAAAGAACCATAACTAAAGCATAGAAGAAGAATCAAAATTTATTCAAGCTCTGAACATCAACTCATACGGCTGATCTCTACTTTCTTATGTCCATATATCATTAGCAGGAAAAGGATGCATACTTCTCTCAATGCGACTTCAAATTAGTTCAAAAAGAAAACCGTACCAGGGCGCGGGAATAAAATGCTATGCAGTGTCATAGAAATGCCCTGGTACGAAGTCGCAGTAATCGCATTGAGGCAAAGTATTCATCCCTTTCTAGCAAATTATATATGGACAAGAAAGAGATCAGACGTTTTCTTATATATCTGTGATATAGGTTGATACCCGAGATATTTGACGACCAAATTAGATTTCGTCATCGTCATTTTACGTGATAATCAATGATATTTCGTTCAGTCAACTATTATGCAATAGGCTAGATGACTGAAAAATTCTAATTAGTCCGTTATTTACATTATTAAAAAATATTGGACATGTATTTTTCTTTTGTCAATTAAACTAAAAATGACAAAGATATAGTGCGTTGAAGTTCCGCGTGACGTCACGGGTAAGTACACTTTTTACATACAAGTGACGTCACGAGCCCACACTCCCGAACTTTGACGCTCTATAACTTGGTCGATTTCCATTGATTTTAAAACAAAAAAAATACGTGTCCAATATTTTTTGATTATCTAATTGACGGACTAATTAGAATTATTATTTTTCTACCCAGGCATCATCCCTATTGGGACAAATGAACGAAAAATTGTTGACATAATCACGAGTCATCACCACTTTTTTGACTTTTTAATAATGAAATTATAGTAGATAGTTGATTGACACACCTATTCCTATTTTTTTGTAAACTGGCCGTCGATCATGATTATTTCAACCTGACGTATAAGCGTATAGTTATTCTATTTCACGAAGGCGGGTTTGCCTTGGTTGTAGTAGTGAAGTGTATCGATAGTAAAGTTGTTGTGTGCGTAAAGTCAATATTGACGCAGGTATTAGTGCCGTCCGCAAAAAATATATAATAATTTTTAACGGACTTCAAACAGGAGGAGGCTATCTAGTATTACAAAATAGTATTCAACTTTCCTTTAGGTGTAGTGAGCTAGGCGGCTGAAACTTATTTCTCAGATAGGTCTACACCTAGGAAGCCTATAATATCTGAATTGGCGTACTGCGGAAAAAAATATTTTTTCAAAGTATTAATCTTGTGAAAATTCCGATTTTTCACGTTATTTTGTCTAACTAGATGTCATTTTCGCACATTTGATAGCGTTAATGACATTTCTGACGTTGTTTTGTTTTGATATGGCCAAACGCCAAAATTGCCATAATCTGATAATGACAATGACATTTCGTTGTTTTCTCGGCTGTTTTATACTTGACTATACTTGATGCTAGCGAAATTGTGGAATCTATCCCAGAAGCCATTTAATAAAGATGTGAAGTGAACTTGTGGACGCTTTACCACTGAGTCTATAAATAAAAGAAGGAGAAGAAATTTTACAACTTTTTCAAATAAATCCTTTCCGCAGCAAAAGCGACAGATAGGTTGGTAGGTACTTTTGAGTTTGAGTAGTCATAAGTAGGAGATTTACCCACCCCAGTACTCCAAATTCTTTAACACAGCACAGTTCTTACGCTAACACCCGTAGCTGCAGCTGTACACTGCACATTATTTCTGAGGTGAGAAAAATCACAGTTAAGCTCTGCGTGTTAGAGGGTAAATTAAAAATTGCTTTTTCAAGATTTGGTAAACACCAGCCCTATGACCCTAAGCTCATAATAAAATATAATAAAAATAAATACTTGACCACGAACAACTTTACGCTGAGTGAGGTTACAATAAACACTAGTGACTCGGACCGTGTCCCAGCCGAGACTGAGAGCTTCTGAGCTTACGCACACTAAAACAATGTGCAATGCACTAAAACAAACATAGAAAAACGACTTCGTAAGATAGAACTACTATAACAAAAAATATTAGCCAATAACAAAGCGTTATTTTGGATATATCCTTTCTCATTGGCCAAAATTTTACGTTTACAATACTAATATTTGTTCGCTAGTCTTCGTGATCCTCCTCAGTAAATTACTACACGAATTTTGAAAACTCTAAACATTTCCAAACAATGCAGACACGTATACGCATGTAGGTCATATATTAGTCGATATGAGCACGATATTTCTTTAATTTTGACTTATATTATGCCAAGCATAAAAACAAACGAATCTACCTAAGTAGGTTATCTAGGAGCAAATGACTAGCTATGTCATTTCGTTTTGCAGCCGATAAGTGACTGTGTCCATCTAAAGCGAACTCGCAGTTATATACGTCGTGGGCTCGACTGTAGCGGGTGAGCTTTTCTATACAACTCGGTTAGTTTGAGATCTAATAGTAATTAGGTTATGCTGTAACCTCACTCCCACTGTCGAGACCACACTGCCTTATTCATCGACGAATTGTACAAAGGCATAACGCCGCTCTTGCGATGTATAGTCGCGGTGTGAGAGCCTTTAACTTCATAATTCATCAGGAACTCAGATTTTGGGGTTATCGGGACAGTATTATCTCATGGACGGAGATTACATTCTACTTTCCATTTGAACATCAATAATTTGTATAACTTGAAGGTGATCGAGCGACCGCGCGGTCATAAACGCGCATGAAACAGCAACAATGTACACAACTCATAACGTATCTATTATCCTCTGAAGTTGACTGCAAGTACCGATGTATAATCTTTTCACGAGAGAAGTCGAGTCGTTTGCCGTGCCTAACTTCAGGGGGTTATAGATCCGTTGTGACACCAATACGAGTATGTAAATTGGTCAAATGAGTATCACGTGAAGGGTTCCGTAGCCAATAAAATCCGTGCATTTCAATACAGCAGTTTTGTAGTTGAGTTACTCTAGTCTTATCATTAGCCACTGTGCAAAATACAAACGTAATATAATTAGGTATATTTTACATTTGAAAGATGCAGCTTAGTTTAGTAATGTTATTGCACGTTAACACAGATTCATGTTTAGTTCTGTTTTCTTTGGTAATAAGGCTTACAGTCATGACGAAAGACACTTGTTTTGACTACGGAACGCTAGAAATTTGTGTTTAGATGGTGTGCGTGTTTTAAGCACTAATTATTGTTAGTTGTAATTAAGTATCACAGTAGGCTACTGCCTAAAAGCCTCATAAACGCGATTCAATTAATTTAATTGCTAATTATTTAAATTATCAAATCCTAAGTTCCGACGACATTTTGGTCATTTCTATGTACTTTCTAAAAGTTGGTATTCAACTGGACTGGATATTGTACAAAACGTCTTCCTTGAGTATATCTTTCTTTTTACGCACACAAATGACTTATAATTTATTTATAATGTAAAAAATAATGCACTAATCTATATTATTCGAGTGTTTTTATAATGGAAGCATCAACAATCCGTCAATTCCTTTAGTGCTAAGTATATCCGCCTAAGCTTATTTTAATGCGCTTACATTTGAGATCTAAATTGCTTGAATGTGTGCTGAATATCGTTGTATTAGGTACGTGTTAAAGTCAAAAATATTCAAGCAATTTTGATCTCCATAATAATGGTCCATCTTTTACAATTTGATATAATGACACAATCATTGTGCAGCACACAACCTCGATTTAGAATCGTCACTATGATTTCGAGTCGAAGATTAAAGCGCAAAGTTAAGACTATAAAACTTGGAAGTACTTTTTTGGAATTATGGAAATGTCAGTCTTAAACAATAGAACATAAATTACGTACTGAGTTTGGTTGTTCGCGTAATTGTTTGCAAAGACCAACATTTTGACTCATTAATTGATATTTTACTATGAATTTAAGTATTAGCATTGTCAGCCTCAACGTAAATAAAAAAAATAAAAAGTAAAATAAAAATAAAAATATAAAATAAATTTTATTACACAAATAGGGAAAGGAGAAATCCCTTTAACGAGACAATAATGGATAAAAAATTGTTAAAATTAATAAAAATAATATTAGAAATATTGTGTTCTGTACGCCTAAACTGCGCAGTCAAAAATCTTGGCCTCAACAAAGTTCATGATCATCCTAAGATACCATGATACAATATCAAAATGAGTATTTAAAATGTCATGGAAATAACTTATAACTTAATAAGTATATATATGGTATAGCTTCGCAATGTAAAGTTTCGCTACCTACTAAGTCTCGCAATAGCAATGCCTCTAATGTAGGTATTGGAACAGCCAAAATGATGGAGATTCAGCCGATGAAACAGCACCTGGAACGAAAAAGAACGATGTAATTCTTTATAATTACAATAAGTATACACTAGCACGTTGACTGTGGGCCTCGGACTTGACTACACGCTATTTCAGCACTCGAAGCGTTAGAAACAATGTACAAAAGTGAGCGTAACCCCTTTAAAGGAGCTTTCTTACTGCAAACCTTTGTGTATAAAGAGAAGATTTAAGTCCAGAAGTCAGTTGATCCTTACGCAATAACGCCAAAACGACCAGACCAATTTAGAGTAAACTATTTTTTCTAGTGTACCCGAAGATGGCACAAGCACAGTGACTGATGTAAAGCGGTAACCATCACCTATCACAAAGCATCGTAGGTCACGCTTGTTTGAACTTGCCCTACAATGCATCGCCCTGAGTCCATCCACTTGAGGCATGAAGGCAATAAGCCTATTGTTTCACCGGCACACACACCCTTCAAACCGAAACACAGCAATGCTGCTTCACGGAATAAATAGGCATGGTGCTAGTAATTCCCCGGACGAGCCTTTCACAAAGACGTACTACTAAAACTAATTAACACACGATTAACACATATGTTACCTTTTATCAAGGAAGCTATTTTTTAGTCGTCTTATCTAAAAACCCTAACCTACAACGAAACTGAATCCTTACTCAACGTAATAAAATGAATTGTCACATTGTACCATACTACTTAACTGGTGCTTAATATAGCCACTTTCTCTGGTGTATCTCCCACCTACTCGCACCAAAATCAAACTCACACTCTCTCAACACCTATCCCACCTACCTGCCCATCTGTGCTTTATATAAAGCCTTATACCGTGCCTGAATTATCAGGAACCACACTATACGATCTCTCTCACGCACACAAACTCGCACTCTTACACACTTCACACGTGGGTTATTCCTGTGATAATCACACTCCCAAGAAACTGGAGAGCACAGGATAACCCACACACACACAAACAGATACTCACTCTCATACTTTTCACATACACCCCCTCACACTACACCCATATACACAATACACATTTGCCAATTTCATTATTAGTTAGTTTTAAAAAAGCTTCTTGCTTCCTTTTCTCTGTTTGTTATCTTGTTCTATCATTGTGAACTGTTAGTTACTCCTAGTTAATACGTACAGTCAGCTTAAAACAATTTATCTATTTGGCTATCAATGGAGGAAGACCTTGGTGACTTGTACTACAGGTTTTATAAACCTCTCACAGGCACCAGTTTCTTGCAAAGTTGGTACCTAATTATACTCTACTCTTAAGCTTAAAAATAACTCCTTTGTAAGAAAGAAAGAAATAAATGTTTTATTATTATTAGTTTATAATATTAGTGCGATTTTACACTTTGGCCTCAAAATAGCAAAACATCGATCGCCGCGAAAACTATTGCAAAAATTATAATACTTACGTAATGTAAATGCAATCAATCTTGTACACTTGTTGTAAAGCTTCGCCAACTGGGTATTGTATCACTGAGTTATAGTGTAAGGCTCGAGGGGGTAGAATTCCTTGCTCGTCATATGCGTCACGTTGTTTGCTATTTTGTATCCCCAGAGTGCCATGGCCTCTTTGCACGCTCCCTGTAAAAAACGAAAATATTACTGTTGAAAATGGCCATAGCGGTAAAAAAAACCTTCATTTTCTCCTGACTAAGAGGATAGGCAGAAGTATCCATCTGTTAGCCTAGCACCATCACCAAGGGATAGCCTGCCAAGCAAATCGATTGCTTCTTCTTCTTCGTATGAGCTAGTGACCAAATCTGGCATCGGAGTTTTTAGGCCGCCCGAAGGCCTCCGACATGGTTTAACGACTGAAAAGCCGGGACCAACATCTTAACGTACCTTCCGAAGCACGGAAGCGGTCAAATCTAAATGTCACTAAGCGGTCACCTATCCAAGTAATGACCGGGCGGAGTGTTGCTTAACCAAGGTGATTTGCTAAGAACACCAAAGTAAACCACGCCACGAGCGCTTCATTGAGAATTCATTAAGAAATCGATTGCTTGGAATTGATCGCTTGGCTTAAGAAATTGATCGTTACGGCAACACCTACCAACCAGGCTGGGGCCTTTATTTTCTAGTGTACTTTATTCATTTTTGGGAACACGAAAAGCATCTTTTTGGCAGATGTAATCCGCGTTTCGCTCGCTACCCTCTTCCTAGACCAAACGGCTACTTATATTTGTTTACACACATGTTTTTTTTTTTAAGATAATTCTTTTACATGCTTTTAAAGCGCTAAAAGGCACACCTTTAGATTAAGTTTCGTCTGTAAGTGAATTTATTTAAAATCTTGAGAGAAATAAAATATTTTCGACGGTTAAAGTTTTTGTTTGTTTTTTTGTTTTCTTTTTTGACTATGTTACGGTTTTGATCACGTAACTACGTAACGTCCTAAATATTCTTCAATTCTGATTATAATGTGCCAAAACACTGCTAATCTATCTCAATCAAATAAAAACTCTCAGATGTCTCTATCATTATCTAATAGATCAGTTCGATATCGCCAAACTTTTTGATAACCAAACATCTTACAAGTTATTTCTAAACGAGTATAATCAGATTATTCTGTTATATGTCAGCAGTGTAAGGGGTTTCAACCGCCACCTTCGCAACTCATGCCAACCTCACCTGTATGTAGTGCACCCTGCTAAATAACAAAAAGAAAAAACTGATATAGGCTGGTTGTGTTGATGTTATAAGTATGTCGTCTGGCTTATCTAGCTTTGACTACTCTCGTGGAGGTAGCATTTGATCATCACCAGCCTATGGCAATCCACTGCTGGACATAGGCCTCCCCGAATGAGCGCCATTGCACCCTGTCCTGAGCTCGACGCATCCAGCTTCCACTAGAAGCCTTTTGCAAATCGTCCCCACCTGACCTACACTAAGTTCACTCAAGAACTCGTTTACTATCTAAATAATAAAGCGATATTGATTGAACAAACTTATCGGTAATTTAACCTTGTTTGTCTTGTTGACGATTAGGTAGGTACCTACAAAGAAAATATAGCCAGGTAGGCTTCTCAGTTTGCCTACAGTATACAGAAGGTCATTCGTTTCAGGGTTGAAGCGTAATATGATGCCACAAGATTAGCTTAGCAATTTATTAATTTACCTAACGAGTGGTTATGTACATATACTAACTACTAACTATAACATTGTTAACTATGAAAAACTTCACATCATTAAAATGGCGATGACTTGCAAAATATTCAATTCGAGTTCAGCCACGTGTAACCGATAAACATAATGGAAAACTAAAATTAGGTTAGCACGTCCAGTTTTTTAAACCGAATTCTATAAACGCTGTGCCTACTGCCTACGTTTACTCGGTAAAAAGCTTGCTTATGCTGATGTAAAGATAGAGTGATGTTAAACAGAGTTTAGTTTAGTTATTGAATGCCAAATATACAAAGGCATGCGTACACGACACAACCATGGTCTGCGCAAATTAGAATATAATAATAATTAGCGTCGAGCTCAGGACGGCGCAATGGCGCTCATTAGGGGAGGCCTTTGTCCAGCAGCGGGCTGCTATAGGCCGCTGATGATGATCATGATGATTATAATTATTATCCTACTATTAAAAGAAATATATTATTATTAAGAATGATTAAGCCTAGGCTGTCCCAGCTGTCTCAGCAGTGGCTGAGCAAAGGCTTCCCCATAATAACAATAATGTATGTACCCACGTAAAGCATTCCCTTGGCCTTATTTGAGAATTGTGTAACTCACTCTTATGAACTTCACTCACTTTCAAGTAATAATTTTTAACTATTTAATAGAAATTTCATTTTTTATTTAAAAAATAGATAAAAAAATGCCTGTTCCCGGAGATTCGGGCTTAAAATCAGCGCTGATTCTCACTGTTATCAGTGTGCACTCACTGAAATAGGACCTGTTTAGCCGACCACACGACGCCGATACGGTTGAGAAGGTAAAAAACACGTATTTACGTACTTGCATGGAGATGAGTGTCTAGGTAGACTTCTGTTATGATATTTTGGTGGTAAATATATTTTGTTAAACACTAACACGTTGACTGCTGGCCTCAGAACATGGACAGTTGTGTTACTCAGCACTCAAAGCGTTACCTACGCTTGCTGCCTACTGACCTTCTATCTAATTTTAATACTAGTTACATCTACCTATTACCTTGTCACATATGTTTCTTCTGTATATTGTTGTGAGCTAAATAAAAAGCCTCCATCTATCTGAATTGACGTTAATAAGACGATGGTAAATGTCAAGTATTTCCCAATAAATAACATGAACATAACAAGCGACACATTGGGGTCATTGGCAAAAATATTATGTTTAAAAAGATTTAAGTTTTTATTGTTACGGGCATAGTCATATTACTCAAGTTTATGATAATTTACCTTACGAGCGAACTAGGGCTTGCATTCGAATATTATTTTTGTTCGAATATTCGAATACTGATATTTCAATATTCGAATATTCGATTTAAATTAATAACACCGAAATCGGAACTCAGATGTGCATGAAATGCCACTAAGAGTTCGCGCGATATATCCATACAGGACTATACAAGTTTACGTCGTCGTTCGGGTAAACAACATGTCGAACGATCCGATCCAAACTCAATAACTTTTTTCGGGTTTGGAACACGGTTCGGATACACTCGGAAGTGTCGCGTAGTGCATTCGCGTAGTTGACGAGACTGTTTTGTCCATTCGTCTCTGTCGTTAACATGAACGTTTATTTTCATGATTTTGTTAAAATAACAACTAACCTTTTGGTGCTGCTTTGTCCGTCCGTCCGTCCTTGGCGTGGTTTACTTCGGTGTACTTAGGAGATCACCTTGGTTAAGCAACTCTCCGCGTGGTCATTACTTGGATGGATGACTGTTTAGTGACATTTAGATTTGACCACTTCCGTGCTTCGGAAGGCACGTTAAGATGTTAGTCCCGGCTTTTCAGTCGTTAAGCCATGTCTGAGGCCTTCGGGTGGCCTACAATCTCCGACACTAGAGTTGGCTACTAGCTCATACGAAGAAGAAAATTTTAATTTGTGGTTGATTGTGCGTGTAAATCACCAATGTCTCGTTACGGTGACATACCTTTTTGTAATTTTTTTAAAAATTAGTTCATGGAAAAAACGCGTTTTAGAATAAAATAAGTTGATATTTTAAACTTCTTCATGAAAATAACACTCAAAATAACAAAATAAGATGTGAATTTAATAAAATCATAGTGTTTTTCTATTATTCGAATAATATTCGAATAATTCGAATAGTACCCGAAAAAAATTCGAATATTCGAATATGAATATTTTCGAATATTTGCAAGCCCTAGAGCGAACAGATATTAGAAACAAGTAATTATGCCTATCTACTTAAGACACATATCCCCTTACTTATAAACGCTACTTAAATTTAACCGTTGCTTAAAGTTATCCCTGTCACTGTCGTATCAATATCCAATGGTAAAAGATGGCAACAGTTTAGGCATCGTTTATCTTTTGACAGATTTTTTTAAGTAAGGCCCTAACTAATAAAATTGAAAAATCGGCCAAGTACAAGTTGGACTCGTGCACAGAGGGTTCCTTTCAACTTGATGCCTACACGCATTCCTGATAAAAGGACTGACTGACTTTGAGAGACAGACGGATGACGAAGTGATCCTAATAATACAGTACAATACACATTGTACATATTGTACATAATACATATTGTATTGTATTGTACTTATAGGGTGAATGAAACACATACTCTCTCATTCCAAAACGAAGACTAAAGAAAGTCTAAGTTTAAATCTGACATTTTGTATATAAAATATTAGTTTTAAATCTTTATTCTTCGTCTTGGAATAAGACAGATAATGTCAAAAGTATACCCATGTTCTGCTTTACAGCGTGCATAAATTCGTTTTCCTATTAAGGGTTCCTTTTTTTCCTTTGAGGTATGCAACCCTAAAAAGGATTTCGCTACAAAATCATGCCAGCTGGCACGCTGCCAGTATGCACACAATCAGACACTGTAACTTTTGCTTTATTATAAAAGAAAATGGTTGATGCATAGTTAGGTTAGTCCAAAAACAGATTTTCTTATTTTAAAGAGTTGTAAGCATTTGCCAACAAGCTTCCACCTGCGGTTTCGCTAGCGTGTTACCCAGAGAAAAAGCCCTACATGTGCTGAATTTCAGCTCATTCTGTACAGTAATTTTGGCATGAAAGTAGAAAAAACAATTGACATTTCGCAAACTTGCACCTTTAAATAAATAAATAATGCTGGACACTATCACACAGCATCATGTAGTCTGACTAAGCAGAGCTTGTATTATGGGAACCATATGACGGTGCTCATAACTAATACACTACTTATACATTTTTTTCTGTAAATCCATACATATTATACATAGAAAACACCCAGACCTATGACAAATATCTGCAAATAATACAAACATTTGTCCCGCGACGTTAATCGAACCCGCAACCTTCTATGTCTCAGGCGGACCTTCACCCACTGCGCCACAAAGGCCGTGACCTTTATAATATTAGCAGGAAGGGGAATACTGTGTTGCTGCCGTGTTTAGTTTTGAGATTATTCTCGAATATGCCTCATTTTATTTTAACTAACTGGCCTTGATCGCGGCTTCCTTCGCGTGCAAGTGGGTACCATGTGTTAATTCAGGGTTTAATCTACATTCATACCAAACATCCGATATCAGTGGGATACTTAAGTACATGAGCACATTCTGCAGACGCACACAATTCTCCAAATTTGGACCAAAACACCATGCACTTGGCCTCTTGTTGGACTATTGCCTGCCATTCCGTATGAAGCAGCGCTTATAAGTATGGTAGTAGGTAGTTAGTAAGTAATTTTTATAAAAACAGGTAAATTAGGGAGAGTCTTCATCCAATTTCATAAAAATCTTTAAAAAATTCCTGATTTTCAATATAAAATCATGTTAGTTTCAATATAATAATTACCTGTATTTCCTCAACATAACTGTACTCAAGAACATTTTTCCATCTGAAAGGCACATCTCGGGAGACCCTGAATGTGGAACTGACACCAGCCACTTCCACATTAGTGTGCGTGTTTAGGAACTCATCAATTGACTGAGTCACACCAAGCCTTAGGAACTTGAGTAGCTGATGTGTTGTCACGTTGGGACTCAGCGCCAGTTCTTCATAGCGGAGCACCCTGGGAGATAACAAAGATATTTTAGAAATTGACTAAAATACTTATTAAAATCTAATTAAATGTTTGAATGCTCTGAGGGCCTAGTATGAGTTGCAAAATTTAAAAACTTTTATAGTATACTATATCGAGCTCAATATTCAAGTACCTTTTTTCCTTAATTTCTACTTAAAACCAGTTGCGAAGTTCCCAAAAAAGTACATAAAATTAAGCTTGATATGGTAAACCAAGAAAGTTTTCGAATTGTGCAGCTCGTGCTAAGGGTACTGTATTTTATCTTATTAAATTAAATTGTTTCGCTTCTAGGTAGGTATTTTGTATTAATTAGAGGGATAAAGCCACATTACTTATCAACTTTTAAAAGTCAGCTACTAGACCAATTATTTATGAAATTATACCATGACTACAAACCATAAATGAAAAAGAATTTATGAATTGGATCTCTGATGTCAGGATTATTCATTATCATCATCATCAGCCTACATCATAGTCTGCTAAACATAGGCCTAACTTAATGAGCACCATTGTGCCATCCTGAGCTTGACCCATCCAGCTTCTACCAGCAGTTTCTCGCCGATCATGACTTCACCTTGCCAGAGGGCATCCTACACTATGTTTGCCGAGCCGCGGTCTCCACTCAAGAACTCGTTTACTCCAATAGTTATCGGTTCTTCGGCAGATATAGCCATACCACTGCCACTTCAGCTTGCTAATTCTCTGAGCAATGTCGACAACTTTAGTTCTATGTCGGATAGTCTTGTTGAGGCTTCTATCCTCAGAAAAACTCCGAGCATGTTCCATTTTCAGGATTATTTACCTTCACAGAATGGGCTAATTTTAACCTTTTTTGTGAGAAACCAGTGCCTGATATAGGTCTATAAAAAACATTTTTAAAACTAGTAAGTACTTACATGAGCCGGTCTGGATACTTTTGAATCAAGCGTCCAGCTGCAACATAATCACTGATCATGTCCGCACACAGCAGCTCTGGCTTCCAGCAATCAGCAGCAGGTTGGCAGAAATTGCGGTGCTGTCGGGACTGCATAACCCCCCGAGGATCTCGGATTAACAATACCACTTTTGAGTTAAGCCTGCAAGTAAGCAAATAAGTGATAATGTAATCTTTTATGATATTGAGTAAAAGTCTTGCAGGTAATTTTTTTAATAATGTTCATACTTACTCTTTGTCAGCTAATATTTCCTGAATAAGACTCAATCTCACCCTTACAACCTTCATACTTTGGAAAGGGAACAATTTACAAAATCTAGCTGTGAAATTAGCATCAAAACACAGCTCTTTGTTATATTTACAATGGTCCCATAATCTGGTGTTATGGCTGAATTGGTGCAAATGCGTTTTCCCATACTCAAAATAATCAGTTAAACCACTGTAGTCACATTTGAGCATTTTCTTTATTATGCGTATAGCATTATCCGCATGAGGGGCTCCTCTTATTTGTATAATTCCATATTTCAAAAGAGGTTCATAGTGGTAAAAATTACCTGGCATAGCATTCAACACCTCACCGAGAAAAGTGGTTCCTGATCTCCAAGTGGATACAATAACACTTCTTATAGGTTTCCCACAGGTCTCCAGGGTTAAATCTTCTAATTTATGTACACCGGAATTTGTGAGGTTGCAATTCCATAGCTCAATTTTAATTTTCGAACGAGTATTGTTCAAAAGTTTCTCTATATTCGGTGATCCATCATCTGGGTTCGTAGGTATGGGCTGCAGTATACCGTCGTCTCCATCCTCGGTTTTCAAATAGTTCCTGATATTTCTGCGACTTTCGGAGGACGGACGATAATTTACGTTATCTGTATATCGACTTCCAGCAAGAATTAGGAGAACACTGAGACCGAATGCGAAACATATTGAATAAAAATTAATTCGCCGCAGCATTACGACAACACTCCACAGTAATTGAGATTCTAGGAACTTATAAGGCCGTAGATTAATCACACAACACAAGCACTACATACACACAAAAACTAACATTTTTGTAATATTCTGAATGCGTATTTTATCATGATTCTTTGCTTTGCGTTTCCGCGGAAACACCGCATTGCACCTTCAACGCCATTTTGATTCAATGACGTAAAAAAAAAAGTTACTCCTTATCAAACATTGACAGAAGCTTGACGTGAGTGACGTTGTGACTTCTGAGGTGCGGTTCTTATGGGTTCTTCCACAGGTTCTTCCCTGGTTCTTCCATATTAAAAAAAAACCCATGCTTTTTTTTTGTGATTATTATTTAAAGTTACTGCATTCATTTCAATATTAGACAATTTTTACGGCGCTGAGATAAAAGGATTTTCGGGTTTGGCTTATGGCTTTAAAAAGTACCATAGGTACATACCTAAGTAGGTTACTTCCTAAAGAAGGCCGGTCATTTCATACCTGACCATAAATTGAAGCGACTAAAAATGCGAATTATGTAAAAATATTCTTGTTAAAGGAGTATAGAAAATATAATTAATAACTTTATTTATTAAAGCCGGAATACTTAGTAAATTAATAATAAATATTGATCGCAATACGCCCTATCATAACGAATCATGGTTATTGAACGCACTGTAACCCACATTGTGCATCTCTCGTCCCAATGTCAACCAATGTCAACAAAACTGCCACTAACAAAGCACGCGTCTGGTTAGTTTTTGTTCAATGGCGCCAGTGCAGTGTCCTAATCGATTGTAAACTAAAAGTATAAAATAAATACCCAAAATTCTCCGGCTTTAATAAAAAAACGATTAATTGAACATGATATCCTGCAATAAGAACTAGCAATTAGGACATAGGTCATTTCTAGACGCGACATTTTATGGTCATATCTCAGGTCACAGGTTGTATGAAACTGACCGATCTTCTATATACTCATTCAAACTGTTGCGGTTGCGAATAAGTCTTGTTAGTGTGTGATACCGACTCGTGATAAATTTCATAAAAATAATTTTATTTTTGTGCTTAAATTATTTTATTGGGTACGAATTCCATTTTGTAAATTTATATTAGATCACTGTACAGGCATTATATAGCCAAAAACTTTCAACTTAGCCTCCGCCTCCAATCCTTTTTTTTACTTTTTCTAATTCACTTTCCAGGTATTTTTGTTCTTTTGGCAGTTGATGATTTCGAAATAAAGTCATTTTGGCTACTATAAAGTCTACTGCGCTATCCAGCACAGTTTCAAGCTTTGTAACCACTGGGTTGCTAACAAGCGGTTTAGCTGGTGAGTTTATGACTCTGTTTTTTGCAGCATCCCATACTTTTGAGATAATTGGTCGAACAGTTTTCAAGGAAACTGCGAACAAACAAAATGCTGATTTAGTATAAGCTTTAGCGAAATTAAAATTTTCTGATTGGTAGTAATGCATGAGAATTTGTATCAGAACCGCTGTCGCCGGTTTTTTCCTTCCTCTCCCGCATCCGCATATCTAGGTACCTTGTACATACCAACATTATTCCAAAAATTTTCACTCAGCTGAACATTGTTCACTCAAGCAAAAATTTAAAGCAAAGAAGAACAGTAAATTTCTCAAGTTTTACTGCATTTTACTATGCATTGTCTGAAAAATGGGCTCCACACTACATGGCGGATATTGTTGCATGGTACCTAGGTTAAATGCAAAACCATACCTAGGTACATTTTGTTAGAAGTGAAGGCAAATTTTGCTTGATCCATTGTGTTTCACTGCATACATAGTGAATCAAATCTCATTTATTTTTAAACATGAAAAACTTGGATCCTAGCAGGCTAAGAGGATCAATGTCTCGGAATAAAATGAAGCCACAAAATCTACCTCAAATTTAGTAAAAGTTTAATTTGGTTTGTAGACGGTTAAAAAGAAACAGACCTCTGAAATAAATGAGCCACTGATCCCACTTTGGCCCTAATATTATTAGAATTTCTAGATAATCTGCGTCGCTTTGCCGCAGTTTCTTCAGGTCAGGGATTTTTTTGTATTTAATTGAACTCACCAATCGCTAAATCTAACGCTATTCGAATCGGCCTTGCCATTACATTACAGAAATGGCTTCTGAAACTTCAAGCCGGTATTTGTCTTTTAAATTTTTGTTTACATTTAAATCTTTGTTTACATTAATTTTGATAAAATTACGATGTGTCAAAAAAGAGCCAAGCAGAGGCGCGTCGAGGCACAGACTATCTATCCACGACTCGAAGACAAGGAGTTTTTAGTGTGTGTTCGCTTTTCGTTTGAATTTGTGATACAAAAAAAACAGAGACATCTATGGGGGCTTTAGACCAAAAAGCGAATCTCATTCTTTTCCATCTATCAAATTATTTTAGTGTAAACCATAGTAATTCTATGGTGTAAATGGAGACAGCATTCATTCATTGTCCTATCTTTGTTCGCGGACATTCAATGGAATATTCGAATAATTGTAGGTGTAAATGCTAAGAACAGACTGCTCTTGTTCTAGCTCTAGCATTTTGTTTGTTTGGTCCACCTTTTAATGGTACTTTGTTCAATGCGAGCCCTCCCCGCACGTTAGTGCTAATAGAAATTCCATGCACGACGAAAATAAAAAGCTTCGTCAAACAGAAAAGCGCCCTGCACACGTAAAGTTCGGACAGCGGGAAACAGCACGCGCCATTACAACCCGCACTCCGAAACGTAGGTATACGTGTAGATGCACGGGGCTGATATTCCGACCTGGCATGTCGACGCGAAGGCAAATCTCACAGTTTTAACCGCGCATCACGTTAGTGATCAGCAGATATCGGAGTAGGTAGAGTGATTTTTGGTACTTGCATCATGAAATCAAAACATGGACATGCCGGGAAGTTTTAATATTTACGGGATTGAGGTAAACATTATTTCAAATTATTTTGCTCTCATTAGGAAATCTTAGTTTAAATTTACGCTAAACTCTAAACTAAACTGTGATTTTACTCTATTTAGAAGGTCGAAACTAAAAACTCATTGTTTAAATAGCAAAATAAGCGATAGGATATGAGACTTTAAAAGTTCACTAAATACTGCATCCTTTTTCCAATCTGGTTATTATTTTGTGGGGCTTTTATTTCTGGTCCTAGAACACCACAGTTTATTTTTACTAAAAATGCCGGCTACCTATGCCGCACCTAGGGCATTGAAAGGGTTAAATTGCTTAAATATTTCCGAACTTACGCTTCCACGTAATCATTTTGAAATCCCTGAAAAAATGCCAAAATAATTTATAATATCGGAATTGAGACCATTGATCCCAAATCACTCTACCTATTCCGATCTCGCTGTCCGATCTTTACGCGCCATTAGCACGACAGTTTGACCGCAGTCCGAACCGTACAGATCGGACTGCGGTTTGGAACGCAGTCCCGATGCGCGGTCCGATCTCTATGTGTGCAGGGCGACCTAAAGTGTAGGTACCTGACTTCGCGGTATCGTCGTCAAGGCATTACTGGGGACCTCGCAGCACTTGGAGAAGTAGGACGTGCCCGAGAGAATCCGTGTTTTCATCACTCAGAGTTAAAGCGCCGCGTAATGACGCTACATTGTGTTGTAGGTACAAGTATATAAGCATTGAGATTTTAATAAGTTCAGTATTTTCAACAAGGAGGTTGGAAGAACCTACTAATAATAAATCCGGAGATACACATGCCAATAAATCGGAAAAGTAGCTGGCATAAAAGTTAGAGGCATCTACGAGTAACTGCCACACTGCGGATACATTTGCAAGTAATACTGGCAAGCAAGTTGTGTCCTTGAATGCCATTACTCCCATCGCGTATACACAGGAAAGTTCGTGAGAGTCACTCTTACCTATTCTTGCGCGAAACAAAAAACGTGCACCTACGGCCATAACGAGTCAGCTACTGGAATACCCTTAGCTGTTGCGTCTGTTCACACGTGCCAGTTTGGCAAAGCCCGCGACCTCTCCCTCAACGGGCATGCAAGTAAATCAAATGTTGTGCTAGCTAAATGTATGCAAGTTACAGGCATGCCAGTTAGCGTATACACATGACAGTAGCTGGCACGTGCAAGGAGCTGGTATGCTAGAGTGCAAGCTATCGAGCATGTGTATCCCCGGCTTAATTTCCTGATTTTCACTGACTGTGAGGAGGTTTGGCTGTCAAATTGAGCAGTTGACGCTGACAGAGCATTTCATAGCCTCCTCTCACAATAGGTAGGTACAACCAAGTAGGTTTACTACCGTAAATAGTTAGGTATTAGTACAACTTAGCGAGGCGTTTCGATTGACGCAGCGTTACCTACGCGGGGCACTTTATCGCTTTCTGACTTCTGTTTGAACAAGCTTATGCTCTCCATGTCCCACTTCCTACAAATTATATAACTGTATTACTCTCTTCCTTAGATCCCTATTTAAACCAATGTCTAGCTTACACATATAATAATATCAATATATAATTAACCATTTTGTGTAAATATTTTGTACAATATAATAATTTCACTTTACTAACCCTCCTGATCCTCTTCCATATTTAGCAATTCGTTATGTTTTGTAAATACATGTTTCCCAAATATATTTTTTTAAATCTTCCAACACATGTAAAATGGCAAAAGCACAAACAGTGTGTGTTTTATGATAGATAGACTAGCTTCCGCCCGCGGCTTCACTTGCGTGGTACCGGGAAAAAAAGTAGCTTAAGTGTTAATCCAGGTCATAAACTGTGTATATTCCAAGTTTCATCCAAATCCGTTCAGTAGTTTTTGTGTGAAAGAGTAACAAACATTCATCCATTCATCCATCCATCCATAAATCTATACTCGCAAAGTTTCACATTTATAATATTAGTAGGATAGTAGGATTTAAATTTTATATCTACATTTCTGAGTTTTACAGAAATAACGAGCAGGGTACCTGGTACCTACCTAGAGGCCTAGTCTGGCCAGATTACATCTACAGTGTAGTAGGTAATGTAATGTAAATGTAGTTATGCCTTACAGACAATGCATCTAGGTCAGTGATTTGTCAATGCTTTTTGCAGATTGCGTTTGCCCTTTAGACAGCTTTCGATTTTGCTAGAGACATCAGCAAGCAATTTAAAGAAATCGGCTCCTACTTCGTAAATCATATCTAACTAGGTATACATTGCGCCCGCGCCATCTCCTCAACTGATTTTTCGTGCAGTACCTTTAATCAGACATTAATAAATAAGTAGGTTCTTATTTATCATTTTAATTGTAGGTTGTTTGGACAAGCATGCGTAGATAAGATAAGTAAGGTAAGGTTAGTTAAGAAACACCTAAGATGTCGTAAATTTATTTTATTCAGATTAGGTATATCTTCTATAATATTAAATATGTAGGTAGGCACATGAATATCTCCATTTCAAACTTTGTAGCCAACGATGTGGAATTTGCCAATAGTTTCTCCGAGGTAAAACCACAAGTAGACCTCGGTGAAGACGAGGGTTAGAAGCCAGGCTTGCTTAACAGTGAGATGTTTGTAGCAATGGTTTTTTATAAACTCTCTCACCAACTCTAGATCACTGCGTATTTGCTGTAACGAAATAGGAAGGTAGAGCAACCCAGCACACGTCAAATTAAAGAGGGCGTCGACAGTTGTAGCATGTGTAAAGATTTTTTATATTCGATTTCACACACAAATACATAAATACAATACAAAATATATATTTATTTAGAATGCTAAATCGTCATACTTTCCAATTAAACGCGATTATTATTACAGCGGATGCAAAATTACAGAGTACTGAAAACATGTCTTCGTGATGTCAACCAGTCTCAAGTAGGCAGTAGGATTAACTCTTAGCTGCAATGCAAATTTATGTAGGTTTTACTACTTTTTATCTGGGTAGGTACCACGCGATCGTTTGAGCGGGCCGGGCGGAAGCTAGTCCATGTAACGTACCAAGAAATCAAGTATCATAATCTTTAGCCTTAATCAGTCCACTGTTGGCCATAGACCCATCGAGATATTAAAAAAACGACTTTTCATCAAAGAAAAAACTTACTTGAATTTCATTACTAGAAGGTGGTGCCATCTCCAATCTATAATAGCCCTTAGCAACACGCATTTTTCGAGCAATCTCCGATTGCGAAGCTTTTTCGGCCTTTTCTGTAAGTCATACAAACATCAGAGATGTTTAGTGATTGTTTGCGTAAATGCCAACCAATTCATTGTGTTCGGTCTTATTAATATTTGCTCACCTTTTAATAATTCAATTAGTTTGCCCTTGTGCCTGTTTAATGATGATTCAGTCAATTCGTAAGCAAATGCCAATCTACTGCCTGTAAAAAGAAGGTAGGTCTTCTAAACAATTGTTTGGTTTATTCTAGGGCTTGCATTCGAATATTCGAATATTCGAATAATTCGAATATTATTTTTGTTCGAATATTCGAATACTGATATTTCAATATTCGAATATTCGATTTAAATTAAAAACACCGAAATCGGAACTCAGATGTGCATGAAATGCCACTTAAGAGTTCGCGCGATATATCCATACAAGACTATACAAGTTTACGTCGTCGTTCGGGTAAACAACATGTCGAACGATCCGATCCAAACCCAAAAACTTTTATCGAGTTCGGAACACGGTTCGGATACACTCGGAAGTTTCGCGTAGTGCATTCGCGTAGTTGAAGAGACTGTTCAGTCCATTCGTCTTTGTCGTTAACGTGAATGTTTATTTTTATGATTTTGTTAAAATACCAACTAACCCAGATTTATAAGACTGTTTTAGAGTGACATTACCGAGCTGGTCCAACGAACCCTTTGGTGCTGCTTTGTCCGTCCGTCCGTTCTTGGCGTGGTTTACTTCGGTGTACTTAAGAGATCACTTTGGTTAAGCAACTCTCCGTGAGGTCATTACTTGGATGGATGACCGTTTAGTGACATATAGATTTGACCACTTCCGTGCTTCGGAAGGCACGTTAAGATGTTGGTCCCGGCTTTTCAGTCGTTAAGCCATGTCTGAGGCCTTCGGGCGGCCTAAAATCTCCGACACTAGAGTTGGCCACTAGCTTATACGAAGAAGAAAATTTTAATTTGTGGTTGATTGTGCGTTTAAATCACCAATGTCTCGTTACGGTGACATACCTTTTTGTAATTTTTTAAAAATTAGTTCATGGAAAAAACGCGTTTAAGAATAAAATAAGTTGATATTTTAAACTTCTTCATGAAAATAACACTCAAAATAACAAAATAAGATGAGATTTTTTCTATTATTCGAATAATATTCGAATAATTCGAATAGTACCCGAAAAAAATTCGAATATTCGAATATGAATATTTTCGAATATTTGCAAGCCCTAGTTTATTCCAACTTTAAAGTTTTTCAACGTTTTTAGATAAAAATAAATCTTATCATTCATCGGGTCGTCTGGATCATTTTCACTAGAGTTCGATGAATGTGGGTGATGGATGTCCAATGTACGATAGTTGTAAGCTATGATTGCTCTATAAATACCTACTTTACCCTCTTACAATCTTCCCTTCGTGGTTTCGGTAAGTGAAGCCACCAGGTCTACGGGAAATTCTCTGTTGAGGTACCAAATAGGAGGTAGGTACCTAATCGTTTCAGGAACAAGATTCGTGACAGGAACTTAAAATCGATTTTAAACAGATAGGTCAGTTAGAATTTTACTTACGAAATATATTGCTTAAATTTCTTGCAGTATTGATGCCGGATGCCATTTTTTGAGACTGACTAGTTATTTCACACCCAATTTATAAAATATTTATGACCACTAAAATCACAATAAGCAACGCTTTTAGTGTTGTGACAGTTCAATTGTCACGACGATGTAACTTCGAGCACAAAATGTAAAAAAAGTTTTGTCATTATTAGAGAAAGTTTATCGTCATGAAATCTTTAGGCTATTTTTTCTTCGGCGCTGGTTTTTTAGGCTTTTTGCGTTTGGGTTTTTCCTTCGGCTTTTCCTTTGGCGTTTCCTTTGGTTTTTTCTCCTCAGCCTTAGATGCCTTAGCTGCATCCTCAGCTTTTTTTTCTGCAGCTGCCTTTTCTTTTATTTTTTGTTCTTCAAGGGCTTTTAGTTCAGCATCCTTACGTTTTTTGGCTTCTTCAGCTTTGATTTTTTCTTGTGCTGCTTTAATTTCAGCCTCTTTTTCTCTCTTTACCCTTGCCTCTTCTGCGTCGATATCTTTTATTTTTTGGTCTATTCCTGCGATTGCTTTTTCAGCTGCTGCTGAAACTGTATCTTCCAGTTTCTGACCAGCAGGGCCACTGAGGAAGCCTTGTGTCATGGGCGGTGCACATTCTACCTTTGCGTATTGCCATGCGATTCCTAGAGCTGGTTTCAAGCTCTTACTTGCAGCTAAAATAAATAAAAATATTATTACCTAGGCATGCACATAAATATGATTTGTAAGTTATCAAGGTTGGTACATAATTTTAATTATTTACAGCGGTTATGCATAAGCACATAGTAGGTAGGTTGTGAGACAATGCTGTAGGTACACACAGCGTCACGATCTGGTATACCCCTTTCAAGTATAAATTTAAACTGTTGCCGTGGAGGCTACTATATTCAAATGGCCAAAATCTTAAAAATATTTATACTTGCCTTGGGGATCTAACCAGCAATTTATTCACACTAGTTTATGAATTAGACGCTCTAACCAACTGAGCTACCGTAGCGGTTGGCGATTATGACGAAATTTTAAGTTACAGTTTATTATTTTGTCTAGGTATGAATGGATGCGTCAGCTAGTAGCTTTTTCATTTTGTTTATCACGGTAGTGCGCAATTAATTAAAATTATTCTGTGTAGCACTGGACTATTGAGGGTAGTTGTGTATGAAATGATATTTCAGAACATAAGGTGACTTGTTTCGTCTTGGGTGTGTGTCATTGATTTTGTTTATGAAAAATAATTGTGCATATAATAACAGCCGAAAAATTGAGCTAAAGAGTGGGTTTTGCTAAAGTGTAAGTGGTATGACAATTATAAGTAGGATTATAATAAACAATGTGCTTAGTAAACCTATTCCCCTTTATATTTTAAAAACACAGTCATAAGTTTATATCATCCATTCCATCCCTTATTTGCCCATTATAAAACCGGTTTCTATTTTTATATAGGACGTACAGTTTTTAATTACGAAGAAAACTTACTAATTAGTATCACACGCCATCGACGTCACCCGCGGTTGGCGAATTAACTCGCACCGATCCGATAACCGATCTTGTTTTTGTGCAATTTTACTTTTAATAAGTAGTTTAGTTTGTAAGATATTGTATTATATTATACCACCAAGCAAAATACCTAAATGTTGTAATGCCCTAACAGGGTTCATGTTGAAGCATAGATGTGTGATATGTTCAATAGGGAAAACCTCGGCACAGGTTGATTGTTCGCGTGAGGAAATTTCTCTGGAAACAGTGCGTGAAGATATAGGTGGCAATGTATGTTGATGATACTTCTGCCGATGTCAAGCGGTGAGAAGGTCGAAAGAAGTAGTAGGCACCGTCTCAAACAATTATCCAGAACACTCCCCATTAAAGGTACAAGCGGTAGAACACATACAGGGAGAAGTCTCTCCTGAGACTTAAAGGTTCAATACCACTTGTGAGTATTGGATCGTCGACAAGTCTCGTAGTTCTTCTTTGAATCGAGTCAAACTGCTTAAGCTGGTACAGCTGCCTGGTGGTCAGGTGCTCCTGCCTAAAGGTGACAACGGCAGGTACTCCATGTGGGGCAAGACTTGCGACTCATAAAGAAGCAACAGGACTACTTTTGATGCCAACTTTGCCTTATTCTCTAGATGACTACAGAACTGGATGTCGCTAGAGATGTCCATACTTAAGATCACAATACTATTGCTAATGGATGAAGGTGTATTGTTAAATTGCGGAGCTACAGAGAAGCAGGTTTTCTCGGCGGTGAACGCGCAAACATTGACTTTGTGGGGTTGAACACTCGCTCCACACCACTCTTCCCCAGTCGGAAACTCGCTGTTGCTGATTTCGAAATAAAGATATCACCACCATGTTTACTGATCTTTGAAACCACTGGTGGCAGATAGACAAGTGGTTTAACTTATGTTTTTCGGGATGAATAGGAACCTAGGTCCTTTTCTGTCCCTGTCAACGTGTAACTACGTGGAATTTCATGATGACCTATTGTGTAATTACGGCGTGAAAAAGTAGCAAACAATTAAGTAAACAAACAGACTTTCGCATTTATAATATTAATTAGGATCACGATTGAACTCACCTAGAGCTAATTCTAACGCTGTTCGCATCGAGCCCATTATAGGGATGCCTTCTAAGACTTCGTACCAGTAATAGGTACTTTATATTAAAAATCTGTTTTGTTTACAATAATTTTGAGGATATAATAATCTGTCTATGATGTGTCACAGTGCCACGAAAGTAATTCTATACTCTGTGAAAGCACCGTTGAAGTTGTTGAGTAAAAAGGTTGAAGTGGCGTGACATACTTCAGTGTTAATTTCTTTAGTACTAAACTTATGAGGTATTAATAAAAATCTGTGGTTATTTTACTTGGCTTCCCTTATTAGTTTGTAAGGTTGTAGTTTCAAATTTACTACGCGTCATGTAAAAAGAACGCTGGAAGAAGCAGAGCGCGCACGCTTAAATTCCGATAAATCGTCTACTGCGCAGCTTCCTCTCAGTGTTCTCTTTACATACATGAGTTTCTAACCTCGATCTTCGGAACCCAAACCCAACGCCAGTGCGTGGTGCGTGGTGCACCCTGTTAGCTAACTAATGGGACTCTGGCGGCCGGCAGAACCCAACCCATGTCAGTCACAGGTTCAACCTACTACTGCAGCCTTGTAGGTTCACTCTTTCACGTTGACTAGGGGCGTCGGAAGAACTACGAACTAGCAGACGTAGAACAACCTAAAGTATTATAGGACTGGTAATGCTGGTGTTGTTGTATTCTACGCTTTTATCTACTGAGCAAAGTTTTTCAAACTTGACAATTTCAAGTAGGTACCTACCTACCTATTCGTGGAGTGAGTTTGTTAAGACCTTAAGGCGACGATACATGTCAAACCTCCCTCTCGCTCGCACTATTCAACATTTTTGAAGATATAAAATCACTGAATCTAGGTAGTTATGCCAAATAGCAAACCTTCACGGCCTAGAAAATAACAATTCAAAGGTTCAGCAATAATATCATGTTGAACCCAACACGTTTTCCTACCAAAAAAGAAGGCCGGTCATTTCCGACCTGACTATTATGATAAATGATACACATTTATCTTGGGATAAGACTTTATTTTTGCTTTTGGATCCATTTTAGATATTTTCTAGACATTATTGCACAGAGGTTAGTTACTTGGAGATCATTTTGTTCAAAAACTAACGAGGCTTGTGGCTCAATCTCAATTCTCAAGACGACTTGTCGCTACCGCTTCACTTTTCGGAATGCCCAAGCCTCGTCATTTTTCGTTAGGTCGTCTCAGACAATACCTCCCTGCAAAATCCAACCATCGACAAAACCATAGACTTGCTCTCTGGTTTTCGTCAGTAAGGTTCAGAGTTGCCATAATATGCATGATTAATACTTTTTACATCCGGTAATTATTATTTGCTTATAAAATAGATTATTGAATAATAATGATTGTTAAAATAAACTTATAATATTAAAGAAATCATGACATTCGGCCGTCCGTCTTCATGCAATCTCCTGACGCATGATTGAAACAAATCAAGCCATTAGTAAGTATAACGATACAGTAATATTTACAGCACTGTCCAATTGGACCTACAGACACGAGTACAACAACGATACAACTAATTAGTTATTACAGTAGGTCTACTTAGTTTAGAATTGAATTGAATTGATTGTTTTAACCTTAATCTTGTAATGAATAACACCAAAACTAAGATACCTACAACTTACGATTGCTCTTTACTGAATTGACAATTTTGATAATACTTCCATAGAAACTGTAGAAATATTTCATTTATTAGAAAGATACTCATTTGAATTGGAAAAGTCAATTTCGAAATATTCAAACCAAAAAAAAACAACTAAATCTAGGAATGTAATTTAACACATAAAACAACGTACAAACACAGAACTAATGGCACTATCAGCTTATTACGTAAGCATATGCTTAGGTATAATGTAAAAAAATCTACCTATTTATTACACAACAATGTATATACATTAATGTACCGAACCTGCCTTTACAATACTACGAATATTTGCTTTTCTTAACTACTGGTACATAACACAGAACATTGTATACGACAACACCATAAAGAAAACAAATGATTTATGTTACAATACAATACGATTTTTACAAATAAATTAATTATCTGAATTCTGCTTTCATTCTCAAAGTAGGTAGGTACAGTTTCAAGCTAATTGTAAAATCATTTCCTCGCAGGTTATCATTGCTTGTTATAGATGAGTACTAAAAGAAGTAACATCTTCATGGTGTAGGTAAGTATAAGTAGGTACCTACTAAATGTACAAATGTATACATACAAAAACGAGACTTAATGATATACCTACTTACTAAATTAAGTCTACAAGTAATTACATAGAAATCATGACATTCGGTTATTGCTCGATTTTCGATTTGATAGGTGATAGGTACCTAAACCTACTTAGATGTTGAGCTACATTAAGTAATTTATGTATGCATATGATATCTTAGCTTTTGCATGTAAGTTTATTTTAGCTTTACTTGCCTAATTATTGTTTTATGTTTATTTATTTTTTATTATTATTTTTTTTTTTTCATTTGTTAGGTTTTAGAGTAAAGTTATATTCTCTGCTATTTCATTTATCAAATTTGTAGCACTATCAATCTATTTCCCCACAATATAAAAGTTATCTGGAAGAAAATGCTATTTAGCATTAAGTTCGCCTATAACATAATCTATCTTGTGCAATAAAGAATTTTCTATTTAATTTTATCATTAGTATATTGTTTTTTTTTTTTCTTTTTGTGATTAGGCACTCTTGCTTACAACATGTGGACTCAAATTGGTTTAGCGTACAAAATATGTTTAATTGTGCCTATAATTTAAGTACCTAACTTCCTAAAGCCTGGAATTATGGCAACTTTATATTCAGTCATTAGGTACCTAATATAATTATAATTCATAATGATATGTAAAACATTCATATGTAAATATTGATTTGCCAATAAATTGATTGTTCCTGATTATTTCTGATTATTCCTAAAGGGCCTATGAATGTTACATAAGTTTAGTACAGTTCTTTTTGTTGATAAAATGAGTTAAGTGTTATTTTATTCATAACCTACAGTATATTTACCTACATAGGAGAAAAAGGCTTTACCAGTATTGTAATTAGCCTTTTGCTTAGCTTGGCTTGACCAACATATTTATCAAGAGCATCACGCCGGCAGAACAACTGTGCAAAGATTCTCATCAACCTTTTTATAGATAACCGGGCTATCATCCATCAGGTCTATCTTTATCCCTATAGAATTACGAGTAGTACAGCCTAATACCCACTTGAATTTCATTCACAACAGTCAGGGTAGGATATCAAAGAGTTCATACAGTTCATCCAATGTTTTTATTTTCACGTCAACCTAGAGTCGTAAATAAAATTGTAAAACGATATTAATAATATGACTAAAGTAATCTGCCGATAATACCTACCTATTACCTAAATATTGACTAAGTAAAAGTATATTCACTTCAACATATCTCTTTCAATTTAATACTAAAAAGCTGTTAACACCTGTATGTTTTCATTATGGAACGCAATAAATGATTGAGTAATGAGTATTGAGTCTAACCTTAACATCCGTCTCGGTCAAAAAATTCTAAAGTGTATAAATCTTTGGTTATTATATTAGGATATAAAATATATTTTAACGATAAAAGATATAGCTCTGGCAATTAAAGTGTTTGCCGTTAAACTTATGGTGAGACCTGTCAAATTTGTCAAACAAAACTAGGTACACCTCCCGTCACCTACACTTAAGTTCCTTGATTGAAAAGATTATTTAATCGTAGTTCTATTTTACTGACTGTGATACAATGATACAGAATTAATTTATTAATTTGGAACCTTAAGGAACACTTTTAATCGTATCATTCATCCGTTCAGCCATTCCTGAATTTAGTGAGATCAAACATACTACCACACACAAAATTTTGCATCTATGTATATTGGCTGATGCTGTCCTTCATAAGTGTCACTTATCTGCCTAGCAACATTAAATTCTAATTATGTTAAAAAGTGAAAATCTCTTAATTCTTCATCAAAGCTCGCGGCAATACGGTAATAAGTAGATACGCTTTGTACTACTGCCTACTGATACTGCTAGCCTGCTGTTTCCCTAACACAGGGACCTAGTTGATAGTTTGAGCGCAGCCATGGTCAATGTAGGTACTACCTAATTATATGTATGTACCAGAACCCAGACACAAAACAGATGAAGTTTTTCTTTCATTTTTCTTCAATAACCTACTGATTATAATAACTATGCATGACTGTGTGAGCTAAGTTTTGGAGATTGTATGTAACCTGTGAATACCTTTTCCCAAACTTACATTTTTCTGTTAGCTTACATTCTCACCTGTTATTGTGCAATGTAGTAAGTAGGTACATGAAATTGTTTGTGTTAGCTTTTGTGAACACTAAATTAAAGTTATATTTTTATTATTTATTTGTTATTTTAAATTTACACCAATTCGTAACGCGACCAAACAGAGAAGAATCGGCAAGAAACTCTGCAAGGGTTGTATTTGTTTTAATCGTCTTTCTTACAATTGTTATTAATATTAAGGGGTTGGACAGTTTCATCCCAAACTTTATATATATATATATATATATATATATATTTTTTGCTATCTTATTAAATAATTTTTAATTAGCTTTAGTGGACCTACCAGACGAGAAACCACTGGTTACAGCTTACAGTTGTCGTTATCGAGGCCCACCCTTAGACATTTTTAGCACTTAAATACAGGCTTAGATACATGAATTGGGAGAATCAAAATAAAAAAAGCACTAAGTATATTTCTAAACAATAGGTAATAATAGTTTAGGTTTATCTTTATATTTTTATATTATTTATCTTTATAAGTATCATCGTTCATTTATTCTTGTTATTTATATGTATTTTGCTATTATAGTTGTGAGTACTTTGCATTTGTTTTCTAACTATTTATGTTTATTATAATTTGTGGTAATTAGTCCGGTGTTTCTATTGTCTACATAAATTCTTGCCGGTTGTACACTTTTCTACCTGTTTTGTGCTGTTCCATATCCTACTCAAAGGTTTTATTGGAAGAAAACTGTTAAGCTCGCCAGTGTACAATTTCATAAATTTATCAGTTATGCCATGAACATTAAAACAATACAGTGTACAACAATCTAACAATACTATCTGCCCTCTTATCACTAAATTCACACATTAAAGAAAAATATCGTAAAAATAGTCCTGGAAGTTATCATTATTTCGTGACATACAAGATAAGCTTTCAAAAGCCGATCATAAATTTGTTCTTTTGGAAACACCCTCTAAAGTCTTGCCTACCACTCTGTCCAGCTAAACACTATGCTTGGAAGGGCTTCGAACCACTCCTTTGTCAGGCCTATTAGTTTCTATAAAGCGAAATGTATGATCTTCTTTTTATCCCATTCGTAAATAGCGGCACACTTAACATAACTTTTCTAAGACAGCTGTCAATACTTTTAGATTTACTCAACGGATCAAATCTGGCACAATATTATTAAACAGGTACATTCTTGGTGGACTAACCTTACAGTTCTCTTGTGCTTTATACGACGTTTCTATATACCTGGGCAGTCAGAAGATGAAGTAGAGCTTGGAGAGGTCAATGTGGACCTTAATTTCATTGAACGCATCTTTTTCCTTCCTTATCGAAGACTTCTTGCTTACTTTTATAATGCTTGTGTGTATTACTGAAGGTTCTCTCTTGGGAGTCAGCATGTCATCAGATTCCATAGAAATAAATAAAAAAATCATTTTAGTTTGCTCATTAGTACAAAATAAAATTCTAGAATATATAGCACACTTGGGCTCCTACTACGCAGTCTATGTAACGTTGTGACGTATATAGCCACCTAACCTACAGGTCCTACGTGTAGTGCTTACTTTATTCTGATGCATACATAGCATTGGATCATACTGCTAAAAAGTCCGCGTAATGTTGTGACGTACATAGCCACGTTCAGGTCCTAAGAGTAGTTCATACTTAAATTAGATGCATACATAGCATTGGATCATACTGCTATTCAATCAGTGTAATTTTGAGATGTACTCAGCCACTTTAACTCACATGGTTCATATCATACCTTTCCCTCCAATGGCATACTTAGCCTAGCTTTGCGACGTAAATATCCACTTGAACGCACATGGTTCAAACTTTTCCCTACAATGACATACATAGCTTTGTGATTGTGACGTACATAACCACTAAAGTAAAAATCATTAACCGTCAACCCAACATATAAGTTGCAAAATAACTGTTTGAAATAAAAGTACTAACACACATGGCCCATAATTCCTCAAAAATTAAATTGTCGATTCAATTCAAGTACACCCTGTATGCAGAACAGTAAGAATCAAACACCGCTATCAGGGAGTAGCCCTGACCAAACAGTGTTCAATTCAAACTTTGTATTACGAATTAGATATGCAGAATAGTAAAAATCAAATACCGCTATCAGGGAGTAGCCCTGACCAAACAGTGTTCAATTCAAACTTTGTACTACCAACTAGGCTAGCACAGTCAGATAATCTCGGCTAAAACCGACTGATCTATACCAGCAAAATTGGGCATCTACATATTTAGATCTAAACTCACATTTTTAAAATTCGCAAACCAAATACTGTTATCAGAGAGTGGCCCTGATCGAACAGTATTCAATCCAAGCTTTGTATTACCAATTAGGCTAGCACAGACAGATATTCTCGGTTCAATACCGACTGATCCACGCTAGAAAAACTGGTAATTTACCTACTTATTTAAATTAGATATTCAAAATGCGGGTAGGTATCGGAACTATTTGGAATTATGTACCAAGTTCTAAAAATAGAAAGGTGCTAACACGGCCAGGTAATCTCGGTGCATTACCGACCGGCACGTAAAACACGATTCAATTCTTATAATAAGTAAAACAAGATGGCGATAAAATATACATTTACTTAAATGTAAAATAATAAAATCCACACATTCGTACCTTGGTTCATCTCCACTTCTGAAATATGATAAATGATACACATTTATCTTGGGATAAGACTTTATTTTTGCTTTTGGATCCATTTTAGATATTTTCTAGACATTATTGCACAGAGGTTAGTTACTTGGAGATCATTTTGTTCAAAAACTAACGAGGCTTGTGGCTCAATCTCAATTCTCAAGACGACTTGTCGCTACCGCTTCACTTTTCGGAATGCCCAAGCCTCGTCATTTTTCGTTAGGTCGTCTCAGACGATACCTCCCTGCAAAATCCAACCATCGACAAAACCATAGACTTGCTCTCTGGTTTTCGTCAGTAAGGTTCAGAGTTGCCATAATATGCATGATTAATATTTTTACATCCGGTAATTATTATTTGCTTATAAAATAGATGATTGAATAATAATGATTGTTAAAATAAACTTATAATATTAAAGAAATCATGACACTATAAATCGAAGCGAATAACAATATGAAAAATATTCTTTATAATGGAGTATTGAAATTATAACTAATAACTTTATTTATTAAAGCCGGAATACTTAGTAACTTAATAATCAATATTGATCATAACGTATCATGGTTTTTGAACGCACTCTCATCCACATTGTGCATCTCTCGTCCCATTGTAAACCGTCTAAAACAAAACTGCCAGTAACAAAGCACGCGTTTGGTTGGTTTTTGTTTAATGGCACCGGTGTTCTAATCGATCGTAACCTAAGAAAAAAATACCCAGAAAAATTCTTGCGCCCCGCCCCGCCGCCGCCGCCGCCGCCGCCGCCGCCCCGCTCCCGCTGGCTTCGTGACCGCGGCCTCAGGGAGGCCTATGTCCAGCCCTACTATAGGCTGATGGTGATGATGATGATGAGGTCTGCCTGATTATTCAGCCTCGTAGGCGAAGCATGCAGAACAAGTTAAGACTAACTGCGGTGTAAATCCAATGGTTAAAACAGCTTCATTAATTCCAAGCTATAGATAAACACAGCTTCCATCTAGGCTATGCAACTGTACTAAGGAATTTAGGTAGGCAAACAAGTAGGATAAGGTATTTCGTTATCACCTGTTTTATTTTAATCCTCGTTCGAGTCGTAAAAAGAGAGATAGATATATCATTTATTGAATAAAAGTACTTAGGTTACATAATTTGGTTCACAGAGCCTTAAAGCATATGTTAGGTTTATATAAGCACTTAGTTCTCACCTATTTTACTTAGATTGATTAAACTGTAGTAAACACAAGTAAACTTTCATTACTAGGTAGGTAATAGGTATATCGGTTTATAACTATAAAAGTATCACATTCAAAGTGATTTACTATTAGCCTTTAAAAACATAAGTTTCAAGCAAAAAGATACTAGATATACCATACATAAATACATAATTACATTAACCTGGCTACAGGGAACATAGAGTCACCTTCTTTATGTTTCACTGCGGTAATTCCTGTTCGGCGCGTCCACGTCGCGGGGGTGGGCAACACTTCCACTTCAGTAGGTCGGAGTGCGAGGTGGCTAAGTTCGCTCAGGGACCCAGTTTTGCGGGGTATAACGCAAACCCCTTTCCCAGGGTTACGGGTGAAGTCCTCAACGGTGGAAACGGCGAAAATGTTCAGGCAACAAAATCGGCAGGACCAGCGGAAGAGGCAAGCCTCATCATAAGGGCGTAGTTATTGTGACCTGGAGTTGGGAAGCAGCAATTTCAGTACTGGTAAAAGGACAAAACTAGAATAGTTTAAAGGGCTTACTCCAGACACTTGTGAGCGCAGCCACTACGGCACGCCGATCACAACACTGCGATGATGGAAGGCAACGGGATACCACCATCATAATTAAATCCCTAGTAATTCAGCTCAAAATGAATAGTACAACACAAAGAATGGCCCCGCGTCTCCGGCGTCCCTTTACTGGGACAGGGGTGCGAACAATCTCCGGAGGGATACAGATAAAAAAGATAAGGATTGCAACATGGAATGTCAGAGGAATGAAGAAGCCTGAAAAACTTTCTAACATCATAATGGAGATGGATCGCCTTCAACTAGATATTTTAGGGCTTAGTGAGACAAAATGGTCTGGACAAGACAAATATGAAACGGTGGAGGGGAAAATTCTTTATTACTCTGGCAACGATCAGTCATCCGATCATCATGGGGTAGGAGTACTCATGAGTAAGGAAACCTCCAAAGCAGTGACTAACTTTATTCCCTTGTCAAATCGCGCTATGCTTGTCCAATTAACAGCAAAACCATCAAATTTAAACATCATTCTTGTTTATGCTCCTACGGCAGATAAACCATTGGTTGAAATAGAGGAATTTTATGGTCAAATTGAAACACTCCTTCAATACACAAAAAAACATGATGTGAACATCATAATGGGTGACATGAATGCTAAAGTGGGCTCAATAGCAGTTCCGGGTGTCACAGGTAATCATGGATTGGGTTCAAGGAATGAAAGAGGCGACGCTCTTATAGAATTTTGTCAGGAAAAGGATCTCGTCATAACAAATACCTTATTCAAACTACCCCCGCGACGTTTGAACTGGACTTATTTCGGAGACCGGCTAGATCTTTGATCTCTTTATGTAGATTGAAACTGTCATGCTTGCGGAGTAATTCCTCAATTCGGTTGCATTTTTCCTCATAAAAAGAGTCACGAGCCGTTCTTACTTTTTTATTGTGTGACGACCAGGGGCGGCTTATTCTTGACTTAGAAAGCAAGATGAAAACTTGGAGAGAGTACATTGTTAATATGTTTGAAGATACCACGAGAAGCTCTGTGAATATAGACTTCGATGATACGGGCCCGCCCATTATAAAATCTGAGGTCAAACAAGCACTAAGAACTGCTAAAGTGGGTAAAGCATTAGGCCCAGACAATATACCCGTAGAAGTGCTCAAGCTCCTAGAAGACAAATATATAGACGCCTTAACTCTTCTATTTAACCAAATATACAACTCAGGGACTCTGCCTGAGGATTGGTTGACATCAACCTTTGTGACACTTCCTAAGAAGGCAAAAGCAAAAAAGTGCTCTGAATACCGTATTATTAGTCTGATGAGTCACGTGCTAAAACTATTTTTAACTATTATTCACAATAGAATACGACCGAAGTGTGACGAACAGCTCGGGGAGAGCCAGTTTGGTTTCCGTTCCGGCATGGGAACTCGAGAAGCACTCTTTGGCTTAAATGTTCTCGTGCAGAAGTGCAAAGATATGCAAACAGACGTAATTTTGTGCTTTATTGATTACGAGAAAGCTTTCGACCGTGTTAAACACGAGATTTTAATTAAGCATTTGATTAATATTGGCTTGGATGGCAAAGATCTCAGAATCATAAAAAATCTGTACTGGAACCAAACAGCGACTATAAGAGTGGGACTTTCGGAAACTGACCGAGTTGACATTTGCCGGGGAGTTCGACAGGGATGCATTTTGTCACCTCTTCTCTTCAACCTGTACTCAGAAGCGATAATATCAGAAGCTCTGGAAGATCTGGAAGTCGGTGTCACAATCAACGGCAAAATTATTAATAATTTGAGATATGCTGATGACACCGTGCTCATAGCCTCAACAGAAGAGGATCTGCAACTCATTTTGAATAGAGTGCACGAATGCAGTTTTAGAGCAGGATTGAATATGAATGTGTCTAAGACAAAATTGTTGGTTGCTTCCGGCGACAAGGACCAGAATCTTAAAATTAAAGTTGCAGGTCTAGATCTAGAGCGAGTTCGGCAATACAAATATCTCGGTGCTTGGGTGAATGAAGAATGGGACAGCTATCAAGAAATTCGCACCCGGATTGAAATTGCCCGAGCAACATTCAAGAAAATGGAGAAAGTTTTGTGTAGCCGTAAACTATGTACGAAGCTCAGAGTGAGGATGCTCCATTGTTACGTCTGGCCGGCACTGTTATACGGTAGCGAGGCCTGGACCTTAAAAGTAGAAACCCAAAAGCGTCTCGAAGCATTTGAGATGTGGTGCTACCGTAGGATGTTACGCATTAGCTGGACGCAAAAAGTTACGAATGTGAAGGTTCTCCAACGTGTCGGAAAAACTCGGGAATTGTTGCAGACCATCAAGCGCAGAAAAGTAGCGTATCTTGGTCATATATTAAGAAATGAAAGATACCAACTGCTCCAACTCATTAAGAAGAAGGAAAAAGTCGTGGTTGCGTAACATCCGGGAGTGGACGAGGATAGCCAGCGTTGAACATCTCTTTCGCTTGGCTCAAGACAGAGAAAAATTCGCAGAGCTGACGGCTAACCTCCAGTAGTGGAGAGCCACCAAAAGAAGAAGAAGAAATACGTAATTACTTAGGTACCTTTATTTGGCACTTCTTGGCTTCAGCCTGCCGTGACAAATAATGTGTTTTATACTACACCTGCTCGGAAAGTACCTTGATACTTTATCAAATTTACGGTAGAAAGTATGTCATTGCATATCGAACAAATATGCGGGGAGAAAACGCATCTGAGCGGGAGAGAAAAGTGTATGAAAATCCATTTCTTACGTGGTTTTTCTTTTTTAATTTTGGGTAAGACTATGCGCTGGTAACCTAAATATCAAAAGCCAAAAAGTTTTTACAGTGAGTTTTTATCTCCAAGTTCGCAAAATGACACTGGCCACTAGCTAAAAAAAAAGCACTGGCTAGTCAAAGTCAAAGTCAAAGTCAAAGTCAAAGTCAAAGTCAAAGTCAAAGTCAAAGTCAAAGTCAAAGGCAAAGTCAAAGTCAAAGTCAAAGTCAAAGTCAAAGTCAAAGTCAAAGTCAAAGTCAAAGTCAAAGTCAAAGTCAAAGTCAAAGTCAAAGTCGAAGTCGAAGTCGAAGTCGAAGTCGAAGTCGAAGTCGAAGTCGAAGTCGAAGTCGAAGTCGAAGTCGAAGTCGAAGTCGAAGTCGAAGTCGAAGTCGAAGTCGAAGTCGAAGTCGAAGTCGAAGTCGAAGTCGAAGTCGAAGTCGAAGTCGAAGTCGAAGTCGAAGTCGAAGTCGAAGTCGAATTCAAAGTCAAAGTCAAAGTCATAGTCAAAGTCAAAGTCAAAGTCAAAGTCAAAGTCAAAGTCAAAGTCAAAGTCAAAGTCAAAGTCAAAGTCAAAGTCAAAGTCAAAGTCAAAGTCAAAGTCAAAGTCAAAGTCAAAGTCAAAGTCAAAGTCAAAGTCAAAGTCAAAGTCAAAGTCAAAGTCAAAGTCAAAGTCAAAGTCAAAGTCAAAGTCAAAGTCAAAGTCAAAGTCAAAGTCAAAGTCAAAGTCAAAGTCAAAGTCAAAGTCAAAGTCAAAGTCAAAGTCAAAGTCAAAGTCAAAGTCAAAGTCAAAGTCAAAGGGAAAGTCAAAGTCAAAGTCAAAGTCGTAGTAGGTGTAGTATAAAGCACTATGTATCACTCGAGAGAAAGTGCGATTCCCGATCTCGGGTGGGAAACGACACCCTCGACGGTAATCGGTCACTTTCTCCTCTCGGTGAACAATGTACTATTCTTGGTAGCTGTAAATGTTTGTGAGGATGGATGAATGGATGGATGTTTGTTACTCTCTCACGCGAAAGCTACTAAACGGATTTGGATGAAACTTTTAATATATATAGTTTGTGACCTGGATTAACACGTAGGCTTTATATCCGGATACAACGCGATCTAAGCCGGGGCGGGAGCTGGTACATAATATATCCTAACTCAGACTTTTACATCTATTCTAGATTATTTTAACAACGCAAGTGGTAACTTTATATACATAAATAATAACTTTAAAACAGATACATATTTTATAGACATAAATATTAAATTATACATATAAAATATATATTTTATGAGTTTCAAAAAACTGTTTACATTCAAATTTATTTTAGGTAGTATTACATTTTTGTTCTCTTCTGTAATTCTGTTCTTCTGTTAATTCTTTAATATTTTTAACGTTAAGTATGTACCTAGTTTAGATAACACGCCAATCTTGCTTTTCTACCAGGAAAGGTTGAGAGGTCAAGCAGAGCTTGTATTATGGGAACCACATGATTGATATACTACATAGATACATTTTTTTTGTAAATATATACATATCATACATAGAAAACACCCAGACCCGAGACAAATATCTGCAGAACATGCAAACATTTGTCCCGCAGCGGGAATCGAACCCGCAACCTTCTGCGTCACAGGCGGACCTTCGCCCACTGCGCCACAGAGGTCGTCAATAAAAAAATCAAAATCGAATATTCGAATATTGAAATATCAGTATTCGAATATTCGAACAAAAATAATATTCGAATTATTCGAATATTCGAATATTCGAATGCAAGCCCTAGTTGCGAGGTCGAATGGGGTATCAAATGAAAAGTCTTGATTTGTACAGTATATAGTTTATTAATAATGGTATTGTAACCGTTAATGCGTTAATAATAAAACACAAGTATTAGTAAAATGGAATAAAAGATTTAGATGGGAATTCTCTGGTGAAGAAATCCGATCGTTTTTTGTTCTATTCACCATTGTTATAGAAGAAAACAGGACCTGCCTGAAGACTAGACGGCTCGACTTATAAACCGTATCAGGTGTACATACGTTGCCTCATATTATTATGAACATTATATTTGATACTGGCGAAATTGAGGAAACTATCCCAGAAGCTAATTAATAAAAGTATGTTATTATTCCGATAGGATGACTTTCTGGCATAAAAGTATTTCAATTTCAGAATGCATGTGTTCAGTTCGACAGTTACTCATTACCCACTCATCGCCCAGAAATTGCAATGTACTGTTCGTTACTGTAATCTAATTGAAATTCAACATCTATCCAGGCTAATACTTTTTTACAACGTAGTTTATCAAAGCGAAACGCTTTTTGCTCGATCTATCACGAGTGGGTGTGTGATGGTGTTGCTGGCTACACTAAGTTCAGGAAGAATGCGTTTTGTCTAGTTAATGGATTTTGCTATAGTACCTTTTAATACTTACTTACCAACTCTTTAACCGACTTCAAAAATTTTTATTTTTTTATTTTTTCGACTTTTTTATGAATGTATGTTCTCCGTGAATTGTAGACCGATTTTCAAAATGCTTTTTTTGTTTAAGAGTATACTTCATAGGTGGTCCCGTATAAATTTTATTCTTTATTATTCTTTAGGACAAGAAATAAAAAGTGAATTATTTGAAGCCCGTTTATTTATTTTTTTACGTATAAGTACTTAGGTAGGTACGTCACGCACTACAATTTTTTTTAAAACATAGTTTGGTCTGAAATCAGACTATAACAGTAACGTCAGTAAGTAGGTAAGTCAATAATTTCGAACCTAACCTAATTTGAGAGCTTTCCATCGTCCGTCACTGCTACTAGTTTTTGTGCTTTGCCCCAGTTTGAGGGTTCGTTGCCTCTGACGTCTAACTGCACGCTTTTTTAAAAGCAATATCAGTTTGAAATGTCAAATATAAGAGAAATAAAATCAACTATGGAGCTTTGGTGGCGACAGTCAGTGGCTAAACTTTGATGCCTAAAGGAGTATCGGCTAATTTCTGGTTAGCGGGAAAAATCTTACTGAGCTTACCATTCAAAACGTATGGTACGTATACATTCGTAGCTCACCTTGATAAAATTCTCTATCCATGGATGGAATGTCTAAAGAAATATAAACCAAGCAGAGTTTCTTGCCAATTCTTCTCTGTTTGGTCGCGTTACAAATAGATGTAAATTAAAAAAAATACGATTTTAAGTACTGTACTACTGTTGTTGTTTGTACTGTCATGTTCGTACTAGAAATTTTCACTTCACTAATTTTTACGTACTTTTAAATCTATGCAACTGACCTATAAATAGGTAAGTAATCTATTAGCTTCCACGGGTTCCACCTGCAGTTTTCAGCCATTACGGATTTGGGAACAAACATACTCAAATATACACAAACTTAGTGCCGTTTTGCCATCACACCATATGAAAAAAAATTTAAAACAACATATCGAAGAATGTACCTACCTCATTTGTATAATCACTACATTGTATAAAAAAAGTCCTTTCCCGCTATCTGTCTGCCCCTATGTACGCTTAAATCTTTAAAACTACGCAACGGATTTTTTTTTAAATAGATAGAGTGATTCAAGATGCATGTTCATATCAGCATTGCACCCGTGCGAAGCTGGACAGGTCACTAGTAAGAATTCAATGTAATAACTAATAATGGAAAGTGATATCATGTTTAGTTATAAATTGCATAGGAGTTACATGAGCTGAAAAAATATTACCTGACAGGAGTTAAAGAATCAAATACCACTAATAAATTCTTAGAGCAGAGTAAAACATTAATAAGTGTTCCACTCGGATTTGTAGCATGCTTGTGATGAAGTAGGTATGAGCTAATATAAGCCTAATTTGAAAAACAAGAACTATCAATTTATTCTCATTACTCTCATAACGGATGGACCACCTTATTCAGCCTGTGATCCACTCAGTACCTAAAGCAAAGCTTCTAACAGCTTTGATTATAAGCATTATATCTAATCTCCCAAGGTTCAAATAGACGAATTAATAGACTTATAAAACTATGATTTATTAAATTAATACTAAAGATTCAAATAGATAAAAAATAAAGTGTCAAAGAACCTTGTTTAACTGTAAGAGTTCTTTAATTTATTGTAATCCATTCATCAGTACGATAGCGGTGATCCATCATTGAAGGATATTCATCTAGGTATATATATTTTATGAGAAGTACTTAATTATCAGAGATAGATTAGTATTTTTAAGCTATTGCATAGCTTCTATCGAGGGCCTTGAGCGCGGGGACCGAATCCAGAAATTCCGTAATTAAAAAAAAACCTCACGCTCCCCACTCCGACGGGCACGGAGGTGTGGCTTGAAGGCCGTGCATTGTCTAACGTCGTTTCTTTTCGGCAGTCTTCGACACGGTGTTTGTGTGCGTGCAACTAGACGTATTTTTATTTAATAAAAGAAAAAAAATTGTTTTCTTATCGGTCACCACGCTCAAAAAGTGTAACTTGAATTAATATCAAAGAAAAATAAAAATAAAATAAATAAATAATTATAATTGCATAAGTTGATATAAAATGCTATGCAATAGCTTTACCGCGGCAGTCCCCGAGTGCCACACGTCTTTTTTTTTTATTATCGTGGACTCTATCACACAACAATCATTTAGCCTCAAACTAAACAGAGCTTATATAATGGCAACCACGTGATCAATATACTAATTAATATTTTTTTTGTAAATACATACATTACAACATCACAGGGTGGCGTAGGGTTTCTCGTCAATAAGGCCCTCTGTAACAACCAGGGCCGGTCCTTAGGCGGTGCGAGCGGTGCGACCGCACCGGGCGCCTTCAAGGGGGGGGCGCCAAAATGAAACAAAAGACGCTCGACCGAGCGCGCGAGTCGCGTAACAAAATTGCGGGGGAACGGGAAGCGGGGCGGGGTGAACTTTTGTCCGTCACTTGTTTCACTATAGTTCTTCCATCTTAGGTTTTTTGACATTTGAAACTCAATTCTGCCAACGTTCTTAACTAAAACAGTCCGAACCCAAAGCTAAAAATGTTCGTTTTGCAATCCATTTTTTTTCGTAATAAGATAAAGAGATATCATACAGATGGATGACAAGAATAAGTTAATTGTATTATTTGCATATCAAACAACACTTTTTAATAATATGACAGGATGAATAAGAAAATAATCCTATAGACATTAATATTTTGTATAAAAATGTTACCAAATGCGTTGCCAGTTGCTAATATAAGGATAAAAAGTCCGCCGAAATCAAATGAAGTCCGAAAACGGACCAAATTCAGAAACACTGATGGAAGCAGTCATTGCAGCTATCTAAATACTTGGTTTAGCGATTTGACAACGTAAAATCGATAATCGATTATACTTCTCGGTTTTAGTTTTTGACATAAAATAGGTAACTTAAATTTTATGTTACTAATATATTTAAAAGTAGGTATTTACAATATATTGGTATTTACATAGCAGGTATGTCGCGTGGCTTAGTAACTGCTTGCAAAAAGTGTTCGTCTGTCAAATATAATCTTTTGCCCTCTGACTACTCCATTTTACGGATTCCTCAATCTATTATAATTTATTCCCATATAGATTCGCGTACTAAGCAATATCTGAGGATATTCATGTTGGGAAAATTCATGATGATGTTTGATCTTTGTTTTCTTCTGTTATACGTAAATAGTACCAGCTATATTAATACCCTACCTATATTAATAAAATTTATTAATCGTCGATCAACAGCAAACTGGCGAGTCATCAACTGGTGAGTCTTCGCCTAAATTTATTAGAATTGGTTCTTGCTCTCTTATGTTATCCAAAGTCACATCCCTTTCCCAATCAGATAATATTAATCGTTTGGTCTTTTCTACCACATTTGCCCAATTTCAGGTGTCACTTAATTGCAGGCATTCTTTAGCAATTCGAGCATCTTTTTGGCTGTAAATGGTGGGCTCGTGTTATTTCTGGCAGCATATCCTTTCACTTGTGCCCAAATAAGTTCTATGGCGTTATATTGCCAGTGGTATTGCGGAAGTCTGAGAACTGCGTGACCGTGTTCAGCTGCAATTTCATCCACAACGTACAGAGGTTTCTGTTTTTTAGTTTTTTAAATGTTTACCAGTTAACACTTCAACATAGATTAACAAGCCAGTTTATGATATCTGACTTTTTGTTGGCTTGCGTTGGCATTTTATTCAACTAGTGAGAGTGATATGGTGCGTTATCCATGATGATAACAGTTTTTACAGGTTCTTCTAGTGCCAGCAGTAAGTCCTTAAACCAACCTTCAAAGACTTCAGAATTCATTTCTTCATGGTATTCCACGGTATTTTTTGATTTAAATGCTAGCAAAGCTCCATCTACAAAACCTTTTTTACTTCCTGCATGACAAACGATTAATCTTTCTCCTTTTCCTATAGGTACTTTCGAGGTAGACGCAGCATTATCATCAGTCCAGTACCTCGTGAAAGTGTGGTTAGCATTAAACTACGTTTCGTCGATAAAAATAACGTTTTCCCAGTCCACTATTTGTTTTGTATCCTTCAAAAAGTTACACCGGTCTAGGGCAATATCTGTGTGCTCCATAAAAAGTTTTCTTTTATTCGCTTTTTTAAATAAAAATGCAATTTCTTTTAATTCTTTTGCTAACGAAGAATTCAGCCCACGAAACAAACCACAGTCCCGGAGCGATATTGTCAACTTCTTTTACGTTGGGATACTCACGCAAGCGTATCACCAACTCCTTCGATTGTCATCTCAATACATTTCCCATTTCCCTTATAGTCCAGTCATTTAAGCTTACATTAGGTAAGAATCTCGGAATTCGAGATACCCAGCTGTAAGTATGTAAATACTTGTATATTGACATTTTATTGTACATTGATATTAGGCATTTTAGAATGACCTACCAGACAACATACACTGGTTGCTCTAGTTTGCTCATACGCCCAACAACCTCCTGTGTTCATGTGAAAAAGCAATCGCGAAAAGCATTTTTCCTATGACGCATGCTTGTCACAGTTTTCACTGAAAATCATTTTGACGTACCTATGTTCAAACCTAAGTTATTTGACAAAAGAGTTTTCATGTCTTTTTCATTCAAAACTTTTTACGCCATTTAATTTTATCATTTTCTTCTACAATATTAGCAATACAAAAACAATAAAAATAATTATAGTTCTTGATGTAATAATTAATTTGTTGAGATATTAAGACCCAACAATGATAATGACAAAATAATGATAACAGTTTTTTTATTCGACGATGGTGTCATTAATCGATTCAAAAATCGTTCAATGTTATGTGGCTGCAATCACTAGTTCTGGACTTTGACATCTATCATAAATACATTTAAAAGATGGAAATACCATAATGTTTGAACCAGAACATAATAAATAACAGTTGACAATCATTAAAATTATTTTTTTATTTGTACACCACTTCACTTATGGCCGGTTTCTATAATATACCGTTACCGATGACGCTTCGTTTTCCCCTGAAAAACTGTCAAAAATTAAGAACGAGGCGTCGTAAATTTGACAGTTTTTCAAAGGAAAACGAAGCGTCATCGGTAACGGTATATTATAGGAACCGGCAGTTAGAGGTATTCGCGCAAACTGGTAATTCGCACGAACTTTTGACAGCAGAATAATCTGAAGCCACTGCTTTTTCTGGTAGAAAATAAAGCAACTGCTTAAATTTTTTTTTTATTTAGTGGGGCGCCATTTTTAGTCTTCGCACCAGTTAAAAATGTTAATAGGACCGGCACTGGTAACAACGTTCAGGAAATCTCCAGTGTGTCGACCAGGGTAGCATACCTGGAGGGCAATTCTCAAGCCAGAGACATTGACTTCTACTAGACTTAGGTAGAGTGATCCGCCATTTTGTCTCTCGAAGCAGAAAAACAGTATTCTCGTGAAATCACCAACAGACAAAAGTCGACTCAAATTAAGAGACATGCAACGAGTGGTCCCGAGCACACGACATGGCTTGTCGTAGGATTTGTCGATGATATAGTTGATGAAAGCCGCCATATTTACATCGATGTTTCCAACATTGATATTTAATTTCGATATATCATTTTTTTTTTTTTTAAATGGGTGTTAATGAATAGGTGGCGAAATAACCACCGAATACAACTTAGGCAAGAATTAACAATGAGTAGATATACAGTAGACTAATTTAAAATGTATCTACGTTTTATTGTTGCTGGTACGTCCCACAAGAACTGACATAAACAAGGACATGGGTCATGTTATGTGTATTATTAATAAACCGATATACCGAGGTATATATTTTCTTCTTATTTTTATTTAAGTTTATTAAAAGTGTAGGTAGGTAAGTAGGTATTTATGTAGGTATGTATTTGAATGATGCTTATCTAAGTTGTATTCAGTCATGTAGTAGGTACTAAACCTACCTACCCTTCAAGCTCTTAGCTGATTAATAAACTAGGTAATATTGAGTACTAGTACAAGTTCTGATTACTTTTGGCACTTTTTGGCTAAGATGTGTAAAAACGTCCGGCATTATCTACTTTTAAAGATTGACTCCGACTTAGTACCTACATACCTATTAATAAGTATTTGTTTAATTAGTATTTGTATAATATTTTATCATATCTTTGGTATATTATGCAATGTGTACTTTTTTATGTAATACCTATGTACCTACCTTCCTGTCTAAATTCTGAGCTACGCCTACATCCATATATATAGGTATTCGTTTGCTTACAATAATGCGCGGCGATCGTGAGGTCGCCACATCTGGTTTTCTCTGAAAAACAGCGTTGCTGAAATATTATATGAATATAATTTTGCTTAAACTACGCACGCTGAGTAGCATTAAGCTGAGAGAAAACCTAATCTGGCTTACACTTCTCAGCATGGACAAAATCAGCTCCATAGCATGAGGCATGAGCATGAGCGTGTGTTTGTTTTTTTTTCACTGGTACTTAGATTTTCGTCAGTTCGAATATTCATTCAGAAACAGTATTACAATCGATACCTAATTATTATTCCTGATAAATTGATTAAATCTAAAGAATCGGCTTCAACGCTGAAATAATTTATTTTTTGGGCAATGTAAAGTTTTTACTACATTTATAAAAGATAAAGTTTTTACCGACCACCGGCAACCCTCGCTTTGACTGATACTTGCTTGACAGCGCGTAAACAAACAAACCAAGCATTTACGTTTCGTTCCAAGCTTATAAACTTGTCTTAGTAGCTACCTAAAATATATTTTTTTTCTATCAATAGGCCTCAATAGTTGCATTTTAAAGCATACTATGGTTAATATAAATCAAATGCATTTTTAGTTACTATTTTTGTATGGTTTTAAGCCAAAAATTGAGATGTACGAAATCGGCCAATTTTACCCCAACTACTGTAAATTTACCCGCGTAAAACGAAACGTATTTTAGCCATGTCACGGAAATGTCGCAGCGACTTCAGTCGGGTGACCGTAAGAATAGCTATTTTTATGAATCGTGACTTTAGAGTAGACACAAACCATCGACCCAAGTTGGGAGACTCATAGTCGATACGACTCTGTATCGAGTAAACCCGTGAATTGCCCTCCTGATCCTTCGACTATCCAAGCGGTATAGTATGAAGATCATTCAGGCTTACGCACTGACCTCGGCACACTTGGATGATGAAGTGGAGGATATGTACGAGGACATATCCAAAGCCTTGCACAACACCACTAAGGCTCACTTCAACGTTGTTATGGGGGACTTTAACGGCAAAGTGGGACGCCGGGTTGGCGACGAATCCAGAGTGGGCCCGCATGGTCATGGAAGTAGAAATCACAGGGGGCAAATGCTCGTCAACTTCCTAGAGAAGGAGGGGCTCTTTTTGATGAATTCGTTCTTTAAGAAGAAGCCCCACAGGAAGTGGACGTGGCGAAGCCCCGACGCTGTGACCAAAAATGAGATCGACTTCATCATGACGGATAAGAAGCACATATTCAGAGACGTCTCCGTGATCAACAGGTTTAACACCGGATCTGATCACAGACTTGTCCGAGGCTCTCTGAATATTAATCTTCAGCTGGAAAGAAACCGTCTGATGAAGTCCACGCTCCGACCCAATCTACTCCAGATCATGGCGGGCACCGAGAAGTTTCAGAAGCTTCTCGGTGATAGATTCGTTGCCGTGGAACCCACCGATGACGTTGATGAGGCCCTACAGAACGTGGTTGGAACGTTAAGGGACGAGGGCATCAAATTCTGCCAAATGCAGCCTAAAGGCAAGAAGTCCAAACTTTCGGATGACACTCTTAGGCTGATGGCAAAAAGACGGGAAACCACTCAGGCCACTTCGTCAGAGAGGTCAGACCTGAACAAGCGAATTGCGAAGATGATACGGCGTGACCTTCGGAGCTCCAACACACGCCTCATTGAAGAGGCGATAGAGCGAAACCGAGGGTCCAAAGTATTCACTCAGCAGCTTGGCAGGAGCCACCTGACGAAGTTAACAACACACGATGGCCGAACCGTCTTGTCGAAGCCGGAGATGTTATAAGAGATCGAGGACTTCTACGGCCGACTGTACACGGCACATGCTCCTTGCCCCCAACGTGACAACCATGATTCCAGAGCCACCCTCACCCGCCACTACACCGACGACCTGCCAGATATCAGCCAAGACGAAGTCGTACTGGCCCTGAGACAGCTTAAAAATGGAAAAGCCCCCGGTGAAGACGGAGTCACTTCAGAACTTCTGAAGGCAGGAGGAGCTCCTGTTGTGCAGGAGCTGCAGAACCTCTTCAACTCCGTCCTTCACTGTGGGAGAACTCCAAAGGCGTGGAACGAGAGCTTGGTGGTTCTGTTTTTTAAGAAGGGTGACAAGACTCTTCTTAAAAACTACAGACCTATTTCGCTCTTGAGCCACGTTTACAAGCTGTTTTCTAGGGTCATAACGAATCGTCTCGCCAGAAGACTCGACGAGTTCCAGCCACCGGAGCAGGCCGGGTTTCGCGGAGGATATGGCACCATAGACCACATTCACACAGTGAGGCAGATTATACAGAAGTCCGAAGAGTATAATCAGCCCCTGTGTCTGGCTTTTGTGGACTATGAGAAGGCCTTTGACTCTGTCGAAACCTGGGCTGTCTTGGAATCCTTACAGCGATGCCAAGTGGACTATCGTTATATCGAAGTGTTGAGATGTCTGTACGAAGCTGCCACTATGAGTGTCCGAGTACAGGACCAGCAGTCTAAACCCATCCAACTGCGCCGCGGAGTGAGACAGGGAGATGTCATATCTCCGAAACTGTTCACAAGCGCGTTGGAGGATATGTTTAAGACGCTGGACTGGAAAGGTATGGGCATTAACATAAACGGCGAGCACATCTCACACTTGCGATTCGCTGATGACATAGTCCTAATGGCGGAGTCGCTGGAGGAGCTGCAACAGATGCTGGACGGCCTAGCATCAGCCTCGCGAAAGATAGGTCTCGGCATGAATTTGGACAAGACCAAAGTCATGGTCAATCACCGAATTGATCCGAGTCCTGTCGTCGTTAATGGACACCCTCTTGAAGTTGTTTCGGAGTATACATACCTCGGGCAGATATTGCAGTTGGGTAGAAACAACAACAAGTTCGAGAAGGAAGCCAAGAGAAGGATTCAGCTGGGTTGGGCAGCATTTGGAAAACTACGTCGAGTTTTCTCGTCACCCATACCACAATGTTTGAAGACGAAAGTTTTCAATCAGTGCGTCCTACCCGTCATGACATACGGAGCCGAAACGTGGACACTCACAGTACGGCTAGTCCACCAGTTTAAAGTCGCTCAGCGAGCTATGGAACGAGCTATGCTCGGAGTTTCTCTGAAGGATAAAATCCGTAACGAGTATATTCGACATAGAACTAAAGTTGTCGACATAGCTCAGCAGAGAATTAGCAAGCTGAAGTGGCAATGGGCTGGCCATATCTTTGACGACCTCTGTGGCGCAGTGGGCGAAGGTCCGCCTGGGACGCAGAAGGTTGCGGGTTCGATTCCCGCCGCGGGACAAATGTTTGCATGTTCTGCAGATATTTGTCTCAGGTCTGGGTGTTTTCTATGTATGATATGTATGTATTTACAAAAAAAAAAATGTATATATGTAATATATCAATCATGTGGTTCCCATAACACAAGCTCTGCTTAGTATGGGGCTACATGATGCTGTGTGATAGTCCAGCATTATTTATTTATTATATTATTTATATCTGCCGAAGAACCGATAACCGTTGGGGTAAACGAGTTCTTGAGTGGAGACCGCGGCTCGGCAAACGTAGTGTAGGACGCCCTCTGGCCAGGTGGAGTGACGATCTGCGAAAGGCTGCTGGTAGAAGCTGGATGAATCGAGCTCAGGATAGGGCGCAATGGCGCTCATTAGGGGAGGCCTATGTCCAGCAGTGGACTGCTATAGGCTGATGATGATGATGATGATACATTACATAGAAAATACCCGGACTGGGAATCAAACCCGCAACCTTTTGCGTCTCAGACGTGCTTTCATCCACTGCACCATAATGGTCCTCATAATGGCAAGAACTATAATATTAAGTGATGGCACGTTATAACTACCTCTTGCTTAGGTCTAAGCTTAGAACATACAATGAAGATATTGATTCATAGATAATTATTAATTACAATAAGTTAAACTCTTAAGTGGAGAGGTCTCTTGACGAGCTAGATGATGGCGATGGAAGTAGAAGTGTGAAGTACAATCAGTTTTTAGTAGTAGTAAAGTTCTTTGTGGAAGGCTCGTCCGGGGAAGTACCTACTACCACCATGCCTATTTCTACCGTGAAGCAGCATTGGGTGTGGGTGCCGGTGAACACAAGACACAAGACAGGCACAATAGGCTTATCATCTTCATGCTTCAAGTTGATGGACACTGGGTGTTGCATCGTAGATATGCTTTGTGATAGGTAATGGCTACCACTTAACATCTGGTGGGCCATGTGCTTGTTCCATCTTCAAGTGCCATAAAAAAATCATCACAAAGAATCTTAGTTCTTCTGTAGTTAGGCTCAGCAAACGATTCCACCGATCCTAGTATAATCCAACCCAAAAACAGGAACATCGTCGATTCTTGCAGCCAACTTGAGGAGGACAAAGGTATTGTGAGTAGTGTACGTAATGTGCATGATAAACAAATCACATACGATAAGTGAGCACTCAAAGCATTCATCATCATTGCAGCCATTTCGGCCAACTGGGCACAGGCCTCCTTTTGATTATACCTATCACTCGCCTCGATCCTGTGCTAGTCTCAGCCCACGGTTTTTCAAACTCAAAGTCTTACTAAAAACTTTTAAAATACTTACAAAATCTGTATATAATGCTCATAGTGTCTCCATACGATCGTGCTCAAATACCGTGATGTGAACTCACGGAAATTCTAACAAGGGTCATGGCATCCATATTTTTTTCTGCAAACAAATTAATTGCAGCCTTCGATATAAGAGAAAAACGTGTTTTATTATGCGGAAGTACATGCTTGATTTATTCAGACAAAAATATGAGTAAGCTTGTTAATGATTATCTTTGCTATGTAGGCATTGGTCGATGACTCTAAGCTTAGATTAAGTTGACAAAAGTCCGTTAGGGTCAAGAGTCTTGGAAATAAAAATACTGATAATGTTGCAAAACAATATTTTTATGAAATGGGCCTTTCTCCATTTAATTGGTCTTGTTAGATTTACGTTGAGCTATAAGTTTGAGCAACTCTCACATTTTCCCATGCGTATCTAGTGCACGACGACGCGACTTCTTGCAACTCAGACCTAGGGTATAGGCCCCACTTGTCTGACCTGGCGCGGGCATGGCACGGGCGCTTTCCTATTCCATTCAAATTTAATACAAAATTCATGGAAATAAAGCACAATTTAGCTCGGACGACTTCGCGTCATAAGCACGTCCGATCAACGACATACCGTGTGTCCTAAATTGTGCTTTATTTCCATGCATTTTGTATGAAATTTGAATGGAATAAGAAACTGCCAGTGCCTTGTCTGCGTCCGACGAGGTCACATTCATCGGGCACGGACATGGCGCAGACATGGCACAGGCGGTTTCCTATTCCATTCAAATTTCATACAAAATGCATGGAAATAAAGCACAATTTAGGACACACGGTATGTCGTTGATCGGACGTATGACGCGCCATTTCGGCGCCCGCGCCCGATCGCCGCCAGATGGGCGTCAGATGGCCGCCAGTTCGTAGTATGTACTTGCTTGCGACATATGTCCGTTAGTGATGTAAAAATGCGTGACGAATGACGATATCGAATTTAATATTGAATTTTTTGAATTGATTGTAAAATATGCAACGCTTTATGATCATTGTCGTTCCATTATTGTAACTGAAATGTTCAAGATAAATTGTGGCTGGAAATCGGAAAGAGATTAAACTAAACCGGTATTAATTTTTTTTTATGTAATACCCATGGTAATACTAGCTGATCCTTGTGCAAATTCGTTTGCGCGTATTTTCTTCAACTGTATCAGGGCCCGATTTGGTAACCCGATGAAGAGGTTTTCGGCAGGGTTTTTCCAAAAGTTTAGTTAACCCTCTCCGTATGGTTTACACTATTATTTGATAGGTTAAACAATTCAAAACCCTTTTGATTAGGTTATCTGATCATGAGGGTTATCAATAGTATTGGGTTTTGGTATTATTCCAAAACCCATTCCTTAGGGTTACCCTTTTTATCATTGTAACACGGGTTATAAGTGGGTTATAGGAGATAATGGAGAAAAGAATTTCGGTCAAAAGATTAAAAATAATTGCGGTAATTGTGTTCTAAGCATTAAGGGTGGAAATACAGACTACTAATTGTTTATTTTACGCAATAATAATTATATTATAATAAAATTGGAATAAATTTTCAATGACAGCTGTCAAACTTAAATCGACCATATCTCGAGAACTACTTATCTTAGACTTGCTTTTACTAGCTCAAATGATAGCTATTGACAAGACCTTAATTTTCGATGACAGCTGTCAAACTTAAATCAACCATATCTCGATAACTACTCATCTTAGACTTGCCTTTAGTAGCTCAAATGATAGCTATTGATAAGACCTTAATTTTCAATGACAGCTGTCAAACTTAAATCGACCATATCTCGATAACTACTCATCTTAGACTTGCCTTTAGTAGCTCAAATGATAGCTATTGATAAGACCTTAATTTTCAATGACAGCTGTCAAACTTAAATCGACCATATCTCGATAACTACTCATCTTAGACTTGCCTTTAGTAGCTCAAATGATAGCTATTTACAAGACCTTAATTTTCGATGACAGCTGTCAAACTTAAATCGACCATATCTCGATAACTACTCATCTTAGACTTGCCTTTAGTAGCTCAAATGATAGCTATTGATAAGACCTTAATTTTCAATGACAGCTGTCAAACTTAAATCGACCATATCTCGATAACTACTCATCTTAGACTTGCCTTTAGTAGCTCAAATGATAGCTATTGATAAGACCTTAATTTTCAATGACAGCTGTCAAACTTAAATCGACCATATCTCGATAACTACTCATCTTAGACTTGCCTTTAGTAGCTCAAATGATAGCTATTTACAAGACCTTAATTTTCGATGACAGCTGTCAAACTTAAATCGACCATATCTCGATAACTACTCATCTTAGACTTGCCTTTAGTAGCTCAAATGATAGCTATTGACAAGACCTTAATTTTCGATGACAGCTGTCAAACTTAAATCGACCATATCTCGAGAACTACTCATCCTAGACTTGCTTTTACTAGCTCAAATTATTGCTATTGACATGAACTTAATTTTCGATGACAGCTGTCAAACTTAAATCAACCATATCTCGAGAACTACTTATCTTAGACTTGCTTTTACTAGCTCAAATGATAGCTATTGACAAGACCTTAATTTTCGATGACAGCTGTCAAACTTAAATCAACCATATCTCGATAACTACTCATCTTAGACTTGCCTTTAGTAGCTCAAATGATAGCTATTGATAAGACCTTAATTTTCAATGACAGCTGTCAAACTTAAATCGACCATATCTCGATAACTACTCATCTTAGACTTGCCTTTAGTAGCTCAAATGATAGCTATTGACAAGACCTTAATTTTCGATGACAGCTGTCAAACTTAAATCGACCATATCTCGAGAACTACTCATCCTTTACTTGCCGTTACTAGCTTACATGATAGCTATTGTTAAGATCTTAATTTTCGATGACAGTTTTTAGTTTGACAGCTGTCATCAAAAATTAAGATTTTATTAGTAGCTCTCATTTGAGCTAGTAACGGCAAGTCTAGGATGAGTACTTCTCGAGATATGGCAAATTCAAGTTTGACATATGTCATTGAAAATAAAGATCTTGTCAATAGCTATCTTTTGAGCAATTAACGGCTAGTCTAGGATGAGTAGTTCCTGAGATATAACCATTTATAGATGAATTTGTAGAATGAGTTTCGAGTGGAGCTTTGAGTTGAGTTTTGACAATCAAAAATTATTATTCAAAATAGTTTAGAGGTCATATTTTTCTTTTTAACACGTTGACTGCGGGTCTCGGACATAACGCTTTACAAAATACTCATTATGTGTACTGTCGGCTTTGCCTAATAAATACAATAAAAATAAAAAATAACGCTACGCAGAGTACTCTGCGATGATGCCCCATGAAAACTGACTGAAACACATTTTTTTCTTTTTAACATGTTGGCTGCGGGCCTCAGTCATGACATAACTGATGACTTATGAAAACTGAAACACCATTTTTTTTCTTTTTAATTTGTTGACTGCGGGTCTCGTATATGATAACGCATACTCTGCGATGATGACCAATGAAAACTGACTGAAACACAGCACTTTCCTTATGTTTTCAAAACTTTTCTTTAATGCAGTGACGCTCTTCCTTCCACCAAATAAAGCGATCCGAACTTATACCTAATGATTGACGACATAAATCAAGAGTCAAAATCTAAATTCCCCCACCCAGTGTCAGGCGTAATGATAACCATTGTGTAACATTCAAAAAAACCTATCAAGAGGTAACTCCATTCATTCGTTTAACCTCATAAGACCCTATCGACTGAAAACCAAAAGGAACGGGTTACACTTTCGCTTGTGTTAGGAGGAGAATACCCAAACGAAAGGGTAATCCCGTCAACTGTATAACCCAATGAAGGGGTTTCACTTTCGAAGCAACTAACTCGAAATCGGGGTTGTACGGGCCCTGATCTGTATATTAATTAATTGTATGCACGAGAGCAAGAGCATCTTCGTCTTCTGAGGATGACATGCTGACACATCGATACCGGACAATAGACTGCACTACACTTGTGCCTCTGTTACGTCATTTCTGCGCCATGTCCGAGCCATGTCCGCGCCATGCCCGTGCCATGTCCTCGCCACGTCCGTGCCACGTCCGCGCCATGTCCGCGCCATGTCCCTGCCCGATATGTGTGACCTGTGCCTAACATTAAAACAGCCCTCTTCAAGAATAGTGTGTTTGGAATGTCCTCCAAAATCTTTAATAAACTACCAGCTTACATTAGAACATGCAATGACTCTAAGACATTTAAGACAACTCTGTTCAATTATTTAATAGACAAGACATTTTACTCGATTGAAGAATTTTTTAATAACAAGGACTAATTTATTATCGTTTGACATTCTTTAACTATTTTATGATTTATTTACTGATTATTTTTAAAATTTTGCAACATTTTTTTTTCATATTATTATAGATATTTGATTATTATTATTATTTAATTATTAGCATGTATGTAGTCTTTAAATTTTGTACGCCTAATGGCAGATCACAGTGAGCTCTTTATATCTATCCATGTAACAACCTTTTAACCTGTGTATCACAAATAAATAATTTGAATTGAATTGAATTGAATTGAGTTTTTTTGCAGAAGAAACTTTCAGGAAATGTGAGATTAGTCTGTTTTAAGTTCAAAGACATTTCATGCTCAGATGTGCTTACATACTACGCACTATCAAAAGCTGACCCCTAATAGGTTCACAGATGAGCACCAATGTCAAGTGTAATGTAGCTAGATTAGTGTATCTAGGAATGTGCCAATGAAATCATAAAACAAAATAATGAATGGAGGTGGCACAATACCATTTTTTCCACTTTTATGTGCAGTTGTGGATTTAACAAGATCAATAATGGCGAACGAACACCACTTTAATTGCGCATAATCTCTACGGTATTCCATAATCCGTGAATACTTAGGAACGCAATTTATTTCCATGAGATCATCCTATACCATCATGCTGAGGATATTAAGATGATAACACGACTGATGACGCAAGTGGCCGGATCCTAGGTCTTCTTCATCACGAAGTTTAGACAGGTTCACTTGTTTTTTTGATGTTTTGCTAATTGGGCTATCATGAGGCATTCTGATCATGACTCAGATTTGGAATGTACAATATTTCAACCTGACGTATTGCGTAAGTGACGTATCATAAGCGATGAATGTGACGCAGAAGGTTGCGGGTTCGATTCCCGCCGTGGGACAAATGTTTGCATGTTCTGCAGATATTTGTCTCGGGTCTGGGTGTTTTCTATGTATGATAAGTATGTATTTACAAAAAAAAGTTTATGTAAGTAATTTATCAATCATGTGGTTCCCATATCACAAGCTCTGCTTAGTTTGGGGCTACATGATGTTGTGTGATAGTCCAGCATTATTTATTTATTATTTTATTTTATTATTAATGTTAGCTAATGACCAAAGAACTATGACTAAATCGTAGATGAAGTCAAAAAATTCATTCAAGCTCTGAACAGCAACTCATATGGCTAATCTCTAATTTATGTCCATAAATCATTAACTAGAAAGGGATGCATACTCCTCTCAATGCGACTTAAAATTAGTTCAAAGAAAATCGTACCAGGGCGCTTGAATAAAATGCTATGCAGAGTCATAGAAATGCCCTGATACGAAGTCGCAGCAATCGCATTGAGACAAGCATGCACCCCTTTCTAGCAAATGATATATGGACATAAGAAAGTAGAGATCAGCCGTATGAGTTGACGTTCAGAGCTTAGTGAATTTTAAGACTTCACCTATGTAGTTCTCTTCTAACTGTGCTAATGACTAACCTTATTTTGAATCTTCGCTTTCTCATTGGCCAGAGTTTAACGTCTACGATACGATACTTTAGTTTTCGTGGTCAAGGCTCAGGCATGTTTGCACTTTAAAAAAAGGGTTAAAGACCGAACGTGATGTAACCTGCTTAATCATCATTGAGAGTTGGCCTAGCTCATACGAAGAAGGAGGAAGGAAGCAATTAACATTATTCATCACCCGCCCATGTTTTATGAAACTGACTTATAAATATCAAAGGAGATGGAGTACAAAGTACCTGGAGTACCTACTCACTCGGTGAAAATTTAAATAGTTATGGATCTTTAAACAAAACTGTTGTATTAAAATAATATAGGTAAGGCCTTTTTTTATTCTGTGGTACTGGTTAATTTTACTGTTCCAATACTTGAAGGGCCGACATTCAGAAAATCTAAATTTCAAGTCTGGTAAAAACTAATTATTAATTATTGTCGGATTGTTTGAACTATTCATGTAAAACCAGCCATTTATTTACACCTAATTACTAATAACATATTTATAAAATTAATAATTATAAAATGTATTTATTTAGATTTGTTTTATGAATTATATATTTTTTATTATTATAATGTAACTTGTGATAATAAATATATGCTTGACATGAAATAAATGAATATAATTATATTCTTCTTTGAAGATTAATTTTTATGTAAGATTTCTAAGAAAGAAAAAAGTTGGACGAAAAGAAAATTACTTCATCACAAATTCGTTTTTAAGTCCTTGATGAATACAACTCATGTTGACGGAAGCATCGAGCCATGATGTTTACCGACATAGCTCAAAAAAATACTTAACTCCATCACGATTCGCCTCGTTTAACTACGGTTCCACTAATAATTCACAGGGCTTATAGCAAATAAGCTTAACTGATTCAAAATGAATAATCTCCCTAGCTATTTTTTGTATTATTATTTTATGTATGTACCTTGTCGACATTGATGCTCTAATTACAGCAAATAGCATTTATAATGTTTTTATATTCCCTGCCGATACACAGTTCAATCTAGTACGGAGGGTTTGGTTTTCTAACTACCTATGTCATATCCAAATAAATAAATAGGTACCTGTGTATATCTACCTACATAGTTAAGTTATAAAGGAATTTTTGTACAAATTTTATGAAAATAAATTGTTCTTATTCTTATCTATAGTTAACAATAGCAAAAAACAACAAAACCTGCCTATTCAGTCCACTGCTGGACATAGACCTTTCCTTAAGAGGGATATGCCTATAATCCTAACACTAGGCATGCGTGTTAGGTATCACAGGGTACATGAATCCTCTCGAATATAAGCTTCTCGTACCACCGACAGTGCTGCCCGTCGTCGGTTAGCGAGTTAGTTGTGCCGGTGTTAGGCTGTACTATGACGTAATCAACCGGCTACCAGAGCCTAGTTATCCTGCCACGGGCAGGTGAGATTGGATTGTATTTTGGTGTGTGTGTATGTTTGTAATGAATAAACTCAAAAACTTCGTTGCCGATTTCAAACATTCTTTCACCATTGGAAAGCTACATTCACTATGAGTAACATAGGCTATATTTATTGCTAGAAAAGATTAGGGATCCTTACTAAAACTTAAGTAACGTAACCCAAGGTGTAAAAAAGTGCCCTTGCGAAGAAAGGACGGGCCGCTAGTATATATCGATAAAAACGGGGTTAAATTAGTCTGATCTCATTTTGATGTTAACCAGTCTGAGGAAAAAAGAATAGAATAGTTCAGGTTCAAATGAAAAAAAAAAGCGTTTAAAAACCAGAAGATATATTCCATTATAAGAACAATCAAGCAAACTTTTTGGTAGAATAATATAATTACCTTAGGCACTACAGCATTTTTTATTGAAGTAGGTAAGTAAGTACTATCGAGGAATTTATTGTGTAAAAAATACCACTTAGTGCTTTATAAATTTTCTGTAACGAGATGTAAAAGCCTATGTTGATGGGCTTGTTATTATAATAATTATTGTACTTCATTTTTAGGTTTACTTTATTGCTTTTATACCCAATTTGTTTCATCCATTTATAGCATCTATAACCTGAAAACTGGTTAGGTACAGGTATTTTATAAATAGTATTCAATCAACACAACAAGGTGAAGAGCATCGATTAATTTTGTGTTATTAATAAATAATGCAATTTTTCTGAAGAGAAGTAAAACGAGTTATACAATCATCGATTTTTTGTATTTTAAGTGAAAGCCCACACACTTCAGGGAAAATCTAAGATTTTTATCCAAAAATTTCAACTCACGCAGGATTTGAACCCACGACCTTCCCATATTTTTTGTGATTTATAAAAATCTTAGATTTTCCTTGAAGTGTGGGCTAACACTTATGCGACACCTCTCGTCAATAGGAATCGGATGAGTTAACGCACGAAAATAACATAAATTATTGAAGGGGTCAACTCATCCGAAGTGGATGAGATTGGCGTGGATGAGATGACCACTTACTCTAACTGTTAGTTTTTTGAGCAGGCTTGGAAGCTGCAACGTTTCTCCTGTAAGTGAAGCCAACGGCGCTTAGCCGTGACTGCCCGAAAATTTCGACAACGTGAAGAGTTGACTCGGTGGCGCAGTTGGTTAGCGCGTCCCGGTATTGATGGGAAGGTCGCCTGAGCCATAATTTTTGGGATATATAAAAATCTTAAATTCATCATCCACAGCTCGATTTTATCCACTGCTGGATATAGGCCTCCCGAAGTTTGTGTCATCTACCACAGTCTTGTGCTAGTCGCTTCCATTATTAATAGATTATTATCTAAGTCATTTATTTACTTTCAATTCCATCCGCGGCTTTCTATCTAAAGTAGCCTATGTGTTGTGATCTTGCACTACATTTATGTGCACAATTTCAGCTCAATCGGAGCATTATTTTTGGCGTGAAGGCCTATCAAATATACACACACACACACACACACACACACACACACACACACACACACACACATACACACACACGCGCGTACCGACAAACTTTCGCATTTATAATACTAATGTGACATCACTCTACTTGGTCGCAATTGATGGATCGTATTGAATAAAAAAATTGAATCAGACTTGGAAACACTAATATAACAAATGCATTCTATAGTAGGTTCTTGCACAGCTCGTCAAGTATAAGTACTACGATAATGCCTATTTCAGTACCCCTATTATGGGTTGTACAATACGGAAACAGCTTTCAGCTTTCAACCAAAAAAGCTTTCGTTTTCGAGCTTAATTTTTAATGATATATTTTTTTATTAACCTGCATTGTCCTACTGCTGGGTAAAGGTCTCCCCCAAATTCCGCCAAATTATTTTTTATGAAATATCTAATAAATAATAATTAGTGAACTGGATTCAAATATAAACTGATCAAACGACATAAGTTATGTACCTAATGTTCTTGCAGGTTGTAATGTTTTTCACTCAAATTACCGAAAGAAGTAACTTTAAAATTTAGCTCGAAAACAAAAACTATGAACATTTTCGTACTATGCAACTCATATTAAGTACCTACTTATATTTGTATTCGTATTCGTAAAAAGAGGTAAACGTTACATACCTAGCAGATAGATACCATACTTTGAACCAGCCCAGCCGTATTTACCTCTTCTTCTTCTTGTGATGTAAGCTAGTGACCAACTCTGGTGTCGGAGTTTTAGGCTGTCCGAAGGCCTCCAACATGGCTTGACATCTGAAAGCTGGGACGAACATCTTAACGCTCATCAATTTATTCAAAAACTTGAACAAAAATATACGTATGCCAATTCTGAGCACCCACATAATAAACGCCTTTTGTATCTTCCAATCTCGTGAAGTGCCATCCAGCAATTATTTTTAATACTATCATATATTTATTGGGCTACTAAAATGCTGACATACAGCTTCTGTGAATATGATGTAACTTTACAACGATTAATAGGAGGTATGACATTTTACACTACTTCACTAGAGAAGTTCAATATCAGCACGAAATTAATGACTGCATATACACGTTCAAATAAGCCGACTTCTCTATAAAAATAAATTAGCTAAAGAAAACGGACGGCTAAATTAATCCGCTTATCAGTCATATGGGCCTCCCCTAATAAGAAGAGAGATATAATGTACCCATAATCCCCACCCGGAGGTTTGGGGATCACAGCTTCTCAATTCTGAGATCATGGGGACCAGGGGCTCACAAAAGTCAGAACACCTTTTTGACTATGGCGTGATCGGAATTCCAGTTTTTATTTAAGGCCTGTGCGCACGTATGCCGACACGTAACAGACAATAGGGATGACTGAGTAAAAAAATAATTCTAATTAGTCCGTCAGATAGATCAACAAAAAATATTGGAAACGGATTTTTTTAGGACAATAGGGTTGACGACTGGGTAAAACAAAAAAAATCTAATTAGTCCGTCAGATAGATCAACAAAAAATATTGGAAACGGATTTTTTTAATCATCAAATAAATAATAATTGACTGAGATATAGAGCGTCAAAGTTCGTGCGTCAATGCTCGTGACGTCACGGCTAGGTAAAAAGTGTACTAAGCCGTGACGTCACGCGGAATTTCAAAGCACTATATCTTTGTCAGTTTTTGTTTAATTGACAAAAGAAAAAATACGTGTCCAATATTTTTTGATAATGTACCTACATGATGGACTGAATTTTTCAGTCCCTATTCCGTGCCGTACCGTTCCGTGACGTACTATTCTTAAATGTCAGTGCAGATACGACGCGTTCAGTGGTTTTTAGTACACTTGGAGTAACTATCGCAGTTTCATGTAAAAATGCCTCAGTATAATATTGTCCGCTTAGAAATTCACGTCGGATCTGAAGGCGTCGGAGCGTCACTGACGTCACTGTCACTGACAAGTTCGAATGGTATTATAGAAAATATATGAAAGAATAATAATTTTCACTGATACTGCACGATACGGGACTGTCTTTTACGTGCCGGCACATGGCCGGCACTCACAAGTGCGCACAGGCCTTTAAGCCACAGATCAGCCTTGCTGTCCAACGTGGTAATGCAGCCAGCTTTTTAGGCACACTACCGTGTGGTGACGGTCTTAATTTTTGTAACGTTATTTTAGTTTAAGTAATAGGTATCATGTAAAATATGTAATGTAGACTAGAAATATTGAATAAAATAATCTCATTTAATAATATTCTTTATTAAGGACGCATCCGATTCGTATATCCATTGGATGATGACGGAGCCAGTGATTACATATTGGTTTCCAATATTACCACAGAATACATAATAATAAATATACCACGAAATGTCACTGGTCCAGCTCCACGCTCCCAGGAAATTGTGTAATACTTAGTTACATCACGTGACTTCCTACTTTTACAGGCAAATGAGAAACGCTAGTATACTATGAATGAGTCGAAGATGATTTTTTTTTACAGAAATTTCCAACGTTTTCTGAAGGTTCTTTGTGGGGGTCTCTTCCGGGGAGGTACTGCCACTATGCCTATTTCTACCGTGACGCAGCTGAGCTGTGTTTCGGTTTAATGGGTATGGGTCCTGGTGAAATTACAGGCACAAGAGGCTTAACATCTTTATGCCTCAAGTTGATGGACGTAGGGCGTCGCGTCGTAGAGCACGTTCCGGAAAAACGTGATCTACGATGCAATGCTTTGTAATAGGTAATGGTTACCACTTAACATCAGGTTGGCCATGTGCTTGTTCCATCTTTAAGTAGTATAAAAAAAAGTTTTCTTTCGATGGTCACAAAGCTATTTGTTTTAATTTTAATTACTTAGATAACTTCAGGATCGATTATAGTCAAAATTTATACAGAAACACGATTGGTGAAACGTTTTTTTTTTTCATTTTTACTCGAAATATACGAGTATTAATACTTTAACAATAAATTCCTTTACAATTTGTTGGACAATTTGTTTTAGTATGTTAGTTTCGGAGATTACAAATTACAATACAAAAGTTTCTAGTAAAAAAATATCATTCAAATAGTCACGGGAATTATAAGACTTTTCAAATAATAATTTCTTCATTCTCACTCTATTTGATTTATAAATTAAAAATGATTGTATACACGAACACTCATACATAACACACCTAACAGATGATTAGGCCTTATTTAGTATCTAATAAAGTAGAATTGATGGCTATTTAGGTATCGACTAGCGGTTTTCTTTACACTGTAGACTGCTTCAACAACACGCTCCCGGAAGTTGGCCTTATGGATCCACATTTGTATCTATCTGCATTATGTAATAAATCCTTTGATATAACATTGCTAAATATGGGCATGTACCGAATGTTCACATTTGGACCGAACTTGCTTTTGACTGCTCTATCCCTCTTTTTCGCAAGGTAACATACCAGATACACTGAAAAAAAAAAATTTTGCGAAAACTAAGAGCTTTTTGCTTTACTTCACTATATTATTTGGTATATTATTGCCATCTTGTGTAAAAATAATGATAAAACTCCTGCGCACCATCTCTTTCTAAAATAAAAAAATTTGCTACCACGATTTCGTGGTCAATACGTAAATATCTGAAAAAAGGTAGGTACTTACTTTTTTCTCAAGTGTAGAAATAATCTTAATTAACATAAGATTAAAGAGGATGGAAAAAGAGGGCGTCGACGACCATCAATGACCTGTCTATGAACAATACAAAATGACATACTAGCGATCAAGACAACAGCGACAACCCACAACCGTCGGTGTGGCGAAAAACTATGAGGGTTGACCCCAAATAATATGGGATAATAGCCAGGAGAAAGAAAAATAAGCTAACAGAATATCCCCAACCCGCATGCCCAGCGTGGGGATTAAGGGCATACCTATCCTTCTTCTTATATGGTGGCTAAGTCCAGCGGCGTTAGATCGAATAAGTTGGTGTTGTTGTTTGTTGTTGGGTACCACAATACCTATATATATACATATATATATATATATTATATATATATATAGGTATTGTTGGGTACCACAATACCTTATAATGAAAAGAAGGCAAAAGAAGCGTCGGAAGACCAATAGCGAGATGGGTCGACGACATAGTACGCGTCGCCGGGTGATCGTGGATACGACTAGAACAAGACCGTGGTGGATGGCACAAACTCCGGGAGGCCTATATCCCGAAGTGGATAAATTCGGGCTGTGGATGATGATGCTGATGATGGTGATGGTCCTTATAAAAAGGTTTTGTTTGTTTCAGCAAAATCTTAGGTAAAATTATTTTTATTTACTTAGAGCTTTTTATACGACTTTCAAAATATGAGAAGCGCCTTTATTTGTTAAGTAGCTTCCCCATGCGGCTTTGCTCACGTGATATTCGTAGTCGCTTATATGTGTACCTGGTCCTTGTTTTCTGGTCTTGAAATACATATTTGAAAAATTCTAGCACAATTCCTTCAGTACTTTTATCATGTGACTTTGGTGCTTGCTCCAATTTCTCCCCTATTGCCTTGGATTGGATGGTGTAACCGTTGCACCGTTGGGGTAAACGAATTCTTGAGTGGAGACCGCGGCTCGGCAACCGTAGTGTAGGACGCCCTCCGGCCAGATGGAGTGGCGATTTGCGAAAGGTAGAAGCTGGATGCGTCGAGCTCTGAATAGGGCGCAATGGCGCTCATGGGGAGGCCTATGTCCAGCAGTGGACTGCTATAGGCTGATGATGATGATGATGATAGATGGTGTAACCCTACCAGTCTGCTCTGATTTTAAGTACATTGGTTCGCTCTTTCAAAATGATGGCAATATTGACCGGGACGTGAAAATTAGAAGTGGACATGATGATGACTTTTAGCGTGGAAAAATGAAGTCTTTTGGTACCTACCTAATAATTACAAAAAACAAATTTTCAGGGTGGACATATTTAGATGATTTGTATGAAGAATTTTATTTAGTAATTTGTTAGCATTGTCATTTTGCTCTATCGAGTTATGTTACAATAGAAAATGTATACCTATACTATACGATACAATAGAAAATGATTTTCTATACAATAGAAAATGTATCACTTTACCTAAGTTTTTACTTAAATTTAGTCGGATTCCTGCCTCAGCTACTTACAAAACATGTTCATAAGTTCACATGTTAATTTCGCAAACTTTCGCCCTTTTTTTATATCTTTTTTAATTCAAAAATATTCTGGGCTATATTTTTAATATGATAAGTAAGTATAAAACAAAATCATAACTATATTTATATAGCTATTATATAGGATTTGATTATTATAAAAATTATAGCCTTCATTCTACTAAATAATGTCATTCGTATTTAGGCGAACGCTTATCGGGCTTCTGAACAACCTTGCTGCTTACGTTTTGTGTTTTTTAGTAGGGTACCCTTATAAATAAATAAACAAATACCTACCTTATGTGGATCGATCAAATACCTTATTTCCGCTTTGTGCTATAAATCAACAATCTATGTTAGGTGGAATGCCTATAGCGGCTGAGCTTTTAAGCTTAAAAAAATATTTGTCTAATCCGAAAGGCAACAAAAAATCGGTGGCCCTTCTTTCACGATCCCGGCAACCAGCAACCTAGCAACCTGAGGCCAGACGGTGCCGTCGACGCGCCACGCGCCAGGGGAGCGGGCCTGGGTGGCAATGGGCTTGTCAGAGCAGTCTGCCGCGTGCCTCATCGTGAGCCACTCGCGTACGCTCCCCGCTCGCTTATCACATTCCGCAACTCAAATTAAACCAGTGTCAATACACACCCCCTGTACCCGAACAGTGCAAACTTTGAACCAAGTATAACGGAATTGCGTGCGCTGCTGGTGCGCAAATGCGGGCTTTGAATGTTTGTGGGTGGAAAAATAAACATTGCACTCCGGTAAGTTTATAATACATCTTTTAAAACAGCGCTTACGAATATCTCTATTCCCAGGATACTTATTCTTAGTTGCTTTAAAATGTTATGTTAATTATCTAATGCTGCTATTCTTATAACCGAGTGAAAGCGAAACTGCTTAACGATTCCAATACGTTCGACTCCAGAAATGTGATCCTACGTTTTGTTTGAATGGTCAGGCATCAGGTTTGTATCGAGTAATGTATCTGTTCAGGCGTCAACGAGTACTAAGTGGTCTAACATTGGTATCCATTTACAATTACTTAACAAGTTGTTGCTGCATATTGTAATATTGACAACGCTAGTCTTTTACCGTTTTAAAATAGGAACTGCTGAAGGTCATAGTTCAAAAAAATTGCACGCATTTCTCTCTGTTATATTCTATAGTTATCCAGCAATGAATCTACGTACCTACTCGACATGAACGAATACGCTAAGAGACATTATCATCATTTTCATTGATAACTGGACAGGATGGGGGGCTGACCTTAGCCACAGCTCCATAATAGCTACTCGAATATTGTCTGCCATCCTGTCAGTGTTTTGATTCTCAGGTTTCGAAATACATGAATGTATATTCAAATATCAGTAAGTGTAAAAACGATACAAAAACATTGACGATGAATGAATGAATGGGAAATTCACGCGGTAGATCTGATCTGATCTCCCATCGATATTTGCTAATAAATTTAAAGATCTTATACACCAGACATAAATACGAATGGCTACTAATTGTGAGCACGGTGGATGTACCAACTAACGGTTAAAGTGACTCATAGATTTTTTAACAATGGGATCAAAGATGGGTATGCATTATGCACCCTTTAATGACGATTCAAAATGTCCCAGGATTTCATTGAGTAAAAAGGGATTTTGACATTTGACTATTATTATTGACTTTGGAAACAGTGTAGGCAATCTTCATTGATGCTATTTAGATGATACTACCTTCGGGTCCACTCGCGCGGTACCAATTTAGGTACTTTGATACTGACACTATATACAAATCCTTTAAAATTACGAAGATGAAAATAAACATTATACTCAGTAACAAATTTTCAGATAAGTATGTATCTAGTAAATCACTAGGATGAGCTTAGAGAGTTTAAAATATTATATAAGACGCGAACGTGATCGTGAGTTGGATCGTTATTCTCAGCTAACGAAAACTGGAATTAAACTTTTTTTTTTATACTACTTGAAGATGGAACAAGCACATGGCCCACCTGATGTTAAGTTAACCATTACCTATCACAAAGCATTGCATCGTAGATCAAATTTTTCCGGAACGTGCTCAACGATGCAACGCCCTAAGTCCATCAACTTGAGGCATGAAGATGATAAGCCTCTTGTGCCTGTAATTTCACCGGCACCCACACCCGTCAAACCGAAACAGCTCAGCTGCTTCACGGCAGAAATAGGCATGGTGGCAGTACCTCCCCGGACGAGCCCTCCACAAAGAACTCTACTACCTTCTTAAGTAGAGACTGTATCATAAAAAAACTGAAAGGTCGAATCAGAAGCATTCTAAACTAACAACAGATAAAACGTGACGAAGAGTGAAACAAAATAAGAATCATATCAAATGGAAATTATGGTTGATAAAAAATTGCCTAAAAACAATTTATGTAGATACATATTTTTAGGCAGAAAGTATATAAATTATAGCACAACAAATGTAACAATAGCAATAGGGTTTAATGGTAGCTGCATTTTCCACCAGCCAGTTCACAATATTCAATAAAAACTTAGCCACTAGTAAAGTAAGTAAAATATAATCTATTAAAAAACGAATCTGCAATTGTCTTACCTACAAGGTAACAAAAAATATTCCCTAGCATAATAGTTTCAATAAAAAACTCACCTTTATAAATTTACTGGTAACATGACTGAATATATATGAGTACTGTTACGGTCCAATCACGCCCCTCAAAGCTAAATCAATAGAGCGGCACGTAGGGCGCTCTATAGCCCAGACAGACTCAAAATGGGGAGTGCATTCAAACTGAACTTCAAAAGGCCACTCTGACGTTTACGGCCCAGCCTGTGTATATCCCTGCACCTCATTACAGTACCCTTTAATGAGATGATGCTGAAACTCATAAGACTTGGTTTGAACGTGATTGGATTTGTTATTTACGAGCAGATAAATCTTTGAATGAAGTTGTCAGAAAAAGGGAATGATTTGTAGTTGAAGTAAATTTGATTTGTGATTTCCAGGTTCAGACACCTATGTACCTTTTTTAAGATATATGAAGTTGCAACAAGCAAATTGCCTACCTGCTGATAAGTCTTAACCATCATCAGATGTTTATCAAAGTATTACATCGTAGGTCACTCATACATGTCAGGAAATTACCCTACGATGCATGAAGGTGTTAGGCTTCATACTTATGCCTGTAATTTCATCTGTTTGTACTTTACTTACACCCTTCAAACTGAAACCCGGCAATGTTACCTCACGGCACAAAATGGCATACATACCATGTTTTAATTTAAAAAAAACCTACAGCAATTTTATAGTTTAAAAACATAATAACTCAGAGTAAAAATCTTGAAAAAAATGTTGTTACAGCTTGACAGCTTGTTGGACTGCTATTAGGTGGACGATGATGATGATGATGATGATGAGAAATATTATTCAACTTGAAATATACTTAACGTCCATTATTAACGAACGTAATTAGGTACCGCGATTCACGTTATAGCTAAATTACCCTTCAAATTTAATAATTAATTTTATCCGTTTGCGTATAGGTTTTGAAGCAATTGACATGATTGTGAACTTTAAGGTATTAACCATGGTAAACATCCCTTTTATCATCTAGATATATCTCGATACCTTTCATAAATAATTGCGTTGGTACTGTTGGTAGGTAGTTTCTTGTCGTAGCATATTACTGTAATTCCTAATACATAATAATAATACATATTGTGTTCCTTCCTTTGTTTCGAAACACATTAATCGATTTTTCAGTCGTTAACTTGTTGGAGATTTTCGCACGGTCTGAAAAACTTTGGCTATAAATATATACAAAGAAGGAGAAAATTCCAAGAATTTTAATTCTGTTTTAATATTATTGGTTCCTTGTAATTCGGAGATAACTAACTATTTCGCACTAACAGTGTTGTTAAAAAGCTTGTAGCTAGTATTTTATAGGTTAGATAAACGACACCTTAATTTGATTCACATATTTTACACGAATGAAATCAAATGATAATATATTTACTAATATCTACAGATTCATTAGATATACATATAAACAATAGGATCCATTAATCACTTTGACGTAAAAATACGATAAAAAAATATTTACTCCATTAAACACAGAATGATTCTTGCAAATCAAATAAAATTGCGTAAATCAAAACAAAGACCTTGTATTTACCTATTTAATATATTTTCGAGATGATCTTTTAGATACTTATTAATCATTTATTTCAAATTTTTAATGGTTAATCAAAATATGAAACAATCTAAATGCTGATTTTCTTGACCTAGAAACTAGTAAGAGAGTCTATGACTCAGTGAATGCTAAGTCACGGTAATACCAGTGTGGTGGGAGTATTCTTTGGATCATCTATTATATTTGGAAGTACCTACTGTACCAAATCTAATAATAAAATACACAAAAAAGGTAAAAGGGAAATATTATGTCCATTATAGACTTTGAAACCATACAACCGATGTGCTCCAAACCGGTTTCATTTGAAAGGCAATATGCGAAAAAGGTTTTAGACTACTAAAACAACGCATTAGGCATTTTTCTTTTTTTAGCGTAGTAACACACGCCGGGTATCCGCTTGTAAGAACTAAAATAGCAACACATCTAGTTAATTCACAATGAAACGATCATTTCATTTTCTATGCACATCCATGCGTATCATTCCTTATATTCTCAGTATTGTCTACCAACGAATACTCAGACCATTCTTTTACTTTACAAAGCAAGGCCTATTCATAAACGTACTCAACTGCCACAACCACACTCTACAGGTATTTAAATTCCGATATACCCTCGAGAGCAATGAATCCGGGTCACTCAAAGAATCCAAAAAATCTCGGAAAGTAAGAATGCTAGGTTAATGCAATAAATTGTATTTAATAGACAAAATTTATGCTCTACAAGCACGATGGAAGACACAGAGTGTATAGAAGACCAGGGGAAAGATTCAAGCAAGCATGCATCGAAGAAAAAGTAGCCTACGGTGGTGGGTCTGTACTTGTGTGGGCCGGAATTTCCTCTGAAAGTCGCACAGAGCTGGTGATCATAGAAAACGGCTCTTTAACTAGCGTAAGATATGTGGAAGAAATCCTCAACGAACACGTTGGTCCATTTATGGTCAATTTGGGTGAGGATGCTATATTTATGCATGACAATGCCCGACCTCATACAGGTAGGATTGAGAATGACTACCTTCAAGAGATGAACATTACTTGTATGGAGTGGCCAGCGCGCAGCCCGGATATCAACCCGATCGAGCATGCTTGGGACGAGCTAGGGAGATGCGTAAAACAACGAAACCCTCCCCCAATCACGCTTCCTGAGCTCAAAATTGCTCTCACAGAGGAATGGGAGAATATTCCCCAAAATCGTATAAGGAACTTGGTGTACAGCATGCCAAACCGCGTAAACGCAGTAATGGAAGCACGAGGAGGTAATACGAAGTATTGAAATTCAAGAAAATCGTCATAAAGTTCAAAAATTTCATGTTTCCTATTTTTGTTTTAAGGAGAGATCAGCAGTTTTTTTTCTTTATGTAATTTTGTGTAAATAAAATGTATGGTGACTCATATTTTTTTAACTTTCATTTAAGGAGTATTAAATTGTCTATTAAATACAATTTATTGCATTAACCTAGCATTCTTACTTTCCGAGATTTTTTGGATTCTTTGAGTGACCCGGATTCATTGCTCTCGAGTGTATTATAAGACAATTCTTATTGAATTGTATTAGAGCAGGATTGGAGGGTCATTTTATAATGGATATCACAATTACCGGCTTGTCCAAAGCCATGTGAAAGTAATTCAAATTGTCATCTAGACACAGTAAACGACAAAACTAAATTAAGACTGGCTTTTTTCCAGTTTGTCAGTTTTATGAAACTTCTTAATATGAAAAATCTTCATTTTTTTTATAATTTCTCGTTCCACTGAGGGATAAAAGTCTTTCTCATAGACTTCCAACTTGTCCCAAGCAACCACCTGCTTTAAAATAATGCAAATAATCACTGCTTGTAAAAAAATGGCTGGTTTTTGTTTAATTCATGTTTAGATTTGCAAAAGAACTCTTCGATATTTTGTTTTGTAAATTACATTTGGTTAATCTTCTTACTTCTGTCGATGACTGGTGTCACTTAGAAACTTCAACAACACCAACAACACCAGCCTATTCAATCCACTTCTGGACATAGGCCTCCCCTTAAGAAGGGGGATATGCCCATAATCCCCATGCTGGGCATGCGGGCTGGGGTCGCAGGACACAGCTTCTCGCACCGCCGACGCTGCTGCCCATCGGCGGCCAGGGGATTTAGCTGTGCCAGTGTTAGGGTGCGCTATGCCGCAATCAGCCGGCAGGTTGAAGTGAGGTTGGCTTGGGTTCCGGTGATGGGGGTTGGAACACCTCATACCCCCTTAGAAACTTCAGTAACCAATAAATACCTATGAGTAGGTATTATTTAACACTAGTGGCGCCCACGGCTTCGATCGCGTGGTATCTGGATCAAAAGTAGCCTATTTAGTTAATCCAGATCATTAAACTATGTACATTTCATATTTTAAGTTTGATCTAAGTCCGTTCATCCGTTTAGAAGTTCAGTTGGAACAACTCTCTCTTTCTCACACATTCACTCACACACACACACACACACTTTTCAATTAAAAATCTATCAGAAATGTGCAATACAGAAACTCATTATTAATCGTATATTCTATGTAGGAACAATATGTAATTAACATTCAATTATGACCGCGATAAAATTGTAGCTGATTGGATATGGGATTTTCCATCAACAGCAGCTTTTATGGCAGAATGGGACCAGCAAATGTGGCATAGATGCTGTGAAATCCAATAATGATTTGTCCATTTTGTAATCGGCAACTGGATCAAAAAGAACCTCCTGCTTTTTTAAGTTGGTTAAAAAATAAGCCTATTATACATACCCTTGACCATGATACACGTTAGACTATCAATTTACATACAGCCATAACTTCTGAATCTATCCCGCACTTCCTGCAACAAATAATCCACCACATACAGAGGAGAAAGATAAAGATAAGATAAAGATATTTTTATGTGGAAACTGGGTACAATTGATATCATAGTTAAAAATAAACATAAGTTAGTCTCACCTATGTCTAAGTCCTGCCTATGAAGCATACAAACAATTAGGAAGAGACAGATAAAAGGAAATAATTAGGTACATAATAATAGAATTAATAAGTATGTCAAAGGTCATATTAAAATGGTTATTAATATTTTTAAAACAGCGCTTTTTTTAAATGGGATACATAGAAGTTAGATGAAGACTATTTTGCCCCGTTTCGTTCTGCATCATTTTTTTACAATTAGTCGCACCTAATGACACAGTAAATGACTGACAGTAATAGGAAAATACAAATTGCTTATTGGTAATACATAGATAAGGTATTACCAATAAATATTAATTTTGTCCATATTTCTGAGTTCTGCAGAGATAAGCTAACCTAAACTAAGTATCAAGTACCATTACTCCTAGCGATGTAACATTACGTTGGTATACTCAGACAGAACATTACCTTGCTTAGAATCTACAAGTGTTTTCTCTGTTCTGTGACCCTTAACATCACGTGGGCAGGAGTGCCACTCATTCAGCCTGGAGTTCTGTTTAGATAACTGAACACCGTCACAACTGCATTCCAAAGACTGAAGGCAATTAGCCATAACTTATTTAAGAGCCTGGCCGTGCACGTTTCACACGCGAATAGAAATGTCACCAATAGAAAACCCGAAAAATTAAATAGCCGGATTTGTTTGGCCGGCTATGATTCTAAGTTGGATAAAAAAAAACATTCACAAATAATTCCGCTAAAGTTCTCTTTTATCACTCAAATTATTAAGAATCACGATGAAATAAACTTACCTAACTATTATTTAACTGTTATTTTATCGAGGTCATTAAAGATCTCGTAAAATAAATAATTAAAAATGGTAGGATTGAAATATTGAAATTTAAATTTAAATAGTTTACAGAAAGTAAAAATAGCAGATAGGTACTGTAGTTTATTTATCTTACGAATTCAATAAGTATTACGAGTAGAATCAATTTATCGACTGTCTGACTTTCTAACTATTTGAAAAAGTCGGATAAGTTTAGCCGGACAAATCGAATGTCCGCATCACACTTTATTCCGCTCAGTTTCTAAGCCGTTGGAATGTATTGTTTTTGCATGTTGAACCTTTGCGAGCTTTGTGCAACTTAGTAGCGAAACCCATAACGCTGTTCATGAGAACTTAATCTGTGAAATGTACAGAATAACGGAAGGGAAATTTATTTATAGCTTTTCTTGGACGAGCTTTCATTGCTGCCACATAATCTGTGCACAATTAGATACGATGATGCAATAAATAATTGTCTTAATTGTTGTGAAAAGAAAAATAATAAAAATTACACACATCCATTTTTTTATCCTCTAAATGATCTTTCCACCATTTTGAGTTAATCTTGAGTCCCAGAAATTTGGTATTTTTGCCTGTTTTTACCCTGATTATTTATAAATTCTTCTAAATTGGTTTTGTCAAGATTCATTTTTAAATTATTACTACAAGTCATCCAGTCAACTATTTTATCTATAGTCGATATTTTCCAGGTATTTACGGAGTTTTTAAAAGTACATAATAATTAGTTATTCGTGATTGGTTCGGAAAACAGCAAAATATTTAGTGATTTGCATGTGTTGGGTGTTAATTGAATGCAAACAAGTTAATGATTTTGCGTTTTTAAGTGATTTTATTAATCGAAAATAGTGCTTGAGTTGTGCGAATACTGTTCCAGTTTATTTCTCAACTACCCTCAAGTTGCTTCCCGTTTAGAAAGGTTTGTCTTTTTTTACTATTAATTTTACTCTCCAAAAATGTACAAGGACATAAAATTTGATTTTTACTGGAACTGTGCACACACACATGAAAAAATTGAATCGGCCCTTAAAAGATGATAAAAACCGGTTCAAAACTATCCGTTGATCGGATCAAACGGTACTTCAGAATTTGTATAACAAAAGTCTATAGCTGGCACTTAAAAAATTCCATTCATAAGTGCCGATGCTTCTCACCTAGCCTGTCCAATTAATCAATGAATGCAACTTGAATTATACCCCTTACTATAATAAAGAACTAAACTTACAGTTAAGCTACTTTTAGATATCGGTTAATAATATACTGGTTACATTACAAGCATTTTGTACTGGTTTGCAATCACAAGAAATGTAACGTTAGGTAGCCAAAGGAGGACTGAGCATGATCCCCCAAACTTATAAACGCTACTTAAATTTAACCATTGTTTTGTATGTCATTACTCAACGGTAAGAAATAGCAATAGTTTAAGCATAGTTAATTTTTCGGAGTCACAAAAAAAATTCTAGACCATGATAATAATAACACTTTCATTCCTAGCTTTTGATTTCAATAATTGAACAATATAAATAAAATAAAATAAATAAAAGGCCCATTTTTGTCATAAGGCTATTGTTCAAAAGCCTTATGACAAAAATGGGCCATAGGTACGCATAGTGGGAATGAAAATATAATTATAAATAAGTCTTAATAGGACGATGCCCTAGGACTGACGAGTCATGAACTTCGCGGGCCGTCCTAAGAATAAACGTTCATGTTTCAGGTGAATTAAGTTTTCCACTCAGCAGCAAGTGCCTGTACTTCTGCTGGGTTTTTGTAGGGTTCATTATCTCAAAAGGAAAATAGGAACCCTTATAGTATCATATCGTTTTCTGTTTGTCTGTCTGTCAAGACCGTTTTTTCAGTAACGCGTGGAGGTATCAAGTTAAAATTAATATCAAATACTGAAATCTGCAATTCCTTCGAGCTTTGAAAAAATCAACTTCTAAGCCGTTTATGCCTCAAATTTTAACATTAGCGAGGGAACCAAAATCTATGGTATTTCCCGTAGACCTATAGTTTTGAATCCAGTAGACAGTAAGCAATATTAGTGAGCACAAGTAAAAGTGTTTTTCTACAAAAAATACATGTTTGTACGGAACCCTCGATGCGAGGGTCAAGTCGCACTTGACTGTTTTTTTGTTTGGTGATATTTCACCTTAAATGCGGATTTTGCATTGCGGTAATAAGGCCTTCATAAGGTGCTAATGGCCCGAAAATGACTGCTAACTACACGTTGTAGTATTTTACAACTTTGCTATGCAAAGCTTTGATCAATAATGATTTCGCACGACCAATAAAATGCTAACCATCCCATGGTAAATACTAGTTATCATTCGCATTACTGTTTTCTGTAGTGAATTGCTTCGTGGAGTAAGTAGGTACGTATATTCTCTGAGTAGATATGTCTCCGTTTTGGTAGAGTGAGGATCTGTTAATTTAAAAGGTTCTGTTAATCGATCAACACGTTCACATACGTTCATAATACAAAGGTTATGTTCGTTGATTGGTTTGTTCGAATAAGAAAATTCAAGAACTAGATAATAAGATCTGTTTTTAATCAACCTTTGCTGACCCACTGCTGGGCAAAGGTCTCCCCCATCTCCTTCCACGACTTATGAACGCTTGCTGCCTCCCACCACTTAGTACGTAAGGCATAGATATCGTCACGCCAACGTTTCCGAGGCCTGATGATATAAAGATATTGAGATCGTTAGAAGAACTTTTCCGAACATGAAAAATACTTAGGTTACCTCGTAAATTACACAGTTCCGTGACCAGCCAGTGCACAAAGATTGTTGACACATTTGCCACGTCCTAATCACAAGGTATTAAAGTTCAAATTGCGAAAACATGAGCTCGCTACATACCAAGGTTCATGTTACACCCTGTTGACGCAAGAGGACACTCCTACTAAATTACTTAACTCCCTGTCTACTGTATTCCTAGTACGAGTTGTATAATACGAAAATGGTCATAGTTTTCGTTTTCGAACTAAATTCAGTTACCTTTTTCGGCAATAACCTGCTGTTTAACTGTTTTGAGTGAAAAAACATTCCTACCTGCAAGAACATCAGGTACATTACCATTACATACTGTTCAAAGGTACAGTTTATATTTGAATCCAATTCAATAATTCGACCTTAACGAACTCAAAAAGCGAGTTGCAAAATAATTTATTTCAGTAACCGTACATATTAACTTAACAATGGGTTAAGATCCTCTTTTAACCCAGAAAAAAATATTTCAAATTACCCACATATCCTTACAATATATACTCTTGTGATTTATAGTAACGAATGTGTACGCTTTTATAGAAAAATAAAAAAAGTCCAGTTATTTTAACTATTTTATATAATAATTCGCCGAAAAGTTTTGAGTAACAGTGAGTTGCAGTTATGTCGCATTACAGGTATGTACAAATAATTGTCTTCTACAAGTTGGTTATATTTTTCTGTGTTTATATGTCGTTGATAGCCTCAACTTTAGTACTAACAAACTATTATAGTAATAACAAATTGAAAATTCGATATAATCCATTATAAATACTGGTGTCCTACATATAGGACAGTAGGATAATACCTACACTTTTTTCTTTACAGGCCGTTAGCTGCGCATGAAATTTTGGATGCTTTGGAAAACTATCCTGATGATGGAAAAGATAATAGAGGAAGAGTAATTTACGTATTCTACCTCCTCCTGTTGATCCCGACTGCCCCACTGATGAAGATTAGGGAGAAGAAGATAATGTGACGCTGAACGACTAGCCAAGAAACTCACTAACTACATGAATTAGCAGAAGTATCGATACAAGGACAGGTTCCAGTAAGTGATACAGAAGAACCTTCTGATTCTATAGGTCAAACAAAACGCAGGCAAACCTAGAGAGGAGACAACGGGACTTGGAAAAAAATTAGAGAATTGGCCTAAGGTTCAAGGAGCTTTTCCAGATAACCGCCCATTTGAGGGGTTCGAAAACTTCATAGATGAAGATGTTATTTCCATAGTGGTGTCACAAATATAACATATGAAATATATCTTTTTTTTCTGGAGACATTACTGCTGAGGATAAGAAGTTTTTCATTGGCATATTGCTATGGTCATTCATGGCTCCCGCACAAAATAATGTACTGGAAAAACTTTTCTAATAAAAAGAATGAGTTCATCAACTCTGATTGAATCAAACAGAAAAATTGCGAAAAGAGGGCCAAGCCAACCACCTCAACATGAATATGCTGATAGTTGAAAAGACCAAATCAATCACCTGGTTATTCCTCAATCCAAGCTAAGACGTTTCCGCCATTTTTATAACAAATGTTTGACACGCTGCAAAAAATATGATGTTAGAGTGTCTATCCAGTGTTTCGTAACATATCGTTCATAAATAATCAAATATCTACCTAACAATTTTTTTTTATAACCTTTTGTACCTATGTCTATTTTTTTTACGATAAAAGGCTTGTTTGTCATATGGTATTTTATTTCCCCTTATTATCCTACTGTCCTACATATAGGACGGCTGATTCCCTGAAAGCCTTACAGTCAAAAATTTTTTCAGCATTTTTTTTATATTGCATAAGGTGGTCTATTAAACCAATTAATATAATTTTTTTCAAAGTTTTCTGAAAAACGTAATTTCAGGCTTATCTGGGTTAAGTATAAAGTACTTGTGTAGAGTTAATAAGCATCTTCTGGGAAGGCTCGCCCCATCGTATCTTTGCCCACGCAAGCCTCGAGAGCTGGCCCATAATTTATAAAAAAACATGCATATTAAAAACTAAAACTATTGAACGCTTCCGTATTGTGCAACTCGTACGGGGGTACTGGTATCTTTCATTGTGAAGCGTTTACTTGTATATGTAAACAATATCTTGTCCTTCGAAGAATGACTCAATGATCTGATCACGCTTTGCACAAAGATTGTAAGAAAACGTCACGAAGTTTTGGTAAACTGTAACTCCTTTACTTATAAACGCTATTTAATTTTATCTCTTGCTTGAGTTAGCCCTGTCTCTGTTTGTATTTATCCAATGGTAAGTGATGGCAATAGTTTATACATCGTTTATCTTTTGACAGATTTTTTTAAAGTAAAGCCATAAAATCTACAGAAATTAATTCACAATCATTCACATGGACATGGACATGGGGAATGTTATTCACTAATCACTCATTAATCACCAGACCTCTACCGTTACAACATCTGCCTATAATAATCCACTGTGTTGGAGATAGGCCTTCCCTTATAAGGGGGATATGCCCTTAATCCCCACGCTGAGCATGCGAGTTAGCGATTGCTGCGTACAGCTTTTTGCATCTCTAACGCGCCGCTGCCCGTCGGCAGCCAGGGAAAGTAGGAATGCCGATGTAGACTGCGCTATCAGCCGGCCGCCTGAGCTCCGTTTGTTAGTCAACAGGTGAGGTTGGCTTGAGTTCCGAAGGTAGCGGTTGAATCCCCTTACACTCAACACCCCTCTATTTGAATTAATTTAAAAAAACTCATGTTTATTAATTAACTAGAAATTCTAAAAGCTCATTATATTTTGTTGCATTGAGTTCAAAGTTCTTCAGTATATTAATGATCATTGCTATTTTTTGTTCCCTTTAGTTATTTGCTGACCATCAATATACCTTCCACCCCTGCAAATGTATTTTCCTCTTATAAAATATTTAAGACATTGCTTCTTGGAAATTAAATAATATTACTAAAACTTCTCATTCTTTTCTATTTCTAATCAACCTTACTATAAAACCAAAGATACAAATAACAGTGCACATTAAGTTTGTGGCTACTGTGATCTGATACTGAGATCAGGATGTCACAAAACACCATCCTTACATTGTTTTCCATACATAAGTTGATACTTTTTACTGTGTAGGTACTTATTATGTAAGGCGAATATATACGGACGCAATAAAGAAATTTTAATGTTTCCGTTGGATTTTAAATGATTAAAATCCTTTACAAAACTAAGAAACAACGTTGTTTTGGGCTCATTAACTCAACGGCTGAACCGTTAGGTCCCAAAACTTCCGCATGTCCACCTCCAAGGCGTGTATTTTTTTAGCTTTTTGGTGCTTTTATTTTAATTAGCGTAGCTTTGCTGGCCAGTTCCATGCTAGAGGTTTTAATGAGTCAAAAACTCATTGCAGGACTAAAACAATTAATACTGTGGTTTAGTCCCCCTCCACCCATCCGCCCCTCGTTTTCTTCAATGCCTCAGCAATCAGGACCCCTTGAATATTTTGACGGACGTTGTACACCTCCGAGATTTTCTGTGGTATAGAAAGATATTTTTTTTGCAATTATATGCCTGGTTTGTGGAAAAATTACAATTCAAACCCTTTCAAAGTTCAAAGCGTAGACATTAATTTATTTCAACAAATTTTTGGACAACGTAAAAGTTTAATTTATCATATGAGCTTTACATTTCATCGTGGCAAATGTAAAAGACCATTTGCTTTTAATAGCTTTGCATGAATTCAAAGGAAAGATCACAAAAGTTTCTTTGTGAAACTTTCTACAACTTAAGCGCTTACGGAATCAGCAGTTGGATTCCGATAAATCAATGCATTTTTATTGCAATATGTGTGCGCAACGGTACATACTGGCTACGCGAGTTGCATTCCTTTAGGCAGTACCTACGTGAGAGGCGCCATTTCTGACCATGATCGACTGACTCCTTACAACTCAATATAGAGACGTCCTCTTTGCACATCCGCTATACTTTTTTGTTAATTTCTGTGTTCTCGCACTAGTATTACAGTTAGTAGCCACCCAGTCCTAAAAGCGTTTTGTGCAATCCAGTGCATCTCTTAGGCTGCTTTCTGTATAGAGTACCTATACAAGGCTGACTTAGGCCCTTAGGTATTCATGAACTAAGAGATCAATTGCCAATAATTATGCCTAAGTAATAATCTGAGCTAAAACTGATATAGACTTAGTATTGAATATTCTCGAAAAATATGTGCTTGAGTCACGATTCAGTTTGATTTTAGTTCTTGTACCTATATACTGTAGACACCAATAAGATAATAATTTTCGGAATCTAATACATTATACAACGCGACTGTCAAATAACACACCGCCTTACTTGCTGCAGGATGTGCTCGTGCGTGGCGCGTTATGTCCGAGGTCCGCAGTCAACGTGTTAACGTTGTGTATCATATAATATAATACAAAAAAAAGTGCCTATCATAAAAAATGTATTACAATTGACCTAATTGTAATGTGGTTAATAAAACTTACATGCTGATAAGGGATATTAAATATTTTCACACGAAAAGTGATAAGTACCAACAATATTTTTAGTAAGTTTCCGAATATTTTGAACCGTTTTCGTTTGTGATTTAGAATGCTCATTCTCACAATCATTTTTATGTTATGTGTATCCGGTATAAGGATGGAAGTATACAATACAATCAGCATGATTGAAAAACTGTAACCTATTGTTAATGTTCAGGAATCTATTGAAACTCAAGTAACTGCACTAATTTAGAGCACATGCATAATATTATGTACCTAGCTATTATGCAGTTTGTTAAGAACTTGATATTGAGCCCTGCAGCTATTATAAAGACGTGGGAAACCGTCGGGCGCCGGGAAAAAACTTTATGACTCACACTTACTTCTTGTTGCGTAGCGAATCAAGACCATCCATAGGTACCTAGGTACCTACTTATTTACATCTTCTATACTGAAAAAAATCTAGGTTCCGCCTGCGGGGTTTTGCTTGCGTGGTACTTTAGAAAAAATAGACCTTATGTTATTCCTGATTTAGAACTTATATTACTTATGTTTAACATTTCGACTTAATCCGTTCAGTATTTTTTGCAAGTAACTAAGCTAGAACTATCAGTCTAAGAAGTTTAGAGATAACTTATCTGCTACAATAGGGATGACAACTGGGTAAAAAATATATGCTTCTAATCAGTCCGTCAGATAGATAAAAAAATATATTGGATACATATTTTTTTATTTATAAAATAAATAAAAATTGACGGAGATAAAGAGCGTCAAAGTTCGGGAGTGGGGGCTCGTCACGTCACGGCTAGGTAAAAAGTGTACTAAGCCGTGACGTCACGCGGAACTTCAACACACTGTATATTCGTAATTTTTTCTTGAATTGACAAAAGAAGAAATACGTGTCCAATATTTTTTTATGATGTAAATGACGGACTAATTAGAATTTTTAATTCGTCATCACTATTATCGAAGCACGCTGAAATCTACAGTATAAATGAATATTTTTCTGTCAAATTTTATTTTTTTATTTTAATTTCTATTTTAATTACAATCCTAATTTAATATTATGAGTGGACATGCATTTAAGTTATGGTATTTTTTATAAATAGGTAATTATTTGATAACTTTAAATGTACTTTAAATCTCAATTTTGTAGCTGTTCATGGCTGACCTTTGTTAAATCTATATTGTATTGTCATCTTTTTTTACCCATGTTACGGAAAATAAATGAATTGAATTTTTGGCAAGAATATAATGTATCAAAAAGATTTAAAGTTGCATTACACTAGGTTAATATGTGAAAGTTTGCGTGTTTGATTGTCACTTAACTCCTTAACGGCCGAACTGATTTGGATGAAACTTCGAATATATTCATAACTAACTTCCATCACCGACTTTGCTCGCGTGGTACCCAGACAAAAAGTACCCCATAAGTTATAGGTTACTTAAGTGTTAACGTAGTGTAGGACGCCCTCCGGCCAGGTGGGGTGACGATCTGCGAAAGGCTGCTGGTAGAAGCTGGATGCGTCGAGCTCAGGGCAGGGCGCAATGGCGCTCATTAGGGGAGGCCTATGTCCACCAGTGGACTGCTATAGGCTGATGATGATGATGAAGTGCAAAAGAGGGTTTCACAAACATTCTTAGTAGGATAGGATAGGAAGTAGTATTTTTAACCTGGATTAACAAGTAGGCTACTTTTTATTTGATTGAAGCGTTCGTGGCCTGGCTTACTTCGGTGCTCATATCAGATCACCTTGGTTAAGCCACACTCCACCTGGTCACTACATGGATGAATGACCGTGGCATTTAGATCTGTACGCTGGATTAGGAAGTGTGTGTATTTCGGAAGGCACATCAAGATGTTGGTCCCGGCTTTTCAATCGTTAAGCCATGTCGGAGACCTTCGGGCGGCCTAAAAACTCCGACACTACTTGGTCTAGCTCATACTTCTGTATTCTGTGCTCATACGAAGAAGGAAAGAAATTTGAGTTCCACGTAAGCGAAAGCGAAGCCGCGGGCGGAAGCCAGTATGATCATAAAAAAATATCATCGGACAAATTAATATTTACAGCGCCCTTGTACTAGTTTGATCAACTACTTCCCATATTGTATGTCACTGTCTCGTCTATGACCTACTGTTCATTACCATAAATATAGAGAGACTAGAGGTTGGGTGGTGCGCGAGCTGCACGCAGCTCGCGGTTTATGTTTTGATTCGTAAAGCTATCACAGAGGGTTTCGAAGAGGAAGAAGCAATCAAGAGGATATCAAAGTAGAAAAAGCAATTGTTGAGGATATAGAAGTGGAAGAAGCAATCAAAGAGGATATCGAAGAAAAAAAGAAATCAAACAGGATATGGTTGGTAAAATCGAAATCGAAATCGAAATCGAAATCGAAATCGAAATCGAGATCGAGATCGAGATCGAGATCGAGATCGAGATCGAGATCGAGATCGAGATCGAAATCGAAATCGAAATCGAAATCGAAATCAAAATCAACAACTACCCAACACCTACCCTACAACTACCCTACAACTACCCTACAACTACCCTACACCTACCCTACAACTACCCTACACCTACCCTACAACTACCCTTCACCTACCCTACAACTACCCTACAACTACCCTACAACTACCCTACACCTACCCAACACCTACAACTACCCTACAACTACCCTACACCTACCCTACAACTACCCTACACCTACCCTACAACTACCCTACACCTACCCTACACCTATCCTACAACTACCCTACAATTACTCTACACCTACCCTACAACTACCCTACAACTACCCTACACCTACCCTACATCTACCCTACACCTACCCTACAACTACCCTACACCTACCCTACAACTTCCCTACAACTACCCTACACCTACCCTACAACTACCCTACAACTACCCTACAACTACCCTACACCTACCCTACACATACCCTACACCTACCCTACAACTACCCTACAACTACCCTACACCTACCCTACACCTACCCTACAACTACCCTACAACTACCCTACAACTACCCTACAACTACCCTACACCTACACCTTCACCTAACCTACACTAAATATCTATACGATTCCACCAAACATCGACACATGCCATTAAAGTAAAGAAAAAAAAAATTGTATGAGGGGTTTAAAATTTTGTATGGGATATTTTTTTTTTTGTATGTAACCCTAATTTTTTTTTTCGGATCCTTATATTAAAAAGCACCCTGAGCAATATTAGTTTGAGCGCGAACCCTCTACGACCTATAGTTTCCGAGATACATTGGGGGTGGGGGTGAAAGGGGGTGAAAAGTGGAAATGTCAGATTTTTCCTGAGGTCGCCCCCACTCCCTCTATACGAATCCACCAAAAATTTTAACCCTACGAGGTGGCATCTGGGAGAACAATCATGTCAGTCAGTGAATCAGTGAGTGAGTGAGTGGTAATCGAGCTATATATAGTATAATATAAGTTCTACAAATAATCATCATCATTTATGAGCTATACTCTTATCGGCGCAACTGATACAGCCCACACAAACTTTCGCATTTTTAACATGAGTGTGATCTGATTGTGTTAGTTTTATTATCCTGACCTAAAGAAATTAACTGCAAACGGCCATTTTCCCGTTTCTGCTGAATAAACTGGGTGACGCGGTAGACTTGAATATAGATAAAGTATTACTTTGAAAAGCTGGTAACACCTAAAGATGTATGGACAAACCACATTTCTTGGCAATGATTCAACCGATTTCCGTTGCACATTGCACTATTATTTAGCCCAGATATGTTTTTAGATGAAACTTATTCAACTATAAGCTTGAAACACAATTGAAACATGAGATTCATGATTTATTAGACAGTTTAAAAATAATAGTAATTGTACATATAGGTTAGTATATACTGTTTTACTAAAAGTTTGACCACCTTCAGACATGAGATTTAAAGACACAACTGTAAATTAAATAAATAAAAGCGTAAATAAAAGAAAAACCATGACTTAGAGTTAATACTAGCGTAAATATTAGGAACAACAAAATCATACAAAATCCCTTTTAGCGTGTAAATATTTATAAATTGGCGTTGTTTAATCGCATGATTAAGTACAAAAGTTAGTAATATCTGCGTAGATGAAAAACAAGATTTCGCCCGCGGCTTTGCTCATGTTAAAGTTATTTTTCTAACCCTCGCGAACTTTTTCCTATAAAAGGTAGGCACAATATGTCCTTTTTTTACTCCTGACAACGTGTAGCTATATGAAATTTCATGATGATCTGTTGAGTAGTGAAGGCAAACAAACACAAACAAATACACCTACTCACCTTCGCATTTATAATATTCGTTAGGATTAGCTTCAAATAAAAACTTAACCCCAAGATTGACCACAGCTTCTTGGAAACCATCCATCAAGACAGCGTCTTTCTTAAGTAGTTAAAAAAAGGTTTATTTTACCAACAAATGAGCGAAGTCTGTCTAGGCGACTGGCCTTTTTAAAATGCTAGCATCGGATCCGAACCGGCATTAAGATAAGCAGGACCCCTGCATTCAAGAGTGCATTAGAGCTACTTAGATATGGATTATTGACCACTTTCGAAGTTCCTATGCAATAAGATAAATAAATGTGCTACAAAAGGGTATGTTAAAAGGTAAAAGGTAAATGACTTAAGACAGCTGTTCACTGAAGCACAAACACTAAATATTCATCATCACAACAGTATGTAGACATACTTCGGTAGACACCTCTATTGAACTCTCTCAATCTGGTATAAATATATCTCATCCGTTATACATCTGCGGGTGATCGGCTAACTCTGTTGCAAACAGAAATGATTGACATCGATCCTGTTTTTACAAACTTCGATATTTCATCCGTCGAAATTAAATTAACGTCAATTGGCAAACTGTCACAGTTTGTTAAAACAGGATCGGTGTCAATAATTTCTGTTTGTAACAGAGTTAGCCGATCACCCTCTGGTATATATGGATAGACAGATTGGTGTACGAGTAATATCTGTATGATGCCAAAAGAAAAAGTCAGTACTGCCTTTTCTTTGACCGGGGGTTAACCATTAATCTAACAGTCAGTAACGAATATGTTTTGTATTTATAATACTGATGTAAACAATAAAAAGTTTAGTATGAACGACTCAAGCATCAACGTTTTTAATGTTAACCAAACTTGATAAAGATCGTAAATATTTTAGTGGTTTATACCTGGACTAGACCAAATATTTAACGAGTTCTCCGAAGCTCTGAATCAATGAGGATCAGTCAAGTTTTTTATTTGAATGTGCAGATTTACAGAGAAAAAAACTCGCAATAAATAATGCACTTAAAAAAATATGAAATCGGTTAAAAAAACTACAAAGTTACAGCTGTTTCAGTGCATTATTTTCAAAAACGAGCGATACAAATTTCTATACATGTATCAAAATAGTAGTTTTTGTGGGTGGGTAGTGAGCCTCTGATAAACAATGCTGGCATATAAATTGTAGAGCTACTTACAGTTTCCTCAATATACGAAATGCCAGGCATGATTGAGGATGTGCAGGTATTATTGGACATAAGCCAAGTGTTTACAACTTTTTGGCGAGGTAGCGCACTACTCAAGCAAAACATGAAGACATTTTAGGGTCATCATCGTAACTGTATGAATACCTTTAATAGTGTGTATTTTTCTAATCTATTGATGCTAATTAAATGCGATAAAAAAATACGCAGAAATTAAATATATTTAACCTTTTCGTCCCATCAAAATTATGAACTTCATGAATAGTTTTGGACCTTTTTATACCCCCAAAGTAGGTATATAATTTTCAAACGTCTGCAATCGCACGCAATATTTGCACACATTTTTTTTATCCCAAATAACCTACATAAACCATCATTGCATTTCTTACTACACTAGTACGGAATTGTCAAAAGATCAAGTCAGAGTTCAGAGAGCCTCATGCCATGGCTCACTCAACCCTTCGAGGCTGGGGTTTTACGATGACTGTTGTCACAAGTCAGACACCTGACTATTATCATTGTGACACCACTTAAATCATGAATACGGGAAATCATTGAGATATTTATACTCTAGAGTGGAAAACGTAGAAAAAAGTGTCTGCACCAAAACTCTGCGCACGCTGTCAATTGCGCGGACTTCGAACACTTTTCAAGCAACATAAGGTCTAAATTAGTGCAATTGGCATTTTGATGTTTATTTATGTCAAATATGCTTAGAAGATTTTTGACAGTATTCACTTGAAGACTGTCACTCTGTAGAGTTTATTATAATTTTTCGATGCGGGACAAAGAATGATTATGTCAGTTCCATCTTAATGCCATACCTATGCCAAAACAAAAGTGTTCATGGGAAAACACAGTGAGGACGCCCGCGGCTTAGCCAGCTCCACCGTATTGACCATGTCTTTTCTCTGGGTTGAGGAGGCTGAGAGGCTTACCAAGTCTTGCCCAGCACCCACCATCCAGTGCTGGGCAAGTTACTCCATCTAACCATGTCCCAGGCTCTTCGGCGTTCCAGTCAGTGAGTAAAAAGTTACCAATTATAGCTGTTATAAACAGCATAATTTAAACTAGGTGAGAATGGAAACGTTTTCTTGGGGAATCTTCCACGGAATAGTGACACCTAAAGTTAAGCCAAGATGAGCAAGGGTAAGGACCTATTTCACCATCATCGAGTAACGTCAAAGTAAGCTATGTGCTGACGAATCTCTGAGTGAACTTGTCACTTTAAAGCTGGGTTTTGACTATGGGATATGCATTACATCTTGAGCTATAATATTTTAGCGCTCGTCATACATTTTGGACGACACACCTCCCCGGACACCGTACCTCCCTCTGCCTCACCCTGAGATTGAAGTGTCAAATAACGTGTAAAGATTATACATTATACATCCCATAGTCCAAAGCCGGCACCAGCAATTTACTTTGACGTTACTTGAGGATGACAAGTAGGACTTCTTAAAAAAAATTAACTACCTTAAAATAAATCACTTCTTACTTCTTGCCCTAAATAATATTGAAAATCGGTTCACAATTGACGGAGATATTGGTAATATATTATATAATATTGATAGGGCTAAAATTACAAGGTTGGATGAGGTTTTTTGAGTTTTCCGGGAAAACTACCAATTCCTCAGGAATAAAATTTATATGAGACCACCTGTGAAGTTTATTCTTTTAAACAAAAAAGGAATTTTGAAAATCTGTTTACAATTGAAGGAGATATCGGTGAACATACATAAAAAAAAGTCGAAAAAAAAGGTTCCGACGAATTGAGAACCTCCTCCTTTTTGAATTCGGTTAATAAAAGGCTCTCAATCTATTACTAGAAATAAGGCATCGAGTAATCTGATTTAAATCACCTATTTCAGCGTTGTTACATTTATTACAAAGTTCCGATCTATGCGTTCATAAACATTATAGAGCTCATTTACTTGTATGTTAGTGCCTAACACGATATCGATACTATCTAGAGGCTAATTGGACCAAACGATCAAGAACGTTTACGACGCTACGAAGCCAATCAGTTTACTTAGTATAAGACAATATCTAGCGGCCTTTGCATCTAAACTTAATTATTAAAACAGCGTCAAGTGGTGACATTTACTAGTAGACCTGGAACCCGGCTGGGCATGGAGTAGGCTTGCCCAGCAAATAGACTAATCCTCTCAGCCTACTCGGCATTAGTCACAGGAATGACATGGTCAATATGTGTGGAGCTGACTAAACCGTGGGTTGAATCACGATGTTTTTCTTTACCCTTTTTAGAACATAATTCGCACCGATATGTTTTGAAACTAAAAATCTTGCCGTGATCGGCTTCGATTCATACCCACGACCTGTATCTAATATAATCTATGACATTTTATACTTACAAAATAAATACTTATGTATTGTATTCTAATATCTTTATAAGCATGATTGTACATCTAATAATCTATCATAATATTATCTTAAGCTGATATATCTCCAACCATCTAAGAATCATAGACCGTTGTATTTAATATAATATATGACATTTGATTTTTAAAATAGGTACATACTAAATAGATAAATATTCATTCAACTAGCTTTATAAGCATTATTGTACATCTACTAATTTATCATAATATTATCCTCAGCTGATATTCCTCCAACCATCTAAGAATCATAGACAATTGTATTTAAAATAATATATTGCATTTTATTATTACAGTAGGTACATACATAATAGATAAGTATTTATTCAACTAGATTTATAAGCATTATGGTACATCTAACAATCTATCATAATATTATCCTCAGCTGATATTCCTCCCACCATCTGAGAATCATAGACCATTGTATTTAAAATAATATATTGCATTTTATTATTACATTATGTACATACATAATAGATACATATGTATTCAACTAGCTTTATAAGCATTATTGTACATCTACTTATTTATCATAATATTATCCTTAGCTGATATTCCTCCAACCGTCTGAGAATCATGGACCATTGTATTTAAAATTATATATGACATTTTATTATTACAATAGATACATACAAACCAGATACACATGTATTCTACTAGCTTTATAAGCATTATTGTACATGTAACAATCTATCATAATATTATCCTCAGCTGATATTCCTCCCACCATCTGAGAATCATAGACCATTGTATTTAAAATAATATATGACATTTTATTATTACAATAGATAGGTACATACAAACCAGATACACATGTATTCTACTAGCTTTATAAGTATTATTGTACATGTAACAATCTATCATAATATTATCCTCAGCTGATATTCCTCCAACCATCTGTAAATGATGGACCATTCTCTGTTCACACCGAGGTTCAATGAATGTCTGACCGTGTACAATGATTACGAATGCTTTCATAATATTATTGTCCTTGAGTGCACTCACACATCACCGGGCTTACAATTCAATTGCAGTAATTTTCGCATTTATTTGTCCTTTAGAGGCAGTTACCTTGTTTGCTTACATAAAAAATGTTGGTAAAGGTTATAAGTAGTAAAATGTTTAAGGTAGAGGCAAGCTTTGCTGAGGAATAGATATTTTTCCAACCCATGGGGAAGAGTTGTCTAAAGATAGCTGGGTTGTAGGGGTTCCAAGGGTTGTAAGGGGTTCCAACTTCCATCTTCAAAACTCAAGTCAAACTCAACAGCCCGTGGTGCACCCTGTTAAATAACGAACGGGACTCCGGTGGCTGGCTGACTATGACATTACGCAGCCTATAACCAGCACAGTTAATTTCCCTGGCCGCCAACAGGCATCAGGGTCGGCTGAACAAGAAGCTATGCCCTGCCATTTCCAATCCGCATGCTCAGCGTGGTGTTTAAGGGCGTATCCCTCTTTTTCCATAAAAATATGATAAAGGATTAAGCATACTTACCTAATAGTCATGTTGCGCACCAAACTTGTACGGGACTACCACATGATTCAATAGATATGAATATGACTTATCACGTGGAAGATCAGGAAAAAATGTTAGTGTTACAAGTACAGTAACCTTTTTAAATTTCCAAACATCAATTTGGTTTTGAGCTGTATTATCGATGGTGAGTAGTGCCTTTTTTATAACTTATTGTGGTTCTCGGAAATTCCATAAGAAGCATCAATTTGCTGCGGCTTTGCTTCAAAACGGACGAAGGCCGTCGACCTTCGTAAGTAAGGTACTGTGAGTCATTTGCAGCGATTATCTCAAGGAAATAAGCCTGTCCGACAAGATCCCAAAACACGATGCAGGAATACCAAAGTGTTATTTAAAACAAGCGAATCGGAAAAAACAGATCTTAAACTGATCGACGCAGAGATTTTTAGTTCAAAAATTCACATAGGACATAAGAATGAGAGATCTGATCTCACGTATGAGTTGACGTACAGAACATAGTAAATTTTAGACTTCATCTAGTTCTCTTCTTTATCTGTGAAAATTCACCATTCAGCTATGACATTCAAAGCACGTAATAAAAACCTATAAAGATCGATACGGTTGAATTGGACCATTTTGCTGTAAGCAAATTGATTTAATAGACTGATTGTATCGAGTAGGATGCAATTAATACTGAACACAATAAGCATAATTATATTTAATGGAAATGTGTTGACAAATTTCTTGGAAAAGGCGTTGATATAGGCAAGTAAAACTGAAATCGTCATAGATTTTCACAATTTTTTTAAAAAAAAAAGCATAATCAAAACTTTTAAAACGTAATACATAATTTAATATTTTCATAAAATATCCCCCGATGTGATTATTTCAAAAAAAATTTACTTAATTATTATTTATCTGTACCAAGGTACATGCCTATAATATCTACATTGAGAATATTTTTCTTATAGGTAATATATAATATATGAGCCAGGTCTACACAACGTGTCCTGTGATTCAAAGGGCTCTTCCAGCATCTTGCAGTCTTATCTCTTGAACGCGATTCGGGGCACGTAAGACTTTCTTTAAATCTTCCTCTCATTTTTTTCCTCTATCTGCCTCTTTTGTTTTCTATGTATGATAAGTATGTATTTACAAAAAATATATATATGTGTAGTATATCAATCGTGTGGTTCCCATAATACAAGCTCTGCTTAGTTTGGGGCTACATGATGCTGTGTGATTACGTCCCGCATTATTTATTTATTTATTTTCTTTATTCCATCTCTCGGTTGCCACTCTATAATTATGGACAAAGATAATCGCATACTAAGCTACGCTTTAAATTCAAACCAAATCTATTCACTTTGCCAACTAATATCTACACGTCAGTAGGTACTTTAACTTTTTTATTATCCATTGAAATCCACCTAGTGATTCACAACGTGATTACGAACCACGCAATATCCTCGTGTAATACTTGCATATTATATTGTCATAAATTATCTCTACGGAGATGTGGCCGAGCGAAGGCTTGATATTGTATAATCTTTTACTGAGGACGAATCACAAATATTTCATGAGTTTATCGTAAAACTTCGGTCATTGAGAAAGCGTAGATAAGAAATAACGCTTAAGTTTTTCAGATAGTGGAAACTGACAATTGAAAAATCGGGCCTCATTCAAGTTTGTAAGCCGTGTAGGTAGGTAAACAGCAGTAAAAATACGGAGAAAAAAAAATATTCGGTACTTAACTCGGTTATTGCTACATACAAATAGGTAGGTAGTATAAACTAAAACCGACTAAGTGCGAGTCGATTCCGTACCGTTGTATGCCTCACTTAAATATTTGTTTTGATAGCGGCAACAGAAATACATCATCTGTGAAAATTTCAACTGTCTAGCTATCACAGTCCATGAGATACAGCCTAGTGACAGACAGACAGACGAAAAATAGGGTCTTAGTAATAGGATTCCATTTTTACCCTTTGGGTACGGAACCCTAAAATAATGAAAACTTAACCCACAATATTAGACTCAGATTAATAGGGAAACATTAATGAAGAATAAACACTAGATGCTACTGACAAAAACTAGAATCTCAATATAAAATCTTGCAGAATTAAAATAGAAATGAAGCGCGTTACAAAACAATTAACAATTGAATTACATCGCCCGCGCAACAATATTGCGGCAGATGCATCAAGTGAAATTAAATGAGCCATGGAGCAATTGACACTGACCTACAGATTCTAGCTTTTAACCTTTTAAACAGATTCGCTTCTGGTTATTTATTGTCATCAGGTAAATGTAAGGTTAACCACTGAATTAATTTTTAATAAACTTTCTTGGTACTTGCAGTTTCAGGGCCGAATTGAAAGTCGTGGTAATCATTGTTTTTACTCAGCAAAATCAATCCACTCCTATCCGCGTATTTTCCATGTTTTTAATGATAACTTATTCATCAAGAGTTACAATGTATTCATTTTATGGCGCTCGATAAAGTAAGCTTGCCCCTGTTTGCCCCTGTCATCTGTCAGAGAGTTGATATTTCAACGCCATTTTAACTATCTGAGGTGTATAGAACTGTTACAGAAAACGGACACCATTTTTTTCATCTTGAACGACGGTTGTCAATTTTATTAATTTTTATTTTGTCGTTGTATGTAATTTTCATGGTTGGTTTAATATTCATGGTATTATAACCGACAAATGTTAGTTATAAGACACAAGTATTAGTAAAATGGAATAAAAGAAGATTGAACGGGAATTCTCTGATGAAGAAAATTGTGCGCCGATTGTTTTTTGTGTTAGTCGCCATGGCTATAGCAGAAAACAGGACCTGACCGAAGACTGGACGACTGGACTTATAAACCGTACTACGTTGCCTCATATTATTATGAACAATTATTATACTTGATACTGGCGAAATTGTGGATAACTATCCCAGAAGCCATTTAATAAAGAAGTGAAGTGAAGAACTGTTATGAATAGGACGATAAGATGTCATAATAAATAATTAGTTAAAAGCTTAGCTTTAGCTAGTCTGCCGAAATGACTGTTTTTACCTTGTTGCGTCCTTTTCATTAATTAAATATTAATCACTCAGTGTTATTCCTTTCTAGTGGGTTAAAACTAGGAGCTGAATATGAGTCCTAATGCACTTTACAATTGCTATTCTTGAAGCACTACCAAGGTGTCAAAACCACAAATGTCGTGATTTGATCGAAACTAGTCATTTAATTTGCGAAAGTGCACACAATTTATAAATGTAATTCTTCACAAATTGCTGTCTACCGCAACCGCGGTAAGCTAGACATTGAAACTTCTCACGTTTATACTTTTGTCGGTAAACATAAACAAGAAGGTTATGACTGCCTAGACTAACCAACATTGAACTGTAGTAAAAAGTTTTTATAGGACTCTTCTCAAATAAGGGGTTCCAGCCTTCATCACTGGAACCTAAGCTAACGTCACCTACCCGTGGTCGTGGTGCACCCTGCAGCATTACAAACGGAGCTCTGACTGCCGGCTGATTGCGGCATAGCTTAGCCTAACATTGGCACATCATCATCATCATCATCATCAGCCTATAGCAGTCTACTGCTGGACACTTGGGGCGTACAGGGTTCCAACATGCATCTTCGGTACTCAAGCCAACCTCACCTGCACGTGGTGCGCCCTGCTAAATAACGGACGAGGCTCTGGCGGCCGGCTGATGGTGGCATAGCGCAGTCTACATCGGCACAGCTAAATCTCCTGGCCGCTGACGGGCAGTAGCGTTAGCAGTGCAAGAACCTGTGCCCTGCGATCCCCAACCCGCTTGCCCAGTATGGGGATTACGGGCAAACACCCCCTTCATGATAAACACATTGGCACAGTTTGTTAGTTTATCCCCTAACCGCTGACAGGCAGCATCGGCGCTACGAGAAGCTGTGCCCTATGATCCCCAACCTGCATGCTTACCGTGGGGATTATGGGGACATATCTTCATTTTTATAAGGGATTTTAGCAGTGGATAATACCTATAAACTGAATCGTACTAACAGAATATAAAGCGCAGATTCCCCGCACGGTACTCATCTTTCTTTTGCAAGGTCGCCAATGACTGTACACAGATTCCTGTACCTGTTTGCCCTTATTTAAAAATAGCGGCATAAACCTACAGGACAGCATAGCGCTGTCTTGCTTCTTGTTGTCAATAGAGATTGAGAAAAATCTGTAACCGTTAGGTACATCTATTTTTATTAAGGTTACCTACGTAATTATAACAAAATACAGCCAGTTATTTATAAAGGACTAGCCCGCGGCTTCGCTCGCATGATACCTGGATAAAAACTGTTGGCCTAACTGTTAATCCAAGTCATAAACTATGTATATTCCAAGTTTCATCCAAATCCGTTCAGTAGTTTTTGCGTGAAAGAGTAACAAACATCCATCCATACATCCATACTAGCAAACTTTCGCATTTATAATATTATTGTAGGATCATTTCTATGAACATAAAAATTTAGCCATATGTTCCAATCAAAAAAATAATTTTGAAAGTTGGTCTACGATTGGCAGATATATCGGTGAACAAACATAAACAAAAAAATTCCAACGAATTGAGAGCCTCCTCCTTTTTGAAGTCGGTTAAAAAGGGTCTACACATAAAAACTCCAGCCAAAACAGCCACAAAGCTCAGCAACGACTCGGAGACGAAAAACCTATTCAAAATTGACATACGGTAAATTTTGAATAGGCCTTGGGGCGGCTTAAATACTCCGACATCAGAGTTGGCCACTAGCTCATACGAAGAAGAAAGTAAGGAAGCTAAAGATGAGCATTAATTTCAACTCGATATGCATTCAGCACCTTCTTTGCAATAAGGTTTAAGAAATTTATTTTTCAAAAGAATAAAATTCACTTAATATAAAAATACTGGTATTGTTTAGAATAGAGTTACGTGCACGTAGAGAGGACTTACTACAGTTATACTAATTAAATAAACGTAAACTTAAACGTAGATATAGTAAATAATGTAATTATGTGGGTAAATTGAAAATAAATAGTTGGATTGATCAGCCGAGTGATCGGCTAACTCTCTTGCAAACAGAAATGATTGACACTGATCCTGTTTTAATAAACTGTGACAGTTTGACAATTGACGTTCATTGAATTTCGACAGATGAAATGTCATCAAACTTGCTGAAATGCTGTTTATCAATCGGGGCTTATTTCTTATGTCAATCTTTCAAAACAGTATTGTACAGTATAGTCCAGGAAAATTAGGGGTTTCACCTCGGAATGAGAGATAGTCGGCTATAAACTTGTATAAACCTTTGTTGGAGCACTCTTTATACCTTTGAACTTGGAATATCTGTAGAAGCTAACACCCTACGATAAGTAGGTTTTGAGACAAGTTTTAGAGTGCTCAAATAAAAGTTTTTACAAGTTTATAGCCGACTATCTCTCATTCCGAGATCTTGCCCTAATTTGACTCATTTTCTTGGACTAGTATTACATAACTGTATAGACCCAAAAACGCCAGGCAAGTACTGTATAAGACACCCACGTTCGATAAACTTCAAATAATGACCTGCTAAGCAAATATTTCCTTAATCAAACCAACAACGAACCTCTTTACTAAACAAGGGTCAAACATGAATTTAGTAAAAAAATATCTACCGTCAATAACTACATTTACTTTTTGTTTTTTTCGCCTGTAACACAGCTGATTTTAGCTACCGCAGGTGACAAAGCTCTACCCCCGTTTGTACCTTGTTTTTTATGAATAAAGATTTTTGTATATTTTGTGACAAATAATCGTAACAAACTTGTAATTTTGTTATCCAAAATATTTAAGTTAATAGTTTAATACTTTTTATAAAAAGTTAATCCTTTATTGACTGTAAGATATAAAAGATAATCCTTTATTGACTGTAAGATAAAGAACTTTAAAAGATTTGTATAAAATGTTTAAAGGCTGTGAATTTCGTTTGAATAAATTACTTAAATTAATCTATTTATTTATATAAATAAAATGCAACAATGGATTCGTGTTTCTCAAGGAGGCATAAATACTTAGAAAATCGCATTCAAAAGTTTAGTGTCAGATAAAGTGATGGCGAATGACCTTTTAGGGTTTTTTTTTCAATTTTATTACAAAAATCCACGGTGAAGATACTATAATATTTCATCTTAAGATTTTATATTAATATATATTAGGCTATCACAGACGACGAAGATACGATAATATATTTTCGTCTTGACCGCACAAGTACTGCGTTGAACAATATACAGCGTGAGACAGAAGATATATTTAATAATTTAAGGTGTTATGTTACGGTAAATTCTCATATATCTCTCTCTCTCTCATATCGCTCTCTATATAAAGTGATGTCTATGTCTCTATCTTACGATACGAAAATAAGAAAATATATTATATTATATTAACCGTGTGTGATGCCTCATAGTGATTATAAAGCGCGTCACACATGGCGAAGAGGCTATAATATTTGATCTTAAGATAAAATATCGCCCGCCATTGAATCACTATGAGCCATCACACACGGTTAATATAATATATATTTTGATATTGCATTTAACGTGTTATATTTTCTAATTAACTACCCATAAAAAATATATGTACATATATATAATTATAACTACTACCTTATATAACTACAATATAATTAACTACCTATAACAAATCCTTGTCACTCTGAAGTTAGGTTCAACAAACGATTCGACCAATCCTGGTCCAATCCGAATTCAAAATAGGACCTTACTTCGATACTTGCAACTTCAGAAGGACCAAAATAGGGTGTGAATAGCAATACACAATTAATGAAAATATCGAGAACTAATAAAAAAAAAGTCCTGTTAATATTTTTTACTTTAGTTTAAACCGCTCCCTGTCGTCCTATTGCTGATTAAAATAAATAAATTTACTACTACTTTTATGGTTCCTACAAGAACGTAATATCCATCACTTTGATTAGCTCTCCCACCGGGAAAACTACTAATTTGAAATTTAAATGCCGGTACTAAAACTGCTCATATTAAATCGTACAGGCCTCGAAGTAGGCTTTACAACTAAGGGAAGTTTGCAATAACAGTTGTAATAATACACTTGCAAATGGCTAATAAACTATAGCTTCAAGCAAAACAAATTCAACAGGTTTAAACATAATTGAATCTCAGAGTTAATATGCAATTGTCTTCATAAAATGGATGAAAGCTTTTAGAAAATATTCCCAGTGTATTGCACTGAGGCTAGATTTGACAATAGTAGTCGAAATTACAATAACAAGTTTATATAATTTTGAAATGTAAATGTCGAGAAGTAACTTTGTGGAACTGATCAAGAAGACCACAGATGGCCACCGAATCTAACTCTATTTCTAAGTTTTTTAAATAAATAGATATTTGGAGTAAGTTCTCATTTTTTTGAAAAAATATTTACTTGTTTTTTTAACCTTGCTCGTCCCACTTCTGAGCAAAGGTCATAGACTTCCAAACATATCTATTGCAAGCTACCTCCTACCACCCTCTCTCTATTGAAGGCACCTTTATAAAAACAAAATCCCAAATGACATGTAAGTAAATTCATTTATCAATATAGTTCTATAGTCGTCCCAGATTCAGTTCTGCCTGTTATTTAGAGTTGCGAAAATGAAAGGGGTCATTCAACTCGGCTTTGTTTGTAAAGAATGGATGATCGTACGATGCTGACGCTGAATGCTGATCTTTTGCTGACTTCAAAAGATTTCGTTATGAATGAATCCACCTAAATACCGAATTTACAATACTGTTCTGATGGATATACACATTCATCAACATCAATAATCATCATTAATTCTTATGGATCTGTAAATACGCTTCCATGTTATGTCAATGACGAGCTGACCCGCCCGCAACGACGTTTGCGTGTAGGTACTTTCTTACTTGAAATGGTTATTTTACGCGGAACCCTAAATACGTACCTGTGTACGAAATAAAAAATAGTTATGCACCTGCCAAAAATGTAAAGTAAGATTGCGTTATATTTTCAAATTATTAACATTGTGTTAACTAAGAATTTCATGAACGCCAAATAATGACTTCTATACATCGTAAAATTAAAATAACATAATTACAGACAATGAAATTACAGGCACAAGAGGCTTCACATGTTCATGCCTCAAGTTGATGGACGCAGGGTGTTGCTTCATAGAGGACGTTCCGAAAAACGTGATCTACGATGCAATGCTTTGTGATAGGTAATGGTTACCACTTAACATCAGGTGAGCCATGTGCTTGTTCCATCTTAAAATACCATAAAAGAAAATCGTTTGTGGCTCTAGACTTCTATAGGCAATTTTTTTTTTAATTTAGAGAGCCTATGTTTAGTTTAATGCTGTGTGGATTTTTCTTTGCAAACAAACATACAAACTATGTGAGTGTAATAATTTTTTAAAAATTTTCATTTAAAACTATAGTTTGATATTATATGGTAGAAAGAAAGATCGAGATACATAATGAGCACTTACTATGAAAGCTATGTCTATACTGCTATTATAAAGACGATTTTTTTTATGTTTGTTTGGAAAGAAAAATCCACAGGTATCTTCGTACTTAAGACGACTAGTAGGGTAAAACCTCCCTCTCGCTCGCACTATTCAACATTTTTGAAGATATAAAATCACTGAATGTAGTTATGCAAAATAGCAAACCTTCACGGGCTAGAAAATAACAATACAAAGGTTCAGCAATAATCTCATTTTGATTCTTTCACGTTTTCTTAACAAAAAACTGGTACCAATGTGATGAATTTTGGTGCCAATTTTTTTTAGGAAAACGTGTTGGGTTCAAAATGATATTCTTACTGAACCTTTGTATTGTTATTTTCTAGGCCGTGAAGGTTTGCTATTTTGCATTACTACATTCAGTGATTTTATATCTTCAAAAATGTTGAATAGTGCGAGCGAGAGGGAGGTTTGACCCTACTAGTCGCCTTAAGGCGATTATACATGTCAAACCTCCCTCTCGCTCGCACTATCCAAAGATCCAAAGATCTCATCTTTGTGACTCTTTCACGCAAACACTACTGAACGGATTCGGATGAAACTTGCAAAATACATAGTTTATGACCTGGATAAACACATAGGCTATCTGTGTACCACGCAAGCGAAGCCGCGGGCTTAAGTTAGAACAGAATAAGTTGATTAATAAAAAATAGTGGGAACATAGTAGGTAGGTACCTCTGTGATATAGTGTGTAGTAATTTGGATTGAGTTATTATATGCATTTGAAAGTAACCGTTAGAAAAAGCGAGATTCTATATTATTTAGCAACTGCAAGAAGAGCATATTATTATCTTCGAGTTGCTTCACATGAAATGACCCTTATGTTTCCGTTTAGAGACTCATTATGTTGGAAAAAACTTCCCTATATTTTACCCTAATAACATACCATTAGCTCTGATTGGGTAGACTAGCGTCTTCCATGCATGAGGAATTGAGGGCCTAGACTCAGTTACTATTTTATCATCTGCCACACTATTGTTTGCAGCAGTGTTGCCAACGTCTCCTATGTATCTCTTAAATATTTTAACATACTTTTACATTTGAAATATCAATATATTAATATTAATAGATATAATTTAAGGTTTTGAGATTCAGATACAGCACGTAAATTATATTTTACATAACAAATTTATTCTTCGCTGTTACCCTTTATTAACGGTAATTTATTAGTGCATATCGTCATATACTCCTAAAATTATTAAAACTCTTTTATTTGCAAGTTTGTACATAAATCAGCTATCAAAACTCAAAGTTGGAAACACTATGATGACTCTACCTCACTTGAGTTTAAATCTAATTTGAATATCGTGACTGGTCATTGCTTCTTCGGTGAAGAGGGTCTAACAGGATGTTCTTATTATAGGGTTTTTATTGTTCTATGAGGATGGAGCTTTTTGTATAAGTATTTATTCAAGAAAAAGTACAAGGATACAATTTATGAAATGTCGGAAAATATAGTTATATAAGAAGTATATTAGACAGTGTCGTTTAGCAGCCATGCTAGGTAACCCTGTGTTACAGCTGCTAAAACTTCTCTATAACACATAATAGAATATAGAATAGAATAGAGTAGCTACGTCAATATCGGTTCTTACATGTTTCTCCTAATGGTGAAAAATACTGTTAACATCTTGTCATAAACTTACAAGAATAAACTAATTTTCTCTAAACCCTTCTGCATCTCTTCAGGGGCTGAATTCTCTTTCTGAATGCATCCCTAAACCATGCAATGAATGAACATGCCTGCCAAATTAGATGTCTCTAGGACTAACCGTTTAGGCTGTAGGTACGTTGATCAATCAATCAAATTATACATTTATTGGCGGTTAATCTGGTTACAGGTTCTTAATATTTCATTATCAATATCGGCATATTACTATTTCTAGCATGCAATGACATGTTTGCCATACTCTTTGTATTTAATATTTCTGTGATACGGGACAAATGTTTGCATGTTCTGCAAAAATCTGGTCTGGGTGTTTTCTATGAATGATATATATGTATTTGCAAAAAAAAAAAATATGTAGTATATCAATCATGTGGTTTCAATAATACATGCTCTGCTTAGTTTGGGGCTATACATGATGTTGTGTGATTACGTCCAGCTTTATTTATTTATAACATGTACAGAGGCGAGCTTAACCTTAAAGACCCTTTAACCCTTTAAGAGTTTTCTTCAATTTAAATTAATAGGTACATAGTTTTGATTACAAAAAAATATCGTAAAACACAATTTAACCAGCCATAATTATTAATTAATAAAATTGAGAAATGTCAATGGACAAATTATCAGTTTAAATAATACAATAGACCTACACCTACTTAAAATTTATGATTATTCAAAGGCTTACTACACCACACGGTATTCAGTCTGTCTTAGTTAGACTGTCCTACACTTAGCGTGGTGTAATAAGAGTAAGACACTAAGTCGGTCTTAGGCTTGAGTAATTAGTCAGTAAAGTAAATAATACAATAGACCTACACCTACTTAAAATTTATGATTATTCAAAGGCTTACTACACCACACGGTATTCAGTCTGTCTTAGTTAGACTGTCCTACACTTAGCGTGGTGTAATAAGAGTAAGACACTAAGTCGGTCTTAGGCGTGAGTAATTAGTCAGTAAGACAGTCTTACTAAGACAGACTGAATACCGCGTGGTGAAGTTAACTAACTGAAGCCTTTCATAATTATATTAATGTCAAAAGACAAATAAATGACAATTAATTAATGTTTATGATTTTCCTTATTAGTCAATCAGATTCTTCAGCGTTTTATTGTAGCGCTAAAGTTTGCTATTCTGACGCAGTCATTTAACCTCCATAACCTTTCAACAGATGCTCCATTTTTATAGATAATTACATCGTCACCTTACGCATCCTTATTTAGCGCTAAAAGCTCTATTTGGAACCACACAATAGCTCTTTAAACGCTTGCTAATTATTAAAATATGCTAAATACATCGTTTGTGTATTCAGTCAGCATGGCAGACTTCCTGTTAATGAGTCGGGCTTGGGTTCGTTATCAGCGGTACTCGGTCAAACGCGATCAGAGTTGCAACATTTTGCCACTCATCGCGGGCGTGATTAGGAAAGGCTGCCTTGTCTTTCTTTACAAGGCTCTAAGCGCCACGAATGATGAAACTAAGTCAAGAAGCTATAACTGTTCTAGTGAATGTACAAAATTGTGAGGTTTATTGTACGGACTTTCTGTATTACTCAAATAAATAGTATTTTCAATCAACAAACGACACAACAACATCAACCTATTTAGACTTTATTTTTTTACTGGACATTGGTCGTTGGGAATCGCAGGGCACAGCTTCTCACACCATCGAAGCTGCTGCCCGTCGGCGGCAAGGGCATTTAGTCGTGCCAGTGTTAGGCTGTGCTATGCCGCAATCAGCCGGCTGCCAGACCACCGTTTGTTAGTAGGCACGGTGCACCACGTGCAGGTGAGGTTGACTTGGGTTCCGGAGATGGGATTTGGTATTACACCCGTATTCTCCGTCGTATTTTCGATCGATAGCTACTAAATAACACTTGAACAGTATGCGCTTCGAGACTTGTCTAGAATAAGAAGGACGCAGATGGTGGTACGATCAGTAGCGTTATGAGGATGCGCAATGAAGGTCGCGCGCTCAGTGAGTTTAAGTGTTGAGATATGTATCTTTAAAATGATGACATTTTTTAATCTATGGTAAAAAATCCAAAGCCTTAATAATCTGCGAAAAGTGTTTTAGATATAAGGATATTTGGACGCCTGGGTGAATATTTGTTTATTAACGCTAAAACTACTGAACTAGGTGAAGTCTTGTACATATTCAAACATAGGTATTTCTCGAACTTTTTTTATGTAGGTAACGTTTTACAGAACATTGTCACATTTAGATAATGATTTAAGTAATTTAGCATCATAATGACTAAGATGTTCGTGGAACACCGTTTACCTTATGTCTATCTAATGAAATTCCCAATATGTAATAACGTTATACCTAGTTATGTTTTGCGGTATTCAATATTTATTACAATCTTTTTATATATTGGAGTAGGTACAATACAATTCTGTTAGATATTAGACTACATTAAGAACTCATAAGAAATAATGTACCCAGTAAGGGTGTTGCATAACTGGTTTGTGGTCCACGAAATGTTGTACCTCGACTTATTTAAACGTAACTACATACAAACAGAAGGCCTCCCCTAATGAGCGCCATATTCTTAACATAGAATGACGCATTCAGCCTCTGCCAGCATATAGGTAGGTAACTACAAACATACTTTTGGTACATACAGTACATGTATTGTACTGAGATCCAGAAGCCATCTTCAAGTAAATAAGATAAGATAAAAAACAGATCTGCATTACGTCAGATAAACATGCTAATTTTGAACACGATGTTTATTTTACTACAAAAATTGCTGAAATTTTGAAATCTGCGCAGAATTTGAGCGTTATTTGACTGTGTTCAAAGTACGAAAGAACTAAGTAAACCTCATCACACTTCACACAAATCACAATGATATTTAAATGCTAAGGTATGGTATTTATATGTTTGTATGTTTGTTCCCACTCAACTCCGAAACTGTTTAAGCAATTTGGATAAAACTTGGAATATGCAGGGTTTATTGGACTTGGAACACAATTAGGCTTTTTTTATCTGGGAGCAAAGCCTCGGGGGAAAAGTTTAGGATGAAACTCCAACTCCCTCAAACACAATAGATAACAAAGACGTTCAAAAAATATTCGCTTAGTAGAGTTTCTTGCCAATCCTTCTATTTGGTCGCGTTAACAATGGTGTAAACAAAAAAATACGATTTAAAGTTGAAAAAAATACATTTCCTTTTAAATTAGTATTACTTTACATTTTGATAATCTAAGTTCTGTTTTTTTTTACAAAATATCTATAGAATAATATTTATAACCTAATAAAATACTTATAAGGTAAATTAAAAATATTATATTTAATTTGTGTTCAAGTTATACTTATGTGACGTTTTGTGGAAATAAACTATATGTCATAAACTATGTAAACTACTATATTTATTATCCTTATTGCTTAAATAAAAACGTCAGGTAATATGTAAAGGAAAATAAAACAAATTCTTATGTAGTCCTACGAGTAGGTACTTTAGAGTCATTGAGTCATAACATTTATTTAATTAAACTTTTATTATATTCTATTCTATTTTATTTTATCATCACCTCATTCGATGTCATGTATCAATTATTACTACATTATATTTATATCAAACTCTGTTGATATCATGTTGATCACACGATCACAGATGTTAAGACTAAAACATCATTATCTCGGCATTTTTGTACCAAAACACTTAAATTATAATAAAAATAAAGCTAGTGTTATTTTATGTATGAAGTGTGTATTTACAAAAATACTTATATTATGTAGTCATCATTCACGTGGTTCCCATAACACAAGCTCATAACACAAACTCAACACAAGTTCTCATAACACAAGATCTGCTTAGTTAGCAGCTAAATGCTATGTGTGATAATGTCCAGAATTATTTAAAAAATACCTATTACGCTTACTCAAACCCGCAGCTGGACACAAGTATCTACGCAATAAAAATCTAGTTACATGATAGCTCTAGGCTACATAACATTTTTCAACATTACCCTAGTTTTATAGTTTAGCAAAAAAATATGTTTCAGTGTGCTTTACAAAATGTACTCCACATAGACGCCAGTAATATTACCGTTATTATGTGTCGTTTACCCACATTTCGTATTCATTTGCAATTCTTTCGTTCTACGGGCTTAGTATTTAACCGAAATTTTGAAATGTAATTAGGACTTCATATCATGTATTTGGTACACAAGAGTGGCCATTTTGTTGGGTTCTTCACTCACTTCAACTTAGATAAAAATTAACAAAAAAAAATGTCGTTACTTATTCAGAACTTTAAGGAACAATTCGTAACAAGGCCAAATGGAAAACCTATAAGTTATTGCAGGTACTACATATGTGCAAGTTTTAGCTCATTCTGTTCAATAGTTTTGGCGTAAAGCGGTCCTCCTTCACGATTATTTACAACATTTCACATTTCACAAACTTTCACCTTCATAGGATAGCTTTTGTAGGATATTAGGATAGGATCTTTTATAGTGAGGTATCAAAAATAAAGAAATGGTTCGTAGTGAGAATTAATAATAATTAATTTCGAAAGCCTCACTAAAAAAAGGTGGGCCATTGACTTCGCAGGCCATCTTGGTAATAAATAACCCAATTACAGTTTGTTAAATATACTTGGTTGATACGCAGGAAATTGACATTAGTTATGGAGATAACTAATGATGAACGATAACGAAAACCAATTGGGTTTGTCAAACCAATGAAAAGCTATTTTGGTTTTCTTCTTTGTTAATCATTGAAAGAAAGAAAAGAAAGACAGAAAATCAATTTATTCGGCCCACAACCACAATGCATACAAAATAAGTAGGTAGGTACAAAGTTGGTAAGACCTAAAATACAAAGAATAAAATAAAAATAAAAAACAATAAAGAAGCAAAAAGAAAAAAAAGAAAGTAAAAAAAAATTAACACTAAATTTCGCATTGCGTGGGGTCGAATGGGTCTCGTCTCAGCATGTGCTGTACCAAGGCAGGAATGGCACAGCGCTGGTTTTCATTGGTTGTTGTCAACGCTAGTATCAATGTCCCGTGTATCAGCCTAAATTTAATTTAATCTGTAATCAAAGAACTCTTTAATTTCTGCAATAAAATCGAACACATTTTAGTTTTACACGTATCTATATTTTTATTGTTTAAAAAGATACTGATACTGGGTCACCATTATACCAAATACCATTTTATACTACAGCATATCCCTTGAAATTTTTAAACCTATGCCAGCGAATAGGATTAAATAGATTGTTACAACCAGCCGTCTATACCGGCACCTCTCGGCGATGACTCGTTTTGCCTCTGTGTGCCAAGTGTGAATTCAATAGTGCGTATTTTTCCCACACGAATCTTCATCGAAAGGTGCAATGCAGGTTTAGACGACGGGTAAAACCTTTCGACGTACTTACATCGTTTTAATTACCTGCCTCAATTAAGCCCGACCCTTCCATTGTAGGACACAACTTTTTATTTAGTACAAGTGGTACAAGTAAAACGTTCGTCTCAATCGATAAAAAATGCACCTAGTAAATTACAAATTAATTTTGCAAAGTTTAAATTTACAATTGCAACACCACCTGTGAGAACAAGCTGAACTCACGCGTGGTCTTAAGTATTAATTAACACCTAAATGTGCCTCTGCGAAATAATCAACATATCAGTGTCGATACCTGTAGCATTACGATTGCCGTCGCACCAGTAGCGAGTAGATTACAATAAGGAGATCACGATTATTTCACCCTGATGTATCAGTCTTTTTTATAGCCAATCCACACTGTCTGCAAGGATGCTCACTAGAAGTTCACTGAGACTTCAAAAATCAATACTCAATCATTTATTGCGTTCCATAATATGTCTCACGGGACTTCTAGAAAGATGTAGGTATTTGTATCAGTAGAATATAATTTATTTCAATTCGAATTCTAGGTCCTAAACGATCAGAAAGAACCCGTGTGTTTTTGAGTTCTGTTCTAGTGCTAACTATGCAGTAGTAGTAAGGGTTTTCTGTAATGTAATACGTATTTATATCAGCAGAATATAATTTATTTCAATTCAAATTCTAGGTGCTAGACGATTAAAAGGAACCCGTGTGTTTTTGAGTTTTGTTCTAGTGCTAACTATGCAGTAGTAGTAAGGGTTTTTCTGTAATGTAATGTTTTAAATAAGCTTCGAGCGGAAGCATTGAATACATCCCTGCTATAAACGTGTCTCCCAGAAATTAGATAGTGATCAGTATGCATGTTGGTCTCCTCGTTACGAATAAAGTATATGAAGTGCTTGCAATCTGATATTTTACTTAGCAATTTCTCTAGATTTTTTTTTGCATTTAATTGTAACGTTCTTTTTACGTGGTTTTTACCTTGGGGATCATAATTTTTAGGCTGTTTGAGAGGCCTTTTGCCGCTGGTTTCTGTACTGAGAATTCATCATGCGGATTCTATCAAATTATATTTTTATTTAGGCTGAAATAATAAACAGATACGTAATAATTATATTATTTTTATAAATCTTTGAATTATCTAATAATTAAATTCACATTTTATACAACAATAGTGATTTTCGATGAGAAATTAAATCACAGATCTTTTTCTAGCTGACCCACCCACAACTTCGTTTGCGTGTAGTGTACATCACAATCTGATAAATGTTGTGGAGCGCATAGAGGGCAAACATACAAACATTGTTTTTTATTTAAATAGATTGAGTACAAAAAACGGACAAGACTATGAGCGCGTTGATGTCTTTTGTATTAAGATTTTTTAGCATAGGTTTTGAAACGAAAATACTTTGCTTTATATTGAATAATGATCTGAACATTCAATTTTATTAACCCTTGACGCAAAAAAGGTGTTATTAGTTTGACGTGCGTATCTGTGTATGTATGTGTCTATCTGAGGCATCGTAGCTTAAACAAATGAACTGATTTTGACTGAAAATATTTTTTTTTAAATGTGAGACGACCGAGAGAATTCTTAGCTATAATTCAAAAATCTGTTCCGCCACTTGAAACACATCAGCTCTTTTCTTGTTGATAAAGGGACCTGAGCAAGGTCTGGTCGATCCCATATTTGGTATTCCGTTACACCAATTATATTCCTAAAACATGGTAACTTTGGCCTTATGCTGCAGTATCACCTGGAACCAGTAAGATACCCAATTCCTTATCAACTTACAGCAGAGGTATCGTGTTTATTTTTGTAAATAAGTTATAGCAAGATGGTTATCCGGATCTGATGATAGAGAAGCAAAGAGAAATAAGGCATATGGATTAGGGGGGGTTTTATTAATTTTTAATTTTTATGCGTTTTTAGTTATAGTTTATTGTTTTGTTTATTGTATATGCCTTAGTCTTTCTATTATTTTTCTCCATTAGTCCACCTCGGGACTCTCTATTTGAAATATTTGCCATCATGACTTCGCTTATTCAACTAAGATTAGCGATTACAGGTATACAGGTGTATACTCCTGTCTAGCCCATTATGTTATCTATTTAATACTCTTACTAATAAGCCAAGCACGACAAACAGCTACGGCTAACACATTAAGAGTAGGTTAAGCAGGCATTACAGTATTATCTGTAAGTAAAACACTTTCCCTGGCGAAGGTCGCGGTTACTGTGCCTTGAATATTACGTCGTTACGCGTGCGACAATTCCGTAATGTCTATTGAATGCTGAGTGCTTTAAATATTCTGGCTTTACAGCAATCTGTGAGAGAGAATCATACGTTCCTTCAACTCTATTAAGAGTTGTTAAAATAACCGAAATTATGATTTGACGCTCTAGATCCTGTTGAATAAAATATAATAATTTGTAAATTACATTTATAGTTAACACCTATTATTCTACAAGTTTCTGTTCAGGTAGTCCCGTTTCTGTCAGAATTGGACTTCAATTTTATAAAATATGTAAACAATTTTGTTTTATTAAACGCATTTTTTTCTTCAAATATGTAAAATTGGACATGTTAATGTAACAAACTTAAATTTGTACGAAACAGAAACTTATAGAATTTTGCTGACATCTGCAAGTGGATTTACAAATAATATAAGTTTTGCTAAACAGGAGCCTAGGTTAAGCTCTTCAGCAGTGGACTTCTACAAGCTGGTACCACCTTCATCATTTTCAGTCCCTGAAGAACACTGTAGGATATAGACCCCCCTTGTTTGCCATAATAATCTGCTGTGATGTGCTGAATTTTACACGATTTTTTACATATGTGAATGTTGTTTCTCTTATTTTTTCTGTTTGTGTTTTTTGATCCTAGATAAATAAGCTTGTGAATTTAATTAAAATCACACCATACATTATCAAACAAACTAACATATAAAGTAACAAATAGAAACAAATATAATTGTATCAATTTCTTTATGGTACTTGTAGCATTGAAATTTGAGCTATATGAGCGCGCAAATAGTAAATTCTAAACCCATTTACAATTACAGCAAGTGGTTAACGTTTTAAATATTACATTTCCATGAAATACTGTATTCGGTTTCCCACACCGACCATCGATTTAACATACAAATCGTTTTGACCACACTCGATGGCGTACAGACGCGGTCGACCACCAGTTTACTTTGCAGTATGCAGTAAATTCTGCAAACTGAATAGAAATTCGCGGGAATGTTGCGTCGCTCACAGATGCTCAATCTTTTTATAAACATCGTCGGCTTGCCTTTACTCGACTTACTTGCAACGCATAAATTAATTTTTTGAGACGTCATATAAAGTTTCTTCGAACGAACCAAGTCATAACGAACTATAGGGGTAAAATAATTTTAAAAGCTAGCAAAAATTTTGTATGTTTGATAAATAAAGCAGCTCCCTTGATTCTCAGGAATAGATATAAAAATAATTAAATATCGTGAAAACTGACAAATTCTCTGTAAAGACAGTTCTTGCAATGTCTAACGTGTTATAGTTATTATAGTGTAGTTGCGTGCCCGTGCATCGGGCCCCAGATCTTTAGCAAAAATATTTCAAATGTATGTAATTTGACATGACAGGTTAAAATATTTGAGTATTACTGGCCCTACATTCTAGTAGCAGAGACTTATGACGCATTGTATTAACATTGTGGCAAAGTAAGAATGACGCACAGACTGCGTTGTGCCGACTAAGCGGATGACTGTGAGTTATGACGATAAAACTTAGAGACGAGATATTTTTCCTGCATAAAATATTGCGGCTTTCAACCAGCATTCGTAAATTTAAACGCTCTATCTGAATCCTTTGATAGATGAAACTGACAGAGCCACCTGCTCGTGTATTTATGTATAGTAAACAAAAGTTCATTATTTCAATAATAAATATTTGTGTTAGAATATCCAAGTGACAACGACCCAAAACTGTAGCATAACCCCTTGGAATTTGTAGCCACAAATAAATTTAAAACCTACTTAAGTGACCAAACCTTAACTACCATAATGACCTAAACCAATTGAAGTGGTAGGCAGTTTTAACAATTTTATTAGAAGGTAATCCTACCTACCTAATTATAACATCTCATTATGACGACCTCTGTGGCGCAGTGGGCGAAGGCCCGCCTGTGACGCAGAAGGTTGCGGGTTCGATTCCCGCTGCGGGACAAAGGTTTGCCTGATCTGCAGATATTTGTCTCGGGTCTGGGTGTTTTCTATGTATGATATGTATGTATTTACAAAAAAAAATGTATCTATGTAGTATATCAATCATGTTGTTCCCATAACACAAGCTCTGCTTAGTTTGGGGCTACATGATGCTGTGTGATGACGTCCAGGATTATTTATTTATTTATTATATTATACAGAATCTGATCTGAATCTAATCTCATAAATCTGAATACAATATCCCATAAATCTGATTGTCCTCTATTGTGGAAACTCGTTCAAAGAACCAAATCCCTTCTTGTTATTAAGTACTAACCCCTAAAGATAAGTTTTTACTAACCCAGTGGGCCATATTGTCTGAATAAATAAATAAATTATTATTGATACTTTGTTTAATTATAAACTCGTCTAAAACACATTTTTACTTTGATTATACTTAATACTACTTATGTACATAAATAAATATCTAAAACATTATAGTAAAACATGTATCAAAACGGGAGACCATCGACCGCGGGGCAGGGCTCAAACGGTCGGTGGGGTCTAGGGCTGCAGAGAAAAGAACCTCCGCACAATGCGTGCCGAGTGCAGGAGAGCCGCCTTCTGTATCTGACCCTTTATCCAGCTGCCTAGCGAGAGCCTCTTAAGATATTGGTCAAGGCTCTTCGCTATCAGACCGTTTACTGAAACGACTATCGGAACGATAATTGTTGAGTCGACATCCCACATAGCGGTAATCTCGTGGGCCAAGACAAGGTACTTGCTAAACTTGTCCTTCTCGGCCTTCACGAGATTAGGGTCGTGTGGGATGGTGATGTCAACAAGTATCGCCCGGCGTTCCGCCCGGTCTACCAGGACGATATCAGGTTTATTCGCTAGAATAGTCCTGTTTGTGATGATAGAGTGGTCCCAGTAGAGCGTAGCACGACCATTTTTGAGAACTGGCACCGGTGCGTACTTATAGTACGGAACCTCTGGGCCGACAAGGTCGTATTGGAGAGCAAGCTCTTGGCTACTTGATTGTGTCTGTGCAAGTTATTCAGTGTTAGCTAGGTGCAAACAACCCAAAAATATATGTCTGGGGGATTCACCGGGACGATGACAAGCTGTGCAAATGTCTTACTTAGTACATATATACTTTTGGTAGTTTTTCGTCTATATTACCTCATCCATAATCGCACAGACAAAACCTTCGGTTTCCCCAAAGAGGTCACCGAAACGTAGCCAGTTCACGGATGCGAGTAGGTCTACATCAAGCCCTGTAAGGGCTTTGAGGAACCGTCCGTGCAGCTCCTTACTCTCCCATACGATCTTGCGGTCGAGGGCACTCAGCACCATAGGTTTTTGTGGCAGTTCTCCTTAGCCAGTGAGAGCGGGATAAGGTTCTTGTCAACTGCTACGATATTACGATGCATCTCACTGTCGCATGCATGGAGGAAGTATTCTCTGAGGTAACACACCTCGCGGTTATGGAGGGTCTTGGCATTTAAAAAGCCCCGACCTCCACATTTCCGCGGCATGTACATTAGAGCCAAGTTTCGTCTGAGTGAGCAAGCGAGGCAAACGTGATCTTTAATCGAGAGATGCGGATCGGTATGACAAAATCGCATCCTCCAAAGTCTTCCTCAACTGCTCATTTACTTGGTTACTCACGCTGGTGATCTCGTAGTCGACGTCGTCAGCAGCGGGGTCCAGCTGCGTCGTTACCGGTATCGAAGTTGTCGTAACCGGCGGCGTGGCAGCCGGGGCCGCTGCGAGAGGTCAGCTGCAAAAAAGTGCTGAGCACTTTGACTTTCGGCGCGAAGACGGTCAAGTACCGAGTCATCCAACAGTTTTAATCGTTGAATGGCTCGTACTTGATCCGATAGTCGTTGCACAGTAACAGTGACAGCTGGCTCAAGCACCTGAAATAGGCAGCATCCGGGCAATGTACGCTGTGCGGTTGGTTCTTCCCTCTGTTACCCTAAAATACGTGCGTATGACGTTTTCACTGATTTGGGTAGTCCACTTCATACGGCGCACTTGGCTGTTGGTGGCGGGGGTTGGAAGCGGGCAGATTGTGCCACAGACCCCAAGCCGGCCGGCAGTGGTGGCCGCCCACGCCACACAGGTGGTCGCGACGGCGGAGGCGATGGCGGCCTGCTCTCGTCGCTCGACGCGCTGGTGTCCGGGGGGGTGGCAAATACCCAAATACCTCATCCCCAGACGACGACGCGGAGCTTGACGGAGCAGGCGGAGGTGGTGATAGGCGTGCGTTTTTAGCTTCCGCTCTTGCTTTTACTCTTGTAAACATCAATTTTATGTTAGTTTTCTATCTTGACATATTGTATTTTGACATTTAACATAAAAATAGGTTGATTTATCAATAAATAAACAGTTTTGTTTGGTCTTTTTGTAATTTAAAACACTATTGCATGAAAAATATCGAGAAACCATGATAAAATAAATATTAGGAAAATATATTTGTGAAAAGCGTGTGTCAGCAGGTACATTTCTTTTATTATTATGACACTTTATTCATTTTAAAACTCATCAAAAATACATTTTTTACTATAAAATTTAAAACATTATTAATCTACTATGTACAAAAATATTATTATTATTATGACACTTTATTAAACTTTAAAACTCGTTAAAAAACATTTTTTACTATAAACCTAATATTATCTACTTTATACATAAATAACATCAAAAACATTATAGTAAAAAATGTATAAAAACGGGAGACCACCGACCGCGGGGCAAGGCTCAAACGGTCAGTGGCTAGGGCTGCAGAGAGAGGAACCTCCGCACAATGCGTGCCGAGTCCAGGAGAGCCGCCTTCTGTATCTGACCCTTGATCCAGCTGCCTAGCGAGAGCCTCTTAAGATATTGGTCAAGGCTCTTCGCTATCAGACCGTTCACTGAAACGACTATCGGAACGATAATTGTTGAGTCGACATCCCACATAGCGGTAATCTCGTGTGCCAAGTCAAGATACTTGCTAAGCTTGTCCTTCTCGGCCTTCACGAGATTAGCGTCATGTGGGATGGTGATGTCAACAAGTATCGCCCGGCGTTCCGACCGGTCTACCAGGACGACATCAGGTTTATTCGCAAGAATAGTCCTGTCTGTGATGATAGAGCGGTCCCAGTAGAGCGTAGCACGACCATTTTCGAGAACTGGTACCGGTGCGTACTTATAGTACGGAACCTCTGGACCGACAAGGTCGTATTGGAGAGCAAGCTGCTGATGGATGATCTTTGCTACTTGGTTGTGTCTGTGCAAGTATTCAGTATTAGCGAGGTGCGAACAACCCGAAAGTATATGTCTGAGGGATTCACCGGGACGATGACAAGCTCTGCAAATGTCAACGGTTCCATCCTTCATGATATACTTTCGGTAGTTATTCGTCTTTATTACCTCATCCATAATCGCACAGAGAAAACCTTCGGTTTCCCCAAAGAGGTCACCGAAACGTAGCCAGTTCACGGATGCGAGTAGGTCTACATCAGGCCCTGTAAGGGCTTTGTAGAACCGTCCGTGCAGCTCCTTACTCTCCCATACGACCTTGCGGTCGAGGGCACTCAGCACCGTAGGTTTGTGCCAGTTCTCCTTAGCCAGTGAGAGCGGGGTAAGGTTCTTGTCAACTGCTACGACATCACGATGCATCTCACTGTCGGCATGGAGGAAGTATTCTCTGAGCTTGGACACCTCGCGGTTATGGAGGGTCTTGGCATTTAAAAAGCCGCGGCCCCCACATTTCCGCGGGATGTACATCCTCATTACCGACGAGCGTGGATGTCGCATTCTGTGTGTCGTAAGAAGTTGACGAACCTTACAGTCAAGGGCGTCAAGTTCAGTCTGAGTCCATTTCAATATGCCAAAAGTATAGATGAGCAGAGGCATAACCCAGCCGTTGAAGGCTCGAACCTTGTTACCACCCGACAAAAGACTATTGAGTACTTTAGTCAGGCGGCAAAAGAATCGCTCCTTCACCGACTGTTTTATGTCTCTGTCTACTATACCTAACGCTTCTGACATACCGAGATATTTGTAGGTTTCGATATCGGAAAGAGATCTGAGGGATATCGTATTGGAAAGCTGTAAGTTTGTAGTATTTACAACTTTCCCCCGCTGTACTTGCATGACCGCACACTTCTCGACACCGAACTCCATGCTGATGGCACTGCTGAATATCTGTGTGATATTCAACAGAGTTAGCAGCTCTGGTTATTATTATTATTATTATTATTATTATTCTAGCGTAGCGTTTAATTTCTCTATGATTATTATTAAATTATTATTATGACACTTTATTTAATTGTAAACTCGTCTAAAATACATTTTTACTATAATTATACTTAATACTACTAGTACATAAATAAATATCAAAAACATTATAGTAATGTTTTTTTATCAAAACGGGAGACCATCTAACACGGGGCAGGGCTCAAACGGTCGGTGGCTAGGGCTGCAGAGAGAGGAACCTTATATTTATTATTATTATTATTATATACCTACCTAACGATGAGTGATAGTGAGGATGACTAACGGAGCCGAACTCACTCACTCACTCAGTTACTCAGTGACTCAGTCGAGGTGCAGACTGATGAGCCGTTTCTGTGCTGTCAATTCATGTAGGAATCGTTACAAACCTAAAATTAACGTGGTGAACAATTTTTTTACAATCTTACTAAGCATTTTTATGATTGATTTATAATTTATGTACCTACATAAATTAACAATATTAGGGACTAACAATGAAATTAATTGCCTTTTCCATTGTGTTATTCCCTGTGCTACTAAACAAAAAGCACATAAATTAAGTAATAAATAATTCAACAGCTATACATGTTTCAAACCAGAAAAGTACAGCTTTTTCCTTTTGGATTTGATTTAACGATAAATCCAATCTTCCGATCAAGCAGCAAGGCAAGCTGGGTTTAATTTCCGCCTACCAAGTGCTAACGCTTAAAAAAAGCGATCTCTGTAGGAAATGCTATAAAACGGTTACAGTTGTCTTGTGGTCATCTATTAACTACAAACCGAATAGTAAACGGTTAATATGAAACAGTAGTGGTTGAGTTACAATTGGAGTCAAGGCCAACCTCTTAATACACGCCTTGATCGCTGTGACGATTGTCGTCTATAAAATATAACAGGTAAATCTTGACTTTTATTTGAATGTAAGGTCTCTAGAAGGTATCCTTACCTTATCCGTATACATACATAATGTAAACACTTTTTTGACGCAAGTTTCTGAGATTAGGAAAAAGATAAAAAATATAATGCCAAATTAAAAGTTTAAAACTCGATGTTGAAGATCTTCGATTTTTATTATGAAGTTAATGCATCTTAGTCCAGAAAAATTAGGGGTTCACCTCGGAATATGAGATAGTTGGCTATTAACTTATATGATCTTTTGTTAATACACCCTAAAACTTGTCTCAAAACCTACTTATCGTAGGGTATTAGCTTCTACAGATATTCCAAGGTCAAAGGTCATAAAATCGATTTATTGCAAATATCATGTTGCCTATGGGTTTTATGCTATTTATATCTTGGTAAATATTATAGAACATTAAATTCTCTACAACTTTTGTCTACAATTTTTTTAATATCTTGAACCATTTTCGAGATAGAGGGCAGCGTGCGTGTAGTGTTTAGGATTATACAAGTTTATAGCCGACTTTCTCTCATTCCGAGATTCTTGCCCTTATTTGACTAGTTTTCTTGGACTATCTGGTTTTTGTTGTTGCCTGTCAAAAAGAGCTTTGAAAAAAACCGCTGATATGAAGAAATCATGGAAATACTATTAGTACTAACGTGGTGGTATGAGAAAAGATCTGTGCCTAATGTATTATGCCATAAAGGTTGTTTTGTTTCCTCTTTATTGTTGCACAAAAAAGGAAAAAAGACACAAAAAGATTTATATGTCTTTTCTCATAACAGAATTCGAAATTGTGGAAACCATCCCAGAAGCCAATTAATAAAGAAGTGAACAGAATAAAGTCAAAACATATCGTATTTTTCAAAAACATCAACATAAAAGTGTGAATGGATGTTGTATGAATTTTAACGCGTCAGGGTCAAAATGGAGTAAATTGAAATAGTTTTTCTTATAAAATCCTGTTACCTACATGTGCTTCCGAGTTAAAAGTAGTAGGATCCGGTTTGACTTAAAGATCTAACCACCAAGTGATTCTACATCCCCATGGACCATAGTCATAGTCATGGACCTAGACGTCTTCTTAATACCTACATCAACTGGTCCACTGCTTCTTTCAGCTGTCACAGAAACACTTTACTTAAACAGTTGAGATGAGTAAGTAAAGTTTTAAGTATGTTTACAATGTTTTGCCCAGGTTTTGAGAAAGAAACCTAGACATTAGGCTTGAAAATATCGTTTGATAAACACTGACATCCCCGAGAGCCGACACTAAGATTATAAAATCCTAGCTTTTGCCCGTGCCTTGCTTACGTTAAAAATTATTTTCCCATCCCTCGGAACAGTATTTTTTCTGGATGACAGCCAGCTTAGCACAGCAACCGTAGACAAGGTTTTGTCGACGAAAGAATAGAGAAAAAAATATTTTTGGTGGTTGATGTTGCAACTTTATAAATGTTCTAAATATGGTTATCTATAGAATGGATAAAAATAAGCGTTTGGGAATAAAAATAAGCATGTTTGGGATGCATGGAGACCCACAATCAGGAAAAATACGTTATCTTCTCGATCGTAGAGTAGACATAAAAACGGCAAACTAATGGGGCAGGTATACTACATCCTTTTATGCACCTTTGATGTGTATGCAAAATTTCATGATGATCGGTTGAGTAGATACGGCGGGAAAGCGTAACAAAAAAATATACTCACTTTCGCATTTATAATACTAGTTAGGATTAGGATAGGATTATCTGTAAAGTGGTAAGCTATAGAATTACCAGGATCATAACATACGTGATGCACTACATATTGCTGTTGTTGATTTAGGTATCGATTATACATACAACCAAGTGTTGATAAAGTTTTCTGAAAGTTCTTACTTACCTATATTTTTCCAAGGGCACAAGAAGTCACGACAAAAGACTGACCAACAATTGAACTAACATAACAAGCAAAACATTGACGACCAATTGGGCGCAGCGGGCAAAAACTCGCCTGAGACGCTGAAGGTTACGGATTCGATTCCAGGCGCGAGAAAAGCTTGTATGTTCTGCAAAAATATGTCTGACTTACCCAATACCTTTATACCAACAGTAACGAATAGGCTGGCTTGATTCAATAATTACCTACGTACTGTTATATCCTACCATCCGCTTAACATGGAGGGTCTCTAGGATAAATATTTGCTTTTGACCATTTATTATTGAGAAGTGAAAAGAGGAATGTTTAACAGTGTTCCCTTGCCCACCCCCTACGCTTTCAATGTCGACATGCCACCCCCACACCTCCTCAGACACGTAGAATATATGAATAAAGGACCGTGTCGCTATATACAGTTGAATCATTGGACGAGCGCGTTGTCATATTTTGTTAGTAAGCATTTCCCAGTATGACATACGAGTAGGTACTAAATTGTCCACGTATATACCTAAACTAAAATATCTATTTTTTCTACTGTTACTCACAAAACGGAACTTTATGCCGATGGAAATATGGGATTGTAGTAATCAACTGAAAATAACCAAGTTAATAGACTGGCCTCATAGCTCATTTGGTATTAGTAGTAACTCTGCTCTACTGAATTACTATTCTGGAATCGATTCCCGCCCAGGACAAACATTGGTGTGATGAACATCGATGCTTGTTCTGAGTCTGAATGTTGTATAAATATTTATGTTAGGTATCTCTATTACCCACAGTACAGGCTATGCCTAGCATGGGATAATTTGACCATGTGTGAAATTTCCCGTATAAAAAAAGGTTTCTCAATAAAACGGTATCCCAATCACTTCTATTCATAAAAAATTGCTTCTTCTCCGTCTTCATATGAAATGTCGGAGTTTTTAGACTTCACGAAGGCCTCCGACATGGATTAACGAGTGAAGTGCCTTCCGAAGCATGAAAGCGCTCTGAGAAGTTTGTTGTTTTCTGTCGTTTAATATAAAAAATGCAAAGGTACTAAGGGCTTTATTTACATTTATCTCGTACTATGCGTGTGTGCTATACGTATCCTGTGATAAATACGATGCCAATTTTATTAATCTGAATGAAAGAGTGTCTAATTGAGGTCCATCTACAGAGGCGTCCTAGAGGCGCCTTCTCGACGGGAATTAAATCATTCATCGCTATCTTAAATGCTTTTAGATGAGCAAACGAGTTCTAGCGACTCCAACTGCACGCTTGAGACCGCAGCTTATAAAGTCGAAAGCCTTATCAATCATTTCTTGAACAAGATAGCAAACGAACTTTATACGTAGGTAGGTATATGTTTCAGAGAAGCTACTAATTAGTAGCTATTTGCAATGTTTTAAACCAAACTTTTTACAATTTTATCAAGCCAAAGATTAACAAACTGGTGAATTAATTTGAAAAAATAAACATTTAATTGACTCACAATGTTTCGTCGCCTATCTCAAATTACATTATTAATTGTTAATATTTGATTCTTTATTTTCTAAAACAGGCGCACCAGCAACGCACTGTGTAGCATTATTCTTACATGCATTGGACAAGCTGTTCCTAGCTAGAAGTAGAAGTGAAGATAAGATAAATTTATCTCACCGCACAGATACAAATCTTGGTAATGAGAGCCGTAAAACTGTAAATCCTAATCAGCAAGACCTTGCCAATTCTAAAGGTTATGTTAAACGACTAACTTTACGGCTTTAAATTCAAAGCGTTTTTTTAGCATTGACATGAATATTTGTTTACTTATAACCACCAAAGTATGGTCGTGCCTAAATGTCCACAAAAATAACGCCACTTATACGATCAAGGGGGTTATTCCCTGTCCTACGATTAGTAGGAGCAGAAATATATTTTTCCATGAGAATAATCAAGAATAATCAATTTAATGGTAATAAATATATAATACATTACACGTCATAAAAAAACATTAAAATAAAACATTGTTGAAATCATTAAATAATAAAATAACTAATCATCAATTAATTATAAAATACTGTCACGAGATTTTGCGTACAAAATCTTCGACATTGTAGAACGCCTTCTCGACCAGCCTCCGATTGAATGGTTTTTGTTTTTATCACTTAGTTTATTTCGCTAAAAGTACAGGCCATAATTGAGTCTATCGGGTGATTGTATTGAAAGCTGTGTTTGTTCTCCCGCGTGCACTAACTCTACCGTGCGTAGCACATAATACACCCAGGTGATTTACTCCACGTGAATTAAGTCTACCGAACCTGATATTATGGCCTAACGGCATCAAAAACAGAGTTAATTGGCATCTTCTGAGAAAGCTCGCCCCTCCTTCAACCTCCTCATTGCCCAGGCAAGCCTCGAGGTCAGGAGTTAGCCCTTAATAAATTAATTAATTGATTAATTAAATTGTACTGCTTTTATATGTTCAGGAAGTTAATTGTAGAATAGCTTCCGCCCGCAGCTTCATTCGCGTGTTAACCGGATTAAAGTAGCCTATCAGATACAGGCCACAATCTATGTATATTCCAAGTTTTCTCCAAATTCGTTCAGCCGCTCTGACGTGAAAGTGTAACAAACATCCATATATCCAAACAGAGAAGTTAATTTTCACGTTTATAATATTAAGTTGATTTTTTATACTCTTGACCTTATTTTTTTATAGCTTAATTGTATTATGATCAACAAGTTTCTGCCTATTGATTGGCAATTAAATCGATAAACAATTCAAAACTATCATCACATTTGTCATTCATTTGCTATCATAAAAACATGATCTAAAACGAATAATCTGCAAATTTTTATAGCAAATGTTTATTGCAAATTGAAAATCAGGGATTATTGCTTAAATCTTATTCGAAGCAAAACCAATTATAAAACCCTTAGAGTACATAATAATTATATAACATAGTGAACATCATCTTACCAGCGAGCTTTATGACCAATTTTCTTTTAAATACTGAAGCGTTCAAAGAGATCCTATGTACTGGGAAATTAAATAAAAATTAACAGTTAAATCCACCATATAATAATACGTTTTAGGAAGGAATCAATTTCCTCTCTCAATTCCGTAATGGAATTAGATTACTTCTAATCTCCTTTTTTACTTCGTAACGGTTCATAACAGGTCAGTTTCGAGCACTCATAAAGTTTACATAAAGTTTTTCTTCATGTTCTTTTAATAATACATATAGTGCAGCTACTAATCACAACAATTACTGGAGAAGTAGGAAGTATATCTCCAAATATTGTTGTGATTTTTTTATAATATATAATAATGCTGGATGTAATCACACAGCATCATGTAGCCCCAAACTAAGCAGAGCTTGGATTATGGGAACCACATGATTGATATTACCACATATAGGATTGGATTGGATTGTATTTTTTTCTTTTCTATATCTATGAAAATAAAGTAGTCAATTATACAGACGATTTTTGAGTGTGAAGTTGAGGTTAAGCATAAAAAAACCTCATTTATGTGTGTTACAAAATGTAATAAAGCTCAAACTCTTGTTTGGTTTGTTTCAGAAGCAGGATCGGATCACGGCGCCGGCACGGCGCTCACGTCCATGCCATCACTGATGATAGAATAAATTGTGATGCTGGCACGAACAGGACTCTACAGGAAACTGCGTCCTAGAGGGCGACGAAGGACGTTCTAGCGTAAAGTTTAGTTATATTAGTGAAAGTGCCTTTATTGCAATAATGTTGGGTAATCGTCGAAACCTCGTGTTTAGGGTGAGTATTGTGATCAACATCTGCGTGCTGCTATACGCGGCGATGCACCTCTCCGGAACCACTTCGCCATCAGGCGAGTGGATCCCGGTCACCGCCGATGAGAGAAGATTCGATAAGGTTGCCGAATTCAGGTACCTCATTAAAGAGGAAATAAGAAACGAAACGGAAACAAGACCAGCGGACTCGAGTGCAAGGACATTTGAAGAGTCGACGTCTCAGAAGTCACTAGTGCCTTCGACGGTGACCACTACTAAAAAGACCGCATCGAGTACCGCCTCTGTACCGGACGTAGAGAAAAAAAGGAATGCTGTGCCATCAGATTTAGATCTGACTTACGAAACTCAGGACATTATGGATGAGAATGTGTTATCTGACACGACACTTACAAGGCTGAGAATGATGCTTGCCTGTACTGACAAGGAGTTCCAGCCTCAAACGCTTCAGCGTGGGGAGTTCTGGGTACTAAAGAATTACGTGCGCGCCGACCATGGCCGAATACAATGCCATGAGTCGGTAACCTACACCACTCATTCTGGCTTCGAGTTCCTCGACAACATCCTGCCTTTGGTTGAAAGGTGAGTGAAATATTTATGCTCTAATAGAATATCTAATGAAGCAATAATTAAGTTTCCTAAATTTACATCTCTTGGTGTCCTTTAATCGGCCACCTTTAGCTTAGAGTAACCTATACTTAGAAAAGGAGGAAAAGATCCACATTTAAAGACAGATAAAACTCTAAAGGTAGCAAGCACACCTAGAAAGCTTAATTATTGTCATCATAAAGTATAAATAGGTAATAACTATTATAGTCTAACCATCATATATCTTCGTATCTTCATATTAAAATGTCATTTTGAAACGTTCAATAAAGGCTGTCGCTTTCAGTAAAGTGTTAACAAAAACTCTAGGTAAGATTTTAACATAGACATAGTCTAACTTTAAATAAATAAATAATAATAAGCAGTATATAGCTACTTTTATATTAGAAAAGTTTACAGTACATTAGGTTAGTACACAAAAACTATAGTAGGGTTGTTCAGTGTGCTACCGCCATTGACGTACTATTAGTAAACTTAAACAGTAAAAAGGTCCCGACTCAGCATTATGCTTCCCTCCGAAGACAGATCAACGCGGTTATTCTGCCTAGACAAACTTCGATACGCCATACCTTTATAAGCGCCATTTTACCAAAATAAAGTTTATAAGACGATTATGAAACAGACGCTTAGATTACACAGCAGTTACCTCTTCTAGAACCCATTATTTATAATGTAAAAACTATAGCATGTCGAGCAGTAATTTTGTAAGAATGCAGACGTATAATTAGATGACTTGTGTCGTCATTAGCAACACACTACTCACGATTTATTTGGCAACAGACTAACTCTAGACGGTGCGGTGCTGACTGAAACAATCAAAAATTTTTATGCAATCGAATGACATGAGCTTTTTGCTGTGATTAAAGTTTTTAATTACGTCTGTCTGGCTGTAAATCTTTCGTGAAATGACATGAAATATTTGAAGCCTTTTAAACCTAAATTATAAATGCTATCATTTACAGAAAAACCCCAGTTGACCATGATGATTTACAAGTAGAGTAAATTATTGCTTGGTGATTTGTCGTTAGTTCTTAATGAAAAAAACTTTCACATACATTCCTATTGAATATCCTGTGATCTACCACTCTGTACTTACACAAATCTATGGGGATAGGTTTAAGAATGCTTCAACATAATTTTTTAGATAAACTCTATAGATGTAGAGCATAACTAAATGTCTTTCTTAGCAGAATTAAAATTTAACGTAGCATGAAGCGTAAAATAGTTTTTGATACAAATCATAAAAAATGGTTAGTCTACAAAAACATTTTGAACGGTGCTCAAACGGTTTTTGTTAACGTATTGATGCAAGATACAATCAGGTGTGACCAACATTTATAACTTCACGGATATTAAGCCATTAATGGAGATACGTAATTGTATTGAAATGTCCAAAAAACCGTCGTAAGTCACTACATACGACGGTTTTTCGCACATTTCAATACATGTGCTCGTATAATTCTACGCATAAACTCAGTGGAGTTTATGGGTAGAATTACATGAGCACAGTAATGTAACAGTGCAGTAAGTAATTCCAGCGCTGACTAGAATCTGGACTGTAATTCAATACAGTCCAGGGCTGACCTCGCGAACGTAGGTATAGAGTAAAAATTAGTCACTGGGCTCGTAACCTGCCTACAGATATACGATGAATAACGCAAATAAGCAATGGCCTATTGGCCGGCCGATATACTAGAATATATTAAACTAACGTAACTATCCCCTGACATACATAATGAGAAAGTAAACAGTGGCTATTCAGTTAAAGTTTATTAATATGCATCTATTACCCTCGGAGTACAAGTACCCCATAAGTCACGACTTATGCAGTTATGACCATGTTAACCTGATTGTAGCTAAAATACCTAGTACGTATTCAGACCTCATTTTAATAAACTTAGGTGTTAGGTATACACTGTTCTCTGTCGACTGAAGATTTAGTACATTATAGTTGTTTTCTTAAACTGTATTTAATGAAACTAGCTGACGGCGACGCACAGCCTAAACCGTAAGTCCTAGACTTGAAAGGGGGTATGTTCTTTGCATATTGTAGGGGTGCACTATTTCTGAAAAATCCTTTACGCGGACGAAGTCGAAGACACCCAGTAGTTATCATCTCGTGCGTCAGGCCAAACAAATGACCACCGACCATCGTTGGTCGAGCCGCGAAAAATGACGCGCAATGTTAAGGTATTTTTTTTCTCTAACACTATTTTTTAATGTTTCATGAGTAATCTAGTATCTAACATAACTTCTTACACTCTGTTTTTTTTTATTTATCATTGAAAACGAAAAAAGTCGCCTCCAACTATCCCTAATAATCGCGATCACCAGGAACCCTTTCAAAAAGGACGAATCTATTGCAGACTTATAAGGACAGAAAAAGAAATGTGTTAAAAAAAACGTCAAGTCAAGGCAGGGTCGGGTAAAAAAGATGCTCTAAAATGTTCTGCGTAAAATTTACTTTTAACTTGAATATAGTTAAATAACATTAATTCTTAATACTCTCTCTTTATTGTACACAGATAATATTACAAAAAAATTACTTAGGGGCTATGTTACAAAGGTGAGCTTAACTCTGAAAGAGTTTACATACCCACTCAACTTTCATACTTCACCCCCAAAAAATTACTCTCCTTTGCAGTGGGGTAAAAAGCGATATCACTGTGTGCGACTATACTAGCCTGTAGAGTAACACTGATCACTACTGCAGTGTGTCCAGTGCTTACTGACGGCAAATATCCCCGTCTATGTAAAACACTTTCGATTTCCGTTGCAGTGTTCACACTCGTGCTTGACGTGCTAATGGGGACCATACACATTAGTAGTACTAAATATGTTAGCATCATTTATTGTTATCATGGGAACACGTATTCTTACTGGTGTACTGACAATCTACTTGTACCTGCATTGACTTTTTTTACCTATAACCAAATATTAACCTTTTAAAGGACTTCACCATCATCATCCTCATCAGCGTATTGCAGTCCACTGCTGGACAAAGACCCCTAATGAGCGCCATTGCACCCTGTCTTGAGCTTGACACATCCAGCATCCTGGACTTATTTGAATTAATATAATCCTGTTTTGAAGGTTCGTCGTTAGAATAAAATTTTATTTCGATATTAAAGCTTTTAACTTACTTAATTATCGACTGAGTGTATTTCAATATTGAATAATCCATTATTCAATATTTAATATTATTAATTTATATATTCAATATTCCATGGCCACCGACTGGCAGCAGCGTCAGCAGTGCGAGAAGTTGTTGCCCCGCGATCCCCAACCCGCATGCCCGCGTAGGGATTATGGGCATATCCCCCTCTATTAGGGGAGGCCTCTGTCCAGCAGTGGGCTGATATAGGCTGGTGTAGTGGTGGTGGTGGTATTTCAATGTGACTTTGATTGTTATCATCTGCTTAGTCAGAGTTTTCTCAAGCTCTACCTACCGCTTTTAGGTGTAATTATTTAAAGTACCTGACAAAATTATATCCATTGCGTGTAATAGTTAATTTCTACAGCAATTTCAAAATTTATTTTACGGTATTTCGTTTTGCTGTTGTTGTAAGTGGTTTAAGTTAACTGTGGTACTTTTTAAAACAAATAAGACTTAAGATTTCGGCGGAAAACAGTGCAATTTCAAAAAAAGTAATTCTGGTTTCCATCCAGACTTGCAGCCATAAGGGTTCAGTAGGGCATTCAGTTTTCATTCATCAGGGCATTCGAGAATAAACGAATCGTATCATAATTGTATCGTAGAATTTTGTCCAATAATAAAGCATCATTTCTTATCCACTCTTTCTTAATGGCCAATATTTTACGATCGCTTACGATAAGGTTGAAATATTTACGATTGTATTTTTTTTCTATTTTCTTTTTTGACTAACCAAAATGTTATGTACCTTTAGTGAAATAAAAAAAAATTGCGGTCTGATTTTCCCCGCGCCCCACCGCCATTTTGATTTATATGGGAATCTTCGCCCGAAGTATTTTTAATCAAGTGTGGCCCGTATCGCCGATGACCAACCACGAAGTTGTTAGCGAAAAAGCCCGATACGAACCATTGCGCATAGCTGTGGACTAAAGCCACAGCGATTCATAAAAATTTGGAAATAAAGCAACCAAAAAGAAAAATATTGGTCTAGAAAGAAACAATTGCAAGGATCCGGTGAAAGGATTTAAAGGAGTGTAAACCTTAAATTGGTACCTTCTAAAGTAATTTTACCTTGTTCATCTGTTGCCCAACATCACTTTTTGTAAGTGCATTACATCTGAAAACAGGCGGTGTATAAAGTTGCAAAACTGATGACAATGTGCAATTTAAAATCGCTTATCTGCCATATACCTAATAGCGATTGGCTATTTTAGGAAATCTGATTTGATAATAATGAACTATGGCCTTGTTTTACCATATGAACTGAAAAGTATAGATATAGATACATTATAGGTATTACAGAACGTTTTAGATAAAATGATTTGTTCTATTACAAGAAGTAAAAGAAGAAGTGAGAATGAATGGAGACCGCGTCTCAGCTAACGTAGTGTAGGCCGCCCTCGGCTTGGTGGAGTGACTCAATTCAATTCAATATATTTATTGCAAGTAAGAGATTTACAAGAGATTTTTACAATTTCAAGCAAATGCACATTTTTACAAAGTCGTTCAATTAATTTAGTACATAATCCCATGTATCCCTACATACTCATGTGCCGAGCTCCCAGGCTCTTTTGTCATCAAGATAATCATTGACATCATAATACGCCTTATTTATTAAGATTGTTTGAACACTTTTCTTAAATTTATTCTCTGAGAGGTTAACAATTTTATCTGGTAATTTATTGAAGTACTTAACACATTGTCCTAAGAATGACTTATTTACTCTAACTAATATAGTTTTTGTACAAGCAATTTTATTTCTATTTCTTGTATTGTACATATGCCCATCTCCAAGCCTTTTCATCTGCGAACTATCTGCGAAAGGCTGCTGCTAAAAGCTGGATGCGTAGGGCTGAGGACAGGGCGCAATAGCGTTCATTGTGATACCTATTTTATCCAGTAGTGGACTGTACATGCTGATATTGATGATGATACTAATGATGAAGAAGTGTGATTCTTATTTTGTGTATAGCAATAGCATAGTCTATAGATATGGATTATTGATTAACTACATATATGATATGAATTTATTAAATACTGATGTTTAAATACTTATGAAACAAACGTGAATTAACTGATTCATATTGAAAAACGGGAATTTTCACGTACCGTTACATCGGTGAAGGCACCGACGGCGTTTCGACTTGTTAAGAGAGTCTTCATCAGGGTGAGTGAACGCGACGCTCTCCCTCCGCGTCCCTTCTTGCACTTTAAATACTATTTGTTTTTGTTTGATAAAAAGCATTCATGAACAGGTGCATGGCCTGATGACCGCACAGTTTTAAGCTCGAAACCAAGCCACAGCTCCTTATTCTATGCAGCACAGCCCTTAAATTTGAAATTTAAAATAATCTACATCAACCTTATTTAAATTAAACACAATATTAGTTAGCATGCTTAAAACATCAACATAAATTCTATTGTATACTGGTACATCACATAACATTTCACACTTATATTGTAAAAGCGAAAGTTTGTGTGTGTGTGCGCAAGTATGTTTTGTTCCCATTCATCTTCGTAATAGCTGAACGGATTTTTATGAAACTTGGAATATTCACAGTTTATGACCTGGATTATACCATAGGCTACTTTCTAACTGGGTAGCTACGGGCGGAAGCAAGTTTTGTATATAATTTTAATATTCTGCCATATTGTCAAATATGTTTGATTGATTGATTGTTCCATATGAGAAACGCAATACGACAAGTATTTATTTAAATAAAAACTAAAAACCCGACTCCATAAACAGGAAGTTTGTAGTATGTATCAGTTTAGTTGTCTTTTTAGTTCATCGTAAATTAAAAATGGGTTCTTACAGTCGCCATATTAAATTTCTACCTTATGTCACTCTCGTGATCTAGACGAATCCAACGAAACCTCATTAGTCAAAATCCATCCAACCGTTTGGGCTACAGCGACCGACAAATAATATTACAAACATACATACACCCTAAAAACATAACCAGACTGAAGCGGACTTCAGTCGGGTAAAAACAAAGTAGTGCACTGTCTCCAGGAACTAAAAAATGCCAGTGTGTAGTGGAGCATACATTATAATGTCTCAGCAGACCACAGAAAGTGGAGTAATGTCTCTTGATACACATCTCGCCATCTCGGCTATGAGAGCGCCTAACGTTACTTAACACGTCCGATATTCCTTTATAATGACTTTATTAAGATGCTTTATTGAACGGACCGGTCTAGTCTAGATTCGATATAAGTGTTCGTTGAGATTGAATTTTAAACCGACTTCAAAAAGGAGGAGGTTCTCAATTCGACTGTATGTTGCTTTTTTATTTTTTTGTATGTATGTTACGCGATAACTCTGCCAATAATGTATCGATTTTGATGATTCTTTTTGAACCGACTTCAAAAAGGAGGTTCTAAATTCGTCGGAACCTTTTTTTCGACTTTTTTATGTATGTTCACGGATAACTCCGTCAATTGAGAACTGATTTTCAAAATTCTTTTTTTGTTTAAAAGAGTATACTTCACAGGTGGTCCCATATAAATTTGATTCCTGAGGGATTGGTACTTTTCCCAGAAAACTCAAAAAACCTCATACTCACTTGTAATTTTCTTGGGTAGGTAAGTCCTACTTGTTTCTTTGGTAGATCATACTTCAGAGGTGGTCCCACATAAATTTAATTTCTGAGGGATTGATACTTTTCGAGCAAAACTCAAAAAACCTCATCCTCACTTGTAATTTTCGTCGGTAGGTACCGTAGGTTCTTATCTCATCAGCCTATAGCAGTCCACTGCTAGACATAGGCTTCCCCTAATGAGCGCCATTGCGCATAAATCCTTTCTTACTGCTAAAAAGCTTACTTTTTAGTTTAAGTTGGTACATTTAGTTAAGGCGACGATACATGTCAAACCTCCCTCTCGCTCGCACTATTCAACATTTTTGAAGATATAAAATCACTGAATGTAGTTATGCAAAATAGCAAACCTTCACGGCCTAGAAAATAACAATACAAAGGTTCAGCAATAATATAATTTTGATTCTATTATGTTGTTTTACCAAAAAACTTGCACCAATGTGATCAATTTTGGTGCAAATTTTTTGGTAGGAAAACGTGTTGAAAGTTTACACGGAACTTTAGGTATCAACTTTGACTTGGCCGGTTTTTTTAACATATATAATGCTTTTCAAAGAAGGATATAGGTGCCTGCCTACCTTTAATTCTGCATTGTTATTTGTACATAATTAATGAGTCTTTATTTGAAGCAATTATTAAATTAATAAGTATCCTAAATGATCACTAACCTCATTATTATTAAGAACACGTGTTTTCTGGAACTTGTTCACATGTGAAGTAAACATATTGGTATATTCACTACATGTTATTGATTTAGTTAGAGACTTATTGTCTTTACTTTACTCTTACGTTTACTATTTTTTTATAATACCCATTAATGGAACTAGCAAATCACTCACCTGGTGTTAAGTGATAACCATTACCTATAACAAAGTATTGGTTCGTAGGTCACGGATGTTTTGAATGTGCCCTACGATACAACAACCTGCATCCATCAACTGGAGGCATGAAATTTCACCGTCACCCACCACCACCACCACACCAGCCTATATCAGTCCACTGCTGGACATAGGCCTCTCCTAGTAAAGGGGTATATGCGCATAATCCCCACGCTGGGCATGGTGGTTGGGGATCGTAGGACACAACTGCTCGCACAACTGACGCTGCTGCCACCCACACCCTTCGAACCGAAACACAGCAATGCTGATTCACAGCATAGATAGGCATGGTGGTAGTACTTCCCTGGATGAGCCCTTCACAAAGAACTTTACTACAGCTAAAACTACAGAAAATATAAATATATACCACAGAGAATGTGCAAAAATTTTGTTTAGCACGTTGATTGCGGGTTTCGCAGCAGAGAGTCGAGTAACAGGTCGCGCCCTAGAGCAAATGTGTTTTCAGCACTGTGTTATAAATACCTAGTACTTACCCAAGTTTGTATCTAGGAATTTTCGCTAGGAAGGATGTATTAAAAAACATTTTTATTATGTACTTGCGACCCACCCTGGCTCCGCACGGGTAGCTCAATCCGGAAACTGTTAATTGAATCGCTTCTAAATTTCACAGGATTACCCGCTTATCTGAATATTGCCCGAAAACTTTAGTTCAACCTGTCCAGCCGTTTGGGAGCATACACACATAAATTTTCATAGATAAGAGATTTTTATAACCATTTTTGGTATGATAGGTACCTGCTATCTGGCCGGTGGGTCCGTTGCTTGTAACCTGTATAAACTACGCAGTATAATAAAGCAGGACATTTACTGTATAATTAATATAATGCCCTCGAGCAAGGTAACAGGACAAATATAAATCTCGAACGTTAATCGAAATTCATTGCCACATCAAATTCGTTCGAGAAAGCACTTATGAGTGACCGTGGTCGGTGACTTTGACAAGATCATTTAATTTTGGTATCAGTATATTTTACTGGGAAATGTTGCCAAGCAAAATTGTGTACTCAATCTTTTATTGAATAAAAATAACTGAATTTAACAGTTCACTTGTTTATATAATGGCTTTTGGGATAGTTTTCCACTTGCGCTATACCAAGTACCGTATCAAGTACTTATGATTGTTTATAATAAGTAATATGAGGCAACATAGTACGGTTCACAAGTCCAGTTGTCCAGTCTTCAGTCAGGTTCTGTTCTGTTACAGCAATGGCTACTTTATCAAAAAACAATCGGCTAAAAATTTTCTTCATCAGATTATTCCAATCCAAATTCACTTTTATTCCATTTCACTACACTTTTGTCTTAAGTTCTTAACTAACGATGATTGTTTCAATTGCTATTTTTTTTTAAATATAAATCAGAAAAACTAGTAAATAAAATAAAACAAAATAGTCTTCTCAAGATAACAGTTAGCCTTAGAGGTGGATGGTCTGGCAACACTATCTCTATAACTCAGAAATGTAGATAAAATGAAAATCTATTGATAGAAACAGGTCATGCATGCTGTTAAACTAGTATAATATATAGTAACGTAAAATATATAGTTACGTAGTAAAGTAGTATAGTACATAGTAACTAGTCGCTATTAAACTCCTACTAACTTTGTGATGTACATTATTTTTATAACATAGTTGCACCAGAGGTCTCATTTACTAACTCAGTTGCACACCGAAATGATCGGCACCGGACCTTTATTTGCCAACTTTGACATTTCATCTATCTATTCAAAGAACGTCAGTTCACAAACTGTCAAAGTTTATAAAAACAGGACCGGTGCTTATCATTTCGGTGTGCAACTGAGTTAGTAAATGAAGCCTCAGGTGACGAAATAAATGACACTTAGAAGACTAACTGCAAAAGGTTACAAAAAATGGAAATTACACCTTCATGCCTCAAGTTGAAGGACGCAGGACGTTCTCAACAAGCGTGACATGCAAAGCAATACATTGTTATAAGTAATGGTTACCACTGGAAATCAAGTGAGTGGGCCATGTGCTTGTTTCATCTTCGGGTAACATGAAAAAAAAGGTGTTTCCATCAATAATAGGTTTTTTTAAAGTCCACGTTTCTAAGTTCTGCAAAGATGGCGTTGCCAGACTATACAGGGTGGGGCAAAATTTCACTTCATTGAGCCACCTTTTCTTTTCTATTTAGAAGGTTTTGTTCTGAGTAAACTATAAGTTTGTTTTGAAGAAAAAAACAATCGCATTTTCAGAATTTTGAAAAAATGTGAAGTCAGTCTAGAAAATGACTTTTGTCAAAAAGAACAAGTTAGTCTCTATCGACTCTCTTTCCCAACAGGAACACTTTTCCTAAAGAAACTTACCAAATCAAATAGTAAAATTTCGCGAAAATAAACATTGAGTCAATGTATGCAACTTGCAAAATCCCGACCCTGTATATAAAATACCTATTTGATAATGTTATAATCAAGCAACACTTAGAAAAGTTAGCTACTAATTTCGCAGAGGGATTGCCTGCTGCATAGCAAATAGCCTTGACAACGGCATTAAGTTTATGTATGAAAGTAGTTCATACTCTGTCTCGCCACTCGCCAGTCATCCGTAAATCCGTGCAATACCGAAACTGGAGCACTACTTACACGGACTGATGAGAAAAACAGACTAATTTGAACTCTATTATATGACAATAGATATCGTAAGGGATGAAAACCTTTTTTTATTTTATATCCGAGCGACTGATAAAAAAAGAAAGTAAATTATAGACCGTACTTGATCCTGAGGTGCTTCTTCTTTGTATAAGCTAGTGACTAATTCTGGTATCGAAGTTATTAGACCGCCGAAAGGCCTCCGATATGGTTTAACGACTGAAAAAGCCGAGATCTTAACGATCCATAGAGAAACACCGGTCCTTTACAAACTTTGACTTTTAGTCAATTGACGTTGTTTGAATTTCGACAGATGAAATGTCAAAGTTTGCATAAAAAGATCCGATGCCGACCATTTCGGTATGAGCGTATCTACACACGCACATTTTCAACCAAGATAACAGTGTCGCTTCGCTTTGGCTGTTTGATAACTACTTAGTAAGACCGTAGGTTAAATTATTTCCATCCGCATTTGATTATTCCCTAGAATTGAATATCAGACTGACCGACGGAAATCCGTAGTTGCGTAGCTACAACGAATTTCACACAAACTACCTACTTATTTATCAGAATAATGTAGGTATAGTGATTGTACCTATATAAATTTCTGTTTTAACATTATTTTTCAAACTGTTATTATTTAGGAAATCAAACTTTGGATAAATTATCAACCCTATTTTGAAGGTTATGCTTTAAATTTTTCTTGTTAGATTAATTATTATTTTGAATTGAAAGGCATTATAAGTTACAACGATTTTTAGAATAGGTATATTTTGTTTTTAGACTTTTCTCGCTTACTTTACTATTTATTTTTAGAATTAAAAAAACACAGCTATCTATAAATAAGTAGAACACAATACTACATAGCACTCACTGAGGAGTAGGTACAAATGTGCACGCTTACGGCCAATTAAAAGTTTCCAGAAATAGCAATAACATAATTATAACAGAAATAAGAAAGTAAAGAGCACTTACTAAATTAATATTTAGAAAATAATTCGTTATTTTAAATTCACTTAGGTGTAATAGTTTAGGTCGCGAAGCATCTCTCATCAGTCTTGACATTGTAAAGTTTCAATCATTTAATATGAAAGTTATTGAAGATATAATACAATAATTCATTTTGTGTTCACTGCTATAACTCGTAACACTTCAACCTTTTCAACGTGGTAGGATTTCCTCATTGATCTTCCAAGAATGTCAATGCAATCATTTGTATTTTCCGAGGAAAGTCAGGTCTAGAATCGTTATACATTTTCCATGCAGAAATATTCCATATGTCCAAAATTGCGTGTATGAGGTTTTAATAAAATAATAACCTCTAATGTTCGGTAAGTAGGTAACTCACCTTCACAGAGCTTAAGACGTTGATATGCAAATATATATTACGGCGTCGTCTATCTCCTCCATGTTTATGATACGTCTACGAAGGCGTAGAGCGGAAACATTATCTTGTCATTTTAAGTCCTTTTCAAACAGCTGCCTCGTAAACTATATTAAGTACCTAAGAATAAAAAGAGAATAATATTTAGACAATGATAAAATATAATAATCAGGTGGGTCTTGTGCTATTTCCATCAATAGGTATCATAAACTAAATTGAATTAAAAAAACAAACTACAGCTTAATATGAAATTGTGTGTCTTTAGGCGATCATGAATTAAACCTGTGGTTTGAGAGTAAAAAACATTATATTACTAGAAAGTTGGTTAAATTATTGGTCCCGGCTTTTCAGTCGTTAAGCCATGTTGGAGGCCTTCAGGCGGCCTAAAAACTCCGACACCAGAGTTGGTCACTAGCTCATACGAAGAAAGAAGGCCTACAAAGTTTGTGTTATCTATATTTTTGTATGGAGAGTTTAGAGTTTCAGAAACTTCCCGCAAAGGGGCACTGGTCTATTTCTATACAAAAATATAGTTAGCGCAAACGTAAGGTATGTTTTTCGCACCCAAGCCACTAACGTATCGAAAGCGTACCGAAAAATTGGCCAATGACAAAGTATTATTTGAAACCTACGCTTTCTCACTGGCCAAAATTGAAACTAGTCATCGTGATCGAGCCCTACTTCGACTTCGACAGTTTCAACAGAGGTCGGAGTAGAGTATGTAACAGGTAATCCATTTTTCTAATGTGAATAAATGAATAAATTAAATATTTGCTAGAATATAGATATGTACATGGATATATGTGTAATTGTAAACCGACTTCACAGAAATCTGCGCTAACTCTTGATACTTTTCATGAAAGCATTCATCATCGTTATTGTCTAGTCTCTTTACTATATACATGCTTTGTGAATGGTGCAGATGGGCCATGTGCTTGTTCCATCTTCAAGTAGGTACCATAAAAATAATACATACTGCTGGAAAAGTGTTTTTTTGGATGGTTTGCTAGACTATGCTAGGCAGGCATCGGGATGTTCTCTAGACCTTAGGCGTCTCATTCGGCATCAGTGGGGAGAACTGGAGGAGCCTATATTCTTAGCCGAGACAGACACGGTGCGGCGCAATGGTAACATGACATTGAAACTTTCCAATAAAAATTACATCTATAGTAACATAATTGACCTCGAAAACTAATGAAAAATACCAGACGAGTGCTCTTTTTAATAGTTTCTTCAATCAAGTTATTAGGAATGGCCGGGCGGCACGCAATACCGAATATTTTAGTTAGACCGTAGCCGAATAGTTATGTAAATTTGAACCGGCTATCACGAATTTCCATTATGAAAAGTGAAAATCGGTCCGTTTTGTTTATATTAATAGTGTAAACACGAGAACAGCATTTCACATTTTTATCTCATAGGTGGCAAATATTACGTAAACGGTTACGGTAATATTTGGGACATCGATGGTTTTCCGGCTTTTTTATGAAGCAACTGAATATAAAACTTAGAATAATCATCATCATCATCATCAACCGATAACAGTCCACAGCTGGAAGTATAGGGGTCTCCCCGTGTCTCCCAAAGTACACCAAGTCCGATCCTCGGCTTTTATTATTCACTGTCTGCCAGCTACATTACGCAGATCATCACTCCATCTAGCTAGGGGGCATCCTACCCTACTATTACCTAAACTCGGTCTCCACTCTTATCTACGTTTAGTCCAACAGTTGTCAGTCGCTGAAACTTATAATACTTACTAGAAATTTAAAAGAAATCTATGGATTTTCTTGTATCGCTAACATCGTCTTTAGCTCAAAAGTTTTAAAGATGTACTGAATGAAGTTTGTAAAAATAATAGCTTCCGGCTGCGGCTACGATCGCGTTAAAGTTATTTTTCTATCCCTTGGGAACTTTTTCGATGATGATATACCTGATATACCCTATGATACTTTTTTGATGGTGTAAGGTATACCTACCTTATTTTTTTTCTTTTACTTTACCCTATGTCCTTTAGTATCCTTGACAAATGTGCACGCAATTTTTATGATAATTGAGTAGTTAAGGTGTGAAAGCGTAGCAAATAAACTAACTTTTGCATAGAAAATATAAAGTTTTGAGTTAGTATCCTTCTTGTTTATAAATTAAATACTATACAGGGTGGTATTTTGAGAAGGGCGGTGATGGCCAAGTCTGTAACCACGAGGGTTAGGGAAAAGTCGTGAAAGGAGTCATGCCCTCGATTTATAATAAAATAATAATTGCATATTTATTTTTTTCAAAAACCTTTTACTTTTCACGGAAGCGGAACCGAATGATTTTTCAAAAAAAATTACACCCTTGTATTATTGAACCAATGGATTCTGTTGCTAATAAGGATCAATCTTTGCAAATAAATTTGTTACTAAAATGAAATGTTTGCGACTTTTAATAAATAAATAAATTTTAGAAGATTTTTGAAAAAAATAATAATATGCTGTTATTATTTTCTTATATATCGAGGGCATGACTCCTTTCACGACTTTTCCCTAACTCTCGTGGTTTCGGACTTGGCTATCAACGCCCTTCTCAAAAAACCACCCTGTGGTTGTCTTCATCGTGCAAGTATATTTTTTTCGGTGCCGCTATTTCGTGTGTTATTCAATATGTCTTGTGTTCATACATTCTTATCACTTATTAACATCAGCGCAGACTCAAGCAGAACCATCGTTCACAAATCGTCACGCCTATCCCCGCTAATTGAAGTTGAAACATTGCATAAGTATATTACCCACTATGTACTGTTTCTACAAAACCTACTTTTTCTTTGCTTAGAAATTATTTATTGCTTCGCAACGCAATGCCTTCTAATGATCCACGTCGCAGCTTTTCTCTGCAATAAGTATAATGTTGACAGAACTTTCCATGTTTTCTAAGTAATAAACTTGGAATGAATGGTGTAGAAAATAAGTTGTGCTTCAAAAAAACATGTAATCATCATCATTTACATCATTTTGAGCTCCTAGCTCTACGTAGTGTAGGACGATCTGCGAAAGGCTGCTGGTGGAAGTTGGATGCGTCGAGCTCAGGACAGGGCGCAATGGCGCTCATTAGGGGAGGCCTATGTCCAGCAGTGAACTGCTATAAGCTGATGATGATGATGAGCTCCTAGAAGTCTACTCAGCTTTTTATAACTCCGTAACTGAACGGTTATGGATGAAACTTGGTATATATATAGTTTATACCTGGATCAACACTTAAAATATAATTTTATCAGTAGCAAATATCTACTTAGGAAATGTTATGCGTCTATTTTGTGTTTTTGACATTATCTAAGCACAATTGTAAAATATAGGTATAAAAATAATTAATTTTATTGAATTGAGTTAGTACCTGTGTTGAGGTATACACTGCTGATTATCACATGATATAATCATGGTATAGTCCTTTTATCATCATCATCATCGGTCTATATCAGTCCATTGCTGGACATAGGCTTCCCCTAATGAACGTAATTGCGTCCTGTCCTGACCGGAGCTCGACGCATCCAGCTTCTAGCAGCAGCCTTTCGCAGATCACTCCACCTGGCTGGAGGGCGCCCCACATTAAGTGTAGTCGTTTATTAGGCCTTTATTCTCTACATTTAACAAAAAATCACGTGTTCAATATACCTAGCACATAGAGTTATTTTGTTATTTGGCTCTCCTTTTCTCCTTCAAAACCGTCTTTGAAAACCATGAACATAATACTCATTTGCAAAAGCAATCATAATTACCCCAAAACAAGGTTGCTATTACATCAGCAACCAGATTTCGCACGTGGTCAGCAACCAACCAAACCGGTTTGTTGGTTTCATTATTTGCTCGACTTCTGTGTCTACGTTATTGTCTTTATGAATGTAAGACACGTTGAGAAATCGAGATGATTTGGATCTTACAAGATTTATTGTTTTCATCCGTACTATTATGTAGGTTTTTTGCCGCATCTGTAATAGATTACCCTAGATCTGGCTGCCTTTCTTCGGCCCAGGAGGTATACTACAATTCACCGATGTACGAAATTTCGTGTTTCGTTTCTTGCGATCGGTCGTATTTCATACTGTAAATTCCAATATTGCGGTTGTATGTTTTGTGAAATAGAGTAGGATGCGATACGTTCGGACTGTTATATTATAAACTTCGTGCCGAAATTTCGGGTTTCGTTTGATTATGAGTACCAATCGCAAAAACGAAACACGTAATTACGTACTTCGGTGAATTGTAGTGGACCCTCTGGTAGATATTGATGTATCTAAATACATGTATATGATTCTGTACAGGGAATATATAGAATCAGTTGAACTATTTAAGTCAATTTATTTTCTAAGCTACCAATACTTTATATTATAGGGTAAGGGAAGTATTCAATTAATAATAACAGTACCTAGGTAATAATTATTGTTATATCAACGCGATATTTACAAGGTTTGTGAGTTCATATAATGACCGACATTTTAACATAGTTGCATGCGCCATCATCGCTCATGGGAGGAAATTATGAAAGTAAATATCCCGTTATTATCAATATAGTTAGTGTATATATAAATTATATTTATTTCCGATTTCGTTTTTTTGGGATATAAGGTTTTCCAACCTCCGTCTTCGAAATCCAAGCCAATCTCACCTGGTGGTAGTGCACGTATAACAAACGCGGCTCTGGCCGCCGACTGAATGCGGCATAGCACAGCCTTACACAGGAACAGCTAAATTCCCTGACCGCTGACAGACAGCAGCGTCGGCAGTGCGACAAACTGTGGCATGCCCAACTTGGGGATTATTGGCATCATCCCCCTTTACTAGGGGAGGCCTATGTCCAAAAGTGGATTTAGGCTGCTGTGGTGGTGTAGTGGATTATTCATACAAACGTTTTTACGGGCATGTATTTTCAAAAATCGTTTCTTAGAGAGCGCCTAAACCTTTCAAATATAATTGTTATTACCTTCCTCCAGCTTCTGTAAGTTCACTAAACAAACACAGAGCTCTTGCTGATCGCAAAGGATCATCTGCCTTTATAAAGACTTCATAAAGAGGGCTAAAACATTGACTGCTGGCCTCAGACACGAAGCTACGCTCCATGCCTGGGCTGCCAGTGGTGCAGAAAATGGAGAGTTGTGTTATTCAGCACTCAGCAGTATTCACGCCTCATGGTCTACCTCAATCTTACCCACGCAAGCCTCAAGTTCAAAAGCTGGCCCATGTTATGTTAGTCTGCATGGTATATGCTTTGGGCCGTAGAAAGAGTTATAACATCTGTACTTTTCTAATGTTGCTAGAATTAAAGTTTTATTGTTATTAAAAAAAAATACAAGGTTTACCATAATGCCCAGCCTTGCCATGCGAATTACATATTCATTATCCTGGTGTATTCCTTGGGACCCGCCAAAATATTGGGCTAGGCTAAGAGCTCCTCGTTATTTACGAAAGTTCATTGTTTTAGTGCGTGTTTACATAATAATTTAGCTACCAATATTCCTAAATGATTTAATTGTGCGTGACTGACGTGATGTTGCGCAATTTATACGAGTTCGAACTTCCGCACAAGTATTTATTTATTTTACTTTTTATAAAACGATTGGATCTGGTAGTTGATCTTTTAAAATAACATACATGATAGGTCAGATATGTATAAATGACCATTGTTAAATTTTACTGCACTATTCTATTATATTTTCGTATTGGTCTGCTATATTATCCTAGTCTTATGAGCCTGGCTGATCCCGCTACAGGGTAAAGGCCTCCCTTCCCTCTTTCTATGATATTCAATATTTGTCTGACCTCTTTGCCCGCACGAGGCTAACCTCTTGGTACCATCGATTCAATGGAAAAGTTTGTTTACTCAATCAACTTATTCAGATAATTAATTTATAAAGTTTAAGTCCTATTTTAACAGTTCTATAGACTTATATAGCTAAAATGGCTTTAAAATATCATGTCACGTCTTTTTATTTACATTTAAATGACAGGGGCAAGCTTATTTTATCGAACCGTCATAAAAATTACGTTTGGTTTGAATATGGGGGTAAGGTTTTACTCCTTAGCAAGATCACTACTACGAACTCAATGTGTCAAACCATGTATGTCGCCTGAGAACTAAATAATTGAAATACAAAAAGAATAAAACCATCGATACATAGCAATAAGTTGCGTTAATAATCATTTGTTACCACAAACCACGTGACTAGTCATGACCTTGACAATCAGTGGAAACAGTTCCTAATGATGTTTTCTATGAAATGCGATTCACATGCGATCTGGCACATCCAGTTACTTAGACCGCATTCATATTTGGAACGCACGGTGCAACGAGACTTCCTACATTCTAAAATCAATCTTTCAGTCCAGTTGCATCATTACTTTAGTAATCACTCGTCTCGGTACAACGCTACTTATTTGCTAGGGTTGCCCGGTAAAAAAATAGAAAAGACGGATAAATTATAAAGGCCGGACCCGAAAACATCATACCTATTTGTTGCTAATTTCTTTTAACAGTTTATTTAAACAAATAAAATGTTCAAATAAAATGTGTCAAATAAAATGTGTAAATCAAGCATTTTTTTTAAACCAGGGTTTGAAAAAATCTCTACTTTAGCCACACGATAACGCAGTAAACTACTCTAATACTACTTTAGCTTTAAACACGATAAATATATATCAAAGTAATTGATCGATTTGTATACCTGTGATAAGATCTTAGTTGAATGGTTAATATAAAAAAAATTACAAACCCAAGTGTACTGTAATGTTCCTATGGTGAAATAAATCGGTATGAGAACGAGTATACCTCTTTAAAAAAGTAAACGACACCAATTAATTATAATTATATTGATTTTGATGATAGATATTCAATTATAGATATCTGACAATTTAAAAGTAACGCCCATAAAAACATACTTACCTAATATTTACAACAATAAACTTCATGAGTTTCATAAAAAATGTTTTACCTAGAATTGTTTTTTTTTACAAGTGACATAAAGTCGGATTTTAAAATCGGAAATATATTTACTTACAAGAAACCAAAAGTCAGAACTTTTCAATATTTATTCTAAAGCTTTATCTCCTGTTGGAGATCTCCAACGGGCGGCCCCCAAAATACATAACTAATATTTATAATAATACACTTCGTGAGTTTAAAAAAAAAAATTCCTACAATTGCGAAATTGTTTACGAGTGACAAAATTTCGGATTTTTTTAAAACTGGGAAAATGTTTAAAAGTGACAAAAAGTCGGACCTTTTTAAAGCTTGATTCTAAAGCTCTATCTCCAACGGTCCAACGGTCGGCCCACATACAGTTCATTAAAACATAGGTGGTTTAATTTCGGGCCATCTCACGTCTCTCATTATTCAATGTCCGAACACGCAAACTGCTACTTAGTTCCCGGTTTCTAGCGGTTATTCTGACAAGGTCAACTCCTATATTCGATTTTTACATAAAAGCTTTCATGAAAAAGCAACACGTTGAGAAATGAAGGGCAAATTTTAATAACACTAGTTACCTACATCAGAGACCTACCAAATAATTACAAAAACGATGTTCAACACCTACAAAAGAATGCGTTTTTTTTTTCAATTTTCTAAAACTAGACCTTTATATGTACGATTCAAACCCACCGGCGGGCGTGGGAGAGCATCGAAACGCATTTTAAAACTTAGAGGAAATTGAAACATCCACAAAGCAGTTAAGTTCCTTATTTGCATGCAATATCTACTTACGGATTTATTTATGTCAGTGTTTGACAAAGCTCAAAGCTGCGTAAATTGCATGCAAATAAGGAACTTAACTGCTTTGTGGATGTTTCAATTTCCTCTAGCATGTTTTAAAATGCGTTTCGATTCTCTCCGACGCCCGCCGGTAGGTTTGAATCGTACAAGGCTTTTTTAACGATTTTCCTGTATTCCAAAGAGGTTAAATTTTTTTTTTTAATATTCCATTAACTTGTAGGTACTAAAGAGGTAGGTATCATTATATGCTCCTTGTTATCCTGGTTCCGTTGTATGAATCTGCATACGTACATAACATCTCATAAAATGTCCTATAAACCTCCTTGAATCTAATTTTCAGCACAACTTCCACCATAGAGGTCTATAAACTCGTTCGGTAAACTTTCTTTTGTACTCTTGACTTACAGACATGTGGTCTGAATAAGCGGAACTATGGTTCCGCTTATTCAGAGGCGGAAGATTTTACGTATAGTCGTAACACAGTCTAGACTAGACATATGTGTCTTCCGCCTCGTTTTCTGCTAACCGTCCACATCCTCCTGTTTGTAGGACGAAGTATGAATAATCCAATAACATTTCTAAATATAGGCTTGCCCTGTCCAGGTTTCCTAATGGGTGGGTCCTGTTATGTGCATTTATTGGTACAGCTAGGTGCGATCAAAGTTACACTGCCACAAGTATAAGTTGGCGGTGGCGTTTTTAGGAACTTAAACTGGAACTGTGTGTTTGACGCGTGGTAGTTTACGAACAACACCATTGTGATAAATCTGCAAATTATTTGGGTTTTAAAATGCCAAAAGTGGTTACAAAGTTCAAGAGTAACCGTATTCACAGTACATTCATTTTATGGTTTGAAGTACAGTGGCGCTCTACCTCTATGAGTTATACTTGTGGCAATGTATTTATTTAACTGTCCTAAAGAATTTCATCATCTTCCGCAACTCCACTTCAACCACTGCTGGGGATAGTCCTCCCTTTATGTGTGCCAATCTCTACAGTTTAAAGTTCCTCTCATTTAGTTTCGGCCCGCGAAGGATGCTATGTCGTCCGCCATTCTTGCTGCTGGAAGGCTGATGTTTCTATACCCGGTTCTTGGACGTCATTCAGCTATCACCTTACTTCACCTGTCATCATCTCGCCTTGCCAGGTGTCCCGCCCATTCTAGCTCCATTATGCGGTTCCCAACTATAGGCTAGATGCCGACCGTCGCACGCTCAATAGGGGTAGTAGTAGGGGTGTACAGGGTTCCAACCCCTATCTTCGGAACTCAAGCCAACCCACCTGCACGTGGCGCACCCTGCTAAACAACGAACGGGGCTCTGGCGGCCGGCTGATTGCGGCATAGCACAGCCTACATAGGCACAGCTAAATGCCCTGGCCACTGACGGGCAGCAGCGTCGGTGGTGCGAGAAGCTGTGCCCTGCGATCCCCAACCCGCATGCCCAGCGTGGGGATTATGGGTATATCCCCCTTTATTAGGGGAGGCCTATGTCCATCAGTGGACTGATATAGGCTGATGTATGTGTGTGTGCTCGCTCAATAAAAATAAAAGGGTAAAAATAGATTTAATTTTATTTCCTAAAGAAATTAGACAAACACAATAAAATCAAATATTAGATTTACAGGTCTAATATATAACCTAGGTCGGTAAACCTACTTAACGCTTTGTTAGGTATAGAATATTTACTACATAAAATGTTACTAGACATTTTTAATTAAGTATTTATTTGAACATATCGCAGTACAATTTAGTAATCGCAGTAAAAATATATTTGGTTTCGCATTGTTCATGTAATCAGTGGGCGTAGTGCGATAACACATAATTATTACTACATAACTTACTATGATTTAAAAATAAATGTAAATTTTAGAGGCCTCATTTACTAACTCAGTTGCATACCGAAATGGTCGGCACGGGACCTGTTTATTTGCAAACTTTACTATTCACCTGCTGAAACTCAAAGAGCGTCGATTCATAAAGTGTCAAAGTATGTAAAAACAGGACCGGTGCTTATCATTTCAGTGTGCAACTGAGTTACTAAATGCGGCATCTGGTTGTACTACTTTGCTGATTGCTACCGAAATAGAAAAAAAACAAAGGTCCTTTGTATTTAGTGTAAAGGGACGCGGATATGCTTGCGACATGTTAAGAAAGTAGGCTTGCTCAGCATCTATACCATCCTCTCAGCCTAGTCGGCCTTACCTATAGTTAAGACGTGCTCAATACACGAGGAGCTGACGAAGCCGCGGGTTTCCTCACAATGTTTTCCTTCATCGTTTAGATTACGTGGTAAAGAGCACATCAAGTCTCAAAACTATTTTTAAGCTATTGCATAGCTTCTATCGAGGGCCTTGAGCGCGGGGACCGAATCCAGAAATTCCGTAACGAAAAAAAACCTCACGCTCCCCACTCCGACGGGCACGGAGGTGTGGCTTGAAGGCCGTGCATTGTCTAACGTCGTTTCTCTTCGGCAGTCTTCGACACGGTGTTTGTGTGCGTGCAACTAGACGTATTGTACGACTCTACGAAGCTCGTTTATTTAATAAAAGAAAAAAAATTGTTTTCTTATTGGTCACCACGCTCAAAAAGTGTAACTTGAATTAATATCAAAGAAATACTGCATAAATAAAATAAATAAATAATTACAATTGCATAAGTTGATACAAAATGCTATGCAATAGCTTTACCGCGGCAGTCCCCGAGTGCCACACGTCTTTTTTTTATTTGTTTCGATTGGTGCACGGCCGTAATTGGAATCCACAATCTTCAAAGGATTACAAGTTGTACATCTCACTAGGCCTGATGGCCTAGCCGTGATCGTGAGCCGTGAGCCGTAAGCCGTGATCGACTCCAACATAATATAAAAAAAAAACAGCGAATCAAAAAAAACTACTTTTTGAGATAGATTTTATAAAATAATTTTAAAAAATTCCGACCTAAATAAATTGATTAGGGTGATACTTTTTATCCGTAAACGTATAACCTCTCAAACGAAAAAAAGAATTTTCAAAATCGGTTCATAAATGACAGATGACGTCACAAACATTAAAAAATAAACAACCTAATTGAGAACCTCCTCCTTTTTTTTTAACTTATTTGTATTCGTTTTTGGCCAAGTCTGGTGCCGGAGTTTTATGCCGCCCGAAGGCCTCCGACAAAGAACTATGACTAAAGCATCGAACAACCCTTAAATTAATTTATGCTCTGAACATCAACTCATACGGCTGATCTCTACTTTCTTATGTCCAATAACATCAGTTAGAAAGGGTTGCATATATATATCAATGCGACTTCAAATGAGTTCAAAAAGTTAATCATACCAGGGCGCTCGAATAAAATTCTATACAGTTTCATTGAAATGCTCTGGTACGAAGTCGGAGCAATGGCATTGAGATAAAGTATGCATCCCTTTCTAGCAAATGATATATAGACATAAGAAAGTAGAGATCAGACGTATGAGTTGACGTTCAGAACATAAATGAATTTTAAGACTTCTCTAGTTCTCTTATATATCTGTGGCCTCCGACATAACTTTTTTAAGGCTGTTTGTTTCAAACTGATCAAATTATAGGCAACGATCTCTCTGAGTAAGAACCAACAATTATTTCTACTTACCCTATACACTTTCTAATTAGCTTTTGGGAATGTGAGACTACTATCGAGGTCAAGGTTATCGTGCTAAGTACCTACATAGAGTACCATACATATATTATGGTACAGATCGTAGGCGTTATTCATTACAACTAAATTACTGATCGAGTAACACAGTCACCTACTTTTGGAACGAGTCATGTGTGTTGTAAAAAAGCACTTATTCATCAATAAACTCCATAAATGATAGATCATAGACATGTGGATGATACGGGTTTAATTCTCGCCACGGAATAAACTATTTTTTTTCAATTGCGTCGTCAACTAAAGGCGAAGGTCAACTCAAAATTCCACCAACAATCATCGAGATATCCCACTTCTCTAAGCCTTTGAGTTCGTCCCGCCAACGTATTCTTAGTTGACCACAACCCCTTCCATTGGGCTGCCAGGATGTTATGGCTTCGCACTACTTTTGGAGAAACGTTTGCAAGATGTTATGGGTGGTTCTGGGTGTTGTTGTGGTACTATAAGGTGCGCAATAGTGCTGGAAATCTTAGTGTGCTATCCTATTGTACTATCTTATCTATAACTATTTACACTATTTAGGCGACATCCTGAACACTTAGCAACCTGATACAGCATAGGGAATAATAATATAGTATAGGCTCAGTTTGATTGCACGTGAACCTAGCTTTACTTTGTATGGAAATATAAGCTGTAGTCGACACTGCAGCCCACGCGCACTATACTATACATGAAAACTTGACGCTGAACCTTGTGCTGCTAATTAATTATATTATTTAATTAATTTAACATTATTTTCTATTATTGATACCGAGACTCATAAGAGATTGAGGGGATCGAGATGAATTATACCTTCACACCGTTAACTTACGTCCTAACAGTAGCCCACTTGTGTTTTTATTTTATTTTATTTAAATTTAAATTTTGTGAGTACCTAGTTGATTTTTAGCCTTCTTTGTTTATAAAAGTTTATGGTTTTTGGTTACCTTATATTTATCTGATTTTATCCTGTAGGTACCTGTGTTCTAAATTCTATCTAAAGTTAGGGAATCTGATTTGTATTTCGGTCTCCCACAACACGGGCTATCCCTAGTGAGGGGCCTCTTTAATCTCTGTATTGTATATTTTATTTATTTTAATATTTTTATTAAAAATAATTGTTTTTGTATTAAAACAGATACATATATTCTAAGTAACGTAGCTTTCAAGGGGAATTGAAAAGAGTTGAAATACCAGTACAATTATGCCATGACAGTAAGGTTGAGACAAAATGATTGCACCCAACCACGATTCTACTGCAGTATGCCAATTTATGAGTTCTGTGGTCGTTCTTCGGCCATCAAGAAACTGGGTAAAACTTTGAACTAAGTTAAACTTAAACAATTTGTGGTTAAGTTGGCAAGTTTGTTTTTGTATTTAACTTGACTGAACTGTGTATGCACGAAAAAATAGGTTGCGAATTTACTGAGGCACCCTGCATGCTGCTAATCATCCAAAATTATCAATAAGATATCTATTGCTTATGATGGAGTAAGAGTATCCGTGCAGTTTCCCACGCGTGATTTTACAACCCTGATAAGTTCAACCTTCGTTGATAATAATTATAAATCTTGATTAAATAATGAACATATTAAACTTATTTGGATGTTTAATTTTCGTGTAGTCTATAAGCAATGCCAATTTTGATTCTTATTCAAGTTCCATTCTACGGCGGTTTGATTCCTGGATCTGGCAAATGTATTATAAAAATCTGTGAAAGCAGGATTTTTTACATAATACTTAAATATTATAAATGGAGAGAGAGCACATGAGCACCGAACCCACATAGCAAAGGATAAGGGCAAGAAGAAGATGATGATCATAATGATGAAGTTCTAAAAAGTTCCTCAATACTTACTGAAATCGAGAGAGGGAAAAGATACTGCATCAATAGAGCTCAAATTTGTAAAAAACGTCTGCTGGTCTGGTTTTCCTTTTGGAAAGGAAATTTTAAAACAATTATGAGACAAAGTTTTTGAAACTACGAAACAAGATAAAAAAAACGGGAACAATTTAAAAAAATTATAGCAGTGTGAATGTTTTGTTTCTTTGCTCATCACATGCATATTTGCTACCATTGATTAAGCTATTAAGAAGATCTCGGAGTCGAAATTAAGGAGTTAATTTCTATTTCCTGCAATCTTTATAGCTCCAGGCCCCAGGCTAGTCTATTACCACATGTTGTACTGTTATCTGCATCTACGTCATGTACAGTCACCAGAAAGAATAAAAAATAATAATAATAATAACTTTATTTCCGGCAACAATTGCACAAAAGTTACATACGTAGACCCTGTGCATAGACCCATATCAATGCATACCTTACACTAAATAAATAAATTAGTTTACAGTACCGGCCACACGTTTAGTTCGGACCGCGGGAAACAGCACGCGCCATTTCAAACCCTCGCTCAGAAATGAACATGTAAACGCGCAGCTGTTAACAGTTCGATGTAACCGTTCCACGCTCAAGTTCAAACTGCGGTTCAAATTGAAAAAAAAAATTACGCGCACAGTTCAGAATGTAGATTGTAGTTAAAATGCTAATTGAGAACGGCCCTAACTGGGGTCACAAAAAAAACCAAGATAGTTTGAGCAGCAGTCAGAACTGCGTGGATTTGTCCTTTGGTTTGGAACGGTGTCCAGATACACAGTCTGAACTCTATGTGTGGCAGGCGCTATTCTCATTCTCTGCTATTATTATAACATTGCAAGCCGAATAAAAAATGTTTTTCCGAGGATCAAAAACTACAAAAATCAATTTGATAGGTTTTCTAAACTTACTAATAAAGTAAAGTATTAAGAATATTTTCTTAAAATATGGCCAATATTTGATCAAAATCGGGTAAGTAGAATCCGAAATATACCTTTATTTCGATAATATACTTGCAGCCATACTACTATAATATAGTGACCAAACTGTGCACATCTTAACGCAGATGACTGTACAAAGGGCCAACTTGAACATAAAAATAATAAATGGTTGGTGAATTGCGTAGCTAATTACAACTTTACCGTGTTATGGTGATGGATTAGCCGTAAATGTTGGTTATTAATAACGTACCTATGTTGCAACGTTCGGAGGCGAAAACAAACGAGTAGGTACAAAAAACTAAATACAAGTTAAAAAAAACATTTATATTATGAAAACATTTATAAAATCCCCGATCCATATGCTTCATTTCTGTTTCCTACTCTGTCATCAGATTGTCATCTCTAGATCGATGATGAGGATCTGATGATGGAGTGATGGCTATAAACTATTTATTAAGACTATTCCAATGAATCCAAGCTCTTAATCAAGCCTGTGCTGTAAGTTGGTGAGTAGTTGGATATCCTGCAGATTCCATGCTGCAGCATCAAGTCAAGGCTATATTATAATTAATGTAACAGAAATTTCAGATCGAACAGACCTGTAGAAAATGCTCAGATCCCTTTATCAATAAGTAACCGATTATCGCTTTTTTTATATGAGAACTATGAACATATTCATGCAAAGAGTGAGGGTTGCTGATGCGCTGCGTCGACTGATAGGCGACGCTGTCTGTCTTGTCTGTTCTTGATAAACTCAAAAACTACTGAACTAATTTTCATGCGGTTTTCGGGTTTCGTTTTGCGGGTTTAGGTGTAAAATTTGTTAAGATATTTTATAAATTGGTCGAAATATAACGGTAATTATTGAAAATGAATTCAAGATGCGACCCTACTACAGAAAAAATATGTAGGCATCTTAATCTCTACCACCCGTGTGAAGCCAGGACGGGTTGCTAGTTACATATAAATCCCAACGATGCAGATTTCAAGCCCCTCCTCTGGCATCTCATCCGACGACTCACTCATTACGCCAACGAGGTCGCTCGAAATGCTACGAAATTATCGCTATTCGAACTGTAGTTTTGATGGATCATCCAAAGTATTCCCTGAGGACCGTCGAACCGACAAGAGAAAAGGGGAGAGACCCCATCCATCACTGTAATCCAGTTTCGACTATCGATCACGCAAGCCCCATTGGGATCGACCGTCGTTGCTATTAGTGAATAATTAAATAATAGGGTGATTAAATATAAGGGTGGTAACGAGTTCTTGAGTGGAGACCGCGGCTCGGCAAAATTAGTGTGGGATGCCCTCAGGCCAGGTTGAGTGACGATTTTTGAAAGGCTGCTTGAAGAACATGGAAGCGTCACGCTAGAGATAGGACGCAATAACACTCATTAGGGGAGGCCTCCTACAGTGAACTGCTACTAGACTGATAATGATTATGAGGGCACAATGACACAAGATACTCTTGAACAGTTTCAAGTAACTTTTAAAATGTTCACTTATAAATTGTTCTAGCATTCTTGTTGCAAAAATAAACATGCCAATAATAACCTCAACCACGACGTAGATTCTACTGAAGTATGTTGAGTACATACATGATATAGAAAGCATTACTGACCTGCCTACTATAAACACTAGTACGTTTACTATAGGTCTCGGGCAAGACACTATGCGCCATGCCTGAAGAGCATGTCCGGCAGCAATAAGGCGGTTATTCAGCACTCAGAACATGAAATAAAAAAACAGTGCTAAAAATTCCATGCATAAGATCATAAAAACTGTTATCAAATTCGCTTATGATCTCAGTGCCTTATCAGTACAAACATCACGTTTTAATTGCTGAGTTGCCAATGACTGAATGTTGACCCAAAATGAAACAATGAATGTTATGTCAAGGTGAGAGACTTGTCTTGATGACTTGTCTCAAGCATGTCTTACGATTATACACAAGCATCATTAAGGTAACAGGGCTCATTACTTGTTACTACAAATGTAACAGTCTATATTACATCTCGTTTAGTAATACTGCTGGACCAATACCATCCAATATTTCTAGTAGGAACCAATCAAACTTGATTAAATTTCATTGAATCGCTTGAGTGGTTTCGAATATTAGAAGAGAGATATATATAAGTTCTAACTGACCCGCTTGGAAGTTCATTTGCGTTTTTTTGGTTTTTTTTTTCCTAAACCATAAGAGGCGTAAGTATAGAGACGAAAAAACAAGAAAACATACGCCGTTTTCGAGTTCTCTCATCTCTTTCGAGAAGACAAACGCACGGCAATTGATTTTTCTAATAATTTAAGAGTTGTGGGTTCAAGTCCCCCCTGTAGTCCAAAAATATTGCATATTTTAAATTAGTTTTATACTACCCACATCAAATATATAGTTAAAAGAAATTCAATTGAAATTTTATGAGTATGTTGTTTCATTGAATCATTAGACATATTTTTTTGGGGTCTATAATGATCTAGCTAGAACACCACAGCACAAGACAGGAGTATTTTTTTCAACGAAGTTTGAATGTACAAAACCTCTTCAGATGTTATGATCGTTATAAAGGGTGCTAAAACAACTCGCAAGTCTAGTTAAAGCAGATGCATAATAAGATATAGGCAATATCTTTTGTTAGAAAATACTTGTACAAAGTGAAGAGGCTTTTCGATTGAGATTGAGTCACTATTTTGTCATGCAAGAGCAATTTAGGCACACGAAAAGTGTTTCGTTATGTTGAATAATAAAACGTTTTATTCATCAGTTTTATGTCCACCCTTCTTAGCTTGACATACTTTTTGATAGTCATTTATATTATCATTGCCAAACCTTTTAACTTTAGGTAGAAATTACTTTAGGTTCACTTGATTTATGACTTGGCACGAAAAATACTTTCACAACTATAAACTTTAGTAATTCTAAAGAGGATATAAATTTACCGACCTCCCTTTATTCACAACTAACTTCCCACCGCTGATTTGCTTGCATGGTACCTGGATAAAAAGAAGCCTTTATTTTATTCCTGATCTAGAAATAAGTAGGAGCCACATGTTTAAAACTTGAGGTTAATCGGTTCAGCAATTTTGGCGTGATGGAGGAAAATTCCTCTTGTTCACTTCTGCAATTTAAATTGACCACTAAATCTGTTTCCATCCCAGGAGTACTTAGACACACATCTTTATCAAAAATTATAAAATTACATTACAAATAATACTCTTCATGCATACCACGGTTTTACCAACACAAGAACGAAACAGCAATGAAATTGCTGCACTAGGAAACGTTATAGCTACCGATAAGATTCCTGGCAACCTGCCACTGAGTCGCATCAAACGGAATACCATCCAAATACCCGCAGACAACAAAGGGTAGAGTGGTTTCCAATCAAAAGCAATAATTCAATAAATAAAGCTCTTACACATGACTACATAGTGACAACAACGAATTGGACGGTAATCAAATCGATTACCATCAAAGATGAATAAATGAAGCTCTTTTGGATCGATGATCGAAAATAGGATCGTAGGATAGGCCTGGCCTACCTACGATTTTCGATCGATTACCATTGATTGGCGCATTGGCACTCATTAGGGGAAGCCTTTATCCAGCAGTGGACTGCTATATGCTGATGATGATAGTGCTCCATTGATTAGATTCACAAAATAAGTATCATCTGTTATTGAGACACAAGCATCCAATTCAGTTAGTACGGTTCTTATGTACTGTAACATATTTATAGGAAGGGATTAGTTTACCAATTTATAGTTAATTGCCACTTGTCATTTTTCACACAGCATCATCTAGCCCCAAAGTTAGCAGATCTCGGGTTACTAATTCCATAGCCATAAATAAGCCTTCTCTAAATTAAGCTACGGAGAAAGATAGTCCTTGATTCACTTCAGCTCAACTTGCATAGTTGCAGCATTTCGCGGTGCTTGTGACAGTGTGTGACCGTTACGATGTAAACGAGGCAGAGCTGCCAGACTGTCGCACGTTGCGCACCCTCCTGATTAAACACCTGGCGTGCTCGGATCACGAGCTTCCAAGTCCCACCCTCAATAGGGTTGCCTGTTACTACTTTTTTTTATCCGATAAAAACTATTAGTGTTTTGTATCATGCTCATTATGTGTAGGTACTGTTGGCGTTGCATAATAAATAAATAAATTATAAAAAACTAAGTAGATATTCTTAATTTTTGAGCTGAACAGGACTCGAGTTCGCTTCTTTAACCAACGCAATTGTAACAGAAATAACAATAATAATTTCTGATAGCATTTGACGCAACTAAATTAGGTACTAACGTATTAAGTTGGCTCTAAATAGGGGCTAATAAATCTGATAAGTACCGGCTAATTGATTAAAAACCTTCATTTGCTGCCAAAAAAGTTAAGCAAGTTATTTTCGCAATTAAACGAACTGTATTTTGGATCATTCATACTATCCCTATTTCATGAATCATTCTTGATAAAAAAGTATTTACGTATTTTCGAGATTTGAATGTAAATTGAGAATAGCCCCAGTCCAAACCTTTTCAAATCGATGAATAACCCTACATAATGAAATAAAATACCTACTCATTCGTAATGAACATTCAGTCGAGCATTTCATTTGAATGATATTGTTCAGAGTTTTTTTAGGCGCGACTCGCGGGCTTTTATCACGCAAAAGCGTGACGTTTTAATTTTAATAGACTTCTCAAACTAGTAAAAACTTTATTAGATTTATTCATATTCATTTAATGCTTACATATACAAACAAATTGGTTAGCTTAAATGTGCCTTATAAGGTCGCAGATAAAAATACTAAAGTCAATTCATAATATTGTCACCATCACCATCTTACCTCGTGTGGTAAGTAAAGTTAAATGCCAAATAGAAGGAATGTCATCTACAAAGATCAAAGATAATATTGAACTTTGATCTTTGTGTACGATATCAAAATTAAGTGTAACAATACAACTGCGAAATGCGAAATTCCTACAAAATCATAGTTAGAATGTCACTGTCTCGTGCCTTTGTGCATGCTCAATTCTTGCGATACCCCCGCTATTTAGGACATAGACACGACATCTTATCGGCCTCATCTAAGTGCTTCTTACAGCGAAATCCCACTGACATTTTGAGCAATTTCGTTGTGTAACCGTAACCTTTATTATATCATCGGATTTCATTGACTATTCAATGAACACATAGCAAATGTTTAGAGCAATAGTAACTATATATTTGCAGTTTGTAACACCTCAGTATTACAAAAACATAGAATTGTAGAAAAAGTGGTTCGAAATGTCACGTAACGGCTGTGAATTTCGTGACCTGAAAACCTGGTTGTATCGCTAGGGTTTTGTGGTTCTGCGATTACAACTGTCGCCTTTGTCGAGGTAGGATTGATGGTACCAGGGAGTGGGCATCACTGATTAATTTCTTTAACGTTTGCAAGTCAAATTGAATGCGTCGGTTTAATATTAACACTATGTATGAGCGCGTGAGCAAGAGCGAATGTTTTCATTAGCGTGTTTTTATTCGCAGGCAGACTGGTTGTTGTGTGAGCAGCCGGGGACATAGGCGTAAATGTCACTAGTCACGCAAACTCCCCTCGGGACTTTGCTATTGATTAAATATAATTACCAACTCTAAGCTTCGAAACTGTGTTCGAAACACAACTAGGTTTTCCCTTAATTCTTTGTATTTTATATCAATAAGACGTTAACGAGTTGCCTACATTTAATTGGGCTTGATTAAATGACGGTGTAATGGGTTCTAACCGCCACTTTCGGAACCCAAACCAACCTCACCTGCACGTGGTGAACCCTGCTAACTAACAAACGAGGCTCTGGCGGCCGGCTGATTGCGGCATAGCGCAGCCTAACTCCGGCAAAGCTGAATTTCGTGATTGCCATCCAGTCGTCGACTGATATAGACTGGTCTTATTGTTGTTTACTTTATATTGTTTTTAAATACAGTTCTGAATTCGTTTTTATCAAAATCATACAATAATATTACCCAAATCTGAAAAAGGCTAAAAAAACTTTTCCAAATCGGTTCATAAATGAGTGATGGAGTTATGAGATAACAAACATTGAAAAAATAGACCGGAGCCTCCTCCTTTTTTTGAATTGCATAACACATGACTAAATCACAATAGTTGTAAACACCTTATAAATACTGGTAACGACAGGACTGCATCAGACAGGCAGTGATTGATCGAGCACTCTAGCTAGGCCCTAGCTTAATTGGAACAGCCTTCCACCCCATACATTACTTTGCTCATTTTATTTGCCCGAGTAAGGTTGTGACCAAACTTCCATTATTCTACTCCGAAAGCAGGGAATATTTTTCAAATTTTTTCTTTAATTTGGATTTTATATGCATCATCATCATCATTATCAGCAACAGCCAAAACTAGACATAGGCCTCCCCTAATGAGCGTCATTGCGCACTGTCCTCAATCCAGCTTCTACCAGCAGCCTTCCGCAGATGCCGAACCGCGGTTTCCACTCAAAGGCTCGGTGTACCTCAACGGTTCTTCGGCAGATATGGCCAGCTCACTGTCATTTCAGCTTACTTATACTACTCTTTAAAGTTGATACGAAAAGTCGGAAGGATTTGAGGTAGACTTATGCCCAGGCAGTGGGACGATTAGGTCAAGGACAAGAAAGTTAATACTAGGTTTTTTAAATCTACGAGTATCAGCAAAGAAACCATGATAGGCCCCTTCAGTATTTTTTACTCCGAAAATTCTACTCCGAGTATAAATTGTAACTACCGCAATTACTAGTACATCCCTAATGCGTAACAGCCTGTGCGGCACCGTATTAGAAATTATATAGGGTTCAAAAGTTCAATCAAAGGCCTGAACTTAGGGAACTGCCTATTGAAATTTGCAGGTAAATGGCGAACTCATACGAGTAGTGCTCTCTTGGAAATTGGAAAACGTACTTCCAATAACTAAGAAACTTTCGAAGTTATATAAACCTACGTTGCAGAGTTCTTTGCAGTCTTTCTATAACACAATGTGAGGACGTTAGGACTCCAGTGTTTTGGTTTTTCTAACTAAACGATTGGAGGTATGTGGACCCCTAGTGTATAATGAGTGCCTAAAAGAAAATGGCGCTCCTGCTGCAAAACAGCTCTTGCCTACAGTCAAAGTGTAATTTTATAGTAGACTAATAATAATATTGCTCATCGAATGTATCTTAGATTAACTTGGTCAAAATATCGATGTATGTTTAAATAATTGAATAGCTCCTAGTCACGGCGCTCTCTATTTAAAAGAAGGTCAGCATTAGAGTTCTAACTTATCTTTTGTTCTTCAAAAAGAGATCAAGTTGTGCTTAGGTCCTCCTTAACAATTCTCGAGTTAGTATATTAAACTTAATTATTTTTTACAATATAATAGATTTAAAAAAAAAATACCTACAGGTAAATTAGTGATATTAAAAATAAAACACAAATAATATTTGGCTTGCAATTTGTCCCTAATCACTATCGTAAAGGTTTTTGAACCTTAATCATGAATTATTTGAGTCGCTCCATGAATGATTAAGGTTCAAAAACCTTTACGATAGTGATTAGGGACAAATTGCAAGCCAAATATTATTTGTGTATTGTTTTAAATATCACTAATTTTCTTGTATTTTTTTTAATCAATTATATTGTAAAAAATAATTGAGTTTAATATACCAACTCGAAAATTATTAAGGAGGACCTAAGCACAACTTAATCTCTTTTTGAAGAACAAAAGATAAGTTAGTACTCTAATGCTGACCTTCTTTTAAATAGAGAGAGCCGTGACTAGGAGCTATTCAATTATGAAGCGCCTTGGCGCAATCAGTCCCTTTAACATGCCGTTATTTGTCTTCTTCTTCTTCATTTAAGTTAGTAGCCAACTCGGGTGCCGGATTTTTTAGGCCACCCGAGATGACTTATCAACTGAAAAAGCCGGGACCAACATCTTAACGTGCTTTCCGGAGCACGGAAGCGCTCAGGTATAAATACCACTAAACGGTCACCCATACAAGAAGTGACCGCGCGGATTGTTGCTTAACCAAGGTGATCAGCTAATATCACCGAAGTGAGCCACGCCACAAGCGCTTCAGTTTTTTGTCTATCTACGTTAGAGAAAATAATGTATTTTTCCTGACTGTGGGTCTTCCCTGTCTACTTTTTAACTAAAAAGTTTTCTCGGCCGTCTGAAACCTCTTTATGAAATAGTACATACAATTCAAAATCAAGCTCTTGATATATGTTTTTTCGCAGATGGATGGCACCGATAAGCATCGCGATCCATGCTCCAGGCGCTGACATGGCCCCGACTGTGAACTCCATCAGGTATCTCCGCGACTGCACCGGCAACGTGTACGTCCGGCAATACGTCACCTTCCACGTCTTCTTCTCGAACAAACACATACCTAGTAAGGTGAGATAAATCATTGAAAATTATTTCGTTAGTTAGGCGGTTTTGTATGGAGAATTTCAAGGAATTAGTATTTTATTCTGGAAGTACAAATACTAAACCCGTTGTTTAGTATTTGTACTTCCTGTTGTTGTGCGTATAATTGGACAACATCGTGAAAAGTATGCGTAGCTTTATTTAAAAAAGAAAACTAACACATAAAAAATACTAATATAAGCGTTGAAAGCAACAACACATGAAACACTGTTTTTAAGTTTAATTTTTTGGGGATGACCTTCCTCAAAAATAGTATTTATTGAATTTTCAATCTTTGCAATAATGCTAGGTTTATTAATATAAATTAATTAGGTATATGACTGTTAAATTTAAAAAAAGATGTTCGAAATAAAATAGAGTGGAAAATCGACAATTTCATAGGTATTACTTAGGTACTACCTATGAATTAATTAATACCTACCGTGTCATGATCATAAAAACATTCGATCGCGAATAAGAATTCGTTATTAAATTTCTTAATAAGGTAAATCTATTACTGTTGATAGTTTTTTACAGTATCTAAGTAATTTCAAAATATGATAAAGGAGAATGCCGTCTGATGTATGGCGCTCGGTACCAAGACTAAAATGAGTGCGTCTGTCAAAATAATTAAAAAGGAGGGTTATTGCCATAGTAACACTTTACATCAATGTTTATTGCCATAGCAACGTATAAATAATTGGTTGTTGTAGTCTAATGCCAGCGTGCAACGGAAACCAAATCAACAAAATATTTTTTTACTTGATTATTAATCGAGTCGGTGTGTAAAACTAAAGAAAATGTTTGTTTAATGTCATTTATAAAATATAATACATTTTATGGGATCCATTCGGTTAAGACGCAATTGGTACGGGTTCTCGGCATTCTCCTTTAACGAAAAAATACCTGACTATGATAACCATATTTTTAACGCTTTGATTGCTGAAAATACAACTCTTGGTATAAAGCTGCTAACCCGGGCATTTCGTGCAGTCATGTCCAAGGTCCGCAGTCAACGTGTTATGTGAGAAAAGTTACCTATTAAAATAATTTCAACTTTCGAAATATTCTAGGAATCTCTTCGAAGGATATTGCACGAAATCAACCGTAAATTTGGCCTGTTATTACCCGTGAATTGTGAGGAGTTTCATCTATCTCTCGCTTTGGCAAGCATCCAAGAAATGTTGCCCACTCCCTTTAATCCTGCAGACGCCGAATATACGGGTCATTTATCACTGGAATACATAAATTATCTAAAATAGGAAATCATAAATTATACCAATCCGATACAATGAAATGTTTCAAATCCTTATCACAGAACAAACTTGCTGTATCAGTATGTAAAGAAAAGTTTACCTACCAATAAGTACACAAAGATTTAAAAAAAAAAAAACTACGGGCACAGTAGTAGGTGTCTACACTCTTTGCTCACGAAAAGGCCAAATGTTTTGCAACAGTTTCTCTTCTCATTTTAACTAAAATCGGCAATAATAGCCATCATAATGACGCATCAGCTAAAAGATTCTACTGAGTAAATTAATTTTAACTTTCAGATTGAAGACCCAGAAAGTTTTATGTCAACACCATACAATTGCACTGGGAAGCCACCATACCACATCCGAAACAATAAGACGTACAAGAAGGAGAAAAGCATCCTCTACCCTATCAACGTTGCAAGAAACGTAGCAAGAGAAGCAGCCATCACACACTACATACTTGCATCTGATATCGAGCTGTACCCAAGTCCTTACCTGACGTCCAGGTTTTTAAACATGATCGCTAGAAACGCCGAACCTTTAAATGTCTCAACGAATCCCAGGGTCTTTCCGATCAGCATCTTTGAAGTTGATGCTAAAGCTCCAGTAAGTAAACTCACCTCTTTTAGCGTAGACGCAAAAAATGTTATATTTCCCAAATTTTCTGCTTTAGCGAAAAGTTACCTTTCCCTGCACACATGATCGATGATGTTATGACGGTCATAAAAAAAATATGCTTGTTACATCACACCGCATCATATAAGCCCTTAACTAAGCAGAGCTTATATGTTAAGGGAACCACATGACAATATACTAAATTGATTATTTTTGTATACAGGGTGTTGCTGTAATGGCGACATTAAATGAACACACGGGTCGTTACTTAGGTAGGTAGGTAGATACTTGTCAGTAATCATAAAAAAATAAATCCTAAATCTAGTCCATTTTAAAAAAATATATATTTCAAAAAAAACTCAAATAAGGTTAATAAATGAATCATGCTGTACAATACGCGCGCGCATGATTCAATTTTCTTTTTAATATTTGTGACTTATTTTAATTGGTTGTTTTTTTAATGGTGTTAGCGTTAGTGATTTAATTTTTTATGATTAGTAACAAGTAGTTTAATGAACCCTTGTGTTCATTTAATGTCGCCATTACAGCAACACCCTGTATAAACTATAAATAACATACTGTATAAATAGTTCCATACATAGCATACATAGACCCGAAGCAAATATTTACAAATCATACAAAATATGTTTCGCAGCGTGAATCGTATCCGCAACCTTCTGCGTCTCAAGCAGGCCTTCGCACACTGCGCCACAGAGGTCGAAAAAACCGATACTTTACATAACCTTTGTTGTATTTTCTCTAAATATAATCGGGACTTGCAGTCAAATATTTTTACCTGCCTAAATCCTACTTCCTATCCTATTAATAATAAAAATGCGAAAGCTTGTGAGCATGGATGAATGGTTGAATGTTTGTTACACTTTCACGCAAAAACTACTGAACGGTTTCAGATAAAACTTGGAATATACATAGTTTCTGACCTGGATTAACACATAGGCTACTTTTTATCCGGGTACCACGCGAGTGAAGCCGCGGGCGGAAGCTAGTTAACTGTAAATCTTAAATCATCCTTTAGGGAAGAGTCTTTTTATTCTCCTTCCATATTATGGACTTCATTTTCTATTAAATACTACCTGTGTACCTGGGCACCTACATCTACTTTTTTCAATGAATCTATTTTGTTATTATTTTATAATGTTTTTGTTTTTTACTATGTAGTTATATTTAGAAGATAGTTAATACAGTTAAGCTGAGTCGCTCCGGTTAGAATATCCGTGGAGTCAACGCTGGCCTTAGCAGAAACCAGCGTTGCAGCATGCTACAAACTGTTGTCCCTGTTTAGTTGAATTCGTAGCATAATTAATTGAGTCCGCCACCGTTCTCCGATGACAGATTCGTCATTGGACTGATCATCGACAGGATCATTCATTTATTTCCGTTTCACCGGCACACTTTTTAACAGACTTCAAAAAAAGGAGGTGGTTCTCAATTCGGTTGTGTTTTTTTTTCATGTTTGGACATTTCGCCGACAGAACCTTTCATCTAAGTCACTTTCGACGGCAGGCCTTTACAGATACAGACACGACGATAAACCTATAACTCTTCTAACTACAGACCTTTCCATCTTCGGAGAATTCACCGACAATCTTAATACAAGTGATATTTCAAAAAATACACATATCTACACTACTCTACAGCTTACTATGTCTTTACTTAGAAATCAGGACTGACTGAGTGACAGAAAGTAATCCTACCTATAAAAAATAGTACATTTTTTACCGAGAGGAGTATCGGGAATCGCACTTTCTCTCGAGTGATACATAGTGCTTTATACTACACCTACGAGGAAAATAAAAAACTAACTTGACTTTGACTTTGACTTTGACTTTGACTTTGACTTTGACTTTGACTTTGACTTTGACTTTGACATTGACTTTGACTTTGACTTTGACTTTGACTTTGACTTTGACTTTGACTTTGACTTTGACTTTGACTTTGACTTTGACTTTGACTTTGACTTTGACTTTGACTTTGACTAGCCAGTGCTTTTTTTTTAGCTGGAGATAAAAACTCACTGTAAAAACTTAGGTAGATATTTAGGTTACCAGCGCATAGTCTTACCCAAAATTAAAAAAGAAAAACCACGTAAGAAATAGATTTTCATACACTTTTCTCTCCCGCTCAGATGCGCTTTCTCCCCGCATATTTGTTCGATATGCAATGACGTACTTTCTACCGTAAATTTGATAAAGTATCAAGGTACTTTCCGAGCAGGTGTAGTATAAAAACATTACCCAGTCCTGTCAACGAACAGTCGAATGACGAATCGGTCATCGGAGAACGGTTAGGGACTCTAATTAATTTTACTTATTTTCTTTGGTTTTGTTAAACCACATGGTTTTGATTAAGAGTTTTCTATTCTTCTACTTCTACTCTCAATGTCTTCATTCTAGGTGCCAACAACAAAGACGCAGCTCAAATCAATGTTGAATATCAAGTCCGCTATACCATTCCACAAGTTTGTCTGTCCCAATTGTCACAACATACCGCAGGGCCAACAATGGATGAACTCAAACGAAACCAATCGTAAGTCTCAAATTACCGTAGTATCCCAAATTAGTATGTACATTCAGTGACAAAAGTAGATTGACACTTTATTGACTTTAGATTATTCAAACTGCTATAATTAGCTATAATTAACTGTTAATTATAGCAGTTTGAATAATCTAAAGTGCTATAATTGGCAGTTTGAATAATCTAAAGTCTGTAACAATCAAACTGCTGGCTTACTTTCACGCCCGATTTGAAAATATGCCTTGAATTATTGAAGTTTAATTCAAATATCATGAATTAAGAGGCATTTTAAAATTGTAACGATTTCTAAAATACATTTTGTTAAGTGACTTTTGTCGCTGAGCGTACTTACTTTAAAAATTAAACAAGAGAAGGTCGTTTTTTTCTGTCCTGGCGATGATTGCCATGTATGAAAAAACTGAAAACTCATCGTTTATTCAATTTACTTGGTATCAAATATGGCGGCGTTCTAATTGAGGTATTCTAATGATTGATATGAGTACTAATAGGTTTTTTAGGCTATGTGTACCCTCTATACTTGGAGACTCTCTGAAGGATAAAATCCGCAATGAGACTATCCGACATAGAGCTAAAGTTATCACATAGCTATCACATAGTTAGCACATAGAGAATTAGCAAGCTAATATGGCACTTGGCTGGCCAAATCTGGCGAAGAACTGACAACGTGACAACCGTTGTGGTAAACGAGTTCTTGAGTGAAGACTACGGCTCGACAAATATAGTTGGTCACCCTCCAACCGGGTGACGACCTGCAAAAGGCTCATTAAGGGAGGCTTATTTCCTGTGTATTATTAGCTGTGGACTACTTTAGGCTGGTGATGGTGATGATGATTTTTATAGGCCAGTACTTAATTATTTAAACAGCAAAAGACCTGTAAAAGCATGAAAACCCGGCTCGCGTGCAACCACCTTGACACAAGATAGTGTCTCTTTGCCTAGGTAGCCGATCTTGATAAGGTAACGGAGCACGCGAGACATTTACATCGCAAACCGTGCTTATTGCCAAAATGCGACTTGCGACGAGATCTTTTGCAGTGGCAATTAATCTTTTTATTGTCGTGAGCTATTTATGCCGTCTGCAGCATGGCTGGCCGTCGTATGGGGCATTCTAATTGCGTATTATGGTTCAACGACCGCGCCTTACCCGCTCGCTCCCAGACGGCCCGTATCCATCTGCTAAATCACGCCAATTTGCAAATTCCCATGAAACAGAAACAGCTTCGTTGAGTTTGACAATTTAACATTGCAAGCTTATTGCAAGTAGCCTGTTTGATTTACCTTTCCAACTTCATAGCACTTACATAAGTGATTTATTTACTAGTACTTTCATTGATAAACGTTTACAAAATCAATCAGCGTAATAAATTGTTGTAGACAACCGATATCGTTTGAAAATATTGAAAAACACTACCTGGATAAGCAGAATCGCGCAGCCAAAGTGTGTCTTTTCTTTCATCGCTTTTCTACTAATCTTTTAATATAATTGTATTACTTAGTTAGCTCAGTAAAACGCATTGAGTTATAGGTATTTGTAACACAAAACTGTAGGACTCATTGTAATAGATTACCTACCTCTATGAAATTAAGTAATATAATTATATTTGCAGAGATGGACGTGTTCCACGTGGGCAAGCGACATGGCAAATACGTGCATTGGGAGCCAATTTTCATCGGCACTCACCAGGACCCGTATTACGATGAGCGGCTTAGCTGGGAAGGCAAGCAGGACAAGATGACGCAGGTATGTCAATCTTTCTCTCGCTTGCTCCTTACAAATTAAAATTTCCATAACATCCTACGTGACTTGGGGTGTAAAGGCTTCTGACCTCCATCTTTGGAACCCAAGCCAACTTCACCTGCCCGTGGTGCACCCTGCTAACTAACAAACTGGGCTCTGGAGCGCGACCTAACACCTGCACAACTAAATCCTAAATCCCAACGGGAAGCGTTGGTGGTGAGAGAAGCTGTGCCCTGCGATCCAGAACCCGCATGCCCAGCGTGGGATTTATGGGCATATCCCCCTTCCCATTAGCAGAGGCCTATATCCAGCAGTGGATTGATTTATGCTGGTATTGTTGTTATTGTACCTATATTCCTCAACTTTCTTGAGTCAATACAAAGAGTTGCAAAGCTGTTGAATTTTTTCAACTATAAATCCATCTTCGGAGTATCGATTTGTGAACGATGGTTTGATATTTGAGAGGTCACGACACTGAAGCAGTTCACTGGCCGTGGCATTCTCTACGAGGCGTGAACCAAACAATATATTAACAACAATCATTAATTTAGTGGTAATTAACCACTCGAGAAATACTTTTATATGATATGTATATATTTACAAAAAAAAAATATGTGTAGTATATCAATCATGTGGTTCCCGTAATACAAGCTCTGCTTAGTTTGGGTCTACATGATGCTGTGTGATTAAGTCCCGCATTATTTATTTATTTATTTTAATAGATAAACATTTAGAACAAATCTTGGTCAATTTTCTCCGCAAAACCATTTTTTAAAATCATAAAACATTATAACAACATAAATAATGCTCTTCCATGATGCTCTTCTTAGTTTTAAGAAGAAAATTAAAACTAGCTGTGAGCTAGTCTCAGCTGAATATTTAAAGTTGCCCTGATCTCGTCTAGTTATTAAGTGCCCAATTTCTTGCTATGGCCGCAATGCTAAGTTGGATGCTAGTTAGTACCTACCTAATTAAAGGCTTAAGTAACATTAAACTTACTTAAATAATTATGTAAAAATATTTTGTAAACCGTAATGGCAATGTCACACAGTCCAGTAATAACATTTGCTAAAGATTTTACTGTTCTGAAATTGTGTATTGTCGTTAGTGTTCCTAACAATAAATAAATAAGAAAGAGGTCAAATTCATTCAATGGCATAGGAAAGTTTTGACATAATATGATCTCACTAGTGTACCTACCCAATATTCTCTATATTTTGAGTAGCTTTCGAAACAACAATGAGAGCGAGTTCCAAAATAACTCCCGAGATCTCAGAAATTTTGATCGTGCATGTGCTTTAGTATATCAAATGGAATTATGTAGGAGGGATATTGATATCCATACATATTTTTTAAATAATTACTAATTGAGTATGTTACTAATTTGGTTTATATATTAGGTACTGCTAAAGTAGATACTTATAATTTTTTTTTACATTTACGGGTACTTTCATTATTATTATTATATTTGACGACCTCTGTGGCGCAGTGGGCGAAGGTCCGCCTGTGACGCAGAAGGTTGCGGGTTCGATTCCCGCTGCGGGCCAAATGTTTGCATGTTCTGCAGATATTTGTCTCGGGTCTGGGTGTTTTCTATGTATGATATGTATGTATTTACAAAAAAAAATGTATCTATGTAGTATATCAATCATGTGGTTCCCATAATACAAGCTCTGCTTAGTTTGGTGCTACATGATGCCGTGTGATAACGTCGAGGATTATTTATTTTATTTATTTATTTATTGATTATGGGTAAACGGCTACCCAATGTGAAATTTTTCTAGGTTTTGCACACTAAACGTCTCCTCACACTTTAACTTAAGTCTGCAAGGCAAATACGGTTCCAAATAAGACCGGACCGAAAGACCGATTCAAAACTATCATCATTATTAACAACATCATGAATATCAGCCTATAGCAGTCCACTGCAAGGCCTCCCATAATGAGCGCCATTGCGCCCTGTCCCCAGCTTGAATTATAAACTATTCAAATAATGATTTTTTCGTCTGCACCGTCTCAAAGAACTTTATAGAGAACTTTCACAAAGACAAATATAATTTTATTCGAGTGTTTCAACGCTTGCAATAAGACGCTTGCAAAAGTATACAAAACTAGATACACACAGGCAATAACGAGTGCAAGCAGACATCGCCATAGAGTAAAGTGGGCATAAGAACATCTGGTTGAATTATCTCATCAAAATACATGTAGGAGTTGCAGTCTATTTTAGTCCTAGGAGTACAATGTCCGTTGGTTAAAGTGATAAATTACAATGGATGCGGAACTGAGCTCTTAAACAGAGGGTATATAAGTGTATAATAATACCTAATGCAAATGTTTTGACTAGAAATAAAAACAAAGACCGCTGTCAGGGAACAAAGATAGATTATATATAAAGCTTCGCAATGATGTATAAATTGCAAGAAAATGAAGGTGTAAACAGAGAAAGCACCTTTCAATAATCTGCTATGCAGTAAAATTACGTGATCATGAAACTTTCCATTTTCCACGGGGTCAACAATGCGGTGGTCATGACCTAATTACCATTGCAGTTCTCCACATTTCTTTAGGCTATAGAATTTCATTATGGACCGCAAATCGACTAGCTAGGTCACTAGTATATACCTAAAGAAATTAAGCCAATGTTTATATCTGACCCATTTTTCTGAGTAATATTAAATTACTGTCTACTCAAAAATAAAAATAAACATATTTGTCATCTATTTTTCTTTCTTTTCAGGGCTATATCCTCTGCGTGAAAGACTACGACTTCATGATCCTGAACAATGCCTTCCTAATCCACAAACCAGGCATTAAGCATTACAAAAGAGATGTGAACAGGGACCAAATTGCGAGAAAACAAACACTTTACGTTAAGAATGTCATCATGCCAGAACTAAAGAAACTATTCGGCACTAGAAAAGGTTGCAGCCTGTGACGAATCATAGAAATATCACATCTATTTTTGCTATTTAGGGTGACAAAGTGCCTAGCAGACGACGCTCCCAAATAGCAAACAAAATAGAATACAAGAAGTAACTTAAAAGGTTCATCAACAGTGCCAGGGCGATGGAGAACTTCCAATTCTATCGATTGAACCCCCATGTATGCTTCGCGACTCGGGTTTTAAATATTTGACACTGAAAAAGTTTGCATGTGACGAAACATATAGCTGTCACATCTTATGTCAGCTGGTCAAAGTGCCTATAGCAGATTGAGGTTAGGCAGCGAATAGAAAATAATCTTGCTATACAACGCATATATAAGTCAAACTTAGGCACAAAACAATATCTGTTGCATTTGATTTATGTATCGGGGGCAAATTGTCCAGACGTTTTATTAAACCAATTAATAAAACTGTTAAATCATTTCATCATGGTTAAAAACGATTTGTCCCTCCGTTCGCTTTATCCTCGCAATGTGTATTGAAATAAGACATATCATTATCATTAACATTAACTGGAAACTATTAAGTTTAGATTTACAAAATTTGATCAAATATGTAACTTAGAAAATTAGAATATCCTCAGAATCTCAAGAAATACTTTATAAAATAGTGTAGGTACCTTCTACCATATTCATTTTTTTACTTTTGTAAAGGAATTGATAATTTTTAATTTTTTCTGCCAAGCCAGGTGCATCCTCATTCAAACTAAATAGTTTCTTACAAATTGGATACGATAACTTATTGAAATAAGACTTTAATCACCAAATATAACTAAAATTCCACAAAATACACTTGCTATTTACAAAAAACACTTCAGTGTTTATGTTTGCAGGTTTTTTTTGAAATCATGTCACTTAAATTTAAACCAAAAGTGACATATAAATTAGAATGTCTGCTATTTTTTGTATTGTGTCATATTTTGTGGGATATGTTTTATTATAAAGTTAGTATTAAGTGTGAATATTATTTAAATTAGCTGCGTGTTGCTTTTATTGTTTTTTTGTTAAAAGGCACTTGACTTTGTATTAAGTGCCTTTTTACAAACAGCACTTAGTTTTATAAAGAGCTTAATCGTAGCCTTAAATCTTGTAGTTCCATGTACGATTTACACTTACCGGCGCGCGTCGGAGAGCATTTTTTAATTGAAACATCCATAGCAGCTGCCTTAATTTGCTTACAAATAAGGACCTTTATTTGTATGCTATTTACGCAGCTTTGAGCTTTGTCAAACACTGACATAAATAGATCCGTAAGTAGATATTGCATGCAAATAAGGAACTTAACTGCTTTGTGGATGATTCAATTTCCTTTAGCATGTTTTAAAATGCGCTTCCATGCTCTGCGATGCGCGCCGGTAGGTGTGAATCATACATAATAATACAAAATGTTTATATTTTTTCAACGAACAAACGAATCTGCATACGTTCTTAATGTTAGTTAGAAAAACCATCATGCTGTATATTAATTTGGTATAATCAACCATATTCTTTTTATTTTGATGTTTAAATAAATACAATGGAATAGGCGAGACGACTGAAAAATTCTACTTAATCCGTTTTTTACATATCCAAAAAATATTGAATACGTATTTTTTCTTTTGTCAATTAAACAAAAAATAACAATGATATAGTGCGTTAAAGTTCCGCGTGACGTCATGATATGAGTACATTTTTTACCTAGCCGTGACGTCACGAGCACCCACTCCCGAACTTTCACGTTCTTTATCTCCGTCAATTTCTATTGATTAAATAAATAAAAAAATACGTGTCCAGTCTTTTTTGTTGATCTAACTGACGGACTAAGAGCCTCCTCCGTTTTTGAAGTCGGTCAAAAACAATTAAGATTGCCATCGCTTGATACATATTAATATCTGCTTCCGAAACTACTCGTATGTAGCTGACTATTTAAGTCTTATTATAATCATCATAGATGCCGATATATGTTTACTCATTCATTTAGTAAATGTAATCAATACAAAACATCTAAGGCTCTATTATTATTTTTAGTGATTTTTAGTTTAATTTTTCTTTTTTGAGAACTTACTTGAACTTTACTTTTACCACGGAAAGGTCGCGGGTTCAAATCCGGGCGTAATCTAAATTTGTGGGATATTATTTTGACGACCTCTGTGGCGCAGTGGGCGAAGGTCCGCCTGTGACGCAGAAGGTTGCGGGTTAGATTCCCGCTGCGGGACAAATGTTTGCATGTTCTGCAGATATTTGTCTCGGGTCTGGGTGTTTTCTATGTATGATATGTATGTATTTACAAAAAAAATGTATCTATGTAGTATATCAATCATGTGGTTCCCATAATATAAGCTGTGCTTAGTTTGGGGCTGCATGACGCTGTTTGATAACGTCCAGGATTATTTATTTATTATTTTATTGATTTATTTATATTATAAAATCTTATATTTAAGTTCCTCCGCTTTTATACTTAAATAAATAAAAATAAAATAAATAAATAAATATACTTGTTTATGATGTAACAACGAGTTTTAAAATTAAGGTATTTTAGACGGCTATTGTATTATTTTACAAATTTGATTTTAATTATACATTAATATTTTGTAACAAAAGTTTTTTTTTGTATTTTAGGTGACAGCCCACACTTCAAGGGAAAATCTAAGATTTTTACTTAGGTGAGGATTCGACTTAGGTATCTCGGTACTTATGGGAAGGTTGCGGGTTGAAAAAATTGAGTCAAGTAATTCTGAGATATAATAAAAATCAAAAAAATATTCATTGTCTTACCTTGACCCAAAAGTTGGAACATTTAGACATCATTACATAATTTGTAGCACCCGTGGGTGGCTTACCTCGGTGGTCTTATCAGATGATCTCAGTTAAGCAACAATCCACCCAGTCACTACTTGGACGGGTGACCGTTTACATGTGCTTCGGGACATTAAGCCGTTGATCCGACTTATTCAGTCGGACAGCCTGAAAACTCAGATGCAGATAAACTCTGTTGAATCGATTTCAGTATTTTAGTTAGATTTCATGATTGCACAAATGTGGGACATAGAGTCAATATGTAGCTTTTATCCAATAGATATTGATACGTATGTGGGCCTTATTGTGTTTAAGTGATATGAAGCTATTGTATTATACAGTGTTCAAACTCACCACGTTCGAATTTAGTATTAGGTTTTTTTACTTTAAGTAGTCTAATTTTATTGTTTACCTATGTAACTACTGATGACGGTAACACCAAACATTTATAAACAATATATTTCTTTTGATAAATAGAAATAATAAACCATATTAGGTACCTATATTTGGTAGCTGCAGCAGCTAACTATTAAGAAGTTTAGAACCAGCTTTTCCAGTTTATCAACAGCGTAAATATTAATTTATAAGTAATGTCTGTAAAATCGCATATTGGTTGTATTGTTGTTCGTATAAGAATCCTCCAAGTCATTTTTATGCTTCATTAAACATTAGCCTTAACGAAAAACGGAAGAGCCGAAAATTTCCATTTTTCGCTCCAGCGGGTATTTTCAATCGTTCGAAACGGTTCAGTCGAATCTGACAGTGACAATTGAGCCAGAATCACATTGTGTCGTACAAAACTTACAGATTCGATTCGGAAACTTTTCGAATGTTTTAAAACACCCCTGCGGTTACAGGGAAGACGATCCCTAACTACAATTAATAAACATTATGAAATTCAAGATAAACATAGATCTGGCCTAATTTGTGATATCACCGCATAATCAAGTGAATCTTAAAATATTTTAGTGTATTAGAAATTAAAAAATATACCAATATTTAGTTAAGTGCCTAGCTCATTTAATATTTAGCCAGTTTTTCCTTGTAATTATTAATTTTTTTCTTTGGGTTTTGGTTTTGGAAAACGCATGTGGTGAGTTTCCACTGTTGGGCTGTAAGTGCCTTTAGTTGGTAAGTGCAATAAAAAGTCTATGAATGTGATCGTTTACGCGAAAAATGTATTTATCGATTTACCTTACATATTTAAGTATTCTATCAATTTACATTTTATACATAACTTTAATGATTTGGTAAAATCTGAAACAACTTGTAATCGGTCTAAAAAATTAAATAAAAGTAGGTATACCTTACAAATGGAAGTTTTATTGAATAAAACCAATTTTATCTACCATTATTTATTTGCTATCCTTCTTCATTTTTACATTCATAAGAAGATTTCTTGCTAAACTAATAATAATGCTACAATTACTATTGCAATACTAGATCTAACTCTACTAACCCTTGACCTTCGGTACCCAGGACCAGGGCCGGGTGGGTAGTGGCTATCAGGTGGCCTATTCAAATCCCTAAACCGATGGAACTCATCGTAGGTCTCTATCCTGCTCCTTGGTCTAGGTGCTTCTTCTTCTTGATGCCTCTGCTCTACTGCACTCTTTTCTTCCACTTTGGGTTCTTCCACTTTGGGTTCTTCTACTACGGGTTCTTCTGCTTTTGGTTCTTCTACTTTGGGTTCTTCTGCCTTTGGTTCTTCTGGTTCTTTATCCATTGGATCTGGACTATCGCCTTTGTCATCTGATCTATTTCCATTGCCATTGCCATTGCCATTGCCCTTGGCAAAACGGACCCCTTCAAGAAAACTAAACTCAGCCATTCTTTCTATACTAAAAGTTCTGTTTAGAAAATGGGGGTCTATAGAAAAGTTGCGAGTGACCACGTGTTCTGAGATTCGCAAAATGGAAAAACGAAAGGTATTTCGGTAAAATAAAGACAAAATGAGTAACAGGAATGGAAATATAGCTTGAGATGACATTTTCAGTTTTGCGGGAAAAATTGACGTGATTGACTTGACTTGAGACCACAGAAAAAAAAATTCTGGGCGTAGATAAGGAGCATGGAATTATCATTATTATACACTTCAGTAAACCTCCTCGGTAAGGAAGGAACTAGTCTGTGGTCTGGGAGACACAAGGATCTTTGCAGTAGGTAAAGAGGTGATGTTATTATATTTTAAGATTCTACCATAGTTTTTTTTTTCACCTTTATTTGAGCTTTTTCGCTTAGCGAAAATGCCGCTCAATTATTACTAAAATAAACAGTTTATGTATATAAAAAAGTTCCAATAAAAATAAACTCAAACTACTATAGGCACCCTTAATTTTATACCAAATTTCACAAGGTCTAGTACCATCTTGATATCATCAGAGTGAGGCAAAGTAAAAATTGAGTTACATAATCCAATGGAACTGTCTCTAAAAAGGAAGAATCATAGATTTATGTATATGATAATAAATCTTCTACATTCTATAACCAGACAATACAGACACTAACATAAGGTGGTTTTATTATAGAGTGCGCGCTTTGAACAAAAAACTGTGCGTGATTTTTCTCAATAAAAATCTCTAAAAGGGGGTTGTTTTTGATTCCCCTTTTATGTAACATTAAAGAGGAAACGAGACAAACCCAAAAAAATACATTAGACAGATTTTTGTTCTAAGCGCGCACTCCCTTATTGAACAATCTTTATCTTTAACAGCAGCCACCGAGAATAACTATTGCCATATTAATTATCATGCTTACTTAAAGCGTATAAATATTCATTTGTTTGATTTCAACAACTTGAAGATGATTTTGCATACTAACAAGTAGATATGTGGAGTGACAGGTTCTTTTAGTTGCTTTTACGAAATGGCATCGTAAGTTATGAATCTATTAGCTCTATATAATTCAAATCATAGGTAACTAATAGGTAGCGTTAATGTTTTTTCTTCTTTGACCTTATAGAGTCCACTGCTCGACATAATGCATCTCCTTTGTGTAACCACTTGGCAAGTGGGTTGCAGTATTAATTTTAAGCTAAAAAGTGGATTTTACTTATGAAATTTACGGGCTCTGTGGCGCAGTGGGGGAAGGTCCGCCTGAGACGCAGAAGGTTGCGGGTTCGATTTCCGCCGTGGGACAAATGTTTGCATTATCTGCAGATATTTATCTCAGCTCTGGGTGTTTTCTTTGTATAATATTGATGTATTTAAAAAAATATTTAAGTAGTATATTAGTCCAGTTTCCATAGTACAAACTCTGCTTATTTTGGGGCAAAAATTTGGGAATTTTCACGTCCTTTTCAACTCTTCTTTCACAAAAAACTAAATGTCAAAGGGAGAAAAATGGAAACCCTGACTTCTCCGCCGGAACCGCCACAGAGAAACAATCTATTAGTATAATATACCTAACAATAGTGTGTACGATAAGTGAGCATAACCTAAACTTCCCAGGAAATTCTATCTCCCCCAGCATTTCAATTTAAAGTTTGCTTATTACCGCGTCTCTCAATCTTGTTAAAATAAGTTTGAGCATCTCCTGTGATAAGTTTCAGGCAAACAGGGCGAGACATGCGACGCACGTAGCCTTAACTCCCTCCTTCCATAGAACGAAGAAAACAACAGGGCAATTTATTATTCATTTTATCGAACTGACTGACTGAAAAAATCTCAAAAGGGTAATCCAACTTGCTACTGGAAAAGGCATCGCTCCAACTGAGAGTATTCGCACATACTTTTATACTTCACTTCACTTCTTTATTAAATGGCTTCTGGGACGGTCCGTCGCAATTTCGCCGGTATTGAGTATAATGTTCAAAATAATATGAGGCAACCACATATATAGAAGACAACTAGATAAAGCCTTAAAATTCACTATGCTCTGAACGTCAACTCATACATACGACTGATCTCTACTTTCTTATGTGCATTTATCATTTGCTAGAAAAGGATGCATACTTTATCTCAATGCGATTTCTGTGACTGCATTTGTATGAACTTACATAGAATTTTGTTCGAGCGCCCTGGTACGATTAACTTTTTGGAGTCGCATTGATATGCATCCCTTTCTAACTGATGATATTGGACATAAGAAAGTAGAGATCAGCCGTATGAATTTTAAGGACTTTATCTAGTTCTCTTCTACTATATCTGTGGAGGTTACGTAGAAAAGTTTCACTTCACTTCTTTATTAAATAGCTTCTGGGATAGTTATCCACAATTTCGCCAGTATCAAGTATTATAATTGTTCATTAATCTACTTTCATACAATTTTGACAATGAGTTTTATGACGTGAGTGAACGTTGTCTCTGTAATAATGACAGGAATGCTTTTGCGCATGAAAAATCGACTACTAAAACATCGACTGGTGGAATTTAAGGGTGAGGAAGAAACTCACCAGGTGGGCCATGTGCCAGTTCCATCATATGGTATTATAAAAAAGAAGAAGAAGAAGAATAAAAAAGAAATCGGCAACAGCGGTTCTAATACCGCTATAAATTCTCACACATTGCCCCTCTATTGGTTTAGGTTTAGGTACTTTTATGTGGAAAAAATTGACTCTACAAAATAATTAAAAGAGAGAGAGCTTTTAAGCTCTCTCACTTTTAATCATTATAATTAAAAATTATATTTTTTATCATCATAAATTAATTTAATCATTAATATTTATTTATTATTAAAATATCCTATCGTAATAATATTATAAATCCTAAGGTTTATGAATGTGTGTCTGTTTGTTCCCACATATCCATAACGATAAACGGATTCTGATGAGGTATAAATGTCGATTAACCTAAAATAATTTTGTCATTTCAAAAAATGAAATTGTCGATTAACCTGAGGTATGAATGTCAATTAACCTGAAATAATGTTGTCATTCAAAGCTAGGATAACTAATATTTTTCCTAGTTTTATGCGATTAGTTTTTTTTTTTTTAGCTTTGCTTTTTGTATTTACTTACCTATCTAGATTGCCAGCTATCCTGTTTCGACTAGGCATATTAATATTCAGCAAGACGCGCGTCTGGCTTGCTCGAGTAATTTGGGATTTCACAGTTCGTTTATCTATTCGCATTACCTATTCTTAAAAAGAACTATTTGTATTTAAAAACGTTTGAAGGAATTGTACTACGTCGTAGTTAGTCAAAAATAGTGATGATGGTGACCACATGGTCACTTTTAAAATCTTTTTTAGGATCACCACGTGACCGTTGCAGTTCGCCGACGACCGACGGGTAGAATAGTCAGCAGTGCGAGAAGCTATTGCCCTGCGATCCCCAACCGTGGGATAACGTGCATCCCTAAGAGGCACAATTATAATAACTTTATTTTCTGTCAGTTTGAATCACTAACCGTAGCCTTTCTCTGAGTATAACTGTTAGGTAACTACTTATCTTAGTGAAAATGAACTGTATACATGCGTTGATATACCTATAGGGTTTACTATCACGATACATAATGGTTTCGGAAGTAACATGGCAAAGACCCGCAACCGCAAATTGTTTTTAAAGAGAACATGCCTCATCAATAACAGATTTAGTTAGATAAAGCTATAAATAAATGTTATAGGTATTTAAATCCTATTAAATGTTTGCAACTCAAACCTTGACCGATGAAAAGTAGGTAAATATTTTATGTATAGGTAAAAAATATGTTAAATAAAAGGCAGGTTGCCGCTTATAACCGACCCGATTCAGAAACCTACAAGACATACAATCTTGAGTAAGGATTGTATGTCTTGTCAAATACTTTTGTCCAATGTGACTTTGATCAAAGAAATTAGATACATTGTCATTCTAATGACATAACAAATGTCAACCAAATAAATGCATTAATCCAAGATTTGGCTTGGACTAAGGCATTTAGCTTGTCACGACGATATCAGGGCTCCTCTTTGACTGACGCTTAGAGGCAAGCTGAAGAACAAATAGAAGCAGCTCAACAGTAGGTACTTCAATAGTTTAAGGAAATCCACACCACACCACCAAACCTGCTAGACACTAGGCCTCTACTAATAAAAAGGGTATTGCCCATAATCACTACGCTAGGGATACGGGTTGGGGATCGCAGAGCTTCTCGCACCTCCGCCGCTGCGACCCGTCAGCGCTCAGGGAATTTAGCGCTCGTGGCGTGGTTAACCTCGGTGTTTTTAGTAGATCACCTTGATTAAGCAACACTCCACCCGGTCATTACTTGGATGGGTGACCGTTTAGTGACATTTAGATTTGAGCGCTTCCGTGCTTGGGAAGGCACGTTAAGATGTTGGTCCCGGCTTTTCAGTCGTTATGCCATGTCGGAGGCCTTCGGGCGGCCTAAAAACTCCGACACCAGAGTTGGTCACTAGCTCATACGAAGAAGAAGACGAAGGGAATTTAGCTGTGCCGGTGCTAGGCTGTGCTATGCTGCAATCAGCCAGCTGCACGAGCCCCGTTTGCTAGACAGCAGGGTGCACCACGGGCAGGTGAGGTTGGCTTGAATTCCGAAGATGGAGTTTGAGACCCTATAAACAATACGAGGAAGAAAAGAAGAGCATATAGTTGATAACATTCTGTTCGTGGGAAATCATACCTACTGACACTCAGCGGCTGCCTACCTGCTTTACATGTAAATGACAATACGGACAAACGATAGGTATTTGTAATTAGTAACGACCTTGACATTATGCGGACGAAAACGAATCTTCTGCCGGATTTTAATGATTGTCTTTATGGCCGAAATCAAAATTTGACCTGTGATTCTAAAAACTAGTCTACAATCTTATTATTGTAGGATTTATATCGGAATTGATGAAGTTCAAACCACATAATGATAGGATGCCATGGTGCCATGAGCCCTATAACATGCAGATATATTATGGCCTATATAATGTCTATAGCGATGAGTTTAAATTCATTTCTTATTCCAAAAGGGGGTAAATCCCCAAAGTCAACAACATCTATATTACAAGTTTTCGCATTTTTTATGTTTCAGTTTCATTAAAGAAACGACTTTCAAAGTTATACCATAATTTTACTCAAAATTGTCCTTGACTTGACCATTTTGTTTTTAATAGGATAGTTGTAGCTCCACCGTATTGTTAGAATTTCCACGCAGAATAGATAATCAATATAAAAGTTATTGATGAAAAGATTTGAATCACATATTTTTAAGTGAGGTTCTCCAATACACAACCATGTTTCAAATGAGAGAACATACGAATTCAAACTCCCCCTGCATATACTTTATAATGCCTATATTATGGCTTCTAATTACCTTTGAAGAGTCTTTCGCAATGCATAAATAGTCTTTGAACTTTTACTTACTTTAAAATAAGTACGTAGGTACTTACCACCGTTATTGCCACCTTGTCTACAGTCTACCTTTTTTAAAAACACTCAGGATTGCTTCATACTTAGGTCACAGATCAAACCCGTTATTAGATAATGCAATAAGTTTTTATACTTCTTCAATGACTTCTTCACATAATAAATGACGTGTCCAAACATAGTCATAATGTCACATTCCTGTTGCGTAGAACAAGATTTACTCACATTGACGTAGTAGGTCTTCTTACCTATCTAGCTGTAACTCTACATCCGCATAGCAAAGCATCAATAAACAGGTAGCTGGTAAAAGCTACGAAAAGATTTGAAAAGCACACCTGTCAATTTCACACATAACTACTCCATACATTTTTAGGTGACAAATTATTGCATAAACCTTAATGGCACACATTCTGAAGATGCTTCAGGGCCCTATATAGAACATGACAATTTTATTCAATGACATCTTCACATCATAAATGTCACAAGACAAATGAACAAGACAATTTTACTCACATTGACGTAGTAGGTCTATCTAGCTGTAACTCTACTATCCGCATCGCAGAACATCAATGGATAGGTAGCTAGTAAAAGCTACGAAAAGATTTGAATAGCACACATAACTACTCATAAATTTTTAGGTGACAAATTATTGCATAAACTCTTGATGGTACAAACTCTGAAGATGCTTCAGGGCCCTATATAGAACATATCAATTTTATTCAAAGACATCTTCACATCATAAATGACGTCATAATGTCATATTCCTCGTTGCGTAGAACAAGAAAAGTTTACTCACATTGACGTAGTAGGTCTTCTTACCTATCTAGCTGTAACTCTACATCCGCATAGCAAAGCATCAATAGAGCTGGTAAAAGCCATGAAAATATTTGAATAGCACACCTGTCGATTTCACACATAGCTACTCCATACATTTTTGGGTGACAAATTATTGCATAAACCCTTGATGGCACAAATTCTGAAGATGGTTCAGGGCCCTATGAACATGTTATTCACATTGACGTTACTACGTCAATGTGAATAAAATTGACATGTTTGATTGATAGGATGACCTCTGTAACTCTACATGTCGTATAGCAGAGCATCAATGGACAGGCAGCTATTTACAGCTACGACAAGATTTTAACAGAACTTTTGTAAATAGGTACATAGATACCACTTTTACATTTTCAGTTGACAAATTATTGCATAAACCCTTGATGGTACAAAATCTGAAGATGCTTCAGGGCACTACTTTCCCTATTCACCGGCATACACTGCTCCTGATGTAATAAGGTGCGGTTGAGATGTGATTTCACAATTTCAAGGTCGGTTCCATCCGTTGTACTTCTTGAAGTAGCGTGTTCAGTGCTTCGGCAAAGCTCGTGAGTGTAGGACACTAGGCAAAATGGACAGGATATTGATTATATTAGCGTGCATCTGTGCCATTGGTGAGTGACCATTTATATGTGGCTAAATAATATATCGATCAAGCCTAAATCTCTGACATTTTAATATTTTTAATCATTGAAAATTTTATATTTTATATTTTTAGCGTAAACTTTAATGTAGGTGCTTTAGCAGGAAAAATTTGGGCATTACCTAAGTTTATTCTTTAGTCTAAGAAGGAGAGATCAAACTATATCAATAGACTCGCGTAAATAAATAAAAAACTGTTAGTGCAATTAATTATTACTAAAAAAAAAAAGCTAATGCGTTCATAGATTACGGGAAGAGCTTACCATCAGGAGGACCGTAGGAAATGCAGGTTTCCTAACCTAGTATGTAGTATGAAAAAAAAGCTAAAAAGATCCTCACATTGCCTTCTTATGTAAGCATTCGTGTAATTTTAATAGGCAATGAGTACTTCGAGCTTTTGTTCATGTAGAAAATTTATTGGAGAAAAAATCAACTTTTCATGCTTTTGCAGCATTATCCTGACTTAAATTGCCTAATGAAAGATTCATATTTTAATTAAAATAGCTTTTTTTTTATTGAGGTTTGCATGAACTTAGAGTTTATCGCTCCTCCTCCTCTCTTAACCTCAGATAGCTAAAATATCTGAGGTTTATAAAACTGTTATGAATAGGATGGAATATCTATGCCAATCTATGCACAGTAGAAAGACCTTATAGTCTGTGGTATGAGCTTGCTTTCTCTGTCTAGGGAATTAATAGATTTTTGTTCAAAGCGCGCTTTCCCACACTAAACCTCCTTGCACCTCACTCACTTTACAGTTGGCTTCTGGGATAGTTTTTCACAATTTCGCCAGTATCAAGCATACCTCTTTTTATTTACATTTAAATGTAAATAAAAAACCGACGAAAAATTTACAAATTGCTTCATCTTAAAAATACGAATCCTCATCAATGGAAAGGTCAGCCTAAATCTGTATAAGTTTATGTAAAACTTGTTTATTGAATGTTTTGAATAAATTAAAACCAAGGCAGTTTCACGCGCCGACTCCCTAGAACAATAGGAAACAATAGCTCAGCAACACTTCAGTTGCACATAATTGAGGCATTTAATTACTGTCTCATGATCATCTATGATGCGTGAAATATCAACAAATAGGTTACCTACATTTTTAAAAGCCAAAATATCTCTGTGGCTCACTAATATTATCCTACCAATCCTTCCTAATACTAATATAAATGTTAAAGTTTGTAGGATAGATTAAATAGATGGATGAATGTTGTCTCTTGTTTCACGCAAAAACTACTGAACGGATTTGGAATTGGATGAAAGTTGGAATATACATAGTTTATAACCTGGATTAATACAAAGGTAGATAGATAGATAGACAGATAAATTCTTTATTGTACACCATAAACAAATTAATATTTTCCAGGAAAAGATAATAGATAGATAGAATAAGTTAGTATTATAATTACGAAAGTTTGTCAGTATCTACGAGTGTGTGTGTGTGTGTGTGTATTTTTTACTCTTTCACGCTGAACGGATTAAGCTGAAATTTCTCTCAAATGTAGACCAGGAATAATATACAACTACTTTTTATCTACGTAGTAAGAGTGAGGCCAAGGACGGAATCTAAAATCAATGACATACTTTACTGATTCTGAAATAAGACTTGGTATCTAAGTATATAGGTTTAAAGTAAGAATTATAAAGCATATGATAGCTATAGTTAATGCTGTACCCAATACCTGATAAATATGGAAAATACTGTAACCACAATTAGTAGTAATCATAAAAAAAATCTCTGAAGACAAATATAATAAAAAATAAAATGTTACCTTATGCAGGTAAATGTAACATTTTATGATTCAGTTACATAATTCTTGGATGCTTTTACGTATTCCAATTTTCCTAATATTAATTAAGCAACAACTTGCATCACTGTGAAGTCAACAAAATATATGTTTGCTTTGTGGATTTCATATTCATAATAGTTCTATAAGCCTCAGGAAGCTAAAATGACGTTGAAATATCATATCAACTCTTTTTATTGATATTAAAATGATTGGGACAAACTTACTTTATCAAGTGTTATAAAATGACATCTGGTTAAGGCTATTTTACGCCAGAGCAACATCGTGATGTAGTACGCGCCTCCTTGTTACATGCTACAATCGCCAACATCATAGATAGATAGAATAGATAGAAAACTCTTTATTGTACTCACACCAACATAGACAAATATAACTATAAACAATAACAATAATTAAAGTACAATGGGTGGTCTTATCACTTAGAGCGATCTCTTCCAGACAACCTTTGGATGGACTTGATTTAAAAGACTGTAGCAGACGATGGTCAATAAACACATCAATTTATAACATAACATCATGCGGTAAATGTAGCAAGCGGCAATCTATTTTACGCCGGAGCAACATTGTGCATAGATAATTTTCAAAGCATCGTGTGTTTGGGGATAGACACCGTAGAATATGGCTGATCAAGCAACTTCAGCAGCGGCTTAGGTATTTAGTACTAAGCCTTCTATATTATTCTAAGTAAGCCATGCAGCTAGACAACGGTTGCAGACAAGTCTGGTTTAAAAAGTTCTAGTAAAATTTCATAATCGTTCACAAGAAGGCATAGGTATGTGAATAAGAATACCTATCTGTGTGTATGAAAGGTACCTATGTGATTATTTTATTATTATGTATCTTAGACTGTAAGGTATTTATTGATATGGGTTTAAGTAATATTGTTGCTTTAAATAAAGTTATTAATTATTATAATAAGTACAGAGATATTTCTCGTAGCAACTAATAATAGAAAAAAAATCTATTTGCAGAAACAACATTTTGCACAACAAAAAAAAATACAAAAAAGATCTTCTCGACTTATTCAAAGTCACCTTCATGTTCCAAGAACAATAATCAATGAATGCTCGTCAATATTTTACTTTGAAATAAAATATAAAACATAAAAATATTCAATTTATCCGCGTTATTGATAAAACAGCTCAATGAAAGGTATTGATCGTCACGATTACGAACTAAGTTCCTCATTATGAAATTTAAAACTTTCCTGCTTCGCTTTTATACAAGAGTGAGTTAAAACCTATAGGTTTTCAAACATGTCACTTATTACATAACATACGTAAACCACACATTTCATTCCTTGTTGCCAATAAACAAAAGCTCAGTAAACACAATATTATGCTGCAACTGAGACTACGGAATAAAATGTAGGTACCTGCTTACCTACTAAGAGGTTGGTTTAAATCATTATAATTTACCTAGAACATTGCTTTTTCCGTTGTTTAGAGAGACAATACACGCTATTCCTTTCCATCACCACCAGCCTATATCAGTCCAATGCTGAAATATACATAGACCTCCCCTTATAAGAAGTGGATATTTTCTTTGAACTACCTAAATAAATACTCGGGACATCTCACACACGGTCAACTGGTCCCAAACTAGACAAAGAATACACTATGGGTACGTACCAAAGCTATTCGTATGTCCCATACGAAAAACATTAACGCGCTTCACTTTCATGTACTAGATTGTTTCTCTATGCAAACAACGTCGGATACCTTCAAATATTGATCAGTACGCAAATATATGTAGGATGCCATATAGATAGTAGGCAGGGGCAAGTTGAATCACTACATTATCCTTAAAAAATCATCGTAGGCGATTTGAGAATTATGATATAGGTACCAATTGGTTCTTGGATCTCATTTCAAAACACATTTGAGGTACTTGTGGCACGTTAAGATGTTGGTCCCGGCTTATGCAGCCGTTAAGCCATATGGGATGCTTTAGGGCGGTCTAAAAACTCCGACAACTGAATTAGCCACTGGCTCATATGAAGAAGGAAGAAAGAAGCATTTAAAAAAAGTTCGCTTTAGTTCAGGGGCCTGAATCTGACGATTTGAAGTTCCCGCGTTTAGCTAGTTGAATCAAATATATCGAATCGTCAGAATCAGGCCCCTGTTAATTTTTCAGAAATAATTGTAGACATTCGTATTTGAAATAAAAATATTGAATTAAAACAAAAACATGCTGATTAAATAAAAATAATTTAAAATAAAAAATCAATAAAAGTAATATTCACAAAAAAAATAAAGAAGTAAGATCAGAAAATGTTTAAATTGAACTTTGAATTATTCCCAAAAAAATATAACATCATATCTCTATTCTTATATTCTCAGCATCGGCACAGTTCGGCTCCCAGTTCAACAGTCGCTACCAGCCAGCCAACCGGCAAAGCCAGCCGGCCAGCCAGTACCAGAACCAATACCAAACAGAAGCACCAGTTCAGAGGAACTCTGCCGGTTCTTGCAGGGAGCTGAACGAGCGGTATCCCGTTAGTGGAAGCTGTGACAGATACATTGAATGCATTGTGAGTATCATTCTTCCTCTGTAACCCGCCAATGTAGCCAATTTACCTAGATGTACCTAGCCCACATTCTTCTTTCTACCTAAAATCACCGGAAAAGCTGGAACCAGCCAGGCTCTATTTGGGATAGCCGTGCCTGCCCGAAAATTTCAACAAGGCGAGGAGTTGACTCGGTAGCGCAGTTGGTTAGCGCGTCCTGGTATTGATGGGAAGGTCGCGGGTTCAAATCCCGTCTGAATCGAAATTTTTGGGATATATAAAAACCTATTTGGGATTTTTTAACAATACCCAACCGTTTGCCCAGGGAGGAATGGCATACTAGGTTCCACCCGGTGCTTTGCTCACGTGGTATTCAGATAAAAAGTAGCCTAAATGTTCATCCAGGTCACAATCTATATTACAAGTTTAATCCCTTCAACCATTACGGGATACATACTACACACACATACCAACTTTCGCATTTATAATATTCATGCAAAACCGCTTCTTATTGGGCTATGTCTATGTCCTACAGTGAATGATATAGATTGGTGCTGTATATGTGTGTATGTGAATATAACAACTTCATCTCACTGGATGTGGTTGTGGTTGATTGCCATCCCCTGGTGTAGGTAATCTCTTAGTCGCATTTAACTTGGTTCAAGGCCTAAGCCCCTCAGTAACCTCCTGTAGCGTAGCCTTATTATATTCATATCTCAATATGTAACAGAATGGAACCTCTGAAGAGAAAACCTGCCCTGATGGACTCCGCTTCAACCCCAACGTAAACTTCAATGTGTACCCCTGTCAGTACCCCAATGAAGTGGCATGCCTCGAGCGATCTGCACTACGTGAGTCCCATACATAGTACTGCTTAAACACCTTCACAACTATGACAGATATGATCAACTTGCGGCCGCAGCCCACTGCGAATTTTAACACAAGTTGTGGAATATGGGATACTAAATTTACAATGTATATCTTACTATTATTGTAATTTAAGAGCTTAGCTCTTGTCGGTGTAGTGATGCAATTCTCTCCACTTAGCTCTTTCCATTGCTGTCTCTTTCACTTCCTTATACGACATGACGGCGACCTTCTCTTTTATCTGACTCATGTTGGTTTTCCTCTTCCACTCTTTCCTTCTACCTTTCCCTCGATGATGTTCCTAATGAAGCTCTCATGTCGTATAAGGTGTCCAATCATTTTCGCTCTTCTGTTTGGTATGGTTTCTATCAAGACCCTTTTTTCATCCACACGTTTAAGAGCTTCCTCGTTAGTAATCTTCTCAGTCCAACTGTTCTAACTCCATCCTTCTCCAGCACCACATTTCAAACTATCTTTCTTTCTATCTTTCTCTATCCCGTTGTGTCATAGACATATATGTCGCGTAGTATATTGCAATCGTTGTTTACGGGCATTACTCAATGAAAATAACAGAGTAAATCAATAAAACATGTGACCCGCAACAACGTAGGAATGAGTATCGCTGTTAATTCATCAGATCAAGCCAGATTACATACTTGGTAATACTGTCATCGCTGAATTTAGCCTTATTTTTTCATTTTTCAAAGATACTCATACGAAACACGAATACTAATGATATTACGATGAGTTTCCGAGCAATAAGAATATGTGACCGAGTTGTAAATGAATGCAAAATCAGAAATATATCATGAGTAGGTATAGTTGAGTTCTTTTACTAAGTTGGTTCGTAGCTGGATTTGGTAAGTTCGACTATTAGTTGTAGGTTCTAAAGGTTCATACTACTAAATAGACTGTGTTTGGACCTGTAGCTTGCCCATTTATAACATTGCTTCAACATTCTATAGTAGTTAGGAATACTCGTTTTTATACCACCTAAATGTGAATTTAATATTCGCAATAGGTTGAAGTTGATATATCAAATCTTTGTTGTAGGTATGACTTCTATTGTTCTTTAATTATGCCATCATCATTGGCCTTAATGATGTGATAATCAGTTGGTGATTATCTGCTAAAGCTTGCGCCATGATTTTAATCGGATCTATTTGTTGACAAAAGCTTCAAATCAACATCGTTAGAATAAATAATCTGTCAACCTTCACGCAAAGCCAGTAACACAATGGAAGTTTATCATTACAATGATTCAATGGGGCTTCATTTTAAGGACGATCAAATCTGATGGATGTCATAATTGAAAATGGGTTTGGCCTCGAAACATAAGTAGTACAAATACACACATTAAAACTAGATTAACAAGGAAGTTAAATAAAAGAAAAATAAAGCTTTTTTTACGGTTTCTTACCAATTTATCTCAATTTGGTGTATTTACACAAAAAAATTACTATTTGAAATGTTTCTTATCATCATAATAGTCCACTGTTGGACATAGGCCTCCCCTTATGAGCGATAGTGCGCCCTGTCCTCATCTCAACGCATCCAGCTTCTACCAGCCTTTTGCAGATTGTCTACCTGGCCGGAGGGTTTATGGTTCTAATTAAATTAAGACATTTTGTATAATATGGTATGGTATTGTATTACAGAGCCAGCACAACCTACAGAGCAATGCCCCAACCAGTTCGGCTACTTCAAGCTAGGAGATGCACGCAACTGCAGCGGCTTCAGGACCTGCGTGAATGGAGTTGGCTTCGATTTTGTATGCCCTGAGGGTCTCGCGTGGAGCTCTGAGAGCTACCGGTGCGAGTGGCCCGATGAGGTCGCTGACTGTGATGCAGAGGGTAAGTTTAGCATCTCTAGCATGCGCATGAAGTACTAACGCACCTTTGGAGTATCTACTTAAATATTTCATAAAGATAACTTAAATGTCTAAAACCTTTACTAATAAACAAGTTCTAGAATTTTCATTCGGATTAGCAGGTTTATCAATAATTTAGAAATAACCTACCTTGAACTATGTTTTTTCTTTTTACAGCTTTCCTTGGTTTCCGTTGTCCCGAAGTGCCACAATCTAAGGAACTTGGACCTCCTGCTGGATTTAGATATTACAGGTAAAGTAAAATAATTCCTCGGCATTTTAAGTTTTAGTTTCATTTTAGAGGATATTTTTCGATTTTTACCAAATAGAATAATTTTTATAGGCAACTTTGATTATGAGGGAAAAATACCTAATTGGTTTTTTAAGCAACCTCTTTGGTTTGAGACTGTATAACCTTAAACTCTTTACACAACAAGATTATTTCTTTTAAGGATTTATTTTATGCCAGGGTTTAACGTAACATCAACATGTATCATCCTTTCCCTTTCTATTCATCTTTAAGTATTACATTACTTACAACATGAGGCATCAGCCGAACTTTATAGCACAAATTAACATGACAGAAGTCGATATGTACTAAGAACAGGTTAAGTAAGCGGTCAGCGGTCTAAATGTCAGGATGAGCGGTGACCTTGCTTATATAACCTCCTTAGAAATACCAATTGGCTAATAGATACTTGTGTATAAATTATTGTTAAGAATGTATAGCGTATGAGCTCATATTACACAGAGGTCGTGCCACTTTCTATGTTTGATATAATTATTGGGAAAGATTTCATCTTCGGTTAACATAATATTCTGGTTGAGCAAAAGCTACTCTTTGTATTTACTCGCTTTATTCATGGATACGTTAAATGGTGGATGAAAAATGGCAGCATAGATCGTCCCTACCATAGATAAAGGGACCCGTCTTCGTAGTTTTCTTTATCCCGACAGTACATAATACATATTTATACATAACCTTAGATCCCAACAATATAGCGGATCGAGAAATCGTTTTGGTATTACGTTTGTATGGGCAATTCGTCGTCCGGAGGCCCCTTAAGGCGACTATAAGGGTCAAACCTCCCTCTCGCTCGCACTATTCAACATTTTTGAAGATATAAAATCACTGAATGTAGTTATGTTAAATAGCAAACCCACCGGCCTGATTTTATATCTTCAAAAATGTTGAATAGTGCGAGCGAGAGGGAGGTTTGACCCTTATAGTCACCTTAAGTCTACGTCAAAACGGTGGGACAATTTAGCTATTAACATTTTACACTAAAAATATTTGTATCGACAATTTTTTTTTTTGTAATCTTATCAAGCCGTAGGTGTTGTTTTTACATCAATATATACTCTTACTGTGTTTTTTTGCCTTTAAACTATGCTTACATATTAGACAACCAATACACTTTAAAATTATAATTTTATGCGACGATTGAAAAAGACCTTCCTAAGTATGTTTAGCATTAAAATCATTCCCTACAAATTAAATATTGTTATACAAATAAATATCTTGAATCTTGAATCTTGAACCTGAATAAAATGTTATAATAATGTAATGTATAATGTCTTATATAAAAATGAACCTACATTATTCATATTTCTATTTCCAGGTCTGATGCCAACTGTCAAAAATACTTCCTCTGCATTGAAGGCAGACCGCGAGTGCTGTCCTGTGGCAGCGATGCCGCCTTCGACGAGCTGACGAGCTCTTGCGTGTCTGCTGACCAAGTAGCCGCTTGCCCAGCGGAGCTCAGAGCCGCCGCCGCAACCGCTAGAGAGTCTGAGAAACAACTGCTTGCGAAGGAACTCGAATTCAACGCGAAAAGCTTTGGAAAGAGCAAGACCCGATATTAATTACAGATTTTAATGTGTAATTAGTAAAGTTCACTGTCTTCATCATCAGCTCTGTTTATTCTCTCTGTTGTTAGTGTTTTCCAACATTTTTATATGACTGGCCTTTGCATTGTAGTAACGTTTTGCATTGTGTGGTCGGTCAGGATTTAATTCGCCTTTGAATTTAGGCTTAGAAAATATTTGCTTGCTACTTTGATCCTGTATGTTCTTTAACCTAACAACGTTTGAAGCTGAAGTAGTCCTCGTCTATTTTCATAACAGTGCATCTGGACCATCACCACGTTTCTTAATTTTTTTTGCGAACCATAAAAAACTTCCTTTGTAAATAAGTCCTGCAATCTAGACTTTAGATGCACCTTAGTAATTACTGTACTAATTAGTATGATGCCGTGTTACCAATGATTAAGTAGAGTAAAATGTCCACCGTAACGAAGCTGCATTATGTTTCTAATGAAGTCTACAATCCCAAAGTAATGACTAATTAACATAGAAGATAATGCAGCTACGGTGTAGTGGGCAGTAGGCTGTATTTTAAAAATAAACTATGAATTGATTTAATCTTGTTTTTAACTTTCAAAACCGCAAAGCAATTACCCTAATTTAAGATTTATTTGAAATTGATGACCTATTTTAATATAAATATCTCAGTTCGTTGTTTAAAAATCATTCTACTCATTGCAGCAAGAGAAACAATATGATTTCTTACCTTTGTGTTGCTGCAATCTTCGTGGCGGCCTGTAAGTTACTTATTCTATCAGTAATTTCCTATCTATTACTTACTTTCATTCCTACTTAAAATTAATCAGGCACCTGTTTCCACAACAATTTAATTTGGGCAGTTAACATTTTTTAAAACATCTAGTTGTTTTGTGAAATCAGTGAAAATTATTTAATTAATCATACATATTGCCTGAAATAAATTATTATTTATAAAAATATCAGAGCATTAAATATACCTAACAAATTTGCAAGATTCCTTTTGCCTTTTAGTAAAATTCTAACTTTAATCCAATGTTAGGTTACGGCCAGGCCCAGCCAGCGGACCCTCCAGGGCCTGTTCCAGAAGACCGACCTTCGATCTGCCCAAGAAGGAACGCATACTTGAAACAGGATGGAAGCTGTGATTCCTACATTGAATGCCGGGTAATTCATCTGCATGCACAATTTTTTTTTCTAATCTAACATCATTAGAAGGCGGTCAAGACCTCTATCTGCTGAAGTAAGATCGAAAAATTCCTTATAAATAGAAAAAGTGAAAGTTAAAAATCTCTGAGCTAATACTGGCCCATTTTTGTATGAACAATTGATGTCACACTCTGCCGCCACCGGGTGTAGGTACTCGTGGTACCCTGTACAAAAATGGCCCGGCCAGGCTCCAGTGCGTGCAAAGTCCTAGATCACTTAGAGAATCCAAGTAACTGCGACCAAGCAGGGATGAATCCGAAGACTATTTCTCTAAGAATATTTTTTTTTATTCAGTATCAACTAAACCGCATCTTCCAATCTTAATCTCAATAAAATCTGTTGAAATTGAAGATCTTAGTCAAATTCCTTCATACTGTCATCTAAGTACTTATTTTTATGATGATCAGGACTTCCAAGCAACCAAACAGCTGTGCCCAGAAGGCATGAACTACAACCCCAATGCCCGGTGGCCGGAATATCCTTGTGGTTACCCCAATGATGTCCCGTGTCTGAACCGTGGCGTTCCTCGTAAGTATTAATGAGTTCTTGATATTATGTTCATTACGTGTCAGGTCTAAAAATACTATACTAAATGCTTTTATAGATATTACCTTTAAAAGTATCTTTAATCAGATCTTTAATTTAATTACTTAGATAATTTTAAGCAAAACTGATGTCACGACTGTTTTATGGAGCGGAAGTTAGACGATAACGAGTTTTTTTTTATTGTCATCTGGCCATCACAACCACATCCGTAATTAATTACTTTTTTTTTTATAATTTATTTTTACAGAGCCAGCTAGGCCTACTGCTGAATGCCCTCACCAGTACGGCTTCTTCTCCTCACTGAAGGCCACCCCAGACCGTTGCGGTGAATACAGAATGTGCGTTGAAGGTCGCGCCATTGATATGTCTTGCCCCGTTGGACTTGCCTTCAACCCACTCACTGGACGGTGCGATTGGCCCGATCTAGTTCCAAGCTGCAATGTTCAAGGTTTGATTTTATTTAAACCTAGGTGTAAATTACGAAGTTCTCAATACGTACCGATTTGGTGGTGCCACCGTCATAACTCGCGGCATATATTTACACGTCAACATTTTATGTTTCAGATTTCCTTGGATTCAAATGCCCAGCTCCTCCCCTAGACGTTGACGGACGGCCCCTTGACATTGTCCAGAACTACAAGTAAGTTTATTCATAGACATAGATAAAACATTGACTGCACCACAGCGTTCGGCAGTCTGGGTTCCAAAGCTTCTCCTCTTAAATAGTTGCTGAAATCAAGCATAACTTACATAGAGCTTCTCCTTTGCCTGAATAAAATACGTCCTTAATGCCTCGCCTACTATGTTCTTTCTATTGCATAGGGTTTCTCATTGTTTTTCTTTTATAGATACGAAGGTGAATGCTTTTACTTCTTCTCCTGCGAGAAGGGCATTACACGTCTCCTGTCCTGCGACTATGGGTTTGCCTTCGACCCTGTTTCCGGCAAGTGCATGGATGCTGATTTAGTGCAATGCGAAACCCTGAAGGTGCCACAAAACCAGCCAATTCCTGCATAGTTCTAGACTTGCCAAATGTTGAAATAAATAATTTCATATACCTACTTTTGTTTACTTTCAGTTTTTATTAGTTTTCATTCAAATAGCAATAGCAATACGTAAACTAAGACTTATTTAATACTTACTTGACAAGGGTAGAAGCACACTGCTCACTGTCGATCAACCTGAAGAATAAATTAGATAATACCTTGTTTGCCTATAATTTTAACGGCACAAACATCCTAGCAATCCTTGAAATAGGTACAACATTGCCGTTCTCTCTGGATAGTACTCTCTGGACGAGCCATTCGCAAAAACTACAAGTACTCTAGATTACTAGACAACCACTTTAGGTACTAGTCAAACCACACTTATTGAAATAACACAACAGTATACCTACCTGTGTTGATACTGACAAATTAGGTAGACCTACAGAATTTTAAAGTAGGTAAGTAGGTTATTGTCAAAGATTTTCACTACATTATCGTTTAACTTTCAGTTTAACTTAAGGAAAAATAAATATATAGACTAAATTAATTCAAATTCAAGAAGGAAGGTAAAAAAATTCATACATATACAATATCTGGGTTGTTGCGAATCAGTACCAACATCCGCTAATGATCAGCATTAATTAAGACATCAGCATCAGCATTGATCGATGCTGATTTTCAATGGCAATGTTCGAGAAACAAAATGACCGGAAGTGGCGAGGCTTAAAACGTTGACCGCGGGCTTCACACATGATGCTACGCGCAAGCGTGTTTTCAGCATTCAGAGTGCATTTTTGTACAAATCAGGTAAACAAGCACAAACCTCCTTCCTCCCGCTACGATGAACATTGCGTAAGAGTGAAATATAGGTATTATTGCTAGTATTTTTTGGTTCATAAGCTCGAACTATGTGTTCACAAATAGGTAATAATAATAGGTAAATAGGTGGACTATTTTTTAGGTTGAATTATTTTAAGTTAGCCAAGCTCTGTGATGTTGAAAATTGCAACTGTCTACACTTAACAATTTCTAAGATAGAGCCCTGACAGATTGAAAGACAGACTGAAGACAGAAGGTCCCGTTGGTACCCTTTGGGTACCGGGTAGCCAGTAGTCCAACGGAACTCTAAACGGCATAATTTATCGAGACTTGGCTTCGAAGGAAGGACCATCTATACCATTAAAGAAGTGCAGAAAACTCGGTTTATCAGCATCAGCATACGCTGATGTGTCTAAAAATTGCAGCAGCTACAATTCTGGCGATCTGCGTAATGTAGCTGGTAGACAGTGGATGGAAAGAGCTGAGGATCGGGCTCAGTGGTGTACCTCGGGAGAGACTTATATCGAGCAATGAACTGCTATATGTTGATGATTATGATATTGATAATTAAAACCTACTTTAAAATATTCATGCCAAGATTCAAGCACAAACCTTCACACTATTACATCCGCTCGTTTAATAGTAGCTTTAAAAATACCTCGTATTCGTATTGATTTGTGCTGAACGATATCGTGCCAAGCTCCAAGGTTTTCCCATGCAGACTTTAACACCCCAGCTGTAAAGGTTGATCCTTAGTTATAGGAAATAATTATGTATATACGGAAAACTTTGTAACATAGGAATTCTATGTTACAAAGTTTTCCGTATTACGTACGGTAAACTTTGTATAAAGTTCCCATAGGTACTGATTTTGTAGGTATTTTAAATGCTAGCCCACACTTCAGAAAAAATCTTAGGTCCCACACTGTTCCAACCAAAGAGGTTGGTTTTTTTTTCTTTTTCAGCTAGAGATACAAACAAGGCTATAAATGAATTATTCATGAGTGGAAAAGTGAAAGACAATGTCATACTCACAGATATATAATAGAACTAGATTAATTCTAAAATTCACTATGCTCTAAACATAAACTCATACGGTTGCTCTATTCTTTCTTTTGTCAAATATAATTTGCTAGAAAGGGACCTTATACTTCTCTCAATGCGTTTTTTTCTTGATCGTAACAGGGCACAGAATTATAATAGTAGGAACTCGGAGCTATTGATGTGCAGTTGCGATAAAATGTTTTTATCGATATCCTACTTCAATTTGTGGATAACAGCTCTGAAACTAATTTTATGCATCGACCTAGGTAGTAGTGTCGTGCAGGAAAAACAAATACAAACATTCTAACTTTACCATTTTTCTTTTAAGTTGGATGTAGGATGCCAAAATTAATGAAAATAGGACCTAGTAGTACCTATTTAATTTTTGGGAAATACAACGATTGGGAAATACAACAAATACAAATACATTTATTTACCTATTATAATTGTGATTGTAAAGTCTGCATAAAAGCATAAAAATAGTTTACAAAATTTCAGCATCGATTCAATTCTTTCAGTTCATGGACCTAATTCTTGACCAAAAATCACAAAGAGCTAGGTAGTTTTATCCGGGTACTGTGTAGGTAGAAGCTAAGCTAGTACCTATTATCAATGTAAACTACGTAATAGATACACAATGAAATAATAAAACTTTCCTCATTAAATCTATATTTTTTTTTTATCAATTTTCTTTAAATTTATAGGACTTCCGGAAAAAGGTACACGTTTACACAGCCAAAACTACGTGAACCTAGTAGAAATACAAAATTTCGAGTGTAATAATTTATATAAAACACATATAGTGTAGGCGTACTTACTAGGAACGAGAACTAGGAGCGTGGGACCTACTTACTAGGAACGAAATCTCTGAATTAAATCACCTAAGAGGGTGAAGATGGATGAAAAAGTCTGTATTATAAAAAGTATTTCTGGAATATTTAAACTTAAAATTTGCTGACGAATCGATGTCACTGCATAAGTATAAAGAAGGCACTACACTTGGTTTTAACCTTCTCCACTTGTGGTCTATGCATATAAAACATTCGTCCTCAAAATGTCGGCAGCAGACTCTGTAGTGTTTTTTCCAACACCATCCAGCTCGCGAGATTTTATTTATCCACTTTTTTTATTTCCGGATCGCTTGGAAAACTGCAATAAATATTTTGAATGTAGGTATTGTAAGTAAACCAGACATTGAAAGTATGAATGTGTTATCGACATTATAAATCGATAATTGTCATTCATAATCACATCCCATCTCTATTACCTACTCATGTCCAACAGTATTATTCTAATGAAATATTGAAATACGGGCTAGGAGCTTGGTTATTTTTAAAGCTAAACAAATATTTTAATTATCCTGTAGTTTGTGATATCTAACACATTTCCATCTATTCATCATTCCGCAAGAGTGCCTAGTTGTACCGAGTGAAAAAATAATATCAAATAATAAATGTTTACTGATGAAAGCTAATCAGGATCCCAGAATTTATTTTTCTGTGTAACGGGATTTACACCCCAATACAGAACACGCCATCCCCAATTTATTTACAAATTTTCAAAATTTTTGCAAATTATGATTGAAAAATATATTTGATCAGACTTCAAATAAACATAACCACGGTTACAGTTAGCAAACATCACGACTGTTTTAAGAAGACAACATTCAATGGTGCAAGCAATCAAGTATTTTGACTCCTTAATTTAGTAGTGTATTCAGAACAAATAGTTATTTGGGGTGATACAATTTATTTGAAGAAGAATTATTAATTATCGTCTTTCCTTTTCTCTCTCGCTGAATTCACGCATCGAATTTATGTCATCAGCTATATGTTTCAAGGTTTTTACTTAACACTGCTTCTATGCTTTTAGTCCTCTTTCTTTGGTCATACTTTTTGGATTCGAAAATTTTGACAGCACTTTATCAACCAAAACAACATCTTATACCTAATAGTTTTCCTTAATATATTTTATTTTATTATAGTTTCAATTAAATAGTAAACATAAAAGAGTGAAGTGATCATGGTCTGATACTCTGTTCAAAAGTGGACAAATACACATTACCATAATCCAGATAATTGTAGGTAAGAAATTCCGCTCCATTACCTTGTATCTTTGTAAATACAACGCGTTTGGCTGTACAGATATATAATTATGTATCTAAGAATGTATAGCTTGTGTTACGTGTAGTGTTTGGCGTATTATAATGTAGGATTTTTGAGATTTATTAGTTTAAATATCACAGTAAATTTGTGCATTATAGTTGTGGTTAGTGATGGGTAGTGTCGATAATTCTGTTGACAAATGAGTAAAGTGCTTATAAAGGTTAGAAGTCCATTTTGGCCTACTTATAGCATTTATCCATTTTATTTTCATTATTTCGTATAGGAAATCTAAAATATAGAATATATTCTATATTTTTATTTTATTTTATATATTTTATATTTCTATATTCTCTATATTTTAGACTAACAGCCAAAATGGAAGCCTACAAAATATTCCACAGTATGCACCATATATTTTGAAAAAAGCAACGAAATTGGAACAAAAAAGGACAGTTTACTCAGTAAACCATTTCCAACCATAGATGTGCCAGTAAGTTTTGCAATTTTTCTACTATTCAATTTCTATTTTCTATAGTAAAAGAACAACAGAAGAACAACAACAGAATGTTCAAAATCTATAATTAACACCTCTTGTTGATGCAGCGCATATTTCTCGCAAAAAAGGTATGTTGTTTGTAAATACATACAAATTTTGGATCAGGTACAGCCTGTCTTTTCACGTTCTACGCCCCGCATGTCTACGTGGCTGTAATCCTCCTACTATTTTTTTTTTATTGCAGGTTATCCAGAAAGAAGAATAAATATTTTGTTACCTATATATTTAATAATTTACTTTTGGGTAAAATTAACTTGTACGCAGTAAAATTTTTGTATACATTACGTAATTAGGTACCTACTTTTTTGTTTTTGTTACCTACTTATGTAATTAGTATATTCAGGTTATGGTAGGCTGAATAAAAGTATAACGATTAATAAAGTATTTTATTATCACGTCGCTAAGTCACTCGCCAAAAATCCGTAGCACATTTATAAAAAATATAACTATGTAGGTATGGATTAGAAGGTAGAGTAAAACATCGATAAATGAAAGTCGATATGAAAATGGAACTTCACTAGTTCATCAATCATCACAGATATGCATGTGCGGTCGCATTTTGGTTGTCAATCCTAAAGTTGTTTCATTTTTGAGAACCCTCAAGTCATCTTCTAGTAATATACTAAATCTATGGTTCCAACCTGATTTTTTTGAGATATTTTTTAAATCCTATCAATTTAAAAAGTATCCCAATAAACTTGTATAATTTGTACTTATGCCCAGTTTTCAATTGCCCAGCAAATCACATTACGCGTTTTGGTTCCATTGCACCCTGTTAGGTAGATCTATAACATTTTGAGGGCTCAAAACACAGGCCCTGGGGCTACAGTCTCGACATAGTTAGCGATCGCTACCTACCGAAATTCAGTAGCAGCTCGGAAACAGATTTTCATACAAAAAATACTGCGCGCGTCGCGGTGGGCTGCGCTGATTGGTGCCGATTATTGACGTTTACGATTTTTGTCGTTAACATACCGACATACAATATCAACTCTACAATTTTTGTGAATTTCATTGCGGCCAAATATGATATCCTGTTAAGTTAACAATAACTATCGGTAACTTCTAACCTAAAAACAAATTTCCGTTATAATTTATTGTTGCAAGAACATAATATTACATTGTTCACCGAGAGGAGAAAGTGACCGATTACCGTCGAGGGTGTCGTTTGAAGCCCGAGCCGTAGGCGAGGGCTTTAAAACACCCGATATCGGGTATCGCTACACCCATTTTGATAGTTTTATTTTACTTTTCTACGAAAACTGAAACCTCAAACAACACAGAAATTGAAAATGGCGCCAAAGGCGTCTGCAATTTTCACATGTTATTTTTTCAAATTGTTTGACACCATCCAACACACAGCTAGTGGCCAGTGTCATTTTGCGAACTTGGAGATAAAAACTCACTGTAAAAACTTTTTGGCTTTTGATATTTAGGTTACCAGCGCATAGTCTTACCCAAAATTAAAAAAGAAAAACCACGTAAGAAATGGATTTTCATACACTTTTCTCTCCCGCTCAGATGCGTTTTCTCCCCGCATATTTGTTCGATATGGAATGACGTACTTTCTACCGTAAATTTGATAAAGTATCAAGGTACTTTCCGAGCAGGTGTAGTATATAAACTTATATAACTCCTTACAAACTAAAAACAATCATCATTGTTATGCGTTAATTTGTACATCATTGCAAAATATAGTTTACATACCTAGTTTATTTATATTTTTTTTATAGTAGACACAAAAGATATTTTTTTATCCATTTAAGTGGTATGTATGTGGATTGAAATTCGTCGATTAATTGAATTATGTATTTTTCAAATTTATTTTAATGTGTAACGGCTTTATAAATACTATTTTATCTATTTCGGGTCCTATTTTACCCAACTCAAGTGCATTTATTTTATCTAGGTACCTAATTTTAAGATAATGTAACTGATTAACATATGACTTTAATTTTACATAAAATATTGCCTACTTTATAACTTGGATGAAATAAATACTTATTTATCTTATCTTATCTAAATAGTAGAAACATTGAATAAAATTATTTAATAACTCTTCTTTACAGGTAAATATTTTTTCCCAATTATCGGGAAGATGTTTTTTGTGGGCTTACACTTAGCGATATATCGGTAGTTAACGAAAAAGTCGAGACTGCAGCTCCTGAGCTGCAGTTCATGACGCGGAGCGTCATGTACGAGGCCTGTAGTCAGCGTGTTAATCATATAAGAACAAAAAGTTTCCAACCAATGCACCGAAGTTGACGCGACGCATTAAAAAATCCCATACAAATTATATCTCCCTCTGTAGGTACACCGTTTCAGTAATATCTTTGAAAATATTTTATCATTTTATGTATAGTTTCAAGTTCAAGGAATGCAATTCTATAAATTCACAAAGTTTTTTTTCATATTTCACCCAACTAAGGGGTTGAATTTCAAAAAACCCCATCTTTATAATAAAACAAAATGTAACTTCCTTTCAATTTTCTACGACCAGTGGTTTAGGCTATGCGTTCTCAACAGTCTGTTATTATTATCTATATCAAGACAAAAATTCTTATTTAATTAGAGATTAATGACCTATTTCAACATATATAAATTAGTTCGTACTTTTGAAATCATTCTACTTGTTGCAGTTTGAGGAAGAACAATAACGAAGATGATTTCTTACCTTTGTTTTAGTGCAATATTCGTGGTGGCCTGTAAGTTCCTTTTAATTGTTTTAATACATAATTTCCCTATCATGTCTTTTGTAAAAGGAAAAGAAGGGACACTCCCTATTTCTTTAATGAAAGAGAAAGATTCGGGTTGCATATCTGCATGTTAATTTGCAGTGGTCGAATTCTAATTTATACACCATCCAATAGGTAACGGCCAGGCCCAGCCAGAGATCCTTCCATCAAACCCAGCTAGTTCTATCTGCACAAAAAGGAACAGCTACTTGCATCAGGATGGAAGCTGTGATTCCTACATTGAATGCCGGGTAAGTCACCTTCATTGACAGGAGTCTCACATCATCAGATGGTAGTCAAGGCCTCTCGACGCAGGAGATCACATATGCGCACTAAACGGTTCTCATTTACTTTAGCGAACTGCCAAGGATTGGAGTTTTCTGCCGGCCTAGGTGTCTTCTGGGCCTTCGTGCTCCATTTTAGGCTATGGCGTTAGGAACTTAACATCAGGTGAATTCGTGGTCAATCGAAGGTCCATCCAATGTAAAAAAAATACACAAAAGATATTTGACTGATTAACTAAAAATTCCGTCCGTAATAATCAAATGCCGTATTTATTCAACACGATATAAGGATCACTGTGACAATACAAGCTTTTTAAATTTTAAAGTGACAGCCATCGATAAGCCTAATAATAAGCATAATAAGCCCTCTGGCGAGGTAGAGTGCCGATCTGCGAAGGGCTGCTGGTAGAGGTTTGATGCGTCGAGCTCAGGGCAGGGCGCAATGGCGCTCATTAGGGGAGGCCTATGTCCAGCAGTGGACTGCTATAGGCTGATGATGATGAACCATCGATACAATACCTACTGTTACTATCACCGATACCAATCACAAGATAGGATAGTAAAATAATTTAATTGATCCAAACTCTTTGATCATTTAAAATATTTTTTTGATCCAAACGTGATCCAATCTCTTTGATCAATCTTTGATAGACTGATCACTACCAAACCGAGATGAATTGGAGAACTATAACGCTCCTTCCTGCCTCCTACGTATGAATTAGTGCCAAACTCTAGTGTCGAAGTTTTTAGGGCCGGAACAAAACGGTCACCCATCCAAGTAGTGATCGGGCGGAGTGGTGCTTAACGAAGGTGATCTGCTAAAAACACCGAAGTAAGCCTCGAGCACTGATACTATACCATCTCTCCTAATATTAATTCCTGAATATAAGTTTCATATTATCAACTGTAACGTCCAATCTAACATCATCATCATCATCAACAACCTAAAGAAGTCCACTGCTGAACATAAGTCTCCCCCAAGGAATTCCACGAAGAACCATATTGAGCCCTCTCCATCCACCGATTACCTGGTATACCGTTGTCGTAATAATCTAACATAATAAAACATGTTCAATTCAATTCAATTCAATCTTGTATAAAGCAAACTAATAATAAATCGAATAAAACTAATTCGAAGTTTATTCCCAAGTACATAAGTACAATCTATCTCGTGATTATTTTCAAAATTTTATTTTATTTAATATGGGCCAGCTCTTGACCTCGAGGCTTGCATAGGCAAGGATGAGGTCGACGATGGGTCGAGCTTTCCCAGAAGATGCCTATCAACCCTCTTTTGGAAGCCGTTAGGGTCGTAAGTCAATGGAAAAACAGACGCTGGCAGCTGATTCCATATTTTAGCAATGCGCATTATAAATGATGTTTGGAAGCGCTTACTCCTGTTAAATGGAATATCAATTATTGATATTCCATTACTTGATTCTTAATGATGTTCCTTAACTACATTAATTGAGGTACCTGAACATAATATTGTTGATGATCAGGACTTCCAAGCTACCAGGCACCTGTGTCCTGAAGGTCTGAACTACAACCCGAGAGCCAAGTGGCCGGAATATCCTTGCGGATACCCCAAAGATGCCCCGTGTCTGGACCGTGGTGCTACACGTAAGTATACCTCAACTGTGCTAACTGTAACTATGATGTTCACTAAGAGTCAGGTCAAATATTCCTCTCTAGATATTATACGTACTAAAATATCTTAAGATTTGGTGGCCTTACTCATAAAAATCTGTCAAAAGAAAACCGATGCTTAGAGTTCATAGTGACTGATATCTTTGATATCTCTTACAGTTGGATATTGACAAACAATGACAGAGCTAACTTTATGCAAAAGTTAAGTTTGAGTAGCGTTTAGAAGTATGCCGATCTTTAAATGAATAAGACATAGCTAAACTGTTTTTAGAGGGATAATAAGAAGAAAGATGAGCTTTTTTATTATGATCATCAACACAACGACCTTTCAACACAACGAACAATTCTCTGGAAAAGATCGCTTTCTGCAATAAGACCAAACATTAAGTTACAATTGAATATGTTACTTTTCTTATTTTTCTCGGTGAATATTAATATCCATGAATAAATTCCTTTTGACAACCATATAGTTAGTTTCACGTGTCCCTCTGTCTGTTATCAAATCTTGCAAGTTACATTTGACACATCGGTTGTTTTACCGGTTCCCGATTGAGCTGAAATGTTACGCGTATATGCATTGATATAATGAAAATGAAAATGAAAAAATATTTATTTCTGTAACCAAATACAATATAAAAATAACAAGGTTGAGGCTCTCTTTTAAGTATAATAATACTTGTGTTAGAGAACCCCGCTCTTTCATATCCATATTTTTAGGTTATAGGTAGGTACTAATGTATATTATATATATATATATATATATATATTTTTATTGTCTATAAACTAACGAAACTTAATACTTATAATGATAGGAATAAAGTGTATTATGAGCTTACTATTTATAAAATAACGTTTTAGAAATACGTATAGGTATTTTATTTAGACAAAAAGTAGTTTTTTTTTTTTTTTTAAGTTTACTAGAGGTTTATTGTGATTCATGTATAAATGAGTGAATGTGTGTGTGTGTTTGAGTGTGTGAATGTAGGTGGGTTATCCTGTTCCCCCAGCCTCTAAATAGTCTGGTTATCACAGGTAATACTGTGATATAATACTGTGACTATCGTAACGTGTATATCGCATTATGCCAGTTATGCGCATTATTGTGATAATACGGAGCTGATATGATGATAGAGCTAGAAGGTGGGAAGTTTGTTTCGTCCTATCGAGTGCTTTGTCTTCAGATGGTATCCAGGATCTGATGATGGAGCTAGAGGATGGCCATAGGAACTCCGGTATAAAATGACATAGCCCATCGAGTTTTAGCTCGTATGATTCGTCTTGACGAGTACTTTGTATCTAGATGGTATCCAGGGTCTGATGATGGCGCTGGAAGGTAGCCATAAAGCTTGTTGAAAAACTAAATAAATTGAATACTGGTTCGTGAGTAAAGTATGTCGTACATATTTTAAAATTAAGTGGTAATTCGTTTTTGCAGAGCCAGCTAAGCCTACCGCTGAATGCCCTCACCAGTACGGCGTCTTCCCCTCACTGAAGACCACCCCAGACCGCTGCGGTGACTACAGAATGTGCGTTGAAGGTCGCGCCTACCAGATGTCCTGCCCTGTTGGGCTTGCCTTTAACGAAGTGTCTGAGCAGTGCGATTGGCCCGATCGAGTTTCTAGCTGCAATGTTGACGGTTTGTAATACTTAAATCTAGGTGTGAAATTATCATATACTGCTAATATTATAAAAGCGAAAGTTTGTGTTTGAGTAAGTAAAGCGTGAAGTTTTTGTCCGTCCTTCACGCCAAAACTGGGCATAAGATACAGGCATAAATATTTTTTTGTGCTACAGAATACACAAAAGAAAAAGGAGAGAAAATATAACATAAAACGTAGCTGTAGTATAGGTGATTGTGAAGGGCTTATCTGGGGATGTACTACCGGCATGTCTATTTCTGCCGTGAAGCAGCATCGCTGCGTGGGTGCCGGTGACATTACAGGCACATGAGCTTTAACACCTTCATACCTCAAGTTGATAGACGCATTGCGTTGCATCGTAGGGTACATTCTAAACGCGTGACCTACAAAGCCATACTTTGTTATAGGTAATGGTTACCACTTAGTCCTCTACCTTTTTAGCATTTAGCAGCAGAAGCTGGTATTCTGCCGGACGACTGACCGGATCGAGCTTAAATTTTACATATATGCATTTCTAGACTACGATGACGACCTGAAATAACATTTAGACTTATTATCCGAGCGAGCTTACCCGTGGGCAGAAGCTTGTTGTAAAAATGTACCTTAAAAGTAAGAGAACGCAAAAGCTTATAAGTATTTCAGATATCAACGTTATTGTTTCAGATTTCCTTGGATTCAAATGTCCAGCTCCTCCTCTAGACGCTGATGGACAACCCCTTGATACTGTCCAGAACTACAAGTAAGTTTATTCATAGAGTTATACACAAGGCACTTTGTAGTAATTAAGCCCAATGGACATGCCTTCTTCTTTTAGCTGGCTAATTTGGGAGTGGAATAGAACCTAACTCACATAGACATAGATTCACATTTGACGACCTCTGTGGTGCAGTACATTTTTTAGGGGGTGGTATTTTTAAAGGGTCAGCAACGCGCATGTGATAGTTTTAATTTAATAATGTTACAGGCGCCCATAGGCCACGGGTACCGCTTACCATCAGGAGGACCGAACGCCTGTTTGCTAACTTCGTAGTTTAAAAAAAAATACAAATTTTGATATGTTCTGTAAATATTTTTCTCGCGTCTGGGTGTTTTCTAAGTATAATATGTACGTATTACACATATATAATATGTACGTATTATACATTTATTAAATTATATAAGTAGTACCTATATTAGCTATGTAGTTCCTATAACACCAGCTCTTCTTCGTTTGGGGTACATTCATAGCTGTGTGAGAGTGTCCAGTTTAAAGAGCGTCCTCCTTTGCACCAAAGCAACCAAAGAGTATATAAACTTTTTTGTGTTCTTTTCACAGGGTTTCCACAAAAGTTCAAAATGTTTTCCTTTTACAGATACGAAGGCGATTGCTATTACTTCTTCTCGTGCGAGAAGGGCCGTGCTCGTCTCCTGTCCTGCGACTATGGGTTCGCATTCGACCCTGTGTCAGCCAAGTGCGTGGATGCTGATTTAGTGCAATGCCAGCTTAACGAGGCCGTGCCACGAAATTAGCCAACAGTTGCTTTGTTTTAAACTAATGTTGAATTTAATATTTCTGTTATAGTTTAATATTTGTATTGTCTTTCTATAGCTTTTGTTTCTCATGCCTAATTTTAGACTCATCATTCATCAATAACAATAAATAATAATAGATATATAACAATAATAAATCATTTACTAACTAGAAACAGAATCTATTAGAAACAGAAATATAAACCTACTTATGAAAATTATTTCTTTTCATATTCAGATCACAAATATTGTTAATGATATTTCCTAAGATCTTTAGAAAATATGTTAGAGATGCATGAAAATGTTGTTATTTTTACTAGTATTATGAAATTCTTTTTTATTGAAACCTAGTTATTTTTTGGTCCATCTTGGGTTCTTAAATACAATGGTAAGAGTGAGACAGAGCTGGGCGTGATACTGCTTTCCTGCAACACAGTGTTCAACTAACGCAGGAGACAGTCTTATCTTATACTGAAATTATTTTTAAAACTAATGTTGAATAAACAATTTGTATTTGTAAAACTTTTTGTATTATTATTAGTAAATCTCTTAAATCGGCTGTAATGAAATATGCCTTAGCAGTGAGTAGTTTTAGATTAATTTTATTTTATACAATTTAGTATGAGTAGGTACCTACTTGGTAACTATACCTGTACCTAGGTATCCTAATTGTAACTAAAAGATGTAAACTCACGATGTAAATGCACGATTATCTAACAGAAATTAGTAAAATATAATTATTGAAAAATGACGTAATAACGTAATTACTAACAATTGAATTCGAATTATAGTATGAAAATAGGCGTTCTAATTTCAAATTTCGAACAGAACAGGCTAACTGAATTGAGATATGGAATAAAAGATAAAGATAAAACATAATCAACAAAATAAAATAGTCTAGGTGATTATTATGCTAGGATAAGAAATATTATAATGTAGATGCTGAAGGCTTTTAAAATCAAACATTATGTGTTATCGTTGGACCTCACACTACACCGAGCCTGTATCGTGAGGATCAAGTTAACGATTACCAGAAATATTATGATTTAGTCTCAGTACAACATTTAATCTTAAATCTATTTCGACATTTTAACATATTAAATGGTGGGAGACCGCCAAAGACAGGGATGTGTAGAAGAGTTTGGGGGAGGCCTTTGCCCAGCAGTGGGCAAGTTGCAGTTTTTTTTTTTTTTAATTTTAACTATTTTAAAATTTATCAACTTTTTGTATTCTATTCTGAGAGAGTTCAGTTAGAAAAAAATAGATAGATAGATATTGCACTGAGATAGACAAAAATAGGTAATTATAATACTTGGTATTTATTTTTAGACCACTTGGAACTCCGTACAGGAAGTTTATTATTAGCTAATGGGACAGCATTAAATAGCAGTGTATTTCTTTAAGCCAATACAAAAGACATGAACGCGCTACTCTAATTTTACAATAAGCTACGTCTCCCTCTACCTGTAGGTATCTTACCAGGTAGGAGATTGCTTATTATGACCGCAATTAGAGAACGGTTGCTGACGGAATGAAAGAGAAAAATATCTAAAAGTCAGAACTGAACAGAAATAAGCATCTGCATTCTACAGCATGATAGGATAATCAACCTATTCCATCATCAACTGGGGGTCGCAATTACTGGCTGTATAATTTCCAGTTGATATTTTTTAAAATACTTATGACTTCTCAGATTACCTACATAATAATAATAATAATAATAATAAGTCGTTTCAGTGAACGGTCTGATAGCGAAGAGCCTTGACCAATACCTTAAGAGGCTCTCGCTAGGCAGCTGGATCAAGGGTCAGATACAGAAGGCGGCTCTCCTGGACTCGGCACGCATTGTGCGGAGGTTCCTCTCTCTGCAGCCCTAACCACCGACCGTTTGAGCCTTGCCCCGCGGTCGGTGGTCCACCATTTTGGATATATTTTTTACTATAATGTTTTTTTTTTATATTATTTTTGTACATAGTAGATTAATAATGTTTTAAATTTTATAGTAAAAAATGTATTTTTTATGAGTTTTAAAATGAATAAAGTGTCATAATAATAATAATAATAATAAAAAAAAAAAAAAAAACTTCACCGCTGACACACGCTTTTTCTCTAATATTTTACCAAAATTTATTTTATATTGCTTTTCCCGATTCATACCGTATCCTCAACAGTTTTAAACCAGTAATACAACCTATTTTCACTTTATTTTTGACATAAAGGCACAAATGCCACAATGAAAAAACCATCATAACATGTTGACCAGAGGAAAAGCACGAGCGGCTACATATGAAGCACACCAAACATCTGCGCCTGTTCCGTCAAGCTCCACATCGTCGTCCGGGGATGAGGTATTCGCCACCCCCCCGGACACCAGCGCGTCGAGCGACGAGAGCAGGCCGCCGTCGCCTCCGCCGCCGCGACCACCTGTGCGGCGTGGGCGGCCCCCGCTGTCGGCCGGCTTGGGGTCTGCGGGACAGTCTGCCCCGCGTCCGACCCCCGCCACCACCAGCAATGTGCGCATTCGCATGAAGTGGACAGAAGAAATAAATAGAAACGTCATGCGCGCATATTATAGGGCTACAGACGGAGGAACTAACCGCACCGCGTACATTGCCCGGATGCTGCCTCTGTTTCAGGTACTTGAACCAGCTGTAACTGTTACTGCACAACGGCTATCGGATCAGGTACGAGCCATCCAACGATTAAAATTGTTGGATGATTCGGTACTTGACCGGCTTCGCGCTGAAAGTGCTCAAGTAGCTGACCACTCGCAGCGGGTCCCGGCTGCCACGTCGACGGTTACGACAACTTCGATACCTGTGACGACGCAGCCGGACCCCGCTGCTGACGACGTCAACAACGAGAACACCAGCGTGACAAACCAGGTAAATGAGCAGTTGAGGAGGACTTTGGAGGATACGATTTTATCGTACCGGTCCGCACCTCTCGATGAAAGACCGCGTTTGCCACGCTTGCCCACTCACAGACGAAACTTGGCTCTAATGGAGGCCTTGAATCCTTTGCTGGTTCCTTATCTAGAGACTAGCGAAGGTCTAGCCGATACCCATTCGATCCTTTACTGCGGAGCCGTGGCTGCGTGTCGTGTTGCTCGTGTCAAGTTCCCCAACTCCACGCGAGCACCACGACCTGTCAACCAAACTCCAGCTTGGCAAGTACGGGTCGAACGGCGGATCGGTAAATTCAGGACCCTCATTGCAAAGCTAAGTTGCTTCAGAGGGGGCAATACCCGCCCTCGAGTGATGCGTTTTGTAACACAGGCCTTTTCTGGGACCGATATTCGGCCTCACGATTATATGGCCTGTGTCACAGAACGCATTGACTTTCTGAAGCAGAAAATCTCTGCATGGGCAAGCCGCATTCGTCGGTATCGAGAACGTGTGGACCGATATTGGCAGAATCGAAACTTCCAAAGTGACCAGAGGAAGGTGTACCGAAACTGGGAGAAACCTGACCAATGTGTGATGGACGGGCGTGTACCGGATGCGGATGCCATGAATAATTTCTGGCGCAGCATCTGGTCTGTGCCCATCCAACACACGGAGGGAGATTGGATGGATGTGGTGAGTAGAGAGTGTGAATCTATCGAAACCATGGGACCTGTAGAGATTAGCCCCATAGATGTCAGATTTGCAATCCGTTCGGCCCATAACTGGAAAAGTCCTGGACCGGACGGGTTGCATAACTTCTGGCTGAAGTGGTTTCGGTGTTCACACTCTGTACTCGCCACACAATTTCAAGAAGCCCTCGAGCTTGGGTCTCTCCCAAGTTTCATGACGACAGGAGTCACCTTCCTGGTCCACAAATCTGGTAGTACCGCGGAAGCAAAGAACTACAGACCCATCACGTGCTTACCTACCATTTACAAGCTCCTTACGTCCATTCTGAGCATAAAAATTAATGCGCACATAGTTGCAAATAATATTTTGGCTCCGGCTCAGAATGGATGTAGGGTTGGGTCCCGCGGTACTAAGGAGCTCCTCCTCATTGACATGACCATTAGCCAGCAGATCAGGCGCAGCAAAGGGAACCTCTCCGCTGCATGGATAGACTACAAGAAGGCGTATGATTCAGTGCCTCATACATGGCTGGGGAGGATCTTGGAGTTGTATAAAATTGATGCAACATTGAGATCCTTCTTAGGTATATGCATGAGACAGTGGATCACAGTTCTTCGTCATCCAGGTAGCGCACGGGATCCCTCTGCTCCGCAAGATCTGATTCGCATAGAGCGGGGTATTTTCCAGGGCGACAGTCTGAGTCCCCTATGGTTCTGCCTGGCACTGAATCCTCTTAGTACTCTGCTAAAGGATTCAGGGCTAGGCTATCGACTTCGGAGAGAGGGTGATATCGTTTCTCACCTGCTGTACATGGATGACCTCAAACTTTTTGCGCCAAGAAAACCAGAACTGCTGACTCTGTTGAATATCACACAGATATTCAGCAATGCCATCAGCATGGAGTTCGGTGTCGAGAAGTGTGCGGTCATGCAAGTACGGCGGGGGAAAGTTGTAAATACTACAAACTTACAGCTCTCCGATACGATATCCCTCAGATCTCTTTCCGATATCGAAACCTACAAATATCTCGGTATGTCAGAAGCGTTAGGTATAGTAGACAGAGACATAAAACAGTCGGTGAAGGAGCGATTCTTTTGCCGCCTTACTAAAGTACTCAATAGTCTTTTGTCGGGTGGTAACAAGGTTCGAGCCTTCAACGGCTGGGTTATGCCTCTGCTCATCTATACTTTTGGCATATTGAAATGGACTCAGACTGAACTTGACGCCCTTGACTGTAAGGTTCGTCAACTTCTTACGACACACAGAATGCGACATCCACGCTCGTCGGTAATGAGGATGTACATCCCGCGGAAATGTGGGGGCCGCGGCTTTTTAAATGCCAAGACCCTCCATAACCACGAGGTGTGCAAGCTCAGAGAATACTTCCTCCATGCCGACAGTGAGATGCATCGTGATGTCGTAGCAGTTGACAAGAACCTTACCCCGCTCTCACTGGCTAAGGAGAACTGGCACAAACCTACGGTGCTGAGTGCCCTCGACCGCAAGGTGGTATGGGAGAGTAAGGAGCTGCACGGACGGTTCTATAAAGCCCTTACAGGGCCTGATGTAGACCTACTCGCATCCGTGAACTGGCTACGTTTCGGTGACCTCTTTGGGGAAACTGAAGGTTTTGTCTGTGCGATTATGGATGAGGTAATAAAGACGAACAACTACCGAAAGTATATCATGAAGGATGGAACCGTTGACATTTGCAGAGCTTGTCATCGTCCCGGTGAATCCCTCAGACATATACTTTCGGGTTGTTCGCACCTCGCTAACACTGAATACTTGCACAGACATAACCAAGTAGCAAAGATCATCCATCAGCAGCTTGCTCTCCAATACGACCTTGTCGGTTCAGAGGTTCCGTACTATAAGTACGCACCGGTACCGGTTCTCGAAAATGGTCGTGCTACGCTCTACTGGGACCGCTCTATCATCACGGACAGGACTATTCTTGCGAATAAACCTGATATCGTCTTGGTAGACCGGTCGGAACGCCGGGCGATACTTGTTGACATCACCATCCCGCATGACGCTAATCTCGTGAAGGCCGAGAAGGACAAGCTTAGCAAGTACCTTGACTTGGCACACGAGATTACCGCTATGTGGGATGTCGACTCAACAATTATCGTTCCGATAGTCGTTTCAGTGAACGGTCTGATAGCGAAGAGCCTTGACCAATATCTTAAGAGGCTCTCGCTAGGCAGCTGGATCAAGGGTCAGATACAGAAGGCGGCTCTCCTGGACTCGGCACGCATTGTGCGGAGGTTCCTCTCTCTGCAGCCCTAGCCACCGACCGTTTGAGCCCTGCCCCGCGGTCGATGGTCTCCCGTTTTGATACATTTTTTACTATAATGTTTTTGATATTTATTTATGTACATAAGTAGTATTAAGTATAATAGTAAAAAATGTATTTTAGACGAGTTTACAATTGAATAAAGTGTAATAATAATAATAATAATATAAACTTTATTTCAGGCTACAATAGAATAAATACAGATGGTGTTTTACTTATCCTACGGCCCATATACATATATACCTTATAGACTAACATACATATTAATAAAACTATAATTAAAACACAAATCATTATTATTTGCCACGTAATATATACATAGAAAGACAGAAATGACATAGAAAGTTTTAGGAGGTACCTACCTCCTAAACCTACATGTACATATCTACTGTCATAAGTTTGAGCATGGCCGTCTATGACAAGAGAAGTTTAGATAAATGGAGATCGGTGATTGGTAGCAAATTTTGTTAGGTACGATAGAGGGGTTCCAAATAAGGTAGGTAGCTAACAAATTTACGAAGCAGCTTTTGGAAGCTACATTTATTGAAATCTTATTAAAGTTTCTATACATATCATATCATTGAACGATCTGATTTTGCATGCATATTAATTTATTGTTTTAAATTGAAATTGAAATTGAATATTTTATAAGTATGTACCAGCCTACCATTTATGTCTCAATAAAGTTTATTATAATTAGAGACGGCTAAAGCTCTTTATCTGTCTCTTCATCGACCGTTCAATGCTTAAAGAGTACACAAAGACCTAACCTCTATCTTCGGAACCCAAAACATATTTCATCTGCCCGTAGTGCAAACTTTTGTATTTAACAAACTGTGCTCTGGCGGCTGGTAGCAGCCAGTTGACGGCATAGCGCAGTCGAAGACGTAAAGTACTTAGCCACCAACGGGCTGGTGTTGTTTTTGTTGAAAATTAATTTGTGTAGAAGAAAAGCTCTTGGTGAAGGGTTCATCCGTGGATGTACCACCACCATATTATACATTTCTCTGGTGAAGCAGCATTGCTGTATGTTTCGGTTTGAAGGGTGTTGGTGCACAACGATCATCTCCTCGCCTGCTTCAAGTTGATAGACACCGGGCTCACGTTCCAAACATGCATGTCCTACGGTGCAATACTTTGGTTATACTTACCTTATTATAACCTCACCTTAGCCTTACTTGGTGTTACAAGGTGTGCTTGTTCCATTTCCAATTATAATTTAAAAAGAATAGGCTAGACGACTGAAAAATTCTAATTAGTCCGTTATTTACATATCCGAAAAATATTGGACACGTATTTTTTTCTTTTGTCAATTAAACAAAAAATAACAAAGATATAGTGCGTTAAAGTTCCGCGCGACGTCACGATATAGTAAATTTTTTACCTAGGCGTGACGTCGGGAGCCCCCACTCCCGAACTGTCACGTTGTTTATCTCCGTCAATTTCTATTGATGCGATAAATAAAAAAATACGTGTCCAGTATTTTTTGTTGATCTAACTGACGGACAAATTAGAATTATTATTTTTTGACCCAGTCGCCTACTAGGAATCAGACTATTAGATGTTCTCATCAGTTTCTATTAAGTACTAGCTGACCTGCCCGCAACTTCGTTTGCATGTATACTTGCTGTACGAAATATACTATTTGATCTATTGTTATACCTACCAAATATACATTAAAAAATCATAAAAATCGGTCGAGTCGAGCCGTTCCAGAAGAGTTCGACCACAAACACCGTGACACGATATTTTATAAGAATAAGAACTCCAAAAAAGCAACGGAACCGTTGCGTAACCCAGATCTACCAGGGAAGGAATAAAGAAATGAGTGTATTTCGAAAGCTAGGTAACGGGGAACACCGAATAAAAATTTCACTAGTTCGATAGCCCGATTTACTGACACTAGAGTCTAGACCGATTCATTCGATAAAAAAATCACGACTGCTCGAATTTTTTTATTAGGTACTACTAGCCCGTTCCGGCTTCGCACGGGTTTTAGTAAGGATCCCTAATCTTTTCTAGCAATAAATATAGCCTATGTTACTAAGGGTAAATGTAGCTTTCCAAGTGAAGAGTTTTTGAAATCGGCACAGTAGTTTTTGAGTTGATTCATTATATTACACACACACAAAAATAAAATAAAAATCCTCTTTATAATATTATATTATAGTGTAGATGTAGATGAAAGTATCTCAGAACAAATAATCACAAACAAATAACCTCCAACGTTTATTATGTCTTACCATCGCATCTATCAAGTGATTTCTCGATAAGTCTTACAGAGCTTGTAGAACACAAGTAGATTATTGTCTTGCCTTTGGAGAATGCCGCTTGATGTATGGCGCTCGGTACCAAGACTAAAGTGGATGCGTCAAAAATATCTCCAATAAGTTTTTAGTCGATTCTACTGTCAAAATAATTAAAAATGAGGATTATTGCCATAGTAACACTTTACATTAATGTTTGTTGCCATAGTAACGTGAATATCATTGGTTCTTGCAGTCTAATGGCGGCATGCGGCGGAAACCAAATCAACAAAATATTTTTTTACTTGGTTATTAATTCCGTCAGTGTGTAAAACTAAAGAAAATGTTAATGCCATTTATTAAATATAATATAATTTTATGGCAAACGTTCGGTTTTGACGCAATTGGTACGGGTTCTCGGCATTCTCCTTTCTCTTGCCGGAAGGGTCAAAAAGCCTGTACTGAAGTCAATACAGGCAATAGGTAACCTAGTGTTGTGGTATTGTAAAGAATTCGCTAGATTATGATGATAATTTGGTGTAGGTTTCTGTCAATGATGATGTATGAAACCACTGTTTAATTATAATATGTTTGTAATGAAAGAAGCAATAAGCAGTCCATGCGGAAAACCACAAACAGCAATATAAATTATCACCTCTTTATCAGTTAACAGTTAACTTTCTGTGGGAATATAACAATTAAAGCCTAACAAGAAATAAAAATTAGCATCTTAGGCGAGTAGGTACTTTTAATTATACCACTTATCGTACCTTTAAAAGGGCATTTTATCAAAATTTAACACACTCACAAAGTCGCGGTGACAATGATAGGAACTAAACTATTCTTATTAACATACGTGGTGTACGGTAAGTGCTCAAAAATCCTGAAAACATAATTCTTATTGAGAGTACTTTTAATAGAATGAAATACTTTTTTACAGCTTCAGGCCAAGGCTTAACGTACTATGGAAGCTCCAACGTTCGGACTCAGGGCAGGCTGCCTCCACGGCCCCTGAGCCCATACAGACCTACATACTCACCCAATGCAGGCCCGAGCCCAGTATACAACCCTCAACCCATCTACCAACCTTCCCAACCTCTTCAGCCTGTCCAGCCTTCTGGTCTTCGACCCCAGCCATCTCCTATTAGAAGACCACCTACACTCGGTTACGGGCCAACTGTTCCGGCTACACCTGTATATTATAATCCTAAGCCAAAGCCTTCACCTGCACCTGAACCAACATCAGCTGCTCCAGAAATTCCTCCCCAACCAGTATATTCCCCCATTCCTCCACAACCTGCCATGCCACTACAATCCACTCCTCGGCCAATAAATGACTACCCAAGGCCCCTCCCACCATGGAGTTGGCAACCGATACGGACAACAGAAGCTCCTGCCGCAATAATAATTGGAGAAAACTCTTCTCCATCAGGTGACGCTCCAACCTCATCTGCACCTCCAAGCACTGGTCCAAATGCCAATATTGTTAAACCTCCAAATGAACGCACTTCTTTGCCGGTTGAAAAACTAACAGCTGCGTTAGCACCTACTCCGGAAACTACTTCTTCCCCATCAACTCCCAAAGTTTTAGAACCCATAGAAATCAATCCAAATCCAGAACCTGTGCCAGAACCATCCACACCTGAACCTTTACCAGCAGTTGAGATTCCAATTCCACCAGCTTCTCAGCCACCGCAACCAGAAAAGCCGGTCTCAGAAGAGCCTTTATCAGATCCAATCCCAGAGACAACAACGGCTTCATACCCAATCCCTCGGCCATTACCACCGTTGGACTCAAGGCCTTTGTCGGTACCAGTGCCAGCTATCACCCCTGAACCTCAACCATTACTACCCAAGCCCGTTCCTGCGCAGCCTACTGTACAACCGGAGATCACCCCTACTGAACCAATACCACCTCCAGCGTCAATCCCACCTATAGCCTCAGTGCCTGAGATTCCTAACATACCAAGCTATCAACCTGTTCAACCCACTACGATAAACTATCAACCGAATCCTTTACCAACTAGACCTTTACCAGCAACTCAACCTCCTGCAGTCCAGCCAAGCTATCCTATGCAACCTCCGATATCAGGTCCATTGCTTGAACCCAGCACAGCCCAGCCTCCGATACCAAGCTATCCAGTGGCACTTCCAACGCCGGCCACAACAGAACCAACCGATGATGTTCTGTCAATTATACCATTAAATGACTTCCAATGCAACAGAGGCAACGCTTATTACACCATTATCAATGTGTGTGATGAATACATTGAATGCCAGGTAAGTTTTGATGAGTATAAACATCATATAAAATGCTTTGACTGCTGACTGCAAGACATGTGCATGTACATGTACATAAATGGTTCAGACCTCGTACCACGGAATGCTAGCCAACCTAACCGGCACATGGTACACTCTGCTAACTAACAATTGAAGACCGGTTCATTACGGCATAGCGCAGCCTACCTAACACCGGCACAGCTAAATTTCCTGGCAGCTAAATTACCTCGGGAGGTATGTCTAGCTGTCGACTAAAATTAGGCTGGTGGTGAATGCAAAAAGTGATGTGCAAGTATATACATACATACATAAGGTCACGCCTTTTTCCCAGAGGTGTAGGCAGAGCTCACGGGTCTCCACTTGCTAATGTGTTTAATATTTATATTTAATATTCTATATTACCTACTAACTACTTGATGTGCAAGTAGTTAGTAGGTAATATAGAAATGCCGCTTCCTCAGTGGGTGCTATAAAACTTGGCAAAGTAAATCAAGATTTACGGTGAATATTTTCAGTGACAATCAATAATTGTTCCAGGGTCAACGGGCGTATAGGCACACTTGTCCTGACGGGCTGTATTTCAATCCTCGAGCAACGTATCCGTCATACCCTTGCACGTATCCATCCGAAGTGCAATGTGAAAGTACCTCCTCAAAACGTAAGAAGTATACCAATCTAAGCCCATTTTTTTTCAAATTCCTTGCCACAAAGTACCAGTGCAGATGTTCCAAAATGGCCGTGCGCTGACGGTTTCATTCCAGCTAAAAACTTGAGGCCACTCCATTTCCTCTCCTCTCATAGTTGTCGTAAAATGCTTATCACCAATAGATATTGTGATTACCAAACCTTAGGTATGCATAACGTGACGATATAACCTCCCAAATAAAGTGAAGCTCATGTTCTGTTTTTATAAAAGCTTACAACATTAAATTGTATGTTTTCACAGAGACTCCGCGCCCAACAAACGAGTGTCCTAACCAGTACGGTTTCTTTGCGCTATCCGGAGGAGACTGCAGCAAATACATCATGTGCCAGGAAGGGACAGCTACAATCATGAACTGCCCGTATGGACTGGTGTTCAATGAACGACTCAGCAGTTGTGACTGGCCAGAAAATGTACCACAATGCAACCTTTCAGGTGAATGTCATTATTTTTCTCCAAAAAAGACGTATGCTTAGCAATGATGTCGTATGCCATTTAGTACAACTAATACGTCTAATTGTTGAGAACATGAATTAAATTCAAGTTACTTAGGTATCTACCTACTTTTTTTGCAGTTTTCAAGGACTTCACTTGCCCAATCCCACCAGCGGATGATCCAGAACTCCTGACTAAATACAGGTAAAAGATACGAAAATGGTAATAATGCGAACCTATCTGCTTTGTTTACCTTCCTTCGTCTTATTCGGATACACTTGTCAGAGTCGTCGAGATTCTATAATCACGACCACTGACAAGAGTATCAAACTCTACCTCTATAGGTCGAGTTTGAATGGCGGCTCTTGCAACTTGCCTCCAGCGAGACCTTTAGGTACCTAGCTTAAAGGGAACATTCGGTCATATTGGCTTGAGTGATAGATTTTATAAGGCCTGACCATCATGTGGGAGAACAGCCTTGCTACCTGTGGCCCCCGTCTTGTACTACCAGGCGTTGCATTTGAGTCTTCGTTGCCTGTTACATGTCCAAAAAACTTAAGCAGGTAGTATTATGTATTCGATTATGGTCTTAAGTACCTTCTTATGCTCTTGTACATGTAACCCCCAACAAAGACCATAATACAGTACATTAGGAAATTAATGGATACTTATATTTACATTTTTAGGTACGGAAATGCGTGCAAAACATATGTTGCATGCCAGCGCGGTCATCCACGCTTGCTGACATGTGACGCAGGCTTGTCTTTTGATGAGAACTCGCAAGTTTGCATTGACTCAGACCTCGTTGCAGATTGTACATAAATCTTAATTTCTAAAAAAACAACTAAATTAACATAGACTTATTAAAGTTAGTTACACCTATAACGCTCATTCCTTGTTTTTAATCAATGTTAGCTACCTAAGTAATTATAAAATATTATATTAATACCTACCAACCATATACTTTATTAGTGTTTTTTTTTCACTTTACTATTATTTAGTTGACCCGCCTGCAACTACCTGTATTTTATTACCCGGTTAAAGGGTTCTTATAGTGGTTCATATGGGCCTCTTTCAATATCCTCTTTTAACATCACAATAAACTATTTGCTGGTTAAAGTTATAAATTTCTGGGTGAATTTGTCACATAAACCGCCAATTATCATACTTTGTTGTACCTACCTAATTGAGAATGGTAAAAGAGGCCTTTATTCATAGATAAGATAACATCAGATTTAATAGGTAAATCACATTCGTAACAGTTGTAGGTCCATCATCATCATCAGCCTATAGCAGTCCACTGCTGGACATAGGCCTCCCCTAATGAGCGCCATTGCGCCCTGTTTTGAGCTCGACGCATCCAGCTTCTACCAGCAGCCTTTCGCACATCGTCACTCCACCTGGCCGGAGGGCGTCCTACATTACGTTTGCCTAGCCGCGTCGGTTCTTCGGCAGATAGGTAGGTTGTAGGTTCATAAGGAGAGCAATATAGCATTAAAAAGTAGCCACTGTGCTCTAAAGTCGTTCAATCTGTCAATCATTATTTATTCGCATGAATTTAACTATTTAAACAAGTTCCTTCAGAGTTTAATTAAAGTAAAAGCAGTGTTACCTACGTACACAGGCGTCCTATTGAAACACGAGCGCAACGAATGGTCCTATAGCTAATTCCGCCAGCGAGGGAGCTAACACGGTAGAATAACACCAATTGCCAATGGCTTGAGTTTGAAAAACATACCAAAGTTTGCGTTGACTATATTTTTGTATGATGTATGCATTAGTAACAATATATATCAATGGATGTATGATTTTGATGAATTTTGTATGCTAAATGGACCAGCGCCCCTAGCGGGAAGTTTGTAAAACTCTGAAATGTCCTTAAAAATACCACAGATATAGAAGAGAAGTAGATGAAGTCTTAAAATTCTCTATGTTCTGAACATGAACTCATACGGCTGATCTCAACTTTCTTATGTCCAATATCATCAGTTAGAAAGTGACGCATACATATATCAATGCGACTTCAAATGAGATCAAAAAGTTAATCGTACCAGGGCGATTGAACAAAACTCTATAGAAATGCCCTGGTACGAAGTCACAGCAATCGCATTGAGATAAAGTATGCATCCCTTTCTAGCAAATGATATATGGACATAAGAAAGTAGACATCAAACGTTGATGATGAAGTGTCGACGTTCAGAACATAGTGAATTTTAAGACTTCATCTAGTTCTCTTCTATAAATAAATAAATAATAAAATAAATAAATAATGCGGGACGTAATCACACGACATCATGTAACCCCAATCTAAGCAGAGCCTATTAATAATGGGAACTTACTAATTATGGGAACCACAGGATTAACTGATACTTACTACATAGATATATCTATTTTTTTGTAAATAGATACCTACATATCATACATAAAGAACACTGAGACCCAAGACAAATATCTGCGGAACATGCAAATTTGTCGCGCAGCGGGAATCGAACCCACAAGCGCCACAGAGGCAATAGGGGCAATTACCTAAGTACTTGCTTGTATTTCGATGGTTCGTTTTAACTTAGGTTGGTACCTAACACAAAACATTTAGATAGGTAAGCGCCGCCCGGCCCCCTGAGAGTAAAAATATTGTAAGGTATCTAAGCTTAATTTATAACTACAATAGTTTCCTATTTCGAATCAGTTTAAACGAAGAAAGTAGGTAGGTACCTAAATATTTTTATCGCCACCAAATATTATTATCTAAACTTAATTGCACATTAAATGTAACAAAAAGTTGGGCTTAATGCTACGAGCATTTTCTACCAGCCAAATAAATATTACGTAATTTGAAATAAGGATTTTTTTGTTTGTGTAGATTTTGTGTTGTTTTTAGTGTTATTTGAAAGGTTTAGGTCAAAAACGGATAGGGCAAATCCGCAAATCCGTTTAGAAGTTATTTTCGATGGTGAAAATTGACAAATGTACATTTTGTGTTTTTGTTCTGTAAACTTTTGTATTGTAATAGTATGTTTAAATAGTAGAATAAGTTTTTTGCTATGCGAGCTAGGTAGCCTCCCTCAATCGCCCCAAAGTTGACCACCCTAGCGCGACCGCCGAGCGTAGGTATGAAAAGTGAAGTACATAAATGTATTTGACTTCTGATACCTATTTCTTTTGTGGCTATCAAATCCAAATTTTTAGAAGTTGGCAAATAGGTTTGTAAAGCATGTATTTTTCCGATTTTTTTATGTTTATCAATATATCTGACCTATGTTCAACCAGTTCAACACTAAAATCAGTATGACACTTTACACACGTAACGTCTGCCATCTGCTGCACCACTCCTTTCTTCATCTACACTAATATTAGAAAGAATAATTTGTATTTTTGTGTGTGTGTGTATGTTTGTAATGAATAAACTCAGGTATACTGTGCTGATTTCAAAAAGTCTTTCACCATTGGAAAGCTACATTCACCTTGAGTAACATAGGCTATATTTATTGCTAGAAAAGATCAGGGATCCTTATTGAAAACGTAACGTAACCCAAGGTGTAAAAAAAGTCCACCCGTGTGAAGCCGGGACGGGCCGCTAGTGTTTTTGAATGTAATATAATAAGCGTTTAGGCATTTTTGTAATGTTATAACCATGTTATAACCACAAAAATGTGACATTTTGCTTTTACTGGGACAGCGGGGCGGGAAGACAGTCTGAAAGCTGGACTGTGCAGCCCATAGCGGGACGTATGGTCACTAATGACTTAACACTATGCTACTAGCGAAATTGTGGAAACTATCCCAGAAGCCATTTAATAAAGAAGTGAAGTGAAGTACTAGTCTGTCTGTGTGCCAGTCTGACCAGCGTTGGTACCTTAGCCCTTTTCGGGCTAGATCTAGCACGTTTTACTGTAGGTGAACTCGTTTTTTGATAGTTTAGCCCGGAAAGAGCAATCTAGCCCTTTTCGTATTGCGATACAAAACTTCGAAAACTAGTTATTAAACAATGCGCGACTGTAGTATAGATTTTGCCAATCATCTCTTAAAATGACATAATTTGCTATATCTCAGGAAGAGACATAAAATAAAATAAATCAAGAAAACAACCAAAACACAACATCCAGTAACAAGAACAAAATATAAAACAAGATCAGGGAGAGAAGTAAAGCAACCAAAACATTTGTCAAATTATGACATAGAACGAGAAAAACGAGATATTAAAATTATGGTTATTTTGGAAGATTCCGATTATGACTCAGATTTTTAGGCCTTTTCATGAAAAAAATAGGAATATCTTGCTTGTCAAAATGCCCTTTTGCAAAAACTAAGGTGGCAGCACTGAGTCTGAGAGAGAGAGAAAGTGAAATAGTGACACCGCTTGACACCGCTGTGTGTTGTTGTGATTTTTGTGATTTTTCATTCGCAGATCTCAGAATTGGATTGGAGTACTTTATTTTCAAAAATACAAGCAGACTGAATTACAGAGAAAACAAAAACGGGCAAATAACCAAGCAGGATTGTTGAAATGTAGTGGACCACGAAGCGCGTTCGATGACGAGACAGACGGGCGGCGGCAGCGGGGCCGCGGGACATACCGCTAGCGCAGCCCTGGCTGACATCGCCCTAGTTGCCCCTTCGGATCGAACGGTTGCGTAGTCGCGCTTCGCAGCCATCGCCGCGCACTTTTGTTTGCGGAAAAAGTAACCCATCGAGGTTTGAAAGGAGAAAAACAAGCTAAAAACGATATCCTGTCATTCGTGCCATACATTTCCAAATCGCGCAGGCCTCCGTTGCAATGTAAATCAACTTCACAATGGAGGATTCCTACATAATTGCAAATTTCCACGCGCTATGTCGACTGTGCTTGAACAAAAGTGCGCTCTCGGTTTCGATCTACGGAGCTGCGCCCGATGACGAAGCCAACGTCTCTCTAACCTCCAAACTGGCAGAATGCTGCGAATTACAGGTTAGTACTTATTCTAAATATTTAGATTTCCAAAAGGTTTCAATTAATTACAAATTTACACTAATATTTTGATCCTGAAACTTATGTATTGATGGGAATAAGTATTTGAACTTTGCACACCATTAACAGTGTTAAATAAGCCTATGACATTGTTTAAATTTTATTGTGTAGGCCTTGTAAAAATACGAATTAATACAATTATTTTTTCTTCCTATCATAAATCAGAATATTTTCTAAAAATATGTGTTTGATAAGTAGGTTCAATACACACTTTTGTAAAATTACATATTATTCATTACAGATTGATCCTAGTGATGGCCTCCCAGGTAAAATCTGCTACAAATGTCTGATTAAGGTAGACAAATGTTCAAAGTTCAGAACGCAGTGCATACAGAATGAAAACCGTCTGAAACAAATAACTAACCGTGTGAATGATCGTGAAAATTCAAACTCTTCAGAACTTAGCAGTTATAACTACAATAACCATGATCTTCAGAAACCAAAGCCTGAAGATTACATCGTTGAAGATAGCGTTGTGATGGTAGTGGACCCTAGTCTCGACTATGACTCCTCAGAAGAATCCGAAGGCCCAGAACAAGCTGAACCAGAAGTCCCAGAAAATCTCCATCCTTCTATCCAAGAACATGAGACAATAACTGAGTCCTTCTTCAAAAATGTATCCATGTGTCAGTACTGTGATCAAGCATTTGTTTCTCCTGAAAAATGCAAAGAACACGAGGCCGCATACCATGACCCCAACCTTCCTTATAAGTGTGTGGAATGCAGTTTAGTATTCGCAGAACGGGCAGCTTATGTACATCACACTAAACAAGTACATGGCAATGATAAGCCATATCACTGTCCCGAGTGTGAAAAATGTTTTGGCCGCCGCTCTGATCTGAGGAAACATTCCATAGTGCACACAGGTATTAGGCCATACCAGTGCCAATACTGCCTGAAAAGTTTCTCTCGGAATACAAACTTGAGTAAACATCTTCGAATTCATGCCGGGCACAAGCCCCATGTCTGTCCCCTATGTCCGAGGAGTTTCGTCGCTAAAGGTGACCTGGCGCGCCATGTTCTCGTTCACTCTGGCATGAAACCCTACAGCTGTCGAAAATGCCCTCTCACATTCGGGCGACGAGATAAGCTTGTCAAACATGAAGTCAAACATGGACCCCTAACACCAGAGCACAGTACAGATTATGATAACCAAGAAATGCAAGATATGGATATGGTTGTAAATGTAAATCCCTTCAGCAATCTCATGACATCCCCTAATATGCACCAGACCGATGGATCTAATGCTGATTATGACCTCCCTCGAGTCCCTGATCATATATCTGGTGAGAGCAGCTTCAGCAAAGTGCAAAAAACCCCTTCAACTTCTAAACAGAACTCCCCACAAAAAAAGCAGGCACTGGCTAAGAATAGACCCAAGAACATAAAGTGCCACCAGTGTCCTAAAAGATTCTCATCTTTAGATGCTTATAAGACGCATGTTTCTGTTGCCCATATTGGATCTCGTGTTTTCCAATGTAAAGTTTGTTTTAAAAAGTTTTCACGGAAGAGGGAACTCGACCGCCATACTCCGATCCATTCGGGTATGAAGCCATTTTCATGCGGTCAGTGTGATAAGAAGTTTAACAGAAAAGACAAACTTGACAAACATGAGCAAAGTCATGAATGTTTGGTTGTGAATATGCCTTGTATAGAATGCGGTGCCACGTTTGAGAAGAAAGCTGATTTGGTTGCTCACATCAAATCTCATTTTACTGATAATTTTGATGATAAAATCACCCAAATTAAGAAGGAAGATGAACCAGAATTTCCTCTCGATGACAACTTTTATGATTTAGAATCATGAAGTTCAAATAATCTTATGTGGCATGGCACACACATACAAACTTCTTCGCTAGTACTTAAATGTAATTTTATTTTGTTAAAAATGCATTTTATAACTGTTTATGAGAAGTTATCTTAGTTACTTAAAAGCATTGTTAAGTTTTTTTTGCTAAGTACATGTAATGATATAACATTATAAAACACTACCATGCTCTACTTACCTGTACCTGTTATAGTAAAATGTATGTGTTATATACATAAAATACCTACTTGTAGTATATGCTACCAACTTTTAGAGCATAATGTATTAGAATTTTTGAATTCATTCAAAAAATCAGAAATAGTTTATTAGATTATAATCACGGAAATGATTGTGAAATAACTTAAATTATTCTGGTTATGACTAGATTATAATGTTTGTAAATATTCAATCAAAATTTTATCCAAAGACTTAGACAATTTAATGATTTATTTAGATATTCTATTCTATTAGAGTATCTTGAATCAGATCCTACACAATAGTGAGAGGTAGTTTAGTCATAGTTAATTAATCACCATCATCAGCCTATAGCAGTCCACCCACTGTACAGGGGTTTTGCACAAAATTGTGTGATGTTTAGGCACTAATAAGAAGATGGTTCAACTTTACTTGGATAAGCATTAAGCTAAGGTTAAAACAATTATATTAAAACTAGGGCTAATCACTTGGCAGAATAATAAACTCAATTATATCTACATGATGTGCTATTTTTGATGCAAAAAATTTTACAAAGTAAACAATAGATAAATATTTTTAATGTATCTGTTCTGCATTGCTTTAACTTATTAAAAAAAAAATCAATTATTCCTTTTTATTCTGAATCTATTTATGAATATATTTATAGATCTGAAAATATCCTTCATTCTTGATGAAAAAGTCTCAAGTGTTTGTTTATTTTAACAGTGTAGATAAATACAGTTGCCATCAGAGGTTTTTATAAAAATGTGATGTAAACGTTCAGGCCTAAGGCAAGTCAAGTTATCAGAATTATACATAAAAAACGAGTGGGATTCCTTTCTATGATCGTAAAATGAGTAGTTAACAGACCTAGTGTGATCGTAACTGTACCAACAAAGACATATAACTTGGCTCGCTTACAACCTGGGCTAGGCGACTAGACCACCGAACTAATCGGCAATTCACGGAGTGTCTGCTAAACTTAAACATTACCCTATACAGTTTAGAGTCTTGTTATTATGAACACAGAGCGTTTGTTGAAAGACTAATGGCTGATCCCTACCGTAACTGATGACGCTTCATTTTCCCTTGAAAAAATGACAAAAATTTGACAGTTTTTAAAGGGAAAACGAAGCATTATCGGTTACGGTATATTAAAGGAATCGGGCTTATGTCACTCAAGTTTAAAATGACTTAGTAATAAACTGTTTAAGAAAACAAACATAAAAAAAAATACAACCAAATTGAGAACCTCCTTTTTTTTGAAGTCGGTTAAAAAGTACACATCTTATTACCTACTGACATTTTAAATTAATAAACTATTTTAATGTTATTTATCAAACAATGCACAGCACTACATACAAAAATCAAATGCCTGTTATACCAAAATAATGTTGCTAATTTTAAGCATACAATCAGTCTAATTAAATGGTTTTATTTAGTTTTAGTTTTTAAAATTATGTGATAAAGGCGCTTTTACTTGACTACACTATCACAACTTTACCTGTTGACTTAATTTTAATGTAGAATTATTGTAATGACTGTAAATACTTGAGCAATAAATGTTGTCCATTAAATTTATAAAGCTTAGTTTTGTATTCATTTTGCCTCCCTAATAAAAAAAATTGTTCATGATAGGGTAGAATAATATTACTGCTATATTTTTTAATACTTTTATTTAATTTATATACTACCCAGCCAAAGGATTTGCATGTATTGTGACAGATGATATTTTGGCTTCTGATAGTGGTCTGAAAGTTTTTGGATTCACAGCCATTTTTTCCAGATCATCAAGAGCTTCAAACCCATCTATTACCCTGAAACAAAATTAAATTTTTGTAAGGTTGCTTCTGGATGCGTTTAGCTGAGGACATTATGAGAGGCCTTCATCCAGCAGTGGACTGCTATAGGCTGATGATAATGATAATATTTTTGTAGTCTACATGCAGATAATTTATGAATTAATGAAAATTCTTTATCGTACACTTTAGTAACAACAGACAAATTTAAAATAGATAAAAGGCACAATTGGCGGTCTTATCGCTTGGAAACGATCTCTTCCAGACAACCTTTGGATGGAGAGGATTTATGTAACAGTAAGAATGGGGGGTGTACTTTTTTTGCAAATAGTACAAATACAAATAAATGTATTTACCAAAAAGATTCAGATTACAAAATATGCTAAATTATAAGGGGACGATTAATTATTAGCATGAGGCTGAGCCTGTATCGTGGGAGGCTGGTTCACAATAAACAAATAAAAATGTGTCATCTACACACACTTAAATATAAGGCAATTTGTGTTTTAATGGTTCACGAAGAATTTAGGACCCTCCCTGTCCCTATGGGACTAGGATAACATGAGGAGATAGACTGTGGGTAAGCCCTGTAGTATTCCACAAAGCTTCAGTAAGTACGGAATAGTAGCACACCTATGCTTATTTTTGTTGCAGGTACAACTGTATATGGATTGAGATGAAATCTTGTACATGTAGCATTTTAGCTCATAAGGCCCTACGCTCTGTCCATGACGTCCCATCCGTATCTGTCCTACAAAAAATCGGTCGTAAAGTCGGTCGTGGGCGGGGGGGAGCCTAAGACGGTGACGAACGATTTAATTGAAAAAGTAGGTAAATACTTCCTTATGATCGATGATGATTATCTAAATACGTGGATAGATACATAAGGTTATCGGTAGATTGATGTGGATAGGTTTTCATATAGAGCTACACGTGAGAAAATTGCCGGTGTCAGGCAAGGCATTTACTGGGTCCAAAAAGTTATAGCCAATTTAAAGCAAACTTGAGTGCTTTAAATTGGCTATAACTTTTGAATCTTTGAAGTACGAAATACAAATTTTGGATCACAAAATAGTACAATTTTTTTCTGAGCCTATTTATGATCTCAATTATTATAAATCTCTCGTGGTCGTCCCAGAAAGGTACTATCCAACACTACCAAAGCCACTATGCTGTATCTTCAAAACTATAAGGGTACAATTTTTTTCTTCCTGGGTACGAAATAGTACATTTAATTAATCTCCTTTTTTTGTTTTTTTATAGATACGTTGTTAACTTCACTAACCTTCCAAATAAAGTATATTTTAGATCCAAATGTGGTTGTTCACCATAAGTGAAGAAAAATTGACTGCCGTTTGTATTTGGCCCATTGTTAGCCATGCTCACCATGCCTCTTGAACTATGCTGAAAATAAACCAGATTTTGTTTTACACACATTTTGACATTGGACCTTCAATGTCCTATGGGTTGAGTAAACAAACTCACTATTTAAACTGAAAAGCATTTGAGACACCACTATCGCATAGAATCTGTATTGAAACATCAATTTTATAACCACTTTAAAATATTTAAGTTCAAATATTTGAGTTGTGTTCCAGGTTTAGGCATAAGACTTGCAAGAGTGCATGTATCATACATTGAATACGCCTGGAGCGCTGATTGCGCTTTTGAACAAACTAATTAGTTTTTAAAATTGGGTGAAGCTAAGATTTTTAGTTATTAATAAAATAAGCTGAACTTTTTAGGTAGGTAAATGCATGTATTACCAACCTTTAGTTCCTCTTTGAATTCATCTTCAAACTTTCGCCCCCATATTGAGTTGCCCCCTTTTCCCGTACCAGTTGGGTCTCCTGTTTGTACTATGAATCCCTGAAATGTGGGTTAGTTACATGTTTATTTTAATAGGTAAATATTTCAGCTCAAGCAAATCCAAGTTACATAGATTACAACTATTATAGAGTTGCTGGTGAATTAGTTTAGTGGTCTAGTTTGCCAGCCCTAATGTGAGCCAGGTTCATGATTACGCCTGTAAAACCTGACTAATAACAAAGAGAGGCCTGCTTATCCTTAACATCATCATTATCATCAGCCTATATAGCAGTCCACTGCTGGACATAGGCCTCCTAATGAGTGTAGTGTCCATCATTTAGGGGTTTATTTATTAATTTATAAAGAAAAACCAATAGCTGAAGACTCTTAAAAACAGAAAGCCAATTACAGGTTTTCACGATCCCATTTATGCGCCATGGTTGGGGATAGCAGAGCACAGCTTTTTGCACCGCGCCACCGGCTCTGCTGCCCGTTACTTTAACAAACCAAAAAGTTCAATTTAAACTGCGTAAGAATGTTTTCACTTTCATTAAGTGTTACCTTTATATTCCTATGAAACAGGCAGCCGTTGTAATAGTCACTAGCACATAAAGCAAGGAAATTTTCACAAGCTTTGGGGCATTGTTCGCAAAATAATTCAATTTTAATATCGCCAACGTCCGTGTGCAGTGTCACTGACATAGTTATATCTGTTCTGTTGTATTTCTTCTTGTTGTTGCTGAAAATACACCAATCTGAAGTGCAGTTTTATTTCAGAAATACGAATGAAATCTAAAAATCTGTAATTTTGTAAACAAAACAAACAAACAACAGCAGTAACAGCACCAGCTGCAGTGTTGCCGTTTTTATTTGGAGAAAATGCTAGAACTTGTTGCAGAAAATACCAAAGTGATCAACTGTTCAAATAGATGCATATTCGCATATAAATAACGCGAGAGAAGACTCTGCTGTTTGTGTAATTAAGATTAATTTGCATCGTAGGATAATTACTTTTCATTGACATTTGGCATGTTTTGCGATGGAAATGTGTTGCTTCAGTAAATTTTAGCTATTATGTTACACTTACAAAATTTGCAATAAGTTACACTCTGTCATCTTTCCCCGTTGTTCGCGCTAAATTTTTTCATAAATATCAGAAGCCGTAATATTATATTAACACGTAAGATTCAAATTAGACGTAAGAATTAAGAACACTTCGTTTTCTTAACTTTTACGAACTTTTCACACTGATCGTTCCTAACAAATTAAAAATCGCTAAGCAAAAGATAAACGGGGAAGAGAGAGAGTTCCCGTGTTTTAAAAAACTACTTTGAGTTAAAAAACAGATTGTCTCTGGTTTCTATAAAACCTTTTTGAATTCCTTAATAAGTAGGTAACGTTCAAAAAATATAAGTCATGAAATATGCGAAATGCTAAATCAAGCTGACCCGGAAATATGCTAAATTTAGCATGAAAAATGCTCAAACGGCAACACTGAACAGCTGTTCGATCGCGCAGCAAAAACTGACGTTGACGTAACGCACGCTGGTGGTGCAGTACGTCAGTCAAAAATCCATACTGTCAAAGGCAAGCAAGCCAATCGGTTGACATCGACATTGATTGATTGTGTATTTTTGAAGGCAAATAAAAAAATCTATTTCCGGTTCTGTTCCAGTTCTTTGCGTGCGGTGCGGTGCAGCGTGCGGCTATACGATACGAAGTACGAACTGTGATGATGATGACTGATGTGATGAGGGTCAAGGGGCTAGGTTTATGAATGTACTTACAACTCAATGTGCAATGTCTGCAGTGTGTGGTGTGGCCTAGCTGAAGAGATTTACCAAGGAAAAAAGGTGTCTGATTTGTTTAGGAAAACAATTTACTGACGGCCTCTGTGGCGCAGTGGGCGAAGGTCCGTCTGAGACGCAGAAGGTTGCGGGTTCGATTCCCGCTGCGGGACAAATGTTTGCATGTTCTGCAGATATTTGTCTCGAGTCTGGGTGTTTTCTATGTATGTTATGTATGTATTTACAAAAAAAAAATGTAGTTTAACAATCATGTGGTTCCCATAATACAAGCTCTGCTTAGTTTGGGGCTACATGATGCTGTGTGATTATGTCCGGAATTATTATTATTATTATTTAAGGCAGGGATTTTAAATGAGGGAACAATGTTTTTGCAGTTCATGCTAATATTTATAGCCTCACTAAATGCCACGCAAAATGAAGCTCAAAGTCAGGGGTAATCTGTTTGATGCTCAGCAGCTGCTGTCGGTTTTTGAGCTTCGGAACGAACTTCGATCTTATGATCACCACTAGGTACGAATTTCCAAAAATAATCCTCGCCATGCCATGGCACCCATTAGTTTGCGAGCTGGCTATTATGCAGGTACTTACCATCAGACGAGCGAGATGAGGTCGAAACGAAAAACTAGTCTTTAAAAGCCACTGGATATATCTAACTACTATAAAATATTCATTTCAGTGTGGTGGATTCTGAGTAAGTATTAAATATTTATCGCTAAAACTAATTTACTAGCTAAAAGTCATTTCGTCTCGTATTATCATCTAAAAGAAAGAGAGCTCCTTTAAGTTTAACGATAAGCGGGGTGATTGGATAACTCTGTTGCAAACATAAATGATTGACATCAATCCTGTTTTAACCACAGATGTTTTAACAAAGGATTGGGGTCAATCATTTCTGTTTGCAACAGAGTTAGCCGATCACCCCGCTGTTCAATGAAATTTTTTCAGAAATATACAATTCTGAAAGATTTTCACTCTTTACAGAAACTATAATGTACGACCTTTTATTAAGTTAGTCTGAGTGTACGATTCACACCTACGGCGCGCGTCGAAGCGCGAATCGTATATAAACTAAATATTGATGGATTGCAGCTTCATCATCACGATCAGACGTTTACGAAATAATTATAAGTACGAAGGGAAACAATAAAAAAAAATTCATTACATTTATTATTCTAAAAAGTCTTATCATAAATTTATAAAAGTACATTGAGATCACTATTCGCTGCCACCAGCCCGTTCATTCTGTCCCGAATGTGGTTCGTGCAGATTCTCATCTAACCCAAGATGCCCGTAGTTGCCTAACAATCTCTGCCCGGTCGGGTCAAACGGCGATTTCAAGTGTATATTCGCTTTATATCTCTTGCCTAATGCTTCAATCTCATATTCTCCGTCTTTGAGGAACTCTTTGGTGATTTCTGAATCGTTCGTGACGTAGCCAATGCCGATCGGTTTGTCTAAATAGTAAGCGAATTCACCTCGCCTTAGATATCCAACTGGTTCGCCGTTTCTGAATATTGCTTCTTGACCGAATAGCGACACCTAGAATGATCAAAAATAAAATAAAATAAATGTAATAATGGTTGTTCTGTGGCATAACCAAAAGATGACCTCAGAAACGATGTTAGTAAAAAAAAAAAAAAAAAAAGTAAAGCTGCTTACTTTACACATACCTATTTAAAAAATCTGATAAATGTATAAAATTGAATTGACGACCTCGATGGCGCCATCGCACAAGAGGTTGCGGGTTCGATTGCCCCTTCGAAACAAATGATACCTATAGATGTTTTAGATATTCGATTCTTGGCAATAGCGCAATTGCGGGGACAATATGCGAATGTTTATTCTTCCTTTTGAACGATTTTGATGAAATTTTATTTGGACATTCCTTAAATTTTATGGAAGGCTAATTCGGGGCATAAAAGCAAGTTTTACATCTTTTTTACCTTATCGTCAAGCGTGAAATAGGCATATTTTTTAGTAACTCCATCCTGCCTTGCTCTTGTGACTTGCTCGTTGCCAATATAATCACCATTCTTACGGCACGCAAAGCCGAGATTCGCTTCTATGGGGTTGTCGTCTGTTCTTAAATCTGAATTCCATAAATGGTATCCTGTAACAGAAAGACAAAAGTACTTACAAAAAGATATACTTGTTGTTGTACACATAAACTTAAACGTGACAACGGATCTTTGTCTTTTTGAAGTTAGGCTCAGCAAACGATTTGACCAATCCTTGCAATCCGACCCACTAATTAGAAATACGTCGATACTTGCAGCCAACTTCAGAGGATCAAAAATACGTATTGCAGGTACTTTGACCAGAAAATAAAATGACCTGGAAGAAATCGCCTATTCGGGGCTCTAGCAGCCGGTTGATTGCGGCAAAGCACAGACTAAAGCTGTTCGCACATTACACCAACTCGAAGCCAATCCAACACCCCTCCAACTAGAACTATCGAGTCGTCAACTAGGCGATCAACGCGTCTGTCACCAGTGGACAACTTGGCGTCAATGAGTTGGCAATGCGTCGTCAACGAGTGGGAAGCGCGTTGTCAACGCCCGGCCAGGACGAGTTGGCAACGCGTCGCCCACTAGTCGTCAGCACATTATAGACTCGTGCCCGATTCGTCGACACCGAGTGGCAAGCGGATCAGTGACGTCAATAGGTGAACAACGCGTCGTCCACGCGTCATATGCTTTTATCTTACAAGTTGACAAATTCACTCTTAAGAAACATAACCCATAAGAAGATAACTTAAGAATTTGTTTAGATCGTATGCGAAACGTATAGAGCTACATCCAAACGAACTGGCACAGAATTTGATGCTCAAATCCACCACCTTCCGCAGACTAATGAGAACCCCGCAAGATCTCATACAACCAACGACAAACGTGGAGAACACTGTAGATATAGTTATGCCACTGGGCATATTCCATGCATGCCAATGACGGAGCAATCATCAAAACTTTAGCTCAATGCACAGAAATGCAGATTGCTAAAAAATTGATAAAAAAAGAAACATAACATAAAGCTTACATTACAATGCCATACTGTAGTTGAGTTGGAGTTGAGTCGATGTAATGTACGAACACCGGCAAAGCTATATCCCCTGGCTATCAACGGGTAGAGGCGTCGGTGGTGCGCGAAGCTATGAACTGTGATCCTCAACCCGTATGCCCAGCGTAAGGCCGCGGTCACGAAGACAGCGGCGGAGGCGTGGGGAGCGCGCCAACGCAAATCTATGCATTGAAACGCGCCATTCCTGACTTCGTGACCGCGGTCTAAGGATTAAGGATATATGCCCTTCATATTAGGGGAGGCCTATGCCGAGTTGTAGACTGATATTGGTGTTCTTGTATACCTTTCTCAGCGCTGAGTGAGGTGAGCGCTCTCCAGCCAGCATTTCTTAAGCCTTTAGCGCGACTGAGGTACTTGTAAACTTGAATAGCGTGAGACGATGGGATGTGGAGCTCCCAGCCCAACTCGCCAGACCAAGAGACGCGAAGCGCGCGACATCTGTTATTAACAAGAGGAATACAAAAAATAAGCAACTAAATTGAAAAGAAAAACAGTAATGTACTATCTTATGAGTCTGTCTGATCCCACTGCAGGGCAAAGGCCTCACTTCTCTCAATCCACACTTCCCGATCTTGAGAATGCGCTTTCCATAAATGTACTAAAAGCAAAAAAATAATAAGGTAGGTCCTAGGTGCCTGTCATATCACATCACTCTCCTAATGCATCTAGGGCATCGGTCAAACTCAAAAATAAAATCGTGAGGCGTAGCGTAGCCTGAGTAAATATGGGAATAGCATTTAAATAAATAATGCTGAACGGTATAACACAACATCATATAGCCCCAAACTAAGCAGAGCTTGAACCATGAGAGCTACATGACTGTATAATACTTTTTTTGTATATACATAGAAAACACCCACTTTATTATGATATGAGCGGTTGACTGTTGAAAATAAAAATAAATTTCACGCAAAAAAAAACCCGAGGGATTGAAAAATAACTTAACGTGAGCAAAAGCTAATTACCTATACTTCTTATTTTCTGAGGAGTACGGCGCTTGTGAGATGTGTATACTGCGCTGTGTGTTTACCGGGAACGCGTCGTTGGTCAAGCCTATATCAGTGTATCGCTGTAGGATCCTTTGGCTGAAAAATGAAATTAAAACTAAAGTAGAATTAAGTTAAGTTAATATTACATTGTCCGTCTTCCGTCCGTCTATAGGAGAGCCTATGTCCAGTGAACTGAATATAATGGTTGTAAATATTACAACCCAATTCATCAGCCGACAGCAGTCCACTCAAACTACTCCTCTACTCAAAGGTTTGCTGGAAGAAAACTCTTCAAGGGTTAAGCTCGCCTCTGTACATATTTTTTGCCATACTCTTTGTTTGTATTATTTCCGTGTACAAAAAAGAATTACAGAATTACAGTCCATACATAGGTCTCGTAGGTTAGGACATGGGTCTCTTCTAATGATCGCCATTGCACCCTGTCCTCAGCTCGACGCATCCAGCTTCTACCAGCAGTCTTTCGCAGATCGTCACTCCAACTGGCCTTGTATAACATGCTAGAGACTGATGATGATGTTGATGATATGAATATGTACTTTGTCAGTTTTTTTTTTATTATCTGCTATTGATTTTAAATAATAAATAAATAAAATAAATTATAAAAAAACCCGAGACCGGAGTCATATACAAAATTAATTTATTTTCTGAACGTAAAATTATTGCCAATATTGAAAATTCAATAAAATACTATTTTTGAGAAAGTTCATCCGCAAAAAATAAAACTGAAAAACAGTTCATTTCACGTGTTGTCACTTTCAATGATTAAATTCGTAGTATTTTTTATGTGTTAGATTTCTTTTTAACGATTACGCCTACTTTTCACAATGTTTTCCAATCATACAAACATCATTTTAGGAGAATAGGATTAGTAGTTCCAGAAAAAAATACGAAAATGTATGTATGGAGAAATCGATTTTCTCGAAATTCTCCATACAAAACGCCAATTTCATAGGTAAGCACCTAATAATACTAATAAATAAATAATTCTGGACACTATTACGTATCATAATTATAGCCCTAAACTAAGTAGACCTTGTAATATGGGAAGCACATTACTGATATACAACTTACACACATATTTATTTCTAAAATACATAAAAAGCACCTGCAGACAAGAGATAAATAATTGCAGATTATACAAACGTTTGTCTCTCAGCAGCAATCGAACCCGCAACCCTCGGTCGTCGTTGTTATCTCTCTGTCTTACCTGTCGGGCCCTTGGATGCTAAGGATACACAGCTGCTTAGTGACATCTATGATCTGTGCTCTGAGTTGGTGCTTATTGATGATCTTGCGAAGGTGAGCTAATGTATGGTTGGCGCTAAAACCGCTCGTTACTACATAGTATCCACGACCCTGGAAGTAAAACCTTATTTTTAATGCTGTAGAATTCAAAATACTTTACTAACAAAGTACATAATCCTATAAGCAACTTTGACCTCATAAATTTAAAGTTCAAAATCTTATTCAACACTTCCACCCGCGGCTTCGTTCGCGTGGTACCCGGTTAAAATATAGAAATAATGTTTTTCGGTTCTAGACCTGCTAGAACTACACGTATGTGCTTTCAGCTCCGTTTAGAAGTTTTTGCGTGAAGGATTAACAAACATACACACACACACAGAAAATCTTTCGCATTTCGTCATTTTATATGGCAGAATACATTGAATCCATTATTATGATATTTAACAACCTTTGCCATGTATTTAAGCAATAAATTAACTTTGGATTTATAATATAAGTGTGATGGTATGATTTTTAACTAACAAAGAATTATTTTGTTTCTCGAAAACACACCTTAATTATAATATGTATATAGATCATTTACCTTGAAGATAGGTTCATGCAACTGTCCGCTCCCACCGTCGAGAATACTGACGGTCACGTCTGCTTCGACCCCGCCTTTTTTGTTTAGCAAAAGTGAATATACCACTCTGGGAAAAAAGATGCAAAAAATTATTATTCAAGAAATTCTTTACGTCGCCTATATTAAGAATCAATAGATGTATTATTATAGGCCTGGGCTAAAATACTGGAGATACTGCGCAAAACAAGAAAATGACACAGTCCATTAAAAATGGTAAAAATGAGTTCTGCGCATTCAAGGTCATACATAAAAATCCATGTCTAGCTGTACCTGTCGTCGTTTTTCGATAGATCAGCAGTAAAAGCTAAATTCGCAGTGCGCTGAGCGTCAGGGCCGGTCAAGTAGAACTTGCCATAGTAAGACATATTGAACAGTGCCGCTGCGTTCCTGCAAGCAAGTGCCTCAAAGCCGATCTGAAAGTAAAATGCAAATGATTTCAGCGAATTTGAATACTGAGCAATATCTATGAAGATAGAGGTTAGGTTATCTCTGAAGAACTTCGGGGACAAAATGAAAATCTATTGCTGGAAGTACGTGCAGTTTGTATTCTCTTTTTAGTATTGAATGTAGAACTATAATGGCGACTATTTCTGCCCCTTTTCGTTCTACATATTTTTTATACGTAGTTGTTTCCAGGTGATGAAATGACAGGTGCATACTTGAACCACAAACCCTCTAAATTATGAAGTCTGTGAGGAAAAAAGTTGATAATGCGAGAAGTAGCTTACCAACTCATGATGTTTGGAGAATCCAAAGCTGTATTCTCCTCTTAGCACCTCTTCGTACCGTTGGTCCAAGTTACGGGGATAGTCGTGTGTACCGCCCCAATCGTACTGTTGAACTCTGATCTGAAATTACAGTGCACAGGCTAATAACAACATTATTACCATGAAAATGAACGTTCGAGCAATCCTAGTAAAATCCGATCCAAAAATAGGAACTAGGTACGTCACTACTTGCACCCAACTTCTGAGGAATGAAGATACGTTGCGAGTAGTGTACTGATGTAAAGCGTGGTGACTGTCATGGTTTCCCACAAACGGCACGTCGAGGAAGCACTATAGTATTTCTTGAGTTACGCGACTTGAAGAATACGGGTCTTTCCCAGCCAGCGCGTGCCTGCATCACTGATCCATCATCAAAAAACCCCTGATGCAAAGCGTCATGACTCGCGTCCCTTCCTACTACCTGCTCGTCATGAGGAAACACCACAGTGTTTCTTGAATTTTAGGCCATAAGATGCATTTGTTACCTTTTCTCCAGGAATGAAGAATGCTGGTCTTTCCCAGCCAACGCGTGCCTGCATCACCGCTCCATTGTCTACCAACTCCTGATGCAAAGCGTCGTGACTCGCGTCTCTTTCTACTTACTGCTCTTCATCAGGAAACATTACAGCGTTTCTTGAGTTTTAGGCCATAAGATGCATTTAGTTACCTTTTCTCCGGGAATGAAGAACGCTGGTCTTTCCCAGCCAGCGCGTGCCTGCATCACTGCTCCATCGTCAACTAACTCCTGATGCAAAGAGTCGTGACTCGCGTCCCTTTCAACTACCTGCTCGTCATGAGGAAACATTACAGTGTTTCTTGAGTTTTAGGCCATAAGATGCATGTAGTTACCTTTTCTCCGGGATTGAAGAACGCTGGTCTTTCCCAGCCAGCGCGTGCCTGCATCACCGCTCCATCGTCAACCAACTCCTGATGCAAAGCGTCGTTACTCGCGTCTCTTTCTACTTACTGCTCGTCATGAGGAAACATTACAGTGTTTCGTGAGTTTTAGGCCATAAGATGCATTTAGTTACCTTTTCTCCAGAAATGAAGAACGCTGGTCTTTCCCAGCCAACGCGTGCCTGCATCACCGCTCCATTGTCTACCAACTCCTGATGCAAAGCGTCGTGACTCGCGTCTCTTTCTACTTACTGCTCTTCATCAGGAAACATTACAGCGTTTCTTGAGTTTTAGGCCATAAGATGCATTTAGTTACCTTTTCTCCGGGAATGAAGAACGCTGGTCTTTCCCAGCCAGCGCGTGCCTGCATCACTGCTCCATCGTCAACTAACTCCTGATGCAAAGAGTCGTGACTCGCGTCCCTTTCAACTACCTGCTCGTCATGAGGAAACCTTACAGTCTTTCTTGAGTTTTAGGCCATAAGATGCATTTAGTTACCTTTTCTCCAGGAATGAAGAATGCTGGTCTTTCCCAGCCAGCGCGTGCCTGCATGACCGCTCCATCATCTACCAACTCCTGATGCAAAGCGTCGTGACTCGCGTCCCTTCCTGCCAACGGTTCGTCGTGTGGAAACACTACGCTGTAGTTCTTGACGTAAGCCTCGTGGCTACTCTCACGGGTCCAATGCGCGCGCGCCATCTGACCAGGCGTGAAGCGGCGGATGTCGAACGTAAACATGTTGTAGTGAGGCCTGGTAATAGAATAAATACTTTCGATCAGTTATCCACCCTTTTAAAAGATGCTGTAAGAAGTGTGTTGTTGCTTATCCCCTAGAGTGATAGAGATAACTCCAGGGAACAAGCTTATCCCTTGGAGTTATAGATATACCTCCTGGCAGAGATGCGATTTATTTGAAATACTTCTATTTAAAATGCAAAAATAAAATGCAAAATACCTATTTTGTATTTAAATGCCTTTTAGTAAAAACCATTTTGTATTTTATTTGAATTACCTTTCGAGATGTATTTTGCATTTTTAATATTCATTTCAAAATGCAAAATTCCTTGTGATTATGTTTAACCAACATTATCAGTCAAACAAAATGAAATGAACGAATGACGCTTGTATTGCTGAATTGGACCGATATAGGCGCCTAAGAGCCATACGCGCACTTTTAAGGGTGACGTTACGAAACCGGTCAAACGAACCCATAAGGTGCCCCCCCACCCCCCTAATCTCCGAAGTTTGCAAAGCCAGAAATCTGAAACTAATATATAATAAAGAAGAATTTTACATGAAAATTATAGCGAAGTCCCAACCTTAAAAATTACGAAGAAACCTTACTAATTAGTATCGCACACCATTGACGTCACCCGCGGTGGGCGAGTCAGCTCGCACTTAACGGGTATTTTTTCTTCTTTGGTCATAAATAAAAATTGATGTTTATTTTTTTCACTTTTTAACAATACCAGTCCAGTTGTTATTAATAAAAGAAAAGTATAATAATAATAAAATAAGAACTAGATGCACAATCAACCGAAATAAATGGCCACACAATTCACAAAATGGAGCCATGGCTCTCGTTTTAAGTGAGTACTATAAAAATAAATAAAAATTTTGATTAATGATGAGTTGGCCAAAAGGTATTTTATTTTGAAAATACCTATTTTGTATTTAGTATTTGAAATACAAAACGCAAAACTATTTGGTATTTTGCATTTGAAATAGTAAATCTGAAAAGTATTTTGCATTTTAAATTGAAATGCTTTTTTAAAACCATTTTGTACATCTCTGCCTCCTGGGGACAAGCTTATCTCCTGGTGTTATATGAATAACTTCTGAGGACAAGCTTATGGAGTAATAGGGATAACTCCTGGGGATAATTTTAACCATATTTCTACCATAACAAATGTACAGATTTCAGTGCAGTCCAACTGATAACAGTCCACCTTTTTTCATTCGGTAATCATAAGATGGAGCTGACGAGGGTTTTCTTTCCCTTTTTTTTGATACCATAACATGGAACTAGTACATGACCCTATACATTTATTACATAAAACAACATATTGCTTCGTAGGTAACAATATGTTGTTTTATGTAACGTAAGTTTGGAACCTGCCCTGCCTCCATCAACTTAGGCATGAAGGTCATGTGCCTGTAATTTTATAATTTAGTTGGTATAAAAACATTCTGTTGACCTTACCTACTGGCTCTATCATCGCATTCAAAGCCGACGTCATTATACGATCAGGGCAACAAAATAACGATAACCCCGTGTTGTTATTTTGATGAAAATAAACGCAAACAACAATATCGCGTCTTTGATTTGACCATTTTTCTTTTTAAAGTTTAAAAATCAGTTATGCAAAACATCATTGAAGTTTAAGTATTTTGAAACAATTTTTATTGGCTAAAACCAATGAAAGCTTAAAAATACCATGAATGGTAGCAGCATAGCGTTGTGAAGTTTCTAGAAGTGATGTTAATTTATTGTGTTAATGTATTGTGGAAGTTTGTGACGATGGATGTTTGGATGAATTTTACTCAATCATGCCAGAACGGCTGAATGATACTGGATGAAACTTGGAATACTTATGCATAGATTGTGACCAGTGGCTTGAGTGCGAAGAAAATACCTAACGTCAAAGTTTGCGTTAACTATATTTTAGTATGAAAATGGAGCAGCGCCCCTAGCGGGAAGTTTGTAACACCTTGACATCTCCATACAAAAATATAGTTAACGCAAACTTAAAAAAAAAAAAAAAAAAGTTTATTGCCTCAAAACAACTATTGCATATAACAACATAAACTTAACATAGACTAAAAGTAGGTCGCAACAGAACCTTCGAGTAAGGCAATGGGCGTAAATTCAGCTTTTGCTGCATGTTGTGCATACAGCGCTGATTTCCAATTTACCCCTCTCGGGTAGATCTTCACCGAACTTTGACGTTAGGTATTTTCTTCGCACTCAAGCCACTTATAGGCTACTTTTTATCCAGGTACCCCGCGAGCGGAGCCGCGGGCAAAAGCTAGTCATCCATAAATCTATTCAGAACCATACCTTCCGCTTATGATCCATTCGGCCATCTGTATGCCACAACCTGCAGAGAACATCATTCCAGCAGAGTTGTAACCACAGTTGTGGTATAGTCCTGAAATAAAAAATATACAATTCTATCTATCATAGAACTAGCTGACCCAGCAGACATTTTCTTGTTCCAAATTCTAAAGTTCACACAAAAGATTTTTAAAATTTTAACGTAGGTACCTAGCCTTCTTTATGTTCTTTGATAAAAAAATAGTGCTTCACACACAGCTATAGAAGAGAACTAGATAAAGTCTTAAAATTCAATATGGCTAATCTCTACTTTCTAATGTCCAATATCATCAGTTAGAAAGGGATGCATACATATATCAATGCGACTTCAAAAGGTTAATCGTACCAGGGCACTCGAACAAATTTCTATGCAGGTTCATACAAATGCCCTGGTACGAAGTCGCAGAAATCGCATTGAGATAAAGTATGCATACCTGTCTAGCAAATGATATATGGAAATAAGAAAGAAGAGATCAGCCGTATGAGTTGACGTTCAGAGCATAGGGAATTTTAAGGCTTTATCTTGTCTTATATCTGTGGCTTCACAGGATCGACAATGTTTTATTTTGATGAATAGTAATTGTTTTGCTTTTCATGCTTCGTGAAGTTTTGATTCCAAAGTAACCATATATTAAACTTTTGATATTCAAGAGAGTTAGTATGTATATCATTTGTAAATATAAATTGTATTAGATCAACAAAGGTTATCCTAATCAGCTGGTTGGTCAAGTCAAGATATCTTTAGATATGTAATAATTCTACTCCTAAGATAAGACTGTTGTTATGAGGAATAATGGGTGTGGTTTGAATTGAAAATTCACAAATTATGAAACTATTGCTATGAAGCTATTGGAGGAAAAAGTTTTATATAAGTATAAGTATATAAGTTAAAAAGTTTTTTAACATTGATGAATTTCTGAATGACAAATTTTAATATCCTTTACTTTGACATCGAATACCTATTATTATTATTTTCTTTTTATGTTTTTTTAGTTTTTAATTTTAATCTGTATATTCTGACATGCTTCTATTGTAATTCTTCTATGTAACCACCTAGTTAAACCAAAATAAATTCATTTATCCATTTATCATTAACTGAACAATCACTATTCATCAAAATTAAAGACTGTTTTACCTTAAACCTGTTAAGTATTGTTTTAGTCCTTGAGATGCCGGTGCAATTAGGTCGGTAGTCTAGCCGAGCGATGTTACCATCTAATTACCCGACTGCGCTAGAAGGAGAGTATTTTTTTTCAAACTCACCGAAAACATTAGGATCCTCTCCCAGCAGAGGTTTATGATCAGGCGTGAAGGACTCAGGGCCACACACGGTGCTTTTCACCCCAACTGATCCTAGTTTAGGGCAAAGAGAAGTGGCACTGTTCATGTGTACACTGAACACGTCCCAATCTAAATCGTAAAGATGAAACGAAAGGTTGTCGGGTACCTTAAACAAATAAAAATAATATTAGTTACATTTTATAGTTCCATTAATTACAACATTTTGGCTATTAACTATATAACTTTTGAAACTATCATGGTTGAGAACATAATTATTAATATCAACGGGATATTTACCATAAATAACTACTTTATAAGAATACTACGGGATAATTAACTACTTTATAAGAATACTAGCTGACCCAACAGACGTTGTCCTGTCTCAAAGAGGGTATCGAAGTTAAAAAAACATTAAAAAAATATATCGAAATGGAAAAAAACAATCAATGAGGATAAAACAACAACAACAACTACCCTACCCCTACCCTTACCCCTACCGTACCCTACCCTAACCTAGCCTAGTCCTACTTTTTATTGGTTACATTCTTAAACGAGGGTATTTTATATACCAAAATCTTTTTAGGCTGCCTGAAGGCCTCCGACATAGTAAGCAATGTCGAGGCCTTCGGGCAACTGAAAAAACCGGAAACAATATCTTGACGTGCCATCGCAAACACGAAGGTACTTGGAATTTTTTTTTCACTGTATCCTAATCCTAACTACCATGAGAAAGTGAGTGTGTAATTGTTTGTTATGCTAATCAACCGATAATCATGAAATTTCGCATGCATACACGTTGTCAGGGGAACATAAAAGGACACAGGTGTCTTTAATCTTGAAAAAAAGTACCAACATACCCGACGGATAGAAAAAACTTTTATACTTAAAGCTCGTAAAATTAGTTGCCTCCTAAAGATAGGTATTGTAATTATAGCAGTGCTTCTTACCTGGTCGAGCATAATAGGGTTTTGTTCGTAGCCTCCAACATGACAACTTTCCCCTTGTATTTTGATGTATAAGTTCACGTCATGGTCTCTGATGTTAGGACAGTGCCGTATTTCGGGTGTACCGTCCATTACAACGTATGCGTGCTTGAATGGTATTAGTGGAAGGGAGGGAACACCGGCGAATCTTGCGACACGTGGACCCCATACACCTAGAGACAGTAATAGGCTAGAAGCTAGCATTTACATTGTGAAAAAATAACAAAGATATGGTGTGTTGAAGTTCCGCGTGACGTCACGGGTAAGTACACTTTTTACATACAAGTGACGTCACGAGCCCCCATTTCCGAACTTTGACGTTCTTTATCTCTGTCTATTTCTATTGATTTGATAAATAAAAAAATATGTGTCCAATATTTTTTGTTTATCTAACTGACGGACTAATTAGAATTATCATTTTTTTACCCAGGTATCATCCCTATTGGGATGGTCAGGCTATTCTCTAACCACAAATAAAAACAAGTATTAATTTTAAATAAAACCCGACTGCATAGACAGGAAGTTTTTAGTGCTTAGTCAGTTAAGTAGTCTTTTTAAATTGAAAATGGCTTTTTACAGACGTCATATTGGATTTTCTGAAATTTGATATAGCCTATGTCACCCTTATGATCTAGACAAATCCAACTCATTAGTCAAAATCCGTCCAGCCGTTTGGGCTACAGCGACCGACAAATAATATTACAAACATACATACATCCTAAAAACATAACCTGACTGAAGAGGACTTCAGTCGGGTAAAAAAATCTAAAATTCACCAGAAAACAAATTATTATTATTAATATAAATTATCCCACTACAGGGTAAATGCCATGCTTCCCTTCTCCTACTCTTTGCGATTCAACGCTCAGTGACATCCTGGCAACATGTTATATGGCATAAGTCGAGCTCGTCCCGCCATCTCATTCTTGGCCTTCCACGTCTGTGTTTCTCTTTGTCCACAACTCAAAAGTCAAAAGTCAAAACAGTCAGGCTGGCGGCTTTATGAAAACATCAGCGACTTGTTTTTTGGAGAGCAGAAAACAAGTACTCGATCATATTATTTACTGATAAACTATACCACTTTAGATTTGAAAACGAAAATTTCTAGAATACGATAGACAATATCGATGTCTAAAAGTGTACGAAATTATATCAGATAAGACAAGTGGTACGCTATTAATATCGGAGGTCTAATACAGGTCCCCAGCTTTGAATGAGGTATTGTAATTAGCTTACTAAATAGTTAGTGATCCAAAATAATTTACCTCCACAATTGACAACGCATTTCGTCTTGATTAACCCTCTATCCGTGTGAACTCCTGTAACTTCTTTATTTCCGAGAATGTTGTGAGAATAGTGAACATCAACCACTGGGCATTCGTCATAGATCTGAAATTAATAATGGTTTGAATCATTTTGAACAGAGCGACTTAGTATACTGCGAAACTCCATTTAAGCACCTAAGTAATCTTTGCATTTTAGAATAATTTTCTTATTAGCCGACCTGCTCGCAGCGTCTTTCAACATCATCATCATCATCAGTATCAGCCGTTTTCGACCCATTACTGAGCCTTCTTTTGATAATGCCACTCGCCTCGATCCTGCGCTGGACTGACCCAGGTGCCGCCCACGATCTAGCTCATATCGTCGACCCATCTCGCTCAAATACGCCACTATCTCTCAGCCACCATTCGGTCAACGCTCTGGCCCACCTGTCATCACTTCGTCTGGTATCTGTCAAGTATCCTGCCCAACTCCACTTGAGCCACAATATCCACTCTCTTACATTCGGAACCATAGTATTCTTGTGGATTGCGGTATTGGGTCCTTCTACAACCTATCATAAATACATACAAAGATAAATAATAATCTTTGAATCTTTATTTTACAAGTCTTTATTAAGTTTCACTTGTCTCGTTGCAAGTTAAATTTCACACACTTTACCGTTTCTGATTGAGCTGAAATTTTGCTCGTATATATAATCGCGTGACAATTCAATATTATGATGATAAGGATCTGATCTGATGATAGAGCTGGTGGCCACAAGAACTCTGTCATGAAATGACACAACCCCATAACAACACCAATTTGAACTTGTTTGATTCGTCTTGACGAGTAATTTGTCTTTAGATGGTATCCAGGGTCTGATGATGGAGCTGGAAGGTGGCTATAAAGCTTGTTAATTATTTTTTTAAGTCAGACTTGTTTTTAATCGAATTTGGTTACTATTCATGTTGCGTAAGATTCATTTTAACCTATTGACTTACCTTAGCTCCATGTCTGGTCGCCACTTTGACTAGCGCGTTGCAAACCATAGCTGGATCTATAGTACCATCTTCTGATGCATACAAAGCCATTTGGAATATCGATGGGTCTAGAAGGGGGAATTTCTTCTGAGCTTCATTCGGGGTCAGTATTTCGCTGGGAATGCCAAGAGCTTTGCCTAGTGTGTGCAGCCTCGTGTATTCTTCGGTTCGCATCTGAAGTAGATGTTAGTTATTGATGTCTTTGCACATAAAATTTGAGAAAATACCAGTGTGTTTTTAGTAATTAATGGCTGTTAAATATCATGCTATACTTCTTTATAATAATTCATCAATATTATAGTCAGCCAGCGCCCTGGTCATGATAACATTTCTTTTTTGACCAACTTCAACAAAAGGGCGAGGTTCTACAATTCGGTTGTATTTTTTAAAGTTTGGTACCTCAATAAACTCAAAACTCCGTCATTTACATACCGATTGGGAACATTTTTTTTTGTTTGGGAAGGGCATACTTCCCTTTAAGTCGAAATTAAATAAAAATAAAAATACGACACCAAAGAATCAATTTACCTATTTGCAGTCACTTATGTAATTAAATGATGAGTAATTGACCAAAAAGTTTTTAGATAATGAGTGCATTATTCAACCCAAAAATCTTTCTCCACAGGTACTTTACAGGTTGAGGCAAAATTTTACCTCGTTAGGGGCAGCCACCTTTTCTTTTGTAGTTAGAAGGTTCAATATGACGACCTCTGTGGCGCAGTGGGCGAAAACCCACCTGAGACGCAGAAGGTTGCGGGTTCGATTCCCGCTACGGGATAAATGTTTGCATGTTTTGCAGAAATTTGTCTCGGGTCTGGGTGTTTTCTATGTATGATATGTATGCATTTACAAAAAAAAAAATATATGAAGTATAGCAATCGTGTGGTTCCCATAATATAAGCTCTGCTTAGTTTGGGACTGCATGATGCTGTGTGATAGCATCCAGCATTATTTATTTATTTATTAAAAATCCGAAAATTATTTTTCCTTCAAAATAAACCTATAGTTTCCTCAGAACAAAACCTTCTAACTACAAAAGAAAAGGCAGCTGCTCTCAATGAAGTAAAATTTTGCTCCACCCTGTATAGTTATAAATAGTGTAGTTATATACCTTGCTTCTCGATATAAACATGCCGCCATTGTTGATCCAGCCTGCATAGTCCCCACTCTCCTCTTCTAACCCTCTGTACACTGCCCTTGAGTCTCTCAATAGTTTGACCTCCAAGTCGCAAGGTCTCAATGACCAGACTAACCCTATAAACAAAACAATATTATCATCATCATCACCATCACCCTATAGAAGTCCACTGCTGGACATAGGCCATATAATATTAACATAATAATACCTACTTCGGTTTAAAGAGTTTATTCTAATAAGAACAAATAACAGTTCACTTAAAATGAGACTTAATTTCTAGTCCCTAAATAAGTTTAGGCTAGTAACAAATGAGCATGCAAAAATATTATTAATTGGGTAGGTGCTTCATTTTATAATATAAAATACTAGGTGTAGTACCCAATAAAACTACTCATACTTATATAAAAATATGAATATATCTACCATCATGACAGTTCATACTTTTACATTTGAAAAAAAAGGATTGTACTCACTAACAAGAAACTCTGATACCAAAATGGCTATACATAATAGCAAAAAATACCTGCAGTGTGCCACGTAGTCCCACTCGTCAGCTTAGATCTCTCCAGAAGAACTGCATTCACACCTCGTTTCGTCAGCTGGTATAATGTATTACATCCTGCTATACCACCTCCTATAAAAAGAGATACTTTAGAAATATCATATTTTTCAGTAGGTTAAATACCTCAACAGAATGTGCAGATGAAAATGTCAAAGAAATAACAGAAAAATATAGAAAGCTCGAACTGGTTCTCTATTTTCTTTTATCCTAAATCAAGGCTAACGAAACAAAAAAATATAATCAAATTAATCTAGCCGTTTTCAAGCTTTTGCGAGACACCAAACTTACTTTACACCAATCTTAATAAATTCAGTAAAATAATATCAAATAACAAATTATAATAGCAAGTTTTAAACTTACCAATAACAACTACATCAGCTGAAGACACCACCTCTGGCTTCGTAGCCAGATACCGTTCCTGCCTCACATTTCTCAAATAATTAGCAGCTTTTATCCTAATACTGCCGTCTCTAACCACTTTAAACATTTTGAATTCGATGTTACTTCATCCAACTCCACTATTCGAATGCAAAGAAAATGAATTCACTAAAACGAATATTGATGTAAGTTTAATAGGGAATTTGTAAGTTATAAACAATGATAAGATGCATCATTTCAAACCTTTGGTCAAAGGTCAGTTCTGATTCGCTTATCTTTGAAGTATTTTGGTCTGATGAACTGTGATTTATCTGGAAGTGGGCAAAAAAATGGGTAATGAATCGACTAATTGCGTGGCGTAGATTTGTAGTGTCATTAAACTCTTACGTCCGGATACGAACTCACTTTGAATTGAGAACTGAATCTATTAATGACATTAGAAAAATCGATCCACTGATGGACATAGGCCTCTATTAATAAGAAGGATTTGCCCAAAATCTCCACGCTAGGCAAGCGGGTTGGGTTAGATCGCAAGGCAAAGTTTCTGGCACCGCCGACATTACTGCCGGTCGGCGTCCATGGAATGTAGCTTTGCTGGTGTTAGGCTGCGCTATGCTGCAATGCGCCAGCCACCAGAACCCCGTTCGTTAATGACACGAACGGGGCCCCCTTAATTACATAGAAAGACCTTTTTTCAATTACAAAGGGAATTTGAAACAATTTATATCATAATAATAACCTTTAATAATTATATTTTCTTTGTCTTAAAATATTTTTAATAACATGGATTATACATTTATTTTGGTGGATAAGTCTATTTTACGATTTCATCTATACAGGGTGTTGGGGATGCATGTGAGAATTTACTCATCCATATGATAAGTAAATATTACTTTAAAATCAATATAATTCATAAATGAATGTTTAGAATAATATTTTTAACATTCGTTTGGCTCTCAATTCTATGACCCCCTGTATAGAACGTTTATAATGAAATTATTAGATCGTATTTAACTAAAAACTATATTAATATTCTATTATCTACAGTAAATGCTAAAAGGTGTTCTTTTACAGATTTATAGAAAATCTTATATAGATATCTAGCAACATAACAAAGTATGGAAGATGTATGTATGTCAAAGTATATATGATGATCAGGATTGACCATTTAGCGCCCGTGACGTGGTTTCCTTCGGTTGTTCTTAGTATAGCCAGGCCAGTCAAACTTTGCGTTTTAGGTACGAAGCTCTAAGTACATCGGCGGGCCTCGACAGCGGGGCTCACTCCGTAGGTTTGTACGCGTCAGAAGAGATAAGAGTTACGTATAGAAAAGGATGCAAGGTGTAGGTGAAATGTTCGGTATGAGCTGAATAACACTTTATCACGTTGCAGCTAATGTAGTTATTTGTTTAATCGTTGTTCCTTTTTCTATTCTGTGGTATAGCTAGAGGCTCGATCAGAGGGCTTACCACAGGGTTTTATAGTTTACGAAAACTTTATAAGTTTCGGTATCTTTCCATACATTTTCAGTACAGCGCTTCTAGGGAAACGTGCATGAACTACGAAAATGTATGGAAAGATACCGAAACTTATAAAGTTTTCGTAAACTATAAAAACCTGTGGTAAGCCCTCTGGCGAAAATACTCGTGACACACGATTAACGAAAAAGTATGCGTATTGTAGACAAGTAGTCAAATGGCCAATAAGAAAGCGTAGATTCAGAATAATGCTTTGTCATTGGCCAAAATTTTTCGTGACGCTAACGATACGTCAGGTTGAAATATTCGTGATCGACCTTCAAATTATCATAGTTAGCAACACTTCACCCGGTCACTACAACGCGTCGGGTGCCCGGTTAATGGCTTAAAAACTGAGCGCGTCCGTGATTCGGAAGGCACGATAAGATGTTCATCCCAGCTTTTTAAGTCGTTACGCCATGTCAGGACATCCGGACGGCCTAAAAACTCTGACACTAGAATTGGCCACTAGATCTTATGAAAAATAATATTTGAGCCCTATATTATACTGTAGTTATATCAATGAAACCTTTTGGTGACAGTAAAAGTTACTTTTCAAATATTGACTTGTCACATCTTTTAAAATGCGACAGCAAAATCAAGCACAAAATAGTTCACAGATATTTTCAATATTTTATAATATGCTATATTTATTAGTTCTACAGGCCCATTTAAAATACTTTTTTTAAAGAATACAAGAAAATAAATACATCATTTAAAAATGTAAAGTAGGTAAAGAAAACTGTAAGAAAATAAATAATAACAAATGTCTACCTACAGCTAACATCTTTATAATTTGACCTAACTTAATAGTACAAAATGCAGTATTATAACAATAAAAAAGCATACATTCACGTTGTAGCTTCATAATGTAGTCTTGGCAAGTGGTCTCATTAACTCCATCTTTAATAGCCGGATTAATGTAGCTGGGCTTAGAAGAAAATGGTTGGTGCGATCATTTAATCATCCAGAAAGTGTAGCTGCCATCGCGTGTGTATTTAATATTTTATAATATCCCAAAATTCACGGATATTATACCATTCCCAAAATAAGTGTGTGTAAATTAACCATCCTATTAATAACAGTTCTATAAGCCTCAGATATAGCTAAAATGGCTTTAAAATATCATGTCAACTCTTTTTTTAAAATGACATTTGGTTATGAATAAGGGGGTTAGTTAGTGTGTGCTAACACTTGAAATACAAAACAATTCAGTATATTTGTTCGCAGATTTAGTGTGGTATTTAGTTATAAACCGATCTCATCTCTAACAGGCTGTCCAGATGAAGCCTGATTGGTTACGCACGACTCGACTCGCGATTAGCTAATCAGACTTGCGAAATATCACTTGGAATGTGACGTACTTACAGATGATTGGCTACACGCGTAAATAGCTTCAGCTGGACAGGCTGTGAATGTAAGCTTGAGATTTGTCCAAAATTATCTACAAAGTGATTCGTATGTTATCATTATAAAAAACAGGTGATTTTGACCATGTTTGTCTACAAGTAGTAAAACACTCAGTTATAAACAAAGTTATTGACCTTTCCGAGTACGTTTACCCCTTTTCGGCATAAAATGCGAATCCAAACTCCCCGTGTATAGAAAATGTTGCCAACACATTGAGTGGCCATCTTCGCACAATATTGCGATGATCACAGACAGAAGTTTGTATACTACAGGGTAGTGTAGAGATGAAAAAAATGTTGACATACTGGATACACTGGCTAGTTCAGACGTGGTGAGGGCTAGCTACCCTCGGCGGAGTGAGCCCTAAGCGATGTTGTCTCGCCGCGTGGTCCCCAGCCGCTGCCGCCGCCGCCGCCTCTAGCTGTGCGCGTAACGCTACCAGCTCTCTGGTTCGCTGGTATATTGGGTCCTAGAAGAGATTCATAGGTAAATAAAGTAAAAATATATAAAAAAAATACTAGACGGTATTAAACAGCTTCATATTAGGCCCAAACTAAGCAGAGCAGTTTTTTTGTAAATACATACAAAATTTAAAATTTACATGGTGTTTTCTACCTGAGACAAATATTTGCAGATCATACAAACATTTGTCTCGCGGCGGGAACCGGACTCGCAACTTTCAAGTCAGACTAAATATCCGAATTCAGACTTATGAAACCAACTTCAATTTTGCATAATATTGTTGTTTACCGATTTTTTCATGTTATACTCACTACGTCATTATGATTAATTAAAACGTTGAAAGTAATCATCTTGTTTACATAATTATCGCTATAATGATACGAATACGGTATGATACGGGGTCAATGGTAAAATAAAAACAGGTACATTAAATGTATCCTTTTGCAATCATGTATTTCGTTCACCCTTTCTAACAAAATGTAGATTCAAAAGTTTTTTCTATGCAATATGCATAGAAAAAAAACTTCTATCTTAACTAATATAAATGCGAAAGTGTGTATTTGTTTTGTTTTTTTACGCTTTTCACGTCTTACCTACTCAATCGATCATCATGAAATTTCACATACAACGTGTATGTGAAATTTCATGATGATCGATTGAGTAGGTAAGGCGTGAAAAGCGTAAAAAGTCAGGGGTACTGAAAATTACATTGTGACTTTCATCCAGAAAAAAGTATTCATAAGCTTTCACTAGTGAAGCGATTTTGATGAAAAGCGTTACTGCGTTTAGTATTGTCATAGTGTAAATGTATGGAATTGGAAAGGATAAAATAGCTTCTTCCATTCTTGGTTTTATCCCAACACGGTGCTAAGCGACGGTGGAACCGGATGCTTCCATAGGTTTAAGGCTGGTGTGGCCACCTCTAATGATATTGACAAACTAGTACTTGCTACATAATTTACAATCAACACAACAATAACAGCCTATATCAGTCTACTGCTGAACACAAAAATAATCGCCTAATAAAAAGAAGGATATGTCCATAATTCCAACGCTGGGCATACGGGTTGGGGATCGCGGGGTACAGCTGCTGCCCAGGGCCTTTAGCTGTGCAGGTGTTACAGCGCTATGCCACAATCAGCCGGCCGCCAGGTTGTTAGTACGGACGACCTCTGTGGCGCAGTGGGCGAAGGTCCGCCTGAGCCTGGCCGATTTCGATTCCCGCTGCGGAATAAATGTTTCCATGTTCTGCAGATATTTGTCTCGGGTCTTTTATGTATGATATCCAAGTATTGACAAAAAAAATATGTAAGTAGTTTATCAATCATGTGGTTCCCATAATACAAGCTCTGCTTAGTTTGCTACTATGCTGATGCTGTGTGATAGCGTCCAGCATTATTATTTATTTTATTATTTAGTTAGCTGGATCCACCACGGGCAGGTGAGGTTGGCATGGCTGCCGAAGGTGGCAGTTGGAACCCCTTATACCCTTTACAACCATTTATCCGGGAAACCCGCGAGCGAAACCGCGAACGTTAGTTCAATATTTGAGGTTTATCATACCTGTTGCCTCATAGTAGGATTCCATCTGCAGTACAAAGCTTTCCAAAGCTTGATTATCCTGAGAGACGCAACTGGGACCAGAACAACTTGGGGTCGGGAGAATGGCGACGGTGGAGAATTGGCCCCGAAAGCGGATGGTCCCCAGTACAGCGGGTTTAGATAAAGGTCCTGGCGATTGTTGATGTATGACCAGAGCGAGACTGTCTTTGTTTTTACTTCTGAAAAAGATGTTCAGGTTAGAATTATTATCATCATCATCAGTCTATAGCAGTCCACTTCTGGCCGCACCCAATGAGCGCAATTGCGCCCTGACGCATCTAGCTTCTACCAGTATATTTTCGCAGTCACTCCATCTAGCCGGAGGGCTTCCTACACTACGATTGCTGAACGCGAGTCTCCACGCAAGAACTGATTTACCCCAACGGCCAGTATTATATGGATGGCTAAATATTGGGATTTAGTCATCGTATACTTCCATAGCTACGTCGAATTACGATAAGAAGTTTTGAAACATTAATCGGAAGTGCTTATGGTTGTGCGTTTTATCTATAAATATAAAAATCTATTATGAGTAAATAAATACAATAATCAATGAATAATAATTATCATCATCATCATCATCCACCGCTGGACATAGGCCTCCCCTAATGAGCGCCATTGCGCCCTGTTCTGAGCTCGACGCATCCAGCTTCTACCAGCAGCCTTACGCAAATCGTCACTCCACCTGGCCGGAGGGAGTCCTACACTACGTTTGCCGAGCCGTTTCTTGAGTGGAGACCGCCTCCACTCAAGAACTTGTTTACCCCAGCGGTTGTCGGTTCTTCGGCAGACATGGCCAGCCCACTGCCACTTCAGCTTGCTAATTCTCTGAGCAATGTCGACAACTTTAGTTCTATGTCGGATAGTCTCGTTGCGGATTATATCCTTCAGAGAAACTCCAAGCATGGCTCGTTCCATAGCTCGCTGAGCGACTTTTAACTAAATCTATTAATATTGAGGTTAGATATAGTACATTGTTCACCGAGAGGAGAAAGTGACCGATTACCGTCGAGGGTGTCGTTTGAAGCCCGAGCCGTAGGCGAGGGCTTTAAAACACCCGAGATCGGGAATCGCACTTTCTCTCGAGTGATACATAGTGCTTTATACTACACCTACGAGGAAAATAAAAAACTAACTTGACTTTGACTTTGACTGACTTTGACTTTAACTTTGACTTTGACTTTGACTTTGACTTTGAATAGCCAGTGCTTTTTTTTTAGCTAGTGGCCAGTGTCATTTTGCGAACTTGGAGATAAAAACTCACTGTAAAAACTTTTTGGCTTTTGATATGTAGGTTACCAGCGCATAGTCTTACCCAAAATTAAAAAAGAAAAACCACGTAAGAAATGGATTTTCATACACTTTTCTCTCCCGCTCAGATGTGTTTTCTCCCCGCATATTTGTTTGATATGCAATGACGTACTTTCTACCGTAAATTTGATAAAGTATCAAGGTACTTTCCGAGCAGGTGTAGTATAAATGTTATTTTCAAAAATATGCAAACTTGAATGATTCCCCTTTTTTCTGAGTAACAAAAAGAGACCTGTGACTGTGTCTAGCAGTGGACTGCTATAGGCTGATAATGATAATAATAATAATAATGCTGGACATAATCACACTGCATCATGTAGCCCCAAAATGATGATGATGAAAAAGAAATATGAGAACTTTATTACCTTCTTTAACTCTCTCCCTTTCAGTGTTAAAAAGGAAAGTACCGAAGCGACACGAGTACAGGTGATCCACGATCGTAATTAGCAATCTCTCGGTGAACTCGAAGGCAGTTGGGAACTGTTGTTGCAGCTGCCACACGCAATCAACCCACTGAACGAACACTGGCGAACGATCCGCGTCGGAATGACGCTCGTCGCCGTGGCCTATCCGCTGTTGAGGAAAAATTAACTTTATTACACAACAACACAGCACCTTTCACTGCTACTAATACAAGACACAATCATTTTAGATTTTTATAAAAAAAAACCTATTTAACTTAAAAATGTGTCTCTCAAAAACCTGAAAATATTGTCAATAATGCCATCGCGGTTTTGCTATCTCAGCATGACCTTATAAGGGGGATACGATCATAATACGCTGGGCATGGGTTGGGGATTCAGGAGGCTTCAGCTTCTCGCACTGCGGACGCTGCCTGGCGGCACCTAGGGGATTTAGCTGTGCCGGTGTAAGGCTGCGCTATGTCGCAAACAGCTGGAGCCCCGTTCTTGCTTGTGGCGTATGACGACCTCTGTGGTGAAGTAGGCGAAAGCTCGCCTGAGACGCAGAAGGATGCGGGTTCGATTGCCGCCGCAAGACCACTGTATGTATGATCTGTAAATATTTGCCTCGGGTCGGGGTTTTCTATATTTATAATGTGCATTTTATTTACAAAAAAATTAATAATAGTAGTATATCAGTCATGTGGTTCTCATATTACTCTGCTAATATTAGGGATAGATGATGTTGTGTAATGCTCAGCATTATAACAACAAAAACACACCACACCAGCCTACATCAGTCCATTGCTGGACATAGGCCTCCCCTAATAAAGGGGGATATACCCATAATCCCCACGCTGGGCATGCGGGTTGGGGATCGCAGGGCACAGCTTCTCGCACCACCGACGCTGCTGCCCGTCGGTGGCCAGGGGATTTAGATGTGCCGATGTAGGCTGTGCTATGCCGCAATCAGCCGGCCGCCAGAGCCCTGTTCGTTGTTTAGCAGGATGCACCACGTGCAGGTGAGGTTGGCTTGGGTTCCGAAGATGGGTGTTGGAACCCCATACACCCCAAGTGTTGGCGTTGTTGATATAACAACAACAACAGCTTATTCAGTCCACTGCTGGACATAGGCCTCCCCTATAAGAAGGGGTATATATATGCCTATGCATATATTATTATTACAAAGAAGAGGGGGGGGCAATTTCTTTGACATAACCACAAGCCAAATCTTACCAGCTGGAATTTATGTCCGAATGACAGCCACTCCTTTTCGATCAGCACTTGGAACCCCCTCAGCGTTCTGTAGTATGGGTCCAGCATGAGCATAGCGAGAGCGGATAGCTGAGCCGTACGATCCCATCCATCCGAACAGTGAACTAGCACGGAAGTCTTATGGTTTTCCACCTAAAAATAAAAACGAGTCATGTGGTGAACGACCTTTTGTCAGCAGTGGCTAACTTAGTTGTCAGCATTTTGAGCAGCTTGAAGGCGACATTGAAATAGCCGAGACCAACACCTAAACGTGTCTTTCAAAGCACGGAAAGTTTACACTAAATGCAATGCACTAAGCGACCACTAATAAAAATGATAACTGATGATGCAAAAAAACTTGTTATAAAGCCCACCTTATCGACAATACGCACTGCACCAGCCAATATACATTTTATATGTTTCAGCCAGCAACTTGCTTCAATACCGCTAAACCATCTGTAAAAAGACAAAATCAATCGTCAATTTATAAAAATCTAACATAATACAATTTTTTCCACGCGTATTAGCGGCTCGCCCCACTCGCCGGCAAAATTTGTGTACATGCATAATAAGATGCCAAATTCTGCATTTCTATCTATTAAACTTCGCTCGCTCTGCTCGCTAGTTGAGTGCCTTGAAAATAATGCCGGGTTGCCACCTTCGCCGCCGACTTTATCTATATAAGTTTAGCCCATCAATGGATAGTAGATAGAAAATATAAGGCACATGAGAAAATAATAGCCTTGGCCTAAACTAATGTGATGTAACTACTGTACTTGGCTCATATACCAATGGCCATGGTACCTGTGTAATCTGAGCTATACACTGGCAGAATGTTCTAGAATCTAGTCGCTTGCTCTTATATCCCCCCTAACGCGCTCGCTACACTTAATTGTCAAAAAAGAAACCACTGTACTGACAAAAAAGAAATTACTGTACCTGGTCTGATCAATTTGCGGGAAACAAAGCTCTTTGAGTTTACGCAAGCTCTCTCTCATCACATGAATGTTATGTATATCCAGGAATACCAGATCCGCGTTCTGATATGCGTCTTCCGATTCGTAGCTGCAACAAAATCATTAATTATACCTTTAGATATTCGGCAAAAACAGACGAATAGGCATGACTTGTATCATCCCCCTATCCGTATCTCACGTTATGAGGGATCTGAGGCCTCATTTACTAACTCGGTTTCACACCGAAATGATAAGCACCGGTCCTCTTTTTACAAACTTTGACAATATGTCAATTGACGTTCTTTGAATTTCGACAGATGAAATGTCAAAGTTTGCAAATACAGGTCCGGTGCCGATCATTTTGGTGTGCAACTGAGTTAGTAAATGAGGCCTCTGATCAAGCTATATCCTTCCATTTTCTTCAGACTCTTGTTCCAACTGATAGAAGAAGTTTCTGACCTCACCTCTTTGGTTTCTACCCTATTTTTATGAATGACTTTACCAGTTAATATGCAATTCCGATCAGACACTATACAATGGCACTCACCCGCCTCCTTTGGCCTTGTTAGCAACAGCGTTCGCTGTAGGCCGCGCATCCATAATAAACAGCTTATGCGCTTGCGCATTCGCGTCCATTATCAGTTGGATATAGCGCTCGTCTTCACGACTTCGCTTACCGCTTACCTGCACAAATAGAACAATTTTAGCTAAAAAACCTGACTAAAAAAAATATGCTTAGGGGTTGTATCTGTTCGTCAAATGTAAATGGGACCAAAAGGGATGTAAACGAAAAAATAATTTAAAAGAAAGAGGTTCGTAAGTGAGGTGAGGTAACAACCATAAAAAAACTAATTGAAAATCTCCTCTTTTGAAGTCTGTTAAAAATATAAATATATGTAGGTTAAAATTAATATTACGTATGTGTTGTTCCTTGAATGTTATATTACTTAATTATTTTGTAATTTTAAATAATTTATTTGATAAGTTCAATCATTTTTACGTATAAAATTGTTTTTTTCTTATTATTTACTTACTTTATGGATTATGGTATGAAATAAACGATTTTTTTATGACGCGCCATCGTGAATCATCATAATTTCAACTATAATGGGATTTTTTGCGTACTTTAAGATATCCGATGATTCAATTTGTAATCATTTTCAAATTGCTATAATTAGGAGATAATTATTATGGTGTTAATTAGATTTTTTTTGAGTAAGTCATCTAATGCCCATATTAACAAAAGCATCTATTAATTAAATTATCATAATTTTTGCACGGCTACAAATGAGCGAAGTTTTACAGGTAATGATATCATTACAATCAATATCAAATTTATTTCAACAGGGTCCTTGGCTCAAATTCGTCATACTCTTATTTATCAACTACTTATGTGCCTAATAGAAAGAAAAAAATGAAAACCTACTGCTTATAGAGCGAGGCCAGTATGTTTTTGTTGCATATTGCGACACTTCTATTAGTATAGTCAATCACCCGAATCCGACTATCCGTTAAGACCTTGGTAAACGTAGTGATTTACCTCATCTACATATAAAATTTGAATGACTTGTCAGTTATAAAATCGACGCATATCCTAAACCCTAAATCGTAACCGTCCACCTATTTAGAGGGTTTATTTCTTGCATAGTGCAACGGGTGAAAACTGATATTCTCAAATTCAGTCTCGGAAGCAGTGGGAAAAAACCTCGGAAGATGGCACAGGGAGCCCAATAGTTACCTACCTACCTAATTTTCAATCAAACTCAAACTCAAAATTCATTTATTCAGTAGGAACTGTACACTTTGAAACATATTTTTTTTAATTTACCACCAATTCGTAACGCAACCAAACAGAGAAGAATTGGCAAGAAACTCTGCTTGGCTTATATTTTTTTAAAGTCATTGTTCTTAATAACTATTAAATTGTTTTTGATGGAGTTGGAGGCAGTTTCATCCCAAGCCTTTTTGTCATCTAAATAATCAGATATTTTATAATAAGCTTTATCACAGAGATTACGTTTCAAACGTTTAGATTAAAGTTATTTATTTACAATGTAATTGAATTGTTTTTATATGACACTAATATTCTAAATGCGAAAATGTTATTCAAATACCTAAAAGTAGGCTTTCTTGAGATAGATGGAGGGATTTCAACAGTGCATTGTAAGTATAACATCTACATATTTACCCAACACCAATAATGCAATCACCAAACCATTCTAAGCATGGTGATTAAAACTATAGCATGCATTATGTCTTGTAGACTATAAAGGAGAGCTTACCCCAACTAAAGGCTGGCTGCACCTAGTAATGGTCGCCTGGGAGCTAGGGTGTATCCACGACAGCACAGGAATCCGTCCTCTTGACCTGAAGGCCGCCACAGAACGCAGCAAGTCGTCGTTAGCGGCAGCCGGCACCGCCCAAACAGCCGGATAACTATCGCAAACTTCGTACTTGTCGTTAATGCGAGTTATACGCCACATGTCGTTGTTCACGCCCTAAAATAAAAATATATAGTTAAAAAAACTAAATACACGCTTCCACCACCTGGTTCTATCACCAGACACTCATTATCAAGCCCAATCTCATGTATTCATCAATACAAATCATATGCGGTCATACTCGAGGGATATACTAGTATCCACTGAGAGTTCCACTATCTATCTCCTGGCTCCATCATCAGATCAACATCAAGATACCAAATTCTAGTTCTGTCTTCGGAACTACATATACCCGTACATATAAAGTTTCATTTCAAAACGACAATCAGAAGTAGGTTAAATTGACTTCTAAGATTTTATTACTTTTGATGTTAGTACATTACAAGTGAAGCTAATAAAAGCGTGTTAAAATACGTACAAAGTGAATTGTACACCATGCGTATTTAGACAAAGTACTATGAACATTGGTGGCAAACAGTTTTTTTAAATTTCAGTTTAACTATTGAACTATATCTAAAGGCCCACAATCATGACCTTCATCCCTCTCTTGACATGCCTATACCACGCTAAACTTCAAACTTCCTTTGAAGCTTTCTTCCACTCTCAGGGTTAATATCCCGTTGATATTTATAATAATGAGTGTTTAAAACTTTCTCGATTACTAGGATTTTTTTGTAGAAGTAGAGATCTTTGTGAAGGTTATGTCTGGGTACCGCCACCATTCCTATTGCTGCCGTGAAGCATTTTTGTGTTTCGGTTAGACTTTGAAGAGTGTGCGTGCTGGTGAAAGAACAGGCACAGGAGACTTAGCACCTACATGCTTTAAGTTGATGGACGCAGAGCGTTGCAAGGTAGGGCATGTTCCAAACACATGTGTCCTACAATGCAATACATTGTTATAGGTATACCACTTAACATCATCATCATCACTAGGCAGCATTGCTGTGTTTCGGTGGTTTCGGTTAGACTTTTAAAGGTGTGGGTGCCAGTGAAATAACAGGCGACTTAGCACCTACATGCTTCAAGTTGATGGACGCGGGGCGTTGCAATAAAGGGACATGTTTCAAACATGCGTGATATAAAATGCAATACATTGTTATAGTTAATAATTACCACATAACATGAAGGTGGGCCATATACAGGAATCATTAAAAAAATAGGAAAAAAATAATAATAAACAACAAACATTTAATACCATTCTCCTGAGCTCTGCAATGGGCTCATACACATGCCAGCCATCTTCTGGAAAGTGCTCGGCGTAGCTGAATGCGAACAGCGGTAAGCGATGCGACAGTGGGAAAGCCAACTGTTGAAGCTTCTCGAATATTCCGCGGCGTGAATGGTTCTCTTGTCGATGGGCGAAACGCAGGTTACGCATATCCTAAACAAAGTTAATCAAAATTAGGTTACTAGAATACTTTTTACGGCCTCTGTGGCACAGTGGGCGAAGTCCGCCTGAGACGCAGAAGGTTGCGGGTTCGATTCCCGCCGCGGGACAAATGTTTGCATGTTCTGCAGATATTTGTCTCGGGTCTGGGTGTTATCTATGTATAATAAGTATGTATATACAAAAAAAAACTGTATATGTGTAGTATATCAATCATGTGGTTCCCATAATACAAGCTCTGCTTAGTTTGAGGCTACATGATGCTGTGTCCAACATTTAAAAAAAAAAATTGTCTGATGTGATGACATCCTTATCAAATAAAACAGCAAGATCCATCAAACATTGAACAATAATGATGCTCACACTGTGATACATTAAACAATGCTTGATGCACTTCAAAAATATTTTATTCTCTCAACAAGTAGGTACATACCTTACAGAATATTTCAATTCCATATGAGTTTTCCCCTTTAGATGAGGCACCACCAACTTTCTCAATCCGGGAAACCTGAAACATCACCCTATTTATAAAACACAAGGTTTATTTTGATTACTTATCTGACTATCTGATATTGTAGTTGAAAGAACCTCTACTTATTCATAAGAGGATATATGAAGAATGTCTTGGACCATTTTTTTTACGGCTAGCTCTTCATAGTTTGTCGCGCCTAATATTATTCCTTAGATGATTTAAGGAAAATGAAAAAATATTTATTTCAGTAACATATAAAAACGTTTATATTAGGGTTTGAAGTCTTCTTTTAAGCAAATACTTGCTTGTGTTAGGAGACTTCGCTCTTATATATCTATTTACATTATTTTATAAGTTGGTAAGTACCTAAATAGCAAACAAAAAAATAAAATAAAAATAATTATAAATAGAAAATATAATAGTCTATGTTTACATTCCTAAGTTACCTAAACATTCATAGGTACAGTCAGCATCAAAAGTAGATGATGAGTTTCAGAATTTCAATACAGCTGATAGAAATTTGCGTCAGAATTAGATAGCAGTAAAGTGTTCCAAAAATAAGTGACTGAAAAATATGCCAACAATAAGCTAATGAGACTAACCACCACATATACCTGATGACTTTATGGGTCAAAAGTATCTGATGTAAAATAGTTTTATAAATAAATGAATTATGTTACTTTGCAATATTTTGGCAATAAAGATATAAGTTCAAAAATAACTGACTATATATCATAGCAAAAATGACTGATTATCTATTTTAACCTTTTAGCTCAGTAGATAGTAATTCGTAATTCTTAATTATTTTTATTTTTATTTTTATTTTTATTTTTATTTTTATTTTTATTTTTATTTTTATTTTTATTTTTATTTTTATTTTTATTTTTATTTTTATTTTTATTTTTATTTTTATTTTTATTTTTATTTTTATTTTTATTTTTATTTTTATTTTTATTTTTATTTTTATTTTTTAGTATTTTTATATTTTAAAAATAAATAAGAATATCTATCAACTGAGCTAAGAGGCCAGTTAAAATAGATAATCAGTTATCTTTGCTATGATAGATAGTCAAATATTTTTGAACCTGTCTTTATTTCCAAAATATTGCTATTTAATATCATTCATTCTAATTCCAAATCCTAATAATCTTAATCCTATCCTATCCTAATATCACGATGAAATTTAGTACGTATATAGTTTCAGTACCAGAATAACACATAGGATAATGAAATTTTGAAAAAAAACAGCCTCAAAAGTGGTAAACGGGGATGGCAAAGTTTGTATGGGGAACAAAAAAAATCTTTACCAATCTACTTGAAATTTTGCACAGAGACTTTCTATTGAAAACGAATGAATACGTGTTTCAGGATTTTTCGCAATTCAACCCCTAAGACTTTTAACGGGAGTGGCAAAGTTTGTACGCGGTACAAAAGTCTGTGTGAATGTTTGTTACCACGTATCTCCGTAACCACTAAACCAATTTCGATAAAATTAGGCACGTTGATAGTTTCGGTGCCAGAATAACACATTAGCTAATAAAAATTTGAAAAAACAACCTCATAAGTGGTGAAGTGGCAAGGTCTGTATGAGGAACAAAAAAAATCTTTACCAATCAACTTGAAATTTTGAACAGAGACTGTCTACTAAAAAATAAATGAATACGCGTTTCAGGATTTTTCGAAATTAAATCCCTAAGTCGATTAACGGGAGTGGCAAAGTTTGTACGGGGAACAAAAGTTTGTGTGAATGTTTGTTAGTTTAGCTTTGTGAATAATACAAAGGCTTATCTAATTTTGATTTTTTTTTCTCTAAAGTTGTAAACGGGGTGGCAATGTTTGTATGGGGAACAAAAAAAAATTTTACCAATCGACTTGAAATAATGCACAGAATCTCTCCTCTAGAAATAAATGACCTGTTTCAGGATTTTCCGCACTTCAACCCCTAAGGCGGTTAAAGGTAATCAATTTTTATTAATGAACTTTGATTAAAATTGATTCCTAAAAAGTACATTAAGAAAATAAAACTTGAACAGGGTATGATTGGGGATGAAAGTTTGTATGGGGAACCAATCATTTCTCAAGTTAGGTAAGTTTATTAAAATTTATCATAATGGCAGTTGAATTGGGAACGAAAAAGGGAGTATGAGTGGGAACGAGAACGGAACGTGTACGGGTATGCTAGGTAATGCATTAATAATATGTTAGTACTATTGATTCCGCGCAAAACGTGGTAAAAATAAACCTTTATGTAAACAATGAAACACATTTTGACACATACATTTCCACGCGGGCGAAGCCGCGGGGTGCAGCTAGTATATTTATAGAACTATTTTACATCAGATACTTTTGAACCTTAAAGTCATCAGGTACATGTGGTGGTTAGTGTCATCAGCTTATTGGTGGCATATTTTTCAATCACCTATTTATGGAACACTTTAGTGCTATCTAATTCTGACGCAAATTTCTATCAGCTGTATTGAATTTCTGAAACTCATCATCTACTTTTGATGCTGACTGTACATTAAGAGTACGCAAGAATGTTGGTTAGTTTGTAGTGTGGTGTCTGTGTAAGGGTGAGGATTTGTATGAGTGTAGGTGTGGATTATCCTGTTCCTCCCATTCTAGAAGGAATAATATCTAAATCGTATAGACATAGACATTACATTTATTTACCATGAATAGCATTATTACACATTTATAAATAAGTATACTTCACAGATACTCTTGCGCATGGGGAAAAATAAATTCTTAGATTTCCAGTAAATAATGAAATGCATGTGTAGCCCCAGAATGGATTTATATGTTTGAGCTAAAATAGTGGGAGTACTGCACAGAATGAGTAGGCCACACAGTCCATACAAAATTCCCTAACATCTTTAAAAAGAGAGTTAATAGATCTTCTGGGAAAGCTCGCTGACCTCATTCTTGCTCACACAAGCCTCGTGGTAAAGAGGTAACCCATAATAAATAGATAAAAAAAAAAACATTTTAAATTCATGCCGCTAACTGTAATAGGATATGGATAGGGCGCAATGGCGCTTACTAGGGGAGGCCTATGTCCAGCAGTGGACTGCATAGGCTGATGATGTTGATGATGAACTGTAATAGGTACTGGCAAAAATGGTACAGGCTAATCAGCCCCTGTCTGAATCAAGGTGATCTACAAATTATATACAAAATAAATCATCATTGTATTTTGGACTACAGCAGCAAATAGGCCCTGACAGTATTAAATGAACATTGTTACCAGTGACATTGCTTTTTGCCAGGACAATTGTTAATTAGGTTCATTTTTAAATCAGAAAAGCCACTTACAACACCAAGAGGCACACTCAAAGTGCCCTGCAGAGCTGAGGATTCAGTTGGCCGGAAGTGCAGCTGATAGTTAGTTACTTTCAGAACCCCTCTTGATGGACCACTGTATGGACACAAGTATGTGACATCACGGGCCACGCTCATCACCTTTTCGCCATCAAGGAGCTGAATGTCTCCTAGGACTTGAGGCTGTAACGAAATAGATTGCAAAAACATTGCATTGACTAAACTAAATACAATAATATCTCAGGTAAGTTATAAATGTATCATACTTTATCAAAGTTTATCAAAATGTACCTATACAAAGGTACATACCTACATTCCTATCAATACATATATAGCAATATCTATAATGTTGTAATTCTGTTTGGTTTTAATAAATAAAACAGTAAGTTAAAGGCTATTTTCTCCACAAAAACTACAGAAATTTATCAGTGTTAACCATCGAGATATTATATATGCTACTATAATCATTAAATAAAATTACGAAAAGAAAATGGTGTAAGGGGTTCCAGCCCCCATCTTTGGAACCCAAGCCAACCTCACCGGCATATGGTGCACCCTGCTAACAAACAGGGCTCGGGGAGCCGGCTGATTGCGGCTAACACCGGCCCAGCTAAACACCCTGGCCTCTGACAGGCAGCAGCGTGAGTGTTGCGAGAAGCAGTGCCCTACACTCCCCAACCTGCATGCCCAGCATGTGGATTGTGGGCATATCCCCCTTTATTAGTGGAAGCCTATGTCTAGCAGTGGACTGATAAAGGCTGGTGTGGTATGGTGTGTGGAAGAAAGCAAAGGAAACCAGGAAAACTTTGTTATACTGGCCTTAAATAGATCTCGATGCTGTCTATGGCTGTGAATACGTTTGACGAACAAACAGACATGATCTGGTCTACGTTTATTTCTTACTATGCTCATGAGGTCTAATAATTGCCTAAGCACACTACACTGAAGATTAACAGGAACTTGAGAAGGACTGCCTATTTCACTCACAAACTAATGCACTACAAAGCCACAGGAAATAGGAAAACAACGGTCACTTATTTGATAAGAATAAATTAGTCCGTATAAGAAAACTTACGGAGTCTTGTCCGTGTTTAGAATTCAATGAGCTGGATTTCGAGTCGGAATCCAAAGAATCAGAACTGGCGTTTTTTGATAGCGAAAAGTCTGAATTTAACAGTTCAGAACTATTGTGTTTATCCATGTTCGCTTCAGGATTCTTGTTCTTGGTTTCTGAAAACTAAATTATGAGAACGAATTCAAAAACTCGACTCCACAATCAAATCAACAAAACAAAACAGAGGTTTTTATGACAATTTGTATGTACTTGATGATGATGATGATTAATGGTGTGGTCATGTGGTTGGTGGATTGGTTTGATGGTAGGTAGATGGATGGATTGGATTGGTTGGAGCCAAATGACTGTTTGATGATGATGTCATTAATTATTTGTGTCAATGTCAGTGTCACATTATTTTCCACAGCAAACAAAATAACGTACCGGAAGTGACGCCTTATATTGCCACTATTAGCGATTATGGTAACGTCGGACAAACGCTTTTTAGTATGTATCCCAGCAACAAAAACTAACACTAGCTACTAATGTGGTAAAAGTACTTTAAATCAATAACGAACGGACGAAAATAGCTGCGTTATTCAAATAATCGTTTTATAACAGCACATAGGTACCATAGCAACGGACAGCTGCGATAACTTTCTAACAAGTAAGTAGGTCTAATATAATCTTACGAACTCGTCCTTTCTTATCGTTATCAAATAAATAATTTGAGAATGAAGTTTCCTGATGGTGTTAAATTAAGTACGTATTATGCCTACAAACCAAATGAAAACTTAGAGCCTGGAAGAAAATTGAAATCGGATTTTTTTGATTGGGATATCAACCATCCTAAATCATTAGTTACATTATGCATTGAAGAAATATCTAATAAATGGATGGGTAAGCTAACAAAAAAATATCATAAATTTATTTATAATTAATTTATATAGAGAGTCATATATATTAAAAGGGTTATTTTTTATCCATTAAAAATATTCCATAGAGTGTTTTGGAATATTTTTTACATTTATTTTGTCCTTATACTTATGTAGGTAAAGTAGAATAACAAAATTATGAGTACTATTATGCATTGTATTAACAATGCTATCCTACTCTTTGGTTGACATCTTTTGGTGTGTGTAGGTAGACCACTTGACTTGGTGTGTTGTTCAACAAAACTTTTTTAGTGTGCCTAAGTCTCAAGTGACCTACTTACTTACCTTCTTGCTCCGAGCTTGTTAAACTTTGTATTTATAATATACTTGCTATTTTATGTGTATCCCTTGAGTGTTACCGTCACAAATAAATGCTTTATTACTTTTTTTTTTTACTTTTTACTTTTACTAATATTATAAATGTGAAATATATATGTACATATATATTTCACATTTATAATATTAGTAAAAGTAAAAAGTAAAAAAAAAAAAGTAATAAAGCATTTATTTGTGACGGTAACACTATTGCACTATTGTGCCAGAACTATTGTTGCTCAGGACCTTTTTTTTATTTTTTGTTCTGTGCGCACCACCCAACTTCTAGTAGTAGTATATATATACTATAACTTAACTTATAAGTTGGGTGGTGCGCACAGAACAAAAAATAAAAAAAAGGTCCTGAGCAACAATAGTTCTGGCACAAACCCTCTACGACTCTAGTAGTCCCTCAAATGGTAAATAAGGAATATATCTCACCAGTTGCGATGGCCACTAAAATCAAGTGGTTTACACGGGTAAATCCCTTAGCATAACTCATCTTAATAACTAAAGTAAAATGTTGAACCTACATAAGTACAACTATTAGTAGAAAAGTTACAAGTCTGTTTTTTATGATTGCAGGATATCCAAAATTGGAAAAATTTATTCCAAAAGACCGGGAACTCTTCTTACAAATTTTAAATACAGACGTTCCTCTGAATATATTAGTAGATAATATCAAAAGTGATATATTTTGGAAACGATGTTACAGTTCAAAGTGGAAAGATACACCGCTAGTTCCTTCTCACAAGAAATGGATAAACATTTTTATGGAACGTCACTTTGCAGATATTTTGGAGACATTGAATCCAAAAAATTATGATCCTGAAAAGGTGATACTGAACATTTTTAATAATTGCTAAGGTATAAGTAGGTATCCTAACTATTTATCTTTGTAGATAACAGCTTTGGTCAAACTGTGTGGCCCATTTATACAATCATTATCCATACGGAGTTTGATCCCATCAGATATACCTATTCAAAGAATGACCTCACCTGAGATGGTTGACCTCATCACTAGTCAGCGACAAAATGGCATTAAAATCCAATCAAATACTGGAGAAACTTTTTCACGAGGTAGCTATATATATTTGATTATAAAAATAAGTTATAGATGATCAAACAAAACCTTCAAAGCAGGGTTAATAAGTAGGTAATGTTTACAAGTAGGTCTACGTGCATCAATGTCGTATAGGTACTTCGATAGGCAGTACAACTAATTTACAAGAATGTTTTTTCAGATCATATAACGCTACATGCTGCAATCGGAAGTCTAAGTCACTTAGTTGAGCTGCATATAACATACCAATTACTTAATATCGGAGTAGATTTTCGAAGAGATCAGTTCCAGTTTACAAATAACGATGCCAAAAACCTCGCACGTGGATTGGAAAAATGTGCTCAGCTTAAAGTTTTTAGGCAAGACTTCTTCTTCTTCTTCTTCTTTGTTCTACTGCCAAGACATGCATATATTTTATTTTTAGTTATTTCTTTTAGCGTAGGTATGTAATTGACTACATTCCTATTACAAAAGACACCAAAAAGCTCCACTGACAAGTATCTATATGCCATAAAATGAAACTTATTTTTTTAAATATTTCAGAATAACTAGAAGTGACATGAATTGTCAAAGAATAAAATATATACTAAGAGGTCTTTCTGATAGTCAAAATCTTGAAACCTTGGATTTTAGCCATTGCAAAGTTGCTGATGAAGGTGCATCTTCCATCGCAAAATTTATATCGAAACGTGAAAACTTAAGAACTATTGTACTTGCTGATAACTTGTTTGGTATGGAATATACCTTATATTACCTACTTATTTACATAATAGAATATTTTTAAACTGTTAAGTAGTTTTCGAATATTTTCAAAGAACATTCTTTGAAAATATTCGTAGATACTGCTTAGTGCGTACCTAATGCAATGCAATGCAATAACGCTGCCTTCTATTTCAGGTCCAACTGGAGCAGAAAGTATATCTCATGCTCTGAATCATTCCAGCTGTGGTATTCGAAATTTAGATCTTCGTCTTAATAGTCGATTAGGTTCCGATGGAATCGCTTATGTAGCGGTATCAATTGCAAGAGGATGCAATCTCACACAGTAATTGATTTACTTTTGACTAATTATAAATGCACCAAAAATACTCAGACTATATTTATACTTACAAATGACTTGGATTAGAAATACATTTTTGTCTTTACAACAGCCTCAATATTTCTGGATGTGGCATTAGTCCTGGACCATTGACTAAGGCACCAAGCGGAGTATGGTCGATTACAAGTGCTGAAAATCCTCCCACGTGTGGTGAACTTTTGGCACGAGCTATAGGATTAGTTAAAACACCTCTTAGATCATTAGACCTAAGTGTCAATAATATTGGATCGGTAAGATAACCATAGAATAACTTTGATACTTTGATTTTCTTTGAAATAATTATATTGAAAACCTAACTTTCCACCAGTGGCTTTGCTTGTATCCGGATAAAAGTAGGTATTGTGTTACTTTTGATCACAAATTAAGTGTGTTCCTATATTTCACCATTATGAAGTTGAGTAGAAATGAACATGCCTACACACAGACGTTCGCATTTATAAATATACAGGTAGGTATACATATATCTAGAATTAATAAATCAATTTAATGTTTCAGCCGAGTGACAATATACTATCCAATGCTATATGCCTCAGTTATATAGTAGACATAAATTTAAAACGGTCTGGTATGGGTCCGATGTCTGTATCTATAGCAGAAGCAGCTGCTGCTGCGCAGAGATTAAGAAGAGAAGCAGACAAAGGAATTCGATTTAGAAGAAGCGCTGGAAGAGTTCTTCAAGCTAGACGTGTGGTAAAGGGCATGAACATAGGTGTGTATTGGATGTACATTGATATTATTACTTTTTCAATCTATAATTTACCTAACTTTTAAAAACAATATCAAATTTTGTATTTTAATAGATGCTGATCCAATATTATTAGCTCAGCAACTTTCTGCGAGACCTTCTCTTGTCTCCGTGGCATCTGAAGAAGGAATGTTTAGTTTACAAACTCAACCACTTCCATCTGATTTTGGATTCGTACCAGCGTTCAAGGTAAGAATTAATTTTAATGACCAAATTATTAAATTTGTATTTTTCAAAAAACCTATATAACTAGGTAATTTTATACAGGATCCGATTCCATCATCACGGGCTTCATCAATTACTGGTCCTCCTACATCACGAAGATCGAGTCATCATATAATTCTAGAGCCAGTAAAGGTACATAAGCTACTATATATTATGTTATTTACCAGGTACACTGATAGCGTATACTTAGGTTACACCAAAATAATAATTAAAAATATTTGATTACAGGATGTTCGCAAAACTGTTCTCATACGTCGTGGTTCCGATGGATCTCTTCTACAGCCCCGTGAGCCTCGTGACAATTCACGCCACATCAAAATATTTGTATCTTAATCATTAACAGTTATAATGAAATAACTAATCATAGGTGCAGAATCAGGTACTATTTTAACTTAATCAATGAGAGCCATATAATATAACAATAATTGTATGTCTAACTTAGAATTCCACTATGTAAAATCGTATCGAATCAATGCGTAGGTCGTTTAATTATAAGAATTAATCACACAAACAGACAAACGTAAAAAGTAACTTTGATTTCTACTATATAGATTTAAGCATAGATAAATATTGGACATACCAATAATTGTTAGATTTATAAGTTGAGGATGATTCACTGAATATATTTGATTTGATTTCTAAATATGGGACTGTGTTGCCGCTGCCTAGATTTTGGGTTGCCGTACATTAAAGGGAAATTTGCCGTATTCTTACAAAAATTACCGTACTTTTTACAAAACTTATATTCCCATTATAATCGCCATCCTTTAAAAAAACAGATGAAGGGTTTTGAATCCTCGCAACCATGTCAGGGATGGGCTTGAAATTCGTACAGTTTGTATTCACTTTTCTTTGGATGCATTGTTTAGCTAATCAATAGCGTACCGTTGATGTTGAATTAGAGGTTACAAACCTCGATTCTCGATTTATTTGTTTTCATTAGAGAATTCCACTCCTAACACTATTCTATTTCACTACACTTGTCATGTTATAAAAATAAAATTCAAATTTTAACCGATTAAAAAACCGATCGGTTAAAATTTGAATTTTATTTATTATTTGACATATCAGAAAAACATGAAAAAATTCAATATAATAAAAATCGCACATCCGTCGTTTTTGAATACTTTGTATTCTTGTATTTTTCAGAACAATACAATTGAGTGACAGTGAAACTAACAGATTTATCTAATAGACAGTTTGAAACTAGACACAATTTTTTTTCTAATCGAAATAATGGTGATTCTAACACGTTTTATCATCTCTCCTCATTAGTTTACACCATTTTTTTCTTATATTTTCAACTTTCAGCACAGCCAAAAGTAGTTTATCAGGCGCATTAATGCTGGTATTTTAGAATTTTGGAACAATACAATATTTATCTGACGGCATTATCACCCCCAAAACAAAATACGGCAAAAACAATAACCGCAAGGTTGTTGTTCTAACGGTTTGCTAAGCTGTCCAGTCAGGCCACCCGTCACTATAAGCATTGTTACGTCATAGCTTATCGCGCGCACATTTTTAACTGAAACCACTGTATCTCGGTCATTTGTAATCTGCTAACAAAAATTCATCTTTATATTAGTAGTTAATAATGGTTTTGTTACTTCGATGAGCAAAAGACATGTGAAATCCTGATAGAGTAATTTTACACTATAAGACAAATTATTTCATAAGAAATATATTGAAATATCACTCACTCACTCGCGACATAGAAAATAGCTTTATGATATTCAATGAAATAGGTAGGTATATGAGTTTGGTAGAAAATCAGCCTGTTCACTTAGCTGATGGTAAAAGTAGTTGATAATTGAATTATATGCGCTTTTTAAAATAAAATTGTCTTTTATACACTTTACTTTTATGTAGGTACTAGGAATAAATTATTTACTTACTGAAAATTATTCTTCTCATATTAAAAGTATACATATTCGTAGATTTTTATGGCAAAATTGGTAGTAGTAGAGTTCTTTGTGGGGGGCTCGTCCGGGGAAGTACTGCCACCATGCTTATTTCTGCCGTGAAGCAGCTGTGCTGTGTATCGGTTTGAAGGGTGTGGGTGCCGGTGAATTTACAGGTACAAGAGGCTTATCATCAGCATGCCTCAAGTTGATGGACGCAGGGCGTTGTATCGTAGAGCACGTTTTAAAAAAAAACGTGATCTATGTTGCAATGTATGATAGGTAATGGTTACCACTTAACATCAGGTGGACCATGTGCTTGTTTCACCTTCAAGGAACATAAAAAAAAATTGTTTGTATGCCAGGTTTTGGTCGCAAGTCGCAATTAGCACTAGTAGTAGTTCTAAAAATAAAAATAGAATAAATAAATAAAAATACTGGACATCTCACACACGGTCAACTGATCCCAAACTCTGGAGGCTCTGCTTGCCTGCACTATGGGTACCAGATACTGATAAACATACATAGATACTTATAAAACACCCAGACACAGAACAAACATTCATATTTATCACACAAATGTTTGTCCTGGGCGGGAATCGAACCCGCGACCTGCAGCTCAGAAGGCAGTGTTACTACCAACTGAGCTATGTATGAGGCCAGTCACTCCATGGTCGCGTCGTAAAATTTTCAAAAATGCAAAAAATATTGCCATCTTTCGACGGGATATTTTGAATGACCAAAAATATAGCCGTGGTTTGTCCCCTTTCAAGAAGTAGGACGAATTGCACTATCGTAATGTTTCTGTCTACATTTTTAAATTTGGCAACATAATTCAGAAACTCAACATGCGCTTCCGGTTTTCCAGTCGCCATTCGTTCTGAGAATCGTTCCATTCGTTCGATTGGCAGGTTCATGGTCAGTCAAGTCAGTCATAGTTCAGTTTGAGTTTTTGGAGTGTCATTTGCGGTGCTGTATGTCACAGTCATTCTAATTTTATTTCAGTCAGTCAGTCAGTCAGCCATGTTTATTTCTTGAAGGATGTGTTTTTGGGAATAGTGCTAGTGAAAAAATAAAAATTGGTGTCGCTAAATGCCAGAAATCGTTTTCGGTGGTCATAAATTGTGAATTTTAAATGTGTTTTTTGTGAAAGTGGGGTGAAAACAAGGCGCAAAAATGAGTTGGGGTGTTGAGCTATGGGTAAGTTAGAAACATCATGAGTCAAGTTGATTGTTACGGTGTTTGTGTAGTCGGTTGCCCACGAAGTCTTGCAAATCTTTGCTTTGCCCTGGGATAGTTTTGATTTCATGAAAATAATGTACGTACGTGTCACTGTAGGCCGTTTCATTTTCCCTGTCCAGAAAATAAAAAGTATTCTCATTTTTGTTACTTTCATCATGGATAATTGTTTTAGTAGATAGGTACTTTGAATCATGGTATTTTTCCCATTTCATGAAAAAGCAAAATACGATGGTCCCCACTGTGTCAGTAGTTATTTTATTTTTAAACAGTCAGTGTTGGAATATTTTATAGTCGAGCCAACCTGACCGGCCTGAGTGCACCTGGAAAATTAAAAAACAGGGCTCTTAATGCTGGCTGAGTACGGCACAGCGCAGCATGACACCGATATATGTTTTAAATGAAAACACAACTCTGACCTCTGATGACATAAATTCCCACTGCATTCATCCGTCATCATTTAATCCAGGTCCATGAGCCTATATTCTTACAGTTCCACCAAGTATGGAATAGACTACTTGGATTGAATGTTTCAAAAGTTTATTTAATCTGGGTTTATATTTGTAAAATTCACTTGAGTTCAGTAATACACATTTTTGATTAAAGAGGAATCTATTCATCCGGCATCAGTATTCGCCATTTTACTGTAATTAGTGATTAGTGGTCTTATGGGAGCCAAGTTATTATGACTGTAAATTTCAAGGTATAGACAGGACTCTAATAATACCTAACTGAGACATGTTTGTGTACCATTTTCTATCATTACGCCTTCCGATTCTGTAGTGGTCCTGCTTTATTGGTTTCTATTGACACTTCTTATTACATTGATGGAAGAGACAATTTAGTACTACTCATGTTAAAAATATTGTTATAGCCTTATAGTGGTTGGTATAGATAGGGCTTTGATCAGAATGGATGGCATTATTCACCATAATTTACAAAATGTATGGATATTATAATCAATACCTCTGTGATGCAGTGGGCGAAGGCCCACCTGTGACGCAGAAGGTTGCAGGTTGATTCCCGCTGCGGGAAAAATGTTTGCATGTTCTGCAGATATTTGTCTTGGGTCTGGGTGATTTCTATGTATGATAAGTATGTATTTACATAAAAATGTATCTATGTAGTATATCAATCATGTGGTTCCCATAATACAAGCTCTGCTTAGTTTGGGGCTATATGATGCTGTGTGATAACGTCCTGGATTATTTAATTATTTATATATTATTTTAATAAGTCAATTGTGAAAAGAAACATCAGTTTAAAATAAGGTTCAAAATTTTATGGACACCATACAAATGCAGTTAACACGTTGACTACTGGCCTTAGATATGATGCACCATGCCTAAGAAAGCATGTCCTGCAACAGGTGGGGCAATATGTTATTCAGCGCTCAAAGCGTTAAAATTAAAAGGCCTCCATCCACCATTCTAATATTACAGATTAATTTGTTTCTAATCTTTGAAATATGATTCCAATTTGGGATAATAGTTAATTCAGGCTTTACTAATTTTTACTGGAAAGTTCCTTCCTGCAATGAATATTGAAAACACAAGTTTTTTTTTCCAAGCATACTGTCTGACTCATTAAGTACTGATAGCACATTATTTTTAACATCATTAACCTAACTGGATACTTGCAGTACAGTTGTCTATATAGCTACATTCTCGGTAGAAAGTACTTGGTAAATACACATGGTAATTATACTAATGAGACTTCGAGCGTAAGGTTCTAAGGTAGATAAAGTATGTAGGAATGTAATGTTTACAATGAAACCATTAGACTAAGTCTTAATTATGAAGGTTAGTTGGAAACTGTTAGTTGCTATATTATAGTGTTACATTATACTAATAGTGTGACAGTAATTTAGTGTGGTTGATCCATCACACTTGTTGTTTGCTAAAGAAGGCCATTATTTACAAAACAATACATTCTATCATGCAATAAATAGTTAGTATGAGTATTGTATACTAATATAACCATGTAGACAGTAACATCCACATGCCATTTTATAAAATTGTATTGATTGTAAATTAATGTCCAAGGAATGATGACAAAAAAAAGTTATTACAGAGTTCTAAAGCTTAGAATTCGAAATAGGTTGTTTAGTTACCAGAATGAATAATATTTTCTACCATTTGACTTCATTACCTATGATATTATATAGGGAAAATTATGGCTATTACCTACCTAACGCATGTAACCAATGTCTACAGTATCCAAGCTCAGTTTTAAGTAGCACAATAGGCACACAAGGCGTGTCCTAAAGGCTTTTTGTACGCCATTCTTTGTGCTATGCTACTCATTGTTATTATGTAGGTTCAGCACTTACATCTGTGTTATTTTTTTATGCGCGAAATGTACTAAGCTGCGGTCGATGACCCCCACACGTACATAAACACCATATCTCGACGATACGACAGTGTTTATTTGTATCTAGAAGTGTGCGAGAGTGGTCAGTGTTGGCAGGCTGCAAGGCCGGTGGCGGCCCGCATTCCGCTTGACTTGCTCTACCTAGTTGTGAAATGAGCCCATTCGTTACCTACCTACCTCCCATCAATATGTAGATAGGTACAACATATTCTTCATTAACTAAAAAAGTGAAAATTTCATTCAGCAAAATGGTTATTTAATTGTAAACTTTCTTTTATTATTACGTCTTGCTTTTACATCTGTTTATCACGACTATCATAGTAAATTACGTAGATATTCTACTATAAAAAGAAATACGATAATAATTATCCTACTTTGCTCGGAAGATTTATGAGTTTGTGCCTATTTGTATTTCCCAAATCGCATTCGCATCCACTCCACCAACATGTTGGTAGGCTACATAATACAGTAAAATTAAATTTTCTAATGTGGTTTCTTGATACTTACAGTACAGTCTTGATACTTTGTCCGTGAACTAGTTCGCAAAATGTTTTGCAACGTCGACCTGTATCGGCAGATAGATTGAAATTTTGCTTAGCTTACTGGCATACCTTCAAGCAGCCATTCACCTTGCAGCTTCGAATAGGTAGGTAGGTACGTTTCGTGCACCCAACAAAATCAATATCCTCGATTGTTATACGCTTGGCACGTAACCGCCTGACAACATGTAGCAGCAGCGCTGTTATTGTCCATGATTCAGTTATTATTATAATAAACCTTATAGTAAAAAATAAACCTTATATAATAAGCCTTAACTACTTGTTTACCTCATCCTCATCATCAACCTATTTTATCCTATTAAATCATAACCTGTCTTCAGCTCTTGTAACTTGTTTTACCTACTGTGCCTACATAAGCATGATCCAATTGGCTAGTAAGCAACCTAGTACAGTCACGTGCAATAAAGATGTCATACATTTTAAGACCATGTCGCTGTATTGTTGAATCATTTGACGAGCGCGTTGTCATGTCATCTGTTAGCAAGTACTTTCTAGTTTGACATGTATTACTAAATTGATATATTAAATACCTATACTAAATACAGTAGGTATAGGTAGATTTTCTGAAAGTGACCTGTAGTCTTTTAAAGTGCTCAGGGCTCGTTAGTAGACTAAAACCTAATAAAATAAGTTATTAAGTGGGAAAACAGCTTTTACTCATTAATGGACCATAAGTTGTAAATAATTATTACGATAAGCCGGGATAAGTTTATTGCTGACACTCTACCTGAAACCGACATGATAAAATGTTTCATGCGGTTTCAACTAATCTAATAATCTACAGCTCCTACCTATCTATTGCTCTGTCATACCATGTGACTAATTACGATGTCATGTATCTACCTGCCTACGACCGAAGGGTGCGACCGCCATACCACGCCATACGTAGCGTTTTCTAGCTCCCACCGAAATTCTAATACCTACCTAATTCATGGGAAAGAGCTTAAATCCCCTGAGGAATAAGATAAACGTTTCTTTAGGGAAATGCTTGCTTACTGCCTACACACTCTCCCAGTCCTAAGTTCCCAACCAAAGGTCAAGTGCAAAGGGAGTCTTATGAATGCCCTTTTATTCAAACAAACTGAGCTAGGGCGAGGGGAATTTTCAAACACGTTTATTATAGTTTTATTTCACTAAGTAGGTACCAGTAAATACTTAAGTTCTTATTTAGGTGTTATACAATTTAGTTCTGTGTCAAATTAGAAAGCGTTTATAGTAGCGTCCATTTCGTTTGTAGTAGCGTTCATTTCGTTTGTAGTAACTTCATTTCTTTGTAGTAGCGTTCATTTCGTTTGTAGTAACTTTATTTCGTTTGTAGTAACCTTATTTCGCTTGTAGTAGCGTTCATTTCGTTTGTAGTAACTTTGTTTTGTTTGTAGTAGCGTTCATTTCGTTTGTAGTAACTTTATTTCGTTTGTAGTAGTGTACACTTCATTTGTAGTTATTTGCATTTGTTTGTAGTAGCGTTCATTTCATACAAAAAATTCGTTGCCGAGTGTCGACTAAACCTGTGTGAGATTTTTTTAAATCTTCGCATTCATTTTTAGAGCTGCTACAAACGAAAAAATGGTTACTACAATCAACTATAAACCAAAATCTATAAGTATAAATAAAAAACATAGATTTTACAAAGTTTGGTGACAAGTTTTTTTTCAAAGTCTCCTAACTTTTTTTTCAGAGTTACTACAAACGAAATAATTTTTACTACAATCAACTATATATACGAAAGCCTATAAGAATCGAAAAAAAGAATTTTGATTTTCCAAAGTCGGGTGCCAAGGATTTTTCAATTTTTTTTTCAACAAACGAAAATATTGTTACGATAATCAACTACAAACCAATATCTATAAGAATAAAATAAAAAATAATCGATTTTCCAAAGTCGGGTGCCAAGTTCACACAGCCTTGATAAAAGATGACAACGCGTTCGTCGAATAAATAAAATAAATAGTTCATTTATAAAAAAATATCTGGTAGGTACATAACTTTAACTTTAGTAGGTACAAACAGAGCAGGTACACTTCCGTTCTGTAAAAAGAATGTTCCTTGGCTTAGCTCTGTCCCTCACACTAGGTCTTTATTGAGCCTGTACCGAGGTTACAGCGATCCGCTTCGGACTCTCCCTTACTACGAATGATTCAACTTTACAGGGATATGCAGCATTATCGGCCTGTCTGAATCCCAATTCGTCCTCAATCGCCATGATGTATAAAAATATCCAAATGAAACCAATTCTTGTTTTCACGAAACCACGTCTTGGTATCAGATGACTTAGTCGATAAGGCTGATGGTCCTAAAATATAATACATCGTATTGCACGATTGGATTGGAACCCACATGGCATCAGACGACCACGTGGCAGACCGCGGCGAAGATGGAGAGACGAACTGGACTCCTATATGGAAGACTGGCAAAATACAGCACTCAATAGAGAGGAGTGGAAGGAGGGAAGGGAGGCCTTTGCCCTGCAGTGGGACAACTCAGGCTTATAATAATAATAATAATAAAAAAAATAATAGTATTGCACGTGTACCTTTAAGCTTTCAGATTTTCATATTTACACGACTTTGCCAAGAGGGTTTTATCTTTTTCGAGCTTAACTCTTGACCACCTCTCTCTAGAAAGACTTGCTCTACTTTGCCAATGTGCGGTGGTACCCGTGTCTATGCAAAATTCCTATAACTGAGACAAGTTTGTATACTATTTTCTATCATGACGCCTTTGGTAAGTCGTTCTGCTTGATTGGTTTCCATTGACACATACTTGTTATTGCACTGCACTGAGCTGCTTGAGAAACCCTAACAGATTCAAGGAAATTGCAAAATGATAGTGATACATAACATAGTCCTAGAACTGTTTACGTTTCTTTCTTTCTCGTGGACTATGTCCACTGTCACTAGTGAGTAATGGGGAAAATGAAGCAGATGAAAAGTCTTATTTCCTTATAAAAACACAAATTACTCGAAAAACCAGACACGAAATTAGTGGACTTTCAGCATCTTTTATTTATTGCCTATATGGTAAAAAAATATCAGTTTTTAATAACACGTTACCACACCGTGAGCCTGCAAAAGCGTAGGAGACGGTTATGGCAAGTTGGTTGATGTATAACGAAAAATACTTCGAGGAACTCAAAAATAAACTTTGTAAGATCTTATCGTTCAACTTTATACCTTAATGCTGAGTATGGTGGGGTATAATTTTGCAAGAATACCGATGATAGCGATTATTTGGCGTGGGTCCTGTATTCTGGTCGAACCGGTTTTCCGCCTGAGTATGACTGGACCTGCTGCTGCTCGCTAAATGAGTATGAGTATTGAGCGCCTACTCCAACTTGTTATGGTACGTATGTTATGAAAAATAAAGCCATTACGAGGTACATTATTTTGCAACAATAATTCTATCTTTGTCTTTGATAACTTCGATTGGATTGGGTACCTTTATCTTTAACTGCCAAATACCTGAATGGCTTCAAAAAGCATCAGCTAAAGTAAATTTTAACTTACTGAAACTGGACTATTGTACTTTGAACCAAGTACTAAGGTAATATACCCCACAATGAAAACTAGAACTGATGCTGACTGACTGATATAGAGCTGATTTGTAACGCTACAAATCGCACAGGTGCGGCAGCCATCATGGCTATTGAGGGTGTTGCCTAAAGGTCACACCTTGGAGTAACGCGAGACTAGTCCAATTAAGTAGAGGCACTTAGAAACTCGCCCTTTGCCACCGCTTACATAAGCTTTAGTTTCAAAAGGGGGCTGGAATGCTTTCAACTATTTTTTATGGGTCCTAAATTCGTTCTTGAACAATCGCCCTGTTTTACGTTCCTAATGACGAGACTCTAACAACTAATGGAATTTGTGACACGCGTCATAAAAGTTGGTTTAAAAACCACAACTCGGTCAAGTTACTAATCGTTTCAGCGTAAAACAATGTGTTCTTACAATAAGATGAAAAATCTAAATTATATTGTATCATCAGGACTAACGATGCATTTTTTTTATGATACTTGAAGATGGTACATGCACATGGCCCACCTGATGTAAGTGGTAACCATAACCTATCACAAAGCATTGCATCGTAGATCACGTTTTTTTGGAACGTGCTCTACGATGGACCGCCCTGCGTCCATTAACTTGAGGCATGAAGATGATAAGCCTCTTGTGCCTGTAATTTCAACGGCACCCACACCTTTCAAACCGAAACAGCACAGCTGCTTCACGGCAGAAATAGGCATGGTAGAAATACTTCCCCGGACGAGCCCTCCACAAAGAACTCTACTACTACGTCTATTCTATTCTATAAAGTATTGTGATGGTTACAAAACCCATACCAGATTAACAACCTTTCTCTATTAAATAATTGATGATGCCACCCGAAAGCAATGGTGATGCAATGCAATTGAAGCAATGACCAAGGAATATTAACACACCTTTGTATGAGCACGCAAATTTCAAAACGTTCCCACACGGCTGGCTGGTGGTGTTGGCTAAATTTGCGATGAAAACAGATAGTCAGTAGTTACCGGTCAAAACGGCAAAGTATTTTTTATATTATTATGTCAAAGAAAACTGTGAAAACTTAAACAATTTTTTGGTTTGAAGTGCGGCTAGCTAAGTTAGTTAAAAGTGTAATGATATATTTGAAGTCCACAGTAAAAAGACAGTTGAAGGCATTGATATATATTGTTACATGGTTGAAGGTAACCGGCTTTATACATGTACCTGGTACCTATATTGTACAGTTTGGCTCGTATTGCTGGCTTGTTATTGCGACCCTGAGAAAATAGTATGAGCTGCGCATTCCGGCTGATAGATGTGTTTCGAGCAATTAGAAGGCGATATGGTGCAATTATGGGCGATCCGGTGCGCGGCCGCTCATCAATAAACAACATTTCAAAACTGTACATCGCTTAGATTAACTTCATCTTCTTTAAAGATACCCATAGCCTTGATTAATAATCCAACTAAAAACCAGTCGTTTTTGGTTTCTTATTGGTTTGAAACTGTACATCGCTAAGATTAACTTTATCTTCCTTAAAGATACCCATAGCCTTGATTAATCCAACTAAAAACCAGTCGTTTTTGGTTTCTTATTGGTTTGGTAAAGTTTTATGAATATAAAAGTTCTTAGCATTTGTCAGAAGCTTTAATTTGTAGAAATTACTGTTATATAATCCAGTAATCGGAGAATCCGACTGCGTGCTCAACGATTTTTTTGAAAACAACCGTGTGAAAGTTCTTTATTTTCACCAACTTACTATTCATGCAAGCCGAACGGTAAGCTGAGTGAATTTTTAATAGGTAAATAAATTTTGATATTAGGTAACAGCTACAGCTGAGCATTCCATTTGTCGTTAAGCATATTTTATTGCCATTACTCACGATTGGACCAAAACATACTAAAGAATGTTACCTTCTCTTCAATTGACAGAATCGATTTAACTTTTACTTTCTGTGACTTTCGAGAATGTTATTGAGTAGATAAATTTCAGCAAATGCCTAAAACGGCTTGAATACTTATTTTTGCTTCTTCATGCCATTAATGCAATTGAAGACTCAGCAAAAAAACGAAACTTTCATATCGAAATTCTTCGGGTTTAAATGGTGAGATGAGGAAAAAACGTGATGAAATGTTACCGGCTCTTTAATTGGCGTATAAATATTTTCCATATTATGTGAGTCAGAACAATACGTTTCTGCTCCATCATAATTTTGAGGAAGTAACGGCATTCGAAGACGTTACGAAAAGCAGTTCTTGCGGAACCGTTAACGCATCGCGCGCGTCGCATATAGGGACATATATATACAGGAAGTTCAAATCTAGTTAGCCAACGTTAATCATAAGTGAACATAAGTCTTCGGGTTTATCTTACTCCGCAATGCTGTCAAGACGGATCGAGTTGCTTCTCTGAACCGGCTATTTGCGGTCGCATATGCACTCGTTCCTATAGTCAATCAACTTACATCTGATGTTAAATAAAACAGTTACCAGAACCGCAGACACACAGTTTCTATAACGCGGAATGTTAGTTTACTCTCATCGGTCAATTTTGAATGCTGGGTGAAGAGTACAGAAGCTTAATAATACTCGTGATTTCACTTGTAAAGGGCCCTAACTGAAAACCAGCGCGGCATCTGAGCTCTGGCTCTAATGCTGCCTATGCTGAGTAGGGTCCTGTTTTACCCAGTGTTTATGTACATTACTCATGTCTAGGTACCTATTTCTTTTTTGATCTTTTGATCTATGACATACAAGTTTAATCATACCTATTCTATAGTTACCTAGGTACTCACTACTATTTACTGTAATTTGGGTGACATAAATATATTTCTTTCTTTCTTTCTAATATGTCTATGTCTATGAAGCTTTCCTTCCTCCTCCTCGGCACTAACCGAACTCAAAGTAGGTAAATCATATCCGAAAGGGTAGGTATCCGAATGCGTACATTTTTGTTACTATGTTTCTGGCTTTGTTCAATCAAATGTAGCTCAATATTATATCATGTGGCCAGTAGCGTGCTGTGAGATATCAAATCTGAGCGAGAGGCTGGAATAGCCGGATTTCACCGCTCGGCACGTGTGCTGCGATGCGGAAGTGTGAGTTGTCTATAGAAATTTCATTTGCCAGAACCCGCCTCTGTTTACATATGCCATCCATTCCACCGTTCAAGTTCGAGGTTATTCACTTACGCCGCGTGTACGCATCTTGTTTGATGCTGCTCTGTTAATTGCTATTTTCTACCCTGTGAGCTTAGATTTAATTTTCAAATATTATACTGTGTATTTTTCCTGATAGAAGGTCGAAATGTTTTGTCACTAAAATAAGAAACAAGCAAGCAAGACTTCTCAATAATAATACGTACAAAATATGGACTTTTTAACAATTAGTAAAACTATGAACGTCGTTCTGGCTGGCATGAAACAAGTGGGCAACCGACAGCAACCTTTCAGTTTTTATGTTTTGTCTGTTTTCTGTCCATTCAATTAGAATCTGCATAGACGTAGACTTGCTAACGCGATGTTTGTTTTTGTTTCAGGTGAGTAATCGTTACGTAATCTATGGCCGATGTACGTAACTCTTCAGGTACCGGTTTGCTTTTACCTACGAATGTACGAATCTTATGTTGATACTTTTAAAACTTCTTTTAATCAGGATTTTAAAATGGGTTACACCACTAAAATAACAGCAGTCATGGTATCTGAGTTACAGAAACAGAGCTAAGACTGCATAATTTTGCAAACCAGGATTGTCTAAGTTTATATATTACGAGCTCTTATCGTATAAGATAAGCATCGACATTGAAAGTCAGAAGTCAAAACATTGAACGATAAGTTACTAACTACATTGACCTACATTTCGGAAATAGTTTCTCAATCAGGAATTGTAAGGAGGTTTATTGCATAGAAATACCGAATTTTGTTTCTTTTCAAGTGGTTTCCCACTCGGAAAATCCAGCGCAATGTGTATGTATGAGCACTGCTAAGGGCCTTTGCTTTTTAAGATTAATATTTTCAAAAATATAAAATGTTCTTTCCCGGAAAAGTAAAGGATAGTATTATAATAGTCCTATGCTTGTAAGTAGGCGTAATCTTTAGCTGATAGTTAAAGATATTTACCTATGCGTTCTGTCACATACCTACATAATATTGCTAATACCCAATATTATTTCACTCAGATAACGCTGTACGTTGCTATCGGTCAAGATAGTTACGACACAAGTTTGACTAATAATAAACACGTCCAAGGAATTTTACTGATAAAATCAATATTCATATAATCTATCGTGAGAATCTTCTATTGACAAAGCACGTATTTATTTACTAAATTATTTAAAACGGTCGTGGACCACTAACACTAATTAATAAATTATAACACTAAAATTCAAAACAACTATAATGGTACACAAAAAAGAAGAGGAAAAATGGTTACTTCTGAGCTTCTTTAGAAACATTATCGAGGTAAAGGTAGAAGGAAAGCGTGGAAGAGGAAGAGCTACATGAGCCAGATATAAGAGTAAGTCGCCGTCACGTCGAATTATTAGGAACTGAAATAGGAAAAAAGCTAAATGGAGAGAATTGCATCACTACACTGGCAAGAACTAGGTTCTCAAATTATAATAATAATACAATAAAATAAAAATAATATTCATATAGTTTATGACTAGACATCTACACTTCTACACTAATATTATAAAGAGGAAAAATTTGTAGTTTTGTGTGTATGTTTGTAATGAATAAACTCAAAAACTACTGTGCCGATTTCGAAATCCCTTCACCATTGGAAAGCTAAATTCACCCTGAGTAAAATAGGCTATATTTATTGCTAGAAAAGATTAGGGATCGTTACTAAAACTTAAGTAACGTAACCCAAGGTGTAAAAAAGTGCCCGGGCCGCTAGTAATAGATATAAGTTTGTTCTGTAGAAAATTAAATCAAAATATCAATATAATTACCTTAATTCAAATTGTAACATTTCACAATAGCTTAAGCATACCGTCATGATATTTTTCAATTCGTCTGCAAAGATGTATCAATAACTTACGATGTGATAAGAATTACTATAGGTCATCATATCAAACACGCCTTGTGATTGTTCTCTCATTCATAATGGAATGTATTCGAATACTATTAAAGTTAATTTTCGCCTAGTCCTCAAAGCAATGTTGCAAGAATTTAAACATAGAGGACCGGTTTAGCTTGGCTGTTAGGCAAGTTAAGGCTCATCTATTGATTTCACTGGCATCTTCCTTGCAGTAATTTTGTGAGCGCGTCTGCTTACAACATCAGTCAGCATTGTGTTTAGTTCTGATCTGAACATGTGAGTTAGAATATTCCACGACTAATCCAAGGCTGTGAACGGTGTGATGGTTCATCGGATTCGCTAAGTACACCGACATCTGCAGCTGGTACTAAAAAGATATTATCTCCATGACGAATGCCTCTGAGCGCGACGATCTTATCCAAGACGACCCGTTAACGCATAACCAGCTCTGTAATAATTCTAGCAACATTAGTTTTAACCCTTTTAAGTTCTTCGTAGTACCTTCTCTTGTTTTATTTGAATAGAATATTGAATATTATTTGTTAGTTAATTTAACTTATTTTTTTAATTAAGGATCTACCTTCATTCAGCTGAATCGTGCTAAAATGTGTAATGGTTGCCCTTAACTTTCTAAAGATCTGTGTGGAATCTCAGAGCACAAGGTGCGTGCGTTTAAAATCAAGGCCACTAGAATTTGTTAAACCAGCCTTTCGCTCATAACTGTATTATCTCTGGTTATGTACGCCCAAATGCTAATAATTTAATACTACGTTTCTTTTAACGGTTGGTAGACAAGTTCTCGCTGGTTAACATGTGGTTATAGCAGCGAAAGTGTCGTAGCAGAGGTGCGTCGGTTGCCGACGCGTAGCTCGATCCGTAAGCCGGACTTCTTGAAGTAGGTAGGGCTGCCAGATATACAGAACTGGAACTGAGTAGGTAATGGGCCCATGATAATAAATGTTGTAGACAGTTATAAATCTTTACCTATAAAATAAATGAAGACCTCATCAAGGTAGACCTACTTTTACTGGGTTTTTAGGTGACCACAACGCAAAAAAAGTTCCTATGAATTACATTATTTATCTTCAAACGTTTATGGATCTCTTATTTGCTAATAATTTTACATCGGATGATATCGGCTTCAAATTCATTTTAACGACTGGCAGGCAGGACAACCCTGTTAGCTAGTAGGTAGGTACTAGCTAGGTGTAAGCAAGTGGGTGATATGTTTCGCTCCACCTCCACTCGGCTTTACTCTGCAACGGTCACACTCGAGTCGCTTTCGTGGAATTTCTCATATTTATTGCATACCAGCGTCATATCAAATTCGAACTGGGTAGTTAGGTACTTAGCCGACTTCTCATTTTACTACGCATTGTTAGCTAGCTCTACAAAAACAATGGCACACTGGAAATGGCGGCGTGATAACGAATACATAACATGCCTATAGTTGCCTTTTTCGTCATGTAAGTTTAATTTAATGAAAGGTCTATAATAAAACCAATCATTATTTGAAGATTCTCGGCAATAAATAGACTACTTTTTCTGCCTAGATATTTAATTATTACATCCTATATTTGCCCAGTATTAAGTTCTTGTGATATATAAAATTGGAGTGCTTCCCCGTTCGACCCAAGATTTCTCTACCTTGGTTACGAATGACTGAAATAGGTATAAAATTATTGCCGACGTTCTTGACATACGACGAACTTGTCGCATTGAAGATGACTTTGGGTCGTAAAAAATAATATGCAAAAAAACGAAAAACTTTCTTGTTCTATTAAATTAGATTTACCTATATTGAATATCCCCAGTTATTTCTGGAGTGCGCTTGATAGTAAATGGGCATTAATTCCCTTGTAAGGTTGGTTGTTATGATTGCGCGTATTCCGCGTGAGAACCAAGAATTTGCCTTTGAACAACGTGTGCGAACTGAGTGTTACTTCATCATACTCTGTGGCAAACAGTTAGTACGTTGTTGTACATAGTATAATACTATATCGTTCTGTGGTATAGTAAGTCTGTCCGCGCAGCTGCTTAGCAAGATTACGTTTCAAGGTTCAATTGTGAATGGAAACTGCGTAAGAAAACTGATTTGGCCACAGAATCCTTTACTACAATATTGCAGTAGTTCAATTGATAGGTAACCAGGAATTCACCGTAATATGCGAATGATCAATGAATACATGTATTTAAAGTCGACGTCCGCCGTTTGAATGTTTCGTGGCGCATTTTTCACTAAAACATTAACATTTTTATGTGAATGAATACTAGGGACCTAGGAACAGTGAATATTCATTTTACATCGCTTTCTTGTAGACTAAAAATCTCTAATCGTACATTAACGTTTGACAGTTGCAATCTGATATCCAGAACCCTAATTCCCGCCATCTGTTTCCTCTAATGCAGGTTGCTATGAATGCGTCACCTGTTGCAAAGCTCGGGAATATTGCTGTTTGTGATTCAGCTCATTGAAACGGGTGCATTCGTCTGTTACGGACGTTGTAAGTCGCATTTATCGAGGTTCGCTTCAATTGCTATTATCCACTTCAATGTTGTTCGCAGGGATTTCATATCATTGCACTCTGACCGACTACATTATCCTGTCAATGTCCTTGTTTTCAACTGGTTCATGCTATTCGAATTGAATTTTTATCGTGGCTACGTTTATATTAACATTGGAAATGGTGATTTATTCCCTCGTAATTTATGAGATGCATTAGCTGACAGCGGGCATATAGTCGCGTGCTCGAAGGTGCGGTGCGGAGCGTGAATCGTCTCGTGTCCCCTCAATATTTAGACACATGTTGCCTCGTACTGGGGTGGAAGCGATTCACTTCGTTGTTGATGTAGCTCTACTCAGATGTGGCCAGTCTAAATACCTTTATTTGCGATACCAGTTACCACTGTGAAGATACAGAGTTTTTAACTCAACATTTTTGGATATCATTTAACATTTTAAGTGCTGAAAACACACTTGCTACAAGGCGCGAACCGCTACTCGACCCGCAGCTGCGAAGCCCGCAGTCAACGTGTTAAAATTTGTTTCTTGGATTGTTTGTTTACTTGTTTCTTTCGATACTAGAGCAAGCAACTTCATACATTTAGCCCGCAATTTTGATATTATTATTGTAAAGAGTGCACGGCCCAAGGTTGACGCACTCTTGCTCATCTCGCCAGATTCTTCCGGGTTGTTCATTGAGTATTTATTTTCATCTTACGGCCAAGGATACCGAGAAGTAATGAATTTGGTATCAACCTTCTTAATTTTTTTATTTGACGTGCTATAAATTATGCGCACTAATTATAATATTCTTGTTTTTAGACTTAGACCCATATTTATTTAAGTAAACCAATCTCGAATGAGATTACGATCTCCAGTGTTGTTAAATTGACACTTCTCCATATCAAAAATAAATTTTCTTATCAACACTTAAGCTTGCACTTTGAGTTGAGATCAGTAGGGGCGAACACGAATATTTCAACCTGACGTATCGTTACTGTAATGAAAAATGTTTTATTTTAAATATACCCTTTCTCGTTGCCCAAAATTTTACGTCTACGATACGAATATTTTATTGCTTCGTGATAAGGATAAGAGTTCTTCATGACAAACATCAGGATGTTACATGAATCTTCAAGAACAAAACGGCTCAATACAATCTAGCAAGGAGTACTACGTTTTTTACTCTGTTGATGTAGTATCAATAAATCATCTGTTTGGCGTTCATTGTTCGATCTTTAAGAGACTGTTTTTTCTTAGAGACCACTTGAAATACTCAAATGTTTTGCCTGTTCGATCATCATAATAAAGGCGCCCGGCACGAACCCAAAATAGCCGTTGAAGCGGAGCGGGTTTTCGGCAAATGCTGACGTCAACCTCTGGGGCCATTTGGACAATGTAACAGATATTTCATCTGAACACCATAAATTAAGTAGGTGGAACAATCGGTACAGTATGCTATGTATGTAAAAAAACTACGTTTTTAATTCATTGTACAAATATAATTTTATATCGGTATCAATCCAAATTGTCTTGCAAAAGCTAATAAATAAGCATCCAATAGTAAGAGCTAGACTGGTGCGAAGGCAGTTACACCTTACACCTGCTGCGGTCGCTCGACCCCTTTGACCGGTCCTGCGTCCGCTCTACTGTGAAATTATGCACATCTGCCAAACGCAACCTTTGTTCGTTGCCATGGGATAGGCCTTTTCCAACGATTGCAACTGTATTTCAACATTCAACGTTAAAAAAAATCCCTGCGGAAAAGTCTACGTCGAAGAATCATTGCACATAAAATACAAGCGCTTAACCTATTTCAGATGGATACATTTTATAAAGTTTATTTTTGTTGTTTGGCTGTTCCTTTGGCTTGATAATGATTGTGATTTTGATCAAGGAATTTTGAAATATCTGTATGATAATTTCGTTCATTATATTGCGATATCTGAAGGAATTTATCAAGTGACCAACTGGATTGGACATAGCACGGTTGATCGACCGCGGTTGGTAGGGTAATCTCTGTAATTGCGCGTCTCACATCAGAACCCTAAGAATAGAGGGCCTTTGTGAACGGCTTCATTGAGTAGCCGGAGGCGCCGGTCTGTCGCTGGCACTGGCTCTATTTCAGATCAAGTAATCCAGAATGCTTCTATAACAACTTTGTCGCTACTATATACGGTGAGATAATGCTTATATGATTTACATACTTGTTTACATTTATATTCTTTCCCAGAAAAATATTTTTTCAAACCACTTTGCAAGACCTATTAGTTTAGCCTGGCTGTGTTAACTATTAACATAATGTTTAAATGAGATAATATACTTCGTCAACGACGTAATATTCGCTAAACAATTACAGACACTACTTGAGCTAGCGCAATCTACGGGCCATTCATCTCATAGTAGTTTTGAACAGGTGTGCTTCTCGAAATCGGATCATAACACACGTTACTTTCCAAGTGCGCTTGCATTTTTCCACGAGAAAGCGGAAACGCGCGTGTTTCAACAATGCCTCGAGGCTCGTGCTGAACCACATTCTGTGCTACCATTGTACATTATTCTAAGAACTGAGACAAGTACCGCCATGTTATGCTGTGACGAACGAACTTACGAGTATTAAAACTCAAATAAACGCTGCTCTTGAAATGCACTCAAATCTGAACAATATCAAATCACAACTTGGCCATAATAATAACAAACAAATGCCACTGAGTCATACATATTTCGTAGACTTTTTAGCTGCAGTTGAAACCGGTTTCGAAATAAGCTTCTAGAATGAATGGAAAAGTGAAATTCCAAAACCATTCAATCGGAAAGTTTACCTGCACCCTTCTCCGAGGGTAGCGGCATATCTTGGGGATGATAATCCAATCACAGATCCCTTTACGGGGGTGTGCCATTTACTTGAACGGCAATGTATCTCGCTCTACATGTGTCCAGTCCACTACAGAAAACTATTCATCATCATATTTATTTTATGAAGAATATAAGTTTGCTGATTGAGTTCCTAACTATAAATCGAATACAGGTTCAAATCAACTATGCACCATTGTCATTGCATGTAACATGAACTTAATAGCAGGAAACTGCCCCTTTGTGTTCCAACAATAAGCAATAGAATTACAAAAAGTTTTTTTAGTATCCAGGCTACTCTGCACAATGCGCCCGCGCGCGGCCGTCTTCGTAGCTTCCCACGACACCTCCCCACGTTATCTCTGTGGCTGCTTGGATCTCTGTCTGGATAAGTCACTTGTAATATTTTTATATTATATTTTATTTTAGACACAATTACCGCAATTAATAACATGCAGATGAAGCAAAATACAATATTTAGCTAAAACTGTACTGTTGTGAGATCAGGTTGTACGTATCAGATTTTTTAACCAGTTCAAAGAAAAAGTAAATGACTTTAGTATTAATGATGAAAGTTTTAGTTTAAATAGGAATTTGGTCTATCTCACGAATTTAGAAATATAAAAAACTACTAGGCGACCCGTGAGTCGCGGACAAAGTCACGGCCCGGGACTGCTTTTCCTTCTAAAAAGTCCGACATGATTATTGCGTGCGTGTTGGAAAAATATGAAAACTTTTGCTGTGTCGGCTATTATGGCATTCATACGACTAGGTGGAGGAAATTCAATGGCCGACGGTTTTTTCAAGCAGCAAAATGTCGGAACTCTAAATTGGATGAAAATCTAAAGGTGAACTTTTTAAATTATAAGTATTCTGCTGGCAGTTTCATTAAAATTATAGTTAAGTAATGAACACTCGCATAGATTTGAAAAAGAACATAAATTTTATTAGATATCAATAAAACTGCTTTACTAAACGCGCAACAACACTGATAATTTCTTATGTAAGGTAAGCCCACTTTTGCACCGTTTTGGTGTAAACTGTTGCGACTTTGTTCGACTTTCACAACTGAACTGTTTAGTTATGAAGGTCTTGTACGTAGAACATACAAATATGGTCTGATGGTCCAGTAGGCATTCACTGCCTCTGATTATCTGATCTGAATGTGGAGGGCTATTTTACAAATCATTTCGTAAACATGTTATGTCAATGCGACTTCTGGTTCGCCGACGATGTTACATAAAAATATTAAATTTCTGTATCATCGTCATTAATGAGAGACTGTCCTCGATGCTTTCTATCGGACTCGGAGCTACTTTCCAAGACTTTTAAACATGGCCGACGCGACACGTCCCTTACGAAATCAGTATGTTAGTGTGTAGTGTAAACAGGCTTAAAATGGGGATTACAATGAAGGATTAATAATAAAAATATCTAAGTGGGCTTTGTACTAGCCAATACACAAAAATGGTATGCCTACAAACCTTACTAAGTTACATCAGATCACCTTATTCAATCAATGGACAATGGATAACATTAAATTACATTCAATTATACTTTATTTTTATAAAAAAAAGTATTTTTAAGAGGCGTATCAATCTTGTGGTTCCCATAATACAAACTCTGCTTAGTTTGGGGTCATATGATACTGTGTGATAGTGTCCAGCATTATTTTTTATAACACGAACACAACTATTTATGTTGGAGGAAGATTATTACATAAAAGAATTAAAGATTCTAGATACCGTATAATATACATGTGAATTACATAAACGTACGAAATAAATAGTGTTGTAGAAAGTACCAAAAGTGACGACATTATTTTAAATTCGTACGTGATCGGTAGATTTGATTTCGACTTATTTCTACCTGCTAGGAGGCTTCGAGGCACGTTTCGCACCACTGTTACATATTAGATAAGGTTTACAATTCCAAAGAAAAATAAACAATTGGTTTGTACTTCAGTTTTGTCCATTGTTTCTTGCTGTATTATAGGTTTGAAATTGCAATAATAATCCCAAGAATGATCCGAATGAATGATTTAATTTATGTAAATTAGGTAACGCTAAAATTTGATATTCGGGCATAGATAAATATTAAATCTCAATGTGTTTGGATATTTTAATGTTTCTGGAAACGATGAATGATCTTCAACATGATGAAAGTGAATGATGCTTCTAAAGTGATATTTTGATCTGACATCTTACGAATACATAATTGTTTGCTGCTTCTTACAAAATACAAATGCCCAAAGCCCAAAATAACAATTATGTGTATCATCTCTCGAACTAGGTAACAATATACAAGAAAGACAATGATAATTCTATTGCTTGCAATATTCGTAAAATTTCTGGCACTTTGTTCTTGTTTGACCTACTAATGTCTTGCATTGAGTGCTGAAAACTCGGGCGCAGATCCTCTTCGAACATGGCCGGTTGCGCGAATTCCGAGGAGGATTTAAAAGTGTTAGTCTCTGATATTGTTAGCATGCTGAGTTTTATATATTAAGAGATCAGAAAATCAAAAGAAGCTTTGGTTAAGCATCGTTCAAGATGAAAGTAATCCGTGAATCCCTGTCACGTGCCAGTTTAAGTATCAGTTTTGTGCTTATTTTCTGTCTGGCGGCTAGTCTGGTCGAGGGCGGGCGGGGGTCGTGCTGACTCACCCGTCCGGGTGACGCAGGAAGGGTGCGGGCACCTTAACCGATCTGTGTCACTCATACGTAAAAAAACTTTTGATTGCGTTGACTTAGGAGTTTGTTTTTTTCACACCTCCAAAGGATTGCAGACCTGAGTATTTGAAATTAATTTCAACTTGATCCCCACGGAGTCTTGTCTTGACAGACAAACAGATATTTAAATAGACAATTGGACAGCGAAGTGAACCTTAAAATAAGTCTATAGGATGACTTCCTTGTCCTCAAACAGAGAAGAAACCCATAAACTTTACCTACGGAACCCTTAAAATTAATAAACAGTGATTTTATGTAATGCCACACATCTGCTTTTCAAACTTCCTGCCTAAAAATATAAATGTGAGTAAATGTGAGTAAAGTAGATAGAATCTGAGAAATAGAAGGTCAGAGTGAAACTTCTGATTGTGTAGATTACTACTATCACTTGTTCTGTGCTCTGGCACCCCGTGACGTCACTCCAAATCGTGACTCACGCCCGTTTGATATAGAACTGGGCCTTGGGGGAAGCACTGCTTGAATTAGACTGACGACGCGTGCCCTTAGCGGAAATCGATGCATTTTACTGACGCACGTGAAGTGCTAGTACTTCCTGCGTTAAAGCACTTTCAATGCATAACTCACCAACCATACAATGAACATTTATTTTTTACCCGACTTCGGCAAAGCAAAAATTTTCTAACTTAGTTGTTGAAGTGCACTAAACAATAAATTGCGTATTATTCTGGTACTGGTCAGGAGCAGTTACAAGACGGACTGAAAGCGCCTGGCGAAGGTAAGCTTGACACCCTTCAGCGACTATCAGTGGCAGGCATTGGCGTTGGACCGCAAAGAATGGAAAGCTCCAAGGGAGGCCTTTGCCCAGCAGTTGGAAAATGCGGACTAAACCAACAATATGGTCACGAGACGTTTTTCTGTACTTTGTTAAATAGTTAAAAGCAGACAAAACTCATACGTTCACTTACACTAATAGTAAAAATATAGGTGGGTAATTAAAATACTTGAGTTTATAGTTTATAGTAAGGACTTTAATTAAAAAAACTCATTAGAAAATTAGTTTGTTAATTTAAGAAGCATTCAACCTACACAGTAATGTAATGTTGATTACTTTCTTTTAGACTTAAAGTCATTTTGCATCTCGAATACACTCAATTGACCAAATCTATTTGTTAGTTCATACAAAATTTCAACAATTCACTGCTGACTCAGCATTTGAGAATCGAAATTAGTTTTCAGAACGCGCCTGAATAAGTCTGGATCTGCTAGTAACAGATGTAGTCTATGTTAATATCGGCTTTACGACTGTGTGATGTTAATAAGGTTTTAGAACTTTTTATCTTTGAATAGCCATCCAATAATTTAGTCATATGCACAGGAAAAAAAAAACAAATATAAAATTGCAACGAATAAAGAAAACGTTCACCGTGCGTACGTCCATCCATTTTCCATCCAAATTGAAAACAATAAAGTAGATAACTGAGTACCTGCCTACCTGGCTTGTTGCGTACTATACAATACATACAGCACTAGATATATTGTTTACAGTATGATAATAATGACGCTTATAATTAGATCATCCTTGGAATCATTGTGCATTACCGGCTGTGGCGAAAGGTTTCTATCATCGTATGTGTTTACTTTGCCATTTATTACAACAATCACGTAAAGAGCTTATATTTACGTTTAGTTTATTGTTTTAGGATGTCGTTAAGGGGATAGAAATTTACGCGGTATTATTCCGTAGAGAACAATAAGCGTTTTACCAATTTAAGTTTGAATTGAAACCAGCTGCAATATGTCAGTTGTCACTGGAATAATAAATATTTGCTGTAGTGGGTACCTATTAATATTTTTTTATCTTATGTATAAAATAAATCTTTTTTCTTTTACGTTGTTCGCCTTTGTGGTATGAGTAAGCGTACATGGTGCATACATGGCGCAGTGTTCCGTCGGTCATTATCATACCTTGAACTTTAGAATTCTGACACATTTCCCGAAAACTTCCGCAAATCATTTCGCTAATTACATTAACGTATACGGAAACAAACCGTTTTTCACAGCAATAACAGCTAACATTCAGCAAATCGATACTTTTTGGCACGCTATTCGCGCATGCCGTAGCTTTTTGTTTATTGATTCTACAAACGTAATCTTATCGTGAGCGGCGAGTATTGTTGTCTCATTACTTTGCCGATGACTAATGAGTGCTAATCAGCTAAAGGACGTGAACAGGGCGTTCCTCCGTGCTGAGTCATGTACAGTTCAATCATACAAATCGCTTTCCTTTCCTCCAATTCATGCTTTTCCGGTATCTGATTGTATGTATATTTGCTTTCCAAGTGTCACGGATGCTGCTTATTTTGCGTGAGAAAGGTGACATTCATATTGTACAAAACCCACTCTGAATCATTGAATCAAAATACTTAAAACTTATTTTATCTGTCTGGTCCATAGGTTTTGTTACTTGATACGACTATTGCGGTAAGCTAGGCGTGACATTGGCATTCAACTGAGACTCTCATATACTTCGAACGCAAGGTCATTTAGCATACTTGCTTGCATTTTAATTATAATAGCTTCGATAGTGTATACCTGTTTATTAATCATCAGATAGGTTTCCTGTTATCAAACATTATCATCGGTTTTCAGATAAACTCACTGCACTCAAAATAACATCAATGTTATTAGATACACAAGTAAAGGTATAAAAATACAAGATTCTCTATTCAGTCATCAATATTAATAAAGGCAAAAGTTTAAAATGTGAAGATATTTGTTCTTCCTTGAAAACTACTGACCGGGGCATATACTTCGTTCTTTTACCAGGAATAACATAAATAAGGCTAAGCATAATATATAGCCATCTTATTATTCCTTTCCTTATCGTTTTCCTTGCAAAACGTGCAAAACTAGGATATTATAGATTATTTCAAAGTTGGTTACGTGAATTATTTGTAATCGACTTCAAAAAGTAGGAGGTACTCAATTCGTCGGAACCTTTTTTTTATGTTGTACACCCATAACTCCGTCAATTTTGGACTGATTTTCAAAATTCTTTTTTTGTTTAATAAGAGTATACTTCACAGGTGGTCCCATATAAATTTTATTCCTGAGGGATTGGTACTTTTCCCGGAAAACTCAAAAAACCTCATCCTCACTTGTAATTTTCGCCCTAAGATCACCAATATCTCCGTCAATTGTGAACCGATTTTCAAAATTCTTTAGGGCAAGAAGTAAGAAGTGATTTATTTGAAGTCGTTTTTTTTTTAAAAAAGTCCACTTGTATTATTAGCAAACTTCGACTAAAGTTAATTATTTTACTCGAAGATAGCAAACTCAGCTCCAATTGTGGACAGTTGACAGAGCATTTGGTATGTCATACATACTGCATCGAATCGACACCTTGGACACCAGCAGCGCCAACCGAAAAACTCGCGTTGTGAACTTGTGAATTGCAAAGGGATTATACTTATTTTGTTAGATAATTCTAATTTTACGTACTACCTACCATATTTCGTTTTTTTTTTCTTTAAAAACTATTCTCGATCACGTCGTTAAATGCATGTTTAATAGTAAGTAATTGTCCAAGGTAAGGGAGCTACACGTGTCGGTTACCACACTGGCTGATGGCTGTGCTCCGCATGCTAATGGCCCAAACGTTGCGTGCGCAATGTTCGCATTCCTGTCTTGAAGGCCCAAAGGCGATGTCCGCTGATCACCGTCTAACCAACTTCAGCCTTCTAAACAGATCACGCACCGAGATTTCTGGGTAATTTAAGTATTTAAGTTTCTCTTGCCCACAATTTTGGTTAATACCAGTATTTTATTAGAGACCTAGAAGAAAATGGAACCAAATTTACAAGTACTGCACTAGTTGTCGTTCAATATTCATGAAAATAAGCTTTTGTGTGATTATCTTCAGCTTTTAGAAACAGAATGCTTATTCTCTAGATACGACTCATTCGCTAGATACGCGGGCAAGTTAATGTTCCCGCAAATAGCTCCAGTTTTAATAATCCAGCGAGTAATTTCGCGCTGCGAATGGTCTTGCTTGTAATGTACCGAGCAGTTAGGAATAAAGATCCAGTTCTCCCACGTCCAGGCACTCGATGTCGCCTCAGCTGTCGGTTAACGAACCGGCCCACGACACTACAGTATTCCACATGGCCTATTGTAATTTTTTTTATCCATCGCTATCATTCGTATAAATTCTTAACGGTAAATCCTGAATGTCTGATTCTGACACGTTATTGCTACAGAGAATAGAAACAGAAAAAAGTCGAACTGTATTTCTAATTTCCAGCATTCACCCGACATTATGATGTATTGTTAAAGAGATGATGTTTCGTATTTTTAATCGATTGTCGATTTCTATGGATAGATACATGTTATCAAGTCTCTCATTGTATCAAAAATAAAACCGGTATGACACGCTTCCAAAAGAAACGGTACCAAGTCACCTACATATTATTTGAGTAATTACACGCATTAATATTTTCATTCGAAAATCAAGTTCTAGAATTAAATTAATTAAGCGCTTTGGGAACTTTATTTCAAATAATAAAAATTCCTGTTTTGAAATATTTCTTTCATAACAGGAAAAATAACGTGTCTGTTTTATTTGGAAGTAAAACTTTATTCACCTATTGATATTGGACAAATTTTATTATCGTTGTACTTATTAATGTCCCAAAATTTTATTCTAACCTAGTTTCCGCACGCGGCTTTTCTCGCATGGTACAGTCAGCTACAAAAATATATGAACATGAGCAATCTTCCACAAATCCTATACACCTTAAACATTAAGAGTAGCTGATCTGCTTCGGCTACATCATTCAGTGATCATAAGCGATAATACAAATAGAGGTAACATCACAAAAAAATAAAACCCAAAATATATCCCATTCCATACACACTACAAAATATTTGCAAAATTTCAGCTCAAACCGCAGCAACAAACAACTTCACATCTTCGCCATTATAATATTATTACTATTAGGATTATTGGGGCAGTAAGTAGTGGAAGGAGGACTGTACTCACAAATAATCTATCTATAATCAATTATATAAAAACTCATTACCGTGCGTTTGACCCGCAGAAACTCAAAAATGCCTCGTTTTTTTTGTTTTGGTTCGCCTAAATATTGGGATGGTTTAGGAAAAAAAAATAGGAAATAAGCCAAACAGGAACAGCCGAAAAATCAAATATGACTAATTGGTAATTTAATTACATGCCGACGAAATAAAAAATCATCGTCCAACAGAGTAACAGCTTAGTAACTACTGACCAGCTAGTAGTCCTCAATATCTTGAAACAAAACCTCTATGGCGTATTTAATAGTTTTTATTGCCCCAATTCCTAAGTGGGTATTATACGTTTTATGAATACGTCTGTCCATAATTTAGTGATTTTTAAAATCTAGATGCTTGAGCCATGGCGTCATCTCTATAAATATTCCATTCACATTTTTATAAGTTGTCTGTGCGTGTACAAGGATCGTTGCACTAGCTAGCTGGTGGCCACGTATTCAATTAATGCTATTTAGTTGTCATATCATCACGTCCGCACTTTCGTGCTGTGCCATGGCATAATTATTATGACAATCGAAATCATAAAACGTAAAATGCTGATTACAGAGTTAAACTTTGTTAATGATTATGTTATTCGTTCATGTTAGATATAACCTTATTAGTTTAATTAATGGAATATCCATTCGTCCATCATATGAAGTTATAATCATAAATATCAGGGTCGAGTTCCTTTTTGCATTTAGGTACTTGTATTCTCGAGTTATTTTCGGCATTTCAGGTGCGTCAGTCCTTGTCTTTTAATTATCGTTCGCTGCCGTCTGAGCACTCATAAAAGGTCTAGGTTTTATTCCCTGCTCCTCCTCCAGTTCGTTGCCCCTCACTCACCTCGGCGACAGTCAAGGGCGGTTGATGGAAACTCCGTCGCACGCGCACTACTCCACGCCATGTTCCCAATCCCACTGCATAAGTCTTATTGTCTTAGAATGTTGTTATGAGAATATTATCGCTATTGATACTAGTAATAACATGTATCTCAATATCGTAAGTATGCCTTAGCACCTCGGATTCCTTTTTATCAACACGTCATTAACTGTCTCTCTGCTAAAAATTTTCGCGATAAAAGATATCGAGAGTCGTTATTACATTATGAAAGAAATTACTGTATGTTTAGTGGTTATCGGAGTTGTTGATATGTTTCCCGGCCAGATGACCTCGTATCGTGGACCGTTTCCTCCCGTTTTGATGATTTCATTAGCTCCGCTGTCCACAGAAGCATTGTTGTTAGCTGCATCCAATATTTTAAAGCTTCCGCCCGCGGCTTCACTTGCTTCTCGAATAAACCTATGTGTTAATTCAGGTCATAACATAAACTATGTATTTCCAAGTTTCATCCAAATCCGTTCAGTAGTTTTTGCGTGAAAGAGTAACAAACATAACCATCCATCTATCCATCCCCACAAACTTTCACATTTATGATATTCGTAAAAAGGATAGGATATATCAAATATTACATATACGCATGCCTAAACATATACCAGAGCGTGCCGTGTCTCTGGCTTACATGCTAATTAAATAGCGCTTCAGTGGACTGAGGATTGAAAATCCATGACTAAAATAACAAAATTAATATATATTTTTCTTTGTTCGCAGGATCAATATGATAACTTAGCCACACACACGCACAGAGGAATTGAATTTTTAGATAAATATGGCAACTATGTAAAGGAGAGGTGCGCTATCGAACTTGAATATGCAGGAAAACTCAGGTAAATTATGATGAATAGATTCCATACGTCGACTTAAATTTGAACTAATATTAATGAAGGTAACTAGAAACGATATATCATAGGTACATTGAGCCATGGAGGTTGTGAGCCAAAGAGGTTGAAGTATATTGGTATAGACTATTATATATAGTATCTTCAGTATATAATAATATAGAAGTGCCACGTATTATTATCTGTAGTTTATTAAATATTATATAAATATATATAATTATATATAATAGTGCTTCAAATTCCTTGCTCTAGTACAATACTAAAAAATACGTGTTTGGCGTACCTATGTGTGATTTTTTACCAACCAAAAAAAAAAACAAAATTAGGTGACGAATGTTTTTTTTTTTTGCTTTCGTTCATCTTAACTAATGTTATGTCTGTGTCTACGGATAATAATATAGATGATCTAGTTATATTATACTTTATTTTAGTAAATTAATCAAAAAAAATTACAATGGATTATAAAATTACAATCAGTGAATAGTCTAATAATAATTACTCGCTTAACGCTGGACTCTACATTTAGGTTTTAAATGCAAACATATTAATCTTTCGTCATAAGAATCGTAAAATCAAGCTTCTCTGCTCTCGATATGTTGTTAAATAAACATCTTATGTTTATGTTTTTAACATAATCATTTAGGTATTTAGAATCACTCTATAAACTAAATTATTATAAGTATTTATAAAAAAAAACCATAAAAAATTTTTTTTCTACCGAATGCATACTTCACTTCATCCATATTATGATTTGAAATACAGCGTATATAATTTGCAGGAGGCTGGTCAAAAATTATCAACCAAAAAAGAAAGAAGAAGATGAATACCAGTAAGTATATAAAATATTTACTATTTTGTGTATGGTAATCCATAGAATTAATCATTCCTAGACTGTCCTCCGATACTCTGAATGAACTCAATGTTATGGCGAATGATGTTTCATTGAAATTGTAAGGAAAACATTTTTGAATTTTTGCGAAACTTTACGATTTGATTTGGTAAGTTACTTTGGAAAAAGTGTTCTTGGGAAATAGAGTCGATTGAGAACAACTTGTTTTTTTTACAAATGTCATTTTCTAGGCTGACTGTAAATTTTTTCAAAAATCCAATCCAAATGCCGTTATTTTTCCTTCAAAATAAATAAATAAATAATAATTATTTATTATTATGAGCCTGAATTGTCCCACTGCAGGGCAAAGGCCTCCCTTCCTTCTTTCCACTCTTCTCTATTGAGCGCTATCCCACGCTAACCCATCATCAAATAAATAAATAATAAATTTACGGGACACCTAACACACGGCCAACTGATCCCAAACAAGGTAGAGCCTGTACTATGGGTACCAGAGACTGATAAACATACATAGATACTTATAAAACACCCAGACACAGAACACACATTCATGTTCATCACACAAATGTGACAAACATTTGCTGGGCGGGAATCGAACCCGCGACCAGCAGCTCGGTAGGCAGAGTTACTACAGGCTGAGCTATGAGGCCAGTCAAATAAATCTATAGTTTCCTCAGATCAAAACCTTCTTACTATAAAAGAAAAGTAAGCTGCCCTCAATGAGGTAAAATTTTCCCCCACCCTATATATATAAGGAGGAAACTATACATTTATTTACGTTTGAAAAATATAGGATTAGAATCTGGTACACATCCAAATTCCTGTATAACTCATATCAGAATAATTGTTAGTGCATATTATATGTAAATTGAGCGAGAGTAAAATAGTACCCAGCAGCACTAAAAAGCCACATTATGTAGGTATACATCTACTAGAAATCCACTTCGCATTATTATTCGTCTAAGATGGATTAAGCTATTTACCTAAAACGTTTATGTTTTCGCTTACTGATGATAAGTTAATCGTGTCTTAAAAGTAGGTAACCATCTTTTACATCCTTCTATTAATCTTTTTATTAAGACATGTCCCGCTTACAGATTTATAATAATGGTTTCGTTATTAACAGATACACAGTATGCAAAGCATTCAAACAGTTGCTGCAAGAGTTGGGCGATTTCGCGGGTCAGCGTGAGGTCGTCGCCGAGAATCTACAGTCAAATGTCGTACGAGAGCTGCATCTGCTCGCCAAGGAACTGCGAGAAGAGAGGAAGGTACAGAGTGGTTTTTTATGCCAAAGTTAAGTATATAGTCTGGCAGGTTTGCACGCGGGCCATTTCGGAATTGGCCTATGGATTGGAATTACCAGACGCGATGCTGATGTGCTGCATCAATTCTAGACATAAAGGTGTTAAGCCTCCTGTGCCTGGTCAATATCATTTACATCCTTCAAGATGCTTGGTAAAGAGTTTACAGTACAAGAATAATTTACCGGAAGTACGAAGGATACTATAAATAAAAATAGTTGAATCAAACCAAAGTTCAGAAACACGCCTCTTCAATGCGGTGGTTTTCATCTCGTACCGCATACAAGTTGCTCCCATTACGTACTTTTGCAGCATGCCAGCATCGATCCAATGCATCGTCGACCGCATCCGTTGTTATAAATTTGAAACGAGTTCACTCGCACTGTTATTGAGATGCACAAACTTGAAATAAACATTTGAACAGCTTTATTGAATGAAATACAGCATTCAATCGTTCCAAAAACGTGTTTGCCATAAATTGAACATAATTGTATCAACTTTCGCAGTCAAGAATAAACGGGTTCAATCTGTAGCCAGCCAATGCAAAGTTTGACCATAAGATTTGTAAAACTGAATACCGCTGTCGTCTTCTTTTATTTGAATGGTCCTATTTGAGCACGTTCTTCGTGCCTTCATGAAACCTTTGCCATAGAATAAGTAATCTTTGCTTCCATAGCATAATGAAATTGATTTTCCTTTTCAGCAACATTTAAACGAAGGCGCGAAGCAGATGGGTGTTCTGAATTCTTCAATAGGCGCTCTGGAGCGGGCGAGGCGGGCGTACGAACGCGCCGCCAGGGAATCAGAGCGAGCGCTCGAGACCTTCCAAAAGGCAGACGCCGACCTCAATCTGAGGTGATTATCTCATGCTCTATTTTCCCATACCTAGGACCTATTATCGTGTTATCTTCACCGGTTGACAAGTAAGAAGATAAAGTTTCACGAACAGCCGAAGATTTGACCAGCGAATGGTTAATTTAGTTCAATTGGCTTGTTTATGTCATCGCGAATAATCTGAGGCCTCCTTCACCATGTCATCCAAACAAACAAATTGAGTTAAAATGGCCTGGATACTCAATTGCCTAAAGTTTATTTCAGCCTTAGCTTCCTTTTCTTACTACTCTTAGTTTACACGTGTACACTGGAAATCTACATTTTTGTGAAATAATGCAATTTTGACAATGAGCATAGATTTTTGCTATTGTTTTGTAAAGGTATATTAGCTTTATAAGATCATTTGAATGACTAAGCAGAAAAAAAATATCATTACAATCCAACAATCATATATTTTTTACACGTGTCGACTCAGCAAGGACGTTCGCGCGGACAAAATAACAACTTTCTTATGTACCTAGATCTTAGAAGATAACTTGAAACTTTTTTAAAGCTTTAATATATCTTAACGTTGCCTTGCAGTCGAGCAGAGGTAGAGAAACAGAAAGCCAACATGAAGTTGCGGAGTCAAGCGTGCGAAGACGCGAAACACGAGTATACGGAACAGCTAAGGAAGACGAATGAAGCTCAGAGACAACACTACGAGCAGCGGCTACCACATGTGTTCAAACAGTTACAGGTACGTTATCATTTTGAATTTGTTTTGATTTATACTTAATCATTTGTTATTATAATATTTACGGTCGCGTACTCCCGCTTCTTTGCTCATGTGGAACCCTGATAAAAAGCCTATATGCTAGGTCACAAACTTTGTATATTCCAATTTTCATCAATATTCGTTCAGATTTTACGGAGACTAGTGTGAACAAACATACACACACACACACACACACACACACACACACACACACACACACACACACACACACACACACACACACACACACACACACACACACACACACACACACACACACACACACACACACACACACACACACAGCGCGCGCGCGCGCGCGCGCGCGCACCTACTCAGCGATGTCAAAAGAGGCCTCAACTTTCAAGTCTCACATCAATTATATAGTAAAAAGTTTCGATGCACTGAAAAGAAAATATTGCTTTAAAATGACGCCGAAGCATGAATATTTTGATATGTAAGCCGTAAGCATCTCGTAAAGTGTTGGCCAATGACAACGCGTTATTTCAAATCTTCGGTTTTTTATTGGCCAAAATTTCACAATACTTTTACGATACTATATGTCAATATGTTTATTCGTGTTCCGGCATCGGAGCTTGATCACTCTTGATGTCAACAGTTGACAGTCATATCATCCATTATTGTGAATTTTAGCCAAATGCCATTCCATCCAAATAATTAATTAGCTAAACTTCAAAACTATTTTGAAATTATCTAACAGATAGTGGTTAGTGGTAAATCAAATTATATATATATATATATATATAAAAAACGGTCATAAATAGGTATATTGTTAAAATTTAATTGCGATCCGGATTCATTAGCTAGGTATTCATTAATTGGGATAAATATTTACCAAGCCATGTCCTTGAAATAGTAAATACCACATGTTGTAATGTAAAAATAATGTGTGAAGAATTCGAGACGGATATCGTATTTAATTTGTAATTTATTACCCTCTTTAAAAAAGTATCTGATAGTTTCGGTAGCACATTTGTATAAATAGATGATTCACAGCCACTATCTTAACTTAGTATGACATGAGCACCAAACTGGATATATTTGCAAGTTTTAAAAGTGAAAATTAGATAAAAATTATCTCATTTTAACGGTTCTCATTTCATATTCTTGAATGAATTTTGGAAAATTTGATTTGATGAGGTGTTGAGTATTATGTAAACATCCGACTGGCCGCATTTATATTGAATGCAGGTAACCCGCGTCGATTAAATCATGTATAAGAACTGTTGAATATTACGACAAAATGATAAGCTACTCAATTGCAAGTGAGTCAAAAAGACGTGGCGCACGAACGTTGCGAACAATAAAAGTTTAACGAGTTTCGGTGTCTATAAAAAATTAAGAGAATCTTAAAATAAAAATATTTGCCAAGTTCAAATGTTTCTGGTGTTAGTGTTTTTATTATAAAATACGACAGTCGAAACTAATATACCTTAAATTTCCTATAACTTAATTAACTTGACGTAAATTGTTTTTTTCCCCCTTTAATTTACTTTAAATATAGCATTGCTATATTATAGCATTCGATGATATCGATGAATTTCTGTTTCTCCCTGAGTTAAATTGAGCGCGATCTGTTTCCAATACAAATGCAGAAGATTTAAAATATGTAGTTCTGTTTGCATTAGGAGTTTCCTAGAACGTTTAGAATCGTAAACTTTCTCTGTTATTCGTGAATCATGTGAACTTTGGAAACAATTCGGTTGCCTTGCCGCGATTGCTTTACTTGGTGCATTCTGGCGCTGCGCCAACTGGGTCGTATAGGCACATTTAGTACTCCTATTTGAGTAAATGTGCTATTGATGTTCCACCAATTTGACAAGATGAATGTGACATAAAGCGTTTTACTGTGCTGTGTGTGCTGTGTAGCCTATTTTGTGTATATCCAAAATTCGAATACAATCTAACCAGAATCTCTGAATTTGATCGAATATCATCTCCTTTATTTGAAATTACTAAGGCATTATAACCACGGATAAATTTTTGTAAAAGGCACTTTCCATTGCCTCAAAGGACTTCTAATTGTGTGGTATTTTTTCATACATATATGTATATAAATGAGGTTGTATCCCATAGCATATCAACTGTGCTGTTATTCTTTCAGGATTTAGACGAGAAAAGAATAAAAAATATAAAGAACTTTATGTTGAGTTCTGTGGACGTCGAAAGAAAAGTATTTCCAATTATAATGCAGTGCCTTGACGGCATGGACAGAGCAGCAAACAGTATCAACGAGAAAGAGGTAATTTGTACACACACGTATGAATAAGTGCTCTATAAAATATTATACCCTACTCTGTATGTGTGAAGTAACAGTAGGATCCAAAAATGAAATTAAAATCTCTTGGTTATTTGATTTTTTATGTGAATATTCCTGAGTTTTGATTCCATTGAGTTTTCAGTATCTCTAGTACGAGTTGCACTATTCGAAAACTTTCTTGGTTAACCATATCGAATTCACTATTATCGTGCGTTTTTTGGAAATTACGCAACTGGTTTTAAGTAGAAACTGATCGAAAAACGTAGGTAATGTAATCTTCTTGCAGATTGCAATAATTATCACTCAAAACGGGGAGGTAAATAACCAAAAATGGTACTTCAAAATTGAGCTCGGTACAGTATACTATAAAAGTTTTCGAATTGTGCATTTCATACTAGGTCCTCTGTATCTCATAGCTGGATGCGTCGAGCTAAAGACAGGGCGCAATTGCGCTCATTAGGAGGCCTATGTACAGCAGTGTACTGCTATGGGCTGATGATGATGATTGCAGAGTTTTGCACATGATATACGCGAAGTAATCTCCATTATAAGAGTCAAATGTTCCACGAAGAACCTACATCCTGGACTTCTAACATCTGTTTCCGTATTCAACAATCTGGGATCATGCATATAATTCCCTGAATTTGTTTACGTTTCCTTAACCACTAATATTTTCAGAATAATTTTAGAATAGACATTAATACTTGTATTACTCCTAAACTGTACATATACTCGCACATTGTAATGTACGTTTGGAAAGTGTATACGCAAGAAATGGACACGCCTATATCTCTATTTGAAAGTTAGAAACAAAAAGCCAATAAGCCAATGAATTATTCAGTTAGTTCCGTAGTTTTGGCGCAGATTAACCTTATAGTTTGTGGCTCATTACGACGTAACTATTAGCACGTGCTTAAAACTCTGATCGAAAACATCTTGCAAGACACGACACAGTAATAAATTTAGCATAATTTAGTTAGATACTCACTTGATAGGTGATGCATATTAGTTTTGCAAATAGTTGATTGACGCTATACCTAACATACGTCATTTACCAACAGGAAAACAGAACAGTTTTTATTATTAATGAGTAAAACCGTTATTTTTTTACCGTATAGCCAGTGAAGGGTATGCAGTCAGTAACATTTAATCCTTGGCATACTTTTCGTAAAATAATCTGCAAGCCGAAATAAATTTAACCCTCTATTTCGATTATCTAGTTACTATAGTTTCCGTTTGGCTGCACTTCCAAATGATTGTTTTAGTTCTAGTAATTATATCTCTGAAATATAAAAAAAAACGTAATCCTAATATCTTTCATTATGCTTCCAGGACACGAAACTAGTGATAGATAGGTATAAATCCGGCTTCGTGCCTCCAGAGGATTTTGCATTTGAAACCGCTACTGGCGGCGACACAACAGACTCAACTAATACACACCACGTGCACAACCACCTCACAGCCGCCAGAGGGACCGTCTCTGGAAACAGGATCAAGAAGCGAGGCGGTCTACTGTCTATATTCAGCTCGAATAAGGTGAGGAATACTGTGTGTGAGAGGGACGGATGTTTGTTTGTCGAATACGCCAGAAATATTAAGCAGTAGGTACCTGAGTATATCTAATCTACACTTTTTGCTGATCGTAGTTGATACGCTAGGGATTTGGTAGTGGGTTATCTGTATGTTTGTTTGGGGTTGCTTACGGACTGGAAATAAAAGTTATTGATGCGGGAGCTTCGTAACAGTTTTTGGCAGAGGTTTTTGTTAAAGATTTCTAAAGATAGTTAAAATCTAGATAATGCGAGTAATTTACCGGAGATATAAATAAAAGTTTAGCTTTACTAAATTCGCTACAACTGTGTAGCTGAAAAGTAAAGAAGTTTACGTACTGGTATAAAATTTATTGTCAAAGATAAACAGTAACGATGGTGGTTTGAGTTTTTGAAGACCATCCTATCTTTGAAAATCTTTCGTGTGTATTATATTTACTTTGGACCTATACGCCGAATACTATTCTGTAATGTACGCTGACTGACAACAGGAACCCTAAACCACTGAGTCTAACGACATACTGAGTCTAACGACTTACTATGCGTGATATGTCCCATAATGTTACAAGTTATTTGCAGAAATGTGGGTCGGATTAGACACAACATTTACTATGCGTTATGGATATATTCTTGACGAAAACTTTATAGAAGACTGATGTAAACTAACTGGTTACTTGGGAGATTGTACAACAATCCAGTTAGTCTTTTTCTGGATGTATTCACTCTTTTGTTGAGAACCTTGAAATGAATCAATCAATATATTTATGATTTTAGTTTCTGAGGTCCTAGACGTCATAAAAATTAAGCTTTCACGTCTAGGGCTATTATTGTTCTGTATCTAGGGAAAAACAAATCTGCATCTAGTATGGTGCCAGAAAAACTTACTTCTCTTCTCATTCTTAGCTGAGATTGATTTTAATTTGAAGCTTGATTTTTGAATAAAATAGGAATATCGACACGAATGAATCACTTTACCTAAATAAAATAGTAGTTAGTTATATTTATTTATGTTCAGTAAACTACCTCCTTTATTATCATTTTATGGGGCTGTTGCTTGAACTTTATGACGCTTATTATATTTTATGTAGGTATACAAATTTAATGGGCGCGCTCACAGATGCTCTCTAACGAATGTCTCCATAAGTTTTTTGTATAATTTTGCATAGTTTATTCTATTTCATATTTCAAAGGCTCCAAAGGCTTCATCAGAGCGTTTTCTAGGCATCTACATAGTATTACGAACAGTGCTTTTCTGTAAGCATTGGTTTTTAAAATGATTTTACTGAGGTATCCCTTTCCAGTGATTCAGCTGATTAAGTTCTAAAAAATAAATACTTATGGAGACAACTTAGTGAGTTAAGAGTGCGGATATAAGATCATATTCAAGCATGGTGAATGGGATAATGTTATTATTTATGTAACGTATACCATATTTAATTTACGTACTATAAATTACGCTTTATTTCAGTTATTTAAACAACCGGTGTATGGTCTTGATAAAATACAATGTTTGTAATATGAATCATACTTATAAATACATATTTGTTTTAAAAAACAATGACTATACACCGGTTTGTTTGTGTATGTTGGAGGTACTAATTTATTTTTGTATTTCAATATTTCAATCCTCGTTCGATCCTCACATAACATGGGTACGATATACAATTGGCGGCGTTCGTTGTCCATGGAAAATGACAATTTATCGAAATGTAAGTTTAACCCGGGACAGCGGTGTGCATGAGTCATTTCAGCTACTATCGAACAATGCACATACTTTATTATGTAATATTTTATCAGTCATGACTACATTGTTATCCATTATGATCGTAATGAACCTAACATGCGCATTACTTGTAAACGTCTTTGTGCAATTTGCCAAACTAATTGTTGATGATAACGTGAACTATGTTTACTAATATTGCAGCTAGCTTATTGAAACCTTAACCTGCTAGATTGAATCATCGTTGTTCTATATTAGAATATTAATTAGTGACTAATAATACTAAAAATACATACGTAGATTGATTAGCCTTCAATAAATGATTTTTGAAACCACATTTTTTATATTTGTGGCAGTTTCTAACTTATTTAATTGTTCACAATAAGGAAGTTCAATTCCATGTGCAATAAAATCATGTACGATTGAAATAATACAATGGCGTTTAATAAGTAAAGCCTTCAAACCACAATCCACAACTGCGCACACGATCTTATGTTGCGTTTACTGTCACTTATTTACTTTTTGTATTGCAGGACTCTCCTTCTAAGTGGCCTTAGTCCTGTTTCCTTATACGTTCCAGGAGTATAGATAAAATTTGAATTGTGACAAAAAAACTGTCCGTTGTGCTAATCCTTGTCTGTTTAGTTAATGTGAGTGTACACTGTACAGGCCATATTAATATTTTCTAGGCTAACTTGTTTATTGATCTTGCCACATGTATCGTTTTAGGCATGCGAACTTCGAATGGAGCTTAATGCCTGCCTAATGTCGAAAAATATAGTTACAAATATCTGTGCTTAGCCTGAAGGGCATGTCACTATAAAAAACACGTCTGAAAAGTCAATAATTTTAACATATTGAGAAATAATTTTATCTTCTATCCTTGGACGTATGCCTTTGTATACATATTTAATTGTTATTTTCTTTGCTTCCCCGCGACTCCGCGCCGCCTAACGCTTTGGCCGCAGAAGATTGTCGAGGCGTGCAATTCGATCAAGGTCAGTTTCGCGAGCGGTCTATCCAATGTTTCTGTAAATGATTTGGGCTTGACTCACCGATCTCGTAATTGGGTAATACAAGCACGTATGACTTGACATTGAAATTCGCGAACTCGATTGGGATCTTTATGTTTTAATTGTTATGCAGAATGTGTTCCAAAAAGTATCCATGTTTATTGCAAAATAGGTCACTGTTTTTTTTGCTATTATTCGGATGATGGGAATGTAAAAGAGTCGAGCTCGGTGGCTTTGGTGTGGTGACTGCATAATATTTACAGAAACATTATGGGGACCGTTTCGCCGGTTTGGCTTGAGCTTCACCTAACAAATCATGCTTGCACGGCTTTCATTGTTCAGCGCACCCTGGCAATCGTAAATTATTGATCTTTATGTATTGATTGTGTATTTGACAATTTGTTGTTTAGGTATGTGACTAAAATGGAGTTGAAACTAAGTTAGTTTGGTTGGTTTTTTTTTTAAATTATGGGGTAAAATATATTTTATTTACGTGTCAGTCGTTAAAATAATTGATTTGCAGTTTCGAGAATATTTCAGAGTGCGTGGTTAAGAGTGAAATGGCACGAATTTGAAGACTAAGTAATTCATACGGGTTTTGAATTCCAGAATAACATGTCGTTGGATGGAAAGGAGGACTATTCAGATCTGCCACCCAATCAGAAGAAGAAGAAGTTGCAGGCCAAGGTTTTAGAATTAAGTAAACAGGTAAGGAAAGTGAATTACATTTTTCCTACTTCCTCCTAACATTATGAATGCGAATGTTTCTGAATGTATGTGAAATGTTGGTCCTTCCTTCAGGGCCAAAAATAACAGACCGGATTGAGCTGAAATTTTGTTGTTATGTAGCTCTAGACTTGGACTACCATATAGGCTACTTTATCCGGGGAAGCGAAACTACGGGCGGAAGCTAGTAGTCAATAAAACTTGAATCTTGGTGTCACTGAGGTGCTTAATTAAAATACCTTTTGTTAAACAGACTTGTTGATCGCTTACGTTTTGTAAAGAGTCGTGTTCTCACTATGTATGAAAGAAGCAGACGGATGACAGTTATGCGTCTGCTCGATTGACTTATTTAGATTCTTTTTAATAAACATTGTTTATTGGTTAGTTGAAACGCATGGTAATAACTACCTACTACAACTGTGTGCTGTACTTTGTCAAATAAAATTTGCAACGCAACTCCAAAAAACAAGAACAATAATTGAAATCGTTGCTAAAAATGGTTAGTTAAGATGTTTTTCTTGTAGCAGCAGTGAACGAGTAAAATACTACTATTTTGATTTCAGGTAGCACAAGAGCAAGCTGCTATGGAAGGCCTAATGAAAATGAAAGGAGTGTATGAAACGAGCCCCGCGTTAGGGGACCCTATGACTGTGGAAGGTAAGTTGTCTTCTTACAATATTATTATATTATTTATGCTTAGTAATAGGTGCTTATAGATAGAATCTAAACAATAGCTTAAGCATTATTTATCTCAGTAATATATTCTCATATCTTAGTCCTATTAGATTCTAAAACATGCATGTTTGTAACATGCAAATGATTGCTTTGATCAGGCAGGCTACAAAAACAGCATAAATCGCAATTTTTTGTGTCCAAGGGTTTATCCGTAGACTTATATTTTTAGGGTTCTGTACCTCAAAAGCAAAACAAAGAACTCTTATAGAATCACTTTGTTGCCCATCTGTCCGTCTGTCAAGACCATTATCTCCACGCGTTCTTGAGAAAAGGTTCTGTCGTTCAAATAGATATCAAATCTGCATTCCCTTGGATCTGTGAAAAAATAAAACTTCCAATTCAACGCAACGGCCGTTTATGCCGCATATTTTGACACTCACAAGGGAATCAAAACCTGTAGGGCACTTCCCCTTACCTAGAATAATGAAATTTGCCAAAAGCAATATCTTATAGCACGTTACATTACAAGAAATATGATTTCATACCTATATGTGTATGGAACCCTCTTGGTGGGCGAGTCCAACTCGCATTTAGCCGTTTTTTTATTGTTAATATGACGTCATTATTCCGTCAAAAGCACTGTCTCTATTTATGATACAAGGATAACGCATGTAAGGAAGGTCAAACGGTAGGTTAATACAATGCCATACCGGCCATACCGAGAAGGATGTTGCGTTTATTGTATGCAATGTATTTGCATTCAATAGAGATTTGGACATAAATCTTTTGAGTTGCCAACATCAAACCAAAAGTCTTGTTTCGCTAATGGAACCATTGAACCCGTAGGGCGATCACGAATTTATCAACCAGTGACTTGAGTGCGAAAAACATACCTTACTACAAAGGAGAATGCCGTCTGATATATGGCGCTCGGTACCAAGAGAGAGGTAAGTGCGTCAAAAAAATCTCCAATAAGTTTTTAGTCGATTCTACTGTCGAATTAATTAAAAATGAGGGTTATTGCCATAGTAACACTTTACATCAATGTTTGTTGCCATAGTATCGTATATATATTGGTTGTTGCAGTCTAATGGTGGCGTGCGGCGGAAACCAATTCAACAAAATATTTTTTTACTTGAGTATTAATCCCGTCGGTGTGTAAAAGATACGTTCGGTTTCGACGCAATTGGTACGGGTCCTCGGCATTCTCCTTTGCGATAACTGCATTGTTGTATGGATATGCCAAAGTTTTACAAACTTCCCGCTACTCGATTTTCTTAGAAAAATATAGTTAACGCATACTTTGTAGGCAGGTATGTTTTTCGCACTCAAGTCACAGGCGCTAAACGTAACGAAACATTTTGGTTAATAACAGAGCGCAATATCAAACCAAAAGTAAGATTTCGCCAACGACAGGGTTTCGCTAATGGACAACCTGTACCATTCCAACCGTAGGGCGATCACGTATATTTGAACCTGACGCATTGTAAACGTGCATAAGGGATGTAAGGCGCTCCAGCCTCCATCTTTTGAACCCAAGCCAACTTCACCTGTCCATGGTGCACCCTGCTATATAACAAACGGGGCTCTGGCGGACTACTAATCGCGGTTTAGCCCAGCTTAACACTGGCACAGCGAAATCCTCTGGCCGGCAACGAGCAGCAGCGTCGGCGGTGCGAGAAGTTGTGCCCTGCGATCCCCAACCCGCATGCCCTGTGTGGGAATTATGGGCGGGCATATACACCTTTAGGAGAGGTCTATATCCAGCACTGGACTGACCAGCTTGTTGTATCGTTAGCGTTACGAAAATTTTTGCCCAATGACAAAGCGGTATTTTGAATCTACGCTCATACTCATTGGCCAAAATTTAACGTCTACCAACTGATTGTAACTAATTTATGTAGCACTTGAGTTGCCTGTGCAGTCAGTTCAGTTAGTTCGGTGGTCTGGTCGGATTTATGCGAGCCAAGTTATCATGGAAAATTGCGTTTTTTGACACAGTATTATGTAGGTAGACTGTATTCTTCTCAATATTCTGTGTCTAGCTAATACTAGCTCCGCCCGCGACTTCGCTCGCGTGGTGCCCGGATAAAAAGTCCATACTAGTGGTCTGGAACTACGTGTGTGCAAAATTTAGGTTCATTGCGTTCAGTAGTTTTTGTGAAGAGAAACAAACCTTTCACGTTTCACATCTCTTTTTCCAAAATTGAAATTTTGTACATTCATGTAGAAAGACTACTTTTTGTCTGGATACCGCGCGACCAAAGCCGTGGGCGTCAGCTAGCAATATCTAAAACTTTTTTGTATGATAAAAATCTTCAATTTTGTTGTCAAATTATTTCCGCAGGTCAACTAAACGAGTGCTGTGATAAGCTGAAGAAGCTACGTGCACAGTTGAATAAATACGAGGAGTTGTTGGCTGAGGCGAACAGTCAAGTGAGCGCACCCGCGACTCTGCATCCCACCGCGAGAACGAACGGCGCCACACCGCAACAAGCCACGAGGTACCTGCAAAATTTCAAAGATAAATAAATATAAATAATGCTGGACATTATCACACAGCATATAGTCCCAAAGCAATAATTTTGTTATGATTATTATATTTAGATGCGAAAGTAAGTTCGTTTGTTTGTTTGTTTGTTATGCTTTTACGCCTTAAATACTCAACCAGCTCCGTACTGCTGGCTTAGAAAATAAAGATAAAAGGAACAGCCAAGCCCAGTAAACGAAGAAAATCGACATTGGGAATTTTGTATAGGAATTGCCACTTCGGATTACAAATGAATACGATATTCTGATAATGAAATTTCAGGTGGTACTAAGTTTACCGGGTCCTTCAGTTTATAATATTAATACATACGACGATACATGTGAAACCCCCCTCTCGCTCGCACTATTCAACATTTTTGAAGATATAAAATCAATGTAGTTATGCAATATAGCAAACCTTCACGGTCTAGAAAATAACAATTCAATGGTTCAGCAATAATATCATTTTTATTCTACCACGTTTTCTTACCAAAAAACTGGTACCAATGTGATCAATTTTGGTGCAAATTTTTTGGTAGGAAAACGTGTTGGGTTCAACTTGATATTCTTGCTGAACCTTTGTATTGTTATTTACTAGGCCGTGAAGGTTTGCTATTTTGCATAACTACATTCAAATAATAATAATAATAATAATCGTTTATTTCGTACAAAACATGATAACAATGGTCTTAAAACTACAATAATCTAAAACTATAATAATTCAGTGATTTTATATCTTCAAAAATGTTGAATAGTGCGAGCGAGAGGGAAATTTGACATGTATCGTCGCCTTAATAAAGCTAGAAAGTTAGGATAGGATGTAAGTAATAGATAGATAGATAAATTCTTTATTGTACACCAAATTAAAAAATACAATTTGCAGAATTTAAAGTAATCGTATCTATTTAATTTCAGCATCGGCTCAAACAACAGCGAGTCTCTATCGCGCTCCGCGTCTGAATCCTCCGTCAGTACTGGCACAGGCGTGGGCGTGGTCGCTGGCCGCGCTGCGGGCGGCTCGCCTGAGTCCGGACTCGGCGGCGAGCTGGCAGCCGCCCATCATGAGGGCATACACGCAAACGGAGACCAGGAGCACGACGAACATGAGCAGGAGTCGGACTTTGATTACTACTACTGCGAGCCGGACTTGCAGCCTGTGGGGTATTGCAAGGCGCTATACGCGTTTGAAGGTACGTCATACATGCTCTTGATACTAGATTTATCATGAGAGTATACACTCAAGTGGACTCCTGGAGAAAGACAAACATGAGCAGGAGCCAGACTACCATTACTACTACTGCGAACTTGTAGCCTTTGGGGTATGGCAAGGCGCTATACGCGTTTGAAGTTGCGTCTTACAATGTTCTAGATGGTATGGGTCTGTGGGGTATTGCAAGGCGCTATACGCGTTTGAAGGTACGTTTCACGGTCCAACAGTCAACATCCTTCGACCTTCGAATTTCCAACCCTAGGGGCCTTCGTGACCCAGGCTCTTAGGTTACGAATGTTCAAATCCCGTCTAAATAGCTGGCTTATCTGCAGCAGACAAAAAAACAAAACAAACATCTTCACGACTTTTTCCCCATTATGGATATCTTCAGATATTGCTCAGTAAGCAAATCTATTGAGGATACCTTAACGGGGGTAGTCAGAGGCAAGTCCAAACATTACGTTCGATACATGCCCACTTTTTGCAAGCATCTAGCATTCCACGTGACAGGTTGCAAGCCCATCGCCGCTTTTTATTGTTATATTTTATATATTATTATTTTTTATTAATTCATCATGCGTGTACAAAAACACAACCCAAATTTTTTTCACGCTAACGACATGTTGATGACATGTCGTTAGCGTGAAAAAAATTTGGGCCAATGACAATGCGTAATTTTGAATCTACACTTTCTCATTGGCCAGTCTACGTCTACGTCTAAATCTACGATACGAATACTTTTTTGCTAGTCTTCATGTAGTTAGTTGGTATGGAAAGAAATGCACGCGAACGGCAGTTAGACTTCTTGATCCTGAGCTTAGGTGTTTTTATTTGGGCCATTCAGCACCAAAGGTGGAGCGCAGTCACGTCTGTCCATAATCTGCGGACAAACAAGACGAGATACCGTGCCTTGCAGTGGTTATTTATCCTACCAAATAAATACGTAGTCTGTTTAGCTGCGTTCCCCAAAAGACTGACCGATTATTATGACTATTTTCATCCGTGCCACCATCGGCGCCGTGGCTTAGTTGGTTAAAGCGCCTGTCTAGTAAACAGGAGATCACGAGTTCGAATCTCGTCGGGGCCTACTCATTGTGGAGTGACATTTTTGCATTTTTTTATTTATTTTACGTTATGGTCAACCATCATAAAGTTATAGGTATCTGATTCAGAATTTTATAGCTTATGACACTTGGTATAAAAACTAGCCCTATATTTCCTAATTACTGAGTTACATTGCCGTCAAACTAGCTCGTGCTCGTTCGTGCAAAACGCAACGCTAGGTGCCGGGATTACAGCGTATGGAAGGATTCATTATTTAAATCTAGATATTTGTCCCACTGCTTCATCTAGCCCAAAGTATATCAGAGCCTGTGTTATGGGATCCACATGACTGATGCTACTTGTCTATGTTTTATTTGTAAATATAACGGTTCACCTTTTACATGCATTTGGAGCAATAAATGAACTTTGACTTTGACTTTTTAACATCACAAATATTTGCAGATCATACAAAAATTTGCCACGCGGTGTGAATCAAACCCACAACCCACGCCGACTACGCCACAGAGGCCTTAATTATTTTTATTTTTGTGCAGGAATAGGCAGCGGCTCCACAATGCGTATGGACACCGGCGAACGATTGCTTGTACTTGAAACAGACGCTGGCGACGGCTGGACGCGCGTTAGGAGGCATCACACGCGCGAGGAGGGCTTCGTACCAACCACATACATCGCCACAACGCTGTACGCGGAAGCACAAACCAACTGAAACGGTAGTATGGATGTGAATAAAGTTTTAAAGTATTTATTAGGAACAAAAATAAAGGTGGTATACCAAAACGTATACATAAAAATAAATACTGCGTAGCAATGTCAGCACCCTCTTCCAAAAATAAACAGGATCGATGTTCCTACGGTAGGCCAAAGCTAAAAAGTAATAGAACATTATCAAAAACAAAAACAAACTATCAAAAACATTTATTTCTATCACACCTATTCCTGAACTCATCATCATTATTTATGTTTTGTCGGTCAAACTTATACTGCTCCTTCCATTTGCTTCTCTCCAAAGCAGCCTCCTTTACTTCCTTATGCGAAATTACAGCTACCATCTTTTAATGGGGCTCATATAATTTATTCTTGGTCTTCCCCTACCTCCATTTCTACTTTTCCCTTTATGATGTTGCGTATAAACCTGTCATGTCGTATAAGGTCTCCAAAATCTTTCCTATTCTGTTTTCTATATTTTCAACATAACTCTCTCTCTTCGGAGTCTACTCTACTCAAAACATCTTTATTACAACTAGAACTAAAAGTAAAAAAATCAGCTGAATTCATTTAGTAGTTTTGGCGTGAAGGACAAACATTTCTCATCTCACATCCTATTACAGACGGTTTTATGATATTATTATTATTATTATTATGATAAGTACGCTCCGTGACGTGAAAGTAAGAAGAACTTTGTGCTTTTACGTTTCTTCAAAAGAGTAAAGTTTTAAGCAGACGTACATATCCCCATAATGCATAGAAATAAATAAATAAATTGAGGACTAGCATCCGCTCTCAGCTGTGCCGCCTGGGTTTCATCCAAATCAGTTCAGCCGTTTTGGCGTGATTGAGTAACAAACATTCATCCAAGAATCCGTCTTCACAAACTTTCACATTTCTAATATTTTTTGTAGGATAGGGTTGAACATTCTTAGATCTATAAAAAAGTATATAAATAAATAATTCTGGACACTATCACACAGCATCATGTAGCCCCAAACTAAGCAGAGCTTGTATTATGGTAACCACATGCATGACTGATATACTAAATAAATATATATTTTTTGTAAATTAATACATATTATACATAGAAAAACACCCAGACCTGAGACAAATACCTGTAGATAAAGCAAAAAGTTGTCCCGCGGCATCGAACCCGCAACCTTTTGCTTTTCAGGCGGACTTTCGCCCACTGCGCCACAAATGGCGCAGTGGGCGAAAGTCCGCATACAATATGCTAACTATAAAAAAATCCAAACTCTTTGATGGTAACTTAATTACCTACATTTAAGTACCCATAAGGTCCTCCAACCGACGCGTTACCTATAAAACAAGCCACACAAATTATACTAAGAAAAAAATAGTTCTTGCTCTTGTCAATTACATATCACATTTGTTAAGTTTCATTGGCATAATACACCACTGAACAGACTAATGGCGGCGGTGTGGACAACTTTGAACATGTTGAACTAAAATGTTTATAAAACCATTGTCGATCTCATCCTTGCCTACACAAGCCTCGAGGTCAAGAGCTGGCCCATATTAAATAAGCAAAGACCCTATTTGAACATGTTGAACTAAAATGTTTATAAAACCATTGTCGATCTTATCCTTGCCTACACAAGCCTCGAGGTCGAGAGCTGGTCCCATAATAAATAAAAAAAAAACTACTAGAACTAAAATTTATTTAAAACCACCGTCGACTTGACCTCATACTTGCTCAAGAAAGCCTCGAGGTCAAGAGCCCATAATAATTATTAAAAAAACTTACTCGTGGTCATTACAATGTACTTTTATTTGTTTCAGATGTATTTGGTGAACTATAGGGGATGAGTAACTTGGCACTGACTTTGTGCGAGTTGTCAACGCACATTCCCATGGGCGTTATATTGCGCGCACCTAGAACTGTGTTGACTTAACGTGATAATATCATAATCGTTTTGCAAAACTGGAAGTTTATCGCTTTATAGTTGATGCCACCGACTTTACATCCTTACGAGCCTTTTTTAATAGTTAAAAATTGAGAAGGAGAAGACAGACATGGCATTATTGAATAGTATCATGACTGAATTGAAAAGGGTGCTTGAAGTCATGTAAATTGTATGATATTAAACTCTAGATAGTGCTTCTCCGGATATTACGAAGATTTTCAATGTTTTTTTGATTGCTGTGGGCCAGCTCTTGGCTTTGTTTGGTGAAGTCTGCTTTTGCGTTTATAGCAAAGTGAAAATTTCCGGTTTTGCTGATATGAATGAATGTGAGTGTAAGTGGACGGTGCGGATTGATTGACCTACTGAGATTTACTGTGCGGGATGCAGGCGTTATATGTGCAATCACCACATCATGTCAAAAGTGTTCTTGTGGCCTACTTGCATATCTTTGCATTATAGTTATTATATTCTCGCTCTAAGTAACTATAATTATTATAGTATTATTTTTTATATTGCGTCTTCTCTGTTCCCACTGTCATGCCATTATTGAACAAAATGGAAAATTCATAATAACATTCCATGATCTTATTTATTTTGTATATTGTTGGTTATATGACATACATATTTTTCATGTATGATTTTGTACCGTAATGAACGTAATGTTAATGTAATATTATGTAACTTGTCTAGATCTTCATTGTGCCAGCTGTTTTTACGTTAATAAGATTTGTCGTACTTATAATAGTTGTTATTATTGCTTTGTGATTTGTCGATAGAAGTATCTATCGTGTATGTTAAGTGGTGGAGTAGCTGAGTCACAGTGGTCGAAAATAAAACGTGCGATATGATATTGAAATATTATTTCGTACGAGCAAATAGCAGTATATTATGTCGTTCATTTAAGATACTCCCTCCTTACATGTACGTAGGTAGTATATAAATATCATAAGTGTAATCTTAATATCAAATCCATCATGTTTTCGTTTCCACCATGACTCAGCTGCTGCACTAATTATAATGGAATTCTAAAAAAAAAAAACTATACTAAGAACACCATGTAAAATTATGAACTCTCCGTACTAAAAATAAGTATCTCAAATTGATAGTACCTAATCTTATAATGGAATTAAGTATTATTAAATTGATTTATATACCTAGATCCAGTTACACGTAATGTATAAATAAATTCGTAGATATGGAATTTATGTAGTTATAATGCTAGCTAAATATTTCATGACTAGCCAATGCTATTTTTGAGAAATGCTGTATGCCAGACCGCGTACTTCAATGTATTTATATATAGTTAGTTGAGGAGAAGGATATATGTATGAAGATGATTTTCTTATAAAAATAAACTATATTGAGGACTTTTGTATGAGTTTCATTTAAAATCATAATATTTTTACTTTACGCCCTATGCCAATTTCGAGGTAGGTTTTTTTAGAACGATTTTATTTATCTTATATCTATTTTAGAAGATTTATATGCGACTGGTAAGAAGCATATTTCGTCATTCGTAACCAATAAGTTTTTACCATGGGAGTGCGCGCTTTGAACAAAAATCTGTGCAAAGGCTGATTTGATTAAAGAATCAAATCAGGCACTGATATTTGATCAAAGCGCGCCAATGACTACAGAAACAAATTCCCACCTTAATGAAGCGCGCACTCCCATGGTACAAACTTCTTGGTTAGAGATGACGAAATAGGCTTCTTCCAGTTGAATATAAATATACTATAAATCACTTCTTACTCCTTGCCCAAGAATTTTTAAAATCTTTCCGGTCCACAATTGACGGAGTTATCGGTGAACATGAACATACATAAAAAAAGGTTCCGACGAATTAAGAACCTCCTCGTTTTTGAAGTCGGTTAAAAAAATATTAAAACGGGAGACCATCGACCGCGGGGCAGGGCTCAATCGGTCGGTGGCTAGGCCTGCAGAGAGAGGAACCTCCGCACAATGCGTGCCGAGTCCAGGAGAGCCGCTTTTGGCCGCCTTCTGTATGTGACCCTTGGCCCAATTATTATTATTATTGACGACCTCTGGCGCAGTGGGTGTAGGCCCACTTGAGACGCAGAAGGTAGCGGGACAAAGGTTCAATTCCCGCCGCGGGACAAATGTTTGCATTAATTGCAGATATTTGTCTTAGGTCTGGGTGTTTTCTATGTACCTATGTATGATATGTATGTGTTTACAAAAAAAAATTAAGTAGCATGTGGTTCCCATAATATAAGCTCTGCTTAGTTTGGGGCTACATGATGCTGTGAGATAGTGTCCAGCATTTATTATTTTTTTAAATTTAAACATGCGCTAAGGGCAAATACTTTATTTGTTCCAATTACATTTACCTTTTGGCAAGCACGAACATAAATATGCATTTTTTGGATAGAGCTAAGCCCCATTGCAAAACACAACAAAACCCGGCAGAATTAAATGACCAATTAATTTAAATTGAAATATGCTTATTTCCAAAGCGTACTTGTGAAGGCTCTTGCCTTTCTAATGCTCATTACACACGGAGGAACGACCTCCTGGCCTTGCAATGCAGTTCAAGACTTCAAATGCATCCATTTAAGTAGGTAGCTAGAGATTTCCGCCGATTACGAAGATAATCCAAGATTAATTTGGTCGGTCGGATGGGGACAGCAATTAAATTAAATTAAATAATTAAATAATACTGGACACTATCACACAGCATCATGTAGCCCCAAACTAAGCAGAGCTTGTATTATGGGAACCACATGATTGATATACTACGCATATAATTTTTTTTCACTTCTCTTGCTCAAAAAGTGTTTCTTAATAGTGGGTAGCTTAGCAGGCCTAAAACTCGAGTTTAATACCTTGGGCTAAAAATTATTTTTTCTTTTTAATTTTTGTCTAAAATCATCAGCCTGTACAAAGCATTCGTTCTCTTACATAAAAACTCGACTTCTTGGTGCTCCGTAAATCTTTTTTTTGAAAATAGAACCGTCTTGTGATGTTTTATGAAGGTTGATTAATTTTTAATAAAATTTCTGAAAATTGTCTAATTTTGAATTGTTTTATTTTCTCGCAATCGAAATGAAAAGTAGAGTGTTTTACTCGGGCCAAAACCACCCATTATAACTCGGTCTTGTCATCCTCCCGCGCTACGCTCGGGAGTATAACAACCTCGTATATAATGGGATGGTTTAGTCCCTTGTAAAACAATCTACTATTTGTAAATACATACATATCATACATAGAAAACACCTAGACCCGAGACAAATATCTACAGAACGTAGATCTACAGAACATTTGTCCCGCAGCGGGAATCGAACCCGCAACCTTCTGCGTCTCTGGTGGACCTTCGCCCACTGCGCCACAGAGGTCGTCAATGATTAAACGATCCAGCATGGCAACTTTAACTGTGATATGGACATAGTCTATCCAATAGCTTAGATAAGTTTTTTTATTATTGTACACTTATTCAGGGGTGGATCCGTTGGCCGCCCTAGGCATATGAAAGATTGCCGCCCCTCTACTGGCTGGAAAGCACGAACATTTTTAAACTAGAATACTATTTGCCCTTGGCTATATTACAGTTTAAACTATATTGTTACTTATTTTTTCCATATTATATTGCGAAGAGGACCGTTGGCCCGAAAAAAGTGTGGTCGAGTATAGAGTCAGAAGCAGAAAGCAAGCCGAAAAAGTTGATTTGATTTTAAAAATCTTCCCCACCCTATACGAAAACCAATACTTATTTCTAGGATGTCATTTATACCTACAAATTATTAGCCGCCGCTTGTATTAATATATTTTTTAAGGAATACCGCCTACGCGCGAAGGTGCGAGAAGTTTAAAGGCGCGACTAAAAAAAAAAATCGTACCAAGTTTTGCCGCCGCCTGAATTTTGCCGCCCGGGCCTATTTGGCCTATTGAAAAATCCACCCCTGCACTTATTAGATGTGATATGAAGGGGTAGTTTATTGATTAGTCTCTGTTTAGTAAACATTTGTGTTTTATTTAGAACTAAATCTACTAAAGTCTTTGCTTTCGCTCGGTCTGTGCAGGCACCCATTTACTCCCACTACTGTAAATTTATTTTATTTACCTTATTTTACCTTTATTTGATTGGGTCCTTTGATTTCAGCCACAATTAACCTACCTTTGCCTACCCAAGGATACCTACAGTTAATTACTAAGAAGTAATAATTAACAAATACATGCTTTGCCTTATAATTTAAGTTTGCATGAGACTTGCTCACATTGCGTTCGCTGCTCCATTGGCCGACTGCACCGCCTTCCGCGTTTTGCCACGCAACAATTGCATAATACTTGCTATTCTACTACGAGTAAGATTAGATGTTTCTTCTGCGATACGTGCCCACTGCCACCTTTCTACCAGCAAAATTCAAACGAATTTGTCACAAAAGTCAATGTAATACATCTTCAGCTATGGTTCGTCCATGTATGTAGAGCTTGGTAGAGGCAACTCTAGAGCTAAACGAGTTTTGCGGGATCTGCGGGTTTGCCCTCCCGAGGTCGGGGATTGTGCAAATATTTAAACACTTTTCCTGCTCGGGAATAGCATTTGTTGCCTAAAGTAATCCTATTGTTAGAATACTTAGTTCTATCCAAAAATATAATCTGGTTTCCATTACTCTACTAAAGTAGCCTAGCTATGTAGGTAATACAAAAGTACTCAAGTATTCTAACATCTTGAAAAAATGGTTAAGCGGATGCTAAGCACGTGCCTACATTTGTATGAAATTCATGTGCCATATCCATAACATTTACGCGTGTCGGAAAACTAATCCTCTGGAAACAAGGGGATTATTTGAACCTACTGCGCCAGAAAAAGGTTACATTTACACCTGAGCTCGCCCTGTCACAATTGATGTGCAAGATTATGCATAAAAAGGCAAGGATTGATTGAAACATTTTATTCTCAGTTTGAAAGTACTTTGCCATAAGAAGGAAAAAACATTGTGGTTTGGTAGGTTGGCAGGTAGGTGGAAAAACATCTATTAAAAACATCGAACATTATTAACCATCTATGCTAAGTCGTTGTTTGCTGTGGTGAAGAAGCATACAGGCCATGAAAAAATCACCCGTGTGGTCACACTAACTATAGTCACTTACAATGTTTATGTGATGCATACATTTCAGGACCCTCTCGATGTTTAATTGAATAAATCATCCGATGAGCGCGTTGTCACCTATGCGCTTTTTAGTTTGTCATAGTACTAAAATATAGGTATAAGTACCTAAATCTTATTGCAGATGACTGTACCTGTAAAAAAATTAGTAAGCGCGTAAGCGCCGTAAGCGGGCTATCTATAAACTCAGTATGTTACCGGTCAATGACTATTTTATACGTGGGGTGTACGGGGTTCCAACCCCTATCTTCGGAACCCAAGCCAACCCCACCTGCACGTGGTGCACCCTGCTAAACAACGAACGGGGCTCTGGCGGCCGGCTGATTGCGGCATAGCACAGCCTACATCGGCACAGCTAAATCCCCTGGCCACCGACGCGGGCATTAGCGCCGGTGGTGCGAGAAGCTGTGCCCTGCGATCCCCAACCCGCATGCCCAGCGCGGGGATTATGGGCATATCCCCCTTTATTAGGTGAGGCCTATGTCCAGCAGTGGACTGATATAGGCTGGTGTGGTGGTGGTGGACTATTTTATAATGCCCACTCACTGATAGAATTTAACACCCATCTAGGATGGAAAACTTCGTTTCTGCCAAAGGTCTAGAATAATATTAGAATAATATTAATATTAACTGGTGATTTAAATATAAATATAATACCGAAGGAAACTGAACAATCCTATGAAAGAAATAACAGACAAAATTAGCTTAATATGCTAAGTATACACAGTTTGTTGCCAGGTCATACATTTCCGACACGTGAAAAGAACTGTTTGGATCATTTTATCATTAAGCTCGATAAAAGTAAAGTTTCTGCTAGAATTGCAGTTCTGAACACCACTATCACCGACCACTTAACGATATTTTTAAATCTATCATATCAAAATGGTACCAGCACATGCTTTAAAATAAAAACTATTACGGATTTCGATAAAGCTGTACTCAGCTTAGCAGATAAAAATATTTCTGAATTACTTTTCTGTGATGACCCAAATATTGTGATAGAGCGTTTAATAAATAAAATTAAAGAATCTTTATTAGAGAACACACAAACCTTAAGTATACCTAGCAGTAAACGAATTATAAGGCCATGGATAACTACTGGTGTATTAAAGTGCATCAGAAATAGAAACAAACTTCAAAAAAGCTACGAACAGATCCTACAAATGAAATACTAAAAATAAGTTATACAAGATATCGGAATTACTGCAATAAACTAAAATTGAAACAAAATTATGAAAGAAGAATTGGCAAACTCTACAAAACACTCTAAAACTCTATGGAAAAATATAAGGGCAATAACAAATATTAATCAAACAAAGCAGGATAATACAAAATTATTAAATATGAAACAAACTCCAACTGAATCAGTCAATTACGTTAATTCTTTTTTTGTCAGCATAGGTAAAAAACTTGCGGAGGAAATATTATTTGATACTAAGCCGCCTAATGAATTGACTTTAGAAACACTGCCGCCCAGGCTTAATTCATTTGTTCTCCTGGAGACTGACGACAAAGAAGTAAGTGATGTACTTATGAGTTTAAAATCAGACAGTGCTCCAGGATGGGATAACATCCCAACAAGTTTCTTAAAAGCTGCCAGAAATCATGTAGTTCCCATTATCACGCACTTAATCAATCTCTGTTTTGCAAAAGGTATCTTCCCTGTGTTCCTTAAGCAATCTATTGTCACCCCAATTTATAAAAATGGTGACATGGGTGACGCTAAGAATTACAGACCTATCTCTGTCCTACCTTCAATATCCAAATTATTAGAAAAAGTACTGAACTCTCGGCTAATCAAATATTTAAATAAATACCATTTACTATCAGACTCACAATACGGATTCAGAAATGGTAAATCAACTGAAGATGCAGTAACTGAACTAACCTCATTCATTGTTGACCAAATCGACCGTAAAAGAAAATGCTTAGCTGTATATTTAGTTTTAAAAAAAGCCTTTGACACTGTTCATGTCCCTATTCTAATAAAAAAACTAGAGAGCATTGGAATTAGAGACACAGCATTAGCCTTATTCCAGGATTATTTGAGTGATCGTAGGCAGAGGGTCAAAATTGGGAACTATATTAGTGAAGACTTAAATACTACCTATGGAGTGCCGCAGGGGAGCGTCCTAGGTCCTACGCTTTTTCTTATATATATAAATAACCTATGTAGCATGAAAATAGATAATGCACGAATTTTCTCCTATGCTGACGATACAGCAGTCGTTTTTTCAAGTACTTCCTGGGATAAAGTTCGTACAGTACCAGAATCAGGTCTAGCAAAAATTTATAAATGGTTGAGAAAAAGCTTATTAACCCTTAATGCCTCAAAAACAAATTTCATGTGCTACACAATATATAATACAACCCAACCTGATATCGATTATCACATAAAAATACACAATTTTGGAACTAATCAAGTAAATATCCACCATGACTGTAGCTGCCCCATAATTCAAAAGGTATCCTCAACTAAATATTTGGGTGTGGTTATAGACCAAAAACTTACTTGGTATCCTCAAATAGAAGCAATATCAAACAGAATCAGAAAATTAATCTGGATATTTAAAAAATTAAGAAATGTTGCTTCTAATAAACTCTTGAGTAATATATATAAAGCTCTGGCAGAGTCCATTCTCAGGTATTGCATTCCTGCCTGGGGTGGGGCCGCTAAAAGCAGATTTATTGAAGTGGAAAGAGCTCAGCGATCATTGATTAAGGTTATGTACTTTAAGTCGTACAGATTTTCTACAGACATACTGTACTCTACAAGCCAGTTACTATCGGTAAGAAAGCTTTATATTTTGCAAACAGTACTAAGGACGCATAAATCCTTAGTTTACGATCCTGAAATCACAAGAAGAAGAAGAAAGGATAAAGCTGTCAAAGTTCATACCGTAAAAACTACGTTTGCTAGTAACCAATACGTAAAACAATCAGAGCACCTATACAACTCAATCAATAAATCTTTAGACATATACTCAAAACATTACTATGACAGCAAAACTACTATTTACAAGTGGCTATTAACGAGAAACTATGAGGAGACAGAAGGCCTCCTTCAATTCGTGTCCTAAAGCAAATAATGTTTGACCTCCCTTCACACCTCCATACTCACCCCCCCCCTCACTCTACTACACACAAGCTACCTCCTGTTGCCCAAACATATTTTCACACACAACGTCACTTACTCTCTGCACATCGTGGGTTATCCCTGTGATAACCAGACTCTCATGAGACTGGGGAAACAGGATAACCCACACACACACACACATACATACACACATACACACATACACACACACACAAACACACACACTGACACACACACACACACTTTAAGTTGTTTAGTACATAAGAGAAATGTAACCACTACCCACGATATTGTAAGAGCAAGATCCTCTAACACAAGTACTTTATACTTAAAAGAGGATCTTAACCCAGTGTTAAGTTAACATGTATGGTTACTGAAATAAATTATTTTCATTTTTTTTCATTTTTTTTTTCTAGAATTCAAAATTACCTACTTTTATTACTTTGGTTCAGACAATTTTGGCCCTGATTCTCGGGAATAAAGGTTATACTATGTATAAATATATAGCGAAAATACGATTATTTTCAGCGCCTTTATGTGCCGATATGTATTATGATTTACGATTTGTATCTACCCCTACTTATTTGTACAATTAAGTGTTAAACAGTAGTAAAAGTAGTGTTAAATAGTAGGTACTTATTAAATGTATTAGTTACATATTGAATAACATTTCATAACGACCGCAAACATTTCGGAACCGGACGTAAAGTTTCAACATGCTTAGGTATTAGATTCAACATATTTAATACTAATCCTATGGATGGAGAAATCACCTATTATACCTACTTAAGGCCCAGGTCACACATATCGGGCAAGGACATGGCGCGGACATGGCGCGGACGTGGCACGGACGTGGCGAGGACATGGCACGGGCATGGCGCGGACATGGCTCGGACAAGACGCAGAAATGACGTGACAGAGGCACAAGTGTAGTGCAGTCTGTTGTCCGGTATCGATGTGTCAGCATGTCATCCTCAGAAGACGAAGATGATCTTGCTCTCGTGCATACAATTAATAAATATACAGATCAGGGCCCGTACAACCCCGATTTCGAGTTAGTTGCTTCGAAAGTGAAACCCCTTCATTGGGTTATACAGTTGACGGGATTACCCTTTCGTTTGGGTATTCTCCTCCTAACACAAGCGAAAGTGTAACCCGTTCCTTATGGTTTTCAGTCGATAGGGTTAACCTCTTATGAGGTTAAACGAATAAATGGAGTTACCTCTTGATAGGTTTTTTTGAATGTTACACAATGGTTATCATTACGCCTGACACTGGGTGGGGGAATTTAGATTTTGACTCTTAATTTATGTCGTCAATCATTAGGTATAAGTTCGGATCGCTTTATTTGGTTGAAGGAAGAGCGTCACTGCATTAAAGAAAAGTTTTGAAAACATAAGGAAAGTGCTGTGTTTCAGTCAGTTTTCATTGGTCATCATCGCAGAGTATGCGTGGTCATATACGAGACCCGCAGTCAACAAATTAAAAAGAAAAAAAATGGTGTTTCAGTTTTCATAAGTCATCAGTTATGTCATGACTGAGGCCCGCAGCCAACATGTTAAAAAGAAAAAAATGTGTTTCAGTCAGTTTTCATAGGGCATCATCGCAGAGTACTCTGCGTAGCGTTATTTTTTATTTTTATTGTATTTATTAGGCAAAGCCGACAGTACACATAATGAGTATTTTGTAAAGCGTTATGTCCGAGACCCGCAGTCAACGTGTTAAAAAGAAAAATATGACCTCTAAACTATTTTGAATAATAATTTTTGATTGTCACTGTCACTGTCACTCTAAAACTCAAACTCAAAACTCAACTCAAAGCTCCACTCGAAACTCATTCTACAAATTCATCTATAAATGGTTATATCTCAGGAACTACTCATCCTAGACTAGCCGTTAATTGCTCAAAAGATAGCTATTGACAAGATCTTTATTTTCAATGACATATGTCAAACTTGAATTTGCCATATCTCGAGAAGTACTCATCCTAGACTTGCCGTTACTAGCTCAAATGAGAGCTACTAATAAAATCTTAATTTTCGATGACAGCTGTCAAACTAAAAACTGTCATCGAAAATTAAGATCTTAACAATAGCTATCATGTAAGCTAGTAACGGCAAGTAAAGGATGAGTAGTTCTCGAGATATGGTCGATTTAAGTTTAACAGCTGTCATCGAAAATTAAGGTCTTGTCAATAGCTATCATTTGAGCTACTAAAGGCAAGTCTAAGATGAGTAGTTATCGAGATATGGTCGATTTAAGTTTGACAGCTGTCATTGAAAATTAAGGTCTTGTCAATAGCTATCATTTGAGCTACTAAAGGCAAGTCTAAGATGAGTAGTTATCGAGATATGGTTGATTTAAGTTTGACAGCTGTCATCGAAAATTAAGGTCTTGTCAATAGCTATCATTTGAGCTAGTAAAAGCAAGTCTAAGATAAGTAGTTCTCGAGATATGGTCGATTTAAGTTTGACAGCTGTCATCGAAAATTAAGTTCATGTCAATAGCAATAATTTGAGCTAGTAAAAGCAAGTCTAGGATGAGTAGTTCTCGAGATATGGTCGATTTAAGTTTGACAGCTGTCATTGAAAATTAAGGTCTTGTCAATAGCTATCATCTGAGCTAGTAAAAGCAAGTCTAGGATGAGTAGTTCTCGAGATATGGTCGATTTAAGTTTGACAGCTGTCATCGAAAATTAAGGTCTTGTCAATAGCTATCATTTGAGCTACTAAAGGCAAGTCTAAGATGAGTAGTTATCGAGATATGGTCGATTTAAGTTTGACAGCTGTCATCGAAAATTAAGGTCTTGTCAATAGCTATCATTTGAGCTAGTAAAGGCAAGTCTAAGATGAGTAGTTCTCGTGATATGGTCGATTTAAGTTTGACAGCTGTCATCGAAAATTAAGGTCTTGTCAATAGCTATCATTTGAGCTAGTAAAAGCAAGTCTAAGATAAGTAGTTCTCGAGATATGGTCGATTTAAGTTTGACAGCTGTCATCGAAAATTAAGTTCATGTCAATAGCAATAATTTGAGCTAGTAAAAGCAAGTCTAGGATGAGTAGTTCTCGAGATATGGTCGATTTAAGTTTGACAGCTGTCATTGAAAATTAAGGTCTTGTCAATAGCTATCATTTGAGCTAGTAAAAGCAAGTCTAGGATGAGTAGTTCTCGAGATATGGTCGATTTAAGTTTGACAGCTGTCATCGAAAATTAAGGTCTTGTCAATAGCTATCATTTGAGCTACTAAAGGCAAGTCTAAGATGAGTAGTTATCGAGATATGGTCGATTTAAGTTTGACAGCTGTCATCGAAAATTAAGGTCTTGTCAATAGCTATCATTTGAGCTAGTAAAGGCAAGTCTAAGATGAGTAGTTCTCGAGATATGGTCGATTTAAGTTTGACAGCTGTCATCGAAAATTAAGGTCTTGTCAATAGCTATCATTTGAGCTAGTAAAAGCAAGTCTAAGATAAGTAGTTCTCGAGATATGGTCGATTTAAGTTTGACAGCTGTCATCGAAAATTAAGTTCATGTCAATAGCAATCATTTGAGCTAGTAAAGGCAAGTCTATGATAAGTAGTTCTCGAGATATGGTCGATTTAAGTTTGACAGCTGTCATTGAAAATTTATTCCAATTTTATTATAATATAATTATTATTGCGTAAAATAAACAATTAGTATTCTGCATTTCCACCCTTAATGCTTAGAACACAATTACCGCAATTATTTTTAATCTTTTGACCGAAATTCTTTTCTCCATTATCTCCTATAACCCACTTATAACCCGTGTTACAATGATAAAAAGGGTAACCCTAAGGAATGGGTTTTGGAATAATACCAAAACCCAATACTATTGATAACCCTCATGATCAGATAACCTAATCAAAAGGGTTTTGAATTGTTTAACCTATCAAATAATAGTGTAAACCATACGGAGAGGGTTAACTAAACTTTTGGAAAAACCCTGCCGAAAACCTCTTCATCGGGTTACCAAATCGGGCCCTGATACAGTTGAAGAAAATACGCGCAAACGAATTTGCACAAGGATCAGCTAGTATTACCATGGGTATTACATAAAAAAAAATTAATACCGGTTTAGTTTAATCTCTTTCCGATTTCCAGCCACAATTTATCTTGAACATTTCAGTTACAATAATGGAACGACAATGATCATAAAGCGTTGCATATTTTACAATCAATTCAAAAAATTCAATATTAAATTCGATATCGTCATTCGTCACGCATTTTTACATCACTAACGGACATATGTCGCAAGCAAGTACATACTACGAACTGGCGGCCATCTGACGCCCATCTGGCGGCGATCGGGCGCGGGCGCCGAAATGGCGCGTCATACGTCCGATCAACGACATACCGTGTGTCCTAAATTGTGCTTTATTTCCATGCATTTTGTATGAAATTTGAATGGAATAGGAAACCGCCTGTGCCATGTCTGCGCCATGTCCGTGCCCGATGAATGTGACCTCGTCGGACGCAGACAAGGCACTGGCGGTTTCTTATTCCATTCAAATTTCATACAAAATGCATGGAAATAAAGCACAATTTAGGACACATGGTATGTCGTTGATCGGACGTGCTTATGACGCGAAGTCGTCCGAGCTAAATTGTGCTTTATTTCCATGAATTTTGTATTAAATTTGAATGGAATAGGAAGGCGCCCGTGCCATGCCCGCGCCAGGTCAGACAAGTGGGGCCTATACCTAAAAAAGTCACTGGCGAGACAGTTCAATAATCTGTCGCAACTTTTTATGAAAGCAAGTCATCAAGGCAAGGATAACTGATACCTTACTTGTTTCCAGTTGCAGTTGCAACCTGCAAATTGCCATGGACGAATAACCACCTGATTCAAACGGATGCGCGATCGATTCCCAATGCGGGACAAATGTTTGCATGATCTGCAATATTTGTTCTAAGTCTGGGTGTTATGGTATATATCTACCTATCTTGGTTTGCACTACTACTATACAATTATGTATTTTTTGTAAAGGTGGAGAAAGTTGCGATGAAAACTACAGCAGTGTAGATTCTAAAGTAATACCATAGATTTCGTTGTGATGCCGTGCACTCGGAAGTTCCTACTTGGTGCTTTGTCAACTTTATTGTGGTCCGCTCTCGAGAGTAATTCTTTTTAAGTTATTCATATAAGTACGATATCATTAGTTGATATACTGTTCGTGCTAAAATTGCTTCTACACGCCATTCCTACACAGAGCCTGCTCCAGTTAGATGAGACCACAGAAAAGTAAATCTACTATCATTTTTTTTTTATAGGACTTGAAGATGAAACAATCACATGGCCTACCTGATGTTAAGTGGTAACCATTACCTATCACAAAGCGTTGCATCGTATATCACGGTTTTTGGAACGTGCTCTATGATCCATCAACTTGAGCCATGAAGATGATAAGCCTCTTGTGCCTGTAATTTCACCGGCACCCACACCCTTAAAACCGAAACTAAATATTTATTTTGTGCCGAAACACAGCGCAGCTGCTTCACGGCAGAAATAGGCATGGTGGCAGTACTTCCCCGGACGAGCGCTCCACAAAGAACTCTATTGCTACTAATTAGAAGGGCAATGTGTTAAAATTTGTATCAGAACCGCTATCACCGGTTTGTTCAATTCTTCCCCCACCTTTTTATACCACAAGTCTATGTTTTAGTTTTCGCGCAAAAATGCGGCTTTGACATCGGTTCGCAAACAAATATGTAGAGACTACTAAACAAAGTTTACTCATGCACGTCAAAAAACTTTATGAAAGTATGAGTGAATTCTCATAGTTGAGGCGACGCGACGCTCCGCGACGCTCAATGCTCTTTCTAATAGTTATTAGGTTGGTTGACTCTTGATGATGATGAATCATCGATTGAAGTTCAAATTATCATCATCATCACCATCATCAACCTACAGTTTTCCACTGCCGCACACAGGCCTTCCGTAATGATCACCATTCCGCCCTGTCCTCAGCTTCTACCAGCAGCCTTTCGTAGATCGTTACTCCAACTGGCTGGAGGGCATTAAGATCCTACCTACATTTTGTATATACTAAGTAAAATACTCATAATATTTATGCTTTTCTTTATCTGAGTACCAATCTCACTAGTACCTACCTATATTAACTTTTGCCGCAATACGCTTCGCTTAACACTTTCATTTTCATCGTGTGAATACTAAGAGCCTGTTATTGCCAGCCTCCTTAAATATCGGGTGCGCCTCATCATCACGGTTCTTTGTTATACCCTCACGCTTCCACTTAATGAAACTTTGGCGACGTTCAATTAATTATGAAAATAAAGCGCTCTCTGGAGTTCGATTTAGTTTGTGACTGGAACTGATGAATTATCGCTTATATTTGCTTTCGAAGCGCTAAGTGACATTATTCTATGCCCTAAAAATTTTGGTAAAGTAAGCGCGTTTGAAAATGATCATCGTTTTGAAAAGGTTTTTTTTTTTATTATAGGTCCTCCTAGCTCGTAGACGTAGACGTACATAATCATGGTTAGGTTTATTTGGTCATAAATCAAAGATAATTACCGTGGGGTTTATTTTGATATGTCCACATTTAGTATACCTTCTTAATCTGGTCTGTGAACAAACAATTAGGGCTTTTGGAAATTATTGGAAATAACGCAATTTAATTCATACCAAGGGACAGTGTTGAGTTTAGTCCAGTAGGACCCATAATATTTTGGTGTAGTGGTTAATCTCGGTGTTTTATCACATGTGTGTATGTGAGACGTGCGTGCAGCCTATGTTTGTAAACTGCCTTGCAGGCTTCGTATGCCCAGCGTGGTGCAAAGGCGATCTGATGTAAGTGATATTAATTTGATGTTTCACTTTCGCGCCGCTTGTCCGTGCTTTCCGCAGCACAGCAGTCTCCGCAGAGCCGTCTCCGGCGCACATCGACCGGCAACCGCGATCTTGGATTTATCAAAGGATTTTGTAGTGATTTCGAAAGCAGTGGTGTGATAAAAATTGGACTCTACCAGCTTTGTCAATTTTATAAAAGGTATGTGTAGTATATAAAAAGTAAGGGTTTTGTTATCTATAAGCGCATTGGGTAAGAAATGTTCCGTCACACTTACCTAGTAGGTACCTATAGGTATAGCCGTGTCATATATTATGAAAGAGGTAGGTAGGTACTACTACCTATAAGATCCCTACTGTCTGATCTTTATCAAATTGTCACAATGCTATAAAATATGTATTTATAATAGACTAGCTTCCGCCCGCGGCTTCGCTCGCGTGGTACCCGGATAAAAAGTAGCCTATGTTTCATCCAAATCCGTTCAGTAGTTTTCGCGCACATCCATACATACTCACAAACTTTCGCATTTATAATATTAGTGTGAAGTGTGATATCCTTTGTAATCTCAAGTATAAAAGTAACAAAACTATCTCCATTACGAATTTATAAGGAGTACCTAAGTATCTACCTACTTTTATTTAACGTCATGACGATAAAGTATTAACTCACGTGCAATTTAATGTAGGTATGCCTGTTTAAGCTGTAGGTTATGAAAAGATTATTTTCTATAAAAAGCTCTCATAATAAAACTAAATTACCTAAGAATGCGTAACGTTATTGCAAAATGTTACGCATTTTGTAATGTAGATTAACGAGGCAACATGCCGCACATTTTATTATGTGGGTAGGTACTTATACCTAATAATTGACCAACTAGCATTCAAAGAGTTACAATGTGATTGACCCGCACTTGTCACACATAAAAATTATCTTAGGTAATAATCACATTAGATGAATAAATAAGAAATATTTTTGACAATATATTTGGCACAGTGGGCTAAGGTTTTCCTGAGACTTATGAGTCGGTTGCGGGTTTAACTAGCTCTATGAATGTTTGTATGATTTGAAAATATTTGTCTCTCGTCAGCCAGACTTCGTGAGAATAATGCATGTAATTACATAAAACATATGTATATATTTAGAATATCAGTTATATGGTTTTATTAATTGTTCTGTTTATTTTGGGGCCAGATGATACTGAGCGATAATGTCCAGCATTTTTTTTATGTAGGTATAGCGTCTTGGATGTTTCTTCTGTAATGTTATTATGTTATCTGAATAAATTTAAAATTATAATTGAAATGTGACTACCGACTACATGGCTATGAATTTGACAGCATTTTTTAACTTCCACCCCCTGTTGTTGCATTTCAGAATTCATATACATATATTCATTCAGAGATTTTTTCTCATAGCGCCCCTATTATGAAAGACAACTACCCTCCAAATATTAGTCTGTAAGACAGGCTCTGAGTTTATTGTCAATCAGTCTTCATTTGTTGTAATTAGTAAGTAGGATTGACCAATGGCAAGTAAGTAAGTAAATCAGTTGCCAAGTAAAATGATAGACACTGATCCTGTTTTTACAAACTTTGAAAGTTTGTCAATTGACGTTCTCTGCATTTCGACAAATGAACTGTCAAAGTTTGCAAGTAAAAGCCCGGTGCCGAAGGGTGCAGACCATTTCGGCGTGCAACTGTAATTTTCATTGTAATAAATGAGGTCTCATGTATTCATCGGGGTGATTGGCTAACTTGGTTGCAAACAGAAATGATTGACACTGATCCTGTTTTTACAAACTTTGACATTTCATCCGTCGAAATTCAATGAGCGTCAATTGACAAACTGTCACAGTTTGTAAAAACAGAATTGATTTCAATAATTTCTGTTTGCAACGGATTTAGCCGATCACCCCGCATGTCATCGTGTAGGTACAGTCAGCCACAAAAGTCGATTAGAAAATGTGTTTTAACACGTTGACTGCGGGTCTAACACGTGACGCTACGCGCCATGCGCAAAGAGGCCGGCGCCACGCCAGTGTAGAAGTACTATGCACACAGCAGTGTTTTCGGCACTCGAAATGCTAAAAACAGTTGTAATTTATAAATACTTTTAAATTCAAGACTTATGAATTACTAGCTGACTTTAGCAACTTCGTTCAAGTGTATATTATAATCTGATCAATGTTTCGGAACGCATAAATACAAATATACAAACATAGATTTTTATTTATATACGATAACTATGCAGAGCAAATCGTGATAAAATTGTCAAAATTTGAAGATTTGCACCACTAATTACTACTACTAATTTGAAGATTTGTAACTATTAGTTGCAAAATTATAACAGTTTGTAAAATCTCTAGTGTTAATCTACTTTTGTGAGTGAAAACTAATACATACCTACTAATACTATTATCAATTACTATAAGTATCCCGTGGTAAGTAGGTACCTACAACACAGGTGGGTAATTTGAGTTGTGCAATCGTTTGAGTCATTAAACTTTAGAGTGCCTAATGGCTTCTTGCCAGCTTAAACCAAACTTGAGCTGACAAAACTGAACAAGTAAGTACTTACTTAAGTAAAGTGGGTTGCTACATGTACTTACCGACATTATAATTTGTAGGTACAGCTCTCTATTTAGGCACACTCGGTAAAACTTCGACACAAACTTAGTGAAAACATGGAGCTATGATTAGGGGGGTGAACAAATTTAGTTATGCCTCCGTAGCATATGTACCAAATAAGTCATGTTTTGATGAGAAAATTTACGTGACTTACGGCCGGTTCCTATATTATACCGTCACCGATGACGACTCGTTTTCCCATGAAAAACTGTCAAATTTTCGACGCCTCGTTGTTTATTTTTGACAGTTTTTCAGGGGAAAACGAAGCGTTATCGGTAACGGTATGTTATAGAACTCGGCCATAAGTGTACCTTATGTTTCTATAGTTATGATAATTTATTTAAAATTTATCAAAAGAGGCTGTTGGTAGAAGCTGGATGCGTCGAGCTCAGGACAGGCTGCAATGGCGCTCATTAGGGGAGGCCTATGTCCAGCAGAAGGCTGCTATAGGCTGATGATGATGAATTAATTTGAAATAGAAATATCCATACCACGTAGCTTTTTATAATTTTAATCACATCATAAAATATCCTAAATGCGAAAGTTTGTTTGTGTTTGTTTCCACTCAACTCCGTAATAGATGAACGGATTTGGATGTAATTTGGAAAGATGGGTTTTTGGATGAGTAGTTTATGACCTGCGGGGTGATCGGCTAACTCTGTTGCTTTTTTTTCTGTTTTTTCGGCTAACGCTGTTAGCCGAAATACAAAGTTTGCCGATCACCCGCAGGATTAACTCATAGGATACTTTATATCCCCGTACTACGCGAGCGAAGCCGCGAACGGAAGCTATTGGGAAATATATGAACTTTCTATGGAGAAGGTACTAGGGTCCTAGTCTCTTTTTAGTGCACGATGTGTTTCCATCAATAATTTTGCATTTGATCCACATTTCTGAGTGCTGCAGAGATAGCATTGTCATACTTTAAGGTAGGTTACCTACCCATATAATAACAGGTGGGTAACAAAAGTACCTACTGACGTAGTAAGGTCTTCTACGTGCGTCGTTATGCCTGAGTGGTACCTACCGGTAGGTACAAATCTGTAGTTCACCAAGACAAACCCAATCTAAAACTTCTAAGGTCTGTTATATCAAAACATAAAAATACAAACCCAACGCTCAATATCAAAGTCAACAGGTAATTTGAATTTTATTGTGAAATGCGTGTCATAATCGAGTTGGCCCACGAATTCGGCATATTTGATTCGCATGTGTTTATAACCGCGTTATTCGAAGTAATTCAACCAACAACGAATGCAATAGGTTGCGTAAAGTACCGGTCCGGACCCGCTCCATTTCAGACGATATCATTTCAGCAAACAACGTATATACCTTTGCTCTATACTGGACTGGGTTAGGAAACAGCCCTTTGCAATAAGATTGCTCACGCCATGACGACATGGATATTGTAAGTGTCATAATAGGCCGAAACACAAATATTTTTTACTCGTACCGTAAGCGTAGGATTTCGAAAATTTTGCCGATGAAAAAGCGTAGATTTTAAATAACACGTCATTGGCCAAAATTTTAAGTTACACGTACGATACAACATGTCGAAATATTAGTGCTTTAGCCTCTGGCAGATTTCGATAACATTCCTAATATCTTCTCTTGTCACTCATCGATGTGTTGGTTGTTGTAGATAACTAAGTGTACAGATAATATTGTCCATCATCAGCTATGTTAATGGTAAAGCTTTGGTAGAGTCTGTTTTCAAAAAGCTAAATAAATGAATTCATTGAGAGATCATAAAAGTACAAAAGCATTTAAAGCACAGACTTAAGATAGATGCCTATATTAAATTAGGTTCTTTATGTTGAGATGATCCATACATACGAGTAGGTCATCATGTCTAGGTGTCGGTATGGGTAGTTAGATGCAGGAAGGCTGTTCAAATTGCGTAAGTGTCCAATAAGTGTCGAAAGTTCAGAATCCCTCTGCAAGCAATAAACCAAAGAGGTTGCATCAGAAAATTTCATTATACTTTCTTACTTAATAGTTGCAAATATTAGAACCATATTTGAACCCTACAGCTAGTTACTATGCGTCTCTAAAAAAATGCTTTCATTTTAAAAACTACTTGCATTTACTTACTGCATTTAAAAATACAGTTCAAGTAGAACTAAAATTTTTAAGTCAACTGGGTACAATATTTTTTGTAGGTACGTACAATATCCTACAAACAAAACCAAAAGCAAACACGGACTGTGAACTTTCACTGTTAACCGTTTATGTTCTGCCTTCGACAAAGATGTTTTGTTGCGTCACGTGTAGCCGATAACAAGGTGCAATTTATCTAAGTATGTCATAGTTTTCCAAAGAGAGAGCATATGAATACCTACTTTTTGATCAAAATATCTTTTCGGGAATGGCTCAGTAAGTATATCCAGGGTCCTCCCGCCGAGTCCAGCGGGCGCGCTGGCGAAGCCGAAGGACTCCTTTTGCCGAATCAACTCGGGCACTTTTCCGTCGCTTACAACTTTGTTACAGCTTTATTACATTAACCCCCGACTTATCCACGACATCCATGCGCTACGATAGAGCATTGCCTGTCGGTCGGCGAAAAGGTGTTCACACAAAAGTGCATGGCACATTGCTCTTAAAACATACGATGGACGTTGAATAAAAGTAAGTAGTATATTGCATACAACTACTAGGTATAGAAAACAATGGACGACTGTGTGAACACCTCCGACCACTCTGTGCCATTATTCTTCTGAAGTGTGCCAAAAACCCGACAACATAGTTAGTGCGCGCCACGATCCATTGCCCACTGGCAATTGTCCGCCATTATGCACCATTGCCCCCTGTACACAATGGCCATGGCTTGTAGTGGGCCATGGTAGGCCATTGTGGGCCTCTAAATTAGTCAGTCGGTCAGTCAATAAAGAACCAATTTTGTAAATCATGATAACTACTTATTTTTAGGGACGGTTCATTTCTTAATATAGGCTATTAAGAACTAAAAAGATCTTGCCTCCTATATCTACCCATGCGTGAGTAAAAATACGCAATGTTACGAAAATAATAATTTGTATCGCAATGCGTGGATGATAGATAGAGTTACACAAGAGGAAAATACGGCCAGGTTGTGGTGTTTACAAAGGTTAAGCGTACATATACCTTTGTTGAGACGCAAACGACTCAGTGCAGACAGGGCCATTTCATCGGAAGACTCAAAATCATTAATGAAAATGAGAAGCGCTCGTGGCGTGGCTTACTTCAGTTTTTTTAGCAGATCATCTTGGATAAGCAAAACTGCCCGGTCACTACTTGGATGGGAGACCGTTTAGTGGCATTTAGATCTCAGCGCGTACTTACTTTCGAAGGAGTGTTAAGATGTTAGTCCCGGCTTTTTCAGTTGTTTAGCCATGTTGAAGGCCTTCGGGCGGCTAAAACTCCGACACCGGAGTTGGCCACTAGCTCATACGAAGAACAGCAATAAGGTTTCTATTAATTTTCTTTGCTTCTTATTTTGTACATCCGATGTTGGAGTATTTAACTAGCTTCCTCCCGCGGCTTTGCTCACGTGGTACCCGGATAAATAGACTATATGTTATTCCAGGTCTAGAACTACTACATATATGCATAATTTCATCATTATGTTGAGTAGTTTTGGCTGGAGGTGGGACAAACGTTTCATATTTCACATGTTCAGATTTTCACTTTTAACAAACTCTGGCTTTTAGAATATCAGTGGTAGGTTTAATAAACAGGGTGGGGCAAAATTTTACCTCATGAGGGCAGCCACCTTTTATTTTGTAGTTAGAAGGTTTTGTTCTGAGGAAACTATAAGAAGTTTATTTTGAAGAAAAAAACAATTCCATTTTCAGAATTTTGAAAAAAATTACAGTCAGACATTTGTGACATTTGTCAAAAAAAAAATACAAGTTAGTCTCAATCCACTCTATTTCCCAACAGGAAAACTTTTCCCAAAGTAACAAGACTTACCAAATCAACTACTACTAGGTAGTAGAAGGACATACGAGTAAAAATAAATTAAATAGATATTGATAAATTCATAAGTTGGTTGGTATATAATTTATTTATGTACTGTATCTTAATGAGGGTGGAAAAGACAATCTTTCGTCTATCTTGTGGAATGGACGGTCCTCAGCTAGATTAACAACCCGTGTCGGATGGCCATCCCGTGAACGTCGACGTTCGTGGTAATCGTCTTATTAGTCCCTTGTTATCGCATCCGCAACTTAAGTAAATATTTTCTTGAACGTTAACAGTTTGTTTGAAGTGTCTATACACAATTAACGAACTTTAAATATTATTTAATAATGATGGATACCTACTGGTTTTGTGTTTAGTGTTTGTGATTTAAAGATACCTAGAATTTGAATTAAATTATTATTGTAACCTTTTTAGTGTAGTGTGGCGCTAATTTCCGCATACAATTACTATTGTTAAATTTTTAAAACAGATTGCTTTTGATTTATGTAAATAATTTCAAATTGTATTACAAAATAAGAAATAAACAAATTGAACTATTTTCGATTTTAGATGTTCTACAAATTAGAATGAGTTTTTCATTCTCTGATTTTCAATCGTAATTAGAATTAATTAGATTAAAACTTAATCCAATCCAATACCCAATTTTATGATTTTCAACCATAATTAGAATTAATTAGATTAAAACTAATTAAAATAGGCTTGAGTAAGAATTCCAATTGTAAAATAAGACTTGCCAATGTTATGTATTATCTTTAACGATGGTTTAGTAAATAAATACTAAAATATACTAAAACGCAGAATTTTAGCTCACGGAATAATATTCATTTACTTGTCTGGGGACCATCAACTTCTCCATACAAAGGACACTAGTTTGCAGTCATTGAAAGCTAAAATAATAACTAAAATAAGTTGAAATGTAGACCATGTTGCTAAATGAGAAGAATGTTTGTCAAAATTGTGTTTTGGAATTTTCAAATTTCTCCATGATGAATCAGCATTTCATAATGTTCGTGTCATAAGGACTAGTTCTGCAGTCATTGAAAACGAATACCTAAAACAACTTGAAATGTAGAAAATGTTGCTAAGTGAGAAGAATATTTGTCAAAATTGTGTTTTGGAATTTTCAACTTTCTCCATGATGAATCAGCATTTCATAATGTTCTTGGAAACTTTTGTATCTTGTTTCAAAGATAATTATTAAACATACAACATGACACACATTACCTTAGTTAAATAGGTATGAAAAAAGTCTGGCCGCTTTATTTTCGTAATGTTTTGTTGAGTCATGTTTCTGAACTTTTAAAAACTTGAATTAATAACTTCAAGGTAAAAGTTAAGTAAATTATGAAATTTATATAGATTGAAGTATTGTATCATCAGTGTTTTAAGAAATGGTCAAACTGCGGCAACGTTACCACCGCCAATGTTAAAGTTATTTATACCTACGTACGATTTATTTTAACACGACTTAAATTTAGCGTTTAAATTGAAGACGTGTTTGGTATAGGCTAGATATTGTACTCGTATTTGGATTATTAACGTCCATTTAATATCCAAAACATTCCAAATTTCAGAAGAGATATTTGAAAATTCTAACTAATAATTTATACAAACAAAAATGAATTAGGAAAATGGATCAGAATTCAGAGCCCAAAGGAAAATGTTTTCCAAGAATGTTAAATTATCTTCTTCGATAATTAGATATTAATTCAAAGAGATAAAGTTAAGATCGGAAAAGTGCCTACTTTTGGGGAGTTTTCCTCTCATAAATTATTTACATTGTAGAGAAATCTTCTTCAAATCAAATTCTATTAGTTGTATAAAATTATCAGTGATAAATCGTATTCTCTCTGAGTATTTTCTTGTAGATAACGTAGAATTCGCGGATTCATATACAACCTATTCAAGATTTGTTTCAAATACCTGTATATAATTTAGTACCTACTATCAATCCGTTGGATAAAAGATTTAGCCGATTGAGTAAAACCCTCAATTTGCCACAGGTGAAAGGTCCATGTGAGAATACTTACTCTGAATACAAAATGCGACGTATAGACCAACAGATTTCCCTGGACGACCATGAATTTATCATTCGATACCTCTGACACTAGTTCTAAAAAAACTCATTTCTTTTGCAAGCCCTTTTCAATTTTTTTTATTACTCTATTCTAATGAAACCACTTAAATAAATATTCTGACTAAATATTGCATTTAGTTATCAACTACATACTAGTATTACATGCATTACATACTAGTATTATTATGTACCCAGGGCCAGGGCTATACCTACTTTTTATTTGTTTATTTGTGTTTCACCATCACTATAGTCATTTTAAATCCAGTCAATCCAAAGGTGGTCTGGAAGAGATCGCTCTAAGTGTCTAAGCCCATTGTGCTTTTTTTATTGTTATTGTCCGTTTTGTTTTGTTTATGTTGTTGTAAGTCAAACTTAAAACTTTAATTTTCTTAATTCATTTATTTCATTCATTGGAACACTGAATCGTTAGCTTTTTAATTTACACCATTTCGAAACGCGAACAAACAGAGAAAAATTGGCAAGAAACTTTGCTTGGCTTATATTTTTACAATACAATAAAGAGTTTTCTATCTACCTATTTATTATTCCGAGGTAATGGTTGGTACTTGACGATTCGTATTATTCACCATTACCTATATGCATGTGGTATTTGCCTGTAAAAGGTGGTAAGTACATGTAGCATAAGACCCTTTATTTCAATTTTTTGTTAAATCTTCATGTTAGGTACTACTGTTGGCAAACCTAAATAAATACATATCAATATACCAACTTATTCCTATGTCATCCTGGAAGGGGGTGATTTGGACGATGGTTGTCAAGTTGTGAGAACCTCAGTTAAAAATACGTGATTCCAAATTGCTCTCCGAAAACCTCCATAAAATTATTTGTGTGATGTGTGAAAGCCCTAAAATAAAAACAAGGCTACAATTATCATTGGCAATAAGTCAAGGACAAAGTTAAACTTAAAATTAGCCGCTCTAGGGCTGCCTTACAAGTTTTCGTGTTAATTTATGGCGTAGCTTTACAAGCCATATCTTCAATGAAAAACTACAGAATTCAAAAAATCTTTGAATAGATTTTGTTGATCTTTGGAAGCAGGTTTACCTCTTTCTGGAATAACACACGAATGCAAACTCACCTTGTATTATAATCTTACCAGGCGCGTGAGTATGACATCTACCCAGTTAAATACTACACATGAATTTATTTCAATGTGTTGAGAAGGTACCAATTTGAAACTTGAAAAGGATGGTAGATTTTAGGGAAAAGGACCACTGAAGGATCACTTGCTATATAGTGTGCTAAATTAGATGTGCCTCTCTTATAGTGGGTCATACATGGCCTTCCCGAGGATCGACGTATATTTTCGGATACCTACTTGAACACAAGAATGGATTCAGAAAAATTATGCCTCTTTTTATAAGAAGTTTTTTTTAATCAGGACTATGCAGGTGCATAGTCCTGCTGAGACTCACCCAAATTCCGCCATGAGGTTAATTTTTAATTGAAATAATTTTTAAGCAGTTTTAATCTCTTACAGTGTTGCTGCAATCATCGTGTGAAAGTTATATTTTAGTAATACTATATTTAATTTCGAAAGTTGCGGCATTCTCTCAAAAACGTTTATAATGTTTTTCTACTTTCATTTCGATTATCATACTCACAATTTTTCGTTTTTTTTATTGTACTTGAAGGTATCGTAAAAAATATAGGTAATTGACAACTTTATTGAATATTTTAACCTGACATATCGTAAGTGTAATGGAAAATGTTGGCAAATGACAAAGCGTTATTTTGAATATACTATCTCATTAGCCAACATTTTACGTCTACGATACGAATACTTCTTTGCTAGTTTTGTGATCGAGCCTCTGAAGTGACAAAAAATACCTACATCGTACAGATACGGCCTGCTTCCTCCAGAAAACTAAAGTGGAATCAGACCCGAGAGATCCCTTGTACGGCTACAACACGGTACACGGCCGAAAAGCCGCAAGTGTTTCCTCCGTTGCACGTCTTCGCTGCAGGGCTGTCCACGGATAATAGAATGGAAGTCTGGCAAAAAAGGTTCCCACCACCCACTGACTTCTTAGACTCCGACGAACGTCTTCCACCAGGATCTGACCAACCTTACGCCATCTGGAAATCATTGAACATATTGCGAGCACAAGTGGGAAGATGTAGATACAATATGTGTAAGCGGGGAATGCTAGACCCGTCCCATGCGCAATGTAACTGTGGTGCTTCGTCCCAAACTATGTTGCATCTTCTGGATTGCCCCACTTGTCCCAGTATCTGTACAAGAGCCGACCTCAATATTGCTTCGGACACCGCAATATCGGTGGCAACTTTCTTGTCGAAACAAATCTAAGTAATATTCGAAAGAACATTGACTCGAAAGAAGAAGATCGTATATATCGACATACTCACATAGCATACTTACTTAGTACCTCGATGAGTACCTACGAATATTTAGTTATTTATAAATACATCAATTGCCGCATGTATGAAAGATTAACACTTGAGAACACCTCGACCGATTCGTCAGATTTTGGTGTTTGTAATCGTTGGACAAGGCTTGTATGAAATACGTTTTTTGGATGATGCATCGGAAAAATATATGCCCGGGCAACGCCGGACATGAACTACAACATAGTCATAATAATACCAATAATAATAATCTACATAATAATGTTTTCCACCCAGATTTGTTTTTTGTTTATCTAGCTTTTTTATAGATTGATAGTAGATTTTATATCTATTTCTATTGTCGAGTCCACCCGACTGGCATTTCAGAAAAGTATTTTTATCAAGAAGTTATAATTTTTCTTTCCTTTCTGCTAATAAAAAATAGACGGGCTTCCAAATATTTGTAAAAGTTTTGATAAAGGAAAATTGCTGTCTTTGTCCTACGGACGCGGTGGAAATTCAATTTTTGTTTGTGATTGTCTCTATCGGGAGACAAAATACTGTTTTGGCAGAAGCTCAAAAGCACATTAGTTGTATACATATGTTGTGTGTATCGCCAAGACAGGTCCTGCAATAAGGTTCGGAAATTCCGAAAAATAGCTAGATCCAGTGTATCAGTTAATTAAATTGGCGATGTCTGTGGCGCAGCGGGCGAAGGCCCACCTGAGACGCAGTAGGTTGCGGGTTTGAATCCCGCTGCGAGACAAACATTTGTATGATCGGAAAATATTTGTCTCGGGTCTGTGTGTAATCGATGTATGTATATGTATTATCATGTACATAAAAATGTATATAAGTATCAATAATATATTTAAACTTTTCTTAGTTTGGAGCTATATATACTGACGCTGCGTGATTTGTCCACCACACCACACCAGCCTATATCAGTCCACTGCTGGACACAGGCCTCTCCTAATAAAGGGGGATATACCCATAATCCCCACGCTGGGCATGCGGGTTGGGGATCGCAGGGCACAGCTTCTCGCACCACCGACGCTGCTGCCCGTCAGTGGCCAGGGGATTTAGATGTGCCGATGTAGGCTGTGCTATGCCGCAATCAGCCGGCCACCAGAGCCCCGTTCGTTGTTTAGCAGGATGCACCACGTGCAGGTGAGGTTGGCTTGGGTTCCGAAGATGGGGGTTGAAACCCCGTACACCCCAGTGATTTGTCCAGCATTATTTATTTATAAATATTTTCCCATCTCGGCTCATAGAGATTTTTTCGCATTGCGAACAGAAAATCACTCTCTCTATGAATTGGTATTGGAAATATTTATCTCTCATATTAAGGCTCTTTCAAATTTTTACCTATGCTCTTTATAAATAAAAACGTATTTGCCTTTATACATGCGCCGTTCCATTTTTGTATTGCACAACATTACCTACTCATATTTGATTACTTAAGTACATAAAATATTCAAAAGTTTAAGACAAATATTGCGAAATTGTATTGTTGCCTAAACGGAATGGAGTAAGTGGTATCTAACCCATGTACTTGTACCGCAACATGACCTTAATATTTTAGTTATTCAAAAGGTTACAGACCTCTTCGTAACACATACATATGCATTAGATATCACATAATGAGCGAGACTAAATTCACATAATCAGCTCAAGTTTATACTTAGATAATGAATTAAAGTTGTCGACATAGCTCAAAAATTAGCAAGCTGAAGTGGCAGTGGGCTGGCCATATCTGCCGAAGAACCGAAAACCGTTGGGGTAAACGAGTTCTTGAGTGAAGACCACGTCTCTGCGAACGTTGAGTAGAAAGTACCCTAAAAGTTGATTGCGTCGAGCTGAGAACAGGGCGCAATATCGCTTATTAAGGGAGGCCTATGTCCAGCTGTAGACTACTCTAGTATAAGCTGACAATGATGATGATGATAAATGAATTGATGACACTAGCGTATGCGGTGTGCTCAGTAACTCAAATTACACGCAAAGAGGTGTTTGAACTTTGAAAGGGGAGAAAGTCATGATAATGTTTTTTTAGAATCCCGTACCGAAGGGTGAAACCCTATTACTAAGCCTCCCGATGTCCATCCGTCTTTTGGTTAGGCTGTATCTCATGAACCGTACCTAGGTAGAGAGTAGAAATTTGTACAGCGTGTATTTCTATCGCCACTATAAAAACACATAATAATACCCCCTTTATAACCAAATGTAATTTTATAACGCTCGATAAAGTAAGCTTCTCCTTGTCATTCAAATGTAAATAAAAATAGGTAACATGATATTTAAACGCCATTTTAGCTATCTGAACTGTTATGAATGGGACGGTGTATTTAAAAAGTACATAGTATTTTATCTTGTACGATGGTACGGAATCCTTCGTTTTGACTCGCACTTGACCGGTTTTATCCTTCACAGGTCATCCTAAACTGTTTAGGTCCGAGCGCTTCTGTGCTTCGGAAGGCACGTTAAGATGTTGGTCTCAGCTTTTTCAGTCTTTGAGCCATATGGGCGGCCTAAAAACTCCAACAGCAACTCTGCTGTGCTCTCCGGCATACGAAGAAGAAGAAGAAGAAGACGAATCCTAAAATGTTGCAGGAAACATACTATCATGCATAATTTCCATCTGACCCTCACTCATTTTAGAGCCCTATGCAGAACTCACTTGGCTCATCACAATTACAAATTGAACAAGAACAAGGCCAATGAAGTGCAAATTCACTTTGTGAAAGGGGCCGGTTATAATGCCCTGTGCTACACTCACTCGCAACACCCAGACCCGTATCCAGATGTAAGAAAATCTCACTGGGGTTCCATGATTCCGAGATCCGAGGTTTGAAAGTGCAAATATAAACAAGTAAAAAATAGTATTACAATATCTATGGATATTCAAGTTGGTCAAACTTAATAATTTATGATGCTGCAGGCGAGGACAAACAATGCTTTGTTGCGAGGAAGATATACCAAATCTACGTTTGTCGCCTCAGCATCATAAAGAATAATATTTAGTTTGTCAATTTTTTTACATACATACATATTCTCGAAAAACATTACCCTCCTTCTGGCGCAGTCGGGTACAAATTATGGTTTTACTTACTGTGGGTAAACATCCTCGCTACGAGATGCTACGGTCTAGTCTACGGCCTACGGGTGCTACGAGCTCGTAGCAGGATACAATTTCATATTTCAGTATTCCTTGTGAGTTTTTAAGTTTTGGGATATTTTCAAGAAATTTTTTATGTACCTAGCGCGTTTATTTGATTATAATGGACAATGGGAGCGGGGGAAGAAGTCAAAATTAAACTTACTTAAATAAATATTAGTAAAAATATTTTGTAAACGCCTGTAATGGCAATGTCACACTGAACAATAATATTTGTTATGGATTTTACTATTCTGTAATGTGAATTGTCGTTGGTTATTTCTAAGAATAAATAAATAAATAACTCCATCGCATAAAGGAGGCTGCTTCAGAGAGAGAGGCAGATGGAAGGAGCTACATCAGTTGCGCCGACAAGAGCACAGCTCTTCAATAAATGATGATGATGATGATGATCGTATAAATTCAGTATAATTCGTATTAAAGTAAAAGTTGGTCATAGGTTTGAAACCGTTCACGTGGAGGTAAGAGCTTGCATAAAGTAGGCATGTACCGAATGTACCTAATGTTAAGTTCAACTTGCATCTGACTACCGTTACTATACGTTATTCACAACAGATTTGCGTGCCGACTAAGCAATATCTAGAGAAATTTGTTATGAATTAGGTTGCGAGTTTGTTGTCATTTATTTTTGTAAATTAAAAATTATTTTGCTTTTTTTTGGAGCCCTGGTCGCCTAGTGGGATGTACCCCGACTTAAGATCTGGATGTCGTGGGTTCGAATTCCAGCCGTACACCTATGGATTTTTCGTTTCGAAAAAGCGCATTACCATGAGCTCGAAACGGTGAAAACATCGTGAGGAAACCGGCATGCCCTCGAACTGAAAAGTTCGAAAGGTATGTGTTCCAATAAAAAGCGGCGATGGGCAACCTGTCACGTGGAATGCTAGCTGCTTGCAAAAAGTGGGCATGTATCGAGCGTAATGTTGGACTTGCCTCTGACCCCCGTTAAGGTATCCTCAATAGATTTGCGTACTGAGCAATATCTGAAGACATCCTTAACTAGGAAAATAGTCGTGAAGATGTTTGTTATTGTTTTTTTGTTTAAACTAGTCGGGCTTAAAAGAACAGGTTATCGTTTTTATAAAAATAATATAATATGAAAAATGTAACCCCGACCGGCCTTATCCTATCTACGGCACTGGTAAAGGAATTTAATTAAGCCAGACATACGTAGCTGAAATATGTACAAGATGGGATGATGGAACATGGCCAGATTAGCAGTCCCTAGACACCTATAGCTATAGCATCGGTCTGTTCTGTATCTTGATGAATTAATATAATTCATCATCATCATCATCATCATCATCGGCCTATAGCAGTCCACTGCTGAACATAGGCCTCCCCTAATGAGCGCCATTGCGCCCTGTCCTGAGCTCGACGCATCCAGCTTCTACCAGCAGCCTTTCGCAGATCGTCACCCCACCTGGCCGGAGGGCGTCCTACACTACGTTTGCCGAAACGCGGTCTCCACTCAAGAACTCGTTTGCCGTTAACCGTAACTCGATAACCGTTGGGTTATCGGTTCTTCGGCAGCCCACTGCCACTTCAGCTTGCTAATTCTCTGAGCTATGTCGACAACTTTAGTTCTATATCGGATAAACGCGTTACGGGTTTTAACCTTCAGATAAATAATTAAAGTATAATATCATTATTTCCTAGTAATTTTAATCCACTAACTATTTTATCATGGGTCAAAGAGAACAGTTTGCCACAAAGCGAAAGGAAAAATTAGTTTAAATACAGACTTAAGATACCTACAAGATACAAGACATTTATTTGCATAATTAAGTGTAGGTAACTATTATTTATTTGAGGGACAGGACTTATTTACCCTTTTTAGGTATCGAAAAACTTGGTGGGCTAGAGGGCGCTTTATTTACAAAACAACAAATAATTTTAAAAGTAATAAGCTACCTATCAATATTTTAAACTAATTTTAAAATTAATCAATTTAGGCAACTACCTAAGTACCAATCTAAAGTATTAACTCAACTTAGATAAAAACCTACTTTAAATATTCTTGAAGTTTATAGAAACACTTTTCTGTTAGGAATATTTTAAGTTTTTTAATAAATGAGCTTTGTTTGCAATATCTTTAAATTTTTTATCTCCATAGGAAGTTTGTTGTATTTTTTTAAAGCTATATTATAATATCAGTTTTTGTTTAGCACCACACTATACTACAGATATAGATAAAAAGTCATGGAGCCACATAGCAGATGGCAAATAGTTTCAACAACAATCTTGACATACTCTTTGTGATAACATTTTAAGTAAGTGACACGAGCCTAAATCATAATGCACTAACCGAGGCAAAACATTATTATTTAAACATTAATCTATGGATAGATACATGTTTCATTAATTCTGCAAAACCGCAGATTCTGGGTTACGTTTGTGTACACAAAGTCAGTGTTCTTGCAAACATCAGAATTTCCTGCGGCTTTTGGTTTAATGAATATTTGAGATGATTAATGTTCTAACAATCGGATGGTGAAATTTAATAGCAACAGAGTAGTACCTTGTCAGTTTTGCATTCCTAATTTCATGTAGAATCATATTTCGGTACCTACTGAAATTTAATAATGCCGGACAGTTTCTCACAACATCATATGGCCCCAAAATAAGCAGAGTTTATGTTTAATACGGGAACCATAAGGGATATCATAAACTTATTTTTCACTCAAAAATACTAAGAAAATTTTAGAAAAAATTAATATAAAGATTGATTTTTGTGTAATATACTTTTTTGTTTTATTTTCTCGAGTAGTCATGAGCAGGTCCACCTGCTGGTGCGCGCTTATCGTTGAATTTTGGGACATGTTGTATATAGGCTGATGATGATGATGATGATTATGAAGATTATGCGTATTTTCAAATAAGGTATTTGACAGATAACTGTTACCTGACAATTTCATGGCGTGCATTACTTTTAAAGGCAAAATTTTGATACCCTCCGTTACATTATAGCAATTATCGTAGGGATCTCTTTTTGAAAATAACTATGTTTAACTTTGCTAATTTAATAGTTATGTTCCTATAGATGAAAGAATTTTTAAAATAGGTTGAATATTATCATTCCATCCATTACGAACAAACATACAAAAAATCTAATCTTTCATCTTTATGATAGACAAAATTGTAGACTAAGTGTCTGTTCATTGTTTTGCAGGGGAAGGCCATCTATTGTTATATGAGATTTCATATGAATTAAATAATTAAATGTAAAAAACAAAACAAAAACACACGACATATTCAATTGATCGATTAGAAAACCACTTATTAATAACGTATAGTATCTAGTCTTGCTTTTGCTACTGATTGTATTCTGGTAGTCATAACAAAGAAAGTCGTGTCAGAGCTTTGATCGTATATGACGTAATTCCTTTTCATAAACTTGTTCTGTCATGATGGACAATAGTTTATTGATAATTAATATATTAGGGGCCGGTTTGGCCTACCAGATAATATCTAATGTAGGTGGCTTTGTGCGTTCCAAATAGGTAGAAAGTTTATCAATGAAATCTAATAAACCTACTAAGCAAAACCCCTGAGTCGCAGATGGTTGCGGATTGGATTCCCGCCGTGGGACAAATATTTCAGGTCTGGGTGTTTTCTATGTATAATATGTATGTATAACAAGTTTGAAGCTACAAGATGCTGTGTGAAAGTGCCCAGCATTAATTATTTATTTATTTGTATGTTCGCAAATATTTGTGACGGGTCTGGCTGTTTTCTATGTATCATGTTTACGAAAAAATTACAATAATACCTTTATAGGTATTATTGTAATTTTTTAGCTCTTCTTTCTTTGAGACTAATAAGATGTGCGAAAATGTATTTACTATGACAAAAAGTTGAACAAGACGCCGGTGGGAGGGGGGGGGGGGGGCCTGGGTTTGGGGTATCGGTGGTATCGGGGTGTTCTGTGCTTTGTATAAAAAAAAGTCAAGGACTTTTCTTATTTTGGACCCGTCGGTAGCTTTTGTAGTTCCTGAAATAATTAGGGTGTGACAGACAGCGGCACCATAAAGTATTCGGTTGACCGGTTAGTAATGTCACCCTTAAAATTTGTGATCTTTGGCAGAGGATATTTATTGAGATTAATACTAAATACACTTCTTGTTTATACTACACTGATATTATAAATGCGAAAGTTTGTGTGTTAGTATTTATGTTTGTCCTCACCAAGCCCCGTAACGGCTAAAAGGATCTGGATGAAACTTGGAATATGCATAAGTTGTGACCTGGACTAGCACTTATCTTGGGCGGAAGCTAGTTTCATAATAAATTGTCATTCAATGTAATTTTAGTGAGGTTGGCAAAGAGTAATTTCGGCAAAATGCCACCGCCATTTGTTCTCAGACCTCAAAACCATGCATCGTTGGAAACCACAGACAGCTGTCTGAAGTTGCAGTGGTCACATCGCAGTGTCATGGAATAGTACGCAATATAGCTAAATTGTTCTCATGCACGAAATACATAACGTATAATGTAGACCAAAATAATCGGTTTTGTTAAGGGTTGCTTGAGCGAGAACCATGAAAGTGCCAATTGGGTAAAGATTTGTTGGCAGTTTAAATGTTTTCATATGTATTTTATTGAACTAGGCACACTACTAGTTTTTGGCCAAAGCTTCGCTCTTGTTAATGTAGATTTTGACAAATGTTTTGTACGTATTTGAGCATGGCGTGTAGCGTCATGTCTGAGACCCACAGTCATCGTGCTAGTGTATGATGTATTAAAGCTTTGAGAACTGAATAACACAACTGCGCTACACTCGCTGGTCCAGCTCTACGCGCTATGCCCGAGGCCCGCAGTCATCCTGTTAAGTTCGTGTAATCATTATTACCTATCTTTAAATAAAGTTGAAACACGTCGTCTTGATGGAAAATTTGGGATTGCTTTTAATACAGATATTGGATAATAAGTTTTTATATGCCAATTATTGGTCCATACTCTGATCTGATACACACTAGATAATCAGACCACGATCAGGTAAGCAGCGCGTGGTGTAGCATACTTGAGTGGGGCGGGCGAGATGCCAGCAGGCAGCTTCCAAGATCGTACAACGTGATTGTACACACGTAGCGCAGTTTATTTTAAACGAGTCCTAAAAAAATTGAACGAGGCTTAAGTTTTTTTATTTCTAAGAAAAATCTGAAATCTTATTTATCTGTGTAATAAATTGAATCTGATTAACCAACGCACAGCTAATAAGCAAGTCTTAAAAATGTGGAAGTTATGATCCTTTAATGGGGTAAGGGCATATAGTAATATAATTTAAAAAAAAACGTACTCTCTGGGTAAGGGTGCATTAAGAAAGGGTTTCTTGAAATACCGCCCCTGAAGAGTCCACCTCTTGGTGGGAAAACATAAGGGGATGGTGATGGCGGAATTATATAATTTATAAAGTTCTTTCTTTTTTGTTTTTTATTTAATAGGAACGCCAACAGCTTATATGTAGATACATTGCATGGTTATATTGATAGAGTTTCGTCCGAAACGGAATGGAAAGAAGGCGGGCACAGTATTTTTTAGTAACAGTATATATCAATGGTATTTTTACAATAACTAAGTATTATAATATATAATATATATATATATATATATATATAATCTTCGTATTAGTTAGTGGCCAACTTTAATTTTGGAGTTTTAAGGCCGCCCGAAGACCTCTGAAATCATACAAAGCTGCTTAAGAAAAGTCTTTAAAGCAACGCGCTGGTATAAATAAACTCAGAAATTAAGCTCACGAATGGCAAAAATCAACGACAGAATGTATGCCACATTGCAGCAAACCGCAAACGCGAACGCGAATGATCACCGCAATTTTACCACATTTTAAGGCAAATTACCGTGGGTACCGAAATATATACCTTGAAATACCGAAGTTAAGTTTAAATTTTTTTTGGGTTATAAATTATTATTCATAATGTTCAAATACTACAAAGCGAAGTTCAAAAAAAAAAAACAAAATGATTAAAATAGATAAGTTTAATATTTAAGTAAAGAAGTTAAGATGAAGTTATGTTAAAGTATGTTATTTCTAATGGTCGAAATACCTAAGCTCTGCTTATTTGAGGCTACATGATGCTGTGTGATAGTGTCCAGCATTATTTATTATTTATTTATTATTATTATTCCTTATTCTATTGACTGGCGCTTCGGCGGCTTCGTTTAATCACATTTTAAGTCTTACATAACCAACGGATTTCGATCTGAGAAGAGCTTGCTAAGCTGCATCTAAGCTGCAACCGAGCTACACTTGTATGGCTGGTAACAGTCAAACGACAGTTCAGTTGATTATGTATATAAAGCCGTAGAATATTCTGTAGAATAAACAGGTGATATTTAAGTAATGCTTACAAACCTTGATCCGAACCATGTTTGCCTCACGTATGGCCAAGGTTTTACCTTTACTTAATTCGTTATAACACATAACAGGTGGAAAAACACCATCACCTTTAAAATAATGGTTTCACATGGTGTCGTAATAAATGCAACCGTAAACCGATGTGAAACGTATTCATTTACGATGACTCGTAGTATTAGGTGCGGAACTATGTAAGTACTGTCACATACAAATTCGGGTAATGGTCTTGTAGAAACTGCTCTTTGATATTTGTAATACCTACCTACCTTGATTTCTCATCTATTTTGATTGTTTTATCAATTCAACCATAGACGCAATTCATTGACGGCCTCTGTGGCGCAGCGGGTGAAGGTCCGCCTGAGACGCAGTAGGTTGCGGGTTCGATTCCCACTGACGGGACAAAAGTTTGCATGTTCTGCAGATATTTGTCTCGGGTCTTGGTGTTTTTTTTTTAAACTTATAATTATAATATATATATTAATTACAAAAAAACAAAAATTATATATGTGGTATAACAATAATGTGATTCCCATAACACAAGCTCTGCTTAGTTTGGGGCTACATGATGCTGTGTGATTTCGTCCCGCATTATTTATTTATTTATTAATTCGCCTATATCAAGGATCGGCAAACTTTTGAGGCGGAAGAGCAAAAATAAATAAATAATGCCACACTTTACAGAATATTCTAGTGTCTGACCGAAGATGCGCTACGCATCGTCAGATGAGAAATGCCAGAATAGAGCCAGAATCTAATTTGACAGATTGTAACATGGAATTGAAAAAACATAACCCTTGTTGAGTCACTTGCCAATTGTTCTCTGTTTGGTCGCGTTACGAATAAGTGTAAATTAAAAAATGCCGATTCAAAGTGTACTTTACAGTGCTTATTGAATAAATACATATGAGTTTGGGTTTGAGATGATAAAACATTTTACCTTACACACATTGAGGAGTATATCAGTCATGTGTTTCCCATAATACAAGCTCCCATTTCTTACCACAAAATAGTCAAGCGTTGACCCCTATCACCTGACCTGAAACAGGTGAAGATGTGGTCTAAGATAGAGCCCGCTTGTCTTGAAGGAACCGATTCACTCTGGATTTGAAGACTCCGAGATTGTATTGATCCGGGAAAACAGACGCAGGAAGCAAGTTCCACTCCTCACTAGTACTAACAATAAACGTGGAAGCAAATTGTTCGGTACAAGGTGGGATGTCGACCAGGTATGGGTGGTATTTTGCAGTACGCCTGCTTGTCCGGTGATAAAAGGGGGAAGGTGGGATCTGGTCGTGAACATCTTGGGCACATTCAGCAAAGTGGAATTTTTAGAATACCGACTGTCTGGAAACTCGACGCCTGTTTTCAAGGCTCTGCAGATTTTTTTTACCAACGAATCATCGCCGATGTGCCTCGACGCCCCACAGATACTACTTAGATTGGGGCTACATGATGCTGTGTGATAGTGTCTAGTATTAATAATAATACTAGACACTATCACACAGCATTATATATTATTATTCCTAGGAGTTATTAGAAATAATAATAAATGTATATTATATTACATAGATACATATACAAAGATTTTTTATTATAAAGAGTAATAAAAAATCTTTGGGTACAGAAACTTTTGTTATAAAGAAAAGTTTCATATATTCTAATTATTTTCGTAAGTACCTCTTTACAATAATCCATAATGAAATTTACCCAATATGGAAGCCTCTAGTGGCTCTATCCAATTTAATATCTAAGCTTTCATGGATGTGATTGGAAATATCTCATTACATGAGCTTATAAAACAACAATCATAGCTTTAATTTCCTCTGGGGCTAGATCAGTTACAAAAGGGGTGAAATAGGACTTATGTAACCTCGCTGATCCACGCAACATCTGTGGTAACTAGGTACACAAAATATAAGGTGATATAATTTAATTATTTCAACGCCAACACGCACTATAAACTAAACAATTAAATTATTAAGTAATCAAAACTGAGTCAATTACCCAGGCATGCACAGTTTTAAAATAACATAGGTATATAATATAAGGTAAGGTATATAATATAACTATCTACACCTATCTTGTGAAGAAATTCATAAATGTTATTTTGGAACTGTGTGAAATGAACAATACAGAAAATATTTAACATTTTTTTTATGATACGTGAAGATGGATCAATCACATGGCCCACCTGATGTTAAGTGGTAACCATTACTTATCACAAAGCATTGCATTGTAGATCACGCTTTTTTGGAACGTACTCTACGATGCAACGTCTTGCGTCCATCAACTTGAGGCATGAAGATGATAAGCTTCTTGTGCCTGTAATTTCACCGGCACCCACACCCTTCAAACCAAAACACAGAATAACATGATTTCCATTTAGAATTCACTATTACAAGACCTTCCGATATTGCTCAGTACGCAACCTTTTGAAGGTACCGTCTTTATTTCATCATCATAGCTCATAGCTTAGTTGGTAGTAGTTCTGCCTTCTGCGCTAAATGTTGCGGGTTTGACACCCGCTCAGGACAAGCATTTGTTCGGCAAAGATACCTAGATGTTTATTCTGTATCTGGGTGTTTTAAGTATATCTTATAGTATGTTTAATAGTCTCTGCTTAATTTGGGATGTGCTTTTCTAGCAATAAATATAGCCTATGTTACTAAGGGTGAATTTAGATTTCCAATGGTGAAAAAATTTTAGAAATCGGCACAGTAGTTTTTGAGTTTATTCATTACAAACATATACACACTCAAAAATTCCTCTTTATCATATTATTATATATAGTGTAGATGTAGTATTTTTTACGTCAACAGCGCATGAACTTCAACAAATGCTCCAAGAACTAAGCACGGCAAGCCTTCAGGTTGGACTGCAAATGAACCGGTCAAAGACGCAGATCATGTCTAATAGCACGAAACGTACGTACCTAGGTTCGAGGTAGATGGACAACAGATACAATACGTCGATGAGTATATTTACTTTGGCCAGTTAGCGCGCTTCGAAAACAGGCAGGATAAAAAAATCGATCGCCGCATCGAAAACGCCTGGAAGAGCTACTGGTCCATGAAGACGCATATGAAGGGTAACCTTCCTCTGACTCTCAAGCGCAAACTCATCGATATGTGTATCTTGCCCGTCCTAACCTACGGTGCGCAGACATGGTCGCTGACTGAGGCGCAGAAGTCCAAACTGAAAGTATGCCAGAGAGCAATGGAACGTAGCATTCTCGGTATCAAACGAACCGATCGAGTGCGTAACACCACTCTGCGTTCCTTGGCCGGTTTTGCCGATGTTGGAGATAAAGCTGCCAGGCTCAAATGGGATTAGGCGGGACACGTCAGCCGGATGGTTTCTAATAAGTGGACGACCATCACCACTGCCTGGACGCCTAAGGGACAGCGGCGTCGGGGTCAGCCGAGGATGCGTTGGCGGGACGAGCTCGATGCCTTCAAAAGAGAATGGTGGGAGATGGCTCGGGATAGAGATGTTTGGAAGTCTATGGGGGAGACCTTTGCCCAGCAGTGGGACGAGAGAGGTTAACAAAAAAGTTTAGATGTAGAAGTATCACCTACTGATTAACTGTCATCACATGAAAAGTAGGTATCTTAAGAAATACCAACTCTTTGAACATTACTCTTTTTACTTACAGTAAATTGGATAATCCATCTCAATTGAACAAATCATGATCAATTTCAATCAAGTATGAAATCCGCGAAAGTCACAGACACCTTTCATAAATAGGTAGGTATCTACTCTGCCGTCCTAATTGAGACAACCGTAAGTCGGTGTTTTATCAAAAATGAGTTAATACCAGATTCGGAATCAGCGTGATAAGATCTATAATGTTCTCTTTGACGTATTTTTGATACAAACGATATTGACGAAGATAGTGTATTCAAGAGAACCGTAACTGAGAGTTTTTTTTTACCATTCCTAGACATTAGTACCGTATGAGCCCTTACGGTTCTTATTCTTAACTTGTTTGTCTGGAGACTGATTATGCTTCAAAACTTCATACATGATATTACCACCGTAAGTTAAAATATAGCAGGTTAATTAAGTTAAGATTAGCATTTCATTGTTGTTTTTTCTTGTGATAGACTGATCTATTTAAGTTTTTTTTAATTTAAGCCTGATGAACGGAAAAGAGCCATTCAGTTTAATAATAATTCAGAGTAGGACTTTGGAATAGTTTGATTATAATAATGTTTATTAGCATTTTATAATTGTATAACTGATCTTTTTTAAGTAGGCGTTTTTAAATTTCTTTATAAGTCTGAATATGACAGAGCAATAATAGCATTATAGTTTGTAAGATTTAATTACCGTATTCTTCTATCAGAAAAGTGATTTTAAAGGTGCCATTCCGTTTAATAATTATGAGTTTAAAAGATTGATGTTAATAATATTTATTAGCATTTTATAATAATACTGATGTTATTTGAGTATTTTTAAATGTTTTAGAAGTCTGAATATGACTAAGAAATAATATTTGAGTTTAAAGATTTAATAACCTTATTCTCCTAGCAGAATAGTGAGTTTAAAATTGTCATTTCATTTAAGAAATAATTAGGAATAAGAAACTACTTTGAAAAACTAAATTATTGTATGTAAGTGGTCACAAAACAAAATCACCGACATTGTTTTGTGATTTAAAACGTGTTTTTTATTAATAACTTTATATTTGCTGATCTCATTTGTTGTTCTCTTATTGCAGTTTCCTATTTTTCTATCAGATAAAAAGTAAGTTAGTGGTTAAGTTACCTCTCATTTGCTTAGTAAAGCTTGGGCAAAGTCTGTTTGTTTAGCACCGTAACAAAATTACTAGTCATAAGCAACGTAACTGCGTAACATACGGTGCTCTTACGTAGTTTAACCACGATACGTTACCATGGTTGTCCTAAACATAAATGTTATTTGCTAATTTAAATCGAAAGTAATAAAGTTATCACAACACCAAATACGCCATTTTAACGGGAACGATCATTACTAATTATTTAAATCATCATATACTAACATTTTTAAAAACTGAGGATGTGGTCATATATTTAAGATAAAAATACTTTAGGCGCGATTATCTCGAAACTATACTTCTTGAAGTTACGGTGGTCTCAATTAGGACGGCAGTACTTGTACCTTGTAATTTCTAAGAGCAACTAGCATTTAACAGAGTTAGTGTTAATCCGGGTTTACATAAGTTGTAATAAGGCGAGGATTGCCTTAAAGTTAAACTAATAACCAGGTTTATGTGCGTGATTACTGGTTGGAAAGCAACAATAAACAACAATAGGTTCTTGTCAAGATCGTATTCATAGTAGGGTCAAACCTCCCTCTCACTCGCACTATTCAACATTTTTGAAGATATAAAATCACTGAATATAGTTATGCAAAATAGCAAACCTTCACGGCCTAGAAAATAACAATACAAAGGTTCAGCAATAAACCAAAAAACTTTCACCAATGTGATCAATTTTGGTTAAATTTTTTTTGTAATAAAATGTGTTGGGTTCAACATGATATTCTTGCTGAACCTTTGTATTGTTATTTACTAGGCCGTGAAGGTTTGCTATTTTGCATAACTACATTCAGTGATTTTATATCTTCAAAAATGTTGAATAGTGCGAGCGAGAGGGAGGTTTGACCCTTATAGTCGCCTTAAATATCGTCTGGGCTTCAGACATCATAATCATCGTCATCATCAGACTGCTGCCTATAGCTGAGTGGAGACCGCGTCTCTATAAACGTAATGTAGGACAGTGTACAATGGCGTTCGTAAGGGAGATGCCTATATCTCGCAGTGGCTTCGGGTGTCATTCCATGTAAATAAAATACAACGTACACAAATATATACGACATATCACAATTACAGAAGATTCATTTAACCCTGAGTTAGTTAGCTTCTTACCCCCTTACTTATAAACGCTACTTAAAGTTAATCAATGCTCAAAGTTGGCCCTGTATCTGTTTGTCATCATCGAACGGCCAGAGATGGCAATAGTTTAAGCATCGTTTATCTTTTGAAAGATGTTCATAAGTAAGGCCAGCTATGTTTAGTAAGCGCAACTCAAATTTTGAAAGTTAATGCAGAGTCATGTTAGAATGTTATTTTCGTAAGTTTCATAAGTAAAGTCTTCCGAATTCCGAATATGCAACAGATTTCGTGATTTAACATTAATAAACATGTCATTGTGATAGAGGTGACGGATGTGTGTCAAGACAGGTCAAGACTATTATTGCTTAATTGAATTTAAGAGAACCAGAAGAATGATTGGAACGAGGAGTTTTTATAATGGGAGTGCACGCTTTGAACAAATAACTGTGCCTGATTATTCTCCCTAAAATGCCCTCAAGGGGGTTGTATCTAGTTTCCTCTTTTATGTAATAATAAAGATGAAAGGAGACACAAAACTTTTTCAACAAATATATTCTTTATTCTTTATACACAAAATATATTATTAATATATTATTTATTTGTACACAGTAAAATAAATATAGATTTTTTTCCCTTAAAAGCTATTTACAAAGGCGAGCTTAACCCTGAAAGAGTTTTCTTACAGCATTTGGGTATAAAGAGAAGTTATAATGAAAAGGATAAGAAATTGAGAATAAACCATTATTTGTATTTTATTACTAATTAAAAAGCCTCAAGGAATTATTCAATGTTACTAAAAGTTCAACTTATTGAGACCTCCATGTAAAATGAAGTCGTGTTCCCAAATTAACAAGGTCTCAGGGTTTCAGCCAGAGAATGTACAATGGTTTGAACAAATGACGAACGCTGATTAACAACAAAAGGAACGAAAGGCAATTTCGATAAGCAAGCTTTTATTTGAACTTTGGTAGAAAAAAATGGAAAGGTCAATTTTGCGCGTGAATCAACCGGCTATCCTATCCTAATACAAAAGGCGTAAGTTTGTAGAAAAATGTAAGTTGCGTAATGTAAAGTTTTTGTTCCTTCATCTGGGTCTCAGGCCAGCAAAGCCGCGGGCGATAGCTAGTAATAAATAGGCTATTTATGTTTATTAGTTTAATTCTTACATTTGACGGTAGCAAAGCGGGCGAATTGTACCAGGCGCGACTTCGAGTAGCTGGAGTATTTTTTTAGCAAAAAACCCGTACCTACTTTAAGCCTCACCTAATCTAAGATAAGGGCTTCTGGTGCTTTTCAGTAACTCGTTCAGGCACATCGTTACAGCTAATGCAACCAATTTAACGTAGTGAAAGAACTCTAGCAAACGAATTGAATTGCCCAGAGAGCCTACTCCAGTCGAAAATTCTATTTATGTTACGCCAGGGTCATCCTCTTCGCGAGGTGCGATATTACTTCCAATTAAAAGAAAACAACTTTTGGTTTTTCAATAGGTAAAAAACTCTTTGTTGAGCAAAACTGTTATTTTAAAATAATTCATTTTCAAAGGATAAAATGGCTCGATGGATTAGGTTAATTGGTTTTCTCATAAAATGTTAACGTGAATATAAATAGAAAACGCTGCGTTCTGGTGATAAAAGGTTTTTTCGTGTTTGTTGTTGGGACAGGTTTGGAAACATTGAGTGTGAATAATGGCAAAGCCACTGTTATGCGAATAGTTTAAGGCGTGGTTTTTGAAATTTGTTGACAGTTTTATAACTTATCATAACAGTCACATTGTATTAATGGCAGCTTAATCTATTTTAGAACATCATTCATATTAACTTGTGACTAGATGACACCCACCAAATTGATTTGCAATCCGAAGTGGCAATGCCCATAAAATAACCAATTTCAAATTTTGTGACGTGAGATGCGGCAGAAGTTAGTAGCTATTTAGTTTCTTATAGCTGAACTATTTTTGTACAATTCCGTTTACATCAGTTAACACCAGCTACTCACCCGTTCCGCCATAGAGGTTGCCAAAATTGAGCGGCGACGCAGTACACTTATGGCTAATGTTTTATTTGATCTAGCCCAGCTTATCGACGCTATTATTCGACCGCCGCTTTTTTGAAACCTCTCTTTACAATTTTCTATCTCACTCCTTTGTGCTGAGTTTTCTTTGTGTAATACTGCATTCTTTCGGACTAGAAAGTCAAGAAAGAAAACATTAACGGGCTATTCTCATGTTCTTTATTGAATTTGTTCAGCGGAAAATGGAAAATACTTATTACACACTCACTGGAATCTAAATGAAAATATAGAAGAAGGAAATACGGAATTAATTTAAGACTTCAGTACTTTTATGTAAAATCCGTGACATAGAATTGATTTATTTTATACTGTCAGCTCCACAGATATAGAAGACAACCAGATAAAGCCTTAAAATTCACTATGCTCTGAACGTCAACTCATACGGCTGATCTCTGCTTTCTTATGTCCATATATCATTTGCTAGAAAGGGATGCATGCTTTTCTCAATGCGATTTCTGCGACTTCATACCAGGGCATTTGAACCTGCATAGAAATTTGTTCGAGCGTCCTGGTACGATTAACTTTTTGAAGTCGCATTGATATATGTATGCATCCATTTCTAACTCATGATATTGGACATAAGAAAGTAGATATCAGCCGTATTGAATTTTAAGACTTTATCTAGTTCTCTTCTATATCTGTGGCTAGCTCTTTTGTCAGACAAAGAATTGTTTTTTTTTACTGTCAGCTCTACAATATTTTCAGCCATTCTGAGTCCTTGTTTTTCACTACGATTTGCCTACTAGCACCTAAACCAACCTTTATCGATATATTTTAAACTTTATTCAATGTTGTTTCAGGGATCCTGAAATGTCCTACTAGTGCACGCCGAGTTTTGAAATTAAGTTCACGGTCTCAAGATGTGTTCTGATGTGGCAAGTCGGACAATGTTTGTGCTTTTACTGGTGTTAGTGAGTGCGGTTAGTGGAAATGTGAACTTGACTTCGAGTGGGGGGTTACCAGGGGGATCGAGGATGGCTTGGATGAAGGCGCTGTTTGACCACCATGGATGGCTGGATGCCATCAACAGCGGGAACATGACGCTGGGTCTCCAGTGCAGTGATCACATGAAAACGTACCTCGAGGCGCTACATAATGGAAAATTATGGGCTTCTAAAAGTAAGTGATTTTGTGTATCGTTTGTTTTACCGGTTGTTTTTTATGAGCAAAATCTTGAACACCTGTAGGTACAAACACTTGATCACAGAACAGATAATAGTAAATCTTTGATATATGAAAAGTTATAAGTCTGTTTTTGAATACTTCTTAAACAATAATACCAGAATGTAGTGATGCTCGTAAAACTATCCCGCTATCTAAGACAAAATCTCAAAGTAAATAAATAAAGTGTATCGAAGCGTAACTTTATTACACTCAAACCACACACTATAGCTGTAAAGTGTTATAGTCGTAGTAAAATTTGCTTACGTCACATTATGCAAGAAAGCGAAATTAAAACGAGAGACGAGGGCCGCGAGCAGTGGATGTAGCCACCACGTCTGATACAAGTGGGTCACCAGTAAAGCAAGGCAGTAGAGCTACGTGACATGCAGTACTAAGATTGATGTCTAAAATCATTTAAACGAGGCTTGCTGTGACCAAGGCACCAACATTATCAGCATCGTGGAGAGAAATTTATTGGTATTTTTGTACCAAAAGTCATCGAATAATTTACTTCCTTGGGGAGGTGAAAGATTAAACTTCAGGGAAAATTAAAAGCTCCGAGAGCAGGGTAGCCTACTAACTATTAGAGACTTAGATCGAACTTGAACAATAGCAAAGGATAGCATAACAACGGACCGTGGTTGATGTGAAAATGTGGGTGCCATATCCTCGAGCGACCGAGTGGATCGTTGACTACAAGTGTACCCAGTGGATCGTTGAGTACTGTGGAGATATGTGGTCTTTGCGGAGTATTTATACGTAGATAAGATAAGTACTCCCCATAGACCAGATATTATCTTATAGGTAGTAGGTACTCAATTATAGTAGGTTCGAAAGACTAAATAAATGCGCATTGGTGATTGTAGTTGGTCTTACTTTAAGAATCGCGTCTTTGCATGTTTTGTGTTCATTTTGTATAAAAAAAGAAGAAACTTTTTTTCACCTTTTTTTCTACTGTAATGCCATGTTATTATTATTGTTTGTATACTTAGTTTGATCAAAACTCATGAATAAATTAATCATTTGTGTTTATACTAACAGCTAGTAAGTAGACTTTGTTTAAATACTTAAAATAAAGTTCATGTACATACCTACGAATGTAAGGTTGACCAACAATACAAAAGCGTCAAGCGACGTTCAATCGATATTCTCTTACAAAATCAATTGCGGTTTATCGTATGGATGGATATGAAATAACTGTTGCAAGATTTTACTGCGACTGCAATAGAGACGTAAAGTGTAGGTAAAGAAGATTGTTGGCTAGACAGAGAGGATGGTATAAGTGCTTGGCAAGCCTACTCCATCTAACTATGTACCAGGCAAGTTCAATGAGTAAAAAGTGACCACTTGAGCCTGTATAAATATTCTTTAATAGATACAAAAGTAGACTTAATCTTCAATCATCATCTGGAATAGATAAATCATCTAGAGTAGATGCAATAGTTGGCTATTTAGGAGTAGGGAGGATACTAAAGATATTTCTTCCCAGTTTCAATCCATTTTACGTTGGTTTTGATTTGGAAAGCTTTCTTTTTGTTTTAAAATCACTTAAACAGAATCAACACAAAGTCATGTACTTAATTGAGAAAAAAATAGGCCATTGTTGCATTTCTGTCCTTTGTAAAATGAACTTTTTTCCGAGAAATTTGTGGAGTAGAAACTTTACTCTTTTTAAGCAATGGTCTCTTCATCATAAAATAGAATAGATAACAATAACCGTTTGTGTACTCGATAAAGGCTTCGGGTTAACCTCCAGCCGTTTTCACGCACGTTCCTCTCGATTAAATCCATAAATCAGATAATCTACAATATTTTCCTCTTGAGATACAGTCGCGCACGCTCATATAATGGCGTCTTCTTTATTTTCTGCTTCATTGTACGTGACCTTACTTGTGATCGGTTGCACCCTGCGGCAAAATTCACATTTTTTATCATTTCATTGAAGCGAGCGTTTCTTTTATCAATTTGGAGATCTCTTTGAGTTGCTTCATTCATCAATAAGCACGACGCTTTTCACATCTTTTGTCGATAGCTCGGAATTGAAAATTAGTAGGTTAGGGGGGATGTTACACGTTATTCAATTCACATGTGTGGTGTAGTTTGAATTTTTATATATAAGATTATAGAAAATGTCTATGAAGCGATTCCATTCCTTACTCTACCGACTCTAGCATTAAAAGTTAAGCATAATGAATAATATAATAATATACTTACTTACCTAGTATGCCAGTAACTTTTTTGATTTAAATGTTATTTTCACACAGAATTCCAGACTCATCAAAACGAACCGAAAACTGTAATGGCCATTAATCTTTCGCACGGCTGACTCGCCGTATCATTTTCACTACTTAGTAAGTGCAAATTGAATTAATCCCAAAAGATTTCTACACACCTCAAAGTATTACTTATAGAGTTTTTGTCGAGGTGCTGAAAATTTCTTTGGGGTCAAAAGTTCTTTGTGGAGATTTATAGAGAGCAATCACAGACGCTTGAACTTGCCGCTGCTAGGGTTACCAAAGATACTTTGTTAGGTCGTTCACTACCCACAATGTTTTTTTTGTTTTTGCCTCTGAAGTTGGGTGCAAGTAGTGACCTAGTTCCCATTAGTGGTTCGGATTGTACTATCGGATTGGACAAAGATACTTTGTGACACCTATACCCAGGTACCACATTTTTTCTCGATTTTATCGACACAATAACATTGTTTTATCGACTATGTGAAACGGTTAAAGAATATCATGAATGAAATAGTACTTTTATTAAGTAAGTTATTATTAAAAAAACCTATTTACCTGCAATAATGATTTCTAGATTGTTTATAATTTTACTGGGGAAGTAATAGTAGTAGGTACCTCGCCAGGAAAAAATACTCTAACAAAGATATCCCTTAAAAATATATGTTGTAATTTTGAAACCTCTGCGATGATACTCTCGTATACCTAGATAAGGTAAAGATTTGGATTTTTTATAAGACCAGCGTTTTCCCAGCCCTATGGCACATACTTAAGGTACATAGTAACTTTATGACAATCTGTGGAGCAACTGTAATCCTTACCTTGGATACTTTGCAGTTTGTTTCAAATGGGGTCGGGAGTTTAATTCGACTCATTTATATTTGTAATAAAATGGGCGAGTTAGCTGGATTTTTACGTTGTTTTCAAAAAGCAGCAACGATTTTTTTGCTTGTTTTATAATATTGTTTGTTTCGGCGAACGGCCGACGAAATGGACTCATTTCATACATTTTCATGAAACCTCATCATCATCATTATCATCTGCTGCTGGGTATAGGCCTACCTTTGTGTGTGCCAATCTCCATGGCCCAAATCTCGTTTATCCAGTTTCTTGATACCTACTTAAGGCGACGATACATGTCAAACCCCGCCGGCACTAATCAACATTTTTGAAGATATAAAATTACTAAATGTAGTTCTGCAAAATAGCAAACCTTCACGGCCTAGAAAATAAAAATACAAAGGTTCAGCAATAATATTATTAGATTCATGAGTAAAATTATTTGTAATAACTAGTACATAAATGAATTCAGCTCCCTGTGATTTTAGAATTAACATTCTACTCTCAGTACAGTTCCTAAATTATTTTAATATTTTCACAAGATGAATTTTCACCTACATAAGCGTCACGAACGCATGATCAATGATCTTGGAAATATACTTACGTATATAGTACCTGTGCTGTCTGTGGTACTTTACGCATCTTAATTTAATTGTCTTTTGTTTACGAGTACAAGCATGTCTACGAAATGCAAACTGAATTCCAAATTCAAATAAGTTCTCTGAATTTTCTTTTTCTTTTTGTGTTCAGGCGGCCATTATTTGTTCCTTTGTTGGCTGGGTGAACTAAAAGGCACTAGACAAATGCACCATATCATGTGTTTAAATGAGCCATAGTCTTATACCATTAGCGATAACACTAGTTTAAAAAGTGCAAATATTTTAGATATGGCTTGACATTTCGATACCCAATCCCGTAAACTGGATTTCAAGTTCCATTTAAAAAAAAAGTTTAGTAATAATCTACCCTGTAAACTGAATTGTTGTTGATGTGTATGTGTGTGTGTGTGTGTGTTTAAATAAGTTCTTAATATTTTCTTCATTCTATTAGCGATATCGCTAATGCAATGTAATTTTGTTTTTTTCTTCATTAACTTTTTAGGTTTTCAGTGAATTCGTTTCTATTAGCGATATCACTAATGGAATTTGATTTTGTCGAGACCTTCACTCAGGTGTGTCATTATACTTTACCTTGGAATGCTAGAGTCCAAAATTAAATAGTTTAAAGTTCTTTTCATTGCGCTTGGCTTGTTTGAAATTTTATCTAATTTGAAATTTTAATTTTTAATACGTCTAGAGTTTTGTCTTGGAGAACATTTTTTATTTAGATAGTATGTAAGTAGGTGCTTATAGATTTATGTAAACACAAAACAAAAAGAAACAAGTGATATTGGTACCTATCATAAAGATAGATCAAACCTCTTTGGTACGTAGCCAAACAAAATTGATTTCATTCATTATTTTTGTCTTCACGAACCAAACGTCAGACTGTTAACATCTTGAAAATTTCTGTTGTACAACTCCAAAACAATCCCACACTTACCACTTGGCACTTTTGACAATGACAAAGGTATAATTTCTCACGAGATAAACCATTCTATTTTGAACGTTTCACTCCATAAATTACTAGGGCAGCCACTTTATTGTTTTGTGGCACCTGGCAGTCGCTCCGGAAGCCTTTTCTTGAAAGTTGGCTTGTGACATAGGTCGAGCGTCGGTCTGGTAGAATGGACCTTTGGCTTGTTGACTTTTGACATGCGAACGTTTTGGATATTTTCAAGCATTACATACATGCCATTGTTTTAAAGAGGTCTGGTAGAATTGGTAGATTGGACCTTAGGCTTACTGACCAGAGGGCTTACCACAGGTTTTGATAGTTTTCGAAAACTTTATAAGTTTCGGTATCTTTCCATACATTTTCGTACAGCGCCTCTAGGGAAACGTGCATGAACTACGAAAATGTATGGAAAGATCAGTGTTGCCGTTTTTTATTTGCAAAAAATGCTAAATAACTTTTAAAAATGCTAAATAAAATGCTAAAATCTATATTTTTCTTTTGAATTCCTTAGGAATTTTGAATTTTTAGGTAACGTACAAAAAAATTTTAATCATGAAATATGCTAAATGCGAATTTTTCAAGCTAACAGATCCGAAAATATGCTAAATTTAGCATTAAAAATGCTAAAACGGCAACACTGGGAAAGATACCGAAACTTATAAAGTTTTCGAAAACTATCAAAACCTGTGGTAGGCCCTCAGATATGCGAACTTTTTGGATATTTGCAAGTATTGCGCAACATTGTTTTTTGTGATCTGGAAGAATGGGCCTTTAGCTTATTGGCATTAAACATGCAAACTTTTTGGATATTTGCAAGTATTTCGCGCCATTGTTTTATGTCAAATTTTAAAATATTAATATGGCTTCTATGTTTGGAATAGATTGTACTGGGATTTGTCGTTTGCTGAGCCTAAATAGTACTAACCTACTTTTATGATTTATTATCAGTTTTCCGATTATCACCGTCACACAAATTCAAGGCCTCCGAGAGAACCCGTTCGTAACTTTCCAAAATAACGCTGCAGGTACCCGGAGAAGTAGGTAAGCATTGCATCACACGTTACGGGGTCCAAACTAGTTTATTACTTATGAATGAAATTCTAATTGGCCCAGTTTTTGCAATAAACACGTGATAATGGTTGAAAATAGGCTCTGAAGTTTATTTATTTAGGTACTAATACACATAGTACATTTTTCAAACAACATCTTTTAGAAGTAGTCCCAAAGTAAGCAGAGTTTGCAGGGTATGACATGACTTGACTGATATAGGTACTTACTACTTATACAAGTTTTTTTAATACATGTACTACATTATACAAAGAAAAGGCCCATACCCGAGACAAATATTTGCAGAAACATTTGTCTCGCGGCGAAGATCGAACTCGCATCAATCTGTGTCTAAAGCGGGCTTTGGCTCACTGTGCTACGGAGGTCGTAAAATTACAAGCTGAACACTTTTTAAACCTATCTACCTACCAATTAATAAGTTCGTTTAGGTTTTGGTTTAGGATAAGGATTTTTTCCAATACACGACCTACTATTAAGTACTTATTTATGTTTTAGCAATTTATCTATTTCTTCATTTTACCATTGTGAGTTTCGTAGCGTAGCTATCGAATTATTGATCAAAAGATTTCATCACGTTATGTCGAAGAGTTTTATTGTACCTACCAACTTAGAGGTTTATTCACAGTGTCGGTCGGTCACGAGAAAAACAGAATATACCCAAATTATTTTAGTTTTTTCTACCTACTTACCAGAGGTCTAAACACGAATGTTTTGTCGTAAGCGTATCTTGAGATGTTGGCCAATGAATCAGTAGATTCGAAATAAATAACACATTGACATGGGCATTGTCAAATATTCGTGCTCCAGCCTCTCTGCCTCATAACCAGACACCCTAGAACCTCCTATATTCATAAATTCTGCAGGTCAATTGTATTGTAATTCATGTGAAATGTAGGGTATTTAAAACCAAATTCGGTCTAGCCATGGCCACGACAGACACAAAAAATAACTAGGGTTGCCGTCATCATGCCAAATCGATGAGAAGGTCTATTTATTATATATATATATATATCTCATTCATAGTTAAATTCAAGATTCAGGGCATTACTTGCAGTTAATTTTCCGTCCTCAACTGATAAATGAATAGTGCCTTATAGTTAAATCATGGCTTTGTCCGTAAGGTACGGACACCTGGAAGATGGATTGCTTGAGGCAAAGTATATTTATAATGAAAAGTAAATAATAGAACTGAAACTAGAATAACTAAATCAGATAAATAGAAAAGGATGGGTATTGTCGGTAATGATAGGTATATCATTAGAACTCGTAAGTTACTACTTACGAGTAGATGATATACCTACACATATATTTTATTTATTTTATTTTATTTATTGAACAAAATCCACAGCTTTTAAAAATAATATTCACAAATGCTTATATTTATTCTTACAGCCAATGACAGATTTACATTTTACAAAAATATTACATTTAACAAAAACGACTATCACTAAAAATTCCTAACTGCTATACCTTTATTTTTTAGAACTGTTCTATACTTTTAAATGTCTTATGATTAAATTAAAATTAAAATAGAAGAACTACAGTTCCGTAAATTCAAGCTTCTTCAAAACACTAAGTTCTATTGAACGGATATCATACAATTAACAGCGAAGACATCTAACTTTATCGGCCTTCCCCACAGGAAAAACAAGGTCCTTATAGAGCTTACTAAGATGTGGTTTTCCTCACAATGTTTATCCTCACCGTTTTGAGCACGTGGCAACACACACATATTATATGGACATACATTTTTCGAAACGAAAATTCATTGATTAAAGGCATAGTTTTGAATCCACTCTGGATTGGAACTAAAAAAGTACCGAGATCGGAAGTTTTGCGAGTTGCGTTTCCACTCTAGATTCATTTCCTCGGTCTCACTTCTCATCAGGGTTACGTGCCGCTGCATCGCCGCGCGCTAATGCCTGAATAATGTAAACTGTTATTCCATCAAGAGGCGCTGTGAGGCGTCGCGACTTGCTCTCTTCATAATTCCTTTGTGCTGGAATTAAGTAGTTTTTAATACAGCGAGAGAGACAATTTTTTAAAGAAAACTTGGTGACTTTTCTTAATTAAACTTCACATTTATCAACTGTGAAGCCTTCAAACTTATATCTACGTGTATATATAGTTAGGTAGAGCTCATGTTATAACTGCACCCTTCCCTTCATCTTTACTTATTACTAAGTAGAGTTTTTTCAGGCGAAACAAGAAACGCCAAATGTGAACTAACCATCCCATTTATGTGAAAAATTACTAGTTATCTGAAGTGGGTATACCAAGAATATTCTACAAGAAAAATGTCTCGTCTATTAAGATAAGTTAGCAAACGTGCGCGTTGGCCTGTGACATAACGCTCAGAGCTACGAGCCGGCTCTTGCGCAAGCTGCGCATAACGAGTAAATCGCGAATTTCATAAGTAACCCGTGAAAGCAAGCGATTCATTTCACTCACACGCACCGTTGCGGTGCGGGCAGGCCATGCTGTCGCAAACCTAGACAAATAACAGTGCAGCTAACGCTTTAACTGTGGCTAAACACGCAATGACGGGGACTCCGCCCTCTCATCGTGCGATTGCGGAGCAGCGCCAAATAGCGCCATCACATGTACGAAGCCACTAGGCAAAGTTAAGTGATTCACATAGCCAAAGAAATCATATCATGATACATTTTGGTGGATAGATACGACCTTAGCGTTCCAATTAGATTTCAGCCTACCTTTCCTACATTTTGGGGAACTATGTGAAAATTCATTCACCATTAGAGCATTTAACTAAAATATTGACAAACAAAAATAAGATAGGTAGAACTACCTATTCTGCACCTACCTACCTTATTATGTTTTAGTTAGCTGCTCTAATGACGAGTTTATCATATACTGCCCGGAAATGTTCTGGGTAGGCTACTTAGTTAGCGGTCTACCTATCTAATTATTGTTTGTCAATGTTTTAGTTAGCTTCTCTCAACTGTACCGAAATAGTAAACAATATTATCGTAACGAAAATGTTATCACATTGCCTTAAGCTATACTGTTACTTCGATGCGTGATATAAAGATGTATAAAGTCGATTAGAAGCTTACGTAATTAGGTATATAAAATCACTATGAAGATCTAAAGAGGGGTCAAAGTCAAGGTGAATGCCATTCCTGTGCAACATACGTGTTGCGTATATATTATTTTGCGTTCTGCTAACGTTTGGATAGACAGTTATTTATGGATATTGACCGACACTTTCTTGTCAAACAAGCTTTCCGCTTGCGCTTGCGCATGCTCGGTGACATAATCTTGCTCAGTATTGGGTCGTGATTTTGTGATTAGGTCAAAAGGACAAACTTAAACATTCAAACTAGTAATAACTAGTAACTAGTAATTATTATTTAAATTATGGTACAAGATTTTACATACCAGAAATATTGGGGGGTGGAGGGTCGATTCGACACATTTAGCCAGCCATCGAGAGGCTTCTTAAAATACAAATACAAAATAATGTATTCATAAATTACAAGTTGGTTGTTACAATGGTTGGGATCTCTTCTTTTAAGTTTAATCAACCTGTATTAGAAGAGTCCCCTCTCTTTTGTGGTTCATTCAAACAGACTTGTAATAGACAGTAAGAAGGTACAAAGTAAACTAATTATATCAAGTATGATAGTTAGGTACTAGTATAGGTAGGGAAGGATGTATACATACATATAGATAGGTGTAATGCGTGCAATCCAATAGGATAGGTTTTTTAGATAATATAATATACTGTATATATATATATATAAACCCCCGGGCCTATTATGTTCTTTCAACCTAACCTCTAACCCCCTTGTTCATAACCAAAAGTCATATTATAACGCTCGATAAAGAGAACCTTGTCCCTCTCATTGAAATGTAAATAAAAAGAGTTGACATGATATTTTATCGTAATTTAAGCTATCTGAGGTTTATAGAACTGTTATGAATAGGATGGTTAGTCATCAGGTGTGTTTGAAGCCTTTTATTCAGAAAACCAAAATAGAAATTAAGATATTTTAATTGAATAGAAAACAAGATAAGGCGACAAGATAATCTAGACGACAATTTTGTCCTTTTTCCAAAAAACCAAAGAGATAGGATCTATTATCTCAAAGTTCTTAAAAACCCTAAATTTAAATAAGTACTTAGACAGTATTGTTTCTAAAAAGAGTCCTCCATTTTAGTCTCATAAGATCCTTCCATTAATCACCGAAGTAGATACTATCTTTAAACGACAGCCTTGCAAAAAATCTAATTGAAAATAAAAGATTTTTATCTCTCTAAGTGGGTGCTCTGCTACATAAATAAACTGTCTTCTAATTAAATATACCTAGCCTATTTATTACATAATAATCCCCTTTATTCATAATTAAATGTCATTTTATAACTGCTCGATAAAGTAAGCGTGCCCTGTCATTTAAATGTAAATAAAAAGAGCTGACATTATATTTTAACGCAATTTACAAAATTAGCTATCTGAGTTTTTTAGAACTGTTATAAATAGGACGATAAGTACTAAATTTTCTTAAAAGGAAATCTTAAATCTGAAAAACTAATCTTTAACCTCTGACCCAAATAAAGGAGTGTGATTTAAATCCGTGTTAGCTCCTAAACGGATGAACAAATTTTATTTTAGTTTTTTGTCTTATAGATATGATTGAACGAGAATGCTCTTAGCTATTCTAAAATTCATCCGTTTGAAGGTCTTTAGATCTTCTTTTCTTCGTAAGGAATGTGAGCAACTTACACAGATGAGATTCAGATCGATTCAAAATTTGCAAGAAAGTGATAAACTTTACCTGATGCTGTAGGATCATCTGGATACCCAACTCTTCACTAACTTATAGCAGAGGGTGTTAAGGGTTTAAAAAAATTCAAGAACTACGTCCTCTTAGATGTCATTATCTATTTTCTGCAAACAATTAGGTACATGACTAGCTGACATATATCTTACGATAGTAACAGCAGATATCGATGTATCTCTGATAAAAGTAAATAAATAATCGACGCTATCACACAGCATCACGTAGCCCCAAACTAAGCAAAGCTTGATATGGAAACAACATGACTGTTAAAGTACTTGAATACGTTTTTTTATACAATGAGTTCTATATCCCATAAGCATTAATTATATCTGTCATAATGATCATAATATAATTCACATTAATTCCTCCATCATTAAAAATTCACTTACCACAGTAACCACAAAACTATTACAAAACCCCATCTTTCAAACCTCGGTGTACAGCCAACCTTCTAACCGCATCAAATCAAACTCTGATTGCGTTGCACTTGAAGTTGCATCATGACAACTTCACACATCATGGCATCGACTGTGTTTACCTACCGTGTAGCAGCTGTCGTCTATTTATGTGGCACACAGGGACGGATTTCCCAATAGGCCAAGTAGGCCCGGGCCTAGTGCGGCAAAATTTAGGGGGTGGAAAAACTTGGTGAAATAATGAATGAATAAAACTTAAGACCACCAAAATAAGAGCAGATCAAGCATATCATTAAATTAATATAACTATTTTAGCAAATCATCTACTTGTATTCGCACTGAATACCAGTTTTTTCACTTAAGGAGTGGGTTTAAATCGAATCACGATTTTCGAAGAGCTAAAGACAAAGAGCAGTTTGGAGGGTTTTAAATTTTTTTTTCGCTTTTAGCGAGTAAGGGAGCGGCAAACTTTAATATGCCTAGGGCGACCACTTTAATATGCCTAGGACACATCTAACTACTACGTACTTTTGTGGAGTTGAGTGGGAACAAACATACACATACAGACACACACACACACACACAGGACACACACATAAATTTTCGCATTTATTGTTATACATTACCGAATAATTGTTAAGTAATGCATGTTGTGTTTGCCTATAATTGGTGGTAGCATAGTACTTACTATGATATTTTCTTACGCTACGACAAACCAATTATGGTATAGTATAATATAGTATAGTATCGACGTAATCTTTTGGTGAACCAAATAAAAATAAGTAAATAATATTGGCGTGATAGTTAAAGGTAGGTATAGCCAAAAACGCTGCGCGCCTTTATGGCATCGGTCGCACTCGATTACATTCAAATTTTGTGCGTTAAGTGCGCTTAACCTGCATATAGCAGTGAAATGTGCCAGAGACTGCTCTGCTAAAACGCTTCATTGCTAAGTTAAGCCACGTTTAGCCAACTGGCGCGGGCTTATCTCTCGCGTAATGTGCCTTATGTGCCCCAGAAACAACCGATAACTCTAACTGAATCGCTTAATCAACAGCAACTCACGATGCGCAAAGGAAGTTGCTAAAGCAATTATCCGACAAACAGAAATAAGTGGTGTCAGTCGTTCGTGCGGCAATAAACACGGATGTGTAATCGATGCAAAGCAACGATATGGAAATATTAATTGATAATATGGAAAGGGATTGAGGAAAATGTTAGGCAAGGCTTTCGAAATGGAGAACAAAATGTGTATGGAAGAATATAGTTTATTATAAAAACTTTTTGATCGATAACATATCAATGTTTCTATCTATCAATTCCTAGATAGAAACATTGATGTATACATTGATGTAAAATTTATTGAGACATTTTACAATACTTTCGGGTGGCACAATTTGCAAACTTACCCCCTTACTTATTAACGCTACTTGAAGTTATTCAATGCTCAAAGTTAGCCCTGTCACTGTTTGTCATTATCCAATGGTAAGAGATGGCAATAGTAAGCATCGTTTATCTTTTGAAAGATGTTCATAAGTAAGGCCATCTATGTCTAGTGGACATAAAGGTATTATAATAATTTCTGCACGACAAAAGCGAAGACATTCCAACGATTTCATTTCATCAGATCTTCGGTGATGCAATAAAAGAAAGCTGTACAATTATCGCCGTACGGAAAATCGCGACCGACTGAGAACCAGTTCAAAAGTCGCTAGTTACGTAATTATCCCGAGAAAAGTATTCAAGCAAGTGCAAAATTGACCGCTATGTGGGACAGTGAACGACCGTGACTGCACCGCTGGTGCTACTCGTCGGTGACGGTCGTCCAACTTTATGAGACCTCGAATGCATTCATAGCTTTTATTTACTATTTAATAAAAATTTATATGCATTACACGAAATTCATCGTTGTCTTGATAAATACCCACCCTCCACAGTACCTACGGTTGTCTGAATTTCTGAATGTAACCGAGGCGTTGACAAGGGTTTCCAAAATATGTGTAACACGCGACCTTCGTAAGCTTTAGTTATGCACATTTTTAATGCTCCATATACCAGGCAAAAAGAGCAGCCTAACTTGATAAAATATACAAAAAGACTGGGTTTTTATTTAAATAATTCTTTCAGAAGACTTGTGCCATTTACTCATTTTTTCTTTCCCTTTACTCAGAGTTCGCAAAATTACATTTATATCAAATATGGCGTAATTTCATCCTCATCGCTCTTTGTATCTTTTGTTTTTATCGGAATATCTTTATATAGCTTTCCGTATGTGTGGATTTATGTTACTAAAATAACATTTGCTTTCTTGGAATCCTGAACAAATATTTAATAACCATTAAAATTAGAAAGGGAGAGAGAAGTTGTAAACACGAATTGATTTCACGCTGCTGCGCTGTTGCTAAGATTTTTCGTCAATATTTTAGTATCATCTCGACTGTTTCACACCCTTTACCTTTTGGGTTGTATTGTCTGGATTTTATTACACATTTACTACATTTATTACAGGAGATCAAATTCTTTCCAAAAAGTCTTTGTATTGCTGGTTTAATATGATTATAAGCATTCACTTAGTATAGTCTACACTTCTACACTTTAATATTATAAAAAGAAAAAATAGTATTTATGTGTGTGTGTGTATGTTTGTAATGAATAAACTCAAAAGCTACTGTGCCAATTTCAAAAATACTTTCACCATTGGAAAGCTACATTCACCCTAAGTAACATAGGCTATATTTATTGCTAGAAAAGTTAAAAAAATCTCCACCCGTGCGAAGCTGGGACGGGCCGCTAGTAGGATATAAATTGAGGTTACCTTTCGAGTAATGTTTTTATTTCTCTAAGAGTTTTTATGACGTATTTGAGCTATTTACTTGAAGTAAGGTAATTTAATATGGTAAAGTTTGTGATTTAATGTTCAGTATCTTACCGGGCAAGCGGATGCTTCGGTTCCAACCCGGAAACGATGAGCATAGCATCGCTGAGTTGAGTGCAGCCAATACTTAGCTATTATATCTATCTGTTAGCCTGCTATTATATCTATCGGTCTGCTTATCTATTATAGCTATCTGTAATATCTGTGTATAGATTTTAGGTATTGGAAAGAGATGCAATTTGCATTTCAAATGGGATCAAATAGCTGATTTCAATCAGCAAAATTATTTCAGTGTCTCTTGTAGAATCATAATTGGTTTACAATATATAACGTTTTATGTATATATTTTACATATGTAGGATACATTGAAATGAAAGAATTGAATAAATCTGATGACCTTGACCTATTGCCCTGATGATGCCCGGTGGTAGAACCAGTGGAACTTCTATGTTTTCAATGTCAATCGGACTAGTAAAGGGGTCTCCACTATAGTGAACGTGCTAATCTATAGGTATCAGACCAATACATTCAATAAATTTGTAGTTTATTAGTATGTTACATTTAAAAAAAAAAAATTACGTACAGTTTATATTTCTGCTACATACATTATAAAATTAATTATCAAACCAAAATAAAACCTTTTTTTTCTTTTTAAAAGATCCATTTAAAATAAGCAGTCATTAATTTCAATAAATAATTTATTGCTTATAAGTACTTTACCTTTCCCCTTTCAAAAGCTTTTAACGTTCACAGATGAGCGCGACTGTCCATTTGCTCGCCTGTTACCGTAATAACTTTGCGGGATTGCGATAATGTTCCTATTTATTAATTAAAATATAAATAGAAACGTTTATTTTTGTAGAGTTACAGGAACTCTAAAAGAGTTTATTGTTTATGATAGGAATCTTTTTCTTCTTTCTCCTAGCTCATTGTCACATTTTATTTGACGTCAGCCCTTATAGCACTTCTGGGCCACAGCGTATGGTTGTGTGAGAATAGGTACATAATACCTATGTAATTGTATAAAATCCAGCCAGCAAAAAGAAAGCAACAGAAATACGAGAGAAACTTCCTGCATCTTAAGGCGACGGTAACAGCTGATTGGTCTTCTTTGCAGGTTGTCTCCTCATTAAAGAATTGATATAATACCTCCATAAAACTGTGTATTTAAACTTTTTAATCATTTAGTAATAAATAAAATAATAGTGATGAAAATTTAATTATTAAATGGAAATAAAATGCGTGAAGCTTTTTTCCACTGAAAAATTGTAATAGCTTCTAAACAACTTAGAATTTTGGCATGTTTCTTTCACTTAAATGTCGGCGAAAAAAATATTTTCATCTATATTTTATTTTGAGATGGTTATAAAAATGGCTTCTTCAAGTTGGTGCCAGTATCAACATCATGCCGCGCTCTTTTTTCCGCTTTTACTCACGTTTTTTACAAATCGTTCACTCTATTGAGTGAGAGCTTTTACCATCGCCTTAATATAATTTTCAGCCCGAATATCGTGAAGGTACGTAATGGTAAATTTAGGTATTGAAAACCCTGTGCCCTGCCAACACTACTTTGTACGTTTATGATTTACCCGTAAGTTTTGTATCTAAAGATCGCACTACGGGTTAACTTAACTGAAACATCTAGATCCTACACTTTGGGTTGGTCAGACCCACCATTGAGCTATATATTACCGGGTGGTTAAATGGTTATTTCGATAAACTAGGTAGTTTAATTTGACAAAAGTTCGGTTTATAGAACTTTATTACTCAAAAGAACCTATTCACATATTCAATAATTCATGTTTTTATTGTAATCATATTTTTGTAAGTGCATATTGCCAGAAATAAATACTAGACGTATTATTTTTTCATCTACATTCTATTTATGTCGGTGAAATTAGGTCTGGTAGCTTTACTAATGTTTTTTTTTTTGTTTCCAGTGTACGATGCATCAGGGCAGTACAGTGCAAATGTGCTATTTGGCAATGAGTTCTGGCTGGGATCTCTCCACGCCTGCCAGGACCTGCAGCTCAAGGAGTACTACGAGCATACACCACCTTTCTCAGCCACCTTCTACGCGGTCAAGTTCAACCTTACCGTAGACGGCGATCACATTCCTCAAGTAAACTTTGCTGTTCCTTACTTCATAATTTACTACATTATTGTGAAACATTTACACGAAAGATAATGCATCGAGTTTCCGTTACAAGAGGCTTTTCGCAATATAAACACCACTTTTGTCTTCGACTTCGCTCTCATTAATTCTCTTCGTCATCAAAATATTGGCTTCTATATGTCAAAATCATAATCAAAAATTATTTATTCAAAATTACAAGGCAGATGATACATAGATGGGTTGGGATTGAAATCTTTTTTAAGTTAAAAAAACCTATTCCTCTCTAACAGTGGTTTGTCGAATGTTACGTCTTGTATTTGATACCTACTGAAGTATATTTTGGTCTACCTATTTTACAATTAATTGGTTTATTTTCTCACTATTCGAATCGCTCGTTTGTTTAAAAATTGAGAACCATAATTTATTTTGTTCATTTCTATTTAAAATACCACTATGTTAATAAAAATTTCATGCTTCTGGCAAATGTAACTAAAATACCAACAGTATTGTGCAAACCCCTTTCCACTTAGCATGTTCAGAGCCGTGAGAGTAGCATAATATGTAGGTAAACGAAATACGATGCCACTCTCTGGGGAAACCTTTACTGCCAACCATCTGCTATATATTGTTTGCTGTTTATTATCCGGTTGCAAATATTGGCATACTATTTCAACTCCAATTCACATAGAAAGCACTTAGTCTGCCTTTTATGGGTAGGTACTTTTGCGTCAACTTTTAGGCACTGCGGGACATGTGTTGTTAATCCGTGACGCCTCTTTTAAAGTCACTTCGAAAGTGTTATCATTGAAACTAGTATATTTCTTGGTAAACACCATTCTACTCAGTTTATTTGTGAAGTTAATAAATTCTATGCCAGCAGGGTTTTAATAAAAAAGTTTCATCGTAGACTGCGCCGCGCGTAAGTCCCCATAACTGTCGATAAACTCACTTCCACTTGTTTGCACCAGCCAACTGCAATATAAAACTAAAGCATTTCAGTTGCTAGCTTTTCTATGATTTCCGATATCGATGTAAACAAGTTTGTGTTATGTTGGGTCACAAATTTTTCACAATCACAAAATGGCTGCAGGATCGATGATTTATTATTAATGACGGACCTATTATGCCTTAAAGGAAAGCGAAGGGTGATTTATTAGAAAGGGGAAGGGGCAGTATTTTCGTAACTTAAGGTCGATTTTTATTAGTAGCAGATTTCACATCATATACTGTAGAATTCATATAAATCGCTATAAATTGAAAACAAAATGGCACTGAATAAAGGAAATGTTAAGAGCATTACGGTGCAAATCCCAAAATGTTTGCCGTTGAAATTGTACCCAATGAAATTTCCTGTTCTGTGGAAATAAACGACTTTAATGACAATAAAAAGGCGAGATAAATGGGACCATTTTTTGTCAACGACTGCATTTTGCACTACCCTTACTTACAACTTTAATCTAAAATCAGCCGAAAAGAATTAAGTCCAGATTTATCGCACCAGTAAATTTGATTCCGGGTTTTATGGCTTCGGTAGAGATTGACGTTCCATGGTAGTAATGAACATAGGATTGTGAGGGCGGCTATCAAACAAAGGGGATGGTCCTTTGCAAATATTAATGGGGGTTAGCCTGCTACAGATGAGCTTTATTTTATGTCCCAATTCCTTATCAAGTACAATACCCATCATTATCAATAAAAAACTTTTCAGACCATAAGTGGACAATAACTGCAATATAATTAACATTTGTCTGATCGCAAATGTGTTTATATATTGTTTGAGTCAGCAAAAAAGTGTTCAAACATTTGCTTGAAGAATTTATTTCATTAGTGAAACTTTTTTGGGTAAAAGTGAGACAAAAAAGTAAAAGCACAACTAAAATTAAGTAGTCTCGTCAATCGATCAAGACTAAAGCGCTAAGCTGGGTACGGATAGCGCGTTCCTATATACACGTAGTCAGGGTACGCTGTCGACGCGTACATTGCACACGCGTACAGTTAATGTGGGTCGCCGCGAACCTGAACGTGAGGTCAATCGATCCATAGCGCTACGCAAGCCGAAACCGACTGACCACGGATCGCGCCGCGAGCCAGCTAGCGCTGCACGCGTTCCCCAAAGTGTACGCGTAGCTGCAAGTACAGACAGGGCGTTCCAAGACGCGAGTACGTAACTGACTACGCGTGCCAATGTACGCGCTATCCGTACCCAGCTTCAAAATATAGGTCAAAGCAAGGCACATACATTTACTAGGCGCGCCAAGAGACGCAAAAAACGTCTACATGCCATGGCGACGTTAGTAAGAAAATACCCCAGATTATACTGGGTGTAATCGTTAAGTGTGACCAGGCCTGGGGCTGCAGTCTCGACTTTTTCGTTAACTACCGATATATCGCTAAGTGTAAGCCCACAAAAAACATCTTCCCGAAAATTGGGGTAAAATATTTACCTGTAAAGACGAGTTATTAAATTATTTTATTCAATGTTTCTACTAGTTAGAATAGATAAGATAAATGGGTATTTTTTCACCCAACTTATAAAGAAGGCAATAAAAAGGGCAATAATTTTTTTTATGTAAAATTAAAGTGTAATTATTTACATTATCTTAAAATTAGGTACCTAGATAAAAATAAATGCACTTGAATTGGGTAAAATAGGACCCGAAATAGATAAAATAGTATTTATAAAGCCGTTACACATTAAAAGAAATTCGAAAAATACATAATTCACATAATCGATGAATTTCAATCCACATACATACTTAAATGCATAAAATAAATATCTTTTGTGGTTACTATTAAATAATAAAAATAAACTAGGTATGTAAACTTTTTTTGCAATGATGTGCAAATTAACGCATAACAATGATGATTGTTTTTAGTTTGTAAGGAGTTATATAAGTTTATGTTCTTGCAATACTAAATTATAAGAGAAATTTATTTTTAGGTTAGAAGTTATCGTTAACTTTATCGGGCTGTCATATTTGGCCGCAATGAAATTCACAAAAATTGTAGAGTTGACATTGTATGTCGGTATGTTAACGACAAAAATCGTAAACGTCAATGATCGGCACCAATCAGCGCAGCCCACCGCGACGCGCGCAGTATTATTTGTATGTAAATCTGTTTCCGAGCTGCTACCGAAATTCGGTAGGTAGCGGTCGCTAACTATGTCGAGACTGCAGCCCCTGATCAAATTCCGTAGCTATTACAGATATCAATAAATGTTAAACTAATATCAAAAGTACGTTCCTTAATCAGTAAAATTACATCAATAACTTTTTTAAATCAAACGAGAAGTATCCAAAATGTTTAAATTAAACACTCCCATACATTTAGTATGAAATTAGTAGAAAGTTTTTAAAGGTTTTAGTTAAGAAAAATTTTGGATACGTCTCATTTTATTTTCAAAAAGTAATTGATGTTATTTTACTGATTAGGTAACGCCTATCAATATCATTTTTTTACATCTAAGATAAGATAAGATACATTTGTTGTTGTAAGATAAGATACATTTGTTGTTGTATTGTTTGTGTAACTCAACACAATAAATTCACAAAAAAAACCAATAAAGTGCTTAAATCTAATCCGAGAAATATCTGTAATAGTTACGGAATAATCTCATGGTCACACTTAACGATTACACCCTGTATATTTAAGGGGTGTAAGAGGTTTCTGCCTCCATATTTGGAAGCTAAACCAACCCCACCAGCCCGTGGTGCACCCTGCTAACTAACAAATGGTCTCTGGTGGACGGCTGATTGCGGTATAGCGCAGCCTAACTGGCACATCTGAATCCCCTGACCGTCGACGGGCAGCCGCATTGGTGGTGCGAGAATTGGTGCCCTGCAATCCCCAACCCGCATGCCCATGGTGGGGATTATGAGCCTTCTCGTAGCCCATATCCAGCAGAGGAATGAATATGCTGGTTATTATATATTTTCAAAGTCCTGAAACGCTGTAATTTTGTTTGTAGAGCAGGTTGATGACGGTCGGACAGTGCGTGCCAGCGGCGTGTGAGAAGCGTGACGTGGCCGAGATGCTTCGGCTTGCGGAGTCAATGGCGCACTCGTCTGCTTCTGCTTCGGGATTCACTGCTACTATCAAGACTAATAGCATTCGTCGCGTGCCTGGAGATTACGACGTGTATGCGGATCCTAAAGTGCATATTCTTGGGTAAGTATATTAAACTTTACACTTTACGGGGCTATGGCGGCCGGCTGATTGCGGCATAGCACAGCCTACATCAGCACAGCTAAATCCCCTGGCCACTGACGGGCAGCAGCGTCGGTGGCGCGAGAAGCTGTGCCCTGCGATCCCCAACCCGCATGCCTAGCGTGGGGATTATGGGTATATCCCCCTTTATTAGGGGAGGCCTATGTCCAGCAGTGGACTGATATAGGCTGATGTGGATGTGTGTGTGTGGATATTAAAAATTGGCACGGAACCCTTTGGGGTTTGGAATCAATATTATTTGCAGACGATATAAAGTACGTCAGTTAATGTCAAATATAAATTGGCATAACTGTCAATATATATATCACATTATTACATTTTTCTATAATTTATCTCTGAAAGCTTTGTTATCAACAATAAATTAGGTATAAATAACACACAAAGGAAGAGCTATGTAAATGTGATTTTGCACTCAAGCAGTTTGAAACTTCTTAGTTTCACCCCACCGGCATCGCCTTGAGGAAGGCATGCATCAGGTAGACGTGAACTAAAAGCTAGCACTCAGGTACCTCCAAGAATTCCCTACCAAGGATTTATTCTGATGCCAAGTCAAGACCAACGAAGGTTAATACTAAATATCAAAATTTTGACTGTACTTACCGTGAGTTTTCACATCAATAAAAAATGTTTACCTATTGAAAGAAGTCAATCGAGCAGTCGCACAACTGTCTCTCCGTCTACATAGTTCATACACAGAGAGAACACGACTCTTTACAAAACGCAAACGATCAAATAGTTGGCCTTTAAGCTAGTTTCACAAAAAAAATGACAAAATTGCATCTTGCTCAAATTATTCTAATATATTAACTGTTACTGAGTATCTTAAGTCACGTTATACCGAAACATCATAGGAATCAAGTTAGAAATTTCAGCGCGCAAACTTCTAGTACGGGTGGATACCTACAATGCTTATGTAAGCTCTAATGTCTGAACTATGTGCAGTTAGGTAAAGTTAATAGCAAAACCAGAGGTATCCGAAATCCGAAACATGGTATCTGAGGGTTAACTCGAACTAAAAGTTCGGTCAAACTAAAATATCTAGAACGTACTAGAATATTAGATATTTAAAGTTATATTTTAATTTGCTGAATAGCAAAACCTCACCAAGTACATCATCATCATCCTCACTGACCACCTGTAGAAAGCCACTGCGTCTATAGATATCAGCACACTTTCCCCAACATCTTAGACATAGAAAACCGTAAAAAGAGTTCTTATAATGAAATAAAATGTGTGAAATGAAATTCTTGTTCCGTTACGTAATAAAAGTACTAAATGTTAGTTCTTTGCCCGCGATTATAAAGCTAATAACAAATGCTATTGTTTATTTTCATCCCATCTATTCGAAAAGAGGTGAAGGGTTCCTCGATAACTGCGCGCCAAATGGGTCATTCCGGCAGACTTACAATAACAGTGACGAAATGACTTTTAAATTTGGAACACATTTCATTAAAAAGTTTGAACGCAATTCTCTTCAATAAAGTCCTAGCCGGTGATAAAAAAAGGTGATGGCCTGCCGACGCACATTGACTAACAAACAAAAAACTACGCGGGAATTTCTTATTCGTTTAAAATACCTACTTTTTATCAAAATATTAACAGTCAATTTTTATTTGATTTACACAAATAAGTTAAGTGGAGTGTAAGTGAAATATCAACACCAGAGATTATAAAATTAACGCAGAAATTGATGTCGATTCTGTTGTGCATTTTCCTAAACTAAACTTAATTTGACATTCCTAAAAGTGACCCTTTCTTTTAGGTGTAAATGATAAGAATAGCTATAACTTTAAAGCTGCCAAATTTAGTTAAATTTAGGAAAATGCACAATAGAATCAACATCACTGTCATACACATACGGTACCATAATTATTTAACCTCGAGCGATGTACTTTGAATCTACTCTAGAATTCTTCGCTTCACTCTGGATTCAAACAATTGCTCTCGCTTTCAATACAGTATTTTGGTCCCTTGTGACACAATCTACTATTGTACCTCCAAAACTACTTGAACTTGTCACGAATAGTTCGAGTATCTTTTAAGCCGACTTCAGAGATTAAAATCTTGGTTAGAGTCAAGTGGCCAGTTCTAAGTAGTCTAACACGAAAAAAGTTAAATAAAAATAATACAAACTCCTCCTTATTTATGGATTGGAACACACTACCGGCCTCTGTCTTTCCTGATATCTACAATCCAGGGCTCTTTATAGTAAATGGATGTCTTCTGAACTCTCGCGTCACTTAATATATGGTGATTGTGGTCAAACGAAGATCCTTCCAATGTAAAACAAGACCGGTAAAGTGCGAGTCACTCGCCTACCGCGGGTCATACGTAAGAAGAGACGGAAGTGACAGACGGACGGACAAAGCGTGCCGCTTTGTTTTTTATGTACGATTCACACCTACAGGCGCGCGTCGGAGAGCATCGAAGCGCATTTTAAAACATGCTACAGGAAATTGAAACATCCACAAAGCAGTTAAGTTACTTATTATTTATATATGCATTATGTACTTACTTATCTATTTATGTTTGACAAAGCCCTAAGCTGCGTAAATTGCATGCAAATAAGGAACTTAACTGCTTTGTGGATGTTTCAATTTCCTGTAGCATGTTTTAAAATGCGCTTCGATGCTCTCCGACGCGCGCCTGTAGGTGTGAATCGTACATAAGGGTTCGTTTCACCGGTTCGGTAACGTCACCCTAAACAGCTGATTTCAGAGATTACTGCTGGCCACTAGTAGAAAAAGTAATAAAAAATACAGACGATCTGAGAACCTACTTGTTTATTGAATTTGGTTAAAACAGATTGATTGGTACAGCCACTGTTTTGATTTGTGGTTCCCTTTCAATTGAATAGAATAGAATTCTATATTAGTTATAAAATTGCACAAAAAAATAATTAAATATTATGTAAAATGTGAAATTGTACAATATCTTCAGAGATTTTGTTTTGTTAAACTAGTAGTCGCTTAGGGTTTTAATAATTATTATATAGTATAATTTATGCTGACCAAACAGTAGGTTTACTGTATTTTTCTACGTTTTGCCGGTGTCGTGAGTTCTAAACGATTTTATCACAGTATTGAAAATAATTTTAATAATAATCAAATAGTTATTTTTAATCTGGCCAATAAACGGCAAATCCACAGAATGTCGCGAGCTTACTTTCACACACTTCATATCCTCAACATTGCTCTTACGACAAGTTAAAACATAAGACGCTTTGAAACTTAGCAAATGGAAAAGCTGAGTAGACTCCCACCTATGGGAATTAAGCTGAGCTGGGATTTTGCACTCTAGAATAGGTCTCTTAGGTACTAAAGGCCCTTAGCCCTTTGAGTATGAATTTACATATTTGATGAGAAGACATTATTGAATATGCATGTTAAAGTTACATTAGGAGGCCTATCCTAACTGACCGCAAAAGAACCAATAAATCAGACCCGTGTGCTTTGAGGAAAAGTAAGTAGCAAGCTTTTATTTTACTAGCTCTGTGAGGGAAATGTAGGTTATTGAGTAGCGACCTAGTACAGGAAGCGCCGTAGAGCGTAATACGACACAATGAACCGGAGCCTGTGCAAGCAAAAGTCAATAAATAAATGCGGAAAAAAGTATTTTCTCAGCTGAACACATCGTGAACATCTCTGTCTATTGCCATGGGCTGTTAAAGTTTGTATGAGAAAATCTTATTGCGCAGGGCGATTAGCTTGAAATTTCGTCAGATTACACTATTTATAAAATAATTAATGACCACATACCAGGTTTTTCTAAATAACCCTCAAAGGGGATGAAATGGGGTATTGAAGTTTTTGGGGGGAAATTCTAATGAATGGTTAAAATCTCTTGAATTTACAAATACATGCCTTTCTGAGTCTTGGAAAATTATAAAATTTTGTATACACTAAGGAAGAGAAAAGGAGTGAAAACGTTTGTATGAAAAATCGTATTCCGTAAAAATAAAAACTTGAAACTTGGTACATTTAAAACTTCGTCAGAATTCTTAAAACTTGAAGTCCTTGAAGACCACTAACGCAGCATAAAGCTGCGCAAGAACAGCTGTTTTTCAAGCTCACTTACCGCCTAACATGATGATTACATGCACAGATGATATCAAAATTGGTAGGTAGGTATTTTTTTATCTACATTAGCGTATCTACACGATAGTAATAGCTAATAAGTAGTTACTAACTAGCTAGTTTAAGATAGCACCTTAACTCAGTATGTTTTTCACCACCCAAAGCGTTAACAAGACCATACATATTGTGGAATAGTTGGTTATTAGGTATCTGGATGTAAAATGTTACCTATTTAGTGCCTAACCTAGTGTTTCATGGAAGTGAATGTTATATCTATAAATCGATCATCAGTATTTCGTCTCTTAATACAAGAATACAAATGCGTAATCCAAGAGTAACCTTCTCGTGATGTAATGAAAGTTAATGTTTTAAACCCGCATAACTGCTAGCAATGAGAATCTCGCTAGCAATCTCGCAAAGCTATAAAATGGCAGTATAGCTTCGTATGTTACCGTTTCGGGTAATAACAACAAATGTACTGGGGAACTCGTACTCATAACTCATTACCGTCAAACATTGAATTGGGGCTGATTGCAAATATTTGCCAGACTACCCTTCATTTCACGCCGCGCGGTGGAATCTCGACTACCATGGAATACTCTTAACATAGTAGATGTGAAACTCTAGTAACAATAGTGGTCGCATCAAAATTTAAACACTTATACTTCAGCCTTATTGGATGAAAAATGTTTGTAAACAAACATTTCAAAACTTTTTGCAATTATTCCATAAATACGTAATATTTCAGTTAACTAATGTCATAAATGAAACTTTTACTATATAGGTAAGATATTAATGAAGTGCACATATTTATAAAACAAATAATAAAAAAGTACTTTTGTGGTTAAGTATGGGTGGTTTGTTTATATTTATTCTTCATCGAATTTGACTGAAGTATAGATTGGTATTATTTTAAATACCAATGTCAGGTCTCAGTGCGAATCTTGAGAGTTATCAATATAGAAACTTTCTAAAGAAAGATCACTTTGACAACATTTAGGTTGAGAGTGGCCATCCTAGACCTGGGGAAGAATCGTCAAGAGCACCTGGTTTTGACATATGGTGATATCATGGAACACTGTGGTGATTTTGGCCGCTAGTAGCACAGCATAATCATTCCGTTGCACCGTAGTGGAATGTTATTAGGGATTTTTCCCACGTAAGAAAAGGCCAGTCAAGAAACTGACTGGATATGATTACCGGTCAATTGCCATCGTTATTTTAGGGACTGTAGAGACTTATGTCCAATATTGACAATGATAATGATGATGATGGTAAAACGAGGTTTATCTGTCCCCGGAAATATAAATAAGCGAATTCCAAATCGCTAAGTTTAGTTGATAAGTCCTTTACTGAATGCTGTTACAGAGCTAACATAGTTGCCGAATGCGACTAAAAGATATTTATTTTGTTTAAAACAAATTACATTATAGAACGAAAATAGGGAAAACTATGCTAACTGCAATAGTCGTAAAATTGTGCTGCGGATACCAACGCCCGCTTCCTTTTTACACAGAAGCGTTGCTATGCGCTCACTTCATTGACTATTCTACGCTACGCAAATACGCCTACGGCAATCACATTGTTTCACACAATCAGTGTGATTTATTGCTTTAACTAGGTACATCATTAATAACAAGCGTACAGCCCGCGGGTTTGCGTGAAAGTTGCTTGAACCTAGCGCTTTTTGCCCTTTATCATGACGGACAGACACAACATGACAGATTTATTAACCATTACCTCGAGTAATGCAGTTTTTCTTAAAATTTGTGCCAGGTGCATATAAAGTTCTGGTCTAGGTAAAAAGAGGTATTTGGCACAGTGAAATTCCCTTCTTATGGTCAGCAAAATGTGGAGTAATTCTAAAACAGTATCAACCCAAACTAAGTATTAAAATTATAAAGGAAAATATAATTCTTACTAACTGACCTGGAAAAGTCATATTACTCTCCGACCTAAATTATTAAGGCACTCGTACTTATTAAGGTAACAAATTGAAGCGGTAAAAATTATTTAAGAATCTACTTGTAAATATTTAAAAAGGCGGTGAATGAAGCTGTTTCTCTAAGAAGCAAGATTAAATTTATACCTATTTAACTCACATTCGATGCTCACATTAAATGATTAAACATCATTCAATGGTCGTCAACATCTTCAGTCTGTAGCACTCTACTGCTGGACATAGGTTTCCCCTAATGAGCGCCATTGCACCCTGTCCTCAGCTCCCAGCTCCACGCATGCAGCTTATAGCAGCAGCCTTATTATCACCATCATCATCATCAGCCTATAGCAGTCGATGTCGCTGGAAATGAGCGCCATTGCTTTATTATAAATGTCGGTGAATATATCTAAATAAGTATATAAATCTCTTAGGAAGCTGACTGACGTACTCACTCACGTTACCTGATGCCTACCGACGTACGTACCTTTAACTGAATACCTTTGAGCATGTACATTTTCCATGTAAATTAAAACCAGCGATAAAGATAGACTTTGTAATAGCATTTTCCACTAAATTGGTAGTAGCTTTCAAAAACTTTCTCCATTTACATAAACAATCATACTCATTTAATAAGCTTAGCAGCTTTACGATATTGGAAACAGGCCCTGTGGGCTCATCAACAATGCCTTACCTTAATCTCGCTAGGATTTGCACCCCGAAATAAAATTCCAGTTTTATGGCTGTATAATTTATTAAATTTCTAAAAAGAACGTTTATTGTACGTTTTATTACAATATCTTTTTTTTATTTTTTTGCGGTTTTATTCTCGCATAACTTTTTTTTTTATAGGTAGTGTTAATAAAAATGAATAAATACATGAAAATCTGGAAAAGTAAACATATGACGTCATAATTTGTACTTAAGTTAACAACATTTTTTTTTAAAACTAAATTACAAAGAATTAAATCATTTTCAATGTTAAAATACAACGTAGATAGGGGTCTTCTCAGTTTATATTTTGAAATAAACGCATAATACGCGTAAAATCTAAAAATCAAGATATATTCCGTCTCGACACCTTCACCAAAAATGACCGTTACGGAGGATCGAATTCATTTTTTTACCCCTATTAGTTTGTAGAATATTTTTAGGTTTCAACACTTTAAAATAGTAGTTCCGGTATATGGGAAAGAAACAAAAAACATTTCTTATAGCTTAGCCTATAAGAAAAAGCAGGACAGAAAGATTTATGCCAAGTGGTGGTGAATTCAAAATTGGGTCCTATAGTACCCAGGGTGCATCGACGGAATTTTTAAAACTGGGTACTATAGTACCCAAGGGTGATTTAGCGGGTATATATATAATCATATCATAGATCTTATATTTATATACGTTTACTATGGCACTTACCATGTGGTCTTTATTTATTACTAGTTGACTGCTACGTTTTGTTCTTTATTGCTATCGCAAACTGGGCACCTTATTGCCGCGTCTAGTCACCGCGACAAGACGCGGCGCAGTCGTTTGAATCTGGCGTCTTGTCGCCGCGACAACACGCGGAGCTGTCGCTTGCGTCGATTACTAGTCGTTACGACAGACGTCATACCTATATGAAATGATATCAAACCACTGTCGTCCTGCGTGCGCGTACTCAGCGCGACTAGACGCGGCGCGGCGCGCGCGACATGACGATGAAAATGGTCGACCGCAGCCAGTCGTCACGTCTAGTCGCCGAGCTGTCACTGTCGCGTGTCGCCTAGGGTTACCACTAAACCACCACCATCAGGGCGAAAACAACAAAAAAAACAATTATTCAAATCGGTAGAGCGAGCTTTTTGCGAGACACGCACGGCAATAGATTTTTATTTAAATCAATATCGTTTCTACTGTTGCAAACACGATACAAGTATCTATTTGTAATAAGTTCTGTATGTAGCAATAACATAAGCACACAAAAAGTATGCTTACATAGCTTATTCTGGTATGAACATATTGAACATGTTACCAGGTGTTCTTTGTGTAAGCTTCGTTCGAAAAGCTTTTGCTGTCAAACAAAAACACCGGCAATTTGTTCAGACTTATAGTATCGTAGGATTTTTCCAATAACGCGCCAGTCTCACGCAGACGAATAGGGCTGTAAAAGTGTTTGGATTTAAAAGTGATTTGGATGAAACTTGTAATATACATAGTTTAAGACTTGAATTAACACATAGACGGTTTTCATCCCAGTAACACGCGAGTGAAGCCGCGGGCGGGATCTTTATAAATATGACTAAAATAATCTATCTACACCACACCACACCAGCCTATATCAGTCCAAAGCTGGACGTGTCTCCCTTAATAAGGAGGTTATGCCCATAATCCATAACTGGGCATGGTAGGGAATCGCAGGGTACTCACACCGCCGACGCTGCTGCCCTTCGGTGTCCAGGAGATGTAGATGTACCGATGTTAGGCTGCGCTATGCTCAGCTGGTCACCAGACCCTGTTCGTTAGTTAGGGCGCACTGGCGGGTGAGGTTGTATTGGGTTCCGAAGATGGTGCCGTGGTAGAATCCTAGCGGGACCCCGTCAAGTGCTACTGCAGTATCGAGCCCTTCATCAGGCGATGAATGGTTCTATGATGCAGTAGCACTACGGTGAGTGAAGGTACACGGTGTGTTTTTAGTCGGTAGGCTGCTGAGCTAGCGACTGCTAGTATCTGGCGGAGAGCCCGACAGACCCCCTACCTCTCCACAAGTTTAAGAAGTTGGAACCTCTTAGATTCCGTGAAAAATAATCTATAGTAATCTTTTTATACATAAACGTATCTAATTGTAATGTTTTATTACAGATCAGCAGTGATCGTGGTAGCAGTTCTGATGTTGGCCGCGTCATTATACGAAGGCTACTTAGAGCGGCGGTACCGCATCCTCAACGAGAAGGACTTGGAGCTGGCACGTGAGAACCATAAGCAACCTGTTGGTACTCTTGTTCATTTTACCCCTTGTAGTTTTAACATTTACATAAAATCGTGAAAATCATGTTTTCGAGACCACGGAATTTCGTATTTTTATCAACAAAAAAGTATATTCCGGTTATAGATCATTATTTAGTCTCTTACAACCTATACGATATCAATGTTAAAAAGGCCCGTATTTTTTTTTATTGTCAACTCAGGCCAACAACATCTGTTTAATTAATCCACTGCTGGACCTAGGCCTTTCCCTAGTTAGTAAAATCGTTAGATACCTCTTATCGCCTACCATCGATATCAAATGAGTTGCTTTTTAGATTGAAAGCATAGCTAGTCAAAGGAAGTGCAAATTCAATGCAATGCTTCGTGGACGCTGCATTGACAATCAAACTAAAGCTACCACAAAGCTAACAGGCTCACAAAGTTATTACCCTGGGAGTGACAGGTTATTTAATGAAACTTTTAGATTCTAGACTGTTTTTGAGGCAAATACGAAGCATTAATCATAAATTATTTTCTAGTCTACCATTTTAAAGAAGAAAGACTTGATTTTTTGTATGTTTTTTTTTTGTAATGGATCTACTCAAAAACTAATTAACCGATTCAAAAAAACTATAGAAGCCACAATAACAGTGTTATAAACATATCTTTATTTTCAAAAAGATTAGGAAAGAAAATTGAAATAATGTAACCCAGGGTTATCAAAAAATTGGGAATAGCAGTGATTACTTAACGTGCATGAAATTGTCAGTTAACACTATCTGTCAGATAATTTGCAAATGGAACGCGTAATTTTAATTGAATATAGTGACAGGTGCCTGCTTTTATTTCGTTCAAACGTTATTACCTATTTAGGGTTCCGCGTAAAATAACGTTATTCAAGCAAGTACACGCAAACGTAGATGCGTAAGGGTCAGCTCGTTTCTTATATTCTTATTGAAACGCTGATTAGATGAGGATTTGAAATTCTTAAAGGAAGTAGGAAAATAATAATAATATATTATTAATATTGGAAGCGCTCATGGCATGGCTTACTTTAGTGTTCTTATTACCTTGGTTAGCAATACTCCACCTTGTCACTACTTGGATGGGTGACCCCTTATTTAAATTTAGATCTGAGCGCTTCCGTACTTCGAAAGGCGCTTAAGATGTTTCTCCCGGCTTTTTGAGTCGTTAAGCCACCGTTAATACTTGAAACTAGTGTTAGCCACAAGCTTAGAGAGCTTAGCTCGGAAGAAGAAAAAGCGTATTGAGGGCCTCTGTGGCGCAGTGGGCGAAGGTAGGCCTGAGACGCAGAAGGTTCTGGGTTCGATTCCCTCTGCGGGACAAATGTTTGCATGTTCTGTAGATATTTGTCTCGGGTCTGGGTGTTTTCTATGTATGATATGTATATATTTACAAAAAAAAATATGTGTAGTATATTAATCATGTGGTTCCCATAATACAAGCTCTGCTTAGTTTGGGGCTACATGATGTTGTGTGATTACGTTCCACATTATTTATTTATTAGTTAAAACGAGTTGATGTTATTAGTATGAAATCAGAAATAAATAAGCATTTTAGTAGTAGTAAAGTTCTTTGTGGAAGGCTCGTCCGGGGAAGTACTGCCACCATATCTATTTCTGCCGTGAAGCAGCTGTGCTGTGTTTCGATCTGAAGGTTGTGGGTGCCGGTGACATTACAGGCACACGAGGCTCATCATCTTCATACCTCAATTTGATGGACGCAGGGTGTTGCATCGTAGAGCACGTTCCAAAAAAGTTGATCTACGATGCAATGCTTTGTGATAGGTAATGGTTACCACTTGACATCACGTGGGCAATGTGCTTGTTCCATCCTCAAACATAATTAAAATAACATTTTATTCAGATACAAGGTGAACTATAAGTTGGCTTGGGATCTCTTTGTTTAAGTTATAAAAACCTGTGTAAGAAGAGTCCCATCTTCTTTGTGGTCGGTGAGGAGCACTTGTAAGGTAATGTTATGTAGGTAGGTACGTTTAATCTAAATATAAAATGATAAACTGACTGACTAGGTAATTATATCAACGCACAGCCCAATCTTGATAATTGAAAATTTGCAAATAGATACCTTATAGTACATCCTTGGATCTAGGCTGGATGCCTGAGGAAATATTTTAGGAAATTCTAAAATAGGCGATGAAAGTGTGTATGAAAATCCGTCAGTTTCCAATTTAGGATTTCAAAATACTGTATTAAGGCTAACGAAAAAAACGTAAACTTTATAACTGAAAATTAATTTATACCTACGCATCTCAGCGTTTATGCGAATGAGTAAAAAGGGGGATTGATATATTTGTCAAAATCCACATTTACGCAAGCGAAGCTGCAGGCAGAAGTCAATATCAATTATAATATAGGTAGGTAGGCATACAAAGTTAAAGTTCAGCTATATTATTATTATTATTGATTGCGTGGCTTTCATATCACTACGGCCATGAAGACCTAATGAGCTCGCCACTTCTATTCAAGTCGCCCCTTGAAGCGGGGCGTTCACAGTTACAACTAAGCCCTACTGCTGACAGAAACTGTAGGACCTTTTTGGATGTGAATTCTCTTAGCTCCTCTGGGCTTAAAGTGAATTTGCCCAGAATGGCGCTACGTTTGTGCATTAGTGGCCCACACTCTCCTAGCAGATGAAAGGGCGACTCATCCGCCTCTTTGCGGAACCTGCAGGTTGGAGTGTCGCAAAGCCCTCAACTTAAACATGTGCATGTTAAGGCGACATTATCTAGTAAGGGTTCTGACCATAATGCGTAGGTTTTTTCTGCTAAGTTAAGCTATAAGAAACAATCGGAACAAACGAGACATTACTACAGTATGTTCCTACCTACCTAGTTTATTACACTCAAAGATCTAAAACCTTGAAACATCTCTAATACGCCGTATTGCTAACTCCGAGCTCCACACAACGCTACAAACTCTCCCAGTTCGGGATAAAGTTTTTGTATACGTAATAAGCTACGCAAGGATTAACTGGGACAGTAATTGATTGGTTAGATGATAGTGCTACTAATGGATCATCTGTACAGACAGGCTGGTAAAGGGTTATCAAGACGGTAATAGATACAGTCCATCCGGACCCTCACTGGGGAACTAAAATACAACCTACTTGAAATCTCTACTAGGTATATACGACGTAATATACGACCTCTGTGGCCCAGTGGACGAGGGCCCTTCTGAGACGCAGACGGTGGCTGGTTCAATTCGCACAACGAGACAAATGTTTGAATGATATTTGTCTCATGCGTTTTCTGTGTATAATATGTATGAATATACCAAAATAAGTAAATATATCAGTCATGTGGTTCCCATGAAACAAGCTCTGCTTAGTTTGGGGCAATGATGCTGTGTGAAAAATGTCCAGCATTATTTCTCACTGTTAAAATTCGCTCATGGCGTGGATTTCTTCGGTGTTCTTTTCTTATCTGAATTAAGCAATACTATGCCCGTGCACTACTTGGATGGGTGACCTTTTAGTGCCATTTAGATCACTTCTGTGCTTCAGAAGGCATGTTACGGTGTCGGGACCAACGCTAGTTCAATCGTTAAGCCATGTCACGAAGCCATCGGACGACGGCCTAATAATTCCAACGCTAGAGTTGGTCACTCGCTCAAAAAAGAAGAATAAGAAGACTATAAAAATAGTTGTTCGAGGATCACGCAAAAACTACAGAATCATTTTATTCTAACTTTAAATATAGGCTCTATTCCATCAAAACTGGGCTTGTAGAACCCAAGATACTTGATCTCTCTAAGGTCTCGCAACCATACTTAGTAGGGGTGGCTAGTATCAAGATAAATCATTTTTGGTATGAAACGAGTTTAATATTGCCAGTAAAACTTCAAGCTTTTCGCATTCTCCACACATCATTTTCCGCTCTGTCTGCCGTATTTCATTATTATACCTTAAAATGTAATATGTGAAAAAACCGCCTCAGTCGAGTTAAAAGCATACTTTACGCACTTTTTAAATCGCGAGAAACTTTATACACAAGCCGTCCTATTCATAACAGTTAAATAAAGCTCAGATAGCTAAAATGGCGTTATAATATCATGTCAACTCTTATTATTTACATTTAAATGACAGGGACAAGGTTACTTTATCGAGCGTTATAAAATGGACATTTGGTTATGATTAATGGGGAAGCACTTTAATATGACGGTGGAAACTTTATGTCATAGTGTCAAACCTGCTACTAATCTGAATCGAGCGTTGCAGACGTAGATACTATGGAACGTGTTATGTTTTGAGTTTCGGGAACAATGCGGTAGCGTAGTGGTTTTTGTATAGTGTCGCCGGCAGTATCGAGTTTTCCTTTTAGCTGCTCGTAATAGGGTCCGTTTGCTGTAATCTTGTATTATGGAGGGGCTGTAAATGCGTTGCGTTTACAAGGCAAGATTTAAATAAGTTCAAGCATAACATTAGGGTTACTATTTTACTTTAAACTTGTTCAAGCATCCGTTGATTTTACGCAACTAATTATACCGGCAACTCAAGGGTTAAAAAATATAGGGTTAACTGCTGCTGTTACTCAAAAATCTAGGCAAAATAAAATTTGGTGGGGGAGTATCCCATAAAACTATTAAACTATTGATGGATTAATTTTTCAATGACAATTGTCATTTGCTGGAAACTTTAGCTTGAAATTTGTTGAAATTACTTTGTCATTGAATTTTCTTTTACATTATCGTAACCCCATTCAATAAAAAAAAATTGTGTTAGGTATATGCTCTCTTATCAAAACGTCTCTCTTATTATAATGAAATGTACCAGCTAATTTCTAACGATTTCAAGGTAAACAAAATATTGTTTTACCATGTCGTCGGCTTACCATCCAAGTTACCAACATAATTATAACTAACAAACTCATAATTCCAAAAGTCATCTCAATAAAATTAATTATATTTAAGCGAGGAGCGGCGGGATTGAACAGATTTATTTGCCCATAATAACTTCCCCAAATACTTGTTTGTTAACTCGACCTTATAATTTTCAAAAGCTTTAATTCTCTGAATAACAGACGTCAGGAAAATGGAATTAGAAAGAGATTATATCCGTTATCATATTACGAAGGGAATCCTTTCAAACGGCGTCGCAGTGATATATCACATAAATATTCGCATAATTGAAAGTCGGCGAAGCGGCTAACTGGGGATTAACAATACCGATACGAAGCTGGGAAGTAAAGACGTGTGTACAAGTACGTATGAGTACATTATTGAATTGGAATTAAAATATGAACAGTTTATTTTGAAATCTAAGTCAAATTTTGGAGTTTGAGTTTTATGTGTACCCTACCTAGAGACGAATTTCGTTTTGAAGATTTTTGATTTATCATTATCATCAGCTTATAGCAATCAACGGCTAGATATATGCCTCCCCTAGTGGGCACCATTGCGCCGTGTTCTCAGCTCATTACCCTGAAATAATTCATAGTTACGTCCATCCTTGAATTATAGAAATAAATAAAATACATTTTTTGATCCAAAGAATACAAAATAGATAGGTACTTACTACAGCAAAAATTCAATAAAATAGAAAAATCATATTGCTAAATAACAAAGCAGGCACCCACCCACTTAACCAGGCGAGGAGCGAGGTCAAAAGGCTCTGTCTCAGCATATTGCTGCACAGTGTTCCATAAAATAGAAACATTATGCAGCGCTGGTAATTCTTAGAATGCCACAGTTAAGTTACGTTACAAATACATAAAACAGAACTATTACTAAACGGATCCTTGCCTTTAAACATTGAATATGCATAAATAACTCCAAAGTTTAAAACAAAACACCTATTCCTATTAAGTCAATGCTGCTCCCTGTCATTGCCATTCCGTGCGGTCAGTTCCATCAGTTGAAAAGGCCTTTGAATAGAACCTGCGGCCATTTCCCAGTGGTGCGATTTAATTTTATTGTAACGAACACGACACGATGTTGTGGTTTTGTCTTCGCTTTGTCGGACATGCTTCGTACCTTTGTGACCATTTTACCCCATTAACATACTTTGTTAAAGTTGCGTCGTAGGCGTTAGGACATGGATATACAGATCGAAAAATTATTAATACCTACCTATATTCAGTTATAAACTACTCAATGTTGAAATCCCTCGACAACAATATTTCTGGAAATTATACAGCATCATGTAACTCCAAACTTTGCAAAACTTGCCATGGGAACCACACGACTGATATACTAGTTTTATACAATTTTTTTTAATATATACATAATAAAAATTATAAAAAACACTCAGACCGGAGACAAATATTTACAAAAATACAAAGATTTGTCTCGCGGCGGGTATCGAACCCGCAACCTTCTGCGTCTCAAGTCGGCCTTCGCCCACTCGCCACTGAGTACAGCAAACTTACATACCTATGTGGAAGTAATAATCAGCTCAAAGTTGACATCCCTAGACTAAAAAAAAAAAAGTTTATAAATGCACTGAAGCATTATCAAGGACAATTATTTTTAGTACTCATGAAACTATCTGAGTAATTAATTCAAAGTGCGTACGCAGCTTCATTTTTCTACCAAATGGTGAGCTTGTGCAAATATCCCACTCTAGCCAGATTAAACTCATTTAAGACAGTAGATTAGCATACAAAACACTCATTTATTACTCGCTATCTAGGACCGCCACCCATTATACATAAATTCGAATATTTTGCTATCTGTGGCAAAAATTGAATAAGGACGTAAGTTAAAATAATATTTTGATCCAAATAACACTTCTCTAGAGTACCACAACTCAGCGTCTCGAGGCGCTAAACCTTGCATTTTATGAAGGTTCGTTCAAATATAAAGTTATCTTATAAAGTAGCATACTTACTTTACTGTCTGTATCAAAATATTTGCTATTTAACATGGTGAAATCAAAGTTAAGTTTGGCGTATAACTGCATATGCCGCAAATGTATAATCGAAGCCTAAAAAATGTATGTCGTAAAATAATGGCAATATATTTTTATAATGAACTTCATTTTTTATGCTCGCTTTTGTAGGTACCCATGACCCTTGTCATTTATCATTCCTATTGAAAAGGGTCTTTCATTTGTTGTATTCTAAACAAACCACGAAAAGGTGTGTGACTTTTAAGTATACCTATCCAGCTACCTTACATTGATATTTAATTCGAATAAACTCCAGTGGCTTGAGTGTGAAAAACATACTTTACTATAACGTTTGTGATAACTATATATTTGTATGGAGATATCAAAGCTTTACAAACTTCCCGCATTTTCATAAAAAATATAGTTATTGTAAACTTGGTAGTAGGTAAGGTATATTTTCACACTCAAACAACTGGTGGTACATGTACCTATGCCTATGAGTTGAAAATTTTACCAAAAACTTCGTCTAAGCAAATGAGGAAATTTTCAAAGACACAGATTGTTATTATGTATTGTTGTTGACAATTTCTACACTTGCAGAATAATAACAACGCGCCGAGCGATGAGAAGCCAGCAGACAATGTGGATAAGGACCTCCGACGAGAAACTTGTGGTAAGACATTAAAATATAGCAAAAAGATCCTACCTAGTATTTAAATGAAAAATCTGAATGTAAATAATATGTGATTTGTTTATTGCTATCAAAGCCAACCTCACCTGCCCATGATGCATCCTGCTGTTTTACGAACGAGGCTCTGGTGGCCGGCTGATTGCGGCATAGCACAGCCTACATCGGCACAGTTAAATTCCCTGACCACCGACGGGCAGCAGCGTTGGCGGTGTGAAAAGTAATGCTCTGAGATCCCCAACCCGCATGCCCAGCGTGGGGATTATTGGTATATCTTCCTTCATATTAGGGGATGCATATATCCAGCAGTGGACTGATATAGGCTGGTTTGGATGTGTATTGCTGCTTTACGCTAAATATTATCATATTTTTTATATTTTTTATTAAATATTACCATATGCCACTGGAACAAGTTTGGAACACTAGGTTTATCAAACTCACACATTTTGAGAATTGGCTGTAACTACATAAAGACCTTAGACACATTTGTTTAGTTGAAGTTTATGAAAGTTTAATTTTTCGCACATATTGTTCTGGACCAGGCTTAAGACATAGACTACTTTTCATCTGGGTACTAGGTGAGCGAAGTTGCTAGTGGAAACTAGTCTATACAAAAACGTATCCAGAAACCTCGCAGCCTTATCAGTTTCACTATAACATTATCGATACCTTTCTAATGTACTGGCTATGGCTCAGAAAATGGTTCATGCCCTAAGTCTCTTTCTACTCACAGGTTTTGTGCCACACACAAAATTTGCCACTCGACGCTTAAAATACATAACTATTTAATTATTAAAAGGCCAATATTACACTAAGAAAGAACCAGTGTCATACAACAGACATTACCCTATGAAATGTTGGTATGCGCTAACTACTGGCTAGCTCGTCAAAACCATGAAATTACGCGACGTAAGTTCGGCATGATTACGCCTGCAATGCTATTTGAATTACAGATGACAAATTATGCTGAAATTACGTTGCGTTATGGCTTACAGTCGAACTTGTCAAAATCAGCTGCGGAACTTAGGTACGTTGCATAATTTTCGGCATAGTGTGTTTAGACGCTAAGAAATATACCTTTAGAGATTTGAAAAAAATCACCTTTTTCTGACTACCTATAAAATTCCGAGAATAGCCTTCAAAACTTTTCCAATTTGTAAGTTAAAAGAGCTGTAATACCTAAGCGGATAACTACATTAAAATGTATTTATGAGACCATAAGTATTCAGACGCATAAAACTTATTCAGGGGAAGATATAATAAATTGGCTAATTTACTTTACACTAGGCGCCTCTTATAAGATACAGAAAGAGGTCGTCATTCTATATTAATATTCATAAGCTTAAACTCCTCTGAAATGTCTGGCTCAGGTTCTTTGAAGTAAGAATTATCATGATACATGATAAACATTAGCTTGAAATGATTTATTAAGGTTTGTGGAGTCTAGAGAATCTAGACTTGGGTATCGTTATAAAGTTTATGTTTTTTTATTGAGTACAAAATGTAGAAATGAACGTGTATCCAAATTCATTTTCATTCATTCAGTAAGTATATGTAAGTAGGTAATTTATTTCAATAACTGTTACGAGATTCTAGCTATAAGCTCTTTGTATATAATTTGTATGCCATGAAACTGGCAAAACATGCGCACGCTTTAAAAACTGTAACATCTTTATACCATGTTTTATGCAAATAAACAATTATGATTATGATTATGATTATGAGAGAGTAAACCTACATAAATGAAGCTTCCCAGTTTCGGAAAGTACGTGAAGGTTTCTCAGTCGATAATACATCAGAGGCCTAAGGGCATCCTAACTCCGACACCCGATTTGGTCACTAGGTCATACGAAGAAAGAGAAGAAGAATCGAACTTATTGACACCGTCCTATTCATAACAGTTTATAAACCTCACATAGCTAAAATGACATGTCACCTCATTTTATTTACATTTAAACGACAGGGACAAGCATAACTTTATCGAAGCATTATAAAATGACATTTGGTTATGAATAAGGGGGATAAAATGTATCAATAACCTTTTCTTGAACTTCCATTAATAATAATTTTAAATCCAAGCCATAATTTCTGGATACCAAGAACTGAAGGTAAATATACTTCTTAGAATTCACATAAGCAATTAAATTAACATCGCAAAAGCATAAGAATACTATCAGAGCAGTTAATTCATGAAAGGCTATTAAGAATTTCATTAGAATATCTCATGCTGGTTTTCAAGTACATTTGCGTTTATTCTCTCAGCTCCGTATCGTGCTTTTCACGGTTGAAATGTTTGGAACAAGCGATGTGCAAACACAGCACAAAGCTTGTTTACCTAGCTTGTTTAGGTACCTAGCTACCTAGCTATAGCTATAAGTATAGATTTCGATCGAGTAAGCAACAGCAGAGTAACAATAATTGTTTAATACTTCAATTATAGGATGGCCAAGGTATAGTCAGCAAGGTATGCTTTTAGACGGTCTTTAATTATACGTTTCAAATCTTAACTGTTGCCTTCGTGATATGATAAAATAATTGGTTTCGATTTCAAAAAGTGTTCCAAACATTTCTGTCCAGAACTAGCTCCCACCACCCTCTTTTGAGCTCAAGCTCAAAACAGCTCCTCTCTCTAACGCATCTTCGACCTGACCTGGTGGGAGCAGTGGGCAGTAGAACGAGAAGGGTTTAATAAAAAAATATCTCGCCTACCAACCACAGAGCAACGAAGAGAACTATGTTTTTAATTAGCTAGTCGTTTTTTGCCATTCGATTCTTTTTTTTTACTATGGATAACCGCTAAGGTAGTTCTTAAACTGATTGATTATTACTTATGTTACCTAGCTTTATGTTAACCTTGTAGTTCGAACTAAATGGATACATTAAGAAAGAGACTAACTACCCACAACACAGGTTATCCTAGGGTGGGTGTTAGTGAATTGTAAATATCGAATGTATTTTTTCAAATATTGATGATAGAACTTTTTATCTAAGAATAAAAGTAGTATAAACTCGCGCGACAACTTTATGAAGCTAACCCTCTCATTCATAAAACCCCAGAAGCTTATTCAGATGTTTCTCTATTCAAACTCATTGCAAACAGAACAAAGAGGACAATCAATACTCATAAAATATGGGTTGAATAAGACCTTTTGTGTAATATATTTATCTCGAGCTATTCACATTTCTGTTTCGATGCCAAATGATAATAAATACAACAGAGCTACTGTCTAGGTATAAAGAGCTGTTGGTTAATTATGATTAACCATGAAGTAAATTGCTTTCCAACAATCCGGTTATTAATAAAAAAGTTTGTTTGAAGCGTCGAATCAGATTTTTGTAATAAAACAGTGGAGGTGTTTTTTTTATAAAGTAGGTTTTAATGGCACGCATGCCAGTTATATGTTATTCCTGATCTAGAAGTACATGTGTGCAAAATTTAGCTAAATCCGTTCAGTAATTTTGGCGTGAAGGAAGGACAAACATTTCACATTTCACAAACCATTGCCTGTATAATATTACTAGCCAGCGGCTTCCCTCGCGTGGTACCTGGATAAAAAGTAGCCTATGTGTTAATCCGGGTCACAAAATATGTATATTCCAAGTTTAATCCACAACAGTTAATCAGGTCAGTCATTACGGACTTGAGTGGGAACAAACATCTATCATCTCTCACTCTCTCTCACACACATACACACACTCAACCACAAACTTTCGCAATTAAAATATTAATACATATTGGAATATATGCTACATTTTATCCACAGGTAACATGTGAGCTAAACCGTGGGCGGGAGCTACTAATTAATCAATTCCATTCATTATTACTTTTGCTTACAGTTTATTTTTACTCTAAAATTCATCACTAAGATACACTGTTAACAAAGACTTAAGAACTAACTACCCAATTAAGCGAATGAAAACAGAATTTCAAATTCTTAATTAGTTCAGATTTTGTTTAGAGAACATTAACGCGATTGCGGTCTTTATTTGTGCCGAAGTTTTACCACCCACAATGTATTTCACTAATTTAATGTTTAAAAAATAATATTACGAACTGTGAAACATAATATCATCATCAACAACAAAAATATATAGAAGTCCATTGGTGAGTGTAGGTCTCCCCGAGGATTTCCATGAAGAAGTCTTGAGCCCTTTCATTCCACCGATTACCTACAATCTTGACGATGCCACCGGTCAGTCAGGTTTCTCCCTAAAACTTATTGAAAAATCTTTTTATCTTTTGTGTAGGTATGTGGGCTGAGCTGTTGCTGTCATTCTCCGTGCTATCAAACGGTCGCACCATACTCAGCACAGACCGGCCAAACGATGGAGCGCTCACATGCGTTCATGGGATGAGGTAAACCATCTATTTTAAACCTCTTCATCATCAACCACTACTGGATATATGCCTCCCAAAGTTTATGCTATCCATCGCGGTCTTGTGCTTGTCGCATCCACGAACATACATAGCTTCTACATATTGCCATGGCCTAAGGGGTCCACATGTAATACTACCATACAATACTGTGTTAACTCTGTTACCTTATAACCATGTGATGACAATAAATATATTGAGTATTGAACGCCCAGCGACGCGGAAGTACTATGTCGTCAACCCCGTCTTATCTTCTTCTTCCTCATATTGTTCATTGCTGAAATCAACACCGGCCATAACCTTTTTACTAAGAAAATATATCTAATGAGAGTATGTGTATATTTCTATACATCATAGACAATTTTCATTTAATAATAGTAAGTTTACGATATTTGTAAACTTTTATTCAGATTTACCAATCCACAAACCACAAACCACTCAAAATTGGCTGCGACAGTCGCACAGTTCCGAGTGTTCATCCGATAGTGGTCTAGGTATTCTGGTAAGCTTGACAGCATTTATCCGGATAAGAAGGGAAAGGGTATTTCAGATCCCCGGGCTTGAAGTTAGAATTGACTGAACGTGTTAGTAAGCTTGTAGGGAGGAATTAATTGATGTGTGTAAGACGGTCTCAAAAAAAGTAAATTTAATCGAAATGTCCAGTGTAAATAAATGTTTTTTTTTATTTTTTGTTTTAATGCCCACATTTCACAACATTTTCGACTCAGGCGGTATTTGAACCCGTGACCTTCCAGTGTATGGACCAAGTGAGGTATATGTTATACAGTGTGTATGTTAGAGCCAAGTGAGAGCAATATTATGTATAAATATTATGGCCTCTGTAATTGACGGCCTCTGTGGGGCAGTGGGCGAAGGTCCGCCTGAGACGCAGAAGGTTGAGGTTGAAGGAAGGTTCGATTCCCGCCGCGGGACAAATATTTGCATTATATGCAGATATTGCTCTCAGGTCTGGGTGTTTACTACGTAAATAATGTATGAATTTACAAAGAAATGTATGTAGTTTATCAGTCATGTTGTTCATACATTATAATACAAGCTCTGCTTAGTTTGGGGCTACATGATGCTGTGGGATAACGTCCAGCATTAATTAATTTATGTTAATGTCCAGTTAATTACTTGGTCCATAACATATTAGATATACACTGGTCCAGGCCCACAGCAGCCAAACTAATTCATTATTATATTATTAATAGCTGACCTGACAGAAGTGGTCCTGTATCAAAGAGGTTAGCGAAGTTGAAGAAACATTTAAAAAAGATATCGAAATAGGAAAAGCAATAAAAAAGAATATTTTAGAGGATCAAGCAATCAATGATGATATCAAAGTGGATATTAATGTTAAAAAAGTAATTAAAGAGGAAATCGATGTGGAAGAAGCTACTAAATGGAATACTGAAGTTGAAGAATCAATCAAAGAGTATATCGAAGTGAAAAAAGCTATCAATGAGCATAAAAAAACAAGTTTTACTAGCCATCTATATCTCACAGTTGAGCAAAGGCCTCCAGACATCGACGACCTGAGCTATTTCCACTCAATTTAGTAGTTCATCCCACCATCTTCATTTCGGTCTTCTGCGTCACCTTCTCGTGATGATTAATCTTCATAATAAAATTGTCCTCAGGTTCATGTCAGTGATATGGGTGATAATGGTGCACACTTACCTGACTGTGTTCTACGTCGCTGACAATAAGGTGATGCGAGTCATCACAGAACGCAGCTTCTTCTACCAGTCTGTCGGCAACGCTTCCTACTGCGTTGATACCTTCTTCGTGATCAGGTAATTTATTTATGTTAATTTAAGGCCTATTTTTTAATAAGCCAGGATATTATGACCCTCTGAAATAAATTCGAAATTCGTTACATTGAATCGACAAATGTTTGCATGTTCTGTAGATATTTGTCTCGGGTCTGGGTGTTTTCTATGTATGATATGTATGTATTTACAAAAAAAAATATAATGTGAAGTATATCAATCATGTGGTTCCCATAATACAAGTTCTGCTTAGTTTGGGGCTACATGATGCTGTGTGATTACGTCCCGCATTATTTATTTATTATTTATTAATTATAACTTAATTTTAACATTGATAGGTTTTTTATTTTATTAACAAATATACTTACATATCCTTGGATTTCAAAACGCCTTTGTTTCACTCGGAACAATGGCTAATGCAAGTTTTCAGCATCGATATTTACTGGAACGTCATTGATCTCAATGTTTAATTCAAAGAAAACGAATTGTATTAGTTTCTTTTTAACGTTGTACTCGGTCGTATGAGTGAGCGCTAATTAAATTCGCAAGCACTGTTGTGAAATTGTATGGACTGCTTCATAATTATAACAGTAGTAAAAGTACCTAATAGGAGTAATAGTACCGCATATGCGAAGATACGTATACTTTTTTCTAGAATATAGTTTAAAAAAATACACTAAAGTTAGCAATGTATATATAAAACTATTATATAGTTCCTATATCTTCTCGCACTGTGAGGTTCCAGAGGAATTTCCTCGCGCGAACAAACAAGCTGTGGAATTGTTTCGAGATTTTCCCCAGAGGAAATAGGGACGTTTCAAAAAGGGCGTTTTAAAATTTTTAAAAGGGTCAGCAACGCGCATTTAATACCCCTTGATGTCCATAGGCCACGGGTACTGCTTACCATCAAGAGGACTATATGCCTGTTTCTAACTTAGTAGTATAAATAACTAGCTGACCCGGCGAACTTCGTACCGCCTTAGCGTAGCAATTTTCTTAATATTTTTTTCCGTAAGAACCTTCTCCTAATAATAACAAATACAACAAAAAAAGAATTAGTGAAATCGGTCCAGCCATTCATGCGTGATGCCGTGACCAAGGAAAACGGGTTTCATTTTTATATATATAGATAAGTTCTAAATCCTGAGTTTTCGAATCTGTCGTAACACTCATCTCACTCAGCTAACAGGATGTTGAGCAATAGAGGAAAAGCGTCTTCAAACTAAATTTGGTCATAACTTTCTAAATCGCCGACTTCACTGATAATTTTGACACCAGATTGGACATCATCCATCCATTTGGATATCACATTGTGTGCTGGCGAATTTTTTTGTAACTTCCAACGCTTTAAAAAAATAAAAAGAACAATTCTCAACCTTACCTGACACTTAACTGAATAATTAATAAAAAAAAATAAAAAAAAATCTTATATCACACCTTTATTGTAAAACCTGATTTGTCTATAATAACTTATACTTCTTCTTCCTCGTGTGAGCTGGTGGCCAACCCTGGTGTTGGAGTTTTTAGGCCACTCGAATGCCAAATGGTCAGTTCAACATCTTACTTCATAGCTCAGTTGGTAGTATAGCAGGCTGCCTTCACAGCAGGTCGTTGGTACCCAGACAAACATTTGTAATGTAGGTTTAGATCACTTCCATCAGATTCCACTTTCGTCAGACGTAATTTACAAGGATGTTTGTCGTAATTGCCCCAGAAGGCAAGGAATTGGCTCCTCCGCAGCACAGCTGGTAGCGCGTCCCGGAATACATTGGAAAGGTCGCAGTTCAAATCTCGCCTGAATCGTAATATTTGGGATATTATAAAAGCAAACCCTCTAATTCATAACCAAATCATTTTATAAAGCACGATAAAATAAGCTGGCCCCTGTCATTTAATTGTAAATAAAAAGAGGTGACATAATATTTTAACGCCATTTCATCCGCCCGGTCATTACTTGGATGGGTGACCGTTTAGTGACATTTAGAATTGAGCGCTTTGGAAGGCACGTTAAGATGTTGGTACCGGCTTTTCAGTCGCTAAGCCATGTCAGAGGCCTACGGTTGGCCTAAAAACTCCGGCACCAGAGTTGGTCACTAGCTCATACAAAGAAGAAGAAGAAGAACGCCATTTTAGCTATCTGAGGTTTATAGAACTGTTATGAATAGGACGGTTAGATTTTCCCCGTAAGAGTAAAGACTTAAAACTAGTTTAACACTTTAAAAACAAAATAATCATGTTTGCATAGCATTCGTATCTCAGTTAAAAATAAGAAGCGTCGAAAGATGTTCGTAAGTGTATTTTTCTGCCAACATTTATCACTCTGACGATCTGACGAAAACATTAATACTTTTACATAAGTACTCGTATTTCTTTCTAAATCGGTTTCATTGCCTCTTTATTGCTGTAGCGTACTGAAATAAAATTACAAAATACATAAAAACTCTATTTACATTGTTGTAACTTGTAAAGTCTTACAAGAACCAGTGAGTAAAGCTATTTGCTTAACTACTAGTCTCGGTCGTTTATTTGTTGACCGATCAAGGTCAAACATGTTAAGTCATTTCACAAATCATACCACAGATATAGAAGAGAACTAAATGAAGTCTTAAAATTCACTATGCTCTGAACGTCAGCTCATACCGTTCATCTCTACTTTCTTATGTCCAATATCATCAGTTATAGAATGGCTCTCAATGCAATTTTAAAATGAGTTCAAAAAGAAAATTGTACCAGGGCGTTCGAATAAAATGCTATGCAGTTTCATAGTAATGCCCTGGAACGAAGTCACAGCAATCGCATTGAGATAAAGTATGCATCCCTTTCTAGCCAATGATATATGGACATAAAAAGATCAGCCGTATAAGTTGACGTTCAGAGCATAGTAAATTTTAAGACTTCATCTAGTTTTCTTCTATATCTGTGAATCAAACTGAAACTTAGGACGGTAGCTGTCAAATTGTATTACCCCCGTGTCAATTCGACGTTGGTCAAATTGTTTTCAACATATTATTATGAACATTAAACTTGATACTGGCGAAATTGTGGAAACTATCCCAGAAGCCAATTAATAAAGAAGTGAAGTGAATATTGAGTTTGACTGACGACTGGGCCTAGGCACCCTACATCGATGCCTCATCGTAATGAATACAATGTGTTATTGGCATAACTGTGGAAAGTTTTGTCCCATTTGTCGTTCCATAAATAAATCAATTCAATTGATTTATTAGTATACCACCTTTAGAACATTTATTAGTAGGTACACTATAGCTTTTTCATTAATAACAAACATACGTTACATACATGAGTATCATGCTAGTAAAGATAAAAAGAGCTCTTTAAACTGGTCAACAAGATGAGTCTTAACTAAACTAAACACCCAAAGTAAAAATGCATTTAAATAAAGCCAGATAGCCACCAAAGCTTTTTATCAGAATGCAAAAGCTACTCCAACCTGCGGTTCACTTTAATCTAATCTTGTAGATCCTAGATTACCGCCACTTTTCTTCATCGACATTTCCACTTTAAATGTCGCTATAATTCTTTTGAGAACTGAAAGGAACAAAGTAAAATAAACGTTTCAATTTGTAATGTAGCATAAAGCTGGGTAAAGGATCCTATACAACTTGAGTTTTGAATTGTTATGCCGAAAAGGGGTGATTTGGACAATAGTTATGTAAACCTCATTTCGAAATGTGTGATTCAAAACTTTTTTCCAAACTATAAGCTTATCTTTGTGTTGTGTGTGGCAGCCCTAAAATTTGGGCAAAGCTACGATTATCATCACGTTTTTGAGTAAAATTATTGCATAATTTTACAAGCCAGTTTATTCAATGAAAAACTAACAAATTCTAAGTCTGAATAATTTTGTTGACCTTCGGGAGAAGATTTACCTCTTCACCTTCATACGCACCTTGTATAATTACATTGTCGCGTCTATTTCTCAGGCTTTAGGATAATAATTACAATTAGTGATCGTGTTGTACCTGTACGGTATGAATTTTAGATACCTACCTGAAATCTATGTCCTCTGAGATGAAAGTAATAAGATCATTGGCACATTTTCTTTGTGAAATACATGATACATTTATATCTTATACCTAAGTATAGAGAAGCTGGTTGACTTCTCATTAGGTTTGTTAGGGATTCTCATTAATAAAATAAAATAAATAAATAAATAAATAATGCGGGACGTAATCATAAGCATAGCTTGTATTATGGGAACCACATGATTGATATACTACACATATAATTTTTTTTTGTAAATACATACATATCATACATAGAAAACACCCAGACCTGAGACAAATATTTACAGAACATGCAAACATTTGTCCCGCAGCGGGAATCGAACCCGCAACCTTCTGCGTCTCAGGCGGACCTGCGCCCACTTCGCCACAGAGGCCGTCGATTACTAATTTCGACACAGAGGCCGTCGACTATTAATTATCACCATCATCATCATTTTCAGCCGTTATCTTCCCACTGCTGGTCTTAGGCCTTCTTTTGACTTTGCCACTCTCCTCGATCCTGTGTTAGTCTGAACCAGGTGCCACCCATGGTCTTTGTTTTCATAGTTTTTTTTATCTTTAACCCATCTAGCTGCAGGACCTTATTCACTGTCGGCCACATCTGGCCAAGGTCAAGGCCCAACTCCACTTGAGCCCCAATATCCGTTCGCTGATGTCCTAGACCTTCGTATGCTTGCAGATTTCGGTATTGTGGGGACTCGGTCTAAACGTGTAATGCCGAGCATGGCACGCTCTATGGCTCTCTGTGCAACTCTGATTTTGTACACATTAATTATAAGTTATGCATTAATAATGTGATTCTCATCAATGCAGGAATTGTTACGAGGAAAATTTTGAAACCAGAAAATTATATGTGAAGCAAGTGGAGCTTTGGAGACTCTAATTTATTTACTGATTTTTTCGACTATTTGTTTAACAAAATACAAAATCAAAGCTACTACTACCTACTATATACTACCCATATACTACCTAGGGCCACTTTAAATAACTTTAATAATAATCATCATCATCATAATTAGCCTATAGCAGTCCATTGCTGGACATAGGCCTCCCCTAATGAGCGCCATTGCGCCCTGTTCTGAGCTCGACGCATCCAGCTTCTACCAGCAGCCTCTCGCAAATCGTCAATCCATCTAGCCGGAGGGCTTCCTACATTACGTTTGCCGAGCCGCGGTCTTCACTCAAGAACTCGTTTGCCCCAGCGGTTGTCGGTTCTTCGGCAGATATGGCCAGCCCACTACCACTTCAGCTTGCTAGTTCTTTGAGCTATGTCGACAACTATAGTTCTATGTCGGATAGTCTCGTTGCAGATAGCTTTGAAATTTTAATATTTAATATCAAGATGAAATTAATTCAGAATTTTGTTTACAGTGGTATTCTGGTCACCATCCTCTTCCTCCGTACAGAAGACAAGAAAGCGATTAAGAAAAGCGAACGAGCGCTCAGCAAAAATCTAAACGGCTACACCAACTCTGCACTATCAGTTTCTGTGATTAGCCAACAAGCCTTCAAGGAAGACTTACTTGACAAGCCTAAAAACCGATGCTACAACAAACCCGATTTTCTATACGTAGTGAAGAATTTCTTTGTACTACTAAGTTACAGAATAGTCCGTCTCACTCCAGCCTACGCTTTCGTTATCGGTTTAAACGAGATTACTCTACGATGGACGCACGATAACACAGTATTTGAACCAGCTATATACGACCATATTACCTGTGACAAGTACTGGTGGAGAAATGTACTGTATATCAATAATTTGTACCCGCAGAAGGATATGTGTATGGTTTGGTCGTGGTATATGGCTAATGACACGCAGTTCTACGTAGTTGGGATCATACTGCTGTTGATATCTATCAAGTAAGTAGACTACTATTTTTCAATAACCAGATTGGTAAATAAATAATCAATACATAAAAAAACTAAAAGTCAATTTCATAACACAGTGTATGAAACTGACTTTTCGTTTCTGAAATTGCGAGATTTATTTTCAAAATGGGCCCAATTCATAGTAACGTAAGTCTTGATTTATCTGTATTACCCACTCCACATGATTAATAAATCTGTTTAAATCACTTAACAATTTATATTTCTTATTATGAAAAAGACAAACGATATCAAGCGTTTTAAAAAAAGAATTCCAAAGCTCGTGTACCGACAACTTTACGTTAAGGGCCATGTTCTTTAATACTATGTTGTCAGTCTCTGAGCTTTGGAATTAATATTTTGTTTCCATTTGATACCGTTGCTATATTTAAAATACCTTGCCCTGCAATCCGCCTTGGGCTGGCCATTACACTTTGACAGCAAAACTGTCAATTACATACATAACGTTCCAGCCCGAGCTCTAGACGTGATGTCTTTTTTCAGTAGTGGAAACGTTAGATGGTTTCCACAGTTTTCAAGAAAATTGCAGTTTCTAAAGACTTAAAAACCTATCTCAAAGATTATCTCTAACGATACCTTGTTAAAGGAGTTTGCTAACTTGAAAACTACTTGCTCTAGTGCATTTGTATAGTAAGCGATAGAAGTTATGGGAATTAAATTAAACAATCATCATCATCATCAACAACAACCTATAGAAGTCCTCTGCTGAACATAGGTCTCCCCCAAGGAATTCCACGAATTAAATTAAGAATTAAACAATAATAATATGAATTATTTTACTAAGGGGATCATAAATAACAAGTTACGATTAAAGTTTTGATATAATAAAAAACAAAAATACTTTTAAATTTTGATGTATCAATAAATACTTACCTACTAATTAAAGTATTTATTTATTGATAATTGACTCATAAAAACATGCTTCAAGCTATGGATTAAATTAGAAAACGAACCTACTTAATCTAAATTAAAAGTAATTGTAAAAATATTCCATGTATTTCTCCAGAATTTAAGAAAACAAAAGACGCCGTATTTCTAAAAAAATGCTTTGTGAACAATAATAGCACAGCCTCATTTCGCGCGCTACATTTATAAAACCCTGGTAATGCGAATGAATAAAATAACTATTTTACAGTAATGGTCGTGGAATAAAACTGGCTGAACTAATTTGAGAAGTAATATAAAAGATATTTCATCTTCATTTACGGGAAACTACTAATATTATTTTATTGTTTGTTTCATACATAACCAAATGTGATAGGTTTATTGGTTTCAAGGGAAAGTTTTTTTCCATTATTGGCATCAGGGGGGTTAGCTTGGCAAGTAGTTTAATGCTTCCACCCGCGGCTCGCTCGTGCGAAGCGCTCGTGGCGTGGTTAACTTTGGTGTGCTCAGCAGATCACCTTGGTTAAGCAACACTCCGCCCAGTCATTCCATGGATGGGTGACCTATTAGTGACATTTAGATTTGAGCGCTTGCTTGCTTCCGAAGACACGTGAAGAAGTTGGTCCCGGCTTTTCAGTCGTTAAGCCATGCCCGAGGCCTTCGGTCGGCCTAAAAACTCCGACACCAAAGTTGGTCACTAGCTCATACGAAGAAGAAGAATACCCGCGGCTTTTCTCGGTATCTGGATAAAATATAGCCTATGTGTTAATCCAGGTCACACACAACTCTGTAAATTCCAATCCATACAAGTTTCATTCAAATTCGTTTAGCCTTTACGGAGTTGGATGGGAACAAACACACTTAAGAAACAAAATTTCCCATTTATAATAGTAGTGTGATTATGTATTCTGTAGCGCAAGCAAATGTCAAATATCGGCCAATGAGAGCTTGACTGGTTATTGTTGAAGTTTTGCCATGAACATAGAAATCACGTTCATGATAATGGGAGTTGTATTCATTGAGAATTTCTAAAAGTTGCTCAGTATAATTTCGCCTACCCTCTACCGTCAAGACATAATATTGAAGACGGTTAGTCCCTACTACGAAAATAAAATCTACTAGCAATTTTATAGACTTGAATTTTTACTATCGGATCCGTTTCACTGCTACGAGAATGCTACGAACTCGTAGCAACCGCTTAGCACTATTAGATTTTCTGCAACATTGGATTTTCACGACCCCTTTTACGCAATGGGTGAAAGCTTTGAGGCGTAGATAGTTGCGGGTTTGATTCCCGCTGCGAGATAAATGTTTGTATGCTCTGCAAATATTTGTCTTTAGTCTAGGTGTTTTCTATGTGTGTTTATAATATAGTGGTATATCATTTAAGTAGTACCCATAGCACACTGCACATTTTGAGGCTATATAATATGTGAAAATTTCCGGCTATATTTATTTATTTTATTGAAATCATTGTAATTCTCAGGCACCCGAAATTCGCAATGTCGTCACTCGGCCTAATCATGTTGAGTTCATGGGTTACCACAATCTACATCTCGGTGTGGCATCAGTACAAGGCTAGGATTCAGGAGCCTTTTGAAATGTTCGACCCGCTGTACGACAAGCCTTGGTCCAGGATTGGCCCTTATCTAGTCGGTGAGTATTAATATTTTGTAGAATATGTGAAAATTACCCAAATTGAACCCAACCCATGTTATCATGCCAGGCCCTTTCCGCCTTTCCGTAGAGAACAATAGTGTTTTTAAGGTTTATTTTTCAACAAAACTTTTTGAAGATACGATCATTATTATATTTGCTGTTTCATCATCATCAACAACAACCTTTAGTGGACTTCACTGCTGATTGCTGAACACACAGGGTTGGGCAGTATTAGAATTACTCGTAATTAAAATATGTAATTGAAATAAAAATACGTATTTGTTATTTGTATTTCAATTTCTTCCTTAAAATGTAATTTGTAATTCGTATCGCAAATACCTGACGTCGAGGTATTTTGTAATTAGTATTTGAAATACTTGAGTCTTCAAAATACATTTTAACATTAAAATACATTTAAACTTCATTCAGCGATCGTGAGTGTGAGTGCGTGGCGAGATTGTAATGATATTTCAATGGGTATGATATAGAAAAACAATGTTTTTTTCCCATTATAGATAATAGACCTAATTAGATATTGCGCAGAACGCAAATGTAATAAAAATAATCGCAAATATTACATTTGGTACATGACTACTTTTTGCTAGCATTCCACGTGGCAGGTTAAAAGCCCATCGCCGCTACCGCAGGATACTGATCCTAAAGCGCGCGATTACTATTTGCAGCAAACGCTGCGGAAAACGCATTGCGATTATTTTTATTACATTTGCGTTCTGCGCAATATCTAATTATGTCTATTATCTATAATGGGAAAAAAACATTGTTTTTCTATATCATACCCATTGAAATATCATTACAATCTCGCCACGCACTCACACTCACGATCGCTGAATGAAGTTTAAATGTATTTTAATGTTAAAATGTATTTTGAAGACTCAAGTATTTCAAATACTAATTACAAAATACCTCGACGTCAGGTATTTGCGATACGAATTACAAATTACATTTTAAGGAAGAAATTGAAATACAAATAACAAATACGTATTTTTATTTCAATTACATATTTTAATTACGAGTAATTCTAATACTGCCCAACCCTGTGTTCAGCAATCAGCAGTGAAGTCCACTAAAGGTTGTTGTTGATGCTAGCAAAAAGTAGTCATGTACCAAATATTACATTTGGTACATGACTACTTTTAGCTAGCATTCCACGAGGCAGGTTAAAAGCCCATCACCGCTTTTATAGAAACACTTATCTAGCACATGCCTTTCGAATTTTAGTTCTAGGGCATGCCGGTTTCTAGGGCATATTTATTTTGTAATTCGTATTTCAATTAAAAATAGCTAAATTACTGTATTTTGTATTTCAAATACCTTACTTAAAGATATTTTGTATTTCGTATTTTAATTACTTATTTATTTAACACTTTATTGCACAAAAACAAAGAATTGTACAAAAGGAGGACTTAATGCTAAAGCATTTTCTGCCAGTCAACCTTTCCTGGTATAAAAGCAAGGTTGGCGTGCTAACTAAGCTAGGTACATACTTAACGTTAAAAATTAACAGAAGGACAGAATTACAGAAGAGAACAAAAAAAAAAGACAAAAATTTAATACTACCTAAAATAAATTAATGAATATATATAAAAATACACATATATAAATAAATATATAATAATAAATAAATAAATAAAAGTACGTAGATGTAGGTAATTATGGAGATGTTAATCAAAACGGGTAAATAAAAATTCACGAACAAGACGTTTAAAAATGGGCTTTGAGGGTGCTGTCCTAATGTGAACTGGTAGTGAATTCCATAAGCCCACGGCCACAACTTCGAAAGATTTACCACGAAAGGCGGTCGAGTGAGCCGGTGTTGCAAGGCGAAGTGTATCGGTAGACCTAAGCTGGCGATCATGAGTGTCCGAAAGGAGAGTAAATTTGGATTTGAGATACTGTGGAGAGTTAGGGTCATTTAAAATTGAGAAAAGGAGGCAGAGAATTCTCAGATTTTTCCTTTCTCTGATAGGAAGCCACTTAAGCTTCCGGCGATACTCGGACACATGATCGTACTTACGAAGGCCAAAAATAAAGCGTATGCAACAATTTAATAAGCGATCAATTTTATTAAGATAGTCTGCTGAGAGGTCGAGATAAGCTGCATCTGCATAGTCTAGAATAGGGATGAGAAGAGAGTTGACTAGCGCTATTTTAGTTTTCTCAGGGAGGAAATGCTTAAAGCGAAGAATCGAATGAAGACTGGCGAAAAACTTACGTGATACTTCTTTGATTTGCGCTGACCAATTTAAATTTTCATCTATCAGGATACCCAGGTCCTTAACAACTGGAGAAAAGGGAATGGTTATTGCATTATACAATAATGAGGGAAGACCAGAGGTGTCTACTTTGGCCAGCTGACGAGAGCTCCCAATGATGATTGCCTGGCACTTACTGGGGTTAACCTGTATGCCAAAATTAGCAGACCACGATTGAAGTTGAAGCAAATCGTCATTGAGGGCCATGATTGAATCCATTAAGCGGTCGACCTCAGCATGACAATACAATTGCAGATCGTCGGCATAAAAATGATAGTGGCATTTCAACTTAGCAGAAAGCATATTTATAAATAGCGAGAATAATAAGGGAGAAAGAATGCCACCCTGAGGGACACCGGCTTCCAGTTGAGACCAATCCGAGAATGACTGACCGCTACGAACAGCCTGACGGCGCTCTGAAAGGTATGAGGAGAACCACTGAACAGTTTGAGGTGAAAAATTAAGGTGACTTAAAACAGCAAGAAGTAGATCATGGTCAACAGCATTGAAGGCGTTGCTAAAGTCAACAAGTACCAAAACAGTAACCTGAGATTGCTCCATGCTACATCTTATATCTTCAGTGACCTTCAATAGTGCAGTAGTGGTACTATGACCAACTCTAAAACCGGATTGGAAAATATTAAACAATTCACCTTTGGAGAGATATTCAGTAACCTGCCTATGAATTATTGATTCAATAGCCTTTGATAGAAAGGGAAGAATAGAAATGGGCCTGAAGTGGTTGGGAAGAAGGGGGTTGGATATTTTAGGTAGGGGAATTACATACGCTTTACGCCATTGATCAGGGTAGGTACCAGAAGACAGTGAGAAATTAATGATATGGACAATAATTGGGATAATATGGTCGGATATAAGAAAAATCATAATACGTCCAATTTCATCATTTCCAACTGCTTTAGACTTAAAAGATAATAGGACCTTCTTTACTGAATCCGCTGAAATGGGAGAGAAGCTGAAAGGGGGAGTGTTAGGTCGGGGTAGGCTTCGGATATCACGAAGTGTGTCATTTTTCATGGCAACGCTAAGTTTTATCGTAGAAGTGAAATGGGCATTTAACACGTTTAGATCGATTGGGATATCAGTGTTATTAGATTTAGATTTAATAAAACCCAGAGAACGTAAGAATTACTTGTGATACAGTATTTTTCAATTTGTATTTCAATTAAAGCAAAGCATGTATTTTGCCCAGCCCTGACTGACCATAGTTCTCCCCAGGGATTTCCACGAAGAATGGTTGTGGGCCCTTTCCATCCAACGATTACCTGCAATCTTGACGATGTCGTCTGTCCATCTGGCAGGGTCACTCTAACACTTTTTTTTTCTTTGTTGTGTGTTTACTTTGTATTCCAGATCGTGGTCGCGAACTTATTCCCCAATGGTGATCGGTTCTACGGACTTTATGGCTTGCCCACTATTTATCTTGTGTTGAATTAGTTTATATTTTGTTTTTATTTATTTCTTGAATTAATTTTATACCTATTTATATAATTCGCCCCTTAGGGTACATAAAAGAAACGTTGCAATTAAATTGTTTGGCAATATACTAGTACTCTAACTTTTAATATAATTCGTAAGTATACTTTAACAATGTTAGAAAGACCGTGGGCGACACCTAAGGATCAAAATGAGTGGCATAATCAAAACAAGGCCACTATGCCCAGCAGTGTGTCTAAAACGGCTGATCATTATGATGGTACTTTAACAATAGCACTAAAAACTACAAATATAAACATTAGGGTTCAAGGCAAACATCATACGATATAAGTTTAGGAGGATGTCGTTGGGTCGGAAACTCCGCGTTAAGGCGTGTAGCCCTTCGAATTGGAATCGTATGTAATCCATGCGAATTCGGGGCTCACTGCTTTATTTCCTTCTGAATTTGTAGGCCTGGAGCAACGAAATGTTTTTCTGATAAGTTTTTGCTACAGGTTTTGGTATATTATCATGAAACCTACAATTCGCTAATTAAATTTTTGGCTTTTTTCATCGATATCATTATCCGCAGCCTGAATTCACCCAATTTTGGGTATAAACCTTTCTTTGTATGTTCCAATCTCCACGGTCGAAAGATCATCTCATATAGTTTCGATGCACGATGGATATGGCAATATCGTCCACCCATCTTGCTGCTGGATGACAGAGGTTTCTCTACGCAGTGTTGGACTTATTTTACTGAAAATAAAATGACAGCAACAGTTATAATTTCGCCTGTTGGTTAGATAAGCAATAAAAATTATAAATAATTAATAAATCTACACCCATATTATAGTCAAAATAAGATATATTTCTAGATTTTGTTTTTCTAAATCAGTTGGAAAATGATAGAATAAAGAATAACATAAAACCAGCAACCAATTTTACTGTAGTGCAGGAAAGAAGAATACTACTCCAATTAAAAAATAATTTTATGAATCTGTGGTGGAGTTCAATAGGTTACTGGATAATAAAATCGGGCTATAAACCGAACCAGTACGAGGTACGACTCGATAACTTCATGTCCTCCACCCGGCGCGCGGTCATCATGAAAGATTCTTGATTCATTTACGTGTTTCAAGGGCTTTCAACTTCTTGAATTGCTTACCGAAAACGTTTGAGGAGGAGGGCTCTCATTCTTAAGATTCATTGTGATGTAAAGTTTGTATATTTGTATTTGTGAGCATGAGCTCACTTCAGAGAAGAAAATGTTTAAACTTTATAATTTGTACAATTATAAATAATGGTAGAGTTTAGGGATCTAAAGGAAATAGTAACTCAGAAATAATAATATCCTATTTTAAATCTTAAGGGTTTCCTTACATAGTAAGAACATATAGAAAGGTGGTATTTTAAACTTTCACTTTCAAATGTGTATCTTGGAGTTGTAAAATCTAACGCGGACATGGGTGTATCCCTAGTTTCATTTTAAATACGTAAACTGAATACAAACATAGTTCATTTTGATCCCCAAAAAAGCCTTTACAAAAATTTGTTTCACGTACAACTCGTGGTTAGAAGTTTTTTCGCAATTTCGTGACCTAAGCTTGATGGATTTGATGCCTACTTACTATTCTAGTCGGTGGCATGAAAAAATGTTGCAAACATTTCACAATGATGAGAAAAAACTTTTTTACTACTATTTTATCTATAAAAAGCAAAGCGTTCTTCGTAGTCACCTTGCATTTTACTGTAAGCTATTTCGACCAAGCTATGCCAGCAAAAAACAAATAAAAACAAGGGTATGCCTGGAATAAAATTATTAATTTAGTAAAGTGGCTTTCAGATAAGTCACAGTTTTACTTACGCAAGAAAACGGATGTAAGCAGATGTCGTATCGTAATGGTATTGCATCTGTGGCTATAATAAAAAAAAAAGATTTGTACTCAACTTGTATAAAGGCTTATTACACCACGCGGTATTCAGTCTGTCTTAGTAAGACTGTCTTACTGACTAATTAAATTTTCTATGACGGACTTAGTGACTTACTCTATTACACTACGCTAAGTGTACAAGAGTCTTACTAAGCCAGACTGAATACCGCGTGGTGTAATAAGCCTTAAAATTATTTTCAGTATATTTATTTTGATTAGTATTTAATACTCCTTCAAGTCTCTAACAATCAAGCAAATAAATTTGAATAATAAGTGTTACGTTTCTCTTTCTTCCTAGGTATGATGGTAGGCTGGTACCTTCACCAAACGAAATGCCAGGTCAAGATGCCATACTGGCTAGTGGCGCTGGGTTGGCCGACTGCTTTAGCTATAATGGGAAGCTTAATATTCAGCATGGTCAACGGCTACTTCGAGGTATGGCCGACTGCCTTCTACATAAGCGTTGGGCATACAGGTAAATCATCACGTTTTGCTGAAATAACAAAATTATACTTATCCTTTGTCAATAATAAGGACACATGCTCTTTTACAATACTATGTTTTAGGCTTTGTTTGATATAAAAATAACAAAAACGAAATCAAAACGATCCTTTTATAAATATTTTCGGTAAAAAAAACTTATTCTCTAACGTAGAAAAATATATCATTGTGTTTTTGGGACCAAAAACAATTGAACCCAAAAAATCGAGTAACCGGCTGCGGTTGCCTTTTCACTCGATTAGTCACAAAACGGTTCCTTCCCACTACTTTTGGGTGGCCTTAGTAACAGTAAAGTATTAGGTACCTTTCCCCAAAATCCTACAATAGCTATCGGATTGGAACAAAGAATTTAATCATAGCACTATCTGAGTGAGAACAAGTCTTTGGAAATCAGTCTATTGAATCGGAAAGGCGACAAACGAATGTGTCAGTAAAACTCACTCACCGACAGCAATCTTTACAGTCGGTACTCTTTCTTTTGTCATGTTGTCTGTCATGTTTGCGAATTTTGTTGTTTTGACACAAATGTGTTGCTCATTGCAAGATTTCGAACCTTTGAAAAGTTTTAATGTTTTATAAAGAACTTTGAACTCAGCAAACAGCCTGAGAAAACGTGAATACTTATTTGACTTTGATAGGATTTTATTTGCTAAGTTACACATATCATCCCCGCCCGCATATATGAATACAGTCCCTAAATATAAACTACTTAGAATTCCCTTTGAAACTTGAATTATTTGACGACTAGAACTTAATACCAGACTTTAATACCAGGAACCGAGACCCAGAATAATAATTATATGTGCAATTATTTGTTCCCGTTGACAAACTGGGTGCATCTGAAATCTCAACTGTTTAAAAAGAATAAAATAACACAATCAAAAAAGTTATAATGTCATAGTTCAGTTGGTCGTAGCTCTAACCTTTTGAGCTGCAGGTCGCGGGTTCGGTTCTTGCCCAGGACAAACATTTGTGTGATGAACACGGATGTTTGTTCTATGTCTGGGTGTTTTAAAGGCTCTACCTAGCTTGAAACAGATGATCGTGTATGAGACGTCTGACATTTACATGTTAGGTACTCGTTCAATGATTCAAATTACCCTCTAGATTATTTATTAATTAGACAGCGTCAAATGGTAAATTTTTACCACAGCTTTTCTACTCTGTGTGTAGAGTGACTGGGATATGTTTAGCTTTACCCACAAGAGAGGTGGTCGATACTAAAAAAAAACAATAATATGTGGCAAGTCTAAAAACCAAGCTTATTTTATTATAATATCTTTTTTCAGCTTGGGGCGTGGCAGTAGCTTGGGTAGCAATATCTTGCTGCAGCGGCTACGGTGGTCTCATCAACTCTGCGCTGTCCTACCGAGGACTGCTGCCTCTCAGTAGACTTACATACTGCGCCTACCTCGTGCATCCAACTATTATGATGTATACCTCGTTTCTGCTCGATGGACCTTATCACATGCAGAACTCTACTGTGGTAAGGACATTTTAGTTTTAGGCTGTAATCCCTCCGGCTGCGCCAGTTTACTGCAACAACTCTGATTAACACTAAATAAATAATGATTTACGCGGCAGCAATTAATATTAACCTTTAAAGAATTTTAGACCTTTGAAAAATTTTAGCTGACTTTTAAAGCTGCGATAATCAAAAATCATATGCGCGTCACGGAATCGTATGAATTAACTTGGACGTAATTATTGCGTCCAAATTATTAAACTCAACTTATTAATATGGAAAGAAATATTTACAAAAACATTCCTAAAAGAGTCTCTGCTAGTTTATTCACTAAAGCTTGAAATATGTAGGTACACAGAAATACAACATATAAGTCTGATTTTTGTGGCATATTTTTATCAAATCCAGCCAAGCGTGCCCCGTCTGTTTGCCGACTTAAGCTGTCTACCTAATCTCTTGAGTCCTCTTTGGTTAGTCTATCTGCTTTATAGCAGCTTTCGAGTCATTTTAAAAACGTTTAGCAACTTTTCTCGAGGACCGAATAATCTTCGCCGGAAATGAAACACGTATTTAAACGAAATACCGATTCGGGGTGTCTTATTGGGCCCATTTATCTTCATGTCAGTCGACGCCGGGACGGCAAAAAGTGCTAACCTAAATTTTGTTGAAACGCGCGAGAGACATTACCAAACATGCAAATAAGCAATAAATCGTTTCACTAGCGACGCTTTCAAGGAATAGTACTGTGAATATTCACATCTGGTTTTGTGGAACAGTTATAATTTTTCACAAAACAACGTCCTCTGTGGGTTAACATTAGTTACTTGGGAACTTGTTTATTTATCCTGCCCATTCACAGTTAACTGCTACTAAAAATAATGTTCCGCATCAAAAACTCTTATTCCGCACCGAAAACTCACATCCAATAAATGTTACTAAACAACCCCAAACAAACTATTGTTCTGAAATTCAACGGAGCAAAATATTTTTCATGCTTACATTGAAATCGGAAATTTCCCTTTTTGTCACGCACTCAGTTGTTTCTCAAAGTTTGATTTAAGGCGACAGAAAATTTTGATCTTTGGCCTTTCGATGTGCGAGAAACCATTATGATTTTTCCAAGTTGTTCGCGCCTCGTTAAATACTTTTTTATTACTTCAAGTTTATGGTCATCTGAGAGATTAGCAGATTGTTTTCTGAAAGCTTTGTTTTATATTTTCAATGAAAATGTCGAGGCAACAAAATTATACAATCCCTTTTATATCTCTAAAACAAGATGACAAACGTTAGATACTTTGTTTTTGTTGCCCTATTCCGTATGTCCTACTTTTACAATAAAGCCAAATTGCCAACATACAGACTAATAAATAAAGTTTACACTCTTTTCGACGGATATTTGTCTGTAAGCAATCCCTATAAATAACCATGAAGGATATACGAAACAGCTCCGAAAGTTTCATGTTAAACAAATAGAGAAACAGGTACCGTCATCGACAAAAGTATATTAACACTTGATATTAAAAGACCATCAATGTTCAAAGATAAAATAAGCCAAGTTGGGCTGGTTATTTTAAAAAGCTCAAGCAAGTCTGTCGTCGTTATTGATGACCATAGGTTTTGACGCCATTTTAGGACATTTGAAGTTTTACAAACGATTACGAAACAAAAGAGTTGCTAACCATATTTGTTACCCTATATTAAAATTTTGTAAATTATGTATTTTTGCGTTTTTTAAACACATTATTTACTTCGTTGACTGTATCAATCTAATATCTTTGGCCTATTTTTGGAACACTGTATTTATCCGAACTGTTATGGAAGGGAACTGAAGTGCGGACACAAAGCGTCATTGGGGGACCGAATGTATTATTATCAAAGTAATTCTACCAGTAGGTTACTATAGCTCACGCTATGCACAACAATAGCTATCCAAGTGGTAGTGTATTGTAGGTATTCCGTGAAATTGTTATGATGGTGTTGGGTCATTTCACTGAGAAAATAAAATACTTACTAAAGTGCTTCTAATGAGTATTGAAAGCACTCTAGTATTCTCTTTTGCTCAGTGCCTAAACATGTTCAAACACTTAATAACTATATAAGCATGTATTCGAGCTGGGTACGCATTTCAAACAATCATAGCTGCGCATAAATTCCAGATTCTCAATATCCGCAATCCTTTGACCTTTTCGGTGAACTATTTTGTTTTGGTTTCGGTAAAGTGCATGACATAAAACTTTATGATAACAAGATCCAACAAAACTAGGGAATTTATACAGAAATAACTGTAACAGGACTTGAATATATCCAATAATGCAAAGTAAACAACACTATTTACGTGTTGTTTACTTTCAACTATAATGTGTAATGTTGCTCTTCCACAACTATCATACTAACTCTCTCCCAAGTTGTAATAAAGACTTTGATGATAAAACAGACAGCAGAATGGCCATGAAGTTTGGCCGTCAATCAAAGAACAGCGTTTCTGAATGAAAGGCTCGAGTGCCGTTGCTCTGCAGTCTGTTCAGCTCGTGAAACTTTATTGCGCTCTGGAATTTTCAAAATTAACGAAGTAGTTTTGTCATGGCTCAAATTTTGCTACTTACCCATTTCATAGTTTCTAACTTTGGTGATTGTGAATGGCTCCTTAGAGTGAATGCCTTTCATCTGGATAAAAGGCTCTACTAAGGAGGTAAATTGAGGGGTTTGCGATAGAGAGCAAATATTTACTCACCGTAACAATTGCTCTGAGTTCTTTCTTACATTATTTACCTAAAATATCTTTCTAGGAACAATGTTAAAGGAAGACATACTTGGCATTGAATTTGTAAAGGTTCTTTGATTTTTAGGTTGTTGAAAAATTTCACAGAGGAACCATTCAACAACTACTTGCAATTATGTTTTTGTCCACAGATCGCCATATACGCTGGCTACGCTGTGATGGCTTTCCTCGCGTCTTTCGTCATCTCGATAGCATTCGAAGCCCCTGCAGTGCGACTCCTCAGGATCATTAGCGGAGGCACTCAAAAGAGCCAATGAAAACTTTCAGGCTTGTAGCCAGGATCATTTAGGAGGATACACCAACACACCAAGGAATTATAATTTAACAACAGTCTTTTCAGAAGGATAGGTGTAAATTAGGGGTAAACAACATGATGTTTTAATTTTGCAGCCTTTGATCTAGTTTGGAAGTTATGAACAACCCTCTACACCACAGCTTCCACTAAAACTTTCCATCAATCGTTATTGACAGTGGAATACAAATAAGGATTGTTATGTAGAGTCATATTGACATGTAACGTTATATCGATAAAGTATTTTGACTATTTGCGATGTTAAAATTATGTTTTCATACATTTGGTACATTTGGTTTCTATTTCATCATCATCATCAGCCTATTGCAGTCCACTGCTGGACATAGACCTCCCCTAATGAGCGCCATTGCGCCGTGCCCTGAGCTCGACGCATCCAGCTTCTACCAGCAGCCTTTCGCAGATCGTCACTCCACCTGGCCGGAGGGCGTCCTACACTACGTTTGGTTTCTATTTACTTAATGATTATTGAATATGAGTTCGGCGAAGGGGCAAGTTCTATAGATTTTTTATGTAATAGATGTACCCTAGAACCCCAAGTGCCCCCAAATCGAAGACCAGATCTACCAACGGCCCTGTCAGCACGTTCATACCCTCAGGAGCACTAACTCTTAGCGAACCGTCTCGAGTACGTGTAAATATTCTATGTGACTGGAATCCTGCCGTTATTGGATTTCATTGTAAATACATCCCTGGACGATAGTTTATTCATAACGTTATTTTATAGTAATTTTATGAATCAAATGTGATTTTATAAAGTAATTTTAAATGAAGCACGTCGTAGTAATTTAGGAACTTTTATTATTTTCTGGACTTCCGAATTCTATACAATTTTATAACTTCTAAAGCTTTCCTAATCGTATATCCAAATACTTTGCTAAGCATATATAATAAACAGAAGGGTTTTGTGTACAAAATGGGGTGCAATTCTCAACAGTTGGGGTTTACGAGTGTCGATAGCTCTCGGTTTAAGTTCTATTGGAAATGGATCTGCCGCAAATGGGCTACATTCACGGAATTACCACTCAGTTGCAATATGTCAGAAGTTGTGTGCTTTATCTTGCAAACTTGCAACGACCCCACTTGACCCATTTTTGCTGATTGAAAGAAAATCAAACAAACTCAGATTCTTGGCCGATGTTGATGCTTTGACAAGGTAGTAACATAATCTAAGTAGGTCAATTTGCTCAACCAGGTCATCATCAAACTTAATAGGTTTTAATAAACCAGCTCTATTAATTTTCTAAATATGGATTCATTAATCATTCTAATAGAAATTAGAACTTTAACAAAAAAATTATATCATTAGTATTATTTATATAAATTTGCGGATACAATAAAGCAAAACCCTTGTTTATTCAAAAAAACGTAAATAGTTTATTCTATGAAATGCTGAAAATAACAATAGATCATACATACTTATATTTACGCTGCTCAATCTCAAAGCATATTTTTGCTAACATATCTTTAGAAATCTCGCGAAAACACTTTGATGTGATGGACGAGGAAGTTTGAGAAGCTTGTAAGATTTTTTCAGGAAACTAAGAAAACCGAGATCAGACTCGTCATATTTTTTGTGAATTTATGTCAGATTGGAAGGTTTACCTTCTATAAAAAGGATATTATGTGTCCATAACACATCACATTTTTCTCAAAGCATACGCGAAATTTATCTTCATAAACAGCCCTGCGTGAATCAATCATCCGACTTTACCAGTATTCCTATCGGTTACCCTCCACGTCCCGTTTAATTAAGTACCCACAACGATAACGAATCCTTTGTTCAATTACTAGGTACGATAGAACATAGAAATGCCTCTTGGGAAATACCCAAAAGGATTGGTTGGTCAAGCGTGTGTACTAGAATGCCTGAATTATGTCTAGGTACTGATATACTGAGCCATGATAAAGATATAGATAAAAATAAAAATCTTTTTAATGTCTAATGTTGTTAATTGCATTTCTATAATCATCATCATCATCACCACCAGTCTGTATCAGTCCACTGCCAGACATAGGCTTACCCTAACGTGCTCATGTCCTTTAAATATAAATCCACAATTATAAATGAATAGAATTTTATCAAATAGGAAAATTCCTTCATATGGCTGGACTCAAGCCCTGGCTACTACTCCAACTGTTTTTTTTTGTTGAAATATAAAGACTGCAGTCATACAGTGCCCGGTATCCTAAACCTAGTAATACCGATTTATAATTTTTTGCAAATTTGGAAAGGATACTTATACTTTCCACACACCACACCACATTAGCCTATATCAGTCCACAGCTGGACATAGGTTTCCCCTAATAAAGGGGGATATACCCATAATCCCCACGCTGGGCATGCGGGTTGGGGATCGCAGGGCACAGCTTCTCGCGCCACCGATGCTGCTGCCCGTCAGTGGCCAGGGGATTTAGCTGTGCCGATGTAGGCTGTGCTAAGCCGCAATCAGCCGGCCGCCAGAGCCCCGTTCGTACTTATACTTTATTGCACAATAAATGTAACAATTGATGGGCTTAACATGTTGCATGCTTTATCACTTATAAGAACGAGACATAATAGATATTCTATTGTGTCTGGAATCTCAGCAGATAAGAGATTGATGCAGCATTTTCTACCAACGAAATCTGTGGTTATAATAAAAGGTGAAACTACATTTCTTAAAATAACTTAACGAGTAAGACTTTGTTAAAAGAAGTCTATTAACCACGAAAGTTTTGGTTAGCTATTCAAATATACTGTAGACCTTTTAATTCCAGACTTTTGTATTTTTTCTAATTGGATGTTGCTTTTTGGTTGAATAAACATGTATTGAGACGACTAAACCAATCTAATTTAAAAGGACGGCGAGTCTAAAAGGGTAGAATCCTTACAACACAATTGACATAGCTAGCTTTTGTTAAAATATTATTCTAGATAAAAAAATAGGATGCTAAGAAAATATTTTTTAGTATGTTCGATATGTAAACGAAATACATAAAATAAGCTGGCCCGAACCACCTACGTAAAGAGACCGACGGAGATTTTTCTGTTCCCCTCGAGGCAGTTATTTTAATTAAATTATATATGAAAACCAGTTAGCGCTTTGGGCGAAAAACAATTATTTTCCTTCCTTTCATCCTCCTCTGAAAGGAAGAAAAAAAACTGTTTCAGGAAAAACATTTTTTCATTTGCTGACCCGTTGCCTCATTAGTTTCTTCATGCCTTAGTTTTTATGACCGCAAAGTTTCTCGCAAGGAGGCTTTGTGTCATGTCACAAAATTACACCATATAAACAAGGGTCGCTCTCATAAAAAAATACTCTTTCAATATGAGCTTAGGAAGTACTTGTGCTTACAAATTTTGTTGCTCATAATTTTGTTACCATGACCAATGTATTCATTGTTATAAGGACCTAGTTACCGTAGATATAATGGATATTTGTAAATAAATAGACGATAAGTTATTTGTAATACATAGGTACTTTTATCTGTAAATAGTGTTCTAATAAAATATTATTTAATTTACTCTTTTTATTTCCTTCATAGGCAACTTTTTATCTGAATCAGTAATCATATTTTGTATTTCATGTTTATCTTAGGTAATAATTGTAAAAATAGGCTAAGAATTTGCATGAAGTTTTGACACGTCTGTCAATAGACAAATAAGGTGAGATTAGATACGTGCGGCTTTGTGTGAGACGTGCCTAAAAGCCGAGAGTAGGGCTGCCAGAAATCCGAACAATCTTCAATAATCAATAACAACAATAAACGAATCTTGGTACCAAATATTCGACAAATTTTCAATGAGGTTGAGGTCTTAGGAACAGAATAGCTATAACATGTCATCTTACATTCTGATGAGCATTGTATGAATAATCTCAAACATCTGACAGCCCTTACCGCAAGCAAACATCAAACTACATATTTTAACTACGGTCATATTGGAAACTCTGAACCTACAACAAGAACAAATGAAACTACAACTGGAACAAAAGACGAAACTTTTAAATTGGTTTTATGCTTCTTTAGACCTTTTCACAATTTTGTTTTTAATCCACTTTTGCCACAAATTGATATATGTTTCCATTCATCCTCTAGGGAAATGAGGTAGCCAGTCTAGCCAGATGGATACCAGTAACTATCGGCATTTCAATCTAATTTAATTTAGATCACTATCTCAAGGAGCTATTTGTAGCACGCGATAAATTGAATTTCCATAGTGAAACTATGCACGTTATCGAATTTTAAAGAGAAAAACAATACAGATGCCTGTGCGATTTCAATAACATACCTGCACAATGCATGCTCGAATTCTACGAGCTTTCATCTCGCTTGCTATTGACGTACCTCCATCATGTTACGGGCACCATTGTGATAACGTGCCTGCCTACTATTGTGTAGCCTGATTCAGTGTTGACAACAAATGAACGTTGATGTTAGACATAGAGACATCGAACAATTATGACTGTTCGCCAATGAGTTACCTATACTTACATAATTTTATTTTCGGAAAGTTTTGAAGGGGAGTTGTGAAATGTTAGTTTAGAGACCCACGCGGGGCATGCGGGTTGGGCACCGGCTGGCCGACGCTGCTGGCCATCATTGGCCAGGGGATGTAGCTGCGCCGGTGTAATGGAAACGCACCCTAGCGTTTCCATTGAAGTGGAGTGGACCGGAGATGTATAAAATTGACCAATAGAATTGCGCGTACATGATGTTATACTGGTTTTAAAGCGATTTAATTTGTTGATTTCGCACATCTCTGTACGGCTCTGCTTTAATGGAAACGCACCCTTAGCTGGGCTATTTCGCAGTCTGCCGGCCGCCAGAGCCCCGTTTGATAGATAGTAGAGTGCACCACGGACATGTGAGGTTGGCTTTGATTCCGAAGATGAAGGTTGGAATCCCTATGGGGTCTCATTCTAAATGTTCTTTGAAATAAAGGGTTTTATAGAACCTATTCGACAAATACATTCCACTGAACAGAATAATCTCATCAGGCTTGATATCTTGTTAAACCAAAATATTTCAAGCCTGACGCCTGATCTAAGCTATCAAAGGCATACCTACTTGGTTACTTAACCTTGGATTGTAATGTAGATTACTCTACTTAGTACAGACTTACCGTGTAAGTACTAGGTTTGACGACCTCTGTGGCGCAGTGGGCGAAGGTCCGCCTGGGACGCAGAAGGTTGCGGGTTCGATTCCCGCCGCGGAACAAATGTTTGCATATTCTGCAGATATTTGTCTCGGGTCTGGGTGTTTTCTATGTATGATATGTATGCATTTACAAAAAAAAAGTATATAAGTAATTTATCAATCATGTGGTTCCCATAACACAAGCTCTGCTTACTTTGGGGCTACATGATGCTGTGTGATAGTCCAGCATTATTTATTATATTATTATTATTATATTATCTATCTATTATCTATATCGAGTTCATTTCACATTCACTTCAACCCAGTTCCAATGACAAAAGGAATTCATGAACTCTTACTCAATTTGAACCCACAGCAAAATGTACTACTCAGTACAACAAAAATCGTCTCGGTAAATGTAGTGTAGGGAGTCTTCCGGTGTGACTCCTGCTAGATGGAGTGACGATCTGCGAATGGCTGCTGCGAGAAGGTGGAGGCGTCTAGCTGAGGACAGGGCGCAATGGCGCTCATTGTGGGAGGCTTATGTCCAGCAGTTAACTGCGACAAGCTGATGATGATGATGATGATGAGTCAAAAACTCTTTATCAACTCCACCAATTTTACTAATTAATACCTCTTCCCCACCAATCAACAAAATTCCAATACTTTAGGATACCTATTATAAAATCAATCAAAAAAATCAGACCTTTCAAATTATAAGATTTTTATATATCCCAAAAATTTCGACTCAGGCGGGATTTGAACCCGCGACCTTCCCATCAATACCGGGACGCGCTAACCAATTGCGCTACCGAGTCAACTCCTCGCCTTGTCGAATTTTTTTTTTTTTTGACCCTCAAATTATTTTTCACATTATAGATTATATCATCCCATAAGTAATATAATAAGGTTAAGTCGGAAATATCATAAAATTTGATTACAAATGCAATAGGAAAGAAAAATACTCAGTAAGATTTTCATAATTCCAAGGTTTATTGACACCCCGATCCTTAAACACCTACCTAATGATGCCAATTCAATAAAGATAAAATTTATGTAACAGGAGACCAAGCGAGAAAAGCCTCAATTTTATATTAAAACAACCCGTCCCCATCTATCTTCAACACCATTTGCAATTGCTTAAATCAATAGAGATAAGGCTTATCGCTTATTTCGAATAGCGCCCTGCACACGTAAAGATCGGACCGCACATCGGGACTGCGTTCCAAACCGCAGTCCGATCTGTACGGTTTGGACTGCGGATCAAACTTTCGTGCCAATGGCGCGTAAAGATCGGACCGCGCATCTGGGCCTGATCTGATCACTGACGTGATGCGCGGTTAAAACTGTGAGATTTGCCTTCGCGTCGACATGCCAGATCGGACTGTCAGCCCCGCGCCTCTATACATACGTTTCGGAATGCGGATTGGAATGTCGCGTGCGGTTTCCCGCGGTCCGAACTTTACAGGTGCAGGGCGCTATCTATACGGTTAAAACTATTAACAATCTCGCATAAAACATTTTTGATAGTGGGTCCTATTCATAACGTTCAGGTTCAAATTAGAACAGTGGGAAGGTATGTAAAAAAAATACACAAGTTCTTTTTGCGGTGGTTAATTAGCAACTAAAGTTCAAAACAATCAACGAATCGGACATAATCGCCCGCCAAAAGCAATTAATAGACTATATAACCTTTTATAAAAAGAAAATGAGTGATGTGATATGAAGAGCATATGAGTTTGCGCGGATTATACTATTCTGGAAGCTATTGGTACATCCATATCATTGGCTACCTGCAGCTCGACTTGCGTGTTAATCGCACCATCAGGACTACCATTCAATGGTTCCCCGTGCGAGAACCCTTTGAATTTTGTTAGATAAATACGTTTTAGGACCACGTCTCTGTAAAGTTGAATCATTCGAGGAACGCGTTCTCTCTCATCTGTTAGCGAGCGCTTTATAGTTTGACATAGTACTAAATGGTATAGGTACATCTTATTGCAGGTGACTGTACTTACTTTACGCTCTATTTATAATAATAAATGCTGGCCACTATCACACAGCATCATGTAACCAACATAGATAAACTACATAGATGATTTTTGTAGATAAATATATATTATACATAGATAACACCCAGACCCGAAACGAATATTTGCAGAACGTACAAACATACTTCCCGTAGCGAGAATCGAACCCGCAACCTTATGCGTCTCAGGCGAGCCTTCGCCCACTGTACCACAGAGGTCGTCAATCTATCAAATATATAGTTTGAAAATGGATCGCGTCATCATACATTCGAATTTCATTAAACAGCTGTTAAAATTAATATGCGATGACGTACATATTAGAAAACTTTTAAAATGTAATTAATTTTTCTCAAACTTGCTTGGAAATTAGAGCATTATTTTGACGAAGGTTGTCAAAATAATGCTCTAATTTCGAGATAAATCGAAATTGCTGTACCGGCTCAATACTTGCGAGCAGCGGCCGGCAAAAGTTGTATGAAAATTCATATATGTCGTGTTTAGCGGCCAAATAAATTACTATGAAAACTCATATCTGTCGTGTTATTTAAAAATGGAACAATCGTTTACTCCGAAACATGGCAACCAAGGAGGTAACTAATCAAAGGGTTCATTTAAATTTCGAACTGGCTTGCAAATGCTGTTTATTGAAAAATGTACAAGTTCTGTCTAGGAACTATTTTGTTTTAATTTCCACGCATTATTTGAGAAAAGTACTATACAAGCCTTGGCCACAACTAGGCATTGATGGACTCACGTATGTCCACGTATGTTTACACGTTCGTCCATCAATGCCTCTTTTGCTGGACTCTGCAGTAATGTACTATTATTTCACGAAGACTTCACGTTAGGTTTTTGCACACAAAAACACTTATCTGTATACTCCACTACTACAACCAAAGTCAAACGGTCTTCGTGAGGTAGAACAGCTAAACTGGCTTATAGGTATCTGACAAGTATAATGAAAAACAACCACAGTTTCCTGAAACTCTGGACTCTCAGTACAAAGGTCCTTGCAACAAAGAAGGGTTCTAGCCAACGACATGTAAAATAGTACACGGCTCATAGCGCAGTACCTAATGCACCGTGAACTCTCCTGTTTTCAACTTAGTTTGAGTCCTTCGGCGTCGTTACTAGAGCTCTGACTCTAGATTAAGATCCTACGAGACTTCTAGATGCATTTACATATTTATCGTAATTTTAGAAATAAGTAAAAAAGGAATAAACATTTTTAACCCATGTATTTTAAAAAGTATATTGGTTAGTTTTAATAGGGACTTTAACGCTTTGAATGAAACACATTTGCTCTGCATACCAGGCCAGAATTCACCAGGATAAAAAATTCAAAGTTGTTTTCGAGCTGTTTTTTTTTTAAATCATGTTCTTAAAAAAATATTCTTGCGTTTGTAACATCAAATTCACTCGTTAAAGCTTAATTCAGCAAGTTTCATGAAAAACTCTTTTGTAGCTCTTGAATTGGATAGCCTGCGGGATGTTCTGATTAACTTTAGCGACTGCTTTTCGTGACTTTCATTGCAAACACAATGTCCCCCGAGTCTCCTTATTAAGGATATTGTTATTGCTTAAGATTTAAAGTAATCAACCATTTTTGAAGATTTTCAATAGATTTACTATATAAGTTGAACAAGTCTACAATCATATCAACTAAGAATAATTTTATTTGACCGCTGATATTCCTTATTAACCGATGAAAAAGATGTTGTATTTACCTATTACCCGAGGCTTCGCTAGCGTGCTGGTTCCGGGATAATAGTCCTCAAAAACTATGTATACACAACACACACACACACACTAAATTTCGCGATAGTGTGATGATAAAAGACACAGATTTGAGTTAGAGACTGCTCACTACTCAAGTCTTTGTCTTTAGTGTCTCCTAATTGTCAATCCTAATCATGTTTTATATGAATTAGACTATGTCTAGTTTACATTATGTTCCAATGTTTTATTCATCAAAAATTACCTCTAAAATACTCATTTCATTATCAACTATTGTTTGCTCTACTACCTCATCCTATTAGAAATCCCTATATTCCACCAGTTTAGAAGAATAGAAATCACTACTTGTAAAAGACTTAAGGACCTAACTACCGCAATACCTACTGACAACAGTAGGGTGATATCTAATATTTCATCCTGACGTATGGTAACCGTATCGAAATATTTTGGCCAATGACAAAGCGTTATATTGAATCATAAGCTTCTCATTGGCCATAATTTTACGTCATGAATACTTTTTCGCTAATCTTTGTGATTGAGCTTCAGTAGAAGCATAGCGCCAAGACGCACTAATTGCTTGGCTGCTTCCACTGAAAAACTGTTAATTAAAGACATTTTTGCGCCGCTAATGGCCGCGCCGACCGTTTCATTAGGGCCGTTTGCACCTGACACCGAAACATCATTTACATTTTAACATTTCTCACGTACCTTTGTGATCAGTAGGAATCTTTAAGTACTAGCCCAGTGTGCTCGCATATGCATCACTGAAATCATCAGTTCTATAAAAAACCAACTGCCGTGCGTAATAGCAAAAGCTCAAAAACGGCTTGACCTATATTAATTTCTTTTTTTTTCAAAGATGGTTTAGAAAAAAATAAAATTAGGAATAAAACAGCTGTGAAACTGAAAATCCACTTTGGTAGTTTTTGTATGGGATTTTTGTATGAACTCTAGAGTTTGAATCGGAGAATGCCTGTTTGGTTACTTTTAAATCAAATACGTAAATCCATATGTTTTACGAATTTATTCAATGAGAACTATTTAGTAGTCAGTTATCTGAAACTTCATAATAAATGAATACCCAATCTTTCTTGAAAGCATGTAACTTCATCTTCATCAGTATCATCAGCAGGCTAAATAGAGTAAGAGACAAAATGGGCCAACGCGTATTTAATGTTCTTCCTTCCTTCTGCGTATGAGCTATTTGCCAACTATGGTATTGAAGTTTTTAGGCCACCTGAAGGCCTCTGAAATGGGGTCGCGACTGAAAAAGCCGGGACTAACCTCGCAACGCTCAGATCCAAATGCTACAAAACAGTCACCCATCCAAGTAGTTACTGGGCGGGTGATTTGTTAAGAACACCTGTGCTGAAAACAGCTTCTATTGGTGGGCCTTGCGCACTAGGTACATGCGCGAGGGCAGCAGGATACATTTTTTTATACTTACGAAATAAGTAATTCACACTTAGTTAAGCTAATAAATATCTTGTATTCCTATTCTTGAAACGCTAATGTACTTAGAAACAATTAAAACAAGCCACTCACCGGAAAATACTTCGTTATCGGAGTAGAGGCGAACACAGAATTCTGTTAATTAAAGCCATTTTTTCGGTACCTAATAATGGCAGCGCCAATTCTTTCTTTCATTACCGGAATCGATCTCGTTGCATCCGACTCGAGCGGTGAAATAATCGTAGGTAAGCCACCTTTTCAATTTATTTCTTCCACCTGAGAGAATAATTTATTACTGTTCATAATAACTTTAAAAACTTAGACCTTAGCTTTGATATCTTGATTTGATATGTATCTAGATGATTTATACGACGGTAATTGGTTTATTACACACTGATCGGGATGCTTTAGTGCCTGGGAAATGGTGAAATGGAGTAGGCTTTCTCAGCACCTATACCAGCTTTTCAATAATGGGCCTAATTCACAGGAAAGACGTGGTCGAGCTGACGATAATTTATACGGACGGTAATTGATTTTTTTACAGGCATGTTTTAGTGCCCGGAACATGGTGACATGGAGTACCTTTTTCAATACCCATACCACCCACACCTGTCAGTGTAGTGGGCGTTACTCTCTGAAATGACATGGTCGAGCTGACTAAGCTGTGAGTTTCCTCTGTAAGTTTTTCGTCACCGTTTTTGAGCACGTACTACTTACTGATGCGCATATGGTGAACGGCTGAGTCTCGAACCTCTAGAATGGAAGTCAGGGTTCATCCCACTAAACCACTATGGTTCTAAATGTTTATAATAACTAGTTAGATTAAGCTACCAACCAGCTAAAAACAACTATGACTGTACATGTGTGTTCAGGTTTTAGTTCTAAAATTGATATTTTTGTTGATTATATACACGGTCAGAAAAAATTGCTTATCAGTTCTTTAATTTAACTTTAAATATTCTTTTTTAATATTTTTGTTAAACAATTTCTTTTTGAAACCCATTTAATTCCTTGCCCTTAATGGGCCTAAGCGGAGAGCGATTTGCCTTTCATGTATTAAAATGGATTTTGGGGGAGACCTTAGCCCAGCTGTGGGTTGATGCAGGTTGATTAAAAAACAGTATACGTTAATATATGATAGAAACTTACCTCGGGACGATTTTGTATTACTTTACTCTCCCTATAAGGGTATACAAAATTAGCTGTCTGAATCAATCTTTTTTTGATGTTATACCAATAAAATAATATTATTTAGATACTTTTTTGGTTTACTTGAAGATGGAACAGGCACACAATATGTACTATCCGTTGGATTTCGTTTCCTGTTAAGGCAGGTATTTATTTTTGATGTAATTTGATATCCCCGTCTCATATTAGATTTACGAGTAAGGAGAAATATAGTATTACTTATACTTATTATTTATCCTGTGGGGGGGTGTAAGGGGTTTCGACCTCCGTCTTTAGGACCCAAGCCAACTTCACCGGCAGGGCGTGCACCCTGCTAACTAACAAACGATAATCTGGCGGTCGGCGGATTGAGGCATAGTCTTACACTGGCACAGGTAAATTCCCTGACCACCGACGGGCAGCAACGTTGGCGGTGCGAGAAACTGTGCTGTGCTTTCCTCAACCCGCATAGCCTGCGTGGGGATTATGATGGGCATATAATCAACCTCCTTATTAGGGGAGTCCTAATAATGTATAACGCTTTGATTGCTGAAAACACAACTGGGCTGCTGGAGCCGGTCGCCCTCGGTCGGACTGGCTTCGTCGGTTAAATTAGGCTAGTGGTGGAGGTAGTGGGTGGTATAATGAAAATTATCGATTATCTACCACTAGTACTAATGCTGGTTGCTAAGCCTGGTGCTAACTCCAGTTTGATAGTCAAAATGCTCGTAGTAATTCACTTTTATTTCGCCGTTTGTAAATGGAAAAAATATGATAACTTACGAGGTGAGATCGTGTCAAACTTGACCAATAAATTACGGAAAGCGAGTCACGTACGACCTCGGATCAAACATGATTCATTCGACGTGCCATACAAATATATTGAATCGCAACAATATTATCCACGGACTGCTAACCCGAACATGAAACAAATATTATTTGATAGAGTTCTCTGAAGCATAAAGTAAAACAGGGGTTCAAACTGTTTCAAAAAGGAAACAAAATAAATCGAAGACAACAAAAATACCTACAAAAGTACCATTTCGAGAGGTTACGAGCTCCGGGATTCATTTGCGTCGAGTGACTGGAGGTTGCGGAAGTATATAGTCGAGCTTTACAGAGCTTTTAAGTTCAAACAAACATCGTTCAAAGATGAGAAAAATAATACTATTTTCTAATAATTTTTGACAAATATTCTTGTTATATTCGTTAAGTAGCGTACAATTTGTAGATGCTTGAAAATAATTAGCTAAACAAAAGGAATCTCTTCCGCGTATAATGATATAAGGTCTACTTATCTATTGTTCATGTCTTTTCATCATGAAGTTCTTTTAACACTTTTGCTGATGTTTTCAGATCTTAAAGTGACATTATACACTAGCACTGACTAGAACGTTGAGTGTGTGAATGCCTTGGACATTTACGCTCCATACCCGAGGAGGCGCAATAGCTGTATTGAGAGTTATGTTTTCAGCACTCAAAACGTTAACATGTTGACTGCTGGCCTGGGGGTGTAACGAGTCACTGATGCTGCACACGAACGCTTGTGTTGTGCAGCACTCAAAACGTTAACATGTTAACTGCTGGCCTCGGGGTGTGACGAGCCAGTGATGCTGCACACGAACGCTTGCGTTATTCAGCACTCAAGGTTTTAATAATCCTAAGGAGAATATTGAGCTTTATTGGTTTTTTATTGAAATTACGTACCTAAGTACCTATATATACTTGTTACAGGTAAATGTTGTACATTGCTCTACGACGTAGAGCTTACGTAGTATCTGTGCCTCCACTACCTATAATCCTTTCCGTACACCATAAACTGATATTAGTGAATGTTGCTCTTATCCTGATCGAAATATAAAAACGAATTACTGTCCATAACGAAAAATAGGTACGGGTAAAATTACCTGCAATAGCCAACGGTAAAATGTATCGAATTCGTTCTTAAATAAACATTAATTTCATTCTCAACATTTATGAGACGTTGGTGAGCTTTATGACCGGTATTTTATAGCTCGTGATTTAAGCGAAGCACGATGATCGTGGGTCTGACATGAATATGTTGGTTAAATCGACATAATTATATTGTAACAATTTTATCTCGATACCTAGATGGTTCTACAGTAGCTGAGCTATTTGGTTAGTCTTTGAGATGAAAAATCGTGAAGGGTTACCTACTAGGTAAGTATTATACACGAATATTCATTAAAACCCCAAAATTCACATTTAATTAAACTTCTGGAGCTCAAAACTTTATACCCCTGATTTTGACAACCGTCTCTCCAGCGCCCAATACAAACACAGACTTTTGAATTCTAAAGTACTTATTACAACTTTGGTCAACTTTTCTTACCTCCCTCATAAAGCAAATGATTAGGTTTTGCCGCGATGACTGAGAAATTTGTAAACTAATCCAGGTCAACCCCCTTGAAGTTACGAAGAACAAACTCCAGTGTGAACATGTGGTATGGGTGGTATGTGGAGAGAAGCGTTTATCTGTTTACCCTCACAAGGGACTATTCTAACACCTGTTTAATTAAACTTATTCGGCAATAGAAAACATAGGGATGAGAGAATTTAAATACGTTAGATTTTGGGGTAGAACGAACTATAAAAAACAAAGCATTATTGGCTAAAGACCCCAAGCCCGAAGCAGTGCATGTACGTAGCAGTGTGTGTACTAATTTTCGTTGAGTTATAGCCTATATTTTCAACCCTATTTCTATGCGGTATCAGTGGTTTGTACCCAATAGAAGTGCTTTAATAATTAATAGTTTCGGCCCGAGAGACTGAAAGCCCCCAAATGTATTCTAGCAACTCGAATCAGATATTTAGATCCGATAAGCTTACATTCGCACAGAGAACTGAGAGAGAATAGGCAATAGTGCTACACTGCTACGATCAAATCAAACGGAACTCCTGAAACGATTTTAAAACAGATTTATGACCAACATGGGTTTTATAGAGCAAAAATTGAATTCCTGTTGATGAATAGGATAAGTGGCTATATTCCTACCATATACAAAGTAAGTAGAAGTAAAAGGTAAGGTAGTAAGTTATGATACCTATTTCAATTCCTTAAGACCACAGATTTTTCACAAACACCTAACGTAGTCTTTTTTTAAATCTGTACTTATTTGCTTTTCTTACGTGATTTAATCGAGAATCGTCTAGCTAGACAAACCTAGCATAGGTTTTAAGATATAACAAACCAGAGATTGTTAAAAGTTAAGGTATCCAATAAATAAATATCTATCAATCCATCTCTATCTACAATCTTAGATTAGATAAGAAAATATTGTTCACGAAACGCTGAATTAACAGCCGTCGCAATCTGTAAAACAATCCAGCGCTGGTTGAAGATCCTGTATCTTAGACCGTAATAATTTACGACCCGCCCTTATAAAGTGAAAACAGAACGACCGTCCGCCACAGAATATGCTTTAGATTCTATGGTAGATCTACCTATTGGCTAAGGGAGAGTGGCCTCCGTTTTCAACGAATTTCTGTAATTAGCAAGATTAATGGTAAGCTGCCAGTGAGGCTGTCGAGTTTAAATCGGGTATTTCAAGTTTGCTGTGGATATTTTATTTCAGTTGGGTAATTTTAAGGAAATTCTGAATTATAGCTATCTGTCTCTCCCTCAGTTATTTCAAGCTTTTGCTGGACAAGTCTAATTTGATTCCCTACCTCTATTTTTGCTCTACTAGGTAGTGGTTACCTACCTTTATCGAAAACTATTTTTATTTACCACTGTCGGCCCGTATCATGAATCATGTTTATATCATCATCATCTACCTATAGCAGTCCACTGCTGGACGAAGGTCTCTCCCAATCCGGGCCAATACATACAAGAGTAGTAATCTGAGCTGAGATTACTAAAAACTAGAGATTACCTCTAAACTCAAACAAACAGTAGGCACCTTCTAGTACAGATTTTTGACAGTTCAGTTTTTTGAAGTACTTGAATTGATAATACGTAACTTTCAAGTAGAAATAGGTAAATTCACTGGTACATCTACATCTACATTAATATTATAAAGAGGTAAAATTTGTATTTTTGTGTGTGTGTATGTCTGTAATGAATAAACTCAAAAACTACTGTGCCGATTACAAAAATTATTTCACCATTGGAAAGCTACATTCACTCTGAGTAACATAGTCTATATTTATTGATAGAAAAGATTAGAGATCCTTACTAAAACTTAAGTAACGTAACCCAAGGTGTAAAAAGTGTCTTAAGCCATGCGAAGCCGGGACGTGCCGCTAGTATTGTATAAATGTGTTGGCTTGTCGGACGTCGGTAGAACCTTACGAAGGCTAATGCTTTGCATGCACGCCAGCAATTGTATTACCGAGCGCCAGAAACAAACAATGCAAGCAAATAACCGAATTTGTTACTGTGACCGTGCGACAGTAGAGGACTATTCATTGGTTCCTTTAATAAAGGAGCATTCGTGAGCAGACAGACATCCGTCTGATTATCTCTAATAATAAAGTAAACTGCCTGCTTGATAATCTCAGGTCCTCTTTCTCCATCCTCAAGTAAAATGCTGTTAGTTACTTCCTAAGTAACTTTAATTATCAAGTTAAAGTTTTGAGTATCTTGTATCGGTTTCATCAACGAAATCGATGTACTCACAGGTTAAGCGGATAACTCCATTCAAAAGTTTACTAATACTATGTCAAAGTCTAATATACTATCTATTAACTTATGTCAGTGCAGATGTCACCGCTTTTTTGGTAATGTCATAAAAACTGTAGTGTCATTTTACTCCTGAAGTAAGCACGCCAGATTTATACTTGATACTGGCGAAATTGTCCCGGAAAACTATCCCAGAAGCCATTTAATAGTGAAGTTAAGTGATGATCCTAGTAATTTATAGGTCAGATAAACCATGATATGAGTAGTGCTGAACTCAAACGTTGTGAAATGCGATCTAGAAGTTACACATGACTTTAGTTGGTAATTAACCTACTCGGATCATAGTGAAAGAGGACATACAAAAGTTAACTGATGGATATTAAGAATATTTGTAACTACATCCTAAGATTAGGCTATAATTATCTAAACTTTCTCAAGAAAGCGGATACGGAAAAACAGCGACTAGTCTTAGCTTTTTAGCTCCAGTCTATATTGAGGAGTCACGTAACCCAATATCTTATTCATGCGTTCTTTTCGTGTGAACTGTGAAGTTCGTAAGGCCGAAACCGTTAATAAAATATTCGTTTCACTGCCACATGGAAACATTGAAGTTTTATCACCTTATACGAAGCCGTATTACATAGTAAGTAACTTAGTCTTGGTTTTTAATATCAATAATGTAATTGCCTACCAAAACTTTGCAAAATACTATACTAGTTTTTAACCTAACACAAACAATAAGCCGGCTTTTGACTATGTGATTATATATTACCTCTTGAGATATAATATTTTATTGCTCGTCATACAATTTGTACGAGACCGTTTACACTGTGCTATAATATATATTAGATCTCAAACTATAAATATTTTTTCGAGCGTATATTTTACCTCACGTCCCAGGACACCACGCCTCCGCCTCCCCATGTGTTTTGAATTTTTGTTTGAAATATATATCTAACAATGTGAATAGCAATAGCGGGATGTAATATATATTAAATCCAGTAGTAAAAAGCCGGATTTACCCCCTTGAGTTACGAGTTCTATTTATACTTGGTTCAGGTAATTCGGTGATTCAGTCGGGCCTTATGCGAGCCAAGTTAATGCAAAATATATGATATTTTTAATCAACAAAGAAAGTATTAATCATTTAATTTTGGCCAATCATGGTTATACCGACTTACTATTTAATACCACTGTGTGTAACAATACATGTTTCGCAAATTAAAAAATCTGAATCTAAATATGATTGTTTTTCTTTTAACAAATATTATATCATTACCATGGTTAAGTGCGAATATTTCCTTGTAATCGATAGTCGTAAAAAATACCTAGGCCATGAATGACTCAATGTTATTACTTACATTCAGCAGACATTTTATGATGCTGACAGAGGTGCCGCTGAAAACAGTTATTGAACAGTAGTAGGTAGGTATAGTTCAGTGATAATATGATACTTTATCGGATTTTTTAGCATTAACTTTTTCATAAGTTCAAAAAACTACTTGAAGTATAAAAAATATATTTACACGTAGAGCTAAGTAACTATGTACTCCTTACGTTCACCTATAGTAAATTGGCAATTGGTCAGAGGTTGTCGAATATCATAATCCTAACTGATATTAGACATTCGAGAGTGTGTGTATTTGTTATCCTACTTACTAATATTATAAATGCGAAAGTTTGTGACTATAGATGAATGTTTGTTACTCTTTCACGCAAAAACTACTGAACGGATTTGAAACTTGGAATATACATATTTTGTGACCTTGATTAACACATAGGCTACTTTTTTATCCCGATACCACGCGAGTGAAGCCGCGGGTGGAAGCTATCATATAAAAAAAAACAAATATGAGTACTATATATTTTTTTGTTTGTAACGCTTTCACGCCTTAACTATTCAACCGATCATAATGAAATTTTGCATACACTTTATGAAGGGTATGGAAATTAATATAGGGTATAGGAAATAAAAACCAGATTTCATCCAGAAAAAAGTTTATGAAGAGTAGAAAAATTACTTTAACGCCGGGCGGAGACAAGTATAACATTCTGTCATTCTTGGAATATAGCAAAACCACAAATAAGTAAATAGGCTAGCTAGATTTACTCACCTTTAAAACACCAAAGACAAGTTTTATTAAAATATATGTCAGAGCTTATACCTAGTTGGTAGCAATTCGTCAGATGCACAAGAAACAGTGCACACTCAAACGAGCCTCTGATCCGGATGTACGAAACTAAGCGGCTTACAAACCCAGAACTCCTCGTTGAATTGTGAACCATTTATTAGATTAATTACCAAGTTGTTAGTAATTTCTGCTTGTTTGTTTTGAATTAGTGTTAATATTAACCTACGACGTTAGTTTGGATTGCATTATAGTGCGGCCTAAGGAGGCTCGATCACAAATACCTGCTAGCGAAAAAGTCTTCGTAGACGTAAAATTTTGGCCAATTTAAAAGCGTAGATTCATAATAAAGCTTTGTCACCACCACCACCACCACACCAGCCTATATCAGTCCACTGCTGGACATAGACCTCCCCTAATAAAGGGGGATATACCCATAATCCCCACGCTGGGCATGCGGGTTGGGGATCGCAGGGCACAGCTTCTCGCACCACCGACGCTGCTGCCCGTCGGTGGCCAGGGAATTTAGATGTGCCGATGTAGGCTGTGCTATGCAGCAATCAGCTTTGTCAATGGCCCAATTTTTCGTTACGCTTACGACATGTCAGGTTGAAATAATCGCGATCACCCTACAGATTGGTAACAAAAAGATATTCAGGTGATTTTTTTCTTTTTTCATTCTCAAATACTGACGCAAAATTAAAGAATTTTACATTTTGGTCTTATCACATACACCTAAAAGTATACTAAACAGACAAAGACATAGACATCAAAATATTTTGTAAATTATATTTTGTAGCATAGACTTCAATTTATTTTGAAGTAAATAAATTGACGTTTAATTCTATGATGTTATTACACAGCCCCAAACTAAACAGAGCTTGTATTATAGGGAACCACATGACTGATATATATTTTTTTTGTAATTCATACACATTCTATATAGAAAACACAACACGAGACAAATATTTGCCAAAATTGAGCCAGCAACCTTTTGCATCTGTGGCCTCACTACACCACAGAGGTAATCAATCACTTTGCTGCCTTTAAAATCACTGTGTACATCTTCAACGAGCCTTAGGCCCCTAACCAATATCATGAAATCCAAAAAGCCATTGAGCCTAATTTCCGACTTTTCTCATGCAAAACAGTCTCCAACAAAAAGCTGTGCCAGTAAACAGGCTCGCGATAAAAGCGCCTAATGATTTCGTACTCTCAATGCAATTTTCCAGTAAAACAAAAACAAAGGACATCACCAGAATTACAAACAGACGGACGATCCCCTCGTCAGACAAACTGCTGCCATAGACAAGTGGCTGTGGACAAAATGCAGCGATAGAAGTAACTATGAACTAACCTTTGATGACGCACTCAGTACTAAGTAGGTATCAGAACCTACCGACAAAACTGATTTACGTAAGTTCTAAAAAGAACAAAAAGTTCAGATTGACCATAATTAAATAGAAATTTTTTCTATGTTACATAGTTAAGTTTTATCACAAGATTGCGACAAGATGGATTCGAAGGGTAGTGCCGTCTACCGTAACACAGGTTATTCCTAGCGTGGTCTACGACACACCATTAAAAGTATGCAAACCTACTCACAATCAACAACGTGTGTGAGTACTTCGATACTCGTATCTAATGGTCATTATAGTAAACTAGAAATAGTGTGAGCAAATATTGTTTTCACCTAAGTAATAATTATTGCATCTTCTTCAAATAAGTTCAAGTAACTACTACCTAAGTAGTGTAAGTATTTACCCATCTGCCTTTATGTGTAATAGATGTTTGGTAGATACCTATGAATAAATTATTCTTAATTTTATTTCTCTCTCTATATTAGATTATCTCCACAGACCTCGCAAACACGACGCTTTGTCGTCGCGCTTAGTCACGAGCGTCTGTCATATCTTGCTGTCGCGATTGTCGCCGTGTGTGTGGAGCTTTGAACAAAATGTATGAAAATTGTCCCCCGCAGCTTGTCGTAGCATCTAATCGCTGAAGTTTGTCGTCCAATGTGCGCAGACTGTAAATGTTAACGCCCATCGAACACCAAAAGATTATTTATACCGTAAGAGCTAACTTTTCATCCAGTGCATGGACACTTTTCTAGAGAAACTTCATTATACATTCACAACGGCTCACTGCCAACAGATTTACCTTACCAACCCTAAAGTAGAGTTTAAGCTAAATAAAACTTTAAGCAGCGTTAGTTTAAAAAGTTTTAATGATATTTCAACCATTGTTGGTCGGCGTTTAGCGGTGCTTAGTTCGTTTAGAAACTTTTTTCTTCTACCCGTGGCTTCGCTCGCATGCTACATATAAAAGTAGCCTAAGTATTAATACAGGTGACAAACGACAGCCAGGCCAGATAAAATGACAATCTGCGAAAGGTAGTAGCTGCGTCGAGCTGAGGATAGGGCGCAACGGCCTCATTAGGAGAGGCCTATGTCCAGCAGTGGACTGCAGGCTGATAATGATGATGATTACAAACTATGTATCTATATGCCAAGATCCGTTCTGCCTTTATGAAGTGAAGTGGAAACAAACATACCAACACACAAACTTTCGCATTTACATGTCAAACCTCACTCTAGCTCGCACTATTCAACATTTTTGAAGATATGAAATCACTGAATGTAGTTATGCAAAATAGCAAACCTTCACGGCCTTCTTGCTGAACCTTTGTATTATTATTTTCTAGGCCGTGAAGGTCTACATTCAGTGATTTTATATCTTCAAAAATGTTGAATAGTGCGAGCGAGAGGGAGATTTGACATGTATCGTCGCCTTAATATGGTGTGATCAAACTGCAGCAGATGTTCTATGACGGGTCATAAGCAGCAAGGCGCCGCCAGCGTGCTCTTGAGGAGCGCTTTTGCGCTACAAAATTGAAATTTGATAAATGCTACCAATTTTTCATAGATCACGTGATTTTCGCTGCTACTGCACTTTCAGAGGCTTGATCTAGCGAAAAAGCATTCGCATCGTAGACGTAAAATTTTGGCCAATTAAATAACGTAGATTCAAAATAACGCTTTGTCATTGGCCAAAATATTGTGTTACGCTTACGATACGTCACGTTGAAATATTAACGACTGTCAACGATTATTATAGCAGTAGTACCTAGTAGAGTTCTTTGTGAAGGGCTCGCCTGAGGAAGTTCTACTACCATGTATATTTCTGCCGTGAAGCAACATTGCTGTTTCGGTTTGAAGGAGAAATTACAAGCTTATCTGGCAGGCTAGCTTACCTTCATACCTCAAGTAGATGGACGAAGGGCTTAGCATGGCAAGCCACGTTCTAAACATGCGGGATTTATGATGAAATATTTTGTTATTGGCAATCGTTACCACTTAACATCCGGTGGGTCATATGGTTGTCCTATTTTCAAGTAAAAAAAGGTGCCAGGCAAAGTCACTGCACTAACTTACTACACTGTACACTGTGCACTGTAGTAACTTAAACAATACATTCACGCTAAAACTTTGTGATTGAAATTTACCAAATGGTTAGCCCAGGGTAGGTAGAAGAAGCATCGGAAGGCAAGAGCCCTAACTCTCAGGAATAGATATTAATGTCACATTAGGAGAGATCATTCAAAAATGTATCAAAATTTGACAGTTCTCGCAACATATGTATGTCGGATGTAACATTACCGTCACTCTACATTTATGAGATTTTTTATTTTGTTAAGAGTCATTGTAAATTATTCAAAAAAGCATGTGATGTAAACCCTAGGCTATGTAGACTTGACTAAAGACCCATGTAGACTTGTCATAAACGGAAATCCAAAATCAGACAAGTATGGGAAAAGCTGCCTGGCTATGTGTGTGAAGATTTATAATAAAATGCCAAGAGAAATTAGTAGCTTTCCCAATTTAAATATGTTTAAAAATAAATTATATAAATGGTTAAATGATATGCATTTTTATGATATAAAAGATTTTTCTGATTTTATGAACAACAAGTGCATGTAAATGAATTTAAATTATGTAAGTCAGTAAGCTTTTTGTATATGATGTGTATGCCATGAAACTGGCAAAACAAGCGCACGCTTTAAAAACTCATCTTTATACCATGTTTTATGCAAATAAAATTAGGATTATATGAATAATATCTACTCCTAAGAATTAGGGTCAAGTAGCGAGATGGGTCGACATAGCACGCGTCGCGGGGAGTTCGTGGATGCGACTAACACAAGACCGTGGTGGGTGGCAGAAACTTCGGCGAGACCTAAATCCAGCAGTGGCTGTAGTAGGGATGTGTTAGTCGGTATATCAAACAATTAATCCTACTTAGGTACTTACTAACTGAAAGGTGTGCGAGGTGATAATAGTTTGGAAGCCAAACGTGATATTAGTTTAGGATCCTGTGCAAACTCTTGCCCGAACTTAAACAAAGGGAGATATCACTTATGTTTTGTAAAGCTTGCGTTTAGCAGGTTCTATATCTACCGCAAGTTTATTAGCATAGTGTGCGATTCATCAAACTTGGTCCATGGTGAAATAGTGCTACCCACTAAGTAGATTGGTTCTATCTAAACTTGATACTAATTTTTAGTCAAATAATATAAAAGAGTTTACTATACATAAATGTCCACTTTTCATATTTTGGATAACAAACTTGGTTGACCAATTTCAGTCATATTTCGAGTTCGCTCCAGAACTTTTTCAATATTCCGTCATTAAAAGTTTTTGCCTACCTCATTTTCCTAACCAATGTTTGCTCATATTTTACGGAAACTCAAGGGCAACTGTACAAAAGTAATGCCTACAGTGTAATGAGTGATAGACCCGTGATTAATGTTGTTGTAACTTGAATCATTAAATTTTAACTGTCCCCATATAAGCGAAAGCTGTATGTCGTGATGATAGATGACAAAACGATTGTTCATAGAGGAACAAATAATTAAATTGATGCTAGACATCATGCTAAAACTTAAATGGTCTTTCGTAATGATCAAAGATACTTTATTCATTTATAAGGTTACTGTATGTTTTCCGAAAAAACGAAAGTAAAAAAATAAAATCACCACACAACATCATCTAGCCTCAAACTAAGCAAAGTTTATAACACCTAAGTGAACCACATCGCATAAACGTGAAATAACGTGATAATAAATAGCCGTAGACATATTGTATTTATTCTATTGCAGCCAGAATTAAAGTTTATATTCTTCTTCTTCCCTCTTCCAATTTCATTCGAGGTCGGGCCTCCTATTATTTCTGCGCCAGGAAGCTCTGTCCTGGGTTGTCGTAGATGTGACGTTTAGGGCTTTTATTTAAGTCTTTCTCGACATTGGATCACCATGTAGACGGCGGTCTTCTTCTGCCTCGGGGTTTTGTTGAGATATTTATGACTGTTTTGACGGAGTTCATCTTCTTCTCTACGAATTATGTGGCCATACCATCGTAGCCTACTTTCTGTTAACTTTTCAGATACTGGGACTACTTTGAATGATCCCCAGACCTGCTCATTGCGAATTCTGTCTAGACGTGTTACACCACCTGCCCAGCGTTCCATTTTCATTTCTGCTGTGTTAAGTTTTACTTCCTTAACGCTTCTTAAATTTAGCCATTGCTTAATGTTATTCCTGTCACTGTTGTTCAATATCCAACAGTAAGAGATAGCAATAATTTAAGCATCATTTATCTTTTGACAGATTTTTATAAGTAAGGCCCGGCCCAGAAATCATATTATTATTATTAAATACATTTTTTTAAACACATATTTATTCAGAATCGATCCCGCGACCTTCTGAGTCTCAGGTGAGTCCCACCGCGCCACAGCGGTCATCAAACATATGAAATAAACCTCCTCACACTAGCAACGATGTATCGTCACAAGACGTTGGTCATGACACACGACAGCGTACATTTGCTCCTGTCATATCGGTCAGACAGACGATGGTAGCGTTCATAATGTGAACAAGCTCTAAAGCGCAGTCAAAGAAGATAATTATTCCCTGATCGTTTTGTTATAGCGACCACAAAACATGACTTGACTATACACCGTATGACGAAACTCGCAAAACTGAATTTATAATCAGAAGCTATTGAATAGTACATTACTGCAGCGACCAGCAAAAGAGGCATTGATCGAGCCAAAGCCGATGCACACATACGTAAGTCCATCAATTTTATTTAAAATATCGTGAAAATAATATTCCGATAAAAAAGGGTCATACCTAAGCACATTGATCAACGTCATCCGTTCGAGTAGCAAATGGGAATTAGCCTAAGTAGGTCACACTTTAAAGAGAATGAGATTGTGACTGTCCAGTAGTAATTTTTCACTGCAATGCACAAGCCTGAGAGGATGCCGATAAGAACACTCGCTCATTTAATGGTATATTGGCTGTGTATGGTATCAATAAATTTATCGTCTAGCCTGAGCCTATTTTTCAAGCGTATGAAATAGAACAACTATAGGTACCTACATTATTTAAATAAAAAAAGTTTTCTGTACATTTGTCAGTTTTTTCTTTAACTATACCTACTTCGCTTATTAAGAATAACATAAAACAATTTTGAAAAAATACATATAGGTGTTTTTTTGTGCTTAAAATACACCAGAATATCGACCATGGTTGCCATGTAGAAGGTACTTACAATGGAACTCATGAATCTCTACCAATCCTGTCTGAACTTAACAAATATCGAGATCGCGTGACTGATTCATTCTATATTTAGGCATTTTCCCTAAAGCTTTATCACGAACCGATCACGTCAATAACGTGAGATATTTTGTTGTAACAAAATGGTTCACTCATAATGTAAGCTAATATATAAATAAAAAGTTAATTTTCATAATGATTTCTCATTTTTAAGTTGTATAAGAAATGCCATTTAATCCAGTAACCTAAATATTCATCATCATCATTTCAACCTTTATCGACCCACTGCTTCAAGGCTTCCTTTCATTATGTCACTTGCCTCGATCCTGCGCTATTCTGAACCAGGTGCCGCCCACGGTCTTTCTAATGTCGTCAATCCATCTCGCTGTAGGACGGCCCCTATTCCTGTAACCAACTCTCGGCCCACCACTTGGTCAGCGCTCTGGTCCACCTGTCGTCACTCTGTCTGGCCAAATGTCCTAAACATAAATATTATCACCATCATAAGGTTTTGAACATACTTCAATGATTGCATGCTTTGAAGAAAATACAATCCAAGTACCTAGGTATCTATTTTGCTAAGTACTTGGTTAATCAGTAGGTAGACGTAAAAAAAATGTACTCTTCTTACTTTTAAAAGACTTCCTGTCAAATACGTTAGTTTTTTGTTCAAGCATCATCCCAAAACTTTGTATGAGACTTACAGTTTCTCACAGTATTTACTCATGATAATATAATAAATGCAACTGTGAGTTGTTTTGTTACGCGTTCACGGTAGGGAACTACTAAACCGATCATCATACACGTAGTCAGGGGTACCTAGTTACAGGAAAGGACATAGTGTTAAAACATCTAGAAAAAGTACTGTTCCCGGGGGAAAGAAAATTAACTTTTTGACGAATTAATACGTCATTAACTAAGTCAACGCGAGCAAAGAGCCAGTTGGCCATATTCGGGCAAGTCTACATTCCTAACCCGTCCGAAGTACTCTCTACTACTTTGCATATAGCTCCACAACAGTGGTCTTTGACAGCAGGGAAAAAAGCAACATAAAAACAAGGCAACTGGGCGTCTGGCAACACAAAGCTTCAACAAAGTGCCAACTGGAATACAAATTTCAGTTGGCACGCTAGACAAAGAATAGGCAGCTTAACGGGGTTACGTCCTGTCGTCGATATATGGATGTCACTGAATGCCGGGGCTGCCAGCCTCCAGTGGACAAGTGTTTCCGCTGCATATCGACGACACAGCCAGTTATTGACTACTCGCTTTTACCGGCGACTTGCCTCACAACGGTATTGGTAAAATTAACTGTTTTTCACACTTTGGCCTCTATTAACTGAATGATATTTAGGTGCCAAAAATTATAAAAAAGTAGTCTAAGGTGGCAAAGATTCAATCATGCATTTAGAGATAAAAAAAACTTCGACTTCAATCATTTAGAGATAAAAAAAACTTCGACTTCAAAGGATTCTTAGGTGATTTTTTCTTCAAATTTAAATGGGACCAAACGGGAAGTAGGTAGGTATGCCTTTCTAAACGAAAATATAATTTTCCTAATCGTTTCATGATGGGGAACAACTGAACGGAAAAAATATTTAAAAAAATAAAACCAAATGGAGAACCCCTTATTTTTTTTTATTCTCGTCTCGCGCTCAGGATACACCTTTTTATTTCTATGTAGTCAACAATATATCTGAATGATTTCACAAATAGCATTATTTATCATTGGTATCAGATAAATTGAGTGACACACCCAAATCAGTGATGTTTTTTATTTTGAATACTGCAAAAACAAACAGTCAGTGATTGCCCTATGCTTCTAGCATACAACATTTTGATTGGACATTTGGACAGCAACGGCGTTGTTGTCAGAATCAGCAGCTTAATTTCCTGTCCTTTCAATGCAACATTGATGAAACTAGGGGCTGGTAGTATTTGGGGAAATCAACAAATATTCCGGGTGATTCTGCTTCGAATTTCTAAAAGCCGCCACCCTAAAGCCGGATTTTGACTATGGGATATGCATTACATCTTGAGCTATAATATTTTATCGCTCATCATACATTTTGAACGACACACCTCCCCGGATACCGCACCTCCCCCTGCCTCGCCCTGAGTTTGGAGTGTCAAATGGTCACGTGTAAAAATGTCCATACATCTATTGTCAACAGCCGGCTTAAGCCATTTTCGACTAAATAGGTATTTCAAGGTACTCTTAAATTTTTGAAGTAATTAAGTGTCTGATTTTACAACAGATAAGGCTCTTCTTCTTGGTATGATGTAGTGGCCAACTCTGGTGTCGGAATTTTTAGCAAAACTGGGGCCAACATCTTAAGGTACCTTCCGAAGCACGGAAGCGTCAAGATCTAAACTAAACTGTCACCCATCCAAGAAATGATCAGACGGAAGACGATCTGTAATGAACCGAAGTAAGCCACACCAAGAGCGCTTCAGATAAGTTAAAGTGTATTTATAACTGAAGTCATTTAGAAATAATTTTGCATTTTTTCAATTCCCTTAAATTTTATTGGTTTTAGATTAGATCCTCCTATCTCAATCTTCACGCTTCCCCTTCAGTGATTGGACGATTGGAGAGGGTGCGTGGCCCCATTTTTACGTTTATGCTTAAAACTTTATTCAGCATTTGATTGATTTTAACACTTCCTTATCATTATCACGTTCGCTGCGATATTGACAATATGGGCACTAAATACTCTAAAAAATGTATATATTTAATCCTTCTTGTCTTATTTGTTGTACTAGTTCTCGCTGTGTAAAGGCAAGTTAAACTTTTTTTTGTAAATTAGAAATCAATAGAATAACGCACATGGCGCAAATAATAATCGCAGATAGAATTTTATCATGTATTTTTTAGCTTTAATCTCAAAGTGATTTATTTTTTTCCCCCAGATTTTCGTTTCCCCAGTGTAGGTAAGTGTGTATTATTTATGTGCAACTCTGCTTATTTTATCTGCTTACACCATCGCAGTCATTTGGTTGAATACCGTTGGTAGTCTTACGACGGCATTTGAGTAAATTGCGGTGCTACAGTAAATTAAGATCGATCGTGGCTGCCTGCAGTGGCTAATGGGCTTGAGGGGCTCGTTACTAGTTCACACCTCGAGGAATCGTTAGGGAAAACTGGTTTCGTGTCATTACCAGAAGGACTACGGAAGTAAATAAAAAAGTAAATATTTGGTACTTAATAGAAAAATGAACAGTTATACTGTTGGTAAATATAACTTTACCAAAGAGTTACTTTAGTCTTTAGTTTACCTTTAGTTAATTATCAAACTTACTTATTAGTATTATTATAGTGTAGAATTTCTTCAGCTCTGTTCTTATTAGAGCCGGAATAAAACTGGTGTGCACGGGCCTAGGCCAAGTGCACATCAGAAGTTGGTGTGTGGTGGACACCAGAGCTTATTTGAAAATTCGTAGATGCGTCCGTTTGTAAGAATTTGCGAACAAGTCTACAGGTATTTAGCATTACTATTAGTATTATTGTTGTATAGTATTATAGTACTATTAGTATTATTGTTATTACTTTTCCAGGTCAAGAATCATCATCATCATCATCAGCCTATATCAGTCCACAGCTGGACATAGACCTCTCCTAATGAGTGTCATTGTGTCCTGTCCTGAGCTCGACGCATCCAGCTTCTACACGAAGATGACGTCGGACCAAAAATGACAAAACAAATTAATGTATAGTGTCAGTATCAATGTGCTTATCTCATAGTTATTTACTTACCTACCATTCAACGAGAACACTGTTAAATAAAAGTCCAGATGTCCAACAAATCTTTGTTGTGGTAGGTTCTTAGCTTTGTGAGTAAAGTTTGATTTTAGATCAGTTTTAATGTTTATTAAAAATTCTTGTAATTAATTCTAAAGATATGAATGCCCCGACTGACCCTACTGATTGAGATGTAAACAAGTCTGTAGCAGTAAATCTATTTTGTGAATTATTAGTATTCGTTATACTCAATTACTTGACTTGTACGTATGATTTATTTTATTGTTTCGGGTCCAAGTTACTATTTAGACTAAGACTATTTAGACTAAGACTATTTAGACCAAGTTACTATTTAGACTATTTAGATTCAAGATTCAAGTTAAAAACTTTTTTTAAATCTTTTACTTTTGAGTCCCGCTTGAGACGTGGAAGGTTGCGGGTTCGGTTTCCGCCGCGAGACAAGTTGTTTGTATGGCCTGCAAATATTTTTCTCAGGCTCGGGAACTAAAAATATATCTATAATTATGTATCTTTAACAAATAATATAATGTGATACGTATGTTTTACAAATAAAGTATTATGACAAGTAGTTTATCAGCCATGTGGTTCCCATACAAGCTCTGCTTAGTTTGGGGCTACATGATGCTGTGCGATAGCGATGAGCATTATTTTTTAAAAAGTGTGTTTATAAAAACGTTTATAATTAAAACCCAAGCGGACAAAAATATTACATTTGCTTAAAAAACCTTATCTAACGAACGATGTCTTATCATGTTTAGCAAGGCACACATTTATAAATAAGAATCTTGCAAGAACAACTCACAGTACCGCGAGCTCTGAGAGTGTAAACATGTTTTTAAACATTACACAGACGTTATTAGCTCTTATAGTTATAGGTGTTTCATTGTGTTACCTGTATCTACGTCGTAACTATGCGTATTGGAAAAATCGTGGGGTTCCCTACGAGGAACCCAATATTCTATTTGGAAATATATCATTTATCATGAGAAAAAGTATCTGGGAATACTTTCTTGAATTAAGACGAAAGCACACAACAGATGATTACGTTGGATTATTTTTGGGATGGAAACCAGCACTCGTGGTGCAGACCCCAGATCTTGCTCGGAGGATTCTAACGAAAGATTTCGATTACTTCCAAAATAGGACTATCCGTCTGAAAGCCTCTTCGGACCCCTTGGGTGCCCTGAATGTGTTTACTGTTCAGGTAGATTTGTCATGCTTATTTTACTGATCCGTTGCTTTAAGTGCAAAATATTCTCGTTATAATTGAATCGAGTCGAGTTCTTGAGTGGAGACCGCGGCTCGGCAAACGTAGTGTGGGACGCCCTCCGGCCAGGTGGAGTGACGATTTACGAAAGGCTGCTGGTAGAAGCTGAATGCGTCGAGTTCAGAACAGGGCGCAATGGCGCTCATTAGGGGAGGCCTGTGTCCAGCAGTGGACTGCTATGGGCTGATGATGATGATGATGATGAATCGAATAGAAGGTAAGTAGGACCTAATATCAAATAATGCGAGTCGTGGTGAGTCATGCATGTTGCATTGCATAGAACATGTTATGTGCAAGTTTATTTTTAGTTTTTATGTAAGGTAGGTAGACTAACTGGTTTCAAATATATGTAGGTAGTTACTAACTTATATCGTGAGATGAACAATGAACATAACTTATCTGTTTTAATTTTTATTTTATATGGGTATTTTTTACATTTGTCTCGGGTCTGGGTGTTTGCTGTAATGGCAAAATATTTATGTACAACGTATTTTCAGTCATGCTTAATTTGGGTCTTGATGATGCTGTGTGATATGATAATGTTCCAGTATTATTTATTAATTTAGGTACCTATTAATAATGTTTCTACTTCGAGAAAGAGGAGAGCTAGAGCCTAAATCTTTTGTTTTGAGAATATTTTACGGTCTCTGCTAAATAGATAAAGATAAGTTTATTTCACACAAAACAACAGATCGCTTCCTTTTTCTTACAGAATCCAACTTGGTCTACCATGAGGCACGAACTATCTCCACTTTTCACATCATTAAGATTGAAAATGCTGACTGAGCTAATGAATGATAATGCTAAGGAGCTAGTACAGAAAATACAACGAGATTACATTGATAAAAATGAGATAGTAAACATGAAGGTAAGCCATATGTTTAAATTAGGAATTTTCCATCAGCCCTAAAAGTTCACTGCATGTTGAAATCAGCATGACAGGTCGAAGCTAGGTAACTACACCTATTTAGTCATTTAACTTTGATTGAGGACAGGGTGCAATGGCGCTCGTTGATGATGATATGTCAATCTTGGGGATTATTGGCATTCTTATTAAGGGAGGCCTATGTCCAGCAGAGGACTTTTAAAGGCTGGTGGTGGTGGTGAAGGTAATGGAGTCAATCTTTACCAGTACGGCAACGGAACAGTTTCTTTGTACTAAAATTACGTAAATGTTACACTGTTCCGCAAATACATTTGTTTATTTTTCATATACCTACTCGTGAAGAACATCATAAATGTAAAGTGCCGGTCTGAGTGATGTCATGGTCGGTCTTGGATAGCCAAGAAGTTAGTGGTAGAGAGTGACTGTAACATTTGATTTTAGATTTTTATCGATTTAATATTATTTACCTGTTAACTTTCCTTATCAGGTAGGTATGCTGAAGAGCCACGCCCTTTTAGTAGGACTGTTGTCTTTGTCTTACCATACACCATTTTTTAGGAGCTCTTTTCAATGTACACGTCAGATACCGTGGGTTCCACTGTGTTCGGTATAAAAGTGAGTGCACTGAACGACCTAAGCTCTCCACTCTGGTACATCACCAGCAACATGGTGAAATGGACCTTTTGGAGGGGTCTAGAGTTCACTATCATATTTCTAACACCTGCCTTAGCTAGTCTTTTAAGGTAAATATGAATAATGTGTTTTAATTTTGATAGTTTATAACAAGACATTTATTTACTGAAAGGTTAATGCTTGTATTCAACAAAGGCCAGTTTAGACAATTTGAGCATACTTATTCCATTTAAAGCTCGTACTAACTGGTGGGAGTCAGCAAGCAATTGTAAGTCGTGGAAGGAGATCGGGAGATCTTCACTCAACAGTGGGCAGCTTATGTTAATAAAAAAAAGAAAGCTTGAAGCACCTGTTAGATTGATTGACATGCCGTGACTATTTGTGTTAGATTATGGGATTTGGGCGCATTTGCGCGTCTTCGGACGCATTCATGCGTATGTGAGGGACTTCCAGTTGTCAGATGACCTGACTGACGACGCGACGCCGACGCTTCGATTCGCGTTGATGCGCTTGAGTTCGCGCGGCTGCACGCGCAGCATTTGAAGTTGTCTGCTCGCATTCGACGAAATGAAGCCCTTTTTTTATCTCGATTTTATATCGATATATGTTTAGAAATATTTTATTTAATTACTTTGATAGGGGTCAAAATGGTATGTAAGTTTTTAGATTGACGCTTCGATGCGCTTCGACTCTGCGTCAGTGTGCAAGCTTTATCAACGGTTTTATAAATTGTTTACTACCTACTATAAATCCTTCTTCCGCTCGCGTGGTACCCAGACTAAAAGTAGCCTATGATTATTCCAGCGGACGCAATAGGTAATTTTTAAACGTTCGAAAAGTTTCCAAGGCGATTTCAACAATGACGATAAATCCAAAATTACATTAATGTGTTGGGATGTGTTGTGTTGCAATGCGCCATCGTGACACAGTGTTCCTAATAAAAATGATCAGCAGTTTTAAGGTCCTAAAAATACGTCGGAATAGAAATACAACGGAACAATATTTACGAATTCGATTCGGAAACTTTTCGAAAGTATTATAATGCCTTTGTATGTCACATACTATATTTATTCCATTGTTATTTCATTTGAGTTGAAACAATCAAACTAACACAAACACACTAAGTAAAAAAAAACTTTCCCTGACTTTTCGTGTGATCGTATTTCCAGACTACAATTCTTCTCTCAAGCTGCGACAGATTACATCAAGAAATTGTTTTGGGATGTGGTAAAGGAACGCAAACAAACCGGTAAAAATAATGACAAAGATCTCGTCAATCATCTGTTGAAACTGAAGGAAAATCTGAAACTACCCGCTGAGACTGGATCACGTGAGTAAATATAAATTACTACATAATTCTACCGATGCCATTTTAGCCGGAGCGAACCTTTTAATTGAATCATCAATCGCTGGTGGTTTTGGATATTATTTAATAATGTATTTCTATCTGAACGGTGTGTGTGCCGATGAAATTATAAGCACAGGTTTAACACTTTTGTGAGTTGATGAATGCAATACCTAGGTACTTTGAATGTGATGATTACCACTTATTATTAGGTGGGCCATTTGCTTGTGGCATCTCCATGCATATAATAAAAAGCTTGAAAACATTCATGCAAATAAGTGTTTTCATAATTATTATTTTTGTTTTAAATCTTTTGTACGGCTTCGCGCATTTGACGTGGGGGGGTCTACCACCCTATCAGCCTATCAATCAGATACAGTACAGCTATCTAACCACATACCCAAAACATTTTATGCAGGAGTAGAGCAAGCCTTTGCGATGGAACATTTTTGTCTGTGACAAATTATGTAGTACGAATAAGTAAATCTTGAATCTTGCAGAATATGCTGATGACTTGATGTTGGCTCAAGCTGCGGTATTTATTCTTGGGTCGATCGAAACTTCGTCAACGACGCTCTCCTACCTCCTGCACGAGCTAGCTCATCATCCTGAAATACAGGTTTGTACAGCACCATGCAACTTGAAATTAGTAAGTTCTAAGTTACACACGCGTACTACACGCGTTACCTACTTCCTCTGGTTCTTAACTAATATAACTTTGTAATCCAGATTACAACCAGATAAATTAAACAGGTGTAGACTTTTAATATAAGATCAAGCTCAGTGGCGTACCTTGAGAGAGACTTACGTCCAGCAGTGGACTTCTATAGGTTAGTGATGATAATGATGATACATACACCTACTTATTTCACTGTGATTCATAACTAATTTCAGGATAAACTTTATGATGAAATCAGTGACGCAATAAAACGGAAAAACAAAGAAATTTTGGAATACGATGATTTATTGGAGCTAAAATACCTCACAGCGTGTATATTGGGTACGAAATATATTGAATTTTCAGGACTAACTAGAGCACATCGAGTAGTTCCGCTCACACGAGCTGAAACAAATTTATTTCCAGAAACTCTTCGGAAGTACCCTCCTGTGCCATATTTGGATAGGCAGTGCGTCGCAACATACAAGCTGAATGATGACGTCACAATAGAGAAAGACACAGCAGTCTTCGTAAATGTCATGGCACTTCACTACGATCCAGAGATCTACCCTCACCCTGAACAATGGAAACCAGAGCGAATGTACAACATAGCTGAATCTGATAATTTACAGTTCAGTTTAGTACCTTTTGGCGATGGACCACGATTTTGCATCGGTAAGTTCAATAAATCGAGTCTAAAATACTTCTAGCTAACAAAAATACTTAGATTAAAGTACCTACTGACTGCTTTGTTTTGCGCACCCTTTGTAAGTAGGCACTAAAATTCGTTTTAACTGTCTACTTCCAAACCAGGGATGAATTCCTGCCGGTTTCGCAGACCAAATTCTTGCGAACAGATTTCAGAGTTTATACGTATACATATCTTACGTGACCGGCATTGTTGTAAATAGTAATGAATCAACATTAAATGTCTCGAAATAAATTTTCACCAGGATTTTCTGTGTCAGAAACTACGCTACCGAGGTACCTAAAAACTTCGCGAAGCCTAAAAATAACCACGGCCACGGAAAAAATACTTGAAGAACATTCATCAATTGTCCCACGCACGGCGAAAATTGAAGTCCAGACAGTATATTTGTGCTACAACAACAGATGCTTTACCTACCATTCCAGTTTTATCTATTAACCATACCTTGAATAACAAACGGGGCGCTCTGGTGGCCGGCTGATTAGCGCATAGCGCGGCCTGACACTAGCAACATCGGTGCAAGAAGCTGTGCACTGCGATCTCCAGCCGTAATCCCAGCATGGGGAATTACGGGCATATCCCTCTTTCTTATGCCTATGTCCAGTAGTGGACGCAATAAATAGGCTGATATTGTTGTTGTGCACACGTATATCATAACTCACGTATTACCTTTTCAGGCAAACGCTACGGGGTAATGCAGATCCGCGCCGCACTGGCTCAGATGCTTCCCAGATACAGGGTAGAGCCAGACCCTAGTGAGCCCTATCTAGTGAAACCTGATCCCTACAGTGTATTTTTATCGCCACTAAGCGGTGGCCGTGTTAAATTTACTTTACGATAATATTTATCGAGTGGTGTATTTCATTGTAGGTAGTTGGTAATAATAATAAACTTAAAACTCAAACTCATTTTAGTCATTTCAGAGTACCAAAATTGTGTCTGAAAACAAAAAATATATACTTAAGTACTTACGGATTATTTAACATTACTATGTTGTTTGGGACAAAGAGGCTCATAACACAGGAATAACACACAGCAGTCTGTTATAAAAGGTGAATTAAAATTCGTATTTTATCCCGAAAAAATGTTTTTTTCTCCCGAAGGTCAATAAAATTTAGTCAAGGACTTTTCGAATTTTGTAGTTTTTCATTGAAGAAACATAATTTGACTCTAAAACTTTTAAGGCTGCCCTAGAACAGCTGTTTTTATTCAACTTTGTCCTTGGCGTATTGAAGTTGATAGTTTTTGGAAAAAACTTTTGAATCACGAATTAATAAGGCTCCGCCCACGACCGACTTTATGACCGATTTATTTTGGACAGTTAGGGAGGAGCACGTCATGGACAGAGCCTATACCAACCAGGTTGGATTTACGAAGGAAAGTTTGTGTTTGGTTTTTAACCGACTTCAAAAAAAAGGAGGAGGTTCTCAATTCGGTTATATTTTTTTTAAGAACAGAAGAAAGAAAGGAAACACTTCAACACTTCAACATATTAACACTTTCATACTTTAAAACCTTAACACTTTATATTTCACACATATTTCAAAGTGCCATAGCTCCAAAACTATGAACTTTACGAAAAAAAGTTAGAGAACATAAAATTCTTATATCAATCCGTAAATCCAACCTGGTTGGTATACGCTCAGTCCATGAGGTGCTCCTCCCTATCTGTCCTACAAAAAGTCGGTCGTAAAGTCGGTCGTGGGCGGGAAGCCTAACTGTGGTTCTCTTATACTTGTGGACAACCATGGTCGACATCACCAATTTCGGTATAACATACAGATTCAAACTCCACCTGTAGGTACCTACAGGTAAACTTGATACGAAATCTTCAAAAACGGCACTGTTTTATTCTTACTCCTGGATTTAAGTACAGTATCTACTTCACGGCCCATTAAACATGATTAACGACTTGCTTGTAAGCGTTATAAAATATCCGTGTTTAATTTAATTATTTTTATCTGGAGATTAATTGTTTTATTTATCTTTGGATGACTCATTAACTATATATTTGTACTTTTGACATTGTGCGCATTGTAACAGATAATGAGTGCAGCGTGAATAGCTTATTTCAAGTTAATTAGTCGTTAATTAACATAATGCCTAGCTTAATGACGATGGTGCTCATTAACTATGTAAATGAACTTAACTACCCAAAACAGTAGGTAATCAGCGTTAGTAAAACCAGCTCGGACAATAATGATAATCGATGGAACAGATAGGTGCAACCGAAAAATAAGTTAAATAATTTGTTACCAATGAAAAATTTTTTATCTTAGGTTAAACATTTTTTCATTGGTACGAGTAACTAACTTACTAATACGAGTATCTACTTATTATAAATGTGATAGAGAGTATAGTTGTTTGTTTGTTTGTTTGTAACTCAACCGATCATCTTGAAATCTCGCATACATGTTCTCAAGGGTTACAGAAATGGACATACAGACATAGATATTATGAACGATGACCAAATATTATAACAAGTTTTCTATACGTTCTACCATATAATATAGCAATTTTTTCTTTTTAAACGTTCTTTTTTTGTCAATGCACGTTAAAACTCTTACTATTTACAAAGTCCAAAGAGAGCCTCAATAAAAACACTATGTCTAGGAAGCATATGCAACCTTATATGAGCGTGATCCAAGGGTAAATTAAAGGAAACAGCCACTCCCTCTTCATGTAGAAGGTAGTGAATGAGCATTACAAGCACTTTTCCCGACAAGCTCGTTGGTACGAGTATCTCGAACAGATTGAGTTATCTACGGTAGCCTAGACCGTGAATGGTACCTACATAAACGTATAGGTATGGAATTTTGTTTCATTCGGATCTAATTAAAAGTCTTTGTTCCTTCAATAAATAAAGCCTCGTTTTCCATTGTACTGAGTAGGAAGATAATTAAAATTTTGTTTTGTTTAGGCTTGTTTGAGTTCTCATTTTTGCTATAATGGTCAAACATAATCAATACCTACTTTATTAGCTCAACCGTTTACCGATATTAGAATAAATTAATAATTATACTCTTCCTTTATACTCCGCGCTCTTATTTTCGTTTTTATCAACATAATTTCTTCTATCTCTTCATTGAAATGGTTTAACATTATTTAAGACCTTAATTATCACCATTATGAAAAAACACAGAAATTATCAAAATGACAGTTTTTTTATATAACGGCTTTGAGAATGCACTTTTTTGAAGTAAATGCACTTTTTCCGCAATCAACCTGCTATTGCACACCTGCTGTGTAGGTTAAAGAATATTTTTTTCCAATTGTCAGATGCTTTAGAAAATAACTTATCTGTTGTATAAATTTGACAGATGTACGTGATAAAATTTACATACTGTCTAACAGATACTGGTAACTGCTTCCCACAAGCGAGTGTATCGCAGCGATATTATACCTAATCCTGCCACTTCATTTCATAACATATTTAAGAACGTATCTCCACGCGGCGATACTGCAATGGTATTTACAGTACGACTTCAGAGGAAAATAAAAATGACGATTGAAAATTTGAGCCTAAACAAAATGTCTAATTTGAGATTGTGCACGAGTAATCCAACACGTGTTACGAAACAATAGCGCACCACTTCCGCCAAAGCCGCCTGTCATTCTAGACGTGCAGTCGACGTGAACAAATGTAATAAATCCGGAGCCGTGACACAACGCGACGTGAATCTCGGTAAATACCGAATGTAGCCTGTAGAACCTACATACTACTCGTGTGGAATCTCACCTACAGTATAGGTGCAATGGTTCATACTGTATTGCCACTTTTCATCGTAAGTCTACTCACTATAAATAATACTACATAACTACCATTGGTGCGCATAGATTATAATGAAATTCCTAACATACGAAAGAATTTATTTTTCATTTTGGTTTTGCAAAATATTATAAAAAATGTATTGCACAAATATGATCAAATTATTTTCCGCTAGCTTCCGTTCGTAGCAGGATAAAAAGCGTCTCCGCGAGCGAGTTCATCGCGACGTGTCCGCGCTTCTATCGTCAGGTAATCTTCGCGATCGAGCGATTATTCTGCCAGCGTATCGTCGCGACTCTTACGTAACGGAATGGCTGCGTGTCCGCGACGACTCGTAACTGAATCGCCGCGGTTCTGTGGCGAGCGCGCGGCGGGCGCGCCGCGAGTAGTTAGAGGCGCGCGGCGATACGATGTCGGTCGCACTCAGATAGTCGTCGCATCGTCGCGAAACATTGCCGTGTGGAGACACATCCTAAGACGAAATGCAATAACAGCGCCGCGATTTTCTCGCTCGTGGATATGGCTTTAAGTGTTAAGCCAGGTTATAAGCTATGTATATTCCAAATTTCATCCAAATCCCATCAGTAGTTTTTGCGTGAAAGAGTAACAAACATCCATATATCAATAAATCCTTACAAATTTTCTCGTTAATAATATTAGTAAGAAGAAAGCAGTCTCATTCACAGCTCAAGTTTACCACTGCTGGCTATATGTATTCAGAAGTTTGTGTCATCCACCACGGTCTCGTGCTAGGCGCATCTACGAACGCCCATCGACGAAAGCTTTACTTCTTGTTAATTTATGCTCACTCGAATCGCAATCCGTTTATTACCTAATACTTATTTTACGCCCATTATTTTTCTTTAGTTATTCAATAATTTTCCGCTCGGAAAACTCGGGACCCAACAAAAGCCGTTCCGACCTTCAAACCAATTTTAAAATCGGGTTGCTCCAATATTTGAGATTCCCCTCGCCTGCTCCATAATTTAATAATTCGACTTAATTCCCGCAACTTGCGTAAAAAATTCAATGCTGCAAATCAAAATCACGTAAAAATTGTGTGTTTTCAGCCGTGTTGAGCCAAACAATCAAATGTACGACCTATGTATTTCACGGGGAACAATGCAATCAAATACCTACGTTCCCGCCTAACTTGTTCGAGTAATTGGATACAAAAACGGACTCCAATCCATCAACCGGAACCTATATTCGCGTCAATTAATCATACATACATAGTAATTATATACCTGTATAAGAGTGCTCATTAAGTAAGTACCTATCAATGGCACAGGCGCAAGAGGGAATATAAATAAGCTATTAGAAATAAGGTAATATACACATAGTAAAAAACACCTACCGTGCTTACTTTTGAGATGATCATCAATCTTCATGCTCAATATTGCGCGCGCTCAGATCCGTTCCTTCACCCCAACCCGTTGTTTAGGCAAATCAACGAATTCTGTGTTTCACTTAATCGCAGCCGAATACGCTGTTCAATTTATATTAACCCCCAGCAATATTTCGGCTCACTTACTCCGGTAATTTCAAATTTCAAAGCCGTAATAAGTTAGAGCACATTGTACATATATTATCCGCGCCTACAACAGTATGAACATGAGTGAAATTGGTTTCAACAGTACTTCTACCCGAGGAATTCTTCAATCAATTATTCAAGAGCTTGCCGTCACAAACACAATCATTAACTGAAGAGATTGTATTCTGAAAAGGTCTTCAATCACGAGCCTCCCAACATTTCTAGAGCAAAACGTTTTTTACCTAAGTGATACTGATGGTAGTAATTTTTCAACAACGCATTCTGAAGAACGTACTAATGGTAGGTCTAACTTTTACTAGTCTGAAATATGTCTTTCATTTCGTGAGGCTGCTTTAGATTCCCTGTTATAAAAAATAAGATAAGGCATTAAGGATAAGATATATTGATCTGTGGCGCAGAGGGCGAAGGTCCGCCTGAGACGCAGAAGGTTTCGGGTTCGATTCCCGCTGCGATACAAATGTTTGCATGTTCTGTAAATATTTTTCTCGGGTCTGGGTGTTTCTATGTATGATATGTATGTATTTAAAAAAAAAATGTGTTGTATATCAATCATGTGGTTCCCATAATACAAGCTCTGCTTAGTTTGGGGCTACAAGATGCTGTGTGATTAAGTCGCGCATTATTTATTTATATGATTACGGGAGGGGCGGCCGAGAGGTGTTTTAAAAACTGAAAGGTCATTGACCTCTATAATTTACGTATCATTACAATGTATACGTAAAGGTAAGTACACCCCTTTCCTACGTGACACACCCTAGAGCTTTTTCGTGGTTCAATGGAGCGAGTGCCCTTATAAATTTATGAGTCTGTAGGGGCCAACTCAGATAATCGATTATCACTTAGAGACTATTTCTGAAATACAGAAAAGATTTTGAAAAATTACAACTGAGAAAGATGCGAACTCGAGCGAGATTTATGCGAGAGCGAAGAATAAACGAAGATATAATATTATTATGGTTAGCTTTTGTGAAGTAAGAAGTTTTGACTAAGTAAGTATACGTGAATACACTTTTCGTGTATGGTAAGGTACCTTTTGTTGTAAGTATTTTCCTACTACAAGCAAACTTTAAAGTAATGACTTAAATTATTCTCAGATAATAAATACTTATTTAGACGGCCTTGCACGTAGGTAATTACACTCCAACCCCTACTGCCTAACTGAATATTCAGCACCCTTGCTATTTTCCAACGAAAACTTTTATACCTTGCATGGAGAGTCCCAGTATGAATACGAATTGTAAAATTATAAGCCTCTCAACTCTTATATGACTTCCTAATAACGAGTACTGAAAACAAATATCCACTTTCGTACGTTCGTTTGAATTATAGTTCCAACTTTGACTGAACTAATATTTTGTTAGGTAGGTTGTAAATCGGTGGTAAGTACTACTGGGAATAGATGTAATATTAACACTAGCTAACATTAACCTAAATCCACATTGTATCCCAAATGTCAAATACATTATACCCTCAAATGCCGTTGGATATTGGCATTCGACATCATGACAGCTGGAGTAGGTACCTAAACCTTTTAGTAATGTTTTCGATATATAGGCTCAAACATTTCGTGTAAACAGAGACTAGGGATTCATATCAATGGTAAACAGATGACCTAACATCAACAAAATGATCATAATCTATTGGACATGAGTACGTACTTTTTTGAAAATAGCTCGAACATACATTAGGAAGAGTAAGGAGGGTCCGAAGTTGGAAAATAACTCACTACATCGAATTCTAATTTGCTTACGGCTCGCAAATGTAGGCATATCTAGTAGAACTGATTACCGTTCCTGGTACGAATAATGTCGACGCGGACTGCTTCACCCTTGTAGCGAAGAGACGTCGGCCAAGGTATCGCGGCGAGTCGGCGACGCTGCTTGCAGTGGAGCCGACTATCAAGATCTCCCGATTCGACGAGATGACATCTGAAGAAGATGTCATGATTTGTGAAAGAGAGTCCAGGGTCGGGCTCAGGGGTACAGAACGAAATCTCTGTTCTCTGTGCTCTCGTTCTGTACCGCTTCCCTAAAGCATCTGTAGACGATACCCGCCGACCAGAAATCCGGGTCTAAGAGTAAATCCTTGTGCTTCGCCAGAATCTGGCGAGAGTAGGACTTGAGACCAGTATCTCTGCTGCTCTCCAGCATCTGAAGAGACATTCAGAATGACCCCAGAGCCCGATTATTTATTAACTGCTAAATTACTTACCAAAGTAATTTAGCAGTTAATAAATAAAATGTATGTATGTCAGTCTATATGGTATGTATAGCTATGGTTCATTGTCATCATATTTTTGTATGTGTTTTTTATTAACCTATTTTGTATTGTACTTATTTATTTCAGATAATAATATCCATATCACATACACACAATTAAATTAAATTTACTATACTCTGCCACTGCTGTGCAAAGGTCTCCCCAATCTCCTTGCAAGACTTACGATCGCTTGCTGCCTCCCACCAGTTAGCACAAAAGGCATCGATGTCGTCACGCCAACGCTTCCGAGGCCTGCCCCGGCGTCTTCGCCCATCTGCAAAGGCGTGAAAAAAAAAGGCAAATTGAGTGACGATCGATGCCCATCTATCTGGGTGCATACGGCTCACGTGAAATATATATATTATTATTATTATTATAACGTAGACCACTACGTTATCAGTTCTAACTCTACTCCAGTCTCTAGTCTGTTCTCTATGATTCTTGTTTTCTAGAACCAACAAATAATATCTATATCTATTAGACACCCGGCAACTTAGTCCGTTCGTGTAGATGTTTTTCCCCTAAACTTTAGGAATATCTGTCTTACTAGTGCACTTTACAATATGCAAGGAAAATAGGTACTCAAACTCCAAATTTCAAATCTCTATGACTTAGAGTTCATGATGGGTGTTCTACTCTGTCAATCAAGTTTACAGTTTACAGTCTTATTTATTAGATTTCCAATTATTTCTAGAAAAAAGTCGCTAAAACACTGTTATTATAACGTACTAACCTATATGGTGGCTGGTTGAATCAGACTAGAGGTTACGACGAAAACCTTTTCTTCGGTGACTTTCTCAGAAAGTACAAAGAAACCACCGAAGCCACCATATAGGTTAGTACGTTACAATACAGTGTTTTAGCGACTTTTTTCTGGAAATCATTGGAAACCTAATAAATAAAACTGTAAACTTGATTGATAGAGTATTTTTCTAAAGGAAAACAATTAATAAAATACATTAATATAGCAACAATACGTTTATTAAATTAATTACGGTAACGACCCCCTAAAAATCTCATAAAAGCTGCCAACTGAGTTTAACCAAATTAAATTAAGCAGAATGACTTGCCTCCCTTTATTAACACGTTCGAGCGCGGTGCCCGATTCGCGGTGGTCTGTAATATGACACTAAAAACTTCCATACATTTTCAGACGACGTCTGTATACGTAGCACGATACTTATTACATATATTTCAGCGTATTGTGACAGTAACGTTTGCAAACGTCACTCGTGTAAATACGTTTCTTCAATTTTAACATAAAAATATATACCTCATATGACACAACGTATAATAACGTATGACAATTTCGAACGTACAAAGACGTTCTGTCACATATAATTCGTAGATCTTAATGCATTAATGGCACAACGTTTTTTGACGTCGATCGTGATTAACGTTCTGTCGTACAAAATTATGGTGAAAAGGCTTATCAGTTACACAACGCCTACTAACGTTGGTCGTTTTATAACATGATCAGACTCAGATCCATATTCTCCGTCGTCATGGTAGGGATCCTCCTTCGGAGAGGAGTCAGATAGGTCTTCGAAAAGATTCCTGACATTTTTCTTACGTCTGTCCATTTAAAACACAAAGAACAACAAATTACACAAGATAGTTAGATAAATTCTTTATTGAATATCAGAAAAATTCAGCAGTTTGCTGGAAAAAATACAATTCAAAAACGTAAAATGGGCGGTCTTATCGCTTAAATAGATCTCTTCCAGACTACCTTTGGATGGACATGATATCACAATAAACAAAAGATGGCGTAGTACATACAAGAACATACATCATAATATCATATACCTAACTAAATAAATAAATAATGCTGGACCATCACACAGCATCATTGTAGCCTCAAACTAAGCAGAGCTTGTGTTATGGGAACCACATGATTGATATATATCAGAAAAATTACCTATATAAGTAATATTACTTATATAGGTAATTTTTCTTTTGTAAATGCATATCATACATAGAAAACACCTAGACCCGAGACAAATATCTGCAAAACATGCAAACATTACGAAGCATCGTGTGTACACGGTCTGCCCAATACAAAGTGTTTTTTCATAACGACACTATACGTTCTGTCATATCATACTGAAAATGTCTGACGTTCAATTACGTACCGCCCTCGAACGTGTTAACACGACCATAAAGTGACGGATAAATTACAGCTAAGTTGTTATAAGAATTTCAATAACGGAGAAGAATGTTTCTGGTAAAAGGTTCTCAGAGGTGTGTTGAGCTTCTCACTACTCTTTCGCGGAAGCAAAAAGGAATTGACAACTTTGGTCTTTCACGGAACCTTTTTTGTGCTCCATATATTTAATATTAAGTATCATTGTATTTTATAATTGATAAATTGCAGGCAGTAAACAATTTGATACATATTCCCCAATAGCGGAACTTTTTTAATACAACTCACTTTTACACTTTTTTAACTTTTTAATAATAATACTTCATAACTAAATTACGAGTCTACCTTATTATAATGACGTAAGTAGTTTGACCACACCTGAGTTGGACCACTGGCTAAAATATCTGATTTTGTATAGTCTAGACAAAGTATACCTTATACCTTATATATATATAAATAATAAGGTATATTTTTGCAAAAGTGACACATATCTGCATGTTAAAACAGACTAAGGAAAAATGTACCTAGTAATCAAACGGCGAAATACAAACTGAAGGACATTCGAGCTTTCGAGCTTTCGTAAATGGAATATTGCATGTGTGTGTACTGTGTATTAGTAAAAGAACGCTAGCAGTTGGTAACAGTAATGAAATGGCAGCAGCTGTAAGGGTAAGAATAGCCGAAGCACACTGGGGCAATGCCATGTTGTAGGTAAAGTATTATGAAAACAATTTTCTAACAGTACATTTTTATACAACAGTAAACAATGCTGGCGATAAAGTCCCACTTCAGGATTTTCTACATTTTACAAATTCTAAATTATTTCAAGTATGTAACACAGCTTCCGCCCGCAACTTCGCTCGCGTGGTACCGGGATAAATTGCAGCCTATGTGTTAATTCAGGTCATGAACTATATTACCATGCCAAGTTTTTACCAAATCGTTAATACGTTAAAGAATTGATTGGGGATAAACATACTCACACACACAGAGACACAAACTCTCACATCTAAAATATTAGTGTAATGTAAGTTAGAAAGAATTTAGAAAAATCTAAAAATCTACGACGTTAATATTAGATTAGTAGCCAAGGGCTGTAAGGCATCAATTGCAGCCCGAGATATTTAGGCGTACGAACGCAGCGAATGCGCCTATAGTTAACACCCGAGCGAACTATTCTGCTTTACATCTCGATTGTGAGGTAAGTATAAAAAAACCGGCATTACTAGAATAAAACATTTTTTTTTGTTTCAAGAACGAAATTGAGCTTCGCCGTTCGATATTTAAAATTGATGACTATTATACTCACACGAAGACAAGGCTGAATAGCAAAGCGACCTCTTTGGTCATTGGGCTGAATGCATGATGTCTATTGCCAGTATGATGGTTAGATGTATGCGAACTTTTTGAAAGAAAGAATTGTTTTATTTTTAAATTCCTTACCGCCCTAGGGCTTTTCTAGCTACATTATTACCCTAGAGCGCTAATTAGTCACCTACAAGCCCCATTTGGAGGTAATAAGAACCTACTTACCGAACATGAGAGATGTAAAAATTAATTAGTTACACGAACTTCCTTAGTAAGTAGGAGATAGTGGATAAACTACAATACTTATCTAATAAGGCAAGGAATAAATAATAGGCCAACGTCGGAAACTTTATGACAGCACTATCAATTGGCCGTTGTACCGCTGCGGCCCGGATAGGCGGGATACAATCTATAAAAACCTCTACCTATATCTTGGCAGCAGCTCGCGGCGGAAAAAATAACAAAACAACAGATAAAACTACTCTAGGACTCTTAAATGGAAAATAAAGGCTTAGCTCCTCCAAGGCGTATTTTACCGACTCGACTAATTGGCGTAAAAATCCATTATGTTAGGCGCCTATTTGTTCCCGAGTTCTCTATCGAGATTGAGAGGAAGAAAAACGAGCCTAATGGCCCGGACAAAGCGGTTTTTAAAGAAATCACAAAAAACTGGGATCGAGTGAATTCTGTGGTATCATTGAGAATCAATTTCCCGTTTATTCCTTCTTTTATTAAGTTCTATTTTTATTCAAATTTTATCTAATTGATTCCAGTTTTTTCAGTCTGATTGAATGCAGATATTTGATACGTTCAACGTCCAATAGTCTAAAGTATACAATGGCAAACATAGTGAAAATATCTTGCCGATGCATAAATCACTTGGATGACCTTATATAGCAACCTCTCGTTTGCATAAGTTGGGTTCCGGCGATAACTCATGCGTCATTGACCGTAACCACCAATAAAGGGGATGTCAAACGACGACCTGTTCAAACCAAAGAGGTTGTTTTTTTTTCATATACTAAATCTATGGTTCAAACTAAATTATATTCAAACGTGTCAATGCATTCGAATAGGTTAGACAGCCAGTGTCTTAGTTTTTGAACATTGCTGGAATTGTTTAGAGTTAAAAAAAATATTCGTTAGGTGGGTATATAATTATTTATTTTGTTAATGTTCTGTGTTCAGCAGTGGACTTTTTTTTTATGTTACTTGAAGATGGAACAAGCACATGGCCCACCTGATGTTATGTGGTAACCATTACCTATCACAAAGGATTGCATCGTAAGTCACTTTTGTTTGGAACGTACCCTACGATGCAACCCTTGGTGTCCATCATCTTGAGGCATAAAGGTGATAACTGACAAGCTTCATGTTGCTGTAATTTCACCGGACCTTCAAACCGAGACACAGCAATGCTGCTTCACGGCAGAAATAGGCATGGTAGTAGTACTTCTCGGACGAGCTCTTCACAAAGAGCTACTACGACTTGGGACTTCATAGGTTGTTGATGATGATTGATAATTCTTTAATTATACTACCAACTCGTATTTACTTTATACTATTTGTTCTAAGATTATTATGAGTAGGGGAGACCGAGGGCAGTTGAAACAATTTTGACATTTTGCTTCGTTTACCAAATTCTATAAACATTAACCGTATGAATTTAGTGGCAATCGATACTACATTTCAAATCCTTTGAAATGATTTGCACAATAAAAGGATAAATGTGAACTATGTGGCAAAAACTTAATTTGAATGTTATAAGAAATTTTGTTTCAACTCCCCTCATACTGAGGTAAGTTGAAACAGGGGCCGAGGTGAGTTGAAACATTTTATATTTGAGTAAAATAATGTAAGCAGATCGTATTAATAAAGGTATTTATCAAAAATAAATAGACCACGTAGTTTTTTATTACAATTTGTACTTAACTGAGCATATCTTCCATCTTTTTGGGGTTGATGCACCACGATAGTGAGCCAATCTTAATAGCTATGTACTTATATTAAAAAGTCTTTAACAAAACGGTAAATTTCTTCTAAATTATTTATAGGAACTTGTAACAAAAATAATTAATTGCATAATATTCAGTCCTAATTAACAAATCTAACATTAAACAACAATTTGAGAAACAAAAATCACATTCTTAGAAAACTAAATATTAAAAAACTTTCGGTCGTTTTATATTCATTAACATCAGTCTCATTTTCCTTATTTCAATGACTAGGTTGATGATAATAGCCTCACAGAGTTAAAGTTATTGAAAACAGAATTAAAATATTACTCGGATAAGCAATTATGGCACACATAAGAAAGTTCGCCAGCAATGCAAGCTTCATGAGCCCAACTTTTACATTCAAGACATTGAACCCATTTTTCTTTGGCTTCGCTATTTGAATAGGCTTCCAAACAACAAATACAATAGCAATTTTCTTCTTCATCTTCACTGCTTTTGTTGTTCTTAGCAATCTTGGTCATTTTTATCTTAGCTTCTGATTTGTTCCTTTTGTCTAACTTAGGCCTTTTACGTGTTTTTTTTTGTTCAAAAATTGGTTTTTTATCTTTTTTTCTTAGCCATCCTAGCTGCTTCGATTGCAGCTAACTCATTCTTTATAGGAGTGTCAATCAAGACAGCGGATTTTACCTTTCGTCAATTTGTTTCATTGTTTGGAGGAGCCTTTGGTAATCGTCTTATGCTTTCAAGAGAGAAAATATTTGCTTGGGCTGTGACTGAAGTATCATGTGATGTAGATGCTACAGATAATGTAGTAGATACTTATTATTTTATAATCAGTAGGCATCCTGAAACAAAATACGCAAAAAACATAAAGCTTACTGAGAAGTCAACCATACAAATATAAAACGAGGACAGTTGAAACACTCTGTTTCAAATCCCCTCAGCTGCAGAAATCCTCCCAATTTTTATAATTTTATAAACCAAGTAGGAAACACTTTGAATTAGGTTATACCAATGCTGTCATTTGAATGATTAATTGATAAGCTTTCAAAATGTATTTAACCTGAATCAAAATCCAAACGCGTTACCATACTATTGAAGTCATCAAAAAACGTTAAAAACTTACTTTTCATTATTTTTGCGATGTGCTCGCCAGAACTACGCAACTGCGCGCCAATGGTCACAGACGCCAACTGAGGCGCAGGCGAGTGGCAGGACGCGGATTATTTGCGACGTTACCAGCTCGCTAACGGTTCTAGGTTTCGCGAAATCACTGCTGTTTCAACTCACCTCTGTTTCAAAACCCCTCGGTCTCCCCTACATAAAAACGCACTCGATATCTTTATTTGTAACTAATCCATTACGGGCATTTTACAAAAGCTAGAGATAATCTATTTATTAGATGGTAGGCAGAAAAAACATAGCAATGAATTGAAAATAAGTCGCGAAGTAGCGTCAGCAAAATACTTTCTTATAGATATATAAAAGTACAAGAACGGAAGATTTAGAAAATGAATTCGGCGTCGAAGCCTTTATTTAATCGAAACAGTGAAGTATCGCTATCGGGGTCACTGAATGCATCGACGCCGAAACGTTTCAGTTCCAGTTCGGCTTAAATTTCCATTCCATTCTGAAATTTCAGTCACCAGTCGGGAGCGGTGCTGAGCGCCCGTGGTCGCCCTCGCCCTCCGCCACTCACGAACACGCGCCAACCCTACTCTACGCGCGTATACAAACTATTCTAGTACTATGGTACACTTCTCACCGCTATGAATTCACCCTCATGAAGCTCCCCGGATTTCAAGTGCATATTGCTCGACACTGGTGAGTAATGATATGAATTATACTGGCACACCGGAATAGATTTTCAAATTTTATGTGCAGCCGTAACCTCTTTAGTTGGAAATAATTTAGGTCAGGAACATGAAATTATACTAAATTTCCGCTTAGAGTCGTTAAATGAAAGCTGTGATGACCGATTGTTATGAAACTTGAGTTTCTCTGTACGGAAAAATTAGGTACCTAATAAAAAATTAGAATTTCCATGACTGCTGTAAAAGTTATCGTGATTAACTACAATTTCTTGAAAAACACATAGATAATTTTTAAAAAACATGCTCTTTATTTTGTTCAAGATTTGTAGGTAAGATGAATTAACAAATGAACTTGGGTCGAGGTCAAGAGCTGGCCTATAATAAATAAAAATAAAATAGGTTGTATATTATAACTAGTTGTCCAACGACTCTTCTAATGGTAGTAGTTATCTAGTAGGTAAGTTGGTAGATATACCTAAGTTGAGCACAATTTACCTTAGTAAATTTATCTTTATGGTATACCTATTGACATTATCTAAACTTTATACTTTAGCGCATGTAAAAATAGAGGGATAAAACAAAAGTTGCATCTCATGTTTAACGGAGAATGCCGAGAACCCGTACCAATTGCGTCAAAACAAAACGTATCCTATAAAATTTATTATATTTTATAAAGGACATTAACATTTTCTTTAATTTTACACAGCGACGGAATTAATAATCAAGTAAGAAAATATTTTGTTGATTTGGTTTCCGCCGCACGCTGCCATTAGACTGCAACAACCAATGATATATACGTTACTATGGCAACAAACATTGATGTAAAGTGTTACTATAGCAATAACCCTCATTTTTAATTATTTTGACAGTAGAATCGACTAAAAACTTATTGGAGATTTTTTGACGCACTCACAGTCACAGTCTTGGTACCGAGCACCACACATCAGACGGCATTCTCCTTTCCCAATGTTCTATTGGTTTACATTCAGAGTAATGGACTTGCTCGTTAAGACATAAAAACTGTCGTAAAAGCAATAGAAAGTTTTAAAGGCAAGCAAAAAGCTATTATCAAGACACCTTAAAATTTATGAAAGCTCGTCAAAATTGTTTCCTTCTGTAATCATTTTCTCATAAGTTCCTGTTAGGGATAAAAGAGATATTGCGCTGGATTTACATTGTTGTTTACACTGTAGCGCTGTTCGATGACAAACGGTGAAACGCAGATACCTTCCAACTCGTATGTCCAAATTGTCCAATCCATTGATCGGACATGCATTCAGTGTTCGAAAAAATGAACGGCGCGAGCGGCTGCTCGTTGCCAGATCTGACTATCGGAAGAAAATTGTATTTTCAGGCTTAGTTGACCAACTAGTTACAAAAGCAACCTGGAATAGCCTGAAATCGATAGACAATTAAAATTTTATCAAATAAATACAAATTTAAATAAATTCATGTATTCACATAAATAGAATAGTTACATAGGTACCTACATGATCTTAATATTTTATAATCGTTCATCTATTTAGCCTTATTATAATAGCATCCAAATCTTTGCATCAATACGGCAGTGTACCTGCCTACCTACTTTACTGCAAAAATAGTACCTAATTACTTAGATACTAAATTGGTAAGTAGCCCATAATAGTCGTTTTTAAAACTATAGGTTCTTAGTAGGCAAATAAGCATAGTTTGGTTTCAAAACTAATTCTCACCTACGGCGCGCGCCGGGGCGCGTCGGAGCGCATTTTAAAACATGCTGCTATAGCTTTGAACTTTGTCAAACACTGACAGAAATAGATCCGCTGCGTAAATTGCATGCAAATAAGGAACATAACTGCTTTGTGGCTGTTTCAATTTCCTCTAGAATGTTTTAAAATGCACTCCGATGCTCTCCGACGCGCGCCCATGAGTGTGAATCGTACATAAGGGTGTGTGGCACACAGACACAGTCTAGAATTATTCGCCTAGTTTGACCGCAAAATCGAATTAGTGCATTAAACACAGAAAACATAATCTGTTCCAACACGTGGGTGTGGGTATTAATGTTGTTAACGGAGCGTGCTGAAATTCCAAAAAACCTTCTTTGGTATAGTTTTCATTAGAGACCGAAGCTAATAGAATCTTGTATGTTTTATCGAAGACATAATGGAATCGGCCTTCTTTTAAAAAAGTTGCAAGTTGTCCCAACCCAACAACCCAAGTAACCGCCAAATAGAGTGGTAAATTTTGTATGAATAATGCTGCTGGTGGACACTATCACTATCACACAGCATCATTGGCATCAGGTAGATCCAAAGTAAGTAGAGCTTTTATGATGTAACCCACGTAGCTGTTATACTATTTATATTACTTTTTTTAAAGTATAAATACATACATATTATACATTAGCGGCCCGTCCCGGCTTCGCATGGGTTTTTTTACACCTTGGGCTACGTTACTTAAGTTTTAGTAAGGATCCCAAATCTTTTCTAGCAATAAATATAGCTTATGTTACACAGGGTGATTGGAGCTTTCCAATGGTGAAAGAATTTTTGTAATCGGCACAGTAGTTTTTGAGTTTATTCACAACAAACATACACACACACACACACACATAAATTTTTCCTCTTTATAATATTATTAGTGTAGTAGATAGAAAACACTCAAACCTGAGATAAATATTTGCTGATTATATAAACATGTCTTTCTCAGCGGGAATCGAACCCACAAGCTTCTTCATCTCACTCGTTCTTGCGCCCACTGATCCATTCAACAATTAAAAACCCTTTTAATTTTTTTATCACAAGTGATTGAAATTAAAAACTCCGATAAAAATGTAGGCACCGTGGAAACAGATATCGAATAAACACATGAACATCTCCAAAGAAAGACAAGTTTAGGTTTCATGGGCCTTTACAATTAAAATATAGCAAGCTAAAACCGAAATACGTATTACAAAAGTAAACGCGAAACATCAGTCTTTTTGCGAGCAAATTATTTTGACTTTAATCTTTCAGATTTCATCCACAGGGAAAACAACTTGGGAAGTGGATTTTAATTTTCGATAATTGCTTTCTCAACTTTGTTTCTGTCAACTTCAAAAGTTCTTATACTTAGGTAGTTTAAAAAGAAAAGCTCTGCGAGTTCCGCCGTAATGACGACCTCTGTGGCGCAGTGAGCGAAAGCACGCCTGAGACGCAGAAAGTTTCGGGTTCGATTCCGGCTGTGACAAGTCAAATGTTTGTACGATCTGCAAATATTTGTCTTTTCTATGCATAATATGTATGTATATAAGTAGTCATGATGTATCTACCCAGCTCTGCTTACTTTTGGGGTTATATGACGTTGTGTGAAAATGACAGACATTACAGAGGGACCTTTAATATGTATCAACTTTCTTCAAGACTACTATATTTAATCGTACACACTTACTATTAATTAGATAAGATCGTGCAAAAAAATCCAGAAAATAATTTAGGCCCGATTTTTAATCATCACAACAACGTACGACATTACAAACCTATCACTATTTTTATATAATAGTTTGTACCTAAATATAATTAATTTCATGTTGACCTATAATTATCTTCGTCGTATTATTAGCCTATGGCAATTCATAAAAGCATAAGCACACATAATTTTAAGGCTAGTTTTTCAGTTGCCTTCCAAAAAATTGAAATTCTGATTATATAAATTAGGAACGATTTCCTTTTTGACCGACGATTGAAAGAACTATATGTCAATTGAAATCGAAATTTACACCTTTTTTTTTTGTTGAAACTGCGCACGCTCCCCTCAAACATCTCAACGAGATACTAATCCGTATCTGATCAAAAATTGAAATATTCAACGAAAAACACATTGCGCCAGTCGCGTCGGTATCTAAATTATTCGAATCCTCATGAAAAATGTATGGATCGACAAATGATTATAATTCGTAAATTTTACCCAGAATTATTCCATTCCGATAGGTAAAATGAAAGAAATCTAAATTGGAAGTTTTTCCTTTCCTGGAAAATTAGCAATTATTAAAACATGATTAAAATCTTCAACAATGAACAAAAGAATGAAATCTCAAAATAAAATTAGTACCGAAACTGAGAGAAACTTTAGAGGAACAAAATATGCCAGGTTCAATAAAGAAGAAATATTTTCTTTGATATTTTCGCCCTATTTTTAGCGGGAAACAGCATCAAACAAACGAGAGCGACCAACAAGGCGGACAATAGTAGGTAATTGTGTAAGTTGAGTCGGTTCTACCGAGGATCTAACTTGTATAGCTCGGTAACGAGGTTCATTATACCTTTTTTGTTGTATCTACGATAGAATTATTATATAATCAGAAACAGAAAAACAAAAATAAAGGAGAATGCCGAGAACCCGTACCAATTACGTCAAAACCGAATGTATCCCATAAAATTTATTATATTTTATAAATGACATTATAAAATATAATAAATTTATATTATATATATAAATAATTTATATTATTATATAACAGTTTCTTTAGTTTTACACACCGACGGGATTAATAATGAAGTAAAATATATTTTGTTGATTTGGTTTCCGCCGCCGCACGCCGCCATTAGACTGCAACAACCAATAATATAAACGTTACTATGGCAATAAACATTGATGTAAAGTGTTACTATGGCAATAACCCTCATTTTTAATTATTTTGACAGTAGAATCGACTAAAAACTTATTGGAGATTTTACTGATGCACTCACTTTAGTCTTGGTACAGAGCGCCATAAATCAGACGGCATTCTCCTTTATGAAAGTTTTTGAATTTTTTTTTACAAATGTAATGTTCTAAGTTGACTGTACACTTTTCCCACACCACCACACCAGCCTATATCAGTCCACTGCTGGACATAGGCCTCCCCTAATAAAGGGGGCATAATCCCCACGCTGGGCATGCGGGTTGGGGATCGCAGGGCACAGCTTCTCGCACCATCGACGCTGACGCATTTACTTTTTGAAAAATCCAAAAATGTGATTTTTTTTTTCTTCAAAATAAACTTATAGTTTCCTAAAAACAAAACGTTTTATCTCCAAAAGAAAAGAAAGCTGCCCTCAATTACGTAAAATTTTGCCCCGCCCTTTAAAATAAAATATACAAGGTGTTGCATTTAGATCGGTTAGTATATGAAAGTCTGAAACTATAAGGCATACGAAGATTTCTTAGGTTCTTAGGAACTACGTCATCGATTTTAGTAACAAGGAAAACTGCATTCATACATTAAAAAAAACTTGTACCTACTCAAATTGGAACTGGAACCTGGACGTTTTGAAAAATAAAACTTACACTATATTTTTTAGATATCGATTGTGTAGGTCTTAAGCAGTAAATGTTACTATGAATCATGATCATCATGAAATCATGGTATATTAATAATTATTTTTAATAAAATCCTTTAATTTAGTAGTTTCCTTTTTTTTAGTAGGTGTTCGAAAAAATGCAGTTTTCCTTGTTACTAAAATGGATGACATGGTTCCAAGAACTGATCTTCGTACCTACTATGTCTTATAGTTTCAGACTTCCCCATACTGACCGATCTAAATGTTGCACCTTGTATTTATTAGGGAGCATGAACTCAATGTTGTGGCGCATGGCGATAGAAATGTGTAATGTGTGTGTATGAAAACTGTTTTTTGAATTTTATTTAAAATCCTACGATTTGATTTCGTAGGTTACTTTGAGAAATGAGTCGATTGACACTAACTTGTTTTTTTTTTAACACATTTGTGAAAAAAAGACGTCGTTTTCTAGGCTGTCTATACAGTTTTTGAAAAATCCAAAAATGCTGTTCAAAATAATCGTAATAGTTTCCTAAGAACAAAACCTTCTACCTACAAAAGAAAAGGTAGCTGCCCTAATGAGGTAAAATTTGGCACCATCCTGTAAAAAAAAATTAAGTTGTTTTTCAAAGTCTACATTTACTAACACCTGTGCTAACACTAAACAATCTCTGTTTTATTCTATTTTATTTATTGATTTCACAAATCAGATTACAATCGAGTTAGTATATAACAATGTTTATTTTAGATATTTAGATCTAGATTAATAATCAGTTAAGTGAACATGACATCTTTAAAGTGTTGCAAACTTACAAATTAAATTAACCAAAAAACATAAAAAAACAACTTTTCTGTTACAAACATACAACAATAGTTAACACTAGTTTTGTTTGTAGACCATGACGCGGTCTACGACGGGGCCTCTTGGGCTGCTGGATCGGCTGAGCAACGCATCTTCGCCTACCAGCCCTGCCCCGAGCAATGTGGTCAACAAGTCGAATGCTAGCAAACGGCCCACGCCAATCATCATATACCCTACTGGTAAGACAGATATTCTTTCAAATGATTTTTTTTATATTTTATATTAGCCACGGGACAAATATTTGCATGTTCTGCAGATATTTGTCTTGGGTCTGGGTGTTTTCTATACATGATATGTATGTATTTACAAAAAAAAAGTATATATGTAATATATCAATCATGTAGTTCCCATTACACAAGCTCTGCTTAGTTTGGGGCTATTATGATGCTGTGTGATAGTCCAGCATTATTTATTATTTATTATAAGCTTCCGCCTGCGGCTTCACTCGCGTGGTACCGGGATAAAAAGTAGCCTATGTGTTAAGCCCAGGTCACAAACTATGTATATTCCAAGTTCCATTCAAATCCGTTCAGTACTTTTAGCGTGAAAGAGTACCAAACATTCATCCATTCATCCATACATCTATACATCAATACTCACAAACTTTCGCATTTATAATATTAGTAATATGGTATCTAAATAAAAATTATATAGTATTAATTATATGGTATCTAAATAAAAATTATATAGTTATAACCTGTATTTATCCAAGTCTATGTATTTTCCAAGTTTCATCCAAATCTGTTCAGCCGTTCTGGCGTGATTGAATACCATCCAAACTTTCGCATTTATAATATTATAGTGTGATAAATTAAAACTCTAATTCCAATTAGTTTATTTGCAACAAATATTGTAGTGGGTGGTAGAGGTACAGTGGTTAAAATAAATAGAAATCGTTTCACATATTTCATTTGGAATTAAAAATTTAAATTTGAACAGAATTTATTTACAGAATAGAAAATAACCTTTTCGTAGTTTACTACTACCGACTTAATTCTTTAATCGTAGTCTTAGTCGTAAACTATTCGTGTGTAGCCATTTAGAAGCTCAAATAAAAAACGAGCTCTTGTCCAGGAAATCAACTCACTCCAAACCTTAAGAGCGGGGTGTGCTCAATTAGTCCTATGCCTCTAATTGCGCCAATGTAAGCCTTGAAATCCACTTAGAAACCGCTTTTCCCTTACCTTTTTCTTTGTAAATGGCCCCCAAATTCAAGCTAGTGAATAATGCAGCACCGGATAGGGGGATTAATTAGCTGCGGGACAGTTAAAGAGACTTACTGAGGATGGAGCCTATAACTTAAACTGTAATCATGGCTATTAAGTGAGAATGCGTAGCTCTATCTACAAAAAATACACACGAAGGTATAACAGGGGTAGAGGTCACACGTGAGTGTGACGTGACAGTATTTGAACTTACGGAACTTTGTAGTTACAGTCCATGTAGAGGTGGGTGAGACCAGTGTTCTTAGATGGGGAGAGATGAAGACTTTATAAAGTATTTTTGGAACAGATAGGCGGAAAATGTATTCAGAGTAGGTTTTATGAACCTGATATCACCGACTAACTTTGTTTCAATACCTAAAACTTCTTACTTGTGGCTGATTTCTAAAAATTATAAATCCGACCGTCTCATTTGAATAGCGCTGGATAAAATAATGGTGGACACTATCACAGCGTCATGCAGCCCCAAACTAGGCAGAGCTTGTAATATGGGAACCACATGACTGTTACTACTAAAATACTTTTTTTTATAAATACATGGTACATATTATACATAGAAAGCACCCAGATCTGAAACAAATATTCTTCAGCAAACACTTGTTTGCTTGGATTTTTAAAAGATCCTATCATGAAATTCAAACACGCATAGGCATAGGGGTAACCTATTCAAACTTGTTTATGGGCGCTGAAGCTACGATAAAATTAGGTGGGTGTCCTATATAATTAAGCAATTAAAGCTGAATCAAATACTGAGCTAATGGATCACCAGACAGGCAGGTGAACACATAATTCACTGCAAAGTTATTAGTTTTTCGTCCCCCTGCAACCTACTAAAGACTATTATTTCACGCGTAATTGGATACATTAGGGAGCTCGCTACCATTGTTGCTAGTGTTTGTGGCAAAGCGAAGCAATTAGTCTTCTGTCGTATCATTAGTTCTGAAGAGCTATCACGAATATTTCAACCTGACGTATCAGTGTAAATTTTTGCCAATAACAAAACCTTATTTTGAATCTACGCTTTTTCATTGGCCTACTTGGATAAGAATCCTTAGTCACGAAGACTAGGGGTCTTCGTCGAGCGTCTGAAGGTGTGAAGGTACTTAACTATGTCTATGTCACAATGATAACACAACAAATGGCGATGTAGTGTCTAAATTATTAGATGCCTTGATCGAAAATACCTAACTATTATCATATACCTACCTAATTATATATACGGTTAGTAGGTCACACACATTTAGTACATCGACGGGAATGTGTAGGTTATGTGGGTAAATAATAATAAACACAATGACAGCATCATGTAGCCCCAAACTAAGAAGATATAGTATTATAGGAACCATATGCCTGATATACTACTTACTATTTTTTTTTAAATACATACTGTATACATATAAAACACCCGAACCCAAGACAAATGTTTGCAGATCATTTGTCCCGTGAATGAAATTCCCCGGGTATTGGACCCGTAACCTTTTGCATCTCAAGCGGGCTTTCGCCCACTACGCCACAGAGGTCGTCCAAGGTAACCTATGAATGTGTGAATTCCCAGATTACAACTCACGACCTTCGAAGAAGTCATAAAGTTACGGAACCGCCACCACCCCCGAGAATGGTAATAGCAATAAATAACTCTCCTTGTTTCAGTGACACCGGAGTCTATCGTGGTACCGATTGTATCTTGTATATTCGGCTTCCCCTTATTGGCTCTCACAGTCATCTGCTGTCTAAGACGGAGAGCAAAGTTGGCGAGGTAAGTTCTGCGAACTCAATATCGAAATTGAAATGTCGGAAGCACTAAAACCATATGAATATTGAACTAGCTACTGCCTGCTATATCAGAAATAGAAGTACGCCGTCTTTTATCGTCCTATCCTGTGCATCCAAATGTTGTCTATCTAGAAGAGACTTTTAGTGATAAGACCGCCTTACCTTTTTTTTAATAGTAAATTTTCCTGCATATAGTTTATTTTTTCCAAAAAAAAGGGGTGTACGGGGTTCAACCCACATTGTCGGAACTCAAGCCAACCTCACCCTGATCACCTGCTAACTAACGAACGGGGCTCTGGCAGCCGGCTGATTGCGGCATAGCACAGCCTACATCGGCACAGCTAAATCCCCTGGCCACCAATGGGCAGCAGCGTTGGTGCTGCGAGAAGTTGTGCCCTGCGATCCCCAACCCGCATGCCCAGCGTGGGGATTATGGGCATATCCCCCATTATTAGGGGAGGCCTATGTCCAGCAGTGGACTGATATAGACTGGTGTGTGTTTCATTCACACACACCAGTGTTTATTTTTTCTGGTGTATAATAAAGAGATTATCCGTCTATCGATCTACGTAAGATCGAAGTAGAATGTCTAAAAGCTTTCCAATAACAAACGAGTTTGAAGTTGCCATACATTTAGCTACAAAATGTAATTACACCAATGTCGAATCCTTCGGGAATCCGTTTAGATGAAAGACGTCGCTGTTACGAGCATTAGTGGATTAGGAGCTGTCTACCTACATTCCAACGATGTTCCGTACCTAAACCGTTTACAAGATAGATTATGATTATTTGTACATCTGGTAAAGACCAACGAAACTAGGTAGGTATTAATTAGTAAATAATTAATTTATAATATTTTCCTTGAGGTTTTTCACGACTATCAAAAATATACTTAGGTACCTACCTACGTAGAGCGAAAGCTAAACGGAAACAATATAGCTGAGCTGAAACTAAATCTACCCGACATTATGTACCTAATACTAGCTTCTACCCGCGGTAGCCAGACAAAAAGTTGCTTATGTGTTAATCCAACTCACAAACTATGTATGTACATTCCAAGTTTCATCCAAATCCGTTCATCCGTTCTAGTGTATTGAGTAACAAACATCCATCCGTCAAAACTAGAGTGACTTGAGTACTATCTAGATGAGTGTAATGAACTGATTAACCAAATAAAAAAATCTGTACATGTATGCGGCAGAAAAAAAATAATTTTGATCTAGAAAGAAAGAAAAATTCAACAACAAGACACCGCAACACCTGCCTACAAAATGTGGAACAGCAATTTACGCAGAGACGAAACATAAAGTAAATTTTTAATGTAGGAAACGATTAACAGCTCAAAGTACCTAGTTAGATGCAAAAAAGGGACATTAGTCAGACAATTCAATAGATTGACAAAATAATTTAAACTAAATAAGTTTCATTAATAAAGTGTACTTACCTATTCAGAATAAGTAGAATACAATAGAAAACCTTTATTTAAGGAACACAGCAACATTGAAATTACAAATTACATTAAAATACGAAAATAGAAGTAGGTATAGAAGTATAAAATTACACAAAAATAATAGATACAATAGAATAGACTAGACTTATACAAACTGGGTGCCTAGTTCGAGTTTTTTTACCAGATTGATCACGTTTGCGTTTACGGAAAGTATGGAAAGGAGTCAGTGCGACGCGTTTTCACTACTACTTTTACCAGATGGCGCTACCTCCATTCCATATAAATTTGCGTAAACGCAAACGCGATCGAGCTGAAAAAAACTCTCACTAGGCACCCTGGTATCGGCCTTTTGTGGCATTTTATCGTGCCTTATCGTATCCTTTCGACGCGATCTTTAGATCACTTAGTAGTCGTTAGAGTAGTCGGACCGTTTAGTAGCATTTATACTACTAAACGGTCAACCATTCAACTAGTAACCGGGTGGAGTGTTAAGAACACTGAAGTAAGCCACGAGTGCTTCAATGAAAGTTATTAATATTGAGTAGATGCTGTTAGATACGAGTATATCGATGTCGCTTGCTGTTTTGTTATTCGAGCAAGTCACTTCTCTAACAAACACTCGCATTCTAAAGCACTTTCTAAAGTATGGAACGTGAAGTTGTGAACTCCACGCTACGCCTAAGTATCACTTGCGATCACCCTTCTGCTGATACCCGCTCAAGTACTTACATAAAATCTCCTCAACTTATCTTGAATACATGAACATAATACTTACCTAAGCGAATACTTTCAATGGTCTTATCTTCAACGTGAGAGCTGATGCTCGGCTTACATGCTATCGGCTAAATAAAAATGAACCCATATTTTATGAGACTGAGAAGCATATTTTGGCAGTATTTTGTTGCGATCCAAATAATGATACCGTTTGCAGTTACTTTTATACCTGCTGGGCAAGTTTTGATAGGTATAATTTGATATCAAAAAACAATAAACGATAGTTATTTGCGCATCAGAGCATGAATTTAAAAGCCCCGGCAAAGTTTACTCTGAGTTCCTAGTTTTGTGTTCTTGTATGCTGGCTTGGATCTAACAAGAACTTATTAAATCTTTATAACACTAATTGCTTTACGTGACCCTAGGATCTTATTGAACAAAGAGTACCCGGTAAAAAGTTTCTATACAATCTCTTTGAGAATACCTATTTGAGTTTGAGTTTGAGAGTTTGTGACTTGTGAATTTGCAAGACTTTTAATTTGAAAAGTTTTTTAGAGAACGAGCTAGACGCAGGAACTGTGAGTTGGATCGTGGTGAGCTTTCTGTGGTGCGGCTGTCTCCGGTGAAGAGCAAGCAGCGTGCAGTGAGCCTCGTGCGATCTCCGCGGCCGCCGCCCACACTAGAACTCGACACAGTACTCGAGGAGCGGTCTGACCCTGAACAAACTACTACATCACAGGTAAGACAATTAACTACAATGACAACAATCTAAATAAAAGGTTTCGTTAGCCTTATAGCTACGTGCTTCGATTGGCGTAATGCCAAAGGCTTGCCTTTACAATACAAAAGTTTTAAAGGTCTATTATGCTTAGACTAGAAAAGGATGAAGAGAATGGGTTGAAAAGTTTTATTAGTTGAGAGTTGTGCGCAGTTATTTGACCCATTGAAAGTTTCATCCGTTGTCGATTGTGTTCATATTTTTAACCTATAAAAAGCTTAGTATTAGTATCAGTGTTCTCGAACCTACCGATTTTTCGGATTTTTTGGAATACGTGGAAATTATACCGATTTTTCTACCGATCGTACACTTTTAAGTTGGCAGCCCTTTTCGTTTATGGTTGATATTTGATATATGATACGGGAAATCCCTAAATAGTAATATAGTTGTTAGGTAGTAAGTAGGGATCACAGTACATATTCAAGGAATGCTACCACTGGATGTTATCAGGGGTTTCCCGCTCGGAAATTCACTGCCATTCACTATAGAAACAGGAATTCAGATTTTATTTTTCATTTATTTTCTTTACTTCGAAGAGAAAGTTTCATAATCTTAATATCGAAAAAATATAATATTATTATAATTAATAAGTTAAAAATATGTCGTCTGACGAGGAACCGTGTAACCAATGCAAAAATAATAAAATTTCTACTATATTGAAAAGAATGGGAAGAAAAAATTAAAAGTCTGACTGCAAGATAGTCATAAAGGCGTAAGCTTGCCTATTGTAAGAGTTGAAATAACATTACATCAGGGAAAGACGCTCTAGAGAAACTTAGTTCTTCACAAGCACACTCGGTTTTATAAGAATTTGATTGAATATTGTATATTTTTTGTCATAATACCGATTTTGGGTACAAATATACCGATTTTAGTATATAAATATAATAAATATACTGCTCTACCGATATCGCACTTTGACGTTCGAGAACACTGATTAATAATGACCACATATTGTTAGTACCTATAAGAATTCTGGTTTAGCTTTGATAAATTCCGTTCTTTCTTCAGCTAAATCACCAAATGCCTTCAACCTCACAGCATAGCCGGTGATGCGTGTCATTGCATTGTAAACTTAATATTTTTGCTCTGTATTTATATTACAATCGAATCAATCAAATCAACATTTAGATTCGAAAGTTATTGTGGCATTGTTGCTGTTAAGACATCATGCTGTGTAAGACATCATCTCATCATCAGCATATATCAGTCCACTGTTGGACATAGACCTCCCCTAATGAGCGTCATTGCGCCCTGTTCTGAGCTCGACTCATCCAGCAGCCTTTCGCAGATCGTCACTCCACCTGGCCCGAGGGAGTCCTACACTTCGTTTACCAAGCCGAGGTCTCCACTCAAGAACTCGTTTACACAACGGTTATCGGTTCTTCAGCAGATATGGCCAGCCACATTAGGTTGCTAATTCTCCAAGCTATGTCGACCACTTTTTAGTTCTATGTTGGATAGTCTCGTAAGTCTCGTTGCGGGTTCTATCTTTGAAAGAAACTCCGAGCATAACTCGTTCCTCGTTCTATAAGTTCGTTCTGTAGACTTATACTACTTCTTATTCTTCCTTCGTTCAGGATTTTTGGATTGATGTATTTTTTAGGAGTCAAAGAAAATTATATATCATCATAATGTTAACCTTCAATTATTTGTCATACTTTCAGGTGGAGATAACTCCAGATCGCGAAGTAGGAGCCATTCTTTTCGGTGCACTCGGTGCCGGTACCGCGGTCGTCGCGGCTGGCTGTCGGGACAGCTAGCGGCGGGGCTCGGCCCAGCTCGGCGCTCGCTCGCCGCTCTGGGCCGCCCTCACCAGCCAGCCGCTGGATGTCGACGTCGACGAAGTCGACGAGGACAACCTCGACGACAGCTAACATCTGGACGAGCGCTCCGTAACCGACATCGGGGAGCGCATGAAACTCTTTCTAGATATCCCACTTAGATTCTAGTGAAGTGAAACGCAGGCCTGCTTCACGTCGATGTAAATGGTCAATCTCGATAACAGTTTAGCTACAGCTGGACGAGCGTTCCATAACCGATAACAGGGAGCGTATGAAACTCTTCCTAAATATCCCACGTTGGTTCTAGTAAGTGTTACACAGATAAGAAAGATACTTCTGCTTATTGTTATTTGATGGTGATGTGAATGGACACAACAATTCTAAGTAGTGTTGTAGGGGCCTGCTTGACGATGGACAATCTCGAAACTGACATAATAGTTTAGTAAGATAGATCGGACGATCTCTTTTCGCCGATGCGATGGATGGTGCAAGTGTGTGAACTTATATGTAGGTATAGAGTATGTTAGTTACAGAGTTGGTTATTATCTTCATAAAAAACTGGATCTCTAATACTTTTATAGAGAAAGCGAAAATAAGTGAAACTATTAGGAAAATGACGGAACCTACACTACTCAAAACGTATCTTTGTTCCCTCTGAAGTTCGTAGCAACTAGCGTTGTACAGTTTGTTAAATATAATAGGTAGAAACGCGGGACATTGACATTCGTGATGATGACCGACGTCCAATGATGAACGGTGACGATATTCAAAATGGCTTTTCATTGGTTTAACAAAACAAATTGGTTTTCGTCATCGTTTATCAACATTGATCTTCGTCATCACTAAATGTCTCGCGTATCAATATATATAGGGTGGGACCGTAATGGCGACACTAACACTGAGTGCTAAAAACACAGATGTGGTTCTGCAAGTCGTCGTCCACGCATGGCCGGTAGTGTCATGCGTAAGGCCCGCAGTCAAGGTGTTAAATACATGCTCCACATGTTATATTTCTGACAGAAAAATGGATCTGTATGTACCTCGTATTCACCGTAACATCTTGACTGCGGGCCTCGCACATGCATGAGAAGGACGACGATGACACATCTGTGTTTTCAGCGCTTAAAGTGTTAAATAAACACACGGGTAGTGCTACTTGTCAGTAATCATAAAAAAAATCCTAAAACTAGGGTCCTTTATTCAATTTTTTTTTTTCAAACAAACCTAACCACAAAGTAAGAAAATTTTAATCATGCTGTGTGCCATACGCGCGCTCGATGTTGGCAATGGTAAGTAGCTCCTACTCAGCATGATTCAAATTTTCTTACCTTATTGTGATTTAGTTTATTTGAATAAATAAAATTTTGAAAAATGGATTAAATTTTTTATGATTACTGGCAAGTAGCACTCTCGTACTGGTAAGTAACACCCGTGTGTCAATTTAATGTCGCCATTACAACGTCATCCTATATATTTATACAAACTGTAGTTCTTATTTTTGTTACAGATTGTACTAGAATTGGTCGAATAAATTGTTTGCCGAGCTTTAGATAGACAACGATTCATTATTCATTGTGAGTGTGCTATACTCTTACCACCTTATTCATAACCAAAAATGTCGAGCTTGTCCTTGACTTTTATGCAGTCATGCGGAAACGCACTGCCTCCCTTGTGAGCCGCTTGCGCGGGAGCACCAACAGCCTCCTGGCCGCTATGGCTGTAGATGTCAGCTCCACCATCATGCGACACTGGCTGGCTGTACTGAAGCCGGTCTCTAGCCTAGTGTCGCAATGATGATGATGATAATTATTCTGTGTTTTATTTTATGTACCTTATTTTGTGTGTATTCTATCTTAATTTCTTGTGTTTTATCAATTTCGTGTGTTTGTGTTTTTAATGTTATGGTCTTTTAAAGTATGAAATAAACATTTATTTATTTATTTATTTTATTTATTTAAATGTAAAAAAGAGTTATATGATATTTTAACGCAATTTTAGCTATTTGAGGTTTATTTATCTGTTATGAATAGGACGGTAATTATGTCGCTATTTTTTAACCCCAGTTCTAGAGTTTGAGATATATATATTGATACCTATTATTTTGTTAAGTAGTTAAGTACTTTAATCCAGAATGTTTAATTTAAAGCTGGTTAATTATTTTTATATCTTGTCTGTATTCCTTTATATAAGTACGACCAAGTTTAAGATTGCTAAACTTTATCTATCTACTGTACTTACTAACAACCAGTTTGGCAGGACGATTCATAATGGAAAGAGCAAGGTAAGTACTAAAATTGTTTTGAAATAAGCGCATGAATGTTTATAGTATGAAAATATGCAAAGAGAAACAATGAAACGTAGGGTTAGTAATTTGTAAATAAATTGTTTCCTAGATCTATGAATAACAAGCAGCTGAGAAGGTTAAGAAGTCCTGTAAATAAATTATCTGGCACCGTATCATGAATTATTTCTCCCCAGAATAAACGAGATAGCAATAGGTTTTTACTCTATTTATCTGAATAGCTTTTGCACTCGAATTTTTTCGCATGGTTCCTGTAAAAAAGTCAACTCATACTTGAATAGATCGATTATTCTATTTCTATGATTTATCATACAATTTCGCTCTATATTACCTACGAGGATCTAAACTATTTGTGATGGTGGGTAAAAGTGAATCTAATTCATGGTCGGAATAGTGATGATGTTTATAAATTCTACAAAAATGAAACTAGGCTAATACGGTACCAACCAATACCTAATTATAAGTAAAAATTTAAAACTGTTTGTTGTTTGGCTGGACCGATTTGACTCCTTTTTTTTATAAATGTAAGGTATAAAGTACAATTAAGGTTCTTAGTAAAATTGGACATACGAAAAAACTGAACTTTTATTCTATGGAACTTTTGTACCTATCCTTTTTGGAGAAACAGTAGAGGCTAGCATAGAAGTAGAACGATAAAGGTAGAATTTAGTAAAACGCTTTCTTAAGGGAATATAAATTATTGTAAAAAATCTAAGCTTATTGTATCATATTGTATTGTATTATGTAGTTGTAAAATTAGTCATATACTCTTTGCGGGCCACACAATTGTAAATATGCCTCTAGATATTTGAAAATAAATGAATTTATCTTGACATAATCAAGAAAGTAAAGAATTAGAAATACTCAATTAGAAAAAAAATAGATAGGTAAGCCTTAATCATAAATCTATGTCAATGCAAATTGCGACCACGATATAAAATATTTAATAATTAGGTATAACTACCCTTAGACTCTAAAGTTTAGAGGATAAGTAAAGTTTTATAAAAGTTATCATATCATTGTTGCGTGGACCTTAGATAATTAAAACGTCCAATTTATTGAAAATCTAAACAAAAATGGATAAGGAAACCTTTTGTTTGAGTACTAATACAGGGTGGAGTAAAATTTACCTGAAGACAGCTTTTATTTTATTGTTAGATAAAAATAGAATCAACCTATAAAATGGAATTTGTCAAAAATAAACAAATTGGTCTCATTCTAACTCAAAGAAATAGGACTAAAGCAAAGAAGAAAAAAATTATTTATGCTCTGAACAATAACTCATACGGCTGATCTCTACTTTCTTATGTCCATATATATTAGTTAGATTTATCTCAATAAGATTTCTGCAACTTCGTACGACTTCGTACCAGGGCATTTGTATGAACCTGCATAGAAATTTGTTCGAGCGCCCTGGTACGATTAACTTTTAGAAGTCGCATTGATATATGTATGCATCCCTTTCTAACTGATGATATTGGACATAAGAAAGTAGATATCAGCCGTATTGAATTTTAAGACTATCTAGTTGTCTTCCTTTATCTGTATTCTAACTAAAAAATGAAAGGTAGCGAGCTGTCTTCAATGAGGTAAAATTTTAGCCCACCATGTATATTTCTTGTAATTCTGTAAATTTTTATGTAGAGCCAGAATACCTGTATGTTTCAACCACCGAATCATATAACCTTGTGTAATGTAATATGCTACATAGGTATAGATACTATACCTGTCCTACTGGAAAATCCAAGACCCAACTAAAATATATGAGGACAGAAAAAATGCACGGATGAGTGGTATTAAGTATTTGGCATCAAGGAATGACCTTTTTGTGGCCCTATCTAAGTAAATTAATAGGTAGTTTGAGTATAAAAATTTATCAGTGGTATTGCACCCTTATCCTATTCATTTATGTATATTATTCTTAGGAATGTGAGTTTACGAAATAAACCTTAATGTTTTGTTTTTTGCGACGTATTATTTAACTATTAATAAACCTTCGCCTTGAAGTTACATCTAAAGTCAAGGTCTGATTTTGAAATCTAATTTAATCGACACCAACCTGTTTTTTAAGTAGCTACAGTTGGAATTCATTCTATAAATTTAAATAAATATTCTTAAAATACGGAGCTATATATACGTCATAAATAATACTTAATATTCGACATGACAGTGGCTTCTTTAAGTAGGTATATTCCTCAAATAGGAAGGAAAATTTATATTACTTATAGATTTATGTGTGTTTATATGACGGCCTCTGTGGTGCAGTGGGCGCAGGCCCGCCTGGGACGCAGAAGGTTTTGGGTTCGATTCTTGCCGCGAGACCTACGTTTGTATGATCTGCAAATATTTGTGTTTTTCAATGCATAAGTCATATGCATAGTAACAGTCATGTGGTTCAAGCTCTGCCAGGTTTGCGGCTAGATGATGCTGTGTGATACCGTCCAGCATTATTTATTATACATATTTATTTATATATTAGTTTATTATCAATATAAAACTTAGAATCATTTCATTTATTCCTATTGAATATGGATAGGGATAGCCTAGAAGTTTTCTCTCCACATATTTTATACTTATTAACTTTTCTTTTCACAAGCGGAACTCACACGGATCCCAAATAAAAAATAGCTTACCTTTAATGTTATTTTTGTGATCTAGGAATGTCAAGAATTTCAGCTTTGACGTGGAGGAGTAGGTACCTATTAGTGGGACCCTTTCGGACCTTTATCAGCAAATAGATTCCGTCTAAGTGAGTATAACACCTAACCTAGAACGTGGACCCGCCATTGGATCCAAAATGTATCGGATAAAAAATGCCATTTATTAATAAATCTATCGTAAGGAGCGATGGCATAATACGTCATCTTTGGTTGGGTCAAAGATGATTTATTGCTGCGTCATCTGTTCTAAAAGCAACTCGCTTAACGAGTGTCTTTATGCACGTAGGCTATTCAGGCCAACACGTCACCCTTACAGAAAAAACATAGCCATTCTGACTTGTAATATTAACGTTTTCATGAATACGCGATACGCGGAATCTACTTTTTTGTGTCTTTGAATAAAGGATGGTATTGCAGGCGAACATAGTTAGTTATTCCTGATAATGACAGGCGCTCCCACCTGCCACTTATCGTCACCGGGATTGCTGGGCAGGGCATTTCGTGACATGACTTAACATGGCGTAATCAAGCCAAGCTTATTCTGTGATTAGAGCAAGGTAGGAGTTTCCCTAAAGACCAGTTATATTGAGAATATAATTAAGGAAAGGTTGAGCCTTGATTTTGATTTGAAGTTATCGCCTAGATATGCTATGCTCATTAGACTGATAACTAAATAAATACACAAAGCAAGCGGTGGCTAAAACAGATCCTTTATAAATACAGTACACTAAGTTAAAAGAAATAAATGTTATGACAGTGCCGTGCCAATATATATATGAAAAGTTAATGTATGTCCGAAAACATATTAACATGTTCAAGAAAAATAGCGACTATCATAATGTTAACACTAGAAATAAAGATAAACGGGATGTGTGTACGATTTTTTAACAAAATCCCAAATGACGTGATTAATCTATCTGTAAATAAATATAAAAATGTTGTTAAACGTAATTTCTGTAATAAAGCTTATTATAAAATATCTGATTATTTAGATGACAAAAAAGCTTGGGATGAAACTGCCTCCAACTCCATCAAAAACAATGTAATAGTTATTAAGAACAATGACGTTAAAAAAATATAAGCCAAGCAGAGTTTCTTGCCAATTCTTCTCTGTTTGGTCGCGTTACGAATTGGTGGTAAATTTAAAAAAATTACGTTTGAAAGTGTACTATACAGTGCCTACTGAAAAATGAATTTTGAGTTTGAGTTTGAGTTTGAGTAAAGTAAACGAACGCCTAATTTAAGGACCTACGTCCTACATAACATATATTACGTTTACTAAAGTTTTGTGAGAAATCACTCTTAAATTGGGGAAGTCCCAGATTATAGTGCTTAAGTATGTCCAGGTAATTATTTATTAGAAATAAAGGGTGTTGGTAAAGCTATCTTTACCAACACCCATTATTGAGTGATCCCTTCACCCTTTGTGAGTTTAATTTGGATCTTTGCATTTCAGCTCAATCGGAAACGGGAAAGTGTGTGAAATTTTATTTGCAAGATTTGATTACAAGCAATGGGAAACTGAACCTGAACCTGAAACTGAATAAAAGCCTATAGAGGAATTGTTTCAGAATAGGGTATTTTTATAAGCTTTTATTCAGTTTCAGGTTCAGGTTCAGTTTCCCGTTGACTGTAATCAAATCTTGCAAATAAAATTTCACACACTTTCCCGTTTCCGATTGAGTTGAAATGCAAGCATATGTATATCACGTGATAATGCAAAATTATGATGACATGGAGCTGATCTAATGATGGAGCTGTAAGCTGGCCATAGGAACTCTATAATGAAACGAAACAACCACATCGAGTTTGGACTCGTTTGATTCGTCCTGAGTACTTTGTCTTTAGATGGTATCCAGGGTCTGATGATGGGGCTGGAAGGTGGCCATAAAAATTATTTGAAGGGAAGACTTGTTAACCTGTCAAAACTCAAAAAAACGTAAGAGAAAAATAGTTTAAATAACCAACTACATAGGTAACACTTAGTCTACCCACAGAACAGAGAGCGCAGCCATTAGATAAAAGATTGGAATTGAACCTGATTTCAGGAATTTCGAAATACCTATCTGACTGGAGATAAGAACCTCAACGCGAACACCCAGCCTCTTAAAACTTTATTTGCCCGTTTGAACTTTTTTATTTTCTTAATGTATCCACGAGTCAGCAGAATCACCGAGATAGACGTTACCTTGGCTAAATAGCACCTAACTACAAAAAATAAACCATGAGATTATCTAAGGTACGGCTAATGCTTATCCAGGAATTTGCTTCATTTCAAAATAAAATGTTATGAAATGTCGGTAAAATTATATTTGATTTCACGTTTGCTTCGTGAAACATAAACTGCTTAATTAAGTAGATACTAATATAAGCATGGCTCAGACAGTTGTAGGTTGGTAAATGCAAACTGATTTTTTTTATTGCTGTTGCGGCAAATACATAATATACTAATAAAGTAATTTACATATGCAGGCACATTCTTATACTATAATATATAGTAATACAACTTATAGCTAAGATATGATTGTTTTGCAAATAGTAATGTTTGGGTACCAACCGGTACCGACGACCTGCCAGAGATCAGCCAAGACGAGGTCGTACTGGCCCTGAGACAGCTTAAAAATGGAAAAGCCCCCGGTGAAGACGGTGTTACTTCGGAACTTCTGAAGGCAGGAGGAGCTCCTGTTGTGCAGGAGCTGCAGAACCTCTTCAACTCCGTCCTTCACTGTGGGAGAACTTCAAAGGCGTGGAACGAGAGCTTGGTGGTTCTGTTTTTTAAGAAGGGAGATAGGACCCTTCTTAAAAATTACAGACCCATCTCGCTCTTGAGTCACATCTATAAGCTGTTCTCTCGGGTTATTACAAATCGTCTCGCCAGAAGACTCGATGAGTTCCAGCCACCGGAGCAGGCCGGGTTTCGCGGAGGATATGGCACCATAGACCACATTCACACAGTGAGGCAGATTATACAGAAGTCCGAAGAGTACAATCAGCCCCTGTATCTGGCGTTTGTGGACTATGAGAAAGCCTTTGACTCTGTGGAAACCTGGGCTGTCCTGGAATCCTTGCAGCGATGCCAAGTGGACTATCGTTATATCGAAGTGTTGAGATGTCTGTACGAAGCCGCCACTATGTTTCCGAGTACAGGATCAGCAGTCTAAACCCATCCAACTGCGCCGCTGAGTGAGACAGGGAGATGTCATATCTCCGAAACTGTTCACAAGCGCGTTGGAGGATATGTTTAAGACGCTGGACTGGAAAGGTATGGGCATAAACATAAACGGCGAGCACATCTCACACTTGCGATTCGCTGATGACATAGTCCTAATGGCGGAGTCGCTGGAGGAGCTGCAACAGATGCTGGACGGCCTAGCATCAGCCTCGCGAAAGATAGGTCTCGGCATGAATTTGGACAAGACCAAAGTTATGGTCAATGACCGAATTGATCCGAGTCCTGTCGTCGTTAATGGACACTTTCTTGAAGTTGTTTCGGAGTACACATACCACGGGCAGATATTGCATTTGGGTAGAAACAACTTCGAGAAGGAGGCCAAGAGGAGGATTCAGCTGGGTTGGGCAGCATTTGGAAAACTACGTCGAGTTTTCTCGTCACCCATACCGCAATGTTTGAAAACAAAAGTTTTCCATCAGTGCGTCCTACCCGTCATGACATACGGAGCCGAAACGTGGACACTCACAGTACGGCTGGTCCACCAGTTTAAAGTCGCACAGCGAGCTATGGAACGAGCTATGCTCGGGGTTTCTCTGAAGGATAAAATCCGTAACGAGTTTATCCGACATAGAACTAAAGTTGTCGACATAGCTCAGAGAATTAGCAAGCTGAAGTGGCAATGGGCTGGCCATATCTGCCGAAGAACCGATAACCGTTGGGGTAAACGAGTTCTTGAGTGGAGACCACGGCTCGGCAAACGTAGTGTAGGACGCCCTCCGGCCAGGTGGGGTGACGATCTGCGAAAGGCTGCTGGTAGAAGCTGGATGCGTCGAGCTCAGGACAGGGCGCAATGGCGCTCATTAGGGGAGGCCTCTGTCCAGCAGTGGACTGCTATAGGCTGATGATGATGATGATGATGACGATGAATGTTTGGGTACTGTGCGTAAATTCTTCTTCTTCTTTTTCGTATGAGTTAGTTGCCAACTCTAGAGTCGGAGGCTCTGACTCGGAGTTGTCAGGCCGACTGACGGAAGGCTTTCGATACAAATTAAATACTAAAAAAGCTGAGACCAACATCTTTAATAGATGAATCTTCCAAAGCACAGAAATGCTCAGATTTAGATGTCACAAAACAGTCACCCTTATCAAATTCTCCCGCGCTATTTGGTAAGCCACGCAACGAACGCTTACACTTGAAACTGAAACTTGACCCAGAACCAATCGGTCAGATGACAGTGAATTGGTCCACCACCGGCAAGGTCGCAGGGCAGTGTAACTTGAATTACCTACAAGCGCACGCGCAGCCTGGTAAACAGAAACTCAGAATATGGTCCGATCTACCGGGCGATGTGCGTGCAAACCGAACGTGCGGGAAAAATTACATCCTTCAAATTTGAAAATTAATACGATTAATTATGTTAATGGTCAACTCCGACGGCTCAGGTTATGCCAGTTGAATGCTCGTCCTGTTAGTGTGTGTTGTTCATCGAGGTGAGTACAAAATCTACCTACTAATATTTATTTATCCCTAGACTTTTTCTATCGTATGCTGTGAAACTTATAATTTTTTTGTAACCTATATTATTATTGCGAAAAATCAGGATTGACCTAATTCTACTATGGCAATTATCATCAAAAAAACCTACTTTTATTTTTTATTTATTGGTAATCCAACAGCTTAGTAATTGTAACAAACATTGTATACAATGATAAAACTTAAATAAAAAGTAAATTAGATACCACTTATAATATTTATCCACAAAGCAGCGACCTCATAAGATGTTAAGCCATACGATGGCCACACGCAACAGAAATCTATAAGCAAATTTAAACTATAGGTATAGATAAACTGACAAGCTTATAGAATATAGTAGTATAGGTACGACTATTAAATACTACCCAACCCACATTACTTCTACCAACAGAAATCTGTGAATAAGCGACTGAATGGTCACTGATTAAGAAACTTTCCCGCCAATTGCTTCCACATGCATACTAGGACCTAGATAACTGATAAATTAAATGATTACTTACTTACCTATTTGCTAATCCTGACGTTTACCGAAGGTGGGTAGAAACTAATAGATAGGACACTTGGAAAATGCATACAAAATTTTTTTCTATTCTGGACAGCAACTTCTTCAAATAATAGTAAGTACTTGACAACCATAGTTAAGAGAAACTATAGAAATTTTCAATATTGTAATATGGATTGATTTAACGATAATCAGTACCATTCATCATCATCAGCCTACATCAGTCGACTGCTGGATAGGCCATTAATTTATCCCCTATAACTTCAATTTTACTGTGAAATCGAGACAATGAAAATTACAATTGCTACCAGTCCGAAAAATCAAACAAACGCAGTTTTTTTATTGTAGCGAAAGTTTCATTTCTTCAGATTCGATTTTTTTGTAAATTTAGTTTTTTTAGTTAAGTCTACAACCTCAGACTATGATTATGAGATTATGTTAGTCTGAGCCTACAACGTGTTCATAGCTAAAACGATGCGAAGATAACATTTAAAAGTAGCCGGTGCGATAAAAAACCTATTCGTTGTTAATGCCAGTAGAAATGCCTAGAGAATTAAACAGTCACACTTAAAATTCTAAATACGTAGGCATCTATAACTATTCGCATATATATGTAAATAGCAACTAGTGCAATGCTCCTTGACTTCGCCCGCGAGACACGCATCAAACTCTACTAACATTGTATCCTTTCAAGAACTGATTCTCTGGATATTCTTGGGTGCATCTAAACTATGCAAGGATAACACACGCTCCGAACAATCTCTAGGAATTACGGCATAGTTTGTTTAATATAAGGTCATACGCGGAACATTGCCATTTTGAAAAGCCACTTTGGTTTTCGTCACTTCACTTCACTTCTACTTAAATTAAATGGCTTCTGGGACAGTCCGTCACAATTTCGCCAGTATCAAGTTCATAATTTATGAGGCAACTTAGTACGACTTATGAGTCCAGTCGTTCAGTCTACAGTCAGGTCTTGTTTTCTGCTATTGCAATGGCGACTCTAACAAAAAACATTTTTTTTCATCTTGAACGATGGTTGTCATTTTTATTATATTTTATTTTCCAGTGTTTTTCTAATGTATGTCGTTTATTATTAATGGTATGATAACCTTTATACGTCAGTAATAAGACACAAGTATTAGTGAAATGGAATAAAAGAAGATTGAACGGGAATTCTCTGATGAAGAAAATTGTGCGCCGATCGTTTTTTGTTATAGTCGCCATGGCTATAGCAGATAACAGGACCTGACTGAAGACTGGACGACTGGACTTATAAACCGTACTACGTTGCCTCATATTATTATGAACAATTATTAGTAATTATTAGTAATTATACTTAATTCTGGCGAAATTGTGAAAACTATCCCAGAAGCGATTTAATAGAGAAGTGAAGTATTATGTGTTGATCATCAAATAAAATAGTTGATATAGGCGAATTGTAGGGTATCTTGTTCTTGACTTTGACTCATTGACATAAATAAACCTTTCACTCAAACTTTCGTAACAATTTTAATTTTATGGTATGCACTCGATCTATCGGAAAAGCGACAGAATAAAGAGTGTCATCAATAAAGATGTAATAATGCTGGAATTCACAGCATCATGTAGCCCCAAATTATGCATAGCTTGTATCATGGGAAACATGTATAACCGATATACTACCACCTAAATACTTTTTTGAAAATATATCGAACACCCAGACCCGAGACAAATATTTGCAGAACATACAAACATTTGTCTCGGGAATCGACCCACCAACCTTTTGCGTCTAAGGTGGGCTACACCCACTGCGCCACAGAGTTCGTCGTTGTAAATTTCTATGCATAAATCTTACGACGAAAAATATTGACGTTGGTTGCAAGCTCTTCAACAGTGTTATCCTTATAAGCACACTAAGTAGGCATTATATTGGGTTAAGTAGAGTTTATGATGACATAATACTTAAATAATTGGGGGTGTTGATTCAGTCAGTAGCAGGTAGGTAGATAGGTACATTAGTGATGAAAATGTTAAACTGAGCTTAATATATTATGGTACTTATGCTTAATCCTATTGATGGTAACAGTATATTGATGGTAGTTCGTATTTACGGAATGAAATAATAACAATTTTATGGCTGATCCCTACCCACATTCTATCATATCCTTGCTCAACCGGTTTTTATGTTATCTTCGCAATGTCCACCTTCTATGGCAGATCCAGTTACAACACTGGCTTGGCAAAATTTTGTAATTGTTTCAACTTGTTTCACGACCATTGTAAACATGTAGGTATGTTCCTTACCTTACACGAAATAAACGTCCATGAAAACATTTTATACTTGAATGTGGAACACAGATTGTACGGACATTCTTGGTTTATTAGGCTTCCGTCTGTGCTTCCGTCCGCGGGTTCGCTCGCATGGTACCGGGATAAAAAGCCTATGTGTTAATCCAGGTCATAAACTATGTACCTATATTCAAATTTTCATCCAAATCCTTTCACCCTTAACGGAGTTTGATGGAGACAAACGTTATGCTGACATTCACACAAACTTTCAATTTTAATATTAGTGTGATGTGATCTGATTTCAATAAAATACCCTATGTGTTATGTTAATATCATAGAGTATTCAATAAAATTGACAGGCCGAGGACTATTCAAATGAATCAATGAATATTTCAGAGTTCTAACCGAATTTGGTGGCATTGAACACTTCTCAAGAACTTCCTTGTTTTATGTTTTCACAGTTACTTCCAAAAAAGTGCAACTTTCAAAACCTAACCTTGTACCTGGTCTCTTAATTACTTACTTATAGGCAAGTAAAATACGTATACAGTCAATGGTTGCAGTGGAATTGCGTCAGTAAATTCCTACATGAACATTTCTCAAGGACGAAATATGCCTTTAGGCAAACAACGTTGGATATAATCGTTTATCATTGTCTCTATATTATTTATGTTAAATTCAGAAGGTGCGTGTATCTGTATGCATACTTACAACGACTTTAAATAATTAGAAAATACAAATCAAAACCAATATTTTACCTAAGGTTTGGTGAAGTAAGTTTTTCTGGGAAGATAACTTTTAGCGTTCAGAACACCTTATTTATTCCATAGTAAAAAAAAAAGATTCCACCTTATCTAATAAATATTTACTTATCAAACCTCTGTCAACGGAATTTAGTTGAACACTGATTCCACGCAGCAAGTGTAGTCACACTAAAAGACTAGTCTACATTAAATCATGATTTAATACTTATGGTGATGTTGCGACATAGGCTCGGTTATCGCTTTTTGGTTTTTAATTTATATTTATGCCCAAGGTTCATGTTTTGCCATTTGTGGTCGACCTTAACTTCATTATCATTGTAATGGACAGGATAGGAACAGCAGGCATATTTGGCAGCTTGCATGCTTCCTGCTACTTTCAAAATTCAACATGGTAGGTGCTGTTCTTATCTTTTGTACGTCGCGTAGTGCTATAGGTACTGTATTATTTAAGATGCTCGGATAGATAACATCCACTAGTTAGAATCCGATATAATCAAATGAGACTATCCAAAAGAGAACCAAAGTTATCGGCGACATAGCTCAGAGAATTAGCAAGTTAAAAGCGGCAGTGGGCCGGCCAGGATTATATCAGCCGAAGAACTGACGACACCTTTTGGAGTAAACGAGTTCTTGAGTGGAGACCGCGTTTCTGCAAAAATAGTGTAGGATGCCCTTCGGCTAGATGGAGTAACGATCTGCGAAAGGCCGCTGGTAGAGGCTGGATGCGTCGAGCGAGGTCAGGGCACAATGGCGCTAATTGAGAGAGGTCTATGTCCAGCAGTGGACTGCTATTAGGCTGATGATGACCATTATCTTAAATCCTATCTGTGGATAATACTCTCCACATAATAACACAGCTTAATTTCTGGTTCTGGTTGTTTTTTTTCACATAATATCCGCTCTTCTTATGTTGACAGCAAGATTTGTGCTGCCTGTTCTTTGCCACTTCAATTTCTTACCCTAAGAGCGCTGAGTAACTATTAATTTGCCGAACAAAAGACACTATCTTTCTGTCAGATGAAAGGAAATAGAGCAAAGGGCTGCTTTAGGGACCCATACACCCAGTACTTAAATACAATACTTGCTATAGATTCGCTACAATAGGTCAAGTGACATAAATCTACTTCGCTTAGTAAGTTCTAATATCGAGGGGGTCAGAAGGATTCGCAGATAATGTTGGGTGAGTCGTAAGTACGCATGTTAATAAACCCATTTAATTCGAAGAGAGCTTAAAAGCGATTAAAAATAGACAAGATAATAATTTTAAGTAAAATGCAAGTAATTTTTTAGTCTTCTTGCTCAAACATTGCGTACGCATACAATTAAGAAAGATATAAATCAGTTTGCACGTTTCTTCTTGCATCACTTCCGAAAAAAAAAAAAAAAAATAATACTTTAACGAAATCGCAATAAATACAAAATAATTACTTAGTAAAGGATCTACTTAGGTAGTAGGTACTTACTATTTATATCATATACCTATACAATATCTCATAGAAACGAATATATATTTATAGATAATATATTTTAAAAAAAGTTTAAATTTAGCTTTGAGAACAACAACAGTGATGATTTTTTGTATGATAAGTGTTTGCCCACACTTCAGGGAAAATCTAAGATTTTTATATATCCCAAAAATTTCGACTCAGGTGGGATTTGAACCCGCGAACTTCCCGTCAATGCCGGGACGCGCCTGAGTCGAATTTTGTGGGATATATAAAAATCTTAACAACAGTGATATTTTTTATCTGACTTAAACTTATATTAAGGCTGCAGGAAAAAACTAAATTATAATAGCATTATCTTTGATTCATTTAGGCATGACAACTATTTTATTTTATGATAATGCTTAAGCACGACACATGAATCAAATTACGTAGGTATAAGCATTAGGCATCTACCTAAGTGCCTAATCTATGGAGCAATTGGAGGAACTAAAGTTCTACTGCATTGCAAAGTTCAGAACGCGAGGAACGCATTATGTAAATTTAATTCACAACTGTGTTTAAGGTGGAACTGGTATTTTCTTGTACATTGTTGATATTTAGGGAGCGAAGCAGAACCTACTCTCAGAAGAAAGTAGAGGCGGAATGATATTATGTAATAGCTATCGAAGACACTAAGATATTTTTCAGTAATAAAGTAATTTCAGAGTCTGGTCAGAGGCTCTAGAGGGGCCTAAAACTTCGCAAACCAAGCTAGCTCATACCAAAATAACTCCTACTACTAGGAACAGGTAATAGGTACCTTTTCAATAAATAAATAAAGGTATCTGCACTGAGAATACCATGTCACTTAAGCAAACAAGCTCCTGCGAATGTTAACGATAAGGTGCTAATTGACTCTGTTTTTGCATGTGCTCTTTAATTCAATACCAAGACAAATTTTAGTAGAACATTTTGTTTAAACTATAAAATTAGACATAGACATTCAAGAGTTTGTTTGAAGAAAAATATATACCTAAAATAACATAACGACGACCTCTGCGGCGCGGTGGGCGAAGGCCAGTCTGTGACGCAGAAGGATGCGGGTTCGATTCCCGCTGCGGGACAAATGTTTGCATGATCTGCAGATATTTGTCTCGGGTCTGGGTGTTTCCTATTTATGATATGTATGTATTTACAAAAAAAATGTATCTATGTAGTATATCAATCATGTGGTTCCCATAATACAAGCTCTGCTCAGTTCGGGGCTACATGATGCTGTGTGATAGTCCAGGATTATTTTTATTTATAAGTTACAAATTAGGACTGACATCAGTGCCACACTAAAATATGAAACACTAAGTAATAAAGGAATCAGAGATAATGCTATTATAATTAAGTTTTTTCCTGCAGCCTTAATATGTTTAAGTCAGATATAAAATATCACTTTTGTGGTTCTCAAAGCTGAACATATACGTTTTTTATTTCATATCCGATCAGGGGCATCATAGCAAATCATCATTTACACAGAAACCTTACCATAAAATTGCACGACATATTGAATCAAACATCATTAAAAATGTGAAAAACCTTGAGCTTAATAAATACAAGTTTATAACAATATCGGTTATCTTGATCAAAAACTCACACAGCCTCTGCTATGTTATTCGGATGTCACCCATTACTCTGACGGTCACCAGCTATTATTCTCATTATAGGTGATGGTCACACAGGTGATGATTCCCTACATACTGGACTAACTAAGTGCAGTGCATTCGAGAATTATCAACCGCGACCCAAATCAATAAAATATTAAATATTATTATTATTTATTATTCAATAAAAATTATTTTATTGATTTGGGACCACCAGATGAACCGAGAACATCATATCGGTTAGAAGTACGATATTTCCAAAATATTTGTGATTAATAATCGTATAACTACTTCAATTAAAATGTCTCGGAGACGTCGAATTTTTAGCGTTAGACTTTTAGCGTTATGACCGCTACCGCTACCAGTAGCCTTTTTTTACCTTTTTTTTAAAAAGAACCTTATTTAACAATAAATAATTTATCTATCTATCTATCAAAAAATTTAGTGATTATTGACATATTATTGCAATATTACGTAATATTACAGACTAGCTGACCCGTTCGCAACTTCGTTTGCGTTTATACTCTTTTTTTACGTATGTCCTTTCATGTGAAATTTTTCCCAAGCCCGGTAATTTGACACGGAACGGAACCCTGAATATGAATTGAATAAAAATTACCTACATATTACTACATTACCTACCCCGTAATGTAGTAATATGTAGGTACCTGTTCCCGTTCCCGCTCTCACTTCTTTTTGCGTTCCAGTTTCCATTGGCAACCCGTCGCCAAGTTAACAGCCGGTATAGGTATGATGAATTTTTATATGCCTAACTCTTGATATGATTGGTTACCCATGCAAACTTTCATCACATCAATCACCCTCTTTAAGTTTCATTTTCGCTACAAAAAGCAGCAAGTCAAAGCAGTTTATTTTCGTTTTAGTCTGTAAAAATCTCAAGTCTTTATGTAAAAAAAAAACTTGCTATCCCCGTGGCATTCAAATATCCAAGAACAAATGAATGAAATTGAAATTTCGAATTCTAATCCGATTTAAATATTATTTTTTATTTGACATTCCAATTTTAAAGAGTATCGCATTGAACCAAGCTTTTATGTATGATATGTATGTATTTACAAAAACAAAATATGTGTAGTATATCAATCATGTGGTTGTACTGACGAAAAAGTGAACGGAGCGCAGAGTGGCTTTGCACGTAAAGGCCCTTCTACTGCCTACAGTTTTTGTCCGTCTGCTTCCTAAGATTGCTCAAGCTGTAGCTTAATTCAATCTCGAGATATCATTTTTCCGTTTCTTGAATAGCGAGCTCAAAAAAAGTAATTGGGAAATTCTCGATCCAGCGAAAATTGTTGAATTTTGTCAAATTTTGGAAAATCTCAAAAAGTTACCACCCGGTTTTGGAAATTCTAATTGCACTTTGAAGTCCTCCGGCAGGCGCAAATATTGACATAATTATGACCGATCACTTTATTCACCTACACATCTTTTTTAATGCATGTGACGAATTTACTTTCTATGTATGGAGTTTCAAAAATGTGACGTATTTACTATAAGGCAAATGTATAACAACCCCTCTGATATCTGCGAAACTACAGGCAAATGTCAGAATTTCATGAATCGGGGAACTATACCCGATCAGAAAAACTTTAACATTTTCAATATTTGCGCATGCGATATTGCGATATATTCTGTTATATTGCCTGATATTATCGCCGATAATAACGTACCTATGCCCACGCACCTGTGTATAGGAACCGTTATGTGAGAACAACGTTTTTTTGAATAAATTTGGAATGAGTTTTCAAACACGACAGTGTCAAAATAAACTGGCATAACATGCGTCACTCAAGAGTATTGATATCAACTTCGATGCAAATCAACTCCTAAAATAACTTTCTACCCCTTTTTAACCCCGTTAGGCGATAAATTTCAATAATATACGAAACACGTCTTTGATCAATTTTGTTAAAGAATGTTTATGCAAAATTTGAAGTAGAATGCACCAAGGAATCACGTTGTTCCATACAAACGTTGCCCACGTTTTTCACCCTTTTAGGGGAAGAATCTCGGTAAATCCTTTCTTATCGGATGCCTACGTCATACAAAGAACACGCCCTCCAAGTTTCAGGTCTCTACGATCAGCGGTTTAGGCTGTGCGTTGATCCGTCAGTCATTCAGGAGAAATGATTTTTTTAGTATAGATTACCCTCCATTAAGGTATTTTTATCAAAAACCTGGTATGCGGTCTTTTATTATTTAATATTCAAAGTGTTCTGATGAAGTTTCAAGAAAATCACACCACGCGTTAAGATTTTCCCATACAAACTTTACCACCCCATTGCAACCCCCTCGAGGACTATTTCAAATTTTCAATGACACCAATCTTCATTGATTGTATGGAATAATACATGTCCCAGGTTTCAAGTTTCTAAGTTCAAGGAATACGATTTTTCATACAAACATTTTTACCCCTTTTCACCCTCTTAGGGGTTGAATTTTCAAAAACCGTTTCTTACTGAGCGCTCACACTCTTTTAAGACTACCTGTACCAAATTTCAAGTCTCTAGACCCTGTAGTTTCTGAGATTTCGTGATGAGTGTGTCAGTGAGTGAGTGAGTGAGGATAGTTCTCTTTTATATATATAGACTAGCTGACCCGCTCGCAACTTCGTTTGCGTTTATACTCTTTTTTACGTGTGTCCTTTCATGAGATTTTTTTCCCAAGCCCGGTAATTTGACACGGAACCCTAAATATGAATGGAATAAAAAGTACCTACATTTACCTACCCCGTAATGATATGTAGGTACCTGTTCCTGTTCCCGCTCTCACTCCTTTTTTCGTTCCTGTTTCCGTTGGTAACCCGTCGCCAAGTTTACAGCCGGTATAGGTATGATGAATTTTTATATGCCTAACTCTTGATTATGATTGGTTACCCATCCAAACTTTCATCACATAAATCTTTAAGTTTCATTTACGCTACAAAAAGCAGCAAGTCCTTCTACAAAGTCCCACCCATGGTTCAGCGCTTGGTGTTTATTTATTTTCGTTATAGTCTCTGTGAAAAATCTCACGTCTTTATGTAAAAACAACTTGCTATCCCCGTGGTATTCAAATAGCCAAGAACAAATGAAATTTAAATTTCGAATTCTAACCCGATTTAAATATTATTTTTTATTTGACATTCCAATTTTAAAGAGTATCGCATTGCACCAAGCTTTTAAGGCTCCCCCACACAGGTGTGTTATTATCGGCGATAATATTGCATGCGTTAATGCGATAATACGTCCCAATTCCTTGCACATAATTGCGTTATCACAGCAGTATGTAACTTTTTAGCCATCCTAATACATAATGTACTAAAATTCTACAGATCTCACACTACGCGCAACTATCAAAGGCATTGAAAATGTAATTTCGAAATAAAGCACACGATAAAATTTTACTATAATGTACTGACGAAAAAGTGAACGGAGCACAGAGTGGCTTTGCGCGTAAAGGCCCTTCTACTGCCTACAGTTTTTGTCCGTCTGCCTCCTAAGATGGCTCAAGCTGTAGCTTAATTCAATCTAGAGATATTATTTTTTCCGTTTCTTGAATAGCGAGCTCAAAAAAGTAATTGGGAAATTCTCTGTCCAGAATTTTTTTTAATTTTGACAAATTTTGTAAAATCTCAAAAGCTACAACTCGATTTTGGAAATTCAAATTGCACTTTGAAGCCCTCCGGCAGACGCAAATACTGACATAATTGTGACCGATCACTTTATTCACCTACACATCTTTTTTTCATGCAAGTGACGAATTTACTTTCAATGTATGGAGTTTCGAAAATGTGACGAATTTACTTTGTGGCAAATGTAGAACCACCCCTCTCATATGTGTGAAACTACAGGCAAATGTCAGAATTTCATGAATCGGGGCACTATACTCGATCAGAAAAACTTAAACATTTTCAATATTTGCGCATGCGATATTGCGATATATTCTGTTATATTGTCTGATATCATCGCCGATAATAACGTACCTATGCCCACGCACCTGTGTGTAGGAGCCTTTATGTGAAAACAAAGTTTTTTGCATAAATTTGGAATGAGTTTTCAAACACGACAGTGTCAAAATAAAATGGCATAACATGTGTCACTAAGGAGTATTGATATCAACTTCGATGCAAATCACCCCTAAAATAACTTTCTACCCCTTTTTAACCCCGTTAGGCGATACATTTCAATTATATACGAAACACGTCTTTCATCAATTTTGTTAAAGAATGTTTATGCAAAATTTGAAGTAGATTGGACCAAGGAATCACGTTGTTCCATACAAACTTTGCCCACGTTTTTCACCCCTTTATAGGTAGAATCTCGGAAAATCTTTTCTTATCGGATGCCTACATCATACAAAGAACACGCCCTCCAAGTTTCAGGTCTCTACGATCAGCGGCTTAGGCTGTGCGTTGATCCGCCAATTATTCAGGACAAAGGATTTTATAAGCATACATTACCCTCCATTTAGGTATTTTTTTGAAAAACCTGGTAAGCGGTCTTTTATTATTTAATATTCAAAGTGTTCTGACGAAGTTTCAAGATAATCACACCACGCGTTAAGATTTTCCCATACAAAATTTACCACCCTATTGCAACCCCCTCGAGGACTATTTCAAATTTTCAATGATACCAATCTTCATTGATTGTATGGAATAATACATGACCCAGGTTTCAAGTTTCTAAGTTCAAGGAATACGATTTTTCATACAAACATTTTTACCCCTTTTCACCCTCTTAGGGGCTGAATTTCCAAAAAACGTTTCTTAGTGAGCGCTCACACTCTTTAAAGACTACCTGTACCAAATTTCAAACCTCTAGGCCCTGTTGTTTCTGAGATTTCGTGATGAGTGTGTCAGTGAGTGAGTGAGGATAGTTCTCTTTTATATATATAGATTATTGAATTGCTATTTACCAATTTGATTAATTTAAAATGATCTTAATGCAATTATTCATTACTTATTATGTAATTAGGTATAAGACGACAAATTCGGTTTAATTAGAAGCCTTTTCATTTTCAACCTGTATTATTAGTAGGTTCTTAAGGTATTTAACACAAGTGCAGTACAACTGTTGACCTATTGCAATGAGTTAATGGAAGGTGACACAAACGTGCATGTCTATGCCTACCTTTAAAATAAGTAGGCACATTGAGTTCATGGATTTTGTATTGAGTTTAAGTCTACAGATAAGACGGGCCTCACATCCATACGAGCCCAGTAATAAGATCATAGTCTGTTCCAAAGGTATCGATGTGACTCGACTCACTGATTATGGATCATGATGTCACGTAGATATCACCTGCACAATATCTAGGTACCAAACACACAATACTGGACATTTGTATTCATTGGAAATTCCTTGTTATCTACATATATCATCAGTGCTAAGTGGCCTTCAAGTATTTCTATATTAGGGTACCTAGGTACATCATAAATGCAAAAAGTCAGTTTTACTAATCAAACAAGTAGATTATTTTTTTAAATAAACCGACTTCAAATAAATCACTTCTTACTTCTTGCCCTAAATAATTTTGAAAAACGGTTCACAATTGACGGAGATATTGGTGATCATAGGGCGAAAATTACAAGTGAGGATGAGGTTTTTTAAGTTTTCCGGGAAAAGTACCAATCCTTCAGAAATAAAATTTATATGGGACCACCTGTGAAGTATACTCTTTTAAATAAAAAAGAATTTTGAAAATCGGTCAATAATTAACGGAGTTATCAGTGAAAATACATTAAAAAAAATAAGGTCCCGACGAATTGAGAACCTGCTCCTTTTTGAAGTCGGTTAAAAAGAATTGAAAGTAGGTCAAAAACATTTTATAATGAAATTATCTGTCTTACAGTGATGAAGAACACGGAAACTCAACATGCGTTGGTTACTCTTCTTCGTGTCCATCACAATAGTACGCACCAATAGCCAACAAAGCGTCTTCGATATCTGGACCGACCTATTTCGCCCGCTGCCTCGCAACCAACATGAGGGATTTGTGCCCGATTACACTCCAGAAGACTTTGAGGAGTTCGACTTCATAGTCGTGGGAGCTGGTTCTGCAGGTAGCGTCATTGCCAATAGACTCAGCGAAGTGTCACACTGGAAAGTTCTGCTTATAGAGGCTGGTGGCAATGAGAACTTCTTCTCTGATATTCCCATATTTGCACCGTTTCTTTCTATCACGCCTATGAACTGGGGATATAGTTCGGAACCTGAAAAAAGAGCATGTAAGGATTTGAGAGGAAATGTCTGCTTCTTGCCACGGGGCAAAGTGCTCGGAGGCAGTAGTGTGCTTAATTTTTTGATTTACCAAAGAGGACACCCAGACGATTATAATGATTGGGTCAGAATGGGCAACGACGGTTGGGGCTACTCTGAAATACTGCCATATTTTAAAAAATCTGAAAATGTAAGAATTAAGGAGTTAAGAAATTCTACATATCACGGCGTAGGGGGTTACATGGATATTGAACATTCTCCGTTCTATAGTCCTCTGCAGAATGCATTTAAAAAGGGTGGCGAAGAACTCGGTTACCAGTGGAGAGATCCCAACGGAGAACATGTGATAGGGTTCTCTAAACCCCAGGCGACAATGAGGAAAGGCAGAAGGTGCAGCAGTTCAAAAGCATTTTTGGAACCCATACGTTACAGGCGCAATTTGAAAGTCACAAAATATTCGACTGCTATGAAAATCCTGATAGATCCTTACACAAAAACAGCATACGGAGTTGAGTTCATGAAGAAAAACGTAAGGTAATTTTGTTAATTAATTTTAATAAGCCCGTACCTAAGTAAGATTTATTGTTAATTGTTGTTTGTTCTCTTTATGGGCCAGTTGCTTTATTTATTCGCATTGCGTAAACTTAACAGTCCAGGTTTAAAAATCATGAAAGTGATTAAAAGATGTGTGATGCAAATGTGTTTAAAAGAAACATACATATTACTGGTGTATTAAGTAACACCAGTTGTTTTAAAAAGTCTGCACTTTGTACAATATAGTTTTTGGTTAGTACAACAAACAAGAGCACTAAAAAATTTTAACACCATAAGGTCAAGACCTTATGGTTTTAAAATTTTACCTTAAAACATCTAATGAGTAGGTACTCATTACATGTTTTAAGGTCAAGCCGAAATTCATAGGTTCAAATCCCAATCCTACTAGTAACCTAATGCACCAATATAATTTTTATATCTAGGAAACATCCCGAAAACTATCTTCAATTGGTTAGTTGCACGTCTTCAAAATTAAACAATAGCTATGTAACAGCCGGTTCTCAATTGTGTGATTGGACGAAACCAAGTCGTGCTGACCAGTGCCGACAACTAAAATATATGAATATGAAATTGTCCACAGACGACAAGTTCGAGCTCGTCGTGAAGTGGTTTTGTCAGCCGGGACCATCGGCTCCGCCCAGCTTCTAATGATCTCAGGAGTAGGTCCAAAAGACCATCTACAAGAGTTGGGCATCAATCCTCTAGTCAACCTCCCAGTGGGATACAACCTTCAAGACCATATTACCTTCTCCGGAAACGCTTTTATTGTGAACGAAACTGGGCTTTGTGTTAATGATGTAAGTACCTAGGTACTCAAGGCAGAACCCAAGAAATAAATAATAATTATTATTAATATATCTATAGTCAATGGGGAGTTAGATTGGAGAAGCAAAGTATTAATGACCATGGTGTCTTAAGCAGCGGTGTAATAAAAACCGACTTCAAAGAAATTGATTCTCAGGTGTGGTAAGTTTACCCTCTCAAACGAATAAATAATTTTCCAAATCGGTTCATAATGGACGGAGTTAGGAGTCATGAGGTATAACGAACATAAAAACAACCGAATTGAGAACCTCCTCTTTTTTTGAAGTCGTTTAAAAATAGAGCTCTACCATAAATCCAGACTAGGTATTATTCTTGAAGAGATCATAAGGCTATTTTTTATCTATCAAATCAAATTGTTTTATTGGAACAAAATAAAATAAGTACATAATAAAATTGGAAAACGATGGTAACCGCAATAGTTAAAAATAACTGTGGCGCAGTCACCAACGCCCACTTCCTAGGACTAAGTACAGTTCCTATTTTTTTTTTAATCTAAAATCCTAACGTTGTTATATTGGATGTAAGTTATATTGAAGGACCTTTGTTTGACCTCAAACACACCACATCACAATACATCCATGCATAGTCACATTTTCATACTTAGAACCGGATGTCAAGTTAATAATTAGTACTTACTTATACGAAAGCTAATATTGATAGAAGCAATAAGATTCTTAGTAATAAAATTATTTAACCGTATAGTTGCTAATTTGGATAAGGTACCTAAGTAGGTAATATGCGATCACTGCTTACATGTTTGGTAAAGGACTGGTAACTTTGCTATGGAAGGTTGCGGGATCGATTCCCGCCGCGAATCAAATGTTTGTATGAATTGCAAATAAGTTTATTTGTATTCCCAAATAAAAATAAGTAGGGCGTAGTGTAGGACGCCCTCCGGCCAGGTGGGGTGACGATCTGCGAAAGGCTGCTGGTAGAAGCTGGATGCGTGGAGCTCAGGACAGGGCGCAATGGCGCTCATTAAGGAAGGCCTATGTCCAGCAGCTGGACAGCTATAGGCTGATGATGATGATGATGATGATGAATAAAAATGTTTAGAAGTAGTGTCTTTATCAATCATGTGTATTTAAATTGAATGTGTCTGTAGTATATCGGTTACGTGGTTCCCATAAAGTTCGGGGTTATATGATGAATTGATGATATATGTGATCATATGCTCTGTGATAATATCCAGCATTATTTAGTTATTCATTCGATATGTTTGAAATATTATTATAAGTAGGTGGTACTATTATAGTGTCAGGCAATTCATATCAGAAACTCAACCCGCAGATGTTGGCAGCATCTCCAGTGTCAGCGGCTGCGTACTTGGCCGGTCGAGGCCCGCTGACACTACCAGGCGGAGCTTCAGGCCTCGCCTTCGTCCGTACGAAGGTGTCTGATGACCATTCCATCACCAGGCCGGATATTGAACTGGTTATGGGCGCAGGGTCGTTGGCTGGTGATTTGCTCGGAATATTACGGTCACTTTTAGGTATGGATGACTGCGTGAACTTAAAACGAAACTGAAAATATCATGACATAAAATCTTACGGGTCTTGCACACAAGCGGTCATTTTAGGCTCAGGAGACATTGTTTAAAGCAGTGTGTGCCCGCGGCACACTAGTGTACTTGGTCATTGGGAAAATTTGCATAAGTCCTACACGCTGTCAGTGGTACCTTGGTACAGAGAACATACTAGCGGTCGCGTCACGTAAAAAGAACGCTGGCGTAAGCTGCGCATTAGGCGATTTATCAGTGTTTAGTTATTTACCCGTACCACAGACCGGTACGCAAACACACCCCCTCCACTTTACACACACCTTTAATAAGAAAAAGAAAAAACATATTCTAGAGGGAAAGAAAAATAACTTTTTCATCCCCCCATCTCGGAAAGAATATTTTTGCACTTCGGTATCCGAGTACAAAAGCCGTTTTTATCCGCTAGAGGATAAAGTAAAATTGAATTTAGAACATCGTATGCACTAAGTTGGTGAATTAAAAACATCATTAAACCTATTTACTTCTACTAATGTTAATCTTTTTTTTTTAAATTTCGTAATTTCCTCGCTGAGGTGGGATGAAAAGTTAGTTAGTTTGAGTAGATTTGTTAATGCATTTGTGCACTACATTCGATTTTGTGCAGCCTATATCCTGCACAAATAAGTATTTTCAGAGCATGAGAAGTGAAAATAGTTATTTGTTATACAAGAGTGCAAAGATTTTTCACCTCGTGCTCTTTTGATTCCCTCGCTAACGCTCAGGATTCTAATTTTCTAATTTTTAGAATCCCTCGCTTGCTCGGTCATCAAAATTGAGAACGCGGTTTCAAAGCAACTTTGCACTCTTGTTTAACAAATAACTATTTTCACTTCTCATGCTCTGAAAATACTTATTTGTGCAGGATATAGGCTGCACAAAATCGAATTTTGTGCACAAATGCATTAACATATCTACTCATAAATGTGGCAAAGAAAATGAGCCATACACCCAAACACAATAAGAAGTTCATAGATAGAATTTGTTATTTTATAATATTTACTTTAATTGATTTGCCTTGTGTTTTTTAAGACATAAAAACAAGTTCCTTCATAATTATTAATATCAACGGGATATTTACCATGATTTGTGAGTTCTGTTATTTCCCGATATTTCGACGCAGTTGCATGCGCCATGATCACGGGAGAACTGAAGTCTGTGCGAGTGGGTAGTTACTGGCAGACGAAACGATCTACCCTCTTTCTCAGTCTTTTATTACGAACGACACCCCTACCACTGGTCTCAATATCACTTTTAACACGATCACGGCACACAACACTTACTGTATCAGGACACACTTCTGAAACATCACTTTTACGGTTCCTACACATTCTAACAACAGGATTCCAGACTCCAGATAATTGAAAACCATCTTCTCTATTGAAATTCTTGTGTTTGGTAATCTCAATCGCCTCTTGAACCAGTCTTGGTATATAGTGGCGTTCTGTTGAGATTACTTGCGGATTATGTAGTTCGATCCAGTGATTTGAACCTGATTCCAGCAGATGTTCAGCTATGGCAGACTTCTGAACATCAAGGTTCTTGACCGCCCTAATATGTTCTTTCACAAAGTACTGAGAAAGAGGGTAGATCGTTTCGTCTGCCAGTAACTACCCACTCGCACAGACTTCAGTTCTCCCGTGATCATGGCGCATGCAACTGCGTCGAAATATCGGGAAATAACAGAACTCACAAATCATGGTAAATATCCCGTTGATATTAATAATTATGTTCTCAACCATGATAGTTTCAAAAGTTAAGTTCCTTCATTATTCAAAACTATACTAATTTTAATTTTAATTAAAGAAATGCTGTTTTATTTCCTCGCAATCGAAGTGAAAAGCAGAGTTTATAACTCGCCTACAAAACCATTTTATCCTCGACATTACTATCAGCTTCGGATAAAAATGGTTCGTTTTGTGCATTTGTTGTAAAATCTACTATTCACGCGAGGCGAAGGCTAGTTAGGGTAATTCCATAATAGTCTTCTGGGCAACCTTACTCGATATTAATAAGGATTTAATATTCCCAGGTGTAACAGACAAGTGGTACTGGCAAGTGTACAACACTTTGCCCATCGGAGTGAGACAACGCACCTTCTCCATCAACCCGGTGCTGATCCGGCCTCGGAGTATCGGTCGTCTGATGCTGAGGAGCAGCCATTTCAACGATCATCCGAAGATCCAGCCGAATTACTTCGATGATCCAAAGGATTTGAAGGCTATGGTGGCTGGCGTTCGCATGGTAATTTCCGTACCTCAGTGATTCCCTTCAGTAAAAATTGTGTAGTGGAGGTTAATGACCCTATACAGGTTGATGTAAACACTCGGATAAAGTTCCACCAACGTTCAGTTTAATTAACACGCTGACTGCGGGTCTTGCGCATGACGAGCTATGTCCGATCAGGATGGGGAGCATGCTGCAATTCCACGGTTGTGTTATTCAGCACTCGAAGTGTTAAGTAGCATTTAAGCATTTGGTGAAAGCACAACACATAGCAAACAGTTTATAAACTTATTCATAAAAAATAGGCATGGATATTTTGTCATCAATCTGTCTAAAACCTATTTTTCTATCTCTCTAGAACAGTACAGAACCCTATGTCCTTTTCTGTACCCATGACAAAGTACGCTTTAGCAAAATTTCATGATTATCGGTAAGAATAACAAGCACTCACATTTTGTTCACATCAGTTCTCTCCTGCTTCTTTTGTAACTGCAATATTAAGATTTTGCTTGTTTATTGATGGTATAAATATTTGAGTACCTAAGTAGGTACTTAGTTTTTTAATTTTCTTTTTGTTGTGATAATGGTTTCTCTATAGTATTAACAATTTCCTTTACCTAATCTAAATTTCACTAGGTCAGAAAAGTGCATAATGTGGTCACCCAACGGACAATAACACGGACCACAGAAGTCCATAATTAAGGGAGCCCTAGTCTTTAAGATTAAGTACTATTATTTTGTTTTAAGTATCTGTGTATCTGTTGTCGGCGAACCAATAAATAAATAAATAAATTTGCATTTATTACTGACCCGCCCGCAACTTCGTTTGCGTGTACAGATACCTACTTATGCTTTCACTGAAAATGTTTCCCGAGCCTAGTTATGTTACATGGAACCACCCTAAATGTATACGGAAAAAGAATTAGGTAGGTACCTACCTACATAACCACCGGTGAAGGGCCCTGATAAGTCCTATAATTTATTTTTTGAGTAACTTGGTTATCCCGTCGAAAACTGAATTAATTTTTGCTAAAAATTATTTTTGTATTTTTTCAGATAGAAAAGCTGATAGGAACAACTGCATTTCAGCGTTACGGCACCAGGCTGCATGACGTGCCTTTCCCTGGCTGCGAACAACTTATCTTCGATTCGGACGACTACTGGAAATGTGCCATCTCGCAGACTTCTATCACACTAGACCACCTGGTGAGGCATTACATTCTTCCATTTATCTTATAATCACATCCACACCAGCTTATATCAGTCCACTGCAGCAGGATGTACATAGGTCTGGTCAAGCTGGGATACCCTCCCAAAAATAGAGGGATATATCATAACCCCCACGTTGGGCATGCGGTTTGGGGATCGCAGGGCACAGCTTCTCAAAATTGCCGCCAGAGCCTCGTTTGTTATACAGTAGGGCATCACGGGCAGGTGAGGTTGGCTTAGATGTGAGGTTGGAAATTTTGAAATCCCTTACATCCTTATCTTAATGCTGACGATGCAATTTCAACTCTTCACAGCAGACTTTGTTACCGAAGCTTCATCGACCTCATCCTTGCCCATGCAACCCTTGTTGTAAAGATCTAATAAAAAATAATAATAAAAGCTGACCAGATTATCTTTTACAGGCGGGTACTTGCAAGATGGCTCCAGCGAGTGACCCATCAGGGGTAGTATCACCAAGATTACTAGTGCACGGTGTGAAAGGACTGAGAATAGCTGACGCGTCCATTATACCACGGATACCGGCCGCTCACACCCACGCACCCGTCGTCATGATCGCCGAGAAAGCTTCGGATATGATCAAAGAAGATTGGGGTGTCCATGACAATAATAATTGATACCAACTACGGTCCCACTGGCATATAGGCTTTGATTAGAACTCTATCTTCAGCCGTTTGCCGTAGCCATGTGCGCAAGCTGAGGACATGGGTCTCCACTATACACGTTGTTTTACCTTAAAACTAAAAAGGATTATAGCTAGAGGGCTAAAAACCTTAGGCACTAGTGGCAGTTTAATTCACAACTCTCGCTTCAACCGTTTGCTGATTTCAGTTATGCTGCTGACCCAGAACTCTGGCATACACAGTTTCGGGCCTGAACCCCGAAATGTTTTTGGCACTTAAATGTTGACCTAAAATTCTAGAAAGCACCAATATCGCACTTATTAGTGGCGTATTCAGAATTAAGTTGTCATGCTGGGGACATTCACACGGCAGGTTGCACCGAAAGTAAAAAATCCGCTAACTTGGTGTTTTCTTTGTGCGCTTGGCAAAGCATTTTGCCGGCAAAAGCTGCATCTTTGAAAATTCAGACAAATACTAGTATAACTAGTCATTATTTTAAACCAAATATTTGTGTTATAAACACATTCTGAAGTAGTTTAAGTAGGTAGGAAAGTAGTTACTTTGTTAACTAAATAAAATAATAAATTAGTCAAATTAATAAAATTGACGAAATGTTTTCTGATTTTCCTGTAAAGGTTTTTGCTGTTACATGTAAAGTGTGTTGTGTATGGTTGTGTACCTACATCTTCGTATATATATAATAATTATTATTATGAAAATGAATTTAGTAAGTAACTTACAATAAATAAAAAGTATTAAAACTATGGATTGAGTTTTAAATCACCTATATTAAAATTAACCAAACTATTTTAATTATCTACATAATTATATATACCAAAGTATAACAAGCAAAAATGAGAAGAGCATGGAACCACTGTAGAAAATTATATGAAACACTACATCCATATTACTTCAGAAGCAAATAAGCATATCATAGATGTACAATTTTGGCCAATGAAAAGGCGTAGATTTAAAATAATGCTTTGTCATTGCCCAATATTTTTCGTTATGCTTACGATACATCAAGTTAAAATATTGACGAATACTGTAGAATACAGAATTGTGTGGGTAGAATAGAGTAGAGTAAGTAGAATAGAGTAATCATTTCAAACAAGGCCCTGAATAAACTTAAGTAAACAGATTTATACATTTTAATATTCTCATTTAATAGGCTGCTGGTAGAAGCTGGATGCGTCGAGCTTAGAACAGGGCTCAATGGCGCCCATTAGGGTAGGCATAATTATATCCAGCAGTAAACCGCCATAGGCCGATAATGATGGTGATTAATATTCTTGGTTGAGAATAGGCTGCAATACCATCATGACTAATAATCATGAGAATAATGTGATTCAGCCAGATGTTCATAATTTTAGTAACTAGGATGCAGCATATAAAACAAAAGCGATTCCCTACTCCCCTTATTTTACGGAGTTAAAACTGATTTAATCAGGTGACTGGCCAGTTTTAGTCTTCCTATTGAGTTTTCTATACAGAAATGACAAACGCTTCTCAATTTCCTTCCATTTGGTTGGCCTTCTTGATGGTGTATGTGTTTTAGCCCACATCTTTTTCTTCCTTAGGAGAATCTGCAAGAGTACAGACAGAATTAATATCATTTATTCAAACAACACCGGATTTTATGTAGATCATATTTTGGTGTTGATAGCAATAAAAATCATAAAGTCAGAGAATTTTTTTATCTAGGACAGTATTGGCAAATCATATAATCCATAGCAAATGCAGAGAAACTGTCTTACAAACCAATTGCAATTTTTTAATTAATTATGTGGAAGTTGTATGAGAGAGCATGTTTGTTCCCACTCAACTCTGTAATGAAAAAAATTGTCTAATCCGGTCTAATCCGGCACCCCCTGTAATCCGACATGTCCATTATTATTGGATAATGTCAATTTTCACTAGTGCACAATTACTGAACAGGTTACAACTTGTACGCGCCACGACTAATTGTGCTTGTCGCGTAGGTATTGTTTTGATTCCGATTGCTCAAATTGAGTTTGAGAATTCATGTGTTTCAGGTGCAGTGCCTAGCGTATGTTCATCGTTTACTGTTTAAAAGAATTTCAGACTATAGGAGGTCTTAGGAGGCAGTAATGTATAATCCGTCAATTTTAATAGTTCGATACTGCCTTGCAAAATGTTTGTCGGATTACCAGAGGGCTTACCACGGGTTTTGATAGTTTTCGAAAACTTTTTAGGTTTTGGTATCTTTCCATACATTTTCCTACAGCGCCTCTAGGGAAACGTGCATGAACTACGAAAATGTATGGAAAGATCAGTGTTGCCGTTTTTTAATTGGAGAAAATGCTTAAAACTTGTTGCAAAAAATGCTAAATAACTTTTAAAAATGCTAAATTAAATGCTAAAATCTATATTTTTCTTTTGAATTCCTTAGGAATTTTGAATTTTTAGGTAACGTACAAAAAAATGTTAATCATGAAATATGCTAAAAGTAAAATTTTTCAAGCTAACAGACCCGAAAATATGCTAAATTTAGCATTAAAAATGCTAAAACAGCAACACTGGGAAAGATACCGAAACTTTTAAAGTTTTCGAAAACTATCAAAACTCGTGGTAAGCCCTCAGGGGTCCCATGTACTTGCTTATAGGTAAAAAAAAAATCAAGTCTGCCAGAGTTTGCTAAATAGTCAAAGTCAAAAATCATTTATTCAATAGGAACTGTATAGTACACTTTGAAACGTCATTTTTTTAATTTACCACCAATTCGTAACGTGACCAAACAGAGAAGAATTGGCAAGAAACTCTGCTTGGCTTATATTTTTTTAACGTCATTGTACTTAATATCTATTACATTGTTTTTGATGGAGTTGGAGGCAGTTTCATCCCAAGCTTTTTTGTCATCTAAATAATCAGATATTTTATAATAAGCTTTATTACATAGATTACGTTTAACAACATTTTTGAATTTATTTACAGATAGATTAATCACATCATTTGGGATTTTGTTAAAAAATCGTACAGACATCCCTTTAAAAGATTGACTAACTTTATGGAGCCTTACAGTGGGAACAGCTAGTTTATCTTTATTTCTAGTGTTAACATTATGATAGTCGCTATTTTTCTTGAACATGTTGATATGTTTTCGGACATACATTAAGTTTTCATATATATATTGGCACGGCACTGTCATAACATTTATTTCTTTAAACTTAGTTCTAAGTGATTCTCTGGGGCCCATATTATAAATTGCACGAACAGCCCTCTTCTGCAACACAAATATGGTGTTGATATCTGCAGCATTCCCCCACAACAAAATTCCGTACGACATAATGCTATGGAAGTAGCTGAAATAAACTAGTCTAGCCGTTTCTACGTCAGTAAGTTGACGGATTCTTTTGACTGCGTATGCTGCAGAACTAAGTCTGTTCGACAAACCATCTATATGAGCGCCCCATTGAAGCTTATTATCTAAAGTTATGCCTAAAAATACAGTACTGTCCACAAGATTTAGATCTTCATCTTTTATTTTAATGTTAGGTTTAACTTGTTTAACATTTGGTAATATAAATCTCATACATTTTGTTTTAGTCTCGTTCAGTAATAAATTATTTACATCGAACCAGTTAACAACTTTCGCTATTGCATTGTTCACGTCGTCAAAATTGGTCTGCCGTCGCTTTAATTGAAATAAAAGTGACGTGTCATCCGCAAACAATACAATTTCGTGGTTGTCTCTCACAAGTTGAGGTAGGTCGTTGATGTAAATTAAAAATAAAAATGGTCCAAGTATTGACCCTTGCGGAACACCCATCTTTACTACAGATCCCGGAGAACATTTTCCATTTACGTCTACTTTCTGTATTCTGTCAGATAGGTAAGAAGTGAGAAGGGCTAAAGCCATACCCCTGACGCCATAGTGATCTAGTTTCCTGATTAATGTTTCATGGTGTACGCAGTCAAATGCCTTAGACAAATCACAAAAGATGCCTAAAGCATCATGTGAGTCCTCCCAGGCATCGTAGATATGCGATACCAACTCAACACCGGCATCAGTTGTTGATCTGCCTCGCGTAAATCCGAATTGTTTGACATCTAGTAAGTTGTTAAAGTTAAAATGGCTTTGCAGTTGACTAAGAATAAGCTTTTCAAAAATTTTACTAAATGTTGGCAGTACTGATATCGGTCTAAAGTTAGTAAGGTCAGAACTACTACCGGATTTAAATAAAGGTGTTATTTTACTATGTTTCATTAAATCAGGAAACTCACCACAGTCAATACATTCGTTAAATATAAACGCTAGTTCTGGTGCAATCAACGCTGTTACAACGCTAACAGAAATGCCCCAGAGATCCGTAGTTTTTTTGACATTTATCATATTTAAAATAAAACGGTATTTCACATTTTGGTACATTTTTATTTAGTAATGAATCCGCAATTATAGGAGAAGAGTTTAAGGATCTTGTGGTAGAAACTGGAATGTCTGTAAAAAAGGATTCGAATGCTTTGGCAACATCACCATCTTGTTTGATGATGGTATTACCAATATTTAATTTATACTCCTTAATGTCATGTTTGACTTTTCCAGTCTCACTGTTTATTATTTTCCAAGTGGTTTTAATTTTATTACTACTGCTTCTAATTTTTGAACTAATATAATTAGACTTGGCCGCGCGACATACATTTTTAAAAAATTTTGAGTAATTTTTAACTTTATCTTTAAACTCTTCACTAAAATTATACTGTTTTTCACTGTAAAGCTCATACATTCTTTGTCTGCTTATGTGAATTCCTACTGTTGCCCACTCACAGAATGTAGGACTGTCAGAGACCATGATCGATTTAGGTTTAAATATTGAGCTAAATTCTTTGATAAAATTATTAAAAAAAGAATTATATAAATAATTTGGATTATTATTTTGATATGAAAAGGGTGATCTATTTAACAAATTAGATTTAAATTTTTCTAATCGATGCACAGTCACTGGTACAAAAGTTATTTGCCGTTTTACATTTTTCTTTATTTGATTTTCTATTTTAATTAACTGACCAAGGTGGTCTGATTTTATGTTACTAATTACATTTTTACTTAGTATATTAACATTTGAATTTGTAAAAATATTGTCTATGCATTTGGCTGAAGTGTCAGTAATTCTAGTTGGCTCCATAAAGAGAGGTTTTAGATTGTATGATTTGAATAAACTAGTAATTTTAGTACTTAATGAATAAACTTCTAGAAAATTTATATTGAAGTCTCCGCATGTTATAATATTTTTGTTTGTTTTAGATATTTTGAACAATATTTCATCCATGACTTTTTCAAAAATATCATATGAGGCGGATGGTGGGCTGTACGCACTTATAACAATGAAACGCTCCAACTCTACGCATGCTATTTCAATTTGGCTTTCAACAGACAACTGGACAATGTCCTTACGTTCTTTAAATTGGATTTGTTTATTTAAAATTATTAATGAGCCGCCTCTTATAGCATGCGTTCTACAAAAAGAACTACCAACTTGGTGGTTACTGAAATTGAACATGAGCTCGTAGCTTTTTAGCCAATGTTCTGTAATACAGATGATGTCTATATTATCAGAGTTCATGAACAATTCTAATTCTAATAATTTGCAACTCAATCCTTGAATATTTTGATGCACCAAGTTAGTATGATTTCCAGTTCTGTTTATTTGATTTATTTTACAATGTTTATTAAACTTATTTGAATTGATAATGCTAGAGGCTCCCTCTATTGTCTGATCTAGTAATTTAAATGACTTGGAACAAATTCCAATCTCTCTTTTTGTAAGTCAGAACAGTGCTCAATAAAAGCAGCCTTTTTAGCCAAGTTCTTGGCTGTTGTACAAAAATAGTAAGATAGCGAAATAGCTATCTGTCGCTTAAAAAAGTTAGAAAGGTAATATCTACCTTTAGTCAAATATTTTTTTTTACTAACAATATTGTTAGAGTCGATCACATGAATTAATTTATTATAGCATGATATGGTATGCAAGGTCATATTTAGCTTATATCGTATGTCATTTTCTGCTTGTGACAAGCTGTTGCTATAGGGGAATGTAAACATCACAACTTTTTTTACTTTTAGTGAACATAATGTATCTAAGTATTTAATTAACTCAGTTTTGTTTATATCACCCCTATTTCCTAGCATTATTATAAGATTTGACTCAGTGTTGAATTTGTATTTTATTACTGATAGCATGATCTCATGCATGTTGCAGTTTGGCAAACAGTTGTTCATTACAGAATGTCCCATTCTCATACCCAATAAATGGCCCATGTCTTTTCCAATTTCATCGCTGAACATTACTGTGTTGACACAAGATGGTGGTGAACTGACACACAGCGGAGACGATAAGGCAGCACTGACTGGTTCTGGTGACTCAAAAGACTGACATTCACATCTGTGATTGGCCACCAGGGAGTCAAACCGCTCCTGGTTGCTGTGAGATAGTTTGAGTAATTCATCCATGGCCAGTGAGTACTCTCTTATTACCTCTTGAGACTTCTCATAGCGACTAGTAATGGACCTCAAGGAGTCCTCAACGCTGGCAATTTCATATTGAAGCCGCTGTACATCAGTTTCATATCTTAATTTTGTGTTTTCCAATTCAATAGTACATGTTTTTAATTTATCAAATATTTCTATTTTTGTTATCTTATTTTTAAACTTACTAACTAAACTTTTTTGATTTTTTAACAATTTATTGGTTTTTTTAATATAATTTCTTATTTTAACATATTTTTTAAGTTTGTTTTTACTTACTTGGTTTCTGCTGCATGCCACCAAATTACTCACTGAGTCATCATTTGTCAAGTCAATAGTTACAGTAGGCAACTTGCAACTTGCAGCAGAAACTTGGCCGGGTGCCCTATCAGCTGATAAAAGTTCATCAAACAATGTTTGTGTTTTCGCGGTGGCAGAGCAATGAGACGCCTCTTCCAGTAGTGTGATCTGTTGGTGGGCATCACATAGTTCCTTCTCCAGGACAGACGTTCTCTTCAGAGCGTACTCATACTCAGTGCCACATTGATCGAACCTATCTATTATCATTTGAAGCTTGTCCCGTTCTTCAATTACAGAAGTACACTGTAAGTGCATGGATGCTAACTCACTTTTTAGTTTTTTATTATTATCTAATGCTTCTATCATTAACTTTTCATTATCCTCCCGCTCAAAGTTCAACTGGTCACACAATTTCTTGGATGCCTTGAGTTCCTGCAAAGCCCGGTGGAGCTGAGACTCTTCCTGGCGAGACAAGGCTTTACGAGTCATCATAGTTAAAAAATATATATATACCAAATAGGTACGTAAAGTATTGGATTCCAAGAAAATGTTTACACAGGTTGAGGTTATCTTTTTGGAAGTGTTTGGTACTTACGTGCTTTTAACGCTTATTAATTACGTTGGAAACTTTATTTCCTTGTCTAAAATTCAAACAAAAGTGCAGCAAACACTTACAAAATAGGGAAAGCAGTGATCACATTCAAATTTTCAACTGAAATGCACCGGTATTTTAAATGGCCAAATCACAATAATTAACACAACATTCACCACTCGTATCAATTGTTCACAATATTTGTGTTATTTTTTAGCGATAACACTGGAAAGGGCTACATAAATTCGCGAAAAATCAATTAAAAACTAGATAAGAAATACGGGACAATTTTATCAGCTGTTTGCCGTAGGGTTGCCACCAACCAACCCAATAAATAACTATAACCCAATAATGACCAAAGTAAATTACTTACATGATATTCCTGACCACTACTAACACCTCTGATCCACGAGGGTACATTGTACAATGTTTTTACAGGGTGCAAATTGCCGGGTCCAAGAATGTCAATATAGTCATTTTGTCCAAAGAGTGCTTTGCGTTCAGTCCATGCATTTGAAGGTCTGGAAGATGAGGAAGAAATTAATTAATATTGTCTCATTCTTTTGTAAGGTACCTAAAATAAAATGACACTTATTTTTGGATTTTCACTACATTTTCACATCAAAAAGGCCTATGTAGATTCGATTTAAAACAAAATTTTATACTGGCAAAATGGGCACAGCAGCCTTAATGGCTAAGTATGAAACCCAAGGCAAGATGCTCCCTATCCCAATCTCTCATGTGTATAAAACCAATTCTTGGTGTCACGAAACCAAGTCTCATGTAATCTCTCCAATAATTGCGGATTCATTACTAAATAAAAATGTACCAAAATGTGAAATACCGTTTTATTTTAAATATGTAAACAGTAATGATATTATTAAAAAATTCAAACTGATACATGTCAAAAAAACTACGGATCTCTGGGGCATTTCTGTTAGCGTTGTAACATCGTTGATTGACATTGTCGCACCAGAACTAGTGTTTATATTTAACGAATGTATTGACTGTGGTGAGTTTCCTGATTTAATGAAACATAGTAAAATAACACCTTTATTTAAATCCGGTAGTAGTTCTGACCCTACTAACTTTAGACCGATATCAGTACTGCCAACATTTAGTAAAATTTTTGAAAAGCTTATTCTCAGTCAACTGCAAAGCCATTTTAACTTTAACAACTTACTAGATGTCAAACAATTCGGATTTACGCGGGGCAGATCAACAACTGATGCCGGTGTTGAGTTGGTATCGCATATCTACGATGCCTGGGAGGACTCACATGATGCTTTAGGCATCTTTTGTGATTTGTCTAAGGCGTTTGACTGCGTACACCATGAAACATTAATCAGGAAACTAGATCACTATGGCGTCAGGGGTATGGCTTTAGCCCTTCTCACTTCTTACCTATCTGACAGAATACAGAAAGTAAACGTAAATGGAAAATGTTCTCCGGGATCTGTAGTAAAGATGGGTGTTCCGCAAGGGTCAATACTTGGACCATTTTTATTTTTAATTTACATCAACGACCTACCTCAACTTGTGAGAGACAACCACGAAATTGTATTGTTTGCGGATGACACGTCACTTTTATTTAAATTAAAGCGACGGCAGACCAATTTTGACGACGTGAACAATGCAATAGCGAAAGTTGTTAACTGGTTCGATGTAAATAATTTATTACTGAACGAGACTAAAACAAAATGTATGAGATTTATATTACCAAATGTTAAACAAGTTAAACCTAACATTAAAATAAAAGATGAAGATCTAAATCTTGTGGACAGTACTGTATTTTTAGGCATAACTTTAGATAATAAGCTTCAATGGGGCGCTCACATAGATGGGTTGTCGAACAGACTCAGTTCTGCAGCATACGCAGTCAAAAGAATCCGTCAACTTACTGACGTAGAAACGGCTAGACTAGTTTATTTCAGCTACTTCCATAGCATTATGTCGCACGGCATTTTGTTGTGGGGGAATGCTGCAGATATCAACACCATATTTGTGTTGCAGAAGAGGGCTGTTCGTGCAATTTATAATATGGGCCCCAGAGAATCACTTAGAACTAAGTTTAAAGAAATAAATGTTATGACAGTGCCGTGCCAATATATATATGAAAACTTAATGTATGTCCGAAAACATATTACATGTTCAAGAAAAATAGCGACTATCATAATGTTAACACTAGAAATAAAGATAAACTAGCTGTTCCCACTGTAAGGCTCCATAAAGTTAGTCAATCTTTTAAAGGGATGTCTGTACGATTTTTTAACAAAATACCAAATGATGTGATTAATCTATCTGTAAATAAATTCAAAAATGTTGTTAAACGTAATCTATGTAATAAAGCTTATTATAAAATATCTGATTATTTAGATGACAAAAAAGCTTGGGATGAAACTGCCTCCAACTCCATCAAAAACAATGTAATAGATATTAAGTACAATGACGTTAAAAAAATATAAGCCATGCAGAGTTTCTTGCCAATTCTTCTCTGTTTGGTCACGTTACGAATTGGTGGTAAATTAAAAAAAATGACGTTTCAAAGTGTACTATACAGTTCCTACTGAATAAATGAATTTTTACTTTACTTTTTTACTTTACTTTACATGTGACTTAGCCGATAATGGTATCATGTGACTTAGCCGATTAGGCTGCAAGTCTGATGTGACCCTGTCTGAATCTAAAGAAGTCCTAATATATTCTATTTACTCTATGACAAATAGTGATAAGGTATACCAAAGTATGGACCGCAGGTTTTGCCTGTACTCAACATTCTATCGCAAATTAGGGATTTGAGTACAAGTAGGCTGGTTCAATTCGACCTATCTTAGTAAAATTAATTCTTAATAGAAACTATGTTGCAGCTTGCAGCTAACTTGTGACGGAAAAAGTACAGTATGAGTGTTGTTGGTACTTGTTTAGTTTAAAAAAAAGCTTATTTAAAGATATTTTACCTGTATTCGGGGATAGGCAGTGCCTTTCCCTGAGACCTAGGAAGCAAACCACCACACCATATCTTCTCTTCATAACCGTATCTCCTTACTAGACGTGTTTTATCAGCATGATATCTTGTTCTGAAAGTAGTAAATTGATGATTTTTTACAGATATTTATTAAAACATTTAAAATTTTTAGTGAGTTTAGGTTATGGTGTTTACTAAATTATTACTAACCTTATTAGGTTAACTGTAGGCTTCCAAAATGTGTTAAGAACTGAAGAGCCTAACCAAGACATTTTATTGCCTTGTTAATTAGTTATTATTTTGCTCTTTTCACCCGCTGTAAAAATAGAAGTACTAAAATTAATTCAAGTCCACAGATATATAAGTCTAGTACTAAATTATTAAATTCAAGTCTGTGGTCTTCGGGTCTTCGTATTAGTGACAAGTGTTCAAGAACGTCAAACCGTCAAAGTGCGATAACGGTAGAGCTGTCCACTAAAATCGGTATATTCATACCCAAAATCGGTATATGACAAAAAATATACAATATTCAATCAAATTCGTTTAAAGCCGAGTGAGCTTGTGTAAAACTAAGTTTCTTTAGAGCGTCATTCCCTGATGTAAGGTTTTTTCAACTCTTACAATTGGCAAAGCTTACGCCTTTACGACTATCTTCCAGACAGACTGAAAATTTTTCTTCCCATTCTTTTCAATGATGTAGAAATTTTATTCTTTTTGCACTGGCACTTGTACACGGTTCCTCGTCAGACGACATATTTTTAACTTATTAATTATAATAATATTATATTTTTTTGATATTCAGATTAGGAAACTTTCTCTTCAAAGTTAAGGAAATTAATGAAAAAATAAAATCCGAATTCCTGTTTCTACAGTGAATGGCAGTGAATTCCCGGGCCGAAACCCCTGTTATCATACAGTTGTAGTATTCCTTGAAAATGTACTGTGATTCCTACTTAACATACTTTAATACATAACATCTATACTATCTATGGATTTCCCGTAACATAAACCTTAAATGAAAAGGGCTGCCAACTGAAAAGTGTACAATCGGTAAGAAAATCGGTATCATTTCCACGTATTCTCTGAAATTGTAGAGAAATCGTTGCATTTCGGTATTTCGGTAGCCCATATCGGTAGAAATACCGAAAAATCTGTAGGTTCGAGAACACTGTTTACACATATTGACTATAGAAATTATTTTCTCTCTGTCTGTATACTTAGTGTTGCCACGGCCCTTAACATTGAATTGTAAGTTAAGTTTAGTTTACTGAAATGTTACACTTTGCTGAAAAGTAACATTATTGTTTTTCTAACATATTTTTAGGGTCGGTACATGTAGCGGCACGAAACTCTAGCGCTGACCGTTATTGCGCAGGAGTCAAAAGTAAAGTATCTTAGGGTATCTAGAGGCCAGAGAGAGCGAGAGGCCCATGCGCAGTCTCTAAATCGAATCTAGCGCTGAATGTTTTGTTCAGCGCTAGATTTATTAATCCACACAGTCATATTCAGCGTTCCTAATAATACCACAGTCTATAGACTCTTGACCTATCTTACTGCATTATGAAGAATTCTTAACTTATCAGTATTTCCAGGTAAGTGGTCCTGGAAATAGTCCTCTTCAGGTAAGTGGGTAAGACTTATCCCCGCGTTGACGTTAAGTATGCTATTTTTTTATCAGCAGTCCGTGTCAAGTGCTCCGTAACGACCGCAGCAAAGAGAGATTCTGATATAACAGGTTTAATCAACAATGAAAGAAAACAACAAAAAACCATTAGGATTAACAAGGCAACTTGTGCGCGACGACGGGAGATACTTGCCCTAGAGAAAGTGTATTTTCTGCACAAAGCGCTAAGGAAGGGATTGATTGAAATATTCGCCATGAAAGTTCTACCCAAAGTGTGACGAAAATGACTGAAACGAAAATGAAAACAAATTGCAGATGTTTCCACCAACTAATTTTCATTTTGTCCACATTTCTGCAGAGATAACGTTGCCAGAATACATTATGCTGTTTTTAGGATTACTGTTTTTTTTTATACAACGCACATGGCTATAGACCTATTAGATTTTTCTCTAAAACGATAGGTATACAAAATATTGAAACATACAATCCAAGGTTTGCATTTTTTTTCAATCAACAACACAAAAATATATGTAATACGGTGGATTATCTATGGTATGGATCCCGCTATAAGTACATACCAGCGTTGCCAGATGGTTACATTTGTTACATTTTACGTATCTTTTGACCCCCTCACGTAACATGTAACAAATTCTTATATTTATGGCAATATACGTATCTTTTGAAAGAAAACAAGATTAGCAATACAAGATTTTTTATTGCAAACGCATCCAAATTGAATGTACCTATAAATGGCGCATCTAAAAACAATTTCACTCCTTAGCACACTCAGAGCTATGGCTCTGAATAGAACGTGCCATGACGTTATGAAATGTATCCAGTATGGATTAAAACTTGATTTTGCTAGACCGTTGCCCACCGCCCCGTGCCCATCCCAGGATGTTGGGTTACTGATTCAAAATTGTAGGCTGGACACCTCAGAAACTTCACACGAAAATTAAATACTATTTATTATACAGTTTATTATTTAAAGTTACTTTTGAAAATCTAAACAACGTAAATTAGCATAATAATTGAATTTCACACCACAACGCTAAGCAACTGGCGAGTTTATCTTGTATATCCAAGACAAACCCTTAAAACAGGCGTATTATAGTTTATATTATACCTACGGATGTAAGTCAGTATACGTATATACGTATTATGTACTAACATTATCTTCCATGCCATGAGAATGGGAATTAAAATATTGACGGCCGCCTGGCCTGGTGAAGAAGAAGAGAGAAAGAAAGTAAACAAAGAAAATACATTTATTACACTTAAACATTTTAAAATTTTTAGATTGGTGGTTTACTGAGTGCCGTAAATAGGGTGGGGTCGTGGCACAGGGCGCAGAAATTACCAGACCAGGACCTAGTTTTGGGTCTTGCATGATTAGTATTTATTAATTATTAGGTTAGGTAGGTATATCCAAATATAAATCGTAGTTTTCTTTATACAAGAAAACTACGATTTATATTTTGTATTATATATAGCAAGATAAATTTCGCGGTTCGCTCCACTCACCAATTTGGTTGCCGATTTTGTTTAGGGTTCAGAGGCAGCTACTTTTGTTTCCAAATCTAACTAAGCACTGTAAAGTAAAGTTATTTATGATACTAATCGCCCTTAATCACTGTTTAGATTAGGTGTCGGTTCAGCTTGAGATAATTGGCCATGGCATCTCTGGAACCAGGGCCTAAAATTCGTTCCATATTTTGACCGCAGATTATATGTCAAAAAACGAAAAAAAAGCTTCTGATCTGTCATAGTTAGATTTTTTTGGGGGCCCCGGATCCACTGAAAAATAACCGAATAGATGTACCAATGCCTCCTGACCTTGATAAATAATATAAAAAAAAGACGTGTGGCACTCGGGGACTGCCGCGGTAAAGCTATTGCATAGCATTTTGTATCAACTTATGCAATTATAATTATTTATTTATTTTATTTATGCAGTATTTCTTTTTCTTTGATATTAATTCAAGTAACACTTTTTGAGCGTGGTGACCGATAAGAACACATTTTTTTTTCTTTTATTAAATAAAAATACGTCTAGTTGCACGCACACAAACACCGTGTCGAAGACTGCCGAAAAGAAACGACGTTAGACAATGCACGGCCTTCAAGCCACACCTCCGTGCCCGTCGGAGTGGGGAGCGTGAGGTTTTTTTTCGTTACGGAATTTCTGGATTCGGTGCCCGCGCTCAAGGCCCTCGATAGAAGCTATGCAATAGCTTAATAAATAAATAATGTGGGACGTAATCACACAGCATCATGTAGCCCCAAACTAAGCAGAGCTTGTTTTATGGGAACAACATGATTGATATACTACAGATATACAGTTTTTTTGTAAATACATACATATCATACATAGAAAACACCCATACCCGATACAAAAATCTGCAGAAAATGCAAACATTTGTCCCGCGAAGGAATCAACCACGTAACCTGCGTCTCAGGCGGACCTTCGCCCATTGCACCACACAGGCCGTGAAAACAAACATTTTCAATGTTAAAAAACGATAATGTAACTTTTGGAGCAAAAATGTAACATTTCAGGAAACGAAACGTAACATATGACTCAAGGGCCCTGGAAGCACTGGTACATACCTACCTTGTACTTTACTCATAAAAAAAAACAAATCTAACAAAATGGCCGATCGTCTGTAAAAATTCAAGTTGAGTTTTTGTGGATAGCTCTGTTGAAAGTACGTAAAAAGCTTTCCAATTTGTTAAAGCAGATCCTTTAAAATAAGTAATTGTGATATACTTTTAAATAAAACTATCTATAATGTTCTGAATGTGAGTATTCTTACCAATTCCCCATTGTCAAAAAACAAGCACTGCTTCTGTTTGTTTATTCGTACCTACCTAGTTTTTGGGATAAGCTCTTCTGATCAATTTTGCTAACCTATGATCATAGCATAGAATGCATGAGAATTGATAAAATTGAATTAGTAGTTCAACACCAATGTTGACACAATTCTACAAAACTTAGTGGCCATGAGTAATTGAGCGCGCAATTGCGTTGTTTGTTTACCTTTCGTGATAATATTTCCCAACGAGATGTTCCTTTATTTGTTAGACTGTCTAACCAAAGAAATTAAATCTTTTTATTTTGTTTTCTGGTACATAAATTTAACTATCTTATTTCCAGATTGCAAAAATATGTCTAAAAGAGACCAAAGTGATCGAAACGAAAGGAAGTTGGATCCAAGTGACTACGAAAATATAATTCATCAACACAGCATATTTGAATCGTCCCGATCAAAACACCACCAAGAACTTCCTAGTTTCCCAGGGTTCACTAATGCTGAAACTCAAACTAAAACAAGTGATATAAAGAACCAGGCAGTGCCGCCAGCTTTGGGACCGTGGCATAATTATCCGTGGTGGATGCTTGCCAGCACGTCCAGAGCCATCCCTAATCAGGATGACTATCCAGAGAATAGTGACCATGCCAAGGTGAAACAAGAACCACCAGGCGCAGGTACCCCAGATAGGGATCCACTTCAAGCTGAATACCAAGATGCAGAGCACTACCCTGTAGGAAGGGCTACTCCTCCTGCAGGCCTGGACTCCTTTTGCGATGACTGTTCAGATCCATTCTGTGATTCCAGTACAGCAATTTGCCGTAAACTTTTTCACTGCCCTCATTGTAGAAAGAGCTACCCAACTATACTTGAGTTTAATACCCATTTAACTGGAGTACATCCAGCTCAAAAACCTTTCAGATGCCAGATCTGTTTAGAGCCTTTCTACAAAAAGTCACATCTACGTCGTCATCTAGATTCTAACCACACACGTAAAGATGTGAACAAGTGCTCTGTGTGTTCAAAATATATAAAAGACAAGAGTAACCTTCGTAAACACATGCAAGTGCACACTGGGCGTGTTCCTCAGAAACAGTTCAAATGTGACTTATGCAACAATAAACGGTTCATGTCCTTGGACCGACTGAATAATCATAAAGTGGTATGCACAGGAGAGAAAGTCCTCAAATACTGCGATATGTGTAATAAAGTTTTTGACAATTCACGGTCGCTTAACAGTCATAAAAAGGTTCATGCTAGAGAACTCAAATGTGAAAATTGTGGTGAACAATTACGTTCATTGGAACAGTACACTAACCATAAAATGGTGTGTCAAGGATCATCTTCACAGGCTGGTGCAGGCCACAGTGGTTCATCTGCCAATATCAATCCAACCATGAACAGATGCTGCACCGAGCCTGGATTGTGTGAGCATGACAAACCAGCATATCTAAATATTCCTGGGTATGCAGCCAACCGAGTACTCGATGGCCGTGTACTTGATGCCACTATGTCATCGTTGAAATCAGGAATGAACAACTGACAACAAAATACCATAAGCAAACTAATAGAGTTTATATTAGACTTTCAACCAATTCTTTTTTTTTTAACAAGATTACCAAATAATTAAATGACAGTAATAATTTTCATTATTGAAAATTTCACAAGACTGATGCAAATATCCCGCCTCACGACTTGCTTTATTATTACCATTTAAAACTTAGGTTTTAGTTTTGTAGGTTTAATAAACAGGTAGGTTAAGGAGGGACTCATTTGAGCATGTTTTTAATAATGGAGCAAATTTCTTTATAAATATGCTCAAATTGTTACTTGTACCTACATAATTAAAAGGTTCATTTTATATTTCCAAAAGAATATTGCAATACTATTATCATTGACAAGTTTAATCATTGCTTGAAATCATAGGACTTAACTCTTAAAATGCTTTGACTGATTAAGTGTAACCATAATTGCGCAGTATTACAACATAAAACAATTTTTATTTTCTATGTTAAAAGTTGTAAAGGGTTATTTTTATATTTTTTTAAGATTCTATGTTCTAAGTTATTAACATTAAAATAATAAGCAAGCGTAAGGAGACTGTATGATGAGCACACTATTTTTCCAGTGCTCACATTTAATATTTTATGTATATTCTCCAAAGACAAATATATCTGCAGTGGTATACATATTTTAATATGTATTTTGATTGTCTTATCATTAGTAAGACAGCTTTTATACAGAATTTAAATGTTTTAGGTCATGAAGTTGACTGGAATAGTAGAGTAAGAGAGATCATATATTATCAGCTTCATGATGTGCAATGAACCATTGGCAAAGCCTTGATAATTGTCTATACCCAAAAATATTCTTGAAGTGTTATACACTTAAACCTCTGCTGCAATCTATTTAATAGTTAATATATTGTATGTGTTAGTGTAATGTTATATTATAAAGCTGTATCTACATATGTTTGTATTGTGTTACACTGTAACAGTTAAGAGAAGCACTTCCAATTATAAGTTCAACTGTTGACAAAATTGACACAATAATTGGAAATGTTTCTCATATAATGAGTTAATATAAGTTAGAGGCTATAATTTAAAAGTTATTTGAAGCCTTAATTTTATAATAAAGCAGTTATTGTACTCTTAAATTTTATCCTGAAAATATACCCACTATATTTTTTATTACTTATTTCTATTTTATTTATTTGTGTTATTTTAAAATAGCACTTCTCTTTGGAGGCTTTTTATTAAATCTTATTTTAGTTGTTGCTATATTTACAAATTGTTTATAACACCTTTTTTTCTTTAGTATAAATTATCATCATTTAATTCTAGGCAAATTAAATGTAGTTATTAAGTTATTGTTTCTAGATTTTTTTTACTTAATACTTCGTTTTGAACTTCCATAGATATGTATTTTAAAGATATAGGCAATAGTTTATTTTCTAAATTGTTGGGGAAGTAATTATAAGAGTAAATTAAGTGTAATTATGTAAGGTACCTATATTTCATTCAGAATCTTATTATTGTAGATTTGATATTTTGTGGGTAGGCCTATTAATTCTTTTTCTGTATTTGCTTAATATTATTAAAATTATGTATACTGTAAGTCAACACCAATTAGTTTCTTATGTTGGTGCAGTGACACCAATAATATTAATTGTAGGTACAAGTTAAAATATAGATTGTTTATATTAATTTGAGGTGCATTGATTGTCTAGCTTTTCAAACTTAGATATAAGTTGCACCGTTTGCGGCTTGCTTAGTCAGTTTGTTTTCATAATTAAACTTGAAACTGTTATTTTTGGAAAACGGAAATAATCTAATATTGTTGATGCTTAAACTTGCAACGCTTGCGCCCGAATTTTGTAACACTACTCAACTATTTGAGATCGTCTCAACCAATTGTCACGCCGGCCCCGTTATCCTTCAGAATCTGGTATTAAAACATCAATTTGATAACCATGAGTAGCGTTTCTTCAGTATTAGGGATGTAGAATATTCGGAAGCAGCCCCTATCTGCCGAAGTACTTTAAATGTGGCCCTAGGCTCAATTGATAACGTCACTTATTCTATCAAATAAAAATTATAAGAAGAAAATACGGATATTTTTGCCTTAAAGTAGAAGTGATAAACCAAATAAAATTATGAAATCTAATGTTTTTTTTAAAATTTAATATAATGCTTAAAAGTCAGTTGTTCGTACGAGTTATGTTATGACGTAGTGACCAATTATAACAAATTATATTTAATCTCAAAAGAAAATGTTTTGAACCTTTAATAATGGTAGGTATTTCAATAAAATAATGAAATCATAGGTACATACTTTTAACCAATCAATGGAATTATAGCCTGTTTGATGGGGACCCTAGTTAATTTCCGTTTAAAGCAACATGAAGATAAAGTAATATAAATAAGTAGCCCATTTCCTGTATAGCTAAGTAATTAAATATGGAGTAAAACTGATTTTTGTTCACCATTTACACCAACCATTTGTTGTAGGTACAATTTTGTTATCTTTATTATAATATTAGAATGGTGTGTATTTAAGAATGCACATAGAGTTAAGAAAAAATGTGTTCATATGAATTTAGTTAGGCACATAGATTTATGTTAGTTTGTCTACTAGTAAATTAGACTGTAAAACAGTAAGTTATGTTACTTTTAATTGAATTGTGGGCTCATTTTTTCAAAGTTCAAGCCTTCCATTGATTGTATTGTAATAGACAGCCAAATTTTGTTTCATGGGATGCTATTGTAAGTACAATGCTACCTCTTGTCACCAAGTTTGTTCGCTTTTAGTTGTAACACCAACATAATGTTAGTTATTATGCGATCATAAGTTGCAATGTTATATGTGGCTATTTCGGAATAGTGTACCTATCTTATCTCTACCATTTACTAATTATGATGAATAAAGAACATTTCCTTTCTGTTGATACCTTTTGTTTTATTGTTTTTACTCTCATATTGATTATATCCTTCAGTAGTGGTTATTGGCCATTTGATGTCTGGAAGGTTAAAATCTCACATTATAAAAACTGTCTCGCTGCTGTCGGCTTCTTATATCAAATAGTTGGCGGTCAGTGTCTTCATATGCAGTGTGTTGGTCGATAAACTCTAGCAATAAGGTGCCTTAAGTTACATTCAGCCAAAGCGCTTCAATACTAGTGTTGTTGTTGTGTGTATGTTGGTGAGGTGCTACATGTATTGGGGTCCCCAAGTGTTCATGTGCAGCATATATTGCAACTCCTCCCCAGCCACATCCACTTTGTCTATCTTTTCTAAACAGGCTATAGCCTTTGATTGCAATAATACTGTCAGGTATGGTTGGTTTAAGATGTGTCTCTGTTATAAATTATAATTATAAAAGTAGGTTTGTGTTTTATTATTTTGACGTTCCTATCATGTGCAGTGCAAGTCGCCCCGAATTTTAAAATTATAGTTTTTCAAGGTGAAACGAAGCGTCATCGGTTACGGTATTTTAAAGGAATCTCCACCGGAGCAGGCAGGCCGGGTTTCGCGGAGGTTATGGCACCATAGACCACATTCACACTTATGCAGTAGTCCGAAGAGTATAATCAGATAAGATAAGTGTCTGGCTTTTGTGGACTATGAGAAGGCCTTTGACTCTGTCGAAACCTGGGATCCTTGCAGCGATACCAAGTGGACTATCATTTTATCGAAGTGTTGAGATGTCTGTACGAAGCCCCCACTATGTATGTCCGAGTACAGGACCAGCTGTCTAAACTTATCCAACTGCGCTGAGAAGTGAGACACAGGGAGATGTCATTATCTTCGAAACAGTACACAAGCGCATTGGAGGATATGTTTAAAACGCTGGACTGGAAAGGCATGGGCATAAACATAAACGGCGAGCACATCTCACTCTTACGATTCGCTGATGAATTAGTCCAACAGGCGGAGTCGCTGGAGGAGCTGCAACAGATGCTGGACGGCTTAGCATCAGCCTCGCGAAAGATAGGTCTCTGCTTGAGTTTGGACAAACAAGACCAAAGTCATGGTCAATGACCGAATTGATCCGAGACCTGTCGTCGTTAATGGACACCACCTTGAAGTTGTTTCTGAGTAGGTACACATACCTCGGGCAGATTTTGCAGTGAGGTAGAAACATCTTTAACTTGAGCTCATCTCGAGCAGTGGACAGTGTTTTAAAAAAAAAAGTGTACGGAACACATGAAATAATCGACTAAAATAATAATAATTGTACCTAATATATTAATAATGTTATTGTTAAAATTTATAATGTTAATACCTAGTAGGTAGAAGCTGGATGCGTCGAACCGAGTAATGGCGCTCATAAGGGGAGGCTTATGCCCAGCCGTGGACTGTTTTAGGCTGATTATGACGAGACGTGTAAGTACCTATAGATGTAGTATAATGGCCGATTCATATTATCATCATCATCATCATTGGTATACAGCTAAATACATAATTTCAAAAAAACGGCCGAAAAAACATACGAAATACTTTTGAACGATCGACCTCCTAGAGGCAGCGTGACATGTCTGTCAAGCTGCCTCTAGGAGGTTTGGGCCTATCGGCCCAAACTAAAATCAACCTCCAGGAGGAGGCGTGACAGACAAGAGAATAACTTAGTTAGGTATGGGTAATACCTACTCTTTACGTTTTTATTGTACCTACTTTCTTAATTAGGTATGTGTATGATATTATTTATGTAGCTACTCTCTTATGTACACCGCCGTCTTTTTTTCATCGTGCTTTCGTGTCAATCCAAAAGTTGTCTGGAAGAGATCGCTTTTAGCGATAAGACCGTCCATGGTAGGTACATATTTTTTTTTTGTAAATTTTCCTGAAAATTGGTGAATAATGTTTATAGCTACAATAAAGAATTTTGCTCAAACATGCTTGGAAATTAGAGTATTATTTTTGACAGCCTTCTTCGAGATAAATGGAAATTGCTGTACCGGTCCAATACATGCGAGCAGCGGCCGGCAAAAGTTGTATGAAATTTCAATCTGTCGTGTTTAGCGGCCAAATAAATTACTATGAAAACTCATATCTGTCATGTTATTTAATAATGGAACGATCTTTTACTCCAAAACATGGCAACCAAGGAGGTAACTAATCAAAGGGTTTAATGAAATTTCGAACTGGCTTGAAAATAGAATGCTATCTATTGAAAAATGTACAAGTTCTGTCTAGGAACTATTTTGTTTTAATTTCCGCGCATTATTTGAGAAAAGTACTATACAAGCCTTGGCCACAACGGCAGACTAGGCATTGATGGACTTTACACGTTCGTCCATCAATGCCTATTTTGCTGGCCTCTGCAGTAATGTACCTACTATATATATCTATCTACGCTTGGTTGGATTGACCAACTAGAATTAAACCCACTAAGTACATATATATTCAATATCAGTATATCAGTATCATACATTAAAAAAATGTTTACACCGTTTATAGGTACTCCGTTATATCTCTACCTCGATAAAATCAAGGAAATGTAGTTATATTTAAGAAAAACATAGTCATCAACACCGGCCGTTTTAAATCGAAGAAAATTATTTAATTCAGTTTTAAACGGGTTTTTTTCGTTTTAAACGGATTGGTTTAATTGGTTTTAAACCTGCCTTACATCTATACAATTTATCAAATTAATGAACTTGTCTCTCATTAATTATACATTTGACATTTGTGTTTTGATGATGTTTTTACGGTACCCAAGTAAATAATGTCCAAAATGGCCTGCATAAATAAAAGAAACATAGGTAAGAATAATATTGTCCAAAAAACAAAAAAATGTGCTAGAAGCTAAAAGTTAACTTTGGAATCTCAATTAAACAATGACTTCAATTGAATTTGTTTTAATGCTTACCTAGTATTACAACTGATAAAATAAAACAACTTATATTACAACTCTTCCCCTCTTTACAGAAGCTTTCACAACTTTAGATTTCTTTTCCTTCTTCTTTTTGCTAATGTTTTCCTTCCGCTTCTTCTGTCTATCTTCTTTCTTCTGCTCAACATTTTTAATCCGAGTATCCCAATTCTTTTGACTCTGTTTCTTCTTTTGTTCCTGTTATGAGAATGCATATTTTATTAATTTTTGTTATATATCAACTTAAAGTATGGCCAGCTTATCACTGCATAACCCCAGAATATGGTATTTTTTTTTTTTGACAAAATGATAATTTATCGCTGGAAACACCTGCATCTTGTAATAGTTCTTTTATTTTCAGTCACACACACAATTAAAAACGAAACAGGGTAAAATACAATTCAAAATGTAATGACTGACTAAAAAGAGAATAGAAACCGCAGGTGTTTCCACAGATAATTTTGTCCACACTTCTAAGTTCTACAGAGCTGAGCTGGCTATATCCATACTTGATTGAGTAATATAATACATACATAACACAATAAGTAATACATATATTTACTGTTGTATACACACATACATAAGGCTGGACACTATCACACAGCATCATGTAGCCCCAAACTAAGCAGAACTTGTCTTCTTCTTCTTCTTCGTATGAGCTAGTGACCAACTCTGGAGAGCTTGTAATGGTTGCCACATGACTGATATAATATTTAGATACATTTTTTGGTAAATATAACTATGTTTATTAAAACATATTATACATTGAAAACACAGACTTAAGACAAATATTTGCAAATAATGTAAACATATGTCCCACAGCGGGAATCAAACCCGCAACTTTCTGCGTCTTAGGCGGACCTTCGCCCACTGAGCCACAGAGGCCGTCAAAATCATACTTAATGCATACTGTACTGTTACCAAATATATGTTGTTAAACAAGGTATCCCATAAATCAATGTCTAGCCGATAAAGTGCAATAGGCCAAGTCGTGACAGTCATTAGAAAAATATGAAAAATAATCATAGTCATGTACTTTTCAAATTATGAGGATTCAAAATAAATCTTAAAAACTGACCGTGTGATGATCTTTCAAGTTTTGTGACTACAAATGAACTTTTAACTGTAATTTATAGAAAGGTTCATGGTTGCATTATAAAAAAAATCTGACATAAAGTTAAAATTTGTAGTCACAGGACTTGAATTGATTTTTTTTCATATTTTTCTGATGAATGTCACGACTTGGCCTATTGCCCGTTTTCGGCTTGACATTGATTTATGGGACCCCCAGTATAAGTAATACATACTGTTTTTTTGATAGATTTTTTGAGGAGTGTTGGATCATCTTTCACTTTTTGCCCTTCAGCTTTCTGCAGAACTGTTTTCCATGCAAGTTTCTCTTTTAATTCTTTGACTTTACCGCCATCATCATTTTTTTGGAGTTCTTTGAACTTCTGTTCTTGTTGTTTTAGATTTTCCAATATCTTTTTTGGATCTTTTTCAACCTTGTTGACTTTTTCTGGAAAAAATAAATAATGCTGGTCACTAGCATAATGTAGTCACTAACTAAGCAGGGCTTGGTTTATGCAAATCACATCACTGATATTATTACTTAGCGCTTTAAGTGCTGAATAACACAATGCAGGACATGCTCCCAGCATAGCATTTAGCATCATTGCCGAGGTACACAGTCAATGTATTTAAGTATACATATACTTTTTGTAAAGACATACATAAATGTATAATGTATGTATTTACAATAAGTAGATATAAGACAAAACAAATATTTGTGTCGCGGCAGGATTCAAACCTACAGGCTCCTGTATCTCAGGGCATTTGCCCACTACAACACAGATGTTGTCAAATATAAATATGATGTAAAAAAACTATTATTTTTAATAGACTATTCTCTAGAATAAGACACATAGAACTGCTGATTACTAACCTTTATGACCAGTTTTAGCAAAATCAAATTTGGAGAATACAAGTTTGCTGTCCGTATTGAAAACTGGTTTGTTTGCTTCCACTTCAGGTTTTGGTTTCTTTTCTAGTTTAACTTTTTCTGGTTTTGCTTCTTCTAATATCAGAGAATTGGTATCCCCTATTGGTTTTGGTTTCTTATTCAATCTTTCTTTTTTTTTAATTTTCTTATTCAGTTTACTGTTTAAGCTCTTTTTCACTAATTTATTCTTAAGATTGAAATTGTGCTGGGATTTGATTTTCTGGAGTTTTTCCTCGAGTTCTGCTATACTTCGCGCTCGTTTTGGAACGACTGTGTCAGAATTTACATTTTCATTGTCATTTACAATCTCATAGTCCATGTTTTCCTCATTCTCTGTAAGTAGATTACAAATAATAAATTAAATAAATGAATAACATAAGTACAGTCAAGTTGGGTAACTTTGAATACTTTTTTCAGATTTTTACTGTTATTGAAATAAAATTATAAGGGTTAATATAGGTTTTACTGTTAATTGAGCGTTCATATAATACCAACTTTAGAAAAATTAAACTTAATCTTTAATTTATTATACAAAATCTTGGAGAAAATTGCAATTATGTTGCCGTTCAAAGTTACCAAGATTTTTGGGTATCTTTGAATAGAGTATTTTCGACCAGTGAAAATCCTTTAGAATTAGCGATATACCAGTCTTGGAGAAGATCATTCATGTGTTTTAATTAAAAAAACATAGATCTGTCAAACAAAATTAACTTGTCCTAGTCAACAACTTACTATTCAGCTGGGGATACCATCTTCCAACGATTAGCTACTAATGGGTAGAAAAAAAACTAAATAAAAATATTTTTTTCTTATATTAGCATATGTTTAATTAAATTTAAACTCATGCATTAAAATTATTCATTTATTTTTCTATCAAATGAGATCAATCAAGACGGTAAAATCAAATGTTACTGGTATGCCATATCAAATTGAAAAAAACTATTCGCCCCATTCCTTAAACGAAATGGCGTCCTCTATGAAAAAAATCCCGTTTTTTTGGTTATCTGATGTTCTTTTATGAAAGAAATTATGTTTTCTTTTTTTATAATGCATTTTTCATTTATGGAATACCATTTCCTTCCTCCCAGATAATTTTTTTGACAAGACATCTACAGTGACATTTTCCGAGCTCACTCTTTTAATACATCCGGGGAATATACTTTCCTCTTCTTTAAAGACACAAAATCTACCCTCTCTCATAATATCATCTGGCTGTGTTATTTACAGAATGTAAACTTCCATCTAACACGACTTCCTCCATGCTATCTTCAATTCTTTAAATGTCATCTTCGTTTTCTTGGTTTTTTATTGTATGTGGCCTTTTCTTCTCCAATACTGGCGTTGCAATTTCATGAATTTCAGCTTCAACTGTCATGCAAACATTAGCTTCCTGCATCGATTTGTCGTAGGAATTTGTTGTTGGGAAGCAGCAACCCTATTTCAATGTTACCCATTGGACAAAAAAATTGAATTGGGTATCATTGAATCATTCAAAGTTACCCAAAATCGAAGAAAAATTGCAGTGATCCAAGATATTGCTATTATTTATAAAAAAAACTGAATAGACTTACGAAATTGAACTATAAAAGGCCAGTTGAACGTATATTTTAACGCTTCAATCCAAAACTCATGTATTTAAAAAAACTTTCTTATGTTTAAATCCGATTGTTGCACTCACACTTTTATCTCCCTGAAAACCGCGAACTGAAAAAGGCTCAAATCTTTTTAAAACTCTTTGACGGATGTTAAATTTATGTCGTAATTGACACTAAGGATAATTGGTCGACCCGTTTTACGCAGAAACAATTCAGATGGCAAAAAGTATTTAGAGAAATAAAATAAACAATCGACAAAACGATTTTATTCAAAGTTATATGGAAATTCAAAGATACCCAAATTGACTGTAAGTATTCTATAGTAGTTCATTTTTATTAAATTTTATTTTCTAGTGTTTTTCTAATGTATATTGATTTTTACACAAGTATTCGTGAAATGGAATAAAGAAGATTTGGACGGAAAATTTCTGATGAAGAAAATTGTGTGCCAATCGTTTTTTGTTATAGTCGCCATTGCTATAGCAGAAAACAGGACCTGACTGAAGACTGGACAACTGGACTTATAAAACGTACTATGTTGCCTCATATTATGAACAATTATACTTGATACTGGCGAAATTGCGGAAACTATCAAAGAAGCCCTTTAATAAAGAAGTCAAGTGAATGGATTTAGATGAACCGCGCAATATACGAAGTATAAGACTTGGATAACACATAGTCTACCTTTTATCCCGGTACCACGCGAGCGAAACCGCGGGCGGTTGCTAGTATGCTGGTATTCTAATGTAGTTCTTTGTATTTTACTAAACAAACTACCTACCACAAAGTTAGTAAACACCTACCTCTCTTTTGTAGAGGCATAGCTGATAGGATAGTTTTCAGGAATAACAATTCCTTGCTGAGTTCAGCTTTCAGAAGTTTTAATTTTGCAGGTTTCTTTGCTGAAGTCATCTGTAAAACATGATCCGATTTCAAATAAATTCTAAATATGTCACACAAAAATTCTTGTTCTTAAATTAATAAAGAACACGTACAGATTATGAATGAATAAATATTGAAAAATTTTAACTCACATTTTACAATACTTTTATTAGGTTGTTTTAGTCTTATAATAGGAGTGTAAAGTAACTAGAACTTCTAGTTACTATTTTAGTCTAGTCTAGAAGTAGCAACAGTGCTTGTTGAATTAATACGAATTATTATTTTACGAAATGTGATGTACACAAAAATAAACTTTTGCATAACCTCAAAATTTGAAACTTTTTTTTACCTTGCCTTGGTTGTTTTAAATCAGTGTTGCCGTTTTTTATTTGGAGAAAATGCTACAACTTGTTGCAGAAAATGCCAAAATAATGCTAAATAACTTTTAAAAATGCTAAATAAAATGCTAAAATCTAAATTTTATTTCCGAATAGCAAACTGAAGTGGTAAATGTTAAAATTGATGCATATTCGCATAAAAAGAACGCAAGAGAAGACTCTGCTTTTTCGGTAATAAGATTAATTTGCATCTTAGGTTAATTATTTTTCATTGACCCTTCACATTTTGCATGTTTTGCGGTGGAAATGTGTTGCTTCAGTAAACTTTAGCTATTATGTTACACTCACAAAATTTGAAATAAGTTAAACTCTGTCATCTTTTCCCGTTGTTCACGCTAAATTTTCTGATTAATATGAGAAGCCGTGATATTATATTAACACATCAGACTCAAATTAGACGTAAAAGTTAAGAACACTGCACTGATCGTTCGTAACAAATTAACAATTGCTAAGCAAAAGATAAACATTAAGAGGTTCGAACATTTTTGTATGGCACCTGGCTGGCATACATAGTCTGCCATTTTGAAAAAAAAAATATTTTTTTCGGCTGCTAGTAATACAACGCATACCAATTGACAGAGTAAATGATAACAAACAAAAAGTAAACAAATCTCCTAAGTGATACGGTTTCTGAGATATTTGGTTCTAAAAACTATATAAAAAATCTGATCCTTAGCTATTTTCTACCTTACTTTACCTTATTTAATAGGGTATGAGATTTAAAATCCACCAAATTCTATTTCTAGAACATATTTTAATATAGAAATCATAATCATCATCATCATCATCATCAGCCTATAATTATTACTCCACTGCTACACAGGCCTCTAAGACGCAATTGGTAATCGCCAGGACCCCGTTTATTAGCAAGCAGGCGCGGATCCAGCTCTCCAAAAAGGTTATGGGCACAGCCACCCGAAAATCGGCCAAGTGCGAGTCGGAGAATGAACTTGCTCATGATCGATTTATTGCAGTGGTTCTTAACCTTTTTGTAGTTACGAAACCCTTTCAAAATTTCAGACCCATCACAGAATTCGCTTTACGCTTTCGGAAAAACATTTGGTTGAAAAAACCGGCCCTGTTATAAATTATTTAGTACCTATTGACCTAAATAAAAAGTTAATTACTTTATATTACATTTTTATGTTAGCCGCAAAATTTAATGCTTTAAGATACAGAATGCTTTATCCAAAAAACAGATTCTGCTTCGTCAAACTAAGTTAAAAATGCAGACGGCGAGCGGAGCGAGCCGCGAATTTCTTATTAAATAGACAGGAGGGCTCAATTTTTAGCGTTTTACGACGTCAAAACGTCTGAGAAGAGTAGCCGGCGAGCAGCGAGCCGCAAATTTTTTACTCGACTATTTGAAACTACAGCATACAGACCGAATTGATACGAGACCTGTCGTCGTTAATGGACACAATCTCGAAATTATTTTGGAGTACACATACCTCGGGCAGATATTGCAGTTAGGTAGAAACAACTTTGAGAAGAAGGCTAAGAGGAGGATTCAGCTGCGTTGGGCAGCATTTGGAAAACTACATCGAGCTTTCTCGTCACCCATACCGCAATGTTTGAAAACGAAAGTTTTTAATCAGTGCTTCCTACCCGTCATGACATACGGAGCCGAAACGTGGACACTCACAGTACGTGCAGCGTGCTATGGAACGAGCTATGCTTGGAGTTTCTCGGAAGGATATACTCCGCAACGAGACTATTCGACTATTAGAACTAAAGTTGTCAACATGGCTCAGAGAATTAGCAAGCTGAAGTGGCAGTGGGCTGGCCATATTTGCCGAAGGAACGATAACCGTTGGGGTAAACTTGTGCTTGAGAGGAGACCGCGCCTAAGCAAACGTAGTGTAGAACGCCCTCCGGCCACGTGGAGTGGCGATTTGCGAAAGGCTGGTGCGAAATGACGGACTAGTAGGTATGCCAACGATGTTCGATGCTCTTTCAGGGAAGTCCGTTAAAAAACAAATTGTTTCTGTTTTCTATAAAATCTTTTGAATTCCTTACTAAGAAGGTAACGTTCAAAAAAAGTAAATCATGAAATATGCTAAATGTGACTTTTTCAAGCTAACAGACCCGAAAATATGCTAAATTTAGCATTAAAAATGCTAAAACGGCAACACTCTTTTAATTCCATCATCTTCTTTTTATTTATGGCCTCTGTGGTATAGCGTCCACAACTTAATGATGTCGACGCCGACAAGATTTATCGTCCGACAATGGCGAACCTGACTTGTCATTTTTGCCGATCATGTGCCCGAATGGAATTCTCTGATGAAGAAAATTATGCACCGATCGTTTTTTGTTATATTCGCCATGGCCTCCGTTAGGAGTAATACTATTCTGTGGCCATGGCTATAGCAGAAAACAGGACCTGACTGAAGACTGGACTACTGGACTTATAAACCGTACTACGTTGCCTCATATTATTATGAACATTGTACTTGATACTGTCGAAATTGTGGAAGCTATCTCAGAAGCCAATTCATAAAGAAGTGAATGTGGCTAGCAAATCCAAATAGGTCCTGTTGCATGGCGCACAGTGCAACTGACCACTTGCATTGTAAGTATAGGTATAGGAAGGCTTTGGGCGGGTCTTTCATATAAGGCGTTTGGCATCGAGGTCTTCAAAGCGATGCTCTTCGAAGTCAATTACAGCATTATGAACAGAGCTACGCCACTCACGTCTCTGTTGTGCGAGTGGTTATATAAGTACTGGGTGGCGCAAAAGTAAGGACCCTATTTGGTTCAGCTATAACATTTTTTCTAAATTAGAAAACTAGATTTAGATTTTTTTAAATGTATATTTGTGCCATTAAATTTCGTACCATTAGGATTTAAAGATGATGTCTTTTAAATGGTGACCTCCAGAGTTGATACACATTTGAGCCCTATTTATGACATTTTGCATAACTTGCCGTAACACTTCCTGCGATATGTTCGTTATTTCTTGACGAATGTTTTCTTTTAGAGCTGCGAGAGTCTGTGGCTTGTTCACATACACCCGAGATTTCAAAAAACCCCAAAGAAAGAAGTCTGGACTGGTCAGATCGGGTGATCTTGCAGGCCAAGGCAAATCGCCAAAACGAGAGATAACTCGGCCTGGAAAAGCGTCCCTCACTAAGTCCATAGTGTCGCGCGCTGTGTGTGCCGTAGCGCCGTCTTGTTGAAACCAGATGTGCTCCAGCCCCAATTCGTCTAAACATGGTTCGTAACATGGTTCTGTAGCGTTCTCCAGTGACAGTTATCGCATTGCCTCCAGCGTCTTCGAAAAAATAGGGTCCGATCACTCTGTCAACACAGATGCCACACCATACAGTAACTTTTAGTGGGTGTAGAGGTGTTTCTTGAATAATGCGCGGATTATCAGTGCCCCAGAACCGAGTATTCTGCTTATTGACATGCCCTGAGAGATGGAAATGCGCTTCGTCACTCATAACCAATTTTGAAGGAAAATCATCCTCTTCAAGGTTGAGGTTTATGACGCGCTGGCAGTAATCTAGACGAGCTCGGTGGTCAGCAGGCAGCAGCTGATGAGTCATTTGAGTTTTATACGGGAACATCTTTAAGTCTTTCACCAAAATACGCTGCAGGGTCCGTCTGGAAATGCCCAATTGCGTGGCACGTCGCCTCGTTGATGTTTCTGGACACTCTTCCACATCTTCGCGCACAGCATCGATATTTTCAGCTGAACGGCCTGTTCTTGGTCTCCCAGACTTAGGTCTATCCAATGTTGAGCCAGTTGCTTCAAGGCGTGTGGCAAAGCGTCGAATTGTGCGACCAATCGGTGCCGGACGGTGGGGAAATCGTCGACGAAATTCACGTTGTGTTCTTATCACTGATGAATTATTCCGTAAGAACATTGACACAATTATTCCACGTTCTTGGGGAGTAAAACGGTCCATGTTTATTTTCAGTGTATTTTACATTTGTTCACTACACAATTTTCAACAACAGAATGACAGAAAATGTCATATATAAAAAAAAAAAGTATTTTCTTTAGTGCCAGTACTTTTGCGCCACCCGTTATAACCACTGTTCGTAAGTCGTCATACAATTGAAATTTATCCTCGTCTCTGTATGTCATGGTAGGGGCGTACACACTTAATAAGTGAAGGTATATGCTGGTGCCAAGATGTAATCGGAGGGTCATGATTGCAATCCAGTAACTTATTACTGGATTGGTAAACCGGTAAATGAGCGAGCGGGTTGTGGCGTGGGTTCCGCTATCAAGAACGAAATCGTTAAGACACTCGTAGAAAAACCTAAAGGTATTAATGATAGACTCATGACCCTCCGATTACATCTTGGCACCAGCAAATACCTTCACTTATTAAGTGTGTACGCCCCTACCATGACATACAGAGACGAGGATAAATTTCAATTGTATGACGGCTTACGAAGCGTTTTGAAAGGTATTCCTACCGGCGATAAAATTGTTTTGTTAGGCGATTTTAGCGCTAGTGTTCGCTCTGACCTTCAATTCTGGAAACAGGTCCTTGGTCGGCACACAATTGGAAAGTGTAATCCCAATGGAGAGCTTCTTCTATCATTGTGTGCAGAATTTAACCTGTGTGTTACGAACACTTTCTTCCGTATGGCCGACAAGTATAAGACATCTTGGATGCACCCACGCTCTAAGCACTTGCATCTCTTTGATTATGTCACTGTGCGCAGGGCTGATCTGAAGGACGTGCTTAATACAAGAGCTATGCGGGGTGCTGATGGCTGGACCACAGACTACAAGGATGCTAATGGTCGAAAGTTCTTCTCAGCTATAAACTTCCTCGCCGAGCGAAGCACAAAATACCAACCCATCTGGCCTTTTCAAAACTTGCGAACTCACCAGAACTTCAAGAGAACCTTAACGCTGAGTTTAATTTAACATCTCTTGAACACACAGTTCATAAATAACATAAATGACAACATAACGTAACATAAATGAACATTGGAATTCTTTAGCGCAATCAATTCACTATGTAGCCCAGCGAGTGGTCGGAGCACCGGAGAAGAAAAACCAAGACTGGTTCGACGACTCCGATGTTGAGATCATGGCCCTCGTTAGAGAGTCAAGACAACTCATGAATAACTCCACGGGTGATAATTCTCATCGAAATGCTATCCAACAGCAGCTAAAGACCAAGATCGCTAGTGGACTATGAAAGCATTAGAGCTACAACACCTTGCTGACATCAAGCAAATTGGTCTCTTTTTTCAATCTCTTAGATCTGTTTTTGGCCCTCGTTATAAAAAGACTTCCCCTATTTTATCGCGCGATAAATCAAAAAGACTCACTGACCGTGATGACGTGCTTGGCCGTTGGGCTGAACATTCCAACGAGGTGCGTAGCCCGCCCGGCCATAGTGCTGATCTTAATTATATCAACTCCCTCCCATCTTCACCTTCGTCCCCGGAGCTTAATGATCCTGCATCTTTCGATGAGTTTATCGCTGCGGTCAATAGACTCAAAAATGGCAAAGCTGTAGGCTCCGATAGTTTACCCGCTGAATTTTACAAGTAAGGAGGCCCTAAAAAATTCAAAATAACTGTTCGAGCTTGTACTGCGTGCCTGGGATAGTGGCGAAATTCCCCAGGCCTGGAAGGATGCTACCATCTGCAAACTTTATAAGGGAAAAGGTGATACCTCGGACTGCGGGTCATATAGAGGTATCGCTCTTCTCAGTTCGGCTGGCAAGATATTAAAAATCGTCGGCTTGGAGAGCTCGCTGAGCGCATATTACCCGAGAGCCAGTATGGATTCCGTCCAAGCAAAGGTACGGTGGATGCTATATTCATTGTCAAACAGTTACAGGAAAAGTGAACAACATCGACCACTGAATATGTGTTTTCTTGACTTGGAAAAAGCATTCGACCGCGTGCCGAGATCTGGTCTTTGGACTGTTCTTATAAAAGCTGGATGCCCTGTGAAATTTGTTAATTTAGTGCGCCAATTTCATGATGGTATGATGGCCAGGGTGCAGCAGGAAAACGATTTCACAGACCAATTCTCGGTAACTAGCGGCGTCAAACAAGGTTGCGTAATGGCTCCGACTCTCTTTGCCGTGTACTTCGCCTCCGTTCTGAGAGACTCCTATGGTGATGGCAATGGACAGATCTGCCTTAGCGTCAGGACAGATGAACGTTTTTGACGTTAATCGATTCAGAGCGAGAAGATCGGTACAAGAACTCTCCATCGTAGACGCGCTATTCGCTCACGATGTCTGTCTGATGGCCAATGATGTCAGTAGCTTGCAACTTTTTACAAACCGTATCAATGAATCGTGTCAAAGGTTTGGTCTGATCATAAGAAGACGCTAGTGCTTAAACAAACTGCACGCGGCATCTCATCAGACTCAACGCCGATTTCCGTTCAACGATGAACGGAAAGACTCTTGAGGAAGTTACATCTTTTCGATATTTTGGCAGCTTCATTCGTGATGATAACCGCCTTGAAACTGAAATCTCCTCCCGGATTGCAAAGGCAGCTACATCATATGGGATGCTTCGTAAGAAAGTTTGGGACTCGCATGACCTTCGGTTACATACCAAGATCGCTGTGTACAAGGCAATTATCCTCCCAATATTGCTGTATGCCACTGAGACTTGGTGTCTCTGGTGGTTTTAGAGGCGACATAAAGCGCCTAGACTCCTTTCATTTGAAGTGCTTACGATCCATACTTCTCATTATATGGCAAGATTTAACACAATAAATGGGCGATGGAGGTTGAATGTGATAAAAAGAAGGTTCGTGTTTCCAGCGAGAGACTCGAACTTAGATCCGATCCGCGGATCGGAACTAGGGCTTGCATTCGAATATTCGAATATTCGAATAATTCGAATATTATTTTTGTTCGAATTTTCGAATACTGATATTTCAATATTCGAATATTCGATTTAAATTAATAACACCGAAATCGGAACTCAGATGTGCATGAATTGCCATTTAAGAGTTCGCGCGATATATCCATACAAGACTATATAAGTTTACGTCGTCGTTCGGGTAAACAACATATCGAACGATCCGATCCAAACCCAATAACTTTTATCGGGTTCAGAACACGGTTCGGATACACTCGGAAGTTTTGCGTAGTGCATTCGCGTAGTTGACGAGACTGTACTGTACATTCGTCTCTGTCGTTAACGTGAATGTTTATTTTCATGATTTTGTTAAAATACCAACTAACCTAGATTTATAAGACTGTTTTTAGAGTGACATTACCGAGCCGGTCAAACGAACCCTTTGGTGCTGCTTTGTCCGTCCGTCCGTCCTTGGCGTGGTTTACTTCGGTGTACTTAAGAGATCACTTTGGTTAAGCAACTCTCCGCGTGGTCATTACTTGGATGGATGACTGTTTAGTGACATTTAGATTTGACCACTTCCGTGCTTCGGAAGGCACGTTAAGATGTTGGTCCCGGCTTTTCAGTCGTTAAGCGCCATGTCTGAGGCCTTCGGGCGGCCTAAATTCTCCGACACTAGGAGTTGGCCACTAGCTCATACGAAGAAGAAAATTTTAATTTGTGGTTGATTGTGCGTTTAAATCACCAATGTCTCGTTACGGTGACATACCTTTTTGTAATTTTTTTTAAATTAGTTCATGGAAAAAACGCGTTTAAGAATAAAATAAGTTGATATTTTAAACTTCTTCATGAAAATAACACTCAAAATAACAAAATAAGATGTGATTTTAATAAAATCATAGTGTTTTTCTATTATTCGAATAATATTCGAATAATTCGAATAGTACCCGAAAAAAAATCGAATATTCGAATATGAATATTTTCGAATATTTGCAAACCCTAATCGGAACGCATGTATTTGATCTGATTTTCAAAAGATAAATCCGAAAAATCGTATTGAAAATAAATTACATTTTATTGAAATATATTACATTTACTCAAATAAATTCCATTTATTTAAAACAAAATAGCTGATAGCAGTTAAAATGCAACAGAAATTACATGGTCCTAAGAAAATACAATTTTTTATACCAAAAATTGCTTTTTAATAATTTTGACTGGCATGGCACGATAGCAAAAGCGTAGCGTTTAATTTCTCTTTATAGCAAACGCCAATCATAATGTAAAGTACCGACACTTAGTTTAAATTTGAAACATAATACAAACCAAAGTTTTAGATCTAACTTTGACTTTACAGTGATAATTGTCTTACATGGTCTGAAAACCACAATGTTTGGAATACGATCCGATTTTAACAGGTTAGCTGTCCGATGAGGCACATGTGCCTCATGGGCGATTGCACTGGTACGTCCATGAGGCATATGTGCCTCATGGCCAATGATGTAGATAATGCAATCGATCTATCGATAATTTTTTTTAATAATTATATTATTTGTAGCATTAGTAAATTATACTACAACCAAATTCTACCAATCAATTTATTATTGAACTTAAACAAAAAATAAATTTCACTTAAAAATTAACATTAACCTTATTCAAACACAAAATTATTCTTTCACCGATGTTACTATTATTGTGAGACCCTTTGAACTAGGGTTGCCAACAAAAATTAGGAAACTAGCCTATTATCATCAAAACCGAAATGGCGATTGTAGACCTGCGATTATATTCCCTCATGTATGTTTTTCTTTAAAACATAGCATACAATATGAAATGTTACATATTGTACACTCAGTTGATACCATTTTAGCCTTTTTTCCAGCATCTTTGGATGATAAATTTTCATTGCGTTTCTTTGCGTAACATCCACTGCAACGTTTTCTTTTTATTTTATTATTACGCTGTCGTGGCATAGTAGTCAAAAAATGACTTGTGGACGGATTTGCTGTTTTCATTAGTGATGACGATGACGTAGATATTTGAAATAATTCTTTGACAATTTGTTCTTTTCCAGAAAGAATTGATAGTTTGTTACTGTCCTCACGAAACTCATTGTAAATCAGCACGGAATTTATAATCGAAATACAGAGATCAGCTGCTATTTTTTTATACCAGATGATTATTTTCAAAAAGATATTTTTCAGATGTCTAAAGTGTTACGAACATAAACGTACATTTTATCATTAAACGTAAATAATTAATTTCTTATCATACTCATCTAACATTAGCAATTATCGATATAATTAATTTCAATCACTAGGACACATAAAGTATCATAAAATACTTGAAGAGAATGACGTAACTTAATACGAAACTTCATGAGCGTTAGCTGTCATTATTTACTACGAGGACGTGTACAAAGAAGATCGAAACTTGCTTCGGGACAGCTAACCTGTTAATGGAGTTGAATCGATCCGCGGCCGTGGAATCGATCCGATCTGAAAACCGATCGCCGCATCAATCCTTTCTCTCTTAACTCTTTGACTCTTTAAGTTTGACTGCTGGCAGCACTGCAATTTGCATTTTTAATTTTTTCTTTCTTTCAAGCGTTGCCGCCTTAGCGTTATTCGGGCTAGTTAAAGCACTTTTTACTGTAAGTGGACTCGTTTTTTGATGATTTAGCCCAAAAAGAGCAATCTCTTTTCGTATTGCAATACAAAACTTCAAAAATTCGAGCCGTGCCTACAAAGTTATTAAACAATGCGCGCTAGATTTCGTCAGTCACACTCATCATCTCTTTTAATTACAGAATGAGCTATATCCCAGGAAGAGACAAAAAAGAAGACAAATAAAGTAATCAAGAAGAAACCAAAATACAAGATCCAGTAACAAGAACAATTTATAAAACAAGATCAGGGAGAGAAATAAAGCAACCAAAACATTTGTCAATTTATTATATTGAACCAAAAGAACGAGAAAATGAATAATTAAATGATTTTGGAAGATTCCGATTAATACATCGATTTTTAGCCCTTTTCATGTCAAAATTAGATAATCTAGCGATGTTACGACTCGATCTACCAACTCGGTTCAAATCGGTTTGAGCTCCAAACCGTTCAAGTCGGGTTGAACCGATGTCAAATCGATCTGAACGAGCTGAGGTGAGCGAGCGGTTTGTTGATCGCTGTCCCTCTTCCACTCACGCGCGGCGCGGTGCAGCCCCGCGAGTCGGTACTTCGCTCGGCGTCGCGTCGCCGGCGGTCGGTCGGTTCAACTCGGTTCAACTCGGTTCGGCTCGGCAGTTGTGGTTGAGCAAGTGCAGCGAATGTATGTAATGTTTAGTGTTTTGTTGCGTTTAGTTAGTCGGTTATTTTATTTTATATCAAAAGGTTGTTTATTTGTAAATAGTGAACAAATTTCAGTAAAAATTATTTCTTGATCTCAGTTAAAAATACATAGCATAAAAATATATGTATAGAAATAAAGAGCTTTGAATTGAATTTTTATTTATACCTCACTCAGGGCTATGAAAATATGAAAAAAAAAAACTTTATAAAGTCGATTTTAATTCGTTCTTGGTCTCTACCAGTAACGAGTTTAATTTTTATTATTAATCCAGTTTCATTATCATAAAATTCTAACATGTGCTAAGACCGCAAAAATCTAAGTAAACCGGGTTAAAATTGAAAACGAGTTATAAACCGAAATGACAAAGTCGATGCGATGCGATGAACCAATTTGTATTAAATTGGTTCGTCGCATCGGTTTGTAACTCGGTTTCAACCCGGTTTACATAGATTTTTTCGGTTCGGTTTACAACTCGGTTCGCATGTACCTTCAACCCGGTTTGCGTCGGTTTGAAAAATTTTGAGATCGTTACATCATTAAGATAATCTAGCCCTTTCTAGATTGTCAAAATGCCCCTCTTCAGAAACCAAGGTGGCAACACTGTTCTTTCTTCCTCAGAGAATCGAAGAAAAAAATCGACGACGAAAATCGCAAAAAGAAAACGAACGTAAATTTTACCTCTAACTTACTAGTACAAATACCTAGTGGAAAAATAAACAGGCAAAACATAAATATTGCAATGCGGTATTTGATACATCTAAAAAAGTATACAACTGCCTTACCCAAAGGCAATAGTTTCACTGAAGAGTTACAGTCAAACTTTATCCCCACAAGTACATTTCAAAAGACCCTGCTATCATGTGGTTCCGCTGCTATCGCTTTATTGAATCCTCACCGTGGCGACATGATAGCTTGCCTGGGAGAGGTAACAGGTGAAAAGGCTCTACATTACATGCAGGGAAAAATGCGCGAGACCTCCGAAGGTAGTGAAATTTTAAAAGATAAGCCGAGGATAAACTCGAAGGCAGTTTCTTTTGAAAAGCTCTCTCAGCTACCGGAAAATACGCTCGGTCGCGTTTATGCAGACTTCATGCGTGACAACAATATAACGGCTGATTCTCGGCTGCCAGTACAATTCATTGCTGATCCAGAGTTGGCGTATGTTATGCAACGGTACAGAGAAGTCCATGATTTGGTCCATGCTACTTTGTTTATGAAAACTACTATGCTTGGAGAGGTAGCTATCCACCTACTTACTTTCAAGTCCATTATTTATACTGACAGCAAGCTATCCTGACAATCTTATACAAGTGTGAAGGCACCTGCAGTCAAATTGTGGTAGTCCAGTGCTTTTTAGGGTTCCATACTCAACAGGTATAAGAGGAAGTCTCTTACTAAGACTCCGTCTGTCTGTAACCAGGCTATCTCATGAACGGTAGAATGAAAGCTAGACACATAAAATATACATAAAAAAAATATAAACATGAATAGGTAGACATTTGAAATTTTCACAGATGATCTATTTATGTTGCTGCTATAACAATAAATACTAAAAACAATAAAATATTATATTAAAGGGGAGCTCCCTTACAACAACAAACATAATTTTCTTGTTGGTTTTCTATCACCAGGCTGTATCTAATGAACCGTAGAACGAAAGCTAGATTCTTGAAATATTCAGTAGATGTATTTCTGTTGCCGCTGTAAAAACAAATACTAAAAACAGAATAAAATAAATATTGAAGGGGGGCTCCCATACAACAAACATTATTTTTTTGCTCAATATTAATAACAGCAACAGGTAGATGCTTGAAATATTGACAGAATTTAGTAAATAATGATTAAATTTAAAGTAAAATAAATTCATGCATGAGTAGGTCTCTCACTTGGCTGGTTTTTTTTGTGCATATGGAACACAGTCAAAGTGAGTACTGTTGAGGCTTCTGGTCCTTAAAAAGTTATAACTCTCCCTACCTTCTGTTACAGGTAGCTGTGAAGTGGGTTGAAGGTATCCAGACCAAACTACCAATGTGCATCAGTGGGGGTATCTGGGGGGCAGGCAGGCTAAAGCCAAAGCATCGTCAGCTTTACCTCAAGTGTTACTTACCTTGGGCTATCAAGACTGGAAACAATGCTCGGTTTCTACAAGGTACATAATTAACCTGCTGGCTCTCAATGAGGACACATTTGTGCCTGAATACTACACAATACATGGTAAAGTCTGAGGGCATAGGTACATTTTTGTCTTCTGGGACTATCAATGTCATGATGACATTAGTGTTTCGATGCTACACTATTAAGACAATGCTTGAGTTTACTGGTACTAGCGTTTTGCTCAAACTGCCTAAGCCTAAGGGTCAGCGCAGACAGAGAGGAACCTAGGGGAGATGATTTTATTTGGGCACTCGAAAATCAACTTTAAAATTATAATAATAACAAAATTAAAATAATGTGCATATATATGCTTGATCCTGACAAAAAATGCTTGATTGTCCTCGAAGTTACAGGTTCAAGCATATATGCACTTTATTTCAATAATTTTAAAGTTGATTTTCGAGTGCCTGAGTAAAATCCTCTCCAATGGTGTGCGTTACTCCAGCGGCATGTTGACTCGGATCGGGATGAAACTTACAGAAAAATTAGAGCACTATGTCCTGTAAATGTGCCCCAAATATTAAATTTGTGCCTATTAAGGTTCCAGAGTTATTCGAGAAAATAAGATGCCGCTGTAGTAACGCCTGAAAACGTTACTGCAGCGGCATGGTTTTTACCCATTAGCCTTAGCCAAATTTAAAGTAGCTTAAAAGATAGCTTATATTTGTGCATGTCACTGGCCAAACAGCGGCATTTGTGCGACCTGTGGTTTATGAGTTATTGCAGATGCCGCTGGAGTAACGTTTTGCAGATTTCCGGATCTTCGAAACGGCTGAACGCACAAATATGATTTTTTGTGAGCGAATGTGTTGTAATTTGTGCCTATTTGTGCGCTAGTTGCTTTTCCGAAAAAATGCACGACGTATGAATTAGACGAGTTTTTGTGAAAATCGAAAATTGCCTCTAGCTCTTGAACTACTAGTGGAAAACACTTTATGATTGCTTTGGCTGATGCCTATAAGGAATATACATCTTCTGACAACCATCTTGAAACCCAACATCTAATTTTCGACGAAATAAATCAATTTTACAACTGAAAATGGTTTACTAATTTCTAACCTCAATTAAGGGAGTTTTAACAAGTTATCGACTTTCATGATTTGCCAATAATTAGAGCGCATATCCAAATAGAAGCACGCTGAATTTCAGCTTTCTAGACCTTCTAATTAATGATTTACAACTGAAAATAACAAAACGAGGTCTCTTAGACTGTTATCCGACCAAATACGAAAGGTCATAAAAAAGCGGCCGTTCAGTACTTCGAGACTACATTTTTAAATAGGCAGCTTTGTCATGTTTAACGTTAGGTACACTTACGTAGACAAGTTTTAGTGTGGGATAAAGGCAACTGTAACATTGATGCTGGACAGCATTTATTTCAACCAATAACATGTTACATGTACGTACTAATAGCCCTACGCCCGTACAACAACAATTAGTTAGGGTTTTTTCAAGTACCTAGGTACACACAGCGTCACGATCTGGTATACCCCTTTCAAGTATAAATTTAAACTGCTGCCGTGGAAGCTACCATATTCAAATGGCCAAATACTTATACAAAAATATTTATATTTGGCTGGGGGATCGAACCAGTAATTCATTCACACCAGTTTATGAATCAGGCGCTCTAACCAACTGAGCTATCGTAGCGGTTGGCGATAATGACGAAATTATAAGTTACAGTATACGTTTATTATTTTGTGTAGGTATTCATGGATGCGTCAGCTAGTAACTTCTTCATTTGTTTAACAAGGTAGTGCGCAACTACTTATTTATTTTGTGCAGCACTGGACTATTGAGGGTAGTTGTGTATTAAATGACAGTTCAGAACAAAAGGTTACTTGTTTCGTCTTGGGTGTGTGTCGTGTGTTTTATTTGTTTATGAAAAATGTTGCATATAAAAAAGCCAGCCCGAAAAATTGAGATAGAGTGCGTTTTGCAAAATAAAATTTTGGAACGCTACAACCCATCAAATAATCAATGTCAATATTAATCAATGTATGGAATTGGAAATGACAGAATAACATTAGGTAAGTGGTATGAGAATTATTAGTAGGATTACCATAAACAATGTTCTTAGTAGACCTATTCCATTTTATATTATATAAACACATCTTATGCTTATAATATTATGTTTTTATTTTCAGGTTATTGGCGATGGATGTCATCAATGAGCAAAGTTTTGTAAGAAATAATGCAGACAACAGTGCAAGTTGCTTATCCAGAAGGAACGGTGTATTTAGTTTATGATAACTGCGCGGTTCATCGTTCGCGAATTCTGACCAAATTGGGCTCAGCTTTCCTTTATGTGTAGTGAGCTAGGCGGCTGAAACTTTTGTCACAGGTAGGGTTACACCTAGGAAGCCTAAATCTGAAATGGCGTAGTGCGGAAACGAATAGTTTTTGAGATATGATTTTTTGAAAATTCCAATTTTTCACGTTTTTTCGTCAAACTTGATGTTGTTGTTTGCTATTGATTGCAAATTATTTGGTAATCTGACAATGACAATGACATTTCTCGTGGTTTTTGCGGCAATTTTTTGGTAATCTGACAATGACAATGACATCTTTTTTGTTTTCCCGCCGGTTTTTGTTGATTGTTTGATTGATTGAATTGTAAAAATTGACTCAGATAAACAGTAGGTTATTAGGTTTTTTTTTTATAACCACCCGGAAATCCTTCTCACAAAAGTAGGTTCTAGGACACCCCGACTTGAGTAGATTAGGTTCGAAATCTAACACAGAACCGACACAGAGCACCCCGATGCCACCTAGTCTAGTGGTCCCTACCCCTAGAGTGTGTATAAAAAATGCGTGGGTGAGAGTTCTGGCGAGAGCCCATACCGGAGTCAAATATCCATTTTTATGATTTGAAACGGGTTTTTAGAGCGCTCATAGATCATAGGTTGCCCTTCCCTAACACTACCGCATCCCCCCCCTTTCCCGATAGTGTGTTTTGGTGTGTATTGTTTACGTTTTTTCCATACTTAACCTCAAAACTAAATTATTATTTTTCTCGGAAACTATGAGTTTCCGCACTTCACCCTTTTAGGGGGAGGGTCCTCCCCCCCTCCCCCACCCCTCCCACCCCCTTACCCCCCAAAAGCTCACTACACATAAAGGAAAGTCCTTCCCCAAATTGGCTCGCTTCTCAGACGGGCATTATCACCATATCATGGTCATCTAAAAGTCCAGGTTTAAATATGTGGAGAATGTGTGAGCATATGTGGGGTCAAATTGTCCTAATTGGGACACGAGTGAAGTGTTGTGCACCTGCAACAGGAGGTCATGAGAACCTAGGAACTGATGCGTCGTAGTGGTTTTGGTTGGACTTTTGATTACCCAAGTGAAAAGAAGGCTTCAACAAATAATTTAAAGTTTTGGACATCTATCCCATTCGGTATTAAAAAATATCTAAATACTATAAAATGTTTTCAATTAAAGATAAAATACCAAACTAAGTATTTGCGAGTGATCTAAATTGTTTATTGGATTTTTATACGGCAAGTATAACCTGTTCCAATGTTAACATGTTTGTTCACTCGTTAATCTTATATGGGTAAATTAAGTATTAATCTATCATTTAAAACATTATTGAAAATTCAAAAAAATAAGTTACTATCTATATTCTGTTATGTTAAATGTTGTGTTTTAATAAATTTGTTATAACTTTTGAACATTTTTTTTATTTTTTAAGCTTAATTTAAATAATTAGGTAACTTATTTACTACACTTACAGCGTAACGTAATCCATTGTGTTAGCAGTGTTAGTAACAAAAATAAAAATAAAAATACGTATAGGAAATAAGGAATTTGAACCCAGTTCTCTTGTAACGTTTCGATTGATGTCGAGTGTTGTAACCGCCACTCCATTGTGTCGTATAGTAACATGATTGAAATTAAATATTCGTAAGCAAGGAGAAGTTTTATAAAACACATTTGTGCAAAAAGTTAAGATCCACGAATGACGCCGCGACGGTTTGAACCTACTAACATTAACTAGGGGGGTTACCAGACTCTGACGCTGTCTGTACACTAGGTTTTTTACTACTGAAAAGGTACTTTCGTTTAAATAATACTGTATAGTTTTGTCATCAATTTTGACTACTTCACTCTCGTCTCATCGGACGAGTATTAGATTCGATTATTTGATCAGACAATATGAAAGAGAGCTGATGTCTAACATGGGAAAACTGAACCGATTCAGTGCGGAGGCGCCGCAGCGATTTCATAAAAATCTTTTTATTCAGGCGTATGGCAAATCCTAAAATGGGATGGGGTAGAAGTAAATCCTCCCTCGTTCTTGCGGTGCGATGTTGTGCCTGTGTGGTTAGTTCAATTTTGAGATTATTTAAAGGGGTAGGTACCAGGTAAATAAAAATATCTATTTCAGAATAATCAACAGCTTTATTCTTCTAAGGTAGGTACAGCAACTGAACTTAAATTCAAGATAATTATTTCATAATAACAACTTCATACAGGCCCGTTATTAATTTCTTATACTTGTAGACCTTTGATATCCTTTTCAAAAAACTATAACAGAAAGGTAATGAATAATGTGAAAACAAAACACTGATAGGAAGGTTTAATTTTGATTTTCATTGAAATATTCTATTTCCGTTTATATTTTAGTATACAGGTGAGGCAAAGTTTTAGGTCATTGAGGGCAGCCACCTTTTCGTTTGTAGTTAGAAGGTTTTGTTCTGAGGAAATTATAGGTTTACTTTGAAGAAAAAAACAATTGCATTTAAGGAATTTTGAAATAATGTACAATCAGCCTAAAAAAATAAATTAGTCAAAAAAAAACAAGTGGGTCTCAATCGAGTCTATTTCCCAACAGGAACTCTTTTCCCAAAGTAACTAACCAAATCAAATCGTAAGTTTATGTATGCAATTCGAACATTTGCTGGGAAATGTTCTGTTCTTATTTCATATTGTTCTTTTATTATGTGTAGTATACGACGAAGAAATTAATATTTATTATTAACTTAAGCTATTAATAATTTATAAAATCAGTCTCAGTAGAGCATAGGTTGACAACCTGTTAATTGTCTATTCATTTTAATAAGTAAAGGCTTAAGGTTTATACAATAGAATAGGTACTTACTCAAACTGTTGAACCAATTTTAATGAAAACTAAAACTATATCATTCAATTTTGTGTAACAATAATTAATAATATTCAATTTTGTGTAACAATAATTAATAATATTCAATTTTGTGTAACAATAATAATGTTATGTACAATAATTATAATGCGGGTGGTTTAAACCTAAGATGCCTCGAATAAATATCTACCCTCACCAGTTGGCTCTGAACCTCTGTGTTTTATTGCAACGTATTACTGGCGACGGGACGGAAATTAAATCATTTTAATAGTTTCAAACGCAATTTGGCTTTATACTACCATGCCACTCGGTAAAATAGAAAGTTTTAATATCAGTGATCAAAATTGGGACACCTATGTGCGTCGTGTAAAACAATTTATTGCACTTAATGAAATCAAAGAAACTTTACACGTGTCGACGTTAGTGACAATCGTCGGTTCTCAGTGCTATGATCTTATGTGTGACTTATGTGCCCCGGCATTACCCGAAGATAAAAAATTGGAAGAACTCGTCAAGTTGGTGAAAGATCATTTGGAACCAGAGAGATCAGAAATCGCAGAGCGACACATTTTCAGGCAAAGGAAGCAGGCGCAGGGCGAAAGTATTCGTTCATATTTCAAACATATATCTGATCAAACAATCGAATCTAATACTCGTCCGATGAGACGAGAGTGAAGTAGTCAAAATCGATGACAAAACTATACAGTATTATTTAAACGAAAGTACCTTTTTAGTAGTAAAAAAACCTAGTGTACCTAGGTACTTGAAAAAACCCTAACTAATTGTTGTTGTACGGGCGTAAGGCTTTTAGTACGTACATGTAACATGTTATTGGTTGAAATAAATGCTGTCCAGCATCAATGTTACAGTTGCCTTTATCCCACACTAAAACTTGTCTACGTAAGTGTACCTAACGTTAAACATGACAAAGCTGCCTATTTAAAAATGTAGTCTCGAAGTACTGAACGGCCGCTTTTTTATGACCTTTCGTATTTGGTCGGATAACAGTCTAAGAGACCTCGTTTTGTTATTTTCAGTTGTAAATCATTAATTAGAAGGTCTAGAAAGCTGAAATTCAGCGTGCTTTTATTTGGATATGCGCTCTAATTATTGGCAAATCATGAAAGTCGATAACTTGTTAAAACTCCCTTAATTGAGGTTAGAAATTAGTAAACCATTTTCAGTTGTAAAATTGATTTATTTCGTCGAAAATTAGATGTTGGGTTTCAAGATGATTGTCAGAAGATGTATATTCCTTATAGGCATCAGCCAAAGCAATCATAAAGTGTTTTCCACTAGTAGTTCAAGAGCTAGAGGCAATTTTCGATTTTCACAAAAACTCTTCTAATTCATACGACGTGCATTTTTTCGGAAAAGCAACTAGCGCACAAATAGGCACAAATTACAACACATTCGCTCACAAAAAATCATATTTGTGCGTTCAGCCGTTTCGAAGATCCGGAAATCTGCAAAACGTTACTCCAGCGGCATCTGCAATAACTCATAAACCACAGGTCGCACAAATGCCGCTGTTTGGCCAGTGACATGCACAAATATAAGCTATCTTTTAAGCTACTTTAAATTTGGCTAAGGCTAATGGGTAAAAACCATGCCGCTGCAGTAACGTTTTCAGGCGTTACTACAGCGGCATCTTATTTTCTCGAATAACTCTGGAACCTTAATAGGCACAAATTTAATATTTGGGGCACATTTACAGGACATAGTGCTCTAATTTTTCTGTAAGTTTCATCCCGATCAGAGTCAACATGCCGCTGGAGTAACGCACACCTCCAATGCGTTCTTCACTGTCTGCACTGACGCTAAGGTTCATTTAATATGTTGTGTAGAGGTTCTTGTAATTAGACATAGCTGCGTTTACTTGTGCAGTTTTGAGAATTAATTGTCACCTATATCATCACTTTTAATAAAATAATTAGGTACCTTCTAGTTTCCTAATATTAAGTCAATGTAACTAACTTCACCAAATCTTTTTTGTTCACAGGAATTTATTTTGAGAAAAGATGGGAACAAGATATTGATGACTTCCACAAAGAAATGAATATTGACAGATTGATAAAAAAATAGGGGCAACAGGAGGTAAACAACATGTATTATTTAGTTATAAAATAATGTACATATTCTACAAAATAAAAATATAAAGTTAGTACCTACATAATTTTATTATGTGACCAAGTGGCAATAATGATAAGCACTACATTTTGACTTCAACATCACATTTTTGGTCTCCCAAATTGTGTAAGTTTGATTCCTACAGCAGCAATTTTTTTTTTTTTTTGTTTTTATAATCTATTCGTCTTTCATATTTGTTACCGTTGCGGAAGAGACAACGGAATCTGAGCGTCAGAATGACGTCTTAAAGTGAGGGCACAGTTAGTCGCGCGTGTTGTATTGTATGTAGGTATGTTAGAAAAACATTGTATATAAATATTTTTTTGCCAACAACTACAGTAGGTAGTACCTAGTTACTATTATTTTTTATAATTATGCCTAACCCAGAATGAAAAGAACAAAAAAAAATTAAAAATCCAGAAACAAAGATGAAATCAAGAAGGGTCTGCACAAGATTCCAAAGATCTAACTTGGTGCCCTGTAGGGTGTTATTGTATTGTTATAAAAAAAATTAATAATCAAAAAAATCGTTTTATTTTTAATCTCACAGATATTTCGAATACCCTTACTCTTAAATATTAATTAAAAATCACAGAAGCATTTCTGAGCTACGTCCATTGATATTGTGGATACATGTTGCCCTGTCTCCGACTTCTACTAACCACTCATACCACACTTTGTGGGAATCAACACAGCGCCAAAACGTAGCCTTAATTTTATCACCACGACGAACTCGCATTGGCGTCTGAAAGAAAACCGACTCTATGTTAATTCAACATCAGCCTTATATCAGGTGTGGAATTCTGCATTTTGTTTTTTTCTAGCAACGACGCACAGTGGATCGAACATATAGATGAGGCCGGACATAAGGCATTAAAGTTTTCAAAGTCGTTATTTTATAAATTTGAATAAGCCATTCGATAGATTTTTTTTATCTCAGCAATAAATATTCTATTCCACTATAGGCCTAGAGTTATAGTTCAGGAGTAAATGGCATAAAACTGATTTCATTGTATGGGAAACAACATACAAACAGAAATAGTGGGCTTCGGTTCGTTCTGAGGTCTATCATAGCATGTTCTTGGCACTGTCTCGCAACTTTTTTTTTTCTCTTTTCTTTTCTTTTTATATATTATTCCGTTGCTATTTAGGATCGCACTTATAGTTTCCTTAACTAAATTTGGTTTTATGCCATTTACTCCTTAACTATAGGTGCCATTCTAAATAGCAACGGAATAATATTTGATTAGTTTTGATAACACTATCGAACCGCGAAATAAAAGCAGAGGCCATTTTTGTTTTTTCGATGAAACGCAAAAAAGAGCAAGATGTGTCTTTGAAAAAAAGTTGCGGGACAGTGCCAAGAAACATGCTATGATAGACCTGAGAACGAAAACGGACGAAAAACGCCCACAATTTCTGTTTGTATGTTGTATTGTATGGGCAATGAAATCAGTTTTATGCCATTTACTCCTGAACTATAACTCTAGGCCTAAAGTGAAATAGAATATTTATTAGCTTAGCTTAGATTAAAAAAAGCTATCGAATGGCATACTCAAATTTATAAAATAAAGACTTCGAAAATGTTAATGCCTTATGTCCGGCCTCATCCTTACGTTCGATCCACTGTGCGACGTCGCCGTCGGTTAACTTTTGAGGGTGGTATTGATTAAATTCAAGCCCAATAATTTATGTTTTAATAGAAGTTAATAAATAAATGCCCTATGCAGCTAGAGTGTCACTCCAATTTCAGTGATTGATATAGGCCTACAAAACTGATATGGGCATACCTGGGCTTAGGCCAGTAACTACCAAGTACCACTCAAATTAAAACAAATATTAAAATAACACGAATTTTCCAGCTGATTTTCACCATTCTTGGAAGCCATTATGAGCCATTCTTTTTTGTGATTGCAAACTATTACCTACATTTACCTACTTTATTCACTATCGCAGTTGCCAACACAAATGTTATGCGCTGCTAGCTGTAATATACCCTCTGGGAGGTAAAATGGTTGCTTTATAGGGCACAGTAACATAATTAAGTAAATAGTAAAAAATATTACATACCGTGATAGGAATAAAAACAGGAAACCATGATATCATCCCTGGACTGTGTGTAGATGGCACTATACTAATCATCTCTCCTCCATACAAGGCACAATCGAAATACCCTCCAAACCCGTGCATTACATTATCTTGCGTCACCTCCCAAGTTATTGTAGCTGAACGACGATTGTCTGTCAAAGGCAGACCTCTCCAATCTGTCATTTCTTGACCTTGATAATCTAGGGTTCCTTTGGCTGGGTGGTCAAATGTGAATACAGGCTGAAAATAAGAACCAAATGTTTAGAGTGGGTGTAAAGGTACACAACTTACATTTACTGGTTCATCATCATCATCATCAGCCTATAGCAGTTCACTGCTGGACATAGGCCTCCCTAATAAGAGCTAATGAGCGCCAGTACGCCCTGTCCTAAGCACGACGCATCCGGCTAGTTATTTATGTTTAATTAAACTCTGTCCCACTGCTGGACTAAGGTCTCCCCCATTTCCTTTTACGATTGCTCGCTACCTCTCAGCAGTCGGTACGAAAAGCATCAATCTTTAAGCCGTCTCCGAGGCCTGCCTTGGCGTATTCGTCCATCTGCAGGCACCCATTAGGTGACAATTGATTCTCATCTGTCAGGGTGCTTAGTACTCACTTGACCTGCCCAATCCCACTGGATAGTAAGTAATAATCCAATATCTATTTTACATATACTGCAGCGTTTTTGTAAATTTTTGGTTTTTAATTGGTGTTGTGTGCAATAAAGAGTTCATCTATGTATATATCTTGGAGTAAATGGATAAATCCCCCTTTTAAGGGTGGCCTATGTCCAGCAGTGGACTGGATAGGCTTGTGTTGTTGTTTGATGATGTACTTGAAATGCAAAAGATAATGCTAACCTTAGTCTCTGCTATAGAATGCTTATTCTGCATGTAAACCACCCACAAAGTTTCAAGGTTCTTTTCCTTCTGAGACATGGTGACGGCGGCTTTCGCGGCGGCCCACAGACGGGCCGAGGAGATAGGCGCTACGTAAGATGTATACTGGCTTGGAATGGATATTCCACCAGGTTTCAACAAGCCAGCCGCTCCATCTAAACACTCTGGTGAAAGCTCGTTGTCGCCCCACGATCCTGAAATGAATGTAGTTGATGATTTTCGTTATATCAACTTTAATTAATTAATTACTAGTGACCCGCCCCGGATACGAACAAAAAAAATGGGCCTAGCCCTAAGCTACATATTTTGTGTTGTTTCCATAAAGAAGGCCGGTCATTTCAGACCTGACTAAACTTGCGACTAAAAATGCGAATTATGTAAAAAAAAATATGATAATGGAGTATTGAGATTATAATTAATAACTTTATTCATTAAAGCCGGAATACTTAGTAAATTAATAATGAATATTGATCGCAATACGCCCTATCATAAGTCATAACGAATCATGGTTATTGAACGCACTCTCACCCACGTTGTGCATCTCTCGTCCCAATGTCAACCATCTAAAACAAAACTGCCACTAACAAAGCACGCGTTTGGTTAGTTTTTGTATAATGGCGCCAGTGTCCTAATCGATCGTAACCTAAAAGTATAAAATAAATACCCAGAAAAATTCTCCGGCTTTAATAAAAAAACGATTAATTGAACATGATATCCTGTAAATAGAACTAGCAATTAGGAAATAGGTCATTTCTAGACGCGACATTTTATAGTCAGGTCTCAGGTCACAGGTTGTATGAAACTGATCTACTTTTTGTAACCAATAAAAGCGGTGTATGAAATTACGTGGTGGAGCAGTATTTTTTTTTCATCACTGAGTGCTAACGTTTTCTCCTGCAACACCTCGCCATGTGCGAATACTCAACGTGTTAATTTATCACTGAGTGCTGAAAAGATATGATCCTGCAGGCCTGCAATAGCTTAGTGTCTAGTGGCTAATAGGCATTATTAATCAGTATAAGAATGACCAACATAAGCATTAAAGAATTCTTTAGTTAAAGGCTTATTACACCTTGCGGTATTCAGTCTGTCTTAGTAAAACTGTCTTACTGACTAACTATATTTTCTATGACTTTTTTTGACGGCCGCTGTGGCGCAGTGGGCGAAGGTAATTCTTTAGTTAAAGGCTTATTACACCATGCGGTATTCAGTCTGTGTTAGTAAAACTGTCTTACTGACTAACTATATTTTCTATGACTTTTTTGACGGCCTCTCTGGCGCAGCGGGCGAAGGTCCGCCTGAGACGCAGAAGATTACGGGTTCGATTCCCGCTGCAGTACAAATGTTTGCATGTTCTGTAGATATTTGTCTGGGGTGTGGGTGTTTTCTAAGTGATATGTATGTATTTACAAAAAAAAAATGTTTTATGTGTAGTATATCAATCATGTGGTTCCCATAATACAAGCTCTACTTTGTTTGGGGCTACATGATGCAGTGCGATTACGTCCCGCATTATTTATTTATTTATGACCGACTTGGTGAATTACTCTTATTACAATACAATAAGTGTAAGACAGTCTTACTAAGATAGACTGAACACCGCGTGGTGTAATAAGCCTTTTAGATGAAAGGTAGTGGTACCTAAAAGCTCGGATACAATGATGTCAGCTTTCGGTGAAAGATTCAGCCTTCGCATATCCCCCGACACCACTGTGACGTCACGATCGCGCCACACCTCGCGTACTTGAGCTGCTAAAACGACAACTGCACATGGATTCTTCTCTACTGCTATTACCTGAAAATATGGTAATAGTTAGAAATACTAAATACATATACAATTTTTTTTTACACTTTAATTATTTTATTAACAACACTTTTGTCAAAAGCCTCGATGGTTGGATATATAATCTTTGTTACAGTTATTCTTATCATTGTTTCATTGTATTTGAGGGAGTGTTGGAGACAGTTTCATCAAAGCTTGTTGTCAACTAATTAATCAGAAATTATAAAATATGCTTATATTGCAGAGATTAAAGTGACAACATTTTTGAATTTTTGACACATAAAGGAGAATGCTGTCTGATGTATGGCGCTCGGTACCAAGACTAAAGTGAGTGCGTCAAAAAAATCTCCAATAAGTTTTTAGTCGTTTCTACTGTCAAAATAATTGAAAATGAAGGTTCTTGCCATAGTAACACTTTACATCAATGTTTGTTGCCATAGTAACGTATATATCATTGGTTGTTCCAGCCTAATCAAAGAATAAAGTAATAGACCAAAGAGTCTAATGGCGGCGTGCGGCGGAAACCAAATCAACAAAATCTTTTTTTCTTGATTATTAATCCTGTCGGTGTGTAAAACTAAAGAAAATATTAATGTCATTTATAAAATATGATAAATTTTATGGGATACGTTCGGTTTTGACGCAATTGGTACGAGTTCTCGGCATTCTCCTTTAGCAATTTTTAACGATGTTTTCTAGGTTATCTTACCTTGACTTTAGTATTAGTTATGTCTGATGCATTGAACGTGGCTCTAACAAGAGGTCCTCTGCCAGCCCCGAGAACCATCACAGTCACAGGAGTTTGATTTTTGACATTTGTTATAGGAAATTTGTTTTGCATCACATTTGTACTTTCATTATTAGAAGTTTTACTTTGTTTCTCTTTTGAAGCAGATTTGCTCTGTTCCTCTTCCGAATTAGTTTCACTACTCTCTTCGTTAAATGTAATTTTAGTTTTACTATTGTCCTCGTGCTCAATATGGTTTTTACTATGTTCTTCATTTGAAACAGTTTCATTTTGTACACATGAAGACCGATTTTTACTTTTTTCTTCTTCAGAAGTTAAAATTGTACTCTTTTCGTTAGTTAATTCGGCATTATCACCTTGTCCAATTTCAAGTTTAGAAATTAAGTTTTGCACTTCCATCTGTTTCTCACTCTCCGCTTTCTGTAATATCAACACTAACAAAATTAAAATCAGTTTAAAAATTAATAAAGTTTATGTCATATTAAATGTAATAAATACCCTTGCTTTGGTTTTGTAATATGTCAATGCTTTAGCAATAGCTTTTTGGTACTGGTCATATTTTATCGGATCCTTTTCGAAAACATTGTACGTGTATGTGTCCAGGTTGTCTGCAAGTGGTTGAAGCGGAATCTGAAGGTAGTCTTCCCAGCTAAAAAAATTAAGGGGCTAAGACTACGGCAGCGAGGCAACGAAAATAAAAGAGGCTCAATCACGAAGACTAAAGTATTGGTTTGGTATAGTAAAAGAAATAGAACTAAAGCATAGAAGAAGTCCTAAAATTCATTTATGCTCTGAACATTAACTCATACGGCTGATCTCTACTTTCTTATGTCCATATATGTTAGCTAGAAAGAGATGCATACTTTATCGCGATTTCTGCGACTTCGTACGACTTCGTACCAGGGCATTTGTATGAACCTGCATAGAAATTTGTTCGAGCGCCCTGGTACGATAAACTTTTTGAAGTCGCATTGATATATGTATGCATCCCTTTCTAACTGATGATACTGGACATAAGAAAGTAGATATCAGTTGTATTGAAGACTTTATCTAGTTGTCTTCCTATATCTGTGGGTATAGTAGATGTAAAATTTTGACTATTGAGAATACGGAGATTCTAAATAACGCTTTATCATTGGTCAAAATTTTTAGGAAACGTCAGGTTGAAATGTAAAAAAAAAATTTGATTGACGACCTCTGTGGCGAAGTGGACGAAGCTTACCTGTAGAGTGGAAGGTTGCGGGTTCGATTCACAACGCAAGACAAATGTTAGTATGATTTGAAAATATTTGTCTTTGTAGGCATTGGTGTTTTCTATGAATGCATTAACAATAACAAAAAAAAAGTACATTGTAGTTCAGTCATGTGGTTCCCATAATACAAGCTCTGCTTAGTTTAGGACTGGATGATGCAATGCGAGTATGTCCAGCATTATTTTATTTATTTTCTGATAGTTAAAATACAAGAATCATATTGACCTATTATTTATTGAACATATTTACCCCTTAGCATATTGAAGCATAGGATCATCAGTCACATTCGAACGCCTCATCCAGAGACGATGCATGTATTGTAGGTAATGCTTAATGTCATGCCTCCTAGCGCCACTGATGATCACCTGTGCTTCATGCTCGACCATGTTTACCACCAGCTGCTGATGGACTCGGGAAAGCACTGGGAATCTGTAGACAATATTTTTTTTCTTTTTTTTTTCATTTGTATTTATTTAAAATGTCGCACGTTAAAAACAAAAGTGGCACAAAACGAAAAACAAAATTTTTCAGTATGGCCACTTAAAGTTTTTGTGATTATTATGAGGTTTATGAGGTTATTTTACTCTTGTTGTTTATAATTACAGTTTAGGTATTATTCTATTCAAATCTGGTTGATTTTAATTATATTTACAGGTAAGAATGCAAAAAAACAATTAATTTAAAAAAAGTTCAGCATATAGTTCACCTTTGTTCTAACATTTGTTAATGTTTTTTTTTATTAGTGCCTTAAATAAAAAAGAAAATTGCCATTTTTGATGATAAATTGCAAGTTTTTTTTAATGCCTAATCATGACGCCTCAATAATCATCTTTTGTATTAAATGTAGAGGGGTGGGTGTGGGCAGATGCTGGTTCAGATAGGATGAGGAAGTAGAAACACGTAGATAGACAGTCCAGTCCACATTTAATGTCCAGAGCCACAACACAAGTTACTACAGAATTGAAGTAGCGTAAAGTAGGTACAGTAGAATTAGAAGATAGGTAAGAAACAGGAAAATAGAAAGCTATAAGCACAGGTAGGTACGCGAAATAACCATGCAAAGATCGATGGTGCGCGCGGTAGGTTCCATTCGACTGAGGCAGCGATTCCACGCTCGCAAGGGGCGCGGGAGGTCAGTGCGCGGGCGCAGGGGCGCGAGCCGGTACCCGTCGGCGTCGTCGCGGCGCGAGGCGCGGAGGTATTAGTGCAAGGGAGGTTTACCAAATAATCTACTTGCACTGACGAATTACCCATATAATCAAAACATCCAAACTAGATGGCAAACCTCAAAGATGAAACATATAAAATATCTAGGTATAGTTTTTTAGCGAATAAATGTGGGTAGGTAAGTCAGCTGTTAGAATCATTGAAGTAAGGAGTATGAACATAGAATGTTAGTATGAACTTTAAGCAAGTATGAACGGAAGGTACGAAGTGTACGAACGTGTAATGAGGTAAGAACTATGAATGTATGTGAATATTAATTTAAATAGATATCAGATAGATTTATAATAAATAAATAAATAAGTTCATATTTTATAAATAAAATAAATATAACAGGAAAATATGGGAAGATCCCCACATTAAATAAGTGGCACTATACTAAAATATGTCCCTGTTGTATTTAACTATTTATAATTATTTCATGAAAAGTTACGTCTTAAACTCTTATCTGACACTAAATAAAATATGTCACTTTTTAATTAACGAATAAGCACAAAACCATAAAGTATTAAGTGACACACATCTAGAGACATCTAAGTGCAATATTAACAAACTGATCTTTGGAGTCGACGTAGTTTTTTCCGTAGATTTCAGATGTCGTTGTAACTGATTATCGCCAAATTTTGATTAGTGTCACTTTTTTAAAAACAAAAGTGACGTGCGATATATTCGTCTACTACTAACTTCCGTCCGCAAATTCGCTCCAAGGAACTTTTTTCTGGATGAAAAGTATCCCATGTCCTTTTCTGTACCCCTGACAATTTCTAACAAAATTGCAGCAATAGTGGACCACGTTTTTAAAGATAGTTTAAAACTTAAGTAGTGTAAGTGAAAATTTATTTGGTTCCTTTGTTCATCCTTCACGCCAAAACAACTCTACAATTTTTGTTTTGTACCATTTTAAATCCACAATCACTTGGAGGACTATAAGCGGATGAGTGGAATAGCGATAGCGTTTATGATTCTTACTGAACAGATAGAGCTGAAATTTTAAACATACCATACCGCATACACTTACTCCTCTCCTGTCGTAAGTGTATGAAGGGTATGTGCTGAAGCTTTTATAAGATATATATTTATGTCAAATTCATACTCAGTTGAATTAAAGTAATGTGTAGTATTAATTGGGGGAGAGGGGAAGTTTGTGCAACAATAACCTTCTTTAGGTTTGGGGGTATATATAGTGCAAGATACAAATAGTAGTGAGAAGGGTAGATTTTTATCAATTTTTTTTTTATTTACTTTCTGTTTGGAGCTTAGCGAAGCGAAGAAGGAATGCGGAATTGGTACAAAATATTTTGGTCTTTTGAATATGTTTGAATAACTTTCTTCCATAGACAAACAAAGAAACTTGAATCAACTATTTTAGAAGATGTGAGAATACTTTTGAGTTACCCTTTTTTATTATTATGAAATAGGTGAGTGGGTACGACTATAGCCTTTACTGGCTCACCAAGCCATCTGTCAATAACCCGCTGTGAAGGCAGGTCTGCTGACAGTTCCAGAACTACACCAACTCTCTTATCCCATTCCAGTCGCTCATGAAACTTAGACCACCAGTGCCAGGTCTCATTCCATGGATCATCATCAAACTCTTCTGGTTGAGGCTCACTGAGCTTTAGATTCCTCAAGGTTCTTGGACATGCCATCGGTACTCGAATCCATACTAAGGCAGGGTGGTGGCTGTAATTAAAAATGATTGATTTAGCTAAATTACCTACGTATTGTTGGACCCCCAACGTTGGATCTTCGATGGCCTCTGTGGCGTAGTGGGCCAAGGCCCGCCTGAGATGCAGAACGTTGAAGTTTGGGGGTTTGATTCCTGACCCAAGGCAAATGTTTGTATGATAACAGATGCCGACTATGATTTTGGCCAGCTCAGCTTCAGCTTTCCTTTAACTGATGTGAGCTAGGCGGCTGAAACTTTTGTCACAGATAGGTCTATACCTAGGAATCCCAAATCTGAAATGCACTACGCGCAGAAACAAATACTTTTTGATATAGGATTTTTGAAAATTGCAATTTTACATGTAATTTTGTCAACATTGAAAGCAATTTTATTTTTCATGGCCAAACAGCTTTTTATTTCTGGCCTCTGTGGATGACAATATGGTATTTTTGGTAATCTGACAATGACATTTTTCATGGTTTTCCTAGAATAGACAGATTTATAACCACCTGGAAATCCTTCCCGCAGCAGTAGGTTTTAGGACACCCCAACTTGAGTAGATTAGGTTCTAAATATATCACAGAGCACCCCAATGCCATCTAGTCCTAATACTTCTACATCTCCCTATATTGTTTTCATTTTTTCCATACTTAAAACTAAATAATGTTTTTCTTAAACTGTTTTTAAACTGTGAGTTTCCGCACTTCCCCCAGTCAGTGATAGACCTATATGTGACAAAAGTTTTGAGCCGCCTAGCTCACTACACATAAAGGCAAGCTGAGCCATCAGAACATCTCTATTAAATATTTTTCTCAGGTCTGGGTGTTTTTTAAATAAGCATTACAAAAAAAAAAGTAGTATTTCAGTCCTGTGGTCTGTAATTCCCATAATCAGCGTTGCCAGAACGTACTAAAAGGTACGGTCTTACGTACCTTTTTTCAGCCAGCCATACCTTTTCCGTACCTTGGCTTTGACCCTACCTTTTCGTTATGTTATTGTGATCGATTACATTCAACGGTTATAGTTTTTTTTTTAAGCTATTGCATAGCTTCTATCGACGGCCTTGAGCGCGGGGACCGAATCCAGAAATTTCGTAACGAAAAAAAAACCTCACGCTCCCCACTCTGACGGGCTCGGAGGTGTGGCTTGAAGGCCGTGCATTGTCTAACGTCGTTTCTTTTCGGCAGTCTTCGACATGGTGTTTGTGTGCGTGCAACTAGACGTATTTATATTTAATAAAAGAAAAAAAATTGTTTTCTTATCGGTCACCACGCTCAAAAAGTGTAACTTGAATTAATATCAAAGAAAAAGAAATACTGCATAAATAAAATAAATAAATAATTATAATTGCATAAGTTGATACAAAATGCTATGCAATAGCTTTACCGCGGCAGTCCCCGAGTGCCACACGTCTTTTTTTTTTAAATTTAACTAAAGTAGTGAAGCATACATGCTCAGTACTAATCTTTTAACTAAATACTTACAAAAAATTAAATATTCATATCAGATTAGGTACAGTAAAGGTGATTTTATGTTCGTTTATTTGGAATCGAAGTTCGTTTAGCATCCATCAAGAACAATACAATTGTGGTAAAGAAAACATAATGATAAGAATAATCATAAAATGTATCAAAAAAATAAATTTAGTAGTAAAATCAAGCATTTAGGCATAACATTTTGGAAAACCGTACCTTGAAGCGTAAAACCATACCTTTTTGAGGACAAAACCGTACCTTATCCTAAATACATACTGGCAACGCTGCCCATAATACAAGTAGCGGTGTGCGATTATGAATGATTCACATAATCGAAACACTTACTAATTACTAATATTCATCATCAATTATGAAATTAGTAACTAATCAGTTTTCATAATCGAATAACGTTAGTAGTTTTGCATTAGTAATTACTAATCTAGCTAGAGCCGTAACGAATGTACTAATTCTCTCATACATTTGTTTCTTTCGTTTGATGTTATGTTGGTATTGGTGGCTAGCAAGCAGAATAAAGTGCTGCCACCTTAGGCCTTTTCGATTCTTTACACTACGATGGCTACGAAGGGATTTGATATTAATTAATTAATCTAATTAAATAGTGAACAGTTTTTCCAATTTCATTCCGATTATATTCCTATTCTATCCCAACAACAACAACAACACTAGCATAGGCTAGTGTTCCTGCAGTGGACAGAATAGTCTGTCCACTGCTGGACATAGGCCTCCCCTATGAAAAGGGGGATATGCCCATAATCCTCACTTCTGGCAAACCCGCATGGGTTGGGGATCGCAGGGCTCAGCTTCTCGCACCACCGACGCCGCTGCCCGTCGGTTGCCAGGTGATTTAGCTTTGCCAGTGTAAGGCTGCGCTATGCCGCAATCAGCCGGCCGCCGCGCCGGAGCCCCGTTTGTTATATAGCAGGGTGTACCACGTGCAGGTGAGGTTGGCTTTGGTTCCGGAGATAGGGGTTGGAACCTCTTACACCCCTATTTAGATTCCATCCGGATGCCATTCTGATTCTATCCCGATTCCATTCTAATATTCCCATTGATGTTCCCATAATTGAATGATCCCATTGGTATAATTAAATTATGTCATAAATTAATCGCACATCATTTGAAGGTAGCGATGGGCGACTCTGAACGAAAACAGTTTTCGAAAAATCATTCACTACTAATCTCACTGTTCGAATAAGAGATTAGTAGTGTATTGATTTTCATTTTCGAATTATCCGAAATCGAATTAAATAATTCGAATGATGAATGAATGATTATTCGACTACTAGGATTTTCGAGTAATCTATGGATTATCAGCTCTTGACTAGGGCATAACAAGGCCATAGCTAATATAATCAATCGTCCAATAATCGATTATTAATCGATTGTTAATCGATAAATACTCGATGTATAATCGATTATAACTCGAATAAAATCGATTATGAATCGATTATTACTCGATTGATAATCGATTTTTAATCGAGTAATAAACGATTCATAGTCGATTATAAATCGAGTATTTATTGATTATCAATCGATTTTAATCGAGTTAAACGACTGGCAAAACATGCGTACGCTTTAAAAACTGTAACATCTTTATACCATGTTTTATGCAAATAAACAATTATGATTATGATTATGATTATAATCGATTAATAGGCGATTTTTAATCGAGTAATAAACGATTCATAATCGATTATTAATCGAGTATTTATTGATTATCAATCGATTTTAATCGAGTAATAATTGAGTATTTATCGATTATTATTCGATTAATAATCTCGAATAATAATCGATTATCAATAGAGTAATCTATGATTGATCGATAAATAAACGATTTTTAACCTTCTTAATATTATTCCCTGTTCATGTATGTTCATAGCATCAAGCGGAATGCTTGGTTCAAACAACGAAGTTTCGGTTCGGAATAGTTCGGATACTAGGATTTTCGAATAATCTATGGATTAGTTCTAGTATATCTCGACCCTCGTCATTCGTCATTCATAATTCGACGCTCATCTCTCGACTCACAATTTTCTTATTTGAATGATTTCATTAGTATATCTCACAATCGCACACCGTTACTAACATTACTGAGACATTCCTCTATTTGAATGATCCCATTAGTAATTACTAATTTACTAATGCAATGGCTAAATTAGTAATTACTAATGAGACATTCCCATAATCGAATGATCCCGTTAGTATATCTCATAATCGCGCACCGCTAAATACAAGCTCAGCTACGTTTGGGGCTAGATGATGCTGTGTGTTACTGTCCACCATAATTTTATTATTTACTATCATTCTTACCTGGCCTCATAATACGACAGTAAAATCCTCGCCAGGTTGTTAGATTCAATGCCATGCAGCGGCAGCATTAAAGCAGGAAGACCAAGGCCCTTACAATACGCAAGTTCTTCGCACAAATAATCTTCATGCCTTTGTCTTACAAGTGGCGATTCTACGTCCACATCCCAATACTGAGAAAGTCTACCAACTATTCTCGTAGTCCAGTCTTGAGGTGATAATAACATATCTGAACGAGTGAAACCACCGACTCTGTTAGGACTTGAGGAGTGCTGCCGGGTAAAACGTGGGTGTATCAAAGGGGATACAATGAAGGAGTAATTGCATTGTAGAGCCTCTGTTAGGGATCCTTGTAAGTCAGGAGTTGTGATGAACTCAAATCCGCACGATATTTCATGAGACATTTTTTTGCTAAAAACTTACAAATAACCACAAACCAAACAAAATCAAAATCAAATGAAATTCGAAGAATCAAAACTGTCAAAAGCCGAACTAGGTACGCGCAAAGTTCACGGTGGTTTCCGGTATAAAAATGTACACACTCTGTGGCGCAAAGCCGCAAACGGCCGCAAACTAAGTTGCAGTGTTGCCGGCAGTCAAACAGAAAAAGTTCCCGACCCGGACCCAAAGCCCGAATAGTCCGAAATATAAAAAAGGCCGTTTTGTAATTTCACTATGTAAAAATATGTTAAAAGATTTTAAAGCCTCCTCAAAATTTGATGGGACAATTGATATAAATTCGTTGCATTTGTGAACACTGTTTGTATGTTTCATACTCAGGCCTCGGATTTGTGGAAGTTGCTCACATTCCTTTATATCTACTAGAATAGATCTGATGAAAGTAATACGGTTGAACAGATTGAACTTTGTGAATGAACTGATAATCAATCAATTTATATATTTGCTTTTAAGAGGGTTACAAAGATCTTAAATAATATTTCTACCGTACCATATATTTTTACCAATTTTGACATGCAAACGAAAAATATGTCGGAAGTATAGATAACCAATCAAAACGCTATTGTAAAGATCATTAGATCAGTTATAGATTACATTTAATTACAACATATAATAGTATTAAAAAAAATACCACATACTATTTTGTATTGTATCCTCATTGAATCAGTGTTGCTAGCACAGTTAAAGAAGACAAGATACAAGAGATATTTATTTGCATAAATAAGTGTAAACATTAAACTTAGTACTATATATAAAAAAAAAGTACAGGACTTATTTACCCTTCTCAAGAGGGTTGACAGAATCGCCACTTTGGTCACCCTGACACACGTCTATTTTTTGAAAAACGTCTACGTTACGTCTACCGTAGAGAAATTAAACGTTACGTCTATGTAGATTTATAGTGTGCGTGGCCACCCTTGTCTTTCTCATTTCAACTGAAGGTTGCCAGATAATTAAAATTTCCATAGATTTGTGTAAAATATACTGATAATACGCCCTCCGGCCAGGTGGTAACGATCTGCGAAATGCTGCTGGTAGAAGCTGAATGCGTCGAGCTCAGGACAGGAACTCAGGCGCTCATTAGGGGAGGCCTATGTCCAGCAGTGGACTGCTATAGGCTGATGATGATAATGGGTAAAATATTTGCATATTGCACAAGGAATTCAAAGACAAACAAATATAACAAGAAATTATTGTCATGCAGGTAAACGATCAATCTATCAATTTATACGACGACAATGACATGACGAAATTTTTTTTCATTTATAATCTGCTGCACTAACAAGTTATAATGACTTTTGATAATATGTAAGGGAAGGAAGGATGTTTAGCAAATTTGATTGAATGCACCACCTATATAATTTTCAAATCAAATTATATTTAATTGCATAAAAGTATGGTAAATCACCATCATACAGACCTGCGAAAAAAATTTCGTTGGACTGCTAAGCTATTAGAAGATACGCGATAAACTGCGAGCAGAATTACAAAGGAAAGGATCTTAAAGGCTATGTGGATCGCATACTTATACTTCATTACAGAAGCGTGCAAATATTAAATTGTTATATGTATATATGTCATTAATTATCATTGATATCGGTTAATTTTACTTAACAATAATTAAGTTGACAATCAAGATTATTTAATAAATATATGTCAAAATGAAAACTAACCATTAAAAACAAGAAATAAAAATAGTAAATTATTATTTCGTTTTAATAAATTCGTTTGATCGTATAAAAGCATTTATCTACAAGCCATTTGTCTTATTTTTAAAAAGGCTAAGTGTCAAATCTTTCATGTCTTCGGGGAGACTATTGAATATTTTAACGGACATGAATAAAGATATCTTTTGCATTGATTTTTTACAGAACGGCAAAAATATCCTATTATTTATTTGTGTCCTAAGTTGTCGTTCACGCATGTTTTTATGTTTCTTGTATAAGCTTTCAAAATTCCTACATGCAAAAACGAATAAAATCATAGGAAATATATTTTTATTTCTCAAAAACTTCAACATTTAGAAAATTATGCTTTCGATTCTGCAATCATATTTTCTAAATTCGCTACTCTTTTATTAAACACCAACTTTTTTCCCCAAGAGCTCGCGTATCTTCTAATAGCTCAGCAGTCCAACGCAAATTTTTTCGCAGCCTTCTATGTGTGTATGATGGTGATTTACCCTATAAACAGTAATCCAAAATTAATTTCAGTATTTAAAAATAACAAATGTAATCTGTAGAAAATGCGTACATAAAAGGCTAGCAATTCTACTAATACCTCACGCAAAATTTAGATACAAAATACAATACAATACAATAAATTTATCTCTTTTACAAGTTACACACGTACATCGTTCTGGCTGGGAAAAATAACAAGCTATTAATGGCGCTGCTGATGATGATGATGAAACATATGAATTGAGGCATGGAATATATTGGTCTTCTTCTTCTTCGTATGAAATAGTGGCCAACTCTGATGTCGGAATTTTTAGGCCACCCGAAGGCCTCCGACATGGCTAACAACTGAAAAAGCCGAGAAGAACATCTTAACGTGCCTTTCGAAGGACGGAAGCGCTCAGATCTAAATGCCATCCAGATCACCCATATAAGTAGTGTCCGGGCGAAGTGTTCCTTAACCAAGATGATCTGCGAAGATCACCGGAGTAAATTATTAACATGGTGTCAAATTGCATTATGTTACAGGTTATAGGTAAGGTATCTCACATAAACCCTGTCTAAGGGTAAATTTAGCAATATGGTTATATAGTAGGCAGACCGAGGCTTTGTAGGTAGTTAACTAGGTGTACCTATATAACAAATTGTCATTGCATATTATGTAGAGCTACACCAGCTGTGTGAGAAGCCGCGGAAAGAAGATAGTATAAAATCTTAGTGAAAAGTTTTTGAAAAATGGAGCTAACATTAAAGTATTTCTTTCCTGTCAGTCAAAGTCCATTGTAAATAAATAAATAAATAATGCGGGACGTAATCACACAACATCATGTAGCCCCAAACAGAACATGCAACATTTGCCCCGCAGTGGGAATTGAACCCACAACTAGCTAATTTAATTTGCGGGTACTTCGGAGAAGGCAAGCAGTATCTTGGGTTTCACTTACCCGGATTTGATAAAATATAGCTTAGGCTTTTTGATACTTACTTACTGTGGCAGATTTAAATAATTGGGGGCATATAGGTGTATTGTCAAAAAATGCTGTCAGTTGTGACTGACGAATCCCGAATCCGTTTTAAATCTGAATGATCCGTTGATTTAACGTAGCCTCTGGTTCTCTAGTCTGAAATAAAAAAACGGTTCTAAACCAAAACAAAAATGAACGAATTCTATCATTGTAGGTATGATAATAATAATAATAACAATAACCTAACATTGAATAGCACAACATATATAAAAATAATGAATTCTTTGGTTTTCGTGGTCTTTTTTCCTATACATTCATTAAAACTTCGGTTTGTCAAGGTTGACCAAATATAACACATGGCTTTTAAACGATAAAATCAGTATCAAAATAGATTAAAGATTAAAGATTTTTATACATAATGTGGAATATTCACATAACTGGAGACATAAAGGTGTATTTTCAGTTACCATCCATTAAATTACGTGGCCTTTGGTTTTTTATCCTGAAATTAAAACGTCATCTTTAAACTGGGCTATGCAAATAATAATGAACCAAAGAAATTATATTATTTAAAGTTCCAATAAAAAATGAAACGACTTTTCTTTATATGCTTATAGCTTATAGCTTATGGGGTGGGGAAGGGCAGGGTGGGAGTGAGGACCCTCCCTCTAAAAGGGGGAAACTCACAGTTTCCGAGAAAAAATGAATTACGTTTTGAGGTTAACGAGAGAAAAATAAAATAAACAATATACGCCAAAACACACTACCGGACTGCTACGGACCTATGACATATGATCAGTTTAAAAACAGTTTCAAATCATAAAAATGGATATTTGATTTGGGTATTTGACCTCGTCGGCCCTGAGTGTCGCTTCGTCCACTCGTCCTCGCGGGCTAGCTCCACTCAGGATCTTCCACGGGAATTTCTGGTTCCACATTTTTTATATCCAATCTACGCATAGGGACCACAAGACTACGTGGCATCGGGGTGATCTGCGTCAGTTCTGTGATATTGCTACTCAAGTTGGGGTGTCCTAGAACCTACTGCTGCGAGAAGGATTTCCAGGTGGTTGTAAAAAATCTAATAACCGACTGTCTATTCAACGTATTACATTAACAACGAGAAATATCATTGTCAATGTCGAATCACCAAAAAATACCACAGAGGCCATAAATAAAAAGAAGATGAATTTTCAAATAATCATATCTCAAAAACTATTTGGTTCCGCACTACGCCATTTTAGATTTAGGCTTCCTAGATATAGACCTATCTGTGACAAAAGTTCCAGCCGCCTAGCTCACTACAAATAAATGAAAGTTGAGCCAAAAATTAATGTGCAGTGGGCAAAATTCATTTCAAATGCCGGCAACACCAAACAAAACAAAACAAAATTGAATTTCACTTTTTGGCTTATTTTCTTACAGATTTCTGCTCTAAATGTTGTTATTTATTGTGGAAGTCTAGTTAATAATCCATTTTTGAATAAATACCTCGTCAAAAGTACGATACTTACACTTGAAAAGACAAATCCGGAATGTTTTGATCACTGCCACTTTTGCACCAAAATACACTACACCGATCCATTTTGATAGAGAAATCCATAACATTCATTTGTTATTATTGATTTACAATAGATGAAACATAATTTTTCCAGGTAATAATTTAGTTTCAAGCAAGTTTTTCACAAAATCTTCAGAAACTGCTGCTAGCTGCCAAAGTTTGTTTAGCGCAATGTTGCGCTAAACAACGAAAAAACCGGCACGCGATAAGGGACAGCAAATCACATGATGAGGACTCACATGATGCTTTAGGCATCTTTTGTGATTTGTCTAAGGCATTTGACTGCGTACACCATGAAATATTAATCAGGAAACTAGATCACTATGGCGTCAGGGGTATGGCTTTAGCCCTTCTCACTTCTTACCTATCTGACAGAATACAGAAAGTAAACGTAAATGGAAAATGTTCTCCGGGATCTGTAGTAAAGATGGGTGTTCCGCAAGGGTCAATACTTGGACCATTTTTATTTTTAATTTACATCAACGACCTACCTCAACTTGTGAGAGACAACCACGAAATTGTATTGTTTGCGGATGACACGTCACTTTTATTTAAATTAAGGCGACGGCAGACCAATTTTGACGACGTGAACAATGCAATAGCGAAAGTTGTTAACTGGTTCGATGTAAATAATTTATTACTGAACGAGACTAAAACAAAATGTATGAGATTTATATTACCAAATGTTAAACAAGTTAAACCTAACATTAAAATAAAAGATGAAGATCTAAATCTTGTGGACAGTACTGTATTTTTAGGCATAACTTTAGATAATAAGCTTCAATGGGGCGCTCACATAGATGGGTTGTCGAACAGACTTAGTTCTGCAGCATACGCAGTCAAAAGAATCCGTCAACTTACTGACGTAGAAACGGCTAGACTAGTTTATTTCAGCTACTTCCATAGCATTATGTCGTACGGAATTTTGTTGTGGGGGAATGCTGCAGATATCAACACCATATTTGTGTTGCAGAAGAGGGCTGTTCGTGCAATTTATAATATGGGCCCCAGAGAATCACTTAGAACTAAGTTTAAAGAAATAAATGTTATGACAGTGCCGTGCCAGTATATATATGAAAACTTAATATATGTCCGAAAACATATTAACATGTTCAAGAAAAATAGCGACTATCATAATGTTAACACTAGAAATAAAGATAAACTAGCTGTTCCCACTGTAAGGCTCCATAAAGTTAGTCAATCTTTTAAAGGGATGTCTGTACGATTTTTTAACAAAATCCCAAATGATGTGATTAATCTATCTGTAAATAAATTCAAAAATGTTGTTAAACGTAATCTATGTAATAAAGCTTATTATAAAATATCTGATTATTTAGATGACAAAAAAGCTTGGGATGAAACTGCCTCCAACTCCATCAAAAACAATGTAATAGATATTAAGTACAATGACGTTAAAAAAATATAAGCCAAGCAGAGTTTCTTGCCAATTCTTCTCTGTTTGGTCACGTTACGAATTGGTAATAAATTAAAAAAAATGACGTTTCAAAGTGTACTATACAGTTCCTACTGAATAAATGATTTTTGACTTTTGACTTTTGAAATAAATCAAGTAAAAATGGATATTTGACTCCGGTATGGGCTCTCGCCAGAACTCTCGCGAGGTTGCCCCTGAGTGTACTTTGCTCTACGTGTCCTCGTGGGCTTGTTCGACTCAGGATCTCCTACGCGAGCTTCTGGCTCCGCATATTTTTTTATACACTGGGGGTAAGTAAGGACCACAAGACTAAGTGACATCGGGTTGCTCTGCGTTGGTTCTGTGATATATTTAGAACCTAATCTAATCAAGTCCGGGTATCTTATATAACGGACAAGAACCTATTGCAGTCTTAGTCTATTCTTGGCACCTCGGGTAAGTATAAGTACTGTTCATGGATGATAGGGTTGTTCTTTATTGGGAATTTATGGTTTTGATATATTATCTATGACAACATAGAAGTGACTGTTAAGAATGTCTATATCAGATTGAAATCATCAGTTCGGCTCTGCAAATGAAAAGTATAAAATGTGTGTAAATAGATAGGATTAATTAAAACTGTAAAAGTATACTTACAAATAAATGTGTGTATTACATAATGGGATTTCATTTCTGATTTCCTAATAGGTTATGGGCCCAGAATCCCAGAATCCCATCCTATGTAAGTCAGATTGACACGGAATTGAAAAAAGATGTCCACCATTACGGAAAAATCGTAAGAGAAAAATAAATTAATTAAAAGAAAAAGAGTAAGACAAAATAAGGAACATGGCTGAAAATTTAGTAAAAATCCCTCAATTAGAAATGCGAAATTTTGGGAACTGGTTATTCCGAATCGAGATGGCATTGGATGAAAAAGAATGCAAAGATATGATAAAAAACAAAATGGACATGACAGTAAAGGAAAATAAAAAAAGATATGCAAAGGCCCGAAATTGCATAATACAGACATTAACAGATAAACATTTAGAGTATGTTAGAAATGCAGCTCCAGCTTATGAAATGGTAAACAATCTACGGGAAGTTTTTGAAAGAAAAAGCACACTATCGTCTCTATATTTAAGGCGGCAACTGATGAATTTGAAATGTAAAAAGCATGATAGCATTGAGGAACATTTTAACAAATTCGAAAAGATTGTGAGAGATATTGAATCGAATGGAACACAGATGGATGAAAAAGATAAAAGTTTGTCATCTTTTGTTATCTGTTGAAGAGGCTTACAAAGCAACAGTGATTGCATTAGAAATATCAAACACTGAACTCACGGCAGATTTTGTAAAATGCAAATTATTGGACGCGGAACTAAAAGAAAAGAGTGATAAACAGAATCCCTCAACTTCTAAAGAAGAATATGTATTTAATAGTAGCGAATTAAAATGCTATAACTGTGGTGAGCCCAACCATCTGGCACGTAACTGTCGTAAAAGACCAAAATACAACAATACATTAGTTAGAGAAAATTACATAGGAACACAAGTAAGAGGAAATTACAGAGGAAACCAAATGAGAGGAAATTATAGAGGAAGCCAAAGTTATAGTGGCACTAATAATAATAGTAGACCGGCCGCAAATGTAGGACAAGAAAACTCAACATTTTACGCTGCTCAAGCCCACTCAGCAAATATAAATTGCTATGAAAATAAAATTGAGTTCATAATCGATTCAGGAGCGTCACATCACATGATTAATAGTGAATATGAAAATTATATGACAGATATCAAAGAGATTTCTGAAATCGAAATTCAAATAGCAAGTGGAAGTTTTATGACAGCCAACAAAAAAGGTAATATATCTGGAAAAACTAGCGAAGGAAGAAATATTGATATTACTGACTGTCTCATATTAGAAAACCTGTCACATAATCTAATATCTGTGACGAAATTAAATGAAAAAGGTTTTACAGTGGAATTCGAGAAAAAAATACCAATAATAAGATGTAACCAAAAAGTACACGTGCGAGGACAAAATAATGGAAAGCTTTTTATCTTAACCTTGAGCTTAAAACAAGAAAATGCATTAACTACAAACAAGACAGATGCAAATCTATGGCATAGAAGAATGGGACATTTAAATCATGCAGGTATGAGAATACTTGGCTTACCAACATCTAACGAGCGATGCACAATATGCATGGAAGCTAAAGCAACTCGCTGTCCATTTAAGTCTATCCCATTACCGAGAACAAAGCAAATTGGTGAGTTGATTTATTGTGACATTGGCGGACCTATCTCACCAATAACTAAAGACGAAGAACGGTTTTATCTTACCATAATAGATGATTATTCACATTTTATGGAAGTTTATCTATTGAAAAGAAAAGATGAAGCAAAGGAGTATATTATAAAATATGTAAGAAGGTTAAAAAATGATAATATAAATGTGAAAAGAATAAGAACTGATAGAGGGGGAGAATTTGTAAATCGAGAACTAAAGAGATTTTATGAAGAAAATGGCATAAGGCAAGAAACTACATGTGGATACACACCACAACAAAATTCTGTTTGCGAGAGAATGAATCGAACACTAGCTGATCGAGTGAGAGCTATGTTGTTAGAAACAAACTTACCAAAATATTTATGGGGAGAAGCCATAAGAACAGCTGCATATGTCATAAACAGATCCCCAACAAAAGCATTGCAAGGAGATACAGCTGCTAGAATTTGGTATGGAAAGAATCAACTGGATAAAATAAGAGTTTTTGGTTCAAAAACATGGTGTATGATCTTTCCCAGGCCGAGCAAATTGGAACCTAGAGCGAAACCTATGATTATGATTGGATACTCTGGATCTGGATATAAGTTATGGGATCCAAAGACAAATGATATAGTTATCTCAAGAGATGTTCGTTTTGACGAGGAAAACTATAAATATAATGAAGAGAGAAATGATTATATACAAATCGATGAAGAAAGCGAGCCAACTGAGTCCAAAGAAAGGCCAATACAAGTTAGAACAGAATCAGAATCTTCAAATGATGATGACTATGAAAGCTCAGAAGAAAAAGAAGCAGAAATTCAAAGAAATAAGCGACAAATAAAGATGCCCAAAAGATTTGATGATTATGACATGACAAATGTAGCATATGCATTACTAACTCAAGATCCTACTACTTTTAAACAAGCAATAAACCAAGGTGGATGGACAGAAGCTATAGAGAAAGAACTAGAAGCACTTAAACGACTTAAAACTTGGGAAGAATGTGATTTACCAAAGAATCATAAAGCTATTGACACAAGATGGGTATTTCGCACTAAATCTGATAACACAAAGAAAGCAAGATTAGTTGCTAAAGGTTACCAAGAAGAAACAACTCAAAATGTTTACGCACCAGTGGCGAGAATAACAACTGTTAGATTATTTATCAACAAAGCAGTCCAAGAAGACTTGCCCATCAAGCAAATGGATATACCAACAGCATTTTTGAATGGAGAGTTGAAGACAGATGTCTATATAAAATATCCAGAAGGATTAGAAAAGAAAGAAGGAAAAGTACTAAAATTGAGAAAATCTTTATATGGTTTAAAAGAATCTCCACGATGTTGGAATGAGAAGTTAAATGACTTTCTTATTAAAAATGGATTTACACAATCGAAAAGCGATTTATGTTTATACACAGCAAGTAATGTGTTCTTATTGATATTCGTCGATGATATTCTTATAATTGGAGATAGCAATGAAATAATCAAGAATCTCAAACATGAATTTAATGCTAAAGATTTAGGAAATATTGCAAACTTTTTGGGAATGGAAATAACAAGATCAAAATATGATATTCAAATAAAACAAACAAAAACTATAGAGAAGATTTTATTGAGATTTAACATGCTAGAATGTAATGGAGTTGGTACACCGATGGAAGTTGGTATAAATATTGATGGAAATGAAGAAATGATCACCAACATTCCATACAGAGAACTTGTTGGATCACTCATGTATTTGGCCACAACAAGCAGGCCAGACATTGCATATTCAGCAGGATTCCTCAGCAGATACTTGCATTGTCCGACACCTATGTTATGGAAAGCTGGGAAGAGAATCCTAAGATACCTGAAACAAACAAAAGACAAAGGGTTAGTTTATAAAGTACAACAAAATAACCACTTAAACAGTTTTTCAGATGCAGATTGGGGTGGAATGAGAGATGACCGCAAAAGCATTAGTGGATCATCAATATTTCACTATGGAAACTTAGTAAGTTGGAGTTCTAAAAAGCAACCAACCGTTGCACTATCAACAGCAGAATCAGAATATGTAGCAGCAGCACTAACTGTAAGTGAAATAGTGCTTATAAAAGGAGTATTGAAAGATTTAAATTGTGATAAAGACCTAAACTGTTTGTTGCTAATTGATAATAAAAGCACTATAAAGATGATAGAAAGTTATGAAAATAGTAAGAGGTCTAAACATATAGATATAAAAGTAAATTTCATAAAGGATATTGTTAACAAAGGATTATTGTCACTAAAATATATATCTTCAAATGAAAATAGAGCTGATATATTTACCAAACCATTGCCAAAACACAGACACGAATACTTGTGTAAATTACTTGGTTTGTATTGAAGCAGTAGATACCTATACCATATATCTACTTATGTTTGTGAACTTATAAGTATTATGTAAATGTTTTATGTACTTTAAAGTATTTAGTTGATGCTAGGTTTTTTGGATGATAAAATTTAAGTTCGTTATATTTTGAATGTTAGCTACTTAGGTTATTTGTCAAATATGTCAAAGTAAATATGTAAGTGACTGAATGTCATTATTATTTAGGGATGCCCTATCTATTTTTTCTTTTTGTAACAAGTACAAGTTTATTTTGTTATTAGATTAAAATTATTGAATTAAAAATTATAATAAAATAGAACTTGAACTTGAGTGGGGGTATTGGGAATTTATGGTTTTGATATATTATCTATGACAACATAGAAGTGACTGTTAAGAATGTCTATATCAGATTGAAATCATCAATTCGGCTCTGCAATTGAAAAGTATAAAATGTGTGTAAATAGATAGGATTAATTAAAACTGTAAAAGTATACTTACAAATAAATGTGTGTGTATTACATAATGGGATTTCATTTCTGATTTCCTAATATTCTTTCTATGGGTGTGAATAATCGGCACTAGCCAGACAAGTACAACTCGATCATCCATGCACAATAGTGTACATGGATGCTCGGGCTGTACGAAATCGGGATGCGATATTGGATCCCGGGACTGCCCCGCCTGAAATGAAGATAACAAGGTTAAAATATCACACTTTTATGTACGTAGAATAAAAGTCTAGAGCGTTCACATTATTTTTGTTTTTATTTCATATCGATCGGTGCAATGTTACCGAAGTTATAAGCATGGGAAGTTTACGTAGGTTTTTTAAATATTGCGAGTAGCGCGTGACGTCATCGCTCCTATACGGCGCCGCGCGTCGGGCGTCCGCAGTACATTTCGCTGCTAAGTTGTTTGCTCTCGTGCGCTCTAGTTATTTTTATTAATTTAAAATAATGCTGATTGAGTGAAAGTATCGTGTAAATTATTGTTTTAGAACTAAAATGGAAGAAGGATTTCAAAAAGGCCAATCTTACAACCTTCCCATAGTTCACGATATGATGGTGGCAGAATATTTTATAAAAATTAAGAAATCATTAACCTTGGAATGGTTTAATAAACTGCGAGTCGCGTACCCTACATACCTACTAATATACATGTATCGCGGAGCCCCCTAATTCATTTTAATTTAATTGAATTATTTAATTTTTAAGTACATATATAAACAAAATATTCTGTGAATATTTCAAGCGTTTACCTGTTGCCGTTATTAATATCGAGCAAAAAAACGGCAAAAAAGTGGCAACAGAAATACATCATCGGTGAACATTTCAACGGTCTAACTATCACGGTTAATGAGAGCTTGGTGACAGATAGACGGACAGACAGATATACAAACGGACAGTGAAGTCTTAGTAATAGGGTTTTAGTTTTTACCCTTTGGGTACGGAACCCTAAAAATCATATTACTAGCAAAAACCAAGTACCTACCTAGTCTACCTACTAGGTACTTAGTACCTATTTCACATGGCAAGGTTAAGTACCTACTACCTAGTATTTCACATAGTATTTGAACAATTGACATCGAAATGATCCTCACAACAATATATATGCTGTTGTTTTTGGCCCTAATGGCTTCTTATAGCATTTGTCCATTTTTTCTGATAAAGTAGTTCCGTGCGCGACGGGCACATTCGGGTAAATGCTTCGAATCCCCGAGTCGCTCGCCGGGAGACAGGAGCGGTGACGTCATCAACGATATCACGCTCGGTCCGCGGCTTAGACCGAAAATGTTAACATTGCGCTTTTATATCTCGGTCAGTTTTAGAGATAGAAAAATAATAAAAACACAATTGTTCTTGTAATTTTTTGTAGAATATTTGGCATATAAAACAAAAAATGGTTTTCTTCTTCATTGTATAAGTTTATCTTCGACTTGGTGGTGGGTGATTTGATTTACGAACAACCAGTGAAGTGTGCCTACTTTTTAAGTATAGAATAATGTGGCTCCTCAAAATAAGCATCATTATCGCGAAGTGTGGTAAAAAATTAAAGATTTTAAAGATTGGCTGACATCAGATAAAGATGATCCGACGAAAGCGTATTGCAAGTATGCAAAAATGGCAAAAATTTTCTCTGGCAGCTATTTGGGAATAAATTACGATTTTAGCATTTTTTTTTAGCATTTTTTAAACTTATTTAGCATTTTTTTGGCATTATTTGCGCCAAGTTTTAGCATTTTCTCCAAATTAAACACGGCAACACTGGGAGCACAGATTTAAAAGTCTAGTACTAAACACAGATCTAAAAGTCTAGTCTAGATTAATATTAAAGTAGTCTACACAGATTTATAAGTCTAGTACTAAAGTAGTAGTCTACTGCTGGGTTGGATAGTGTGTTGCGGTTTTATTGATCCCGTTTACAAACTTTTAGAATGATGGAACAAAACCCTTTAGCAGCCACAGCCGTCTGCAGCAGTAGTAATGGATATGCTAATAAAAAAGGACGACCACCAAAAGGAAATGCTATTCTGTTCGGCCCACAGCCTCAGTCAATGGTATCAAAGCTATTGAACCAAGTTAAAGCCGATTCTATTAATCAGACGGTTGCCGAGAAGACCGAATATGAGGATGAAACTATAACATTAACCTCAACAGCTTCCTGTGAACCAGAATCTGACCAAACTGGAGATGATATCAATAAGCATAAAAGGTAAACAACAATAAAACTCAACAATTCCCAGATTTTGTGAACAGATCACCCTACAATGGTTTAATTAGTAATATGTACCAACAATTGGTGGGCCAGGATAAACAATTACAAACACTTCTGATGTGTTGTCATGTCATCATAATTAACAGCATAAAAAATCCACCACAAGGGACACTCCATAGATCAACCAGTCATCTTCAAATAACCAAGTTAGATTTTGAATCATGCTATTATATTATAGATAAGACTAATGGTGAAGGGGTGATGTAGGTAGATTTTACCCCTGCCCCTTTTTCCCTATTACTGGAAGTATGAAGGTAGCACAATTCTTAATTTAACCAAATCATATCATTCAAACTGCCCCCTTTTCCCTATGAAACTCAACGTGTCGTTTGATGTGAAATAAGCTACATGATCAATTGTTCAACCCAGAGTCATTCTGCTTTACTTTGAAGAGTTGGGCTGGCTGGGGTCGGGTTAGCAGAGGGTCAATGCAGGATGTCAGTTTCTCCCTCCACCTCAAATTAGAATTAGAAGCAATATCTGGACTTGGAACACGCATCAGATGGCATAGTTTACTCGATGTGACCACAATTCAAAATTTTACAAAATTATACCATTAATTTATTTTCCAGAAAAAGAAAAACCAAGACAGAGTCTACTAAACCAAAAGTATATTCATGTGATTTTGAAGACTGTTCTTACTCGACCAAGCTAGCTTCTAACATGACTAAACATAAGAGAATCCACACTGGAGAAAAACCATACCTATGTGACCGCTGCTCATTTCGATCCAACTTCGTCAACTCATTGAAATCTCATAAGAGATTACACACAGAAGAAAGACCCTACAAATGTTCAGAATGTACTTTTATCTTCAATAGCGTGTCAAATCTAAAAAAACATTGCCGTGCAAGGCATAAAACTTAGATATATACCTAAAAAAATATAGGTAAACGTTATTGACTATAGGTAAGATAAGTAATTCATATGTTTTAGAAACATCACAAATGCAGCATGGTTCCTTATGAATACTGATTTGCATAGTGAACTTGAAATGAACACAGCAATGAATAATACACATCAAAGTACATAAGACAGCTGTATGATCACCCTAATCACCTGGCTTTGCAGCTAATTATCAGCTACCCAAAGATGCTGCACAGACCACACATCATGGAGCTTGATGCTTGATGACTTGATGAATAAGAAAGAGTAAATGATCGCTGGACCAAATCTCTTACATGCCAACACGAAACCTGCTCATAGTCAGAAAACTGATCGCAGATAAGACAAGGAACAAAAAAAATGTGTCAGTTCCTTCCGAGGGCTTATACATGTGGAGAGCTTGGTGAATTGATGTTAGATGAGGAATGAGCATATGACAACTTAACCAAATGTTACAGCTAGCAGAATGGATTTATATGTGGCTTACTTGTTATGCACAGTCACTATTTTAGCTCGAGCCTATAAATCTGGGCCGGGGCACAGGATGTGATGTGGTGGGTATCCAAGGGTGTCCCCCCCACAATACAACCTGTGCCCTCCTTCATATTTATTGAAATCAGGGGGTAATCTGATATGGTAACCATAATTTAGAATAAATGGCATAAAAGGCAGTCTCTTGTTTTTTTTGTTTTCTATTTATAAATAAACATGTTAGAAAATTTGATAATACATAATGTGTGTGTGCACTCAATTTGAATAGACTACCTTATTTAATTGGAAACCTCCCACAATGAGCGCCATTGCGCCTTGTCTTCTGCTCGACGCACGCACACACGCATTGGGGAGGCCTATTTTCAAGTAGTGGGCTGCTACAGCCTGATGATGATGATGATTAAATTAAAGCGCTCCTGGCGTGGCTCAGGTGTTCCTCGCAGATCACCTTTTTACCCGGTGGCTACTTGGATCACAGTTTAATGGCATTCGCGCTTCCGTGCTTCGGAAGGCCAGTTAAGATGTTAGTCCCGGCGCCATGACGGACGGCCTAAAAAAATTCTGACACCAGATTTGGTCACTAACTCTTACGAAGAAAAAAGGAAAAGCCTATTTAAACCATTATACATGCGGTCATAAAGAAACAAACATGAATAATGTCCAAGCTTTATTCATCTCAATAACCTAAATACATGTATAATCCTAAAAATATATAACTGGTATATAAACATTGCCCAAAGTACTTAAATAACGGCTTTCTTCTTATAACATCATAATAGCACACCATGATATTTGTATAACATTTTGAAATGCCAAATAAAAATAATACTTGTGGTAAACATTTAGCAAATATCAGTGGCAATGTTCTGTAAAGTCCACAACAACAGATTCGCGCCAGCCAAATAGGAAGTAGCCAGTTGCTGAGCCAAACACAACGGCCGCACACAGCCACGTGTTGTAAGTCATAAACACCAACATTAGCATGTAGCTCACTAGCACCTGGAGACCATGCAGGAAGGTTTGCCATGCATGAGCCGTACTCATCATAGTAGGACTGAAAAAACATTGAAAAACACTGTTAATAGAAAAAAGAGGGATGTAAGCGGAACCCAAGCCAACCTCACCAGCACGTGGTGCACCCAGCTAACTAACAAACGGGGCTCTGGCTGCCGGCTGATTGCGGCATAGCGCAGCCTAACGCTGGCACAGCTAAATCCCCTGGCCGCTGACGACCTAGCAGCGTCGGCGGCGGTGCGAGAAGCTGTGCCCTGCGATTCCAAACCCGCATGCCCGAGGCCTATGTCCAGCAGAAATGATTGAACTCATTGGAATAATAGCCGACTTGGACGTAAGAGGTTGCAGATTCGATTTCCGCTGCTAGAATGTTATTTAGAATTAGAATTATTTATTTCAAAAAGACAGTTGCTTACAGCTAACACCAAAACGCAAACTATCTTAACCTAAATTTCAATTATGAAACAGGAAAAAAAATATTATACACAAAAAAACTTATTTAAAACTTAAATAAACGCTACCTACTCTTACCAATACCTACCAAATGTCCTCAGCTTAGGAATCGTAGAAAAGGAAGAGGAATAGTGTAAATTTATTTTTATGTGGATACACAGACAATAGAGAAATTCTGTCTTGTCTGTGTATCATATGTGTAAGGAAGAGGAATAGTGTAAATTGTACTATTATGTGGATACACAGACAATAGAGAAATTCTCTATTGTCTGTTAAAACAGACAGAGACAATATCTTCCTTCTCTAGGATTCTTAAGCTGAGGGCATTTGGTAGGTATTGTTAAGAGAGTAGGTAACATGGTATGTATAACATTCTAGCAACGGGAATCAAATCTGCAACCTCTTATCCCTGTTGTCTGTGGTAGATATAGAAACATGTCGCTCTCGAGTTCCTGATACCCACAACACGACCGTGTGCGATTGTTCAGTATTGTGAGCCGCACAGTCGCTTACGGTCGTTTTGTGAGTGATGTGTGGTCATTTATGAAATTTATTGGTCATCATCACTTAGCTAACTTACAGTACTTATAGATTTTTTTATTAAGGTCCCGCCTTAATAAAAATTTTGATTTATTCCTTTTACATTCAGCCTTGGACACTATAACAAGGATATAGTCAGGGCGTGTCCTATCCCCAAGCCGATGATTTTAACAATATTGTTTAGGACTTAAAATGACTGCTGCCTCATAAATGAGAGATGAAGACCACAAATACTTACACATTTCTTTCAAGGGTATGTGGTACTGGCCTAAAAGAGAAAATGTCTGTTAGTGTATTACGGCTTAAACATATTTTATGTACGTATAACATTCATCGAAAATAATTAGCATGATTAAAACCTGTCCTCGAAAACGAACAGTTGCTCATTAGAATTTCTGCATGCTTGTTATGTAATTGTCGTGCTGAGATGCTGATTTCGTTGATTGCAGTGAAACCAGTTCAGTGGTTTGTAATCAAATATTTTGTAGGTTTTAAGCAGTATAAAAGTTTAGCAATGATTCAAAAGCGTTAAAGCGTTGTGCAGACATAGGAACTAGTTGAAACAACTGTCAGAGGGCGAGTCACGAGTTCCTTTCGTTCATCGAAAGCGCATCGTAAAAATTTTGTTAATCCTGTGGAGTCCGGGCCAATCGCAAAGCGTAGATAAGAAAAAAAAAAATGATGGCCAAACACACCATAATTTTATGATACGCTTGTGATTTGAATGGTTGAAATATTGTCTTACAGAAATATTTACGTATACCTACAACAATGTAGATAATCCGAGAGGAGTTGCTATGTCTGCGCAGTTTCATTTGTGTACTAATATTATAAATGTATAAATGCGAAACTTTGTGTGTGTGTGAGTATGTTTGTTCCCACTCAACTCCGTAACGGCTGAACGGATTTGGATGAAACTTGAAATAAACATACACAGCCGCGGGCGGAAGCTAGTACATAAATAAAAGTGTCATATCCTACTTCCGCAACTATTGCCCTACAGAAGTATTAAGGTGACTATAAGGGTCAAACCTCCCTCTCGCTCGCACTATTCAACATTGAAGATATAAAATCACTGAATCTAGTTATGCAAAATAGCAAACCTTCATGACCTAGAAAATAACAATACAAATGTTCAGCAATTTCATTTTGATTCTATCACGTTTTTTTACCAAAAAACTTGCACCAATGTGATCAATTTTGGTGCAAATTTTTTGGTAGGAAAACGTGTTGGGTTCAACATGATATTCTTGCTGAACCTTTGAAATGTTATTTACTAGGCCGTGAACGTTTGCTATTTTACATAACTACATTCAGTGATTTTATATCTTCAAAAATGTTGAATAGTGCGAGCGAGAGGGAGGTTTGACCCTTATACCGACGAATCCTATATTATACAGTAACCGATAACGCTTCGTTTTCCTTTGAAAAACTGTCAAAAATTAACAACGAGGCGTCGACTATTTGACAGTTTTTCAAGGGAAAACGAGGCGTCATCGGTAACGGTATAATATAGGAACCGGCCAATAGTCGCCTTAAGTATACATGTAGATAATCCGAGATGAGTGATAGTACATAAATCATATCCTACGCCCCCCTTAAGCTTATAGAAGAGTTTTAAAAGTGTCAAAACGTATCTTTATTCTTCTGAAGTAGGCTCGGCAAACGATTTGAACAATCCTTAGGGGGCATCCATTAATTACGCGAGGCAATTTTGGCGATATTTCGGCCCCCTTCCCTCTAGAAAGTGTCGTTTAGCCCCCCTCCCCTAATCTCACGTGAGATTTTTCGAAATGTGTATTTCTAATGCAGATAAGTTAATTTATGCTTAATTGAGTTTGATTTGAATTATTTGAAAAAACATTTTGCTAGCCTATTATTTAAGATTTAGCCATATTTTAGTGAGAAAACATTTTTAACATAGTTTTACCTTGTTTTCTCGTAATCTTACACAAAAAAAATTGTGAAAAAAAGTATTAAAAATACGAACTATGCTACATGCAGCCAACTTCAGAGGAATAAGGATACGGTGTGAGTAGTGTAGGTCATTCTTTACTTACTGGATAACCTGGGGTTCATCCGGAGCACACACATTGCTAACACCCTTATCAGGGGTCGACACAGCACAATATTGGAGCCCTGTATACGTCTTCCATAGGAGATGTTTTCTATAGTATTTCAGGCTAAAACAAGAAAAAAATTATAAGCTATTTTTTTAAGTATACAGCTAGCGGCGCGTTAGTCTAGCGCTGAACGAAACTTCTGCGCACGGGTCTCTCGCTCTCTCTCGCCTCTAGCTCCCCTAAACTTAACTTTTGACTTCTGCGCAATAGCGGTTAGCGCTTGAGCTTCGTGCTACCACTTGTAAGAGCCTTCCCAGATGGGCAATTTCTAAAATATACTTGAAACTTGAATAAAATTGATGACATCAGTGACGTAATAAGGCATAGGCGATTGTGGCGCGCTGCAATGTTATGTGGGTTTGATTCCCGCTACAGGAACATTTGCTTAGAGCGCATTATATCTGTCCTAAAGGATTGATTTTATTAAACTCAAACAAATTAATAGTTGGTATAGATATTTAGGTAGTACCTTACATACCTATAACAACGATACATATATATTGATTTATTTTAGTAATTTCTGTGTAGTCAGGCTGGTTAGGTACCTGAACAATGTATTGTCTATTTCTACTCTACGATGACCAATCTGCCAGCCTAGTATAGTCAAACAATTACAGTTCTTTAAACCATTCATAGCTAAAAATGCATCAAATATCATGTCACCTCGTTTTATTTACATTTATTTAAATGGGATTTATTTACAGGGAAAACTTTACTTTACCGAGCATTATAAAATGACATTTGGTTATGAATAAGGGGGAAAGTAAAAAAGACAAGATCCCATTCTTGACTTTTGACTTGATCCTCCCAATCAGAAAAAGGTATTTCATTAAAAAAATATTACAGTTGGTTGCAGTAGTTTTGACTTGATATTGGTATTTGTACATTGACTACTATTGCATGCTCTGAGAACTGAGTGAACATACCCTTCATACATCAAAGCCATTATGAAAATAGCACAAAATGATCCGATGAATTCGCTCACTTCCGTAACATTCCACCACGAGAATAGGATTACTTCATTGAATCCGCCGTGAAACTGCAATAAAATAAAAACTCTAGGTAGTGGAGGCTATTAGAGGACAAAAAAGCTTGAGATGAAAGTGTCTCCAACTCCCTCGCAAAAAAATTAATAGTTATGAATAACAATTGTAACAGATGTTAGGTACATTGTTATTTGTTTGGTCGCGCTACGAATTGGTGTACATAAAATTTTCATTAAACTTTTAGTTTAACGTTTAACTTACAGGAAATGTACATGGAAAGTGTTATTTATAACTAGTTTTAGCGATAAAAAGTTACTCAGTGCCTCACTGATAAAGTAAGTACCTATCTACACAAAAAAAAAAACTAACTTTCTGGTTATATAGGCATCTTGGTACTTCACGCTCAGTGCCATGCGCTATGCACGAAGAAGCTGCACTCGGAGACGTGGTGTTTTATTTTATGATACCTGAAGATGGAACCGGCCTTATTACCGGACTTGTGACTAGCTCATAGGAAGAAGAAGAAGAAGAAAGAGCGTAAAATAATCTTGTTTAATGTTTTCTACAGTAAAAGTGTTAAAGGTAACCCCTCGTGATTCAGATAGGAATTCAATAGTCAAGGTTAACCAGCAAAGATTTTACAACTGTCGCACAATCTCCAAGTGAACATAAAGCAACCGTATATTTAAACATAGAAGGCTGTATAAAATTTATAATTTTTTGACCGAATATGAAACTCAAATCTACCTACACAAAACCACCTGGGTACATAAGTACGATGTTGGTAAGTAAATAACTAATTATCAAATAAAAAAGTAACTTACTGCTAGGCAGCTATGTCAATAAAAACCGGACATAAGACTCAGTCCACAGCCGGACATAGGCCTACCCTAATAAGAAGCTCCCTTCTTATATGCCCATAGTGTAGCTGGAAGAACAGTAGGTACGGTCGGCGAATCAAGGCAAATGTGAACAAAGGCACAGGCGCGAGTTCGCACATGTACACGTACAGTCATGAAGAACATTACAAGGGAAGGATTGTCAGATTTTTCAATTTACACACTCCTGTTAATCTGAGTCTTTTGCCACCTGAAGCCTAATTCTTTTACTATTCGTTTAAGGCTTGTGCTTCCATTTTCCTTTTGTAATTTTACCATGAGTTTTTTTATCGATGGCAATTCATTTTCTGTCTAGTGGAAATTGTGTATACATATGTAGGTGTCATAAAAATATTTTTATGACACCTTGGTCAAAATTGTCCTCAAGCGACAACCACAAATGCCGCTAGCTCTAGCTTCTCGTCGCGGCGCTAAGCTAGAAGCCGCGACGCTTCCGACGTCAAACGTGTGCTGCGAGTCCATATAAAATGTATGGAAACTACAGGAAATATGCAAGTTCCGCGTTTTGTGGCTGTCGTGTGTGGTCCGTTTGCGGCGACCCTTAGCATGGGCTATGCTACAATCAGCCGGCCGCCAGAGCCCCGTTTGTTAGCAGGGTGCACCACGAGCTGATGAGGTTTGCTCGGGTTCGAATATGGATATTGAACTACTTCACATTACTGGTAGGTGTAATATGGACATCTGGTTTGAATTTTAGGGACAGCATAATTATTACTGAAAAAAAAACTTGTGCCCTAACTGTGTGTGCGTGAACGTTATAGCTTCGATATGGGATGGAGACGTGTTTAGGGTGAAGTAACCTACATCTAGATAAATACGTAATTTTCGCATATAAAATCATTTCTTACAGTCATAGACATTTCTGCCATTCCTTCAGCATGGCCGTGTACTGAATGGTGCATCGGCATGGGCGCTGCTCCATAATCCATTGTTGTGTCATCTAAACTTGAATTAAACAGCCTCTGAAAAATAGATTATCAATGTTACCATAGATAGTATTACTTATAAAATAATAGTTTAAAAAAACTAAAAAAACACGCTTGCACGCATGCGTAGTTCGCGCACTAGCTCTGTCTCTCTTACTCGCATGCAAAGGATGCGGAAAGAAATTAATTAATCCTGGCGAATCTAATTAGGATAATCGGATATTTTTATCGGATTATTGCATTGTCATCGACCTTTGACAGGTGTGCAAAGTTTGAATCAAATCTGATCGTTCAAAGTAGGGCAAAATCGAGCTCAAAGGAGTCGGTTACATACATACATACAGGTGAAACTAATAAAAGCGTGTTAAAAAACAATTAAGTATGTGATAGGTACTTAGTGTTAAAAAGTTTAAGTGTGGGCAGTATAGGTAAAACATTTATCAAAATAAGTTTTGTTTTTTGTGTGCATTTGAAAAGCTGAAGAAGCCAGGCCAAAAATAAAGCCCGCGTGGGAGTAGCCGTGGGAATGCGAACAAGAGTGGACGTGGGAGTGGTAAGTTTGACCTTGTGCGCTGTAGGAAGGGTTACCATATCTCAGGATTTGTCCTGAGATCTCAGGATTTTAAGGCTCTTCTCAGGATTGCGGCCGGATTTTGGAAATCTGAGGTTTTTTGGAATATTCAGTAAAATAAAGGAGTTTTTTCAGATCTTTTTATCATATCCAAAATCTTCTAGAATTTATATAGAGACTAATTTAAGATTTAATTTGGTCATGTGAATTGCACTAATAAAATCACCAAGTTGGTTTAAATTAACTACCATTCAGATGGGACACTAACCGTCCTATTCAATAACAGTTCTTTTAACCTCAGCTAAATTGGCGTTATAAAATGATCATGTTATCTCTTTTTATTTACAATTATATGACAGGGACAAGTTCCTTTAACGAGCTTTATAAAATATCATTTGGTTAACAATAAGGGGGTTAGTTTAGTGTTATAATAAAGGAGGAATAAGGATAGTTAAAGTAAATTAATATAAATGCAAAAAATGTTATAAATTATGTAAGAACATATATTATAACAACTTTCGCCTTTTTATTAAGTCAATGACATTTGATTTACTGAAATTGGTACAGAGCGTCGTTAAACAAGGGGCCGCCTTATTGCCTTGAGTAAATAAGCGAACCGGATTGCTGTTTGGCTGCATAACTACATAGTACCTACGTAATACGTAATAATTGTTATGCGTTATACAATACCCATTCAATCAATGAGAAAATTAACATTCACGGCCTGGGTGATGTAAACACACACTTATTCTTCTTTAGTGTTCAAAACAGCGGTATTAGATATTTTGAACTTGCAACTGCTTTTTATAAGTACATATTTGTCTGTGTCACGTTCCCGTACCTAATCTAATGAAACGGGTGGACCGATTTTGACGGGACTGTAACGCGAGTTGGCAGTGGGCCGAAGATATCTGCCGAAGAATCAATAACCGTTAGGGTAAACGAGTTCTTGAGGAGAGACCGCGGCTCGCCAAACGTATTGTAGGACGCCCTCCGGCCAGGTGACAATTTGTCCAAGGCTTCTGGTAGAAGCTGGATGCGTTGAGCTCAGGACAGGGCGCAATTGCGCTCATTAGGGGAGTTCTATGTCCAGCAGTGGACTGCCATAGGCCGATGATGATGATGTACCGCGAGTTTACGTTAGTTACCTGCAGCTACAAGGGTAGCTGACATTATCTAGCACCAGAGACTGAATTATGTACACAAAAATTAATAGTAGATTAGTAGCCAAGGGCTGTAAGGCATCAATTGCAGAAAAAAACCGACATTACAAGAATAAAACATTTTTTTTTTCAAGAAAGATATTTATTGCGCCGTTCGATATTTAAAATTGATGACTATTATACTCACACGAAGACAAGGCTGAATAGCAAAGCGACCTCTTTGGTCATTGGGCTGAATGCATGATGTCTATTGCCAGTATGATGGTTAGATGTATGCGAATTTTTTGAAAGAAGTGTTTTTTTAATTACTTACCGCCCTAGGGCTTTTCTAGCTACATTATTACCCTGGAGCGCTAATTTGTCACCTAAAAGCCCCATTTGGAGGTAATAAGAACCTACTTACCGAACATGAGATTGTTTGTTAAATACCATTAATTTAATAATAATATAACGGAATATTCCATATCACAAAATATTGCAATACTGAAAAATCTCATTTCGATATCCAAAAATATTTCGGTACTGAAAAATCTGGTATAGGTATACCGTAAATTGAAAATGGCGTCTTACATTGGCCTCATTGAATTTCTTGACATTTTTATAGCCAATATTCACTCTCGTGATCCATGTTAATTTAACGGCACCTCATTAGCCAAAATCCTTCCAGCCGTTTGGGCTACAGCGCCAGCCAAAGGGCGCCACTCACTTACAAAACAAGTACCTTTAAAAATACACCCTAAAAACAACTCGGTCAGGTAAAAACATAACCGTCGTATACAAAAATAAAAGACAGCGATTGCACATAGAAGTTGATTGCCTTAATCACCATCAATCAATCGACAGCCTAAAATTGGGGATATTTTATTGAAATTCCCTTATGTGAATTGAAGTAACACATAAACTAATTAATCATTGAATGATACGTAGGTAGGTACTTACACTTCCATCGTGTGACGGCATGTGATGTGTAGGGTTTACCATTTCTGGTTGTAAATGATTCGCATTTATATTCCCATGTTCGTGGTGAGCGCCCATATGATCATGATTATCCATATTGCCTGTAGAGAAAATAATATGTAAATTATGACACTTCCTCGACGTATGAAGAAGGTAAGTACATACGTACATACATGTTTGGGAACTTCAATGGCAGTTTACAAAACATTGTACGTTTAAACCAAAAACAATTTTGGCCAATTATTATGATCTCTGTCAGTAGGCACCTATTTCTAAGTACCTAGTCAACCTATCGTCATTATATTGATACAAAATGAATAACTAAAACATGTTCCCTCCAATATGTATTCAAATGTATCTTCAGGGGCGCGGGACACTTCGATTTGAAGCCGTAACTTCCGCAGATAGGTTAATAAATACAGAAAGAAATAAATTAATTAATAACTTATTTCATACCAAACAAGCATACACATTTTCACATAGTATAAAATTATCGTACAAAAAATAAAATGGCTCGGAACATTCAATGGTTTTCAGACAGAAGCTACACGAACCATGGAATCCTTTATTATACAGTAACCGACAACGCTTCGTTTTCCCTTGATAAAAATGTCAAAAATTAACGACGAGACGTCGAAAATTTGTCAATCCCAATCAGGGGAACGTTTTCCCCGTAAGCGTCATCGCTGACGGTATAATTAAAGGAACCGGCCGTAAGTCGTGTTTTCTTTAAAGTCCTATAATAAATTCCGTACCTAATCTTAGCCACTATTAGCATTATTCTAATATGTGATAAGGAATAGATACATTATTTAACTATTTTAACGTATTGATCCGTAAGTCGTGTTTACTTTACAGTCCTATAATAAATTCCGTACCTAATCTAAGCCACTATTAGCATTATTCTAATATGTGATAAGGAATAGGTACATTATTTAACTATTTTAACGTATTGATCCGTAAGTCGTGTTTACTTTACAGTCCTATAATTTATATATTTTTTTTTTTTATACTTTATAGTCCGTACCTAATCTTAGCCACTATTAGCATTATTCTAATATGTGATAAGGAATAAGTACATTATTTAACTATTTTAACAAATTGATAACATATTAATTACTTAATTAAAGTCATTCATTATTTAACTACTGAACTTAATTTTTCCACTATCAAGTATTTTAACTAGCTAAAGAAAAGGTAAGAAGAAGCACAACTGGTGACGTAGTTGGACCACAACGCATCCCCCCCCCCCCCCCCCAGGACTGGGGGATGTAGAATATTAGGAGTAGTACATACAAAAAGAAGAGAGGTTGTCTTCGCAGAAAAATATCTACCTACCCACTTAAATAAAGTTATTAAGGCGATTATAAGGGTCAAACCTCCCTCTCGCTCGCACTATTCAACATTTTTGAAGATATAAAATCACTGAATGTATTTATGCAAAATAGCAAACCTTCACGGCCTAGAAAATAACAATACTAACACACTAATGTGATCAATTTTGGTGCAAATTTTTTGGTAGGAAAACGTGTTGGGTTCAACATGATATTCTTGCTGAACCTTTGTATTGTTATTTTCTAGGCCGTGAAGGTTTAATATTTTGCACAACTACATTCAGTGATTTTATATCTTCAAATCTGGTCAATAGTGCGAGCGAGAGGGAGGTTTGACCTTTATAGTCGACTTAAGTAAAGAGAGACTGTTCGATTATGAACATGCAAATAAATTAGATATTCTACCTTACTACAACTACCTAACTTGTTTGGTCTGTTTATTCAAGAAATTGTTAATAAGTATTATGCGGTTTAAGGACCAATAATTATGGACTTTATATTGAATTTTAAAAAAGCCCGGCTTTAATCAGGACCTACGATAAAGTCTGACCTCTCATAAATACGCGCAATCATACATTGCAAAGTCCAAAAGTCCTTGATGAACAGCAAAGAAAGACCTCTCATCTCAACTCAAACTGTTGGAGAAGAGATAGGCAGTTTAGTTGGCCATTAACATGATATTGAAAAGAATACAAAAAAAATATTAACAAAAAAAAATTTGTACAAATACCGCTGACCTTTTTTGACGAGTATCATAAAAACCCAACAGAAATTCGACAATGTTTCGCCTTCCCGATAAGGCATCTAATGCCAAATACAGCATTAGCTCCGCGAGCAACACGTCTACGGAGTACAGGTGAAGTGCCGAAGGATGGCAGAAAGTCGATCATTTCCTGAGGATGCCTTAAGGGGAAGGCGAAACATTGTCAAATTTTCTTTTCGGTTTTTGTGGAACTCGTCAGGAGTTTGTACTAAATATTTTGACTTTTAAATTTCTTGTCTCTACAGAAAAGATTTACGCAAAGACACGCCTGAGTTAATTAACTACCATACACATAATAATTAGCATTATTATTCTCTTGTATCCTTTTCAAAAGACTCCATGAGGGAGGCATAATATAAATAATCAATTCTCATGCAGCTTGTACGAAATCTCTTATTATTATGTGATTGAGACTCACCTCAACTTAAACGAGTGTTTGTCAACACAGACACAATGAATGCATAGATAAGACTTTGTGATAAACAGACAAACAATGGTTATTTTGCAAGTAAACTACGTTGTTACATTTAGGTAGGTCCTCTACCTACACAGGCAAAGTACCTTTAGATCAATCCAAAATAATATATATCAATCTATACATAATAAATAACTCTGTCTGCAATTTTGATGACTTTTAGATGGGATTATAATAAGGGAACTTCTAAAGGCTTAATGTGAATAGTTTGTAAATTTGTATAAATATTTTTACTACAAATGGCTAACGATCTACCCTATAAACGGGCTGCAATAGGGGTGCAGCAAAGAGATCTGAAATATGGCACAGGGAGTCTGAAGGGTTAAAAGCACTCACAAATAAACGATTTTTGGAAATCCACCCGTAAGACGGTGGAAAGGTGTGAAAACGTCTGCCTGCCTATCCTGTTACGTTTTTATAGCTCTGAACACCTTTAAATTAATTTTAACATAGTGATAGATGGGGTCTTGAAAACATATAGGCTGCTTTTTGTCGTTAAAATAAAACTAGAAGAAGTGAGATGGAAGATGAAAGTTTCAACCAATTATTTTCAAGTTAGGGATATCAAAATTCATCAATCATACAATAAACTTTATAGCCGGCTGTTGACTTCGCGAGGGGTCGCCAACAAGAACGGGAACGGGAACGGAAAAGGGAGCGGGAACGGGACATTTATTCCGTCTATCTATATTTACCATATTCGGTTTTTTTTATGTAAAAGCACATACATACAGAAAGCGTTTACACGCAAACGAAGTTGCGAGCGGGTCAACTAGGAGGTAATTATAAAAGCGAAAGATTGTGAAATTTATATGAAAAGTTAATCCTTCTTTAACGCCCCACCTAGACCTAGAATCAAATTTTCAGGCGAAAAAGATATAGGTACTTAAGCTTTTTATCTAGCGAAGCCGCGGGCGGAAGCTACTCAAAAATAACGTTAAATACATTGCGATTAACTTGATTGATTTTTAATAAACCCAATAGTAGGTAGGTCCTAGGTAGTGCCACAAGTACCTACCTATAATTTGGCGAGGCTGTGCGCCACGTGCTTCATTCCAGAAAATGAATGTAGGTACTTTGAATACAGTTTCTCTTGAACCGCTTATAACTTTATAACTTTCGACATTTTAAAACCCAAATGATTAGCAGATTTATCACAATGTTGTTGCCAACGCCAACTTATACTTGTAGCATTGTACTGATTAATGTGTAAATAGCATTTTCCCTGGGCTTCACTCGCGTGGTACACAGATAAAAAGTAGCCTATAATGTGTTATTAATCCAAGTCACATACTAAGTAATATTAATCCAAATCCATTCATATTTTTTTTGTGAAAGAGTAATAAACATCCATCCAGCCATCTATCCTCATAAAACATTTGTATGGTGTAAGGATTATTAATAAAAATTTCTATCTTCAATCTGTATTGATTGATGACACGCAGGCTAAACCACTGGTCGTAGAGGGCGTGTTTTTTAGTCCTGGTAATACTATATTTAATGTGGATATCTGTAGTGAAAAAACTCGATTGGGAAGTTCAAATGACACCGACATGTTAAAGATAAAAATTATAACCATATAAAACACAAAATGTATAGTTTATTAAATATAGGTTGATTTAATGATAGGTTGTTGTCAAATTGGCTTTTCATTGGTTTGAACGAACAAATTTGGTTTTTCTTTATTGTTCATTATTGGTTGGCATTATCACATGTGAATGTCAATGCCAATGTCCCGCATATCAACGTATATTTAACAAACTATAGGGTGTATCTAACTGAACGTATTATTAATAAAGTTTATTATCATATCCGCTCGCCGCTATTGTATTACTTAATTGGCTATAACGAGGAAAGCAAACGAAAATAATGAGATAGAGGATAGGACGAAGCGAGAGAGTGGGACCCCACCAACCTCTATGCGAGTCTACCGAAATGTTAGCTGTTCCCTGCGCGGACCTCATTGAGAGCTAAGGTACTAATTGCTACGACAACTTAGTTAACTTTACCCTTTGAGTTGGGCATGTAATTTGTTTTGTGGTATGCCTGCTAGGGCTTTATTATTTTTAAAAAAATACTGGTCCACTTTGGGCACGGTTAGCAGGACATAGAGAATGCTGGAAGTCGCTAGAAGAGGCCTTTGTGTCCAAAGACACACTACTCAAGTGACAACCTATTGATACAACAATTTATCTACTAAAAACTCTTTGAGAAGTAAATAAAGGCATTGAAATTGAATGCCTGCGCGGGCTTTAGGTGAGCCTAGATAGACATGTAGGTTTGTAATAATAAATTGTACACTTCCGTTTTTAAGAGAGGCTTCTCTGGGTGAGGCCTTTAATCCAGATTTGGTCTTCAAGAAATAAATAAAACTGAACTATACTATACTACTATTAATTATAATATTATTATTAATTGATTATTAATCACACATCATAGTCACAAACTAAGCAGAGCAAGCACAAAATAACCTAGATGATTTTATGGAAAAAGAGCCAGGAATTAATAGCAAATAAAGTAAAATCAATTGTATTTTAAGCTAAATTATGCACATAATTAAATATATTTCATTATGTATAAATATACAAATGTACAGTACAAAACGTAGGTAGGTACATCTACAGAGTAATTTTTGTAACATTTTAAGTATAGTATAGTAATATTCTCTAAACCGAGTAGGTATCATACTCTACATTTTTAGAAAGTAACTATCAAGTACAAAAAATGGCCAATCTCAGGCAAGTACATAGTATGGCCTACCTGCTTGTGAGTACGGTGGCAGCTCAATGCCACCCAGTGAAAGTATCATGTTGAAGGCTTATATAACAAACTAAAATGAATAAGTTTAGCTCATTCTGGTTCATAATGTTTGAAGCTTATAGGTACATAGATTATTTGTAGGATCTCTAAAGCTACCTTCCTATGGTAATAGTCAATACGAAACACTGCCTAAGAGTACATTTATGTAGCTTTACAAATATTCAAATATACTTTCAAATTTTACAAGTTTTTCAGTAGGTCTACTAGGAAAATTACAAAAAAGCAATGTCGATGAGGTATTACACCCTAAAACCAGCAAGCAGGGCTATTTTGTTTATTTTTTTATAATTTTTATCAATGCTAAAATTAGTACATTGTAAACAAGTCTGAATTTAAAACTTACCCTATTTTTTAACCTGATGCCTGTACACCGACGGCGGTCGTGAAAGCGATCCAACGAATCCTAATGCTAACCGAGGTGTTTACAAAAATGAATATTATTATTGCAGGGCCATTACATAGCTCCCTACTGAGTACTGACTGACTGAGTAAAATCGGAAACTGAATTGAATTTGCTCAATTTTGCCCAAGTTAGCCCAAGCCACAGATAATTAGCTATGTTTATGTAGCATAGCAAACAAGCTACAGATAATAATAGTTAGCAGAACAGATTATAACCGACGTTTCTACCGTACATAAACGTTTTGGCGCTAGTGTACAGTTGACAGAATTACGTATTACGTAGTCGTACACCGATGAGGTTCCAAAACAATTTTGCTTAGTACGTAGATACCTACCTATTTCAATTTCTTTGAATAAGAAAAAAATAACTATTTTTTTTATTTTTTATTTTTTTGTGCACGTAGTTTAGTTTGTAAGAAATTTGTGTTATACCTATTATTCCAGCTAGCATGCATTTTTATTTTTTTACAAATCGATATTAATTTTTTTAGACATAGTGTTCGTTTTCTATGCTCAAAATCGATGCAACTTTTTGTAGCTCTCTCATATTGTTGACATACGTCTAGTCCGTAACTTTAAAGATATAACCGATTAAGCCATTGACAGGACGCGAGCCAGGAATATGACGAAGACGTTGGTAATTCTGGAAAAATATTGCTATCCCTGGGTATAAGCAAACCCTACGTCCGTACAATTATATTCCGCCCCCAGTCTTCAAAATATCAAATGAAATTAATTAAATAATTTTATTCACCTGCAAAACTGAGTGAGGCAAAAGAAACTGCCAAGGCCCTGACAAGAAGCAAGACGAATGCAGACGAATGGTTGACAGACCATGGAATTACTACTAACACTAACGTACAAGGGATGACAACCCCTTTTTGGGATTTTTTTATTATAGTTAAAATAGGTACAGATTTTTGTTCCAAGTGTGCGCTCCTTCAGAAAAACTCTCCGAAAAGGAAAATCGTACCAGGGCGCTTGAAAAAAATGCAATGCTGTTTCATCTGGTACGAAGTCGCATCAATTACATTGAGATAAAGTCAAACTCAAACTCAAACTCAAAATTCATTTATTCAGTAGGAACTGTATATAGTACACTTTGAAACGTCATGTTTTTTTAATTTACCACCAATTCGTAACGCGACCAAACAGAGAAGAGTTGGCAAGAAACTCTGCTTGGCTTATATTTTTTTAACGTCATTGTTCTTAATAACTATTACATTGTTTTTTATGGAGTTGGTGGCAGTTTCATCCCACGCTTTTTTGTCATCTAAATAATCAGATATATTTTAATAAGCTTTATTACATCGATTATGTTTAACAACATTTTCGAATTTATTTACAGATACATTAATCACGTCATTTGGGTTTTTGCTAAAAAATCGTAAACACATGCCTTTAAAATATTGACTAACTTTAAGGAGCCTTACAGTAGGAACAGCTAGTTTATCTTCATTTCTAGTGTTAACATTATGATAGTCGCTATTTTTCTTGAACATGTTAATATGTTTTCGGACATACATTAAGTTTTCATATATATATTGGCACGGCACTGTCATAACATTTAATTCTTTAAACTTAGTTCTAAGTGATTCTCTGGGGCCCATATTATAAATTGCACGAACAGCCCTCTTCTGCAACAAATATGGTGTTGATATCTGCAGCATTCCCCCACAACAAAATGCCATACGACATAATGCTATGGAAGTAGCTGAAATAAACTAGTCTAGCCGTTTCTACGTCAGTAAGTTGACGGATTCTTTTGACTGCGTATGCTGCAGAACTGAGTCTGTTCGACAACCCATCTATGTGAGCGCCCCATTGAAGCTTATTATCTAAAGTTATGCCTAAAAATACAATACTGTCCACAAGATTTAGATCTTCATCTTTTATTTTAATGTTAGGTTTAACTTGTTTAACATTTGGTAATATAAATCTTATACATTTTGTTTTAGTCTCGTTCAGTAATAAATTATTTACATCGACCCAGTTAACAACTTTCGCTATTGCATTGTTCACGTTGTCAAAATTGGTCTGCCGTCGCTTTAATTTAAATAAAAGTGACGTGTCATCCGCAAACAATACAATTTCGTGGTTGTCTCTCACAAGTTGAGGTAGATCGTTGATGTAAATTAAAAATAAAAATGGTCCAAGTATTGACCCATGCGGAACACCCATCTTTACTACAGATCCTGGAGAACATTTTCCATTTTATTCTGTCAGATAGGTAAGAACTGAGAAGGGCTAAAGCCATACCCCTGACGCCATAGTGATCTAGTTTCCTGATTAATGTTTCATGGTGTACGCAGTCAAATGCCTTAGACAAAGCTCAAAAGATGCCTAAAGCATCATGTGAGTCCTTCCAGGCATCGTAGATATGCGATACCAACTCAACACCGGCATCAGTTGTTGATCTGCCCCGCGTAAATCCGAATTAATTGACATCTAGTAAGTTGTTAAAGTTAATATGGCTTTGCAGTTGACTAAGAATAAGCTTTTCAAAAATTATACTAAATGTTGGCAGTACTGATATCGGTCTAAAGTTAGTAGGGTCAGAACTACTACCGGATTTAAAAAGAGGTGTTATTTTACTATGCCTATACCGGATTTAAATAGAGGTGTTAAGTATGCTTCCTTTTCTAGCAAATGATATTTAGGTTAATCGTACCAGGGCGCTCGAACAAATATCTATGCAGGTTCATACAAATGCCCTGGTACGAAGTCGCAGAAATCGCATTAAGATAAAGTATGCATTTCTTTCTAGCTAACATAGATGGACATAAGAAAGTAGAGATCAGCCGTATGAGTTAATGTTCAGAGCATAAATGAATTTTAAGACTTCTTCTATGCTTTTGTCCTATTTCTTTGTATCCGACGGAGAATCGGAACAAAAATAAAAATGACATAATCTGTTACTTTATGAGATCCGTAGATCCGATCCGAACATTGAATAAAGCATAGAAGAACCCTTAAAATTCATTCATGATCTGAACATCAACTCATACGGTTGATCTCTACCTTTTTAGGTCCAATATCATCAATTGGGTTCAAAAAAAAAATCGTACCAGGGCGCTCGAATATAATGCTATGCAGTTTCATAGACATGCCCTGGTACGAAGTCGCAGCAATAGCCAGGCGCGGATACAGGGGGGGGGGGGCAATAGGGGCAATTGCCCCCCCCTCAACTCCGGCAACATACACTAAATATTATGAACTTTATAAAAAAAAAATTGTTAGTAATTCACAAGGTACTTATTATGTATTTTTTATAGGTTAATTTGGAACTGAACATTGTCATGTGTTAACTAATTAGCTATTAATTATATTGTGTTCAGTGCCGAAAATAAGGCGGTGCCACCGGTGCCCAGGCACAGGGTGCAGACCATACATGGTAGTATTCATTAATTATTTCGTCAATATCCAGTTATTAATCGTAGTTTTCTTTTCTGGGGTGCGCAAAAATGACCAGACCAGGACCAAGTTTTAATTATTAGGTATAAATTTTTCTTTTCTTTTCTGGGGGGCACAGAAATTACCAGACCAGGACCAAGTTTTGAGTCATGAATGGTAGTATTAATTTATTATTAGTACTCAATTTTTATCTGGATATCAAAACCAGATAAAAATTGAGTTGTCTTTTCTGGTGGGGTGCAGAAATGACCAGATCAGGACCAAGTCTTCGTTGATAATTATAACCTAATACATATAGGTTGGTTGAAATTCAGATATAAATCGTAGTTTTCTTTTTCATATTTTGTATGCACACTTTTGATAGAAAAATTTCACGGCTCGCTCTGCTCGCTGATTTTGTTACCACCATTTGCTTGTGAATGGTACATAACTACGCACAATTTTTTTTTAATCCAATCTTTAAAGTTTGCAACTATGACGAATTAGAACACAACAGCGCTAGTTAGAATGATTTAAAAAAATTGCGACTCCCTTTTTTACATCTGTTGTAGTTACCTAGGTGTTTCAAAAAATGACACCGTTTTCTTTGTCTTTTTTCCTTTGTGCACCAAACATTTTGGGGATCGCTGCGCTCGCCGATTTTATCTCTATAATAAAAAAGCAACTAAGCACTGAGAAGTCAACTTTAACTTCATATATGCTGGAACGCGAGATAGATTTTTTATTATGTCTGATATCCAGGCTTAACAATTGTAGAAGCTCGCACCGGGCGCATAAAATGCTATTTACGGCACTGACTGTGTCCATACAAAAAACCAGTAATGGAACGTTATCCGGTTTCCTTCATGAGGATCATTCACGTTTTTTGTTAATTTGTTAATTATGCAGATTTGTAGCTATAAAAATCAATATATATGTCGAGGAGTGTCTGGAGATCATATCTGGTGGTATATGATCTTGAGTGAAATGCCATTTGTAGTGCTGTGGTCGTTGAAATGCTTGACACATCGTAGATGGACTGTCAGATGGGACGTTTGGGTGACGATCCAGAAACGCCATGAAAAAAAGAAGAGGAAGGGAGTGTGGGGCGCGGGAAGGGAGGATGGACGTCGTCTATCGAACACGAAAATAAAAAGGTTAAATATGATGGGATCGCGATGGATTTTGGGAATGAAAAGGAAAAGCACTACAAATGGGAGATCGCTGCATTCCTCGATATGTGCTTACACGTTGGATTTACCTCATCTCCGACATATATATATATATATATATTATGTTTTTGTTTTTATAATAGTATAAAAATGACCAAGATGCAGAGGTTTTAGTGTAAAAATTTCGCGGCTCGCTTCGCTCGCCGACTACATTACTGTCTTTTGCGTTAACGATTTCCTATGAATATATAAAAAAAATCGCAGTTTTCTTTTCGTGTTTTGTTTGTGATCATAATAATAATTTTTATTATACCTAGGCAAAATAACACATTTTCTGAAAAAAAAAAAAAAAAATTCGCGGCTCGCTCCGCTCGCCGATGAAAAATAATTAAGAACTTTGCCAAACACAAAAATTGCCCCCCCCCTAAACGAAATCCTGTATCCGCGCCTGGCAATAGCATTGAGATAAAGTTTATTGAGCGTACGCCTACCAACATCTAAAAACAAACCACAGGTTTGGCTTGTAGAAAATGCTCGTAGCATTAATTTTTGTTACATCTAATGTGCATTAAAGTATAAATAAATAAGTATGCATCCTTTTATAGAAAATGATAAATAGACCTAGTGAAAGTAGAGATCAGCCGTATGAGTTGACGTGCAAAGTATAGTGAATTTAAGCAGTGCTGCCGTCTTTTTTTAGATTTGGAGAAAATGCTAAAACTTGTTGCAGAAAATGCCAAAAAAATGCTTAATAACTTTTAAAAATCCTAAATAAAATGCTATCCCCGTATAGCAAACTGAAGTAGCCAACTGTTAAAATAGATGCACTTTCGCATATAAACAACGCAAGAGAAGACTCTGCTCACCGGGTATTAAGATTAATTTGCATCGTAGGTTAATTACTTTTCATTGACCCTTCACATTTTGCATGTTTTGCAGTGGAAATGTGTTGCTTCAGTAAATTTTAGCTATTATGTTACACTAACAAAATTTGCAATAAGTTAAACTCTGTCATCATTTCCCTTTGTTCGCGCTAAATTTTCTCATAAATATGAGAAGCCGTGATATTATATTAACACATCAGATTCAAATTAGACGTAAAAATTAAGAACACTGCACTCATCGTTCGTAACAAATTAACAATCGCTAAGCAATGGATAAACATAAATTTCGGGGAAGTCCTAATTCCTTTAGAGAGATAGATCCCATGTTTTAAAAAACTACTTTGAGTTAAAAAACAAATTGTCTCTGGTCTCTATAAAATCTTATGATATCCTTCCTAAGTAGGTAACATTTAAAAAAAAAATAGTGAAATATGCTAAATACGAATTTTTCATGCGAACCGGAAAATATGCTAAATCTAGCATTAAAAATGCTAAAACGGCAACACTGATTTTAAGGCTTCATCTGTCTAGTTGTCTTCTTTATCTGTAGTTATTCTCTTTGGGAGATGCCTAGACAGAGAAAGCAAACTTCAGGCTTACCATGAGCTCATAAAGCAGGGCAGTTTTTGAACTGCCTTGCTTTTTGATACTATGACATCAAATTTTTAACAGTCCCCCCTTGTCCCTTGTTTCCCCTTGTCTGTCACCGACCTTTAAAAGGTCGATTTTAAAAATGGCTTATCTGTCAAGCGCTTATTATGCGACCTTTAAAAGGTCACTCCGTTGGGATGTATTTTTTCGCCTCCTATTACCGTCTCTCTAATGATATACCATGGCAGAGTGAACTAAACCTATCAAGAATGACATTGACAACCATAAGTCATATAAATAACTATGTTCACGTCAGGAATTTGAATTTCATTCACTCCATGAACAACATAGATTAAGTATATATATAGATTTATAGTTTGCGTGGCCACCCTAGTCTTTCTCATTTCAACTGCAGGGTTGTCACATAATTAAAATTTCCATAGATTTGGGTAAAATGTACTGATAATACGCCCTCCGGCCAGGTGGTAACGATCTGCGAAATGCTGCTGAAAGAAGCTGGATGCATCGAGCTCAGGAAAGGGACTCAGGCGCTCATTAGGGGAGGCCTATGTCCAGCAATGGACTGCTATAGGCTGATGATGATAATGGGTAAAATATAAATCTAACAAGAAATTAATGTCATGCAGGTAAAGTATTAATCTATCAATTAATACTGCAGGTAAAGTATTAATCTATCAATTTTTTCATTTACACGAAATTTTTTTTCATTTATAATCTACCTTCACTAACAAGTTTTAATGACTTTTGATAATATGTTAGGGAAGGAAGGATGTTTAGCAAATTTGATTGAATGCACCTACCTATATAATTTTGAAATCAAATCAAATCAAATTATATTTATTTGCATAAAAGTATGGTAAATACAAAGGAAAATCTTAAAGGCTATGTGGATCGCATACTTATACTTCATTACAGAAGCGTGCAAATATTAAATTGTTATATGTATATATGTCATTAATTATCATTAATATCGGTTAATTTTAATTAACAATAATTAAGTTGACAATCGAGATTACTTAATAAATATATGTCAAAATGAAAACTAACCATTCAAATGAAGAAATAAAAATAGTAAATTATTATATAGTTTTAATACATTAAATTTAATCGTATAAAAGCATTTATCTACAAGCCATTTGTAAAGTCTTATTTTAAGAAGGCTAAGTCTCAAATCTTTCATGTCTTCGGGGAGACTATTGAATATTTTAACGGACATGAATAAAGATATATTTTGCATTGTTTTTTTACAGAACGGCAAAAATATCCTATTATTTATTTGTGTCCTAAGTTGTCATTCACGCATGTCTTTATGTTTCTTGTATACGCTTTCAAAATTCCTACATACTAAAAAGAATAGAATTATAGGAAATATATTTTTATTTCTCCAAAACTTCAACATTTAGAAAATATGCTTTCGATTCTGCAATCATATTTTCTAAATTCCCTACTTTTTTATAAAACGCCAACTTTTTTCCCCAAGAGCTCGCAGTTTTGCGCGTATCTTCTAATAGCTTAGCAGTCCAACGCAAATTTTTTCCGCAGCCTTCGTGGTGTGTATGATGGTGATTTACCCTAAAAACAGTAATCAAAAATTAATTTTGGTATTTAAACATAACAAATGTAATCTGTAGAAAATACGTACATAAAAGGCTAGCAATCTTACTAATATAATAAAGGCGAAAGGTATTGAGTATTGTTTATTTCTCCCTCACGCAAAATTTAGATACAAATACAATACAATACAATACAATAAATTTATTGCTTTTACAAGGTCTTCATCGTTCTGGCTGGGAAATATAACAAGCTATTAATGCTGCTTCTGATGATAATGATGAAACATATGAATTGAGGCATGGAACATATTGGTCTTCTTCTTCTTCGTATGAAGTAGTGGCCAACTCTGATGTCGGAATTTTTAGGCCACCCGAAAGCCTCCGACATGGCTAACAATTGAAAAAGCCGGGAAGAACATTTTAACGTGCCTTCCGAAGGGCGAAAGCGCTCAGATCTAAATGCCATCCAGATCACCCATATAAGTAGTGTCCGGGCGGAGTGCTGCTTAACCAAGATGAACTGCGAAGATCACCGGAGTAAATTACATGGTGTTAAATTGCATTGTGTTATAGGTTCTAGGTAAGGTATCTCACATAAACCCTATCTAAGGGTCAATTTATATGGTTATATAGTAGGCAGACCGAGGCTTTGTAGGTAGTTAACTAGGTGTACCTATATAACAAATTGTCATTGCACATTATGTAGAGCTACACCAAGAATAACATTATAGGCTATTTTTTATCCAGGTACCATGCGTGCGAAGCCGCGGGCAGAAGCTAGTATAAAATCTTAGTGAAAACTTTTTGAAAACTGGAGCTAACATTAAAGTGTTTCTTTCCTGTCAGCCAAAGTCCATTGTAAATAAATAAATAATGCGGGACGTAATCACACAACATCATGTAGCCCCAAACAGAACATGCAAACACTTGCCCCGCAGTGGGAATAGAAGCCACAACTAGCTAATTAAATTTGCGGGTACTTCGGAGAAGGCAAGCAGTATCTTGGGTTGCACTTACCCGGTTTTGATAAAATATAGCTTAGGCTTTTTGATACTTACTTACTGTGGCAGATTTAAATAATTGGGGGCATATAGGTGAATTGTCAAAAAATGCTGTCAGTTGTGACTGACGAATCCCGAATCCGTTTTAAATCTGAATGATCCGTTGATTTAACGTAGCCTCTGGTTCTCTAGTCTGAAATAAAAAAAAAAAGTTTTAAACCAAGACAAAAATGAACGAATTCTACCATTGTATGATAATAATAATAATAATAAGAACAATAACCTAACATTTAATAGCACAACATATAAAAAGACGTGTGGCACTCGGGGACTGCCGCGGTAAAGCTATTGCATAGCATTTTGTACAAAATGCATGCACGCACACAAAACACCGTGTCGAAGACTGCCGAAAAGAAACGACGTTAGACAATGCACGGCCTTCAAGCCACACCTCCGTGCCCGTCGGAGTGGGGAGCGTGAGGTTTTTTTTCGTTACGGAATTTCTGGATTCGGTCCCCGCGCTCAAGGCCCTCGATAGAAGCTATGCAATAGCTTAAAAAATAATGAATTCTTTGGTTTTCGTGGTCTATTTTCCTATACATTCATTAAGACCTCGGTTAGTCAAGGTTGACCAAATATAGCACATGGCTTTTAAACGATAAAATCAGTATCAAAATAGACTTAAGTTTTTTATACTTACGAAGATTCACATAACTGGAGACATAAAGGTGTATTTTCAGTTACCATCCATTGAATTACGTGGCCCTTTGGTTTTTTATCCTGAAATTAAAACGTCATCTTTAAACCGGGCTATGCAAATAATAATGAACCAAAGAAATTATATAATTTAAAGTTCTAATAAAAAATGAAACGACTTTCCTGTATATGTAATGAACTTTTGGGGTGGGGAAGGGCAGGGAAGGAGTGAGGACTCTCCCTCTAATAGGGGGAATCTCACAGTTTCTGAGAAAAAAATGATTAAGTTTTGAGGTTAACGAGACAAAAAAAAATAAACAATATACGTCAAAACACACTTCCGGGAGAGGGACCTATGACCTACGATCAGTTTAAAAACAGTTTCAAATCATAAAAATGGATATTTGATTCGGGTATTTGACCTCGTTGGCCCTGAGTGTCGCTTCGTCCACTCGTCCTCGCGGGCTAGCTCCACTCAGGATCTTCCACGCGAATTTCTGGTTCCACATTTTTTATATCCAATCTATGCATAGGGACCACAAGACTACGTGGCATCGGGGTGATCTGCGTCAGTTCTGTGATATATCTAGAACTTTTGCTACTCAAGTTGGGGTGTCCTAGTAAAAAATCTAATAACCGACTGTCTATTCAATGTATTACATTAACAACGAGAAATATCATTGTCAATGTCGAATTACAAAAAAATAACACAGAGGCCATAAATAAAAAGAAGAAGATCATATTTTTGATATTCAGTGATGAAAAAAAAATTGCCCGCAGTGTCATCAAGTTTGACGAAATTGAGTAAAAAATTTGAATTTTCAAATAATCATATCTCAAAAACTATTTGGTTCCGCACTACGCCATTTTAGATTTAGGCTTCCTAGATATAGATCTATCTGTGACAAAAGTTCCAGCCGCCTAGCTCACTACAAATAAATGAAAGTTGAGCCAAAAATTAATGTGCAGTGGGCAAAATTCTTTTCAAATGCCGGCAACACCAAACAAAACAAAACAAAATTGAATTTCACTTTTTGGCTTATTTTCTTACAGATTTCTGCTCTAAATGTTGTTATTTATTGTGGAAGTCTAGTTAACAATCCATTTTTGAATAAATACCTCGTCAAAAGTACGATACTTACGAATGAAAAGACAAATCCGGAATGTTTTGATCACTGCCACTTTTGCACCAAAATACACTACACCGATCCATTTTGATAGAGAAATCCATAACATTCATTTGTTATTATTGATTTACAATAGATGAAACATAATTTTTCCAGGTAATAATTTAGTTTCAAGCAAGTTTTTCACAAAATCTTCCGAAACTGCTGCTAGCTGCCAAAGTTTGTTTAGCGCAACATTGCGCTAAACAACGAAAAAACCGGCACGCGATAAGGGACAGCAAATCTATAGTGTGGTCTCCCTTATTTGCATGAAGCACGCATAAGTAGTTCTCTTTCTTGAAAGAATGAGATGAATTATTTCGTCGTCTATAGCTTTCTCTGTCTAGGATGAACAAACTCCTTTGCTGGATTACGTCGACGGTGTTTTTTTATTGTATTGTGTATATATGTGGTGTTAAATTCTTATATTGATTATTGTTATTTACTGTTTGTTTATCTAAATAAAACATTATCTCTTTGAAATTTAAATTAACTTTTGTACATAGAACTGAGAAAAAAATGCTTACCCTCATTTCAACTTTTTATTATAAAAAATAAAAAGAGTAAAACTATACCTAATTCAATTCAACTCAATTCAAAACAATACAAACTTTAGAAATATCGTCAGTTTAGTAAAACGCACGGGTTTCGCGCGCTTTTACCCGCGCAGGCCGTGACAGATACGCCTAAATCGCGCTAAATGGCCGAGACAGTTGAGGGGCCTGCTATAAGAAAACCGATCAACTTTCCGTTCACCATTTGTATTTGTATGAGCTTTCGTACCATGACCGCCTTACTGACAGCAGCAAAACGATTGTTGAGCGGTTCTAATTTCATCTTGAAAAAGCTAATATCACAGACTACTAGGATGCTAACGCATGATAATATCTACCTGTTCTAGCACAAAAACCATCAAGAATAAAGCAAGCAATATTATTTATCGTAATTTATTGTTTAATAACTTCTACCCGTGAACTTAGTACTGGTTTAAAAAGTTTCCAATGTGTTATCCAGGTCAAAAAAAAATTGAAATCCTGGTTTCATCCAAATCCGTTTATCCGTTGATTAGAAAACATCCACCCATCCACACTTTTGGTAGTAGGTACTACTTATTATTGTCTTACGTAGAGGCGTTATGTTGTTGGTGGGTCCATGGTAAGCTGAGATGTGGCTGAGAACCTATTGTCTCATTTTGGTATTCCTGTAAATATGAAAGATAAATTATCCGATTAAAAATATTAATTCAGAAATAAATTCTTCCAATCATGTGCCAATCTGTCTTTCTTATTGTACCTACACCTTCTTTAAACTGATTTTTGTTTTAATAAACTGTCTGTTTATTCGTGACTTTTTGAAGTTTTTATTACGGATTACGGACATCGAGCCTACCTACCTACACTCAGGCACACACCCCCGCATCACCCCAATCAATGTTTAGCAGAATATTAAACTTCCTTCACTCGTTGACACAACCAGATATCTAGGCTCATCAGTAGATGAATATATTGTCTTGGTTGGTTTCCTAGAAAATAAACTGATAAATGCATGATTTTTACTTACCTATAGTACAGTATAGTTCAGATAAGTAGGTATACTTACTCGTGGCACCTGTCCACGTCCTATGCTGAGATGCTGAGGAAATTTATTTCTATATCTGAAAGTTGATCAGCTGGAGGGCAACCTCCTGTCCCTCTTCGGGTATCAGTGATAGTCCCAGTACTGAAATAAGATAATAAATGTTACACAGTAAATAATTTGTGATAATTGATTTGTGAGCGACAATTACAGAATGAATAATGAAAGCTAGTAGGTATTTAATATTTGTTAATTACTTACGACATTTTATGATTTTACCACAAAAATGCAGTAGGTGCTTCGGAAAGCAACAAAACATTAAGAACTGCACCAAGTACTAGACTTATAAATCTGTGAACTGCACACTCCACACTACACTCTTCAGTCATGAAAATCATTTTAAATCCAAATGTAAATACCGCTAAAAATCGACCCAACACAGCGTCAAAACACTGTTATGATTCGTTCAGAATATGGATACATTCTTATAAATTATATCACATCTCAAAATCACAACTTTAAACATTCAATTTGAAAAAAATCTATGGATTAAATTATTGTATCATAGTAAATACATTATTATAATGATTTCGAAAGATTTATTTGTTGAAAACATTCATATTTTTGGCATGTCACGAGACATCACACAAAAACCGGTAAAAATGAGAAAAAGTTGGATTCAAGTTTTTGGACGAAACATTAACAATCGTAAATTTATAGTCTCTGACTCAATTTGACATTCTACATTATTGCAGACCTTATATAATTTAGCCGATCAATGTAATTTGTTTGTTTATTCATTGATCAGAGGCCTCATTTACTAACTCGGTTGCACACCGAAATGATAAGCACCGGTCCTCTTTTTACAAACTTTGACAATATGTCAATTGACGTTCTTTGAATTTCGACGGATGAAATGTCAAAGTTTGCAAATAAAGGTCCGGTGCGGATCATTTCGGTGTGCAACTGAGTTAGTAAATGAGGCCTGAGATCAACTTAAAGGCCGTCATGGTACCGATATAAAGCAATGCAATAGCAGGCCTGCTTTTGAACTGCATGGAAACTGAATGGATTATTAGTTAGACTGTCATGGTAAGGCCCCTTAATCTATGGGGACATAGATTACTTTCTCTGTCTAGGTATGGGGAGATGCGTTTGAGATGCAAATCAGTGTTGGTGGTATGGTCAATAGACTTTAGCCTGCCCAAAAAAGAGCGAATGGAAAAAAAAGAAAAGTAGTGCTGCCAGCTGATAATTATTTTGCATATTGTTGGCATGTTTTTTTTATCATGGGCTTAAATGATTTATACGTTGTTTATTTTTGTACAAACTAAACACTGAAAATTGCAGATTAATTATTTATATAAAAATACACACAGAGATATAACAAGTGATAAAATAAAATCTAATAAAAAAAAAAACTAGGTGCCTATTTGTCGTACAACTTGGCACCTTAAGTCCCTATAAAGTCAAAATCTACTCAAATAATTAGATTACATTATTATATAACCTATTACTTACTATACTACTTTATATATTACGTATTTAAAGTAGAGATCGCTCTATCGAGGTGTGGTGTATCGTGGTGCGCAAATCATTATACTTTAACTGATATCAGGACCCACTAATACTAGGGCACTAGGTCAACACTAATTGTGAATCTGGCGCCAATCTGCGTCATGAGCTCATCACTTAATCCTAGTTAAATAATATCCTAGTCTCTTTTATTGCAAAGTTAACAAATTATTATTTTCAACCTGAATTATGCCACTGCAAAGTCAAGGCTTCTCTTCCTTTCTTCCAATCTTCTCTATTGAGAGCTATCGCCCGCCATCATAAAGAAGTCGAGTTAATCTTTCCATTTTCTTTCGGCACGGTGCGGTGGTCTGCTGCAATATCTCTCGATACCTTGCGGTGTTCGCTGGGTGGCAGTTTTTGCGCAGAATCCGTCCGGCATAGAGAGACGCGGTACCTTCAATTATATTTTCGTCTTCTTTATTTCTAGAAATAATATTCTCTCTTAACCATGGTCACGCCAAGGTTCGTACTGAAAAAAAATAAGAATACAAAATGTTTGTTAAAATCTACATTAGAGTACATATCTTACATATCTTACTATTGAGTTAGACTCGCACACGAAGGGTTCCGTATCATTTTCATTACATTAGCTACTATATTATAACCTTTTAGTTCGAGCAAAAAATGGCAAAACCTATTTTTATATTTTGATTTAATTACCTATTTTTATATTTTGATTTAATTATTTATTTTTTAGTGAATATTATTAATATTTCAAGAATCTAGCTGTTGCCGTTTTTAATATCGAGCAAAAAATGACAAAAAGATTACGTTTGTAGTATGGGGATTGCATCGTCCCACTTAAAAATTATTTTTATTATTTTTATATTTGTTATGCTAGCGGCAACAGAAATACATATAAAATTTCAACTGTCTAGCTATCACGGTTCATGAGATACAGCCTGGTGACAGACAGACAGATAGGCGGACAGTGGAGTCATAATAATACGGTCCCGTTTTTAACTTTTGGGTATGGAACTATAAAAAAGGAAGCGAGATACTGTATAGGCCACAGGCAGCCTTGATATCAAAGGGTCCCGTTGGTATATCAGAAAATAACCCACTGAAATGAATAACAGCGGACTGAGATTCAGTAATTGCAAACTTTGACATTAAACCTGTCAAAATTTAGACAACGTCATTTGAGATAACTGTTAAAGATTGAAAAAACAAGTCCGGTTCTTACCACTATAAAGGGCATCTTGAGATACTGAATATTTGAACCACAGGTGGGCCACCGTGGCCCACCCCCCTTTTTGTAAATATCCCAGCAACTAGACCGTGACGAATTGCGATAGTAGCTAAAACCTATCGCATCACAAATGCCTCAACACTACATAAATCTGGTAGATCAGTTTTTGGTGAAATGAAACTAACATCCAAGAATGCTCGCCAATGAGCAAATATTTTAACATAAATAGGGACTTCACTTACGAGTGTGGCAACATTAGTCAAGTACGTACGAGTCGACATCAAAAAACTCAATCGATGAATCGTCTAATCAATCCAATGATAAACATGAATTGTTTCGTCATCTGACAATGAGAATGTAAAATATATTTGTTTTTTACATTTTTCTATGATGCTTTTTCAGTATTTTCTGTTGCGGTGCGAAAATAATAAATTTAAGATTCTAAATGGATGACGCCCTTTGCCGCTTGTTTTAGCCGCCATGTCTGATGTTCGCTGAATCTCCGGAGTTTGTGTCGTGCTATTCTTTATTGTTTACAGATAATTGTGCATTTGATTAGCAAAAAACAATGTACTAGTAGGAGATTTGATTGAGTTCAAATCTTATAACTGTGTTGTGTTGGTTCTAAGTGATCTAAATCAATATAATTTCGCGTTTGGAGAAGTGACTCTAGCATCGTATTTTTAGTTCATCCGCCATATTGGCGTTATTATTTCTTCGTAAGTCATTTTTGCTAATTATTTGGGCTTTGAAGGTATTATTTTCGTAAAGATTATGTTTATTCTAGTTCAGTTTCTAGAGGGCTTCATTTTGGTGTATAATTGAGCTATGCATGATCGAAATCTAAGCTGTAATGTTACATTTTGTTTTTGGCCTCTTTCTAAGTAAATTTCCCACAATCCCAAAGAATGAAAATGTTATTTCATTGATACGCAATGCGTAGAAGCCTATTTTAAATGTCTTGCTTATCTTAATGTTAGGATAATGTGCAAATTCATACATTCTTGTTGATGGAACATCGAAATTCCTACCACCAAAATCAGCCCACTATTCTGAGCATTTCCAATCGTGCTACCGATAAATTTTAAGGCAGGTAATTGCTACGCAACGTTACGAACACTAAATTCACCGAGAAAAACAACCAAATGTTATTGTTGTTTTCCTGATTTTAAGATACTTACAAGTTCTGCTGAACCTAGAGAATATTCTAGACCTTCCTTCATAATGTGAAAATCGTAGTGTGCATACAGTTTCATAGCTCTTTCAAGACTACCTGGTGTAGCCATTATTCTGTAACAGTAAATAAAATTGTTGATGTAAGTACTCCTTACCTCCAAGTCAAGTGCAGGTACTAAAATAGTGTTTAAAACATAAAGGAATTAAAATTGAAGAGACCTGTTAAGTACATAAACTACAATGTTATTTTTTTCTGTGTGTTCAAATTCAGTTCAATATTCTACTTGGATAGTAGAACCATGATATTTTCATTCTAATTGATTATATTTAGATTGAATACAATGATAGGATTGTGTACAGTAAAATCACTTTTCAAGCCATAAAATTAATATTTTCCTAAGGATTATCTCATCGGATCAACAATAAATTATTCATAATCATTTCTTGCTTAGCTCAGCTGATGCTGAATTTTTTGTACATAATTAGCTAGTTATTTATGTAATTTAAAAAATTGACATGCGCAACCTGGTTGTTTTGACCAGGAAACTAAGTATTTAGTCTTCCTCTCCCATTAGAAGTCTAGGTTCACTTCACCAGCAGTTTGTGATATTGATTTCAGTATCACCAAAATTTCCCTCCAAAATTATTTAAAAGATAGTCTTATAGATTTTAAATAACCCTAAAAGTATCCTTCTGCTGCTTACTGCAGACAGCAGCAGCAGGCAACGTTACGCTGAGACAATAATGATTTTTATGTATTTATATGAAATACTGTCTGTACACATTGCCTGTTATAGAAATACATTTCAACTGGTAATATCCCGGCAACATGTGGCTGCTATCTGAGTTAGCTACAGAATCACAACTTAGAGAAAATTACAAGATAAAAAAAATAGGATTGGTTATTTGGGTGCAAAACATGTCTCTAATTCAGTGCTGCGTAGTAAGCGCTGGGGATTGTGGTATCTGTATTATGGTTAATAGCTCTTATTGAGAATTCTGCTCTTAAAACACATTTCACAACTAAAGTAATTACAAAGTTGCCCATACACCTAAAAGTTATTATTATACTCAAGTATATTAATAAATGCATCATCATCATCATCGAGTCTGTCATTTGTTCATTTTTTAATCAAACTATCGGCAGGTGATATGCCTATGGAAATATGCAATATTTAATGTCTATGTCTAGCTAAGGTCTTTAGGCTCCCATGATATTAACTTTCAGCAGAAACATTATTAAACAGAGGTCCACCTTAAAAACCCCTACATATGCTCTATAATCACTTGCTTCTCCGTATCTGTCAATAATTACAAAGAATACCTTATTTGTATAATTTGTAATGAATGAGCCTGTCCATTCATATTGCAGCACACTACTTTTATAATTCCTAACAAGCTTGTCATCTTTGTTACAGATTTTGTGATAATTTTCTGCTAGCATCAGAACATCTGGTGAAGTTTCGCACATCTAATCACCTATCCTGCTGTACAGGCAAGTGACTTTTATATTTTTCTGAATGCAATTTGATAGGTATATTACTGAATTCTCAATCAGTTTGCCGGTAGTACTATTACTTTGTTACGCGTCTGCAGTGGGTACTTGTTAAATCTATGTTTGATAATAGGTGGCTATTGTTTATTTACGGGCTATTGCTCTTGTGCATCCATAAAAAAAGTTTCCGATTAAATAGACATTAGTATTACCAACTTACATGCAATAAACACTCTGCATGCCAGCCGTCAAACTTGCAGCTCCTGCTGGCTGCTTCACTCTGTTGTTGGTTGTTGAAAGCTGTGCCATAAGCACACTCAAATTCATGCAATGTAATACGATTTTAATGTGCACTGTGAAGATATATTGCTTGTAATTTTCAGGTAGGTCTTGAATAATGATGAATTGCGGATGACTCGTGCGACTTCCATCTAGGTGCAGAGGCACCAACACTGATTTATTATGATAGAATGGTTTAGTGTTTTAAGAGGATATAGCTGATGCCTCTAAGCCAGAGATTGGATGAACCTCTTGTTACGATTGAGGTAAGAGTTGGTTGTTTGAAATTGGATACTGTTTATTTTATAATCTGTACCCAATTACAGTACTCGTCACTTTGGCAGGTAGATTGCAGACTCCAGCACGATGCAGCAGGCAGTCGATCCTCTCGCGACCACCAGCACGGTAAATATTTACTCTCTTATAAACATGTATGGAATTCACTCCTTCATAATAGATACCTCTCTCATAAACCACCAATGTAAGCAAAGAAAAGTAGGTATTCAACATAATGAATAATTTCCGAATTCTTTGTTAGCCATCGGCGGAGCCCGTCAATGGCGCGCCTCCAGAGGATACACCTCGTCGACAAGGGCGAATGACGAATCAGTTATCGTTCCTCCAAAAGAATGTTATGAAGGCTGTATGGAAGCATCAGTTTGCCTGGCCTTTTCACCAGCCCGTCGATGCAAAGAAGTTAAATCTGCCTGTGAGTATTTGTCTGAATTTATACTCGTTACGTTTGGTGCCACATGAGTAGTACAGCAGAAATACGAACTCGCACCGAACGCAGGGCGAGGCGAGACGCTAACTCGTTGCCGAATTCTATCAAAATTCAGCAGTCGTTATCAAGGCGCGCGCCGCCCCACCCCGCGTTTGTCGAATAGAAACCCTACTCGACATTCTTATTCTTAATGAAATCATTGAAAAAAAACTGTATCCAAATCAGTTGCGTTATTTAGAAGAACTAAGCGCACAAACACAAACTAATTGTATATTTTGAGACAAGGGATGATATTCTGTACATAAATCAACTTGTATTTATGATACCTTTACTTTGTGAATTTCATTTTAGGACTACCATAAAATAATCAAAAAGCCTATGGACTTAGGCACTATCAAAAAGCGTCTCGAGTCCAACTATTATTATTCGGCGCAAGAATGTATACAAGACTTCAATACCATGTTTACCAACTGCTACGTCTACAACAAACCAGGCGAAGATGTGGTGGTGATGGCGCAAACACTAGAAAAATTATTCCTGAACCGGGTGAGTAAATGTATACTGTTGTTTCTGTGGCACACAAGTCATTGATGTATATTATATGTCAGACAGTGTGTTGATCAATAGACGTAGAGCGCTTCCGCCGCAATACATGTTAACGTAATCCAACAGATAGCGCAAATGGACAAGGAAGAGAAGGAGATCGAAGCGCCGTCGAAGGGGGGTAAGGCTGCCGGTACTAAGAAGCGGGCCTCGGGAGCCGTGGGCCCGACGGTGCCGGCAGCGACACCGCACAAGGTGCCGGTCAAAGCCCCGGTACCGATCCCAGCACTCGTCGGCTCCACCAATACCACTACCACACCCTCCGTCACGCCTCCCGCAACTCACACCGGTTTACCGCAGCAGGTAAATAAAACGAAAAAAATGTTTCAGAGTCGAATCCGACAGTGAGATTGAGCCAGAATTACATTATTGTGTTGGGACATGTTGTGGTGCGCAATCGTGTCGTGTCGTAGTGTTCAGAATCACCACAGCAGCTTTTAAGATCCAAAAAGTCTGTTGAAATAGAAATACAACAACAAAAATTTATAGACTCGATTTGAAACCTTTACGAGTGTTACATCTGTTTCGATCTGTTAGGTAGGTATTTCTTCTCTACGTATTATTTTGTCTCCTACAAAATAGGGCTAAGTGAGTGGGTCGATTACGCCCCCGCGCACCGAAGTTAGAATTTGCTCAAATATGATTCCGCGTACTTTTTCAAGTGCCAAAGGAACATCCACGTGTATTACACACTGTTGTGTAATAAATACCACAGCCTATAAATCATACAGTCGTTCGACGAAGGCGTCTAGACAGGACAATCGTGCGGGGTGACGGGCGAGACGCGGGAGGGCCGGTCCCGAGTTGCATACATTCAAAATGTATGCAATTCGGGACATATATGTATTTAGGTATGTTTACAAGTACATCTCGTCACGTATCGTTCAACATTACGGACGTGAATAATGGGTAGGTGTATGTACCTCACATAAGCTATCTACCTACTTACTTAAATCGTGTGCCAATTCTCATAATTTCTCAGGTGGAATGGCATCCTTTTTTGCAACACTAGATTGTGCTCACAGCATTTATATAATACCGTTTGCTTGTGACAACCCTTGCTTTCCTTTACTGTCGCGTCACTTGTCGGCGTTTACCGCGAGATCAAAGGCGTCGGACTACTGTATGATTTTAGTACTGTCGTAATACCATCTGTATGTTATTTGTTATTTATGCAAAATATGTTATCCAAATTTTTAAAAGAATGTATAAATATTGTCAGAGTGCTTCATAATAAAGTCATTTAATTGCCTACCTACTTTTATATAAAAATTTTTTTTTTTTGTTTAGGTTGCAACTCAACCATCCAGCTTCCATGTAGCACCACCGGCTACAACGCCTGTCGCCGCTATCCCCACGGTTGCGCTATCACAGACGCAACCTGCTAAGGTCGGTAATCCACACAGTACACACTATGCTGTATGCATTTAAGTACAAAAGTTCGTTACACATGTCATGGGTCAATATGTCAATATAGCAATTACTTATGTCTCAACTACTATAGAAGTATAGATGGAAAGCGTCTATACGATGGGGAAAGAACCATTTAGATTTTTTTTATAAATTTATTGTTAGAAAATGCACAACAGAATCGCTGCTGTTAATAGATCTTTTGAGGTCTACTAAAATTATCAAATTAAGTTTAGGTGGGCCCTAGACTGTAAATTATATCGTACAAAATCATGAATTACGCAATATTTTTCATGACTATCATGAAGATTGCGCAATGATTTAACGGAAGTTTGCTCAAGTTTAATTTGTATTGAACTGTGTAGGGTTATTATTTTCACGTTGCATTGTCTTGCTCACGCGTAAACGGTTCTGAGCCGTCAATGTAATTGATCATTTGAGTGCAAGGGGTGATTCAATCTTATTGTGCCATAAATATATTGGGCGATAAGTTCGCCCAATATACTAGGTGGGCCCTATCTAGTCTCCTTAGTCTAGAAGATACACAGCAGAATCGCTTTGTGGTATGAATAAAAGTGTGACGTAATTTTATTAACAGCCCCTCTTTCTCGTTCGATCCCTATTGACGTCGATCGTCACCTTCTGTAAGCCTACGTTCAGTGGCTTCAGTGCGAAAAACACCTTACTACAAATTTTGCGTAGCATATATGAAAATGGAGCAGCGCCCCTAGATGAAAGTTTGTAAAACTGACATTTCCATACAAAAATATAGTTAATATTCTGACAAGCGTTTTCAAATTGCGCGTCTACGAGATCTTGGTACTTGCTCACATCTGTTTGCGCGTTGACGCACGCTTTGATAAATAGTTATTAAAGCGCTCGTCTACGCGCGCTCCGTAACGTCCGTTTGCTGTTTAGATGAGCGCGCTTCCATCACGATTGCACGTATCTAGCTTCACTTGTATGTAACTAACAATCTCGAGCACTCGCATTGCGCGTTGACGTGCGTTAACGGGCGTTACAAAAACTAGGGCTAATAACATAAAGATATATTTTGTCATAGGTTAAAAAGGGTGTGAAAAGAAAAGCGGACACGACCACGCCGATGGGCAGCTCATTTGAAGGCGGTTATACTACGCCTACTATAGAGCAGCAAGGAGGGCCTAAACCTGCCAAGATATCGACAAGGAGAGAAAGTGGACGTCAGAAAAAGGTAAGTATATCCATTGATTTGTAGAATAAAGTAATGATCGCGATCTTACAATTTATTTATAATCTTGTATGTAATTTGCATAATTAGCAGGAAAATCTGCAATCGTAAATTTTTCATCCACAGACTAGTAGAACGGGAGATGATGGATTCAAAATGGGTGGAATGTCTCCAAGTGTGGCCGCTGGTGCATCACATCACTCCACGTTGACTCCGCAGCTTGCAAAGGGCAAAGAGAAACTATCTGATGCTTTAAAGAGCTGTAATGAAATCTTGAAAGAGCTCTTTTCAAAGAAACATTCGGTAAGTCTTTATGTCAATCGGAAGCTAGTCAGTTATAATTTAACTTCAATTATAACTGACTAGCTTCCGCCCGCGGCTTCGCTGGCGTGGTAACGGGATAAAAAGTAGCCTATGTGTTAATCCAGGTCACGAACTATGTATATTCGAAGTTTCATCCAAATCAGTTTAGTAGTTTTTGCGTGAAAGAGTAACAAACATTCATCTATACATCCAAACATATTCACAAACTTTCACGTTTATAATATTGGTAGGATAGGATAGGATATTTTGAATAATTACAACATATTTATTTTAAAATAACACATTTTCTCAAGTCATAACTAACCTTATTTGCCCGTTAGTTTGCTGAATATAACAACACCTTCACAAAGGTAGTTAAGCTGACCATCATTTCACTAAGCTAAAGTAACATTGTTTCTGGAATACTCTTCTAATACTTGGAATTTCCTTTGTCAGGGTTATGCCTGGCCATTTTACAAACCCGTGGATGCCGAACTCCTTGGACTCCATGATTACTTTGATATTATTAAAAAGCCGATGGATCTCGGCACCGTTAAACAAAAAATGGATAATCGCGCGTACAAAACGGCCACTGAGTTTGCGGCTGATGTGCGCCTAATATTTACAAACTGCTACAAGTATAACCCCCCGGATCATGATGTTGTTGCGATGGCTCGCAAATTACAAGATGTATTTGAAATGAGGTAAGTTATTTTGAATGTCTTGGATTCCACAATACTTGTAAAATCATTGCCATTCGACGTCACGCAAACAATATAACTTTTAAGGTAGAAAATTTACGGTTTCATTTGATTTAGGTATGCCAAGATTCCCGATGAACCTGTTCATGTTGGCGTTCCACACATAGACAAAGGAAGCTCCTCATCAGGTTCAGAATCCGGCTCCGAGTCGGAATCAGAATCTGATGGTTCAGATGAAGAACGGAATAACAAAGTTAAACTGCTTGAGAAAGAATTGCACGCTTTGCAAGAGAAAATGAGAAAGCTAGTGGAGGAGTCTAATACAAAAAAGAAAGCTAAAAAGAAGACCAAGGACAAATCTTCTAAAAAGCCTAACGCTGTACCCAACGCGGTACCGAAAGCCAATACTATCGCTGCGTATGCGGCAAAGGCTAATACTATAGCGGAATCGTTGGGTAAATTGAGTAAGTTACTATTTTTTTTAAAGTTTAAACTATTGTCAGAGCTTGAATAATAAATAAATTAAATAATGCGGGACGTAATCACACAGCATGATGTAGCCCCAAACTAAACAGAGCTTGTATTATGTGAACCACATGATTGATATACTAAATATATATATTTTTTTTCTAAATACATACATATCGTACATAGAAAACACCCAGACCCGAGACAAATATCTGTAGAAAATGCAAACACTTTTCCGTCAGCGGGAATCGAACCCGCAACCTTCTGCGTCTCAGGTGGACCGTCGCCCACTGCGCCACAGAGGCCGTCAATATAGAATTTCTTTTCTTTTCCGTGGGAGTAGTCAGGCAAGCCCAAACAATACATGCCCACTTTTTGCTTTTGCAAGCAGGTAGCATTACACGCGACAGATTGCAAGTCCATTGCCGCTCATTTGGAACACTTAAACTGCCACATGCCTAATATTTATTTGGCTTAAATGGAATACTAACCTAGCTTATGTTGTACTTATTGTCCTCTGTTTCTAAAGTACATTATTTATCTCAGCGGCTGCAACAGCAGCTCGAGGTAATAAGACTGGCAGCAAGCGTGGCGCTAACGCGGCTGGGAGCGCGGCCGCCGGCGCCGGGCCCGGGGCCAAAGCTGCCGCGCGAGGCACGGCTGCCAGCAAGAAGAAGAATTCCACAGCAGCCACGGTGGCGCCCGTACCCCATCCAGCCCCGCAGAATGACACTGACGATGAAGACATCGCAAAGCCAATGTCGTATGACGAGAAACGACAGCTCTCGCTTGACATCAATAAGCTGCCAGGTAAAATGCAACATAAAACAGTAAACAAGGTCCAAGAACTGGTGTCGAACGACGAGTAGGTAACATAGCATACCTAACATTTGTATTTTTTTTTTCAAAACAGGTGATAAACTTGGCAAAGTGGTGCACATTATACAGAGCAGGGAACCCTCACTGCGAGATTCAAACCCAGATGAAATAGAGATAGATTTTGAAACGCTGAAACCATCGACTCTTCGGGAGCTGGAGAACTATGTCGCGTCCTGCCTTCGGAAAAAGACACGTAAGCCTCATTGTGAGTGATGCCGACATTATAACCCTTTTCCTTTCTATCCTACTATGCTATTTCCTGAATTATCATTATTTTACATCTTCTAAACCTATCCTAATCCCATCCTCGCCCATAAAATAATGTTGGTAGTTAGTTTTATAGTTTAATTTGCTGTGAAGGTACTCACATGTAATATTTTTTTGTGTAGATCGCAAAGTATCTGGAAAGTCCAAAGATGAACAAATGGCGGAAAAAAAGCAGGAACTTGAGAAGAGACTTCAAGATGTATCTGGGCAACTAGGAGCAAATAAAAAACAGCAACAGAAAAAAGGTGAATAGCTATGTTTCTTTCGGAATAGGCGGTAGCGGCAGAGGATGCATTGTATTGTAGTATGACATTGACTCTCGACTCATTGACTGACATGGCTACCTTAGCTTCCTTGCATTCGTTTGATGTTCGATGGACGTTCTTTGCTGTGGCCGGTCTACCAGCATTTTTGTTTGTGTATTTGACTAATACTATTATTTGTAAAAGGCTGTTGTTGTTGAATCGCGGCAACTCTGAATTCATATCGAGAGCCGTTTTTTGATGAGTAACCGTTGATATGCTGTTTTTAATGTGAGAGGAATAGAGACATCAACTAAATTTGTTAAATTATTATTTTTCGTTTATGCAATAATTCTGACTAATGTATAGTACATAGAAAACTCATCTTGCATATTGTACTGACTCCTATCTCCACAATGTAATGCATACATTTCTATAGAGAAGACCAGACCAGATAACTCTGATTGAGGCGCGCGAAGCCGCGCGAGCTCGAGCACGTCTACACTACTCACAACGTATCTTTTTTCCTCTAAAGTTGGCTGCAAACAGAGACATAGTTCCTATTTCTGGGTCGGATTTTACAAGGATTGGTCGAATCGTTTGCTGAGCCTAACTTCAGAGGACAAATATTCGTTGTAACGATAGTACGCGAATCGAAGCATTAGTCGGGTCGACTGACGACTGCTGGTCCCTTACATACGCGTGAATGCGCGCATATCCTAAAGAATTTTTCGCTTCGATTCGTTTTGACTCTGCGTCAGTTTACCTTGACCCGCGCGATAAATGAAAGTAATTTAGTAGCATTAACATGAGTATATAATTGTCCTGTTCAGAAGGCGTGAAGGACGCGCTGGGCGGCGGTATGTCGTCTTCCTCCAGTTCATCAGACTCGTCCAACTCCTCCTCCAGCACAGATACCAGTTCCTCGGACTCCAGCGACAGCGAAGCAGGTTAGACATCCATCACATCCAATACAATACCAACCAAACAACAAAAAAACTCTCATTCAACCATCAAATACAAAAAAGTCTTACCACTCTTGGTAAATGTAAATTATCTATTTTAGTCCTAGATTTTAATCCTTGCATTTAAATTAAGACGAATATTATTACACATTGTAAGAATACTTTCAAGCTTTGATTATACATAAACATATGAAGTAGACTTAGGTTTATTAGATTTTTTTCAGCAGATTTATGTAAACAATTTTTTTTACCTTTGCCAGTATTTTTTAAAAGTTCCATTTGCGTTCGTTTCAATCTGATTTTTATTATAGTTTACCATCAATTAATCTAGTCTGAAATTGATATCAGTGAAAGAATGACTGACAAACGTGTGATCTACGAAATGTGAGATGTTGAGACCGCATGAGGCATCTGGAAGGTATAATATAATATTGTAATGTTTCTGTATCTAGTTGTTAACCTAGCTTTCTGGAGGTACCATAAGTACCCCTCGTCATTTCTCGTTCGCGAGTTATTATTCTATTAGCGTTTTTATTTATTGACTCCTGTACATATTTTACTGTATCTCAAAATGGTTTTATTTTGGGGGTTTTAATTTTGTATTTTAGATTAAATTCTTGGACAGCTGAGTGTAGATCCGTATGTGTGTTTTGCATGAAAGATATTGTTCGGATTTGAAACAATTTTAAAGACATTAACTAAAATCAGGTGATTATTTTAATTAACGAAGAGAAGCATTTTATCATGCTTCTATATAAATAGTAAATTGTGGATTAATTATCCAAGTTTTGCTAGCAAGCGTGAATGGAAAGATGTACAAAAAAAAGGTTGCATCATAATATATTTTGTGGTGCTGTTTACAAAATAATTTTGTTTAAAATCTCATACACTATATGAAAGAAAGTGAAACATTGCAATTGTTCTAATAGCAGACAGTTCTACAGATGACTGCTGTTTGCCAGCAATGCGTGAATGCTGTGAGAGAAATGTTTGATTATGTTTTTATTCTGTGATATTGGAGAGGGATACCACCTTAAGTTTTGATTCAGTTTTGGCAATTCGGGATAAAATTTGTGGCTCGTCGTAAGAAATGTTGGTAAAGGCACAAAGGTTAGTGAGGAGGAGAAGCCAGCTTTGGTTTTAATTTATTAGATATCACTGTGCCGGTAAGACGAACAATTGATTTGGTTTGCTTCTATGAACCAATAGGATATACCTTTTCACATAACCTAATATTTAACATGTCCTCAAGTGCGGTATTGTTTCATTTGCATCCATAAAACTTCAGTCTTTATTAAAATTATTGGAAAACTCAGATCTCACGGTACTAATTGCTTACGAGTGTGAAATTGTAACAAATGAAAGTACTGACTAAGCTCGGTCTTGGATAGAGAGCGCTCGCTAGCGGCTAGAGTAGTCCCGGCTCCGGGTCCCGCAGGATTAGCTGCTGAAGCCGCGCCGGCAGACCACTCACCAGCCTCTATTGCAAACAATTGTGTAAGGACGGATACCACATTAGCAAAGTGTAGCAAGCAAAATTAATCCCCCCCTTGTTGGACCGGACTCTCATCTCACAACTAGGGTATAATTTGTGACATGTTTTTATTAATTTTCTTTGAAAAGGTATGTTTTATTGGTTTTATGCTTTATTGATGAATACACATTGATGCTTGCTCTCGAAGATTAATGTGACGTGTAATCAAAATTCTCTTTAACCTGTTGTTATTACTGCCGAAATTACCTAAGCTGGCCTCCTTCCTTCACAAATTGTTTGCAAACCTAATAATTTATTGCAGATTTTATTATGTCGTTCATTATCATGAATCAATTAAATTATTAAAGCTGGAACTACACTTCATACCCTTGGGTATTTTAGTCCTTTGAAAAGCAATCCTTCATTGAATAAAGAAAACGTGTGCTTAGAATTGAGCTTAGAAGTCAACATACATATTGTTCTATTGATAAATATAATGTAAAATAATAAAATTATTAAAGTGTCACATGTTCTTATTCAATGACTGAATTGTTTCTGGACCACAAGATAAAAAAATGTCATAATAATTTTAGCAAATGGCTATAAGTAATGATCGCTTTTAAGTGTTATCTTAAATTTTACAGATACAATAACGATTTTTAAAAAACTGTGCAATGAAAATGGCACTCAATTTTACCCAGATCTAGGCTACAACTACTTGCACTTCTAAAATATTTGTCCTTTTTTATTATTATTTTTTATACAACTACTAAAAACTTGTGAGAAAATTGCATTTGATTTGTTGAAAAAAATGATGTAGCCGGACTCTTAGTCGCTAAGCATGTGCCATAATACCAGGCAATGGTGCTAGCTCGAGCTCCGCTGGCTCTATTATTGGCTTGCTTTTTTTACATTATTTTTTATTATTCGTTTTCATGTTTAAAAATACCTACAATGCAGACAAAAGCATTCAAGTTTTTTAATCGTGTGTAAAGTTTTCTTTTATATATAAACTAGTTGCTATTTTCTTTTTATCAAAGAGATAGAAACATTTTGTTTATACTTAATAACTTCATTTCAGAGACAAATGTCCGTTTTAATTTGTACATTAATTTAAATTAGTTGATTTATTATGTTTTTAAATTTATATTGTAAAACAAGAAAATGTATATTTAATTTATTGTTAAAATTAATACCTACTGGTATTTTAGAAGACTTCAACAAATTGCTAGATTTAGCAAACTACTTTATAAAAAAGTTTGGAAAATGAAATTTGTATTGTTAACTGCCATTTTGTTTTGTTGTTAAATACATCACAAAATGTTGACTGCATCATTCATATGTTGAGTGTTTTGGCGTAATCTGTAATGTTATATTATATGTGTGGAGATACTTTCTAATTGAAAAAAATAATTTCAGGGGGCTCCTCTGTTACCTATAGTGAATCCACAAAATTGGTAATTTCCTATGCAAGTCATTCTGGGTAATTCTGTTATAAAAGACTGTTGCTTTGTTTCAACATTATGGATTATGTTGTAAAGTACAATTCGCGGATTGCTTAGAGATTTTATATAATTATAATATATCACATTAATAAGTTAGTTCGTAAATAATATATTTTATATTAACTTCTTTGCTTGCCTTACTGGCCCAAGAAGAAAAGAACAAACTTGAATGTATACTTTAGTATAACTTTGCCTAAAAAGCAATCGAAATTGTCGTTGTTTTTTTTTTTATTTTGATCAGATTCATGTATTGTAAAGATAAGCGGGTCTGTAGGCAGCACATAAATATTTTTATTTACTAGTCCGTCCGAATCTGTATAACCCTTTCTTTTTGACTTGTAACAAATCCTCTTCACCATAATTTCGAAATAATAAGTTGCATACGGTTCCGCTGTCTATACGTGGTATGATCGCACTCGATTTTAATAAAATTTGTGGTGCAATTAGTTGTAATACAAACACACATTAGCAGCGCAACGTTTAGTTAAAATATTCATGTAGAAAGTTGCAAGCGTGTTTGGAAAAATACGCTGTGTGTGTCACGTTTAAGATGATTTAATCAACTCATGACTTAAATTGATTTAGATGATAAGAACGAGTGAAAGTTAAACATTGTATATATTTCAATATATGTATAACGATTTAAGTAAATCTTTTAAGTAATTTATTTTGTATTTTATTTAGTGACCCTGAGATCTGAGTAAGAACACCAAAGCAACTATTTTAAACGATTCGCACTTGAGGTAAGAAACTGGTGTTATAAAATATATCTAAAGTATTAAAAACATCTGTGCAAAACAACTAAACGTAGGATACATCAATGTACTTTTAAATATTAATTGCGCGTTCGTTCTTTCGGAGCGCATTAATATCACGAGAAATATTAATTCTTTACAGGCACCGCGTCAGGAAGAACTCCGAAAAAGAAAACGAAGAAGATTCAACAACCGCCGCCAAATGTAACTATCTATTATTGAATTATTTGTTTTTGGATCAATAGACTTTTCTTACTGAGGGTATGTACTATATTCGCAGAAGATCATACAACCGGTGGTACCACCGAATGTACCGGCGGCGCCCGCGCCTGCCCCCGCGGCGGTGGAGCCGGCGCCGGCGCCCGAGGTGAAGCCGACCGTGACGGTCCCTCCGCCCGAGCCCACGCCGCCCCCCGCCCCGCCGCCGCAGCCTGAGGTCAAGGAGCCCTCCCCGCCTCCCGCAGCGCCGCTGCCCACTCCCGTCCCCGTTCCGTTGACCCAACCCACTAACAATGGAAATAACCTCCCTGACTCCTCGAACGCGCCAATGCGCGAAATTGAAGAACAAAAGCCGCTGCCCTTAAAATTAGAACCTCGCAATGGCCTCGAAAAGCTCGACACATCGCACTATATAGACCCCATCGAGCGTTCGCTGGCCAGTCTCGAACGCAGCCTCAATGCAGAGGTCCCGATTGACGATAATGTCGGAGCTTCTGAATCATCTCTGCGTCTTGAAGAAGAGTTCTCCCTACCTAAGCCGCCAATGATGCCCGACGTAGCTCATCAGACACTTATGGCGCAGCTCGGCGGCCTCGCTGAAATAACTCGTCTCCCTGACCAGATCAAAACAGAAATGTACCTTCCTCCTCATAATGGTTATGGGGAACAGAATAGTAAGCATGAACGCGAAATGCTCAGGCCTGATATGATACCTAACATACCTGGCTTAACAAACATCCAGCCGGTGTCGTCCATTTTCGACCCGGTGCCATCGATTCCGCACTCAGTCATTGCACAGTCGCATCATAACATGCCTAGTGCACCTTGTATGATAACACCGGCTATTAAAAAAGAGGAAAACAAACCTTTACTGACTCCTAAGCCGATCGAGGATCTCATGGGCGTGTCCAACATGCAACAAAACAACATGTCAGAAAGAGCTAAATATGAAATGGAAAAGAAACTGTCGGAGGAGACTAAGTCAAATTTTGCTGCAGCTTTTAAACTGAAACAAGAACAGAATTTGAAAAATGCTAGCTCATGGTCATCGTTAGCTCAAGCTGGAAGTCCGCAGAGCATCCCCAATGTGGTTCCTAGTACCGCCCAGGTTAAACAAAAACCCGTGATGGATAGCTTTCAGGTAAGTAAACACACATTTTAAGCATCACTTATAAAATACGAACTCCTAGCAAATGTTTTCTAAAATGTGTTTGTTTTATTCAGGCTTTCAAAAAACAAGCTAGAGAGAAGATTGATCGCCAAAGGGCACTCATAGAACAACAGGAGCTTAGAAAGAAAGAGCAACAGGAAAGAGAGAGACAAAGACAACAGGAGACAGAAAGGCGACATCCGGATGAAGAAAAGATGAGGTAATTTTGTACTTTGTACCTTCTTATTGTGTATCCATTGAATGTGTGTGTGTGAAATAATTCTTAGTAGCAGGCCGCCCATTAATTTTCTGATGTGGTTCATATTTTCGATCCTTTGTTGGGGCCATTTTGACGGAGCCAAACACAAATGAAGTCTGTGCCGAGAGGATAAAACCGGGATTTTTGATGATTGATATTTAGGCGGTCATCAAAATGGTGATGGAGCCTGCGGTGTCCGCGTGGGCGCAACAAGCCTATTACTTTGTGTTGAAGTATACTTATGTGCCGTTTTGTGGAAATAAACTATGAATACACTATATGATCAACTGATCATGCACGGAGTAAACACGGTATTGTAAAAATCGTGACTAATGCGAGAAACTGCGAGTTAGTTTATATGTTAGAATTGTATAAAGCAACGACTATCCAGTTGAGGGATATCGGACAAGCTGTAAATGGCGAATGCCACAGCCGAACTGTGTGCGTTGGCGGGCCACTTTTCGCGTGCCTGCGTTTGGGCGGCTTTGTTCTATACAATACGGGCTCGCTCGTCTTGGATAAGATGGTGACAGCTGTCGTAATTTTTCCCTCACTGCAGACCAGGTTACCGCCACTAATACCCTACGGCGCGGCGCCTATTAATGTTTGTCGTAGCGCGGCCGATGTATTTGGTGCTGTGATAATTAAATAATTAAATCCTCAGGGCTTCTCACTGTAAACTGATCCAAATCAGGCAGAGCCTGTACAATGAGTACCAGAGACTGTTAAGTATAGATACATATTCTTTGAGTGCTGAATAACACAAGTGTCTACACCTCCTTCACCTCACACCATGACGCTCCGCGCCATGCCCGAGGCCAGCAGTCAGCGTGCAAATGTTTTATACATAGCCGGACATACAATTGACGTAATGTTGGTACAAGTAGCGGCACGAAACTCTAGCACTGGCCGTTATTGCGCAGAAGTCAAAAGTAAGGTGTCATATGGGAGCTAGAGGCGAGAGAGAGCGAGAGACCCATGCGCAGAAGTTTCGTTCACCGCTAGACTTAGGTGCCGCTAGCTATAATGGTATATTATCATAGGGTCGGACAAGGCGTGCGTAAGGTGGAAGCCGAAGTGGCGTCTCCGAGTGTGTCGCCGGTAGCGCGCGCATCGCCGCCAGCCGCCGTCGCCGCCGCTGCCGCGCCCGACAAGCCTGCCGCCTCCGAGCGCGAACGTTTGCGCCAACGCGAGCAGGAGAGACGTCGGCGCGAAGCTGTAAGTGCACTATCTAAACCTACTACACGTACTATCAGCTACAAGTCTACCTTACCATCATAAGTGTGCATTTTCTGTGCAGGACTAGCTGCTAGCCTCGCCTTGTCAAATTTTAAACACTAGTAAACGTAAACTAGAGGCTTATACTTAAATTCGAAGAGTCATAAAAACGAAGGGCTTTTTCAATTCTCTTTTGGTATCTCCGATTGGTCAAAATAAGTGGACAAAGAAAAGGGCGGAGTCAGCTAGCTAAACTGCTTGCAAGCGAAACTGTTAAAATTTGTAAGGTAGACTTGTCTCTGATAGCACATCATTTCTCGAGCCCTGAACACGAAAAATTATGTTACAGATAGTTTTTTTTTTAAATAGCATCTAACCAAACACTAGGTACAATAGTCACAAAGAAGTATCTATGTATCTCTTAGTTGGCTGCACGTAGCGACGTAGCTCCTATGTTTGGACCGGATTTTACTAGGATTGGTTGAATCGTTAGTATCATAAATAAATAAATAAATAATGCTGAACTATCACACAGCATCATGTAGCCCCAAGCTAAGCAGAGCTTGTGTTATGGGAACCACATGATTGATATATATATTTTTTTTTATTTATTTAAATTTTACATTGCCATTACAGTATGGAACCAAGGCGACAATGGAAATCCCTAATAATTAATTGATAATTACATAATATACTTTTTTTTGTAAATACATACATATCATACATAGAAAACACCCAGACCCGGGACAAATATCTGCAGAACATGCAAACATTTGTCCCGCGGCGGGAATCGAACCCGCAACCTTCTGCGTCACAGGCGGACCTTCGCCCACTGCGCCAGAGGTTGTCATATCATAGACCCGTTGTGTGTTGTAATTACCTCTCAATACGGCAGAACACTGATTCAAATAGATTTTTATTGTTAGCGCTTTGCTAGAGCCCTGAATGCAGTAGAACATTGATATGAATAGATTTTTGATGTGTAACATCTAATGCAACGGGTTTGACCGGCGCTGTTGGTGTGGAGACGCGTTTTTATGAAATGTGAATGGGTCGACACACGCGCTCGCGTGAAATAGTTTCGATGTTTCACATCTGTCACGCCTGCGTCTTCCGGCGCAATTTTTTTTTTAAATTGTTGTATGTACGTACCACTGTATCTTTGCCAAGTGTACATAAATATAATTAATATTTCAGATGGCTGGACAAATAGACATGAACTTACAAAGTGATTTGATGGCTGCATTTGAAGAATCACTGTAATGCCACGTCTAGGACTCATTGTTAAATGTAAATAGGTATATAAATATTATTTTTACGTCAATGCAATCAATGTGTGGTGATAATGTGACACGGAAGTGATTTTGTGCGTGAGGTGGTTGACTAACTAACATAGATAAGTGCTGTGAATAGTTATACTTCTCTTAAATTAAACTGTTGTACCATCTATTATTGTTTCGTGATCGCGTATTATGAGCCTTTCGAGGGTTGCATTTTAATTAATGTTGTATGTATTATAAGTTTGTACGTAAGTTTTTAAAGTAAACAACTCTCTTTACATTTGTAAGTCTATATTTATATTGTTACGTTCAAAGGTGTCTCCAACCTTCCGTAATTGTTTTAGTATGTTACGTACTAATGACTTAGTATAGAAGTAATTAAATTGGACAAAAAAAACTAAAATGTTTTATGTATTAAAAATATTGATAAATAGGCAATCAATTTAACCATGGAATCTATACTTGGTCTTCCGCGTGTTTTCTCATTGCATGGCTGTCCTTTTAACAATAATTAGTGAACACCTTCAAGCCGCTTATTTGATTTGTTCCAAGAGAGTTATTGCCATATTATAAATCCCGCTTGTAAATCTACGTGCAATGGGTGAGGGCGTGGTATTTATTAGCGAATGAAATTATTGTAACGTATCGTTTTCGACAAAATGTTACTGATTGTTAGTAGATTTTTTATCAGTCTGTCATTTGAAAACAGATCAAATGTCATACATTTGATTTGAAATATATTTATTTAACATGGAAATGTCGTCTTTTTGTGTTTGTAGATAGCTCCAGTGATAAATATGTAGCGATAAAATTCTATATTACTTTGTGTATGTACTCATAAAAAATATAGTTCAACTACCAATTGAAATAACTGTATAAATGATACACAAAGCCTTTGTACGTATAATAATAAGATTTTTAATTTCAGTCATTTACTCAAACTCGAAATCAAATGTAGATATGAAGTAAAATATATTGACATTCCATAATTACACTGTTGTTTATATTTTACTTATTTTTATCTTGTCAATTTTTATTTCTGTCCTGAAGGTTAGTAGATAGGCAAGAGTAGCAGGTATACAAACGCCGTGTGGATTATTTTTAATCTTATGTAATGGACAAAATTGCACTACCTGCTAGAGAAATTTAGTTTTTATTTTATTTTAAAATAAGGCAAAAGTGGTCGAACCCATCATATGATGTTACACATCATATCGAAGTGTTGAAGATGGTCTCTATGAAGCAGGCACTATGAGTGTCCAACCAATTACCGGACCAGCAGTCTTAACCCATCCAACTGCGCAAGGTAAGACAGGGAGATGACCAAAAATCTAAATCTATTCAGAATATTGGCAGATATGTTGCTTCCTATCTGATTATTGGTGATGTTTTACTGGCGCGTGGTAGAGTCGCTGGAGGAGTTGCAGCAGATGCCTCATGTTATGATGCTCGATGTTGCGGCCTCGTTATCAGCCTCGCGAAGGTAGGTATAGATCTCTGAATGAATTTGGATAAGTCATGGTCAATGACCAAATTGATCCGAAAGCTGTCGTTAATTGCACCTTCCTAAAGTTGTCGGAGTACGTATAGAACGGAGAGATACAGAACCGAAACCACAGAAAAGCTAGTCCTCAAAGTACGGTACGGCTACTTCAGTGTAGTACGATTTGCGTTGCACATCACGGAAACGTTCAATCGTTTTCAGTTACTTTGAATGTATTTTTATATGGAAATTACTGAATTGGACTCAAAAAATTTACTGATAAAACGACATTGGTTATGTAATGTTTTTCACTCAACAGTCAGGTAAGTAATTGTTTGAAGAAAGTAACCTTAAAATTTAGCTTTAAAACGAAAACCATTTTCGTAATAATGCATCTCTTACTAGGGGTACAAGTTCATCAAAGTCGCTCAGCGAGCAAAGAGGAGTCTCTCTGAAGGATAGAATCCGCAACGAGACTATCCGACAGATAAATATTATCTCAAGAAAGAGTAAGCAAGCTGAAAAAGCAGTGGGTTGGTCATATCTGCCAAAGAACTGTGGCTTGAGTGCGAAAAACAAATTTACTGGCACGTGCAATGGAGCAGCGCCCCTAGCGGAAAGTTTGTAAAACTGACATTTCCATTTTCAAAAATATAGTTAACGCAAACTTTGTAGTGTTAAAGTATGTTTTTCGCACCAAGCGACTGAAAAACGGGGCCTGTAGCAAAATTCTATCAAAAAAAATTCAAATTCTATCTTGGTTTTCTTTAGGTTTATGGTATTAATAAAACAGAACTAACGAGCTGCACTAATTCGTCGCTTAGGCTCTGTCCTCGTAATTATCTGTGCTTACGACTAGCAATAATTGAAGACTTTCAAAATATATTTTGTGCTGTCTGAATATTCAAAAAATGCCAGTATATTTTCAAGCTTCTATCTAAATTGATAATGAAAGCATTTTAGTGTGCGGGGTCCGTAGATTTTACTACTCTTGCTAAGAGTAGTGACGATCTGCGGTAGGCTGGTAGAAGCGAGATGCGTCTTATAAAGTGGTCGAGGTCGTTATGTCGGGACACGGGAGGAGGCGTTGGCTGCCTCACAAGCCTACTACATTCCATTCGCACCTCTGCTTTTCTGCTAGCGCACTCGTTCAGGGTAGGTAGGTTCTTACCGGATCCTTTATTCTCGTAGACCTTTTCCTTTTAGTGACATCTCTCCATTAGGTAGGATCGGATGCAGTAGCATCATGGATCGTGCTGTGTCAGAGCTAGTCCGGGGCGATTTACAAACGAATCGATCCTCAGACAGTTAGTACCATAGAAAAAGAAAACGGACTATTGAAGTCTGAGGTTGATTTGCCCTTCTGTGGTCAGTATATGCTTAGGTTGTTGATTTCTACAACAAAAGAAGTGTTATCTTCAAAGGGTGCCAAAGGGGTCAAAGGGTATTTTTCAAAAAGGAGGAGGTTCTCAATTCGACTGTATGCTGCTTTTTTATATTACTTTTTTGTATGTATGTTCCGCGATAACTCCGCCAATAATTAATCGATTTGGATGATTCTTTTTTTGTTTAGTAGATAACAGATAATATTTAATATACACTCGAGAGCAATGAATCCGGGTCACTCAAAGAATCCAAAAAATCTCGGAAAGTAAGAATGCTAGGTTAATGCAATAAATTGTATTTAATAGACAATTTAATACTCCTTAAATGAAAGTTAAAAAAATATGAGTCACCATACATTTTATTTACACAAAATTACATAAAGAAAAAAAACTGCTGATCTCTCCTTAAAACAAAAATAGGAAACATGAAATTTTTGAACTTTATGACGATTTTCTTGAATTTCAATACTTCGTATTACCTCCTCGTGCTTCCATTACTGCGTTTACGCGGTTTGGCATGCTGTACACCAAGTTCCTTATACGATTTTGGGGAATATTCTCCCATTCCTCTGTGAGAGCAATTTTGAGCTCAGGAAGCGTGATTGGGGGAGGGTTTCGTTGTTTTACGCATCTCCCTAGCTCGTCCCAAGCATGCTCGATCGGGTTGATATCCGGGCTGCGCGCTGGCCACTCCATACAAGTAATGTTCATCTCTTGAAGGTAGTCATTCACAATCCTACCTGTATGAGGTCGGGCATTGTCATGCATAAATATAGCATCCTCACCCAAATTGACCATAAATGGACCAACGTGTTCGTTGAGGATTTCTTCCACATATCTTACGCTAGTTAAAGAGCCGTTTTCTATGATCACCAGCTCTGTGCGACTTTCAGAGGAAATTCCGGCCCACACAAGTACAGACCCACCACCGTAGGCTACTTTTTCTTCGATGCATGCTTGCTTGAATCTTTCCCCTGGTCTTCTATACACTCTGTGTCTTCCATCGTGCTTGTAGAGCATAAATTTTGATTCGTCGGAGAACATAACTTTCGACCAATCTTCAATACTCCAATTTACGTGGTTCTGGGCATATCTTAGTCTTGAAATACGATGGCCACGCTCCAGTTTAGGGCCGTTTGCAGGTCTAAGGGGTTTTAAGTTAGATTCAGCAAGCCGACGTCTTACTGTCCATGCACTTGGGTTACTTCCTCCGAGGCGTCGAAACTGATTTGTGAGTTCAGTTCCTGTGAGAAAGTGATTTCGAAGCATGGTGTTCACCAAGTATCGGTCTTCTCGTGCTGTGGTACACCTAGTTCTGCCCGTTCCTGGTCTGCGTAGGTTAGAACCAGTTTCTTCGTAACGTCGGAGAACTCTTTGTACTGTTGACAGCGACACACCGACAGTCCTGGCTGTATCGCGCTGACTCCGGCCGGTTTCCACCAATGTAAGTATTCTGGTGCATTCTTCAAGTGTAAGCGACATGATTTCAGCTTGAATAATGAATATTGAACACTATCAACCTGGTTTATGTACCAACATAAATGACAGATTACAAACAAAAGCAAAAACAAATCCTGTAATTTCGTAGTTCCATCTTCGACAGTGTTCCCTTTTCAAATTTGATTTTTTTATGATATAACTTTACAATAACTAAGAAGTTTTAATACTTTCATTTAAGGAGTATTAAATTGTCTATTAAATACAATTTATTGCATTAACCTAGCATTCTTACTTTCCGAGATTTTTTGGATTCTTTGAGTGACCCGGATTCATTGCTCTCGAGGGTATATAAAATTTATTCCTCAGGGATTGAAACTTTTCCTGCAAACCTCACAAATCCTCATCCTCACTAGTAATTTGTGCGGGTAGGTACCGTAGGTTCTTATCTCATCATTATCATCATCATCAGCCTATAGCAGTCCACTGCAGGACATATACTTTCCCTAATGAGCGCCATTGCGCATAAAACCTTTCTTACTGCTCTAAAAAGCGAAAAATAAACTTAATAAGGTATTTAATTCAAAGCAGAAAATAAAATATTATGTGCTAGGTCCTCATCAGTTTCAAGTCGGTACTAAGCCGATAGATAGGTTTGATACTTCCGCTCCTGCCATCAGATCACCCAACGCGTGTGTAAATGCGTGAGCGTAGAGGGCGGGGACATCTACCTACGTAGGTACTGCACCAACTTCATACACAGGTGGTCCCATATAAATTTTATTCCTGAGGGATTGGTATCTTTCCCCCAAAACTCAAAAAAGGAGTGAACGAAGGCCCGGAGCGCAGTATTTATCAAAAAAAAAAAATAAGCATGTGATTCCTCGCACATTGTCATTTATTCCGGAGAAAGATAAAAATCAAATTACCTACCAACTAAACTATGTTGCTTTTAAAATAACTAGAGTGCATCGTTAGCGAGATGCAGAATACGTCAATATTTAGCAACTCTTTATAAAACTAATTCACCAGCAATTTACTACAATATTTTCGACCGTTACGTGCTCAGACCCGATCACAGACTACTAGGATGCTAACGACCCGATGCTCGCTGAATTTTCTGTCATGGACTGATGATGACGGCGACATAGAGATGAGACATGTTGAAAATTTTACAAACGTTGCGGTACATCAAAATGGGGGACACAATTCATAAATGCGGATCCGCAATAAACCGGCAGTATTACGCACGCGGTATCGGTATATTTTTGTCAAGTCAATCACTCAAAAACAGCCGATTGTACCTTTACTATTTATAAATAAATAATGCTGGACTATCACACAGCATCATGTAGCCCCATAGTAAGCAGAGCTTGTGTTATGGGAACCACATGATTGATATATTACATACATACATTTTTTTTTTTTGTAAATACATACATATCATACATAGAAAACACCCAGACCTGAGACAAATATCTGCAGAACATGCAAACATTTGTCCCGCGGCGGGAATCGAACCCGCAACCTTCTGCGTCCCAGGCGGACCTTCGCCCACTGCGCCACAGAGGTCGTCGTCATTTTATTTATCTGTTCTTGTAATTTTTTTTATTGCTCTTGTGTGCAATAATGAGCAATAATTTATCTATCTATACTTTCACTTATTTCCAACTAAAAATTTTAAAATAAATTATTTTTAAAAGAAACTAAAACCGACTTCAATGCTATAACTAAATGTAACAACTTAAACTAAAAAGTAAGAAATAATATTTTAATTACTTCAAACCAAGAGCATTCAACGAAATTATTGAAACTTATATACCTATTTACAATTTAAAATCAATAATTTCGTTGAATGTTCTTAGTTTGAAGTAATTAAAATATTATTTCTTACTTTTTAGTTTAAGTTGGTATATTTAGATAAAGTATTGAAGTAGGTTTTAGTTTTTTTTCAAAGAATATGTAAAATAAAATATGTTTCTTGTTATAAACTTAGGATAATAAATATACCTAGTTAACGCAAACTTTGACGTTAGGTATGTTCTTCACACTCAGGCCACAGTGCTCATTCCAAACGAATTTTCCCACATCCCCAATATGACCTAATATCACAGCCTAATAAGATGAAAGTTTTTACAGTCGATCCTATAGTATACAGGATGGGGCAATTACCTCATTGAGGGCAGCTACCTTACTGAACTCAATGTTGTGTTGAATGGAGCTTCATAGAAATTGCATGAAAAACATTTTTAATTTTCGCGAAATCTTATGATTTGATTTAGTTAGTTACTTTGGAAAATAGAGTCGATTGAGACAACTAATTTTTCTGGCAGACTATTTCTTTCAGAAATCTATGCAATTGATTCTTCCTTTAAGATAAAACTAGTTTTCTCAGATCGAAACCTTCCTAACTAAGGTAGCTGCCCTCAATAAGGTAAATTTTTGACCCACCCTGTATAACTAAATGAGAGTTACTGTATGTTTAGCAGTTTCGGAGATCACGAAATCCTAAAAAAACCCAGCAAATTTTTGGCTAGGGTCCCGATTTGGCACAAATTAGGACCCTGAACTTTTCTATATTATGTTGGTTAACTGAAATAAAACAATTAAATCCAATTGGAATAATAATATATCACAATCCTTGATCTTAACTGTACAAAAAAAAACTACAGAAGAACTTATATTATTACGATACATAGTTGTGTACAAATTCAGTAAATTCATGTGGGACTACCCAGTCTAGGACGTAGTGTCCCATTCTATGAGGTAGGCTGGTTGCGCGCCGGGCGCCTTTCTGCGCGCGAGAACTTTGAAAGTCTGCCCGGCGCGGAAGTAAGACTGCACTGTTGTTTTGAGCGCGGAAAGCTGCACCGCGTCCACTTCGACAGAACCACAACTGCCTTTATGAGGGCTCAGTTGCAGACTTTTCACACTATTTATACTATTACTACTAGCACTATTATTGTTATTTGTATTATTACGCCGTGAATTTTCATAGTAGTTCTTCTCCTGCCTCTGTCTCAGTCTTCTACCGTGAAGCTTCACGTTGTTGACATGACCGCTTTGCGGGGCGGGCATGCCATTGTCGGGCGGAGTCGAAACTGTTTTATTGCTATCGTCTGGCAGTGGACATGATTTGTTCAACTGAAATGGAAATATGTATTACATTTTAGGCATCTCACTTCATCAAACACTTGATAATACGGGGCGTCTATATCTTAGATCTTTAGTTTTAGGGGAGGGTTTGAAATAAATCTAAGTGGGACTCGAAACATTACTTTCAACAGACTAAAGAAGATTATTTACAAATTACGCTCAGCTGTCAAGTATGAATGGTAATGTTCACTTCCTTTTTTGCCTTAAAAAGTCCTCTGTATGACAGGCCTTTCCCTATTTGGAAAGTTTTGCAATAATCACCACGCCCAGTAGGCGGGTTGGTCATCGCAGTACTGGTGTTAAGTCAACATAAGTCTGATCACGATTATTTGAACCTGACGACAAATTTTGGCCGATGAAAAATTTTACGTCTACGATACGAATACTTTTCACTAGTCTTCGTGATCGAGGTTTATACTGCTGCCCATTCCATGATGCAATCCCTTCGCAACCTTGAGGGAGTTACAAGAAATTGCCTACAATCATACAGGGCAATTAAAAATATACAAGTATGACTTAGTTTAAAGCTGTGGTTCGAAGATAGAAAATAATATAATTTTTGATTGTACCTGCAATTGTAAATATTTTCTAGGCCGCCTGAACTTCCGCCTTTTCACCTCTCCATTTGGTCCAATTACGATATCTTTTTCACTAAGTTTTCTTTTCATAGGCCGAACGAAAGGCGCCATCATCGGATTGAATTGCATAGGTAATGGTAATGAATATCTTGCATTGAGGTGATTTTGTCTTCCATTTTGTTTACTAGAAACTAAAGCTTTTTTCGATGGGTGCTTGAATTGCATCAGAAACGGATTGTTAGTTCCATGGAAATCTTTTAGAGGTGGTATGAACGTGTCTAAAGTGCCTCGTCTTGACGCCTCGTCGCCCGAAGAATCTAATTCTAAAAAGTGGCCATTGTACGCCGGCAGTCGGTTCATATGTTGTAGCGACATTATCTTGGAATGTTCAATAATGTTCTTAGTGGACAACTTAGATACTTCCAAGTTCATAGTGGCTATTCTCGAATTATGAGTATTTATATTGATGGTGCAGACGTCGTTTTTACTCACGCTAGTGTCTGCTTCACTCATGCAGCTAGCCACTGGCATCACTACATCTTTGGATTTATTAACTAACTCTAACTTTACAGTACAATTAACTAAAGATGGCACAGGAGGGATTTCATAAGTGGGTGTAGCTTCATTCGTTGTTTCGGTTACATCTTCAATTGTTTCTACATTATCTGCTTTGGTATCAGATTCTCTGGCAGTGCAGGCGACAGACGGCTGAGATGGTGAAGGCTCCTCGCCCTCCGTTGGTTTCGAGGACTCATAGGAACAAGTTGAGTTGGAATCGTTTTCGGAGTAAGTGTTACTGCAGAGATTATCGTGGAACCGTTTCCCCATCATCAGATTCAGCCATTCACTATCGACAGGTACTATCATGCCTTGGTCGTCGGTTGCATAGGAACTTTTATCATTGTTACTACTAGAAGGTTGCATACTGAAACATAAACAGAAAAAAATTACAATGATATTCAATGATACTAAACTACTCCTAGGCTAGGCAAGTAATCTGGCCAAGAAAAGAGGGTAGGTATTGATTGATACCACAGAACAGTAAACCCAATAGAAGTGGGTATACATATATGCGATGCGATAAAGATACGCGTATAAAGCACTATTGAATAATAAGTATTTCGTAGGTTGCAAATTGATTACTAAAAATTGTATTAATGCAATTGTTTTTGTTTCAATTTCCTTGGAGTCGGTTTTTTCAAATAAATTATTTTACATTGAGGTAAAAGAAAGTAATGATAACTTTACCAATCATCGACATCAGAGTCGGGCGGTGGGTAGGGTTCCCGCGGCAGGAACCGCAATCTAGGCGCGTACTGTCGAACTACTTCGTCACTCAGCGGCTCACCCTTTTTCACCTAAACAAAACAACTTGTTAGCTTTCTCAGGCACAGAAGATGAGTTACACCTACAAGAACGAGTTGGTATAACTTATAACCAACTCCATCTCGTAGGTGTTACTCGTATTTTGTAAAGAAAGATACTACCAGATAGAGCGACGAATAGCAACTATTTTAGCAGTTTAGTAAAAATTTTGTTTTAAACTGAAAATATTTTGACAACCAATGTACTTGCAGTGCCGCCCGGCACACCAATCTTTTAGATAAATTGGTAGTAGATTCGGAGCAAATTGGCTGTGACAGACGGACAGACAGATAAAAAAGTGCTCAGACCAGTAAATTCGGAGCAAATTTTCTTTGGCAGATAGACGGACAAACAAGTGTTCTAAGGGTTCCGTTTTTCATATGCTTAAATAATTGCAGGTTCATCTGTTACTTGCACGCTATTGTCATTTCTCAGGTGCGCTACTTTTAGTACAAGTTCTATTCGTGTCTGACGCGCTGCGAACGTAAGTTCTAGAAACACAATGCTGGACACACGCGTGAGATAGCGTAAGAACATCCCCTCCACCTTCCTATACCGCGATGCCGATCTGGACATCGCAGTTCCACGTTGTGTAGGAAGCGTATGATCGGATTGCATACGATGAATGTGTTTCTATTGCATAGTTTTAAATGTAAAATCAAGTCCAGTTATCAACCTGACGTTTTAAGCTTAACGACTTTTTATTATCAAAATCTTATTACTCTCAGGACAGGGCGCAATGGCGCTCATTAAGGGAGGCCTATGTCCAGCAGTGGACTGCTATAGGCTGATGATGATGATTACTCTGTTATTGAATTCTTAGACGATATAAATACTAACTTGTAGGTAAATAATTTTGTAGTAAAATGTAATGTTAAATAATTAATAATTTCGTTGATTATTTTGCAACAGATGTCAAGCTCCAACTAATTTGCTGCACCCTGACAGGACACATGTACTTACTAATGTATGCTTCTTAGATCTAAGCAACCAAAACTTGTACTTGTATGCAATAAATATTATATGAATATGAACATAATGCGTTGCATACGTTGCGTGCATGAGCTCAGTTTGTCTCTAGCGTGCCTTACGCGTATGGATCTTACTTATGAGTCCAAGTTACCTGTTCTAAGTTAGCAAGCTGTGCGGGCGGCGGCGGCGGACGTCGCAGCCGCAGCCCCCAAATCGTGGCGCGCTTCTTCATCTCGCGACCGCACTTGAAGCGCTTGCGAGATGACGTCAGTGCCGTCAGGATTTGCTCGCGACGCTCGCTCGCCGGCGTTCGCCACATCTGACCAAATTGCTCTGATCAATAATAGTTTAACAAGAAAAACGAGGCTTATTAGGGGAGGTTTGAGCAGTTGACTGCAACTGGACATAGGCAGCTATGCCTCCGGATACAGATACGTTTTAGAATAGTCTGATTTGATGATCATGATGAAGAAAACAAGATAAGGCGTGTAATCTTTCACCTTTTACAAAACACTCCACACTTTTTATTCATGGATATCTCAGTAAAGTATTGTAGGGTAGGCAAAGGTTTTTTTATCATATTTAAAGGTGAAACAAGCAACTCGACCACCTGATGTTAAGTGGAAACTATTACTAACTATAATAAAGTATTACATAGTAAGTCACAAATGTTTGGAATGTCGTCCCTACGATGCATGGCTCTTCGTCCATCAAATAGAGGCATGGAGATAAACCTCATGTGCCTGTAATTTTACTGCCACCCTTCCCCCCAATGCTGCTTTGAAATGTAAAATACATTCATTTTCACCCGAAGTTATCCTTGTTCGGGCTTACTTATTGTAAAATTATTACCAATAATTAAATAGTTTAATCCTTTAACAAAAAGGATTACTTTTAGCATTAAGAAAATGAATATATATTATTTATTTATTTATACCCAACCCACTCTTATAAGAATTGTTTTTTCTAAACATTCCTGTTTTATAAAAGTAAGTATTACTTAAATTAGATTAGTCCATGTCGTTACCTTCTCCGGAAGTTGCAGCGCGCGCCAGTTGTCGATAATGTAAGGCAATATCACCTTATCCAGATCGAAGTAGTTTGGCGCGTTGTACGCAGTTAGATTGTAAAGGGTGAGATGTGCGAGCTCTAGCCAGCAGAGCTCTAACCGACGGAGGTACTCAGCCCCCCCATTACAGCTAGCGCACGCAAAAATGTACAACCTGAAAACAAATACCAACGTAATTTCTTTGTAACTTTGTAGTGATTTGCCAGTCTAAACCCTGCACATTTTTAGTTGTCAGTGTTTACATCTATAACAGACTCACAAACTAATAACAGAAATAATAAATATGAATAATAGCTCATAGAGAGTAATCCACATCTCTGCGCATAAACAAAAGGATCGGGCCGTTTTCCTAAGTGGGAGAGAGAAAGCAATATATTTGTCTCGGTCCGATAATTTATGACCAAGTTTCCAGCGAGAGTTTAATGCTACTACAATAATTGACTGGGTAGATTGCTTCAGAAAAGTAGAGTTGTACATTATTTGTTGCCTCGTGTGCGTTGTTTCGCTTTATCCTCACGACAGACGATAGCTATCGTCCGTTTGTAACACGCTTTGCGTTTATACGGGTCCGCCCCCACTCTGCTCTAGGTGAGGAAGCCTTCGATAGGCAAGCCAAGTCGACAGTAAATATGACAGCCACTTTTGTTTCTAGGTCTATTGAGATCCTGATTTAACTGGCAAAAATATTTACAGAGAAAAAATTAAGATACCAATTTGATATCATTTCATTAGATTTGCGACTACGTAGTTCCTATATTTGGGTCGAATGGTATTAGGATTGGTTGAATTACACGTTTGCTGAGCCTAACTTTAGAGGGACTACGATCCGTTGTGATTGTGAGTACTGTAGTAAGGTTTAAATCTTACTTATCGCCAGCATATAGGGGAAACCGCAAACTCGATACGCATCTTTGGTGAAACCATCGGGAGCATCGACAGCATTGTAGCATCTGTCAAAGAGAAGACTTAGTTGAACATAACACTGGTATAAAAAATAATTAGCTAATAATTGAAATGTCAAAGCAGCAAAATTTGAATTGTAGTAAATCCCCATTAATCATGGACTTCCCGTTCATGATTAATGGGAATTTACTCGACCGCCGTTAGGACCTATTGGATTTTTATAATTAGATTACAGGAAGAATAAAAAGTTATATCCACGATGTCCTTGATGGGGGAGAGGTTTTCTAAAATAATAGGCGCTTAGCTTTAATTTAACAATTTTAGTTGATGCAACTGTCAACTTTTTAAAGGAATAGATTTGCTATTTAAGCGCACCTTCTTAAAATTACATGAAAAGACGTTACGAAAACACAGAGATCGAAGTTGCTCCGTCTGTACAGTGCCCTAATTTTATGTTTAGCTTAATCTGACGCACTCTAGTATTTTTAACGATCGATTTTTTTACTATTCTGATCCACTGCTATAAACTCACAGCCCTACATCAACGGGGTTAAAGGCGGATACCCCCTTAATGTTTCGAGCTTCAATCACAAAATCCCCTATTGGGCTTCTCTACTATTTCCGTTTCTCTTAAGGCGACTATAAGGGTCAAACCTCCCTCTCACTCGCACTATTCAACATTTAGGTAGGAAAACGTGATAGAATCAAAATTATATTATTACTGAACCTTTGAATTGTTATTTTCTAGGCCGTGAAGGTTTGCTATTTTGCATAACTACATTCAGTGCTTTTATATCTTCAAACATGTTGAATAGTGCGAGCGAGAGAGAGGTTTGACGCTTAAAGTCGCCTTAAAATCTGTCGGCTGATTTAGTCAAAAGTCAAGTTAGCCATGGTATAGTGAAATTATCTTGTTCATAGTTATGAGGTTGGAAAATGCCCCCTCATGCCTAACTTCACGTTTCCTTAGATCAGCCAACGAAACTTTACCTGTTCTTTCCAATAGATTCGCTGTAACCACAATGTTGTATAGTAATCGTTATGAAAAATAGATATGATAGATAGATAGATAGATATAATGTCTATTTGCAATCACAAACATATACAAAAAAAATTAAGATTTAACAAGTAGGTAATTTCACATTAGGTATACATACAATATGAAGAGTGAAGACATTATATCTAGAAGAAAATATAAAAATTAAATTGGAAAAACTATGTACCACAAAACATTGTGAGAAAGTGTTACATCACAGTGTATGTGTGTGTTGCAGTAAGACAAAAATGGCCATAGCCCAGCACATAATTTTACTCAAGGAGCAAACACTGATTTTCAGCGACTACCCTTGAGACCACAGAGTCATAAAAATCTACCATCTATTATGATAAAAATGCTTGTGGAAAAGTCTAACTACTAAGATACCATAAAATTAACCAGAGGAAAATCTTAATTATCTATTAATAAAGACTATAACTGAACATACACGGTAAGACTCACATTTGTACAATAAATGAATGTTTGCAAGCACGTGAGTAACTGGGTTAAGCCTTGTGTTGCTAAATGATTTTTGTAGTGCATAATCAAGTACCTAAAGCAACAAAATGTAATTAATTAAAACAGTAAAGATAATATTTCTTACAGGATTTACCTGTGCAAGGTAGTCTTTTTTCTCTCCGCAGTAACAATGTGGGTCCTGCTCATTCGCTCCATCTGAATGGATTGAAGCGGTGGATGAAGCAGTCTGAAAGATAACATGAGTTAAATAAAAGGTTTGGGTACTTGCCGCAATGCCGCTCATTAGGGGAGGCCTATATCCAGTGGACTGCTATAGGGTGATGATGATTGGGGTACCTATTTGAAGTACTTACATACACATCCAACTAAACCACCGTTTTTTTTTAAATTAAACTATGTTGTACCACTGGGAACTCAATGTAAAGCCGGCTTCAGACAACGCTATAATATAATAGCATATCCTAAAGTATATAGTTCAGAGCACAACAGTATCGCGCACCATACATTGTTATGGGCACGTTCACACTGTACACTATATATTATTGGCTTACTATCGCTATGAAATTAGTGAGATGCGCCGAGTTCATGCTGTGCTATATCACGCGCCGCCTTCTTCGCGGTCAATCGTCGCGGTCTACTGAGCTTGATATATACTATTAATGCTTGCGATAATATCGCGTAATGTGAACGCCATGATATATAGTATAGCACTAGCTCCTTCTTTGCTATACTATATAGTACAATATTATATTCAAGTCTGAAGGCGGCTTTATGGCGAATGACGTTTCATAGAAATTGTATAGAAAAATCTTATATTATTAATTTTTGCGAATTGATTGAATTTTACTTATTTGGAAAGTTATTTTGTGAAAAGTGATTCGATTGAAACCAACTTGTTTTTAATTGACAAATATCATTTTCCGGGCTGACTGTTTCAAAAATCCCAAAATGCAATTGTTTTTACCCACGACGGAACGGAGACGGTATATATATGTTTGGGGTGAGAGGTTGTTTGTTTGTGCAAATCCATATTGCCATTTTTCTCCAAATGTACTAGTCCGATTTTGATGCAGTTTTCAGTTATGGGTGCGGGTTTGATTAGTGAATGTTCTTAGATAAGTGTTACGGTGACAACTAACCAGGGGGCGCTGCAGTAAACGTTTGTTTGTGCAAAACAAAAACTTCGGTTTTGATGCAGTTTGTGGTCCATTAGTGAGGGTTCTTAAATATATGTTACGGTAATAACTCACTAGACGGCGCAGGAGTAATATATTTTAATATCTATGCTCCCAAAAAAATAAAAAAAAGCAAAATTAAAAATTTTGGAAAACCCACGACTGTTAAAATGGAAAAAGGATGAAATAATTTAAAAACCCTCGACTTATAAATGGAACTGTAAACTTAATAAAAATCCCAAAAATATCCGTCGGGGGCTGCCATCACTATTTTAAATTTCATCATAAATAAATATAAGTATCATCATCAACTTCTAAAGGTCCCTGTTGTAGTACTGTAGGGGCACGGCCTAAGGGTAAGTATAGCGTAAAAAAATCTCCAATTTTTCACGTTACTATAAAACTACAAAACTACATAGTTCATTTAATGGCAGCCCCTGGCGGATTTTCTTGGGTTTTTTTTATTAAGTAATATCCCAAAAGCCTTTTTCTTTTTAAACCGATGTAGGTTTTTCCAAAATGTTTAATGTTTTTTTTTCGTTCAAAATAAACCTATAGTTTTCTAAGAAAAAAAAAACAAAAAAAAAATTTGTAACTTAATCAGTACAGTGTATTAACGTATTTGAAGGACCTTATATGTACAATTCTACTCTCACATAGCACTTACGTCTGTTGTATCCAAGCTAGAGTGGCTGTGGGCCTTTGTGAGCCAGACATAAACAAACGAAAATATGGCAAGTTAGTATTGACAGTATTATCTTGGGTGTGAAGTATCCAACCTCCATCTTCGGAACCCAAGCCAGCCTCACCAACACGTGGTGCATCCTGCTAACAAACGGGGCGGCCGGCTGATTGCGACATAGCGCAACCTAACACTAGCACAGTTACATTCCTTGGCTGCCCCGATGGGCAGCAGCCTCGGTGGTGCGAGAAGCTGTACCCTGCGATCCCCAACCCACATGCCCAGTGTGGGGATTATCGGCATATCCCGCTTCTTATTAGGGGAGGCCTATGTCCAGCAGTGGACTGATATAAACTGATGCTGTTGTTATTTTGTTGTATAATATACGGTATCGTCATACCTGTATCAGTCAAAACAGAGTGAAGCGAACACATCAACTGCACCAACCAATAAAAACGTCTCAGAATTACATCACTGAATTCATGTTTAGATACTGGCCCTAAGTATTGCCAGTGATGATTCAAATTAAAATTCTATTAATAATTTCAATTCAAGCACACATTATATCTATATATATAAAAATGAAACCCGTTTTCCTTGGTCACGGCATCACGCGTGAATGGCTGGACCGATCTCACTAATTCTTTTTTTGTTGTATTTGTTATTATTAGGAGAAGGTTCTTACGGAAAAAAATATTAAGAAAATCTCTCAGAAATATTGAAAAATATACATTTAATTTTGCTAAGGCGGTACGAAGTTCGCCGGGTCAGCTAGTTATCAATAAATTAATTGTGATATTATAGTATGAATAGATATAGAATCATGATTATTACTTACATCGCAAGGTGGGGTAAGTTCCTGCTGTTGCCTCCTCTGTTGGCTTCCTTTAAACCGGAGCATGTCAGATCTTTTCAACGCCCGGTTCTCAGCCGCCGCTACCTTGTATCTCTGGTCCACGCATCTCTTGCAATGCCACGATGCTCCTAAACAACAGGCAACATAAAATATTGATAACCTCTGTGGCGTAGTGGGCGAAGGCGCGAATGAGACGCAGGTGATTGCGAGTTCGATTCTCGCCGCGAGACAAATGTATATTACTTGTATAGCTTAGTACGCAAAAAAAAGTAATAGCAACTGGTTCCTTATAACACAAGCTCTGCTTAGTTCGGGGTTTTTTCATTGGCATTTGAGCTGATGGCCCATCAGCTCAAATGCCAATGAAAAAATCCTGATGGAAAGTAATCTGTGCATCACCAGGGGAGATGCTGATGATTGAGGCATGCAGATTTTGCAGATGGCCTTTCATTACGCACGATGTACTTTTATTAAGCCTTGTGTCCATAATTTTATTGGAGGCACTCCATTGAAAAACTGCTAATATCAATGTGGCACTCACACCAAATTAAATAAATGCTGCTTAGCGGAAATAAAAGGTATGGTTGCATGCAGGCTTCCTCGGACGAGCCGAACTGCGAACCTCGTGGGTTTGATTCTCGACAAATATGTAGGTTTATTATATTTTTACGGTTCCGTACCCAAAGGTAAAAAACGGAACCCTATTACTAAGACTCCACCTCCGTCTGTCTGTCCCTGGTGTAAGGTACGTTACAGGGTACGTTACGTTTAGCCTGGACTGTATCTCAAGGTAATAGCTAGATAGTTGAAATTTTCAGATAATGTGATGTATTTCTGTTGCCGCTATAACAAGAAATACTAAAAACAGATAAATATTTATGTGGAGTTCACATACAACGGTACGGAACCTTTCGTGATCGAGTCCGACTTGCAATTGGCCGGTTTTTTTTGTGTATTGGATGAAATGAACTTCAGCTAAGTTCGACTATATCAACCAATAATAAATTACTTTGATTATGAGATATAATTTATTGTGGTTCGGGTGTATCAAGAGAGACGACGTCGACGATAGTGAACAATAATATCGTGCAAGGCAGACTTTCCCAGTGACAAAATGTACAGTTATACGTACGAAACGCGTCGTGCTTGGCCAAATAACGGATGTCACGCCCCTGATCACCACGCAGTAATTCAACTCGAAGTACTTCCGAGCGCATTTTTGTTATGAAATGTTAAGAACCAGAGGGTCTACTACAATTCACCGATGTACGAAATTTCGTGTTTCGTTAGATGCGATTGATCGAATTTTGTACTGTCAATTCCAATAGTTCAGTCGTATGTTTTATGAAATAGGGCGCGCAATGTTTGGACTGTCACACATTACGAACTTTATGCTGAAATCTTGGTTTATTGGTTCGATTATCGAGTACCAATCGCAAGAAACGTAACACGCAATTTCGTACTTCGTTGAATTAGAATAGACCCCCAGTCTACAAAAAATCTACACTCATTAATTCAATGCAAGTAAGATTTTCGGAATCTACTGACTACGGATGAATCTAAGGACTTTTTTTAATAATGATATGGTTCAGTATGGGCGATTGCGAATATTTTCAAAGTTTGCCCAAAGACAAAGCGTTTTGAATCTACGCTTCTAATTCTGCAAAATTGTATGTCTACGATACGAATACTTTTTCGATAACCATTCCGCCGTCGGCATCGTCTTGTCTGTGGCGGAGAGTCTGTGGTGATGTGTTCCAGTAAAGAACCTCTCAATTTTACATAACATCAATACTGCAATCATCAACCAACATAACAAGCATGATAATTATGGCAAAACCTCCGAAACAAGAAGTCTTCCTATTTCTTCTTCCTTAGGAAGAAACCCTTTCGAACTGCAGTTTAATAAGCTATAGAGAAAAAAATAACAAAATGTAGAGATCAAAGTCACTTAAAATTAAAATGTTTGAAAGCATGACACATTATAGGGGCTAATTAGAGTTCAACACTGCTAGGCATAGGCCTCCCCTTAGAAGGGTATATGCCCATAGTCCCCAAGCTGGGCATGCGGGTCGGGGATCGCAGGGCACAGATTTTCGTGCCGTCGACGCTGCTGCCCGGCAGTCAAAGAATTCAGCTGTGTCGGAATTAAGCTACACTATGTAGCAATCAGCCGGCCGCCATGCGCCAGAGCCGCGTTTAATAGTTAGCAGGGTGCACAACGGGCAGGCGAGGTTGCCCCAAACACCCCAATTAGAGCTCATCTAAAACTGAACGCCTTCAAGAAATATAAATCAAGTATTAGCACTTTATATTTAGGCTAGATGGTATTCATACCATTGATCCAGGCGTCGACAGGCGGCGAGTGGCATTTAGCGTGGTACCCTCTCCCGCACATATCACACGCAATGACCGCATTAGCCGCCGGTCCAACCGCTGGCTCCCTCCTCTTGCAAACCACGCACATGATCCTTCCGTCGTCTGCTGGCGGAGCGCTGAGCAACTTGAGTTGACACATCGGAGCCCAAGCATGTGTACCGTCGCCAAACTTGATGAGGCAACTGGCTTCCTCAAAGGAGTCATTACTGTTGCTTAGTTCAACTATTGTTCCTGTTGATGGGATTGTATCCAGTATATATCTTATCGTAAGAGCCTGTAGGACCCCAGTGCACGGCAAAGGCCTTCCCTCTTTCCTCATCGGTACCTGGTACCAATTCCTTAGATAGGGATGTGTGGAAAGAAAAAGAATAATTTGTTTCAAGAAAAGACTGTCTTACTTTTACGCACTAACAGTTTACATAAGCAAAGGGTATCATAGGCATAAACACATAAGATTGTTATATAACTTAGTATCATTTCCATCACCAGTTGCTTAGATTACCTATCAATAGATTCGAAAATTTTATGAGTTTTCAAATTAACTAACTTAACTGATGGTTGAAAATATTATAATTTTTGGGCAATACAACTAGTTTTACTATTTTTTACATAGACATGTTATTATGAGATATTGCTTTTAAGTGTGTAAAATATTAAATGTAACTTTTAATTCGTCCATTGAGTCCATACATACCTAAATAATATTTCCCATCCTTGTTTGGTAATAGAACATCATCGCCACAGTGGAATGGGCTGATATTGTTTTTCTCTGTGTTGGTTGTTGAGTCTGGCATCTCATTCTGTGCTTCTTCCTCTTTTTGCTCATTCTTTAAGACACTGCATGGTGTAACTGTCTTGTCAAAGTTGCTCAGGAGCGCATCGATCAATGATAATTGTGTTGAGACCTCTTTAAAAATTAAACAATAATTAGTTTGTTGTGTTATTTTTACTAATCACCATAATTAAATCTACCACTTACAAAGCTTAAACTAAAATTAATACATGTATTATTTTATTTAACATGCATATTTTAAGTGCAACAAACTAACTAACTTCTAATTTGAGGTAGGGGGGGAAAGTTCTTCACTGACATCCCACATTGGGGTGTATTGTGCATTGGGCCCACTGCTAAACTGACCCCAGCCAGCCCAACTCCTTAAAGTAACAAAGGACTTTGGGTTTGTGGCAACATTGCTCCAGAATTCCTGATGGTGCATGTGTAAGCTTTGACCTTTAATTTCAACAATGAAGTGATTAAACCGGTCATAAGTTTACAGTGAACTATGTTTATCTAATTGAATAATGCAGATCAGAAGAATGGCTCCGAAATTACTTAGCATGATTACCATCAGTACTTAGATAAAAGTTTTGTCAATGAAAGAATAGAGAAAACTCTTTTTTGAAAGCAGATTCATTTTAGTTGTTTTAAACATGGTTATCTCAAAAATGAATTTAAAAAAATGTTTGAGAAAAAAATGAGTTCTTCGGATTGGGATGCAGGAAGCCCACAATCAGCGAAAATATGTTGTCTTCTATCATAGAGAAGACATAATAACAAGCAAGCAAGGCAAGCCAAGGGAGGGGGCTGTTCCAAATCAAGTAAGCAGTTCCAATTTGGCTGTAGAATGACGGCTGCATTTCTTTTGAACCTTTTTATGTAGAATGTCAATGCAAAAACAATAGGTACCTAACCTACCTATTTATAATATTAATTGGTCATAAAATAATTTGCTCCTAAAAGTATTTTGTGGAAGTTATCCTTGTTTAATTTATTATTACTAGATATAATTAAATTGGGCTAACTTGTATCATGGCACACATGCATTAATTAAAAACTATAATTTATTATTAGCTTCGGCCCCCGGCTTCGCTTGTGAGGCCTGTATAAAAAATATATGTTCACTGTACTTTTTCAACTGACAAAAATTTTCAGCTTAATTTATTCAGTCGTTTTGGAGTGAAGGAAGAACAAACATCACATGCTCACATTTTTAAAACTTTCGGAGTTATAAATTTACAATATTTGTTTGATCAGGACACCCGCCTCGTCCCAGTGCAACTGTGGATTGACAATCTGTAAAAGCTGTTGGCAGAAGCTGAATGCGTCGAGCTGACGGTAGGACACTAAAGCGCTTATGAGGTGAAGCAACTGCTAGACAAAAGCAGTGGATTGATATAGGCTTGATGATAACAAATCTATTATTCTTATCCATATACTATTTACTATTGCAAATATAGAAGGCAGAGTTACTACCAACTGAGCTAAGAGGCCAGTCAACTATACTACAACACTGTGACTAGAATTAAACTGTACTTACTTTTAATTAGAATTTCCATTGGTTAGCAATCAAACAAATTAAAGATGATAAATTACTTAGAACATTGTTCTTAAAATGACAAGTACTAGTGACTAGCTTGCCTGCAGCTTCACTCGCAGCAAATATACACACTCTCACACACACACACAAACTTTTGCATCCTACTTCATAGTATTATAAATGGGAATGTTTGTGGGTATGGAAGTAAGTTTGTTACTCTTGCACGCCAAAAAAGATTTGGATGAAACTTGGAATTTACAGTAACACATAAGCTACTTTTAATCCAGGTACCACATGAACAAAGCTGCAGGTGGAAGTTATTTAATCATAATATCATAGTGTGATATGATGTGATAAGGTAAGAACAAATTGATAAACTACATTTTAAGGTATTCTCCAAAAGAATACCTAACAATGACTAACAACTGTAAAACTAAAAGTATTTCTTTAAATTTGTTTTGTATCAGATGTTATAATATAGTGGCCCTAATACATAAATAAACTGGACTTCTAATGTTTCATAGTAACAATGAAATTACCTGGTCCTATAGGTTTTTGGCTATGATAGACAGATGATAGGTACTTGTTGTAATAGTGACTTGATCAAATCAAATCAAATCAAATCAAATCAAATATATTTATTGCCAAAAAGGGTTAAAATTTTTACAGCGCAAGAGAAAACATAGCATGATTACATTGAAGTATCGAAGTACCATTGAACCCCAAACTAAGCTGAGAGCTTGTGTCTTGGGTTTCAGAGTGCAGTTAACAATAAAAAGGTTAACAAAGGGGCGCGAGTGTTATTTTGACAAATACTGTGGCAATGTTAATGAAAGGGAGAACAAGCTGAAAATTATGTTAGTAGGGTAATAAGTGCAAAGAAGGTAACACAAAGAGTAAAGAAAATATGAAGACATACATGTGTGTGTGTGTGTGTGTGTGTGTGCGCGTGTGTGTATGTGAGATACTAGTAATCACAGGAAAACGCAGAGCGTGAATAAGGTGTGTTTGTATGGAAAAGGGGGTGTTGGGAAGGCAAGTCTTGGCAATAGATGTTATGGGCATGAAAGTGGTAAGTTAAATGAGGTCTTCTGTATCCCCGTAAGATAAAGTAAGCAGCCATTCTTTGATAACTTTCTTGCAAACATAAGTACTGCAGTTCTTTATGTCGCACAGTTTACTTACTTTATTGTAGGTGTGTGGTAGGGAAAAGGTGGGACTACGGCGGGCCATTTGAGACTGATCACAGCTATATCTTATGAAAATATGTTGTCTTTGAATAAAAACATCATTGATTGCTGAAACCTATTTGAATTTGTTGATAGTATTTTTTTCATTGACAGCTGTAAGAACTTGAGTTGTTTGCTTCCCCCTTTAGACAATAATTACATAAAAGAAGCTTTCAGATATGATTTGTTCCGTTTTAGGCATTGTTATATGGTATCAGTGATACGTAAAGTATCATGATCTTGCCACATTTTGAAAACGTTGCATTCTGACTGGCATTCATAAGAAAATCGTACCATCTTACATTATCCTAACTCCACCCAGATTAAGGTAATTTGCGCGAATTTCCAACATTTCCAAAGTAGCTTTCTATGAAATTGAAATAGATCGAAAGTATGCATCGGATGTTAGAGCTATCGCTCACTCAATGATCATCAGAAGCTTACTGTCTCATAGCACAAGCATTGCACACCAAATACGACTATTAAAACTTACCAGCGTTGATGTCCATGTCAGCACAGTGTTTCGAAGTCATTTACAATGATCAAAATCCATAATTTTAACTTGAATAGCTTATTATGAGGACAAACACGTAAAGCATTGGCGCTATTGCGGCCATTAGAGTATAGCCAAACGTCTCTTCACTCACAGTTTTCCCGCGGTTACTCTAAAACACGAAAATATATAAAACACTTACAATTTGATTGAAATATAAATAGTTGGATGGCTAGATTATTAAAAATGAATCAGCAAATACAAAATTAATTATATTTCAAAGAAGAAATCACAAAATAACCTTCCGAAACCAACTTCAAAACCTCAAAAAAAATTCTACACCCGCTCCAGTGTTGCCGGCAGTCAAACTGAAAAATTGCTGTAAAAACAGTGCTGCCAACTCATAAAAATGCGAAGAGCTAGACTAGTCTGAACTACTGAAAGTCGCAGTAATTTAAAATAATTAAATCAACTTCAAAAAAATTAACTCCAAAATAAGAAATAATACTTACACAACCCCGTGGTTGCTTTACGTCATTTGCACAGACTAGTCATTTGCGTAAAAACTCCATACAGTAGTCTGTGATAGAGTACCTCCTTTTTTTTTACAGATCAACTGTTTTAATTGCGCCTTATTTATTTAATTTAAGTCCGCCTCACGACTCAAGTCTGACGGCAAAAGGGTGTAGATCCTAGACAGAGAAAATCTATGGTCTAGATAGTATTATGTAGTCTGCCTAGACGCCTATAGACGACGAGATAATTCATCTCATTCTTTCAAGAAAGAGAACTACTTATGCGTGCTTCATGCAAATAAGGGAGACCGCACTATATGATTTGCTGTCCCTTATCGCGTGCCGGTTTTTTCGTTGTTTAGCGCAACATTGCGCTAAATGGATTGTTAACTAGACTTCCACAATAAATAACAACATTTAGAGCAGAATCTGTAAGAAAATAAGCCAAAAAGTGAAATTCAATTTTGTTTTGTTTGGTGTTGCCGGCATTTGAAATGAATTTTGCCAACTGCACATAAATTTTTGGCTCAACTTTCATTTATTTGTAGTGAGCTAGGCGGCTGGAATTTTTGTCACAGATAGGTCTTATATCTAGGAAGCCTAAATCTAAAATGGCGTAGTGCGGAACCAAATAGTTTTTGAGATATGATTATTTGAAAATTCAAATATTTTACTTAATTTCGTCAAACTTGATGACACTGCGGGCAATTTTTTTTCATCACTGAATAGCGAAAATATGATCTTCTTCTTTTTATTTATGGCCTCTGTGGTGTTTTTTGGTAATTCGACATTGACAATGATATTTCTCGTTGTTCACAGAACTGACGCAGATCACCCCGATGCCACGTAGTCTTGTGGTCCCTATGCGTAGATTGGATATAAAAAATGTGGAACCAGAAATTCGCGTGGAAGATCCTAAGTGGAGCTAGCCCGCGAGGACGAGTGGACGAAGCGACACTCAGGGCCGACGAGGTCAAATACCCGAATCAAATATCCATTTTTATGATTTGAAACTGTTTTTAAACTGATCATAGGCCATAGGTCCCTCTCCCGGTAGTGTGTTTTGACGTATATTGTTTAATTTTTTTTCTCGGAAACTGTGAGATTCCCCCTTTTAGAGGGAGAGTCCTCACTCCCTCCCTGCCCTTCCCCACCCCATAAGTTCATTACATATGAAGGAAAGTCGTTTAATTTTTTATTAGAACTTTAAATTATATAAATTCTTTGGTTCATTATTATTTGCATAGCCCGGTTTAAAGATGACGTTTTAATTTCAGGATAAAAAACCAAAGGGCCACGTAATTCAATGGATGGTAACTGAAAATACACCTGTATGTCTCCAGTTATGTGAATCTTCCACAGTAAGTATAAAAAACTTTAGTCTATTTTGATACTGATTTTATCGTTTAAAAGCCATGTGCTATATTTGTTCAATTCAATTCAATTCAATTCAAATGATTTATTTGTGATACACAGGTTAAAAAGTTGTAACTTGGAAAGATATAAAGAGCTCACTGTGATCTGCCATTAGGCGTACAAAATTTAAGGACTACATACATGCTAATAATTAAATAGTAATAATAATTAAATATCTATAATAATATAAAAAAAAAGTGTTGCAAAATTTTAAAAATAATCAGTAAATAAATCATAAAATAGTTAAAGAATGTCAAACGAGACTAAATTAGTCCTTGTTATCAAAAAATTCTTCAATCGAGTAAAATGTCTTGTCTATTAAATAAATGAATAGAGTTGTCTTAAATGTCTTAGAGTCATTGCATGTTCTAATGTAAGCTGGTAGTTTATTAAAGATTTTGGAGGACATTCCAAACACACAATTATTGAAGAGGGCTGTTTTAATGTTAGGTCTGAGTTGCAAGAAGTCGCGTCGTCGTGCACTAGATACGCATGGGAAAATGTGAGAGTTGCGCCTGATGTAGAGTACAATTTCATAGATGTATAATGATGTCAATGTCAATAAATTTAATTTCTTAAAAAATGGTCGGCAGCTATCTGTTCGCTTCAGGTTGCAGATAGATCGAATGCAGCTCTTCTGGGCTATAAACGTTCTACTTTTACTGCATTTCCCCAAAATATGATTCCGTATCGTAGTCTTGATACAACATTACCATGGTATGCTGTAATCACTGTTTTTTGATTTGCCACCTTTCTCAACATGCGCAACGTGTAAGCATACTGGACGATTTTGCTGTGTACAAACTTACCTTTTGCTGTGTCAACCTTGACTAACCGAGGTCTTAATGAATGTATAGGAAAATAGACCACGAAAACCAAAGAATTCATTAATTTTTTTGTATGTTGTGCTATGAAATGTTAGGTTATTGTTATTATTATTATTATTATTATTATCATACCTACTATGGTAGAATTCGTTCAGTTTTTGTTTTGGTTTAAAACTGTTTTTTTTTATTTCAGACTAGAGAACCAGAGGCTACGTTAAATCAACGGATCATTCAGATTTAAAACGGATTCGGGATTCATCAGTCACAACTGACAGCATTTTTTGACAATACACCTATATGCCTCCAATTATTTAAATCTGCCACAGTAAGTAAGTATCCAAAAGCCTAAGCTATATTTTATCAAAACCGGGTAAGTGAAACCCAAGATACTGCTTGCCTTCTCCGAAGTACCCGCAAATTTAATTAGCTAGTTGTGGCTTCAATTCCCACTGCGGGGCAAGTGTTCGCATGTTCTGTTTGGGGCTACATGATGTTGTGTGATTACGTCCCGCATTATTTATTTATTTCCAATGGACTTTGGCTGACAGGAAAGAAACACTTTAATGTTAGCTCCAGTTTTCAAAAAGTTTTCACTAAGATTTTATACTAGCTTCTGCCCGCGGCTTCGCACGCATGGTACCTGGATAAAAAATAGCCTATAATGTTATTCTTGGTGTAGCTCTACATAATGTGCAATGACAATTTGTTATAATTATAGGTACACCTAGTTAACTACCTACAAAGCATCGGTACTATATAACCATATTGCTAAATTTACCCTTAGACAGGGTTTATGTCAGATACCTTACCTAGAACCTGTAACACAATGCAATTTAACACCATGTAATTTACTCCGGTGATCTTCGCAGTTCATCTTGGTTAAGCAACACTCCGCCCGGACACTACTTATATGAGTGATCTGGATGGCATTTAGATCTGAGCGCTTCCGCCCTTCGGAAGGCACGTTAAGATGTTCTTCCCGGCTTTTTCAGTTGTAAGCCATGTAAAGCGTGGGAGTAGCAGAGGGCGTGGGCGGGGATTGGGAGTGGGCATGAGAGTAGTTAGGTTATTATTCTATGTGCACGAATAGGTAGGTAGTCTAGTAGATATTCGAAGGGTCTAATTATTTTCTATACAAAATGGTTTCGAATGCGATGTTTCACAACTTAAACTTTTTGTTCCTCCGGCATGTTCTCGCAAGCACCGATTGTTTTTACGCTACTATGCGGAAGAGGTGTGCATCCCTCGTGCGAAGGACACCTAAGAAACATCACACAAAAACCATAAAAATTAAATAAATATAATACATACTATTTATTATACAGTACATTCTGTTTAGTTACTTTTGAATTCACAACGTAAATAAGGTACCTATTTATAGTTTATAGCTATAGATGAATGTTAGTAAGACATATCGTAACCCTACTGGGTTGTTGGGTTACGATATGAACGGGAATTAAACGCCTGCCTGGGAGGACTCGCATGATGCTTTAGGCATCTGTTGTGATTTGTCTAAGGCTTTTGTCTGAGTACACCATGAAACATTAATTACGAAACTAGATCAAGGCTTTCGGGGTGGCCTAAAAATCTCAACATCAGAGTTGGCCACTACTTCATACGAAGAAGAAGAAGACCAATATGTTCCATGCCTCAATTCATATGTTTCATCATTATCATCAGCAGCAGCATTAATAGCTTGTTATATTTCCCAGCCAGAACGATGAAGACCTTGTAAAAGCAATAAATTTATTGTATTGTATTGTATTTGTATCTATATTTTGCGTGAGGGAGAAATAAACAATACTCAATACCTTTCGCCTTTATTATATTAGTAAGATTGCTAGCCTTTTATGAACATATTTTCTACAGATTACATTTGTTATGTTTAAATACCGAAATTAATTTTTGATTACTGTTTTTAGGGTAAATCACCAATCGTTTAATAAAAAAGTAGCGAATTTAGAAAATATGATTGCAGAATCGAAAGCATAATTTTCTAAATGTTGAAGTTTTGGAGAAATAAAAATATATTTCCTATAATTCTATTTTTTTTTTGCATGTAGGAATTTTGAAAGCTTATACAAGAAACATAAAGACATGCGTGAACGACAACTTAGGACACAAATAAATAATAGGATATTTTTGCCGTTCTGTAAAAAATCAATGCAAAAGATATCTTTATTAATGTCCGTTAAAATATTCAATAGTCTCCCCGAAGACATGAAAGATTTGAATCTTGATTGTCAACTTAATTATTGTTAATTAAAATTAACCGATATTAATGATAATGAATGACATATATACATATAACAATTTAATATTTGCACGCTTCTGTAATGAAGTATAAGTATGCGATCCACATAGCCTTTAAGATCCTTTACTTTGTAATTACCATACTTTTATGCAAATAAATATAATTTGATTTGATTTGATTTGAAAATTATATAGGTAGGTGCATTCAATCAAATTTGCTAAACATCCTTCCTTCCCTAACATATTATCAAAAGTCATTAAAACTTGTTAGTGAAGGTAGATTATAAATGAATAATATGTGTGGCACTCGGGGACTGCCGCGGTAAAGCTATTGCATAGCATTTTGTATCAACTTATGCAATTATAATTATTTATTTATTTTATTTATGCAGTATTTCTTTTTCTTTGATATTAATTCAAGTTACACTTTTTGAGCGTGGTGACCGATAAGAAAACAATTTTTTTTCTTTATTGAATAATAGCTTAAAAATACGTCTAGTTGCACGCACATAAACACCGTGTCGAAGACTGCCGAAAAGAAACGACGTTAGACAATGCACGGCCTTCAAGCCACACCTCCGTGCCCGTCGGAGTGGGGAGCGTGAGGTTTTTTTTCGTTACGGAATTTCTGGATTCGGTCCCCGCGCTCAAGGCCCTCGATAGAAGCTATGCAATAGCTTAAAATTTGGTCATGCAATTAATCTATTAATTAATACTTTACCTGCAGTATTAATTGGTAGATTAATACTTTACCTGCATGACATTAATTTCTTGTTAGATTTATATTTTACTCATTATCTTCATCAGCCTATAGCAGTCCACTGCTGGACATAGGCCTCCCTTAATGAGCGCCTGAGTCCCTGTCCTGAGCTCGACGCATCCAGCTTATACCAGCAGCATTTCGCAGATCGTTACTACCTGAGGCCTCATTTACTAACTCGGTTGCACACCGAAGTGATAAGCTCCGGTCCTGTTTTTACAAATTTTGACAGTTTGTCAAATTGACGTTCTTTGAATTTCAACAGATGTATGTCAAAGTTTGCAAACAAAGGTCCGGTGCCGATCATTTCGGTGTGCAACTGAGTTAGTAAATGAGGCATCTGGCCGGAGGGCGTATTATCAGTATATTTTATCCAAATCTATGGAAATTTTAATTATCTGGCAACCCTGCAGTTGAAATGAGAAAGACTAGGGTGGCCACGCTTCATATATATCTATAGGTACTTAATCTAAAATTAAGATTACCTATAGATATATATGAAGCGTGGCCACCCTAGTCTTTCTCATTTCAACTGCAGGGTTGCCAGATAATAAAAAATTCCATAGATTTGGGTAAAATATATTGATAATACGCCCTCCGGCCAGGTGGTAACGATCTGCGAAATGCTGCTGGTAGAAGCTGGTTGCGTCGAGCTCAGGACAAGGACTCAGGCACTCATTAGGGGAGGCCTATGTCCAGCAGTGGACTGCTATAGGCTGAAGATGATAATGGGTAAAATATAAATCTAACAAGAAATTAATGTCATGCAGGTAAAGTATTAATCTATTAATTAATACTTTACCCTGCATGACGAAATTATTTTCATTTATAATCTACCTTTACTAACAAGTTTTAATGACTTTTGATAATATGTTAGGGAAGGAAGGATGTTTAGCTAATTTGATTGAATGCACCTACCTATATAATTTTCAAATCAAATTATATTTATTTGCATAAAATTATGGTAATTACAAAGGATAGGATCTTAAAGGATATGTGGATCGAATACTTATACTTCATTACAGAAGCGTGCAAATATTAAATTGTTATATGTATTTATGTCATTAATTATCATTAATATCGGTTAATTTTAATTAACTATAATTAAGTTGACAATCAAGATTACTTAATAAATATATGTCAAAATGAAAACTAACCATTCAAAAGAAAAAATAAAAATAGTAAATTATTATTTAGTTTTAATAAATTCGTTTGATCGTATAAAAGTATTTATCTATAAGCCATTTGTGAAGTCTTATTTTAAAAAGGCTAAGTGTCAAATCTTTCATGTCTTCGGGGAGACTATTGAATATTTTAACGGACATGAATAAAGATATCTTTTGCATTGATTTTTATTTTATTTCTCCAAAACTTCAACATTTAGAAAATTATGCTTTCGATTCTGCAATCATATTTTCTAAATTCACTTCTTTTTTATCAAACGCCAACTTTTTTCCCCAAGAGCTCGCAGTTTTTCGCGTATTTTCTAATAGCTTAGCAGTCGACCGCAATTTTTTTTCGCAGCCTTCGTGGTGTGTATGATGGTGATTTACCCTAAAAACAGTAATCAAAAATTAATTTCGGTATTTAAACATAACAAATGTAATCTGTAGAAAATACGTACATAAAAGGCTAGCAATCCTACTAATATAATAAAGGCGAAAGGTATTGAGTATTGTTTATTTCTCCCTCACACAAAATTTAGATACAAATACAATACAATACAATAAATTTAATGCTTTTACAAGGTGTTCATCGTTCTGGCTGGGAAATATAACAAGCTATTAATTCTGCTGCTGATGATGATGATGAAACATATGAATTGAGGCATGGAACATATTGGTCTTCTTCTTCTTCGTATGAAGTAGTGGCCAACTCTGATGTTTAACATTATACGCCAACAGGAGAGGGGAGATGTAGGAGTATTAAGATAGGGGAACCTATGATCTATGACCGCTTTAAAAACAGTTTCAAATCATAAAAATTGATATTTGACTGGGTATGGGCTCTCGCCAGAACTCTTGCGAGGTCGGCCCTGAGTGTAACTTCGTCTACTCGTCCTCGTGGGCTAGCTCCACTAAGGATCTTCCACGCGAACTTCAGGCTCCGGATTTTTTATATCCACTCTACGCATAGGGATCACAAGACTACGTGGCATCGGGCTGGTCTGCGTCAGTTCTGTGATATATCTAGAACCTAAGCTACTCCAATTGGGGTGACCTAGAACCTACTGCTGCGGGAAGGATATCCAGGTGGTTGTAAAAAAAAAAAACATATTTCAAAAACTTTCTGTTTTCGCACTACTCCATTTCAAATTTAGGCTTCCTAGGTATAGACCTATCTGTGACAAAAGTTCCAGCCTCCTGGCTCACTACACATAAATGAAAGTTGAGCCAAAAATTATGGTGCAGTGGGGAAAATTCATGTCAAATGCAGGCAACACCAAACAAATTTGAATTTAACTTTTATACTTATTTTCTTACAGATTCTATAAATGTTGTTGTAGGAAGCACGCTTAAGTAGTTCTCTTTCTTGAAAGAATGCGACGGAAGATATCAATTTGTCTATTGTTTTCTCTGTCTAGGGTCTGTGACAACTATGAACGACGACAACACAGACAATTTAGATTAATTACTCTTTGGACAACACAACACCACCACAGAGAAATTAATCTAGCATTGCCGGCGCGGACTTTTTGGTTCATGTTCGGACTTTTTTGGGCCTCAACGGACTTCTACCGGACTTTCTCGGATTTATTTACCTTAGTTGCATTTTTGTATTTTAACAAGATTAAATTCAACTTTAGCTACAAGAAAACCGATTTTTATTATTATTTATTTATTATTCCACTTAGAACTACCATTTTTTTTTAATACCTACTGTTGTATTTTAGTGTTATCACAGAATACAGAGAGGACAGAAGCTTCACTCCACGCAATCATTTAAATAAATAGCGACTTTAGCTGCTACGCTATAAAGTGCTATTCAGCTCGCACCGAACTCAGTGCCTAACATTTATATTAACCTACACCTTGCATCCCTTTCTATCGTATAGCTCTATCTCTACTGACGTGGCACGTGTAACGTTAGGGTTGTCTTGAGAATTATTCTGTGACGAATAATAATAACCTGGCCGCCGACGGGCAGCAGCGTCGGCGGTGCGAGAAGCTGTATCCTGCGATCCCCAACCCGCATGCCCAGCGTGGGGATTATGGGCATATCCCCCTTCTTATAGGGGAGGCCTATGTCCACCGCTGGACATAGGCCTCCCCTATAGGCTGTTGTTGTTGAACATTTTACTATCCAGTTACCTAGCCACCTATTTCTTTTTAGGAACAATGATAATTCAAATAATATCTACCTACCTAGTATTAGATCAGAAAACTATTTTACACTGGCTGGCTGCATTAAGAGCTCAGAAAATAGGCATACCTACTAGGTAGGTACTTGGGTCCTTAAGACTTACTTAAATGTTTAGGTGTCTTGTGTACGAAAACTGAATAATCACTGTTTAAGGTAGGTACATCATGCTAAATCTTAAGAGAAATTTTAGTAGGTAGGTACCTACCTAGATATTTGCAAGAGAAAAAAACAACATTTGGTTTTTAGGTAACCTAGGTATCTAGTTTTAGTTGTTAGTACACCTACCTTTAGGTAACTTACCACATCGATTTGTCTACCTACACCTACCTACCCGACTGTTTTTAAGTAGATAACCTACACTGCCTACTTAAAGTTAAACCAAATGAAAATGTACCTAGCTTGGGTTTCTAATCTTGCTCTCAGTCTACATAATCAAAATCATAATACCTACTTACTAAAGCACTATGTAGGCCTACCTATACCTACCAATGGCACAAAAATTGTCTATGAAAAAATACCTACTTATTAATATTACGTTTATTTATGTAGGTAGGTACCGCATTCAAATAGAACTTGTACCTAAGTACCTACCTACTTAAGTAAATACGGGAGACTTTGATATCTAAACAACGCATTATTTGGTATAAAAACTTTCAGTTCTGTACCTACTATTGGTATTATTTACATTTTCTTATTATTATTCAGGCAACCAAATGCTGTGTAGTATTTTTTTGCCTTCATTTGGCGAAAAATATAGGTACATTAACAAAAACAAACTAAAATGCCGCGGCTGCTCAAGGACACTTTCGTTCCGGGCAGAACGCGGCAACCGACGTAACGAACCACGCTCGCAAGGCCGGCGATGCGTAGGTATATTTTTATACCTATTCTGCGGAGTGAAAGAGGCCTGGTGTTATAGTATTATGTAGGTTCATCTCTAATTAAATTAGGTTCCTACACAAAAAAAATTGGTGGCCAACCAACTTTGTTGATAACTTTTACCCGCAAGTGTGGCTGTGTGCACCGCACCGCAACTTAAAATAATGGACCTTAACCTTGCGCGACCTCGCGCGCGGGAATCCCGTCGGTGGTAGCTAACAGAACGACAAATTTTGACAGATGAGGGGTTAACTACTAAATATATCATCATAGGCCTATTTACCCTATTATATTTACCCTAGGGCTAAGAGAGCCATTGCCCGGGGCAGCAGGCTGCAAGGGGCAGCGCAAGCCGCAGTTTGCGCTCAGATTTATGCGCCTGTTTTCTTTTTGAATACTTATCGATCAGTCAGTGGGTACAAATGGTTTTCTCATATCAAGTAGTTTGAAACTTATTTTTTAACTCGTAGTTTTTTCTTAGTTTACTGCAGTGCCGTAAATAGGGAGGTGCCACCGGTCCCAGGTACAGGGCGCAGACCCTAGGGGGGCGCAGAAATTACCAAATTATGGGTCATGCATGGAAGTATTCAGTAATTATGAGGTTGATATCCAGATTAACATCGTAGTTTTCTTTTCTGGGGGTTGCAGAAATGACCAAGACTAGAACCAAGTTTTTTTTTTGCAGGCACACAAATAGACCCATATCACATGACAATATAAAATTTTGGGTCACGCATGGTTGTATTAATTGATTTGTGGATTGATAATTATTAACCGACTTCAAAAAGGAGGAGGTTCTCATAACGGTTGTATTTTTTTAATGTTTGTTACATCATAACTCCGTCATTTAAAAACCGATTAGAAAAAAAATATTTTGTAGTGTAGGATTTTTTTTATATTAGTTTCATAAAAATTTGAAGAAAAATTATTAACCCTAAAGGTGAGAAAACAGTAACGAACATTTTATAGGCTCGAATTTTTTTCATGTTTTATGTTTGTTACCTCATAACTCCAACATTTATGAACCGATTTGGAAAATTCGTTTTCCGTTGTTGAGAGTTTACTTTTAGTTTGATCTCATGTAAATTTAAAATAAAAGTACTAATCCTTAGGGTGAGAAAATAGGGAATGAAAATTGTATGCACTTGAATTTTGTTCATATTATAGTTTTCGTCTTAAAGTCAGATTCACTAAAAAATCGGAAATAAACAATTATTTAAAATAGAAATAAAAACGACTTCGAAAACAAAAACTGCAAAACTAAAAAGTTAAAAATAATTGCTTACTTTTTATTCATACAACTAACAATGAACCTTTTCTTCTATAAATTTATCCCGTACGATCTATGCGTTTACCACATAGGTAGATCTAGATACCAACCTGTTAGTTTTGGAGTCAACCTAATAATTGGTGGAATTTGAGATTCAAATCGAAGTTTCCTTCTTCATATTTTATGCCCACCTTTGCTAGAAAAATTTCGCGGCTCGCTCCACTCGCTGATCACGTTTTATTTCTTGGCTAAACATGACTACGCATTAAAATATTGACCAATAAGATTTTAATGGACAATGATGTATGAGAACACAACAGCGTTAGTTAGATAAAATAAAAAAACAAATTCAAAAGCTAGTAGGATAAGTGAAATTACAACACGGATTATTTTGTCATATTTCGGATTGTTATGACTTTCAGTTCGGATATTTTTCTGTTTCACTGCCGGCAACACTGCAAGCCGAAACAGTAAAATTTTACATTGCTCCATTGCTCCAAAAGTCCAAAATAATAGCTCAATGCTTCCAACAAACAAAAAGAAAAGCCCTGACAACAGTCCACCCAAACCAAAACTAAATCTGTTTTTTATCATTTATGAACCTGCTATGTAGAGCTGTGTAAAATACGTGAAAAAAACTAAAAGCAAAACAATGGGTAATTCGAGTGTCAAGCAACATTACGAAACTGCGTCAAAGACTGGTGTTCTGCAACTATCTGATCACAAGTTGAAGGAAGTGCCCCCTGAAGTTTTAAATCTGAGTGAAATTTTAAGGAATTTGGACCTATCAAAGAACAGAATTTCAAACTTACCCGATGATATTTCAAAGCTGAAGCATTTGAAACTATTTAATTTGGACTCAAATAAGTTGCAAACATTACCTAACTCTATTGTGAACTTGAAAAAGTTGGAGGTTTTGAGTATTTCTAATAACCTTTTCTCAACATTACCTCAGTCAATATCCAATTTAAGCAATTTGAAGCAAGTTTATTTAAATAACAATAATTTTAAGTATTTCCCGCTAGAGCTCTTGGGTCTGCCAAACTTGGAGGTAGTGGAGTTGTCCAATAACAAGATAACCGAAATCCCCTGTGGGATGTCAGATTTTTATGCAACCGAGCTAAATCTAAGTCAAAATGAACTGTCACAAATCAGCGATGATCTGCACAAGGCTCCACGGTTGAAAATTTTAAGATTAGAAGAGAATTGTTTGACATTAGATGCAATAAAGCCAAGTTTACTACGAGATTCGAAATTACATACTCTAAACTTGGATGGCAACTTGTTTGAATCAAAGCAACTGGTGTCTGTGGAAGGATACAATGAATATACCGAGAGATACACGGCTATGAAAAAGAAAATGTTCTAAAATCACATATTAACTCACTGAGTACTTTTATTAAAATGTCAAATGTATATAATTGCATAATATATGAATATAATTTAACAATCTATGTCGGTTAATGGCTGACTCTTGTAATGTATCATAACTGATGAAACTTCATTTTCCCTTCGTTTTTCATTTTCGTCACGAGTATCACTATTCCTTAGCATGATTAAAATAATTTATTATTGTAGTACTATTAAGTTATCACTATTTTGTCTAAAGAATAAGCTCACTTTTAACATTTTATGTGCAATAAAGGTTTTTTATAATCACTACAGGTTGTACTAGAATATCATTTCCTTCTTAGGATACCTAGTCTTCTAAGAAAGAGGTTATTCAGCTTGTTAGGTAATTTTTCTGTCTTTTTTTAACCTATACTTGCCAACTTCAAGGTTGATGATGAAATAGGAAGAACTTTTTGAGATGCAAGGCAAGACAAAGGCCACTTACAGTTTTTTCAGAAGTTAAAAATTTCTCAATGTGGAGAATACCTTAAAAAAATTACTTATTAATAAATAGGAAGAATTTTAATGTAGTAGTTATGTACCTAATATTAAATTTTTAAATAAAAAAAGTTGAACTACATAACCTACTTACAGTTTTTTTTTAATTTAGAATTTAACTATTACTCAATGAGAACTAACTTTACCTTTAGACCCTAGGTTAACTACTCTAAATTGCCGCCTTATTTAATTAAATTATGCCATTTTCATTATGGTTTTCAAAACTTGCTATGTAACTTTGCATGTACCTAGCTACCACCTACTTCTGCTCGTCTAATAATTTTTTTTTCACATGTTGCACATAACAATACATATATATTGCATTGATTTATGCTATCCTATCCTACTTACTACTTCCTACTATATTATAAATGCGAAATTTTGTGAGTATGCTTGTATGGATGAATGTTTGTTACTATTTCACGCGAAAACTACTGAACGGATTTGGATGAAACTTAGAATATGCATAGTTTATGACCTGGATTAACACAAAGGCTTTTTTTTATCCCGGTACCACGCAAGCGAAGCCGCGGGCGAAAGCTAGTCGTATATATATTGAAGCCACTCGGCGTGGCTTACTTTGTTGTTCATAACAGATCACCTTGGTTAAGCAACACGCTGCCCGGTCTCTACTTGGATGGGTGACCGTTAAGTGGCATTTAGATTTGAGCGCTTCCGTCTTTCACACGATGGCACGTTAAGATGTTGGTGTCTGCTGTTTTCAGTCGTTACGCCATGTCGGGGACTACGGGTGGCCTAAAAACTCCGACACCAGAGTCGGCCACTAACTCATACGAAGTATGTAGTAGTATTAGATTGAAATATCCAGAGGCCACAAGGCCACATTACCAAAACAATTGCGCGATTTAGGCCATAACCAAAAAAAGGCCCTCATCTAAGGGCTCAATATATTTAATCCATGCTTGACTGTCCAGCCACCTTAGCCGTGAAAAAACTTATAACTGTCCGAATTTCAAATTTTGTCCAGCTAGTCTAGCTTAGGTAAATACCTACCTACCTATCTGTAACGCATTTCAATAATAAAATAGGTACCAACTCCAAGATAACTCTAACTCTAATGTTTTATTTTGTCACTTAGAATAAAAAGTTATGTGTAATATTCCGGGTTGGTTAGTATTTAATTCATAAGTTTAATTTACGTATGCACGTTTATCTAGATGTAGGTAGGTTTACATATAAAAATAAGGGACTTGTATAAAATTAACACGGATCTTCATTACTATCAGCGGTTATCGTGGTTCACATTAATCTATAAGCGAATGTGGAATGAAATGACGCGAGTTGCTAAGTTATGTTGTTTTACTATAGTTCTCTTCAGTGTTGTCGTAAAGTAACTACGAGGAGGACGCGTGCCGTTCGCTTCCACACATTATTTACGATATACCTACGGCAGTTCAATAAAATCGTGTAGTAGGTACGAATCTGCTAAGTGAAACACAATAGAGTTGTATTGCGAATTGTGCTCAGTGAGATAATCAGGCCGAGTTGAAGGTTCAGTTACTAAAGCGGGAGCGTGGGTTCCCATAATTAAACGGGAAAGGTAGGAGCTTTCTCTGTGGTGTGGTGTGGTATTTATTGTTTGGTAAACACGCGTAACTTAGGTTCGTTTGATCTTTGCGTCAGAATAAATGGTTATCAACTTACTAGTCCAGTGCAACCCGTTTTCTATGTTTTCTAAAACAATTGGTATGAAAAAGTTGTTCTAAGAAATTGACGCTTGAATTCTTATTATGTATTTAATCTTAATGTTGTTTCATGTGGTACAGTACAAGATGTTCTTAAATAAAATTTGGTCCGCAACATGAGCCCATGATATTTTAGTAAGATAAGGAATTAATATTTCGATGAATTTTTAATTGGCGCGATAAGAGTATTTTGCAGGTGACTTTTGAGGTGACTGATTGTACTGATATCTTGTGGGTAGGTTTCGGTGGAGTAGGTAAGGTACCAGCCGACCTACCTACCTAAGTAGGTTACCAGCCTATAGTAATTAACCGACCTAGGTTTTTTTAAATTCAAAATTATTTATTCAAAACAAGAACTTAGGTAGTAATTTACAAACATTTACGATTAAATTTATAAAGTTAAAAACTGTGTATTAGTTTGTAGGTACACAAGTTTATTTATGAAAGTTGTTGGAGAAGATGTGATACCTCATTTGTACCACTGCGTTATTCTGTCTGTGTGATGGATGCAGCAGGTTAAACTGGAAATTATTTTAACGAAATAATATCTAATACGATAGATATATTTTGTCTATCAAATTTACCTATTACCTACCGTACGTATTCCCGTAAATTATACACTTATAATTAATTTGTTTTAAAATTTCGATGACCCTCAGGTTCACCAAATCCCAAGGTTATTAGAAAAAAGAGACTCAAGACTTGTTGAACTTGATTATTTTTACCACAGTATACTACAGTATTTCAGGATCAGAATCAGAATCATTTATTGCAAAAATGGGTAGGTACAAAAAATTGACGTTACAGACAAAAAGTTCCTCCATAATCCGCATGCAATTTTATAAATACAAATGATATCATACTACACATTACAATAATAAGGTTTTATAAAAGAGTTAGGTTTTTAAATAATCTAATGGAAGTCAATGGTACCTAATACAATAAAATTAAAAATTATAATGTCTTATAATAATGGATTCAAAATTGTTATTTAAATAATCATCTATTTTGTAGCCTGATTGAAAAGCCAATTCATCTAATTTAAAAGCCTTTCAAACCCTCTAGAATTTCTTATAACTATTATAAAAAAGACTCTCTCGAATACAATTTTCGGCATTTTCCCTATTAAGTATCAACGCTTTAATATATTTTTATATTTAAACGATTTTGTTTTTACCATAAGTAGGTTAATATCTGGTCCTTGCACACTGTTTATTAATCATTGTGGTAAACCACCGAATACCTACGCCAAAACACAATCAAATACTTAGTGAAAGCACCAGTTTAGTAAATAAATTACGGCGCGCGTTGAAGTCTTCCGTAAGGATAAAAATATGTACCGAATATTTATAATTTTTTCTGTGAAGATACCTATTAGTTATGTCCAGTATTCTAGGTAGGTGTAGTTTGTTTCTTCGGTTCAAACAACCTTTGCATATAAACTTTAGTTTGTTTCGTAGTCACGACTACGCTAGCTGTAGTCTCATCCGTAGACTTTACTTCTCTATGCTCTATGGCGTAGATTGCAGAATGAGGGGTGAATTATGTTTTCGTAGCAGATCAAAAATATTCAGTCGCAGTGCTCTTTGCGTAAACCAATTTAGCTCGTTTCGTAGCCACGATTACGCTCGCCTCGCTGTAGTCTGCAGTCTCATCCGTAGACTTTATATCTCTATAGTCTATGCTATGCTCTATGGCGTAGCATGCAGATGCGGGAGAGCCAAGTTATCGTCAAAAATATTATCCAAAATTTAACAGTCGCAATGCCCTTAACTTTAGCTTGTTTCGTAACACGCTTACGCTGCTGAAGTCGTATTTTCAGACTCTACTTTTCTTTGTTTCGCAGCGTATTAAGCAGGGTGACGGGCAAACCAAGTTAACACAGTAGATTGTAGATGTTCTAATATTGTTCTAGTCTGCTAATCTAAGGTACTACTTACAAATTCTTTATAAATACGAAAGAACAGGGCCCTTTGCTCAAAAACTTTATTTATTTTGTAGTTACGCCTACGCTGCTGCAGTTTCAGCCGTAGATTTGACTTCTCTATTTATGCTCTACAGACTGCAGAGTGAAGGGTGAGCCAAGTTGACGTAGCAGATCAAATATCCTGTACAATTTAACAGGCGCAGTGCCTTTGCGCAACAAACTTTAGCTTGTTTCGTAGCCATGCCAACGCTATAGTCGTATTCGTCGACTCTACTTTTAAATGTTTTACTGCATATTGGACAGCAGAGTGAAAGGACCAAGTTGATTTAGCAGATCAAATATTCTCTAAAACTTAACAGGCGCAGTGCCCTTTGGCTTTAGAAAACATTAGCTTGTTTCGTAGCCAGACCTACTGTTATGAAGTCGTATTCGTAGTAGACTCTACTTTTTATCCGACTTCAAAAAGGAGGAGGTTCTCAAATCGACTGTATGTTGCTTTTTTATTTTCTTAAATGTATGTTCCGCGATAACTCCGCCAATAAGTAATCGATTTTGATGATTCTTTTTTTGTTTAGTAGATCATACTTCAAAGGTGGTCCCATATAAATTTTATTCCTGAGGGATTGATACTTTTCCCGTAAAACTCAAAAAACCTCATGCTCACTTGTAATTTTCGCCGGTAGGTACCATAGGTATACCATCATCATCATCATCAGCCTATAGCAGTGCACTGCTGGACATGGGCTTCCCCTAATGAGCAGCATTGCGCCCTGTCGTAATGTCAACAACTTTAGTTCTATATCGGATAGTCTCATAGCTCATTAGTAGTTCCATAGCTCGCTGAGCGACTGTGACCTGGTGGACTAGCCGTACTTTGATTGTCCACGTTTCAGCTTCATATGTCATGATGGGTAGGACGCACTGATTGAAAACTTTCGATTCCAAAGATTGCTGCATGGGTGACGAGAAAACTCAACGTAGTTTTCCAAATGCTACCAAAAATGGTATATTCCCGAGGTGATCTCATTATCATCAAGTCAGAATCTGATGATGGATAAAAAACTAACTAACAATGCAATAAAATCTTAGAAGTCAATTTTGATCTACTTCCCGATTTTCGATTGAACTGAAATTTTGCATACTAAGTAAGTTTAGTAACAATGCAATAGTGGATCTCCTCAACGGCGAACAGCAAAGACACGAAATTTTGTAAATGGATATTTTATAACTCTAATATAGCCGGTTCTAAACTCCATCATGACATGGCTGCTGCACCCAGGGTTGACTTCCGGCGAGGGAACTCCTCAATGGTGAAGAATATAGACACAACATTTTGTAAATGGATTTAACCATAATAACCATGTTCTTATTACTCCATTACTCTCTTCCTTGGACCCCTGTATATACCAATGTCTAGCCTATATACCATATAATAATATCAATATATAACCATTTTGTGTAAATATTATGTACATATTATAATAATTTCCCTTTACTAACCCTCCTGATACTTTTCCAAATTTCGCATGTTCTAAATTCCATCGTGACTTGGCCGATGCACCCAGGGTTCACTTTCAGCGAGGGATCTCCTCAATAGTGAATAGGACAGACATGAAAGTTTTTTTTACATGCACTTAATTTTAATTAAAACTTATTTTGCACTAAAAAGGGTAAAATACGTATACTTACTCCATATCTTAGGTTTGGGCATAGAACCTATTCTCGTGTACAATTCTATTGCTAGATTAAGATATCTATATAACCTTACTTAAGTTAGCATCTATAACATAAATTTTTTGTCAAACCTTTTTGAAAATAAATACATTTTATTATAATTATTATTTATCTATGTTTTACTCCGTATATACGAGTGAAGCGCTATAATTTAACCCCCTTACTTATGAACCCTACTCAAAGTTAACCAATGCTCAAAGTTAGTCCTGTCACTGTGTGTCATTATCCAATGGTAAGAGATGGCAATAGTTTAAGCATCGTTTATCTTTTGAAAGATGTTCATAGTAAGGCCAATAATGTATAGTATGTATGATTGTAATAAGTTGTATTTTCTACAGCAACAAGAGTTCATTTCACACGTTTTAAGGAATATCCAACTTTAAAATATACAAGTTCTTTATGAGAGAGTTTAATTTTCCTAAAGTAAATTTAAATAGACTTTTAACCAGGGAAACACTGAAAATAACCAAATATGTTCGTTGATTATAATCATAATAAAATGTTGGGGTAAACTCCAATACCAGCCAACAAAAACGGAAAATATTTTGGTAAACCTAAGTGTACTAGTGCGGCATTTTTATTTGGTTGATTTAATTTAGGAATTACAAAAATAAATACACAAAACATTTCTTTTTGACCGTTCACACACTGGCACAACATACATGATTAATTATCATGATAATTAAGGCTAGTCCTTGGGTTATCTTTATTTATTTTTCACACAAACACGTATAATGCAGCTGATACAATTTAATTATAATGATAGGCATAGATATGCGAGTTCAAAGTTTGTGGGGATATTTAATTTACGAGTTTGTATTACGTGCAACTTTCGAACTAAGTACCTACCTACCTATACCTTCCTGTACCTACTTATTAGGGGATATAAATAAAAAATAAAGCGGCGACGGGCTTACAACCTGTCACGTGGAATGCTAGCTGCTTGCAAAAAGTGGGCATGTATCGAACGTAATGTTTGGACTCGCCTCTGACTACCCCCTTTAGAGTATCCTCAATAGATTTGCGTACTGAGCAAATAAAATGACTTTTTAGGTTTTTAGGTAGTATCCGAGGTTTTTATTGGTATATGTATGGAATGATTTTTGCTGAAAGTACTAGTGCTGAACTAAAGAAATCCTCAAGATATTCAGTATACCTACTTTCATAATTGAATATTTGCCTAGATTGGTTCGTATTTCACTCTGTTAAAGTTTTCGATTTAGCTCTGTGAATTAGCAAGCTTATGTAGCAGTGGGCTGGCCATATCTGCCGAAGAACTGATAACTGATGAGCTAATCGAGTTCTTGAGTGGAGACCGCGGCTCGCGAACGTAGTGGCAAAACTCCACCTGGCTGGAGGTCGTCCTCCTGCCGAAAGGTTGCTGGTAGAAGCTGGATGCATCGAGCTGAGGACAGGTCGCAATAGCGCTCATTAGGGGAGGCCTATGTCAAGTAATGGCCTGCTCTATAGAAGTCTAATCTACTAGATATCTACTACAAAAGACGTACCATGTCGGAGGCCTTCAGGCGGCCTAAAAACTCCGGACACCAGAGTTGGTCACTACCTTATACGAAGAAGAAGAATAAGGTACCATATGTAAGTAGGTAGGTTTATAATTTCTTTCAACATTCAAACACATCTTCGTAATAGGTTAGTACAGTAAAAAGACTTCACCAAAGAAGTCACTATCCTCAGCATTGAGAGAACGACGGAGGAGGCCGAATATGTTAGTTAGTTTACTTTTATTAGAATTAGAGGGGCATACGACTTGTAATTTTAGTAAAACCTTGATGAGCGTATGTATTCAAGATACCTATGTATTTTGATATGGTTTTGTAAAGCCTGATTAAAATTCTAGGCACTTATGACCTTACCTTTACGAGATCGCGATGTAATGTGACGAAATGACGTAGTTAACAACGTTGGTATCTAGGCATGCAATGCATTAATAATAATACAACAGTACAGGCTTTCAGCGTAGGAGATCTATGGGTCATCATTATGGATGTCTACTGCTTTTTTTTATTTAACTCTTCTCAACCCACTGCTCGGCAAAGGTTTCCCCATTGACATCCATACATCTCTGTCACGAGCTACCTCCCATAACTACCTACATACTCTTAACTAAAATCAACCAAAAGATTCTTGAGCCCTTTTCCTACCCTGTCCTTTGCCTTTACCTTGCCTTTACCTTTGCCTTTGGCAATCTTGACGATATCGTTGATCCATTTGTTTTTCCTTTATTACGTCATCAGCGATTCTGGGTCTTCTTCTTCTTCGTAGTGGCAAACTCTTGTGTCGGAGTTCTTAGCTCGCCCAAGGCCTCCGACATGGCTTAGCCGGCATGGCATTGGCATGGCATCGGGACCAACATCTTAAAGTTTCTTCCGAAGCACGAAAGCGCTCAGATCTTTATGCCACTAAACGGTCACCCATCCAAGAAGTGACCCGGCCGGAGTGTTGCTTAACCAAGATGGTCTGCTAAAAACACTGAAGTAAGCCACGCGACGAGCACTTCATTAGCGTTTTAACCATAATTGTTATTTTGTCGTCAGGTGTACTTTGATTTGAAAAATGGCTGCGTTCAACGTAATATTGGGCTGTGTGATGGCAGCCCTTATCTTACTGTTTACAATAAGCTCCAGCGCCAGATATTATATAAAGGTAAGGCTCCCTTCTTCTTATCGATTTAACTTGTAATATTATGCATATTTCAAGTACTTATATTCAAATAAGTACTTATATTCAAGTACCTATAAACTTGGGTATAATGTTTATATAATATTTTGATTGTATTCTGTTTTGTGTACCTCATTAAATAAATAAATTAAATTGGGTAACGTAGGTATTTTATTAATATAGTACATTTTTAACGTTGTTTGTAGTTGTTTTTTGGTTTCTCATATTTTTGAGAACTATAGCTGATTATAGTAATTTGTAGTAACTGTAACTAATTAGTAGTGTCTGTAGTTGTTCAAGTGATTAGGGACTTATTATTTTCCAAAAGTAAATAGTTAATTTTGTCCTCAGTTCACATTGTTCGTGGTATTGTCACTCATATTTGCCTCAGCACCAATACCACTAATGCTGATTAAGCCGTTTGACCCTAAAAATGCACTGTAAGTATTCATTGATATCTTGGTGATGACAAATGAAATTGAAAAATATGATCCAATTTATTTTGTTTTCTACTGCCGTTCCTTAGAATAACTAGTTAATCTACGTGCCCATATTTTTTTGCTAGCGTATGCCACTGCGTGGGGATTATGGGCATATCCCTCTTTATTGGAGGAGGCCTCCAGCAGTGGACTGATATAGGCTGATGTGTGTGTGTATGTCACTGGCATAAAAAATAAATTAAAAAATCGGATCCAATTTATTTTGTTTTCTACTGCCCAAGTCCCTTTTTTGTTTTAACCCAAAATAAAAAAGAACAGTGAGTGAGTTTTTTGAACAGTGGCTTACGCTAGCATATAGAAATAGATGGGCACAAGAAGTACCAGTTTTTCTAAGGATGGGCAGTCGAAAAGAAAAAAAGTTGGTTTATATGTTTTTGCTAGTGAATGCCACACAATGCCAAAAAAGAAAAAAAATCTGATCCAATTTATTTTATTCTTACTTTTATGTCTACCTAGAGTTTTTTAATTTTTTTATGATACCTGAAAATGGAACTACCTCATGGCCTACTTAATGTTAAGTGTACAGTGTAAATACAGTTTTAGATATTAGAAGCTTACTTTAAACCTTATGCATATTTACAACCCAAAACAACTAGGTAAGTTTGTATTTTGTTTATTTTAGTTTAAAACATACCGAGCAAAATATCAGGAGCGCGTTGATGTCTTTTCTATAGGAAATATAACTGTACATTTCATTTCGAGACAAATGTTTGTATGTTCTGCAAATATTAATTTCGACCTGAGCGATCAATTTATATTATGTATTGACAAAAAGTACTTATAGTACCTAAGTAGGTATATTAGTAATGTGGTTCCCGTAAAAAAAGTAGTACTAGAGTTTTTTGCGGAGGGTTCGTCCGGGGAAGTACTGCCACCAAGCATATTACAGGTGGGCCATGTGCTTGTTCTATATTAAAGTACCATTAAAAAAAGCTCTGCTTACTTTGGGATTATTATGATTTGTGGAAATGTCCGTCCAGTATTATTTATTATTTTTTTAAATTGTGTTTGACGTAAGAACTAATATATGGTAATTGTAAAGTAAATAATGAAAGTAAAGTGAAGCGATTCAATGAAAGGCAAGTTGGTCAGCCTACCATTTGTAAAAATGTCAACATTATGGTTATGGGTTGTCGTAGGTACTTATCTATTATACGATAATCTAAGCAAGCACATCATCTGTATTGTATATCCGGTCTTTGTTGTCATTTTTACAATGCAATGATTACGTATAGCCATTATAGAGATTATTTTCAAAATGTCCGGTTATTTTTCATAATTTAGATAAAAACATGTTAGGGTAGTGAGCAACAATGGCCAGTAAGTATTTAGATGTCATATTAGGATAATACAATTATCAGTATCTACACAGGTACCTTAATAAAAGGGGTTTATGTCAGTCACAGGTCACTAATTAGTGAATAACTACTTAAGGGGTGTAATAGACCCCATTTACGTGTTTTTAACATGACGAAATTAATGTCTGGATAGGAGATAAATAAATTGATAAATATATAAATAATGCGGGACGTTTCGCCAAAAAGAAAACAAAATAGGCAAATGCACCTAGTCACTAGGGATTGGGGGCATAGTGGGGTACTTAAGACTCAAGCTTACCTACAAGATAACAACAAATTTTAACTCAATATCAAAGTTTAACTCATTGCGAATGACTATGCAAATATTTTTTTCTATTATGATAAGAACTTTACATTACATGAATACAAAAATGTAAAATGGCATTTGCCCCACTTTGCACCGTATATGGGAGTAAAGTGGGGTACGTTACGGTACGTAGTGGGTTAGTTAAAATACATTGTGTAAGTAAAATTATAATGGCACAAGTAGGTACATATTTATCTTGGTTTTGCACTTCTTGTGTGAGCTAACTTAAAGATAAATATTGTTTACTTTATCAGAAGTTTCACCACGATTAAAAGAAAATAATTTTGATAATAAGTTGAAGCAATAATGCTCTTATTTTGCATGTTATTCAGAATCCCAGCGGCGCTATTGAGGATATCAGCACGGATGCTGGGCATCCGATGGCAGGTGCGAGGGTTGGAAAATGTAGACAACAGCCGAGGGGCTGTCATTCTGCTGAACCACCAGACCGGACTGGATTTGTATGGTAAGTTTCACTTACCTACATCAATTAAATTAGTTTTTTTTGAGTAGTTTAATTATATTTTTATGTAACTAATCGTCTATAAATGACTGTTTGTTTTCCTTAGTTCGAACCAATAGTGAATGTTGTTACCTAGTAGGATCGCTCGATAACAGATCCAACGATCTAAAGTCTTTGACTACATCAGGAATAGCCTCAAAGCTGAACTGTTATCTGATGTGATGACACAATATTTCCTAACAATGCAAACCCATGATTCACCTAACGATAACGAAAACAAACAACTAAGGCATGGTGCTGGAATGTTTAACATCCATATAAGAATTGTTAGCTAAATGAATGGTCAGTTTTAGAATTCACAGAAAACCTTAAGAAATTATTGTCTTAGGGCAAATTTTATCGTATAAACCGTAAGTAGGTAAATAGCTAAACAATTGAGAAGGTAATTTCGAAACAATGTTATATACAATCAGGCGTTCATATTTCAAAGATGACTAACGATATAAGTAGGTAAAACCTATAGTAACCAAGCAGACCTGTACCAAAACTACCAAGTTCCTATCAGATCACGGACAGTTTTTTACTTTTCTAAAAAGCCCTGATAAATACTTTATGGTAGGCTTTACTATATATTTTTTTATGATACTTGAAGATGGAATAAGCACATGGCCCACCTGATGTTGAGTGGTAACCATTACCTATCACAAAGCATTGCAACATAAATCACGTTTTTTGGAACGTGCTCTACGATGCAACGCCCTGCGTCCATCAACTTGAGACATGATGATGATAAGCCTCTTGTGCCTGTAATTTCACCGGCACCCACACCCTTCAAACCGAAACACAGCAATTTTCACGGCAGAAGTAGGCATGGTGGCAGTACTTCCCCGGACGAGCCCTCCACAAAGAACTCTACTACTACTAAATATATAATTTCAGCGATAAACTGTTATGACATGTTTGGCACGTGTAGTTAAACAGCAGCTTAGAAGCGCTAGTGGCGTGGTTTACTTCGGTGTTCTAAAAGATCACCTTGGTTAAGCAACACTCCGCCCGGTCATTACTTGGATGGGTGACCGTTTAGTGACATTTAGATTTGAGCGCTTCCGTGCTTTGAAAGGCACGGTAAGATGTTGGTCCCGGTTTTTCAGTCGTTAAGCCATGTCTAGGCCTGAAAACTCCGACATCAGAGTTGGTCACTAGCTCATAAGAAGAAGAAGAAGAAGCAGCTTAAAGGATCTAAGATGCTCTTTCCATAGTATCCAAGCGTTTTGCCTCTTTCTAATCTTTCTGGGTAGCTAAGCTACATAGTTTGCGTATGTGGATTAGCCGGCGAAATTTTGGTCGATCTAATGTTACCAGGAAAATAACACTATAAAATGCGATGCTAGGCAAACTAGTATACACGTGCGCGGCCTTTGCGTGCATTGAAATCAGTTGGTGGCTTTATGCAATAAAACATTATCGGACTATATCTATGATTAAAATTTAGACTACGCACCTGATAGTATTGAGCAATATTCACGTAAACTAGTCTGCTCTTCCGTCATTTCTATTAATACCTACCTACGAAGTAAGTAATATAGAAATAATATGGTTTTTGCGCTTTGTTTCGAGCTATGCTCGGAGTTTTTCTAAAAGGATAGAATCCGAAACGAGTTTATCCGACATAGAACTAAAGTTGTTGAAATAGCTCAGAGAATTAGCAAGCTGAAGTGGCAGTGGGCTGGCCAAATCTGCCGAAGAACCGATATCCGTTGGGGTAAACGAGTTCTTGAGTGGAGACCGCGGCTCGGCAAACGTAGCGTAGGATGCTCTCCGGCCAGGTGGAGTGACGATCTGCGAAAGGCTGCTGGTAGAAGCTGGATGCGTCGAGCTCAGGACAGGGCGCAATGGCGCTCATTAGGGGAGGCCTATGTCCAGCAGTGGACTGCTATAGGCTGATGATGATGATGATGATGACGTTTATGTTGAAGCTATATAAGTTGAGATAACAAATTGCCATCATGTGTACATTTACGGTGACCTTTCTTATCAGATTAGAAGGAAATGGAAATGTTTGTATCAATAGTTAGTGGATATAGGTAAAGAGAACTTTAAAATAGGTATACCTGTACGGTTTAAATAATTTGACAGGGCTCATTAATGTATGTTAGTTTTTTTAACAAAATTATGTAAAGGTACCTAAATTCAATTACCAAAACGTATCTTTGTCATTTATATTTTTTGCCAAGCTTGCAAAAGGCAACTAGCAGTACCTATATGTATGTTTAGCATTAAGATCATTCCCTACACGGATTCTTGAACCTTTGCCTACTTCTTTACCAACAACTGTGCTTAAAGTTAGGTTGATTTTCTACTTATAACATAATCTCCATACAACATCATTCATGAATTATTCTAAATCCAAATCCTATAGAATATAAAATTTGACATTGACCATTTTAGTATGCCCTTAACATAGTTCTGTAGTGGATTGCGTAAATAGCCCTTGACCATCAAACATCTCAAACTATTTCCGGGGACATTTCGGATGCCGACATCATCTTTTAACAGACAAATTATGAATAAAAAACTTAACATTCTACTTAAAAACGCCAATCATTCATTGTATTCAATGGCTTCTGGGATAATTTTTCACAATTTCGCCAAGAATATAGGTCATAATAATATGAAGCAATGCAGTACAGTTTATAAGTCCAGTCGTCTTACCTTAGTTGGCCACCGAAATGGTCCGCACCTTATATTTTCAAACTTTGACATTTCATCCGTCATATCATAATCATTGTTTCATCATTGTTTGAGACGGTGCCTGCTGCTTCTTTTTATCTTCGCACCGCTCGACATCGGCTGAGGTATCATCCACATACATTGCCACCTTTATCTTCCCGCACTGTGAGGTTCCAGAGGAATTTCCGCCGCGAACAATCAAGCTGTGGAATGGTCTCCCTGCCGAGGTTTTCCCCGGAGACTACAATATGCAGCGTTTCAAAAAGGGCGTTTTAAAATTTTTAAAAGGGTCAGCAACGCGCATGTAATACCTCTTGATGTTACAGGCTACGGGAACCGCTTACCATCAGGAGGACCGTATGCCTGTTTGCTAATTTAGTAGTATAAAAAAACATAATAGGCTAGATGCCTGAAAAAATCTAATTAGTCCGTCATTTACATTAACAAAAAATTTTGGAGACATATTTTTTTCTTTTTTCAATTAAACTAAAAATGACAAAGATATATTGCGTTGAAGTTCCGCATGACGTCACGGGTAACTACACTTTTTACACACAAGTGACGTCACGAGCCCCCACTCCCGAACTTTGACGCTCCATAACTCTGTCGATTTCCATTGATTTTAAAAGTAAAAAAATACATGTCCAATATTTTTTGATAATCTAAATGACGGACTAATTAGAATTATTATTTTTCTACCAAGGCATCATCCATATTCAAACAGGTGGTATTGAGGCCAAGTGTTAGGCGCTTTCGAATTGCTGATCTAGCTTCTAGACAAAAATACACCTAAGTAAATACAATTATTTTAAAATGATGCTAAGAATGTACATAATTCAAATACTTAATTAGGTACTTAGAAGTAAAGTACCTAGTTAATTTACTCTTTTATCGTTTAATAGACTTGGTAAGTAGTGTTTGTTTGCTACACGATCACAAAGCTACCAAGGTAGGGCAAGGTTAATGAAGCAATTAGCTGAGTTTAGTTTTGTCCCTTAGGATTTGTTACAACAGTTTTAACTAATATTCAGGGACGTTTTACAAAAATATTTACACAGGCCTCAAACTAGGTGGGGCCAAATATCTGACAAAATTTATTTATTTTACAAACTTAGTTTTTAGTTTAGGAAAATATTAAGATTTCCTTTTAAAATGGACAACGTAATTTTTCCTGATATCACATCACAACTTCACAACACACTAATATTATAAATGCGAATGTTTGTGTAGGTATGTGTATGTTTTTGATCCTTCTCAACTCCGTAACGACGGAACGGATTTAAATGAAACTTAGAATATTAACATAGTTTGTGACCCAGATTAACACAATATGCTTTTAATACGGGTACCAAATGAGCGAAGCCGAGGGCGGAAGCTAGTCATTAATAAGTAAGTAATAATCTTTAAAATAGATACGCACTATATCGGTACAATCGACAGATTTATGACAGACACGCTTTGTCCTACGCATTATATAACTCATTGACAGCTCTAGGTTAAGTCGAAGTAGGTTTATAAACATGACGTCATTATTTGTGTAAACAAGCTGGACTTGTGATCCTGAGTTCACTAGGTCGCATCTCTACTGCATAATAGCGAAACTAGATTATTTGCGAAATTATGTCGCATATCATGTATTTAATGAATAGGAAGTAATAAACGGGGTTTTTAAATTTGGTTAATAGGTATGAGGAAACCAGAAACCATAGCAGATACAGAGAACCTATCCCAGGAACCATTTGCTCTATTTTCATGGAAAAATTTTTTAATCAATAAAACTTTAGTTTAATCTTGATTTTAAACTAAAAAATAATAAGTCTTCTTTTTTTACATCAGATCGACCCAGTTTCATGTTAGTTACGAGCAGAAGTCGGTCAAATTCAAGTTCAACTTTGCCATACATTTAATGAACGTTCAAAATGGTTTCTATTTTGCTGTATGCAGCACAGGCACGTTTTATAATCCAACGTTTAATAGACTGTTTTTTATCTCTCTTGTGGTTTTCTAAGGAAAACTTTCGCTCAACCTAAAATTTTACTAAGTTTACAAAATAATCGCCATACATACTATAATAAATAACAAATAATTCATAGAATAGCCCAGCTTTTGTTACATTTATTGTTCAATAAAATATAAATAAATAAATAGGTAGTGTACACATACATGTATGGAAACCGTACAGAATCTGTCCTAAGTTCTATTCCTACAGAACCCGTTGCATGTTAACCCATCTGAGTCACACTTTAGTTTGTCTTTTTGAACGTTATTTTTATGAGCTTAATGTAAATTAAAAGTAAAATCCTTAACTTTATCGTCGCTTAGGTTAGGTTACCTAATAAACGTAATGTCTAATGTGCCTAACCCGTTTTATTAAATGTAAAGTACGCTATGCTTGGTTTTTATTATTATTTAATATGGGCCAGCTCTTGTCTTCGAGGCTTGAAATAAGCAATATTATGTTGTTTTAAAAATATGTAGTTAACTTGACAAAATAAGTATCTACCTAGACCTACTTTTTTAGATATTTATCTTTGCATAGAAAATATATCGAAATGGGCACCCGGGCATACTTACTACTGTGCCTCTACAAAAAAAGTGTCTACGGCCAGTCATTGGGCTACAAGAAAATGTAAACAAATCGTAATTTAGGTAGATAGGTTCTTCTTTTGTATGAACGCTAGATCAAATATATTAAATAAAAAATAAATAAAAATAGTTTATTTCGGACAACTAAAATCCATATTAGGTACAAAAATTTGGTACACACTTTAGGGGTAAGTAAACATTTTATATCCGACATAGAACTAAAGTAGTCGACATAGCTCAGAGAATTAGCAAGCTGAAGTGGCAATGGGCTGGCCATATCTGCCGAAGAACCGATAACCGTTGGGGTAAACGAGTTCTTGAGTGGAGACCGCGGCTCGGCAAACGTAGTGTAGGACGCCCTCCTGCCAGGTGGAGACGATCTGCGAAAGGCTGCTGGTAGAAGCTGGATGAATCGAGCTCAGGATAGGGCGCAATGGCGCTCATTAGTGGAGGCCTATGTCCAGCAGTGGACTGCTTTATGCTGATGATGATGATGATGATGAGGAAAATCTTATTCAATAAAATAAAAGAGGCACAGGCAAACAAAAAATTAAATGAAAATAAAAGGACAAATAATTACTAATATTGGAAGTAAATTCCATTATTAGTCAATCTCTGCATACAACACTTCCGGAAAGGAGACACGCAGTTCTCTGCTACAGTCATCAAGATGCAGTTGCAGCTGCCCCGAATTCTGCGTATACATGAAAACAAAAATGATAGTGAAGTGAACAAACATCCCCGTAGCACTACAGCCCCAACATCGTCCTGAATATAATATTGGCCCCGGAGTTTTTAATTTGGAGGCCTTCTGATGACCTAAAAACGTGATACCAGAATTGCTCTAGCTCCAGATAACATTTATTTATTGAAGTACCTGCTAAAAATGTTTGTCCACAGTGCTGGCAGTACTCTGGCCACTAATGGCGAGATGTACAGTTGTTTCAAAGAGGTCGCTGCAGTACCTTGCGCCTTTCGGCACTGCTGCCTGGCTATGGGGTACAGTGTTTATTGACAGAGGGGCGCAGTCAGCCCGTGACGCGCTCAACAAGCAGTCGGAGGCTGTGAGAGAGCATAAGGTAATAAGTAATAAATATGGTACCTAGTTCTTATATCCTGTTCAGATACCTACTTAACTACGTGATATACGCTGCCGCAGTATGTATATTAGTATGTTTGTTCCCTTTTTAACGACAGATACGGATTTAGATGAAACTTGGATTAGTTACTTACCTATAGAAATAGAAAAAAATAGAAATAGTTTGTGATACATAAACTTTTTATCCCAGTACCACGCGAGCGGATTTGCGGGTGCATTACTTATGAAACACCTAGACTCGGATCTATGCCCACTTAAATGTTTGTTCTGGATGCGAAAATAACCCACAACCTACAGCGCAGAAGGCAGGGCTGCTATCAATTATGACTTAGCAAACCTTTTTTTTACCTAGGTTCAAAAAACTTAGGTGGGTAATTTAGTTTTTATGATTTGGGTATTTGATTTCAACCTTTTTTTATAAAATTTGTTTTTACGTAAAATTGTTGGTTACAAACTAAGGTGCAAGTACCTACCAACACAAGCTTGCGATTTTGCATAATATGATAAGTCTCAACAACGTAAAGAGGTTCACGCTAATTATTAAACGGTGGAAAATATAGCTAGCGGGACGTAAGTCTAGTGGTGAACGAAACTTTTGCGCATGGGTCTCTTGCTCTCTCTCGCCTCTAGCTCCCATATGATACCTTACTTTAGACTTCTGCCTCTGCGCAATAACGGTTAGAGTTTCGTGCCGCTACTTGTAACACTCATTTAGGGTTTGACTTATTTACTTATTGCACGTCACTGTTCCTAAACATTAGGACCTAATGGGTTGATGCCCCCAAAACTTTGGAAAATATGCTCGCAAAACTTATAAACCTCATTCTTACTTTTCGCCTTGAGTTGTCCCTCATGCTGGCGGCAACTTTAGTAGGCCTGCCCATGCATGATGCTAGTTTACATAAGAATAACATTAAAATGGATAGGTAAATAAACAAATTTAAAAAACTGGCCACTGCTGGGCAAAGGTCTCCCCCATCTCCTTCGAAGACTTACGATCGCTTGCTGCCTCCCACCAGTTAGCACGAAAGGCATCGATGTCGTCACGCCAACGCTTCCGAGGCCTGCCCCGGCGTCTTCGCCCATCTGCAGAGGCGCCCATTGAGTGACGATCGATGCCCATATATCAGGGTACATACGGCTCACGTGACCCGCCCAATTCCACTTCAGTCTAGCACTTCTGTCTCCTATATCCACTATACCAGTTCTTAATCGCAGCGTCGTGTTGCGGATCCTATCTATCCTCTTCACCCCTACTACACTGCGCTCCATGGCTCTTTGGCAGACCTTGAGTTCGGATTTTTGAGACACGTCTAGTGACCATGTCTGTGCACCATAGCTAAGAACGGGTAGAATGCAAACACATATAATACTATTATATGACGACCTCTGTGGCGCAGTGGGCGAAGGTCCGCCTGTGACGCAGAAGGTTGCGGGTTCGATTCCCGCTGCGGGACAAATGTTTGCATGTTCTGCAGATATTTGTCTCGGGTCTGGGTGTTTTCTATGTATGATAAGTATGTATTTACAAAAAAAAAAGTATCTATGTAGTATATCAATCATGTGGTTCCCATAATACAAGCTCTGCTTAGTTTGGGGCTACATGATGCTGTGTGATTACGTCCAGGATTATTTATTTATTTATTTATTATTTATTTATTTCTACACAGTTTGCAGACTAAGTAAGTACCAATGTACACTTGTGTTTTTCACATCAACTGAACACACAGGATCATAGGTACTTGTGATTCAGAATACGGTAGGTACTACTTATGTAGTTATTCAGTAAATTGCAGGTAATTTATTTGGATACAAAAATAACACGCGTAGCATGATTTCCGAAACTCACTGTCTCACGTATTTTGAATGAAGGTACCTGACTAATGTTATGAGATTATATTAATTAGGTACATCTTATATCTACCTAAGTACTGATTGCCTTTTTGCTGTAGGTACCAAGCAGGAAGGTACTTAAGTATTTAGACTGACAAAAATACCTACTTACATAAGTGCTTATGTACCGACCGACGACGTAGATAGGCAAGAGCAACGAACTCAATTCTAATACGGTTATTCATACATCAATGGACGATTATGATTAACATCCACTGATGTAGTACTTGCGTCGATACTCTGGGCCATCAACTTAATATGAGACGGTTTAGCCACTTCAAGGCGTATTTTGCCCAAGTTTTAGTACCGACCAACATAAACCTAAGTAAACGTTTACATAACCACTAGGTACCCAGGTACGTTGGTACCTGTCTCGTCTGTCGTTGTGCGAGGATATCGATCAAATAAACCTTGAAACAATTGAAGAGTAAAACCTTGAAACTAAGTTATTTACTCTGTATTCTGTGGTTTTGTACAGAATCAATATGACATTATTTCTTACCTTAATTTTTGCCTTAGAATACTTCATTCTTTCTTATCTTAATAACTTGGTAATTTTGTTACCCCGTATTTGCTCACGTTATGTAGAGTAGAACGCGTTAATCAATCAGCGTTTTCGCCCAAAGAGCACTTGAACATATTTTCAATATTAAACAATTTCATTAATTAACGAAAACCATAAGTAGTATAAAAGTTAATATTCATAATCTTTCCTTAATATATTTCAGCGTAAACTGCTTCTTTTCCCCGAAGGCACCAGGCATTCGGGGGAGAGGTTGCTGCCGTTCCGTAAAGGAGCGTTCCACGTCGCAGTGGATGCTGGTGCGCCGATGCAGCCGGTCGTCGTCTCCCGGTACCACTTCGTCGACGGCAAACGGAAAAGGTTCGGCTCTGGTACGTATCCAGAAAAAAAGATAGTTATTATCTACTCTTTGTTTAGACATTGTTGATAGATACCATACTCAGTGTCAGTGAGGTATCTGTTTTAGGTTTAATCGACTATATAACTTCGTTTTCGTGTATACCTATTTTCTTCGCGATCATGGTTATTTTACGCTAAACCATAAATATGTATTTATGGAATAAAAAGTAGGTACCTAACCTACGTACCAGTTATAACTCCGACAACAGTTACAGTTGTGAAAGATCGAAACTGCGACGTTTTGTATGGAAAATACCACGATCCACGATTACGATCTACAGCGCATAAGGTTTAGCCAACTTAACCCTCCCATTCTTGCTGATTCGAGCAAGGTCGTGAATGGAAGCGGAATCTCCTCCCCATCTCGTCACTTGTCGCCTGATTGATGACCACCATGCCACCATGATGGACGACGTTATAAATGATCAAATTACTGTTAGGGCTAAACTGAGACCGTAGATTAAAAAACAAAACAATAATACTTGTTTTTTTTAATTTAGTATGGGCCAGCTCTTGACCTCGAGGCTAGCGTGAGCAAGGATGAGATCGACGATGGGACGAGCTTTCCCAGAAAATGCCTATTAGCTCTCGTTTTGAAGCAGTTAGGGTCATAAGACAATGGAAAAACAGACGCTGGCAGCTGATTCCATATTTTAGCAGTGCGCATTAGAAATGATGTTTGGAAGCGCTTAGTCCTGTTAAATGGAATATCAACTTGATGCAGGTGGTTAATCAAGATTAAAATAATGTCTTAATCGAACTCATTAAAGTCAAACTGATCATCCAACATCTAAGTAATAACGTTAATTAGATGCTCTATCGATAATTGCATAATATTATGATTTTCTATAAAGCAGTTCATCCGGTTCTGGTAAACAACGTTGCATAATCTGTTTAATTTCTTACCTACAAAGCTATGCTTTTGAATTGACCCCTGTGATTGACCCGGATTCTCTATGCCTCAATTTGATGCAACGTAATCTGCATCAAATTTCCTTCTTTCTCTTCTAATTAAAACAACTATTGGCAAAGATTTGTTTTAGTTTTTGAGCTGCATCAAGTAGAGGTCAATAGTTATTTAATAATTTGCGTGGTTCCGCTGCGTACCTGGTAGCCTTCCATCACGCTGCTTAGGTACCTGTATGTATACCACCGCCTCCCATCCTTTCCAAACTTACCTACTTTACGTAATTCATAAAAAAGGTCTAATCTAATTCACAACAGTCGCCTATTCAGTCCACTGCTCGACATTATGCCTCTCCTATGCTCATATTTAATCCACACGCATGCGGGTTGGGGATCGCAGGGCACAGCTTCTCACACCGCAGACGCTGCTGCCCGTTGGCGGCCAGGGGGTTTAGCTGTACCAGTTAGGCTGCGCTAAACCGGCCGCCAGAGCCCCGTTTGCTAGTTAGCAGGGTACACCACGTGCAGGTGAGGCTGGCTTGGGTTCCGGAGATTTGGGTTGGAACCCCTTATACCCCGAATCTAATTCGCAAAGCCTTGGCGATGTATAAATGGTCAGTCGATTGCGCCTACTCATTGCTCTTGCTACACAAGTAAAATTGCCATTATGTTTTTCCAGGGGAGCTGATCATTACGATTCTGCCACTGATAGAGACTAAAGACATGCGCAAAGAGGACATCCCGGCACTGGTGGAGAAGACTCAGATCAATATGCAGGAGGTGTTCACAAGGGCGTCTGCGGAGACATTGACACGCCTCGATATTTACGATAAGGCTGAATAAATGGATGATAACGAGCATACTGGTACGACCACTGGGTAAGAAAGGAGTTTGAATACTTTTTATACTTATTACTAGCTATCATGGATATACCTACAGGTGTCTACGGAACTAGCACAGTAAAACGGAAAACCGACGGTTCCTTTATATTTACCCGATAAAAAAAAAAATACTTAGTTAGGTATGTAATGTTTTTAACCCCCGACGCAAAAACGACGGGGTGTTATAAGTTTGGGTGTTAGGTGTTACCTACGTGTCCCTCTATCTCTCTCTGTGTGTGTGTGTCTGTGGCATCGTAGCTCTAGAACGGGTGAACCGATTTTCATTAGTCGGGAGTGTTCTTAGCTATGTTTGATGAAAATCGGTCTAAGATGGCCGTCGCCAAAAATGGCGGATTACATATATTTTTTCACTACTCCCTAAATATGGGTATCAAATGAAAGGGTTTGACTAGTAGAATACATACACTATGACAAAGGACAGAACCCAATCAAATCTACGAAATGTTTAACGTCCCCTTACCAAGCAATAGGTTATGAAGCAGACGATTATACTGGCAAATACCAGGACCTGCGTGCAGTAGGTCTTGCTGCCGAGATGCAAAGTGTTATGTTCTGTTTTATGACAAAGGACAACGGGCAAAATTGGTCCAAGAGCCTCCACTGATGAATCCATTTAAAAGAAAATTTGAAGAAAGATTTGAATCCATTTAAAAGAAATTTCAAAAAATGTATAATAGATAGGCAAAAGACTGGGTTGCCTGGTACAAGTGCACCCTTCACCTGTTAGTTAGTTCTTTCTTTTTTATATCATAATATTAATCTTCTTTAATTTTTATTTATTTGCCCTGATTGTTTTTAATTCCTATTCAATTTTATTTTAATGATTATTTTATTATTGAAATTCATTGCATTTTAATTTAATTTATATTCTGATACAATTTAATTTAATATTTACACGATATAAAGTTTATAATTTATCTTTATTTTGTCGCCCTGATAACATTTAACAAAAATTCAATTTAATTTTAATGCATATTTGTCATTGAAATTCATTGCATTTTAATTTAATTAATTCATTTAGTTAATTCACTTTATAATTTATGGAATCAACCCATTTATCGATTATGTGATTATTAAATTTTATTATAATTAATATTTGGTTATGCAATCCTTTTTTTTTTGTTTAAATTATATAATGATTACTCTCCATAGGACACTACGAACTTAATTTATTATTAACACCACACGAGTACGTTCTCACAGGGTCTTGTGGCTGGACACAATGGTCTCGGCAGAAAAACAGCGTCGACTGTGAACGCAGTGGGCACAATGCTGAGTCGGGGCCTATTTGCTGCTGTAGGACACAATACCTATTATAATAAGTTTTTTTTTCGAACAAGTAAATTCTTAATTTTATATGTATTTGTGTGCTATTTTGTAGCAAATAAAGTGACTTCTATGTCTATGTCTATGTCTATGATGAGACTTGTAGGAAATGAAAGGGGCATAGTTGTTGTATGATTCTGGCAAAAGGCCATTAAATTCTGTCGCGGGTTTTTTTTGTTATGGTCATGTTTGTTCTTACTATAAATAATATGAGTTTACGTTCATTTTGGCATGGTCTCATTATCTCTTTATCTAAGTATCTTGAATGCGATTCCCCTTCGGCTTTTCTATAACCTCTCTGCGCTTGCCCACATCGCACCAGACACCGTTCCTATCAGAGGGCTTACCACAGGTTTTTATAGTTTACGAAAACTTTATAAGTTTCGGTATCTTTCCATACATTTTCAGTACAGCGCTTCTAAGGAAACGTGCATGAACTACGAAAATGTATCGAAAGATACCGAAACTTATAAAGTTTTCGAAAACTATCAAAACCTGTGGAAAGCCATCAGAACAGTGATATGACGTCATCGACGCCCATACAGAGATATGACCGTGGAACTCTTTTATGTTGTCAGCTCGGGTCCAAAATAAAAGAAACAGTAGAGGAGGGGTTTATGGGGTTCCAACCACCATCTTCGGGACCCAAGCCAACACCTGCCAACGTTACACCCTGTTAATTAACGAACGGTGCTCTGGCGGCCAGCTGATTGTGGCATAGCGCAGCCTACATCGACTCTGCTAAATTCCCTGGCCGCCGACGGGCACCAGCGTCGATGGTGCGAGAAGCAGGGTCCTGCGATCTCAACCCGCATACGCAGCGTGAGGATTATGGGCATAAACCCCCTAAATGATGGACACCAAAAAGAAATAGCTCCCAGTTCCCGGCCGACTAGCTATTCCTGGTTATGGGAGCGGCCATGGTAACGGAGGGGCAGAGGGTGCTAGGAATCCCCGGGCTCCTTTAGGCTACCTACAACACCTGACCCTGGCTACGTATAACGGATGCACTTTGAGGCTTGGTAAACATCTAGCGAAGTTGGGAGTGGAGCTGGAAAACATTAGGTGGCATGTTCTGGGGTTGTGTGAAGACCGTAGAGGGAGAGGACACCATTACCCTAGACTCGGGCCACACTTACTTGTACTTCCGCAAGGGGACTAACCAACTATGATCTTAGCCTTGCGGTGCTACTGATCGAAAAAAGTTAACATACAAGCTAAATGTATAACGTAGAGTCATATTTTATAGTAAGAATCAACATGGCCATAACAAAAAACCTTGGGACAGAATTTAATGGGGTTTTGCCAGTATCATACGACAACTATGCCCTTTTATTTCTCGCTAGTCTTATCCGTGGAGGCTCTTGGCCCAAGTTCCATACATTTTTGCCCATTGTCCTTTCAAATCCAAGATGGCGGCCACCACAAAATGGCGAATTACATATTTTTGATCAGTTTTTGATTCTACAAAGAATGCAATGGTGAATGAGCCGTCACTGCAACCAGGATAGCACACTAGTACACTTAATAAAATAGTAGATTGTTTTACAAGGGACTAAACCATCCCATTATATACGAGGTTGTTATACTCCCGAGCTTAGCGAGGGAGGATGACAAGACCGAGTTATAATGGGTGGTTTTGGCCCGAGTAAAACACTCTACTTTTCACTTCGATTGCGAGAAAATAAAACAATTCCAAATTAGTCAATTTTCAGAAATTTTATTAAAAATTAAATGTGCAGTTAGAGCAATTTTGAATGTTTAGTGATATGTTTTTCCCGGGCAATTTTATTTCGGTTCTCTGTGATTGGGATGTGATAATATTTTGAGTTGATTGTTGTGGAGTAAAAGTTGGAGAGACTCGAATCATGCTTGAGTTTCCTGCATTATTAAGATCTGAGTGCGGCTTCAGCTGAGTTGACATATTCATCCAATCCCGCGATGTAGATGCTTGGGGTTCTGTAATGTTTGGTAGAATATTGATTCCTTCCATAATCCGCTGCGTGACGTGATACTTGTTTTGTATAGAGTCCTCTATATAACCTTCAGCCACTTGATCGGACCTCCATCCACCGTGGCGTTTTAATGTCGTTATATTAGCACCAGAGTCCGCCAACAGAGTCGCGGATGTTCTGCGGAAACAATGGCCCGTGTAGAGTTCCGGATTTGGTAAATTTAGATAAGTGGCAATATCTTTAGGCATGTTACCAAATTTATTTTTGCCTATGACTTGCCTTGTGCATTTACCATTTTGATAATTTAGAAAAAATCTTCTCGTTGAAACATTAGTGGGACGTAACTCCTGATAGGCTTTAACTATATTAAGGTATTCTCCACTGATGACAAATTTACGCTCTTTGTTTGTTTTCGTGTTCGGCAGACTCACAGCTTGTAGGTTTGTATCCGTTTCTACGTCTTCTAGCGTTATATTGGCAAGCTCTATTCCTCTGCATGCACCGCTGATTCCATAAATTAAAGCAACCTGTTGAACAAAAAAATAAGTGTGTTAATAATCGTAATAATCTAGGTACATAATTTAGGTATGTAGGTAGGTATCTATTTATTTAGTTTGAGTAGAGTACATAAGTAGGTTACCTTTGTTGCCAAGTATTGTTTATTTGGAGCGTTATTTAAAAATGTTTCGATTTCTTGTGTCGTCAAGACTTTAGATTTTTTTGCCTTGTATTCAGTGGACAATTTCTTCAGTAAAGCCGTTAAATTTACATATTTTTTAATATCGACGTCGTGTCTCGTTTTTAAGGTCATTCTTAACATTGAATATGTGCTCCAAAGAGTCGACGATTTGAATTTTTTCGATAATTCATCAAAATAAGTGACAAAAACCCCTTCTGTAAAAGAATCCACACGTTTCTCAACTCTCCATTTCATAAAATTTTCGTAACTCTTTAAATATATTTCACGTGATTTTGTCGGCAACAGATTCATAATTATTTCTTTGCCCTTTTCTTCCATTTGCATATTAGCATCTTCACTATCACTTGATGACATTTTTCACGTTCACAATTTGAAAGTTAAAGTCAGGAAGTTAAACGTAAAAGTTTGTGATTTGGAATGAAGAAAATTCTAGAGATTTAGCGCCAATACCATCTTTTTTTTTAAAATCTCTATACCTTCAATAACCCTCAACGAAACAGTTCGCATTCTACCGTGAAGGGAAGAATCAACCTTCATAAAACATCACCAAGACGGTTCTATTTTCAAAAAAAAAGATTGACGGAGCACCAAGAAGTCGAGTTTTTATATAAGAGAACGAATGCTTTGTACGGGCTGATGATTTTAGACAAAAATTAAAAAGAAAAAATACTTTTTAGCCCTAGGTATTAAACTCGAGTTTTAGGCCCGCTAAGCTACACTATTATGATACACTTTTTGAGCAAGAGAAGTGAAATAGTAGATTGTTTTACAAGGGACTAAACCATCCCATTATATACGAGGTTGTTATACTCCCGAGCTTAGCGAGGGAGGATGACAAGACCGAGTTATAATGGGTGGTTTTGGCCCGAGTAAAACACTCTACTTTTCACTTCGATTGCGAGAAAATAAAACAATTCCAAATTAGTCAATTTTCAGAAATTTTATTAAAAATTAAATGTGCAGTTAGAGCAATTTTGAATGTTTAGTGATATGTTTTTCCCGGGCAATTTTATTTCGGTTCTCTGTGATTGGGATGTGATAATATTTTGAGTTGATTGTTGTGGAGTAAAAGTTGGAGAGACTCGAATCATGCTTGAGTTTCCTGCATTATTAAGATCTGAGTGCGGCTTCAGCTGAGTTGACATATTCATCCAATCCCGCGATGTAGATGCTTGGGGTTCTGTAATGTTTGGTAGAATATTGATTCCTTCCATAATCCGCTGCGTGACGTGATACTTGTTTTGTATAGAGTCCTCTATATAACCTTCAGCCACTTGATCGGACCTCCATCCACCGTGGCGTTTTAATGTCGTTATATTCGCACCAGAGTCCGCCAACAGAGTCGCAGATGTTCTGCGGAAACAATGGCCCGTGTAGAGTTCCGGATTTGGTAAATTTAGATAAGTGGCAATATCTTTAGGCATGTTACCAAATTTATTTTTGCCTATGACTTGCCTTGTGCATTTACCATTTTGATAATTTAGAAAAAATCTTCTCGTTGAAACATTAGTGGGACGTAACTCCTGATAGGCTTTAACTATATTAAGGTATTCTCCACTGATGACAAATTTACGCTCTTTGTTTGTTTTCGTGTTCGGCAGACTCACAGCTTGTAGGTTTGTATCCGTTTCTACGTCTTCTAGCGTTATATTGGCAAGCTCTATTCCTCTGCATGCACCGCTGATTCCATAAATTAAAGCAACCTGTTGAACAAAAAAATAAGTGTGTTAATAATCGTAATAACCTAGGTACATAATTTAGGTATGTAGGTAGGTATCTATTTATTTAGTTTGAGTAGAGTACATAAGTAGGTTACCTTTGTTGCCAAGTATTGTTTATTTGGAGCGTTATTTAAAAATGTTTCGATTTCTTGTGTCGTCAAGACTTTAGATTTTTTTGCCTTGTATCCAGTGGACAATTTGTTCAGTAAAGCCGTTAAATTTACATATTTTTTAATATCGACGTCGTGTCTCGTTTTTAAGGTCATTCTTAACATTGAATATGTGCTCCAAAGAGTCGACGATTTGAATTTTTTCGATAATTCATCAAAATAAGTGAGAAAAACCCCTTCTGTAAAAGAATCCACACGTTTCTCATCTCTCCATTTCATAAAATTTTCGTAACTCTTTAAATATATTTCACGTGATTCAAAGTCAAAGTCAAAAATCATTTATTCAGTAGGAACTGCATAGTACACTTTGAAACGTCATTTTTTTAATTTACCACCAATTCGTAACGTGACCAAACAGAGAAGAATTGGCAAGAAACTCTGCTTGGCTTATATTTTTTTAACGTCATTGTACTTAATATCTATTACATTGTTTTTGATGGAGTTGGAGGCAGTTTCATCCCAAGCTTTTTTGTCATCTAAATAATCAGATATTTTATAATAAGCTTTATTACATAGATTACGTTTAACAACATTTTTGAATTTATTTACAGATAGATTAATCACATCATTTGGGATTTTGTTAAAAAATCGTACAGACATCCCTTTAAAAGATTGACTAACTTTATGGAGCCTTACAGTGGGAACAGCTAGTTTATCTTTATTTCTAGTGTTAACATTATGATAGTCGCTATTTTTCTTGAACATGTTGATATGTTTTCGGACATACATTAAGTTTTCATATATATATTGGCACGGCACTGTCATAACATTTATTTCTTTAAACTTAGTTCTAAGTGATTCTCTGGGGCCCATATTATAAATTGCACGAACAGCCCTCTTCTGCAACACAAATATGGTGTTGATATCTGCAGCATTCCCCCACAACAAAATGCCGTACGACATAATGCTATGGAAGTAGCTGAAATAAACTAGTCTAGCCGTTTCTACGTCAGTAAGTTGACGGATTCTTTTGACTGCGTATGCTGCAGAACTAAGTCTGTTCGACAACCCATCTATGTGAGCGCCCCATTGAAGCTTATTATCTAAAGTTATGCCTAAAAATACAGTACTGTCCACAAGATTTAGATCTTCATCTTTTATTTTAATGTTAGGTTTAACAACGATTGATTTTGTCGGCAACAGATTCATAATTATTTCTTTGCCCTTTTCTTCCATTTGCATATTAGCATCTTCACTATCACTTGATGACATTTTTCACGTTCACAATTTGAAAGTTAAAGTCAGGAAGTTAAACGTAAAAGTTTGTGATTTGGAATGAAGAAAATTCTAGAGATTTAGCGCCAATACCATCTTTTTTTTTAAATCTCTATACCTTCAATAACCCTCAACGAAACAGTTCGCATTCTACCGTGAAGGGAAGAATCAACCTTCATAAAACATCACCAAGACGGTTCTATTTTCAAAAAAAAAGATTGACGGAGCACCAAGAAGTCGAGTTTTTATATGAGAGAACGAATGCTTTGTACGGGCTGATGATTTTAGACAAAAATTAAAAAGAAAAAAAACTTTTTAGCCCTAGGTATTAAACTCGAGTTTTAGGCCCGCTAAGCTACACTATTATGATACACTTTTTGAGCAAGAGAAGTGAAAATATTATTTCTTAATTTTGAGTATATTATTTATATTTCTTTATGAAGTCTGTTTAATTTTTTTAAATTACTTTATTATTTCGTAATTTTTAGTTTTAAGTAAAAACTGGAATACCTACTTCTTTGTGATAACGTAAGATATTTAAAAGATAAAATATTTAGTACAAATTCCGCCAGCTCTCTCTCTGAAGAGTTTCATAAAAACTCAACAGAAATTCTACAGTGTTTCGCCTTCCCCATAAGGAATCATCAGGAAACGATAGACTCGCTGTCTTTTTTGCCGAGTGCCGAAGGCGGACAGCGAGTCTATCGTTTCCTGATGATTCCTTATGGGGAAGGCGAAACAACTCGTCAGAGAGAGCTGGCGGAATTTGTACTAAATATTTTATCTTTTAAATATCTTGTAATGGATTTCCGCAAAGTCACGCCTGATTCAATTCATAATAATAAGGGTAGTCACCTAACCGGGGAAGCTTCGGCTACGGTTACGGTGTATAACATACCTACCTACTACCTTGTAGGTACCTTACCCACCATCAAGTACCAACCTGGTACCTAACAGCTATACCCCTAGCCCCCCCCACCCCTCAATATGACTTCTTCTGAATAGCAGCAATAGGTAGGCACTTAGGTAGGTAGGTTGGTAGGTACAGACAGCGTCAGAGTCTGGTAACCCCCCTAGTTAATGTTAGTAGGTTCAAACCGTCGCGGCGTCATTCGTGGATCTCAACTTTTTGCACAAATGTGTTTTATAAAACTTCTCCTCCTTGTCTACGAATATTTAATTTCAATCATATTACTATATGACACAATGGAGTGGCGGTTACAACACTCGACATCAATCGAAACGTTACAAGAGTACTGGGTTCAAATCCCTCAAAAATTAAAAAAAAAACATATTGATAATGTTTTTTTTTTATTTTTGTTACTAACAATGGATTACGTTACGCGGTAAGTGTAGTAAGTAAGTTACCTAATTATTTAAATTAAGCTTAAAAAATAAAAAAAATGTTCAATAGTTATAACAAATTTATTAAAACACCACATTTAACATAATAGAATATAGATAGTAACTTATTTTTTTGAATTTTCAATAATGTTTTAAATGATAGATTAATACTTATTTACCCATATAAGATTAACGAGTGAACAAACATGTTAACATTGGAACAGGTTATACTTGCCGTATAAAAATCCAATAAATAATTTAGATCACTCGCAAATACTTAGTCTGGTATTTTATCTATAATTGAAAACATTTTATAGTATTTAAATATTTTTTAATACCAAATGGGATGGATGTCCAAAACTTTAAATTATTTGTTGAAGCCTTCTTTTCACTTGGGTAATCAAAGTCCAACCAAAACCACTACGACGCATCAGTTCCTAGGTTCTCATGACCTCCTGTTACAGGTGCACAACACTTCACTCGTGTCCCAGTTAGGACAATTTGACCCCACATATGCTCACACATTCTCCACATATTTAAATCGTGACTTTTAGATGACCATGATATGGTGATAATGCCCGTCTGAGAAGCGAGCCAATTGGTCAGAATTCGCGAACGATGAACCGCGCAGTTATCATAAACTAAATACACCGTTCCTTCTGGATAAGCAACTTGCACTGTTGACTGCATTATTTCTTGCAAAACTTTGCTCATTGATGACATCCATCGCCAATAACCTGAAAATAAAAACATAATATTATAAGCATAAGATGTGTTTAAATAATATAAAATGGAATAGGTCTACTAAGAACATTGTTTATGATAATCCTACTAATAATTCTCATACCACTTACCTAATGTTATTCTGCCATTTCCAATTCCATACATTGATTAACATTGACATTGATTATTTGTTGGGTAGTAGCGTTCCAAAAGTTTTATTTTGCAAAACGCACTCTTTAGCTCAATTTTTCGGACTAGCTTTTTTATATGCAACATTTTTCATATACAAATTCAATGACACACGACACACACCGAAGACGAAACAAGTAACCTTTTGTTCTGAACTGTCATTTAATACACAACTACCCTCAATAGTCCAGTGCTGCACAAAATAATTATAAGTAGTTGCGCACTACCGTGTTAAACAAATGAAGAAGTTACTAGCTGACGCATCCATGAATACCTAGACAAAATAATAAACGTATACCGTAACTTATAATTTCGCCATTATCGCCAACCGCTACGATAGCTCAGTTGGTTAGAGCGTCTGATTCATAAACTGGTGTGAATGAGTTACTGGTTCGATCCCCTAGCCAAGTATAAATATTTTTGTATAAGATTTTAGCCATTTGAATATGGTAGCCTCCACGGCAGCAGTTTAAATTTATACTTGAAAGGGGTATACCAGATCGTGACGCTGTGTGTACCTATGCAAATCATGATCTTAAAAATCGGTCTGTGTGGGGATGTAAGCACCAGGTACCTAAGTACTACCTAATTATATTCCGAGAGAAATTCCCAGTTGTAAGCATACATATACTTAAGGCCAGCTTAACCGCCACCACCACACAAGCCTATATCAGTCCATTGCTGGACATAGGCCTCCCCTAATAAAGAAGCATGCGGGTTGGGGATCGCAGAGCACAACTTTTCGCACTGCCGACGCTGCTGCCCGTCTGCGGCCTGGAGGTTTAGCTGTGCTGCCGTTAGGCTGCGCTATGCGCCAAGGTTTTCAGAGATTTTCCCTGACACCGCGCATTTAGCTCCTGGCGGTCACACTTAAGATACTTATTTAGTCCATATCTTGAAAACGGCTGAACCGATTTTGATGAAACTTGCACTGTTCCCTAAGTTGAAGTCCGCGCGACGTCACGATATAGTACATTTTTTACCTAGGCGTGACGTCACGAGCCCCCACTCCCGAACTTTCACGTTCTTTATCTCCGTCAATTTCTATTGATACGATAAATAAAAAAATAAATGTCCAGTTATTTTTGTTGATCTAACTGACGGACTAATTAGAACTATTATTTTCTGACCCAGTCGTCATGCCTATTAAAAAAGCCCCCGACTCAAAAAGCGAACATTTAAATAGTAGAAAATAATACCAATCATTATAAAAAATAGGTAGGTACGTACAAACAAATTGAGAACCTCTTTCTTCTTTTGAAGTCATTTCAATTATAATATAATAAGCACGTAAAAGACTGCTAAGTGCGGTAATGTATTTACATAAATTAATTGGATTATATATAACCACAATATAAAAGAATTAATTTTTGTTTCAGGTTCCCACTTCGTACAACATACTGAATAGCTATTAGGTACCTACTGAAATTAAACTTCTTTTTTCCAAGAAATAGAGCTGTGATAAAAAAATACCTACACGCGTTACTGGTGTACAAACAGACGAGTTGTACTCGTCTGTGAATATTCAATAGAATTTAAGTAAATACTTAGGAAGTAAATTATATTTTTAGGTCGGGTCCACAACTTGTTATTTTAATGATTTAATGTATTTATTTTACACTAAGATTAATTAAAACTAAATGGTTGAAAGTAATTTGATTACCTAGTCTTTTATTTAATTAAATAAATATGTACATAAGTAGGCATATTGAAATGAGAGTTCGAAACCCGTTGTGGACAGGTGACATTACAGTAGCTGTCATAATGTAAAATTGTTAGCTATTAAGCCTATGCAGAGGCCTCATTTACTAACTCGGTTGTACACCGAAGTGATCGGCACCGGACCTTTATTTGCAAACTTTGACACTTCATCTGTCGAAATTCAAAGAACGTCACTTGACAATCTGTGAATGTTTGTAAAAACAGGACCGGTGCTTATCATTTCAGCGTGCAACTGAGTTAGTAAATGAGACCTCAGGACAGGCGTCGTGGTCATGGCCTACGTGGGCCATTCAAAGCGAACGCGATTGCGAAGCGATCCAATGCGATGACACGCGAATTCAACGCTATGCGAAGCGACGTAGCTTCTTCTTCTTCGCGCTGTGCCGCTTCGCACCTTGCGTGCGTTTGGTCACGTAGGACACTTCAATAGTTATCAACTGTTTGTTGTTTCCGCGCCGAACCACGCCGTTTCGCGTTCGCGTCCAGATTGCTCACGTAGGATGTTGCGCTAGAGTTTATCCAGCGTCAAATGGTAAGTCGCCTGCAGTTGCTGCCGCTATAGTGACTCTAATGCCTTTGAGTGGGTTTGCCCAGCTCTGCGTATAGGTACCATCCTCTCAGTCAAGTCGGTCTTGCCCACAGCATACAATACGTGTAGTGCTGTGCTGATGCTAAGCCGCGGGTTTCCTCAGGATGTTTTCCTTCACCGTGATCACAGGCATAATAAGTAAGGTAACACAAGACACAAATTGATACGAACGAACTCCGGATCAGAAATAGTACATCCCAAAAAGCACTCAGGAGCTTAAAATGCATTATATTCAAAATGAATAACTCAGGAGATTAAAAGCGCTATACAGTTACAATATAACACAGCACTTACACGTGCGAATTGCTCCTGTTATTGTATTCAGAGCAAAACATAGTAACAGTATATATCAATGGAGAAAAAGGTGTAGGTAAATAGGGTATCAGCAACCTCCATGTTTAGAACCCAAGTCCAAGCCTCATGTGGCATTTGCCCGTGGTACACTATGCTAAATAACAAACAGGACTCTGGCAGCCGGTTGACAACTGCATAGCGTAGCCTAGAACCGGCACAGCTCACAGCTACCTACATCCCCAAGCAACTGACGGGCAGCAGCGTCGGCGGCCGAGGCGGTGCGAGAAGCTGTGCCCTGCGATCCAAGGGGAGGGGAGGCCTATGTCCAGCAGTGGACTAATAAAGGCTATGTTGTTGTTGTTGAGCAATATTTATTACAGGTAGTCTAACAAAATCCTTCTAACCAGGTATGTATCGATAATGTATGTAAATAAGAATATAATCAAAGAAAAACCAGACGAACACGTCTTTGAATATTTCAATTCTTGTTTTCACCACCTTCCTTTGATTTAATATGTAATGTTCTTTGTTTAGTTATTATATTCAATGACCGATTGCTAAGGCAGAGCTTATGCAGAGCTTATGGAGAGCTGATCTCAGAGTTGCGGCAACAGGCATCTTTTTTCAGAATAAAGAAAATGGTAGAAATTGCAACTCCATTCCTTTTAATAAGGTTGACAACTGCGTCAATTAAAGTTGTCCGTGCCCAAAGCGCCTAAGATAAAGTTAGAGGAATTTATGTTAAGTAGTCCTACCAATATCATTAAGGCGCCCGTCTGAGACGCAGAAGGGTTTGTATGTTCTGTCGTCTATTTGTCTTGGGTCTGGGTGATATAATAAAATGTATATAAGTAGATAGTATATCAGTCATATGTTTCCTATAATACAAACTCGGGCTGCAAGTTACGTATGACATTGTCCACCCTTAATTATTTATTTATTTGTCGAACAAGTAAACTTTAAAACTCGGTACAACTGTCACGGTGCAGCCTAATAGTGCACCTTAATTTTGCTTACAAACAACGCAAACATTTCAAACAGCAAATAAAACAATTTCGTTCACGTATTTTTGCTATATTGTCCAAAAAGAGCGCAACAACATAATGCTGCTTCACAATAAAGGCGCAAATCAGCGGACGGCAGGGCAGCGGAATCTAAATTAAAATTCCATACTCTTCGACCGACAACAATACGTCAAGGACCAAGGAGCGTTGTCTTTAATGCTCACTTGTCGGGACATACCCTACTCACAGATATAGGAAGACTACTAGATAAAGTCTTAAAATTCAATACGGCTGATATCTACTTTCTTATGTCAAATATCATTTCTATGCAGGTTCATACAAATGCCCTGGTACGAAGTCGTACGAAGTCGCACAAATCGCATTGAGATAAAGTATGCATCTCTTTCTAGCTAACATATATGGACATAAGAAAGTAGAGATCAGCCGTATGAGTTAATGTTCAGAGCATAAATGAATTTTAAGACTTCTTCTATGCTTTAGTCCTATTTCTTTGACCCTACCCTATCGTCAGCCGTGCCGTGCGCTGGCCTAAAATCACGTCCGAAGTAAATGTAATACAAAGATTTCTTGTGACTAGACAATACCATTCGAATACATAATCATATAGGAAAAATAAACGAATATTACTGACACAAGAATACTACGTGTTAATATAAGAGTTCATGGAAATCGTTATAATAAACTCAAGTTTCACCAAATTCTAAAATAACATTTTATGTAAGTACGTCATTTATTAGGTACAAGAGGATTCATGAAATAATTTTGCTAGATGTAGGTAATGCTTTGGTAAACTTGAGCTCTGAAAGCTATGAAGTGATTTGCTTGCACCGATCAAAACTAATAAGTCCAAAGTGCATTTTAAGTACAGCTAGCAGCACGTAAGTCTAGCGGTGAACGAAACTTCTGCGCATGGGTCTCTCGCTCTCTCTCGCGTCTAGCTCCCATATGACACCTTACTTTTGACTTCTGCGCAATAACGGTGAGCGGTAGAGTTTCGTGCTGCTAGGTACATCAAGGCTACAAAGCTTAAACAAAGTTTACTCAAACTAGTCAATTGAGCAGTCGCACAACTATCATACCAGGCTACTTCATTCATACATAGTGAGAACATGAGTCTTGACACAGCGTAAACGATCAACAAGTCGCGCTAACTAAGTGTAAACGCACGGTAATTTGCACTACAGTATACATATATTGTTTATTATCTGTCTGAGCCTACCATGAGTTTAGACTTGCTACAGATATTCTGCTAGAGATCGCGTATATTTTTACTGTAATTGGTAATATTTTACGTTAGCGACTGTTATCTGTAAACCAAAACTCATCGTAGATATACCGATTAGCTCTAAGACTGATCCATTAGAATCTGTACTAACAGTGCGTTAACTTGTAAGTACCCACCCCACCCCGAAATTATTATCGTAGGTATTCGTATTTTTGACTTACAGATATTTACAGGTACCTTACACAGAAAAATCAATTGTATATTAAATGTACCCGACTTATCAAGGTAAACGTTAGAATTATAACGGTCAAGTTATTTCTTAAAACTATAGCGATTTAGTTAAAAATTCTACACTACAATATCGAATATGTTAAAATACTGCATACAAATACTACTACTTCCAATACATTTTATAAAATTTGATAAGTATTGAATTATTTACACAAAACGATAAAAATATCCAATAGACAAGAACTATCAAAATATATTGCACGAGTACCTCGATTAAGAATATTTACATAGTTTTTTTGTGCAATTTCATTCGGCGTACATATACTAGGGCCCAAAGAATACAAAGTTTATACAATATCACATAGGACACCGATTAATAACTCTACAAAAATTACAAGTGATTAATATTTTCTAAAATAAACACCTTAGCTTATTAGTTAGATTGACCACGAGAAAATGACCCCGTCACTTCAGCATTAACTATAACCGGGACCTGTTTTATTTAAATAATTCATAATTATTATTGTAAATAAACAATACTGTGATGGCAAATATTTATAAAATAAAAAAGTTTTTGCAAATTAGGAATGTTTAAAATAAAATAATCTTAATTTGGTGGAGCGTAGTTTTAAATTTTAGTTCAGTGCGTTTATTTAAATTTTAGTGTTGTAATGTATTGAAGTTTAGGTGCGGTATAAAAAAAGATCAAATCCACGTGAGAGCCGTATACAGCGGTTCTGCAGAACGATGGTTTTACTCGCGGTTCATCATCATTTCCCTGCTCTTATCCCACTCTAGGTGGGGTCGGCACAACATGTTTTCTTTCTCCATTCACTCCTATCGGCTGTCAACTCTGTATTCACTTTTTGACTCTCATATCCTCTTTCACACAATCCATCCATCTCTTCTTCGGCCTCCCTCTACTCGTACATCCAGTCACTTTCATATTCATCACTCTTTTAGTCACATGGTTCTCATCCCTCCTCATCACATGTCCATACCATTTTGCTCGCGGTTCGTTGGCACTGATTGACTAGCGAGCAAAACAGTCGTGTCTGAATGAGAAAACAAAACGTTTTTTTCGGAGTCTGAAGCATTGTGCTATCTCGCTTTAACATGGTCTCAGTATGCAAGCGCTGTCCCGAAAATTGCATCATCATCATCATCAGCCTATACCAGTCGGTGCCTGGGTATTGTCTGCCTCTAATGTGTGCCATTGCGCAATGTTCTGAGCTCGACGCATCCGGCCAGCCTTTCGCAGATCGTCAGCCCGACTTGGCCGCCGACCGTAATCGACAAACATACTGCCGAATCGCCAGTCAGGCTCGTTGGTATTATTATAATGATACCCGGCGAGCCATCAACATTAAAATAACAAGGTAAAACTCACTCTTCGAGGGCCTTTAGCTAAACGTTTGCTATGGAAAAAAGTCTTTGAGAGCACTAAAACTGTTATAAAATAAATATTGTTCCTTTGTTTCTATTATTGGAAGAGACGCGCTTAATAAAAATTAAAAATGTATATAACGAAGGTTGTTTTTCTCGATTCCTCTTATCAACGCCTATAAAGTTTCAAGCAATTGGACGCGGTGAATTTATAAACACATCAATATCACGTATCAACACTATTAAAATATTTATCACAATTCCACTTAGGTGGTTTACATACATAGGTACTTATAATGCAGAGAATAGAGCCCTGATAATTTACGAGTAGGATTGTCTAATTTGGTAATATCCACATAACCACAGAATAAGGAAGGCACATAACATAGTAGTTTAGTTACTTATTGATTTAATGGGAGTATGGATAATTAATTAATGTCTTATTAAAGGCGTATTAATAGAGGCGTATTTTAAGTTCAAATAATTTGTAGAAAGCATATATCTAAAAGACGTTCAGAATAATAAGCTGCCTATCTCCTGAAATATGCGCTTACGCGTACTAGTTTGTAGAAATGATTTATAATTATAATAACTGTTAGCAAATACATAACAACTAGTATTAAGAATTCGACCAATACCTAAATATGTTCCCTAGTGAATATGACGTCATAAATAAAACTATAACTGTAGCGTTCATTAAAACATTTCAAATTATTCAAGAAATATGCGCTTACGCGTACTAGTTTGTAGCAATGATTTATAATTATAATAACTGTTAGCAAATACATAAAAACTAGTATTAAGCATTCGACCAATACCTAAATATGTTCCCTAGTAAATATGATGTCATAAATAAAACTATAACTAGCGTTCATTAAGTAGCGTTCATTAAAACATTTCATTCTAAATTCAAAACAACATCCTCAGCCACTCAAAAGAGGTTGAGCTATACAGAAACTATGTCAATTCTCTCAGTCCAGTATCAACATAAAATAAGTCGATACAAAAGGGTTTATCGTGGGCCTAAACGGTTAGAAATCTTCAAGCATGCTCTGTGACCCAGTGATTTATATGGGTCATTGCTTTACGTCTGCGCAACGTATTAACTTCTTAACCAATCTAATATAGTCGAATGCCGCATCCACGTTGCGTGACTTGAAAACGAACTAAACTATGCGGCGCAAGAAAGTAGCCATTGTAGGCCTATTACACTCCGAAACGGTTCCAAAGGAAAATTAACTTAGTTGCGTTGATTTTAGAGTTAACTTTGATTTTGATGTTGTAAGCTTCAACGAAAATAAAGGTTGCAAGAACCTATAGCATCAATGAAACAAAAAAATCTTTATAGGTCTGCCAAAGAGCGATGGAGCGAAGTATCTTGAGCACAAAGCTGACCGAATTAATAATACTATTCTCTCGTAATACCGAAGTAGCCCAAAAGGCCGCAATACTTAGATGGTACGAAGCAGGGCATGTATGCCGCGTGCGGGACGAACTACGATTACCACTAAGTAGAGCCCTGAGACAATGAGGCGTCGCGGTAGACCATGCAAGCGATGGAGCGACGAGCTTGACACCTTCAGCAACTATCAGTGGCAGGCATTGGCGTTGGAAAACAAATAATGGAAATCTCGGCCTTTGCCCAGCAATGGGATATTGCGGGCTAGTAACAAAAACAACAATAGGTCTTGAGTTACAAATGAGCATAATGTCAAGTTATTAATTGGTCTGCTACATTGGAGAAAATGGCATTGAGTTGAATTAGAACCATTCTAGAGAAGATACATTTGAAGCGTGAAGTGAAACATTAGTGAGTTAGCACTATAGTCAGTTCCTTGGCCAGCGGCATCCAGTTACATAAAGCATGTGCAACGTGAATGCAAATCGAATGCAGCGCGTTGCACACACTGTAATTTTATTGTTTAATGGACTCCAACGCCCATTGTGTACATAGATTTAAATCCAATTCTGATTGGGAAGTTAAGAAATGTTTTACAATACTGACAAACTGAATTTACTCCTATTGCATTGAATATAGTCCTGGTTAACTATTAAAGTAATTAAGTATCTAGCTGACTACTATAGTATATCAAACCACAAAACACCTCAGAAAAGTGGACGAAATGAAAATTTATGATTTATGGATGATCCTTAAGTTTGTGTACTCTTTTTGGCTTCTGTAGTTTTTATCATCTCGAAGCAACTACGTATAAAAATAACGTAAAACGAAACGGGGTAGAGGTTTAACGTCGACTATTTCTACCCTGGGTCGCTCTTCTTTGTTTTTTTTAATACGCAGTCGTAGTAACCAGGTGACGAAAAAGACGAAAAACAGAATCCAAAGAGTACAAACTGAACGAGGCGTTTCCATCAATAGGTTTTAATTTTTTACCACTTTCCTGAGTTCTGCGGAGTTAGGGTGGGCCAGGTATACCAGGTAGGTTATCTTTACACCACCTTTTCAACGACGTTATTTTCACGGCAATAAAATATTTTAACCCGGGTTCAATACGGAAACGGAACCAATAATTCCATTTTGATTCCCAGTTTTTGACTGTTATAGTGCCACTTGCAGTTTATTTTTTTGCACCACATTATTAACACCAGTTTATGTAAGATAAATCAATCCATATAATGCAACTTATAACTAATATTGATGAGTAATAACTGGTTTTTAGAATTAAATATATTTTTACAGAAAAACTAGGATAACTGACATATCAACAAACTATTAAATTGTATAACGATTTCATTAAAAGTTTTATATAATTTTCAAAACAGTTCAACAGCTGCTAAATTAACTGTACCAAAGGTATTCTTCTTTTGCTTCTTCTAAGAAGAACCAAAGGCCTGTAAAACGCAAGCAGCTCTAATTCTGAGCAACCTAGACTTAAAACCAGTGTCAAAAATATGCTTAAGATAAAAATTAATATATGTGAGCTGCAAATATTTCTTCCTATACCATAAAAATACATAGAACTATGTTTAATCTAATGCATGGTCTGTGGTATATGCTCGCGCCTTTTATTATCTGCATAGTTATCATAAATTAGCAGCCCTCTTAATTTGTTTGACGCGTATTTTAGTTTTATTTTGATTTTCTAGACTTCAATACTAATAATACCTTAAATCTTACACATATAACATACAAAAAGTACGGATACGCAGTAGCTGTGATCCTGTGAATATTTTAGTGTCCGTTGTTTTCTATTTTATAAAAAGGACAGTAAAACTTTAAGAGCTGCCAAAGCTTGCGCAATTCAAATTAAGATTCGCCTCACGTATAAAACAAACGCACTGAACATAAATTAAAACTAAACAAAATTAGAGAAAAGATTCCTAAGGGGTCCTTAAATAATAAATAAGAATACGGCACAAGTTAGCATGATTGCGTGTCCCGGTTTAAAACGGGACACTCATTATCACAAACCAAATTAATGAATCACAGAAACAAATATTTGGAATGCATTTAAGGGAGTTTATCCTGTCTTGCGTTTTTCGTACGATTTCGATTCGAATATTTTAACACTAGCGGATTGGATTATCCAAGGGGCTGTTGGATATTTTTTTTGATAGTTTTATTAAGATATTTTTATGTATCTACCTTCTTAGTCTTATTTTTCTTTAAGGCAATAAAGGGAATACATAATACTTTATTACAAAAAGTTAATGCATCCAGCTCTTTTAAATCAGCATGACAGGATAAACACCCTTACAGCTAATATTATAAATAATCAGCTTTACGCCGAAACTAAAAGTAAGAAAGAAGTGACACTGTCAAGACATACTGAAGTTTAGAAAAAAGCAATATTCTGTAAGTATTCTCGCCTGCGGAACTAACAGTAAATGAAAATGACATTAGCTAAAAACTTTAAGCAAATATCGTTTACAAAAAATATATCATTCTGCATTTTGGGTTGTAAGAGGTTCCTACCTCCATCTTCAACCTCAACTGCCCGTGTTGCACCCTGCTGTAAAACAAACGAGGCTCTGGCGGCCGGCTGACTGCAGCATAGCGCAGCCTAACACCGGCACAGCTAAATCCCCTGACCGCAGACGGGCAGCTGCGTCGGTGGTTGCGAGAAACTATGCACTGCTGTCCCCAACCCGCATGACCAGCGTGGGGTTTATGGGGATATTACCTAATCTAATGGGGAGGCCAATGTCCAGCAGTGGCTGTTGTTGTTGTTGTTGTATATCATTCAGCAGGCGTGAATACTAAGAGAAAATTGACCTTTTCTATAGAGTCCAGTACTAATTTATTACTGCCCTAGTGTAAACTTCTGCTAAATTCTTACACCCTATTAGCCGCGATAGAGCACTGATTTTTCTTTCATGACAGTACCACTTCTACTCATTATTTTCTTACGCTAGGAAAGTAGGTGGCACCGATATGGCTATAGCCATAGTAATTCAGTCGACTGTGGCAAGGGGATAGTCAGCGGGTAAGGAACTCAGCACTTCTTTGGACAGCTCCTTGTAAGCTGTCTCCATGATATTCCGGATCTTGACTATCAACTCCGGTACATCTTCCATTGTGAGGCCGACTGTAGGTACTGGGTCGAGGCATTGTATCACCACGTGACCTGGAAGCCAATGACGGTGACGTTAATTTATGTAAAATATATGCGTGTGAGAACTAGATTCGCTTTCTATGTCAATGTCGATAAGAATGTTCAAGAGTAGACATTATGTATAACGTTCCGCTAACAATAATTAACAATGTCTTGTTTACACGGTATAAACTGGTAAAGACGAGACTGGTAAAGATTTTTCTTGACTCCAAAAAAAAAAGGAAGAGGTTCTCTATTCCATAATCATACGAAAACGACTGGAAGATCTGATGATGGGATCCTGGAAAAACCTAGATAGAGAACTCTTCAAATATTAGGCTAGCTATAGATTTGGTTATTTTTTTTTAATAACTGGTAGATCATTTGCTCTCTGAAAGCAGCATTTAGTGAAGTGGAACTGATGATCAAGACCACAGAAGGCCACGGGCAATCGACATGTGCTTTAAAATTTGACAGTTGTTTTAACTAGAATAGCTAAGGCCTTAGTCTAGTCGCAGAGTTACAGAGTAGGCCGGTGAGTAATGTTCAAAGGACGCGTCGCTATAAGTTGCCTAGCCAGATCTGCTCCGCTGCTAGAGACTGATAAGGGAACGAAAATTAATCAAATTCCAGTTTATTTTGAATTTTTCCGCTAAATTACATTTTGCAGACTATTGTAACAAGGCAACTAAGAAAATTGTCGGCTTAGATGCAGAAGGTTGTGGGTTCAATTGCACTGCAAATGTTCTACAAATGGGTCTTAGACCTGACCAGTGTCAAATGTGATGGGTCTGCTGAGTGTAGTGTTAATCACCATGTCTTAACTTTCAATGACTGTTTACCCGTTGGCCGTTGGGCGAGTTAGCAGCTCAGTCATCTTCCAGCATATAATGTGTAAACAGTAACAAAACGTCCTTTCCGTTCTACATCCCACCCAACGATCTACATCCCTCCCAACAAATTATAGCAAATTTCATACATTATAATCTCCTGCTACCGATATCGGTCCGACCACGATACGACAGACGATATAGTGTAGTGTCGTCTATATGTAAATACGCTCTAAGGTGAACGATCTATTACGCTACGCTCGAACTAATATAATATTGTTGTGATTGTACTCGCGCGTCAATCAATTCAATAACTGACCAACTACTAAGGAATTAGTAAAGTGCTCGTAGCGTGTGCTCTTAGCCGACGGCCTCTGTGATGCAGTGGACGAAGGTCCGCCTGAGACGCAGGTTTCGGGTTCGATTCCACACAGACAAATGTTTGCATTATCAGCAGATATTTGTCTCAGGTCTTTTCAATGTATAATATGTATTTAGAAAAAATGTATACATAAGTACTTTATCAATCAGTCATGTGGTTCCCATAATACAAGCTCAGCTTAGTTTAATAATGCTGGACACTATCGCACAGCATTGTATTATGGGAACCATATGACTTAATAAACTACATAGAGACTTTTTTTTGTAAATACATTATTATTCATAGAAAACACCCAGACCCAAAACAAATATTTGCAGAACGTACAAGCATTTGTCTCGCGGCGGGAATCGAACCCGCAACCTTCTGCATCTCAGGCGGGCCTTCGCCCACTGCGCCACAAAGGTTGGCTTGGCTTCCTAGCCCATACAAAAATAAGAAAGTATTGTTGTACAAGAGCATTGTACAATATATTTTTTTGTGGCTCGTCTTGCACAAACACAAATAGCCTTGCAAGTACTTATGGAATGTTTTCCGCTTCAGGAGTTTATTGCACCTATTGAAGAAAAGCCCGACCTTACTCGTATCGGTTTCCGTTGGCGACCCGACATTAGGTCTACAGCCAGTTAAAAAAGTATAGGTATGATGTATTTTTATATCCCTAATTTGAGAAACGATTGGTTTCCCATGCAAACTTGCGTCCCCTTTTCAGTTGGAAAAGAGAGTTCTACTCAAGATTTATTTTTGCAACAAATATTGTAGCCTGTATTCTTTTCCAAGGTCCCATCTATTTCTATGCCAAAATTAATTTAAATTGTTCAGCTTATTAAAACAGTTAGAGAGAGTTACTTTCACATTTCTATTTATTATTATTTCTATTAGTTTGAATTTAAGCGTTTCAAATTTATCAGTTCAAAATACGACTTCTCATACAAACGTATTCACCCCTTATCTTAGGGGTAGAATTTTCAAAAATCATTTCGAAACTATTACGTTCAGAATCAATATAAATTTCAGATCTCTTGGCTGCATCCTTATTAGTTATATATAACACCCTATTGCACCCTGTTCATGGAGTAGATGATTAACAATTTGGAGTGAAGAATATTCTATACAAAGTTTCAAACCAACCATACCACGCATTTAGAAATTCCCTTATAATAACACCCCATCGCACCCCATTTAAGGGGCAAATTCTTAACCATTTGTTGTAACAATATTTAAAACCTATCTAACTACGCGTTAAAAAGTTACTTTACAAAACGTCATTGCACCCCGTTGAAAAGGTTGATTCACTATCTGTAGTAAAGAATATTTGTAATAAGTTTTAAACCGATCGCACTACGTAATACAATATTCATGCCAAGTTTAAGTGTGTTCTGACGAAGTTAAGATTTTCCCATACAAACTTTAACACCCCTTCCACCCTCCTTGAGGAGTGTTTCAAAGGAGACGGCCCATTCTGGCCTCAGAGTAGTTACGTGCTTGAATGTTGAAATACCCAAAGGGGCTGAACAAAATTATTTTCGTACAATCACACTTATTTAGCTAGTTATAATAATATATATCATAAATCGGGAGCGAGAGTTTTATACTCTTTTGATAATAATAACTTATTCATATCTATTCGTTGTTGTGCTACTCGAATTGATTTATTTCATTTTATCAAAATTATACTTTGTACTTTTGAAGAATGCACCACTTATATTGAGAAAAACGTTTTGCTTATTATTTTTGTAAATACTCGGTTTTAACGCGCTCTTGGATGATAAAAACTGTTAGTGATTTGATCATTTTTGTGAAAAGGGTCACACAAGGTCAACTGTCACTTGGCTGTTAATTATATGTTTTTTGTTATTTTATATGAATTTTAACTAGGGATGCAACATAGCTCATAAAAAACTTCGATGTTTGAATGAATTGAAATAGCAATGTCGGAAACATTGATATTTATGTACGTTATATCGATATTGTTTTTGTAGTTTTAGAAAAATTATCAACACAAGAATGTTGAAAATGTTTATTTCGCAAAATACATTTTGTAAATTTTGTGCTAAAGAAACTGCGAAAATAATATAAAAGATGGCATTTCATCAGGTGACTATCATGAAAAAATATCGCTAATAATAATAAAAAAAATTATCCCTCCCGCTATTCCTGGCCATGGTAGCAGCCATGATAACGGCAGGTGGTGCTAGGAATCCCCGGGCTACCTCAGGCTACCTACTTAAAACAACAAACCCTGGCTAATTAGTGCGTCCTACCTGTCATAACGTACGTAGAAGAAATGTGGATACTCACAGTACGGTTAGTTCACCAGTTTAAAGTTGCGCAGTGAGCTATGGAACAAGCTATACTCGGAGTTTCTCTGAAGAATATAATCCGCAACGAGACTCCGACATTAGAAATAAAGTTGTCGACATAGCTCAGAGAATTAGCAAGCTGAAGTGGCAGCGGACTGGCCATATCTGGCGAAGAACCGATCACCGTTGGGGTAAACGAGCTCTTGAATGGAGACCGCGGCTCGGCAAACGTAGTGTAGAACGCCCTCCGGCCAGGTGGAGTGACGATTTGCGAAAGGCTGCTGGTAGAAACTGGATGAGTCGAGCTTAGGACAGGGCGCAATAGAGCTTAGCATTAGGGGAGACCTATGTCCATAGTCCAGCAATGGATTGCTATAGGCTGATGATGTTAATGATGAATCATAATTAAAATAGGTCGTAAAGAGAGATATATGGTTTTGATCCCCTTCATTCCTACCTGTCACAAGTAGATACATCAGTTACGTCACAAGCTAAGAGTAAAGAAGGTAATAGACCATAAAGGTCAGCAAAGTAGGTAATAGACCATAAAGATCAGTTAAGTAAGTAATAGACAATAAAGGTCACAAGAAAATTTCGGTTAGGTAGGTACTAAATGTAGGTAGGCTTTGTGGTTTTCTTCGTTTGTTATGGTGTAATTACTAAAATGTCTGCGTTGAGCCAATCACTAGTTGATCCTCCTTAGTACTTTCAAGTTTGCATCTTAATAATATGTAGTGACCCCCTCACTATATATTATAACACTTACGTTTTTGATATAGTGACTCTGTTGTTTTGCGCTACACCTCACATTACAAAAATGTTATATTTCTCTATGTAAAGGAAAAAAATCTAATGGGGTCTTAAAGAAAAATGAAAATCCCACCCAGAAATCCAAAAATGATCGTGATGCATGCATTTTTGTGTGTGGGGCATGAAAAGTGAGTATGAAAAGTGGGCCATCCCTTTTTCAATGATACAAATCTTTATTGATTATAATAGAATAATACATATGCCAGGTTTCAAGTTTCTAAGTGCAAGGAATATGATTTATCATACAAACGTTTTTACCCCTTTTAACCACTTTAGGGGTTTAATTTCCCAAAATCGTTTCTTAGTGAGCGCCTACACCCTACAAAGAATACTTCTGCCAAATTTCAAATCTCTAGACCCCGTAGTGTCTAAGATTTCGTGATGAGTGTGTCAGGCAGTGAGTGAGTGGAATTCTCTTTTATATACAGGGTGGAATCGTCGTCGCTGTGACCAGGCGATTATTCCGCAAAAACATTCCCATACATTTATTATGGGATTAGTAGAAATGTTTTAGTTTCCTTATTTTAAGTGGTCTATTACTCATTTTATGATCACGTACGTATTATTATTAATAATGATTTTTAAGTAAATATACGTGTAGATTAATTATATTACCACATCAAATTAGTAAATAACAATATTGCATTAATTTTCAAATTAATGAAATCCATACAAATCCGTTTAACAAAAATTATGCCAAGCCTTTGCGGAGTATCAGAATCAGAATCAGAATAATTTATTGCGAAAATGGGTACAAAAATTTTATGTTACAGACAAAACAGTTCCTCCATAATCCGCCTTACAGCATGCAATTTTATAAATATAAATGATGTCATACTATACATTACATTAATAAGGTTATATAAATTAGGTACATAGTTATTTTAAAAAATCTAAAGTTAATGGCTGTACATAATACAATAAAAAATAAAATAATAATGTCATATAATAATGGATTCAAAATTGTCATTTAAATAATCATCTATTTTATAGTAAACTTTTTCATTTAGAAGCTTTTTTAATCTAAATTTAAAGATCTTAAGAGAAGTGGTCTCAAGTATATATTTTGGCAGTTTATTATAGATTCTAGGTGCCAAATAGAACACACTTTTATTCAGGTATGCAGTTCTATTCAGAGGACAACAAACTTTATGACGGTGGCGTTTATTATTAAAACGACCATAGAGGTGAAGGTTATTCCTCACAAACTGAACCACTTCAAATATATAAATACAGGGGTAAGGACTGTAGGCATATTAGCTGACTTTGACAACATGTATAGAGCATAGGAAAAACTGCAAATTCTAGAGGATAGATCCTGAGTGTGGGATTCCCAGTTCAGCGTAGAGTCAAGATTTAGACCTAAAAATTTAGTCATGTCGATTTCATCAGTTCTGTGTCCTAAATGATTAATGTCAAGATTCGATATTTTAATTGCTCTATTTCTAAAAATCATAAATTTAGTTTTACTAACTTCTACTACCTACCTAGTACTTCTGCTACCGCACAAACCGAAAAAGTTCTGAGATCTGGTGTACTACCAAGTCAGACATTCTCAATAAACCTTCCTTATCTAATCATCTTGAAAAAGATAATTAAACCATTATGTTTATTTATTACTTGGCTATTTTGCAGCAAATCATTGATAAGAGGCTAATAAATTGAATTTTTAATATAAATGCTGCTCAAAGTTTCAATATAAAAGTGAACTGGCTGAAAAACAACGCACTACAAAAATAACAAAAAAAGTAATACGTAATTCTAGGCATTATCACTAGCTTGCGCCAGTGTCTTCACTTGCGTAGTAGATTAAATACCAATCTAAAGTTTTAATGTAAGGTATGCCTGGAAGGGATCGTTTTCAGCGATAAGGCCGCCAATTATTTTACCTTCATAATGTTTAGACTAAGTTACTTTCACTTTTTCTTGTATGAATGTGACCCCACCTAGAGTGGGATAATGGCAGGGAAATGATGATGAAGATTAATCAAGCATTTTATTTTTAATAGGATGAAGATAAGTTACCAACATAAATTTCCAATAAGTCAGATTTATGAGATAAAAATAGTTAACTATCGTGTGATACTACCCAGCACGACCATGAAAGCTTTTAGTAATTTCTTTGTGGTACGAATTCATGAAATAAAATGTACTATTTTGTACCCTGGAAGAAAAAAATTGGACCCTTATAGTTTTGAAGATACAGCATAGTGTTATTAGTTTATAGTAATTGAGATCATGAATAGGCTCAGAAAAAATACTATTTTGTACTGTTGTTAAGTGAGAAACCGACCAAAGCCACTATGCTGTATCTTTAAAACTATAAGGGTACAATTTTTTTCTTCCAGGGTACAAAATAGTACATTTTATTTCATGAATTTGTACCACAAAGAAATTACTAAAAGCTTCTATGGTCGTGGGTAGTATCACACTAACTATCCTGTCATAACTTAAATTATAAATGTGAAACTAAGTTTGTTTGTCTGTTTGTTATACATTCACGCCATAACTACTCAACCAATCATCATAATATTTGGCGTAGGTACGCGTTGCCAGTAAAGGACATAGGGTACCTTTCATATAGAAAAAAAATTGCTTTTCTCGAGGGTCCATAAGAACGAAAACATTTGACAAAATCTACTTTGACGCAAGCAAACCGCGGGCAAAAGTTTGTTATTTATAATCCTTAATTATACGACGTTAGAAACCAATCGATCTGACGACGTGGGATTTAAATAAATAATTAGTACCTACATACAAACTTATATTTACCTATTTTTTGTTTGATGTGATTTACTTCAGCTTGAAAGGTTATTGCTCCGAACAAATTGAGATTGATTTAGCGCCCTTCTTGGAATGCCGAGGCCAGACCTTTGATCATTGACCCTCTCTAAACGAGAATTTATTTGTACAAATTAGGACAACATCAGCATCGCGACAGATAAGTCTCCGATGATTTTGGATAAGACCAGAGTCATGGTCCATTGACCATGACTCTGGTTAATATTGGTCATTACCAATATTAACCAAAGTCCCGACACCGCTAATGGTCAAAATTCTCGAAGTTTTTTCGGAGTACACCTCGCGCAGATCTTGCAAATCGGTAAAAACATCGAGGAAATCCTTGATGGGATTGTTAGAACTAAAATCAAATTTGAGAAGAAGGCAATGCAAGGCAAGGCAAAGAGGATAAACCAACTGGGTTGGGCAGCACTTGAAAAACTACGTCGAGTCTTCTCGTCATCTATACCGTGTCCTATAGTCATGAATGACACATGGAGTCGAAATGTGGATACTCACAGTACGTTCAGCTAGTCCAACAGTTCAATTCAATGTCGCTCAGCGAACAATGGAACGAGCTATGCTTAGAGTTCTTCTGAAGACGGCACTTTGCCGCAACGAGACACTAAAGTCATCGAGATAGCTCGGAGACACAGCAAGCTGAATTAGTAGTGGGCTGGCCTTATCTGCTGAAGAACTGATAACCATTGGGGCAAACGGGTTTCTGAGTGGACACCGCCTATCGGCAAACGTAGAGTAGGACGCTCCCCGGCTAGGTGGAGTGACGATTTGTGCAAGGTTGCTGGTTGATCTGGATGCGTCAAGCTGAATATGCGAAACTCTGTCTGTCTCTGTGGACTGCTATAGCCTGATGATGGTGATAATGAAGATGATGATAAGGCAGAAAACAATATTATGGAATACTGTATTTATAGGAAAGTTAGAACTTCCTGTTCAGATAATAATAGTGCCGATAGCCCTGATTTTGCACTACCGAAGCCGTACAACATTGCAATATCTAGTTATATGAAGTTTACTAACCTCCGATAGGTACCTATCTATATTCAAAAGTATACCTTGACTTGACTACTGCAGGAGATTTGGGAGGGTTTTCCATGATCACTTCGCTTAACAGGTTGAAAGGGTGATCGAGGGTTGGATCCCCGATCATCAAATCATAACCTATTGTAATCCTACCGGAGGATGCAAAGCGCCATATTTTTTACCATGACTAGCGCGGAGAGGTATGTCACGTATGAATACGTATACAATTTATTTTATTTTATTTGGAATAGACAGAACAATATTAACTATAATCAAAACTAAATAAAAATAAAAAATAACACCTAATCTTTATTTGTAACTGTACGATCCTTGGCTGGAAATTACGTTAGAATACGGCTCCGAATTGATTATCGCAAATAAGTCTTAATGGGCTATAGACAACTAAATACAATTTATAAGAAAGAACTAATCTTAAACTGTACTGTAGCTTAAAAAATGTTATTTTCATACAATTTTATAATAGGTGTACATAGTTTTATTTATTTATGCGTGAACTTTAAGAAAATGTATCTGGTTTACAAGGTTATTAGTAGACAGAATGCATCGCCAGCATAAAACAACTATATTGCCGCTAAATGAACAAGTCAACTCTGGTTTTAAACAAAATGGAAACCTACTGAATTCAATCGCTCATTTTTATTATTCTTTAAAGGTGCTGCGTTTGCGGACACTCGATCCAAAATATTGAGCATCTATTAGGTATTGTGTAATTTTTATTTCCTTCACCCATTTCTTATACAATACATGATTTTTTTAAAAGTCAGATATAATTATTCAAAACAATCAGTCAATGACATGGGCGGGTGGTATATAAAATATGTAATTTTATAAACTACACAAATTTGAGCAATAAAATAAAATATTTTGTATAAATTAGCCAATTGACGTCATTTAGCAGATGATGGAAATTATTTAAGTGCCGGTTTATTTTTAGGTTTCCGTACCTCAAGTGGAAAAAAGGAACCCTTATACTTACTTTAATTATACTGATTAGTTTGTTTCCATCTGTATGACTGTCAAGTAAGACCCCTTTTCTCTGAAACGTATCGACTAGAGGTTTTTGCGGCTAAGACGCCTAAGAAGATAGCAGAATCATATTGAGCAATAAGTATTTTAAAAGCGTCTATTTTTAACATTTATTAGCATATAGCGAAAATGGGTAAAAACAAAAACTGGTTCTGATTTTTTGAAAGCAAGATTAAAAAAATATTCTCATTCTTAGAAACTGAAAAAAACTTTTTGCACAGCTCTAAAGTAGCCTTGTTTGTTCATTCTATGTTGTTCATAAAGTCATAATAACATTAATAAGCAACTTTCAGTCAATTCCTTCAGTTGTATACCGGTACGGAAACCTCGGGTCGCGAGACTACCTCGCACTTATCAGTTTATTTCATTTTTATAAAATAAATGATGTTAAATATTTTTTGTGGGACTTTTTATTTCCTGTTTCTTTATAGGTACAAACTTTTTAACAGATTTTATCTGTGTAAGGTTTTTTTTATACTTAGCTCAAACTGGCTATACATGTATCGACATTTTTTTGTTGTTTATCTCGTTTCTGCACGAAAAAATATTGTAAGAGTAACAACTTTTTGGTAAAGTACTTTTTGGTAAGTGTCACTAACTTAACTGAAACGCATACATTCGGTACCTACGATATTAGCAGGGCAAATGGAGTTCGTAGTTATTTTGTAAACACAAGTTACTCAATGTGTAGGTACAATAGAAGTGTGGTAGCGACTATTTCCGGCACATGCGGAAGGGTACCTAACTGAGTAAGTTGTGGATATGAGTCGATATAGAATTTAGCAATGAGTTAAAAATAATCATTACATATATAGTAATAGTGGAATTCCCCAAAAGAAAAATCTTTGCAAAGGTAATAGAGAAACATAATTTTGATGCTATAGCGGTCTGGCTGTAAAGGCGAAACTGACATGCAAACACACTTAGACATTTCTACTTATTATATAGTTAAACTAGCTTCCGCCCGCGGGTTTGCTCGCGTGGTTCTTTGATAAAAAGTATGTGTTAATCCAGGTCTAAAACTACATAATCTGAAAAAAAAAACCTGGATAGGGAAACCTTCCCTAATCTTCTAGCGGTATGAAATGAAGCTTTACCTACGACCTATTCTCATACCTACCCACCAAATATACATTGAAAAAATAAAAAAAGCGTCGATCCGTTTCGGGCTTGTTCCCAGCAGCTCCAAGAGATAGTGAGTACATTCGAACGCAATATAGACGCGCCGCGTGTTGGTAGGAAGAATAAAGTTGTAGTTTCTTACATCTTTAAAACCCAAGCCAGCCACACCGGCCCGGGTGCACGAGTCTATCAAAAAAACGTCAGATATTTGATTTTATTCACAGATGTCGGACGGTTGATGGAACATTTTGTATGAAGGGAGCGGCGAGCATCCGACGTTTGTCTATCAGACATTTTCTGATCGTATGCGTTGATCCTACATCTTCATGACAAAACGAAGCACAACGCCCCTTTCTATACGAATACCACAGAAAATTGATCATGAAACCATTTTACTGAAACGAGAGACATATTATGTATTAAATTATCTATCGTGAACTTAATAAAAATTGTCGGGTCTTTCTCGCGCTGTACCTTATCCGTCATCAGCCGAAGTATGATCGGACTTCAACAGCGACGATGTCGGTAGAGTAGTAGTGTTCGCACTATTTTACATGCGTTTGTTTTGATCGGCCGAATTCGGCTAATAGTGTAATCGACCCGAAAAGGGTGCGACTTTTTCCGTCCGTCTTTTTATATTCCGACGTTTCGATTGTATTGCAACGATCGTGTAACAAGATAACTGAAAGACCGATTACTTTTTTATTATACTTACTGCAGAGAGTAGGTAGAGGAATTAAATACCTTTGTTGAATATGTATTTCTTAGGGTTGATGAAGTAGTAAGGCGAGAAGACGACAGGAATGATAGGTACTTGAGCAGCAACTGCGATGTTGAATGCGCCTTTTTTGAAAGGCAGTAGTTGGGTAAAATCTTTGTTCCGTGTCCCTTCGGGAAACAGCCAGATTTTTGTCTGAAACAAAATTTCACATTAAAATATTATACAAAATGAAACTAGTGCAGTCTCCCAAAAAGGGTTGAGAGTTCCTCCGTGAAATGGATGCTTCGAGCTGAGGACAGGCGCGATGGCGCTCAGGTAGGGGAGCTAGGGGAGCTCTATGTCCAGCAGTGGACTGCTACAGGCTAATGAATGATGATGATGGCTTTTTCGAGGGGCCGTTTCCTAATGTATTACCTGACTGATACATCTTGGTTTAGCCAAAAGGTACGAAATACAGCTTACAGTATCTGACTTGAGAAGCTTTTTTACAATAGATCGATCAGTAAAAAAAGTTTATTTTTCTAAAATCGTCGTAGTTCAACATTGTTTCTCTTTGTGCGTAGAATGTACCGTAAGGGTTAGTTTATTTTGAAACAGTTCGTATAGGTTTGTTTATGTTGCGGCTTAAAATACCACGTGTGTAGTTTTTGTCTTTTCAAAACCGGTCTATATCTACGTAGTTGTCAACATTTTTCTTGTAACACATTATATATAGGTACTTAAGTTTTAAAATAGGTTGCTTTATTTTGGGACTGATGTTTTTTATTTTTAAGGTTGCTCATATAAATGTTCATATTAATTTACATAACGTGAATTTTATCTTTTTCGGTAGAATTTTCAAAGAAAAACATAAGTGTGGTAACAGCAATAAAAATAATTAAAATATTGTGATAAAATAAAGTCGACAAAAATATAAATGCATGTAATATAATTAAGTACTTATTTTTAATTATCTGCCACAAAATTCACACGGTATTACAAATGCACAAGAAAATTCTTACAAAAAACCCAGATTTGAATTAGTATTATATTTCCGACATATATTTTTCTCATAAACCTGAAAGGTCCTTTAGGTAGGTAGGCTGCAGGAACTACAGGTATCACAGAATAAATTGATTAAAACATTATTTAACTACCACTTCCTAACGCACACGCAAACGATTTATGAACAGACTAAAATATTTAACATACAGCAACTTTACACGTATTCAACATGCACTTTAGTTTAAAAAATATTAATGGGAAAAATACACACACAAATAACTTTTGAAAAAAGACATTTCAAACATAGCCTAAGACAAACAAATAAACTAAAATTAATAAAACCTAGAACGAACTATGGTAAATGTAATATCATGTACGAAGGAGTACAGATATTCAATAGCCTGATAATGTTAAAACCTGTGAATCAATGACCGTGTTTAAAAAGAGACTGAACAAATTCATTTGTGATAAAATAAAATACTCTAAGATACCTATTTCATAGACCTCTGGAGCATATTTACTAAAATAACTTAACCTTAATTAGTTATAAATAGTTTATAAATAAATAAATTATAAATAAATAATAATAAATAAAGCTCATTATAAGTGAACTGTGTGCTTTTGAGCAATAAATTTCTCTCTAACCTGAAATGAAAAATAAATCAAAAAATAAACTTACATAATAAAATATCAATTTCACCATCAAAAAACTAAATGTACTCTTTTCTACAAAAAATAAATTTTCTCTTTTTTACACGACAAATCCTTCTCTACAGTATCAGGTAGACTGTTGCCACCACATCTAGCACGTTGGCTGCTGGCCTCACATGACGCTCCGCGCCATGCACGAGGAGGAGGAGATCGTGCAGAATCACATTTGTGTTTTCAGCACTCAAAGCGTTATACATTAAAAGAGTAAGACTGTCTTACTGACTAATTAATTAGTTAAGCCTAAGACCGACTTAGTGGCTTACTCTTAATACACTATACTACGTGGAAGACAGTCTGACGACAAACCGCGAATACCGCGTGGTCTAAGCCTTTTAATAAGAACAAAAATTGTAACCCTTTCCGCATTAAGACCGCAGAACTTGTTCCAATAATAGAGGGCAATAGGGACACATACTAGTCACAAAATAAGTAGCTTTATAAATACCGGTGGTATACAAATGATGAAACTAAAAGAAACTTTTTTGCTGGGCTAAAATATCCATCATAAAAATTCAACACATGACTAGTTCATCTTCACCATCAGCCTATAGCAGTCCACTGCAGTACACATGCCTTCCCTAAAGAGCCCCATTGCGTCCTATCCTCAGAATTAATTAATTATAATTTTTCAGTCGTCTAGCCTGAAAAATTCTAATTAGTCCGTTATTTACATATCCAAAAAATATTGAACACGTATTTTTTCTTTTGTCAATAGGGATGATGACTGGGTAAACAAATAATAAAACTAATAAGTCCGCCGGTTTGATTAACAAAAAATATTGGACACGTATTTTTTTATTTATTTAATCTATAGAAATTAACAAAGTTATAAAGCGTCAATGTTCGGGAGTGGGGGCTCTCGACGTCACTTGTATGTAAAAAGTGTACCCGTGACGTCACGCTGAACTTCAACACGCTATATCTTTTTCATTTTTAATTTAATTGACAAAATACAAAATATAAATAAATAAATAATAAATAATGCTGGACACTATCACACAGCATCATGTAGCCCCAAACTAAGCAGAGCTTGTATTATGGGAACCACATGATTGATATATTACATATATACATTTTTTTTTTTGTAAATACATACATATCATACATAGAAAACACCCAGACCCGAGACAAATATCTGCGAACATGCAAACATTTGTCCCGCGGCGGGAATCGAACCCGCAACCTTCTGCGTCTCAGGCGGACCTTCGCCCACTGCGCCACAGAGGCCATCATAGGCCATAGTCATAGGCCATAGTCACGAGCCCACTCCCGAACTTTCACGTTCTTTATCTCCGTCAATTTCTATTCAATATGTGTCCAATATTTTTTTATAATTTTAATGACAGACTAATTAGAATTTTTTAGGGATCTAGCCTATTAAACAAAAAACAACAAAGGTATAGTGCGTTAAAGTTCCGCGTGACGTCACGATATAGTACATTTTTTATCTAGCCGTGAAGTCACGAGCCCACTCCCGAACTTTCACGTTCTTTATCTCCGTCAATTTCTATTCATTCGATAAATAAAAAAATACTTGTCCAGTATTTTTTGTTAATCTAACTGACGGACTAATTAGAATAATTATTTTTTTATCTAGTCGCCATCCCTAATGCTTCATAAATATGTAGCATAATGCACGTACATTATTTTACATTTAACTAATTGATTTTGATGAATCTGCTATACAATTGACAATATAATAATAATGGTTAATCTAAAGAATATTTAAAGTTGTTTACTCAGGAAACAGGAAATAATAAGCGTCCTTACTCCTTACTATTGGCAATGAATTAGAATAATGCAAGGCTAATTGCCAATTTATAAGTTGAAATGAGACACGAAACATGATTTAGCACGCAATAGCTGACCGGTTAGATCGAGTGGTACGATCAAGTGACTTGAAGATAACAGATACACTTCGGGGCTCCGCTATTCTTCAGTTTGTGTATTCAAACGACTTCTAACCAAACCAATAGTACATCACACATATTGAAAACAAATTCAAATTAAGATCCTAGGCTAAATAACCATATGATTATAATAATAAATAATAATAATCAACCTAGCCGTTTTCGGCTTCGGTGACTGGCTTTTACGTTTTGTCCAACGTGCTTGGATGCTTTGCCCTTAAGCGACTGATATATCCTATCTTGGCTTTGAATGTTCTTAAGCAAACAGCACACGTTAAAATATTATTTACAAAATTATATATACTGTTTGAAGGCGGTTTACATTTGAGTTGGTCTCGTTTTATGTCAAGTTCTCGCCTCCTGTCATCTTCAAACGCATACACTTTCTTCTGCACACAACGTCTCCATTCCAGACGGTTCTTAGCAAGATTCTCCCAATGGGATGGTTCAATATTACATCTTTTCAGATGCCTCTTCTGAACATCTTTAAACCGCAAGAACTGGCCCCCGCTTTTCCGTTTACCGTGTTCTAGTTCAGAAAAGAGGAGACGCTTAGCCTTTCTCTCGTCGGACATTCGAACAAGGTGCCCACACCAGCGCAACTGGCGCCGCATCAGATATGCCTCTATACCGCAGACATTTGCTCTTCGTAGAACATCGGTATTGCGAATCCGATCTGACCATTTAATATTCATAATGTCGCGGAGGCACTTAAGGTGAAATCTGTCTAGCGTACGTATGTGTTTACGATACAGGCACCATGTTTCAGACGAGTATAAGATGTTAGGTAGAACAATCGCCATGTATACCTGTATTTTTGTTCTTAGTTTTATGTTATGGGAACGAAACACCCGGCTTCGGAGTTTACCAAAAGCGGCCATAGCAGAACCAATTCTGCTGTTTATCTCCGAATCAAGGTCGCATTTAGCTGTTATGCTGCTTCCCAGATATTTAAACTTTTCGACTTGTTTAAGAGACTTTCCGCTGATCTGCAGACTCAGTGGAGCTTGGTCTGAAGCACTCACAGCCATTACTTCTGTTTTCGCTATACTGATTTTTAAACCAAATCTACAGCACGCAGCGTCAAGTCGGGTCATCAATTCCTGTAGTCCTTCTGGGGACTCCGCAACGAAACACTAGTCATCGGCGTACAAAAGTTCAGTTATAAGATCATATGATACCTTGGTGTGCGCTTTCAACCTAGCAAGATTAAAAATACTACCGTCTGTACGATATCGTATACGGATCCCTTCACCATTGGTTTTCAAAGTCTCCCTCACAACAACAGAAAAATAAAGCGCAAACAGAGTTGGCGCCAGTACACAGCCTTGCTTTACGCCGCAGATCACAGGAAAGTGTTCTGATTGCTCTCCATTTACAGTTACAGAACAGGTCATGTCGTCGTGCAGAAGCCTTATCAAACGTATGAATTTATCAGAACAGCCTAATTTGGATAAAACTATCCAAAGTGCTTCACGAGGCACACTATCAAATGCTTTCTCGAGGTCAACGAAACAGAGAAACAGGGGTTAATGTTGTTCCCTGCTTTTTTCCTGAATTTGCCTTATGGAAAATATAGCTTCGCAGGTTCCTCTGTTTGGTCGAAAACCGAATTGTGTCTCAGGAAGCACCTCTTCTGACAGCTCCATAAGTCGATTTAGGAGTACCCTAGCAAAAGCTTTTCCGGGAGTGGAAAGGAGTGATATGCCCCTGTACGAATTACAGTCTGAGCGATCGCCTTTGTTCTTATACAATGCGCAAACGATGGAGACCCCAAAGTCAGAGGGGATACTTTCAACCTCCCAGATCCGTTGAAAGAACTGCCAGATCTTCAGGTGCAGCTCGTCTCCTCCATATTTAAGTAATTCTCCAGGTAAGTTATCAACGCCAACCGCCTTTTTATTCTTTTGCGCTTTAATTGCGCTAATAACTTCCTCGAGTGAAGGAGAAAGATCTAATTCTTCAGAGCGTTGGAGAGCTTGAAGAGATCTCAAGTATTCCAGATCAGCCAACCTATTAACATTGAGCAAATTATTAAAATGTTCTGCCCAACGATTAAGTATATCTCCTTTGTTAACCAGGAGAGTGTCATTTAGAGATTTTAGAGGCACATTTACCCGGTGGCTATTTCCAGTTAACTTTCTGATTTCACCAAAGAATTCACCAAGTTGGTTAGTGTTAGCGAGCCATTGAATATAGCGAACCTTTTCCTGCCACCATTCATCTTTAGCTTTACGAGTAAGTTTTCTTATTTGGGTAGTACTCTGCTTGATTTTATCAGAATCTATCGTCTGGTTTATGATTATGATACAGCTATGAGTATAATTTTTTAGTATGATTACAAATGATCTTAATATAACAATATCTCTATCTATTTAACCCAATAACCTACCTATTATTATTTTTCGTAATCTTAGCATGAGGAGGTAAGGTACCTATGCTTACTTACCGATGGATAGAGTAGGGTATTGTCGATGGTAGAATAAGAATGGTGGAAAAATAGTAGATTGTGTCACAAGGGACCACAATAATGTATTGAAGGCGAGAGCGGTTGTTTGAATCCAGAGTAGAGAGGGGTTCTAGAGTAGAATCCAAAGCGTATCGCGGGATTCAAAATACATCGCTCGAGGCTAAATAATTTTGGTACCGTGTAACACACTGTTTTTCATGCCCTCTATGAGAAAATAGTGTATGCTACTTTCTGCGTTTAATTTTACACTTTCTGGTGTTGATATTTCACTTACACTGCTAAGACATATCTTTTATTCAATTTGTGTGAATCAAATTAAAATTGACTTTAATATTTTGATAAAAGCAGGTATAGGAAAACGAATAAGAAGTTCCCAGGTATTTTTTGTTTGATAGTCAATGTGCGTCGTATGAGTTGCACAATACGGAAACATTTGTAGTTTTCATTTTCGAGTTCAATTTTAAAGTACGTTTATTGGAAATTTTGCAACTGTTTTTAAATAGAAACTGATTGAAAAACGTAGGTAATGTTATCTTGCAGATTGCAATATTTATCATTTAAAACAGTTAGGTAAATACCGAAAAAAGGTATATTCAAATTGTACCTACTCGAAAACGTATACTATGGAAGTTTTCATATTGTATCCCTAGGGTACAGACGGATAAAACAATACAGTTACTTACCTTGTTCTTGATCATTACTTCAGAGGTGATTTTTAATTGTTTATAGGCATCCTTCGAGTTGTTCCTATCTATGAACACGACGCCGGCCAAGTATGCTGCCAGGCCGAACGGCCACACGTAGAATATCTCTTTTCGTGCGATCGCAGCTATTTTGACAGCTTTGTGCCATATGTTGAACATGCCTGTAGAAGAATCAAGCATAAGTGTCTCTTCTATATAATTATGTGCAGAGTCAAACATAATAATGAATAATGGATCCATAGGTTCCTTTAACACTTTGTAATATTTAAACTTATTCGTAACGCGATCAAACAGATAAGAATTGGCATGAAACTCTACTTATATATAAAAAAAAACCAAATGGCTTATAATATTCTTATCTATTACATTGTTTTTGAGGGAGTTGCATATGAGACAGTTCCATCCCAAGCTTTTATGTCACTTGTTGTAGGTAGGTATACATAACCTACCTCACGAGATATTCGTTAGGTACGAGTAGTTCAGGGCGACTTACCTACCTGCTCTTATAGTTTTATTTTTTATGTTTCCGAGCCTCAGAATAAACTTGTAGCGGAACAGGTTGATTCAAATTAAATGCCCAAGAAAAGTCTCGTTACTAAATAAATTATTTTATTATAAGACTTTGTTGGCGTAACGGTAAAATAGAAGACTTATCAGTCTGCTATTTTTTGCATCTCTGCCAAAAAATATCGGGTTCGATTCCCGCAGAGCGACAATCCTACTAATATAATAAACATGAAAGTTTATGAGGATGTATGGCTCTTTCACGCCAGAACAGCTAGACGGATTTGTATGTAACTAGGATCATACATACATAGATTGTGGTCTGGATTAACACATGGGTGACATAGGCTACTTTTTATCCGGGTATAACGCGAGCGATGCCACGGGTGGAAACTAGTTCGTTAAGTTTCAGAATAAGTGCACTGTACAGTATAAAATTAAACATTATTTTTTATATTATATCACATATGAAGAGCATTTTTGTTAGGAATAACCATGGCATAAAAAATCCGGAAGTTTGGAAGCCAATTATGAATTTTGTACCTACTATTCTAATTTAAGTGGAATTTTTTAGACTAAATTAAACTGGTTTTGTTATGACTTGTAAATAAATGTTTCTATTCTATTTTTAATATTACCTACCTACTAATACCTACTTCATTCAATAATTATTTATAAAAAACTAGCGACCCGCCCCGGCTTCGCACGAGTATTTAACAATAATTTCAAAAATTATAAATAACACACACGCACCCGACCGCATAGGGTGGACCCGGCGTGTGTAAGTGTTCACATACACCCTTCTTCTTGCGTTGGGTTAAAAAAGAAATATAAAGAAAGTTTGGATATTATTATTTGATTGATTTTCTTTGAGCCCTGCGGCACTTTATTTCTTGTTATTGACTCCCCTTCCGTACCCCACTCACGACCAACGCCTACATTGCATAGGTATTAAGGGGTAAGCAGCGACCACACGAATTTTTCTTTAACTTATTGTGACAATACTATAAAAGGATGGATAGATATGCTGTCGCGACACTTTTTGTAGATTTTGTTCTATCATCAATAGTTTTCGCACCGCACGCCATGTAAGGAATTTTTAGGTCATTTTTTTACACATCTGGTTATATTATTTTAATTTTAGTAAGAATCCTTATTTTTTTTTTAAATATAATATAGCCTATGTCATCCGGGGATAATGTAGCGTCCCAATGATGAAAGATTTTTTTTAATCGGTCCAGTAGTTTCGGAGCATATTCAATGCAAACAAACAAACAAATAATCAAATCTTTCCTCTTTATAATATTAGTGTAGAACTGAGGTGTAGAAGTGTAGATAAAAATAGACAAAATTCAATAACTGATAATGTTTATTGAGATTTTGTTTGATTTTTATTATGTTTTTAAATAGAAAACAAGTTTAGTTAAACATCTACGTATCTACACATGAATTTTCTTAGTTAAAAAGTTTAATAATTTGTAAATTGATAACGTAGTCTCAACTCTCGTCAAATCTACTAGTTCATAGTGTTTGTTTTTGAACTCAATTTGAATGTATGTTAAATGGAAATTACTGAATTTGATTAAAATATAAACTAATCAAACAAAATGTATAGTAATTTTCTTGCAGGGTGCAATGTTTTCACTCAAAACAGTCAGGTAATTGCGAAAAAAGATACTCAAAAATTTTGCTCGAAAACCAACGCCGGCCCTACCTTTACGGTAGCTAAGTTATGAACCAGAAATCGGAGTAGGTAGAATGATTTAGGATCAATGATCTCAAACGTCATGCACGTTATTTTTTTTCCTGTACTGTTTTTTAGATGGCTTAATTTTTTTGTTATACTGTATTCTTTTTTAGATGTATTTTAAACCCCCACCAGATGGACCCACGACATAGTCAAGATTGCAGGTAATTGGTGGATGGAGAGTGCTCAAGACCGTTCTTCATGGAATTCCTTGGGGGTTCAGCAGTGGACTTCTATAGGTTGTTGTTGAATGACTGTTTTTTAATGAATTTTTTACCTATACCTACTGTCAAAGTTGGCTAAAAAGGTTGTAACATTTATGTAGTCATTTTTTTGTGGGTGTTTCCCCGTGATTAAATACGAAAAAAAATGTTAAGAATTTGCAGACATCAACTTAACAAAGCTTCAAATAAATCTAATGAATATTATAGAAACGCAGAGTGAGTGAATAAAAAACTAACTAGTTTAACTCAATCCCGCAAATATTGGAACTTTCCAAGGCTGGTCCATGTTGACATCTTGATGCAAGGACCGAACATCATTCCTCTTCTTCTTCCTTCCGTGCTTCGGAAGGTACGTTAAGATGTTGGTGCCGGCTTTTTCAGGCGTTAAGCATGTCGGAGGCCTTCGGACGGCCTAAAAACTCCGACACCAGAGATGACCACTAGCTCATACGAAGAAGAAGAAGATTAACTAGCTTTAGCTGCAGCTTAGCTCGCTTGGTACTCAGATAAAAATGCGCTAGATTTAAGAATTACATTGTGCAAGACAGTCTTATCCATTCAGTGGTTTTAATGAGGAACAAACATTTCACATCTTTTTACAATCATCACCATCATCATCAGCCTATAGCAGTCCACTGCTGGACATAGGCCACTTTCTTTTTACAAACATTCGCTTATAATATTATTGGTTAGTAAAGTTTTGTATGAGGGCCTTTGAGGTGCAACTGGAGAAGGCCACCTTAGACGCTGAAAGTTGTGGATTCGATTCCCGCCACAAGAGACATGTTTGTATGATTTGTCTGGATGTTTACTATGTATATTATGAAAGTATTTACAAACAAAAATACATAAAGTATATCAGTCATGTGGTTCCCATAACACAAGCTGTGCTAAGAATGAGGCTAAATGCCGTTTGCTTTTGTCCAGCATTATTCATTTTTTTATGTACTCACCAAGTATATCAATAGATGATTGATGGTTTGACACCACAACAGCTCCGCGGTCTTCAGCCAACACTTTTCCATTCACCAAGTGCCATTTGACTTCAATCACTTTGGTCACATGCTTCACTATCTGTGTAGCAAATCTAAACAAACATTACACTATAAACAAAATTGTATTCACACACCAATAATCTCAATATGGTATGGTGGGTTCCAATCCAACATCCATCTTCGGAACACAAGCCTACCTCACCTGCCTGTGGTGCACTCTGCTAACTAATAACTGGACTAAAAGCCAGCTGATTGCAGCAGGGCAAAGCCTAACAATGACACAGCTAAATAGCTTGACGGCCAACTGGCAGCAGCGACAAACTGTGCTCTGCAATCCCAAGGCTACATGCCCAGTGTGGGGATCATGGGCATATCCCCATCTTATTAGGGGAGGCCTATGTCCAGCAGTTGACTGCTATAGGCTGGTACTGATATTGGAACAAATATGTATCTGGCAGATCATTCATGCAAGCGCATCTGTGCTGCAGCAGGAATCAAACCCGAAACCTTCTATATCTCTGCCATTCTGTTATTCACCCCCTGCGCCACCGAATTTATCATTGGCCTTAGAATTCGGACATAACTGAGGTACTTCACAAATAAAGAAAAATTAAAATATATATTAAAAAGCAGGGAGAGGGGGATGGGGATAATAGATCTCTAAAAAATAAAATAAAAAATAAAAATCTGTACTCTGCTAAATTGCATCATATAATTTTAATGGTAAATTTAAAAAAAAATATAGGATTTTAAAAACAAATTAAAAATTTTCTACTTATTCCAGTTATGGGGATGATAGAGCTGTACTCTGATAATATTGCATCACATAATTTTATTGGTAATTAATTAAAAATATTTCAATGTGGATTATAAAACAAAAAAATCAGGGTTTCTACTAGATCCAGTTCTGCATACTGTATGTTCCACTGAATGACATGAACATGATGGAGGGTAGGTGACCTAGCATCAGAACACTAGGCTTATTACAGTGTAGTAGATACATATGGCCTACACTAAACCTACTTAATTGTCTTATCTCAGTTTTCAGTGATTTATAAGCATTTAGGTATCAATTAGTAGAGATGTATAAGGGTATACCTACTAATCTATTTTATTAATAGAAAGCGTTCCTGGCATGGTTACATGGGTGTTTTTAGATTGTCTTGGTTAAGCAACACTCTGCCCATACACTACTTTTGCATAGATCTGAGAGTTTCCATGCTTCAGCAGACATGTTATGATGTTGGTCCCAGATTCATTTAACCTATGATAGAAGACTTCAGGTGGCATAAAACTTCAACACGAGTTGGCCACTACGAAAAATGATTTTTATCAATTTCGAAATAATAATGATAATTTGGATATAAATAATATACATAACAAATATAAATTTTGAAAACTGGAATCAAGCTTTGGTATTTAATTTTTTATGATTACTGACAGGTAGCACTACCGGTGTGTTCATTTAATGTCATCATTACAGCAAGATCCTGTATTTGAATATTATTATAATACCTTAAAATGGTCATATCCAATAATAATAATAACACCTTGGGGTGCTACAACCCCAAGATGATGTGTTACAGAAATAGGGACTGTCCTCCAGCGAGATGGGTTGATGATGGATTGTGGAAGCACCTGGCTTAGTCTAGTGCAGGATTGAGGTAAGTGGAATAATCAAAAGAAAACCCATGACCAGTAGTGGGTTGATAAAGGTTGAAATGATGATGATGATGAAATAATTATAGAATACCTGATAAATTACATGCAACATTGCTATCAACTTCAAGAAGGGGCTGAAATAAATAATAACCAAATAAAATTAATACTTTTAAACTGAGGAACTATGATGTTATGATTCATAAATCCATACCATACAATAATAAGAACGATACAATATTGTAGGATCCCTTTAAAAGGTACAAATTTAGTGGAGTGGCAAGATTCCTAACCCAAGAATGCATATTGAGTGGTGCATCATTATTATTATAACTAGAATACAGGAACTTGCTATCGAATCTAAGTAATTATTTTAACTAGCTGTGGTAATCTAGAAATTCCCTGAATAAACAACACTTATGCTAGGGATTAAAATGATGGATGGTGGATGGGGTAGGTAAATCTAGGCCTTGTATAAAATATTAGAATTTGTGCATGTACAGTACTTACAGAGCATTTTTCACATTTTTCGGGTTGAATACAAAAAACGGTAATAACACAACAGACGTAAGGGAAGTCCAAATGTAAAATATTAAAAATTTCGATTTAAACTTTACGAAATTTGGTGTTTCTGATATGAGCTGCTTCAACACATATGTCACTAGTGTAATGGTAATTATGTAAATAATTTTATCCAACATGATAGTAATTTATTGTACGAAATACAATAAAACCAAATTATTTTTCAAACGAAATATTTTTAGCTTGCTCGTCGTTCGTTTGCTTCCTTTCAAACAATGTCAGTGTTGCCGGCAGTTAAACAGAAAATGATTCAAACCCAAGGCCCAAAAAGTACGAAAATTAATTTTAATTTTAAACAAAAAAATGGTTTTAATACAAACAATCAACAAAGTTGGTGAACGAAGCAATCTTTTTACAATAACACAATACAGTGATATATTTTGATCCTTACCCAACTAAGATAAATAGATAAATATAATGCTGGACTCAATCACAACACAGCATCATAGTAACCTAAAACCAAGCAGAGCTTAATATAGTCATATGGGAACCACATGGCGGCATAGAGCAGTCTAAGCTTCATCATCATTATCATCATTATCATCGGCTTAAAGCAGTCCACTGCTGGACATAGGCCTCCCCTAATGAGCGTATTGTACTGAGCTCAACGCATCCAGCTTCTACCAGCAGCTTTTCGCAAATCGATACCTGGCCGGAGGGCGTCCTCTACTTTTGCTGAGCCGTGGTCTCAACTCAAGAACTCGTTTACCTCAACGGCTATCGGTTCTAAGGCAAATTATGGCCAACCCACTGCCACTTCAGCTTGCTGATTCTCTGAGCAACTTTTGTTCTATGTCGGATAGTCTCGTTGCGGATTCTATCCTTCAGAGAAACTCCAAGAATAGCTCGTTCCATAGCTTGCCAAGCGACTTTAAACTGGTGGACCCCACTGGTTGACTGGTTGATTTATTTGTCTTCTTTGTACGTGTAACATGTTTTTGTTTTTTACTATTTTTGCTTATAGGAAAGAAATATGTATTTTTGATAGTTGTCCACATTCTTCAATGTGCTTTATCTAATAGTGGAAACTTTTTTGGATTAGGTGTTAATTCAAATTATTTTATATATAAGTTCCATTATTCTGTTTGTTTCCCAAATAAAAAAATAAAAAATAAAAATAAGGGTAGTTAGTTACCGAGTGTGTATTCACGGAAGAAAGAATGTTACTTGAGTTGCTCTAATGATGTCTCGTTTGGATATATCGGGTGGTTTGTACTTACTGTTACTGTACAAAAATGTAATTAAGCTAAAAAAATCCTCATGGCCCGCCAAAAGTCAGCCTGTGCCCGAAAAGTCTGAAATCGGACAAAAGGACCGCAACGGCACGCATGATATGAATGAAAGGAATGAACAGATCATAGACATTGACATGACATTTGACTTTGAACGAATGACTGAAGCCGCGTACAGAATAGCAAAATGCGTTAGCATCAGTCTGTGATAGCAACTCGACAAAGGACATAATATTATTTTACTCTTTGAAGGACACAATTTTTTTTCTTCTTGAACGACGGCTGTGTCATGTTTAAGCTATTGCATAGCTTCTATCGAGGGCCTTGAGCGCGGGGACCGAATCCAGAAATTCCGTAACGAAAAAAAACCTCACGCTCCCCACTCCGACGGGCACGGAGGTGTGGCTTGAAGGCCGTGCATTGTCTAACGTCGTTTCTTTTCGGCAGTCTTCGACACGGTGTTTGTGTGCGTGCTACTAGACGTATTTTTATTTAATAAAAGAAAAAAAAATGTTTTCTTATTGGTCACCACGCTCAAAAAGTGTAACTTGAATTAATATCAAAGAAAATGAAATACTGCATAAATAAAATAAATAAATAAATAATTATAATTGCATAAGTTGATACAAAATGCTATGCAATAGCTTTACCGCGGCAGTCCCTGAGTGCCACACGTCTTTTTATTTATATTTTATTTTCTAGTGTTTTTCTAATGTATATCGATTTATTTAAGTGTAACTGTATAGTTATTATTCCATGAACTATGAAATATGAACTATAAGCACCGCGTTTATCAGTCTTGAGTGGTGGCGTCGTGGACTACTTTAGTACTAGACTTAAAAATCTGTGGCGTGGACTGTAATTTTTGTTTTCTTGTACAAATACAAAGAATCATTCATTCGTATCATTCCTTCCTCATATCATTCGTATAACTAGTATCGCCACCTCTTGAATAAGTAAGGAAGCACACTTAGAGTTTCGGACCATCGAAAGTTCAGTTATTTTTTTCTAGATGTCACTGCTAGTTCTAAAAATGCAAAATATCCTCAGGAAAAAATCTTGAAAAATCGCGAATTTTTTTTGCATCAACGAGAAAACATAAATCGAAGAGGTTGAAACAAAAGTGTAGCTGCAATTCTACTGTTAATTATCATTCTTAGTGTATTAGGATGCCGAAGAATGTTTTGATGTTTGTAACCGAGTATGTTTGTTACTTCCTCAGTCCTTGTTCAATTTTTTTTTTTTAATTTGAATTTCAATTAATTCATATTAAATATAACATTACAGAAAATATTCAATGCGTTCCTTATACATAAAAATAGCCTAATGAACAACAAAATACATCTTATTAAATAAAAAAATAAAAAATCTTACAATTAAGAACAGAAGATATATGTACCTAGTGTAAGTACAAATGTAGGTACATCTGGATGTTGTAGGACTTACAAAAATAAAAAGAACAAAGGTCAATAACAAATGTATAAAAATGTAGATAAAATAAGGTCCATAAATCTAATAAGTAGCTAAAAATATTTCACCATGGGACAAGTTTATTTGGTTGCTCACAATAGTCCATGCAAAACCTATCAATTACCATCCAGTTACTTGCAAAGACAAACATTCTAATTCTACATTTGAGTTGGTTAAAGCATTGAGGTGACGCTGTGCGCGGGAGACTGGAGATTGCTGTCGTGCAACTGAGCGCGCTGGTCTTGGAGCGAAGAGTGGTACCCACCCTGGACGGAATCTAGCACGGTTTTCCGGTACACAAAGTCGAATAACCTCCCATCAGTAGCTCAGGATAGTTTAGGAATCCCCTTAAAACGCGACATATTGTGATGATCTGCTCATATAGTCTACGAGTTTCTAATAAGTTGAATCCAAGTGTACCTTGAAGAAATTTGGTTGGATACATGAAGGAGTAGTAGCCGTATACCTTTCTGTATAGGAAACGCAAAAATCTTTTATGTACTTTCTCTAATATTAAAGTATACGTCACTTCATGAGGATTCCACACACACGCACCTGACTCAAGTTTCGATCTAACGAAGCCTATATAAGAGTTTAATTGCACTTAGGCTTGTAAATTCTCTGCAGTTTCTGATAAGGAAACCTAGCTTTTTGAAACAATCAGTTGTGAGTTTAATTATATGGTTGTGAAAGGTAAGTTCAGAATCAAATATAACACCTAGGTCTTTAACCGCCAGCGGTCGTGTCAAAAGTTCAAAACGGCTGAAGACGCTGAGGACTTTGTCGACGGTGTGAAAATGCTTTAGGCATATCTTGCCCAACTTTACTTTATAAGTAGTGAACTAGGCGGCTGAAACTTATTTCACAGATAGCTCTATACCTAGGAAGCCTAAGTTTTTGAGAAATACATTTTTGAAAATTTCAATTTTTAACATAGTTTCGTCAAACTAGGTAGATGTGATTGAGGGTATTTTTTTTGCATGGCCAAACACCGAATTATGCCGATCTCTGAAAGACTGCTGCTAGAAGCTGGATGCGTCTAGCTCAGGACAGGGCACAATGGCGCTCATTAGGGGAGGCCTATGTCCAGCGGTGGACTGCTATAGGCTGATGATGATGATGATGAAACACCGAAATTAATGTATTTTTTGGTACATAATGCATTTAAAGCAAATGAAAAGGCTTGATTTGAACAGTATGTATATACAGTTGTTGATTTAGGATAAAAAAGTGCAAAAAATTACTACTCCGAAGCTCGCAAAGTGAGAATCCTGAAATTTACACATATTATGAAAGTATATCTATATTTTAATAAGAAAATTATAGTAAAGTCTCCAGCTAATATGGTTTTGTAGAAACCTCATTATATGTAAGGACAGCTGTGGTCAAGTTAAAAAGCAAGTTACTACGGTCAAATATGGTGTTATCTGAAAGGCCCTAATTTGCCCATTCTAAAGCCGGTTTCTATTTTCTATAGGACGTATAGATTTTAATTACGAAGAAACCATAATAATTAGTATTGCACGCCATTGATGTCAGCCGCGGTGGGCGAGTCAATTCGCACTTAACCAGTCTTGTCTTTTTTTAAAGAACCTGGTTATCTCTAAGGTGCTCTACATGCATCAACTGAAAGAATAGGTAATAATGATAAAAGTACGTAAGTAAGTAGGTATTCAAATTAAATATAAAAAGCCCATATACAGCTGCGAGCTGCGAGGAATGCGTTTGTATTATAATGCTGTACAATAATAACAATAATAAAACAATAGGTAGTAGGTATATTATTCCGGCGGCTTTCACACTAGCCCTGTTAAGTATTGTAAAGACCATTGTCCTGCTTAATAGTTAATCTAAGATTGCATAAGATTATCCGGTGAGAATGCTTTAGCTAAAACAATTCAATCTCATGGTCATCTAACCTAAGATTAAATACAAATAATCATTTCAATATTTTTCTGGCAAACTGTGTGTCTGGAGGAAGTTCGTTCAAGATTTCTTCAGACAATTTTTCAAAGGCGTCCAGCACAATTTTATAAATTTTTTCTTGAAGTACTGGAACGTCTTCTGAAGTCAGTCCCTCAGTAGGCACTGGTTCCAAGCATCTCATGATGACTTTCCCTGAAATTAAAAAAATATTCATAAAAAGTAGTCATCAGGAGAAAATCATTGCGTCATTTAGTTTTATGGATTTGGGTGTTTGGTAATGATGAACTTAGATTAAAAGTAGGTATACACTGGATCCGTCATAGTTCTTTTAAGCGAATACCTATACACTTACCTTCTACAGTTTTGAGGAGTTTACAGATAGAAAAGAGGGCTAATTTAAGCTAGGTATTTTACCATATTATATCAGTTATTATAACTATCACTGACAACTTGTGCCTACACCAAATGGTTGGCGTCTATGTATGTATGTACAGTACAAACCCACAACTAATACCTTTGTGATGCAATATGCTTCATTTATATTATTACAAAACCTTTTACGGTAGGTAAATATCTGTTTTGACGTGTAACACTTCTTGTGTGTTGTTGTGACGTGTCTTACCAAATAAATGATTATTGATTATTGATTACCTATCTGCTACACGAGCGAATCCGCGCGCTTTAATTAGATAGGTAGAGGTCGCGTCACGTAAAAAGCACGCTGGCGATAAGCTGCGCCTCCTTAGGCGATTTATTGGTACCCGTGCGCAAACACACCCTCTCCAGCGTTCTTTTTACATGACGCGTACTATACCTAAGTAAGTTTAAAATCAAACAAATCGTTCCCAATTGTAAGAGGATTTTTTGCTTACCGTTGTTATATAAGAGGCATTTGTTCTCGTTGATGAAGTATTGTGGTGAGAACACGATGGGGATGATCGGTACTTGAGCAGCCACAGCCAATGCGAACGCGCCTTTCTTGAAAGGAAGCAGTTTCATTTTACTTTCCGCGTTCCTCGTTCCTTCAGGAAATATCCAGATTTTGCACTAGAAAGGAAAAATAAATATATTTTTATAGATAATATTGAATGTAAGTATTCTCTATGCTCGCTGCCTATAGGCACTCTAACTTTTATTCAGTGAGAAACAGTCGCAAAATAATACCGTACCGAACTTAGTATATTTATACTTTATATCTTTTCTTTTCGCGTAATAAGAATCTGAAAAGGAAGGTCATCACTAGGCACTATTGATGTTTTTTAAATAGAAAAACTAAGCATGCCTAGGCCGAAATAGGTAACTAGCAAACATTAATAATTGGGCCATATAACAATGCATTGTTTCTGGTTTATGACGCTATTGATCTTAAATGACCTTAGGTAGGTATTCCCTCATCCGATTTCTTGAACTTTTGCTGTTACCAAATAATTTCCTAATATTAATTCGCTTCTCTCATCCGATTTCTTGAACTTTTGCCATTACCAAATAAAAAAAATCCTAATATTATTTCGCTTAGTCAGGTACTTACAGTAGTCACAACGACTCTCTGAAGCCATGCTCAGCAAGCGATTTGACCAATCCTTTTATAATCCGACCCAAATATAGGAACTATTTCGCTACTGCAGCGAACATCAGATGGATACAGATACATACGTTGTAAGTTGAATACTATATGTAGGTACCTAGGTAGTGTAATTAACGATAGTGTAGTATAGTTACGATAGTAACAATATATATCAATGGTAGTATAGTACTAACTTACTCTGATATTTTCAAATCTGCCCTACAAGGAGGTACCGATTGGATGTCCATTGGGTATTGTGTTTGACTAGTCTACAATTTGACCTTTACGAAATTACATAGGTACCTACTATTAATCGAAACGATAACATCGACACATTGCTACTCGTGGGCTCAGAATAGCGTTGTGAGGCTTTGAAACTTACCCCATCTTTCAGAACGTTGCTTAGTTTTTCAAGAGTTTTGTAAGCTTTTTTAGGATTCTTCCTGTCGATAAATACGGCACCACACATGTATGCTGACAAAGTCATTGGTCCTAGCCACCACAACTCTTTCTTGGCTAAGGCTACCAATTTGTTTATCTTATCCCTGGCATAAAACACTCCTAAAACGAAAAAAATATTCAAAAGTATATTTCAATATTCCTTAACAGAACTGACGGTTTGTGAATAAACCTTATACTTAAATTGGAACCATATGATAATTTCAACGAACAGAGACGGGGTGAGCCCATCTTATCCTGATAAACCTACCTACCGCGGTATGATAGTCGTAGCAAACAAGTGATGTGATATGAGATGAATTCCTGGCCAATTTCGGCTACATAAGTACAAATGACATATCCACGCCAGACAAAACTAAACATAATGACAACTTTTTCCTCATCTTGAAAATTCAGAAATTCTATTGTTTGGATTCAATTATGATAGACGTCTTTAATCCCTTTCTCTACATCGGCATTGGCACGCCTCTTAACAAAACATACCAAGAGCATCAAAAGTAGACTGGTGGTTAGATATGATGACGGCACCTCCAACTCCGTTGAGATACTCTATGTTTTGTAATTGCCATTTCATACCGACAATCAAAGGCGTATGTTTAATCCATTTTGTAACGAGCCTGTAAATTAAAACAAAAATTAGCAGTATGGAAAAGTTTAATAAGCCCTAAGAAAATTATGCCCAGTGGCTCCGCCATCTTGACTTTCAAATGACTCCGATTCTAACCCAACTCTCGATTTGGCTCAATAGTACTCACCCGGCTATAAATTTAGTCTATGAAAAAAAAATATAAATTAATAATGTTGGACACTATCACATAGCATCATGAAGCCCCAAACTAAGCAAAACTTGTATTATGTGAACCACATGACTGATAAGATATAAAATAATTCTTTGGATATCTAAGATACATAACTTTTAAACATAATTTTAAAAGGGTCAGTAACGCGCATGTATTTCCTCTTGATGTTACAGGCGCCCACAGGCTACGGAAACCGCTTACCATCAGGAGGACCGTATGCCTGTTTGCTAACTTAGTAGTATAAAAAAAAACTATTTTTAAGCTATTGCATAGCTTCTATCGAGGGCCTTGAGCGCGGGGACCGAATCCAGAAATTCCGTAACGAAAAAAAACCTCACGCTCCCCACTCCGACGGGCACGGAGCTGTGGCTTGAAGGCCGTGCATTGTCTTGTCTAACGTCGTTTCTTTTCGGCAGTCTTCGACACGGTGTTTGTGTGCGTGTAACTAGACGTATTTTTATTTAATAAAAGAAAAAAAAATGTTTTCTTATCGGTCACCACGCTCAAAAAGTGTAACTTGAATTAATATCAAAGAAAAAGAAATACTGCATAAATAAAATAAATAAGTTGATACAAAATGCTATGCAATAGCTTTACCGCGGCAGTCCCTGAGTGCCACACGTCTTTTTTTAATACATATTAATATACATAAAAAGCACCACCAAGACCTGAGACAAATATCTGCAAATAATGCAAACATTTGTTTCGCGGCGGGAATCGAACCCGCAACTTTCTGCATTTTAGGCGGACCTGCGCCACAGAGGCAGTCAGAAAAGCATATGAAATGTCTTAAATAATTTGAAAACCTTGTTTCTTAGAAATCCAGGTCTAAACTTTGGTATGGTGCTATGTTAACTTCACAACGCGTAAGGGCCTTAAACGTTATACCTAGCACATCCATCCTACTATACTTAGATACCAATACTGCGATCACCACCCGCCTAAGAACCTGTTTGTTCCAATTACCGATGTCAAACTTATAAAAACTTAAACTACTATATTATTTAAATATTTTGAATGACAAGTATTTATTTTTAAAAAAAAACCCGACTGCATAGACAAGAAGTTTAAATTTTTTAGTTTAGCGTAAAATTAGGTACCTACTGGCGATGTTAATAATATATTCTTTTCCTGCAAAGCACCTTTCTCTAGACGCCACAAAAAAGCGTAAAATGAAAATGACATCTTGAATTTTTGACGCTTCTTATGATCTACGTGTCAATTTAATGATTTTGTCAAATCCAACGACACCAAATTTCTGGAAATCGATCAGTTTTTGATACCTTTTTAGTTCATTGTAAATTGAAAATGGCTTCTTACAGTCGCCATATTTGATTTTTTGACATTTCATATAGCCTATGTCACCCTCGTGATCTAGACGAATCCAACGTCACCTCAAAATCCGTTCAGCCGTTCGGGCTACAGCGACCGGACTTCGGTCGGGTAATAAACATAGTCGATAATAATAGTAATTATGTACTATCATGATCATCATTACTGCAAATAATAACGTCATGGTGCACCTAACACTAGGTACACAAGTTACTTATCACAGTACACTTATTTTGTATCATTATTATTATTTTATTGAGCTTATTTAGACAATAGAAGGTTGGCATTACTCGACCTTTACAGGATATAAGCATGAGTAGGTATTGAACCTATTATAAAATAAAAAATGTACCTACCTACAAGATAGACTCAATGTTGTGGCGAATGGCTTTTCGTAGAAATATTATTATATCGAACTTATTTTTTTTTTATTTTTCGAAAATTTACGATTTGTTTTGGTATGTTACTTTGGGAAAAGTGCGTTGGAAATAGAGTCGATTGAGACCAACTCGTTTTTTTTGAAAAATGTAATTTTCTAGGCAGACTGTACATTTTTTCAAAATTCTGACAATGCATTTTTTTTTCGTTAAACTAAACCTATAATTTCCACAGAACAAAACAGACGAGGTGAAACAAAAAGAAAAGGTGGCTGCCCTCAATGAGGTAATTTGACTAGGCAATATTACTTGGTAATATTAGTCTAATGTATGAAAGCCTGGGGGCAAAAATGTTGGAGTGTACAGGGTTCCAACCCCCATCTTCGGAACCCAAGCCCTCCTCACCTGCACGTGGTGCACCCTGCTAAACAACGAACGGAGCTCTGGCAGCCGGCTGATTGCTGCATAGCACAGCCAACATCAACACAGCTAAATCCCCGTGCCACCGAGGTGACGTGTAGCAGTATTGGTGGTACGAGAGGCTGTGCCCTGCGATCCCCAACCCGCATGCCCAGCGTGGGGATTAAGTTAGTCCAGTTCGGGCGCCTATAGTTCGAGGGTGCAATTGGTTGGCAAACACCCGAGCTAACTATTCTGCTTTACATCTCGATTGTGAGGTAAGTAGAAAAAAACCGGCATTACAAGAATAAAGTATGTTAAGAATACAGTCTCAGATAAAGACTTTATTCATTTTTCTGTTCGCCACTTTTTGAACTCGTCGTAAGTTTTCAAATATCTCTCTTTAGAAGTTTCAGGCAAAATATTGTTAATTACTGCTTCAGCTTCCATTTTCATTGAATCGGGAGTGCAGCTTATATCTTCATCACTTGAAAAACTCATGTTATTTTCCTAATTAGCACGTAATTATAAAAAAATCCCAAAAACAAACAATATTTAAAGTAAAAGATTTCTATTCCTGCCTTTTTTCATTAAAAAGAATCAAGTAAAGAACTTTTTAGTTTTTTTTTTCAAGAACGAAATTGAGCTACGCCTTTCGATATTTAAAATTGATAACTATTATTACTCACACGAAGGCAAGGCTGAATAGCAAAGCGACCTCTTTGGTCATTGGGCTGAATGCATGATGTCTATTGCCAGTATGATGGTTACATGTATGCGAACTTTTTGAAAGAAAGAAGGTTTTTTTTAATTACTTACCGCCCTAGGGCTTTTCTAGCTACATTATTACCCTAGAGCGTTAATTAGTCACCTACAAGCTCCATTTGGATATAAATATAAGAACCTACTTACCGAACATGAGAGATGTAAATATTCATTTTATTCTGTTGTTATAGCGGCAACAGAAATATATCATGTGCGAAAAATTCAACTGTCAAGCTATTACGGTTCATGAGATACAGCCTGGTGACAGACATTGACATAAATAATAATATCGTTGGTGACAGACAGCAGACGGACAGTGGAGGCTTAGTAATAAGGTCCCGATTTTACTCTTTGGGTGCGGGACCCTACAAATAAATTAATTATCACCATCATCATCATCATCATCATCATCATCATCATCATCATCATCAGACTATAGCAGTCCACTGCTGGACATATGCCTCCCCTAATGAGCGCTATTGCGCCCTGTTCTGAGCTCGACGCATCCAGCTTCTACCAGCAGCCTTACGTAAATCGTCACCCCACCTGCCCCAGCGGTTGTCGGTTCTTTGGCAGATACGGCCAGCCCACTGCCACTTCAGCTTGTTAATTCTCTGAGCTATGTCGACAACTTAGTTCTATGTCGGATAGTCTCGTTACGGATTCTATCCTTCAGAGAAATTCCAAGCATGGCTCGTTCCATAGCTCGCTGAGCGACTTTAAACTGGTGGATTAGCCGTACTGTGGGACGCTTCGGCTCCGTATGTTATGACGGGTAGGACGCACTGATTGAAAACTTTCATTTTCAAACATTGCGGTATGGGTAACGAAAAGACTCAACGTAGTTTTCCAAATGCTGCCCAACCCAGCTGAATCCTCCTCTTGGCCTCCTTGTCGAAGTTGTTCCTACCCAACTGCAATATCTGCCCGAGGTATGTGCACTACGAAACAATTCGAGAAGGTTCCATTTATGACGACAAATCAATTGCCATGGTTAATCCTGCTAAATCTCGACCATGGCTTTCGCCCGATATAAAAAATAATTGTTTTTTTGTTCTATTGGCTTCAATACAGGTTTGGTTCAGGAAAACAACTAAAAAATCTATAAAATCCAAATTTGTATTGAAATACACGCAAACGAAGTTGTATAGGCTGATGATGATGATGGTTATGAAACGAAGTTCAAGCGTGTCAGCTAGTATTGTATAAAATCTGAATTAAATTAATTATTTAAATAAAATAAAGATATTAGGCAAAAATAAATAGGGTCAACAAATGATACACAACGTTGATACATGAGTTGTACCTCCGAAGTATGCCAGAAAAAGCCCCTTCCGATACACGAAGTACTACACAAAACCACCTCATTGTGTATTGTGTAGGTGTAATGAATTTTGTACACACACATACACATACATACACATACACATACACACACACACACACACACACACACACACACACACACACACACACACACACACACACACACACACACACATACACCAGCCTATATCAGTCCACTGCTGGACATTTTTTTCTGTTTTATTATTATCTATTCTCATAAAAGAAACTTCAATACTTACAGTGCATTTCGTAGATCTCTCTTCTTGAATATTAGGACAGGGCACAAAATTGTCGATACCAACCATTATGTAAAAGAACATTAAAAATACTTTTGAAAAAATATTTAACTTTATTTTGTTTTGTGTCCAAATTTTTTATTAAAATATAAACTAGTATACAGACTGTCGAAAAAAATATATGCTGCCACATTGTTTATGTACCTAATTAACACTTTTTTATTTACTCTAAGCTATTTACGTACGTAAAATTTGATTTAAATAATAAGTATTATATCGGCTTTACATGCCTGCGCTCAACTAGTTTTGATCGAGTTCGTGTGCCTCAACCTAAGGTAAAAACAAAGTGCCTTTACTTTACAGATTTTATTTGATTGTTAGACTTTAATACCTTCCGTTTCACAGCTAGTGTTGACAGGTTGCACAAGGTAAGAAGCCGAATTCGACGGGATATATTTTCCCAAATACTTAGATATTCGGTCCTGAGTTTCACCATTTGGTGAAACAAAATCTTATATAAGCTACTTACATAGGTACCTACCTATAAAACCTATTCGGGACATTGTGTCTATTAGGCTTAGATTTACTACCACCTTTTTGTGCATTATGAGGCTACATATTATTTTTTAATCGACTTCAAAAAGGAGGAGGTTCTCCATTCGTCGGAACCTTTTTTTCGACTTTGTTTATGTATGTTCACCAATATCTTCTTTAATTGTATGTATACCGATTTTTAAAATTCTTTTTTTGTTTAAGAGTATACTTCATAGGTGGTCCTATATAAATTTGGATTGGTACTTTTCCCGGAAAACTCAAAAAACCTCATCCTCACTTGTAATTTTCGCCCTATGATTACCAATATCTCGGTTAAGTGAAACCGATTTTCAAAATTCTTTAGGGCAAGAAGTAAGAAGTGATTTATTTGAAGCCAGTTTAATTTTGTATAAAAAACTTATTCTTGTCGTATTTTAAGTGTTAGCCCACACTTCATGGAAAATCTATATATAATTATGTACCTATTGATGTGTACCTATAGGTATTGATGGGAAGGTCGCGGTTTCAAATCCCGCTTGAGCCGAAATTTTTGGGATATATAAAAATATCAAATCCGATTAGACTGCGAGTTCTACTAATATTATAAAGGTTTGTGAAATGAGAAAAATGTGAATATGTGAAATGTGTTTGTTTGTCCTTCCTTCACGCCAAAACTACTGAACGGATTGACTTGAAATAACATGTATACAGGGTAGGGCCAAATTTTGCCAAATTGAGGGCAGCCACCATTTCTTTTGTAGTTTTTGTTGTTTGTTGTTTGTTTTAAGATTTTGTTCTTAGGAATCTACAGGTTTATTTCGAAGAAAAAAAGATAGCATTTTCAGATATTTGAAAAAATGTACAGTCAGCCTAGAAATTACATTTCCCAAAAAAACAAAGTTGGTCTCAATCGACTTTATTTTCCAATGGGAACACTTTTCCGAAAGTAACGTACCAAATCAAATCGTAAGATTTCGCGAAAATTAAAAAAAAGTTTTTGATAAAATTTCTATGAAGCGCCATTCGCCACTACAGTCCACGTATGCCATTCGAACACTTGGGCCGGGTAATACTCTGTTCTTATTTCAAATTGACATTTCATAATTTTTGGCAAAAACAATGAAACTCCCGATTACAACTTTGCATCAAATTGCATGCATGAACGCAAATACCTATACTATGGCGAATGACGTTTCATAGAAATTGTATGGAAAACTTTTTTTTTAATTTTCGCGAAATCTTAACTTTGATTTGGTAAGTTACTTTGGGGAAAGTGTTCCTTTTGGGAAATAGAGCTGATTGAGACCAACTGGTTTTTTAAAATTATTTACAGAAGACATATCTGATGACTTCAATCCTTATTGAGGAAATAAATCTATAATTTTTGTAAGCAATTCTTTATTTTCTTATAAGGTAAACTACATAAAAACTACAATTAAAGATATTTAAAAGGTCGGTTGCATCAGTGAGGAATCAAACGACACACATGGCATAAATAAGATTAATCGTTCATAAAGTTGATTTTAGGAACCTGAATAAATTAATGTCATAAATTATTGTTAGATTCTTTAACTGCCTTAATATGGATATATGGTTTGGAGTACTCAAGGTATTTAGGTGGCCAAATTATATCTCACATCTCTGACATGGTATTATAGTTTAAATTAATCTGACATGGTATTATATTATAACAACTGAAAAAGTCGAAAGCCTTCTACAGCCCTACCACTTCTCTTGCCTATATCAGTCCACTGCTGAAAATATGCCTCCCCAAATAAAGGGTGATATGCCTATAATCGTCAACGGTCAGGGAATTTAGCTGTGCCGGTGTTAGGCTCCACTATGCAGCAATCAGCCGGATGCCAGAGCCCCGTTTGTAAGCTTCCCGCACACCCAGCGTGGGGATTATGGGCATATCCCCCTTTATTAGCCTTTATAAGAGGAGGCCTTTGTCCAGCACTGGACTGATATAGGCTGGCGTGGTGTGTAGTGGTAAAAGGTTGCAACGAAATCTGCAGAAACCAGTTTAATATATATATAATATATAGATAACCTAAACAGTATTCTTGTATAAAAAAATTATTGCTTAAGCGTACTTAACGTATGTAACTTTGATACGAGTATAACCATCAATTACTTTAATATTATTTGACTAACTGAATTCTATTCACGCTATTTAGGCTACTTATTATGTTATTGCTTTATTAAATTAAAGTTTATATAAAGTATATGAGAAATAAATAAAATTATATTACAATACAAAATATTATATCTACTTAATTATAAAACTTGGCATAGAAATATCTCGTAGCTGAGGGATAATATCAAAGGTTACTATTTTAGTGAAATCTGCCATCCATAAAAATTCAGTAACTCGACAATAAGACAAAAGCCTTGACTTTGCTTGCTACGAAAGCTTGCTACGCCAGAATTTGTTTAAACTAATCTACCTATAGGTACTAATTACAACGAGCAGTCCATAGGTACCTATTCATTCTTCTTGATATTAGGAAATCAGTAATGAAATCCCATTATGTAATACACACACATTTATTTGTAAGTATCCTTTTACAGTTCTAATTAATCCTATCTATTTACACACATTTTATACTTTTCAATTGCAGAGCCGAATTGATGATTTCTATCTGTTATAGACGCTCTTGTGTCACTTCTATGTTGTCATAGATAATATATCAAAACCATAAATTCCCAATACCCCCCACTCAAGTTCAAGTTCTATTTTATTATAATTTTTAATTCAATAATTTTAAACTATTAACAAAATAAACTTGTACTTGTTACAAAAAGAAAAATAGGTAGGGCATCCCTAAATAATAATGACATTCAGTCACTTACATATTTACTTTGACATTTGTGACAAATAACCTAAGTAGCTAACATTCAAAATATAACGAACTTATTATATCCTCCAAAAATAAAACCTAGCATCAACTAAATACTTTAAAGTACATAAAACATTTACTTAATATTTATAAGTTCACAAACATAAGTAGATATAGGGTATAGGTATCTACTGCTTCAATACAAACCAAGTAATTTACACAAGTATTCGTGTCTGTGTTTTGGCAATGGTTTGGTAAATATATCAGCTCTATTTTCATTTGAAGATATATATTTTAGTGACAATAATCCTTTGTTAACAATATCCTTTATGAAATGTACTTTTATATCTATATGTTTAGACCTCTTACTATTTTCATAACTTTCTATCATCTTTATAGTGCTTTGATTATCAATTAGCAACAAACAGTTTAGGTCTTTATCACAATTTAAATCTTTCAACACTCCTTTTATAAACACTATTTCACTTACAGTTAGTGCTGCTGCTACATATTCTGATTCTGCTGTTGATAGTGCAACGGTTGGTTGCTTTTTGGAACTCCAACTTACTAAGTTTCCATAGTGAAATATTGATGATCCACTAATGCTTTTGCGGTCATCTCTCATTCCACCCCAATCTGCATCTGAAAAACTGTTTAAGTGGTTATTTTGTTGTACTTTATAAACTAACCCTTTGTCTTTTGTTTGTTTCAGGTATCTTAGGATTCTCTTCCCAGCTTTCCATAACATAGGTGTCGGACAATGCAAGTATCTGCTGAGGAATCCTGCTGAATATGCAATGTCTGGCCTGCTTGTAGTGGCCAAATACATGAGTGATCCAACAAGTTCTCTGTATGGAATGTTGGTGATCATTTCTTCATATCCATCAATATTTATACCAACTTCCATCGGTGTACCGACTCCATTACATTCTAGCATGTTAAATCTTAATAAAATCTTCTCTATAGTTTTTGTTTGTTTTATTTGAATATCATATTTTGATCTTGTTATTTCCATTCCCAAAAAGTTTGCAATATTTCCTAAATCTTTAGCATTAAATTCATGTTTGAGATTCTTGACTATTTCATTGCTATCTCCAATTATAAGAATATCATCAACGAATATCAATAAGTACACATTACTTGCTGTGTATAAACAGAAATCGCTTTTCGATTGTGTAAATCCATTTTTAATAAGAAAGTCATTTAACTTCTCATTCCAACATCGTGGAGATTCTTTTAAACCATATAAAGATTTTCTCAATTTTAGTACTTTTCCTTCTTTCTTTTCTAATCCTTCTGGATATTTTATATAGACATCTGTCTTCAACTCTCCATTCAAAAATGCTGTTGGTATATCCATTTGCTTGATGGGCAAGTCTTCTTGGACTGCTTTGTTGATAAATAATCTAACAGTTGTTATTCTCGCCACTGGTGCGTAAACATTTTGAGTTGTTTCTTCTTGGTAACCTTTAGCAACTAATCTTGCTTTCTTTGTGTTATCAGATTTAGTGCGAAATACCCATCTTGTGTCAATAGCTTTATGATTCTTTGGTAAATCACATTCTTCCCAAGTTTTAAGTCGTTTAAGTGCTTCTAGTTCTTTCTCTATAGCTTCTGTCCATCCTCCTTGGTTTATTGCTTGTTTAAATGTAGTAGGATCTTGAGTTATTAATGCATATGCTACATTTGTCATGTCATAATCATCAAATCTTTTGGGCATCTTTATTTGTCGCTTATTTCTTTGAATTTCTGCTTCTTTTTCTTCTGAGCTTTCATAGTCATCATCATTTGAAGATTCTGATTCTGTTCTAACTTGTATTGGTCTTTCTTTGGACTCAGTTGGCTCGCTTTCTTCATCGATTTGTATATAAACATTTCTCTCTTCTTTATATTTATAGTTTTCCTCGTCAAAACGAACATCTCTTGAGATAACTATATCATTTGTCTTTGGATCCCATAACTTATATCCAGATCCGGAGTATCCAATCATAATCATAGGTTTCGCTCTAGGTTCCAATTTGCTCGGCCTGGGAAAGATCATACACCATGTTTTTGAACCAAAAACTCTTATTTTATCCAGTTGATTCTTTCCATACCAAATTCTAGCAGCAGTATCTCCTTGCAATGCTTTTGTTGGGGATCTGTTTATGACATATGCAGCCGTTCTTATGGCTTCTCCCCATAAATATTTTGGTAAGTTTGTTTCTAACAACATAGCTCTCACTCGATCAGCTAGTGTTCGATTCATTCTCTCGCAAACAGAATTTTGTTGTGGTGTGTATCCACATGTAGTTTCTTGCCTTATGCCATTTTCTTCATAAAATCTCTTTAGTTCTTGATTTACAAATTCTCCCCCTCTATCAGTTCTTATTCTTTTCACATTTATATTATCATTTTTTAACCTTCTTACATATTTTATAATATACTCCTTTGCTTCATCTTTTCTTTTCAATAAATAAACTTCCATAAAATGTGAATAATCATCTATTATGGTAAGATAATACCGTTCTTCGTCTTTAGTTATTGGTGAGATAGGTCCGCCAATGTCACAGTAAATCAATTGACCAATTTGCTTTGTTCTCGGTAATGGGATAGACTTAAATGGACAGCGAGTTGCTTTAGCTTCCATGCATATTGTGCATCGCTCGTTAGATGTTGGTAAGCCAAGTATTCTCATACCTGCATGGTTTAAATGTCCCATTCTTCTATGCCATAGATTTGCATCTGTCTTGTTTGTAGTTAACGCATTTTCTTGTTTTAAGCTCAAGGTTAAGATAAAAAGCTTTCCATTATTTTGTCCTCTCACGTGAACTTTTTGGTTACATCTTATTATTGGTATTTTTTTCTCGAATTCCACTGTAAAACCTTTTTCATTTAATTTCATCACAGATATTAGATTATGTGACAGGTTTTCTAATATGAGATAGTCAGTAATATCAATATTTCTTCCTTCGCTAGTTTTTCCAGATATATTACCTTTTTTCTTGGCTGTCATAAAACTTCCACTTGCTATTTGAATTTCGATTTCAGAAATCTCTTTGATATCTGTCATATAATTTTCATATTCACTATTAATCATGTGATGTGACGCTCCTGAATCGATTATGAACTCAATTTTATTTTCATAGCTATTTATATTTGCTGAGTGGGCTTGAGCAGCGTAAAATGTGGAGTTTTCTTGTCCTACATTTGCGGCCGGTCTACTATTATTATTAGTGCCACTATAACTTTGGCTTCCTCTATAATTTCCTCTCATTGGGTTTCCTCTATAATTTCCTCTGTAATTTCCTCTTACTTGTGTTCCTCTGTAATTTCCTCTTATTCGAGTTCCTCTGTAATTTTCTCTATTGTTGTATCTTGGTCTGTTACGACAGTTACGTGCCAGATGGTTGGGCTCACCACAGTTATAGCATTTTAATTCGCTACTATTAAATACATATTCTTCTTTGGAAGTTGAGGGATTCTGTTTACCACTCTTTTCTTTTAGTTCCGCGTCCAATAATTTGCATTTTACAAAATCTGCCGTGAGTTCAGTGTTGGATGTTTCTAATGCAATCACTGTTGCTTTGTAAGCCTCTTCAACAGATAACAAAAGATGACAAACTTTATCTTTTTCATCCATCTGTGTTCCATTCGATTCAATATCTCTCACAATCTTTTCGAATTTGTTAAAATGTTCCTCAATGCTATCATGCTTTTTACATTTCAAATTCATCAGTTGTCGCCTTAAATATAGAGACGATAGTGTGCTTTTTCTTTCGAAAACTTCCCGTAGATTGCTTACCATTTCATAAGCGGTAGCTGCATTTCTAACATACTCTAAATGTTTATCTGTTAATGTCTGTATTATACAATTTCGGGCCTTTGCATCTCTTTTTTTATTTTCCTTTACTGTCATGTCCATTTTGTTTTTTATCATATCTTTGCATTCTTTTTCATCCAATGCCATCTCAATTCGGAATAACCAGTTCCCAAAATTTCCCATTTCTAATGGTGGGATTTTTACTAAATTTTCAGCCATGTTCCTTATTTTGTCTTACTCTTTTGCTTTTAATTAATTTATTTTTCTCTTACGATTTTTCCGTAATGGTGGACATCTTTTTCAATTCCGTGTCAATCTGACTTACATACGTTCTCTGGGATTCTGGGATTCTGGGCCCATAACCTATTAGGAAATCAGTAATGAAATCCCATTATGTAATACACACACATTTATTTGTAAGTATCCTTTTACAGTTCTAATTAATCCTATCTATTTACACACATTTTATACTTTTCAATTGCAGAGCCGAATTGATGATTTCTATCTGTTATAGACGCTCTTGTGTCACTTCTATGTTGTCATAGATAATATATCAAAACCATAAATTCCCAATACTTGAGACTTCCACTGCTTGGCATAGCCTGTACAATCTGTACATCCACATCCACATCAGCCTATATCAGTCCACTGCTGGACATAGGCCTCCCCTACTAAAGGGGGATATACCCATAATCCCATAATAAATCTGCACTTAAGCACCTTGTATACAGGTGGAGCAAAACTTTTGAGAGCAGCTACCTCCTTTTACTTTATAGTTAAAAAAGGTTTTGTTAGAAAAAACAATTGCTGGATTTTTTTTAAATGTACAACCATTCTAGTAAATTGAGTTTGTAAAAAAAAAACAAGTTGGTCTCAACGGACTTTATTTCCCAAATAGATCTTTTTCCCAAACTAACTTGAACCTAATCAAATCGTAAGATTATAGGATATAATTTCTATGAACCGCGACGCCGCGGCGCCGTGCCCATTCGCCACAACATTGAGTGCATGCCATTTTCTAGGCTGGCTGTACAGATCAACAAAAAAACGATTATGCTGTTTTTAGGGTTCCGTACCCAAAAGGTAAAAACGGGTCCCTATTACTTAAGACTTCATTGTTAGTATGTCTGTCTGTCTGTCTGTCTCTCTCATCTCATTAACCGTGATAGATAGACAGTTGAAATTTTCACAGATGATGTATTAATAGAATAAAAAAAATATTTAAATGGGGCTCTCAAACGATGGTACGGAACCCTTCGTGTGCGAGTCGATTCGCATTTGACCGGTTTTTATTTTTTATTTAAAGCAAACTCATAGTTTCCTAAGAACAAAACCCACTAACTACAAAATAAAAGGTAGCAATGAGGTAAAATTGTGCCCCATCCTTATTTATGTGTAGATACGGCATTTTTTAGGCTTTCAGTTTCTTAGTAAAAGCTCCTCGTATAAACTAGTTGAAAACTATTGATTCCACATCATCGTATTAAACCATACAATTATCAAACACAACAAAGAAAATTACAAAATTTATAAAATTACAAAATTATTTTTTATTACCCTGGTAATGTCAATCAATCGCAACCTCTCATTCACTAATTATCAATAAGTCACAGATGTAGAAGAAAACTAGATAAAGTCTTAAAATTCACTATGCTCTGAACGTCAACTCAGTCTGATCTCTACTTTCTTATGTCCATATTTCATTTTCTAAAAAGTGATGCATACTTTCATCTCAATGCGATTACTGCGACTTCGTACCACGGCATTTCTATGAAACTGCATAGAATTTTGTTCGAGCGCCCTGAGGCCTCATTTACTAACTCAGTTGCACACCGAAGTGATAAGCACCGGTCCTGTTTTTACAAATTTTGACAGTTTGTCAAATTGACGTTCTTTGAATTTCAACAGATGTATGTCAAAGTTTGCAAATAAAGGTCCGGTGCCGATCATTTCGGTGTGCAACTGAGTTAGTAAATAAGGCATCTGGTACGATTAACTTTTTGATCTCATTTGAAGTCGCATTGATGTATGTATGCGTCCCTTTCTAACTGATGATATTGGACATAAGAAAGTAGAGATTAGCCGTATGAGTTGATGTTCAGAACATAGTGAATTTTAAGACTTCATCTAGTTTTCTTCTATAACTGTGCAATATGCTAAGTCAAATTGTCATAATACCATAGAGAAGCTACTACACAAGACAATGCGTCCGATGTTGTCCTACAAGACTCCATCCGCTCCGAGCCGAGAATTACTAAGATTTCTACTGGGCGAGGACTAGGACTGAGTGAGACTAGAGGACTGTTCTCTGTTCTGTGGGGCGAGGAATTGACCCAGCAGTCAGCCGCGCATTCCCAAAACAAGAGAAAAGTCGAGGGTTCAACTCCCGCTTGTGCTGTATTTTTTATATTTAATAAATAACCCTATCCTACGCTAGTGAAAGGATAGTTCACAGGCAGTTCATTAAGCACTTCCTTAGACAGCTCCTTGTAAACTGTGGACATTTTCTCGTGCACCTTTGCGATCAGCTCGGGTATATCGTCGTTAGTGAGACCCACGGTCGGGATTGGCTCCAAGGCCTGGATGATAATGTGACCTGTAAATGTATGAAGCAGATAAAAAATGCATACTCACATATAACCCATAAGTACATAATCAAAGTGTCATGATAAAATAATATTCTACTTTTATTGAGCCTCTTCTTTGCTACTAATAATTATGATTATTTTTGTATTTAATAAACAGTGTTACTATCTGGTATAGGCCCTGGCTCCTGAACCAGTTTTAGTTGTATCTCAGTAGTTAGTTTCTTCCCTAAATCTAGGGTAGGTACTTAAATGTGATAACAAAAAATTGTTTTATATTAAAATGTTTATATTAGTATATACTAAGCTCATGTACCCAGACTAACGGGCCGTTAAAAATGGCAGCAGCTCCTTTTGGCAGAAGTTTTTACATAGGTATGTATCTGTCATCTTAAATTGTGAGCATTCGCATCATCAACATATTTGTCTTGCCTACCTTCTAATATTTATAAGATTTGTATACATATGAACTGGTGATCATTACTTTTGAATTTTTACAAATAATTTTTATTATTTATAAATAACAGTCCCTCTTTATTTATTTATAGTTCACAATTATCTGAAAAACAACGTGATTTTGACAGTACGGCAGTATGGCGGCCATTTTGCGGAAACCGCGTACCATAACTATTATCGTCATAAAAATCGAATGGCACTGATGTAGAGGGTGTTTTATGCTTTATTTTGAAGCCCTGTCTGTCTAGATCCTATTAAAAGTCAATGTCAAACTGACATGTGACACAATTGACACAATTTCTAGCAAAACTGTCAGGATTGATTGAACTGATTGTCAGGAGTCTATATAGGCCTCTGACATAGGTTGTCGGAGGCCGATATAGGCTCCTGACAGAGCGGAGGTCTTTATAGCTATTCTGGCTCTATCTTACCCTTGTCAAAAATATGCTTCTGCGCGTTGACGAAGTAGTAAGGTGAGAAAACGACAGGAATGATCGGAACCTGCGCTGCTACGGCCATGGTGAAGGCCCCTTTCTTGAACGGCAACAGCTTAGTGTAGTCCTTGTTTCGAGTGCCTTCAGGAAAGATCCAGATTTTCGTCTGAAATATATAACTTGGGGTCATTCTAGAGAGTAAAACGTGGAAAAAAGCGTCTGCACCAAAACTCCGCGCACGCTGTCAATTGCGCGGTCTTTGAACACTTTTCAAGCGAAAAGGTCTAAATTAGTGCAAAGGGATTTTAAAGTTTATTTATGTCAAACACGCTTGGACGTCTTTTGTTAAATTTCACTTGAAAACTGTCACTCTATAGTGTTCTATATAATTATCTCGATGCTTGGGGTGTAATGGGTACAAACTTCACCGGCCAGTGGTACGAGGGGGTCGGCTGATTGCGGCATAGCGCAGTCAGCACAGCCAAACTTTGTGACCACCGACGCTGCGGCGGCGGAATGAGGACTCTGCTATAATTCACTGAAGTAAGAAATTTTGTGTTACGTTTCGTGCGATTGGTCGAATTTAATAGATACTGTCAATTATGTATTCCAATATTGGGGTCGTATGTTTTGTGAAATAGAGTTTGCGCAACGTAAATAACTTTGTGCCCAAATTTTGGTTTCCGTTTGATTACGAGAAGAGTATGTATATGTACCAATAATCGAACGAAACGAAACACGTAATCTCGTATTTGGGTGAATTATAAAAGACCTCTAGGCTGTGCCCCGCGATCCTCGACCCGCATGCTTAGCGTGGGTATTATGAGCATATTTATTTCTCTTCTTATTAAGGGAGATCTAGGCTGGTCTTGTTGTTTGTTGATCTAATTTTGAAAATACTTTGGTACTATACATAAAGTAGAACTTTTTTTTTGTTAATAAGAATTATGTCCCAGCATTTTACCTTTATATTTGGTATAGGTCAGGTCATGTAAAAATAATGCTGGTGGGCATGGGCGCCGCCAGTATCTTTTTCAAGGAGGTGCATCTGCATCTACACATTATTTTATACTTTGATCTGACTTATCTTCTATAACTAGCTTTTTCGAGTGCGCTATGGTAGTTTTTAGCATTACACCGTCATTGGTCCACATTTTGGTGTACAGTTCGGTGCCTTTAAGAAAAAAAGAAGTCAACGAAATCGGCGAGTGGAGCGAGCCGCGAAGTTGATTGTTTCAAATAAGTTATTTGATTCAAACAGTAACTTAATAATTATAAAAAAATCTATGTATTTTCTTTCCTGCCAGGGGGGGTGCAAGTGCACCCCCTTGCACCCTGCTGCCGGCGCCCAAGCTGGTGGGTAAGCTGCGTCTTAGTACGCAACTTACCCACCAGCTTGGGTATATCTATCGGTTTATTTATCGGTATTTACCCGTGCGCAACTCCACTTCTTCCAACGTTCTTTTTACGTGACGCGAACCATACAAGTAGATGGATATATGACATAATTTTTAAGCCTTTGAAAATTCCAAAATTCCACAAGTTGCATTGTGCACAGAACTTTTATTAACTTAGCAAAGTAGATTATGTTAATACAACGCGTAGCCGAAAATATATGATATTCTCCTTCACGTTTAAACTATTGGATTGCTTCTTTTTATCCGGGGTATACCATATATTAAGCGTAGCCGCGAGCGAATAGCAAAAATAAAAACAAACCTTTGTCTTCACCATAAGTTCAGATGTTTCCTTGAGTTGTTTGTAGGCCTCTTTCGGGTTTTTTCTATCAATGAAGACGACTCCCGCGAGGTACGCAGACAACCCAAATGGAAATATGTATAGCAGCTGCTTCTTTGCGATGGCAGCCATTTTGCCAACTTCATCCCATATTGTGAACATACCTATCAAAATAACCTATTATAGAAAATTATGACACGAGCAAGAGCCAGAAAAGAGAAACAAATAGATATTATGTGTTTAAACTCCCTCAGGGGTTGAATATTACGACCACACTTGTGTATCAACTACTGACTAGCAATCATAGGTAGGTATAACTTATACTGTAGTATAATTATCACAGTAAGTTACCTATGATAGATAGCATTTAGCTCTGACTATGCAGAACTCAGAAAAATTGAAAATCTATAAATGGCACCAATTAGTAGGTACTAAATATAAACTAGTAGTAATTCCAGCACTAAGTATTTTTTATGTGGTATTTGAAGATGAATAAGCACATGGTCAACTTGATGTTAAGTGGTAACCATTACCTATCACAAAGCAATGCATCGTAGATCACGTTTTTTCAGAACGTGCTCTACGATGCAACACCCTGCGTCCATCAACTTGAGGCATGAAGATGATAAGCCATTTGTGCCTGTAATTTCACCGGCATCCACACCCTTAAAAACGAAACAGCTCAGCTGCTTCACGGTAGACGTGGTGGCAGTACTTCCCCAGACGAACCCTTCACAAAGAACTGTGCTCCTACTAGAAAATAGCAGTTATTCCATGGTTTGTACTCTTTTTTGGTTTAACTACGTTGGTGTAACTACGTATAAAAAAAAAAAACAACGAAAATGGGTATAAAAAGTCGTCATGAAACTTCTACTACATGCATGATGTAGTAAAGTAGGTTATTTGACATACCTAGAATATCCAAGGTGAGCTGATGATTAGACACTATGACTGCTCCTCGCTCCTCAGACAAGATGTGTCCGTTCCTCAGGACCCATTTTATATCGTGTATTCTACCAACAATGTTTCTCACTAGCCGTGTACCTATGCTATAATTTAAAAAGTATAGATCATAATATAGGTATGTACATGCTAACCCTAAAATCATTCCTAAGTGCATAGTTCTTAGGGCTATATTTCACCGGGACACCATGGCAGCGCAACCAGTCGCCGGATACCAACAAAATGTATGGTGGTGTCCGTTTGGTGGCGCAAACAAACGGACACCAGGTGAGTAACTAACTCTCTATAGAGCTGTATACATTTTATTGATAGCTGGCGGCTGGTTACGCCACCATGGTGTCCCGGTGAAAGGAGAATGCCGATAACCCGTACCAATTGCGTCAAAACCAAACGTATCCCATAAAATTGCCTTTATTTTATAAATAACATTAGCATTTTATTTAGTCTTACACACCGATTCGATTAATAATCACCTAAAAAATTCTTTCGGTCGTTGGTTTCCGGCGCACGGCGCCATGACATTGCATTTGCAACCACCCTCACTTTTAATTTTAAACAGTAGAATTTACTGAAAACATTGGATTTTTTTTCACTTTGTTTAATCAAAGAGGTTGGATCAGAAACTTTTTGTGGTACTACTAAACTATCTCCTATCTTTATGTATTTAATATGCTCTCGCTAGAGTGTTCTGTGGCATTGTGTAGCAGTGTTTAGTCTCTAAATATATATTTTATTAGACATCATCACAATAATGTACGATAACCAATCGTTGCATCAACTGTTTGCTAATAACCGGTGACGCGAAACCAGCATTGTTTGGAAGAGGCATCCATGGCCTTTTCGTGGTTGTGATGAATGTGTTAAGATCTTGGATCTTAGCTTGGATTTCACCTTCACCAGTAAGTACTAATACCTATTATAATGATGTAAATGCCTATCTACTTTCTCGTCACTATCATTCTTTGAAAATAATATAAAGTAGAAAACAGTAGTAATGTATGTCATGTCCTACCTACGAAGTAGAAGTTAAAACACCCTTTTACCAATCTGTGTGAGGTATATAAACCTTTTCTTATATGTAAAGTATCATATTTAAATGTTTATAGTGTAATACTTATAATTATGTAGACAAAACTGAACACACAAGGTCTCGGGAAAGCATTTTTTAAAAACAAACTATAAAACTAATATTAAATAAAAACAATTTGTTTACGTTTATCTTAAAAAAGACTTAGTATTCCATGAATAACAGTATAATATCTTTCAAAAAAATTAGGTTTCGTTTTGACGCAATCACTTTAGTCTTGGTACCGAGCGCCATACATCAGACGGCATTCTCCTTTAGGGCTTAGGGTTGGAACTTAATAACTATTTCGATTACAGCGATTTCAAAAAAATTATTGATACAAAACAGCCAGCGACTTTTTGCGTGTTACCTAATCTGGATAAAAAGAGGCTTCCTATGCTTATTTTTATCATACGTTCATACATTATTTATTCTGTTGCATTTGTCCTTTTAAGGTCTCCATGAAAAACATTATACAAAACATTGGAACGAGCTATGCTCGGAGTTTCTCTGAAGGATATAATCTGAAACGAGTATATCCGACATAGAACTAAAGTTGTCGATATAGCTCAGAGTATTAGCAAGCTGAGTGGCAGTGGGCTGGCCATATCGACGCCCTCCGGCCAGGTGGAGTGACGATCTGCGAAAGGCTGCTGGTAGAGGCTGGATGCATCGAGCTCAGGACAGGGCGCAATGGCGCCCATTAGGGGAGGCCTAGGTCCAGCAGTGGACTGCTATAGGCTGATGACGATGATGATGATGATGAAAAACATTAGATTTGGTGCAGTAGTGTTCGAGCATAATGCAGTAGTAGGTTTATGATGACGTAAGGTCACAAATGTAACATAGTTTTTGTATGGATTAAGTATCTAACTGTTTTGTAGCGCTAATAATACGCGGGTAGAACAAAATTAACATAAATTACCTGTATCTGTATATATTTACAATTATTTATTTTAATTATTCATCGTCATCGGTTATCGTCATCAATTACTGAGTAGTTGAGTATTATTCTTCATTCTGTGGTAGAGATAAGAACTTTGAATATCTACTTTACTACGATTTTAATTACGCAGATAAAACAAAGGACGGTAAAATCTTGGTCTCGGCATTAAAAATGCAAAACAAAATGGTTCTTGCGAATATCGTGAATAAAAGGAATAATTTATAACAAAAGATGGAGGCGAGAATCCATATTCCACAGTTTTGTAGAAAAATTCAAAATTAGAAAGAAGGTTCTTCTGAATTTTTTTGTTTGGTCTTCTGACCATACTGCCAAGTCCTTCGTTTTGTTTTGTAAAATGTTTTAGCGTCTTTTTTCTCCGTTTCCAAATTTTGTCATGAAAAGGGCTAAAAATCGGAATCTTCCAATATCATATAAACTTTATTTAATTCTCGTTTTTCTGGTTCTATGTAAAAATGTGAAAAATGTTTCTTCTTTATTTACTTTGCGTATTTCATTTACATTTTCTGTTTCTTGCTGGGGTATAGCTAATATTGTCATTAAAAGAGATTATGAGTGTGACTGACAAAATCTATGCCATGTAGAGCGTATTATTTAATATCTTAGTAGGCATGGTGCGAATTTTCGAAGTATCGCAATACGAAATGGGCTAGATTGCTTTTTCCGGGCTAAATCATCAAAAAAACTAGTTCAGTTACTGTAAAAAGTACTAGAAATACCCCGAAAAGGGCAAAGGTGGCAACGCTGCACAAGCCTTTATAATAATCATAGAATTAGTACGGACGGACGTACCTACAAGGGAATGTGCTCTTTGAACATAATAAATCTGTGCAAAGGTGTTTAGTCAAGCTCTCCTTTGTGTAACACTAAAGAGGAAACGAAACATAACACCTGTTAGAGAGAAATACGTAGCATTTTTATTGAGAATAATCAGGCACGGATTTTCGTCCGAAGCGCCTTGTATCCCACTGCATTGCAAAAATTGGTTGGCTTCTCTCTGGTAGTGGGAGATTTTGCCATGATCACCAAACTTGGCAGGCGGGTTGTCGGGTGGCTGATTTAATTTTTGTTTTTTTGCTCTATTTGAGCAGGTTGAAGTCTCCTGACCATACCACCAAGTCTTGCGTATTATTGTGGTATTATTTTGTATATTGTTTTTATATATGTAGGGTTTTATGTATGTAAGGGATTACTCAAGTCGTCAGTCTTCAGTCAAGTCTGTTCTGTTAGAACACAGACTTCTAGGATACTAGTGAATTGTTATAACAATGGCTGCTATAGCAAAAGGATCAGCAAAAATTTCTTTATCCGAGAAGTCCAGTTGAACACTTTTATTTCATTTCACTACAACTGTGTCTTAGAAAGTACTTTACTTCTTTCTACTAACGTAGACTGTATAAAGCGCAATTAACTTTATGCAACATAAAAAAATGAAAATAAATAGGTTGCATCAGACACTTTTTTGAAATGAATTGAATTTTGAAAAAAACAAAAACTGCACTGTCGTTCTAGATGAAAAAAAAAACCGTCCGGTTGGTGGTTGAATTGGTGGTGTCAGTGTGATCAGATCACATTACTGGTATAAACATTTGGATGGCGTTGACGCCCATCCCTTTTTGCAAACCTTAATTGGCCTCTTCGCGACATCACGTGTAGGACCAGTTTCAGCGATGTTCAAAATTGGCTAATGGTATCAAGTTATTCACATAATTAAGTAATGAATTATTATAATAACTTGTTTGATACCCCAGAGGTATGTAGGCTCTTTTTTATTTTAATTTAACTACGCAGTTAATTGGATAGGTGTGATAAAAAATAGTCAAATTACTTATTATATTTATGTAAGGAGCTTTATAAATATAATAAGTAATTTGAATATTTTTTATTACACTATCTAATTAACTGCGTAATTCAAATTAATGAAAATTATATATAAGCCAGTGGGCAGATGAATTTTAAAATGATACTCGTAACTAATGAATATAATGGGTATATGTCCTGCCTAAGTAATACAATGATAAAAAAGCTTACATAATAATAATAACATCATTTATGTACTAGGTATTTTGTTAGGTACGCATTCAAAGTTAAGTCACTGATTATATTTTCATGAATTTCGGTATTATGTCAACTGGTTTGAACGGGGTAAGGTAAATTATCATGGGGTCCTAACTAACTACTTATGGGGTAAATAAATATGCTGGATATTTTCACACATCATTATAGCCCCAAAGTAAGCAGAGAGCTTGTATTATGGGAACCACATAAGTGATACCTGAAGGTACCTACTACTTATAAACATTTAGGCTATTTACAATTTGTGGCCAGCTGATGTGATATTCACAAACGTCGGTATTTTATTGATAAGTATGCTGTGTAGATCTAGGTAGCTAGGTATGTTTTATCTCGGAATTATCGATTATAAGTACGACCGTATTTTACGTAGTTTTGATAATGATAAAACTCAATGATATCCTGTGGTAGGCCTTTATTAATGTGCGTAAATAATTGATGTATGTATGATTATAGTTGCCTAATCGAACATGAGTTTTATAACATGAAAACCGATTAAATCTCGGCCATAATGTTTCCATCCACGCCCCAAGCCTACTCAAAACGAAGAAGGATAAAACGAGAGGAGACACGCGAATCAGTCAGCTCCACATGTATTGACCATGTCTTTCCTAGACTAGACTGAATGAGGGGATGGTTTAGGTTTTGGGCAAGCCTACTCTATCTACGCCGCTGGGGCGTACCATATAGTTACCACAATAACACGCTGTAAAAGGATACAACGGCCAATATCTATCTAAGTAGGCTTTTATGTTTTCCCTTTCTAAATAATAATAATAAATAATAAATAATCCTGGACGTTATCACACAGCATCATGTAGCCCCAAACTAAGTAGAGCTTGTATTATGGGAACCACATGATTGATATAATACATAAATACATTTTTTTTTGTAAATACATGCTTATTATACATAGAAAACACCCAGACCCGAGACAAATATCTGCAGAACATGCAAACATTTGTCCCGCAGTGGGAATCGAACCCGCAACTTTCTGCGTCACAGGCGGACCTTTCGCCCACTGCACCACAAAGGTCATCAAAAAAATAAATCACTGAACTAATTTTGATATCAAATTCTTCATCATCATCATGATGATGTTGATCATCAGCCTAAATAGTAGTGAAATGCTGAACATAGGCCTTCCGTAATGAGCGCCATTGCGCCCTGTCCTCAGTTCGACGCATCCAGCTTCGCAGCCTTTCGCAAATCGTCACTTCAGTTAACCAATTCTTAATAAGTAACTTTTTTTAAAAGTTTTTCATGTTCTACTTCATCGAACTCTTTCAAACTGAAGCGACGGCTACATTGCGTAAAAATCTTTAATCTTTTTCCGATCAAGAACTGGTTCCAACTAATCTTGCACCAAAATTAAAATCAAAAAGTATGCTAATAACATTTGTAGTAAAAAAGACTTTTAAGGCACTTACTTTGAATTCCTCACATCTCTAGGACGCAATAAAAAAACTGGCCAAACGAATGCTGCGACCACAGAAGTAACGAAATAAAATATAACAAACTTCGAGTGAAATCGGACAGGATTAGGATCTTTTCTCGTAATATTTTTAAAAATATATGAGAATATTATAAAAACGAATACTAATAGTAACGTGCTCCACATTTTTATCAGTACGCAAATATTAGATTACACATTCAAGCTTGACCAAGTTACTGCGTGTACTGATTCAAATATAGATAACAATCAAAGATAACTCAAAATAACAAATACTCAAAATAACAAATGAGAGATATGATAACAATAATCTGTAGCCCAAATCATTTCCTAATAAAAGCTCATTCTACGTTGGTGCTATGTCTACATTCACTAAGAGTTTTTATACAGTTACAGATAAGATAGGAGGATGTGATTGCTTACATACTGATTTCATATTATCTTAACAATCGTTTTTTTAATAATATGCCCCCCTAAGAGATTTTTGTACCTATCCTACGACTAAAATATAAAGTCGTTTTCTTAATCTATCCTAAACGCTGCCTGGAAGAAATCGCTTTCAGCGGTAAGGCCACCCATCGTAACCCTTTTTAAATGTCTGGTGTTTTGTTTTGTGTCACGCAATAAAGAGTTCATTTATTCATTCATTCTAAACTTTGTTTTTGTACCTACCGATACCTTTATATTATAAGCTTCTGATTACTTTCAATATTGTGCTCTAATAGTATTAAAATTAAAAGCATATTTCGCCGGAATAGATTCCGGTGCAAAAATTATGAATTTCCTATTTTTGTTGCGAATACCTGTTGATGTTGAACTTGAACTCGGAACCTTGATATTTACTGCTGCATAATTTCGTAATAAATAATTAAAGCGTGTTGTTACAAAATTATTGCGTCATGTTTGTTGATAAACAAGTTTGTTTCGCCTCTTCTAGAAAAATGATGGGAAGTAGGCAAAGATGTAACGATTTCAATTAATTAATTGATTCTAATTATTTTCTTCGGGAATCTGTAGATGAGGCTTGCAAGGTCTATAACCAACTGTGGGTGTTTACGGTCTAAATGTTGATGTTGATGATGACTGAGTCCAGACTTTAGATATGGGTGGGTTTTATGAAATAGTTGGATCTGGTTAGTAAAAAACTTATGCCGTTTGCATCTAGTGATTATTTATACAGTGTCTAGAGGTAACTTTTGCTCACAGCAGTTCCTGGGGACATGGTTGGATGGAGTAGGTTTACCCAACACCTATACCCTCCTCTCAGCCTAGTAACCCTCACAGAAATTATATGGGGCGCTGACTAAGCCGTGGATTTCCTTACGATGTTTTTCTTCACGGCCTTGAGCTTGTGCCCATTTTACATTTTTCAGAACGGAAAATCCATTGTTTTCAAGTCAAGATTGGAATCTTTGACCTTCGGATCGGATGTCGGGGTATATCCCAACATGCCACCATGGCTCCTCCGGCTGATGGGTGATTCTACGCATAAGACTAATTTTTATCAATTCAGTGTCAGAATTTATTTTCTTTTTTTATTAACTTCTCGCAATTTGTACATTAAATCAGTTCTCTAAGAGTTATGAAGTACATTCTAGTCATTTTTGGGAATGGCACAAGCGTCAAAATGTTTTCCTCGTTCTTCAGCCTTCAAGATTTTTTTCTGTCATTTATATGTAGGTATAGAGAGTGTGTGGAGAGATAGATCAGTGTTTAAAATTATGTTCTATAATAAGACAAAAGTATACAAAAACTGTCTATTCTTTTTCAAATCATTATATTGGTGTTTTGTAATATTTTTAAGCTTCGACAAAAAATTATAGTGTAGAGTGGCTCTAATAATAGTGACGATAACGATGATCTCCTTTCCTGTACTACTATCATACATTGGTTTCAACACTACGGATTGAATTAGAACGGAAACTGATACGAGAATGACGTTATGAAATCATATTTTGTATTGAATTTAGCAGATTTAGGTACTACAGCTGTAGCGGAAAAGAAAAAGGGAACTATTTTCTGTAGGGATTAAGTAGTATCTAGCAAGAAGCGACTTAAAGAATTATACCCTGGAACCATCCATCTGGTTTCTCTACTATGATTATGGCAACCAATTCGCCTAACAAACGATCCTATTCGATTTAGGAGCAAACCCACTTTAGAGCTACTTTAATTTGAAGGATTAATATTAACTTCTAGCAATAGTTGAAGAACAATACTGGTGCAGATGGAACAAGGAAATACTGCCACGATCCTACCCTATTAATATTATGAATGCGAAAATATGTGAAATGATGATATGAAGATGTATGTATGTTTGTTGCTCCTTCACGTGAAAAAACTGAATGGATTGAGCTGTAATTAACAAATATAGTTCTAGAACAGGAATGACATAAATACTGCTTGCTTTATATTCCAATACGATGAGAAACCGCGGGCGGAAGCTAAAAATATCTATAATTTTTTTTATGATACCTGTAGACGAAACTAGCACATTGCCTACCTGATCCTACCTGTTGTTGGTGGTAACATTATCAGAATCAAAATCAAAATCAAAATAAATTTATTCAATAAGCACATACAAGTACACTTTAAAACGTCAATTTTTTAAAATTTAAATTTACACCAATTCGTAACGCAACCAAACAGAGAAGAATTGGCAAGATACTCTGCTTGGCTTATATTTTTTCAAGTCTTGTTTTTTACAAAGTTTATTATTAACTATTATCAGTTTTGTTCCAAGCTTTTTTGTCATCTAAATAATCAGAAGTTTTATAATAAGCTTTATTACAGAGGTTACGTTTAACAACATTTTTGAATTTATTTACAGATAAATTAAGCATATCATTTGGGATTTTGTTAATAATCGTACACATTGCCCTTTAAAAGATTAATTAACTTTATGGAGCCTTACAGTAGGAACAGCTAGTTTATCTTTATATCTAGTGTCAACATTATGATTGTTGCTATTTTTCTTAAACAATTTGATATTTTTTCGGACATACATTAAGTTTTCATTTATAAAACTACTTCTATCGCTTCGTAGGTCAAGCACGTAGTGAACGTATGCTACGATGCAACGTCTTGCGTCCATTAACATAAGACATGAAGTTTCATAAGCCTCATGCGCCTGTAATTTCACTGGCATACACCCTCTCAAACCGAAACAGCAATGTCCCTTCACAGCAGAAATGGTGGTAGTGCTACCCCGAATAATTCTACTACATACGTGCTCTTAGAGTTTCTAAGCTGTAGCTTATATAACAAAATCTTAAGTTTTAGTTAATTAGGGTAGTCTTTAACTGAATTCCAGGGTACGCTGATGTCCTTGAGTTTCTTTGACGCAAGCGCGGAATGATTAATTAAGCTCGTATACAAAAGTCAAACGGAGAGTCTAATATTAGTATAGGCTTAATGCGTAGTTAATTATTTAAAGTGAAAATCAGTTCTTTGTCAAAATAATTTTAGATCTAGGATAACTATTCTCAGAAAAAAATTATAATGCGTGAATATTTTTATTGATTTTAGCCATGTCTTCTACGCTCCTGGTGTAGAAAAATGCCGGTATTCACTAGCTTGATTATGAATCTCTATCTTTTTAGAGCGATTATATTTGTAGGCCCGAGCCTGAAAAAATAATGATTCTATAATGTTAGATATACGCCATTATGAGGCATATTTTGACACTCGCAAGGAATTCAAAACCTATTGGGTACCTACTTCCAGTAGGCCTAGAATCATTAAAAAAATCCAAAAGCCGTAAATTTGTAATTACATCAAAACTACAATGAATCTTGTCGCTTATAATGCGCATATTGCGACCCATAATTACGGGCAATAAGACTTTCAACTTTTGTCTGTTATTTTGCGTGAGTTGTGTTTACATGAGTGTCATTATAAATTAATAAACAATGGTAAATGACATTCGACAATCCATTTACACTACTATTAAAATGGAAAAAACTCATTGACCCCCTCTGATTTTAGGTAATAACCATTACCTACTAATAATTAAGTAATGTATCGTTGAAATATGTAAGAAGCATGTTTGATATATACCTTGCAAGGCAAAGCCGAGTCCATCGACTTGAGGCATGAGAGTAATAGGTAAGCCTTATGTGCTTGTAATCACCCTTCAAACTGAAACACAGCATGCTGCCTCACCGCAGAAATGAGCTTGTTGGTAGTGCTTCCCCGGACAAACTTTTCACAAATAGCTCCACTAGATATACTCTATGTTTTTTGTGAATTTTCTACTGCCTAAGTATGAAAATGGGATGGATTTTGATTATAACAGTATTGTTACTTACTTTGCATTCCTCACGTCCTTTGGTCTCAATAGGAATAATGGCCAGATAAAGACTGATAGCACCATCGACACGAATTCAAAGATGTATCTGTTGACGTAATATTTCAATATGTTTGATTCCCGATTCCTGAAGTTTTTGAAGATATATGTCGTCATCGTAAATACCATGAATAAATATATCGCAGCCCACATTTTGATGTTTATTTATTTTCGTCAATTCAAATGTTATTTAATAAGTAATTATCAAAACTTAATATTCAGATGGACTATCTACAGATTTAAATAGAAACACGACTGGTTCAAGACAGATATCGTATTAATTTGCCTTGTTATTAAGCAATAGAGAACTTAAATTAGAGCCGAAATATTCTAGCGACGTCATTCTAGTAGGCGTGGAACTTGAAGGCTTGTTTGACTGCTTGAAGGAAGGTTATGCATTTCCAATTATTCCATAAGTTGCATTGCTATGGGAAGTCCTTGACTTTAGATTCCATGTACCTCTTTTACCTCCTTGCTTCCTTTATTCGTAAGAACGTGGGCAACTTTCGTGTCAGAGTTGACCTGACTTGACTTCTTGATTTTCGCTTTTGTGGCTCATGTCAGAGTTATTAGGCTGCCCGAATGCCTTCGACGATCTATAGACGTGACGTCACAGAATAGAATTTGACGGTGAGAATCATTTTATAAACCCACCGCCATTGCTGCGATGTTTCGAACCACTCCCGGGGGCGAAATCATACGGCAGTCATGCTCGACTCAAACTACGTTCATCGGATTCGTTTATACTAAGCTAACGTAAGATATATCCCCTAATCCAAGATTAAGTAGGCAGACAAAGCTTTCGTTGGCCTATTTATTTATTTTATTTACTAGCTTTCGCCCGCGAATTCACTCGTTTGGTATCTGGATAAAAAGTAGTTAATAAATCCAAATCCGGAGTTGCGTGAGAAGTAACATACTATTTATAAAGGTATTGGATCTTATTGGATAAAAAGATTTTGTCTTTATCTTTCTGGATTTGACTTTGTTTTAAAAATGGGCCTAGTAAGGCGCGTTCAGTTTGTTTTTTGCACTTTATGTTTTCTTGATAATAAGTAGGTTTTTGCTTTGATCTTGAAAATACTTTGTGTATAACTGGTATAACTAAAACACTTTTATTTCTACGCTCGCTTCCATAGTGAAAGTTAATTGTCTGTTACTTAATAATAACTATTAATTACCTACTATTACCACGTTTGTACCTACAGTACTAAATAAAAAAATCTTACTTGCAGAGGTCAAAGTACGAATAATTGTATGAATATTGTAGTAGATAAGCATAACGACACTCGAGTAATTTGTACAGTATATTATTATTAAAAAAGTCGTAAACTAGCTTCCGCCTAAAACTTCGCTTGCGATGTCAGCGACAAGTTGAATAAAATAAAAAAACTAGTCAGATTTTAAGTCTTTTTTAAAAAAATATCTTAAATTTTTCGTGAAAGAGTAAGTAGGTGGTTGCATTTATCAATTGCTTGCTTGCTTGTTCTTTCTCTGATTTGCACATGAATGCACGCGTATGCGTTTTGTGGAACTCGTCAGAGAAAGTTGGTGGAATTTGTACTTAATATTTTGCCTTGTAGAATATCATGAAATGGATTTCCGCAAATACACGTCTGGGCAAACAAACGGTAAAGGTCACCACCACAAAACTAAGGTACCTATATTGGCCGAAGTAAAACCATAGCTCTAGTTAGACTAATGTCACAAAGCGCGGTCATAAAAGTTATACGAGTTGCGTAGTGTAAGTAGTCGTAAACGTGAGCACCCCACTTTGTGGTACAAAAACCTACGTTTTTGTGGCTGAATGTACCTGTTACCTTCTGTTTATATTTTGGACATGATAACCTGCCCTCACATGATCCATTTTCTATAGTGTTAGTCGCGCTTGCGAAAACAAGCTTGTATGAAAGATTTTTTTGCAAGTAATTTTTTTAAACAAGTTTTTGTACAGTTTTGTTTCCACCGTACCACGTTATTCTGAAAAACGGAATTCGCCCAAGGGTCTTGTTAGTTGGTTGGTATCAAAGAAAGAAAAAAACAATAAAGAAAGTTATTTAAATAACCTACGTAAATATGTTTTAGTAGGCCTGCTTTTGTAGTCAACGCCTAGATTACAGTTTTTAGAAAGTAAACAATAAATACCTGCTCAAGATTAATATTCTGTCAGTAAAAAAAAAGTATGTAGGTATACTTTTTTTGTCTTTTTATTTATTATCATGAAAATTATTTATACGATTATATCGAAGGGAAACCAGGCAGGTACCTATGCGCCTAATTAATCATTCTGTAGTCATGTTACGTTGTAAAAAGCTATTAAATAAAATTAGCTACGATAAATTCGACGTTTTTCTGCTTTTATGACTTTATAAAGCACTTATATGCTAGTTAGCTTGACTAATAATTGTTTGTTGTAAATTGTTTCGTGGAAAATACGTCTATTTAAGATGTTAAAGAAAATCTTTCTGCTTTTGTTTATATTTATAACATTCTTATTCCTGTTATCGAGCGCCAAGAAGAGAAACAGGAACAACAAGACAACCGGGTATACCTTTCAGTATCCCGAACTCTATCGGGACCATGTCTTTCATACTTTGAGTGAAAAAGGAAAAGAAATGTTTTACGCGGTCGATATTCGTTAGTACAGTTTCCTTAACTTATCAATAGAAAGATTAAACCCATAAAAAAAAATTGCTATTTAGTAACTATTTAAAATAATGTTTTTAAAGACACAGTAAAATGAACTCACTGTGTGTATGTTCGTCTAAAATTGCGTTTATGAAAAACAAAAACTGAGCGCAGCGAACTATGCTAAGGGTTCTATCAGACAGAAAGCGTTCACGCGGACGAGCGTTTCGCTTTCGCGTTCTGTATTCGTTGTGTTGTACTACGGTCTAAGTTACATAGTCATGCACATACAGCAGGCGTTCGGTACCACGCGAATAGAATTCAAGTAAGAGTTGAATTCTATGGCATAGAATGCAGAACGTGAACGTGGAACGCTCGAACGCGTGAACTCATTCTATCTGATAGGACCCTTAGATATTTTTTGACGTTTGTATAAACGAGTACCTATACAGGGTGTAATCGTTAAGTGTGTCCAGGCGATTATTCCGTTACTATTATAGATATCAAAAATAAAAATAAACTGATATCGTACGTTACCTAATCAGTAAAATGACATCATAACTTTTTGAAAATCAAACGAGAAGTATTCAAAAATTTGACAATAAACACTTCCATACATAGAGTATGAGATTAGTAGAAAGGTTTTAGTATTCGAATTTTTCTGATTAGGTAACGACGATGTTAGTTTTTTTTTATATCTATAATAGTTACGGAATAATCGCCTGGACACACTTAACGATTACACCCTGTATATTATTAACTAAAAAAAAAGACCTAAAAGTTTCTGGGATTTCCAATGACATAAGAAATAAATCACTCTCAAAATAAACAAGATATTTCGCGTTCATGTGTATTATTCCAGTGTTTTTATACGACCTTTCAGACCCATCATGCCTAGCAAAAAAGGGGCAGTGTATACCGCGGGCCAAGTGCGTCGGCAAGGACATGCTCTACATATCCAGAATCTGCTACAAACGTGACCTGGTTTGCTGCTACGACAACACTATAAGGTTCCCCTTAGTCGGTGGCAAGGACCAATCTACCACTACCACTACAACTGAAGAGAGCAATGTTACTACAACTGAGCCTTCTTTAGCTTCTCATACTACCTTGTCATAGCAGTAGAGATGGTAGAGCAAACTGACTATCTTATTAAATGAGATTTGAAATTACCTTTTTAAATGCCTTACGGGTAATATCCCTATAACAGGAAAGTAATTAGCAAAATTAATTGTTGGGATACAACTTTTTGTTGCTGAAAAATTGTTGTAATTGGTCTAAAATTAGATGAAATAATAAAACTTGTTAGATTAAAAAACGTGGGATTTTTAGATAAAATTAATGGTCAGTAGTTTTAATAATAGACAACACAAGTGTTTAATTTTAAGTTAAATGTTATAACAAAGAGGCCAAAGTTTTTATCATAACAATTCTGTTCCATTTTTTGCATAAAACAGTCGAATAAATTAGAAGGGAGTATCCATTCGAGATTTCAAACGCAGTAAATCCATATATATCTATGGACCTATAGAAACGTAAAATAGTTTTCCATTCGAAATTTTCTCCGATACAAAATTCGCATGTGCGTTCGGAATCCCGTACAGAATAGGTCTGAACTCAATGGTCAATCTCAACTGAGCATTGTTATTCCAACCGAAAATAAGCGTATGTGTGTGGTGTATTTACGGATTCTCAATATTTCAAATTGAAATTTCAATTACCTAATGAAGGTATTTGGCCGCCCTCAGCCAAAAAAAGCCCCGCGGAGAAGCCTCTTATCTCTTTTCTCTGCTGTAAATTTATGAGGATATGAATATCTTGCAGGTTCCAGGTGATACTGCAGCATCAGGACAAGTTTACCATATTCTCGTAAAATGATCGAAGTAGGTATCAGGATGCCAAATTTCGAATCGTTCATATATGTGGAAGTCTCATGATCTTCAAACGGTTGAACTGATTTTCTTAATTTATATCATAAACTAAAACACTCCCGATCAAGTCACCTTTCAAGAAAACTAAAAAAGCTCTATCAAAATAACTTAGAAAAAGTTACTTAATGACATACAAGTTTTAGGGATAGTTATTAATGATAAGTTCTGCAACTGGAAAGCTCATATAAATATATCTACACTAAAATTAATAGATTATTTATATATTTGATTTTTCATTGAAAAAAAATAAGAATCTAACAAATACAGAAACGGTTTTAACCGTCTACCACAGCCATGTAATTTTAAGATATGGAATCATAATGTGAGGAAACTCGACAGATGCGGGAATAGCCTTCATTGCTAAAAAAATGTCTTCGCTCTATATTTGGACTGAAATGGTCAAATTCCTGTAAACTCTTATTTAAGAAACATAAACTTTTATCTTTATCATTCGTATATTTATTAGAAATTTTTAATTTGGTGAGATAAAACCTGCATGTTTTTGAAATTGATAAAAAAGCCCCATTAAAAAGAAAAGTTGTACAGAAGCAATTGGTGGCACCAATATACAGTTTAAAACTAGGTAATAGAAACTGCCATGAAAAATATATAACAAGTATTAAGAGAATTAAGTAGCTAATGTTGAATTAAAACATAAATATATAATTGGCTTTGTGATAGATACTTCTATACAATTGAGGATTTTTTTAGGTACACAATTAAATAGGAATTGAATATTTAGTTTTATAGTTTTAAAATTATTTCAATTTTGTATTCATATCAAATTTCATCGTGGAACACCTTCAACCAATGTAATGTTCGAAATGTTAGAAACAAATATGTTGGTAAACAAATATGTTGTAAAAAAATCTGGGTTCACTTTGGCAAGATGAAAAAAAAAGATCGATGGACTTTTGCCCTATAAACAAAGTCCTACGTCCGTCCACCCTATAGGGGATGATATTTATGGAGCTGTTTTGACGGGTCCGATTACGTGCAAGGGTGTTTTCCTCACCGTCCGAATTTCGGTCACGTACCAAGTATTTTTTCCCTATACCTGGTAATAGATTAATGGCGAAAAATTGTATTTGCGCAAATTCAATATTATTAATATTATTGATTGGGTGCTTACTGCTTTGATTCAGGTACACTGCTTTCAAGTAAAATAAATGCAGATTTATTTGTCCGTAGGTAAATTATTTATTTTTTAATCTAGGAAAATTAAGTCTTTTTCGTACGTAATGTTGATTAGCTGATTAGGTTAGCGTGGTATGATGAAAGTCGCGTTACAAGAGGATATTAGATATAAATAAATAAATATAAATAAATAAATCCTGGACGTTATCACACAGCATCATGTAGCCCCAAACTAAGCAGAGCTTGTATTATGGGAACCACATGATTGATATACTACATAGATACATTTTTTTTTTGTAAATACATACATATCATACATAGAAAACACCCAGACCAGAGACAAATATCTGCAGAACATGCAAATATTTGTTCCGCAGCGGGAATCGAACCCGCAACCTTCTGCGTCACAAGCGGACCTTCGCCCACTGCGCCACAGAGGTCGTCAATAGATATGAATGTGGAAGAATGTGCTGGCAGACGTTAGTCGATAAAAAAAATGGATGAACTGTGTGAAAAAAAAAATGTAACAAAGGAGTGACTGTTAAAATGACGGCGTATAGAAGAAAATTAAAAAGACGGTGAATGGAAGGCGGCACCATCTTGTGCCCCACTTAAAGTGGGATAAGGGCAGAGAGATGACGATGATGATGAATTAACTATCTATCATGATTATCGCAGTCGAGGCCTGGTGATTATGGTAAGGTACAGGTAAGATACCTAATGTTTCCTATCCCCAAGGGATATAGTCTTTTTAGAATTAGAATTAGAATTATTTATTTTCAAAAGACAGCTACAGCTAATATCAAAACACAAACTATCATACATACATTACATTAGGAAAAAGAAAGAAAAAATTTAAAAAAAACTTTAAGAGACAAATACACAGAACTGAGACAATCATTCAGTATGTCCACATATTGGAACTCCTAAAGAAAATTGTTTATTTTAGTGATTTCCACAGGAAACGGATGAATTTTCAAAACCATCACAATGTCAAACTGTAACAATTTGCATCCTTCCAGATTTTCTTAGTACTTATAATAATATCTTATGATATCTTAAAGCTGCTGTATCAAGCTCAAATTATAACCAACTTTGTAGTGTTTTTAATAAATAACAAACTTATAAATAATAAATACAGCATTAGTCAATGAAGACGAAGACTTAGTTAAATTACTTATGTCTTCGTCTTCCCGTGTTTAAAACACGAGAAAACATTCAGTGAAAATCAGGTTGATCCAATGAAATGCAAATTTTGCATTTTAAGTTCAACCTGTGGTTAAACTTAGAATTCAATAAAATAGTTGGTGGTGCCTGCCTACCGTAAAATTAAATCATAATGATTATTCTAATCTAATCGTGTGATAAAAAATATTTGTATGTAACCTAGACGTCTATAAAAAATCATAAGAGCACCTCTTTATTTACGCAAAATAGATAGGTAAATGATAAGGTAGGTAGGCATATTGAATAAATATCAATTAATATTTTGATTAATAATGTATAATACAGGGAAATAAAATTACTTAGTAGATAGGTAGGTAATATATGTACATTTTATCAGATAAAGTAACCGCTAATCCTATGAATTAAAAATTAACGATAAATAGATTACAGTTAGCAGATATTGTAATTAGTTATTAGATTATAAAGGCCTACAAGCAATCCTATAAAGACTAAAACAACATTATGATTTGAGAATACAATTGGTAATTACAAATAATATAACGCTGGACACTATCACAAATCATCATGTTGCCCCAAACTAAACAGATCTGCTTTAAGGGATCAAATTACTGATATACTATATAAATACATTGTTTTGTGATAACATACATATGATAAATAAAAAACTCCTTAAACCAATATTTATAAAACGTACTAACATTGGTCTCGCGGCGCGAATCGAACCCGCATGCTTTTGCGTCTTATGACTTACTTATTTATAACTCAAAAGTCACAAACTAACATAGCCTTGTTTCCACACCAGTTTGTTCCTGGCGAACTTTTGTTATATTGACTGTCCATCATCATCATCTCCGCCTGGAATCACCCACTGCTGGCCTCCTTTAGATTTTGCCAGCCTCCTCTGTCATGTGCCTCTCTCATCCAGGTATGGCCAGTGACTTTCGTGATGTTGTCGACCGGGAGCTCTTAGGCCCGGCTTCGGCCACCATTCATACTCCAGCGGCCATCATCGGCCGCGTCTTGCCAGGTGTCCTGCCCAACACAACTTGGTATTTATCGCTCTGTTCCCGACGTTATAAACTTTAGTCCTGCGCCGGATCTCAGCGTTACGTATTAGATCAGTAAGTTTAATGCCGAGCATGGCTCGTTCCATGGCCTGTTGTGCAACTCTTACTCTGTGCATAGTCTATTTAATGAGCGTCCATGATTGTGGAATGTATAAACAAATAAATGAGTTTTAAAAAAGCATACTTACACCCATTGAAGTAACAATATATATCAATGCTTACACCATCGTTTATTACAACTATCGAACCCAGAATGAATTTCGGCAGATTATTCAGGACTCTAACCGCACCTAGTCTCAGCCGGCTAACCAGTTTCGTCACCGAGGTCGTAACTTCTGAGCATGGAATTACTACCGCCACTGAACCGATGACCTGCCGGAAATCAGCCAAGAGGAGGTCGTATTGGCCCTGAGACAGCTTAAAAATGGAAAAACCCCCGGTGAAGACGGTGTTCCTTCAGAACTCCTGACGGCAGGAGATCCTATTGTGCAGGAGCTGCGGACCTCTGCAACTCGACGGAATTGCCTTGGGAGTTTTCCCACTGTGAAGGACACTTAACTGTGGGAAACCTCCTAAGACGTGGAACGAGAGCTTGGTGGTTCTGTTTTTAAGAAATAGATAAGGCGCTTCTTAAAAATTACAGACCCATCTGGTTCCTGAGTCACGTCTATAAGCTGTTTTTCGTGTTATTACGAATCGTCTCGCCAGAAGACTAGACGAGTTCCAGCCACTGGAGCAGGCCGGGTTTCGCGGAAGATATAACCCTATAGACATACACACAGTGAGACACCTTCTCAAATTAATTTCATTATTTCAGAGTATACATACCTCGGGAAGACATTGCAGTCAGGTAGAAACAAATAAAATCAAAATAAAATAAAATTGAGAAGAGGAGGATTCAGCTAGGTTGTGCAGCAATCGGAAAACTACGTCGAGATTTCTCGCCACCCATACCGCAATGTTTGAAAACGAAAGTTTTTAATCAGTGCGTCCTATTCGTTATGACATATGGAGCCGAAACGTAGACACTCGCAGTACAGCTACTCCACCAGATTAAAGTCGCTCAGCAAGCTATGGAACAAGCTGTGCTCGGAATTTATCTAAAGAATAGAATCCGCAACGAGTTTATCCCACATAGAACTAAAGTTGGCTATGTCGCCAACTTTCGTCGCTCAGAGAATCAGCAAGCTGAAGTGGCAGTGGGAACTGATAACCGTTGAGGTAAACGAGTTCTTGAGTGGAGACCGCGGTTTGGCAAACGTAGTGTAAGACGTCTTCCAGCCAGGTGCAGTGATGACAGAGCGCAGCTCATTAGGGAATGCCTATGTCTAGCAGTGGACTACTATAGGCTGACGATGATGATGATGATGATGATGACGATAGAATTACTATGTTAAAACTCACAAAGTTGCATAATGTCTGCAAGTCAGTGGTTGATCACCTTCATTCAACTATAAGGTCAAAAACCTATTCAATTTCCGGTTCGGATATTTCTAGAAACAATTCTCACATCTGTAAATAAAAATATTAGCATTTTGTTTTAGTGATGTAATTAAAATTTGAAAATTTTATGTATGACAATAAGAGCTTGGATTTTGTTATTTTATGTATGACTGTTACCAAAAATCTAAATAAAGTTGTAAGCCCAAATATGAAAAAGAAAAAATCCAAACTCTTTGGTTCTAATATCAAAAATTCGTGGACAAATCTAAAATAAACGAATCAAATCATGATAAAAATCTCACAGGATGTTTTCGCGAATTTATTGGTTGATTTTGCGTTATTTTCTTTTCTTCGTTTTCTGCTTTTAACCATTGGTGGCATCAAAAAAGCTTTGCAAACAACAACAGCAGTCTCCATCTGTCCACTGGTCATATAGACCTCGGCTAATAAGAGGGGGTATGCCCATAATACTCGTGTTTGGCCTAAGGATTGAGGATCAGGCACAGTTTCTCGGACTGCCGATGCTGCCACTGCAGCTGGCCAGGGGTATTATCTGTGCCAGTGTTGTATCTTCTGCTTTCTGCTCTTCTACTGGCATACCGATCTGTCGGCTGGCCGCCAGAGCATCGTTTGTTTTAAATTAGCAGGGCCCACTACGGGAAGGTGAGGTTAGCTTGGGTTCCAAAGATGGAGGTTGGAACCCCTTACACCAAGATTTGTATACCTTACGACCTTAATGTAAGTAAGTAAAGTAGACCACGTTGTTAATAATAAATTTGCTTTCCATCAGAGAAAATGTTACAGAACATTGGATATAAAATAGCCTTTCTGTGTATTAAAATTTTAGGAAATTTTATTTCAATAACATCTTTATATAATTTTATAAAGTTGAGTGATCAGTAAATTAATTAGTAGTGCTTTCAAGTTTTTGTTGAATTCTAAGTGATAATTCAAACAATCTAATATTTTACAAAAAATACAAGTAAAGCAAAATATTTCTCTAAAATTATAACTTATATTTTATACCTCTTTCAATAACTTTAAGACTGGTTATTTGTTGTAGAACATAGTCTAGAGCAGTAACTACAGTGGTTTCTATGATAAGTAGGGCCATTTAACCCAATTAGGTTAAACCTAGCTTATGTTATGCTCAATTGAGCAATAGCTTACGTGCTTGGCTTGGTTGTGTATTAAAGTTGGGTTTAGCGGAAATCTTGTTATTTGTTTAGTTCTCGTTAATTATAAACGTGCTAGCTTCCGCCCACGGCTTCGCTCCAGGGCATCGGATGAAAAGTAGCCTATGTGTTAATCAAGGCCACAATGTATGTATATTCCAAGTAAAAGTCCAAGTCAACATTTTTTGTTAAATGAGAACCGTGAAGTTCACTTTGTATTGTAATTTTTTTTATCTACACCAATTCGCAACGCGACCAAACAGAGAAGAATTGGTTAGAAACTCTGCTTACATTTTTTTTAAAGTCCATGTTACAATTTATATTCTTAGCTATTAAACTTTTTTGAGGGAGTTGGAGACAGTTTCATCCCAAGCTTTTTTGTCATCTAAATAATCAGAAATTTTATAATAAGGTTTATTAAAGAGGTTTTTGAATTTATTTACAGATAAATTCAAGTTTCATCCAAAGCCGTACAGTCGTTCTAGCGTGAAAGAGTAACAAAAAATCATACATGCTCACAAACTTTCACGTTTATAATATTAGTAGGATCCTACATCCTTTCTAATCTAATATAATATCTTTCTAATCAAATCTTTAAATTTTTATTTTATTTTTTATTTGTATTTAAAGTAAAACAGGTAGTTTCTACTGGGAAGATAAATCGCTCACAAAAAAGTTGGTTCATTATTTTGTAATATGTGCATAACAACCCTTGTTTAAAGATAGTAAACTCACATATTCATCGAAAACTCCGTGTAGGTCAAACAATTCAAACAGCGATTGGACAAAGGAAACTGGACATTGAATTCAACGTTGAGTCGTGTCAGCAACCTCAATAAATCTACGCAGGTAGTTTTACGGTCTAATATTTATGTCTATTTTCCCAATCACAAACTTTTTCCGATAAGTTACATCCATCCATTAATTTAGAAGTTTGGTAAATAAATCCTCCAGTTGGGTGTTTGTGCCACGTCACACCATGAAGACGTCTACATTCAATCTAATTCAGCTAAGTATGCGATGCCATATCAAGATTTATTAGCCAAATAGTCAAAGCAAAAATAAACCAATTACAGATTGCACTGCTCAAAAAACCAATAGTATTTATTCTATGTGAAACTAATGCATTTACTCTATGGCTGCAACGCTACAAAACAAGACAAAAAGTAAAGGCAATTATATACTTTACTAGAGATTTAATAATTGAGAAAATGGATATTAGATCCTTTTTTGACGTCTGCGTTTTATTCGTCTAATAACCAGTGACACATTTTTATAATTACCTTGGCATGGAAAATAAAAGCACCCATGCAAGACTAATGAAAATGCCTCCCTGAAAATTGGCCCATTGGCTCAGGCTTTATATCCGGAGAGGCTCTTTCGGAAGCTGGCACTCGGAGCCAGCTCAATACTCATCTGTCTACATCCGGATCTCTTGTCAAGCGCTTGTGATATAATGCCATACTCATAAAAATCCTGAAAATAGTCATTGGTTTTTTCTTTACTGACGTCGTTGTTCCGCCCAGGTCCATTTCAGTCTGATCTGTGTGGCAAGCTTAATGTATGCTTACATGGTAACAAACGAGTAGAGGATATACGAGAACTTTTATATTTGGTCGTCCTCCCCAAGGCTTCTAGAATATTGTTAATATTTTGGTGTTAGTTCTTATGTTATGCATATCAATTGCCGGTCTACATTTTGTAAAAATGACATTTCGCTAATACGGTGCGCTGTGCCCCATCCCAAGCTGTTTGATCTGCCCGGGATGGATAAAAATATTCCAATATCCAATCATGAATGAAATTTAAAAACACGCAAAATGCTCTGAAGAATTAAACTTTTAGAAGGTCAAATGACCTTCTAAAAATATTTCACACGTTTGTCAATGCCTAATTTTACGGCTCACACTGTTGTTTCTTTCCTGATTGTTTTGAAATCATCCGGAAAACGAACAGTCAATATTGAATGATAAAATTATAAATCTGCGTGATCTGCGAGATTTATTCACTTGGTCAAAAATGAGATTAGTCATCATTACTATACTGAGGATGCAGTACTTTACAAAATTCACAGTAGAGAATTCTTGTCTGAAGTCATATTGGGATTAAGAGATAATGTTAAACTTAGTTAAATACGATAATAATCTATTGTTAATTATTTTCTCTACTATTTTTGATATGAAGGGCAAAAACTAGGTTAAAGTCGTACTAATTGACGTCGTCTTTTTCATCTTTACCATTTTTATAAACAAGCGTCGTAGTTGATTGTTTGAAAATCTTTGGGAATACTCCTTAACTAAAAAAAATCTAGTGATAAATAATGGGAGTGAAACTAGATTCCGCGCGCCCGCGGCTTCGCATGCGTGGTTAGCCGGATAAAAAGTAGCCAGTAGTGCAAAACATCAACTCAAAGATTTTTCCCTTAAATTTTAAACGCCCGTTATACTATTAATCATAGAACTTATTAAGAAAAATGAAAAAATGAAGGAAAATGTTGAAATAGGTGTTTATTTATTTTTATTATAGTCTCTGTGCAAAATTTCAAGTCATTAGGTTAATTTTATTGTCCTGCACACATATTTTGTCCCGGGGTTAAGGGTTGATTTAAGATGAATAATAATAATAAGCCAACCCCACCTGCACGTGGTGCACCCTGCTAAACAACGAACGGGGCTCTGGCGGCCGGCTGATTGCGGCATAGCACAGCCTACATCGGCACAGCTAAATCCCCTGGCCACCGACGGGCAGCAGCGTCGGTGGTGCGAGAATCTGTGCCCTGCGATCCCCAACCCGCCTGCCCAGCGTGGGGATTATGGGCTTATCCCCCTTTATTAGAGGAGGCCTATGTCCAGCAGTGGACTGATATAGGCTGGTGTGGAATAATAATAATAATATAATGCTGAACTATCACACAGCATCATGTAGCCCCAAGCTAAGCAGAGCTTGTGTTATGGGAACCACATGATTGATATATTACATAATATACTTTTTTTTGTAAATACATACATATCATACATAGAATACACCCAGAGCCGAGACAAATATCTGCAGAACATGCAAACATTTGTCCCGGGGCGGGAATCGAACCCGCAACCTTCTGCATCTCAGGCGGACCTTCGCCCATTGCGCCACAGAGGTTGTCAATATTGTCAAATGCTAAACTAAATGTTTCTTTATTTATATTAGAGTCTCAGTGGAAAATTAAAAGTCGACAGGTAAAGATTTTTTGTCCCCCATACAAACTTCGCCACATCGTTTACCCCCTTAGGGGTTGTTTTGTGAATAATGCAAACATACCTTCTTATTCGGTGATTTTACTATAAAAGAAAAAATGAAAAAGCTACACTTCAAATATCAACTTTGTATCTTCAGTGGTTGGCTGTTCGTTGATTTCAGAAAAAGGCATTCTCTTTTTAACCGACTTCAAAAAGGAGGAGGTTCTCAATTCGTCGGAACCTTTTTTTTTCGACTTTTTATAAGTATGTTCACCGATATCTGCTTCAATTCTAAATCGATTTTCAAAATTATTTTTTTGTTTACAAGAGTGTACTTCACAGCTGGTTCCATATCAATTTGATTCCTGAGGGATTGGTACTTTTCCCGATAAACTTAAAAAACCTCATCCTCACTTGTAATGATCGCCCTATGATCACCAATATCTCCGTCAATCGTGAACCGATTTTCAAAATTCTTTAGGGCAAGAAGTAAGAAGTAATTTATCTGAAGTCGGTATAATTTTTATAAAAAAGTTTATTGTACTTAATCTGTTTCAAAGAGCTTTACCTAAAGAATTTTTAAAGATTTTTTTTAAGATGCAGAGTCTGTCTGTCATTTCGTGTGGCAAGTGCGATTTCTTTCATTTTTTTGTTTAAGATTTTTTATTATGTTGTTACAGTAAGCTTACACTGAAAAACTACTAAAATTTAAAAGAGGCGTTAGACAAGACAGTTTTACTTTTTTTTTATGACAAGGCCCCTTTACAGATGCTACAAATTTTTATTAGTAAAGTTAGTTTGACTTGGCAACACCATGGAATGACACTAGGTACTGATAGACAGTCAGCACTTTTTATTTTTTATCTTGTAGTGCCTACAAGACATTAGTACATACTTTATTGTGTACCCAAGTTAGAATAAGTTAAATGAAAAAAAAAATGAAAAAAAGAAGATTCGGCACAGATTCGGTACCAATCTATGATATGCTATAAGTAGAATTAGGTAGATCATTTTTATAATCCAGTTTCTTGGAACCTACTCATCATGGATATGCGGTTTCGTACCTATGTTTTAGAAAATTACAAGATCTTTATTTTCAATGATAGCGTAACAGTAGGTATTATCAATGATGACACGTACGATTACGATTACTGTAGGTGTGAATTGTACGTTATAAACGAAATAAGGAACTTACCTGCTTTGTGGATTTTTTAATTTCCTTTAGCATGTTATAAAATGCTCTCCGATGCTCGCCGACGCGCGCCGGTAAGTGTAATGTACTATTTTCACATACCGGCGCGCGTCGGAGTGCATTTAAAAACATGCTAGAGGAAATTTAAACATCCACAAAGCAGATACGTTCCTTATTTGAACGCAGCTTTGACGCCGAGAGGCTGCGCTTGAACTCCGCGACCCACTCGCATACGCGGCCGGCTGCTCTCGGTTGCTCGCGGCTACTGTTTCTAATGACAGGCGGTTACAATTCAAACAGCCATATCTTCGACCTTCTCGCTCATCTTACGAGTAGATCTGCCTTTACTTGCTTCAATAGCAGCTTCACAAGACCTTCAATAGCTGATATTTGCTAAGCATAGACTTGCCGATCCTTGCTCAAATAACATCAGAAGCAAAGTTCTTTAATTTAAAGGATAGGTCACCAGCCACCTGTCATCTACCAGCCTACGTACCTATTTATCAAAAAATAGTATTAAAATCTTGTTGCTATGAAGTGAGATGAATCTTTTCACTCTTGTTGCTAACGTATAATTATATTCATATAAATATATGTAAGTCTACTTATCATACGTAAAAAAAGAGTTGGTATTTTATTTGTTAAAGCTAAAATATATCTTTACCTCCACGTGTAACCTTCACAAAAACAAATTCACTTCGCCGTAGGCTGCAAATCTGAGGAGGCAAGTACTAATAGATTTTTCTATTTGCTCGAAACCTCAGTTTCAATTAAACATAAGCCAGAGTAAATACGGTCTACATTTCATTCGTCGGCTATGGCCGCCCTAAGGGAGTACGTATTGTTGGTCTTATATTATTGACTGTGTTTGATAGTACAATTGATTGTTAAAGCCGAATCCACTGGTAGCTGTTTTTATCTTTTCCAGACTAGACCAATGATCAGTTTGCATTTTGTCGAGTCGACAAAGATCATTGTTGTTTTTGTTTGTTTTGTGTGAATTCGTACACAAACTTTTACTTTTTTTATGAATGCAACATTGTATTTTTAAACTTTTCGATGTACTGACCTACCCACCATTTTTTGTTATTTTGTACCAAATAAACGTTTATTCATTCATTCATTCATTCATTCATTCATTGTTGAAAACATGTACAAAATAATAGACGGTATAAGGAAGTATAGGTAGGAGCATTTTTTCTTTAGGTAAGCTTGCGGCCAATTTTGATGTCGGAGTTTCTAGATCACCCGAAGGCCTGGCTTAATAACTGAAAAAGCTGGTACAACAACTTATTGTGCCCTCCGAAGCACGGAAGAGCTGAGATATAAATGTCACAAAACGGTCACCCATCCAAGTAGTGACCGGGCAGAGTGTTGCTTATCCAAGATGATCTGCTAAAACACAGAAGTAAACCACAATAAGAGCGCTTCATGGTATAATAAATTCATGTTTCATTGGTACATTCACAGAAGCTTATTTAGTAAAAAATTATCTGAGCGGTACTGGCTACAACCCAATTCTTTGTACATTAGTTTTGGCTGTACCTACCTCGTAACTACCCATTGAACCATATATTTAGTGGTACAGATTTTCGTACATTTAATTTTTTTATATATAAGACTCACACGATGTTTCGTTTATGTAAAAATGTAACTATGACTGGAATAAATATTAATTAAATTGGTCTAATACGCAAATGGTGGGAGGCTCACTATTTAAACTACCTAATTTATAGTTTAGAACATCATTATTCTGCATGATGGATTCTACAAGGCATCACTAACTAAAAAAAAAGCAAAAAAAAATTAAGGCGTTACTAACGAGGAAGTACGAATGAATGAGAAAAGGGTCTTGACGGAAACCATACAAAGCAGAAGAGGAAAAATGATTGGACACCTTATACGACATTATAGCTTCCTTAGAAATATCATTGAGGGAAAGGTAGAAGGAAAGCGTGGAAGAGAAAGACCAAGAAGATGGAACATGAGCCAGGTTAAAGAGAAGTCGCTGTCATATCGTATAAAGAAGCGAGCGAGCTAAATGGAGAGAGTTGTTACAAGAAGAATATTAGATATGCATGTAAAGGATGTGCTGGCAAAGATCGGCTGTAAAAAAGAAGAAGGAAGAGCAATAGTAAATTGTGTTACAAGGGACCAAAATGATGTATTGAAGGCGAGAGCGATTGTTTGAATCCAGAGCGAAAAGAAGTGAAGGATTTTAGAGTAGAATCACGACCGTAGCGTTCAAAGTACATCGCTCAAGGTGTAAAAATTTTGGTACCGTGTGGTACCAAAATCTCTGATTTTCATCCGCCTCTATAAGAAAATTGTCTATGACAGTTTCTGCGTTTAATTTTACAGTTTGTGGTGTGGATATTTCACTTACACTGCTAGGTCTTATCTTTTATTCAATTTGTGTGAATCAAATGAAACTTAATTGTAATATTTTGAAAAAAAGTATATTAAAAAGTTCTCACGTATTTTTATTGTTTGTTAGTAAATGTGTCAATGTGCGTCGGCAGGCCTTCACCTTTTTTATCACCGGCCAGAACTTTATTGAAGAGAACTGCCACTTACTTCAAACTTTTTAATGAAATAGAGTTCCAAATTCAAAAGACATTTTGTCACTGTTATTGTAAGTGCTTCGGAATGACCCATTTTGTGCGCACTTATCGAGGAACCCTTCACTTCTTTTCAAATAGATGGGATGAAAAACATGTTGTGCCAACCTCAGAAGTTTTATGCAGATCGGTTGTAAAATAAGACCAGTAGAGAAGTCAATTATATGGCTACCCCCATACTCAAAAACTCAAAACTTTAATTTTACCATTGCTTAGAGTTGGCACTGTCTTTGTGTGTGAATAACCAACAGTGAGAGATGGCAATACTCTAAGCATTATTTATCCTTTGACAGATTTTTATAAGTAAGGTCACTAGTTATAAAAACTAATAATGGTTATAAATACTCACAACATCTAGCCTTCGTTTTTTTTAAACTACAACTTTTCACTCCCTTTAGTGATTCTTGTAAAAATTGTTACAAGAATCCAAAACTTGTACAAAAGCTAACTTTTAATTGGGTTTTTAACTTTTAATTGTCTGATGCTAAAGTGGAAAAATCTTTTCTTTCTGCGAATTAACGCAGCAGACTTCGATTTTATTTTATAGTTTTCTTTGAAGAGAGGTTCTTTCTTCTCTTCAATTTTTTTTTCTTTATGAGTGTAACAAGATCAGAACATTAATTTAGAGGTTACCATATCGATGGTCTAGCAATAATTGGGATTTATTCGATTTTTATCGTTGATTGGCCTTCGTGCTCAGTTGGTATATAGCTCTGCCTTCTGCACTGCAGGTCGCGGGTTCGATTCCCGTCCAGGACAAATGTTTGTGTGGTGAACATGGATGTTTATTCTGAGTCCGGGTATTTTATAAGTATACAAGGTGTTTGAATACGTATTTTATCCTGAAAAGGGGTAATTTGGACTACAATGGCCCACAAGTTGTGAGACTCTTACTTTAAAATATGCGCTTTTTGCTATGTTAAGTGTCCCCAATAATAAAAAATAGCCCTAAAATTAAAGCAGAGTTACAATTATCATACTGGTATAATATAAGCGAAACAGATGACAGATGGACCCAAAATGCAACCCTATGAAAGGGCCCAAAAATCGGCAAGAGAAATTGAGTAACACCAAGGGAAAGATGGCAAGATGACATAGTCGAGACAGCAGGTCAGCAGCAGAGGGGTCTTTCATTAATTAATAAATATAGTAATAAATATTATCATTAATACACTTTTTTTAGTACAGGTTTTTTTTAGTTTGGGATCAGTTGACCGTTTCTGAGATGTCAAAACCATTCAAAATCTATTGTTTAATTGGTGATAAAGTCGCGGCACATGTAGGTACATTTGTACTTTTTTTTCTTTTTTTTATACTACTAAGTTAGCAAACAGGCATACGGTCCTCCTGATAGTAAGCGGTTCCCGTAGCCAATGGCCGTATACTTACGTATGTATTATGAAGGGAAATTCTAAAAACAGTCAGTGGTTGTATTTGAAGGCTGTACGTGCTTTTTGCGCGATTTGGCTTAAATATTTCACGTGTTACCGAGCAAGGGTACTAAATAACCCGGTTCACAAGAGCCTATGCAGATACACTTTTTTCATGGGCACGTGCTCCTCTACCCATCAGGGAGAGTACCACGTATATTTATTTATTCCACCTTTAACCTATTTCTCTGTCAAGGTAACATACAAAATCTAAAACAACAGTTTTTAGCTTTTTATAATGGCAATTCCCATAAAAAACTAAAAATGAAATTGTTTTACATTTTCCGGCTATTCCTTTGGGGTTTTCCTATTTTTTTTCCTTAAACCACTCCAGTATTGAGGCGAACGAAAATTGATTTTTATATAATGCAAGATACCGCACGCGGCTTCGCTCGCATGGTACCGGGATAAAGAGTAGCTTATGTGTTAATCCAGGTTATAAAACATGTAGGTTAATTCCTAATTCGTTCACCCGTTACGGAGTTGAATGGGTACAAACATTAACACACACAAATTTTCGTCTTTTTAATACGTTTAAGTGTGATATAATTCAAGAAAAGTCAAGAAATTGGTAGCGGGCGCGACAGATTCACGATGTCGTCGCTGCTCGCGTTTAGTAGAAATAGTAGAAAACTTCCGATCGCATGCCCAGATAGGCCAACCGTAGACGCAGGTCACATTCCACTTGACATCTCGCAAGCCTGATTGGCTACGTGCAACTCTACTCGAGCGTATATTGCTCGGACATGCTATCAGAAGATTGTACCCGGCCGCCAAGACGTCTCATTTCAAACAGTCACATTTCAGCTACTATAGCTTATAAGCTAGAGTCACGTTCAATAACTATCAACCTATTTCGTTTAGTTTGATAAAGTCTTAATTATCTGACGTGCTATTATTTGAACGGACTTCATCCACTATTCGCTCACATCAAAATTACGGAGTAGAAGCTGCTCACAGCATAGTAGCTCCTACTTCTACTACAGGTTATGTGCTGCAACTCTAATCAGTCATAGTATAAAGAATGTCATTACTAAATTCGACCCCGGGGGGAAATTTCTGAAAAGCGTGGTAGATTGATATTTTCAAGGAAAAGCATCGGAAGACGAAGTAGAAGGCTCTCCACTAGTAGTCGATTTTATATCCTCTTTATCGTTTGCCATTACGGTCGTGATAATCTTGGACCTTTCAGGGTTTTAATTCTCATGGGTTTCAATCCTTGTTTCAGTATAAAAGCGTAAAACCTTTTTGAGTTAAAATCAATTAGAATGTAGGTAGAAATAAAATAACAAAAGAGATTCGAAGAAATTCGATTTTAAAAGTACATAATTATACAGTTAAGTTTACTAATAGTACGTCAATGAGTTAGCACACTAATTTTAATAAGAAAGTTTGTGTTTTTTTCCCATTCAACTTTGTAACAGATTTGGATTAAATTTGGACTTAGTAGGGTTGGTATTGGACTTCTAGAAAACAATTTGATTACATTTTAGTTATATTTGCTTATAACTTAAAGTGGCTACTACATAATAGGTCGAGCACTCAAATCCAACGTTGACGTTTATAGTTAATATACTTAGGTAGTTTATAGGCCCGGCTACTATCATTCCTGCACACGTATCTTTTGCTCGTGTATCTACAATCCAACCAATTTAAACATCGCATCATAACTTTAATTTCCATGAGCAAATTCAATTGTGGACAAATTTGTTTAGGGCGCCTGGCTGAGTCTGATAAAGGAGCAAGTAATCCTATTTTCGCTCTCGCTTACCCATTTTCAGGTTTGTTTATTGGCTCAGTTCAGTAATCTGGCGGAAATATTGAACTTTTTGCAGCAATAAGTCTGATTTCCATATTCGATTTGCTTTCAGTATGATTGGTGATGCAAAGGTAGTAAGTACGATAGCATAACTATCTGTAGACCAAATCTAGGACTGTTTTTCGACCTCCTTTCGTAATATTAATAGATTCTACCTATCTGGGTAAGAAGTAAAGTAAAACTTTTTACTTATTTACGTTGATGAAAACCAAAATAGATCTTTTATCACAGTATTAGTTTAGTCCACTAGATTTATACGTGGCAGAATTAAGTAGTTTGTTTTGGAAATCCTTCAGCCTATCTTAGAAAGTAAACAATGTGAGCTTAGTTGGTAAAATTACTTGTACTTATTTATCTTTTTGCAAACCAACTGTAATATAATCGTAATAATTCTCTTTTTAGCTCTAATAAAATCGTAATAAAATCATAAAGGTGCGCCCATAGGTGTAACTATCCACGAACGTTTTACTCTTTAGTGGTACCTACTTAGATATGCAATTAAAAAAAAAAGTACACTCTTTTAGTAGTAAAACTATATGTAACGGCCGGGGATATATCTACTACCACCATGATTATTTCTGCAACGCAATACCATTACTGAGTTTCAGTATGCCGGTATAATTACGTACAGCTTTGCATCATGCACATATAAATTTATAACACACAATACACATACACAAACGGGGTACATACAGCATGGATCAAACATATTTGTGCGAGAAAGATCTGGAAGGTATTTTTGGCTTTTGAAGTGCGAATTTATCCTAGACACTATTCATGAATCAAAGAAAATAAGATTTTTGCCCAAGAAAATACAGTTATTTATTGAAGGAAAGGAAAGATAAAAAAGTAGAATCGCTCATAATTCAAATATTTATATTTTCTGGAAGATAAACTAAAACAACATCTTGTAAAATAAAAAGTGCTTTTTTGCGTTTATTATACATTTGCTTTAGCTCAATTTTAACTCAATTCATTCAGTAAGTTCTGGCGTGTAATAATATTTCATAATTAGTAGGATTATTTAACCTACCTAATTTTACTCGATGTTACCTAAACTTATTTATGCAAATAAATATCTTGTACCTTGTATCATAATGGAAATAATTATATCAATCAATAGCGTCCAGTTCAGGACAGGACGTAATGGCGCTAATTAGGGGAGTCCTATGTCGAGAAGTGGACTGATATAGGCTGATGATGATGATGATTATGAATAAATCAATATTTTTTTGGTCCATAGGCAATAATTATTGTACTTTGGGTCAATTATTAAAAATGAAAATATGATAAAATTTGATTCAAATAATTTAGTGTAGCTTACTTCAACTGCCAACAATAATATGTCAATTAATGTGTGCAATAGCATCGACATCATGAAAAACAAACATTTCCTTATCAGCAAAAGCCTCGTGTCTATTATTATAATATAACTAGGTAACATGGAATCTGTGTGTGATGAATTGTTTGGCCATTCAATTATCAACTCAACTTTGACGTCCTTCTCTCACCTTATTATTGGTATGCTCAGCTGTGTCTTTAATGATCTGAAAAATGGTAACACTTATGTACCTAGTGTAACATTATGGAATGCAATAAATGAATAAGTATTCAGTATTGAACTCCCCCCTCCCGACAGGCGTCATCGTTTGCACTTGTGGTTTTCCAGATCACGTCATATTACGTGGTACTTTACCAAAGAAATTAATGAACTGTATGAGTTTACATAAATGTGCCAACATTTCAATGGTACCGACGTTTGACTTGACCCAAATAATAACCACTAACTAAACCATAGCGATAGGATAGTACTAAGAGTATCAAAGAAATATCTACACTATATTATATTATAAAGAGGTAAAATTTGTATTTTTGTGTGTGTGTGTGTGTGTGTATGTTTCTAATAAATAAACTCAAAAACTACTGTTCCGATTTCAAAAATTCTTTCACCATTGGAAAGCTACATTCACCCTGAGTAACAAAGGCATTATTAGGGAAAAATATAAAAAAAATCTTATGCCCACCCGTGCATAGTAAAAAATAGTAAAAAATAAAACCACTTTTAGATTGATAACCACAATATGTATGCACGTGCTCGTCAATAAAGCTGTTGGGCGATCACAAATAATTTAACCTAACGTTTTGAAGGCGTAACGAACATTTTTGGCCAATAATCGTTATTTTCAATCTAGCGAAAAAATATTCGTGTCGTAGACGTAATATTTACGTCTACGTTTCCGTGATCGAGCCTCGGATGTTGAATTACACCGACATAATGAGCCAAGATAATACTGTTCAAATTTTTTAATCCTGTCATAATGTTGTACTTCATCCCATGGAATTACTACTAGTACTTACGTAACTCTTTGATCATCATCATCATTTAGCCAGGTAAAACCCACTGTCGGGTATAGGCCTCCTCTTTAAACGCCACTCTTTCCAGTCCCTTGCAAGCCTCATCCACATATTCCTATACGTAACTCCTTGCTTAATCAATAAACTGACACAAATTATTCCTCAATTCGACACATGCATAATTTAGATATGAACGTAAACTTTTTGTATTTTTTTCCAGAAAAAAAATCTGATCCAACCCCTTTGAAAGAAAACAGACTCGAAAAACTCGTGTACGCCATGTGGGGCTTTAAGCTTAGAAAATTGAATTTCGTGCGCTGCGTCTGCTTATCGTTTGGAGTTAACCTCTAGACCTCTAGAGGACTTTGTGCCCAATTTTAATTTCATACAAATTGAATAATTTTCCAATATCCTTATTATTATCACTATCAAAGTCTTATTCCTTCTTATTTTTCATTCGTCTTGTGAAATTGATAGGAGTATTTTTGCACTGACTGTCTTACTTACTAATTAGTTACTCAAGCCTAAGACCGACCTAGTGGCTTACTCTTATTATACTACGCTAAGAGTAAGACAGTCTTTCTAAGACAAACTGAATACCGTGTGGTCTAGTAATCTTTTTATAAAGGTAAACAGTGTTTAAAGGAAAACGTACCTACATGCTTTGACGAAAGCAAAGTAATGTAGTAAAATTAGAACGACTCAATATTTTTCCAATCTTGACTGAAACTAAAAGCAAACATCGACCTTTACAAGGGACTTGAAAGAAATTACGATTCGGACAGCGGTTGACAAACAGCCCTCTTGTAGGGTCCACCTGCTTTTATTTACTCACAAGTAGTCAGTCTGTACATATTTGATAGATAACAATCGGTTGTTTGACTCACATGTTTTTTTGGGATGAGAATATGTGACCCACTTACCCGGATACGGAGCTAAGAACTACTGTGTAACATAAACAACTGCTTTGAGAGTTTCTCGTATGTTACGTAAGGCAGCATTTCAGTCCCAGCTGAGTGTTCCGACTAAAAAAAATCACGTCCCAAAGAAGTACCATTATTGGTGGCACGAGCAGAGTTCATCGTTCACTTTTGACAAAGCAATCAACGCCTGTAATAGCCAAAATTCGCAGGTAGATTAATTCCGATTGAGTTGATAAGCGGATTTGAAATCCAACGGCGCATCCGTCCACATCTGCGAATGTGCTAATGAAAGTTACAGTTTGGATTGGGACATGCAACGTCCGAGTGTTCATCCTGTAACTTAATTATTGGGCATGCGATTCGAGCTGTTTATGGATTGTTGTTCGTACTATGCTTGGCTCCGGGCCACATTGCACTAAAAAAGTAGTTGCAATAACCTCGTCAATATGTAACAGTCAAGCTTTGGAAACTGGATCAAAGTTCTCATATTTTCGTTATTACATTTCGTGTTCCAAGCACGTGCAATGTTTACTTGAATTGCGTGAGTATATAAGTAAAGTAATTAAGTTTTTGTTAAAAAAAATGTGAAATGGATGAGATACAGGCACTGAAATAGGTATTTACTTAACTTATTTTATTTGTAATTCCAGATGTCGCGATAAGAGGCGTCTTTTGTACTGGGTCGGGATTCAGGACGGTGCGCAGAAAACTTTTCAGAATCTGACCATTTTCTCACCAGCACGAATTGGGTTTTCTGAATGAGAAAATAGTTGCATCATCTACAGCCACAACGCACTATGTGGAATAGCAATGGCTTCTGGGATTATTCGTTGCCACTTGTTTTCTGCGGGGTGATCGGCTAACTCTGTTGCAAATAGAAATGATTGATACCGATCCTGTTTTAACAAACTGTGACAGTTTGTCAATTGACGTTCATTGAATTTCGACGGATGAAATGTCAAAGTTTGTAAAAACAGGATCGGTGTCAATTATTTTTGTTTGCAACTGAGTTAGCCGATCACCCCGCTGGTTTTTAACGTGACATACATTGAACGTTTTCCACAAAAATGCAAAGTGATGTACCAACATAACGGAAATATATACTTGCGTTTTACCCGACACCGGCAAAGTTAAAATAAATGGTTATGTTTTTTATTCCAATAGGTATTAAATAAAAACCAAACCTACAATGAATGCGATCTATAATATGGACTAATATGTTTTATGTTATTAACAAAAATAAAAATAAATGTACTGGGGGGAAGAGGGTAACCCACCCACATAAACATATTGAACACATACACAGAATCCCCCTCCCCCTAATGCACTTATTCATTCTATCACTATACTCTGCGTTATAAGTAATCTTGCGGTATTCTTATTCACAGCTTTTAATTTTTTATTCGTCAGTAAAATTTCATAATATCCCATCAAAACACAAATGTAAAATGAGAGCCAAGTTCAATATATGATATATGCTTCAGTTGTTGACTTCAATAACAAAAGAAATGAGATCTAAATGGTTGCCAAGTTAAAAAGCCAGTCTTGAAATTTATTTATAACAACATAAAATATTTTATAACAACTTAAAATATTTTTTATCTTATAACTTAGGATGATATATTGAAACCTAAGCTCTGACTTGGCTAATTCTACTATACGAATTATTATTAAGTACCTACTAAAGCAGTCATGGAAGAGCCCTATGTTCGATGGCTAGTTATAAATAAATAAATAAATAGATAGTGCTGGACATTATCAACATCATGTAGCCCCAAACTAAGCAGAGCTTGTGTTATGAGAACCACATGATTTATATATTACATATATACATTTTTTTGTAAATACATAATTATCATACATAGAAAACACCCAAAGCAAGCTAAATTTTCGGAAGGATAAAATAAATAAATAAATAATGCGGGACGTAATCACACAGCGTCATGTAGCCCCAAACTAAGCAGAGCTTGTGTTATGGGAACCACATGATTGAATACTTAAATATAAGAACTTTCAGCTTTAGAACTTGTGAAGGCTTTAGAACTTTAATATGATTCGCATATGAAAACTAGCCAAGTCAGGTGCTGCTTGCCAGTTCTGTTCTTGAACTTAATAATATCAAAAATCGCTACCGCGTGTCTAGATTATAGTCTTGAACCTTGTTCTATACCTAACTAGGAAGAGGGCGCTGACTCTGCTATAACCTTTTGCAGACGTTAAAGTTTACACCAGTGTTTTTATGAATATTGTTATTGTTCCTGCCCGCACGAAGCACTGCTTTTCCGACGTCAGTGTTTCCCGGTTGCTATAATTAAGGGATCTTCTAGCAAAGAGTACAATCTCCAAAAAATTGATTTGGTGATTGTACATTCTACACAAGCGTGCTACATCGTGTTGACGATGTAGCAGATTAGACTCTTTGCTAGAAGATCCCTCACTTACCAACAGGTGAGATGGCAGTCAAACGTATGCCTGTAAAGTATACCTACAAAAAACCTACATAGCGCCATATTTGAGAAAGCCTTATATTGAACCACATTATACTTTATAAAGTTTAGTACCTACCCGAGTGTTCATAGGCAGCTTACCGTAAGGCAGTCCGGTATACCTTCATACTTTCTCTTTATTCTTGTAATAAGGCGTGTTATTATACGAATTTATTTTTATCAGAATCCGTTGTATTGTTAACCCGATGAGAGAAAAGCAACATTATTTTCGTAACTAAGGTTTTTCTTTTGTTGTTATTCCTCTTCAATTATTTCCTTTGAAAAGCTGGAGGCATTTTGGGCGATGTTGCTATTATAACATTATAAAAGAGAATCTAGCGTTGAAAAATATAAGTTCCGATTCTAAAAGAGATAATGAGATATATTTCGTTGAACGGATTTAGGTTTCCACCTGCGCCATGCTTATCAATAGAATGATTCATACAATATCCTACTAATATTATTAATGCGAAAGTTTATGAGTATGAATGTATGTATGTACGGATGAATGAATATTTGTTACTTTTTCACGCAAAAACTACAGACCGGATTTCGATGAAACTTGGAATATACATAGTATGTGACCTGGATTAACACATAAACTACTTTTTATGCCGCACCATGCGAGCGAAACCACGGGTGGAAGCTAGTGTTTTCTAAGACATCCAATTTAAGTTTATAAACTTTATAAAATCAAAAAACGGGCCAGTAATGATAGTTCCAAGCGCTGTGTGTAAATGAAAAATATACTATGGTTACCATATAGTTAAGTACTTAATAGTAAACCTCGTTGATGGTAACTGGATAGTCAAGACTGTCAAAATGTTATAATACTAAATTCTAATAAGTGTTCTGTATTTTATATTCTTTATTTTTCCCACTCATGAATGATTTTGATATAGCCATCCTTTTTTGTATCTTTACCAGTTTTTTTATTCAACCTCTTTGGTTTCAATATATTGAAACCATACCTCATGTACGAGCTTGCGCGTTCGATTTCGGCTGCGTTATATTTGTTTGCATGATTTGCAGATATTCGGGGTTTGATTTTCTTCATCCTTCGTAAGAGATTGTGGCCACAACTCTGGTTAGCTCACATTATGCCTTGCAGCGTCAAGGTGCTACAAGATACGACGTCGGTAACTTGTCTTATTTAACACTCTTTTCTACCTTATCTAAGGTACTGAGAAAAAGAGAACATAAGAAAACTTCATTAGAGCTGCAAGTATAATCCGGAGTTAATCTATTGAGTACAAAGTTAAGTTAACTTACCGTAGACGGACTTTCATTAAAGTCTTAGAGGCTGAAATAAAACTAGAACTTTGAAAATTGAAAAGAAATTTATTTGTAACACAGGACTTACATACATATTTAAATAATGAAACAATAGTTTTTGTTATAATCCAGACGTCACAAGAGACAGACTCAGCATGGGTTGACTGACTAGCAAGTTAGCAACAGAAGCTGGTTTTCAGTCAGTGCCAGAATAATCTACCTACAGGTAAAATATTACTAAGTATTGTATTACTCTGTTTCTGTGCTATTGTTATAATTTGTTGGCTACTGCAATTTTATTTTTTATATTGGGTCACGAAATTGAGCAATAAAACAAACTTGTACCTGATAGCAGCTTTTGTAAAAGTTCTCCTATATAGTAGATGTCATGTCAATTACTCAGACGGCTTTAAGAAGTTTAGCGAGTCCAGCAATGCAATTAAGAAAGTTTGGGGACGCTTTTAAGGTGCTAAGGTACCTACTATGGCGTTATGACCACTAGCTCCCCCTCCCATCCCTTCAATCATAGCCTAATCCTGCTTTTACAACAAATTGCTTTCCGCTCGTAACAGAAGGATCTCGGTTGATGAGGTCCTGAAACTAATCTGTTGATGTTTTCGCTTTGCTAACACATTTCATATTGGGTACAAAATTGTATACTTACCTACATACTGAAGGTATGCTTATCATTGGAAAACATTTTGTTGGGAGATCAGTGGAAAGCTTTAAGTTACTTTGATTGGTCACAGGTGTTGTGTACTGCGGAAATTCCCGTAGGTGTGTTTTCCCCATTACATGTAGAGGTGATTCATTTCTACAATACATCTTAGATGAACAAATCCCAAACTTCTAGTTAAAGGCTAATCGCTTCGAAATCTCGGGAAATTTTAATAGTGATGTCTGGTTAAGTGAGAAAAGTCGATTCGAAGATCCAGAATCTGGTACCGGTGCTAACACCGGGCCGTACCATTATTAAAGTAAAATCTTAACGCACGGACAAATGAGGAACATCTGGCAAGGTTTATTATCAAACGTATAATAAAAAAAGGTATAGTAAAGTAATCCTACAAATTGCGACGAAGCAAGAAATGTTACAATGAAAATGGTCGTCAGACAAATTATTGGAGAGTGTATTAGGATCAAAGAGTTTGGATTTCTTTCTGGTAATATACTAAATCTATGATTGAGATACCAAATCAGAGCAAGTTGTAAAAATGTTCATTTGTTGTTGAAAATGGTAGATCGTAATTTTCTTACCTGATACTTTTAGGTACGTAGAGCTAACCCGGGTCGATTTACGCGTGAGTCTGGTTGCTCGCAGCCAATCATATCGCCGCACGTCACATACCACGTGACATTTTGCTAGCCTGATTGGTTACGCGACTCAAGTCGCGCGTAAATCGCCCCAGTTTAACTAGCTCTTGAGAAGTGAGGGAGTAAATAAAACTTTCTGGGTACATTCAGATCATTCGATGACTGGTTTATTTACAGAATGGTGATACGGTAGGATGGTTATTACAACAAAGGTACGGATCACAGGAAAGTAATTTACTGATTAGTTGAAGCTTAAAAATTTACTAATTTTCTAAAAAAGTTAATCGCCTCTAATGAAGATGCCATTTTCCAGCGTCTCCAAAAGCAGGTCGATAACTTTAAAATATAATAAAATTTAGAATGTCAACGATTTGTTTCTACACTTAAAACAATATTATTATTATAAAACGTTTTTTTAACAATAACGGTGATAATAACACATGATTAAATTCTATGCAGTCAAATCTTCAAGATAATAAAGTACATTTCAATATAGTGGATGTTTAAACTAGACTCGAATGTGAAAGGTTGAAGGCTACATATATCTGGACAAAATACAGTTTAAATTGAAGGAGTTTTTTTTTCACAAAATATTATGTTTTCATAAGTATCTGCATATACCTACGGGTAGTTTATTAAAACTTTATTGCTGATAAAATCTTTACTGCTGACAAAGTAGTTAGATCCAGATCTAAATACTTTCGTCACTAGTGACGAAACGTCCATCTTTTAAAAAACTTAAATGTTAATTAAAGATGAAAATAATCATAATTTATGAAAAGACGAACTAGACTTGCCTGCGTGAATACTTGAAGAGAGAAAAGAAAGAAGAAATAATACTTGAGAGTACGTGACTGGATGGATATTTTCGATATAATGTTTCAGACATATTCTCCTACTGGAACCAATCCTGAAATTGAGCACAAGCCAATAATATATCCGATATTGCTATAATACCATCAAACAGCGGCACGATTTTTTTGTTCACATTTTGTATATTAACTGAATTATCTCAAATGACGATTTAATCTAAACAATAGAATCTATAACACAAAGGAAACTAAATTAATATGCATTCACAAACAAAGGAGCTGCAAATATTCCAATTACCTAATAACTATTTCTGAATTTATATTTACTTTTCATCTACTTCCGATCATAAACTTGGCAGTGCTGTAACATCTGTATAAATCTAATATTTCATAACAAAATGACGGATTAAATTTTTATAATTATAATTTAATAAATTTTATACGTAATTTGACTAGGTTTTGTAAACTCAATAAACTAATTTCTTAACCATTTATCTAGCTTATGTTAGTAATTACATAATTCTTCTAGTAAATATTAGCTTATTTATATTATGTCTTATTAATCTAAAACAACCTCGATTTAGGTAATAATAATTAAACTAATTAGAAGCATATTTAAATTAAACTTATAGTCCAATCAATGGTATTTGAAGCTAGATCAAAACATATTAAGAGATACCCATAAGATTTGTATAAAATCATAAACTTTTGCCAATATAAGGTGCAAAGTTTAACTTATATGAAAATCAATGATTTCATGTTATTTTAAATTTGATTCTGATATGTTATTATCATAGTAATTTTATTCTAATCTTAGGATGGAAAGAAAATCGTAATCTACATTACAAAATCAAACTTTGCTATTTGGACAAGCTACTTATGATAGATCACAAAATCATAAACAAAAACAAATATAACATACAATGTTCAATATGAAAAAAACAAATATATACCACGCGTGAGTGTTTCGCTATGAATCGTATATCTTTTAATCATATAAATAATGCGGCTATTAATCGACATGGAAAAATCTAGTAGGGTTTAAGTAATTTCAAATTGCGCCAAAAATTCAAAGTATTAACATGTACTAAGATTAACATTTACGTTTTGAATAAATTTTAAATTTTCATAGGTCAATACATAATAAGAACACTTTTTATCTTACAAATATTTTAAAGAAACATCTTTCTAGCTAGACTGTCTAGTTATTTAAAGCAACATTTGAATTATTATAACCTACGTCTTAAACATAAGGGTCACTAATTGTATCGAAGATTGCTTTGCGGCGTTCAGATGTGTTCATCTTGTACATCTGCCGAGAGAAAAAGAACATTTATCATTAGTAAATTGTGTGATAAAAATATAAGTATTAGATCCTTATCATGTTCCTATATAAGTACAGTAGGTATATACTATTGCTAAAAGCGAAGGCAGTAGCTACAGTTTAAGCACAGAAACATCGATGCACAAGTTACTTCTAAATCAACCTGTGAGCACTTTGTTGATTAAACTAACGTAAATATCTACAAATATACAGTAAGTATCTTCGTTCTGTACTCTCGTGTGTGCATTGTTTGGCATTCATTAAATATTTAGGTTTGCGCATGGTTGGCGCAACACATGCAAACCTTTGTGTGCATACTTTCTGTGGGTGATTGGGGTATTTCCCAGCTCATTGTTTGGCACTCTGTGATGTAGCAAAGTTGGGCATTAAACAGTCGTAATAATAAACTTTTCTCATTTTAATTTTACTACTCATATTTCGCAAACTTCATCCCAAACAGAACTAAAGCAAGCCGTACAAAAATAAACATTAAACATTCATGCAAGGAAATCTCGTTACTCAGCAGATTTCATATTTATATACAATTTCACTTAACTAATTTCGCTCACGAGTTCCAAGCTGTTTATTCTCTGAAATTAAATTCTCAGTAGATAATTTAATTTAAAAAATACTTTCGCATTTATCACAGATAATCTGAAAAAGGGAAAATATTTAGACATACGTGTACTAAGCGTAAATTGTCTTCGTGTTGAATCATTCAATCTAAGCGTGAGTTTTAACTTAGTTTATTAATTGTTCAGCGCTAAGTTTAAAAACGTAAATGCAACTGTAGTAAGAGCCTAATTTAATATTTACTCTTATTTGAAAGGAATTGTAAAAGTTTAATATATGAATAGATTTTTATAGACTTTAATTATTCAATAAGACCGTGAAAGGAGTGAAAGAGTGGAACCTCAAATTAACGCACATAGAAAGAGGGCAGATTTTAGATAAATAATTTACTAAGGATTCCGAAAGCGATTCACATAATGGTAAAATATTAAACAACATGTAAAAAGGTTGTTATTAACATTTAAAGCCAATACACATTTCATATAAATACTTTTAAGGAAATAACTTTTAATTTCGCTAGATACCTACAACACAGCTGTAAGCAAACTGCTCAACAGCTAGAATAAAGCCAGTGTAAACGGAAAAAAATAAAAATACTGCTAACTGCATTGGATTTTAAAAATAAACCTAGTATTTGTGAATCGCTTTCTTAGGGTATCGTGCAGTGAACCATCTCTCTACGCCCTGTAAATCAGTAAATTGTTGGTACATTGTGGCGTGCGGTGTGGTTACATGCTGTGGGTGACACGGACACGGGTACTGGGTAACTACGGGGGGACAACATCTCCAAACTACTTACATAACAAGGCGCACGGAATCGGGGGACGCCGTATGAGGAAAACGCTGGAAAACGTTTAATCCCTATGCTGTTCGTGTATCGCAGGCTTTGAAAAAATGTTTTGATTTACTTATCGTTATGTTATCCTTTGGCCAGGCCAGTCTCACTCCGCACTTTAGGTACGAAACTATTAGTACATCGGCGGGCCCCGTCTACGGGGCTCGCTCCGTAGGTTAGTACGCGTCAGAAGAGATAAGATTTATGTATAGAAAGTGATGCAAGGTGTAGGTGAATATAAAATGTTAGGTACGAGCTGAATAACACTTTATTTGCGTTTCAGCTAAAGTAGCTATTTGTTTAATCGTTTTTGAGGAATGAAAATTCTATTCCTTTTTCTATTCTGTGCTTTGGGTATAGTATTATAGAAGTCAATATTAGCAATGTTTTTGAAGCTAAGAATCTAGTACTAAGATACTTCATTTTATAATATAGGTACACTGTAACATTATAGTCATAGTACTTCTAGCCAATATCTTAGTTTGTGTTTTTTCAGAAAATATGAAAGTAAACTGATAGTTTTTAGTGTTTCTTCAGCTTCGTTTGTTTTTAATTTATTTGAATGTTTTCATAATTGAATAAAGACAGTGTATTAAATATAATATACGAATCCAACAATACACAAACAGCGTTATCAAAGCTTTTCCAGGTGTTTCCATCACGTAAGGTCAAATACTAGCGGATAACCACGTCGTCCACAGATTGGCATCGCGGCAGACAGACAGAGTAGCAAATACCTACGAATTTGTTCATCCAAGAACCGGAGGCAATCTGGAATCTCACGTGTACAAAATGATCTTTTTCTCCCAAAAAACGTTGACCTCTCTGGTAGCTTAAAATTTAAACATACTATGTACCTACCGTGGTGCATCATAACGAGATTTGACTGCATGAATTTATAAACTACTTACAGCTTAAACAACGTAATATTATGCAGTAAATAAAACTTTTGGACAATGTTAGTTAACCCTACTTATATCTAAAACAATCAACGTTTACAGCAAGAAATAATTTTATCAACACTCGATCCTAAAACTATTTAATATTTAACTTTAATTCGTGCCAATAAATTTTAATGTGAAAATTTAAAGGTAAGTAAGTAGTTACTCAAGTGTAATTATTTTATGATCGTAATTATTATTCAAAATGCGTAAAAGATAAATCGTTGTAGCGATACTTATAAGTCTAGGCACTCGTCAGTAGAGTTCAAGTAAACAAGAGCTAATAACTTAAAAGTAGGATTCTACCGATAGCTTAGAAATTAAATTTAGAGATAATTTAGACGAGTATAATTTAATATACTAAAGTACCACTAAATCAGTCTAGTAGGAGTAGTAGTAGGTCGGTTATATTAAAATTTAGAGGTAAACGTGCAATAAATACATTGTGTGAGGTAGAGTTAGATAAGAGTTTATTCTCTATGGCAGCAGAATATAAAGTAACTAAATATAGGAGTGTAGACTGTATATTTGAAATAACAACACTGGTGAATCCTAACTACTGAAGGTACCTACTTTAAATCTAGAATACTCGTTATCAACATTTCAAATGTGTACCATTGTTACTTGTTATTCATTATCATAATTTTATAGTACATTTTGTACAATTTTATAGTTTTATAGTAGGTTTAATTTTGCAAACCGTATTCTTAAAGGTCTGTTGCCATGGAGATCTCAAACAAATCACGACACAAAAAACTTTGCAAAGACTAACGGCAACGTAATATTCGATCATGAATATTGCGACGTATCGGCGTAACAAAAATTGTTGGCCAATCATAACGTTATTTTGAATCTAGGCTTTCTCTTTGGCCAAAATTTATGTCTTCAATACGTATATTTTTCACTAGTCTTTGTAATCGAGACATCGAAATTTTGATTAAAGCAAGGATAGTTAAGGGTACATCCAGTTAATAAAATGATAGGTAAGTTAGCATTTAAAGTAGTAACACGAGTATTAGAATCATTTTTTAGATGATAATAAAACATACATTTTTGTTAACTATTAAAAGTAGATACACAAAAATTAAATGCCCTTTACAGTAGCGCTGATATTAATCAGGGCACGCTCAGGATCATTTCATAAATTGTTATTAATTTTGCTTGCAGGTGTTTCTTCCACGATGACGTTTATAAATTGACTGGGTTTTTATCATAATTAAGAGGGCTAATGTGGTGGCATTTAAGTGTGTTAATTGAATTGAGTTTTGCATGTAACGCATCTTTGTAAAACATACTATAACGAATCGCAAATATTAGTGCAAATAATTGATAATAATCAATAAGCCCTTCGGGCAGCGCTGCTGTAATTTAAAGACATCTTTGCTCAAGTTGAGCAGAATGGCTAAAATTGAATAGGAATCACGCCTGTTAGAATAATAGCGGAATAGTCCAATGATTAGGGTAGGCCACGGCCGAGTAATTAGGGTAAAGTGTGGTCCATAGGGCCGAGTAATCCGCCGCAATTATGCCATTTAAAGAGGATTGCCGGTGACCGTCTTCATCTGATTTTCGCATTGATCTATCCTTTATAAAATGAATCTGACGAGACTAACAAAAGTCACGGTATTAAAATAATTCGGAAGTGGTCTCATTGATTTTAAGTAAAATTTATACATTTAATCGAGCATGAACTATAACACTTATGCCTTATGCCTGTTTCATTATTTTGTAATTCTATGTATGGTGTGCAATAAAGTAATATCTCTCTCTCTCTCTCTCTCACTTAATTTATCAAGCTGAGAGTTTGTTTGACCATATAGATACTATTTGTATCTACATTAAAATAGCGTTTAAAAATAAATTGAAGAACGTGTGCTTGAATAAAATAAGATAAGTTATTAAATTTAAGAAATAGAAAACTGATAAAATAAAATTTTCATTCTGAGATGAAATTCAGAATTGGTCATAACTCTGAATATTTAATGAATTCATGAATAGTATTTATTACCACAAGCAATAATTCAAGGTAAACCGCCTCATAAATGCGAGACAAAGGTAAATTAGAAGACAGTTATTTCAATCAAGGTCGTCGGCTGGGCATGGGAGAAGCCCTTTTTAATTAGTTGGAGGGCTAGGCCGAAGTGTAGCCTCCCGGCCAAGGCCAATTATGAACAAACTTCGGAGGTAAAAGTCATAGGACATTTTATTTATGGCAAAAGTTAGATTCGACAACAGGATATAAGGAAAATTATTGCGAAATTAAACTACCACGCAATGATTTAATCAAAATCGTGCATCATTAAAATTTAAACGTCTGCGAGTATTATGTATCCGGAGTGTAAATTAGAATTTAACAAACCACGGAAATTGTAGGTACAAATCTACAAATGTAGGAAACATTTGTATATTTAAGTAATCTGCCCATTATAATGTAGTAGACTATTACTTGATATATATATATAGCTTAAATTGGACTACAGTTTCATGAATAACTTAAGCGTGCTTTCAGATAAGGAAGGGCCTTCCTAATTTGAAAGTAAGCTTAAGCTATTCACAAATTACTTCTCACCTTATGCTAAAAGGTTTGTAATTTTTCTATTAAGGTAAAAACTTTGCTTTCAAAAAAGTTTAACTAAATCGAACATTACCAATTTCGTACAGTCAGTAGGCATAATACGAAGTGGCGTTGGCAAAAATCACTCTGTATGCCCTCTCGTTATGTAAGTATTTTACGGGTGGGTTCAAGGGTCGCAAGGGGTTTTATAGACAGGGCTTAGGGTAACAATTTTTGAGGTAGCTTTCAGAATAGTTAAGGTCGCACACTGTGAATTTGGTGAAGGTGCCATCTAAGTAACGATGACAATAATCACTTCTACTCTTCTCGTTTGAGATTTAAATTTTAACGACAGTTTAGAGTTTCAAGTTTCAGAGTCAAGTCAAGGATAAAGGTCGGTTAAAGTTGGCAGAACTTTTTAAATAGAATGCCATGTAAGTATTACTGGCAAAAAAAATCACAATGGTTTAGGGTATTAGAGGTAACTTTCAATGAAGTTGAGGTTAGATACAGGTGCGAATTTACTACGACCAGTTGGTAGAAGTACAGCCTTCCACTTAAGAATCATTGGTAAGAATCACTCCTTTTTACATGTTTTCCTTTAAAGACTAATAGATTATGGTATTAGAGGTAGCTTTCAGAGAAGTCAAGGACAGAAGATACAGAGGCGCGAGACGACCACGCTCCTGTCAGTATAGTTGGCAAACACTGGCAACAATCATTTATTCTTTTAAAACGCTTTCCTTTAAAAATTCATATAGATTAGGGTATTAGAGGTAGCTTTCAGAAAAGTCGAGGTCCGATACAGAGGCGCGAGAGGACCGCGTGTAGTTCGTAGAGGTGCCATAGTCGGAGGTGGCAGTTGCAAGATCTGCTAGAACCACGCCTCTCTCCCTCTCGATGGCGGGCGTACCTTGCGTCACGCCGTCAGCCGCGGCCGCTTCTCGCTCTGCTAGCTTCTGCTTCAGCACCCGGATACGCTCCTCTTTCTGTGTACAAATTATTTATGACATAATTGAACAAATTAAGCAAGTTCTCAAAAACTTCAGAGTTTAATTATAATTAAAATTATTTGAAGTTTAATTGTAAGTCGATTTTATATTCGCGTTCTATAAATATCGCGTACCATTTCAGTGAACAGGTACTGGCTCTTTGTGAGAAGTGCGTTGCTCACCTTAATGAAGGCACTCTAAATGTAACAAACGACCCGACTGTTCTTTTACTGATGGTAAACGTTACGTGAGCATTTTATATTTTGCATTTTTTGTTCCAAGATTTATTAAGTATTTTTTGGTCACATTAGTACCGCCAGAATTAAAGCTTGGAATGTGGAAGCTGAAATTTAGATAGAAAACATTGCCCGTCGCTTAATAAAAGAACATAAATCAAATATAGATCTGGTACATTTTTATTACGTGAACGTCTAAATATTCTATATTGAAAGCAAATAAAACTGAGTATCGTTTTAGCATTATTTATTTTGTGTTCGCTCTTTGTCAGTTTTCTACGAATTCTGCTTATAAATTATGCATTCGTTGTTTGTTTATATGGAATTTATATTCTCTTTTATTTATTCCCTGTTGGTACGAAAAATAAGGGCATTAAAATTTACTAGTTATAATATTAACAATAATGTAAACTATTACAAATACGTACATAATCTGATCCATCTTACAATACATTTAATAATAAAAAAACAATTACAGCAACTATTTAGTAACGTTGGTTAAATTGTGGTTAAATGCTTATAATTCTTGGCCTAGCGATATACAAATAATATTTTACCTCATTGAGGGCAGCTACGATTTATTTTAAAGATAATGTTGTTGCAAATCGAGCTTCTTAAAAAATAAAAACATTTTATTGAATTTTTGCAAAATCTCTCTATTAGCTATGGTACGATAATTTGGACATTGTTCTTGGTGAGATGAAAGAGAGTCTTTGACCACCTTACTTTTTGTGACAAATGTCATTTTCAAGGCTCACTGTACGTTTCTTCAAAATATCAGTTATGGTTTCCTAAGAACTAAACCTTACAACTATAAAAGAAAAAGTAGTGGCCCTCAATTAAGTAAAATTTTGCCCTATCCTGTAAATAAAAAAAAACTTTTGTGTTTGTGCGTAAGTCCTAAAACATCTACGTATCAAATCATTAGCTCACTTAGATAACAGCAATAAAGAGTACCCGAATTGCCTACATTTTGTGGTATCTACTCAAATAAAATTTAACATGAATATGCGAAGGACAAAGTAACAGAACAATAAAGGTAGTGTTATGTTTTAAATCGAAACTTGAGTTTTGATAGCTATACTACATATACAAAATGCAGTCAGAAAGGTTAGACGCTCATTATGCTATTACTGTCTAGACCTGCGGCAGTCGAAATACACAGAATACCAACAGCCAATATGAAGATTTATATTAAAGTTTTGATGAGTACAATCAAATAATTCAAAGTTAGTAAAGGTTGTTTAAATCCAACAGTTTGCACTAACAAAATGGCAGAGTTTAACTAACTTACACTGAGTAACGCAGATGTGTGTAGCAGCGGTCACATTGTAATTTACTCAAATAGTTCCAGACAAAGCCTCTAATTAAACGTACTTTAGTATTTTATCTCAATGTATTCGCACACTCAGACTGTATAATAAGATAAAACTAAACGATGCGGCGCGACGCCCCGATGATATTAGAGCTCGAAGTTGTATGAAAATCGATGCTATTTTACCCCCACTTCTCTCCTAGATAAAGTAAGAGCTCTTTTGTATGTTCGATATTCTTAGGATTACCCTTAAGTAGCACCCGGTCTTATAAAACAAATTAGACAGAAAACAAATAGATCTGAGTGCGGAAGCACGAAAGGGCTTCGGAAGGCAAGTTATGATGTTGGTCCCGGCTTCTTTAGTTGCTAAACCATGTCGGAGGCGTTCCGGTGCCCTAAAAACTTCGACAGCAGATTAAGCCACTACTCATAAAAAGGAAGGTAGGAAGTTAAGTTATTAGTAAAATGTTGAAGAACCTTTTATCGTTGATATATCATTAGAAGCAAATTTTTATGGTTGATTTAACATAGCGAAGGCTGGTTTGTTTAATGGCACTATGTGTATTCGCTTCTTGGCCACCCTAGGTAACGTGCAAGTTACCATACAATTTCATTCACGTCTTTATCTCGAAACAATGAGGATTTTTTTTAATAGTAAGGTTTTACTATTATAAAAATCTCGTAGTTTCGAGATAAAGAAGAGCATGCACATATACATATTACCCGGATGACATAAATTGCGTTGTTTTACCCCTTGCTTGTGCAGCGAAATCAAGCAGTATGGATCCATTCAAATTAGAAGTGAGCAAATCGATCCCGATATAAATATGCTCAGTGAGCCGCATGATTTGCGGCAAGCCGCCAGCCGCGATTACTAATTAAACAAGTGCTCGAATAGCTGCAACGTTCTGTTCCCAGATGAATTCGACGACTTCATAAATGACTATTTGGCTTTCGATTGTTTCGATACTGTGAAAATGTGAATTTATTTATTAATAGCCTCTTGATGTAGGCTGAAAACACTTTGGAATGGAATAAAGATCTATATAAATTGGATTATACTGGGATACTAGGTTTTTACCCCAATATACCAGTATTATCCAAGGAGTATATAATCCTATATTATTAGGTGTATCCAATGAAAGTCAAAACCTATAAAGAAATTGTTTTATAAGTTCGGGAACTGTTTTTGAAGTTCAAACGCTACACCTTAATAAAGTAAATATTTTTATAGATCTTTTCCGATCCCAAGGGCAAAATATTCAGAGGTTTGAAAAACTTTCCATGTTATCCGGTGTCTTAGCCGAAAAGGGAACATATTATTTTCCGGAAACCCCACCTTTTATACTCAGCAGTTTTTGTACGTTCGGAAATAAAGACAATTGTTTAGGAAGAAGTACTACGATAAAGGAAGGAAGGAAAAACGGATAGAATTGCAATGTTGTAACGATGCTAATGTAACAGGCACTTTGTTTGGGCGTCTAAAAATTGTTTTCGGAGTGGCCAAAGTTTTCGGTAATGACAGCAATGATGGTTCTCTAAAACAATTTACTGAGAAGTGCCGTTTCAGTTAAACAAACCGCCGAAGAGCGTTTATCGGGCGAGGTGCTTCTGTAAATTGCTGTTCGATCAGCGTAGTCATTCAACTTGGTCGATGAATTTGATAAGGATAGAGAAAGAAGAGTGCCTAGCCAGGTAATTGGTTGCGGTCACGCGCTAAATGTAGCCGAGCGTGCTTCTGTTTGCCGGACTATATTCGCAGCTCTATTCATATCACAGCTAATATGATTAGTGTGGTTACTCACTAATCATGTTATACGCTCATACCGTCCATCCGTCATATCATTAGCCAATTATCTGGAGACCGGAGGAAGATAGTTTGTTCTAATTATATGGTTTTTCTGCGAATCTATCTTTATGATAACTGTGCCATTATTAGGTGTTCATTATTTGTAATTCTAATTTATAATACAGTATTTGTTTTATAATAAGTGATCAAATTATTAGTTTATTATTTCATTAGTAACTTTTTATATAGGTACATGTGCTTTTATAACTTTTTAATATGTCTATATTACTAAAGAGTAGGCTTATAATATGCTTATATTAAATTGCTCAATAATTTTACAGGTTCTGAAAACTTATTTGGTAAACGTATTTTAACACAGGTTCGTAAAACTTTCACATTACATGTACGTATATTAAAAAGTTCATCATCATCATCATCATCAGCCTATAGCAGTCGGCTGCTGGACATAGGCCTCCCCTAATGAGCGCCATTGCGCCCTATCCTGAGTTCGATTCATCAAGCTTCAAAAGCATTAAAAAGTTATTATTGAAATAAAAAAACTAGCTTTAGTTTGCATTGTTACCTGTGATATAAGCCTTTGCAGTTCTTCATTCTCCTTGACTAATTCTCTATATTTTTCTTCGTCGCCGTTGGCATTCCCTGAGCCGGAACCACGGCCGCTTTCGGCTCTCTCAGTTGGATGGCGGATCACTTCGATTACCTTTGTTGAGAGGATATGGATGATTAATTATGAGTTTTGCGAATCCAATAATGTACCTATTAGTTGATAGTTTGAAGATAAAGTGGGGTCACTGAGGCAAAAGCAAAGTTTTGTATGAAGGATGCTCTACAAAATTAGGTACATTGCCGATAACCTAAAGAATTATAATGACACGGATTGCACTACCAATACTATACAATCCACTTCAGTAATAACTGGTAAATGTCATACCACCACCACACCAGCCTATATCAGTCCACTGCTGGGCATAGGCCTCCCCTAATAAAGAGGGATATGCCCATAATCCCCACGCTGGGCATGCGGGTTGGGGATCGCAGGGCACAGCTTCTCGCACCACCGACGCTGCTGCCCGTCGGTGGCCAGGGGATTTAGCTGTGCCGATGTAGGCTGTGCTATGCCGCAATCAGCCGGCCGCTAGAGCCCCGTTCGTTGTTTAGCAGGGTGCACCACGTGCAGGTGGGGTTGGCTTGGGTTCCGAAGATAAGGGTTGGAACCCCTTACACCCCAATGTCATACAGCCGACGATAATTGTGCTAATATAATTATCATCTGTTTTAAGACATTAGCTTCATAGAATCGTTATTAAGACGTTTTGCTACTTATAGGTACAATATTTTACAGTTCCCACAGAAAAATAATCGAGAAAAAACTAAATATAAATTCCTAGAAATTCTTTAGAGTTATTTACATTACTAAATTCAACTGAATTTTGGAAACCAAGTGGGCAGTTCTTAGATCAAGATTGTTCAAGATCAGTAATTATTATTCCAGTAACCTAACGCCAAGAATTTTTATCAGTTGTTTTTATAAAGTTATTAACTTTTTTTTGTAATAGTTCAACCATGATCGTAGGTAACTGATTCCCTGTACCTTGTTTTTATCAATATATTTCCTTGCTCAGGGTCTCAGGGGTTTCATCCTCCATTTTCGGAACCCAAGTCAACCTCACCTGCCCGTGGGTCACCCTGCTGGCTAACAAACAGGGATCAAGCGGGCGGCTGATTGCTACATTGCGCAGCCTAACATCGTCCCAGCTACAACACTTGGTCGCCGATGATCCCCAACCAAACATGCCTACACTGGGGATTATGGGCGTATGGGGGATATGACCTTATATTCTTATTAGAATAGGCCTATGTCCAGCAGTGGACTGATATAGGCTGGTGTTGTCAACAACACCAACAGAACAACACCAGCCTATAGCATGTAGATTTAGAACAAAAAAGGCTTTATCTGAGAAATAAACTAAAAGCAAAAGCTACGACTCGTTGAAATAAATTATTCAAGCTTTAGATGTGGCTGAGCGCAGGTGGAGCTTTGAGCAACGATGCTGGATCTAAATGCCATATAATATTTTGTTTGACTTGATAAACTGTTATTGATAGAACCCGTTTTAGGATTAATAAGTAGATCTTCACAACAGAAATAGTTTAAACCGGAAGAATAAATTTATAATGATGACCATGCCATAAAAACAAAAATAGAGATCAAGACATTGAATATAATTTCTATTAATTTAATATGTTATCATGTTACAAGATTTTATAAATAGACAAATGTTTGATACAAGTTAAGTCAATATTTGTGTTGGTGTTTTTTAAATCATAGTTAGTAGGTATTTAAAAAAAAGTAGGTATAAATGTAGTATATCAGTCATGTGTTTTCCATTATAAAAGCTTTTCTTAGTTTAGAACAATGCTATTATGATGCAGTGTGATATACAGGGTGGCGCTGCAATGGCGACATTAAATGAACACAGGGGTAGCTACTTGTCAGTAACCATCAAGGGCTACTTACCATACGCACGCTTCTAAACAGAAGCGCGCGATGTTGGCAATGGTAAATAGCCCATAAACAGCATGATTCAATTTTTTTTTACCTTATTGTGATTTAGTTTGTTTGAAAAAATAAAATTTTGAATAATGGACTTTTGTTTTAGTATTCAATTTTTAATGATTAAACTGAGAAGTAAACATCCCGTGTGTTCATTTAATGTCGCCATTACAAACAACGCCACTCTGTATATCCTTAATTATTTATTGTAGTTTCTCTAAATAGTATTGTTTTATATAGGATTGTAAATGGGTATTTTTATCATACATATTTAATATTATGTCAGAAGTGATATGGATAGTAGTGGGTATGCAAAAAATATTAAAGGTATCTTAAAAAAAACGGACTAATTTTACACAGAACTTTATAAAGAGTTTGGAGAAATCTCGTTCATAACATCGATACTGTTACTAATGGTTCGTAACCAGCAAAATATGATAATACAGAAGCTGTGAGTGCCCGCGATAAGCAACGAAGCACAAAATGTATTTCTAAATGTCGTTATCTGACATGAAATTCAGACACACTCGCGGCAGGCTTGATAGAATTTATCGATTCAGACAAATTGTCTCATTCTTATTCATTTGTCTGTCAGATTGATATATTGTGACTCATCCCTCTCGTTGTCCACCCAGTCGTTGAAAATCTATAAATCTTATTGCTAAAAGAAGCAATTTCTCGTACACGATAAATTTAGGTTAGTTAGACCAGTTCCAACGAAGCTGAAGGCTAATTGGAAAGCATTCGAAATAGGCACTAGTTTCGGAGAAATTCTATTCCAACATTTCAAATTCAAGGAGGCATCCAAAATATATTTCGTAATATGGACTTGCTGATCCAATTTACAATTTTAGTTTAGCCTACCGAAAATTTTAGCAAAATCTTTATTAAATATTTACCGTATGTTTACTCAGAGTAGTTTTTCTAAGAAATAGGTTAAATGATGCTTTAACAGAATACCTACGTTTACATTATCTAACATAGAACATCTTTTATAATCTCTTATAGAATAAAAATCGTATTCTATACAGCCAAGGCACTTACCTTAGGGACGAAGATAAGTGCCATACTCAGAAAGCAACAGAACACTATCGCGAGTGATACGAAGGCAAACGCCGCGTCCTGCTGGCTTGCGATCACCAGCGTCACCGGCGCCGTGATCAAACACAGCACCACCACGTTGTAAATACTCATCCCAACGTATCGGGAATCATTGATAGACCTCACTTTGATCGATCTAGTTTCGTAGGCGAGAAACAACCCAAATACTAGCACTAATCCTTTGTAGCCGTACAGTACACCTGAAAGAAAAACAATACTTTTATCCCATTATCACATTGCAAAATTGCGTGTTAACAATCTGTTTGTACTTTATGATACATCAATATCTGGAGATGACACTCAAAGATTGTCACATATCAAACTAACAAGAATAAATGCTGAACACCAACGTGTCAATCCAGTAAGCCGATTGGAGATCTCAACAACTGAAAGCTTGGTAGATAACAAGATGTACACAAGGGTTTCCAATTTATAATAATTTCTCCTCAACCTTATTCTTCTTTGTATAATATGTATGTATTTACAAAAAAACTTATGTATGTAGTATATCAATCATGTGGTTCCCATAATACAAGCTCTGCTTAGTTTGGGGCTACATGATGCTGTGTGATAACGTCCAGCAGTATTATTATGACACTTTATTTAATTGTAAACTCGCCTAAAATACATTTTTTACTATAATTATACTTAATACTACTTATGTATTAAAATAAATATCAAAAACATTATAGTAAAAATCGACCGAGGGGCAGGGCTCAAACGGTCGGTGGCTAGGGCCACCGACCGTTTGAGCCAGCCGTTTGGGCCAGAGAGAGGAACCTCCGCACAATTATTATTATTATTATTATCTTACAAATGATGGGACATGTACAATGAACAATTATATGTATGTATTCCTACATTTTAGGGTCTATTTAATTTGTTTTAATGAGGAAAATGTGGATGGGCATTCGAAAAGCTTTCGCTATAGAGTGGATTAAAGGATTATTAAATTACATTATTATATCTTTGTAATTGGAACTTGGGTAATTGGAATTGAGTTTTTACCAATCAAATTAATTCATATCACTCAAATTAATTCATATCATGAAATTCAGAGGCCCTTGATAACTAGGTTAAGGACATTCATCATCAAGCGTCATCAAAACTTTCTGAATTTTTCTGATTAGATAGACTTTTTCATAATTATTCATACTTTCATGGTAGATGTTCAGAATATTAATGAAATGAATAAAAAAGAAGTTAAAAGCGCAAAAACATATTTACAAGGATTTGAATTGTGTTAATGAATTGCTTATGAAGCTGCGAGGGACAAATGAAGCTTTATTTTTGTTATTTCCATTTCACCTCTTTGAAGTCTGAATCTCATGAAAACAAAATAAACTTTTAAATTACATAACAAAGGAAACAGATGTTAATAACGACTTTTATAAAAAAAGTTGAAATTTTGTTGGCAAAGTTAAGCGCGCAAATGAGTCGCGGTGGAGTTGAGAAGATTTTAAATGGAATTTACTGTTTTGGATAGCTGAGATCGTTCCCGTGACAGAGATTTTTTACTTTGTAAATGAATTTTAGTGCTTGAAAATTAGGACATTTTGAAAATTACAAGCATTATTGCAAACTTTGTCTGTAAAGTAAGTTCGTAAAGGTTCTGGAGATAATTAAATTTACGTTAGCTATGTTTACCACAAAAATTGTTGTACAAAATTTGCGAATAGCGTGCTACGAGTTACTTACAGTGATCAGATATTCAAGGCCCGAGCTATTATCCATATTACAATGCCATGCTCTAATCAGTTAGCGAGTTGTATAATGTTATCATACACATTACGGGCTGAGTGAAATAATGTTTTCCTTGATCGTAGAAAGCAAAATAGTTCCATTTCAAAGTTAGTGATGTCATAAATAGTCATTAGCTCTCATCCTAAGGTAAGTGATCAAAACGAAATTTAATCTAAGTCGCGACTGTAAGAAAATATGAGTTACCGTAATTGAAGATGAAAACAATTCAAACTCTACGTTCAAACATAAAATATGTGGAGAAGATCCTTTTGTTAATAATTTTAAATTATGAATTCCCTTATGGGCAAGATTTCACATACTCGTACGTTCGTTCACCCGAGTTATTTATTAAGGACCTTTTGATCGTTCAGAGTTCGCCACCTGAAATCCCCGGTGGACTATACAATTGTTATTACTTTACTGGCAACTTTGGTTTGAGGTAAGCGCTAGTGTGTGTAGTTCTAATGTGGCTATGAACTGTCTAAGACACGGCTGTAGTTTTGAGTTTATATACTGTTGACCTCGAGTATATTTTAGTTGGGCTCTTTGTTTGCTCGCCTAGTTTTTGGTTAAGTAAGCAGAATAGGAATTATAATTTACAAACAATGTTGCTCGCAGACAAAGTAGCTATTATTCAATGATCATGAGTATTCATGCAAAAAGGGCAATCAGTAAATAACAGTACAGATGATATAAGTTTTCAAATTAATTACTCTTAGTCCCTCTTTCACCCTATTAAAGTATTGATTAGTTACTTGCTGACTAACATTAATTAGCAAGTTAAAGTTACAAGTATCTTAGATATACCTATTTCATCAACTAAATCGAAGCTCTGTGTCTACTAATAGGCTATGCAAATGAATTCGAAATTCATTCGTTCAATAATACGTTAAATGTCAATTTATATCAGTGTAGATGTCACTGCATATTATTTGTGGTGTATTCATAACAACGGTAGTGTCATTTTACTCGTCGAGTAAATACGCTAATGGCCAGATTATGCTCTAAGTAGTTTCAAGTAAAGTTTACCATATGAGTAATGCTACTCAAACGTTATGAACGACATTTCTTCTTTCAACGAGAAATTAAATATATGACTTTAGTTGTGATTAGCCTCCTCGGAACTTTACTTAAGAATGGTGAAAAAGGGCCTTAAATAAAAATATATATAATGTGGCATCCTGGATTAATACCTTATTAATTGAGAATCATACAAATAACTCAGTCGGTATAAGCTTTTCCCGTACTATAGCTTGAATGAGGCCACGTAGCTTACAGCAGAGTAAACTCATTAGGCTCAATTCGCTCTAATGGTGTAGCAGCTCAAACAGACATCATTGATGCTACTGCATTGCAGTTGCACTCTGTTACGTCTCCGAAATTCATGACCAGATTGATCAGTTTACGCTACATTTAAAATGTTAAATATGAGTTTGAGCGCGGCTACGATGATTATCTAATTTGCTACCGCACTTTTAGTTAAATCGAGAATGACAAAGTTTTTGTTGAAGGGATGTTTCTACTCAATAAATGAATTTGTGACATGTAATAATTTAGAATACTAATTATAGTTTATTTCAGTTTATATTTGTGGACAATTTAATTTATTTGTTTTTTAATTTATGTCATTTTTATTTAATTTTAATCTGTATGTTTTTATCTTTGTGAAAATTGTAATTTATTAAGCTATTGCATAGCTTCTATCAAGGGCTTTGAGCGCGGGGACCGAATCCATAAATTCCGTAACGAAAAAAAACCTCACGCTCCCCACTCCGACGGGCACGGAGGTGTGGCTTGAAGGCCGTGCATTGTCTAACGTCGTTTCTTTTCGGCAGTCTTCGACACGGTGTTTGTGTGCGTGCAACTAGACGTATTGTACGACTCTACGAAGCTCGCACGAATCGAGACGATCACCACGCTCAAAAAGTGTAACTTGAATTAATATCAAAGAAAAAGAAATACTGCATAAATAAAATAAATAAATAATTATAATTGCATAAGTTGATACAAAATGCTATGCAATAGCTTTACCGCGGCAGTCCCCGAGTGCCACACGTCTTTTTTTTATTTTAAATTTATGTTATTTTTATTTAGTTTTAATCTGTATGTTTTTGTTATAATTTAATGCTTTATTTCAAATACGATTGTTATTTGTTCTTGAATAAATAAACTGAAACTGAACTGAAACTGAGTTCATACATAAGTTATATACAGTTACTTATAATTGAATATCGTTATTTATTTAGATATTAATACTATTGAGATAATTCATTAATACAAATTCACATGTATTTTTGTGTGTCACATATACCTAGGACGCAATGACGCTCATTAGGAGAGGCATCTGTCCAGTCCAGCCGTGGACTGCTATAGGCTGATGATGATAATGACATACTTACATAAATGAATAAGAATACTATTTTTTTCCTTGTATGTTAGGTATATTCGTTTTTTAGAAATAAGTTCTAGGTATTCGTCGCCATTAAATTATAACAAGAGTTTGTTACACCCCAATGCACCCAATGCACATAAGACTTATCATATTTAAAATTACATACTTAGTGAGTGGCCAATGCAATTCATTCGGCAAAATGTAATGTAGGTAAATAAATATGCTTTCATATTATAGGTGACATGTATTTCAACAAGTAAGAGATATTGAAATGATGATTTCTTTTCTTTTTCATTTCTTTTCATCATTTAGAAATATATATTTTTAATTTCTTTAACATTTTTAATATAATGGCGCTAATAATAACTTCAGTGCGCAGGAGTTTTGACTTCAATGTAGCTGTGCTATCTGGGAGTTATCAATCCATGAGAGAAATCGCATACAAAATGACTCTATTGCGTCAAACCTAAACACAAACCCTTTGTGCACAGTACAATAAACCTTTATAACAAAGAGACTCACCAAGCCAGATAGTGTTGTGCTCGCTCTCACAGTGTTCAAGTTCGGGCCTTATATGAACGTCATCATCGTTTTGACTCGGTGCCTCAAGCGGGAACGTCTCTACTTTCCGCTGCAGAGGATCGCGGATTTGCCACGCGGAGAGTAGAGTTATATCCAAAACTAATAGCCCGCCGACCATTGTGAAGAGTTTCCATCCGTGTAGTCCTTTCTGGTTTAAAAATAGTATAATCAGTATCTGGGCATAGAACATAAGTGACGAAAGAAATTTTAATCCATGAAAATATTACAAACTTTCTGCTTTTTTTATATTTTTATATTTAATATGTGCCAGCTCTTGACCTCGAGGCTTGCATAGGCTAGGATGAGGTCGACGATGGGGCGAGCTTTCCCAGAAGATAATGATATTAAACAGTGAGCACAAGTACTATTTTAAGTTAGATCGGTATAAATACATGGAAAGTTTTGGATTAAATATGATTAGTGCCGGAATTTAATAAAATTCAACAACCTTTTGATATACAAAAGGTTGCTGGAAGATTTGCTTCAAAGGCATTATTTTTTATTAGCTGTGGTACATATTAGTTGAAGATACATTTTTATACTATAAATATTAATTTTAGAATCGAATCTGGGCTAACAAATATTTTTTAATAATTACGGTAGTAGAAAAAATTGTACCTATTTTGAGTCCAAAATAAGACAATTTACGACTATTCGATCGAATATAGTTAGAATAGACGTTCATGGTGAGACACAATTTACTTCAGCAGTAATATAATAAAGGCGCTTATAAGGAAATCTTTTAAAGGAAGTTGGAAGACAGTCGCTTGATAATATCTAGTTTTGAGTGTACGCCGCCATCTTAGTTGAATCCAACTTGACAATGATTAAGTATGGTCGGTTTTAATACCAACTGTCCTGGGCAAACAATATAAGGCCCAGGTCACACATATCGGGCAAGGACATGGCGCGGACATGGCGCGGACGTGGCACGGACGTGGCGAGGACATGGCACGGGCATGGCGCGGACATGGCTCGGACATGACGCAGAAATGACGTGACAGAGGCACAGGTGTAGTGCAGTCTGTTGTCCGTTATCGATGTGTCAGCATGTCATCCTCAGAAGACGAAGATGCTCTTGCTCTCGTGGATACAATTAATTAATATATAGATCAGGGCCCGTACAACCCCGATTTCGAGCTAGTTGCTTCGAAAGTGAAACCCCTTCATTGGGTTATACAGTTGACGGGATTACCCTTTCGTTTGGGTATTCTCCTTTCCCTTCTCCTTTATTCCTCCTTCATAACACAAGCGAAAGTGTAACCCGTTCCTTTTGGTTTTCAGTCGATAGGGTTACCCTCTTATGAGGTTAAACGAATGAATATAGTTACCTCTTGATAGGTTTTTTTGAATGTTACACAATGTTTATCATTACGCCTGACACTGGGTGGGGGAATTTAGATTTTGACTCTTGATTTATGTCATCAATCATTAGGTATTAGTTCGGATCGCTTTATTTGGTTGAAGGAAGAGCGTCACTGCATTAAAGAAAAGTTTTGAAAACATAAGGAAAGTGCTGTGTTTCAGTCAGTTTTCATTGGTCATCATCACAGAGTATGCGTTGTCATATACGAGACCCGCAGTCAACATATTAAAAAGAAAAAAAAATGGTGTTTCAGTTTTCATAAGTCATCAGTTATGTCATGACTGAGGCCCGCAGCCAACATGTTAAAAAGAAAAAAATGTGTTTCAGTCAGTTTTCATAGAGCATCATCGCAGAGTACTCTGCGTAGCGTTATTTTTTATTTTTATTTTATTTATTAGGCAAAGCCAACAGTACACATAATGAGCATTTTGTAAAGCGTTATGTCCGAGACCCGCAGTCAACGTGTTAAAAAGAAAAAATATGACCTTCAAAACTATTTTGAATAATAATTTTGGATTGTCACTGTCACTATCACACTCAACTCAACTCAAAGCTCCACTCGAAATTCATTCTACAAATTCATCTGTAAATGGTTATATCTCTGGAACTACTCATCCTAGACTAGCCATTAATTGCTCAAAAGATAGCTATCGACAAGATCTTTATTTTTAATGACATATGTCAAACTTGAATTTGCCATATCTCGAGAAGTACTCATCCTAGACTTGCCATTACTAGCTCAAATGATAGCTACTAATAGAATCTTAATTTTCGATGACAGCTGTCAAACTAAAAACTGTCATCGAAAATTAAGATCTTAACAATAGCTATCATGTGAGCTAGTAACGGCAAGTCTAGGATGAGTAGTTCTCGAGATATGGTCGATTTAAGTTTGACAGCTGTCATCGAAAATTGAATTCATGTCAATAGCAATCATTTGAGCTAGTAAAAGCAAGTCTAGGATGAGTAGTTCTCAAGATATGGTCAATTTAAGTTTGACAGCTGTCATCGAAAATTAAGGTCTTGTCAATAGCTATCATTTGAGCTAGTAAAGGCAAGTCTATGATAAGTAGTTCTCGAGATATGGTCGATTTAAATTTGACAGCTGTCATCGAAAATTAAGTTCATGTCAATAGCAATCATTTGAGCTAGTAAAGGCAAGTCTAAGATAAGTAGTTCTCGAGATATGGTCGATTTAAGTTTGACAGCTGTCATCGAAAATTAAGGTCTTGTCAATAGCTATCATTTGAGCTAGTAAAGGCAAGTCTAAGATGAGTAGTTCTTGAGATATGGTCGATTTAAGTTTGACAGCTGTCATCGAAAATTAAGTTCATGTCAATAGCAATCATTTGAGCTAGTAAAAGCAAGTCTAGGATGAGTAGTTCTCAAGATATGGTCAATTTAAGTTTGACAGCTGTCATCGAAAATTAAGTTCATGTCAATAGCTATCATTTGAGCTAGTAAAGGCAAGTCTAAAATGAGTAGTTCTCGAGATATGGTCGATTTAAGTTTGACAGCTGTCATTGAAAATTTATTCCAATTTTATTATAATATAATTATTATTGCGTAATAAAAACAATTAGTAGTCTGCATTTCCGCCCTTAATGCTTAGAACACAATTACCGCAATTAATTTTCATCTTTTGACCGAATGTTTTTTCTCCTTTATCTCCTATAACCCACGTATAACCCGTTTTACAATGATAAAAAGGGTAACCCTAAGGAATGGGTTTTGGAATAATACCAAAATCCAATACTATTGATAACCCTCATGATCAGGTAACCTAATCAAAAGGGTTTTGAATGGTTTATCCCATCAAATAATAGTGTAAACCCATACGGAGAGGGTTAACTAAGCTTTTGGAAAAACTCTGCCGAAAACCTCTTCATCGGGTTACCAAATCGGGCCCTGATACAGATGAAGAAAATACGCGCAAACGAATTTGCACAAGGATCAGCTAGTATTACCATGGGTATTACATAAAAAAATCTTGGTACCGGTTTAGTTTAATCTCTTTCCGATTTCCAGCCACAATTTATCTTGAACATTTCAGTTACAATAATCGGAACGACAATGATCATAAAGCGTTGCATTTACAATCAATTCACAAAATTCAATATTAAATTCGATATCGTCATTCGTCACGCATTTTTACATCACTAACAGACGTATGTCGCAAGCAAGTACATACTACGATCTGGCGGCCATCGGACGCCCATCTGGCGGCGATCGGGCGCGGGCGCCGAAATGGCGCGTCATACGTCCGAGCAACGACATACCGTGTGGCCTAAATTGTGCTTTATTTCCATGCATTTTGTATGAAATTTGAATGGAATAGGAAACCGCCTGTGCCATGTCCGCGCCACGTCCGTGCCCGATGAATGTGACTAGCGTCGGGCGCAGACAAGGCACTGGCGGTTTCTTATTCCATTCAAATTTCATACAAAATGCATGGAAATAAAGCACAATTTAGGACACACGGTATGTCGTTGATCGGACGTGCTTATGACGCGAAGTCGTCCGAGCTAAATTGTGCTTTATTTCCATGAATTTTGTATTAAATTTGAATGGAATAGGAAAGCGCCCGTGCCATGCCCGAGCCAGGTCAGACAAGTGGGGCCTATACCTAACCCGTTTCTGGTTGAAGCGATAAAATATAACATTTTGTGCATGTGTAACCCAGATCCAGAAAGCGGAATATAAAACGTAGGTACCAAAGCGTGAAAACACCATATTTCCAATGTATTGAATATCGGAGCTTGAAACGACCGAAGCACTTAAATATTTATGCCCCATTTTATTTCAACTTGCGTCAGACAAGCATTGATTTTGGAAGGTGCTTTCACAGATTGTTTACTTTATTAAGGGACCAGTGGAAATTAGAGTCTAATATTGAGAAGGACGTTAGTTTGTAACTAGCTTCAAAGTTTAGCAAAGATAGATACCGACGATCTCAAACGTTTACAGTAAAATTTACAAGTTTTCAAAGCTATGAAATTTCCTACAGAGTATAATAGTCTTTATAATTCGCTTTAGAAAAGTAAATTTGTTGTATTATTTATGTATATTTAAAAATCCCTCGGCTCATAAAGCAAACATTTAAAAAGTAAAAAATAATACCATCGTTGAGCCATCAAATGCGATTGAGTAATTTGCGTCGGGGTACGGCTTTGTAAGTCAGACCCTTTATTTGATTGACTATTTATTAATTTACTAGCATTTCCGACCTAAGTCTGGGAGCGCTATGAGTTTGTAATCTCCTTGTTTTAACTATATAGTTATTACTTTAAACTCAGCAGGTTAGGTTCATCCGTTCGAGAGCTACGATGACACACACACACACATCAAACTTATAACACCCCGTCATTTTTGCGTCGGGGGTTAAAAATATAATTTAATTTGTTCATTTTTATAACGATAATTGTCACGATCTGTAAGGAAATTCATGTAAAGATTATGTTTGAATTATAACAGCTTCACTTACCCCTTTCGACGTAGCTTTTGGCTCAGCTTTAGGCTTCGTGGTATGTCGATGAACGCGCCATACTTTTGTGAACATTGCTCCATAAGCCATGGAGAAGCCCATGGCTAGAAGCCATGCGCGCGCGGCACAGAGTCCGGGAAAGGCAGACGCCTGGACCCAGCGACCGTCTACGCCCAAAGTCACTGCGGCAGCTAAGCAGACGCAACAACCGCATAGCATCACGGTATTGCAAGCGGGATGTGACCAGAGAATCACCCTGTAGTAAGAAAGATACGTCGAAAATTGTAATCTCAGAATCAGCAAATATGGCGCAAATAGGAAGAAGATAAATAGAATCCTAAAAATACATTTCCAATGGGAATTTCAAATGTGAAGTAATGGCCAAGCCTTTCTCTGCTACCGCACAGAGATCTGAGATCTCGTGGACTGTCGAGTCGGCCATTCTCAATTAAACTTTCTTAAAAAATCATCTTGAAACCATGAATACCATTATGATTTTTGTACTTGGTTATTAAAGCAGCATGCGTTTTATCTAAAATTCATATAGCATCTATCCTAGATATGCTACATATGCTACAAAATAGCCTAGTAGGTACTTAGTTCTGTATGACTCTTGATCAAGATGCCTAGCTGCCTTATTTACTTCGAAATGACGTTTGTGGCGAATGACGTTTCAAAGAAACTGTGTGTAAATATTTTTTTAAAATTTTCACTTTATCCGAAAATGCAATTGTGTTTTGTGTAAAATAAACCTAAAGTTTGCTAAGAACAAAACTTTCTGACTACAAAAGAAAAGATGGCTGCCCTCAATGAGGTAAAATTTTACCTTTCTATCGCCCCGAATGAGAACTCTAGTTAGATTTTATTTGATAAATAATGTGAATCTAAGTGTGAGTTGTTGAGATGATTCGTGAATATTTCTCTAGCTAAGGAAAAACAATTTCCTTAAGTCACTTCCAGAAACTCCCTGAGGATATCTAAATATTTAGAAGATAACGTTGATTTGCTGCGGTTATGTAAGATAACAATTATTTATTTATTTTATCCATACTAGGGAAAAGCTGTGGTTTAGTACGAAGATTTTCTAATATTACGTAGATGCTGAGAATCCACGAGATAAGTTTGAGGTTAATAGCTAGTTGAACTATAAACTTAAAAGAAATATTACTATAGCACCAAATGCCAGAGTTTAACGACTGCCTGTGTTCGCTCGCAATAAAAACGGAAACAAAGTTTTCACTCAACAAAGTTACATTCAACCTTTCCGTATCGAGCGAATATAATATCACTAACCTATTGTTGTTTTCAAGGACCGTTTTACATTTAGCGGTAGTACAAATACGAAAAGGCTGAAAAGAACTTTAACTACTTATCGAGATAAAGGATACAAAGGTTCTACTTTCGGTTTGGTGAACCCACGTCAGTTTGATTCCGATTCCGAACGCAAAATTAGTTCACTTCGTACACAAAAGTTTTTACAAAACAGCCGGGAGGATACGATGCGGTTCTAAAAAATCTTCTATATACTTTTGCCTCCGTAAGCAATCCTAAAAAAGGCTATTCAGTGATCTGATTCCACAATGCCGTGAAAGTCAAATGTTAAAATACTTATTCTTTCTGCGCTGTTCGCGTTCGGAGTTTCACAGTTTTATTTTGGGCATCTGTTTTATTTATGTGGATTTAAAATTTTCAGTGTAATCGATCGAAACGCCGCAATTCTTGCTGGACGGATTGTTTTACAGCCCTTGTCGAAATAGGGATGCGCCGAAACTACTCTTATCTCCAAAGGACGTATTTGACATTGATAAGGGCCGCATAAAAATAACGGATTCTCGTGACTTTTTTACTCGATTGCGTACGCAAAAGGGTTTCCATTGTCAATGTAGAGAAAGACCTATGTCACTATTATTATTCCTTTCACGTTTGTTTTTACTTGTTGGTATGTGAAGTCTCGTTCGTATTTGTCTCGAATGGTTTAACAGTTGAATGGTTTCGTCAAAAGGGTTACGGTACCCAAATACAAATGAACTTGTGGCTCTGAATTGTCTGTTACATTTTCTTGAAAAATAGATAGGGTTCTGGGTAAACCACAAATAAATCTTACACAAAAGTAAAAGGGATTTGGTACGTTACCTTCTGCGCCTGTGTACAATATTGAATATGATCAGTCCTATTGCGGCCAGGATGCCAGCTATACAAAGTGCTGTCATGCAAGCGAACAAGGGTAGAGAAACTGTCCGCAATTCTTTGACTATCACTGTTCGATCGGGAGGTACTTTTCCACCTGTGAACACAATCATATTTCAGTAAATAAAAATTAATAATGTCGTTTTATACGACAATACAAATAATTAACTCATTCCTCTTTCAACAACAACCATGAGCTAATTTTAGGAAGACCATTAAGTTAATTATTTTCCTTTGGTTCTATATTCACTTTGTTTTTATCTCAGATAATATTATAAAAAAATAAGCTTTGTTTCAATGTATTCTGAAAATTCTTAGAAAACAGATTGACAAGGATAGAGGTAGGTAGTTCAAAGTAAGAGTCTTCTGTGTTCTTAAGCTACCTAGTTTACCGTAAAATCAAGATTTTAAGTAAAAACGGGCATATTTTTTTATCGACAAAAGGTGCCTTTGCATAAGCTAAAAAGATGGTGCAAAACCTTTTTCAGTCATTTGTGTCAGGGTCGTGCTTGCGAGGATCGTAAAATAGTCATAAAATACTTGAAAACAGGGTAGCCAAGTATAGTGCGCAACAGTGAATTTATATCCCTGGTTCATTTTCAAAACAAATCGAAGATACCTTTATGATTAATGGGAGGTCTGTATAATAAACGAATCAGATAAATCCGTACCGTTCAAACATAAAATATTGCTTGAGAGATAAAAGTTTTCGCTTTGAACAATTTGACATTGTTATGCAAAGCAAAATGATAAGAAAACTTTATATTAGCAGTACCTATTTGGAATATGTTACAAGTATGTTTAATCAATGTTATCAAACCACATTGGATATCGAAGGTCTTTTGACTTCAGTACCTTTACATTCTAGGTAAGTTCAAAATTATTGTCTTTTAAAACGATTTTTTATGATAGCAGAAGATGGGCCCACCCAATGTTAAGTAGTAACCATTACATATAACAAAGTATTGCTTCGTAGGTCGCGAATCTTTGGAACGGGCCCTACGGTGCCTCGCCCTGCGTCCATCAATTTGAGTCATGAAGGTGTTAAGCCTTATGTCCCTGTAATTTCACAGGCTACCCACACAAACAGCAATACTGGTGGTAGTACTTCCTCGAATAAGCCCTTAACAAAGAACTCCACTATTTCTAATACCCAAGACAAATGATTATAAGTATTTATGAACAAAGAATTTCGAGTATGAAAATACTATTATCATTTTAATCTCATAATCAACATTTTGTTATTTTTAACAGGTTAGGTACGCTACAAGGAATAAGCGTGCTTATGAAGTATACATACTGAATCTGAAAACGAAACTCTCTCGCCTTATTACCCTCGGGCTACTTTTATAAAATTGTTTGGCCAGTGCTTTGCAATAAGGCACCAAAGTAGATTTTTCAAAAAAAATCTTGGCTTTAAAACGGTTTTCGATATATTTCATAACTTGGTCTAAGAATTTGGGTTTTGATAGTTGATAATAGACTCAGGTCTCGCATAAAAACCTTATTACCCTATTTTTGTATGAAAGAAGACACTTACCAACCCATCGCTCCCGGTCGAGCCATGTCAGGTTGTCTGCTTGTGTGTCGTAGTAGCCAAGTTTCACGTAATGGTTGTCTGTCAACTGTTCAATCTGAGTGAGCGCTATCCGATCACCCTGCGAGGAGAATGCTACTAGACCCTGCGAAAAGATTGTAGTTGTGAGTAGAATAATCAATACTAGGCGACCCAGTTGCAATTTCGTCACTCAATATAATTATAAATATAGTCTATAGTGTTTATAGTCTAGTAGTATTTCGTCCACAGTCGAGCCATGTCAGGTTGTCTGCTTGTGTGTCGTAGTTGCCAAATTTTACGTAATGGTTTTCTGTCAACTATCAATCTGAGTGAGCGCTCTCCGATCCTATAGCACTCAGGGATAGTGTAGGATTCTGTTAGTGAAAGATTTTTTAAATCGGTTCAGTATTTTTTTCTCTTTATAATAATAGTTTAGTATAGATTGCGTACATATACCTAGAACTTTTAAGAATAGTTAAAACATCTTATATTATATTCTTTGCAATAATAATAATATAATACCATTTTGAATGGTCGATAAAGCAAGTGTTGTTGTTTTTTTTACAGATGAATTTACATAGTTTCTAACATTAGTAACATTATGACAAATTACATTATTAATCTATGGTTGCTAAGATTTTTTCTTGAATTTCTAAATGGATTCAAAAAATCCAAAATTTTATTATTTTAGAGTGAGTTGTCAGGTGTGAAAAAATACAATAATAAAGATGATGAATCTAATTTAAAATCTCAACCACCGTGGTAATTATATTTTAGAACCCATTAAAATAATGAGATCATTTTATTTTTATTTTAACATGGTAGATTTGGACATGATTTCATTATGTCATATCGTATGATTTGATTTGAACCATAAACTAAAATACCCTTATAAAAATTAAAACCTGGCCATTGTATCCAGAATGATAGCAAGGTTGATCCGTTGGCCAAAATAGAAACCATCATTCCGGTCACGCGTGGACTCAAACAGGCGCTCTGCCAAGTTTTTGAATATTTTGTGAGCCCCCTAGATTTTCTAGCCACAAGCTCTCGTCTAAGTGAGAGTATTTTTTCTGTTTGAGGGACTGAAGTTGTTTTGTTGACTGAAAGATGAGGCCCTGATAGATGAGACGGCGCTACGGTGTCTAAGCAAGTGGCACCCCAAGCCATAGGACGTCCCATCTTCCAAAGTCCTACCGTCAGGTATTTTACCACTGTGACATTTAGATTTTCATCGAACACTTCCGTGCTCCGGTAGGCACGTTAAGATATTGGCCCCGGCTTTTTCATTCGTAAAGTCATATTGGAGGCCTTCAGGTAGCCTAAAAAGTCCGACACCATAGTTGGCCACTAACTCTTACGAAGAAGAATTACTTCAAACTCATGAATCTTCAATCATGACAAATGTTAGGTTAGTATCTCAGTAGTTGTAGAATCTTTATAGGCTACCAAATTACTAATGATATAAACCGCAAATCTTAAGTGATGTAAGCCAATACGGATTAATATAATTTGGTACGTTAATTCAGATGGGTATTAGACATAATACACCATCTAATTGATCGAGGTAACGGAGCCGTAAAGACACTAATTTCCACTAATTAAATAGCATACATTATTAATTATATAGCTAACGCTCGCCCATGTAGTGGTTTGCAACTATCTAAGTTTCAAGGAGCTAGTGGCCAACTTTGGTTCTTAGGCTGCCGAAGGCCTCCGACATGGTTTAAAGACTGTAAAAGACTGTAACTGACTGAACTGACTGAAAAAGTCGGCACCAACTTCTCTATAGCACAGAAGTGCTCAGTTAAAAATGCCACTAAACGATCACCCATCCAAGTAGTGACTGGGCGGAGTGTTGCTTAACCAAGGTGATCTAAGAACGCCGAAGTAAGCCACATCGCAATCGCTTCGCTTAACTATTTATGTTCATAATGACAAAATGCTTTTAGGATATGGATCTTCAATTTATCAAATATGCAGATGTTTCACACCGAGTATCACAGCTGCTGTGACTTGCTAATGTAATAATAAACAATGACGTTAAACCGCACCTCATGGTTACGTTAAAGTCCCACTTCCAATTCCATGTTCTGTAGATATTTGTCTCGGGTCTGGGTGTTTTCTATGTATAGTATGTATGTATTTACAAAAAAAATTATATGTGTAATATATTAATCATGTGGTTCCCATAATATAAGCTCTGCTTAGTTTGGGGCTACATGATTCTGTGTGATTACGTCCCGCATTATTTATTTATTATTATTATTTATTATTAATTTCATTTTTTTTTTATTTTTTTGGACAAACTAATACACGGTCACCTGATCCCAAACTAGGCAGAGCCTTGTACTATGGGTACCAGAGACTGATAAACAAACATGTTCATCACACAAATGTTTGTTCTCGGCCGGAATTAAACCCGCGACCTGCAGCTCAGAAGGCAGAGATACTACCAAATGAGCTATGAGCCCAGTCATTACGGTTAGAATGCCATTGAAAACTATACATCCAGTATTAAATAGCAATTTACCAATTTATTAGTATCGTGCCACGCCGCGATACACCGGCGCGCCGTTCCACGTTGATGACATCACGTGGTGATGGGGACAAGCCCTAAGGCATACCTACATTCATATCATATCACTATATTCAATTGTAAACTCGTCAACAACACATTTTTACTATAATAAAACCTAATTGTATCTACTATATACAAAAATGATACCAGAAACTTTATAGTACAATAAAATCTCCAAAACCGAAGACTACCGACCGCGGGGCGCAGGGCTCAAACAACCGGTGGCTAGGTCTGCAGAGAACGGAACTGCCTTCCAAGTCTAGGAGAGCCACCTTCTGTATGAGACCCTATTCATTTTTTTATGTACCAATAATAATCGTTGTAGTAAGAAACTTAAAATCATATATCCTTAAACCTTAAACCTTCTAAAAATAGACATTAAGAATACTGTATTTACTTTGATTGATCGAAACTAACTATCATAACTTATATGTTGGTGACGTGATCGAACAATGGCCGTTGCCGTTCAATATGCAGTTAATATAGGTACTGAAATAGACATATTTTTAAGGTTCTGCGGGTGGCGCTGCAACTGGCACGAGAAGGGGTAATGCTTTTCTTTAGACAGGCAACCTCCTTGTCTTTCGTATCTTTCTTTGTCTGGGTGTTTTCTATGTATGATATGTATGTATTTACAAAAAAAAATTATATGTGTAGTATAACAATCATGTAGTTCCCATAATACAAGCTCTGCTTAGTTTGGGGCTACATGATGCTGTGTGATAACGTCCCGCATTATTTATTTCATAGGTATAAAAACTGCGTGTTGTATTGTTTTGTGTTTATCATATTTTCTTATATGAAGGGCAAAGGTAAAAAAATATGAATAAAACGGTATTGAGAACATAGTATTACAAAGGCGATTTTTGTATAGAAATGGAACAGTGGCCCTAGCGGGAAGTTTGTAATATATGTTGTTTAGGCAACACTGCCCTGTCACTACATGGATGGGTGTCCGTTTTAGTGGCTTTTAGATCTGAGCACTTACGTGCTTTGGTAGGCATGTTAAGATGTTAGTCTTCAGTCTGGTTTCTGGCTTTTTTTATCGTTAAGCCATGGCGGAGGCCTTCGGGCCGCCGACTAGCTCATACGAAGAAGAAGAAGAATAATTGTACTTTGTAATGTTGCTGTTGAGTATTTAGAATTGCTCTCTATATTTTTTAAACTGGTCACGTCGCCATCCTGTATTATGTTAATGTTATGTTAAACAAGCTTTTTGTATTCCGGATAAAATATCAACACTTCAATATGTGCGCTGTTAATTTGAGCGGCAATTATCATGTTATTGCAAAACCTGCATTCAATTACGCTCGTATGTCCGATCTATAACGAGCCTGGATTTTGTTCTTGATGGCATTATAATGTTGATTTTTATCTTAATTATACATAAAACAATATTAAATTACTCAGGTAACACGACAGGTTACGCGTCAATCTACATATATAATATGACGGCCTCTGTGGCGCAGTGGGCGAAGGTCCGCCTGAGACGCAGAAGGTCGCGGGTTCGATTCCCGCTGCGGGACAAATTTTTGCATGTTCTGTAGATATTTGTCTCGGGTCTGGGTGTTCTCTATGTATGATATGTATGTATTTATAAAAAAAATGTTAATTGTGTAGTATATCAATCATGTGGTTTCCATAATACAAGCTCTGCTTAGTTTGGGGTGCATGATGCTGTGTGATTATGTCCCGCGTTATTTATTTATTTTTTTAATAAAAAAATGTAAAAATAATAAATATTAATACGATTATCATTGATTATCATCCCCCAAACTAGGGAGAGCTATTGCTTTATTGGACCCACATAACTGATCTACTACTTTTTTTTGTAAATACGTACCAGACCCGTGTCAAATATTTATTAATCTTACAAACAATATTGTCTTGCAGCGAGAATCAAATCTGCAACCTTGTCACAGGCGAGCCCATCCACTGCGCTAAAGGGTCATGGAATATAACATGTTCTACGAAAATTGTAGCGCTACGCTGCTACGTCGTAGAGTCACCCGCTCTGCTAATTTTTAATTACGGAGTTTAACTTTCACTGTACGCTTCACTTTTCAATAACATTATAACAATTAGATTCAAGCTCTCTACCCAGTCTCTGTCTTTCCTGAAAATTATAATCCGGGATTCTTTAAGTCTAGAGTGAATATGTGTTTTCTGGATCTTCGTGCTCTATATATCTATCTTAGACATTACTTAACATCAGGTGAGTTCGTGGTCAAACGAAGGTAAATCCAATGGTAAAAAAACACATATTGTTTTATAATATCAACTGATAACATCGACAAGATTGCATGAAATTCATGGATGGAAAGGGCTTGAGAAGTTTCTTCGTTGAAATCCTCGGGGAGACCTATGTTCATTAATAGAGTTTCTAGGCTTCCTTCTTCTAGCTTGGCAATATCAAAAACTCCGATACTAAAGTTTTTAGGATTCCAACGTGGCCAGTTTTCAGCTGAAAATTTATTTAAAGCACGGAAGCGCTCAGATCTAAATGTTCGGTCACCCATCCAAGTAGTGACTTGGCAGAGTATTGCTTAACCAAGATAATCTGCTAAGAACTCCATTGTTCAGTAGAAGACTTATATAGACTGTGGATGATGAGGTAAATATCATCATCATCATCAACATCATCATCAACATCATCATTATCAGCCTATAGCAGTCCACTGCTGAACGTAGGCCTCCCCTAATGATCGTCATTACGCCCTGTTCTGAGCTCGACGCATCCAGCTTCTACCAGCAGCCTTACGCAAATCGTCACTCCACCTTATGTACTGTATGTAGAATATTTATTCTAAGAAATAGATATATAAGGTACTTATACCAACATATACAATTGAATAAAACGTGTTTGATGATGATGATGCCCTCCGGCCAGGTGGAGTGGATTGTGTATTTACACAATTCTTTTTATAAAAGTACCGTCCCCTAGAGCTTGTGTAACTGCATTCGTATACAGAAAGATTGCAATACCTCAGGGCAATTTATATCTACAATTTCCGCCTCGACATTGTTTTTTTATGCCTTTTGCTGTACAACTGAGGCATTAAAATACTTCAGCTTTTCTTTTTAGACAAGAATATTTGTTTAGCTCTGAACTTTTACAAATATACGATTAAATATGACTACTATGCGCAAACAAAATATTCTGCACTTTTCCCATGTCAAATATGATTACCGGCAAAATGCATTCATGATCAGAGCAAACACGATGTTCAATACTTTAGCTACAGCGGATGCTAATAATTATAGATCTTTTTAATACTAAAAAAAACAAGCTCCATTTATCTAGAAAATTATTTTGACCTTTTTCTTGTTTTAAATTGTTATTTTTTTCTATAATGTCATCTACTTACTGTTTGTCTTTGAGACCTACCTAATATTTTTTCTTCTTGTGGATAATTTTAATTGGCCTTCAGCATGCATCTACCTAGTAACAACAATAACAACAACAACAACAACAACAACAACAACAACACTACCAGCCTATATCAGTCCACTGCTGGACATAAACCTCCCCTAATAAAGGGGGATATGCCCATAATCCCCACGCTGGGCATGCGGGTTGGGGATCGCAGGGCACAGCTTCTCGCACCGCCGACGCTGCTGCCCGTCGGCGGCCAGGGAATTTAGCTGTGCCGATGTAGGTTGTGCTATGCCGCAATCAGCCGGCCGCCAGAGCCCCGTTAGATTGTTTAGCAGGGTGCACCACGTGCAGGTGAGGTTGGCTTGGGTTCCGAAGATAGGGGTAGGAACCCCGTATACCCCTAGTATGAATTTCATTTTTATAATATTTATAATAAAATGACATTTTATAATGGTAAGTTTGTCCCTGTCATATAAAAGTAAATCAAAAGAGGTGACATGATATTTCAACGCTATTTTAGCTATCTGAGGTTTATAGATCTATTATGAATTGGATGGTTAGTGTTATCAGCTGCAAGTTTGCCTAAATTCTACAGTGAAATAAATAATAAGTTATTTCGAGGGAGTCTATTAATAATCACAATCATCATCATCATCTTCCTGTCCTTTTCCTGCGTTATGTGTGGTCGGCATAACATGTATTCTCCCGCACGAGCGCTATTTTCGCGAAACCTCGCGCGAGTCGCGTAAGCACCGCTTGCTCTTCAGAAAACTTTTGAATTTACAGTTTATATCATTTACATAAAGTACATATTCGCGATCAGCACGCGTGCCGTATGAATGAGCCTTTACTCGTCATCCGAAAACTTACTTCCTCATTCTTCCTTCATCCATCTTTTCTCTAAACTTCCTCTTCCAGCATAACCTTCTCTAAAACTCGTCTCATTACATGAATGATTGAATAAAGATATTTAATTATCATTCTGAGGGATAGGACGGGAGATCATCCGAGTTAAGCAGCACTCCGCCCGGTCACTCCTTGAATGGGTGACCGTTTGTTGGCATTTAGATCAGAGCGCTTCCATGCTTCGGAAGACACGTTAAGATGTTGGTAGCGGCTTTTTCAGTCGGGTGGCCTAAAAATTACGAAAAATTAAAGGAATTCTCATCTACTTTCATTCCTTCGAGAGAGTCTATAAATACCAGTTTCAATTGATGTATACTGACAATTAACTACTTCTGCTGGAATAAAGGCATAAGAACTCATTACAACGTACATTAGGCTGTACTTAACATTACTTAAGTACAGTATGGTTCCGTTTTCATTCTTTGGGTTCGGAACCATGAAAACAGGTGTTAGTACTCAGTTCAATAATTGAAAACGAAACGAGATTTTTGAATTTTCAAATACACGTAAAAGCTCACTTTCACTTTTGAACGCTTTTGTTAACGAGTATTTCAAAGCAAATAAAAGTGTTATTCGAATATACATCGGGTATATTTTATTTACCTATGATTGCGTAAAGTATTAAATCACACTGTTGAATCGGTATTTCCATTTAAGCTTTCGAATATAATGCCACAGTGTAAACTGGTAATATTATTTATTAAAGATGTAGCATAAAATCATGGCAAGCGTAAGAAGATCAAGTTCGAGAAAAGTGAATATCTACGGTAAATGGAATTGACGACCTCTGTGGCGCAGTGGGCGAACGCTCACCTGAGACGCAGAAGGTTGCGGGTTCAATTTTCACCACGTGACAAATATTTGTATGTAAGTATTTACAATTAAAATAATTGAACAAACCCACGACGTTTGAAAATGGATAAAATAATTGAAAACCCCCGACTTAAAAAATAATTGTACCCGTAGACTTAATAAAAACACTTAATCTAAGAATATGCAACAATCAAACCCGAACCCACAAATGAAAACTACATCAAAATCGGACTAGAAGTTTTGGAGAATAATGGCAACATGGATGTGCACAAACAAACAAACAAACAACCTCTCACTCCAAACGCATATACCGTCTCCGTTCCGTCGTGGTAAAAAAAAGGATGTAAGGCTATTATTATTTTTAGGCTAGATCTGGCATTAGAAATTAATTAATTAACTTGAGATCGACCAAGAAGTGCGAAAATTGCAGTATTTTCATAATTCAATGTGCCTAAAATATCATGTTAGAGTTAAACAAAGTGTCAAAAGTAAACTATAAAGCTCTTCGACATAACTATCTTGAGAATGGTCCATATCTCAGCGTATATCGTCTGAAAATCCTTAGGTGCGAGTTACGACCTTATCATAATAATATATCTTACAGTAGTATGGTTATAACGTACAGTTATGTAGAGTATATACTCACCGAGACGCCTAGAAATGACGTAGAGTTTATAGCTTCGTAGATGTCATCGGCTATCTTCTTGTTCGTGTATGTGAAATTCTTTAAACTCAGTCCACTTTTCTGCAGTTTCATCATAGTTTTGTTGAACGCTAAAATGTTAACGGAAATTATTATACAGGAAATAAAAAACATTTGGAGATAAAATTCATAAAAATAATTGCATGGGATTATCAAACTCCTACTATATATATAGATGCAAAACTGTAAGAATATGGATGTATGGATGGATGTTTGTTGTTACTCATCCTCGCAATGATTTGTAAGAAACTTTGACTTCGACGACCTCTGTGGCGCAGTGGGCGAAGGTCCGCCTGTGACGCAGAAGGTTGCGGGTTCGATTCCCGCTGCGGGACAAATGTTTGCATGTTCTGCAGATATTTGTCTCGGGTCTGGGTGTTTTCTATGTATGATATGTATATATTTACAAAAAAAAATGTATCTATGTAGTATATCAATCATGTGGTTCCCATAATACAAGCTCTGCTTAGTTTGGGGCTACATGATGCTGTGTGATAACGTCCCGGATTATTTATTATTATTTATTATTTTATTTGATATACATAGTTTATGACCTGAATTTACACATAGGCAACTTTTATCCGGGTACCACGCGAGCGAAGCCCCTGATGGAAGCTAGTATATACATAGGGGATTATAAGAAATGATTCCCCTTTATTACCCGACTGTCAATTATGAGTCATGTTTTTTGGATAAAATGCATGCTTTTGAACAAAGTGTATGTGTTCATGAAGACCGTAGGCCCGCCCAAATTGTACCTACGAGTACGGGCAGTTTCATTTTTTTCACATTCATACTTAAAATAAGTAAGTATTTAATTTGCTAAGTTATAGTCAATGAAGAAAATTGCATTAGCCTAAGCTTTAGCAGAGCTGGATTTAAAAAAGTAGTTTTTTCACTAAAAAAGTTGATTTAGCAAACTTTAAACGAACTTTCACGAATTAAGCAGGGAAACGGCATCTAAGGCCGAGTTGATTTTCAAAGTTATTTGATCACTTTGCAATTTGCGGGCACTAACTTATCATGATAGCACTCACAGACCTTGTCTGTAGAATGGTTTTTATTAAAAACTCATATTGGTTTAATTTAAATTGGTCTTTTAGTTATTTATGTAACCTTTATAATAAGGCGTATGTACGTCTTTATTCATAAACTAACTGACCCGACAGACGTTGTCTTGTCTCAAAGAGGGTATCGAAGTTAAAAAAAACATTCAAAAAAGATATCGAAATGGAAAAAACAACCAATGAGCATAAAACAACAACAACAACTACACTACCTTACCCTACCCCTACCCTACCCTAACCCTACCCCTACCCCTACCCTACGCTACCCTACGCTACCCTATCCTACCCCTACCCTTTCCCTACCTTACCCCAAAGCCTACCCCTACCCCTACTTTTAATATTAACGGAATAAAAAGTATTCTATGTCCGTCTCCTGGTTCTAAGCTATCTCCCCAATAATTTTCAGCCAAATTGGTTCAGCCGTTCTTGAGTTATAAATAGTGTAACTAACGCGATGTTATTTTATATATATAGATTATGAGCATATCGCCCTTCTTATTAGAGGAGGCCTATGTCTAACATTGGACTCATATAGCCAGGTGTTGTAAGTCTTTATTTAGATTACCACTATTCATTAAATAAGCAATTATTCTTATCCAAAAGTAACATAGAAGTAAGTATTATTTTTTACGCCTACTTATTTTCTAAAGACGGTTTTTCATGTCATAAAGCTTGTTCCCACCTACATTTTCATTTTCATTTTGACATTTTAGAAGGTCTTGCGTAGGATTCATAAGGATTATTAAAGCAGCACCTTCGAATTAATATTCTGTCAGACCCTGTCGACATGTGGGTAAGAATTATTCAGGAAGACGAATGTAAATATTACAGTCATGGTCTGTTTGTTTATAATCAAATTATGTATATTTTCTTATAAAATTATTTAATTTAAAAAAACTAGAGAAAAGACATAACAAAGTCAATAGTTTTATGATATTTGGATATGGAACTAGCATATGGCGCAACTGATGTTAAGTGGTAACCATTACTTGTAATAAAGTATTGCTTCGTAGGTCATGCATGTTTGAAACGTACCATACGATGCCTGTGTCCATAAACTTGATGAGCCATTCAAAAATAACTCTACTACTTCTGAAACATTTATTGTATTGTTGGTACTTGTTGGTGTTACTTACCATTAAATTACATTAAAGAAAAAATACTTATCAATTATCATGTGACTGCGAATTATTTCCATAATGTATATTTCAGAAAATCCAGTAGTTATTATTAGACGCTATTAGTCATAAAAAGTTAAATATTTTCTAGCAAATTGTAATCTAAATCTAAATCAAATACACAATTCTACATTAATTAAAAATGAAACAATATATCTGTTAGTAGTTAGCTGTTTGTTTGCATATTCTTGAGTGGAAACTTGATAAGCGCCTTTGAGTGTTATATACAAACTGAGTTCGCTGGAAACTTTGGTAGCATTGATATTGGTACTGAGAAGTCTGCGGCTTTATATTTCTTATGAAAACTACCAGTCAAGCCATAGTCAAACCACAACTGAGGCTCGATCACGAAGACTAGCGAAAAAGTATTCGTATCGTAAAATTAAATTTTGGCAAATGAGAAAACTTAGATTCAAAATTACGCTGTGTCATTGGCCAAAAATTTTCGTTACTACTTTCGAAATATTCGAGATCGCTTTACAGATAGATTTTTATTCGATTCGGAGACATTTAAGCTACGTCAGCATTCACCCATGGAAAATGTCTTAGGGATATGTTGCCAGACAAGTAAAATTTTTCGCATGACATGCTTTGCTGGCGCGGGACTGTCTTATGTATTGTATAACTGAGAATGTAGATGAATAATGTTTGTACAATATCCAGAAATATCACACGAGTTATCTAACGTGATGGCAACGTATTCCAGGGTTTTTCTCAGAATATGATACTTTATGAAGTAAGTGAGCTGGAAACATACCTAAAGCGACGGCCCACACAGCGTCGTAGGCTAACGGCGCTTCCTGGTACCCTTCTGGATATTTCTCTCCGTCGATGTCATAGCCAGCTGCCTTCAGGGCTTCGTTCAGTCGTAGCCTGTTCACAGAAACATTAGTTTAGCTACAAACAAGCAATTTTTGACAGCAATACTGGAGAAACCTATACTTACATAGAAATAAAATAAAACAATATAGGACGAGCTTGACTCATTTTTACCAACATGGCCTGTCACAGCGTTAAAGCGCGAAGAGTGGAAGAAGGGAAGGGATGCCTTTGCTAATTAATAATAATAATAATGATAATCTGGTGAAGGACGAGAAGGACAAGCTTAACAAGTACCTTGACTTGGCCTACGAGATTACCGCTATGTGGGATGTCGACTCAACAATTATCGTGCCGATAGTAGTTTCAGTGAACAGTCTGATAGCGAAGAGCTTTGACCAATATCTTAAGAGGCTCTCGCTTGGCAGCTGGATCCAGGGTCAGATACAGAAGGCGGCTCTCCTGGATCCGGCACGCATTGTGCGGAGGTTCCTCTCTCTGCAGCCCTTGCCACCGACCGTTTGAGGTCGGTGGTCTCCTCTTTTTATACATTTTTTACTATCTTTTTGATGGTTTTTAGTAGATAATATTAGGTTTTTAGTAATATTTTTGTCGACTTTTAAATGAAATGAAGTATAATAATAATATGGGGTGTAAGAGGCTTCTACCGTTACCTGCCCGTGGTGCACACTATAAAGAGGGCTCTGGCGGTCGACTGATTGCGACATTGCGCAACCTTAATCTGGCACAGTAAAATTCATTGGCCACCAAGGGGTAGTGGAGTTGGCGGTACAAGAAGCTATGCTCTCCAATTTCCAACCCACATTCCCAACATGGGAATTACGAGCATATCCCCTTTTTAATAAGGAAATCCTATGTAAAGTAGGCTTGTTATTGTTGATGAAAGCTATATATGCCTAGCTATTGAAATACGTAAGCAATAAATTGGGATCATTTACCGAAACTGAATTTTAATGTATCATTTTATACACCCATCGTAAACAACTCGCAACATAAACAGCATTCACCTAAATTCAGAATCTAACAAAGAACCTAGCGGGTTGATTTATTTCTGTAGCAACATTGTCTGAACTACTTTTGTATCGATTATTTTATAAAAGCTTTTCCAATATTCTATGACGTGTATGATAAACTGTGCTATCATGATTATTTACGGAACAAAATTACCTTAATTTGTACTTATTATCTGTAAAATATGTTTATCATTATTTATAGTAATTACATGGTTAAAATAAAAAATAACAACAAATAACCTTCGTTATTTTGTTTCGATGTTATCACATCACAGTCTACTTCTAGCAGCCTTTCGTAGATCGTCCTACACAACGTTTGCCGAGCCGCGGTCTCTACTCAAGAACTCGTTTACTCCAATGGTTATAGTTTCTTTAGCTAATGGCCAGCCCACTGCCATTTCAGCTTGTTAATTATTATCTGAGCTATGTCAACCACTTTAGTTCTATGTTGGATATTCATTGCGGATTCGAGAGACGAGACTCCGAGCATAGCTCGTTCCATAGCTCACTGGGGGACTTTGATCTTGACATGCACCTATAAATACTTTAAGTCAATAATTACGTCACAATCAACTTCTGATGTTTTCACAACAAGGAAACTGCATTAAAAATGGTACACTACTATCAGAGGCGATCGTACCTACCTAGTATTTATCTTTTTCACGCTGAAAGCTGGAAGTACACTCACAAAAACTAGGAAAGTACCTAAGTACCCACCGTATATATCTAGAGACAGGTAGCACATGGTTGATGCATAGCGCTCTTCTGACAATTATGATAAATTATAAATATCACATCACTGCTGGGCACAAGCACAAAGGCGCTTGTTTGACAAATAATATTACACAAAAAAGCAATATACTCATAGATACAACGTAAATATTTAACTCAAGTTTCAAACTATAACCGTAGAGGATGTCTGTGCACTCTGTGGGTAAATTGATTTATGTCTATTTGCAGAATATTGATAGAGAATATTCCCTCAAAGCCTTATTCGTCAGATATTCTTGGAAGCTACAGATTTAATGTAAAAGCATAGCTTTAAAAAACTTTAGCTGTATCTTAGGATGTCAGAAACCTTATTCATTTTGTATTCTGAGAAACTAAAACATGTTAACATTATGTGCGCGAAAACTAAAATATAGGAGTATGTAATGTAGATAATTAACCAAGTTTGTGTACACACAACGTGTAATACAATCTTAGATAGGTACTACAATACCTTTAAAAATAATTTTCATATTCCTACTGTATTATGTAACTATTTCTTACCTAATTTGTCATGTTGTAATGTAATGATTATGACTTAAAACTTGCTACTCATTATATCTGTATTATGTATGTCTGTTTTGTTCGAAAGAAACTACGGCGAAAAGCTTATTGCTATAGCCCCCTAGGACTTCGCCGGTACTTAGCTTTGTTCAAGAGCGAAGTCTTTCTTAGAAATAAGTGCACAGTGCAGCAAAGGGGAAACGAACGAGCTGGATGCATTAGAAGCCTTTTAAACTTTCTCGTTAGTAATGTTGCCGACAAAGTTTATATCATTATTATATACACTATTCGTCTGATAGAACCACTGAACAGTGTGGATGGAACGTTCGTCCAACGTAGTATAAACACATAATTTTTAGAATGATACATGATACTGTTAGATCGTGACTCAAACATATTGATGAAGATGGGTAGATGTTGTGAATCACCCTCAAAGCTCAATCAGAAACAAGAGAAGATTTAAATAAGCTTGCTATAATTGTCTAATAGTATAGACAATTATACCTAGTTTGTATTCAGTTTAAGAGAATGAACGAGTTATAAATTAATTTTTTCAACGTATTCTCTCGATTGTCACAAACTTGTTTTGATTTTAATGTCTAAGATAACTTCAAGATTTAATAGAGTCAAATAAAAGACGGAAACACGATTGGTAAAACGTTTCACGATAGGTTTATTGTCCAAAGTTGGTTTAGTCAATCTTTTTTTTCTTTTTAATTCGTAAGTATGAATACTATAATAGTATTTTTTTATACAATTTGTAGGACTAATCTAGCTAGTATAATACACATAATTTCTTTAGTTTTGGATATTGAGAAATAGTAATGGTTTTAGAGATATTATAAAAATGGCTTTTTATTAAATTTGGTGCAGCATTAACATCATACTGCGCTCTTTTTTCGTGTTTCGCTCGCGTATTTAACATCTCATTCACTCATTAAAGTTAAATTATCATTATTGTTTATTCTAAAATAAACCATCTGTCATTATAAAATAACTAACGTTTCTAAGATTATTTATCCGTACGATTCCACTTGTCAATAAACAATGTTTATTAAACAGAGTCTAATCAATAATCAAACAGGTATCCACAGTAAGTCAACCTCAACAGTATATCCACATACTTTCTTCACACGTACATAGTGAGAACACTACTTTGACAAAATCAGGAATATAAATATCTTTTAATAAAAAAATTGGTATGAGAAAATATTAAAGTGGAAATATTAGCTAAATGTTCATTGTGTTAAATGAAATAGGTACTTTAGGTAATTAATTCTGACGTCGTCATGCCCACCATTCTTTATGATTCATATTCCAGCTGCTTCCCTATACGTTCCACATCTACATAAGTAATGAGTTTTCTCTCATTTTGCAGTCAGTAGAGATAAATTTTAGCTGTCTAGAGTGACAAGGGAGCTAAACTTCACTAAACTGTGTATTTCATTTCAGTTTTCTTTCTACTGTGGTCCTGTTTGTTGACATATGATCGATTCATCATTTTTTTACGGTAAATGTAGATATCTCATCCATTTACCACAATAAAAAACTATGAGTAAGAGGTAGAGAGAGAGAGTAGAGAGGAGAGTAGGTAGTTTACAGTGAACCTGTTTATTATTATTCATATAAAAATAAGCAGAAATCTTTATTATTATTATTATTATACTTTATTCATTTTAAAACTCATAAAAATACATTTTTTACTATAAAATTTAAAACATTATTAATCTACTATGTACAAAAATAATATAAAAAAACATTATAGTAAAAAATATATCCAAAATGGTGGACCACCGGCCGCGGGGCAGGGCTCAAACGGTCGGTGGCTAGGGCTGCAGAGAGAGGAACCTCCGTACAATGCGTGCCGAGTCCAGGAGAGCCGCCTTCTGTATCTGACCCTTGATCCAGCTGCCTAGCGAGAGCCTCTTAAGGTATTGGTCAAGGCTCTTCGCTATCAGACCGTTCACTAAAACGACTATCGGAACGATAATTGTTGAGTCGACATCCCACATAGCGGTAATCTCGTGTGCCAAGTCAAGGTACTTGCTAAGCTTGTCCTTCTCGGCCTTCACGAGATTAGCGTCATGTGGGATGGTGATGTCAACAAGTATCGCCCGGCGTTCCGACCGGTCTACCAAGACGATATCAGGTTTATTCGCAAGAATAGTCCTGTCCGTGATGATAGAGCGGTCCCAGTAGAGCGTAGCACGACCATTTTCGAGAACCGGTACCGGTGCGTACTTATAGTACGGAACCTCTGGACCGACAAGGTCGTATTGGAGAGCAAGCTGCTGATGGATGATCTTTGCTACTTGGTTATGTCTGTGCAAGTATTCAGTGTTAGCGAGGTGCGAACAACCCGAAAGTATATGTCTGAGGGATTCACCGGGACGATGACAAGCTCTGCATATGTCAACGGTTCCATCCTTCATGATATACTTTCGGTAGTTGTTCGTCTTTATTACCTCATCCATAATCGCACAGACAAAACCTTCGGTTTCCCCAAAGAGGTCACCGAAACGTAGCCAGTTCATGGATGCGAGTAGGTCTACATCAGGCCCTGTAAGGGCTTTGTAGAACCGTCCGTGCAGCTCCTTACTCTCCCATACAACCTTGCAGTCGAGGGCACTCAGCACCGTAGGTTTGTGCCAGTTCTCCTTAGCCAGTGAGAGCGGGGTGCTACGACATCACGATGCATCTCACTGTCGGCATGGAGGAAGTATTCTCTGAGTTTGCACACCTCGCGGATATGGAGGGTCTTGGCATTTATTATTATTATTATTATCTTACAAAAGTACACATACATCTTACAAACGTCAGATAAAACTAACATTTTAAATGTTGCTAACTTAAAAATCTGATTTGAGAAATCAATCATTATTGTTTTTTTAAATTATTTTTTTAACTTATTATATGCCGTGTATATAATAAGTAAAAAAAAATTATACGATATAAAACAGCCTTAAAAAAACATTCCTTGTTAAATACAGCGGAAAATAAATAACGAAATTAACATTTCCAAGCTATTTTTCTGTGTTTACAATCATCGAAATCGATGACATCCACTTGACTGCTCAAAGACGTAATAAAATATCGTCACGATTTAAATAAATTAGTTCAACGCGCTCGAGTAGTAAAAGAAAACAAATGTACACGCGATCGAAACGAGCCGTCGAGGCGATCTCAAATCTAAACACTATTTCGTCAGTTGTTCTCACAAACGGATAAAGCACACCCAATTCTAGTAAAGCTTAAGAGGATTTATAGCTGAGCGGTCAAAAGCTCAACTTGAGAACTGAAATTCAATTACATTAATCTTCTTTTCACTATTTAAGTTTATAAAGAAAGCTCTTTGGGCGATACGATTTACAACGTATTGAACTCAGATGATTGGAGGGCTGGCAATAATTATGAAAAAAGTTTTTCTTATGATACAAAAATTCTAAAACATACAGTAGAATTTTTTATGGTATCTAAAGATGACATTAGCCCAAGTTAAACGGTAACTATTACATAATATAGAGTATTATTTTGTACGGAACCACACGATGCAACGCTTTGCGTCCATCAACTTGAACGTTTGCCTTATACGCTTATAGCAATGCTCTTTCACGGTAGAAATAGGCATGTTGGTAATATTTCCCCGGATGGGCCCGAAAACTACTTCCAGCGTGAGTTTATAAGAAGATTTTCAATAAATTACTTATTCAAATAAAACAAACTAGGTAATGACATAGCTGTTTTAAATTTATATTATCGATAAAGATAGACAAACCGTTTAAACATACAAAAAAAGGAGTGGCTGAGGTACCTCTGCATAGCTTCCAACGTTGATAAAAGATAGTCATTCGATAGCAAACATACGATAGCACTCGGAAAGCTCTTGGTTTACATTACCTGCTACTTCTGCCATTCCGAATTCATAATTGAACAAACATGAATCTCATTGGTGACTACTGGTTGTTGCTGCTAGAAACGATTTACCAAATCTAACTAGTAGTTGTTTTTCAACCTAATAAAAAACAAGATAACATAGAAGATACCATAGACTTTTTTACATAATATATTTTAATCTCACGAGGCCTAATTTAAAGAAGTTTACTATTTTGTCGTTAGCTAGGTTTTGCATTAGTTTCTAATCAAGCCACAAAATTTGTGGCCTATTAGAGAAGTAAAATATTTTTTTTAGCCAGATCAAGCATGATCAATGACCCAAGAATCAAATATTCGAATTTTTTTCATTATCATCAATTAATTAAAACTCACCGAAAATCCTCTGATGTCATCCCTGAAATAGTGGTCTGGTTAGAATTCTGATTCCACATGAGCGCTTCTGTAGTAAGATGTCCTTCAGCAGCCTCCCTCATTTGCTCTACTGTGCAGTCAATGCCTTCTCGATCCAGGTTAGTTTCGAACCAGTTGTCTTCGTACCAGCCTGGGAACAAGTTCAATTTATAAAAATAAAAACTCTATTGCTGAGGCTTAAAGTATTTTAATTTGCTCTATTATTTATTGACGGCCTCTGTGGCGCAGTGGGCGAAGGTCCGCCTGAGACGCAGAAGGTTGCGGGTTCGATTCCCGCTGCGGGACAAATATTTGCATGTTCTGTAGATATTTGTCTCGGGTCTGGGTGTTTCTATGTATGATATGTATGTATTTACAAAAAAATAATTATAAGTGTAGTATATCAATCATGTGGTTCCCATAATACAAGCTCTGCTTAGTTTGGGGCTACATGATGCTGTGTGATTACGTCCCGCATTATTTATTATTATTATTATTTATTTTGTAGCAACTGTATTTTCTTCAATGTAGTATTTTGTTTTGTTAACCCTGATTTTTTTCCAATAACACACCTATCGAAGGAACTCACAGTACTATTCGCTCAAATATTACATACCAATGGAAATTCAATCGGAAATTGGTCGGAGGGTAAAATGACATGAGAAAATAATACCATCGGCCAATCCATCAATTCTTGTAATGCGTAAACAAAAGACAATTATTCTCCATGTATTGTGAGCGGCATAAACGTGAAATTATACTCTTATTTGTACGCACGTAGCGCCGCACCCTCGGACCATTATTTATCCTCTTTCTATGCGATTCCTTTGTCCTGTTTGTTGAAAGAACCTGAGGCAAACAAATGTATGTTTGTGGTGTCGTTTCCTCCATTCTAACAAATAAATTTTCATAACACTTCAGTCCAAAGGTTTCATTCATAATTTCCTAAAAACCCAAACGCAAAATTCCATATTACAGGATTTTACTATTTTATATATCCACGCTCTTTCAACCTGCAGTGTTGCATCATCATAAGGAGTATTGTAGTTTTTTGTTCATGTAATGTGCATGTTGTTTTAAATAAATATGGATTATGGGTTATGTATTCTTTATACAAGAAGCAGTTCAGGAAATAACTAAAACAATGTATATAAATATTCATTATCATAAATGTGAAAGAAGAGAAAACTATTATATTATTATTGAAATTCGTTACAGCTCAAAGGATTTGGATGAAAGTTTGAATATACATAGATTAACATATATAAGATAAATAGTATCCAGGTACCACGCGAGCAAAGCAGCGGGTGAAAGTTAACTCTCGTAAAATCTTAGAAAGAAGGAAAAATTATCCTATTCGATTCAATGGATGCCAATTTTTCTAATTACCGTTTGCTGTGGCCTGTGGCTAAGCCGAAGCTATTGCTAGCATGATTTTAAAAAAGAAAACACCAAAGATGTTGGTTCAGAAAATTTATTGGCAACGCATTTTCAAATTATTTCAAATTATGAAATTCGCTGGTCGTATGCATTGTTCAAATTTTGTGTTTCAGAGAATCTGGCCTCTGTAGGAATGTAGGTTGGCAAAGCGGGGCCTCCTAAAGAACCCAAAGTATTTTTGTAATTTAAAGCTGATGTTTTTTTAATTAAGTGTTTTTGCAATGGGAGCTTACCGATAAAATAAGAGTTCTATGACGTTCAACGTTCCAATTTTTTTGGAACATTATTTATTTGTGTAATCGCATAAAAATCAAATAGGACATGGTTTTATTACGGATAATGCCTAAGTTATAAAAAAGTATGCATTGTCGGCTTAAAGTCAGCGGACGTGTCGATTATTTTTATATGAAGTGATCTCTTTAGTGGGCAATTTTTATGACGTAATAAAGTTTTATTACGGAAGAAAAAAAGATCCTCAGAGGCTATATTAAGGCCAACCGGACGTTGATAACCTGCCGAACTTGGGCTGACTTACCCTGGCTGTATGCCAAAACCGCGTATTAAGTGTACACACTTATCTATCGAGCTGGATCGGGACTTGAGTGTCGCGCCTCCAACTAATTTGAAGCGGAGTTTACCCAAAATTTACAAAAACATTTTTTAAGCGTCCAACCTTATTAATATTACTACAATATAAATATATTCACTTATAGTGGTGGGTATGGCGCATGCAAGTACTGATATTTTATACTTTGAAAAATATTCAACGTGACAGTTTTTACCGGCGAGTTTTCCCATCTTTTAAATAATGTGATCAAAAATAATTGAATGCGCTTTCAAATGTTTTAATTGTTTCTATCTTTGTTCGGTCCATGTGAGTATTGATTCAAAATACAATCTTTATTTGTAACAACCAGCAGCCCCGCACTCGCTCGAATCTATGAATACACAAATGGCTCTTTATTGCGATCCTGTTTTCATTAAGTAGGTACAACTCTAAGCTAAACTAAAACAAAACTAATAAACAAGCCTGCCACAAGAGTGTCTAGAGGGAGTGGTTAGGACATATTCTGTCACGCTTAGGAAACTATATTAATTTTATTTACGTGTAACCTAACCTTAAAACTAATTTAATAGCCCGGCTGCATTGCGTATTGCAGCTGAAGTGGCAGTGGGCTGGCCATATCTGCCAAAGAACCGACAACCGCTGGGGCAAATGAGTTCTTGAGTGGAGACCGCGGCTCGGCAAACGTAGTGTAGGACGCCCTCTGGCCAGATGGACTCAAGATCTGCGAAAGGCTGCTGGTAGAAGCTGGATGCATCGAGCTTAGGACAGGGCGCAATGGCGCTCATTAGGGGAGGCCTATGTCCTGCAGTGGACTGCTATAGACTGATGATGATGATTGCGTATTGCCTCTCTGTCTTTCGAGTGAAAAGTTAAAGTGCGTCTTTTTTACAAAATGCCAATCTTTGTCGAAGCCCGATAATGTACCAGGGTATAAAAGCCGATACTGCCAAAGTCCGATGAGTACTAGTAGCCGAGGTAGAATTTTCAGTTTCAGATGAAGTTTTTTAAATTCTGTTTTAGATAGGGTTTCGAGAGAACTGCGTTTGTATAAAAGAACTATGTTTTTCCAACTTGCAAAAGTTTGTACACACTGTACTCCAACATGATATTTCAGTGACAAACTAAACGTTGTAAAATTACTAAAGAATGAAAAAAGCGGGGCTTTTTGTCAGTAGCGAGTGGTGACATATGTATGTATATTTAAAGTACGCAGGCAGGTACACCTAGTAAAAGCTATTTTAAAAGGACAACCGTAAAAGTGCAAATAGATGAAATCATTATAATACACATCACATAAAATAATATTTGTATTTTATCGATTTATTTGACACCGTTATTGTTACAATATTTCTCTAGTTCACTATAACTGATGATTTTTTCTCACTTCCATTTCTGTCGTGCACTGTGGTTTCTCTCAAGAGAATCCGTCCGAAAAATTCATTAATAAATATCTTGGGTCTTAAACCCAAGCGACTCGTTAATAGTAAAAAAATAAGAAGAAATTGCAAGAAAATATGGCGTGAATTTGTTTAAATAAACAGGATACAGCTCATTTCCCTTGTTGCTTTTTCAAAGAAACGACGTGATGCATAAATTATTTCCCATAATGGTACAGACAGATGTATTTGTAAATTGTGAGAGAGAGCGGAACGCGTCGCTAGGCACATATCACTTCTTCGTATTCTCTGTAATATTAAGCCATGTATCTACCGCTATACAATACAGCTCATGACGAACAAACGTTCTACATTGTTTCACGTTTCATCATAATGAACCAGGAAACTTATTAGTGATGAAGAGTCAATGAAAATAAGCACTTATCCTTATAGGGCACCGCATTGCAGACGCTGGAATACCGAGCGAATAAAATAATGATACCGAACGGAGTCCTCAGGAGTTCAGCATGTACCCACGCGTGACTATCGTGGCTTACACCGAATAACTTTTTTATGTTCCTATATTTTCCTATATTATAAGTGTGTAAGGGTAAGGTGTAAGGTGTACGGTGTAAGGGATTCCAAATTCCATGTTTGGAACCCAACCCAATCTCACCTGCTTGTGTTGTACTCTACTGTTTTACAAATGGGGCTCTGGCGGCTAGTTGATTGCGGCATAGCGCGAGACCGCGGCACAGTACTGGAGAAATTCAAATTACGCTATTCAAAGCTTACTGCCAGAGTATGTACACGGAAAGTCTGTGGGACAACCGCACCGAAAAAGTCGCTAGCAACTCAAAGTATCGAGTACGAAAACGTTTTACCAAAATTTTATTTATGTAATAAAATTATGTACTTAAAGTGTCATTTAAAAGAACAAATTATTTTCTACGTGCCATGTGCCGAAAAAGGGGTTGGCTGAGCATTAATTTTATCATTCAATTTTATTAATATTATAAACTAACAGAACTCGCAAACACGACGCTTTGTCGCGAGCGTCTGTCATATCTAGCTGTCGCGATTGTCACCGTGTGTGCGGAGCTTTGAACAAAATGTATGAAAATAGTCCCTCGCAGCTTGTCGTAGCGTCTAATCGCTGATGCTTGTCGTCCAATGTGCGCAGGCTCTAAAAGTTGGGATGGATGTTTCCACCACATAATAAGAAAGGCTGCCATGTCTAATTTTTGCAAAATAGCAATATTTTTTGCAATGCAATTTTTATCTAGACACCGTTCGAGTAGAGCCGCAAGCAGAAGCTATAATACATTATATAGTACTTACATTAATAATAATTACTAGTAAAGAGAATTGAAATTAATGAAGGACGTTTCTGTGAAATTATAATGCAGACGTGAGGGCGTCCCATGAAAAGGGATGATCTTTTGTTTAATGTCAGTGGCTCGGCCGAGACCGAGATTTTCTGGACGTTTGAATAATCTTATTTATGAAGCTTCCTCAAATGACCAATATTCCGTGAGGATATTTACTTGACAAAGGGTTTATAATTAATCTCTACCGAGAAAAGCATAAAGATGAAGCTTTCAGCTAAGCCACTGTGTAAAATACTTAAGATAAAAATTTAGCTTATATAATTTTGCATAGGGTGAGAAAATTACTCAAAAAATATTTTTGACAAAATTAATTTGATAGATTACATTTCATACTTTAAGATTATGCTGTTCGTCATAATAAGTCGTAATATTGCATGATTCAACTTTTCTTCCCATATGAGTGGTTTAGTTTGTTTAAAAAAAAAATTGTAAAATGAATTTTAGTTTTAGGATTAATGTCGCCATTACAGCGCCACTCTGTATATAAAAACAAATAAAAATAACTTACCAATAAAGAACCAGACGTATGACTTTCCGTACAATCGATGCTTGTAGACTTCACATAGAACTCTTCTGGCTGCGACCACGTAGAAGAGTCCAACGATCACTCGTGCGTCCTGACGGCGCAGATTTCGCACTGCGTCCGCTGGATCCGAGAGAAACGACTGCCGGGTCACGATCTCAATGCTCGCCTTTTTGCAGTGCGCCTCTAGGTCTTCTACAGTCTGAGTACAAAATAATTAATTACAAATACAAATCGTTTATTTACCAAAAAGCCTTATACAGATATAGTTACTGATGGTCCCCGCACGAGGCATGCCAGTACCGTGGGAGGCCGGTTCACTTTAAATGATTACATAAACAAAAGAAAAACACAGTAACAGGGCAGATTAAATTTACAAAATTAAAGAAAATAATACGGATTAATATAAATAAAATGCGCAATTAAATTAAATAGTTTTTTTTTATATCTTGCATCATATTTGGAGTGCTACCCGGATTAAAATTAGTGTTCGAAACATATCAATATACCTACTTAGCACACTTTATCAAAAAGATTTTTAGTTGCCTACCCGTGATGATTTTGTCATGATTTTAAGACAACGAAATAGACCAATAGATTTTATCAAATTGAATATTTCTTGAATATTTCGAGTAATCCTTTTAATAACAGCTAGAATATGCTCTGAAATAAATACATTTTAAAATTGAAAGTATGAATTTGACCTGGATTTGATCGAGATTTTTCCCTCTAAATTTTTCTTAGCACATTCTTAGCAACTTAGCATATTTTCATGTATAGATACTATTTAATATAATGATACCTGTTGCCTAATTCATATTAAATTGCATTACATAAGTAGTATTATTTTAGTTAAGTGCCTACATATTCTTAACTGTTTTGTAATAAAAGAGAAAATTTTAATGTGGGTGCAAGTTTGTGTAAAAGATCGTTAAACGAAGTGTGACGTCACCTATAAAGCTGAGAGCTTTTGCTAACGTAACCCACAGTAACCGCTAAGTAACGCTTCCCACCATGAATGATTATATTTGCATATTTAAGTATCTAGGTCCTAAAAGCTATTCTGTTGTACCAAAAATACAAATTTTCATAAATAGTAGATTTTCTGTTTTAAGAACGAATTATTTATGTAAAGCACGACCAGTACCAGGTTCTATGATAATTATGTACCTACAATAATTATGATCACTAACCACATACATAATATTGAAGACATTGACATAGTCAATCTCTTAATTTTGTAAACCTCTTAGATTGAAGAATATTAACTTAAAACGATTTTTTTTATACTTCTTAAATGCCGAATATACAATGATCACCACTTAGATGAGTGATGGTTTAGTATTTGGATTTGAGCGCTTCCGTGCTTCGGATGATACGTTAAGATGTATGACCCGGCTTTTTCAGTCATTAAGCCATGTCGGTGGTCTTCAGGCGGCCTAAAAACTCCAGCACTACTAGTTAGTTCGGCACTACGTGAATGAGGAAGAATGCCATTTTCAGATACAACTTGTATCAGAAAATATATTTTTCAGAAAAACACAACAGTTTTTGAATGCTAAAAAGAGTAACCTATGCAAAATCAACATTTTTGTTTCCACGCGTCAAGTTCAACGTATTTTTTCCCTCATGGTGATGAAAGAAAAACAGAATGCGAATGCTTCAAACCCACTTATGTAAAAAAAAGCGGGCGCGCTCTAATTACATTGAATCCAGCGTGAAAGACCGGGGTCTATTCATTGCGGGCCACATACAACTCGACTCCGCAATATAAATGAATGCTTTTTTATCTCACCTTAAATTTCTTTGCATTTCCTAAAAGAAATGATTCAATACTATTACAGACAGTGTTGAATTTTTAACGCGTCTGAAATTGGAGGGAATTTAAAGGATTTGATAATAAAAGCAGTTGCGTTTAAAATATTTGCTTTTCTTTTCCTTGAAGGTTTTAATATACCTAAAATACCTCTTAAGAATAGGATAATCAGCTCTTTAATCATTTACGTAAAGATATTTTTATACCATTGTAATCTCAAAACCACGATATTATATTGTTAGGAGATTTGTACGTTGGAAAGCGGCAATTAGCGATAGCTTATCGAGTAGTCATACTGTGCAGACTTATTTAGAAGCGTTTGAGACGTGACTTCATAAGAGGTATATTGCTGTCCATGTATGTACCTTACCTTTGAATTGTTTGCTGGCTTACTTTTGTAATTCGATTATAAATCTTGTGGTTATTAAATATGTTTTTAAAAAAATGTACCCGCTTCTGATTTCTACTAATTTCATCCATTTCTCCGTATCTTAAATCTAAAAGATAAGCCTTAAGAGGCTGTTGGAATAGAGAAAAAATATTCACCTTGCAAAGTAAAGTAAAGTAAAGTAAAATTCTCTAGAAAGAGATTATATATAATTGTGTTCTCTTTATAGCCATAGTAGGTACCCATGTTTTAATACTCCGGTACGTATGGCATTATACTCCAGCAAGTTCGAACATCTCTTCTGAGGATCAGCGTAAACCTAATAAATACAGTTAAAATATATCATGGTTAATATAGTTACTCTATTTATTACAAGCTTTTCTTTCTTACGATAGTAACAATACAATACATCAATTGGTTTCACTTGTGTCGGTGTCTGTAATCAAACCTTGCAAGTTAAATTTGAGCCACGTCCCGGTTTTCGATTGAGCTGCAATTTTATTTAAGTAAAACGAATGAAAATGCAATATTATGAATTATTATGAATACATAGAGCCGGAAAGTGGATGTACCTACCCTGTCAGGCAATTTAAGCTACTTAGATCTTAGCAACCAAAATCAATAAACTATAAATAAAAACAGACAATAAAGAAAGGTAAATTTATGTACAGTACATATTAAAATTGGGTAGGTAAGTGTAAATGTGTGTGTGGGAAGCTGTGTATGTGGAGATGTGTGTTCGTGGGTGGGTTATTGATTTGTCTTGACAAATACTCTGGTTCTGGTTCTGATGATGAAGGCCTGTTGATATACTATTTTAGAAAATATATACATAATCTATAAAAATAATAATAACATTTCAGTTGTTTTAACATAAGATAGTTTGCTAAAAAAAAAGGTAGCCTACGCTTTATTTCAACGAGCAAAGTTTCAACTTGTTTCTGATTAGCTAACTGTATCCAATGAAGCCATTTTCAAATAATTACTTGCTACAAAAATACAAAGAATTTCTTCGTTCAAAGAATCCCAATTCCAATACGTTATAAAATCAAAATCACCAAGTCGTCCAAGGTCATCGCGACGATCGTCTGTTAGTCGACAGACAAGGCGCTTAGCGTGTTATACTCCACTCGATGTCGATGGGAACCACCGCTGTTTGAACGATTTCAATCACGCGACCGATATGGAGACACGAAAGCAAAGTCCCTACATAATCACTACCAGCGATATCTCTCCCCATTATCACTATTCAGCCACAATTCAGCTGTTCATTGATCCACAGGTTGGGGTATGGAAACCATCGTAATGTAAAGATACGTTTGCTGATTTTATTGTTACGATTTACGTCCTTTATCAGGCTTTGAAGCAAAATATATTTGATATATCTCGTCTATCTATCAAAAGTGTGATTTGAGACGGGAAGGATTGGTTGAACAAATTCAACTTTAGTTTCAAAATGGGAACGTTTATCAACGGAATATGGCTGAAGAAACTCGGGCAGACGAGATGCCAGGACGTCGGTCTGTCGTAGCTGCTATTTGTTTCCTATTACTTTATTAAATTATTATCTAGCTCTTTCTTAATCAAAAGTAAAGGAGTATCTATGTATAAGTATATGTATAGACTCCTTTACTTTATAATATAATCTATAAAGTAGGTATCCTAATGCAGGATTCAACCAATTTTTTTTAACAAACTTTATATTTTTAAAACTTTGCTTTTCTTAGATTATCGCCTTGAAGCTAAATCCTTATTGGATAATCAGGCCTAAGATTATGTGTGTAAGAGTCTACCTAGTTGTGTAAGAGACTGAATCCCAGTAATCCCAGTAAAGAATCATTTGTTTGAGTTTTTATGCATGCTTGTTGACCGTAAAACTGATTTTGATAAAGATTTAGTTGAGGTAGATAGGTACCTAATCTTTGTGGTAGAAACGCTAGTTTTAATTAACAAAAATTTTATAAGAACTTAATAATAATGTTATGGTGGTATAAAAATAATATATGTTGTATTCAAGAACCAAATTTATATGTGATTGTGCCACAGGAACGGGTTTTTAAAAAAATCTATAAAAAATATTTTTTTTTTGTTGCAGTAGAAGCTCTTTGTGAAGTGTTCGTGCAGTGAGTACTATCACCATACCTATTTCTATCGTAAAACAACATTGCTGTATTTCAGGTTGAAAGGTGTGGGTAACGTTGAAATTTGCTTTGCTAGGCCACGTTGCAAATATGCGTGACCCACGATCTGATACTTTGGTAGAGGTAAACTACTTAAACATCTGGGCCTTAATTCTCAGGAATAGATATCATCACATTAGATGTCATGTCAAATTTACATAAAAGTTTGACAGTTCACGCGAGAACTAAATTCAATGTCAGGGGGCGTCCATTAATTACTTGAGGTGATTTTAGCGATTTTTCGACCCCCTCCACCCCCCTGGTGAGATGTCGTAAGGTTTTGCTCGACCCCCTCCCTCCCCCCCAAAATCTCACGTGAGATGTTTCAAAATGTGAATTAATGATAATAAGTTGATCGCGTTGGATTTATTTAAAAAACAGTTTTTTTAAGATTAGTAAATTTCAAGATTTCGAAAAACAGTGAAAACAAAAGAAAATTATTTAGTACCTAAACTGTATACTGAGGCGAGGAAATTACCGATTCCTATCAAGTGTATCTCAAAAGCTAAAAGTTATGCAGGTGCCAAGATTCGCGGTCATTTTATTTATTTATTTAAGCTTACAAAATAAGCACTTAGACAAGTCAAATTTTATACTATCTAGCCCTTCGTCGCAGCGTAAAAACGTACAAAAATATGCAAGATTTTAAAAATAAAGAGTTAAATTAAAATTATGATATCAAATTACACTATTAATGCAAATAAATGTCATATCACACTAATATTATAACCTAGCACTGCCCGCGGCTTTGGAATTGACGGGGTTTAATTTATTTTTCTTGACGAAAAAAAAATACGTGAGATTTGCTGGGACTCCCCCCCCCTCCCCCACGTGAGATTTGGTGAGATTCGGCTCGACCCCCTCCCTCCCCTAAATGCCTCACGTAATTAATGGACGCCCCCTAAATTCTAACGTGACAATCGTCTCCTCTATTCCTGAAAATCAAACCACGCTGTTGGGTTTGTTTATTTTCCAAGATTATAAGACAAATAATGACGATCACATTTGAATTTGGTTCTTAAACACTGACCTTAGGTGCGAGGCCACAAAACTGTGGTATGAAGACCACGACACGACGCGAAAATTAAAGACGACAGCGCACAGTCATATTTTATTGTCGTTGTGGCCTCGTAGTGGCCGTCTAGTGTTTAAGGTACTTACAGATATAAACACTTCTTCAGCCTGTTGCAGGATAGCTATCCTGGACCATCCAAACTTTTGCATGAGCTTTATTCTTGTAGGGTTGTGCACCGTGGCCGATGGATGAGTTCGAAAAAGGGTGGGGAAGCGCGCTCGGTCAGATAGCGCGGGTGAAGATGCTCCGTAGCACAGCTGGAATAATATCTCAAATTAGTATAATACAAAACAACAAGTGCTCGCGGCGCGGCTTACTTGGTGTTTATATATTTTAATAGGAACGCCAACAGCCAATATTAATAAATTGCAGGGTTATATTACTAGAGTTTTCTTAGAAGTTGGTACATCAAAATCTACCCAGTTACCACTTGGATGGGTTTAGTGGCAATTATATCTGAGTGCTTCTGTACTATGGAAGGCATGTTCAGATGTTGTCTCGGTTTTTTTAGTTGCTAAGCTATATCAGACTTTCGGGCGGCCTAAAAACTCTGACAATAGAGTTGACCACTAGCTCATACGATACTTCGTATGCGGGAGTAGTGTATGAAGGAATACAAAACATGAGCTGGTACCGGAATAAATAGCCTATGTTAATTCAGGGCACAAACTATTTTATAGTTATTCCAAGTCTCATCCAAATTTGTTCAGCCAACATGTTACTATGTGTGTACAGTAACACACAAACTATTTGTAATAAAATTGTGATGGAGTCTTTTTTTATATCTAATAATTTAAAATGAGTTTTCTCCGTACTTTTACATGAGTTTGAAGTTCAAAGTAATAGCATAAAAACTAACATAATATTTTAATGGCTTTTCTAATACGTCATGGTTTAAAAGAGCAACAGAACGGCCTTTTTTAATTGCATTTAGAATAATAGTCGTTGATATTGGTAATTAATGTACCAGTCTCTGTACGTGCAATAAGATTTATACATTTTAAGACCATGTCGCTGTCAAGTTGAATAATGCCACCGACCCGCTGTTAGCTATCGTTTTCTAGTTTGATTTGGTATTAAACATTTATACATATTTTAATACATGTCCTAAGTTACGTTTACTACTAAGTAACTGTAACACATTTCTTAGTAAACCATCACTTTTTACAATTTAAAGGTGTGAATCTCAAAATCACAAAAAGAGAGCGAATGGCCTAAGAATGTCTGACCTAAATCAAAATGGGAACAAGGTTGTAGCGAAGATCTTAGTGCAATGAAATGGCTGAATACGGTCGCAGAAGATGCATTCGGAAAACCAGTTGATATCTAGCGTAGACAGTGCCTTACCTAGAATTAGGTAAGGTTCCGTTAGTGAGGTTTTTTTAAGTACGAAAGCTCTATTAGTAATTGTAAGATCAAAACATGCTAAAAATACCGCAGCATTTATGTAATAGATGTATATACAAACGGGATACGGGGTTACAACCCCTATCTTCGGAACCCAAGCCAACCCCACCTGCCCGAGGTGCACCCTGCTAAACAACGAACGGGGCTCTGGAGGCCGGCTGATTGTGGCATAGCACAGCCTAAATCGGCACAGCTAAATCCCCTGGCTACCGACGGGCAGCAGCGTCGGTGGTGCGAGAAACTGTGCCCTGAAGTCCCCAACCCGCATGCCCAGCGTGGGGATTATGGGCATATCCCCCTTTATTAGGGGAGGCCTATGTCCAGCAGTGGACTGATATAGGCTGGAGTGGTAGTGGTGGTGGATGTATATACAATATGTACAGGGACAACAAAATTTTTCTTTTTCGTATGAGTTAGTGGCCAACTCTGGTGACGGATTTTTTGGCCGCCTACAGGCCTCCGACACGGCTTGTCGGCTGAAAAGCCCGTGCCTTCCGAAGCACGGAAGCGCTTAAATCTAAATGCCACTAAACGGCCACTCATCCATGTGACCGAGCGGAGTGTTGCTTACCACGTTGCCTGCGGGCTTCGGACATAATGCTACGTTCCATGCCCGAGGAGAGATCTGTTAAGAACATCGATATAAGCCATGCTACGAGCGCTTCAAACTGAAAACAGTATAACAAGAGGCCTGCAACACAAACTACCAAATGAGACTCAATCTCCACAGTATCGAAATCGCCACTCAACTGTAAGGATCTGGCAGTCTACAATTCTGCAGACTGGAGAGGATTCACAGTCTAGCCGATAGATTCGCAGAGAATGAATGCGAGAGTTACTGGACAAAACTCTACGAACGACAAAAAAATTTTTTGAGTGTTTTTTTCGAAAAAAAAGTCCCGCGACGATTAGCGGATCCAGAGCTGAATGACGTACAAACAAAATAAATAAAATACGTAAAAACACCGAACATTTATGAAGAAGTTCTTGATAGAACAGGTTATTCAGATCATATTTTAGTGGGAAACGTGTGGATTTTGCTTGTTTTTTGATTTTATTCACATTCGAATTTATTTTACAGACGACAGTGGCGCCGCGTCTGCAGGACTTATTTCGTGAAAATGACTCTGACAAAATCGGAGAGAACATTGAATTATTGTTTTAGAAAATAGATTGCCAAGTCGCAGTCACGCTGACCGTTGGTGTTGGCGCGTTGACCATAGCAATGTAACGTTTTCATTTTTGCGCGCAAACATCAGTTATTTCAGCACGTCTATCACAAACATCAACTTGTCTTTTTATTGCAATAAACTTGAAAATAAACTTTTTGTAAGCTTTTATATCGAGTATACAATGTTCGTGTCGGAAATACAATTGCCATTTCTCAAGCTTGCAACATCATTTTGCGTGTTCCTGACATCGTTGGTTTCCCGTTTGAATTGTTTTGATATTGATATTCATTTTACTAAATACTATTTTTATTCTATGATTTCTTGTTTTATAAAATATTTATGTGTAGACTTATTGTAAGGTTATAAAAACTGAACAAATAAAAGTATGGTTTACAGCCGTGGACAGACCAGATTAATAGAATTGGTATCTAAGAGTAATTTTTTTTGAGCCATTAAGTTTTTTCATGTTTTTCTACATGTCAGCTTTGTTTATACTCCATTAACGATTTATAAAAGAGAAGTCGTGACAAAACTCATTACGTCAGGAGCTATAAAAGCGGCGTACCCAATACCCAATATTCATAATCGAGTTGTCGGACCCGTCCAATCAAAATACATTATGTTTCTAAATCTGACCCTTATCAACGAGTGCTGATTTCGGGGGCTAAAAAAATACCAAATGGGCTGCGCAACTCGTCTGCTCGACTGCAATAAAATATGTCCGCAATCATCATCGTCACCTTAAAGTGGTCCACTGCTGGATATAGGCCTCCCCTAAGCGCCATTGTGCTATGTCCTGAGCTCGATGCATCCAGCTTCTAGCGATGTCCTACTTCATACTCTAATGCTAAACATTATCGATTATCTATCTATTGAGTGCAAGCTCGTAGCCCGTAAACCCGGAGACAATCTCCAGAAGCTTATTGTCACGGGTAAAGTCGAGGGAAAACGGCCAAGACGCAGGAGCCCGATGCGTTGGTCAGACCAGATCCGCAGCACACTCGACCTCAACATGCCGGAAGATGTGCATGCTGCTGAAAACCGGAACAAATGGCGCAACATCGTACGGGAGAAGATACTTCCGTGATGGGTCACGACCCCCAGCACTGGGGAAATGACGCAAGGAGGGAGGGAGTGCAAGCTAAACCATCAATTATTTCTCATCGCTGGTGACTTGGCGCAAACAAAGTCACGCAAAAGAAAAGAACAAGTAGAATTGTAAAGTCATATGCGAGACCCGAACAGTCACAGGGAAACGCTGGCATTGCTCCAAAATTGTATCCCCTTCTTACAACATGGGAAACGTGTGTCCTAGCCCCTTGATGTATCAATCTTGTATGTAGTTAAGATACAAGTCTTAGCAGAGGGGAAACTTTTATTGTCTTCGTGCGAGAACTTTTAAAATAAATGGAATAACTTAGACAAATTTCATTTCGAAATTTAGGTTCAGTTAAATTTATGCTGTTGAAAGGATGAATACAACATCAAAACTGGAAGTAGTTATTCTTACTTGCTAAGACTTGAACTACAATTTATACCATTTGCATGCATTATGGACTTATTTGGCATTGGAGTTTGAATAGGCTTTAAAAACAAAAATACATTTTTATTGATACGAAAACTCATTGCCAAAAAATTACTTCGTTGGTAATGTAATGGGCGGACCGGTTACCTATAGCTAACCGCTTACCAGCAGTTTGGCTATCTGCCAGTTTTCCACTTGTTACAAAAATACCTTGCATAAAGGTAAACGATTTTAGATTTTTCATTATTGATATGGAGTGTAAAATTGATTTGCAGAAATTATGAAATCCATGAACAGGGCAAATAATGTGATTTCTAGAATTATCTACATTGAGTGGTAAACGTTTAGCGGAATTTTATCTGAGCGCTTTCGTAATTTGGAAGGCACGATATGTTGTTGTCCCAGTTTTATCAGTCTACGTGAACTACGATGAAGGTAATGATGTTTTAATATGAAGGAAGGAAATAAATTAAATTTAGGCATTGTCTGCAGTTAACTGCCTTGACAACACAAGCCCTGAAAATTACGTAAATTAACCTCGATCAAGAAAATCTTATTCAGAACCTAGTTGGATAGGTTGAAAACAATACTCACAACCATGAGGTTCCACATCTTAGCAGCCTCGGCGACGGTGGTACAGACGGTAGAACAACCAGCCAGCAGGAGCAACTTCTGCGGTGGGTTGTACAGCAGGTTGTACATCACACTCGCGCCCAGCCCCGGCTCGCACTGTCAACGAAATCGTGATTTAGATGACTGAAATAAAAAATGTTCTCTGCAGTTGTTTGGAAAGAAACAAAACGTAACATTTAAAAACTGTTAATATAAGGTAACGAAAAGCTTTTTCTCATATCTATAAAAAGTTTGAGGTACCTACTGCTCGATTGATAGTGATGTAACGGTTATAAAAGACTAAGGTGTTTTTTGTCTTAAAATTGGGTCACACCCTAAGAACGAGTTTACAATCGGCTGTCAGACCGATAGTGCGAACTATATGTGAAATATATGCAAATTATCCATGTGTCGTGACCAGAATCAATTTTCAAGATGTTTATTTGTATAACTATTTGTTTGAATGATCTACTGTAAGTACATAAAAACTCAGTTCCTTTTTTATGAATGAAAAGGGCATTTTACATTCGTTTTTCATGAGCTGTTGTTGTGTCGTCTATTGTAAACACCACCACAACCACTAGCGCCCTGCACACGTAAAGTTCTGACCGCGGGAAACAGCACGCGCCATTCCAACCCGCACTCCAAAACGTACGTATAGATGCGCGGGGCTGACAGTCCGATCTGGCATGTCGATGCGAAGGCAAATCTCGCAGTTTTAACCGCGCATCACATCAGTGATCAGTGATCCCAGATGCGCGCTCCGATTATTACGTGTGCAGGGCGCTTATGTCAGTCAACTACTGGATATGGGCCTCTCCTAATAAATAATATGGGGATATTATTATCCATTATCCCCTCGCTGGACATGCGTGTTGGGGATCGCAGAACATAGGTTCTCGCACGGCCGACGCTGCTGCCTGTCAGCTAACTTTTGCGTATTAGTCTACGCTTATTGCTTTTAACCAAAGAGGTTGGATTTTTTTCTTTTTTAACTAGCTTCCGGCCGTGAGTCCACGCAAACAAACTCGCTATAGCATATTTTAAATAGGTATTACCAAGATAATAAAAGGTATGCTCAATAATTCTTCTTATATTATGACATCTAAAAACAAGTAACTTAATTTAACGAGTAGGTAGGTATTGTAAGCCGAAGGCTTTGAATTCAGGGGTCACAAAGCGCTCAGTGTTCTGTGTTCCGTCCTTTGTAATGGAAAACAACAACGCATACCTATCGTGGCTAGTCCGGGCCTCGGGCATTCGAAGTTCGACTAAACGCTGAATATGAAATAACTACTAAGAAAAAATATATTTTCTTTTTACCTTTGATTATAAAACAGGAAAGTTACAAAACAAATTTTTGCTAACATTTTCCATTTGGACTGTGAATTTAGAACAATCTCCATTTAATTGTTTATTTTATATTTGTTTTTTAATTGCCTAATTGAAGTTGTTCCTACGTGTACACGGCGAATTTGAATTAGTATGTAATGCCAAAATAGGGTAAATCTACCCATATGATGACATTTGATATACGACTTATCGAATTATGAAGTTGTTCATTGAAAAAATAAAAAATCAAAGGAGAATGCCGAGAACCCGTACCAATTGCGTCAAAACCGAACGTATCCCATAAAATTTATTATATTTTATAAATGACATTAACATTTTCTTTACTTTTACATACCGACTCTATTAATAATCAAGTAAAAATAGTAGATTGTTTTACAAGGGACTAAACCATCCCATTATATACGAGGTTGTTATACTCCCGAGCTTAGCGAGGGAGGATGACAAGACCGAGTTATAATGGGTGGTTTTGGCCCGAGTAAAACACTCTACTTTTCACTTCGATTGCGAGAAAATAAAACAATTCCAAATTAGTCAATTTTCAGAAATTTTATTAAAAATTAAATGTGCAGTTAGAGCAATTTTGAATGTTTAGTTATATGTTTTTCCCGGGCAATTTTATTTCGGTTCTCTGTGATTGGGATGTGATAATATTTTGAGTTGATTGTTGTGGAGTAAAAGTTGGAGAGACTCGAATCATGCTTGAGTTTCCTGCATTATTAAGATCTGAGTGCGGCTTCAGCTGAGTTGAGATATTCATCCAATCCCGCGATGTAGATGCTTGGGGTTCTGTAATGTTTGGTAGAATATTGATTCCTTCCATAATCCGCTGCGTGACGTGATACTTGTTTTGTATAGAGTCCTCTATATAACCTTCAGCCACTTGATCGGACCTCCATCCACCGTGGCGTTTTAATGTCGTTATATTCGCACCAGAGTCCGCCAACAGAGTCGCGGATGTTCTGCGGAAACAATGGCCCGTGTAGAGTTCCGGATTTGGTAAATTTAGATAAGTGGCAATATCTTTAGGCATGTTACCAAATTTATTTTTGCCTATGACTTGCCTTGTGCATTTACCATTTTGATAATTTAGAAAAAATCTTCTCGTTGAAACATTAGTGGGACGTAACTCCTGATAGGCTTTAACTATATTAAGGTATTCTCCACCGATGACAAATTTACGCTCTTTGTTTGTTTTCGTGTTCGGCAGACTCACAGCTTGTAGGTTTGTATCCGTTTCTACGTCTTCTAGCGTTATATTGGCAAGCTCTATTCCTCTGCATGCACCGCTGATTCCATAAATTAAAGCAACCTGTTGAACAAAAAAATAAGTGTGTTAATAATCGTAATAACCTAGGTACATAATTTAGGTATGTAGGTAGGTATCTATTTATTTAGTTTGAGTAGAGTACATAAGTAGGTTACCTTTGTTGCCAAGTATTGTTTATTTGGAGCGTTATTTAAAAATGTTTCGATTTCTTGTGTCGTCAAGACTTTAGATTTTTTTGCCTTGTATCCAGTGGACAATTTCTTCAGTAAAGCCGTTAAATTTACATATTTTTTAATATCGACGTCGTGTCTCGTTTTTAAGGTCATTCTTAACATTGAATATGTGCTCCAAAGAGTCGACGATTTGAATTTTTTCGATAATTCATCAAAATAAGTGAGAAAAACCCCTTCTGTAAAAGAATCCACACGTTTCTCATCTCTCCATTTCATAAAATTTTCGTAACTCTTTAAATATATTTCACGTGATTTTGTCGGCAACAGATTCATAATTATTTCTTTGCCCTTTTCTTCCATTTGCATATTAGCATCTTCACTATCACTTGATGACATTTTTCACGTTCACAATTTGAAAGTTAAAGTCAGGAAGTTAAACGTAAAAGTTTGTGATTTGGAATGAAGAAAATTCTAGAGATTTAGCGCCAATACCATCTTTTTTTTTTAAATCTCTATACCTTCAATAACCCTCAACGAAACAGTTCGCATTCTACCGTGAAGGGAAGAATCAACCTTCATAAAACATCACCAAGACGGTTCTATTTTCAAAAAAAAAGATTGACGGAGCACCAAGAAGTCGAGTTTTTATATAAGAGAACGAATGCTTTGTACGGGCTGATGATTTTAGACAAAAATTAAAAAGAAAAAATACTTTTTAGCCCTAGGTATTAAACTCGAGTTTTAGGCCCGCTAAGCTACACTATTATGATACACTTTTTGAGCAAGAGAAGTGAAAAATATTTTGTTGATATGGTTTCCGTTGCACGCCGCCATTAGACTACAACAACCAATTATATATACGTTGCTATGGCAATAAACATTGATGTAAAGTATGGCAATAACCCTCATTTTTAATTAATTAGACAGTAAAATCGACTAAAAACTTATTGGATATTTTTTTGACGCACTCACTTAAGTCTTGGTACCGAACGCCATACATCAGACGGCATTCTCCTTTTTGCCTTATGTGCATATTTGTTTCAGGTTTGGATTTTTTTAATGTGAAAAATGTAGGTACCTAGTATATCAGTCCTGGGGTTTCGGAAGTTTCCATAATAATACGCTCTGCTGAGTTTGAGGCAAATGATGCTGTTAGCGTCCAACATTATTATTTATGTCTAGCATTATTAATAAAGTAATAAACTCTGTTTAAAAAATCTATCAGCATGATCTGATGCATATAGAAACTAGAAGTTAGGTATTTTTCTAGGATCAGGCTACTCCCTACGTACACCAATCATTTCAAAATGGGCCAGCATTATTTTAATGAAATTTACTGACGCTGCTATAACACACGACCTCAATAATCTTCCAACGTCATCGAATAACGCAGCTATTATAAAGGGACGGTAGGTTATCCTCAATAATTCTTTCTCTAATATGACATCATCCTTTCAGAGCTAACCTACGCGATAACAATATAAAACTGATAGGGATCGACAATTTGTCAAAGAATAGGCACAAATCTATAAAGTGGGAAATTACGTTGAACCGGTGCGGAAATTCCGCCCAATAAAATTTTCTTCCATGAACCATTTATAAATTCGTAATTGAATCGAACATCAAAACCCTCGGCAAGTCACGGCTGCAATATCATAAGCCTACGTTTTGGTTCATTTGGGTTATGCTCAGTTTGCCTGCGGACCATTTTGATCGGGAGCCCTTTTTGTTAATTACTAACGTAGGTAGCTGTATCTCCTCTGTCAGCTGTGCCGGTTTTAACCTAATGGATTAGGCTAGTAGGTACTTGTCTTTCAGAGTGAAGACATGACATTCATGTCATAATGTTCACATTATGTTGATTGATATCATTATAATTGACTTTAAACTTAGTGGCCAATTAGCAAAAGTAATTTTATAGGCTTGTAGTCCGCATTAGTGGGGGTACGTATGTAACGAAAATACTTTAGTGAAAACATGCATTAGCGGTACGCTAAGACTCTAAAAAGTATTTGAGGTAGGTAATATACTCAATCATAGACTTTTATTTATTTATACAGCGTGAAGGGGCAACTTTAACTTACTGAAGGTTACTATAGTAACAGTATATTATATCAATGACTGAACGGGTACCTATATTAACTCAGACATAGACATCGGGTGCAAAAAGACGATTACCAAAAGCAAAAGGTGGTGGGGTGGTATAGCACCCAAAAACCAGCCAAATATCTGTTTTGCTGAAAAAAAAATATAACCGGAGAAAACAATGTTTAAAGAGTTCAAGACTGTATGGACTGCTTTCTGCATGCATACCCATATTGCTGGTTTTTTAAAATTTTATTTGTTTTTTACTAATTTTACGTATTCGTTTACGTTGGTACTATGTGTAGAAAATAACTAGATCTAGAAAAATAATTAAAATGACGTAGATAAGTAAGAAAAATCTGCTTTTTTTCGCTAAATATTTTCAGAATCATGATCTGATTGAACCTCCCACCTTCGGTACAAGTCTTTTTACAACTTATAATATAGTAGGATTGCCCAACCACTATTATACTTACCATTTTCTCAGCGTAGTTGGCCTTACCCACAAGAAAGACATGGTCAATACGCGTGGAGCTGACAAGGACATGGTCAATACACGTGGAGCTGACTAAGACATGGTTAATACGCGTGGAGCTGACTAAGACATGGTCAATACGCGTGGAGCTGACTAAGACATGGTCAATACGCGTGGAGCTGACTAAGACATGGTTAATACGCGTGGAGCTGACTAAGACATGGTCAATACGCGTGGAGCTGACTAAGACATGGTCAATACGCGTGGAGCTGACTAAGACATGGTCAATACGCGTGGAGCTGACTAAGACATGATCAATACGCGTGGAGCTGACTAAGACATGGTCAATACGCGTGGAGCTGACTAAGACATGGTCAATACGCGTGGAGCTGACTAAGACATGGTCAATACGCGTGGAGCTGACTAAGACATGGTCAATACGCGTGGAGCTGACTAAGACATGGTCAATACGCGTGGAGCTGACTAAGACATGGTCAATACGCGTGGAGCTGACTAAGACATGGTCAATACGCGTGGAGCTGACTAAGACATGGTCAATACGCGTGGAGCTGACTAAGACATGGTCAATACGCGTGGAGCTGACTAAGACATGGTCAATACGCGTGGAGCTGACTAAGACATGGTCAATACGCGTGGAGCTGACTAAGACATGGTCAATACGCGTGGAGCTGACTAAGACATGGTTAATACGCGTGGAGCTGACTAAGACATGGTCAATACGCGTGGAGCTGACTAAGACATGGTCAATACGCGTGGAGCTGACTAAGACATGGTCAATACGCGTGGAGCTGACTAAGACATGGTCATTACGCGTGGAGCTGACTAAGACATGGTCAATACGCGTGGAGCTGACTAAGACATGGTTAATACGCGTGGAGCTGACTAAGACATGGTCAATACGCGTGGAGCTGACTAAGACATGGTCAATACGCGTGGAGCTGACTAAGACATGGTCATTACGCGTGGAGCTGACTAAGACATGGTCAATACGCGTGGAGCTGACTAAGACATGGTTAATACGCGTGGAGCTGACTAAGACATGGTCAATACGCGTGGAGCTGACTAAGACATGGTTAATACGCGTGGAGCTGACTAAGACATGGTCAATACGCGTGGAGCTGACTAAGACATAGTCAATACGCGTGGAGCTGACTAAGACATGGTCATTACGCGTGGAGCTGACTAAGACATGGTCAATACGCGTGGAGCTGACTAAGACATGGTCAATACGCGTGGAGCTGACTAAGACATGGTCATTACGCGTGGAGCTGACTAAGACATGGTTAATACGCGTGGAGCTGACTAAGACATGGTCAATACGCGTGGAGCTGACTAAGACATGGTCAATACGCGTGGAGCTGACTAAGACATGGTTAATACGCGTGGAGCTGACTAAGACATGGTCAATACGCGTGGAGCTGACTAAGACATGGTCATTACGCGTGGAGCTGACTAAGACATGGTCAATACGCGTGGAGCTGACTAAGACATGGTTAATACGCGTGGAGCTGACTAAGACATGGTCAATACGCGTGGAGCTGACTAAGACATGGTTAATACGCGTGGAGCTGACTAAGACATGGTCAATACGCGTGGAGCTGACTAAGACATGGTCAATACGCGTGGAGCTGACTAAGACATGGTTAATACGCGTGGAGCTGACTAAGACATGGTCAATACGCGTGGAGCTGACTAAGACATGGTTAATACGCGTGGAGCTGACTAAGACATGGTCATTACGCGTGGAGGTGACTAAGCCGCGGGTTTCGTCACGAAATAGAAGGTACTACCTTCTTTAATTTTAATAGTATCAAATTATAATTAATCAGTGGGTTGTGGGATCGATTCCCGCCACAAGTCAATTGTTTGTATGATTTTTTAGATATATGGTTCCCATAGTACAAGCTTAGTTTGGAGCTAGACGATGCTGTGTGATAATGTCATATTATTTATGTTCAAAATAAAATAAAAATGTTAATTAAGTACCTACCTTGCTATCATTACTGTGCAGCATTAGTTTGAAACCGGACAGTAGATCAGTTCTGTTGTTGACGTCGAAGAGCGCCAGCTCGGCGGCTGGCATGCAAGCCTGGCCACCCTGCCAGCCACCCTCCCCCTCCATGGGGAAGATGCCCCCGATGTGCAGGTAGTCCTCCCTCAAGCCCTCGCTGCAGCCGCACCCGCTCAGCCATAGCAGCAGCAGCGCCCGCGCTCTCCGTCCCCCCATCCCCCGACACACACACTTGGCAACGACGAATAATTGCACTATAGTTTTCACTAACAACGAATTAACATCACAACACAGTGTCCTAGTTCGAAAGCTAACTAAATAACACACAGCTTTTAATTTAACTAGCGGACGCTTTGAAAAATATGAGTTCGCTCGCGCTCTTGGGACCGAATCGGGGTTCCATATTCCTAGATATTGTAGACATAGCCTAATAAGCGTGATTTTTTTTATATAGGTGTAGAGCATCGTTGTGTCTGGGGGCGCGTGGAGGGCGGACCCCGCCGCCGCGGGTCCTGCTTGACCCCCGGCGCCCTGCAGGGTCATCGCTCGCGGCGGGGACATGCTGTCATTGTTCGGCTTCTCTCTCATTTTCCATCCTCTCTCCTGTAACAAGCAATGCATGTTTTAGCACACAGCCATAATCGTCATGATTTATTAATCTTATTAATCTTTAATGTAATTTGCTTTTTAGATTTCAGACTTGCAACAAAGCAAACTACAGTATTCCTATCATAATATGAGCGGCATTAAAATAGAAACTACACATAAAAGTTCAATTCATCTTTGACAATTTCTTAGAATTTCTTGTCTAAATAAATATTAGAATAGCGTCAGTACCTAATAACTTTAACAATAGTTCGTTCATCCATTGTGGGCGAGAAACAATTGTTGCCATTCATCGATATCAATCTTCGCCAATAGGGCTGGTTTCAATTTAATATTGGCGCTAGAACGCTTTCCAAACCACTCGGATAACAGTAGATCGCATAAAAGAAAAAAGACTTTACAGCTAACTTTACAAAATTCCAATATCAATCGTTGGCATCAAAGAATTCTGCTAACGGACATGAAAAGCTTGCTAATCGAAATAACGCCACGAAATGAGAAGTTAATGTTTTGTAGATAGTTTTATTGCTATCATGCACCGAACTGGTGATCGACGAGAGGTGCTTAATTAAAACATCAATTTGTTTAAATCAAGGAGCTGTAATGAGGTTTCCTTTCGATATAATGCTCGCCATATTCCCAAAACAAAACGAACGCTTTATCCGCGCGAAATTCAGTCACGTTAATTTGCGTGGGTGTTGTTCAGTTATATTACATCCAATCAAGGCGGCATTTTTATCAATAACCCATTTTTTATCCCGTCGAGTTGATTGAAAAATAAATCGGATTATCTTCGCGCTTTTCATCTTCATCAGATCTGTAAGGATGAACCGTATCAGAAGGTGATAGCGGTTTCGTTTTAATCTAGGAAATTGTTGGATTGGTAAATAATTTTAGGTAAGCTATTTTTGTTGGCTGTAACGAACGTATTGCTGTGATATAGCTTGGAACCCAACTACGAACTCGTTTCGTGATAGGTGATCGATCAGTTACAATATCGAGCGCTCTATCTGATAATATATCAAGTTTAGAGTTTGAGTGTCTCTTCACGCAGTTTATCTAGCGACATTTATGTACACTCGGTGTTAAATGATTCATTGCTTTAGTGTTAAACTTCTGAATCCACATCTCAAATATCCCTAGTACAATCCTCTATCACGAAGTTTGTCCGCGCTGTAAATAGCATTTCGTTGCTTTTCAGCTCAGCTAGATGACAGTTTAGTGAGTAAATGAAACTTTCATAACAACAGTCACTGCGGGGTAAACTCGATATAACGCCGGCGAGGTTTGTCCGCCCCTGCAATCATTTTACAAATCTCATTTTCCAGATTTGTAACTTCTATAGTAATATTTCAATTCAGGTTGAAAGGTTTCAATAAATGCGCGTCCAGCGGAACGGGGAAACACGGTGGGATTATTTCACTGCGAAAAGTAGTTTGACCCGTCGGCTGTGATATTAGATATAAGTTCCTAGTACCTACCTTATCTATTTCATTTTTTTATGTAACTGAAGACTGTTAGGAGAGAATATTTAAGTATCTTGTTGTTGTTATTGTTTCTAGCCCGCACCGCACTGGGCAAACTGCTGTTTTCTATATTACTGCTGGGCAAAGGCCTCGAGTTTTCCAGTCTTCACGGTCTAACGCAATGCCATAGATAGTCGCTGAATCTGTTAAGCTCATCGCATCATTGCTTGCTTTGATTGCGCCACGCCGTTTTACTGTCTCATTCATTTCCATTTAATTATCTTGCTATTAAAAAAACCTTAGAACAAAATATTATCTGTGAATAAGTATGGGGACGGAGCACAGATATAGAAGAGAAATAGATGAAGTCTTAAAACTCACTATGCTCTGAACGTCAACTCATACGGCTGATCTCTACTTTCGTAAGTCCATATATCATTTGCTAGAAAGGGATGCATACTTTATCTCAATGCGATTGCTGCGACTTCGTACCAGGGCATTTCTATGAAACTGTATAGCATTATATTCACGGATATAGAAGAGAACTAGATGAAGTTTTAAAATTCACTATATTCCGAACATCAACTCATACGACTGATCTCTACTTTCTTATGTTCAATATCATCAGTTAGAAATGGGACGCATGGATTGCATCAATGCAACTTCAAATGAGATCAAAAAGTAAATCGTAACAGGGCGTTTGAAAAAAAAATCTATGCTGTTTCATTGAAATGCCCTGGTACGAAGTCGCAGAAATCGCATTGATATAAAGTATGCATACCTTTTTAGCAAATGATATATGGACATAAGAAAGTAGAGATCAGCCGTATGAGTTGACGTTCAGAGCATAGTGAATTTTAAGACTTCATCTATTTCTCTTCTATATCTGTGATTATATTCGAGCGCCTTCGTACGATTTTCTTTTTGAACTCATTTGAAGTCACATTGAGAGAAGTATGCATACCTTTCTAGCAAATAGTATATGGACATAAGAAAGTAGAGATCAGACGTATGAGTTGACGTTCAGATTATAGTGAATTTTAAGACTGCACCTAGTTTTCTTCTATATCTGTGATTATATTCGAGCGCTTTCGTACGATTTTCTTTTTGAACTCATTTGAAGTCACATTGAGAAAAGTCTGCATCCCTTTCTAGCTAATGATATTTATGAACATAAGATTCACAGTTCTTTGGGACGGAGTGGCAATCCTATTTCACTTTAATCTATTAAATCACTCTGCAAAGACTCTGTTTCCTGTCTATATTCATGTCAATAATCCACTAGGAAGTATAATTATTCAACCTACTTCTTACTCAGTCTATAAAAACTGTAGCATAAAATCCCATTGTGCTTAAACAGCATCCACTTCCCGCGGGGTTGATAGCAGGAGGCTAATACAATCAGCGTCGGCCATTGAGGCAATTGCCACGGAAATCACATAAAAGAGCCGTCAGACCATCCAATGCCCACTTTTCATAAAGGTTTTCTATTTATTTTTAGTGGTAGGAAATAGTTATGTTTCCTTATTGTATCTCAACTGATTGAATGGAAAGGTTGGGTTATTGGAATGCGCACACTCACGTTGTTCATTTTCGCTTATTTATAGGTAAGTATAGGTATGTAATACTTCTTTAATTCTTTAATTCTTTATTGTACACGAAAACATAATACAGGAATAATTTTTACTTATATGCTATGTACAAAGGCGAGCTTAACCCTGAAAGAGTTTTCTTACAGCAAACCTTTGGGTATTGGGAGAAAATAAAAAGAGAAGGATAGATACATGTGTACTTATGTAAGATGGATAAGATAAATTTAAGATTATACTTAAACCTACATATTTACATAAACCTACATTCAAATAGTTAAATAAACCTACATAAAAAATACCAACTAACCTATATGAAAATAGTACCTACTATACATAAAAAAAAAAAAATTAATAAACATCACTACATACATATTCTTAACATATAAATAATTACATAAACTATAATATTATGGTTCTACAAAGATAGTAGAGATAAATAATGCTCTTTCAACTTCGATTTAAAGATATTAAGAGACGAACTGTCACGGATAGAGTGAGGAAGGGCGTTCCATAATCTCACTGACTTAATAGTGAATGACTCACCATAGCAGCAAGAAGAATGAGATGGAGTTTTGAGGAGTAGAGATTTTGTCGATCTGCAAGGCACACCACGAGGGACAAGAAAATCAAAGCGCTCACGGAGGTAAGGGGGGGAGAGAGGGTTGTGAAGAATATAATAAAGAAAAGATAGAACGTGAAGGTCACGACGACGTCGTATAGGGAGCCATTTCAATTGGGTTCGAAAGTGAGAGACGTGATCGAACTTGCGCAGACCGAAAATAAATCGGATGCACAAATTTTGAAGACGCTCCAACTTGTTCAGAAGCTCCTCCGTGAGATCGAGGAAAGATACATCAGCGTAGTCAAGAATTGGTAGAAGCAGAGATTGTGCAAGAGTTATCTTGGTATTGAAAGGCAAGAACTTCTGAAGGCGCTTAAGAGATTGAAACGTGAAATTGACTTTTCTGCTGATTTCGTTAATGTGAAAAGACCAAGATAATCGGCTGTCAAAAATGACTCCCAAATTCTTAGCCTTCTCAGAGTAAGAGATGGCCTCATCGGCAAATAATACAGGCGGGAGAGGGTTTTGAGAAACTGATCTCAACATATAAGGAGATCCGAAAATAAGAGCTTGAGATTTTGCAGGGTTTACGAGGAGACCAAAAGATTTAGCCCATTCATGGATTTGTGTGAGATCAGAGTTTATTTGTGAAATACCCTCAGTTACCTGGTCTACCTTAAAGTGACAGTAGATTTGCAAATCGTCTGCGTAAAGATGGTAGTGAGAAGAAATAGATTGAGTTATGGCATTAATAAAGACCGAAAAAAGTAATGGAGAGAGAACACCACCCTGTGGAACGCCAGCAGTAATGTTACACCAAGTAGAGCAGACCTCGTCCGAGCGTACACACTGCGAGCGACCAGACAAATAGGAATTGAACCAGACAATTGCTGAGGAGGAAATATTAAGAGAGGCAAGGATAGATAGGAGAATGTCATGGTCAACAGAGTTAAATGCACTGCTGAAATCTAAAAGTATAAGTGCTGTGAGAAGTTTGTTATCCATGGCCCAGCGGATATCATCCGAAATTTTAGTCAAAGCACTAACAGTACTGTGGCCTGGACGAAAACCAGACTGGAGTGGACTTAGCAAACAATTTTGATACAGGTAAATTGACAGTTGTTTTTGAACTACATTCTCCAGGATTTTTGAGAGGACAGGTAAGATAGAGATAGGTCTTATTTGGGAGACTAGTGTAGGATTAGGAATCTTAGGAAGGGGAATAACATAAGCTGTTTTCCAGGCAGTGGGGAAAGAGCTTGTTTCTAGGGAGTGGTTGACAATATGAGAAATAGCAGGTATGAGCTCATCGGAAAGAAGCTGCAACATCTGAATGTTAATTCCATCAGTGCCTACAGCTTTCGTAGAGATCGAGCATAGGATTTTCTTTATTTCCACCTCAGCAACTGCCTTGAAAGTAAAAGGTGAGCAATTAGGCCCGGGATGACAGGAGAGCTTCCCTAAGGTTGCTTGTTTAACATTACTATCAATGTTGAACGGAGATTTAGAGAAGTGTACGTTAATAGCATTCAAATCAAACGAACCAAGAGGGTCACAAGACCGACCACCCAGACCCAGTGATTTAAGGAATTTCCACATCTGTGAAGGACTAGATTCAAGAATAGACTTGTGGATGTGGTGTCTCTTTGCATTCCTACACATCTTACTACAGCGATTGCGAAGTCTCTTATAACAAGCAAGGTTCTCCTCGGTAGGTAGTTTCTTGTGAATACGTTTCGCCTTATCGCGCTTCGACATCATCTTTTTTATGCCCGGAGTAAGCCACGGAGCAGGAGGATGCTTAACTTTAACTCGCTTAAGCGGTGCATGAATATCATATAGGTCGGTGATAATTTTGTTAAAGTTAGCAACCTTTTCATCAACCGTAGTTCCATCAATTACAGGAGACCAATCGATGTTTGATACATCAGACTTAAGGCTCTCAAGGTTGATATCTTTGAAGCTGCGAAGGAGAAGAAATTTAGACTTGCGTTTAGGGGAACGGACTTTATAAGAAATAAAGAGAAGATCATGATATGAGAAAGGAGCAGTAATTTACTTTACTTATACTTTGGGCTTATTTTTCAAATAAGTCAGCTCATACCGTTCATTGAATAAATAAAAAACAAAATTTTATATCACGTGTTTTATTTTCAAATTATTTAACTCATACTATGTGGTATGAAAAAATGTATCTAAACATTCGAAGTTTATAGTTATTATAACTATTTGACAATCTGACAAATAGCATGGGTTCAAAACAGTCAAGGGTTTTTTTTTACCATTCGTGAGAAAACTACTTACCCTAAAACTGAAATCATGTGCTAGATTAGTGTTCAAATAAAAACAGCGATAGGCTCGTAACTTATCCCATGGAATGCTAACTGCTTACAAAACAAAAACTTCCTTATTGATTATGTAGGGGAAATAAATATAAGAAAGATCGATCAGAATCTGAAACACGGCACTGATTTCAGATAGTGTGAATGGGAATATTGAAGATATCATTATAATTAATCGCAACCAAGAATTAACAATTTGACAAGCCAACAGATAGCATGTGCACGTGAGAAAACAGTATACCCAAAAACTGAAATCATGTGCTAGATTAGTGTTCAAATAAAAGCAACGATATGCTCGTAACCTGTAACGTGGATTGCTAACTGCTTACAAAAACTGGGCATGTAGTGAATTTTATCCGTGGACTTGTCTGTGACTATCTCCTTTATGTTATAAATAAATAATGCTGCATTATCACACAGCATCATGTAGCCCCGAACTAAGCAGAGCTTGTGCTATGGCAACCAAATTTTATTTAATTTTTTTATAACTTAAACAGTGTGTAATGTTTCTTATAGAGCTACATCTAAAAAATCATATTAGGTTTGACAAAGATGTAAAAGGAGGTTCATTTCTCCGTATCTAATTTTAACAATTATGAGTAAAAAGAGCTGAATTTTTTTTGTAAGTATACTTTTTAAAATCAAAAACTCAGTAAACAAAAAAATCATCATACAATAATGTAACGAAGTTGAGTAGTTGAGAGAAAATGAAAGATATAAGGAGATACTATTACTATTACTATTATTACATGATTAATATATTTTTTTTTTTTGTGAATACCTACATATCATACATAGAAATTATACGCGTTGACTGCGGGCCTCGTACATAACGCTACGCGTCAAGAACGAAGAGGGCGACGCGCTCCCCATTATCTGTTGTGCTTTCAGCACTCATAGTGTTTAGATTTGCATACTGAGCAATAGACTATCCATAGCTTATCCACCATCCTTTATGATGTTTGTTTAGCCCTTCTACGTATACGGAACAGTCGTATCAGACCTTCGAGTTTCTCGAACAAAACAAAGTTAAACAACAATACATCAACTAGAATCAATTCGAGATGTTGATATAAGCTTGTTATCAATACCTGTTTGTGTCCGGTAAATTATCTCTTTCATTTAGCTGCAATACAAACCGGAAAAAGTACAGAAAAAAACAATGTTTGGGGTGGAGAGAAGCACTGATACCAACCATTTGCTTTTATGCTGTAGTATTTTGCCCCGGTTCATTTAGATTGCTGGGATCGTTTTGTGACGAGTTGATCTTGTGCCTTTATGCTACGAGTACGTATGCCTATGTTTTCTGTTATTGCTGTGAAGCAACATTTCTGTATTTTGGTATGGAGGATGGCGGTTCTTGTAAAATTACTGACACATGCGGCGTATTAAGTTGATCGACAAGTTTTGTATCGAAGGGCACGTACCTAACAAGTGTTATCTACGTTGCGATAACTTGTTATAGGTAATAGTTACCACTTAACAACAGGAGGACCACGTTCTTGTTTTATCTTCAAGAATTATGAGAAAATAATTATGTTACATATTTATAAGTTCAACAAAGATCAACAAAGAACAGAGTGTGCGATCACATATTAGAAAACTAGCTGACCCGGCGAACTTTGTTCCGCCTTAATGTCAATAAATAAGCAGATTTTTTTTTTATTGGAAAAAATACAAAAAAAAAAAAATTTCTACATCAATCATTCATAATTATTTCTGTATTTTAGTACATAGGTTGCTCTTCATTTAAGTACCTTGTGATACACGACATTTTTTGTTTTATTATCAGGCGCAAAAACAAACAACGCAGATGGTCTTCCGACCCGTGAACATGCCACGTATAATTGACCATGGGAAAAACATGAATGTTCTAGATTTAAACCACAAACTTTTAAGGATTGGCCTTGTGATTTGTTGATGGTCATGGCAAATGCAAGACGTATCGGAAATTGAAGTCTTTTAAATTCAAACGAAATATCGGTTGGGATCATCGGTATCCTCGGAATGAGAACTTGCTCACCTTTGAATTTTCCTATCATTATCGTAGCGTAAATTACATTGTTCATCAATTTTCTAACCACCAAACGCGTACCGTTGCACAGTTTTGGTTGGTTTATGTTTCGAAGCATGATTACTACGGAGCCAACCTTTAGGCGTAAATTGTGCGGTGGTAAGCCAGGCACGTCCAAAGAGTTTAAAAATTCAATTGGATAGTTGGTGGCTTCATCTTCATTTGTGACGCAGTCAATAGATTTGAATGAATGCATTGTTCCAATGATCTTATTTTGAATTATGTTGTTTAGGTCATCTACATCTTTATTCTTAGCCGCTAAAATTGCTCGCTCACTCATCCATTCATAATTTTTGTAGTTAGAAATAATTTCTGGAAATACATTGTTGATAAGTTCGTCTTTTGATGAGACAAAATTACAGAAATTATTTGGAAATGATATTAATCCGCTCGATTCATCGACAGGTACTTGACCATTACCGATAGTCAGCAATTGCTCCGAGAAATCTTCAGCAGATGTATCATTAAGCAATGTAACTCTCATGTTTGTTGTCAGTTGCAGTTTCTTCACATGGCGCCATAGATTTGACGATTTGAGGCAAGCGTTTATTTCGTCGGCAGCCGTAGATCTTGGAATTACTGGCAGTATTTGGCGGAAATCGCCAGAAAGTAAAATCATTGCTCCTCCAAAACATCTCGAGTCATTGCGTAAATCTTTTAATGTTCGGTTAAGTGCTTCTAATGCACGTTTATGCGCCATTGTGCATTCGTCCCAGATGATGATTTTCGATACCGCTAAAACTTCGGTTATTCGTGCTGATTCGTTACTATTGTCAAATATAATTCGTTGATTTAGAAATAAGTGGCGAATATGGAACAATCCAACTGTTGTCGACAACGAAATCCATTCTTTTCACTTTCGTTGTGACAGTTCGACCGTTGTCATCTGGTGATCGACGCCGATACAGCGGATAACCATCATTGCCAGTGACAGTCTCCGCCGTTAATTTCCGTGGATATCGTTTAGAGCACTTTCCATCGACCATGCAAGGTGATTGGGGATTGATGGCACCACACGGTCCATGAATCATATTAGTAGTAACAACATCATGTAGGTCTGGATCGACTTCATAATCAGGAATCTCAGCACATATGATATCATCTATTTGGTCAGGCTGAATTCTTTCCACTAACCAAATAAGAATGTGTGCGTGCGGCAGGCCTCGCTTTTGCCATTCGATTGAATACATCCAGCATCGAGTATCTCCAAAGACGCGTTGTTTAACAATAAAGTTCATCAGGGACCGAATTTTTTGCCTGAATATACGTGCTGTGATGTCGTGTCTATCACTTGATGTTTGTCCGGGAAGCAGCAATTGAGTAATTTCTATCCATTTTGGATTACAGGTAAAAGTAATAAAGAGATCGGGCCGACCGTAATGACGAACATATGTCATTGCATCTTGTGCATATTCATGCATATGACGTGGACTACCAATGTATGTCGCCGGCAGAATAGTTAATCGACCAATATTAGCTGCATTTCCTTCAGTATTAACTGCATCACGTAAATGGATGTACTCCTCAGAACGCAGTTTGGCTTGGTTCAACCTAATGAATGTTAAACGTTCCGTTTCTATTTTTACATACATGTCAACGCAATACTGCTGAAACAATCGACGAAACCGCAGCAAATAGTTGTCAGCATTTTGACGAATCATCAAACGAAATGCGTAATAATTCATTGAGCTAACTTTCTTTGTAGTTTCTTCACCTGAAATTAAAAATTTGATAATTAACCATTTCAAAGGCAAATTTTAAAGGCAAACAATACAGACATTAACCATTTTTTTAATAAGCATTATTTTAAATCAGTGTCTTTCACAAATAAATGAAATAAATTATGATACTGATACTCACCATTCAATGGATTTTTCATTTTAATATTAAAATAATATCCATCTTCTCCTTGCCAAAACATCAGCGGGTATTGCAATGTGTCATATGATCGATGAGTTTCAGATATTTGTTGCAGTTGCCCAGTATCGCGACGTGTAAGCACAATATCGCGTTTTTCCAATTGTTCACCAACAATCAGGATGGCAACTTCGTCTACTGTTGGAGCATTAAATGTCCTTTCGTGTGTTCCAGATGGTCGTTTATCTGCTTTGATAACAACTTTATAGTCATCACTTGGCATGCGCTCTAAAGCACTCTTAAACAACCTGACCAACGCATGATGTTCATGAAGCAGACACTGCAAGTCTTGAAGAATTGCTCGCTTCATTCCTGCATTGATCTCTAGGCGTCGATCAAGTTGTTCTTCCATGTTGCCCATGAAATATATTTGTAAAAATTTATTCTGTGTATCTTCGAAAGGTAGTAATGATCCAATTCGATGATGAATCTGTCCTTGTATCTACAAAATAAAAACCAGACAGTATTAACTGGGTTATAAACACTTTTTTCGGTGGGAGAGTAGAGTTCAGAATTAGCAAATATACTACATAGGTACCAATAGATAAAGTAAGTTATTCTTTAACTACATTCTATATAAGTACAAAAATAAATACCTTAAATGTCGGATTAAATCCCCGTTCTTCGATAATATCTGCCCCAAATGACGTCATCTGGAAACAACCATTGTATTTTTGAGTATTTGCAAGAAAGTGGCGTGATTCTTGTGTTTCGCCACAAAGCAATGAATACAATGGCTCAGGTGGCGGAGTCAACAATGGCAATTTCACTTTACCATTAAGGCAGCATAATCCAGGCGTTTCTCCGGAAAACTTTAATGCACCACAATACTCGCAAACTACGTCCATTTGCCCAATGCAAACGCTAGGATGCAAGCTGTAATCATTGCTGCAATCGTATTGAAACGCTGCTCGATTCAAATCAGCACTTGATAAATATCTTGTTCTGCGTCGCAAATTATCTATTTGTTGACCTCTGTTGTTCGCTCGACGATTCTGCATTGCCAACCGAGCTGTTTCACGGGCTGCTTCACTTTGCTCTCGTGATTGAGAAGCACGAAGTCGAGCCATACTATCGCGGCGCTGTTCACGTGCAATTTCTTGTTCTTCTTCAGTCCTTTCATTTGCAGTATTTCGTATTCTTCTTGCATCACGGCTTTGTCGGGAAAGATTCGATCGTCTTGGTCGCGGCATTATTAATTAAACTTCACTTCACCTAAAAACTTAAATTTTTAACCATACCGAGTTTTATAGTTCACTTCACTGTTTATACGAATGGGCAATTGGGCAATAATGTTAATTATTTATTTAATAGAAATAGTTTTATTATTGATTTCTTACAAATATCAAATAGTCATCCATACGTCATTACATAGCTGTCATTATACGTCAATTTTGTTATTCCAAGTCTGATTCTTTTTTGTTATACCACGTTTTATAGTGACTGACGTTACATGTCAAGTCACACGGGAATGATGTCGAACGGGATAAAAAATCCTATGTCCTTCTCCTGGCTCTAAACTACCTCCCTGCCAATTTTCAGCTAAATCGGTTCAGCCGTTCTTGAGTTATAAGTGAAGTAACTAACACGACTTTCTTTTATATATATATATATAAAAATAAGATAGATATATAATGAGGAAATACTCCTGTACCATCACTTTTTGCCCTCTCAAATAGCTATTTCAAGTAGACTTTACAGTACGTTAGTGGGTGGGTACCTTTTGGTAAGACTTCCATGGTTCAAAGAGACAATGCTTTAATTCAGTGAGCATATTAGGGCGTATGTTATTTACTCAAAATAGCCTCCATCCTTTAAATTTTGAAATGCGGAGAACAAAGTCCGATCAAAATAGCCAAAAGAAGTTTTTATTTAGAACCGATCGGCGAATAAGTGGAATTGGGAAAACTCAATAAAACTCTTTGTTTCAACTTTTTAAATTACACCGAAATTCTTTTATCTGAATCGAAGCTTGGAAACTTCAGCAGTTCAGAGAGCTCTGTCGTGAAGCTGTGAATTTTTGTCTTTAGAATTAAACTTTAATTTGTAATAGATAAATTTCTCCGGGTACCAAGGGTAAGCAGCCAAAGAATTTCAATTTTGAGTTCTTATAGTTGGGTAGCCCCGCGTTTATGAGGGCAGGGCCCTTAATTAAAGCCTTGCTAAGTCTGCCTTTAAAAAGTAAATTCTTTATTATTTTTTCTGTTTTGTAATTTACTTAAGCAATTTCAACTTCTGCTAACTGTACAATAAACTAAGCTATTATCATTACTACTACTGGTAGTGGATGCGTCGAGCTGAGGACAGGGCGCAATGGCGCTCATTAGGGGAGGCATAGGCCTCCTCATCAGTCAATAGATGTCCACTGCTGAACATAGGTTCAGCAGTGGACATCTATTGACTGATGATGATGAAGATCATCACCTTTACAATTATGATTTTTGCATATCTCAATAAATACTTGGGTATATAAAACCTGGATATGACACATTTCATAAATTAAATTGAAACTAGAAACTGTTCCGAAATCAGATTTTATTGAGTCAACAACTTTATTGAATTAGTTTGATTAGATCTTTATGCCCAATCTTACTATCTCTAAACAGGCTTGTAGAGGGTCAACTGCCATAAAGTTGGCTAACTAATAACATAAACTTAACGAGCTTTCGCGGATATCCTGTCCTAATTCCGGGGTTAATTAAAATTGGTACCTAAATTGTCCGTACAATATAGCGGGGTCATAAGATTCGACAGATGGATTATTTAGTGACAGTCCCGTACCCATAGTACAGTACATACCTACTACAGTACAGTAGTTTGCTTAATATTATTATCTACTTAAGGTTTTTCTTTTTTATCACTCGTATAACGAGGATTTACGTTTTAATCACGAGCTTTTGGCCAGATAAAAAATTTCTTATAGGCTTCTCGGAGGGGGCGTTTTGCTCGCGCGTATTGCTCGCGCGATTGACATGCGTTTCCAATCAGGTTTGCTGAATGTCACGTGGTATGTGCACGCACTTCACATTCCATATGACATTTAGCAATCCTGATTATCCAATCAGGATTGCTAAATGTCAACGCATGACAATCGCGCGAGCAAATCACCTACCTGGGAAGGCTCTTAAGAACATTAGGATGATGCGGCAAGTGTTTAGCATTACTGCATTTTGGAATTATATAAAGGTCAGCTCGTAAGTTGGTGTGTAAAATGTGTGAAAGACGTTTGTAGATGAGATCAAATATTATTTAGCCATCACTCCCTTCTCTTCTGCTAACTTATGGAAAAAAAAATAGATAATGACTTATCATTGTCTCTTGACTATAATAGGCACACATAGGTAGACATTTTAGGCATACAATATACTTTTGATCATGGTCATAGTATTAGATATTCCACCTAAACTTGTATAAAATATTGTCACCTACTTACAGGCAAAGCCACGAACTTTAATGCAAATACGCATGGTCATCTAAAGAATCGATCATCCTGATATATCGTATTTTGGTACAAGAAGTCGTCATCATTTAAAAACGTTTTAGTTTTCAAAGGGAAACGTAAAATGTGATTTTACAGCTGACTGGCTTTTGAGAAGATCGTTGCATGTTGAACACGGCATCGAGCAATGTAACTTTTCAACCCATTGGAGCTCGATTCAGCTCTTTTGACAAGATTCTATTGGTTTATTCCACATATATCTGTGTTCTGCTCATACGTTATCTTCTATTTATCATTTACTAGCTGCGCCCCGCGGCTTCGCCCGCGTGGAATTTTATGTGTCAAAATGTGTTTTATTATTTACATAAAGGTTTATTTTTACCACGTTTTGCGCATTATTATTATGTATTATTAATGCATTACCTAGCGTATCCGTACCCGTTCTCGTTCCCGTTCCCACTCTCACTCCCTTTTTCGGTCCCGTTCCCTCTCCTATCCGCGTTGATCATCAATTCAACTGCCGGTTAAGTATGACAAATTTTAATAAACTTACCCAACTGGAGAAATGATTGGTTCCCTATACAAACTTTCGTCCCCTATCATACCTTGTTCAAGTTTTATTTTCATTATAAAAAGTAGCAAATGTACTTTTAAGGAATCAATTTTATTGAACTTTGAATTACCTCTATCCACCTTAGGGGTTGAATTGCGAAAAATCCTGAAACAGGTCATTTATTTCTAGAGGAGAGATTCTGTGCAATAACTTCAAGTTGATTGGAGCCTTTGTATTATTTTGGAAGCTAAACTATCTACATACCAAATTTCATCTGAATAATGTTCAGTGGTTACGGAGATACGTGGTAACAAACATTTACACAGACTTTTGTTCCCCGTACAAACTTTGCCAATCCCGTTAACCGTCTTATGGTTGAATTGCGAAAAATACTGAAACACATATTCATTTATTTTCAGTAGACAGTCTCTGTGTAAAATATCAAATTGATTGGTAAAGATTTTTTTTGTTCCCCATACAAACTTTGCCACCCCCGTTAACCACTTTTGAGGTTATTTTTTCAAAATTTTATTAGCCTTTATGTTATTCTGGCACGTAAGCTATCTACATCACCAAAGGACAATGCCGATAACCCGTACCAATTGCGTCAAAACCAAACGTATCCCATAAAATTACCTTTATTTTATAAATAACATTAACATTTTATTTAGTCTTACACACCGACTCGATTAATAATCACGTAAAAAATTCTTTCGTTTATTTGGTTTCCGGCGCATGGCGCCATAACATTGCAACCACCCTCACTTTTAATTTTAGACAGTAGAATTTACTGAAAACTTTGGAGGTTTTTTCACTTTGTATAATCAAAGAGGTTGGATCAGAAACTTTTTTGTGGTACTACTAAACTATATCCTATCTTTATGTATTTAATATGCTCTCGCTAGAGTGTTCTGTGGCATTGTGTAGCAGTGTTTATTCTGTAAATAGATATTTTATTAGACATCATCACAATAATGTACGATAAACAATCGTGGCATCAACTGTTTGCTAATAACCGGTGACGTGAAACCAGCATAGTTTGGAAGAGTCATCCATGGCCTTTTCGTGGTTGTGATGAATGTGTTAAGATCTTGGATCTTAGCTTGGATTTCACCTTCACAAGTAAGTACTAATACCTATTATTATGATGTAAATGCCTATCTACTTTCTCGTCACTATCATTCTTTGAAATATAAAATAATATAAAGTAGAACACAGTAGTAATGTATGTAATGTCCTACCTACGAAGTAGAAAAAAAAAAAACCCTTTTACCTATCTGTGTGAGGTATATTAACCTTTTCTTATAGTATATAGTATCATATTTAAATGTTATAGTGTAATAATTATAATTATGTAGACAAAACTGAACACACAAGGTCTCGGGAAAGCATTTTTTTATAAAAACAAACTCAAATTAATATCAAATAAAAACAATTTGTTTACGTTTATCTTAAAAAAGACTTAGTATTCCATGAAAAACAGTATAATATCTTTCAAAAAAATTAGGTTTCGTTTTGTTTTAGCATTGGTACCGAGCGCCATACATCAGACGGCATTGTCCTTTCATCTAATTTTTTTCAGTGGCTACGGAGATACGTGTTAACAAACATTCACACAGACTTGCACATTTATAATATTATTAGGAATTAGGATTAGGATGTATCCATACTTTTGACATGGGAAGGGCAATGAAGAACAATGAGTTTAATAAGACGATCTCTGTGTAGCAGTGGGCGAAGTCCCGCCTGAAATACAGTAGGTTGCGGTTCGATTCCCGTTGTGAGACTTATGTTTGTATCATTTGAAAATATTTAATTCTGGTCTGGATGTTTTCTATGTATAATATGTATGTACATTTTTCCCATATTACGCGGAAGCAGTCGATTTATGCAATTGATCTAAAAACAAAAGGACTCGACTTATGTTATTTTGATTAGAGGCACTGAGGCACTGATATTTTGTATGATGATTTTTTTCACTGTAATGTACTTCATGGATAATAAGCTCTTTTTCTCATAATCATCACGTGAGAATGTTGGTGTTAATGGTGGTTGCTGTCCATTTAGTGGAATCCTGGAATCCCTTCGTTGCCACGTGAAGGAATGCGAGAGGTCTAAATACTTGCCTCAAACCACCACTGCCCTACTTTTATGTCAAGAAAGTTTTTCATTAAATAATTTGTTTACATGTTTGAAAACCCTTGTTTTGCCATAAAATACTCGTAGGCACTACCTTTCCCTAAAGTTGAAACATACTCGCATAGTTTGACGAAGGTTTGGCTGTCTAAGGCAGTTTCAATTTCAAAAGTTAGAAGCTGACATTTATGAAGCCTATTACCCGTAATAAGACCGATAATCATAATTTAGAACTTTCTAAAAACACTCAACACAACACCAGATTATATCAGCCCACTGTTGGACATAGACGTCCCCTAATAATTTATGGGGGATGTTTATAACAAATTTATTTTTGAGGAAAACCAACAGTATTAAAAGTCTTTATGGCTAAACTTAAAACATAAAAAGATATTTAAAAGATAAAATATTTAGTACAAATTCCGCCAATTCTCTCTGACGAGTTTCATAAAAACTCAACAGAAATTCGTCAATTTTTCGCCTTCCCCATAAGACATCTTCAGGAAACGATAGACTCGCTGTCCGCCTTTCTGCTTGGTGCTCGGCGAAGCAACACGTCTGCGAATTTTTGCGCAGGGCCGAATGCGGACAACGAGTCTATCGTTTCCTGATGAGGAAGGCGAAACATTGTCGAATTTCTGTTGAGTTTTTACGAAACTCATCAGAGAGAGTTGGCGGAATTTGTTCTAAATATTTTATCTTTTAAATATCTTGTAATGGATTTCCGCAAAGTCACGCCTGATTCAATTCATTAAAACATAAAGCCAATTATAAGTAGGTAATATGCACATAATCCCCACGCTAGGCATGCGGGTTGAGTATTAGCAGGGCACAGGTTTTTGCACCGCTAACACTGCGGCCGCCCGTCTGTGGTCAGTGAAATTAGCTGTGCCGCGGTTATGCTGCGCTATGCCGCTATCAGCCGGTCGTCAGAACCACTTTTGTTATTTAACAGGGTGCACCACGGGCAGATGAGGCTGGCTTGGTTTCCAAGGATGGAGGTTGGAAACCACGCCCTTTACTTACTTACTTGAGACAGTATTTTATTAAGCATAGTTCATTTATAGACTTTATAATTTGAATGATATACTGTTATGTTACTGTATTGTAGTAGGTATAGGTAGGTTGGGGTGTAACTGGATCCAACCTCCATCTCCAGAACCTAAGACAACCTCACCTGCCCGAGGTAGACCCTGCTAATGAAGAAACGGGGCTCTGGAAGCCGTCTGAGTGTGGCATATCGCAGCTTAACTCCGGCACAGCTACATCACCTGACCCCGATGGGCAGCATCGTTGGCAGTGAGAGAAGCTGTGCCCTGCGATCCAGCTTGGATATTAGGTATGAGCAATTGAGCATATCCCTTTTCTTATTAGGGGAGGCCAGCAGAAAACTGATATAGCCTGATGTTGTTTGTTATTGTTATACTGTTAAGAACAACGACACATTGTAGGATTATGATTAAGTAAGAGGCTGTGAGGAGTTATTATTGTTTGGCGTGTAAATATCGAATGGTGTTTGAAACATCCATTAGCGAGCTACATCTCCCTTAGGTAGTTACTTTGATTGTACTCATTTAAGTTGAGATAATTCTTATAAAATATTTACGCAGCCCCTGTTGTTTGCATTATAAAGTTCGAGTTGGATGAATTCTACAAGAAATAGTTAACTAAAAGCAAATAAGCATATAGTAATACTACAATAGAATTTCGCTAGTGTTGTGTTTGTACACGTAAAAAAAATTGCACTTACAACGAACGTCTACGCTAATAGGTTACAAGAATGATTAATAATGCAGGCAACAAATTGCTTGATAAAGAATATTACACCTGACTAACTCAAAAAAATAAATTTCGACGGCGGCATTGTTGCGAACGAGCAAGCTCGATAAGGTGTCTCGCTCAAAGAAATAAACGGTCGTTTATTCAAGGCGTCGAAAGGAAAAGCAATTAGCTTGAATACAAATAGCGAATATACCTATTGTAGACGTTCTAGCCAGTAGGTACATTTGCATGTAAAGCGGCCCGGGCGGGCATGCTTTCTAAAGCTTCCGTTTGCACTTTCAAGTACTAAAAAACCAATGGATCGCTTTATTGCTCTTTAAAATGTATGCATTCTGGATACTACTAAATTTTGTGAAACAGAATTCAAAATAAGTATTGCTAAAAGAGATCAAAATGTAACACTTTTACATAAGCTTGCGTATAGGTGACTTTTTTGCACACCATACTAAGAATTACAACATAATGAAAAAGGCATTAAAAATAATGGTGAAATGGGCCACCTTATCGCTTAAAGCGGTCTCTTCCAGGCAACCTTTGGATGGCGAAAAACTTCCGAAACATCAATACTTTAGTTACGTTATTCGATTTCATAAATAAAATCAATACACTTTCCATAAGAAGTAGTTATATTACTACTATTATTTAGCAAGATACGTATCATTGTTTAAAAACTTTAAAATACCCCTTTTTCCGCGTCTAGGGATTTTACGATACTAAAAGATATCTGTAGTGCCTAGTAGGACATAGTTAAATGAAGTAGGCTTGCCCTGCACCTAAACCATCCCACTCAGCCTAGTCGCCCTTACTCACAGGAATGACATGGCCAATCAATACGCGTGGAGCTAAGCCGCGGCTTTGCTCACGATGTTTTTCTTCACCGTTTTGAGCACGTGGTAATTCGCACATCATTTTTAGAAACGAAATATCCATTGGTTTACTGCAGCTGAGATTTGAATCTACGACTTCCAGATCGGGAATCGACGTACTTGAATGCTGTGTCCGCCTGTAATTGGTTTCTATATCAGAATGAAAACTTTGTCAGTGTAACTCTACATTGTATTGATATTTAAGCTGTTGGCGTTACTATTAAATAAATAAATAAATAAATACATCCCACTAGGCCAACACGGCTTTTCACAATACTAACAAATATTAATTTGTTTGGCAAAGAGTTTCCACGGAACATTTACGTTGGCCATTCGGATTTACGCGGTACCATTTGGAGAAATATCTAATTAACCTGCCTATCGAACAATTTATTACACGACCCCCGAATGCCTGGGAATAGGTAATTCGGTTCGATCCTATTGAATGCGGTGTTGAGGATAAATCACTGGGCTGTAATGTCGGCAGATGGAGCATTTGAAGGAATTATTGCTTGTTTAATGGTTACCTGAGCGGCTTGGCACGTGACAAGGAAATTACGGCAGGATACACATTGGATACAAGTTTGTTCAAGTCATTATAATTTATAATAATATGGGACGTAATCACACAGCATCATGTAGCCCTAAACTAAGCAGAGCTTGTATTATGGGAACCACATGATTGATATACTACACATATATATATTTTTTTGTAAATACATACATATCATACATAGAAAACACCCAGACCCGAGACAAATATCTACAGAACATGCAAACATTTGTCCCGCAATCGAACCCGCAACCTTTTGCGTCTCAGGCAAACCTTCGCTCACCGCGCCACAGAGGCCGTCGTCATTATTAGGCTGGTTCAGATCGCTCTCGATAAAAGACATCAAAATCTTTTATACGATTCCAAAAATACCCTTTATCCGAAAAAATGTCAGAGAAACACTTCAGTACGATAGTTTATTTCGCACAAAGCATTCCATTATCTAAATATTTACTATCTCCACAAAGAAAATCAAAGGAAACACGATAAACGTCACGAGCAGACTATGATTTTATTCAGCGGGAGATTACAAAGTCACGGCCCGAATAAAAGTGTCTCGACACATTTCAATTACCTTCCAGCTGGAAACAAGCTAAGTATTGGTGCGACTATCCGTCGCGACAATCGGTCGCGACAATCGGTCGCAAATGGTTAGAAAGCTAATGGCGTGCATTGTCCTAATGTAAAGTGATTATGGGTCCATCGAGAGATATAGCGTTGCGATAGTAATGTCAACTTACATACAATAGTCACAACGTGCCCCTCTGTCTCTCTAAAGTTGGCTGCAAACTAGGTAACGACGTACTAGGATTGGTCGAATCGTTTACCTAACTTCAGAGGGACATAGATCCGTTGTAGCTACTGTGTCGGAAGGTCAGGTATCAAACCTTATAACGATAGTCACCATCACCAAATAAATTACTGCTTACACACAAGCAAATATTCAATCGCGACCGTAAGTCGCATCCGACAATTCGTTTCGATTATAAAACATTACCGCATGAACTGGATTCTTCGAGTAAAGGTTCCATGTTCGTGATTCAAGTTTTCATGTTTCGTACAATTCCTACATTCATTCTGTGCTTCTAGGCCATATAGTAACAATATATATCAATGTTCTAGGCACCTTAGTAGTTTATGACACTTTTCTCTCTGACTCTATTTGTGCAGCGACATTTCTGTCATAGTTTACAAACTTGCGTTTATTTAAATTAGGATTAAAGTTCCGTTACATAACCTACAGCAAAATTAGGCGGATGCAAAAGTTTTCACTGGCAGGAAACTTAATTTCGACCGTCGTATATCACATGAATTTATGAGGGTAACCTTTTCTTAAATGAAAGGCGACTAAATTGAACTATAAACGCAGAAAGAAAAAATGAAACACTACATTGGTAACATAAAATTATGTATCGGAAAACTATAAATTCTAACTATTGCAGCCCGCTAGTAGAGGAAATAAACTATACCTAATAAATATATTCAATACCTAATTGCTTTCTGTTTGACTTTATTATAATACTTTCTCAAACAAGCTTGGAAATTAGAGCATTATTTTGACAACCTTCTTCGAGATAAATCGAAATTGCTGTATCGGCTCAATACATGCGAGCAGCGACCGGCAAAAGTTGTATGAAAATTCATATCTGTTGTGTTTAGCGGCCAAATAAATTACCATGTAAGTAAAATCATATCTGTCGTGTAATTTAAAAAATGGAACGATCCTTTACTCCGAAGCATGGCAACCAAGGAGGCAACCAATCAAAGGATTTATTTAATTTCGAACTGGCTTGTAATAGAATGATGTTTAATGAAAAATGTAGAAGTTCTGCAGAGGAACTACTTTGTTTTAATTTCCGCGCATTATTTGAGAAAAGTACTATTCAAGCCTTGGCCACAACTAGGCATTGATGGACAGCAGATTACAGCTTAATGATCCGACCGCTGACTTGTAGCAGCGTTGATGGTGCGAAAATTTGTATACCCTGCGATTCTGCGGTTGGGATTATGGGCATATCGCCCTTTTTATAGGCATATCCAGCTGTGGCTGGTGTTGTTGTTGTATTTGGTCATTTATATGTTAGTTTGAGGCAAAGAAAACAAAAAAAAAACAAATTGGTCCAGGCATGTTTCATTTTTTGCGAGCCAAACGGCAATTTATATATATAAGACTATGTGACCCGCTCGTAACTTCGTTTGCGTCTATAGTACTTAGTATATCAAAATCTGAATCTATGAGATAGTAAAGCAACACCAGCCAGTTGAGTAGGTATTTATTAATTATCGTTTGCTCAGAGGCACGAAACCACTTAAACATTAACGGGAGTGAAAACAGTAAAGTAAGAATATTTCCCTAGAGCCTGAAAGTTCATAGCATTATGCGTAAACTTGGATGTGGTGATTTTATGAGACCGTTATTTTTCTCTTTAATAAACTAATGATATATTTACCTGCCTGGTACAGCTTTCGTGTATTTTCTAAAACACAAGGTTAAAAGGACAATATTGTAACAGTTGGTGTGTTCTAAGTTAAGTCTTGTAGGTCACTAAATATAAGCATTTAGTCCACTTCTCTTTCTAAGTATCCATATCTATTAGTATTTAGTATCCTTGCTTCAATATTATTTTTGGAAAGAAGTTGAGGCAAAAATGTTTTGACTCTTTTAATTTTTTGATGGCGATTGCCGTTTTAGTGTTTGCAAGCAACATAGTACAAAGTACTTCAAACGTTTATTCTTATAATAGTAAATATTTTATATCTGTTATACTGTACGAATGTAAGTATTTAGTACATGAACTTAGTATATAATATAAAAGTATATAATTTTATCGTATCCACATCATTTGTTACAATCTCGAGCGAATTAGTCAATAAATGGATGTGGGCAGAACTAGAGATTTTTATTGACCAGTCTGATCTATTATTCCCAAGTCTCTTAGTAACTCTTGGATTCTCAATATAACTTGAGCAAGGTTAGCAAAATTAAACTACCTACAGTCTTATCTAAGGCTAAATCTCACGCAACTAGCTTCCGTTCGCGGCTTCGCTCGCGTGGAACCTGGATCGAGAAAGTATGTGTTAATCTAGGTCACAAACTATGTATATTCCAAGTTGATTGTAAATACGTCCATTCGTACTGCGCGAGCGAAGCCGCGGTCAGAAGCTAGTAGCTAATTAGTATAGAGACGCAATTCCGTACAGCACGGAGCTGAGATTAATTTTACTACATGAAATATTCATAGTTTTCATTATTCAGTCAGTATTTCATTATTTTTTCTCTTTTCTATGATAATTACTGTTTATAAAAAATATATAAGAGAAAATATAAGCTAGCTAAATCATAAAATATTTTAAATATATATGGTTCGATGCTGACTATATGCGTCGGAGAGTTACGAATCTTCATTTGTTTTAGAAGCTGCTCTGCCGACTCTACTCATTTTAAACTATTATTGTTTACTAGCTTCCACCCACGGCTTCGCTCGCGTTACATTTATTTTTCTATACCACGAAAACTTTTTTCTGAATGTAAGGTACCTTTTCCTTTTCTGTACCCTGACCACGTGTATGCGAAATTATATGACGACGGTTGGTTGAGTAGTTAACAGGGTGACTGGGGAAATGGACATGATGCTACGCGCCAGCAGTTGTGTTATTTAGCTCTCAAACCGTCATACATTAAGCGTAAAAGCGTAAGAAAAAAACAAACAAATATACTAACTTTTGCATTCATAATATTAGTTAGGATTAATTTTTAAATGATGAGATATTTTAATAATCTTTTCATGAAAGAATAGAATAAAAATAGAATATAAATTGACACCTAATCACTTAGTTATAGTTGTTGTAAGTGGAATACCACCTATTACTTAATGAGTGCTATTACACCTACCTTCACATCTAAATTGACCTAGAGTCGGATTGGAATAGCTAAATTTTGGATACCTATTCATATTTATAAACTGATTGTACGTTCCTGTAATTCTTTGGTGAAATAAATAAATAATTAGATGATTGTATTCTGTAGACTGTTAATATGTTTTCAAACTCAAACTGAAACTGACAGGTATCATTTCTGTACCAAACAAAGAGCTCGTTCCAGCCCACCCAGTGAGTGCACACGATGATGCGTTCCATGCGCTTGGTTTCCGACAGCTTCCAATTTTAAAAGTGACACTCTACTGGCGTAAAATAAAATGCAAGCACCCAATATTGCGAGAGCCATCACAGCATTGCAACCAGGGTAGGAGTCAGTTCCCGAAACAAAACACACCCGTACACTTTATAGGTTTTTAAGAATATTGTATTATATTTGGTGCACAGCAGATATTTATAAATAACATTATATTTAATCTTGAAAGAAATTAATTAATTTGACACACAAAATTTTGCACAGAAACTAAAAACAAAAATAAATAAACAGTATATTAAAAAACGCTTTTGATCATCGTTCAGCATTGGTCGTCGTCATCACAGCGTGAAGATCAATGTCAATGTCCCGCGTATCAACATATTTTAACAAATTATAGGGGTAAAGAAGAGACCCTAGCACTAAAATGTCTGAAAACTGGAGGCTTACGTATTAAACGGGTGTCCCCGACAAAATATCTCAGGAGTCTTAAGGCCTATTTCACCATCTTCAAGTATACTTGCTGGTTAAAGTGACAAATCTGTTTGGCCGCCACAGGGAATGGCTAAAATTATTGTAGGAATGTGTGTTGTGTGTTTTTATTGTTTCATATCTACTGTTTTCTTAGCTTACACTATCAGTCTTTTGTCTGTGTACCATTCTTTTGTGTGTCTTATAAATACATTCTGTTCTATTCTATTTCTCTGAGCGAACTTGTCAGTTTAACCGGTGAATAGCTTACTTTGACGTTACTTGAGGATATGATGAAAGAGGCCCACATTCCCCTCTCGCTCGCACTATTCAACATTTTAGAAGATACAAAATCACTGAATTTAGATATGTGAACCTTTACGGCCTCCAAAATATCAATAAAAAGGTGCAGTAAGAATATCATGTAGAACACAACACGTTTTCCTACCAAAAAAATTATACCAAAATTGATCACATTGGTACAAGTTTTTTGGTAAGAAAACGTGATGGTATCAAAATGATATTATTGCTGAACCTTTGATTTGTTATTCTCTAGAATGTGAAAGTTTGCTATTTTGCTTAACTATAGTCAGTGATTTTATATCTTCAAAAATGTTAAACAGTGCGAACGAGAGGGGATACAATAGCTGGCAGCGTATCCCTGTATCGAGAAAAACCAATAAACATTATAGCACTGGGTACGCATCTGCCTTCGATGGAGGAAAAGAAAACGGTCACAGTCATTCGGATTTTTAAGCTATAAATCGAGCACGTGCTCCGAACGGCGAGCCGTTATCACGCCTCTGCCAGGGTCCAGAGCCCTCCACAGAAGCTATTTGGCTAAGTGCTCCGCTAATTAACATCCTCTCAATTTATTCCTAACTGTTCTGTGGTTCTGTAATTTTGAAGGCTTTTGAAGATCTCAGTTGAACTCTTAATTTAATGATGATCAAATAACATGGTTGGTAGAATAAAGTGGTGTACTTACAATTTGAATGTAAATTGAACGCGGTTTGTTAAACGAGTTTTCAAAATACCCTATGAAGGTAGAATTGGGATGGTCCAACTTTCTTATGATCCAATGTTCAAATTCATGTATCCCTTTTTTCAGAAGATAAATGTAAGGCACCGTTGATGGTTTTTAAATATGATAAAAATATTTCTTAGTGTTTTGCTTACTTTACATTTTAATCTGTGTAGTTTCTACACTGCCTCCCTTTAAAATTAGTTAATTATGTTCTTAAGGGTCGTAGTCGTAACTAAAACTCGCCATAGCACTAGGTCAAACCTTATATATTCGTTTTTAGGTGCTATTCTAAACAAATATGATTGTAATGTATGGCAGTTTAATAAATAAACCGGCCAAGTGCGAGTCGCGTTCCGTACCGTTGTATGGGTACCACTTAAATATTTTTTTATTCTGTTTTTGTTGTTATAGTGGCAAACAGAAATACATCATGAGATACAGCCTGGTGACAGGCAGTCTTGGTAATAGGGTCCCGTTTTTACCCTTTGGGTACGGAACCCTAAAAGACAGCGAAGTAATATTATCTAAATCATAAAAAATAGGTAAACAAAAAAAATACACTCCGTAGTAGAGGTTCCAAAACATTTATCAATAATCCCGATAATAAGAGTAATATTGAACATAGCAATATTACTCAATCACACCAACTCCCACTTTTAATTTATAAATGCGAAAGTTTGTGTTTGTTGTGTGTCAATGTTCCCACCTAACTCCGTAAAGGGTTAACTGATTTGGATGAAACATGAAATATGCATAGTTTGTGACCAGGATTAACACATAGACTACTTTTTATCCCGGTACTACGCGAACGCAGCCACGGGAGGAAGCTAGATGCGCCTATTACGCACTAAGATTATGTAGGTACCTTTGGTAGTGATTGATCGCAGACTTATGTGGCTCGAATATTATTTGCTCGAATGAAACTTTCAGTTCCAAGCAAATATACTTATCAAAAATAATACTTATCTACAACAATACACAACAGTTCAATAAACATAACTTACCAAATAAACAGAACTAGTGAGATACCAGAAACCCTATATTGTAGGGTCGCAAACTATTTAACGACTAACTGTGGTTGTGGCAAACTACGTCGAAAGAGGCTTCTTTGAATGTACCTACGGTAAACTTATTTGGCAAATATTCAAACTAAGAGCCAATATTCGGTTTAGGAGTCAGATCTGGATTCAACAATTCATAAGCTAGTAATGTGTTCTCAACTTAAAACAGAAAAAATCTTCATAATTTCTACTCCTAGCTAGCATAGATTTATAATTGTTTTATTACAGAACCTCTTTTTAGATTAGCGCACCCACTTGATGAGGCAGAATCTTTAAATTTTAAGAAAAGACAAACCAGTTTCATAGTAGTTATGAAAAATGAGGTATCAACCCACCGGAAACTACTTATTAATATTTAACTTCGTAGGCAAAACAATTTCTCATCAGGCTCTACAGTTAGTACAGAAAATTATTTGCTATTCAATATCGGAACTGTAACCGGGGATGAATGGGTAGTGGGGCTGGCATATGAATTATGAATAGAGTATTCTACACATGTATCCAGATGCATTGGCTTGCAGACATATAATTAATAAGTAGCAATCAGCAAGAGTGGAGCAAGATGAATAAAACTTGTATGAATAAAATTCTAAGCTTGATGATCCTTTGGTTTAACTGGTGCTTGTAATAATTGTATTTTACAACTAGCATTTACTACATCGTTCATAGAGAATCGGCTCATAAATTCTTTTGAGTAATAGGTTAAAATCTAAAAATCTACCACTGAAAAGTAAAAAAAACATTTAGATTTGTTGAAAATTACACTGTAGCCTATATCACCAGGACCATTTTCAAAATCTGATGAGTGGTTTAGGCGCTAAGATGGAACAACCATCACATACAATTATACAATATATGAATACATAGACTGCTATAAATATTACCCTTTCCTATTGGCTCTCCCAAAGACGGGTAAAAAGCCACCATTGCTCTTAAGAAGAGTCTATAAATATAAACCATATTAGTAATGTTTGACTCCATTTTCCGATTGTTTTCATTTTGATCTGAGCGTTTCTTAGCCTGAGATGTGGGTTTCTGCTCTTTCAGCCGTCTAGCGATACCAGGGGCCTTGGGTATCCTAAAAACTTTGACACAAGAGTTGTCGAGTAGACTAAGACTGAGAGCATTATTTAAAAATAAAGTATTCCCCATGAAAATATTGTATAAAGTCGTTACCCGGGTCTCACAGAGTTGGAATGGCATTTCAGAAACAGTCTCACCTGATTGGGCAGATCATACCTGCATCATGTTTCGAACTTATTTTTTGTAAAACCTATAACTATATTCTAGAACTTTGTTCTATATGTAACTAGGAGGAGGGGGCTGACTCTGATACACAGATAATAACTTTCGCAGACATCAACAGTTTTTGTGAATATTGTTATTTTTCAATTACAAAATCAAATTTGAACTATGATTTTTCAATCATAACTATATTATATAATATTTGTACGGTTATTAAAAAAACCCATATTTGCCCTAGCAATGTGACAAAAAATGGTTTATTTATTTTTTATAATATTATACTTTATATTTGTTTTTAGTATTAGCTCAAAGACTTGGAAGTGCCGTGCCACGAGAACGCGACATCTATTTACAAAATAATTATATAACTTATGGAACCTGTGCTCACAATATACATAGTCATAAATATCCAACGTAGTCTCACCAACAAACAAATTATCAAAGGTACGGCGAAAGGTAGGGAAGGTACGGCGAAAGGTACGGAAGGTACGGATTTTAAGCCTACAAAGAATTTGAAAATAAACCACCAGAGAACCTTCAAGATTTCTTGGAATACGGTCAAGTACCTGTAAAATACGCGTATAATTAATGATTAGTATTACACTCATTCCAGCATTTTTTCTAGATTTACGAAAGTCTCCTTGAGTTTCGCAACGCAATATTCCAGAAACGCCTATTAAACTCTTCGATGCTTGATCGACCTCTTTTGCGAGTCAATCCAACGGTAGGAGATCCAAATTTGTAGACTTTGCAGCACACTTTATGCCCCCAGGAACATCCAGCCACCCCGGAGTCAATCTTTAACTCAGGGCATTCTCTAATGTCCATGCAAACACCTCCTCGTGCCCAACAAGTTGATTGCGTCGTTCCTGTTTCAGAGCATATCAGATTAGTAAAGCTTCTGATTGAAATTATCATTGTCTTTTACTAACTGCCACAAAATATTATAAACTATAAAATATTGACACGGGTTGGTATCAGAATGACTGGATCGAAAATAAAGCTATGGGAGTTAAGTTTAGCTTTTATATTTGCATTTGTAATAAATTTGTGCTTGTATTTAAAAAGAAATGGCTAAAACTAATGAACGGCTAACAATATAACATAAAACTGAATCGAGGTAAATATAAGTTTGACAAATGACAACAAATGACAAGCAGGTATGCTCAACGGAAGCAACATACTTAAAGTATAGGTAGTGTAGGCTTGGCTCAACTTAAGCCACGTCAAACTAAATTAGTTATTCGAATAGTTGATTAGGAATTCCCTCCCAAAAGTTACTCAGTCTATTGTAAAGTTACCTTCTGATATCACTTTAGTCACCTTATTGATAGTGAGGTGTGTAGTTGGCAGTGAATTACATGCCGGTAAAATTAAAATAATTAATAATTTTATAAAATATACTAATTTACCTATTGCATTCATATATCAGTTGTTAAGTATAAAAATATCCAATTCAAAATCGATTATTCGCAAAAGTTTTTAAATGATTGGTACTTATTAGGAGTAATCAGTAGTAGGAGGAACTCACACTGTTTTATATGGGCTTCTCAGTAAGGTCCACTACACTACTCACAACGTCTCTTTGTGCTCGCTCTAAAGTTGGCTGCGAATAGTGACATAATTCCTATTTTTGGTTTGGATTGTACTAGGTTTGGTCGAAACGTTTGCTTTGCCTAGCTTCAGAGGGTTCCATTGTGACGACCGTTATATACAATTATTAAGTATTTTAAAATTTGGAATGTGACGACCGTTAAATACAATTAAGTATTTTAAAATTTGAATTATTATTTAATAATCCAAATACTGTCTATGTATCGGTGAATATCAACTAACCTAATGTTGGCCTTCCACTTTGGCCAGCCACAAATATGTCCTTGTACGTGTCAGGTAACACGGGCGGCAACTTGTCTTTATGAGGCCTATGTCTTACCAAGACGCCAGTTACGTTAGAAATAAACAGAATAGCTATAATTTGAAATGAAAGTAACATTGTTCTTTGGTAGGTTGAACCTACCTATTAAAAGATTCTAAAACTAAAGTCAAGTTTACGACTGATTTCAAATTGACCAAATCGAAAATTTATTGATAAGTCGAACGTAGTTGTTCGCGTGGTTTATTGCTAGTGGTTTTATGCTAGTCCTTGAAAGGCATTGACTAGTTAAACAGACAGGGTAGATTTGATTTAATTTATTGATTGAAAAAGTATCCAAGTTTGTAATCATTTATTAGTTCTTACTATTACAATAGCCGCGCTTTTATTTCCTTTATTGCTTTTAGACCTTTTCCTAACTTTTTGTTTCTGCGGAACTTCAACTTCTATGACACCTTCACCGCCAAACTCCTGCTTGAGTGACCATGGCATGGCTATCGATCCTATACCCTGTGCTCTGAAATCTCTAACATGAAATTTATTCCATGCAAAGCAGCACACGTTCAGTTTGTTCTTGCAACCGGCTACCTCAGTCAGGAATCGGTAACCAGTGCACAGTTGGTAGTTTACGCAAATACCACCCAATTGCCAGCAGGGAGTTGACCTAAGAGACCCTGTATGGAAAACAAACAGTTTTATTGTGTAATAGTCATCTTAGCATTTATAATTAGGTACTCTTGATAGATGAGTCTTTATAAAACTGCATTTTATTTACGTTATGTTATATGTGACCTACAAGCTGAGATTGCCAACGCAAATAGTCGGGGATTATTGTCCATAAATCTTACTTCGCCGGGATATAGGCTGGTTATTACAGTTTGTGCTAAAAAAAAGCTAAGCGTAGTAATTTGTACAGTTGTATATCAAGCATTTATCCCTTCGAGTTTTTTTACATTGTTTTAGTACACAGAAGCATGAGATATCCTCATTGGCACTTAAAACTTTACAAGATCTCAACGAAGCTTTTGAAGAACCGTTTCGTATCTGAAGTTTGAAGGAAATTGTGTAATTTACCCTAAGACTTCGAAAGAGCCATATTAATGCGATAAACTCACTCCGGGATCGTGAAGCGGTGAGCGACGCAAGTGCCGTATGATAAGCGAGCAGCTCCGCACGAAGGTCTTCGTATTCCTCATCAATTGAGAGATCTAAGTTCGCATCATTTTTCAAGCTGGTTACCAACCCTGCTCCAAAGTCTTCGTCTTCGTCAGACGAACCATCTTTACCCTCGACGAACGGACCCACTTGAAATATTAAATTCAACAGCACCAAAAAATGTAACATTTCTCTTGCATTGCACTGACGTCGACTGAGAACATTTTATACGTTTTAGAGCGTTTTTATTGAAGCGAAAAGCATAAATTCAATGATAAGCCTCGGACGGGGTTTTGCAATCGAAAATGTAAAGAGAAATATTGGTTCCATTGAGTATTTTGGTTCGTTAGTTTGCGAATTATGCATGGTTGGATGGCACCTTTCCATTACACTGACATTTACCTACGTGTGCCCTGCTATAAATGTGTGCAGTGTAAGGCGTATTAACAAGGGGCAGCGGGGCAACATCGATGGCGTTAATTAAAATTTTATCATTTTAGCAAAAACAGCTACCAAATATAATTATGTTATGTTTTTATTTTTATATAATTTTTAACAAAAGCTCCGGTGTTGACTCAATTCTTGTGTCAAAAACTTTTACAAAACAAATTGCGGTCAATGTTTACAACTGCGCATCCAACAATACTAATGAGCAACAGTATCCAGCGACGGCAATAACTTTGCCTTTGCCTGCCAGCCAGGGACGTTTCCAACCTACCCAATTAAGGTCTTTTTAGCGGCAAAATCAACCCCACCATTAGTCAAAATGAACTCGTTTAATGAAGAACATCTATCATTAACGAATCACGCCACTTTTGTTATGGTACATTAAATTTCGATTCAAGTTCTACAAAAGACTGTAGGTATCTTTTTCGTGGTTTGTGATCGTTAAGGCATACTGGTAGTACGCCTTTACACACTAAGTACCCATTCTACCTTATACCTACTCCTTTACTTGTTTTATGTTTTGTTAGCCATGTAGTAAGGTCATAGCCGTAAAAAATTGGAAAAGTTGATCACAACAAAAAAACAACAAAATGAAAGGTAAATCACAACAAAGATGACAATTTGTGGCTTTCAAAAATGTATTGAAATGTTTCGTGTAGCATCCAACGATCATACATTTTTACTCAGAACCCATACTGTATCGCATAGGTTATTGTAACGCAGAGTTATGTCGGCTGGCTCAAATTTACATTACGCATGTATTTGGTACATTATAAAACGTGAGTTTGAATTTGTATCTTATCCTAAGCTAAGTCAGACAACCACGTTTCTTATGATAGTAAAATACAAAACAATAGCACCAAATGGTAAATTACAGTCATAACCACAGGAAACACATGGTCAATACGTGTGGAGGCGACTAGGCTGCGGGTTCCCTTACGATATTCCAAATCTAAACATCCATCGGTACACGGCCGAGATTCAAACCCACGGCCTCTAGATTAGAACTGAAAGTAAACGTTAATTTAAAAAAAACAATTAAAGGCCAACGACGTTCAACGTTACCGATATTAGGGAGTTACTGCAATAAAGATGTGCTGGTACTGAGACCGAAGCACGAATATGTATTTTGACATGCCCTATCTTAATCGTATGTTGAGAACGCGTTGTCATTATCTAAAATTGTACGATTAGCTTACGATACGATACGTCAAAATATTCGTGCTTCGGCCTCTGATTGGCTACATGAAAACTTAACAACGCATGAGCCTCCTCTCAGCTATTCTGTGTAGATTGTTTATGCATAGCCATTTTTATCTGCACTTGAAAATTTCTGCGAAATAGCAATTTTTGATTATTTATTCATAGCATAGGATCAGGAAGCACTCAATTTTCAGAACGATTGTTGGTATAAATGGAATAATTATGCAAATGTTAAGAAAGACGCGGATGAATTTAACTTTTACGTATTATCGTTTCAAATAAAGTAATGGTATTTCAACAAGTGTGATATGATTATCATTCAGGGTTGACAATTGAATTTCCGCCACATTGAGTAGAAATAACAAGTACGGGTATTTTCATGAAAGTTTTATTGAATATTTCGGCCCTATTGTTTCCATCTTACTGCGTTTGTCTTGCGATTGTTGATATTCATTTTCACGTTGTTATTAGTAACAATACCACAGTTACTATAATACTATTCTATAAAAAATTAGTCACGTTTTAGTACCGAGTGAATAATTGTCTTTAGGTCCTATAGTTTTCTTTACTCATATTTTAGTTGTATTAATTAATGAATAAAAATATAAACAATGCAAAATAATATATAATATTTTTTGGTAAAATTCGTGGAAGAGGATGATCAAGAAAAAACTACATGAGCTAGATAAAAGAGAAGGTCGTTTATAGAAGTAAAAGAGACCGCAATATGATAAACAACATGGATGGAATTACGTCGACAAGAGCTAGGCACTTAAAATAAATAATAATATTGAGCTCAATTTTAATTAATTTTACTGCCTCTCACTACCTCAAAGAATCTTGTCTTTTTAATATTTTTTTTTATAGAAAGTATGTTATTTCTATTAAGTACGTAATTATGAGTTGTTAATAGATTTTATGATTATTATCTTGCTTCGATTGGAGTTCAAAAGCTTACTCGAAGGAGTTCTAAAAGTTACCGACTATGCATTAATGAAATAAGTTTCGAATTCGCCTTTCAGGTAGTTCCCAGAAGCCCAGTTTAGCAAGTTTATTGTTATACCATAATATATTTTATTTTATGAGGTCAAACATTAAAACTTAATAGTTAATAGCCATAAATGAGGTCTTATAATAAACATAAGACGACAGATTATGGAAAAATGTTTAATAGATTTGAAAATAATACATTATAATGGGAACTTTTACGTCTGAAGATGATGAATTAAGATATCATGTTTCATCTTAAATTGTTAATCTTTCATCAGTCAGCTGTAGTCTATTTTTAATAGATCGGACTCTACGTCAACCGTAGCAGACCACCAAAGCTGCCGTACAGCCTAATCTCTGAATATAAAATAAGTATTTAAAGTGAGGCCACACGCTGCGTTGCAAGTACGCTGCACTGACTGTGCGATTTTACTTATAAATCGATTCATGAAGCGCACGCAAAACGTAAAAAGACAAAGCGGGGAGGGGAGAATATGCGCTTCGACGCCGCGCCGGAGCGGCATCGTAGCTCAGCGCAGTTATTTAACTCCATTTTCGTTTAAAGAAAAACCCTACCTCTAGACGCTACCATGTCGTATCGACCCCGTTGGCATTGTATTGTGACAGCGCAGCGCAACGCAGTTGCCGTGTAGCACTCAGTCATCCATCATTATAACAATATTTAGTGATGCACTCAGTGCATCGAGATTTGCATTGCGTCGCGTCATCGCACGCATTGCGCTGCGTGTGACGCGCGCGACGCAGCGGCAACTCCCGTGTGGCATACACAGAATGCATTGCACAATTATAAAATATTTTGTTGGATAAAGCAATGTAGCCCATCAAATATTGGGACAGCCATGTTGTAAGTGGGTACTTAGTTTAGACAAACTAATGGAAAAATCTGGATATAAGCCAAATGTCCTACTCAAATGTCTATTCAACTTTATGCCAATTTGTAGAAAAACAGCACAATGGGCCACAATGGTAGAGCTTTTTGAGAGTCAAATAAATAATTCATTTTTACGATAGAATTTGAAAACAAATGGAACATTGTACGGCGCGCATTCCGTACGGTGCGTTTTAGGTATGCACTGAATGAAACCATCGAACTGACTGATTGATATATAACTGGGATGCGATGCGAGAGTGCTAATTCTATTCTCTTTGTTATCTTTGTCTCTCTGTGAATTTTAGAGCGTGTCGCAGGACCCAACATTATTAATATATGATTAAACGAACTTCACAAGTGAAATTCAATCATTATTATATGAATAGCTCCATTCGAATATATAGGAAGTTCAGTAATTTTACTAGGTAGTTACTTGTCCTACAAGGTAGTTTCGCACGGTTTTAGATCGTTTTAATCGATATATAACACCAAATCGATTCAACTTAATCGATATCACTAGTCGTGTCACATCACTAGTCGTGGTCACATCACTACAGCTCGTCTAGAATTCTCTTTCTTTTAGAGTTTACCCAAAAACTTTAATTGGGTTGTGGAGGGAGGGTTCCTATATATTCGAATGGAGCTATTCATATAATAATGATTGAATTTCACTTGTGAAGTTCGTTTAATCATATATTATATTTTATAGCTCCATTCTTCATATATAGGAAGTTCAGTAATTTTACTAGGTAGATGTTTAGAGTATACTACCTATTTTTGCCTTAAGTTTTTGGTATATTTCTTAAACCAAAGGGTTGAATTCAAATAAAACTTTTATATATTTAAACAAATTTAAATCTTATTCTAAGATAGATCTAGCAAAGTTTTCTATAACAATCGGTCGGTTATAGAACTTTGCAAATGCCTGCGAATTAGCAGTCCAGCCGGCCGCTTTGCGGATAGCGTCGACAGAGAGGCCGGCTGCGCGCGCGCTCGACGTGGCGGCGTGCCGCGTGCTGTGCGCGCTGAACGTCGCCACGTCGATGCCGCTCGCCGCTAACACATCCTTAATCCAACGACTGATGGATTGTGTCGTGGCGCGTTTGTGTGGCCGTTTATGAGTTATGAACAGATAGTTGACTTCGTTTCTAATATCTTTCGTCACAGACAAATAATCCATTAAACATTTTGCGGGACATATATTAGGTTTCTCATTAAAATAGGGTATAACTAAGGTCGGCTGATCCCGACCTGGGTTTGATGTTTTGATTAGGTCTGAAATTGTGATGATAATTTGTTTTTCAGAAAACGTAAAATCAGTTAATTTTATAAAAGAAATTGTTTGTACACGGTGACCGGTACATAACGCAAGAAGCATTGCTAATTTTTTAGTAATCTGATCTAGTGGTAAAATATCATTAGGATACCAAGCTGAAATAAAGTCGAGTACCGTTTGGGGGTCCCAAATGAAATTATATTTGGGCAAACTTGGCCTCTGTTTATACACTCCTTTTAATAAACGCGAAATTTGTTCATCGGAACCTATTTTGTTACCTAATAACAACGAGAGAGCTGACCGATGACTGTTTAGGGAGCTATACGAGGCTCCTTTTTTATATTGTTCTGTCAAAAATAAAATAACAGTCATGATCGGAGCTTCCAAGTAATTAATATTGTTATTTAGGCAATAGATCCACCACAACTTATAAGTCGTGTTATATTGCTTTAAAGTACCTGCCGAAAGGGAAGCCACCATAAGATCTAACGACTCTTGAGGAACGGCCCGCCGCGTGAACGCTTGCCTGAGACAATCGCGGCCGCCAGGATAATTTCCTGCGGTAGGTGTACCCTGGAACGAGACCGTAAAGCATCGTTAAAAAATATGACTTCTGACACCAACAACTGGTTCAAGAGTGGAAACCAAGCCTGCGAAGGCCAGTGGGGAAAAACAATAATTCCTGTAGATTGTTCGTTAATAATTTTGTTTAGGCATTTAAGTATCATTGACAGAGGAGGAAAACAATAAAAATAGTAATGATGCCAAGGAATCGTGAAAGCGTCGACGTTGATGGCATCAGGATCCGGCTTCCATGAAACATATGTATTACACTTGGTATTGGAACGAGATGCAAAGAGGTCTATATCAGGCTGACCAAACTGTTCTACAATAGCTTGAAAAGCATCAGAGCAGAGTTCTAATTCTGTGTCTGGATTAATTTTTCTTGACTCTTCGTCAGCCTCTTGGTTGTCCTTTGTATTAATATATGAGGCATACAACCATAAACCTCTTTGCTCACACCATTGCCAAATGGATCTCGCTAGGTCATTCAAATGGGGAAATTGAATCCCGCCCATTCTATTGATGTAACTTATGGCTGTCGTGTTGTCGATTCGCATCAGTATCTCACAATCAAATTTATTTTTAGCAAAGAATTTAAGTCCTAGAAACGCTGCTTGGAGTTCCAGATAGTTAATATGGAATTCAAGTTCACTTTCCTTCCAATGTCCGTTTGCACGCATGCTATTGCAAACTGCTCCCCAGCCAGACCTGGAAGCGTCCGTGAAAATTTATAGGCTGTATGTCACAGGAATAATTGATTTCTTTGCAACGAGAATATTTGATTCCCACCAATGTAAATCAGGCAATAATACTGTTGACAGTTTTATCTTAGTGTCGTAATCGGCGCGGTTTTTGAGGGCTAAAAACTTTTCTCTCTCAAAAATCTTAGTATATAACCATCCATATTTTACAGCTGGACAGGCCGCTGTCAATACGCCTATAAACTGTGAAAATTCTCGAATGGTGCATCGCGGTAATTTGATGTACTTTTGCGTTAGCTGTAAAATCAGTGATCGTTCGATTTTCGCTGAGAACAGTAGTGTCTCCCGCGTCTCGCGTAGGTAACTGTGCAAAGTGCAAGCGCATCACAATAACGTCGCCGCGACCGGCCGTACCGCGACAATGACCCAGTTATTGCTCGCGTAAGGCATGTGCTGCGAAGACAAATAATTTTGTTAAGGCGAAGCTATCACTTGCCGCAACAATGGATACACCAACCAAGGAATGCACAATAATGTTGCAAACAGAGCTGGAGCATACATTGTATGATCGATATAAGGAAGCTCTCCGTCATTTCAAAGAGGAAAAGCAAGAGAGAAAAAAACTCGAAGAATTAGTAGAAAATATGAAAAATCAAATAGAAATTCTGCAACAGCAGCTTAAATGCGTTGCAGAGTCTACCGGTGTTCAATCAACATCTAAAATGGAAACTTCCTCTAGGCATGCAGAATATGGCACCGATGAGGAAGAACTGGCAAGAGAGACAGAGTGGATAAGAATGAAATCCAGAAAAAATCGGAAAATGAACACCTCACCCACTCTCTCACCACAAGGCGTTGCTGAAATGGCTATCATAGAGAAACCAAAAAAAGTCCCCCCACCACCACCTATTATTGTGGACGGAGTAAAGGACTACCAAAATTTCTATGACTCCTTGTCTTTAAAACAGCCCGCTGGTACCTTCAACATTAAGATGCTGAGCGGTGACAGTGTAAAAGTTAACGCCTGTAATGATGAAGCGTACAGAGCTATAACAAAAATGTTGAATGAAAGTAATTGCCAAAGAAATTGCCTTTCACTTGTAAGCCTGAAAGGATTATCGAGGACCTAAAATCAAGAGATTACAAGGTTCAAGAAGCAGTGAACAAATTAAGTTGGAAAACTAAGGAACCGCTCAATATGTTTATGCTCACCTTCAACAATGAAGAAGACATAAAAAAAATATATGGAATTAAGCATATTCTGGGGTGCATAGTTGATGTACAGCCCCTTCCATCAACCAAACTGGTTCCCCAGTGCAAGAGATGCCAAGTTTACGGCCATACACACAAGTACTGCTCCAAAGAGCCAAGATGTGTAAAATGTACAGGCAAACACCTCACCAAGGACTGCAAAAAATCCGCAGAAGAGAAACCGAAGTGTGTGCACTGCGGGGAAGCTCACCCTGCTAACTACAGAGGCTGCATGATAGCCAAGGAAATGCAGAAGCTGAGGAACAGGAATACAAAAAAAGTACCAGCTTCACGACAGCAGCAAATCGTGAGTAGTAAACAGCAAATAGCTATTCAATCCTCTAGCAGGAGTAACGTAGGAGCCCCCTTAGCCAACAATGTTGAAAAATCAATTTCATACGCACAGGCAACAGCCAAAAGAACACCAGGCATGCAACGTGTTGAATCTATCAACAGCAGTAATAGCAAGCTAGATGAAATTCTAATGTTAATGACAACATTCGATGAGCGACTGAAAAAAATAGAAAATAGCACCAATGTAGCTATTCCTAAGAACAAAAAATGATTTATAAACTCAAAATCATGACTTGGAACTGCAATGGGCTAACTAAACATCAGAATGAACTACAGGTAGTCCTAGACATAGAAAATGTTGATTTGTGTCTCGTATCGGAAACGCACTTCACTAAACAATCGCACGTGGTATTTAAAGGCTATAAAGTCTATCATGCATTACACCCTGCAAACAAAGGTAGAGGAGGTAGTGCTGTTATCGTAAAAGAAAACATCAAACATCACGAAACAGTGAAATGTGAAGAGCCAGATATCCAAGCTGTAGCGATCTGCATCAGTACGAAACGATATCCTCTTACGGTAGCAGCCATTTACTGCCCTTCGCGTCATATTATTGATAAAGACACATATTTAAGCTTTTTTCGCACCCTTGGAGAAAGATTTGTACTTGGAGGTGATTTTAATGCGAAAAATACATATTGGGGCTCCCGGCTAACGAACACTAAGGGCAACAACTTAATCAGTGCCATAAAAGAGATTAAGGCGGACGCTATATCTACAGGCTCACCAACATACTGGCCAACTGATCATAACAAAATTCCGGACCTGATAGATTTCTTCATATATAAAAACCTATCGACTAACTACCTACAGACAAAACAGAGCTACGACATGAACTCTGACCACTCAGCAATTTATCTAGAAATAAGTGAACAAGTTTTACATACAGAAAATACTCTGACCCTAGTAAATAAATACACTGATTGGGAGAGTTTTAAGTTAGAGCTAGATAGTAATTTAGACCTTAATGTTCCGTTAAAAACCAGTGAGCAACTTGACATAGAATTAGACACTTTTATAAAATCTGTACAAAAGGCTGCCTGGAATAATACACCAGAACAAAAGAAAAGAACGACTAGAAATCATTATCCTCAAGATATCCTAAAACTAGTAAACGCAAAAAGAAAACAGCGAAACGTTTGGCACCAAACTAGATCCCCACAAGATAAAAATAAATTAAATTATCTCACAAAGCGATTAAAAAGGACAATACAAAATTATAACGAAGATTGTACTAGCACTTATCTACAAAACCTTACCAGTGACCGCAGTACAAACTACTCACTCTGGAAGACCACCAAAAATATAAAACGACCCATCAGTCAAATCCCTCCAATCAAAATAGAACCTGGAAAATGGGCTGTGAGTAATGAACAAAAAGCCAAACGGTTCGCTGAACACCTTGAAGATATCTTTAAACCTAACGAAGGCCTGAATAACGTGTTTACGACACAAGTTTGTGAAGAAACGCAAACCATAAAGCTGGTAACACCCAGAGAAGTTTGGGGTGAAATAAAACATAATATAAACCCAAGAAAATCTCCTGGATTTGACCTCATCTCGGGAGAATTACTTCACAATCTACCAAGAAAGGCACTAGTCAAACTGACGACTCTTATTAACGCAGCTTTTAGGCTAAAGTATGTCCCAGATTTATGGAAAGTTGCTGAAGTAATCATGATAGCAAAACCAGGAAAGCCGCCACATGATACTTCATCTTACAGACCGATCTCTCTGCTACCTATCATATCAAAGTTATTTGAAAAATTGTTTCTCAAAATACTTAAACCGATTATAGAAGGTAAGGGTCTTATACCTGAGCATCAATTCGGATTCAGAGAACACCACTCAACTATAGACCAAGTTTACAGGATAACAAATGTAATTGAGAAAACTCTTGAAGATCAAAAAGTATGCTCCACTATCATCCTGGATGTAGCACAGGCGTTTGATAAGGTTTGGCATGAAGGGCTATTAATAAAACTAAAGAAAATTCTACCTTTAGAATTTGTAGATGTAATAGAATCATATTTATCAAATAGAGCATTCAGAATAAAGCATGAAGGCGCTTACTCTGAAATTAAGGAAATAAAAGCTGGGGTGCCACAGGGAAGCGTATTAGGTCCGGTCTTGTACCTTCTGTAGACAAGTGACATCCCCTCGCTAGAAAACAACACCATCGCAACCTTTGCTGATGACACTGCTATATTGGCTGTTGGAAATACGCATGCAGAAGCAGCAGAAAAGGTTCAAGATGCAGTAAATAAAATCCATGATTGGACAAGAAAATGGCGAATAAAACTAAATGAATCAAAGTCGGTTCACATCAACTTTACAAATAAGAAAGATCAGTACTGTGCAGTATTCATTAACGATAAAAATATCCCCTATGAAAACACAGCCAAATACCTTGGTATGACGCTTGACGCTAAGCTGCGCTGGAAAGCACACGTCAAGAAGAAGAGGCAAGAGTTAGACTTACGCTACAAGAAAATGTACTGGCTCCTCGGAAGACAATCCGCTCTGTCAGTGCATAACAAACTCATGTTATACAAACAAGTCCTGATGCCAGTATGGACTTATGGTATACAGCTGTGGGGCTGTACCTGCAAGAGCAACATTAAAATAATACAGCGTTTCCAAAATAAAGTACTCAGGGGCATTGTAAACGCACCTTGGTATGCAAGAAACGATGATTTACACCGGGACCTCCATATCGAATTCGTTGATAAAGTAGTTCAAAAATATGCAGAAGCTCACGAACAAAGACTTCATCATCACGTGAACGTCGAGGCCATCCAGCTCCTCGACAACACAGACATAGTGAGAAGGCTCAAAAGGACTAAACCTTTTGAGTTAGTGTAGTGTTAATAAATAGCATAGTGTAGTGTATAGTGTGAGTGCTACTTTTAATGAACACAAGAACAAAGTGTCCTCCCCTTAATTAGAGACAGTAAGAAAAGTGCCAATGGACACATTCTTAGAAATAATACTTGTATAAAATTAAGTTAAATTCAAATTACTCATTAGCCTACTTGGCTAGATTGTAATACAATTAGGGTACCGTAATATTGGGGTATACTAATATAAAAACAAAAAAAAAAAAAAAAAAAAGCTGTAAAATGTTATAACGCTTGTTGTCAGGCAAAGATATGGACATATCTATTGTATTAAATACAAAGCCTAGAAACTTGCAGTTCTGTTTAGGTTCTAGTACGCTTTTTTCATAGTTAATAACAAATCCTAAGCATTCGAGAAGTTTTACAGTTTCTCTGACGTTATGCAGACATTCTTCATAGCTTGTACCCAGGCAAAGAGTATCATCTAAATATGATACTGAGCTAAAGCCTCGCTTTCTTAAATAACTAAAAACCTCTTTCATTATTTTAGTAAACGTTCTAGGGGCTGTCGAAAGCCCATAGCACATAGCATTAAATTCATAGATTTTAGTTTGACCTGAAGTATCCTCATATTGAAATCTTAAATATTTTTTGTCATCTGAATGAATAGGTACTAATAAGTACGACTCTTTAAGGTCAATAGTAGCTGCATACCCGTTTGTAGGTATTAGACTGCAGGCAGTTCTGTAGTCTTCCATTTTGAAGTGGTCTTTTTGAACAAATTTATTAAATAATTTAAGGTTTAGAATAAACCTATACGTTCCGTTAGGTTTAGGCGTCAAAAATATAGGTGATAAAAATTGTTGTTCCTTATTTTTGCAGACTGATATAGCACCAAGGTCTAGTAAATTATTTATTGCATGTTGCATTAAGTTTTTATCAATTTGAGAAGTATGGTTTGCTGGTTGATAGTGTTGAGTTACAGTACTAGTTATAGGTATACGATAACCATGTAATACACAGTTTAAGACAAACTTGTTTTTTGTAATGGCTAGCCAGCAATTATAATAATAATGTAACCTGCCAGCATGTACCTGGTTAGTCGCTACTGTCGTGTCTGTGCACGTTGTCGGTAGGCGGTCTGCCTGGTTTGCGTCGCCGTCGCTGGTGCAGGCGGCGGTGGTGGCGCTGTAGCTGGATATTTTCTGTACGGCGTACTCGACGCCGGCCGGCTTGCCGCATAACCTCCGCGCCCCCCCCTGTTCGCCGACGTGGGGTATCTAGTAGGGGCTGACCAGTTTCCCACCTGCCGCCTTGTTGGCGTTTGTTGCGGAAGTGATGCAGGCTTAGTAGTCACTGTAGACAGGCGCATTCCGCTTTATTTGGAGTCCTTGTTTTTCAATGACTTTTGCAGATTTAATTTTATCCGACAGCTTTGTACCAAACAAAGTGTCGTCTCTCTCTTCATCTTGGATAATATTCAAGAATGCCTTATCTAAACACGGCGTAATTAACTTGGTTCGTGTTTGGGTCTCTGTGTAGTGGAGGTCTGATAGAATTCGACAACCTTCTGAAAGGAGTTTGATAACTTCTACTTTCTGTCCATTATCGAGTAGCCTAGATACGCCTTTAGATATGGCGGTGATACCTAGGCCCAGCTGGCTTTGTTTTGACTCTAATTTTTTATCTCGAGACCGAACTACCTCAGCGACAGCTGCTGAGATTTCTGGATTCAAGGTTGGGGCTTTCAATAGCCTACAGTTGTCCGGAACACTATGTTCTTTTAATAGCTGCTCCTTTACCTCTTTAGTCAGTCCTTTGCGTAAAATAGGTAGCCAGCGTTTAGCTATGTCAGAATGAACATTTTCACCATAGGTTGGAATTTCTTCTGCTGGGTCTCCCAGTGCGAGCCGTATTTCAGGGTCAAGTTCTACGACCGGATCAGTCGTATTTTCGGAAGTAGCTTCGATGGAAATTTGATTTTCCGTCGGCAATGAGTCGGGCAGAGTTTCCTCTAGGAACGGTGTACTTTCCGTGGCTTCAACCGAAGGATTTGTGTCCATCAACTCATCATTAACTTGGGCTTCGATTTCTATAAATAGAAATGGAATGTGTTAAAAAATAGCATTTAGAGGGTACTTGTAAAAAATTTTTATACAAATAAATGATTGATGGAATGTACATTTTATGATTGGCATATTTAATTACTATGCGCTTTATAGTAGACCTTCGTGTGTGACTCTCGGTCCACCTCCAGGTTTTTATCGCATCATGTCTAGCCTTCGTGAATAACCCGCAGTTAACCGCCCGGCAGACTTATAGATGGTTTCAACGAGTTTTGTTGGAATTCATGATAAGAAATACTTATTTTACACAGTGTGTATGCTTACCTTCGTTTTGCGAATCTGATTCAGAATCAGAGGAAATAATAATCCGACGGTATCGACCAGATAGTTGTTTTTCAAGCTTTTTAATTTTTGCTTGATAAATACGAATTAATTGATCTTCATTTTTTCGTTTCGGCATCTTTCAACACTTTTTGACTACCGAACTTGGATGAGCTTGTAGGTGCGTGCGCTTACTACCTCGCACGAAAAAGAATGAGAGAATTCTAGACGAGCTGTAGTGATGTGACCACGACTAGTGATGTGACACGACTAGTGATATCGATTAAGTTGAATCGATTTGGTGTTATATATCGATTAAAACGATCTAAAACCGTGCGAAACTACCTTGTAGGACAAGTAACTACCTAGTAAAATTACTGAACTTCCTATATATGAAGAATGGAGCTATAAAATATAATCTAATACAGTCTGCTGACTAGATAGATCATAGAAATAGACAGTATGAAAAAGTTGTTAATGGCCTTTTGTAATTATTTCCACCTTAGTAAATTAACTAAGGTGAGGCCTAAATCAATCTTTATAGAGGTCACACTTTATTGCAAAATTATTTCATCGCATTTCTTCTCGCATTTTTTACTATAACACCAGAAAAGTATTCAAAGAGGTTGCATTAAAAATACTTCAACTTGTCAGTACTCGTTGGGTAGCGCTAAAGAGCTACTGTGAAAAATTCATGTGCACATTTGGTAGGAGCTTCGCACAGATGACAATATTTTTTTATTAACTTTTACTCATTGCTGACATCAATTCTTCTTTGAATACAAGTCTCGCCCTCGAGTTTTACGCACAATCTGTGTAGAAAAGTAAAGAAATATTTTTTCTCGTGTCCTCAAAAGTTTTTATAAGATGAAATAAAAACAAACTTTCATTAGCCTCAATAGCTTGCAGCAAATGTAATTTATTTTTACATGCATAAAAAAGGTGTAGTAAAACGGAATAAATTGACTCTCATTTCTTTATGAAAGAAATCATTGGTTCATAAAATATTGCTAATCATATTTTTTATTAAATAAAATCAGTCCACGTTCAGAGACTGCCGTTCAAATAAAAACATTTTAAGATTAATCAAATGAAAATATAATATAGCTAGTATTTAGCTATTAACATACCCGTCGTTTTATGAAGTTGGCTAAAGGGACTAAGGGTTTTGTGGATAAAAGGAATTAAAGGTCTCAATGAAGGAATAGCTGGATGAACTAAACTAAATAATTATTTAGGTATTTACTTATTGTGTTGTTTTTAAAACTAATTTAGTTACCTACTAATTTATTTTATTTTGTCTTCGGCCTTCCGCGGCGATAGTGTTGCAACTTGATTGTTAACTTTGAAATACCTAAGCAGGCATGTTTGAACTTGCCAATGACTACATCAATAAGGTATCCAACAAAGATTCATGTACTAAACAAGATAGGTAGATCCATAATGGGTAAAAATCATGATAATGTTTTTTGTTTCTAATAAAAATCTCATTTCGGCTTTCAGTTTTATTTTACTTGTGTCTACGCTAAATTTGATTTACCAAGGATCAAGTATTCTATTTCATTTCAGTATAAAATCACATTAGCGTTGAAATCACCCGTGAAAATAGAAACATTTCTCAAAGCTACTGGGTGTAAAGATAAATTTATGCCGTTTGACCTTTCCAGTAATTGAATGGACGTGAGACAGCAGGTCCTTTGTCGCGCAGTTGCAATTTCTAGGCGCGTAGTCATGGTCGGCTCTTTGTTCTGTCCGTAGTATTAACGTGACTGAAGCGCTCTTGGCGTGGCTTAGCAGATCATCTTGGCTAAGCAGCACTTTTAGAAGTAGTAGTACTCTCTCAAGTAGGGGAAGTACTATCACCATACTTATTTCTGCCATGAAGCAGCAACATTGCTATGTTTCGGTTTGAAGGGTGTGGGTGATCGTGAAATTACAGACAATGAGAGTTAACACCATCATGCCACAAGTTGATGAACGCAGGGTGTTGCATCGTAGGGCACATTCTAAAGATACGTGACATTCGAAGCAATACTTTGTCATAAGTAAAGGTACATAACATAATTAAGCTAGTTCAATCTTCAGCATCATCAAAAAAAAATCTTTGTCCGGTGTTTCCGTACTTCTGGAGACAGGTAAGATGTTTGTCCCGGCTTTTCATTCGTTAATCATAATGTTAACACAAGAAATAAAAATAAACTAGCTGTTTCTACTGTAAGGTTCCATAAAGTTAGTTGAATCTTTTAAAGGGATGTGTGAACAATTTTTTAACTTAATCCCAATTTACGTGATTAATTTATCTGTAAATAAATTCACAAATATTGTTAAACGTAATCTCTGTAATAAAGCTTATTATAATATATCTGAATATTTAGATGACAAAAAAGCTTGGGATCAAACTGTCTCCAACTCCATCAAAAACAATGTAATATTTATTAAGAACAATGACGTTAAAAAAATGTAAGCCAAGTAGAGTTTCTTGCCAATTCTTCTCTGTTTGATACCTAACGTTACGAATTGTTGGTAAATAAAAAAAATGACGTTCAGTTCCTACTGAATAAATGAATTTTGAGTTTGAGTTTTATGCCATGTCAGAGGCTATTGGGCGGCCTATAAACTCCGCCACCAGAGTTGGCCCCTAGCTCGTACAAAGAAGAAGAAGAAGAAAAGATTATCGTGACTTGCAGACATTGTATTTCACGTGCTTGCTTGTTAAAATTGTTTTAAAGATGAGGTTCAATCAAGCATAAATACTTTTGATCAAAATTCCGCTGCAGAATTTTTAAGTTTCAACAAAACAAACTTCCCCTAATCCGATCTGCAACTGGTAAAGCAAAGAGCTAACAAGATTCCCGATGCAAATTTTCTTCATCGTCATCCTTTAACGAACTATTTAAGAGTGGTTTGCATCTTGAGAAACAAAGCTCTGTGATTAATCGTCTCGCGAATGACATTTTGCTGAGTCTGTGGACCGCGGGCAACGTAAACAACAAAGTTTTACATTATATCATTTTCACGGTACCACCCCTAATTGCCCCGAGTCAATTTTGACAGCTGATTGTAACGAGAACAAATGAAAACCGAGTTTAGTCATTAGGACTGGGAACAACAAAGAATCTAAAAAAGTGTCTTTTAAATTCTTTGCTACACGAAAATACTAACCTTCTCTCTCAAGTGAAATATTTCAGTCGACCTTTGGTTAGGTAATTTAGGAAGGACTTTATAAACAGAAGCGACGCTTGAGTAGAGAACTGACAATTATTTATTTAAGCCGCACTTGACGACGAAATGTTCCGTTGGAAAGTAAAGCTGAATCACATCAATTGTTAATGTTTATCTAAATCTAACGAAACGGAAATTCAATCCGAAGGTAAAAAGAACTCTTCTGGGACAAACATCGTACAATAGGTAAGTATCTATACCTACGAAACCTTTTGTAAAGCTTGATCTCGACGGGTCACTGTATGCAGTTACGTAAAAAGGTTCGGGTTACGGACGTAGCATGGCATGTAGGCCACACATGTCTCCCTAAGATTTTGAATCAAATAACGAAAATGGTTTTGTAAACCGTAATCTGAAAAACCAATTCAAAACCTTAAGCCTTTGTATCCACTGACCCACCCGCAACTAAGTTAGCGTACTTGCTTACTTGATTATTTGGTTATTTTACGCGAACCCTAAATGGGTAGGTACTTTGTACAAAATAAAAAGTAAGCTGGTAATATAACTATAACCTGCCAATATAACTAATTATATAAGATTACGCTGATATTATCTGACAGGTTCCTAGAGATAAATGCGATATTGAAACATAATAATCTGGGTTACATTATTGCAACCATATTAGGGATATCAATTATTTTATTACTCTAATTAGTCTCTGGTTAAAGATGCTAATGTATCTTTCTATTATGTGAAACAATTTTTCAAATCGGTTAAGCAGTTTTTGAGTTTTAATTTTGTTTGAAGGAAAAATTTGATCTTTTGTATATTCCTATATACAAAAGATCAAATTTTTCCTCATTAATAATAGTAGTATAATATACTCTAGAATATTTTATTTATTTATTAATTATGGGCCGGCTTGACCTCGAAGCTTGCGTACGAGCTTTCCCAGAAGATGCCTATTATATTAACGCTCTTTTTACCGCTGTTAGGGTCGAGATTGTACTTGCATGTTTTTTTAATAAGTGTTGCGTTTTTGAACACAAAACTAAAATTGGTTACGTACTTATCTAACATGACTTATCTAATTCCTCTTAGTAGTAGGTGATTGCCTTGAGGGTAAAGTTCAAACACAGAATGTTGTATAAAAATAGTTAAGACATGAAATACTTGTAAATATTTATTAATTTTGTACCCAAGCCCGCAGGTTCTATTCAAAGTTCAAACATCACCAATTTCAAACAAAATTTTCCCGACATCAGCTTCAAACTGTATTTGCACAGTTATTAACATTATTATCACGCAATGTTATAACATCGTATTCGCGAGTCGCGTAATTTTGTTCTCATTAGAGCTCTTCATGTTTAGGGCGCCTTCACACGAGGCGGTATGCAAACAGCTGTATTTGTTCGCCTCATCCCGAATACGAGGTAAATGGCAGTGAATACATTTTGTATGAGCTGTCTCAGCAGGGGTGCCGGCACGCGCAATGCGGATTTTAAAAACGCACGTTATCATCAAAATTGATGAAAAAAGGCTGTTTGGTCGGGCAAGTGTTTGGCAGGAAATTGACACGAAAGGCAATTCCGGTTAGGGCCCAAAACACTTTTCGGCCAATGATATTTATTATGTTGACACTGGAGACTTTATGAGTAGAAGTGGATGGGAGGCTGATAAGTACCTACCGTTTCTGAGTTACCGAGGGTATAATTAATGGGTCTTGGATATAGCAGTCTTTGTACTTTGTTAACGACTTTTAGCCTGTTATAATCAAACACCGGAAGACGTAATACTAAAAAATCTTTTATAGGTTTTATTACTCTAGCCACATTCTAAGTAACATGTTTCGGCTAATTAGAGATTCACTTAAAGCTGGCTTTGGACTATGGTATATATTATATTGCATCTTGAGCTATAATATTCTATCGCTCATCATACATTTTGAACGACACACCTCCCCGCACACCGCACCTCCCCCTGCCTAGCCCTGAGTTTGAAGTGTCAAATTATCACGTGTAAAGATTTAATATACCTACATTACATCAATTAGTCAAAACCCAGCTTAATAGTTTAAGCAACAGTTATGGAACAGTCTAGAACTATCTAGAAACGCACACAAAGGGAAACTAAGAAGGCTGCGAACACTAGCATTCATGAATTATACAAACTTGAAGAGAATAACAACAGAGTTGTTCGTATAAACGACAACTTAAAAATGGTGTATTGGTCTAGTACCTTGCAATTATCGTTTTATTATTTTTTAATTGTTCAGCCGTTGATCCCGCTGTAGATCTACTAAGATAGATCTGCATAATTCAATGGCAAATGTATATTTTCTTTATATGTAATAATCTTAAGCCGGCGTTTGACTGTAAAGATGTTTATTTATTGAGTTACACCAACAAAGTAAACACTAACATATTTAATTAGGAACTACGTACAATATACACAGTGCATAATGATACCTCAATTATAGGTGCAAGCTGCATGCAAAATTTGACGTTTGAACATAATAAAAATAATAATTATTAAGTAGGATTATACAATTAAAGCTTTACAATATAAAGGTTTAATTATTAAGTGTTAACAAACAATAAATTGTATCATATAAATTAAATTTAAAATATGTATGACTAAAAAAATGTAATGTATATTGCATCTTTACACGTGGTCATTTGACACTTCAAACTCAGGGCGAGGCAGGGGGAGATGCGGTGTGCGGGGAGGTGTGTCATTCAAAATGTATGAAGATGATAAGCGATAAAATATTATAGCTCAAGATATAATATATTCCATAATGACAAACCAGCTTTATTCACTGGTTCCAAAATGTTATCCCAGATACCATTCAACAAAGACTTTAATTCAATTGAATAACGGTAGAAATGTTTATGAATAAAGCCTAGGTATTGGTACATACACATACACCTATATTTTCAGAAGACACTTAAAAATGCTGGCCACTATCACACAGCATCATGTAGCCCCAAACTAAGCAGACCTTGTATTATGGGACCCACATGACTGATTTACTACATAGATACATTTTTTTTTGCAAATACATACATATTCTACATAGAAAACACCCAAACCAACAGTAGATTTGACTTACTTGTCACTTGTGACTAGTCATTCTCATGCGCATGAGAATGACTATCTCATGCGGTTTTGCTGACGACCATGAAGTATTGGATGTATTGTACTTATAATACCTAATTACTACGAGTATGATGTGCCTACGTAGGCAGGATGTAAATCTGCCGTCAATAGCATAGTTACAGTAAGTCGCATTTTTGTCAATACTGAGTTAGATATACAGCCGTGATCACGACAGCGAGATCTACATTTTTATCTTATCCATTCATTTGTATCGTCTTTTAATCCAAATTTAACAATAAAAAATATGCAGTAAGTCGTGCATTTTTTTTACATCACCAGGCATGATTACAGTAGGTACACTTACTGCAAAAGTTATTACTCAGAGTCACTCGGCCAGACTACAGTATGACATCTATACCACTAATATGTTAAGTCATTTACTGTATAAAAACTGGATCTGAGCCGAGCAAATAAACACTAAGAAGATATACTGTTTTGATCCTAAGCAGTTTCCCAATATGTACTAAATGATTTAATAACAGTATGCTGGGATGCTGTACCTTTGTTTGGTACATGTCCTAATAATTGCCTTTATGTTACATAATAATACATAAAGTAAGATGCGAAACTGCATGTATGCTAAGTAACGATTGAAAATCGCCAACGCTATAGTGACAGCAGGAAAGCGTACAAATTGGACAAAAAGAAAGTAGAAGACCATAAAGATGATGACACCGTTTACGTATGTGTAGATCTTCAAAAGGTGGTTATGCTGCCTCGCATGGACTGCTACAAAGTAGCAATATTCTGTCCTCGAATAATTGCTTTTAACGAGACTTTTGCTCCTGTAGGTAAATCTACTAAAGAAAATAATCCTAACGCTGTCTTATGGCACGAAGCCATTTCAGGCCGAAATGTTCATGATATTGTTTCAACATTCAGAGGTTTTTTTTTTACATCACTGGAACAAAAATGATTTGGTGATTTGGGCAGATAATTGTTCGTCACAAAACAAGAACTGGACACTCTTTTCGTTTCTTGTCAATATTGTCAACAGTGATATAATTGAAGCACGCTCCATTACTATGAAGTATCTAGAACCAGGACATACATTCAATTCAGCTGACAGCTTCCACAACCAAGTGGAGCAGTCTCTTAAAAAAATGAAAAATATTTTTGACTTTAATGACTATGTAGCAGCCGTTCGAACTTCAGGATTAAATTTCCCAAAGATAATGAACATCTGTGATTTCTACAATTATTGTGACTTTCATTCTGAACAGAAAATGCGTACGTTGAAAGACCGGGTATACGTTAAAGATTTAACTGTGGTCAAAGTTGTCCGTGGAGAACATAATTTGTTTTACAAAAAATCTCATGCTGATGAGGAATTCAGGATCTTAAACTTTTTACAAGCCAAAATACTCAAAACCAAACAATTCCCTTGTGCTGAACAGAGATGTTCACCAAGGGGTATCGCCTCTTCACGAAAAGAGAAAATTATTAAAGATCTCGTTCCCTTGATGTTACCCAGCCGAAGGCAATTCTGGTTAGACTTGCCAGTTGACGATGCATCCTTAAATCTTGAAGATTAATTCTCGCATTATTGTTTTCATAGGAGTTGATTCCTAATTAATTGATTCATTTAATATTTTAATTCTGTTACATGGTTAAAGAAGAATTTTTCATGTTTTTTCCTAAATGGTTTTACTTTTATTATTTACGACTTAAGTATCTATAAGATCCTTGTGTTGTTCTATAGATCAATAAGTGTTGATTTGATACCGAAGAAAGGATAATAATTTTAGTTTGTTTGAAATGTAAAGCTACCTTAGATTATTCACTTTGCCATAAATTAGCATCTGTGATTCCAGAATAAACGAAGACTGATAAATACTTATTAAGTTAACTTGAGTATAGTGATTCATGTAACAAAACTAAATTCTTAGTTGTGCTAATTTTAACTGGAAATACTGATTCAAATTGATAAATTAAGAAACGTAATTTTGTGATTATTTATGTGATCATGGGCGGCTTAATAAAGAAATTTTATTTGAACTAAATGCTAATTTATTTCTCTATACCTATCATGAACCGATCAATATTATTACTAGATTATTTTCAGCATCAGTAAGGTAGTACTTATCAGAATATTTGAAACGGATTATAATTTTTTTCAAATATATTTATAAAACCAAAAGCTAATAGTGTGTAATAAACCATTGAAATGTATATGGTTACTTAGCATAAACAGAGTAAAACACACACTTACTATGTTTATGCTAAGTGTTCCCAATTAGAGAGTTTTTAGGAGATACTTAGTTTAAGAAAAATTATGAATTTATTTTTTTCTTTTGATTGCTTAGTATTGATTTCCAAATAAGTAATACATAGGTGCAAAGGTCTTATTTCATTTAAGGTATCAACCATTGCAATCTGATTACAAAAAAAGGATTTATGGAAGATTTTCGTACCAACACTTTTACCGCGTTTTTCTCGCAAACATCGAGAGCGCACTTACTGTATCTATGCTTTTGACGGCAGAAATATGAAGTCAAAAAATATTGAATAAAATATGGACAATGCTCAGGAAGGAAGGAAGATCGGTCAAAAATTAAAGAATTCATTTCTAAGTAGAAAAAACAAGCCAAGGGTAAGCAGATCTACGTGTTTGGATCTTAGTATAAGCATTCAATCTATTACAGGTACCTACCATTAGGTACATACAATAACTCATATTATAACATAATTATTATAACATAATTATTAGCAAAATACAAAAAATTCACGCCTGACAACAAAGTATTAAAGTATAATTAAGTATACTTTTATAATAATAACAAAACGACACCGATACACCTACGCTTATTATTGATACTATAAAGCTTTTTAACCGACTTCGAAATGGCGGAGGTTCTCAATTCGTCGGAATCTTTTTTTCGACTTTTTTATGTATGTTCACTGATCCTCCGTCAATTGTAAACCTATTTTCAAAATTATTTTTTGTTTGAAAGAGTATACTTTACAAGTGGTCCTATATTAATTTTATTCCTGAGATATTGGTACTTTTACCGAAAACTCAAAAAACTTCACTATCACTTATAGCCACCCTGAGTCGTCCCTCATGTGAGCGGCACATTTAGTTGGTCTGCCCATGATGTTAGTTTACTTAAGTATTATCAAAATACAGTAAATTGGAAAAAATATAGAAACTTCTTTAAAAAAATTAAAGAGACTCAAGAAAACCATTTCGTAAAATTAAATAAAATAGGAACCTACTCATCTGTTTGAAGGAGGTGCTAAGCCTAAGGTGTCGCCACATCACATCACGCAACGCATGTGTGAAGGCGTGAGCGTGGAGGAGGCGGACGGCCTCTACCTAAGTTGGTACTGCACCGACTTGAAACAGATGAGTAGGTACCTATTTTCTATGAATTAAATATCAAATTACCTACAAATTTTTCGCTTTTTAGGGCAGTAAGATAAGAAGTGTTTTTTAGTCGGTTTTTTTTTTAAGTTTTAGATTTAACAGCACCAAGAGAGCCTGCCTAGAGCAAGAGTGTTTTTAGCACTCAAAGCGTTATTCACTTGCCACTAGAAACTAGACACTAGCATGTTGACTACGGGCCTCCTACATGACGTTACGCGCCATACCCGAGAAGCAGTAGCAGGCCATCTAGAGCAAGAGTGGTTTCCGCTCTCAAAGCGTTTTACACTTGCCTCTAGATACTAGACACAAGCAGGTTGACTACGGACCTGGGACATGAGGCTACGCGCCATGCACTAGGAGCAGCAGTAGGATGCCTAGAGCTGTGTGTTTTCCGCACTCGAAGCGTTAAAGGAGATGGAACAGCTGGCATGACTATTCAATAGGACAGCTTATTTACTGATAAACCTACTAGTGATAAGTTAGATAAACAAAAATATATCCTACTTAGCTTAAAATGATCTGAAAGAAAAAATGTTTTAAAAACACTTAGCGATGCAGCTTTAGACCGGTACAGGTAAATCCTCTGGCCGCCGACAGGCAGCAGCGTCGATGGTGCAAGAAGCCGTGCGATCCCAACCCGCATACCTAGCGTGGGGATTATGGCCATATATCCAGCTGTGTATGCTTTGAAGTGTGTTAGCTTAATGCAAAACACTTGCAATTCTGAAGTAGTTTTAGTAAAGAGATCCATAATACATATAGTAGATGATTGTTTGCTTGGTAAACAAAACTCTTCTGGAGTTAGATAAAATAAACGTATAAACACTTTATTACGTGATACATTATTTCACAATATTATTTAAAAAGCCTTATAGCTGAAAGTGACCTTTGATACTTCTATTTCTACTGATATCAGTATATATTATTTTAAAGGTAAAATTTGATTTAAAATTGCTAAAAACATTGAACAAGCTTTCCACAGCTTTACTCAAATCTGGGATCGACGGATGAGATGGGCGGTGCGATCCATGCCAAGTCAAGCGTAGGATACCTTTATCGGAACCAACTTGGGACTGCTATAGGCTGATGATGATGATGATGACCTGAATGTGGAAATGTGACTTACTTAAAGCGCTCGCGCTACAAGCTCATTTTTCTTAGAATGTTTTTTTTTGACTTGAAAATTGACAAATGAAAACTTCGACACTTGAAAAATGTTGAATGATAAGAACTATGGTGTTTTAATTATTTTATTATTTTTGCACGTTTACTAGTTTTCTCTTGTTATTGTTTGGTTGTGTAATAATACAAAGATACAACTGATGACACAAGTATAATCATACTAGCTTCCGCCCGCGGCTTCGCTCGCGTGGTACCGGGTTAAAAGCCTATGTGTTAATCCAGGTCACGAACTATGTATATTCGAAGTTTCATCCAAATCCGTTCAGTAGTTTTTGCGTGAAAGAGTAACAAACATTCATCCATACATCCGTAAATACTCACAAACTTTCGCATTTATAATATTAGTAGGATTCATAAATAAAAAAAACCTTTGGGTCAACAAAAATCCGTGGCTGATTATTCTCCCTAAAAATGCCCTAAAAGGTGTTATCTTTTTTCCTCCTTTATGTAACACTAATGCTGAAAGGAGACACAATACCTTTATGGGAGCATGATATTAGACACAGAATTTTGTTCACCCAGGTAGGTTGTGTGTAACCTAAGTAGTATGTACTAGTAGTAATCCCATACCGAAATATGTTATAGGTTTATAACACACACAGCTATTTAGCAGGTGTTATAGTGTATTTCGATGATCTGTGATCATAAAATAAGATAAATAACATTACCTACTAGCTTCCACCCGCGGCTTTGCTTCCGTGGTACCGAATAAAAAGTAAAGTATTTATTCCCAACCTAGAACTAAATAAAATGTTCAAAATGTCCGAGGCGAGTCACTGTGACCCTGCTGTACAGGCTCAAAAGAGACCGAATGCCGGGAACAGATTCCATCCATCTGTAGTACCTTTTTAGATAAGCACTAAATTACTTAACTAATACTTAAATAAAAGAATTTTAGTGTTTTTGAGTGGAGATCGCAGCTCGGAAGACGTAGTTAGGACACCCTCCATCCAGGTGAAGTGACGATCTGCGAAAGGCTGCTGATAGAAGCACGATGAGTCGAGCTCAGGATAGGGCGCAATGGCGCTCAACAGGGGAGGTCTATGCCCAGCTATTTAGGCTGATAGAACTAACCCAATTTTCGCACCTGACTTTGGTCCAAATAAACATTTATCATCATCATCTATGTTTATATAATCTGGACTCATCAAATAGATTAGTAAAACTCAGTTGAAAATGAACATAAGAACAACTAAACAATACATAAGCCTGCCCACTAAGAAGGAGGATTAGCCTATATCTAGTCGCCTAGCTGGGCATGGGGTTTGGGATTTCAGGGCACAGCTTCTTGTACACTGACACTTCTGTCCATTCACGGCCAGGAGATTCAACTGTGCCGCTGTTAGGCTGTACTATGCTGCAATCGGCCGGTCAGAGCCCCGTTTGTAAAATAGTTTGCACACCACCGGCTGGTGAAGTTGGGTTTGGTTTCAAAGATGAAGTTTGGAACCCTTAAATGAGTATAAGACATTCAAAGTACAGTTCATTCACCTCACCGTTGAGCCTACGTACCCCGACTACCTATCACGACGATCTTATCACGAGTTTAGTAGAGTATTTACGTTTCTAATCAAATTACTGCATTCTATGGTAAAATCCCCTAGTGACTACCTATGGGGTGTAGTACCAACCTGTCGGTATCCATACTTTTCCAATAAACAAATATCATAAAACTTGCCAATACTTTTATTACATAGAAACACATTAACGAATTCTTTTCACTTCTTTATCACTGTTCCACAGTCGATGACGTAATTGGAGCCGGTTATGCTAATTCTCTTATCATTAGCTATGAATGCGACCACCTCAGCTATCTCTTCAGGCGCGCTGATGCGTTTCTGAGGTGTCATTGATTTGAGCAGGTCGATGGTTATATATTGATGCCCAACGAATATATCTGTTTCAGTTGGTCCTGGACTCACAGTGTTCACTCTCACACCTTCTTCAGCCAGTTCTAATGCAGCGACCGTACCAAAGTGAGTAAGTGCGGCTTTAGAGGCCGCGTAAATAGCATAACCAGGAGTGCCTCTGATACCACCGACGCTTGAAATGTTGACGATGTTGCCCTTAGTTTTAATCAAGTGTGGTACAGCAAGGTTAGTCAGAAGCACCACAGGTCGTAGATTTGTGTTCATTACCTCATCATAGATATGTACAAGGTTTTCTTCACGAACCTTGCGTCCGGTGCCGAGTATACCAGCGTTATTGATCAACACATCGATTTTTCCGTACTTTTGAAGCGTTTCTTCTATGATTTTCTTCACTTTCTCATCTTTGGTTATATCTGCTTTGATGGTCAATGGTTTATAACCAACTTTAGCACAATTTTTAGCTACTTCTTCAAGTTTTGCTTCGTTCCTGCCGATGATGACAACATGAGCTTTTTCTTTGGCAAAGTGTAGTGATATAGCGGCACCAATTCCAGCACTACCTCCAGTCACAATTACTACTTTGTTATCAAAACTCATTTTCTGAGATTTGTATGATTTTAGTCTCAGCACACTTGCAAAGCTGTAATGATATTGTGTGTTTGTATGCGATTATGCACGTTTTATAGCTGGTCCCTTATCTCGATTGTTTTGTTTGCGTAATATGAAACTACAGTCAGCGACAAATGTAGGTAGATAAAGACTTATAAACCGGACAACTTACTCACGGAACAACTGTATGATATGAACTAAGGATATAACATGTATTATAACTGAATATAAACTTTGCTAAGGACTGATTTTTCAATACGAATAGTAAGTGTATTATTTATTCTATGTGCGCTTCCCAACTCTCATTAAAAACGCATATCATCAAACCTGAAGAATTCATTGGGTATACTCATAATATACTTATTATAAAACAGTCATTCGATACATATTTGTACGAGTACCTTTCGAACCAACCTCGACTACGATGTTGATATCTTATCAAGAACATTCAGTTTGGAGTACCGTGGGAGTACCTATAATTATTTACCTACGTTTCTCTTCCAATGACCGCAATTCCTTCCAATATCCAATTACCTTCCTCCAATAAAAAAAATAAATAATACAATCCCGAAAACAGAGAATAAGCAATATTTAATACCAGGCTTGCCAAACCCTCAACCTTCTTCTTGTTCGTCATCCAACTTTACTCGACCTTGCAAGCAATGCGTGAATATTGACCATAAGTCAAAAGCTGAGCCATGTCCATTTGAATAGAAAGCTCTTCAATGCACTTGAACAGCTTTAAAATCGTCTGCGCTCATCTGACATCCCACTTTGTCGTACCAAATTATTCACTTCCACGTTTATTGTTAGTACTAGGTACTAGTAAGGAGTAGAACTTGCTTCCGGCGTCTGTTTTCCTGGATCAGTACAATCTCAAAGTCTTCAAATCCAGAGTGAATACAAATTTCACGGACGCTGCGCTTACAAGGTCTTCCAAATTAAAATTTGAAATTTAAAATTGCCTAGAACAGTCTAGGCAAGCGTGCTCCATTTAAGAACACATTTTACCTGTTTCAGGTGAAACGCTTGACTATATGTATTGTGTAAAAAAAAAAACTACGAATTTTAATTTTGAAGACCTTGTAAGCGCACCGTTTGAATAGTTGGCTGATACGCAAGAGGTGTGAGTTCCCAATCGAAACCGATGTTTGCATGTTCACATGTGTTGCTCATATTTTATCCCGGACCAGTATTATTCCTTACTAGCAAAGGCTAGTAAGGAATAATAACAAAGCTGCTAAGCTTTGCTTTAGCTGACAAAGGTCAGCGGCTTCGCTTATGTTAATAATATGTTATTTTACTACTTACTTACTTACTTATGATTATGAGCCTGTCTGATCCCAATGCAGGGCAAAAGCCTCCCTTTCTTGTTTCCACACTTCTCAATCTTGGGAATCCGCTTGCCAGGAATGAAATTCTAATGTTATTCTAACGCACCGGAAATCGACATGAGCTGAAACATAGCAAACATGTAGGTAGTTTTTTTTTCTGATACTTGAAGATGGAACAAGCACATGGCCCACCTGATGTTGAGTGGTAACCATTTATCGATGACAAAGCATTGCATTATAGATCACGTTTATTGGTGTTTTGGTTTAAAGGAGGAATATTTCACATTTTACAAACTTTTGCCTTTTTAATATAATATAGAGGAAGGATTAAGTGGTCTGAGTGTTGTAATGTTGTTGTACTTTAGTGTAAGTACTCATAGTTTCTTATACCCACGAAAAATACTTACGTGGGATTACGGCTGGAGTAAAATGAATTATATAAATTGTTCACGGAAAACAACTTCTACATTGAACATTTTAGTAGACTTGAGTCTTTAGAGAACCATATTATGACAGACCTTGCAAAATATATTGCAAAATAAAATGCCATGCCGTCAGTGATGCCGTCTCATTGCCGTCCTTATTGTTGACAGTCAGGAACTAGCTGACAACCTCTGTCAAAACCTTCGTTTTATTCCACAGACCAGTATAAGTACCCAACTCACGGTATTTTATTCTGCAGTCGCTCACAGTCGCCGTTCTTTATTTATGCAATATTTTCCCTGAGTAACTTTATTGATTTAGTTAATTAATTTTATTAACTGGGATGAAATTCCCCTTAACTGCTGAAATTTGAACCCATAGTACTAAAATATACAGATCAAGGTAACTACAGATACGTACAGCAGGAATGGGCTAATTGAAATTAATACTGCATCGACTGCACTAGATTACTGATTAAAAGGTCTGGTCCGAATAGCAGAAATACCATAGTAAAATAAACTTAAACACAAACTATTATGTTATGCTGATTTAGTTCTACATTCACGTTTTTATTACAAAACGCTAGAATATTCATCAACAGGATAAAACTTCTCTCGGGAGCAAGTCTCAGGTATACATTCATAGTCATAAAATAGGCAGGTAATAGGCTTCTTAGCACACAAGAATTTTATATAGAGTTAAATGCGGTAACTTATCTGTGAAATATTAATTTCGGAGCTTTTTCTTTCATTTTTTGATCTCCTTCTAATTTATTTTACGAAATAAAACATCTTATTTATTCATTTCAAATATCAGTGTTGGTAAAGAATATTGGTATATATTTTTGTAGGTATTTTGTTCTGAAAGCTCCCGTAAAAAATATTGTCGATAAAATTCAATAACTGTAGTGCTATTAATACAATTATTTACAGTTAAAACTACTTTAGTTACCTACATAAAGTGTAATTTAGCTCGAGTTAGTGTTTAGAACCATTTATGCAAACCTGTAACAGGTTATAGAATTATACTCATGAAACTAACGTGAATTAACTCATTCATATTGAAAAACGGGAATTTTCACGTACCGTTTCGTCAGTGAAGGCACCGACGGCGTTTCGACTCGTTGAGAGAGTCTTCATCAGGGTGAGTGAACACGACGCTCTCCCTCCGCGTCCCGTCTAGCACTGAGTGCGGCAGCTCTCGCTGCTCGGCTCGACACGCCTTCACTGACGTAACGGTACGTGAAAATTCCCGTTTTTCAATATGAAAGGTTATAGAATGTTCATTAATACTATATTCTTATTATAGTGACTTAGTATATATATATTCGTAGTTATATAGTAACGTAGTTATATATATATTCTTATTCTAGTGACATTCTACCGGCACGCCGGTTTCCTTAACGTCATGCATCTTGACATCACGCCCTAAAATATATTTACAGATCATGCAAATATTTCATTTGTCCAACAAGAATAGACTACATGCCACTTGGATCTCATTGAAACCATTGAAACTATTGAACCATGTGTGATTTATTCAGTACCTATAGCCAAATCACCCCATAAGATATATCTACCTATATATATAGGTAGGTACGGTAGAGGTGATTCACGAATATAAAGCATGAAATAAATTATGAGAGCCTTGAGCGTGCGGACGTAAATAGTTACCTATTATCAAATAAATACATAATTGCAGACCAGCTAATAATTTAGAGGTGGAAAATCGATGCAGAATTATTGTAATGGTGCTGCTGTCATCTATCAGTGCTGATCTCAGATCCTATGCTCTATTGTTTAGTTCACAGAATGCTTCTATTTTATATAATATTACTTTATCTACTTCAATAATTCTCTACAATTTATAAGACTTCCATTTTAAATACACGTATGTGATGAACATATAACTACCACGCAAAGTCAAGCCCAAGAGGTTGGATAGGAAAAAAAATATGAGTTAAACAGAATTAAACATCTTGGTCTAAGCATAAAAATATACTATTAATAAACTGACTGCAAACTGAAACCAAAAGCCAAATGTTTTCAGCATAATCAGTCTATAGTAGTTTAGTTGTAACATATTTCGACCTCTGAGGCACAGTAGGCGAAGGCTCGCATGAGACGCAAAGGGTTCGATTCCCGCCGCGAGACAAATTTGTATGATTTGCAAATATTTGTGTCGTGGGTATTTTCTATGTATAATATGTATGTATTTACAAAAAAGTTTATCAGTCATGTATTTCCCATTGGAAATATACCTACATAACAAATACATTAAATATATAAAAATACAGGATATACTTATTTTAACATTTTACATGTAAGTATAAACGCATTCAGCCTTTGCTTATCAGAACAGCAGAACACACCATTCAAAAACAAATTGGAATCAATACCAAAAACCACGCTTTTAATAAATCCCCTGGTAGTTATCGGTATGTTTCAATCACGAGTAGAAATGTTCACCAAAAGCTCCAGTTGAATACTGCGAAACGAAGGAACCTGACATCTGTCGTGGGTAAAAAATATTTCGTAAAGTTGGCGGTACCACAACGACATGTTAATTTTCAGTGAAATAGCAACGTACAGTTTTTAATTGGACTTACAATAACGTACATTAAACGTACATTTTTTTCATACTAGTGTCAAGTTTTAATTATACTGTGGAACCGCCAGGAAGTATCACACCAAATTTTAGTATAGGGTAACTCATTCCGCATACAATTATTATTGTTTAATTTAACTTAATGGAATAAATTACTATTAATATTATGACTTAGCTGCAGATCGTGGGTTCAATTCCCGCCCAGGACAAAATTTTGTGTGGTGAACATGGATGTTTGTTCTGTATCTGGGTGTTAGTATCTGTGTATGTTAATCAGTCACTGGTACCCAAAGTACAGGTTTTGCCTAGTTTGGGATCAGTCGACCGTGTGTTGAGATGTCCGATAAATATATATTTTTATATCAAGTATATGTTTTTCTCCTCCATGGATATCTAAATAAACCTAGTTACAAATTACACAATCCTTTACAAACAACGCCCTGACAACACCTGGACGAATCCAGAGGTAAGTAATTTTTATTCGTACCACAGAAAAAGTATCTACTACCTGTATGAGTAGGAATCCTACTAAAAATATAGGCAAATTCTGTGAAATGTTTGTCCTTTCTTCAAATCAATCTACGGAGCGGATTAAGCTTTAATTTTGGACATATATAGCTCTAGACCTAGGAATAACATAATGTAGGCTACTGTTTACCCGAGTACCATGCGAGTGATTCCTTGGACGGTAAATACTGGTTCCGTTCTAGTTAGTGGTTCCTCATTAGTTTTAATGGTGGTTAGTGGTTATTAATTCCTTTACTCAAGACTGATTGAATAATATAATGTTTCATTTTAATTTAGAAGATAAATTCAGATCAAACTAATTTCTTTGACATAACATTTTCAGGATTTTTTTTATATTTCTTTATTTCTGCAGAAAAATACAGACGTGATGTAGGCAATTAAACGGAATAGGGACAGGTTAAGTGTAGAATTATTATTATTTATTTATTGATTGCAACTGATTATTTTTAACTATTGGTATTCGTATTATATCATCCTGTCATATTATGTTGAGGTTTTTGTCACTACCCTAGTTCTTCATTAGCAATGTAGTGTTCTTACTGCTTCTAAAAATAATCATTTCTGTGTTTTTGCTGTGTTTGTGGAAGCCCTAGCTGTGTACTTTGCATTAGCGAAGGAAATCGTGCCTCACGTGAACAGAGGGGTCTCAGGTACATCTTGACATCTATAGGAAAGTAACCTTGGAATTCATAAACTACTTATAGCTATGAGAGCGTACTGCGTTGAATTGAGCTCTGTGATTGGTTCGTTTGTGTTACTTCACTTTGTTGAGTGATAATAGGTTATTGGGACCCTGTGCGTCCGCGCGCACTGTGAGACCTCATAGTACCACCACCACACCACACCAGCCTATATCAGTCCACTGCTGGACATAGGCGTCCTCTAATAAAGGGGGATATGCCCATAATCCCCACGCGGGCATGCGGATTGGGGATCACACCGCATCTTTTCATCATTTTATTTATATATTATTTATTTATTATATAGCTCCATATATACTTTTTTAAATACATTCTAAGCAAAACACCCAGACCCGAGACGAATATTTGCAAATCTTACAGAATTTTCACTTATTCACTTTATTAATAATTATATTGATTAGTGCTCAAATGTAAATACCTTTGGTGCTCAAAAAATAGGTGCTGAAACGGGAATACTCCTAGCGAGACTTAGAGAATTAGTCCATCACTCAATGTCTTTTCGATTAATCTAACCACATTCGCTTTGAACTGATTTCCATACCTATTATCCATCTATCTTCTCTGTACTTATAGGTATAAATTTCAATAGCCACAATTTTAAACCGCTTTGACATATTTTTTTGCGTTTTGTTTTTTTTCTGGTTTGTTAATTTAATTTTGAAAAATTCACCGGATAATTGGAAAATACACGATAAATTTCAACATACTTAATGAATTACGAATTTTTAGCAGTAGTTTTAGTAAATACCAATGTTAATAATTTACTTATCTTATTGCGCCCTTACCTAAACCGCTCGTGGGTTTGCATATTTCAGTGTTCTCAAAGGAACATCTTGGTTAAACAACACTCCTTTACGGTATATGTAATGTTTGGGTGACCGTTAATATGTTGGTTCAGTAAGATAAACCATGTCGGAGGCTCCAGGTGCCCTAAAAATTGCGACGTCAGGATTGTCCACTAGCTTATACGAAGATGTAAAGGATGAAAGGGGTTCCAACCTTCAGCTTAGGAACCCAAGCCAACCTCACCTGCCCGTGGTACACCCTGCTAGAAAACAAAAGAGGTCCTGGCGGCCGGTTGATTGCGGCATTGCGCAGCCTATCACGGGCACAGCTACATCCCCTGGCTACCGATGGGCGGCAGCGATGGCGGTGCGTTATTCTATGCCCTTCGATCCCCAACCCGCATGCCCAGCGCCCATATTATGGGAGGCCTATATCCAGCAATGGACCAATATAGGAGGGTGTTGTTGTCATTGTTGTTATACGAAGAAAGAAGGAAGGAACCTAATTCTAATCATTTTTCCGACATTTAATATTTAAACAAGCAATATATAATTTTTCGGCATGGATATTCATTTTCTTAATACGTTTTTAAATAATCTCTATAAGCAAATAAATGCAGCTCTTGTGAAATGTCCATTTCTAAATGAATACCGAAATATTTTCGCTGCACGTTGTAAAATGGTGGCTTGCAACAAAGTTACGCAAACTGTAAAATCTTTAGAAGTTTGAATTTCTGCATTCGTAGCTCTATTAGAATATTTATGTAATTCGCCTCCTGCATTTTACAACTCACCCTCGTCTGGGATATGCAGACCGAAATAGAGTAGGTACCTGAAATAAAGATAAAATTTGTTTTGAATTACATTGAATTAGAGCTATAAATATGACAAAACTGGTCTTGAATTTAATATATAACCCCTTTGGACATCTGGTCATCCCTCATGAAATTTACGTTACCCTACAGTGATAGGCCATTAGACACACCATATCTCAATGTATAAGGCATGTTATGCTATTACATTACCTCGATCCCTAAGGGCTAGCGCGCACGAGTGACTTTTTCATGACGACAAAAAAGTTTTTAACACGGAAATGTCGCCTTACAAAAAGTAAAGTTCGCTAAACCAGTTTTACAGTACTATAAAAAAATTGTATCTAATAATTTAATGAGTGCGCCCTTGGAAGTTGACAGTAACCATGGTTTTTTGTAATACGAACATGATGAAATTGCACCTTGTAAGTAGTTATTTCAATAAAGTTTACATACAAGTACTTATAATACAACTAGGGACTACTACTAACGTACGTAGGGAATTCGCGCTTTGAACAAAAAATTGTACTTAATGTATTCTCCCAAAAGGGGGTTATGTCCCTTTTGGGTATTTTTATTGAAAAAAATCAAACACAGATTTTTGTTTAAACCGCGCACTCCCCTATAAATTATTTTTGGTAAATACGTTTGTATACGCAGAGCGGAGAGTTTACTGTTTTCCGTGCGTGCACATCTATTGAAACACGGCATGGGACGATGCCATGATAGGTTCGTTTACGGACTGGTTCGCGGCTCAGCGGACAAAAATTCATCCTAGGCTCGATCATGAAGACTAGCAAAAAAGTATTCATATCATGGACGTTAAGTTTTGGCAAATGAGAAAGCGTAGGTTCAGAACAACACTCTGTCATTGGCCAATATTTTTCGTTACGCTTACGATACGTCATGCGTCAGGTTGAAATATTTGTGATCACCTTAACAATTATCACATCGTAACGTGCGTCTCCGTATTATCTATAGACTGGACAAAAGTAAAGAAATAGTCATCGTGAAGAAAGTCACCCAGTGCGCGTTATCTCTAATAGCCTCTATTTGTAAATGACAGCTACTTTCGAAGGATAAAAACAATTCAGACCCTGCAGCAGGTGGCGAGCTATCCTAATTGTATACTGTTGAACGTTTCAAAGGGCTTATTATTTTTTATTGAAATTATTACATTGTTATCCCAACAATAGGCAATTGCTAAGTTAGCTTGCTCCAGAGAAATCTTTTTCCATTTCATGTCAGCAATAAAATTAATTCGCTTTGACATCAAAAGGCCAGTAATGTTATCTGGTCAAGTTGGGTTCGACAAAGTCATTAGTTTTGAATAAGTGCCAATTTGTAGGGGGCCACCGTGGGTTATGACGTGATAAAAAATAATACATCAATCGCTCGTAATGGATTTGTTTTTCAAAGAAAACGATTAAAATGTACCATTTTTTTCAGCTTATGTAGGTACCCTATAAACTCCGACACCTAGTCTAGTCTTGATTTTTGAACATGGAACTTAAAGAAATAGAGTTTGAGACCATTAATCGGTATAAGGTCTACTTCTTATATTCGATGGCTTTTGGCACTTTTTATTAGGGTTCCTTACCCGAAGGGTAAAAACAGGACCCTATTACTAAGACTCCACTGTCCGTCTGTCTGTCTGTGACCAGGCTGTATCCGATAGACCGCCAGCGATAGCTATATACAGTTATATAGCTAGACAGTTGAAATTTTCATAGATGATGTATTTCTGTTGCCACTATAATACTAAAAACAGAATAAATAAATATATAAGTGGGGCTTCCATACAATGGTACGGAACCCTTCGTGCGCGTGTCCGACTCGCACTTGGCCGGTTTTTGCTATAGAATGGAAAGAGAATGAAGTCAAAGCTATAATAAGTATTTGAAGAAACACGATGCTGAGAAATCCCGTATATCACACTAACATTATAAATGCATAAGTTTGTGTGTGAGTAGGTTTTTTCACACTTAACTCCTTGACGGCGAAACGGATTTATATGAAAATTTTAATATACTTATTTTACGTCCTACATGACGCATTAATACTAATTGAATGATAGAAAACTTTAATATCAAATGTGTTTCAATGTTTGAATTTCTAGTGCCAGTTCCAGTGCGGCAGCTTGCCAATACAAGGTACAGACAGAACCCGCCGTTTTCATTAGGGAAATTGTGAAGTTAAATTAGCTACTCACATACTGGTTAGCATAGCACTGTGCACTGTACAGTCGCAGCAATAAGTAAGGAATTCAATTAATTTTAATTTCATATTGCAACGAATTTTAAGGAATTTCGTTTATATTTTGCAAGGTATAATGAATGAGTGTAATTAATGAAAATAATGCAAGTGAAGTATAAAATAGTGAATTGTATCCAATTATGCACCAGGGTGTATGTATTTTTATTTATTTGAATAAAAATGCGGGTATTCTAATAACAGTTTCCATTTTTAAACGGTTTTATTTGTAATATTAGATTTTTACTAGCTTCCGCCCGCGGCTTTGCTCGCTTTTCGCTCTCTGCTTTACCGGGATAAAAAGTAACTTATGTGTTAATGTCACAAACAATGTGTATTCCAAGTTTCATCCAAATTCGTTTAGAAGTTTTTGCGTGAAAGAGTAACAAACATTAATCCATTCATCCATACTCACAAACTTTCGCATTTATAATATTATAGTAGGATACATAGATTACACATTGAAATCGTAAGCTGGAAGCAGAATATGAGTTTTCAGTTTGTTTGAATTAATTTTCTCAACAGAAGATCTTTAATATGTAACGCCAAACATTTATTGCTCAAAATTAGTTTTGTCTTCGATAGTATTGTTATTGAAATGAAAAGTTTTAGATTTTAATTTTTATTAAAATGGTTATCGTCTACAGTTTCAATAAAAGTTGAAATCGGTCGTCTCATAATTTCTTCACCACTTTCCCCTATACATACACTCTTTGTATATATTACGTTAAAAAAAGAACGATTCGGACAAGGCAAGGCTTTTATCACAAATGCCAGGGGTATTTATAGATATTTGCAGCCTTTAGTTGATTTCAATGTAAGATCCGGCTCGCCATCACCCATTCTTGTTCTTAGAAAAAGTATCAATGGACTATCCAATAGGGTACCAGCTGATGTATTTGCCTTAATTATTATTTCCAACGGAGTATATTTAACCTATACCGATGCTGTAAATCTATAAACCTAAGTATTACCTAATGACTGCTGAAAAGTCCAGCCTTACAAATGCACAGCTAAATTACCTGGCCGCTGACGAACAGTATCGTACAATCAAGCACAAGAAGCTGTGCTCTACGATCCCTAACCCATGCAGGTTGGGCATGCTCCCAGTGTGGGGCTGATGAGCTTTCCCCTTCATAATACGGGAGGTATGTCCAGCAGTGGACTGATATACACTGGTGTGGTTGTTGTTGTCTAATAAACTATCAGTTATTGAATACAGGCCCCACATACAGACATAGGGCCCAATGACAGACTGTATGTGGGCCCAATGCTTACCCCTACTAGTGCATAAGTTTACCCGGAAACTTCATCATCTATCATCAAAACGTCAAAACCTGCTAAAGCGAAGAATCACTTCCATGATCGAGAGTCCGGATCAGTATGCATGGCATGCACGTAGCCGGTAGCGAACCGCGAGGTGTCGGAGCGTGTTGATTGCATTACCTACTACAGTATTAGGCGTAACACCACAAGCGGCTAAAGGGTCTAGCGGCGTATTGAGTTTTTCAATAAGAAAACATTTACGGCAGTTATAAGTTTTGTATATAAACTAAGGATATTCTAGTGAGTGAGTGAGTGAGTGATGACTGAGGATGATAATAAAATTCATGCCATTATAAGAGGGTTTTGCTGAAGTGATATTTATACCACTTAACACTTTAAAATCTTTAAAAAGAGCAGAGAAATACATTGATTTCAGCAATGGAAGAGCGGTTTAAAAAGAGCCCTGAATTACCCTTGAGAGATTTGTTTTAAGAAGAAATTAAAAACTTGATTGTTGCTCTCATTGCAAAAGTTATTCGTCGTTATTGCTAAGAATACGTTTTATACAGTATAATCCTATTAAAAGCGAATGTATAATTTCAGTATATCAACTTGAAGTATGTTCTCAGTTTAATGGCAACTACATTCCTAACTCTCGAAATAACTTGTTCTGAGTGCAGTTTATATATTACATTGCCTCTGAAAGCTGAACTCAAAGCCTTGAATAAGAATACTTATAACATTAATACACTTGAATGAAGACCGCAACAGTTCAAGACTGGACTTCAGCTTTCAGCTTAATCATTCTGTAGTTATCGTAAAGTGTATGGTAGCAACAGAAATGGACTTAAACTAGAGATTTGTCTGTAAAATCTGCTTTAATTTTAAAGCTCTTAATGAACTTAAATTAATTTGGTGTTGTCTATTATTTGTTATTATTGTTTAAGTAGGTTTAACATGCTCACATTATGACAAATGCAAAAATGTGTATTTATGCTTTTTCCCACTTAACTCCATAATGGCTGAACCGATTTTGATGAGACTTGGACTAGACATAGTGCCTGGAAAATTATAGTAGGTTATTTTCGAAAAATCTATTGGTGCAGGGCCGAGAATTCTATAAATTATTTCTGGGTTAAGGGGTTCAAACTTCCATCTTCGGAATCCATGCCAATCTCACCTGCCTGTGGTACAACCAGCCTTGCTTGCTAACAAACGGGGCTCTGGAAGCCGGCTGATGGCGTCATAGCGCAGCCTAACTCCGGCACAGCTAAATCCCCTGACCGCTGATGGGTAGCAGCGCCGTTTTTTTCAAGAACATGAGCCCTGCGACCACACACGCCTAGTGTGAGGATTATACATATCTCCCTTTATTAGTGGAAGGTTATGTCCAGCAGTGGACTGATTATAGGCTGGTATGATGTATGTGGATTCACATGGATGTGGATTCACAATTTATGTATTTTTACAACAAACAATAGACCCACAAGAAAAGTTTTCGACACTTAAGCCGTGACTTAATGACCGTGCCACTTGGATCAATAAGACACTTGCCCTTCGACCGGATCGCGCTGATCTCAACCGGGACCTTCATCTCTATTTTTAGATTTCTCGCCACCTTCCATAAATTTCATCTACCACCACCAAATATATATGTATATATGTCTATAAATATCAGTCCACTGCTGGATCTAGGCCACCCCTAGTAAAAAAGTATTACATGTACCTGCCTATTACCGAAGTATTATATTATATTTGGATATTCCAAATAATAATCTCTGAACGGGGGAAAATTTCCAGTTCCATACCTCTGCCGATATGTTAAGAAAAAAACATCTTTCGCGGAGGAAGTCGCGGGGTGCCCACTAGTAAAATAATAAATACCTACTGCCAATTGAGATAATTATACTCTAGAGCCACAAACGTGGAAAAAAAGTGTCTGCACCAAAACTCGGCGCACGCTGTCAATTGCACCGACTTAACACCTTTCAAGTGACATAAGGTCTAAATTCGTGTAAATTTGGCATTTTGAAGTTTATTTATGTCAAATACGCTTAGACGATTTTTGTCAGTTTTCACTTGAAGACTGTGACTCTATAGTAGTAGTCTAAAATATCAGAATGATACTTCCGGATATTTTTCACACAACATCATATAGTTGCAAAGTTAGCAGAACTTGTAGTATGGGTACATGACTGAGATACTACTTATATAATTTTTTGTAAATACATACTCATTAAACATAGAAAGACAAATAATTTTGTAGATCAAACAAACATTTGTCTCGCGGCGGGAATCGAAAACCTTCTGCTTCTCAGGCGGGCTTTCACCCACTGCGCTACAGAGGTCGTCAATGAACGGACGTTGTAGCTATTTCAATCAATAACACGAGTTCCCAAAGGATTTCCCAAGTATTAAGTTAACCAACCGTTTGAGTCTGAAGTAGCTCCTAGCTTTAGCACAATTTATTCATTTTCATTTGAAAGGGTTTGTGGGTAACAGAGCATATACGTGATATAGATGAGAATATGTACCAATGAATAAAGGCTTATGTATACCTAGCAATATAAATTTTCGAATTTATTATATTTTCAAAGGAAACAGTCTCTACAATTTTTTTATCTACCTAACGAAAACGGTACGGATGTTTTTCTAATACTACAATATCTGTTTATTTGTTATTTTCTGTATATTTGTTTATTTATAAATCCCACATTTTCAATTGAATAAAAACCAGCCAAGTGCGAGTTGGACTCGCGCACCGAGGGTTCTGTAGGTACAAACCTTTAGGTATAAAGTATTTTTTTCGTGTACCGTACATGCTACTTAAGGTTTTAGGTTTTATCTTTACTTTACTCGATTGCTTCTTGCCAAAGTTTATGATTCTAGATCAACGGGAAGTCAATAGGTTTTGATTCTCATGCAAGTGTCAAAATTCACTCTTCAAACTTTCAATTACGTTAACTTTGTCTCGTTTTATTCACAGCTGCAAAGGATTGCAGACCTAATTTGATATTATTTATATTATTTTTAACTTAATACCATACATTCCTGAAAAAAAAACTTTAGACAGACACACATCGAAGTGATCCTATAACAGTTCTTTTTCCTATTGAGGTAAGGAACCATAAAAAACATTCTTGTTTTCAAAACTATCAATTTGCTTTACTGCCGAATTTCCTATTGACTTTAAGGCTTATTACACCACCCGGTATTCAGTAAGACTGTCTTACACTTAGCGTAGTGTAATAAGCACCCATTAAGTCGGTCATAGTAAATATAGTTAGTCAGTAAGACAGTATTACCAAGTCAGGCTGAATACCACGTGGTGTAATAAGACTTTTTATGTTTTGTCTGACTTTCAATATCACAACATAAGCCAACATTCCAAAACATCAAGGCACGCAAGCAATACATTATTTTACTACACATCCAGGGCTGTAGAAATGATAAAAATTCTGTGAAGCCAGCTTTATGATAATGCGAAAACATCGATTTTATGTAAAACTAAATTCTTGACGTATAAAAACCATATATCAAACTGTATTATAAGTATAATGAAGGAAGATATACACAAGCTTTTGAAACAGCTTTGGCGAAAGTAAGAAAACAGATATTCAAATGCGTTCTGGGGGAATACTAAAGAAAACTTCATAATGCAATGTTAAAATAAACCAAAAGTATCAAAAGTATCATGAGGTTGCGGTCAATAGCAAGTTAATATTTGAATAGCATTCCTATTACCTCAAATCTACATACTTGGTTACGCGCTGGAATAAAAAAAAACAATGATGGGAGCAGTCCTAGCACAAATCGAAGTAGGTATGCTGTTACAACCATAAAACAATATGCATACATAAACTATAATGGTTCGTTCAATTCGTCTGAATCTTTTTTAGGTATGCTCACCGAAAGTTATTTTTTTGTTTGGGTAGTATATTCCAGTCCATCAAAAGGTTGCCTGGAAGAGATCGCTTTTTGCGATAAGGCCGCACAATTGTACAACCGCGGATTAGTATTATAGTTTAATTAGTTCATTTAAATATTTGTAATTTTTCTGGTGTACAATAAATCTTATCTATATTTATTACACCCTGTAATTTCCGTTTGGTCCTCTGAAATTGCTTTTTTTGTTGTACTTACTGCTCTGAGAGTTAAATCTTAAACCGTATGGGCCTTTGGTATATCTAGTGACCTAAAAAAATGTTTTTTGGATGACTGTGCAAACTCTTCCTAATAATATTCTAGGCAAAGTTTCTTGAGGTCTAGTTCCACATCGATCTTGTAAACCCAGTGTACAATAACATCGAGTGGGTTACGTAGATTAATGTTACGTTATTACAGCTCAGAATGGTGCATCTGTGTCACTCCCGTGTCGCTGACCACGCCCAGCCAGCCAGATACTTATGACCGTGGTGGCTGCGACTGGCAGTGACTTTTGTCTATACAAGTCAGTGGTTGTTTGTGTGGGGACAGAACAGTGAGACAGATTTGTAGTAGCAAATCGTGGCACAAACGTGTTATGAACCTGGTAAAAAACAAACGTTTTTAGATCTATGTACTGCAGCAAAAACCAACATCAGCCTATTCAGTCCAATGCTCGTCATGGGCCTACCCGATGAGAAGGTGGATATGCATATCCCCACATAATGTAATATAATAATAGTATGTTTATGTAAGTAATACATAAAGATAATCCCCTTGCCGGGGATACAAGTTCTGTATCTAAAGGCTCAGTTTCTCACACCACGTAGGTTGCTGCCCGTCGATGCCTAAGAGATTTAGCTGTACTGATGTCAAACGCTTTGCCGCAGTCAGCTGGCTATCTGAGCCCCGTTTGTTTTACAGCAGGGTACACAACGGGCAGGTGAGGTTGGCTTGGGTTTCAGAGATGGAATGAGGAACTCTTTACACTTCTATGTACAAGCTGTTTTAAAAAGCTATGACATTACTTACTACTAGGTAGGTATACGTACGCAACGTAGATATCTCATCGTGATATTGGTTGGCTTCTAAGCCAAACTAATATGAACAAACAGGTAGTTGACATTTGATGTATACGCCACAGATTCCTGAGTGATTGTTTTACGTTCGGTTATGATGTTGGCTATGATGTTTATTCTTATGAGCCATATGAAAGTATTGACTTTACTTTTATTAGCTTTATTGCTTTATTGTCTCGGAGACAGGTTGAGCTTTTATATGATGTAACGAAAGATAATTAGGAAAACCCATCTAAGTGGAAAGCTCTGCGGTAACTTCGCTTATGAGCTTGTACTTCCAAGCCCAACTTTTAACCATACAAGTCGGTTAAAAATACACATTCGGTGTATTTTTTAATCGACTTCACAAAAGGACAAGGTCCTCAATTCGGTTGCATTTTTTGTAAGTTTTTTTTTTCATAGTAATACCTAACTCCGTTATTTAAGAGCTGATTTTGATTTTTTTCCTGTAGGGAGGGTATACTTCCCGTTTGTTTCCATTTAATTGAAGATCCTTATGAATAAATTCCTTTGATGTCGGATTTATAAGCCAAGCAGAGTTTTTTGCCAATTCTTCTCTGTTTGGTCCCGTTTCGAATTGTTGTAAATTAAAAAAATTGACGACTCAGTGTTCCATATGGTTCAAATTGAAATAAAAAAAAATAAGTTTCCGCTACCGTCCCCCTCAGAACTAAATACTCCTTAAATATTATTGAATCTACTCATATTTAGGGTAAGTCATTTTATTAATAACGAATCATTGTAAGATACGTTGAAATACCCGTAGATTTAAATTCTCCGAAAACAAACTCATATGGCGTACCATCAATTCAAGTTGAAATTGACCCGAAATCTCGGACCATTGCTTCCAAAACCTCCGTTCCTACTTAGCTTCCTTGAGAATTTATAAGGAACTTCCAACAAACAAAGTTACCCTACAAATCTTGTCAACATTTAATTGAAGCAGAACTCAAATTACACTAGGGGTTACCTACGTAATTTTATGATGCTGAATTTGTGGTACGTTTGCCAAACAAATTAACCAGAGGCGGTGAGAACACTTTACTTGGCATTTTACGTTACTTTATAACGTGTCAGTTTTTAGTAGGTTCATAATAATAAAGTTCAAGTTTCCCTTTAAAACTGTCCACTTACGGCTTATTTATTAAGCTTTAAGTTCGTGTTAAACCTCCTGGAACGCCCCCAACCCTCGCATTATTCTTTCAGGAATACTTCGCGTCTAATTAAGGGAATTGTATTTGAATATAAAACAACAGAGAATCTTGCCATTACAGTTCTTCTGTTTACATGAAATTTGAATGTAAAATTCTGAGGGTGTAATGAACCGTGGATGAATAATAGGTTTTCTTGTCTCTACCCGCCCATTAACTTCAGATAACAGCTAAACGATGGAACATTTTTTTATGATTTTAATATTTTTATCAGGCGCTGAAATAATTCAGCGTCTATGCTACTTAATGAACTCTGATTGTGTAAATACCCACTCAAATCACCTTGTTAGTAACTAGTGAAGGCCCAATTGGCCCTCAGCGCTCCGGCCAGGTGGAGTAACGATCTGCGAAAAGCTGCTAGTAGAAGCTGGATGTGTCGAGCTGAGGACAGGTCGCAATGACGCTTATAAGGGGAGGCCTATGTCCAGCCAGCAGTGGACTGATGACAATGTTGATGATGATGATGATGATGATGATGATGATGATGATGATGACGATGAAGACCCAGTTTTTTTCAATCTACAGTTACCACTATAATAATGTTACCGTTTATATAGTTCGTAAATAATTGATAGCATACATAATTTTATTTCATTTTTCGAATTTGTTCAATGGATAAGCAATACACTGGATTATAATTTATATTTAGGGATTATAATCTTATAATTTAAAAAATAGCCCTAAGGAGTTTAAAGTTACAACTAAACAAAACAATCACGTATTATCGTAAAATATATTTTACAAAATAACAAACCAACAACGCATTACAATACCAAAGAGTACTTAGTCAAATGAGCACACACAATATCATATTGCACGTTATTGCTCGCGCTTGTACGAAATTACATGTTCACTGGGTGTAAGAAATTGGTGGGACTTCTGAGTTAACAAAGCGGTTGTGTTAAGCGCTCACTATTATTTCCTCACCCGTCGCCATTAAAAGGGAAGGAATGAGTGAGTGAAAACGCACGGTGCGGTTTGCCTCGGCAATCGGGACGCAATCACGCAATTTATGTTTGTACGTCGTACAAACATGAGAACAAAAGATGGAACTATTCTAGTAAAATAGATAGGTACTGAGTACAGTACTCTACAAGCCGACTCAAAAATAGGAACCAGACTTCAGGTCTGTGACGCCGCTACTTGCAGCCAACTTCAGTGTTGTATTTTAGGCACTTCTGTAATATGTTGTTGTTTTTCATTCAATATATAGTTAAATTAATTAATTAAATAAATAAATTAAATTTTATTGTGAACTGAAAAGCATTTAGTGACAGAAACAACTTAAAAGTCGATGGCATCTGCAGAATAAAACTGTGTTATGAATTCTACGAATTGTGTCTGAAGATAATCCACGGGTAATCTTTCGGACGAAGGAAACACAACGGCTTATTTTTAAGGGAAAATGAAATCAAATGCGCGATTCAAATTTAATTAAAATCTGATTAAATACTCTCTAGAGTAAATTACAATTTACCGCACCGCATCGTGTGTAATGTCGCATGTTTACCCCAGTATCTGCCGAAGATAAGATTAACCATCCCAAGTGCTTCCTTAATCTCCCTGCCTTGTTTCCTTTGCCCGGTACGATTGCCGCATAAATACACACCCGCAGAATTCAATGCTGTTATTCATAATCCCCTTACGGTTTTTGAGGGTCAATCATCGTATTTTATTTATGACTGTCCCTCAGCACCGATCTTTTAAGGGCTTCACAACTTATCATAAAGATTTCGGGTCCCTTTTACCGAATTTGCGCTTGAGGTATTGTGTTAGGGTTTTATGTGGCCCCATAGTACCGTACATTGAATTTCAGGGACGGTGATTTTTTAGCATTCTCTCGTGCTTCAAGACATCAAGACAGCTTTTATATCCTGGCGTATAAGTGTTCCATTATAATGACGGTTGTATGAGTATAATATCGTGGGGTGGTTTACTTCGCTGTTCTTACCAGATTATCTTGTTTTAGCAACACTCCATCCAGTCACTACTTGGATAGGTGATGGCATTTAGATCTGAGTGCTTCCGTGCTTCGAAAGGTACGTAAAGAGGTTGGTCCCGGCTATTTCAATCGTTAAGCCATGTCGAAGGCTTTCTGGCGGCCTTAAGACTGCGAAACCAGAGTTGTTCACTAACTCATAAAAAAAGGAAGGAACGTAATTATTCATATCAACGGGATATTTATCATAATCTGGAAGTTCGCAGTTCGTCCCGTGATCATGGCACATGCAACTGCTTCGAAATAACGGAAAACAATAGAACTGACATACCTTAATATAGGTATGTAAGTTCTTACGTACCTAATATAGGTATGTAAGTTCTATTTATATATAAATAGAACTTACATACCTACAGGGTGGAAAAAATCAATGGGCTCTGAAGGGAAACCACTTTAAATCCTTAAGATTGATTATTTTACTTAAACGGAACATTTCTTTATTTTTAATAATGGAACAATAACGAATGCAGGTTGCATTCAAAGATTTTCTATATTTTGTTTGTCACACCCGGGAATCGAACTAGCTAAAAAAATTCAAAAATTGAACGATCGCTATTTTAAAATTTTAATTTAAGTTAAATATAATATTTCATGAAAAACATGAGGTCTTAAACTCGTTTATCGTACAAGATATCAATGAAATCTAATATTTAGCTTTAATAAACATTACCTCAACTAGAAAAGTTAACTTTCATCAATTATTAGACACGTTATAATTTTCTTACTCTGACTTCTAAAAACATTCTATAAAGAAGCAAGTACAAGCTTGCTAATTTATCTTTAAGTACCTAGTTGAAGACTTAGATATGAAAATTGTTTCATTGGTAATAATGATTCTACATGCAAATATCCTTCTTAGTAAAGGCAAGCGTTCTGTCAAAAAGTTTAATAAGAGAACGAAATAGAATAAAATTAGGTTTAATTAGTAAAGGAAGAGGAACAAATTATTATCATTTTTCAACAAGACAATGCAATGCTATTGTGAGCTTTTGCTCACAAGAGAATTTCTCAGGGCTTGCCTCAATAAAAAATTCAATGTCATTCAAGTTCAGACCTGACGCCTCTGGACTATTTTTTTTGGAGCCATGTCAAAAATTTTAATAACAAAAAGTTAGCAGTGTGAGATAGTAGAACCGCTAAGGTTTGAGGTAAAAAATATTATTACGAGCATTCACCACAACACTTTGCAAAAGGCTACATGAAGTGAATTAAAAAAAATACTAAATTTGTAAAAATACTAAAGAGGTGTCTCATTTCGAACAACTTATCAGTTAAATTATTAAAGTGTTAATTGTAATTATAAATAGTTCAAGTACCAATGTCTTGCTAGGTAATAATTTTCTTTTAAATTCACAAGTCTATCATATTATAATTAATGATCAAATAAAATTAATGCTAGATTTCATGATATTTTTTATTTCTAAATCCAAAAGTATATACGGAGATTTTATCCTGAACATTGATCCTATCGATTAGTAGTATAAAAAAGCGAGGTTTTTTTTTTTTTATTTAGTTAGTTCGATTCTCGGGTCAGGCAAGCGAAGTGTAGAAAATCTTAGAATGCACTTTTGTTTCATTTTAAAAATAAAGGAATGTGTTCTGTAAGTAAAATAATCTATCTCATGGTGGTTTTCCTCCAGGGCCAACTGATTTTTTCCACCCTGTATACACATCGGTAAATCCAAACCATACACACACCACAGCAGCCTATATCAGTCCAATGCTGGACATAGGCCTCCCTATTAAAGGGGGATATCCGGCATGCGGGTTGGCGATCGCAAGGCACAACTTCTCGCACTGCCGACGCTACTGCTCGTTGGCAGCCAGAGGATTTAGCCGTGCCGCTGTTAGGCTGCGCTATGCCACTATTAGCCGGCTGCCAGAGCCCCGTTTATTAGTTAGTAGGATGCACCACGTGTAGCCGCTGAAGTCATCTGCGCATATGCACCGAGGTTGGTTTAGGCTCCGAAGATGCGGGTTGGTACCCCTTAAACCCCTTAAAGTAAGTACCTATAAATTGTAAATACCCCGTTCTTATTATTAATTAACGATGGATCGGTCGTATATTTGGCGCTCTTTTTGACAGCTTTCATAACATGGTACCAACCACAGATATAAAAGATAACTAGATGAAGTCTTAAAATTCACTATGTTCTGAACGTCAACTCATACGGCTGATCTCTACTTTCTTATGTCCAATATCGTAAGTTAGAAAGGGATGCATGCATATATCAATGCGGCTTCAAATGAGATCAAAAAGTTAATCGTATCAGAAAATTCTATGCAGTTTCATTGAAATGCCCTTGTACGAAGTCACAGCAATCGCATTGAGATAAAATATGCATCCCTTTCTAGCAAATGATATATGGACATAAGAAAGTAGAGATCAGACGTATGAGTTGACGTTCAGAACATAGTGAATTGAAAAGACTTCATCTAGTTCTCTTCTATATCTGTGGTACCAACTTACTGGAATACGAGTAGAAGTAGCACACCGTATCTTCCACGAATTGTAATTTAGTTACGAGTATGAAATTGAACGCAACTCCCTTAATTAAGTAATAGCGAAGTTCGTCTAAGTTGTTTTACTAAAATATTGAGGGGTAAGTTTCGTTAAGGGGCCCATATTGGGTCTTATTATAACAGCTGTCGTAACTCGGAGCGGTTTTGTTTACGGTATATTATAAACAAAAGTTTACTTACCCATGTCATCATTATCACCATCATCATCATCAGCCAAAAGCAGTCCGAGCAGTGCTGGACATAGACCTCCTAATGAGCGCCATTACACCATGTCCTTAACTCGACGCATCCAGCTTCTACCAGCAGCGTTTCGCAAATCGTCACTCCACCTGGCCGGAGGGTGTCCTACACTACGTTTGCCAAGCCGCGGTCTCGACTCAAGAAGTCCTTATCACCCATGTACCTAATCGTATCTATCCATTTAATCGTACACAACTACAGTTAGTGTCTAAAATTAAATTAGGCCATGGTAAAGCATCTATTTTTATGATATAACTAGGTTCCACGTTGTACCCGGGTAAAAGTAGGCTATGTTTTAATCTAGGTAAAAAAACAATGCATATTCCAAGTTTCACCTAAATCAGTACAGCCGTTACGGAGTTGAGTGTGAACAAACATACTCACACATACAAATACACAGTGATTTTTTTACATATGTTATTAATTAAGTAATGAAATATAAGCTTGAACATAATTAACCTTCATTGTCTTTGATCGTAGCATAAAACATGGTACAAAAGTTAAATAGAAAATACATTATTAATAACGTATGAAATATAAGCTTTGACATAATTAACCTTCGTTGTCTTTGATCGTAGAATAAGAAACTAAGAAACTAACTAACTAATAACTAACTACTAACTAACTAAACTAACTATCAATAACGTATGAAATATAAGCTTGAACATGATTGACCTTCATTGTCTTTGATTGTAGCTTGAACATGCTTACAATAGTTAAATAGAAAAGACACTATCAATAACGTATGAAATATAAGCTTGAACATGATTGACCTTTATTGTCTTTGATTGTAGCTTGAACATGATTGACCTTCATTGTCTTTGATTGTAGCTTGAACATGATTAACCTTCATTGTCTTTGATGGTAGAATAAGACATGGTACAATAGTTAAATATAAAACAGAACGGCGTACACTGTTTCCAAAATTCAATTTGTCATCTACACATCTTATATAACAGATAAGTAACAGAAAATTGACGATATTCACTTACATGCCGCTGAGTTAGAAGAGGCTGACTACTCAATTACATCTCATAAGTAAATTTTTTTGGTAGCGTTAACGCCTGTGGAAAAATAAAAAAATATTTGTCCTTCCTACGAATATTAGCTAATATTAGAAAGCTTGTGAAATGTTATATTTGAAACGTTGTGCTCCCTTCACGCCAAGCTAAAATTTTGCACACAATATAGTTTTAGACCAGGAATATTTTAATAGCGTTATAATAACCTTATAAGCGGAGATCACGCGAGCGATGTCACGGGTGGAAGCTAGTATGAAAACAAATAATGCGTCAAAAAAACGGGAGGTTATGGAATAAAAATAATTTATATGGAATATTTTTTTTTTTTAATTCCTTTATAGTTTTGTAAAATTATTTTCTGTCTGCACCCTTTTTTGGCGTTCACCAGCAGTATCTTGTCTAGAACCAGCAAAAGTGGCTAGGTTTATTGTTTTAGTTTCTGGTCAGGTACAAAACGATCTTAGCTCCTCGACCCAATCTCGTAATCCTTTATCGTGCCAAAGGTGAGTAATAGGATATTCGCTGCAAGTACATGAAGTACAGTCATCACTAAACTTGTCAGAGATGACCGATTAAATGCTTATTGATAATGTACCTTTTTGTGTCACTATACAAAGTAAAGTAAAAGTAAAATGTATTGCATCAAATACATATAAATAAGGTACAAAGGTGGTATATGTTTAAATATGACACAATCTATTTCTACCTATACGTACAAACAATATCAATAGAGTTATTAAATTAATTTAACTAATAAACAACAAATTGAAACTAAAATTGAACTAATGATGAAATGAAAATGATGACAATTTAAAATATATAAAAATAAATAAAAAACAGACATAGTATTTACATACATAGAAAACTCTTTTTTTGTACTTACACTAAGAAAACATACCCATTTAAGGTCCATTAACCATACCATTTAAGGTAGGTCAAGAAGTTTTTAGTAGTAGTAGAGTTCTTTGTGGATGGCTCTTTCGGGGAAGTACTGTCACCATGCCTATTTCTGCCGTGAAGCAGCTGTGCTGTGTTTCGGTTTGAAGGGTGTGGTTTCCGGTGACATTACAGGCCCAAGAGGCTTATCATCTTCACGCCTCAAGTGGATGGACGGAGGGCGTAGCATCGTAGAGCGTGTTCCAAAAAACGTGCAATGCTTTGTGATAGTTAATAGTTACCACTTAACATCAGGTGAGCCATGTGCTTATTCCATCTTCAAGTAACATAAAAAAAGAAACAATTTAAATAATTAAACAACTAATGTCATTACAAACATATTAAACAGACTTAACAATGACTCTCACAAACCACAGACACTTTGATAAGATTGTGGTCCACCTATCAGCAAATAGGTCACCATCAGAATTTTAATAAGCTCTGCTTATTCATTAAAATTTTTGTGGTAAGATGCTGATTTTAACTCGAATTCAGGGTAGTTTCCATACGATAATCACAAGGGATCTATTTTATTCAGAACTTGGCTGCAAGTAGCGAAATAGTTCGTATATTTGGGTCGGATTGTACAAGGATTCGTCGGATCGCTGATCTAGTTTCAGAAGGACATAGATCCGTCCTACTGTACGTACATAGCCACAGCTATGAATACTTACTAATCCTATCGAGTGAGCAAACGTACTCCAACAGAAGAAATGTTTATCGATAAAGTTTCCACCCGCAGCTTCGCTCGCATGTAAGTTCGATAAAAAGTTTAATAAATCGTTTTCAGATATGACGATGCAACATTATGGCATGATCGAGTAACAAACATCCAATCATAATAACTTGGATGATAAGTTGATAACTAAGGAAAAGTAAGTGGAGGTAAATTAGCAAAAAATATGAAAAATATTTATTTTGCAGTTTACTAAAAAATTCAAAATATTATGTAAAATTGAACAAGTTATACTAGACAAAGTTTCACTGAGGACTTAGAGCTATAAGCAAGGTATGCAGTAGAACCCATACTATATAATTTTGCCTAACAGAGGGTAATTAGAGGTAAATCCAAACATTACATAAGGTACATGCATACTTCTATGCAAGCTAGCATTCCACGTGAAAAATTGCAAGCCCGTCGCCGCTTTTATTGGAACACTTATCATATGCCTTTATTTTTAGTTCTAAGACATGCCGGTTTCCCTTGAGGTTTTCCTTCACTGTTTTGCACCGTTTTATCTTTTAATGCATGGCCGACATTCAAACTCACAACCTCGGTTTGGAAGTCGGTGTAGATCCCGCCAAGCCACTATGGCTAGGTATATTAGATGGACATTAAACAAAGTTCCGTTCCCAAAATGGATTGGCAATCGATTTTCGTGGGTATAAATAACCCCTGCACAGCCGCCACAAGCACATTATCATATTAATATCATGCAGACGAAAATAGCTTTCATAATTAGTACAATAGTGTTGTCGGTGACTGTACTAGTCCAGGTAAAGGTAATACAATATCTATTCAATTTGCCTCCTCTATTTTTCTTGAGGACAGGCTCCCCTCATTATTTAAAAGTAGATACGTGCGAAGGCTCCATCGATTATCCATTTGCCTTGCTTTGTTCCCGACAACGGGATTAGAGGGATTTCATTTCCTGCAGCACTTTGATGGACTGAAATAGACTCTGCAGCATATCTAGGACGACTATTATTGGTATGAAAGGAGAATGCCGATAACCCGTACCAATTGCATCAAAACCAAACGTATCCCATAAAATTACCTTTATTTTATAAATAACATTAACATTTTTTTTAGTCTTACACACCGACTCGATTAATAATCACGTAAAAAATTATTTCGTTTATTTGGTTTCCGGCGTACCGCGTCATGACATTGCAACTACCCTCACTTATAATTTTAGACAGTAGAATTTACTAAAAACATTGGAGGTTTTTTCACTTTGTATAATCAAAGAGGTTGGATCAGAAACTTTTTTGTGGTTCTACAAAACTATCTCTTATCTTTATGTATTACTAGAGTGTTCTGTGGCATTGTGTAGCAGTGTTTATTCTGTAAATAGATATTTTATTAGACATCATCACAATAATGTACGATAAACAATCGTGGCATCAACTGTTTGCTAATAACCGGTGACGCGAAACCAGCATAGTTTGGAAGAGGCATCCATGGCCTTTTCGTGGTTGTGATGAATGTGTTAAGATCTTGCATCTTAGCTTGGATTTCACCTTCACCAGTAAGTACTAATACTTATAATGATGTAAATGCCTATCTACTTTCTCGTCACTATCATTATTTGAAAATAATATAAAGTAGAACACAGTAGTAATGTATGTAATGTTCTACCTACGAAGTAGAAGTTAAAACACCCTTTTACCTATCTGTGTAAGGTATATAAACCTTTTCTTATAGATATAGTATCATAGTTAAATGTTTATAGTGTAATACTTATAATTATGTAGACAAAATTGAACACACAAGGTCTCGGGAAAGCATTTTTAAAAAACAAACTCTAAAACTAATATCAAATAAAAACAATTTGTTTACGTTTATCATAAAAAAGACTTAGTATTCCATGAATAACAGTATAATATCTTTCAAAAAAATTAGGTTTCGTTTTGACGCAATCACTTTAGCATTGGTACCGAGCGCCATACATCAGACGGCATTCTCCTTTGGTATATTACTTGCATGGAATTTAGTCTATTTTATCCATCATCCAGAACTAAACTAAATTCATATGAAATTACTCAAAATAACTGTATATCAGAAAAAAGTAGATTTATCTAGTAAGCTTGACTTTATAATTATGAAAATAATAATTTAGCTTGGAGTTTATATTTGAGAGATATTAATTGGATGTCATATGTTGGTTGGTAAATTAATTTATTTTATAAAACTGACTTAAATTTTTTTCTGAAACAAAAATTGCACTGAGAAATTGCTTAACAGCCATATTAGTAGAAATCGTGTCGCAACAAATATACTATTTATTATTGAGTAGTTCCAGTGGCCATTTGTGGTTTTCATGATCAGTTCCACTTCACCAAATGCTGCTTTCCGGGAGCAAATTCTCGAATTACCTTAATAAATCGAATAATAATAATCGAATCGCTGAAGTGTGCCTATAATTTTTTTTATAAAGAGTTTTTTTCTAGTATCTATCATCAATCAGATTTTGATCTCATGACAATAGGATCAAAGGAGAAGTATACCTCAACATTTACAAATTGGTAAATACATTATGAGGTGATAAAAAATATATTTACAACAGAATAGGCATGACGACTGGGTCAAAAAATAATAATTCTGATTAGTCCGTCAGTTAGAGCAACAAAAAATACTGGAAACGTACGTTTTTTTATTTATCGAATCAATAGAAATTGACGGAGGCGGAATAGATAGATTCGCCTAGATAAAAAATGTACTATATCGTGACGTCGCGCGGATCTTTAAAGCTCTATATTTTTGTTATTTTTGTTTAATTGACAAAAGTAAAAATACGTGTCCAATGTTTTTGGATATGTAATTTTTTTTTATACTTCTTGAAGATGGAACAAGCACATGACCCACCTGATGTTAAGTGGTAACCATTACCTATCACAAAGCATTGCATCGTACATCACGTTTTTCCGGAACGTGCTCTACGATGCAACGCCCTATGTCCATCAACTTGAGGCATGAAGATGAAAATAGCGGACTAATTAGAATTATTCAGTCCTCTAGCCTATTGAGAACCTCCTCCTTTATTGAAGTCGGCTACAAAAGGACAGGTGATGGCCACTACACAACGGTAACAATATACATTTTCTTAAATTGGAAATCATCTCTATACACTAAGCTAGTTTGTGGGTAAACAAAACAATACTATCCGAAAACAACGTCAAACCGCTATGCTTATTGTTGAGTCCCATGGCTAGCTTCCATTGCAATCTCGTTTTTGTAACGAAGTTGCACTTCAAATTGCTTTTCCTTACTCAAACTTTGTACTCCTCGGGCATTGTCTTAATCCTTCCAGTGGAATTGTACAAACTTTGTAAATTCAGTCCAATTTTATGGGGCAGATTTGACTTGCAAAATCAAACGAAACGCGAATTTGAAACTAATAAAATGCCATTCGAATTATGTTAAGTGTTCTCTCAGAGTGGGTCATTATTTCAATAAGTGAGTACTTTTATCTGAAGAACATTTAAAAAGTAGAAGCTCTAAAAATATTTGTAAGTTTTTTTAAATTCTAACTCTATGTCAACTTTATAAACATACCTTGACTTTTATTTTTACTATTTGAGAATTAATATTAAGTATAATAGTACCAATTCGCTTATAAAATTACCGATATGAAATTAAATTAAATATCACACAATATAAAATCACCTGAACTAAGCAGAGTTTGTTTAATGGGAACCATATCACTGATATACTACTATTTTTTGTAAATCCATCATAGAAAGCACCATGGCATCATACAAACATTTATCTTATTGTGGGAATCAAACCCTTTTGCGTCTTAGTGGGTCTTTGCCCACTGCGCCACAGAGGTCGTCAAAATACAATTAAATAATGATTTTAAATATATTATAAATGAGTATAATATATAATAGGTACTCAAATATTTAAATGTAAAACAATACGTTGGAAATATAACAATTATTTGCAAATCCACAGTGATAAATGAAGCAATTAGGCATCCGCAAACCAAGACCCAATTAGTAAAAGGTACCGGTGGCCCACTTAATGTAAAATATATTTATAAGCTATGGATTGTTTATCTTACTTATCTACAGATTAGAGCGATACTGAGAGCTGATTGAATGAACGAAATCTAATATACAGGTTGTGGCATAATAAGGGGGTGAATGAGAGGCGTCATGACTGGTCAGAAAATAAAAAATAGTGTTCAGTAAAAATATCATGGTTGAACGCATTATAATTCGAGCGTAGAGCGTCTACGTACGTAGACACTACGTAGACGCTCTACGCTCAAAGCTTCTATCGTTATGAAAGACGAACATTTTTGTAGGAACATTGAAAACCATTGAGCCGTAAAATTGAACTTATGAAACCAAACAATGTTAAGGCTAAGACTATGCTGAGACGCAGAAAGAGCAGTGCAGAGCAGAGCGGGGCATAACAGATTTTGTAACGTGTGAGGGCATCCTGCTCAACCGCGAAACCATTTCTCTTTTCAGTAATTGTATATACAATAGTTAAACTGCCTGTTCTTACGCTTACATTTGATTAAAATTATCTCTCTTTCCCATGTGATTACTATTGTAGTTAGTAGTGTAGATTACTAGTTAGTATAGTTGTAGTGTATGTGTATTACCGTTACACTTCCACGCTCGACCTAGTATTCATAAGTATTAATATTCTGTAGCATTATAACTGCGAACATTGCCGCTCAAGCACATGAGGCGCAGCAGACCCGTCTAAACCAATTAGCACCCTGCACACGTAAAGTTCGGACCGCGGGAAACAGCACGCGCCATTCCAACCCGCACTCCGAAACGTTTGTGTAGATGCTCGGGGCTGACAGTTCGATCTGGCATGTCGACGCGAAGGCAAATCTCACAGTTTTAATCGCGCAACACGTCAGTGATCAGTCCCAGATGCGCGGTCTGATCTTTATGCACCATTAGCACGACAGTTTGATCCGCAGTCCAAACCGTACAGATCGGACTGTGGTTTGGAACGCAGTCCCGATGCGCGGTTCGATCTTTACGTGTGCAGGGCACTACTAAAATAATGATAAAATAATAAATAAAGCTGGTCATTATTACAGCATCATAAGTTTTAGTAAATAATAATAATCATGTACATGATGCTGTGTGATTACGTCCCGCATTATTTATTTATTTATTTATGGGAACCACAAGATTGATATACTACTTGCCTCTATTTTTTTTTCGTGAAAACATCCTTATAGATAGAAAATACACAGACCAACCATATATATAGCATGACGTTTATATGTCTACTAAACGATAGAGAAGACAACGTAACCCTGCACCTCAAACATGCTTATTTTTTCCCAAACGCATATTTTTATCTACCCTTTAAATAACCGTATTCTTTCTTATTTTATGTGTTGTCTTCTTCTTTTAAGTGGACAATTGTCGGAATTTCTAGGTTGCCCGAAGGCCTACGACATAAGCCGGGACCAATATCTTAAAATGCTTTCCAAAGCACGGAAGTACTCAGATTTAAAAATGGGCACCAATCCATATAGTGTCTGGGCTGCCAAGATAAAAGGTAAGAACAAGTAAGCTGCGCCACAAGCGCTTCGGTTCTGTAAACTTTACGTTTACAAAATAAAGTGGGTACTTAAAAATTCTCAAAGCCAACATAAGTCAGCTGTACGCAAAGTTGAGCAGAAAATTATTTTAAACAGGCTTGCGACGCCACTCACATGAGTCAAGGGTCTTCGTTAGGGAAATACCCAAATCAAATCTGAAAGGATTCTCAAAGCTGATATTAAATTTTGAATATGACCTTTGATGTCCTTTTTGGCGGTGAACAAGAGTAGGAATAGTAGTGGAGACTGAAAATGGTGGAATATTTAATGGACTAGTGGTACCCCACGCCTTCATGCGCATAGAGGTGTCAAGAAGCATCCCTTCAGGACCTGAATTTTAGGAAATCATTTCTTATTGCATCCCTCTCTGCACTATACAAGTACATACCCTTCAAATGTCAAGTCTCGCGTGCCAGCGGTTGATACGACTCAAACATGGGACACCATTTTTTTCATCTTGAACGATGGTTGTCAGTTTTATTTAATATATTTTCTAGTGTTTTTCTAATGTATGTCGTCTTGGTATTATAACCGTTATACGTTAGTTATAAGACAAGTATTATTGAAATGGAATAAAAGAAGATTGAACGGGAATTCTCTGATGAAGAAAATTGTGCGCCGGTCGTTTTTTGTTATATTCGCCATGGCTATAGCAAAGAACAGGACCTGACTGAAGACTGGACGACTGGACTTATAAACCGTACTACGTTGCCTCATATTATTATGAACATTATACTTGATACTCGCGAAATTGTGGAAACTATCCCAGAAGCTAATTAATAAAGAAGTGAAGTGACTCAAACATTTTTTATTTTTATGAGTCTCAACCTCAACCGTTAGTGCTAGATACTTGCAATTCACAAACAACAAGATAAAATTGATTTATTATGTTTTAAATCATTTTTTTTATTTACACCGCTTGACAGTGCGTTGACTGTCAATTCAGTTAGTCAGTTGTATTGAATCGAAGATATGAAAAGCGTGGGAATTATGAATGCAAATCTTCTAAGACTAAAAAAGTTGCGTTACTACATAAAATAATAAAGAATGAAAATTTTGTAATCTGTACCTTTTTGGCTAAACCACTGCTGAAATTAGATGGTTTTCAAAGTGAACGTTTCAAATTGTATGGGTTACTTTTATAAAAAAAGGCTAATAAATTGTTTTGAATTAAATTAAATCTTTTTACTTTTTTAACGAGCACTATTTTGTTCAAACGTTCTTGCCGTCGTCAATGGCTTTCAGTCTTTAATTACATAGAAGTTGGTGACAATGTTTGTGAAGTCTGTTTGTCCATTCGTTTCTAATCTTGAAGTCCATTAAACTGAGTCAACGTTCTAATTATTCGACTGCACAGTTTCTTTGCAGATAAACAATGTGGATTGCGACCATCGTGTGCCACTCAACCACCTCGATTTCTTGGTTTTAACTTATTTTAAGGTAAGTCCAGATTAAGTTCTACGTTTATTTATTAATACTAAATTATCTATGCATTGCAGAAACCATTTACAAGCTGACACAGAATTCATAACTAGGTATTAGGTATTATCATTATATAAATATTGTTATATAGCACGTCCGTCCATATTGTTAACAACATTGTACACACTAAAATACCAGTGCAATGTAACAATGTTATTTATATTAATTTTTAGTTACAATACAAACACATCATATAGATCATAGAACATAGAAAACACCCAGACCAGAAACATATATTTGTAGATCATATGATCCTAACAACCTTCTACGTCTCAGAAGAGGTCTATTCTGTATTACTATTTTGGAAGTTGACTTGCAAAGGGCGATTTTATTTCTCCAAGAGTCAAATCGTGCCCAAAGTGAAAAATTACAGTTGCAGTCTTACAATTCAATTTTAAAATATTTATATAAATATATTTCAATTTGATTACATGAAAGGAAACCACAAAACTAATCATACTTAATTTGAACTAACAATGTAAAATCATGGTACTACCAAATTTGAAACAAATTACGTGTACCATTAAATATTAATTGAGGTGAATCAATATGCATTGTTTCCGAAATAACATGGACGTAAGTGGAAATAGAGCCTATGTAGATACTGAGCTTTTGTTTTTGGAATCTATGAGAAAAATATATGTTACTAGCTTCCGCCCGCAGCTTCGCTCGCGTGGTATCGGGATAAAGAGTAGGCTATGTGTTAATACAGGTCACAAACTGTGTATATTCCAAGTTTCATCCAAATCCGTTGAGTAGATTTTGCGTGAAAGAGTAACAAACATTCATACATACATCAAGACATCCAGACTCCATACTCACACACTTTGGCAATTATAATATCATATAGTAGGAATAGGATAGGATGTATTTTAGCCATCGTAATATTTGAGTTTGAGCTCGCAAAGGAGGCTTTTTTCAATCAGTTTATTTCACAATATTATTGAACCGGAAAAATATAACGAGCAAGCAAGTTAAACAAAAGCTTGTAAAAAAGCTGGGTCGCACTTCTACTATGTATATATGTATGGTCGATTGTGTGGTCATGTCACAGCTGCTAACATTAATATTTTCCGCTGTGAAACAAAGCCAATATCTGTAAAGTTTCCTCCTTGCCCCATTATTTATTCGGAGGCCTCTTGCGTTTCTTTAACTTTCGAAGAACGACCGCGTCTGGGCGAGTGGGGTGTTGTTATAAAAGAACCGTCCTCGTCAATCGCTCCCGGCACAATTGGCAGCAATTTTCCCCGGAAATCCCCGAGTTTGCGCGTAAAGAAACCCTCTTATAAATTTCGCTTTAGTTACAAAGCCCCATGTCGCGCGACTCCATGTTTTAATAATAGGAACCGTGCATAGCATAGAGTGACGTAAGTGTGGCGTGCCAGGGGTTACGGGGCTCAACACACGCATAGCTAGAGTGATATGGAATACCTCACGTACTTTCCCACAATAGACCCCATTTTTATGCAACACGCGCTCGTAGGTATTTAATGCACTCCCGTTGTATGTTTTGTAGGGTTATGATTTCTATCTTTCGTGGAAAAACCCGTACGTTTTCAATTATCTGCGAACAGAACGTGAGAACACAACTCTAACATTAGTTTTGGAATGTATTTGAGCTACCTTATTTAGTAGCTAAATATCCATGTCTCGACATCTACCATCTACCAAAAATAAAACGGTAAAGTAGAAATAAAACTCAACGTAAATAAAAGTATTTTTAGGTAGAAGCCAAAAAAGAAAAAAACATCATCTTTTTTCCAGACAGATGGGAAACAACTCTTTATATATGTATGGCATGAAGTTTACCCTACATCGTTGAAATTTAATTTTCCCTAGCGGGAATGGGGTAACGCATCTTTGTCTCCGCGGTATAAGGTGCGTACCTTATTACTGTTTTGCATGAAGCTGAAATAAGATTTGAATAACCGTTCACGGGCAAAATTGAGGTTCTGAACGAGTTCAGCGAAAATCTCTCCTCGACGTCTGTATTGTGTGAAACTGCCGTGACGTCATTAATCGCGATGTCGTTGATGGATGGCTGTTGTTGGAAACGATTTAACGGTTATTGTGTTGGTAACTAAATGAAAGAACTTCTGGTTCTCTCTCTGCGGAGCTGTAACGATTTGTTTGAGAATAACATTATTTTGGATCATTAAGAAGTTTGTATCTTTATTGTAAGAAAGCGAACAAAAAGTTAGAAGGGTATTATTTGGTTGAAACATTATTTATAAGGCTCCTTTATTTAATAACGGGAGGGTGAAGTTAGATAAGCTTGACTTTATAATACTTGCATATTGAATAGGTTCATTACATCAGTTTTATTTTTAAAATAATACAATTAGTTAAAATTTTAAAACATTAAAAAAAACGATAGACGTGGTTAAAAATAGGGGTATTAAAAGCCAGAAAAGTCAGATTGCATTTATTATTGATTTCATAATGTACGATTTTGTCAGGAATAAGTTAGAAATCTTGGTGATCTTAGTAGTTAGCGTCCTTGTTTGTGAGCAAAGTTACCACTTGACGTTGTATAAATCATCTAGAGTGGATGCAAAGGCCTATGTAAAAAAGGTATTTTATTTTGAAAAAGATAATTAACAAAGTAAAATAACGTATAGAATTCAACTTTATAATAATACAAATTTGAGCTCCAAACGTTATTTTATGTAAAATATGAACCAATAAATAAACCAACCAATATCGATATTTGTGATAAATTAACCATAAAACAGTGCCAACTTTAACAAAATGATAAAAGAAGTATTTTGTAGGCAAACATGATATTCATCCCAAAACAACAGTATCAAATTACTTGCTAAGTTATTATTCAAGGAGTTCCTTTGTTTAGAAGTAAGTAATTTTATCTTGCTTAGCTCTACAACGCTGAGTTTTCTAAGCATCTAAGATTTAAAATAAATCAACAGTCGCTAAGAATGATTGTCTCTTTAAAAATTGCAACGCATTTGTAACATTAAATCTAGAAAATGTTGTCTCATTTCGTGTAGAGCCAAGAGGATTAACTATTACTGTAAAGGCTTTCATCGAGAGTATTACGCCTAAAGCAATTTGTTTTCGTTACGTTGAACCGACTTGAGACGTCCTTTGGTGAAATTTTATGTTATTACATTTACTTTTACAAATGAACTCTGATCTCATTAGATTGATGTGGATCTTCCATTTTGATAAATGGGTAAAGATGATTGGCTTGATTATATTTTCAATGAAAATAATATAAAAATGGTGTTTTAACGTGCCTCTATCCTAATTTTCAAAACCAAGGCACAGAATAACCAAGGCTAGATTTTTCAATCGGCTGTTAACACAGTCTGTTAGATAATTTAAAAACAGAAAATGTTATTTCTTACACAACATTGGCCTGTTCAGTCCACAGCTGGACATAGGCCTCCCCTATAGAAAGGGGATATGCCCATAATCCCCACACTGGGCATGCGGGTTGGGATTTTTACACGTTTTTCATTTATAAAACACACAAAAGTACTCATTACCATGACTTAATTGCAAATATTTTATTTATCTAGAGATACATCAGTTTCTTTTTTATACTCAATAGTATTGAAACAAGCACATGGCCCACCTGATGTTAAGTGGTAACCATTATCTATCACAAAGGATTGCATCGTAGATCACGTTTTTCCGGAACGTGCTCTACGATGCAACGCCCTACGTCCATCAACTTGAGGCATGAGGATGATAAGCCTCTTGTGCCTGTAATTTCACCGGCACCCACACCCTTCAAACCGAACACAGCTCAGCTGCTTCACGGCAGAAATAGGCATTGTGGCAGTACTTCCCCAGACGAGCCCACCATAAAGAACTCTACTGCATTCAAAACCAAGCTTCTGTCGCTATCTAATTATTTCTACTAACAGTATCTCTCGACCTTGGTCTCCCAAGTACGACATAGCGATAAAGCAAAATCTAATTTTTTTGACTCAGCTATGCTCGGAAGATAAAAAAAACTGGCGAACAGCTAATGCTGACAAGACATACCATTACCCTCGATATGAAACGTTTTTTGCGGAATATAAACGACTTCTTTCACTCGTGCTCCTTGCCTATGTTTTTCTATGTTCATTACAGTATAAGTAATAGAAAGTAAGAGTTATTTCCCAACACGAAGGTGTAACGAAATTTTCATGGACTTGCCACTAACCGTGACCTAGAACCAGTAACATTGTGCCTATGGTCTATTAAATTGCATTCTAAACATAAGTAAATATTTATCCGTTGATTATTTTATTTTCATATACTATTATTGACTTTATAAATTGCTATACGAAGTGAAGGGGGTCTCCCTACACTTTGAATAGCGATCGATAAGAGTTCACTGCTGGATATAGGCCTCCCCTAATGGATGCTATTGCGCTCTGTTCTCGACGCATTCAGCTTTAGATACCTATTTGATTTAAAACTAAATAGTTCAAATTACTGGCACAGTGAAGGCTTTTACGCAGCATTAATAAGAAGCTACTCGAGCTCAAGTTTTGTGAGAGCATTATCTTTAAGTCTAATTTGTTTAATTACGTTGACTAAAAGCAAACAACAAACTCAAGGACTCTCATTTCATTCTTCATAAAAGCAGGAAACTGACTCAACGCAAATAATGCGCTGAGTTTTACTTCAATATTTTAGTGTAAATTACCTGGAAATTAAACGAGATTTTGATGAAGGGATATTAGGCCTGTTAACCGTGACAGGCTCATTTGTAGAGTCACAATTTCAGCAAGACAGTGAATAATTAGTAGGTAACTAGTATTCAGGAGCTATGAATACCTTTTATACAATTAATATTAATACTTACTACTTTACGTTCAGTATTTCTTATTAATTATGACACTGCACAAGCAAAAGAATGTACACAATCACACCAATATAATGAATGTGAAAGTTTGCGTGTGTGTGATTGTTTGTTCCCACTAAACTCCATAGTGGCTGAACGGATTTGGAATATACATAGTTTGTTAGAGTGAGGACCGTGTTTAGGTAAGTAAGCGTTGCGTAGGATGGCCCCCTGGCTAAATAGAGTGACGATCTGCGTAATGTAGCTGGCAGACAGTGGATGAAGAGCCGAGGATCGGGCTCTGTGGGATACCTCGTCCACTGCTGGATATAGGTATCTACCTATATCCAGCAGTGGACTGCTATTTTGATGATGATGATGATGATAGTTTGTGAACTGAATTAACGCATTGGCTACTTTTTATCCGGACACTAATCAAGCGAAGCCGCAGGCAGAAGTTAGATGATATAATAAATAAAGTATTTATTGAAAACACAATGAGCATGTTAATGTTAATTTGTTGTTGTTAATTGTTAATGCTAACATGTTATTTTTTTATAGATAATTTAAATAAATAAATAAATAATGAGGACACTATCTCACAGCATCATGTAGCCCCAAACTAAGTAGAGCCACATGACCACATGACTGATAAACATAGTTTTTTTTTATAAATTTATACTTATTATACATATATAACACCCAGACCCGAAACAAATATCAACAAAACGTACAAACATATGTCTCGCGGCGGGAATCGAACCCGCATCCTTCTGCGTCTCAGGCGGGCCTTCGCCCACTGCGCCACAGAGGTCTTCAAAAATTAAAGGTAATTTAATTTAAACACTTGCGTTTTGAAAGTTAGTTTTATCGTAGGTATGGCACGTTTCCTTCTAGACTACCTATTAACTATGTTAACTAAACTAAAAAATAAAATATTGATACTACATGTAACTGCAAGCAGCTATGCTTTTAACCACGGAGGTATACAAATTCACATTCACTGCCCCCAGGTCCAGCGATAAGTCCGCCTATTGTACTCTCATTATAGTTATTGGTAATTTGTGTTTGTAATTGGTGATAAAAATGACGTCAAAAATCACAATAATATATTTTAATTCAAATTTATTTTTAGAACTACTAATAAAACACAACATTTATACTACATTTAATATTATCTCATTCAAACTCCAGCATTTTTCTAGGTCTCAATAGTAACTGATCAGGTTCTTAATTAATTAATAAAACAAAGCATGTCTTTGATTTCACAAAGCTAACAGCGAACAATAAGTCTAATCCGAAATCTTAATGTTTGGCAAGAGCACTCTTAGAAATCAGTTTTGCAGTTTTCCTCTTGACTATCTGAACCGAGGCCGGAGCAAAGCCTTTCCCAGAGGAGAATAAGTTTTCTGATAACAAAGTATTCGCCCACAAACTAACACCGACGGTAAAGGAACTCGACGTTTAATGGCTGGAAGAAACTGTATACTTAGCCTTAATTGGGTCATGCGTTTAGTATCAATTTTGTCTAGCACAAGATTTATTTACCTGTCCTTGGAGACAAAAAAACTACAATTAAGGAAAATGAAAAGTAACACGCTACGGAGTTTTGTGACTTATAAATGCGGCAGTAATTCACTTCCTTAAATTATTATTAATTTAGAGTATTTTTAATATGTTTACTGAAAAAAAAACCGAAGAGTCGGATTCGCGATCCGAGGGTTTCGTACAAATTTGTAAGTATAAAGCTATTTTATTGTGTGTAATTACAAATTTACAGTTTTCGTATTTTTCCCTTTACTTGCGCTATAGCTTGTACGGGAAGTAACTTATGGGTTTTGATTTCTTGCGTGGCTTTTGACTGCCACTGACAGATAGACGACGGACAACGAAGCTATCCTATAACGGTTAGTTTTTCCTTTTGATGTACGTAAGTCTCAAATCCCAAATGAAAATAAATATACATGTTTTGAGTTTAAACTAAAATTTTGATTACTTACCTACTTAGCTTAATTTTGAATACGCAAGGTTTTTAAAATGAAGCTTACTTAAATAAGTTCCGATCACGAACATCATTATATCAGCATATAATCGCCAATATTGAACGCTAGCCTCCCACAACTGGGTCCTATTCGCTCTATTTTGAGATTCACGTCTCTATTGTCAGTTCATAAATGTAGAGTCAAAAAGTTTTTGAATAAACAATATTTGCAAATACACACGCAAGTTTACATGGCAATTTTAATTAATATTATGACACGAAGCTCCAGTAATGAGTTAACTAATCATACCACAACAGAAGCGGTAGATAAAAACTTGGTAATTATAATGAATTTATATTTTTAGTTAACCCATTCAAACCATATTTATTAATAAAAAAAAATATAAATTATAATTATACTAGCTTCCGCCTGCGGATTCGATCGCGTGGTACCGGGATAAAAAGTAGCCTTAGTGTTAATCCAGGTAACAAACTATGTATTTTCAGAGTTTCATCCAAATCCGTTCAGTAGTTTTTGCGTGAAAGAGTAACAAACATTCATCCATTCATACTCACAAACTTTCGCATGAGTGCGCTTAGTAAGTAGGTATCTTAAGGAATAAAATGTAAATAAATAATACTGGATATTATTTTCACTACGTTTCAAGTCTTTGTCACTATATTCCAAACAAACACATAAACCGTGAGAGCGTTATCTCTGCAAAGCGTTTCAAGAAATTGTAAGCTTGCATAGGTAGTCTTTTTTGCTTCATGAAAGCCATGGGGATGGAGTGGTATACAAAAAAGTATGAAAAACTTCGCTTATTAGTACACAAATACTTTGTTGTAGGTTTCTTTTCAATTGACATATTTTTATTTTCAAATAGTAAAGTTAAGCAAAGTAAAGTGAAAAATATCTTTATTGATGGGGCACATAAAGTACTCTTTGAATGGTATTTATTTTTAATTTACAACCAATTTGTAACGCAAGCAAACAGAGAAGAATTGGCAAGAAACTCTGCTTGGCTTATAATTTTTTAACGTGATTATTCTTAATAACTATTACATCAATATTTGAGGGAGTTAGAGACAGTTTCAGCCCAAGCTTTTTTATCATCTAAATAATCAGATATTTTATAATAAGATTTATTACAGAGATTTCTATATCAGAATGAAAACTTTGTCAGTGTCACTCTACAATGTATTGATATTTAAGCTGTTGGCGTTCCTATTAAATAAATAAATCAATAAATAAATAAATTACGTTTAACAACATTTTTGAATTTATTAACAGATAAATTAATCACGTCTTTGGGACTTTGTAAAAAAACGTACACTCATCCCTTTAAAACATTGACTAACTGTATTCTATTATCCTATATTTATAGATTTTATGTATTGTATTAACACTGAACTGTCATTATTATGACAGTTCCGTGTCAATACACATACGAAAACCTAATGTAATGTAAAGATTTTTTTTTCTCTTTTAACTCAGTTCTAAGTGATTCTCTAGGGTCATATTACAAAATGCACGTAGAACCCTCTTCTGCAGCACGAATATGGTGTTGATATCTGCAGCATATCCCCACAGCAAAATGCCATACGACATAATGTTATGGAAGTAGCTGAAATAAACTAGTCTAGCCGTTTCTATGTCAGTTAATTGACGGATTCTTAGGACTTCGTATGCTGCAGAACTGAGTCTGTTCGACAACCCATCTAGGTGAGCGCCCCATTGAAGATTAATATCTAAGGTTATACCTAAAAATACAGTAGTATCCACAAGATTTAAATCTTCACCTTTTACTTTGACATTATATGCTTATTAATTATACGCTTAATCCATCAGCCACAATGTTTAAATTTATCTAGTGTCGACACTACCAGGGTATATAACGCTTTGAGTGCTGAAAACACACTTAATCTAGCCGGGCTGCTGCTCATGCTGTTAATAAAGTTTTTTGTAAAAACTAGAATATAAAAATATTATATAAAATGAATAATATTTAAGTCTTCCTTTCTTCAACGATAAGAAAGAAAAACTAAGATTTATGTAAATCAGTTCACCTCACTATATCTGAGACCCTTCTGATAAACAAAACATACATCATGATTTAACTAGTAGATGTAGGTAAAAAAGATAGGGTAACTGGAAAAAAGGATTCAACAAAGTGTGAACGCTTTGTGAACGATTTTTGCTACATCAAGCGATTAATGTTCATGATAGTTCGCTCTCACTTTTTATTTTAACTGAAAAACATATTTTTGTTCAAAAATAGCATGGATGATAGATTTGTACAAAATTGTACAAAATTGGATAAGAATAAGGTGAATCAACTTGGTACATTGAGTTTAACTGCTAGTATGCTGGAATTCAGGACACAATGTAAATCTGTTTCTCTTGAATCAAAGTTCTGGCTTGCCAACGTTGCATGCTTGTTGAGCTTTGTTGAATCAGCTTTCTTAATAAAATTGAATAGATGAGACGAGTACTTGCACTAATTTAGTAAACAGAATAGGTAATTATGTACCTATTTGTACATACCTGGATGAAAGAGGCACAAGGCAGAAGAGGGGCAAAAGGTGATTCCGGGCCGAGATGATGATGTCTTATAGATGTACGGTCAGCGACAAAAATCTCAAGATCTTTTCAAAATCGTTTTTTCAAATCAATGTATTTTAAACCAAGGCATTTCTTGATAAAAGGTGAAGTGAGAGTGTGCACAGGAGCTACATGACCTTATTCCGCCTTCACCTTTCTTCCATAGGAGCTTCAGACGCACTGCTAACTATCATCCGCATCAAGTTGTTATTCCATTTAACAGGACTAAGCGCTTCCAAACATCATTTATAATGCGCACTGCTAAAATATGGAATGAGCTGCCAGCATTTGTCCATTTCCATTGATAAGACAATGATAAGACCTTAACGGCTTCAAAAAGAGAGTTAATAGGCATCTTCTGAGATAGCTCGTCCCATTGTCGACCTCATCCTTGCCCACGCAAGCCTCGAGGTCAAGAGCTGGCCCATAGTAAATAAAATAAAAAAAGTAACAATTCAAGGCAAATAAGTTTAGACAGAAGATTTTTGTTTACATTAAATAAATAAATAATAAATAATGCGGGACGTAATCACACAATATCATGTAGCCCCATACTAAGCAGAGCTTGTATTATGGGAACCACATGATTGATATACTACATATATAATTGTTTTTTTTTGTAAATACATACATATTGTACATAGAAAACACCCAGACCCGAGACAAATATCTGCAGAACAAGCAAACATTTGTCCCGCAGCGGGAATCGAACCCGCAACCTTCTGCGTCTCAGGCGGACCTTCGCTCGCTGCGCCACAGAGGCCGTAAATTAAATTAAGCATTTTAAGTTTACGCATTAAATTAATATTTACAGAAACATAAATGTTGTGTGAGTGTGTTGAAAAAAAAATTAAGTGTTAATTGAACTCGCGGAAGTAGCAACAAGATCCTAAATGGTATCCCAAATAAATTCGATTGTTCTCTGATATATCTGATCTGACAAATGACTAAATCCTTGTCAGATATTAAGTACAAACCCATAAAATATGCTTATTAACAAAACATACATTAATTGTCACAACAACAACAACAACAACAACAACAACAGCCTATTCAGTTCCCTGCTGGACATAAGCCTCCCCTTGAAGGGGGATATGCCCATAATCCCCACGCTGGGCATACGAGCTGGGGATCGCGGGCACAGCTACTCGCGCTGCCGACGCTGCTGCCCATTGTTGGGCAGGCGATTTAGCTGTGCCAGTATTAGGCTGCGCTATGCTGCAATCAGCCGGCCGCCAGATCCCCGTTTGTTATTTAGCAAGGTGCACTACGTGTAGGTGAGGTTGGCTTGGGTTCCGGAGATAGGGTTTGGAACCCCTTACACCCCTAGTCTTGTCTCAATAAATAACTGTTATTATTCATATTAATCTACTTTTGTCGGTGACTGTACATAGTACAAAGAAAAGCACATAGTAGTGTAAAAAGAGTACTGCAAATAAGAATGTGCAAAGTATCTACCAAAAACCCCAAGCAACCATTTATCTATAGCAGTTTTTGATCTTTATCAAAAACTGCTATTCTCGTAAATATTTTTTTGTCAAGGAGAAAAATAAATGAAGATATTTCTGTTCAAAACGACAATTTAACTTGAACGTATCGCATTGCAATTGCACTACAGACGACAATTCCACGTGCTTGTAATTCAAGTGGCTTTTAAAATAAAGTGGTGCATTGCAGCTGGTGAGGTGTTACTCTAGGTAGATTCCGTAACGAGCAATATTTTTTCAGAATATCGTCGATATTTCTCTGCAAAAGATGAGTTTTTTTCTCTTGTTAGTGCTGGACTATCACACAGCATTGCTTAGCCCCAAACAAGGCAGAGCTTGTTTAATGGGAACGACTGTTATACTACTAATTTTTTTTGTAAATAAACCCAGACCCCAGACAAATATCTGCAGACAATGCAAACCTTTGTCCCGCCGTGGAAATCGAATCCGCAATCTTTTGCGTCTCAGGTGGACCTTCGCCCACTGCGCCACAGAGGTCGTCGATAATAAATAAACCATACTAATATTATATTATTATTAATGCGAAAGTATGTATGTGTGTTTGTTCCCATTCAACTCCGTAACGGCTGGACGGATTTGGAATATACATATGATAACAAATAGGCTACTTTTTTATCTACGCGAGAGGTTAAATGTAGTTTTGTGTCTTCCAATGTCGGGAATAAAGAAAATAAAAATCAGCGAATCTTAGCGAAACAAAGTTGTTTTTTTTTTGCAGTACCTTGGTTACTTTCTTATTATTAAATTATTTAATTCAGTCTGAATTATTTTGCTTGAGGTAGTTAGTTAGCATGGTCTTAAAAAAGTATTTTTGTCTTAACCACCCTTAGGTTACCCTCAGGTACGATGCACCTGAAAGGTGGTTTATTGTGTTAAAACAAAATGGCATGCCTTTTTGTGTAATCTCACCATTAAAAAAAATATGTTGAAATGCTAATGTGAATTTGCATTTTTAACATCAATAGTGTTGGTACTGACCCAGTGTGATGAAAGAATTCATCACATAACAATAGATAGGTACTACTCTGAGTAAACCAGCATATATCTACGATATATTATAGATAGTTGTAGCTCGTAGACTACTACGATGCAAAAAAAGGATATTAGATAAGAAGATATGAATTATAGTGTCGTAAAACAGAAGTGTTACTTGTCTGTAGATCTTCTTCTTGTTCGTAAACTCCAACTCTGATGTCGGAGTTTTTCTGCCCCCGGAAGGCCTCCTATATTGCTTAACGACTGAAAAAGCCGGGACCAACCTTTTAACGTGCCTACCGAACACGGAAGTACTCAGATATAAATACCACTAAACTGTCACCCATTCAAGTAGTGACCGGGTGGAGTGTTGTTTAAGGTGAAATGAGTCCCAAAACCCACGTTTTGACTCCACGGAAAATCAATTTTGAGGCAGAAAAACATCAAATTTTGGAATTGTTTTTGATGACAATCTAATGTTTAGGATTTTAGTTAGTAAGTTATGGGAGCCGAAACATGATTGACTAAACTTGACTCGATAGAAAAAAATCACAAAGTTTCCTCTTAATCATCATTCTTACAGAGATACTTCTACGGAAAGTAGCAGTAAGTAGTCTATTACACAGTACGTAGTAGGTACGTTATATTACTAATTAGGTTAGGTTCATCTGCTTGTAAATAGCCTGCGCGCGCCCGGGCGGATGAATGCTGTATATTAGATACTATTGATTATTCTGTGGTAGAGTGCGAGGAACTTCCGTGCAGTACTATTGTGTAATCTGTAACCGCGCCCCGCTCTAGGCTGTGTCTGCTTCACCCCTCAAAAGTGCCGAAACACGAGCGTATAACGTCTTAACTCAGATGATCGGCTAAAAACACCGAATTAGATAAGCCACGCCACGAGCGTGAGCTATGTCTGTAGATAGTCATTATAGATGTGAAATTTGACCTTACCTTACTTTATACGCAGGACAATAAGTTCTCAGCCAAGCCATTCCCATTCTTATTTCAAGAGTCATAAGACCATTCATAACCATTGTGGCGGCTGTTTATTACAGGTGTGAGTATTCTGCGTGTAGTTTGCGTGTCTTGCAGTCGTTACTTTCGACCAGCTTATTAATATGGCGCTTATTCACAATGTAGAAAAATAGTTTCACCAATCGATGGACCTTCTTGTCACCTTGAAGCTTTTCATGAAACAGCTGTGCTCGTAATGGAATTTTAATGAATGGTCATTTGGAAAGTTGCAGCCATAAATATTTTTTTTGTTTTATTCTGACCTTTTTTATGCGGAAGTTGATAAACACTCAAAATAGTTACATTTTCTCTCACGAATATATGAGCCAAAGGTCGATTAATGAAAAGTATTTATAGGCAACATATTTGTTTACCAGTTCATTGAAAAATCTACAATTATACATAAGTAAGTACATAAATTATAGTTTGCATGTCCCAAAATTGGAAAGGTAAGGTACCTACGTATTCAGATCAAGGTTTATGTTTGTATTGTACTTTTTAATTTGATAAGAAAGTAGATACTACAAGTATGAAAAAATATTGATTTTAGTATTTGTAATGCATTGATTTGGTCATCAACATTCATGAACTAGACCTAAACCAGGCCTCTTTCACTCCGCAGAATAGGTATAAAAATATACCTACGCATCGTCGGCCCTCCTAGCATGGTTCGTTACGTCGGTTGCCGAGTTCTGCCCGGAATGAAAGTGTCTTTGAGCAGCCGCGGCATTTTACTTTGTTTTTGTTAATGTACCTATATTTTACGCCAAATGAAGGCAAAAAAATACTGCATAGCATTTGGTTGCCTGAATAATAATAAGAAAATGTAAATAATACCAATAGTAGGTACAGAACTGAAAGTTTTTCTACCAAATAATGCGTTGTTTAGATATCAAAGTCTCCCGTATTTACTTAAGTAGATAGGTACTTAGGTACAAGTTCTATTTGAATGCGTTACCTACCTACATAAATAAACGTAATATTATAATGTAGGTATTTTTTCATAGACAATTTTTGTGCCATTGGTAGGTATCTACCTACATAGTGCTGTAGTAAGTAGGTATTATGATTTTGATTATGTAGACTGAGAGCAAGATTAGAAACCCGACCTAGGTACATTTTTATTTGATTTAACTTTAAGTAGGCAGTGTAGGTTACCTACTTAAAAACATTCGGGTAGGTAGGTGTAGGTAGACAAATCGATGTGGTAAGTTACCTAAAGGTAGGCGTACTAACAACTAAAACTAGATAACTAGGTTACCTACAAACCAAATGTTGTTTTTTTCTCTTGCAAATATCTAGGTAGGTACCTACCTACTAAAATTTTGGCCACGCTGGGCATGCGGGTTGGGGATCGCAGGGTACAGCTTCTCGCACCGCCGACGCTGCTGCCCGTCGGCGGCCAGGTTCTTATTATTCGTCACAGAATAATTCTCAAGACAACCCTAACGTTACACGTGCCACGTCAGTAGAGATAGAGCTATACGATAGAAAGGGATGCAAGGTGTAGGTTAATATAAATGTTAGGCACTGAGTTCGGTACGAGCTGAATAGCACTTTATTGCGTAGCAGCTAAAGTCGCTATTTATTTAAATGATTGCGCGGAGTGAAGCTTCTGTCCCTTCTGTATTCTGTGCCTAAACCTCTGTCTATTTCTTATAATGTATAGGTAGATAGAGATAACAGGAAAAATTATATGAAAACTGTAAAATTAATAACGGACGGCCTCTGCGGTGCAGTGGGCGAAAGTCCGCCTGAGACGCAGAAGGTTGCGGTTTCGATTCCGCTGCGGAACAAATGTTTGCATGTTCTGTAGATATTTGTGTCGGGTCTGGGTGTTTTCTATGTATGATAAGTATGTATTTACAAAAAAAAAAAAAATGTGTAGTATATCAATCATGTGGTTCCCATAATACAAGCTCTGCTTAGTTTGGGGCTACATGATGCTGTGTGATTACGTCCCGCATTATTTATTTATTTATTTATTTATTTATAATTTAAGTTTAAGAAAACGCACAACAAAATAGCTACTATTATTACCAAAGTGATATAAGAAACCAATTGTGACTTTGGTGCAGTCATACCCTGTTGGAAAACTCCAACGAATTGAGTAATTTAAGTTTGACAGATGGCAACACCTTCTTTTGTTACGATGTTCATTTCAAAACTAGCTTCCGCCCGCTATTACACTCGCGTAATACCCGCATTTAATGTAGCCTATGTGTTAATTCAGGTTACAAACTATGTAGTATTCTAAGTCTCATCCAAATTCGTTCAGCCGTTACGAAGTTGAGTGAGAACAAACATACCCACAACACACAAAATTTCGCAGATAAATTATTAGTGTAATGGATAATTAGTGAACGAGTGCTGTGTGGTACCATCCAACGTCACCTAAGTGAGCAAGCGGCCTAAAATCTAAATACACTTAAGATCATTTTTACTTCTTCGTGCCGGATTGTAAAATCCGACAAAACTAATTTTCAACTTGTGATAAAACGATACCCTTTCAGTTATTATCGCTAATCCACTTTAAGATAACTGAAAACTTTTTATGTGTAATATTTGAATACTTAAGTTTTATGTACGTTTAAGTGTGAGAAGTTTTATGAATCCATAGGGGTTTTTATTATCCAATACCATTTGATGAGCAAAGTCTTTGCATTACTTTAAACTACTCGTATATAAAGATTTTAACATAACATCGACTATTTGAGATGAATAGATAACTAACTAACTAGGTAGGACTCTTGAGTTTGATCTTATTGTGAGGTTCTAATAGTTAACTAGTCGGGTCGGGTACTGGTGTTCGGTACTACAATTTTTTACGGTATTTATAAACTTTTTTTAGGCATGAATTTCTCGTAAAATAGTTTGTAGATAAATAAATAATCCTGAACACCTAAATACAGCATTATGTAACCCCAAACTAAGCAGTAAATATTTTTTTTTGTCAAGGCATTGTACATAGTCCACAAAAAACAACATAAATTCCTTAGTCCACTCTTAGTTTTATTAGTAGGTACACATACTCTTATGATTGAGGCTTTTTTTAATTATATAAAATTATATAAAGGCCCATTAGCCAGACAAACTCTGTTCAAGCATCGACACCCTGTATAATATTATCGTCACAAATTCGGAACAACCTAATTGCTATATCATAACCGAACCCAGAAAGTCATTAAGCGACGCTTTCTTTAACTAAAAACAACTAAAACGTTCGTAAAGAAAACGTGTTTGAATAAGGAAACGTTAATCGAAAGCATTATGTTGCCTTGACCTCATTTTCCAGTCCATTGCTACTATCGAACATTGATGAATGTAGCTTTTCAAGGACATTATTTTAGATTGAAAATATTTCCTAGCCTAATTAATCGAGCTATCCATACAACGCGATTGTGTATAGCTTTAATTAAACAAAAACAAATTTGATTTATACGTCACTGTGGTGATTGGGGTGGTTGTTCAATTGTCAATTACCACGAACAGTTTGATAATTTGAAAATACAAAGCCAAACTTCATACATTTTGTCAGTTTTGTAGAATCAATTCACAAAATGTATGAAGTTGAGCTTTGTATATTCAAAAAAATAATTATATTCATTAAATATATAATCCATAGGGATTACGGAAACTATTTGATGAATATAATTATGATGATATATAATTTGCCTTTATTCAATCAAGTCATCATCTTCATTAGCATACCACCAGTCCACGGCTGGACATAGGAATCCTCTAATCCACCATGGAGCGTCATTGCTATCATCCTTTACACAAGTAGTATAATACAATCTAATACCAGTGCAAAAAGGTTTTCACAACTCAAGAAACATGTTCATCAATATAAATCATGTATGTTTTACAAAAATTTAAGACCACACAGTGGGTGTGTGATAAACTGATAATCCTTACTAAAGTTATACCTAAAATATCTCACTTATAATATACGAAAAAAAAATCAAATCAAATCATCATAAATCATGTTCATCAATATAAATCATGTATTTTTAACAAAAATTTAAGGTTCACAGAGTGGGTGTGTGATAAAACTGATAATCCTTACTAAAATAATACCTAAAATATCTCATTTATAATATACGAAAAAAAAAACAAATCAAATCGTCATAAATAATGTTCATCAATTTAAATCATGTATTTTTAACAAAAATTTAAGGTTTACAGAGTGGGTGTGTGATAAACTGATAATCCTTACTAAAATAATACCTAAAATATCTCATTTATAATATACAAAAAAAATCAAATCAAATCATCATAAATAATGTTCATCAATTTAAATCATGAATTTTTAACAAAAATTTAAGGTTCACAGAGTGGGTGTGTGATAAACTGATAATCCTTACTAAAATAATACCTAAAATATCTCATTTATAATATACGGGACATCTCATACAACTAGGATTCCCACATTATAATGTCTTTTGATCTGTTCAAATAGGAACACTGGTCTATTCTAACAAAAATTGGTACGGAAAATACCAATGAAAATAGGATCCTATTACGTTAATACAGTAGCAGTGATTGGACAACGTCAATTCATAAATATGGAAATTATTTCGTCCATCAGCGTAGCGTTTTGATAAAATTCCGTGCCCGGGTGGCTGAGAGTTGCGATAGCCAATTTCACTGTAAAAGCCGGTAACTCAAACATGTACCAGCCAACAAAACTGAACGCCTTCAGTCTATAAAAATACATAGCAAGACAACACGACCCCAGTTTGGTCGAGTTTGCCGTGGGCAGGGTGGTTGGTATGTACAGGTATGTATGTTGGGGTGTACAGGGTTCCAACCCCTATCTTCGGAACCCAAGCCAACCCCACCTGCACGTGGTGCACCCTGCTAAACAACGTACGGGGCTCTGGCGGCCGGCTGATCGCGGCATAGCACAGCCTACATCGGCACAGCTAAATAAATAATAATAATCCAGGACGTTATCACACAGCATCATGTAGCCCCAAACTAAGCAGAGCTTGTGTTATGGGAACAACATGATTGATATACTACTACATAGATACATTTTTTTTTGTAAATACATACATATCATACATAGAAAACACCCAGACCCGAGACAAATATCTGCAGAACATGCAAACATTTGTCCCGCAGCGGGAATCGAACCCGCAACCTTCTGCGTCACAGGCGGGCCTTCGCCCATTGCGCCACAGAGGTCGTCAAGGCCAAATCCCCTGGCCACTGACGGGCAGCAGCGTCAGTGGTGCGGGAAGCTGTGCCCTGCGATTCCTAACCCGCATGCCCAGCGTGGGGATTATGGGTATATCCCCCTTTATTATGGGAGGCCTATGTCCAGCAGTGGACTGATATAGGCTGATGTGGTGTGGTGGGAGGGTGGTTGGTGATTACAGTATTTTCTGCTGACTGTTGAGGGTGCGTTTCCATTGTAGCGGAGCAGTCCAAATGTGCTAAATCAACAAATTAGATAGCAATAAAACGGTATCACGTCATGTAGATGCAATTATATTGGTCAATTTTGGATATCTCCGCTCCACTCCAATGGATACCTGGACCTACCTATGCATTGTAAGCTGGTAGTTGCTATAAGTGCAGAGGTTAGGCCTCTGCAGGTGTACCGGATCCGTCAAAATTGAAAAGGGATCGAAAATTCAACTTATAAACTTTTCGGAATAAATAAAAAAAAATGCTTCGTACAAGTTATTTAGGAAAATACATTGTTATTATATCGACATTGTTCAAATAGCCTCCAATTTCTGGGAATATATCGCGACTTTTCAACTTTCCTTCTACAGGGTGTTTGGTGGAGCTATGTATTAATTGAAAGAGCTGATCAAGGGTACTCATGTGATCATTTTAACCAAAGTTGTTATTTGTCTTAGTACGGGTTTTTTTCGTTTAAAGGATAGGAACCCATATTTTGTTCATATTTATGAACCCATAACCGTATTTTTTGTTTATATTTAAGATCTGAACAGCACCTCTACTTTTTAAATAACGACAGGTGGAGTTTACATTTCTTCTTAATAAAGAATTTATTGGACATGTTAAGTTTATGATTTCCTGCTTAATTATTGGTAAAGCTCATTGCGATGAAAGACTGTATTGTTGTAATTTATTAGAAGCCATTATAAAAGTGATTAATACGCTATCTGGTATTTAACTGTCTTCTAAAGTCTAAACGAAAATAAAAAAATAAACCGATTTCAAATAAATCACTTCTTAATTTTTGCGCAAAAAAATTTGAAAATCGGTTCTCAATTGACGGAGATATTGGTGATCATAGGGCGAAAATTACAAGTGAGGATGAGGTTTTTTGAGTTTTCCGGGAAAAGTACCAAACCCACAGGACCACCTGTAAAGTATACTCTTATAAACAAAAAAAGAATTTTGAAAATCGGTCAACAATTGACGGAGTTATCAGTGAACATACATAAAAAAAAGGTTCCGACGAATTGAGAACCTCCTCCTTTTTGAAGTCGGTTAAAAAACCCGTAGCGAAAAAACTTTATAATAACTTAAAAACTGTAAACTGTGTGTGTTCTTATTAGTGTTAAGAATGAATATATATGAAGAATGATTACAAGTAGCGGCACGAAACTCTAGCGCTGACCGTTATTGGGCAGAAGTCAAAAGTAAGGTATCAAAGTAAGAGCGAGAGACCCATGCGCAGAAGTATTCGTGCCGTTGCTATACCTACATGGGTACCCTTGATCAGCTCCTTTAATTTCTACATCGTTCCACCAAACACTCTAATATTATAGAATTTTTGAAGCAACCTATCATCTTCTATCCCAGCATGTGCCGCATTCTATCCTGCTTTCATACTAAATGCGGCATTTCTTAACGACACCCCGGGGTCCTAAAGTTAATCAAAGATTACGGGTCAGCAGTCGGGTTAAAATTGAGGCGGTTCACTGTAAGATGGCAATTATAGGGGTTTCACGGCTCAATGGGCAATGCGTAAGAGGTAGATGTATAGGATGCGATGGGGATATGAAAATTTGCATACCCTTTAACTATAGGCACAATTTCTAGTGATCTTGCCTAAATGCATAGCATGTGTCTATTCATATGATTTGGTAAATATGAGTTATAATTTAGCTTTAGATTAGCTTATAATCTGCTGGATATAGGCCTCCCGAAGTTTGAGCCAATCCACCACGGTCTTGTGGTAGACGCATCCAACAATTTCGTCTTCATGGAAGGTAAATTATCAAAATTCTATTAACAAAGAGAAATTTTCGATTGTGTGCTCTGCTATGTGGAGTACTATGGACAATATTTCCGATGATTCGGTAGGGGTATCAGACTAATTAAATATTATTAAATAAAATATACTATTGTCTTGATGAATTTATAATAATAATAAATAAATAATAAATAATGCTGGACGTACCACACAGCATCATGTAGCCCCAAACTAAGCAGAGCTTGTATTATGAGAACCACATGATTGATATACTACACAAATATTTTTTTTTTGTAAATACATACTTATCGTACATAGAAGACCGAGACAAATATCTACAGAACATGCAAACATTTGTCCCGCAGCGGGAATTGAACCCGCAACAAATACAAATGTACCTAGTTTAATTTGTAATCACATCTACTGATTTTATTGATTACTGATTGACATTATTTTTATTACAGTATTTTAAGTCATCATGCTACAAGATGTCGATGTAATGTTATTTTGTATGTATTTAAAATATCGGTCTGCTCCTACTCACTTTAGTGAACACCCTAACTGAGTACATATTATGTATTAAATCTTTCCTAGTGGTTCGCGCCACCTTTAATAGGTGACCGTTTTTATTCAATATATCTACCCGCACCAAATTATGTTTCGTAGCCGGTATCTGCACGACGACGCGGCAACAGTTTGCGATTGCGATCCATATCGATTGTGGATGTGCGCGCTCGTGTTTCCTTCAATTTTGTACAAACCGCTATTTTTGCTTTCCAGTACCTACTTACCTACCTAAGCCTTTGAGATCCACCTCCTCTGGTCCTCCCATACAAATATATCCATGCCTTGTACCTGTGTCTTTGGTTCTGGCTGCCACCGCAACGGATTGCGTCCACTGCTGTCGACAAACGACAGATATTTCGATATCTGTCGTTTATCGTTTGTAGCGGCTTTCGGGCAGCTTATATGTAGAAGAAGAAGAAGAAAACTAGCTGAGAATAAGCGCTTGGATAACGTACCTATTTGCATATGGAAGTACCTTCATACAACTGATCGTCGGGCTACTAACGGACAACCATCAGGAGTGCCAAGTGACGACAGGTGCAGTAGTCGCTGAGTCCAGGTTAGTTTTCCTTTCATCCATCTCCTTCCACAAACCTTTATATTGATCCGCAAGTGAAGTGACGTTTGGTTATATAGCTTAACTACCGTGCCGAAACACTAGTCTTAAGACCGGACTAAACTTTAATGTACCGTAGTAGTATATGATTGCAATAAATATTGTATACTGAATGTTGCAGCCCAATGTAAATCTATAATCTATAATTATAATATTATACTAATTGTCTATGGGACAAAATATGACTTCGTTCAAGATGGTAGAATTGTAATGTGTGAAGCCATGAATAACAATTAATAAGTGTGTGAACTCTCAGTGTTTTCATCAAATCTAATTGCCTACAACTAATATAACCAGCGCAGCTCGCTCCCTACATAAATGGTTAATTACTGAATACTGAACAGGGCGCAATGGCGCTCATTAGGGGAGGCCTATGTCCAGCATTGGACTGCTATAGGCTGATGATGATGTTGATGATGATGATACTTCTCTATATTTACTTGTATTGATTTCTTTAAAAATGCTTATTACGTATGTTACTTATTGCAAAACAAAATTGTCAATAAACAAAATAAAATTGACACTGCTTGAAACAACAAACTTTTGTCTTCAAAACACTCTTACTCATATTTGAATATCTAATGTAGGGCTCTTTAATGAAGCTTGTAATAAACAGCAGGTGCACGATATTACGGGCCTTATAACATATTTAAGCTCATGAGTTTAAAAGAGAAACTCCAACGTTGATGCTGCGAACATTAGCTACTTACTTTGGAGTAAGTAAGGTTCGCAACAGAAGTGAGAATGTGTTGCATTTGAAATCAAATTGTCATCGAAATGATTGCATTTTAAGTAATAGAATAATAATGGAAATATGTTGATTGTTTTCGTTTCTTATCAACAAAGGTTGAAGAATTAAAAAAGAAGGTTATTTTAAGTTTTCAGAATATTCTTGTTTGTTTCTTAGCCATCTCTTTCAGAGACAAACAAGATGATAAAGACCCTAATTGATTCTTTTCAGCAAGATATTCTACAAGACAAAATATTTAGTACAAATTCCACTAACTTTCTCTGACAAGTTCTGTAGTATGTGAATCTGCGGGCGGGAGGGCGGTGCATGCGTATGCATTTTGTGGAACTTGTCAGAGAAAGTTAGCGGAATTTGTACTAAATATTTTGTCTTGTAGAATATCTTGTAATGGATTTCCGCAAAATTATGCCTGCGTCAATTAATTATCTTTTTAGCAATCCTGGCCTAACCAAAATTAAACAGAATAGCGAATATACCCAAAAGAGTCTCGGGGTCGGTTTTGCATCGGTCTATGTATATATGTCAGTGAATTTAACTTTTAAACTTTGATGAAGAAGTATTCATACTGTCTTATTCCAAAACGAAGACTAAAGATGGTCTAGGTTTAAAACTTGTATTTTGTATACAAAATGTCAGATTTAAACTTAGACTTAGATGTTTAGTCTTCGTTTTGGAATGAGGAGGTTAGAGTTTAGGCATCTATTTGTTGTTGTTGTTTCTAGGCCACACTGTCCCACTGCTGGGTAAAGGCCACCCTTAAAGTTGTCCAGTCTTTATAAATAAATAAATATACTGGACATCTCACACACTTTAAACCGATCCCAAACTAGGCAGAGCTGTATTATGGGTACCAGAGACTGATAAACATACATAGCATTTCATAAAACACCCAGATACCTACACAACAAGCATCTATGTTTTTTTTATACTACTTGAAGATAGAAACAGCACATGGCCCACCTGATGTTAAGTGGTAACCATCACCTATCACCAAGCATTGCATCATAGATCACGTTTTCCGGAACGTGCTCTACGATGCAACGCCCTACGTCCATCAACTTGAGGCATGAAGATGATAAGCCTCTTGTGCCTGTAATTTCTACGGCACCCATACCCTTCAAACCGAAGCTGTTCACCTTATAAATGTTTTTCCTGAGCAGCTATCGAACCCGCGACCTACAACGTAGATGAGGCCAGTCAAGTCAAGTGTAATAAACTTATTAATAAAAACAATTTGTAAATATCCTATACTCTAATAGTATTTTTTATTTGTAGGACCTTTGTTCTAAATTAAAGGAATTACACTCTCTGTTTTTGTTCTTACCAGTTTCACCACTATTAACTTTTACCGATCTACCCGCATTTTCATTTGCATTCGTTCCGTTTTATTGGTTCTTGAATGGTAAGTCGGTGCTCTAACATTATTATAAAGGTTTTTATTGTATTCATAACACTTCATTAAGGAAAACAGCTTGTTTTTTTAATACGTGGGTTTCGAATTTCTTTGGTTTTTTGTATTTTTTTTTGTATAAAATACGGTCGTCTTCTTCTTTGTATGAGCTATTGGCTAACTCTGGTGTCGGAGGTTTTTAGCTACCACAGTACCTGGGTACCTAAGTGGAAGTGAAAGTTTTTGGCCATGACGTCACTCGGATCGGTGTCTCAATTTACATACGCTGCTAGCTTTAGGTAGAGATGCGGGTTCAAGTCCCATCTGGTACGAACTTTCTGGGCATTTTAAAGAGGCTGTAGATTTCAAAATTACAGGCACATGAGTCCTATCATCTTCATGCCTCAAGTTGATAAGTGTCTAATATTGCATCGTAAGACACGATCCAAATATACATGACCTCTGATGGAATGCTTTTGTAATGGTACTTAAGATCAGGTGGACCATGTGCCTTTACATGGGTACCTTTGGGCACCATAAAAACCAATAGCTATAATGAGGATGGTAATGAGGTCGAGGAAGTTGAGAGACTGCCACATGCTGAACTCAAAGTATCCTACTAATATTATAAATGCGAAAGTTTGTGAGTATGGATAATGTTTTTTACTCTTTCACGCAAAAACTACTGAAAGGATTTGGATGAAACTTGGAATATGCATAGTTTGTGACCTGGATTAACACATAAGATGTTTATCCCGGTACCACGCGAGTGAAGCCGCGGGCAGAAGCTAGTATCAACTGATTCTAAGAGTTTTACTGGTTGAGTTTTCTACTTTTATTTACTTTATGATCAACGGGGTCATCGGCTAACTCTGTTGCAAACAGAAATTATTGACATCGATCCTGTTTTAACAAACTGTGACAGCTTGTTAATTGACGTTCATTGAATTTCGATGGATAAAATGTCAAAGTTTATAAAAACAGGATCGGTTTCAATCATTTCTGTTTGCAACAGAGTTAGCCGATCACCCCGCAGGCCTCTCATTTAAACGTGAAGGGTGAATCCATTTAGGTTTTTCAAAAATGCAAAACACAATATTTGTTTTACCCCGGAGTAATACAATATTCTAATTTTACGACGTCACGGTATAAAATGGTCAGGTTAACACTCTGGACCACTGCAGCAGTAGAAATTTGGTGAGTTAACTTTTAATTCTGTCAAATCACATCACACCACAATATAAATGCGACTGTGTGTGTATGTTGTTACCCACTCAACTCCATAGCCGAAGCCGCGGGCGGAAGCTATTTGCGTTATAATTGTTAGTCATTAAAAAGGTCTGGACAAAACTGTTGCAAATTTGTATCACTTGGTGAATTAAATAGCTCCTAAATAAATTTAATTTGTGACTCAAAGTAGCAATTTCCATACAAAATTACTTAGATTTTTTTCCATTCTCTGTTTCTTAAAGTTTTTCCTAACTTTATTTTTCCTGAATCATCCCATTATAATTGTTATGCCTGCAAAAACGCTGCAAATATTTATCACTTCCTAGATGATCCGTTGAACTTTGTAGTTCCTAAATTTATCTGTGATCCAAAGTAGTAATTCCCATACAAAATTACTTAGATTTTTTCTTTTCTCAGCTGTTTCTTAAAGATTTCCTGATTTCCTACTTTGTTAATCAAAATTATTGGTCATTAACAAAGTCTTGGGTACCTAGAGGAGCACCAGCTGATTAGCGACAGGCAATATGGCTTTCGCCATGGTCGCTCAGCTGGTGACCTTCTTGTGTACCTCTCTCATCGCTGGGCAGAGGCCATTGAGAACAAGGGAGAGGCTCTGGCAGTCAGCTTAGACATTGCGAAGGCCTTCGATCGGGTCTGGCACAAGGCACTTTTATTGAAGCTACCAGCTTATGGACTCCCCGAGAAATTATGCAACTGGACTGCCAGTTTTTTATCAGAGCGCAGCGTTAAAGTCGTTGTTGACGGTTCTTGCTCAGAGATAAAGCCAATAAATGCCGGCGTCCCACAAGGTTCTGTGCTGTCGCCTACCCTATTTATTCTGCATATTAATGATATGTTACATGTTAGTAATATTCATTGTTATGCAGATGATAGTACTGGCGACGCTCAGTATGCAGGCCGCGCAAACATTTCTCGGGGACAAGTGGACGAGAGTCGAAACAAACTTGTTTCTGAAATTGAGTCATCTCTAGACCAAGTCTCAGACTTGGGTGAACACAATCTTGTTCGCTTCAACCCCGCTAAGACACAAGTTTGCGCATTTACCGCTAAAAAAGCCCCATTTATCGTAGCTCCCAAATTCCAGAACACTCCCTTTAACATTTCTAAGAGCATAGGAATCCTCGGTGTCGACATATCGAGTGAAGTCTAATTCCGCAGTCACTTGGAAGGTAAGGCCAAACTAGCCTCTAAGAAACTTGGCGTCCTCAACAGAGCGAGTTGGTACTTCACGCCGGACCAAAGACTGTTGCTTTATAAAGCACAAGTCCGTCCCCATGTGGAGTACTGCTCATCTCTGGGCTGGAGCGCCCCAATACCAACTCCTTCCTCTTGACCGGATACAGCGCAGGGCAGCTCGTATTGTCGACAGTCCTAAGCTCACAGACGATCTAGAACCTTTACGTTTGCGGAGAGACGTAGGATCTCTCTGTGTATTCTATCGTCTATATTTTGGGGAGTGTTCTGAGGAATTGTTTAATCTAGTGCCGGCAGCCGCTTTCCACCATCGCACCACACGCCGCAAAACCAAATTTCATCCGCACCACCTGGATGGTTGGTTCTCTAAAACCGTTCGCTTTGCACGATCTTTCCTGCCACGTACGTGCAAGTTGTGGAACGAACTCCCTCCTGCGGTTTTCCCTCAGAGCTACGACATGGGGTCCTTCAAAAGGCGGGTATTTCATTTCCTCAAGGGCCGGCAGCGCATCAGTATCGCCTCTGGTGATGCAGGTGTCCATGGGCGACGGTGACCACTTTCCATCAGGTGGCCCGTCTGTTCGTCTGTCAGCTTTGGCATAAAAAAAAAAAAAAAAAATGTAAAAATCACTGAATATTTTTATCACTTTCTAAATGGTGAACTTTGTACTACCCACAGGTAGCACCTTAATTTGATCTGTGATCCGAAATTGCAAGTGATACAAAGTTAGGTACTTATTTAGATTTTTTCGGCTGTTCCTTTGGGTTTTTTCCTGTTTTTTTTCCTGAATCATCCCAGCAGGTATTGAGACATACAAAAAACAAAACGGTCAGTTTATTTTTTCGTTCTTCTTGGAAATCCTTGGGCGAGATCTATATTCAGCAGAGGACTTCTAGAGGTTGTTGATGATGATGATAATGACATAAACCATCTAGCTTGTAAGGGACTTAAAAGGGACAAAATAATTATGATAAAGCATGTTACTTGGCGCCGTAATCATTTTAAAACATGAAAATTATAGGGTGTACAGATGCTCGCAATAAAGTTAAGATACGAAATCAACCACACGCTCACTTCTAATCCATTTGCTACTTTGAAAGTATCTTAACTCGCGGGACAACTTTGTTCAATGTAATCGTATCTTCATATGAAAATATCGGCATAAAGTTTATTTTTATATTATGAGTTTCTTTTATGAGTTTTTCGCGTTTGGCGAAGTTTTCACATGTGGGATGGAAGTGGGTATTATTTACTGAACGAGTATTGGCTGCTTTACCATAAAAGTCACGAATCCTATTTCTATAATGTGACAATTTTCTTTCACGATTCTCTATTGTGTGAACTCTCGCTAGCATAAATTGAAGAGTCTCATCTCACACGATTTATCTTTGAAGGGAAATTTAATATATACAGCTCCTGTGAAAATTTGCTATAAGTAGTTTGACTACCCACATGGTATAATCGTAGAAGAGTTACTTCATGGCTACGTACTATTAGCGCCCTGCACACGTAAAGATCGGACCGCGCATCGGGACTGCGTTCCAAACCGCAGTCCGATCTGTACGGTTTGGACTGCGGATCAAACTGTCGTGTTAAAGGCACGTAAAGATTGAACCGTGCATCTGGGATTGATCACTAACGTGATGCGCGGTTAAAACTGTGAGATTTACCTTCGCGTCGACATGCCAGATCGGACTGTCAAACCCGCGCATCTACACGTACGTTTCGGAGTGCGGGTTGGAATGGCGCGTGCTATTTCCTACGGTCCCAACTTTACGTGTGCAGAGCGCTATTGAATAAATTCAAAACATGTATGTAATGATGCGTTTCATTAAAACTATTTTTCAAATATTGGGTAACTGAGGCTCGATCAAGCTCGATAACGAAGACTAGCGAAAAAGTGTAGTCTATTCGTAGTTAGGCCAATGAGTAAATTCCAAAAAAAATCTTTGTTATTAGCCAACACTTCTCGTTACGCTTTCGATACGTCATGCGTCAGATTGAAATATTCGTGATCGCCCTCCGTTTGAAATATCAATACAAGAGAATACGCGCTTTGAACAAAAATCTATCCATCATGTATCTCGCTAAAAAGTGTTTGTCTCGTTTCCTCTTTAGTGTTATACAAAAGTAGAAACAAGACGCCACACGTATTAGGGAATTTCTAACAAGAATTTGCAGGCGCAGAATTTTGTTGAAAGCGCGCACTCCGATACTAAAAACTCCTTGAAAAAATCAGGGCTTCGAAGTGCATAAAGGAATAGTTTAGAAAAATGAGTAGCTACTTTATTTTGGCAAGATTTTTTAACTTTAATTAAAACGGTTAACGAAACCAAACACAATGACCATAACTCAATCTATAGCCAAATCTACTGCAAAAGTGACTTTAAAACTAAGTACCTATAAATCTTAATACAAAATATGAAAATCATGTTTTTCATTTCGTTTTCATAATTCTGTTCGCTATTTCTAAACCAAAAGTATGAGCAGGCAAATGGTTAGAGACAACCACTGGTTAGCCGACATATTACCCCAGTTAGTAAGTCACGCAAACCACCCTTCGCCAATTTATCATGTGAACTAGGTGTGTCCGGGGGTTTTATTAAATAACTCCATCCACAGGTATTATAACTAAGATAAATAGACCTAAAATAAATTTAGGATTTTTATTACGTACGATTTGGCTTTTTTGGGAAACTTACGAGTTTCTATAAATCATATTCTACTAATATTATAATGACGAAAATTTGCAAAATATGAACTGTTTGTAAAACTACTAAACAAATTGCACATAAGACCAGCGGGGTGATTGGCTAACTCTGTTGCAAACAGAAATGATTGAATCCGATCATGTTTTTACAAACTTTGACATTTCATCCGTCGAAATCCAATGAACGTCAATTGACAAACTGTCACAGTTTGTTAAAACAGGATCGGTGTCAATCGATTTGTTTGCAACAGAGTTAGCCGATCACCCCGCTGGAATCCTCTTTCTTTTTCTTATCGTATGACCTAGTGGCCACAACTCCGGAGTTGAAAATTTTGAACCGCCTTATGGATTTTGACTTGGCATAACAACCGAAAAGTAAGGACCAACCTCTTAACGTGCCTTCCGAAGCACGGAACAGCTCAGATCGAAATGCCCCTAAACGGTCACCCATCCAAGTTATGACCGAGCACAGTAGGTATTGCTTAACCAAGATGACCTGCTAAGAACACCTTGAGATGATAAATGACATGCTAATGATTTTGAAAGTTAGGTAGGTACCTATCGTATTTAGTAAGGTAAATGGTAGATAAAATACAGCATTCAATGCCACTATATGGCAAGAGCTGCTGGCCAGGGTTTCGCTAATGCCTTGTGGTTTCAAAACGTGAGGAAAAGCCGACTTTAATAGTAACTCACTGACTAAGCTTTCTAACTATTCTAAATAGTACAGTAACTTGCTCTGACGAGCCATGGCCGGAAACTTGCGTCCGGTACCCTTAGTACGAGTTGCAAAATGGACACGTTTAATAGTCGTTTTCGAGCTCAATTTTATTCTATGTTAAATGATAATTACTGATTCAAATATCCTCGACGGACGGCCGAAGGCAGAAGGTTGCGGGTTCGATTCCCGCTGCAGGACAAATGTTTGCATGTTAGATATTTGTCTCGGGTCCGGGTGTTTTCTATGTATGTATTTAAAATTAAATTAAATGTGTATTATATCAATCATGTGGTTCCCATAATACAAGCTCTGCTTAGTTTGGGGCTACATGATGCTGTGTGATTACGTCCCGCATTATTTATTTATATAAACTGATAAAATAAAATGAGGTTGCTATGTTCATCACTCAAACCAGTCACCGAAAAAAGTTACTTTAAAATTTAGCTCAAAAACAAAAACAATGAACATTTACGTACTATGCAACTCGTACTAGGGGTACGGTAGTCCGCCTTATACCTATCTAAGTAATAGCTATTAGGTAGTACCGTCTTTTGTTTACCGTGTTATCCTGTCCATCCAAAGGTTGTCTAGATGAGATTGCTTTTAGTGATAAGACTGCCCATTGTACCTTTTTTTCTGCATTCTTTTTTTTCTTTTCTGGTGTACAATAAAGAGTTTATCTATGTAATTATCTCTCTATCTAGTGCAGGTAGGTAGAATCTGTGAGGATAATTGACAAAACATTTCGCAACTAAATTAATATCCAAATAATTGATTTTCTTTTACCTACTTTGAAATAAGCGTTTTAATTCATAATTTCTCTTTCATCTTAGAACAATGAAAGTTATTAATAAAATACCTAGGGAAATTACTTAAGCGACCTTCGGCCATTGTCTTTAGCAAGCTTTCTTTTTTTTAATTTTCAAGAGAAATACCTATCTGGAATTAGTTTAAGTCAAAAAAATTGCCATATGAAATCTCGTGATATTAAAATGATAAAAAACTAGCCTTGTCAAACGAGATCTGCTTACTTAACTTATTTAATTGACTTAGGCATGACTTTGCGTAAATCCATCACAACTTAATTAACAAGACAAAATTATTAGTACTTACAAATTCAATGCCAATTTTTTAAGGATTTTAGCAGGATAAAATAATTGATTTGACTTGTATAAAAACTCGGATCACGTTAGGCCTGAATTTGCCGACTGGACCTTGAACTAATGGCACAGACAACTCACCAACTCAACTTCAACAACAACCAACAATCAACAGTGCTTACACTGATGAACCTATTCCTCTCCCAAAAGATTTCCACGAAGAACCATCTAGAGCTCTTTCTATCAACCGACTAAATCAATACCTACTCCTAAGTCAATTATAAACAAGTAATTATATCTGCGAATCATCATAATTATCTTCGTCAGCCCGCATTAGTCCACTGCTGAAAATAGGCCTCCCCTAAAATTGCCTTAGTCTATATCCATATCTGCGAATGGTGGGATAAAATAAAAACTTCCATTTCCTGTATATAAGCTGCTAGAAAGTTTTTTGACACAACTCTATATTTCACTGCTCTGTAACATCATGTCCACTGCGCGGACCCTGATGTTACAAATGAGCAAATTTGTATCCTAGTCTCCCGCATTACTCACACGGACCAAAGAAAAATCTTGGAAATATCGCGGTACAGACTGTAAAGGGTGTAGAAAGTTTTTATTTCATCGTCGCAAGAGAGTGGATGGGCATTTGATGCGGAGGGAAGAAAGCCAGCGACTAAAAGAGAGAATGAAAGTGACTGGATGTACAAGAAGAGGCGGACAAACAAATTAGATGGATTGTGTGCTCTCACATAGATAGGATAGATGAATGTGAATGAATTGAATACAGCGGCTGATAGGGGTGAATGGAAATGAAAACATTTTGCAGACCTCACCTAGAGTTGGATAAGGGCAGGCGAATGATGATAAGTCGCAAGCGATAGAATGGTTAGCAAGAAAGTGTGGCTTGGAGTTTATTATGTTACTTAATGTCAGGAAAAGATGTTTGCTTGATCTACAATATTTGGTCCAGTGAGTTTACCCTACCTACCTATATTTGGATGTCGAACTAAGTTGTCGATATAGCTCAGAAAATTAGCAAGCTCAAGCGGTAGTGGCCAAATCTACCAAAGAACCGAAAACAATTGAGATAAACGAGTTCTTGAGACCGCGTCTCGGCAAACGTAGTATAGGACGTACTCCGGCTAAGTGGTAAGTTTATCTGCGAAAGGTTACTGGTAGGAGCTGGATACGTTGAGCTGAGGGCTAGGCGCAATGGCGCAATAGCGCTCATTGGGGGAGGCCTATATCCAAGCAATATTTGACTGCTATAGGCAGATGATGATGATGATGTTATATCATGTCATGGTAAGCCTGTTAGAATGTAATACTTTTTATTAGCAAACACACATCACTCAAAGCAAGTGAACTTGAATTATCTTGTAAGGGAAAAATATTTATTTTCGTTAACAAAGCATCTGGGAAACACTTGCGTAAGTTTATTTTGACGAAGTTTTTCAAGTTTGTGAGAAATACTTTTGCGTCAGTATCACGAGAAAGTCAAATAACAATGCGCGCTGAGACGTATCCTCATAAAGAAAATATTTTCCTTGGTTCCGCTTTCAAAGAAAATAAACATGGAATGAATGTTTTCTTTATACTGTATATGTAGGCCCATTGCCATTCTGATTTATTGATACCAGAGTAATAATACTAGAAAGCTTAACAAAATAAACCTTTGCATAGAAATTACAATTTATCTCGCACATAAGGACCTACGGAGTTTTTAAATCAATAATAAATTAAATAATTCAGGACACTATTGTGATAGTGTCCAGAATTTTTTTTTTTCAGAGCATAAGCTTCAAAATAAACCAAGCTTGTATTATGGGAACCAAATTACAAACTACATTTTTTTTTTGTATATACACAACACACAAAACATTTGGGTGTTTTGTATGATTTTATCGAAGACAAATATTTGCAGATCATACAAACATTGAATTACATTTAATCAGAGGTCGTCAATATCGCCGGTAACAATAGCAAAACCATGCATAAATACCGTTCGGGAATGGTTTGGGAGATGTTTTTAAATGTCGAAATCCATTGAAATATCGTATGGTTGTGTTCTACCAAGCCTTTATTCAAAGAAAGGAAATTTAGAATTTTTTCGTTTACTGTAGCGGATTCTTCGTTCAAACATTTGCCATTTATAGCGATATTTACAGTTTTATGAGTTCTATGAAGATATTTTTTATTACAGAGCCTCTTTACATTTTTTGTGCCTCAGCATTCTAATGAGAAAATTACAGAGAGTATGACGTCACGAGCTAATTGTGAAACCATGTGTACCTACTTAGTAGGAACAACGGCACCGTGCACAAACCAGCAAAACCGCAATCCCAAAAGGGAATTCCTACTATACAGCTACGACATTGTACGAAGGAAAGTACCTACTTTAAGCTTTCGAAATTATGAGATGTTTTATAATTTTCGTTAAAAACCAGGTGTCTCAGGGGTCATCGTTGTTTTCTAGGAAAAACTTGGTTATAGTATAGTTATAATAAATAAATTATGCTGGATATTTCACTAGAAGAGCAGACTTTGACTAAGCAGAGCTTCTACAAATCAGTTTATATAATATTATACAAATCAGTCATAATGAGAACCAAGTACTATTTGAATATACTTATTTTTGTAAATACATACTGTCAGCAACATTATATCCTAATCACTGAATAATGCACCATAATTTCCGATATTATTTATAATTAAAAGATGTTATTTGAAATATTAGTAGTTGTTTTGATTTGCGAGTACTAGCTGTCATAGCGGGGTGACTCTGGCGACCAATCAGCGATGTTTATGAAGAGGGAAAATTTTAGTAGTGGGGGTTTCTTGCAAGGTCGAGCCAGCCCCGCTCTGCCAGTCGTTACTCGCTTTTCAAAGAAGAAGGTTGTTTTGTGTAAGGTGAAATTTTGTATCGGTAAAATTATTACAATTATATCAGTAAGTACTGCATTATTATTAACCCAAGTCCCAAATAATATTCAGGACAAATCGTAAGATAGTTGGCTCAAATGAAAAGCGCCAACAATTCCTACACATTATAAAAAGAAAACACCAAGAATTGCAAATCATACAAACATTTGTCTCGCTGCGGGTATTGAACCCGCAACCTGCTGCGACTCAAGCTGGCTTTCGCCCATTGCGCCACAGAGGTCTTAAGTATGTAAGTACTCTTCAAAATAAATTCAACTTTAATCAACAAAAAGTTTATTAATATAAAAAGTAATTTATTTTACGAATAGTACGTAATTGATTTTTCAGCTTATTCCAATAAAACCGAAGCCTTTAAATGGTAACCAACTTTTAATTGGATCTCTGGGAAATAGTTGTTTTATAAATGAATAGATGTTTAATAAATGCGCTACGTCAATATCATACAAGGCTAAGTAAAAAATGTAGATATTTCTTTTCGAACGGATACATTTTTAAAATGTTATCAAGTAAAATGTAAAGTAAAAAACCGTTCAAGCACGAGTCGGACTCACAAAGGGTTCCGTTCCATTGTATAAGATACATCAATATACTTTTCAAATATTTTTTGCATTATTTGCTAAAGCGGCAATAGAATGAAACACTGTGATTTCAACTCTCTACCTATTACGGTTTATGAGATACAGCTCGCTGACAGACAGACAGACAGACAGCGGGGCTTAGTAATAGTATCCCGTAACGGGATTCCCGTTAGGCATCCTTCAGGTAGGGAAACCTAAAAAGAATGTAGGTGAGAACTTTTTATTCAAAAACGGACTCGAAACATACCTACGATGGAACGAAGGGGGCATGGCGCTGTTATTTTGTTATAAAAGTAAGTCACATTGTCTGGTATGTGAATAAAATTCATAAACAATTACTATGCAAAAACCAAAGCGAAGTGAAGTTATATAATTTATGAGGACCTTCACGAATATTTGGTTTATTCTTGACGGAAGTTGTGCCGCAAACGAGATCAAAACAGCCGATGGACGCCTTTCCTCGCCATAAAATGCCCGCGGTCCTGGAAGAGAGCCTTCCACGCGATGGAGCAAGGGTAGTAAACATGATAATTGTAATTTAACGCATCCCTCCCTTCCAACCCCGCAGACCTGTTTTCAGACCACGTCAACCGTGAACCAGTCAGAAGCCAAACGACCCTTTGAAATTCCCAAAATTTTAATTGAAATGTTAAAAGTTGCCAGTAGCCAACTATGCGACAAATAACGATATTTCAAATTTAAATGGGCGTGTTTAATGATAAACATGCAGCTGTTTCTGCTAAAAAAAAATTCACACGACACAATAAAAAACCGACTGCTTGGTACCTATTAGTTTTGTTCATAAATCAATGAGGGAATGTAACCAACTTGTAACATGACAAAGGCCACAGTTACTTTACCAAGTAGTCATATGATTGAATTTACTCTATACTTAGGTACCTATATGAGGCCTTCTGAGAAGTTTTCATTAATGCCGAGTGTCGGGACCTGGAATATATTTTAACAGAAGATGTTACGCCGCCGATATCTGTTGTTAGCGCAATATAAGGCTTCATAGAAATTGAAACAGCGTATTGGACTACGTCTTCACTGTGTCATTACCTTAATTTTGTTTCCACGCTCCGGAACGCACGTTATGATATTGATCCCGGATTAAACAGTCAACGAGCCTTCGCTTCGGGTAGCCTTAAAATTCCGACACTGGAGTTAACCACTAGCTCACATGAAGAAGAAGTTGCTTTCTGGCTTTATAAATAAAAAACTCAAGGACTCGGAGAAATAAAAGAGAAACGTTATAACGTTTATACTTCGAGCTGTCCAGGGGATGCCAGGTAGAGAATTAATTATCTCCTTCTATAAATATATAACTAGTACCTGGTGTAAAAGTAGCCTATTATGTCTATTCAATCACACGTTTATTACAAAATTCCTTTATAATATTAAAAGGACAATAGCTTTTTTTACCGAATAGCAATTAATAATGTGGTTTATCACATTGATATTTACTAGTACCTACATTGAAAGCATCAGGTAGACAAATAAACTTCGGTGTTTGATTCGACTAACAATTTAGGTAGGTACTGGTGACGGCCTTCGGTTTCCTAAAACAACTTCGATGCCACAGGACGAACTTGCAAGTTACTTTTGTCAATCTCGAATTTCCAACTTGGAAAGCAGTTGCCATTGAATGGATTTAAGTTTTAACGTACAGAACCTTACTACTCTTATCTAACATCATTATGATCATCAGCCCGTAGCAGTCCATAGCTGGACATAAGCCTCCCTTAATGGGTGCAATGGCACCATCTCCTCAGCTCGACACATCCAGCTTTTTTTACCAGCTTCTCTTATCTAACGAAGAACCGTATTTATAACAAGCAAAATAAAGGTAGCCATTGTAGTGTGTTATGATGAAAATAGTATAAAAAATACAGGATATGATATACGCCCGCGGCAGTAGCATAGGTGTTAATCAATGCGCTGCCTCGTTTTTGCAGCGCATCTGGGATGTTTGCGGAGGCGCGCACGGACGGCTGTCATGCGATAATTTGTAAAAAAGCCGCTTGCCTACTCCAGCGTTCATGAGGCACAAGCATAGCAACAGCATCCTGAAGATGTTGCACGAACTGACTGCCCTTTCCAAAATAGGTGGATGCGAGTCATGATGGGCTCAAATCAATTTAATTTTATAATTATTTTTTTTTCTAAAAATATGTGTATATCATTTATTTAATGTGTTATTGTGTTTGTTTGATTTTAATTTTTGCATTTTTAATCTGAAATAAATAAACAGGTCATAAACTATGTATTTTCCAGTATTTTCCAAGTTTAATCCAAATCCGTTCATCCATGCTTTTTTGAAGTTGAAAACATATTCACATATTAAAATTCTTTTGGCCGTAATTTAGCTAATAAATCTTTGTATATTATATCTGTATGAATCGATGTTGGTTTTCCAATAAATAAATAAAATAAAAATCAAATAAAATATAAATTAAAATAATTTGATTAAAAATGGCATTAATAGAATTTTGATAACTAACTTGTCCGATCCAATATTTCAAATAAATTCCGCACAGCTTTTCTACATTTTTTCCTTAATCGGACAAAGTCTTTGTAGACGCTTAGTAAGGACTATTCAAAAATGTTGATAATTGAAGTTTGATGAAGTGAAATAGGTATACCTAGGCCTTGACTAAACAGAATCAAAGTTTGAAGTTCCGTGCCATTTCAATTAAGCCGTGGATTTTGCTAATGAATTCGCTCGCAGAACTTGTGAAAACTCCGGGACGACCCCTAAATTAGATTGATCGGAATTTGCAGTACTTACTTTCTGACCAATAATCGTACTAGGTAACATGATGATAGAAAATGCATAATTGAACTCACAACTAGTAGTTCCTCTGAAGTTAGGCACAGCAAAGGATTTGACCAATCATAGTACAACCCAAAATAGGCACTACGTACCTACTTACATCCAACTTCAAGAGACAAAAATTAGTCGTGACTGTACCGAGATGAACAACGTAATTTGTAACATAAATAACGTTTTTTCTATGAAAATAGTTAGCACGTCTTAATAAAAAGCCGAAGGAGAATTGAGATCGGAAAAACCATTTGGTTCATGAGGATTTAACGTTCAATTTCGCACGAAACAGCAAATGACTTGCTGTTTTTAAGACACTAAATGAAAATGCAAGGCCTTAATCTTCTCAAGCATGTGCCACAGTGGCAGAGTACTAAAATCTGGTACATGTTCGCAGTGCAGATAATATTCATAAGTTGTGCTGAAGTGTCCGCAGACTCACGTAGGCGCGGGTGTAATTCCACCTTATTGGGTTTGCAGACACGTGCTCTCCCACCGGGTATGAATACATACAATGTACCTACGAAGCTCTTATTGAAATAAGAAAGCAAGGAACTGTAACCTTCTCGTGTGCATTCAGCGCTATTGCTTTTACATATTATACACTACTAGGCATAATTATGTGTATATTTACAAAACAAAAGTATACACGTATATTATTAGTATGACAGTCATCAGAGGGTTATTTATCTAGACTTGTGGGCGAGATTAGTAGTCAGTGGCTTGAGTGCAAAAAACATACCTTACTACAATGTTTGCGTTATCTATATTTTTGTATGGAAATGTCTACAAACTTCCCGCTAGGGGCGTTGCTACATTTTCATACAATGTAAGCGCCAACTTTGTAGTATGAGGTGTTTTTCGCATTCAAGCCACAGTACTAGTAAGCAGAGACATATTCACCTGTTTCAGATGTGATAGTGGTTATACAAAAAAATATATACCTATTATTATACGGGGTGTAAGGGATTCCAACACCCATATTCGTTGCCCAAGTCAACCTCACCTGCACATGGTGTACCCTGCTAAATAACGAAAGGGGTTCTGCCTGATTGCGGTATAGCACAGCCTACATCGGCACAGCTAAATCCCCTGGCCACCGCGGCAGCGCTGGTGTTGCGAGAGGCTGTGCACTGCGATCCCCAACTCGCATGCCCAACGTAGGGATTATGGGCATATTCTCCTTTATTAGGGGAGGCCTATGTCTAGCACCGGAATAATATAAGCTGGTGTGGTGTACAGTGTGGTATTTATACAACACTGATAAAAATGGTATAAAGGCCTAGGCATAGAAGCCTAAAAATATTCAACGAGTCTGTCAATTTTGTTGAATTGTTTTTCTATTTCGACCGATTTCTAGGATCTTAAAAGTTGCATATGCTGATTTTGAAGAACGCTACGATACTATGGCGCTTCACAATACAATACCCCCAGACACAATAATGTAATTCTGGCTCAATAGTCACTGTCGGATTCGACTCGGAAACGTTACGAACGTTTTAAAATACTCCTGCAGGTTCCCATAATACAAGCTCGGCTTCATTCGGGGTGTAACTAGTATCTGCGTGATGATAACCAATACAATTCAACCAAGTACAACACCATCTACCACTTCAGAAGGAAGGGCGAGGGTCACATAACACCCTTTGCTGCTTCTTTCTTCACGGGGCTAGATGACGTTTTGTGAAAATTTCCAGCATTATTTATTATTTTATTTAGTGACTTTGAAATTGTTTCAAAATTCGTATGTATTCTGTAGTCGCTTCTTCTTCGTCGTAAGAGCTAGCGGTCAACTCTTTGTACTCTGTGTACTCAACTCTGTGTTTTTACATCTGTTTTTTTAGGGTGTAAATTAAAAAAAGTTAATGATTCAGTGTTTCTTAAGGTTCTAATTGAATAAAAAAAATAGTAGTTTTAATTTTAAACAGAGTAATTAAGGCGATTATAAGGGTCAAACCTCCCTCTCGCTCGCACTATTCAACATTTTTGAAGATATAAAATCACTGAATGTAGTTATGCAAAATAGCAAACCTTCACGGCCTAGAAAATGACAATACAAAGGTTCAGCAAGAATATCATGTTGAACCCAACACGTTTTCCTACCAAAAAATTTGCACCAAAATTGATCACATTGGTGTAAGTTTTTTGGTAAAAAAACATGATAGAATCAAAATGATATTATTTCTGAACCTTTGTATTGTTATTTTCTAGGCCATGAAGGTTTGCTATTTTGTATAACTACATTCAGTGATTTTATATCTTCTAGAATGTTGAATAGTGCGAGCGAGAGGGAGGTTTGACCCTTATAGTCACCTTAAGTGTCACGAAGGGGGCTGTGCACAAAATCAGTGTTGCACAGAGAGCCATGGAGCGCGCCATGCGTGGCATTACACTTTTCGACCGAGTCCCCAAAACCGAAATCCGCAAGCAGACTAAGATCCAGGATGTCAGCAAGCGGGTATTGGGGCTCAAGAGGAGTTGGGCAGGGCACTTGGCCAGACGGAGTGACAACAGGTGGACCAGAGCGCTGACCGAGTGGTGGGCCGAGAGTTGGTTACAGGAATAGGGGCCGTCCTCCAGCGAGATGGGTTGACGATATTAGAAAGACCGTGGGCGGCACCTGGTTCAGAATAGCGCTGGATCGAGGCAAGTGGCATAATCAAAGGAAGGCCTATGCTCAGCAGTGGGTCGATAAAGGTTGAATGATGATGATGATGAATTAAGTGTCGGACGATAACCACACTAGACAAAATTTGTATCGCGTTTGGCTACGGATTGCTACGTAAGGCCTACGTCGTAGCAAGTCTTTTTATTTATTAATATATTCATAGAATCTTCAGCGTGTTTTGTTCATTCCAATTTTAATATTTCACATTTTCGAGCTCCTGTAAGAAAAACAGACTGTTATGATTGATGTAAGTGGTATGAAGTGGAAAATAATTTGTTTGTGTCGGTACTGACTAAAATGGATGGTCCTATACTCTCTGACAACGAATATGTTAAAATGTTTTATCTTGGTAACATATAGCGGGAACATACTGCAGTTTTTCACAGGATAACACTGGAGTGCATTCATGATTTATTTGACAATCACTAGAGCGCAGTTTATTGTTGGAACCTAAAAATCCGGGATGAAATCTCGTTCCGACTCTATAGAAAATTATTAGCACAGTAAAAATATACCCAATGGTACAGCAGCACTTGTATTTTTTTATTAATAATATCTAACCCCCCTGTAACTTCGTTTGCGTGTATACGCTTTCTGTGTGTATGTGCTTTCAGACCACACAACCAGGAATATTATTATTTTTCCCAGATATCACGCGGGCGAAGTCAAAAGCTAGTAAGCAAATATTGCAAAACACGCATTAGGGATCACTCACTATAAGGGTGTAAATTAACTAAGCAAACATATTTTTGATATTCCAGGAATAATCTCCTATCGAATTTATAATCTGCTATTAAATTATGCGGCGGTGCTTCAAAACAAGTGGTCCCGCAAATTTAATTATCCCAGTACCGAACGAGACATCGTAAAGGCTTTCATTACAGTGATTAGAGGGCCAGATTGCGGAAACATTGCGGGACAATGCCTTGTTTCTTTATTTACTTTTTCTTTTTGTTTTGGTGACTTTGTTAGGAACGTTAATGGTTAGCTGATAATGTTGGTGTACAGTCGTAGTTACGTTGCATATTGAAAAAAAAAAAAATTGCTAGCTCTGAACTAAGAAAGCCAATAAACATTGTTTCAAATAAAAAATCCGGGCAAATGAGAGTACTCATACAACAAGGGTTCCGTTAAAACTTGTAGGTTTGAAATCATTGTATGTGATGTAACTACTGATTTTTTTTTCCTTAACTTGAGTTACGGCCGGTTCCTTTAATATTCCGTTACCGATGACGCTTCGTTTTCCCTTGAAAAACTGTCAAATTTGCAACGCCTCGTTGTTAATTTCTGAAAGTTTTTCAAGGAAAAACGAAGCGTCATCGGGAACGGTATAATATAGGATTCATCGGTTAGAGGACATTGCTAGTTTGCTAGTGTCAAAATATGCGGCATAAACGTAGATTTGAGTCATTTGACGCGTGTTATCTAATAGCAAGCACTTTTTAGTTTGACATAGTACTAAACTGTATACATATTAGTGCACGTGACTGTACTACTCTAAAAATCGTTGGGCATGAATGATGAAAACATCCTGCTGATAAAAACTTGAGTACCTTGTGACGTGATGGATCACCACTCAGTTCTTACAGATACATCTCTTACATCATAATATAATCTACCCATATGACCTCTGGCATTTATAGTATAGATTCTGAACTCTATGTTAAACGTATTGCCAACTGTAAATACTATTCGCAAAAGTAGTTTGATATTCAATTAAAAAGACTTCGTCAATCATAATATCAGGGTGTTATAGTATAACGATGCGAACTGACTCAGCGTTAAAACGCCGCGTTGTGTTTTAGGCCGCGGTCACGAAGTCAGCGGGAGCGGGGCGGCGCGGCGGCCGCTCGAAGGAATGGCGCGTTTCAATGCATAGATTTGCGTTTTCGCACTGCTCCCCGCGCCGCCGCCGCTGTCTTCGTGACCGCCGCCTTAGAGCTTGTCCTCGCTTGACTCACGCGTAAATCGCCCCATCTATAGTGCGGTCTCGAATATTTCGAACTAACGTATCGTTACCATACCTACCTAACAAAAAATGTTGGCTAATTACAAAGCATTATTTTGAATCTACGCTTTCATTCATCATGATCAGCTTATAGCAGCCCACTGCTGGACCCTCCCCTATTGTGCGCCATTGCACCCTGTGAGCTCGACGCATCCAAATTCTACCAGCAGCTTTTCGTAGATCGTCACTCCACCTCGCCGGAGGGCGTCCTACACTCCGTTTGCTGTATAAGTTCCTACTGAATAAATGAATTTTGACTTTGAATTTGACTTTTATAATGCTAAGAAGTATTCTCTATCAGGTAATATGTATTGTTGATTAATTTATCTGTACAACTTTATGATAAACCATAATCAGAATTATTCAGTTACGACTCTCATTTTTCGAGTTTCTTATTTTAAGAACAAAGTTACTTTCTTACTGATAAGGATTGATTGGATCATGCCTAGTGCCTACACTGAACCAGTAGTATTACATATAAGCACGAACATTTCACACCTTCTTGCATAATAATATCGTTTATCATCAGGCATGGTAAATTATTCTATCGCACTTGCATTGAAAAATATACTAACCCACGTCGAGCTAACTTAGCTGATTACTATTATGATTAGTGTAGACTTAGACTGGCTCAGAAATGTAAGTAAATGTTAGATTAAATTGCCTTCAAGACTCTACAACGAAACGTTTGTATAATTTTTTTTTTGTTATGATAAAAATCGTTTATTTTACCTTTTTAACATAATCAAACGTAGACACACTTTAATGGTTGGTGCATTGACTTAATCAAATTAAATAAAGTTTTTTTTTATACTACTAAGTTAGCAAACAGGCATACGGTTCTCCTGATGGTAAGCGGTTCCCGTAGCATAGGGACGCCTGTAACATCAAGAGGAATAACATGCGCGTTGCTGACCCTTTTAAAAATTTTTAAAACGCCTTTTTTGAAACGCTGCATATTGTAGTCTCTGGGGAAAATTAATAAAACCGAATTACACGAAAGCAAAGTTGACAGGACAAATGAATTGTTTCACTTGGAATGCCATTTGATTGCTCATCTGAATTGATTTTTAATTCAAACTTTAGAGTTTGAATATTATATATTATACGTAGTACGTTTCAGTATTAGTACTGAAACGTACGTTATATTATCTTGACTTTGCTGCCACCTTCCTTATTATGTGTCTCTGCATAAAGTCTTTATATAAAGATGTTCATCATTGTTAACGTAAGCATGAAGATGAAGTAGAGTCACCCCGACTGAACCCTACATCGCGTTACCCTCTCCAGAAAAGTAGGGTAGATATCTACTTTTACATCTGTATCCATTATATTAGATCGTTTGATATTCAACCTGCAAAACGATACGACTGCCCACCATTTTTCAATTCACACGTGATCGGAAAACCGATTATCCGAGAATCAGGTTTCCATACCACACCGTATGCCCATGTCCTCAGCTGAACCGTTGCAAACTATTTCCTCCAATTGTTGGTAAGTGGTGAGTAATCTATCTGTGTGTTTTTATTACTATTGCTCAGTAAGTCAAGTGAAATTATGAAGAAAATTTAATCATTTAAATGTTTAAATTTTTTTGAACTTGTGTATCTTTTTGTACACAGTTTCTACAATGAACACATTTCATTTTCACTAAAATCAGTTGCTTTCCAACACAATCGTAAGCAATTATAACAACCTACTACAAGTAGGCACTTATTAAGCTATGGATTTAAAAATAGGAGTGGGCGATTATTACCACAACACTAATTGGCACAGCTCAAAAATCCAACCTCTTTGGATTTTACAGGTGCTGACAATTCGTGACCACAGAGCACGGCGTAGCTGGCCGCACGATTCCTATCTTAATTCGGAATTTCGCATTCTCTGCTTCCTATAATAAATTGCAATAATGCTGAACACTATCAGACAGTTTCACATTTAAGTTGTAAGATTTCCTAAATACATAATACATATAAAAGATAGATATAAAGAGTTTATCTATCTATCGGTGAATTATGGGTACATCTTGTGCACTCCATAATACAGTAGAAAGACTACTTTTGCTCCTGTGCCTCTGCATTGTGTAGATTTTTGTTGTAGTAGTCTATTTTGCTCAGGAGCTTGGCTTTTGTCCGATCTGTAAAACTGTCACATTTAACTGTAGGGCGATCACAAATATATTTTCCACCTTAGTTATCGTAAGCGTAACGGAAAATATTTGCCAATAACAAAGCGTTATTTTGAATCTACGTTTACTCCCTGACGAAAATTTTACGTCTTCGATACGAACACTTTTTCGCCAGTCTTCGTGATCGAGTCTGTTTCGAAGTCCGTTCTCGAGAGAAGTCTCGGCGAATTTCTCGCAAGCTTTCTCGTCAAAGAGTGGATGTTCTATAAGACTTGTCTAGTTTACAGTCAGGAGCTCAAGAAAGCAAGCCACCCTACTTTATTTATTCATAAGGATGTATTCACACAGGACGTCCATAATATAAGAACGAGCTAAACACTCACGTCACATCCTTAACCTTTTGACGTAGGTAGATATTTACGTTACGGCGTATTACCTTATTCAGGTTTCGGCCCTTCGAGCCAAATCGCTCTAACGTTGCGTGTGGGTCTGATTTATTAGAAATTTGCGCTCCAATTGAAATTGAAAATCAATCAAAGTACCCAGCTTACATAAATATTTCATTCATTCAAGTATTCAAATGTCAAATTACAATATAGAATAAAACAACTTTTGTGCTTTTTGTTGAGGCTCTACTTCATATTGTTGAGCTCAGCTCATGGATTTTATATTAGAGAAAATAGGTAAGTACCTGAGGGATTCAAAAGATAAATGCCTTCAGCAACTAACAGCACAATTTGAGTTTTTTACTTTATTAATGACAACCTTCAGCTGAATAACTGAACTACTTTGCAAAAAGTTCCGAGTTATTTCATATTTGTTAGAATACCTATACCATCGAGATAGACCTACACCAAGAAAACTTCTTTACAAAACGACCAAAACTCTTTATAAGTAGGCCATTCACATTTGAGGTATTACTTTTGTTCGTGGTCGGTATCTCTTGATAAAGTTTTGTCTATAGACTTCTCTACCAAAAAATTTACAACCTACTCCCGGTCAAAATTAAATTAAAATGTGAGTTAAATTGACGTCCTCTGTGGCGCGGTGGGCGAAGGTCCATCTGGGACGCAGAAGATTGAGGGTTAGATTCCCCGGGTAAATGTTTGCATTATTTGCAGATATTTGTCTCAAGCCTGAGTGTTTTATATGCCATTTTTATTATTATGTATGTTATATATAACAAAAAAATATTAAAGTAGTATATCAGTCATGTAGTTTCCATATTACAAGCTTTGCTTAGTTTCAGGCTTCATGATGCTGTGTGATAGTGTCCAGCATTATTTATTTATTTAAGTAATTCAATCAATTTTCCCCTTCACATTTAATATTTTTATAAAGTTTGCGTTTTTGAAGGAAAAAAAGAAGCTAATTACAACATGGCTTTGAACTAAGAATTTCACAAAAGTGGGTCAACAATAATTAATTCTCGAAATTTTCTTCTTTTCATAACCATTTTAACAAAATTTTGCATGGATCATCTTACCAAAATTTAATCTTTACACGACCAAGGTTTCCGACATGGCAAAAAGATTTAGGAATCTAAGGGAAGTTTGAACAAAAAGCTTTTAAATAGTCTAAGCATTTGCCCAAATTTTGCTTTTATGCTTTCGTGTTAAAAATTTATATAAATAGTATATCAGTCATGTACTTTCCTTAATACTAGCTTTGCTTAGTTTGGGGCTAGATGTGTAGATATATAAATAATGTCCAGCATTATCAATTTATTTTCTACCTTCCGCCCACGGCTATGCTCACGTTAAAGTATTTTTTCTATACCTAGGGTTTTTTTTGCCGATGAAACCTATGCCTTTTTCTGTACACTTGACAACATGGTAGCGATAAGCAGATGATTTCATGATGATAGGTTTAGTAGCTAAGCCGTGAAAGCGTAACATAACAAACTAATAAACTCACTTTCGCATTTATAATATTGTTTAAGATTCTTACCGAAATCAACAACTACATAATACAAACCTAGTAGACTAATACTTAGACAGGTGTAGGTAGATAATCTAAATGCCAATACCCTGCCTAATAGCCCGTGCCAGGCAGCTTGCTAACCCTTAATTCAACAATTACTTGCGGTCCGTTTAGCAGCCGCTCGCCGCTTGATAATGCACCAGAAGTAGGTACGATCAATGATTCATATCAATGATGGTCACTGGACCGTGTTGTGTTCTCCCGTAGTGTCGATGACGTACCTCAAAGGGTTTCCAATGGGACAGTGTCAACAGAGCTCGATTTTCATGGCCACTTGAATAGACATGAACAAAGTCGACTCAGGGTTGTTCTAATATGAAGATAAATATAATTTTTATAAGCATGTTAGAGCTTTTGTGCTAGAAAGATCCATAAACAGAAGATTAGAAAACAAGGCGGAATTGATTGGGTATAAGTATTAAAAAGTACTACACTCAAGTCTTCTTTTCTATGTACAGTTTTTCTTGTCATGGGCATCAGTCACAATATTAAAATATACAAAATGAAAAGGCACCTATGTTTTTACGACCTTAGATCGACATTTAGGCTTTTTCGTAAATATTAAATGCCTTTCTTACGCTTTATTTTACTGCAAGGCACCGTCGCGCCACGTCGCGCTTAGAAACACATAATTTTACCGACCGCAAACGCAACCACACACGGCTGAACTGTTCAACTCAACTGATTTAAATATGCAGCGATATCGATTGTCTCCAAGAATAGCCCCCGTTCCAAAGCCACAGAGCAAATAATAAGACGGGCTCTCAAGTCGCGATTAATGTGAACACGTTCCTAAATTTTGTGTTATGTATAAAACACATTTTTAAAATAACTATATAAAATTGCAGTTATTACAACAAAAGGAAGAAATTTTGTTTCAGAAATTTCAAAAGTTATAGTTATGTGGAACCTATTCGGAACCCAATTTTCTCGTGTCGTATCGTATATATTATGTCTTAGCACAAAACCTGGAAAGCTTAGATGTGAACGACGCATTAACTTGGCAGCAGTAGCAGTGCCTAATCTTTTCTGAGCTCGTGTGAGCACGCAGCCAAAAGTACAACATACAATCCAGGGATTTTCGACTGTCATAATATCCGATTTGGGACCCAGGATTACTTATTCAACTGCAAACTGAGCCAAAAGCTCCAATTAAACAAGTGCTTAGACTCCGATATTACACACAATCGCTGTTCTCATACCACGGTGAGTTAAAGGTGCATACCCCTTTATAAACACTACTTATTTTAACCATTGCTTAAATAAAGGTAGCCTTGAAACTGTTTGTCATTCAGCATCGCTTATCTTTTTATGTTAGGCCAATAATCTCTACGATATCTTAAAAAATGCCCAGGTCTCAGAATTATGTAGGTAGGTATAGGTACCTACTGAAGTACAATTTATTGATGGACCGCGTTCCTGATGTCTCGAACAAGGTATTCACTATGTAGGTGGATAGGCATGTATTGCATTGTGAGTATATTTACTCGCATTCAGCTTGATCATGATTTTAGAATATGACATTCATAAATATATGTGTTGTGATTGTAATAAGCACGATTCCCTCTCAGTACCTATTATATATCATAGGCATTCTCAGTGGGAGACACTTGTTAAGAATCATCTGGAAACGTTGTGTGCAGAAGAAACGTTTGAACATGAAAGGAGGCGAGAACTTGGTATACAGCGGGACCAACTCAAAATTAAAACGTAATCTCAAAAGTAACTTCGAACATTGAGTATAATTTTGAAAATAATATTTTAGCTTGTGTTTGCTTTAGAAAAATCAGAGCCAAGATTGTGTGTGTGTGATATATTATGGATTGGCAAAGTATCCAAGCCCAGTGGCCGGAAAAAATGTTAAAGCCAGTCATAGAAACTGAAAACGACTAGGTGGATTTTTATAGGCATTTATAGAAAAAACATCAAACATAAAATCATTCGGCAAAGTAGGTGTTGGCACTTCAGATTTTCAGTGCGATTCGATATCTTATTACCATGGTGATGAATAAATCGATTCCTTCACTTTTTAATAATATCTCTCACATATCAAATTAATACAAACTAGATAACCACAGTGAACACCGTATCACCTAAAATTAATGGGAATTCCCATACAAAATTACCAATTTTTATTTTATCAGTTTTTCGGTTGTTCCTTCGGGTTTTTCCTAATTTTCTTCTATGATTATGTAACTTTTTACCGTACACAGTATCAATATATCTATAATATACAAAGAGTATGGCAAAAAATATGTACAGAAGCGAGCTTATTAACTTTTTACGAGTTTCTCATCATAGATAAAAGATATTACTTAGGTGTTTTATCTAATTTTGTGGCTCATTGCAGAAGTTAAATAAAAGAAAGATTTTATTCTACTACAAGTATATCAAGGTTTTGTTCAAACTGCTTCGTAACCGCCGTTTTCGTAAAAGGGTGAATATCAAATAACCTGAGTAAAGAATGTTATCTCTTAATTAATCTAAAACAAAGTGTTGTTCCTAAAGCTTGGCTAATTCATTTAGACTGATGTGATGATTAGGTAATCAGACCCGCCCATCCTAAACTGGCTGATAGGGATTTTCATCGCATTAAAAGTAAGTACTGACACAATATATATATATATATATATATATATATATATATATATATTTTAAAATGACCAGAATTAGGTGATTTTTACTGTTTGCTAAATATTTATGATAATTAAAATTGCCAACGTAAGTTTTCCAAACTTCCATTAAAAACATCAATCCATTACTGTCATTATTTTATCTCATTGAATTCAGTGCTACAAACCATCTGACAATCTGTAAATACCAGGCTCTACGAATAATCGTAGGCTATGCTTTACGCCGTAGACCATAGTCAAAGATTTTTCGTAGAGCCCTCGTAGACCTGCGAAAATCAGTAGATAGCTCTCCTATATTAATTCCCCGTTAAAAAAAAATTACTACCTAAAGCTCATTTTAATGACCTGCGCTTAACCTCCAATTAACTGAAGTAGAGCCTCGTGCATGAATCAGATAGTTCATAATATTGAGTGTCTCACAGGTCGGACGATTGTGGACGGAAATTATTAATAGCATCACCTGTCGTACCTTTATTGAGCTCGTAACCTCATGGTCTCTGCTCCACAGCGTTCCAAAAATATCGATTCACGGCGTATCCAGCATGTCGACCGCCCTCTAGGGCAGGCAGACGGCTGCTCTCTCTACGTACACATAGGACACAACACGTCAAGCGAGATATCAAAACGGTTTCCCGCCACTAGTATTTTAGCACATATACTCCAAATCCAGAAATTTGAACACTGTTTTTAAATTTTTACTTGGCAGTTCACTGTTTTTAATGAATTTTAAGATGTTTTATTCAGTGAAAGGTTGTAAAACGGCCAGAAACTTTGATTAAAATGTGGGAATGGAAAAGCGGGCGTTGCTCCGGCCTCGCGCGCTCGCTCGCCCCGACTGACTGAGTTTCCCACATTTTCCCGGCGCAAGCCTTCACCCCTTGTAATCGAGCACGCCCGCGAAGATAAAACCGTCAAATCTAGATGTGCTCAAGTTTTGACTCAATTTAATACTTATGTAAGTAAGTATTTTGTTATCTTTGCTCTCCTGAGTACTCGTCGATGCGTAAATTATTTATAGGTTGTTGTTGTTAGCCTGCACTGTCCCACTGCTGGGCAAAGCCTCCCCTCGAGTTTTCCATTCTTTACGGTCCAACGCCAATGCCTGCCACTGATAGTTGCTGAAGATGTCAAGCTCGTCGCGTCATCACTTGCGATGGTAGGTATATGTAGGATCACACAAACACACACACATACCCACGCAGACCCCCACTTTCATTTATTTAATATTATTATCAAGATTTAACCTTATTCTTTTTTTTGTAACTTTTCTAATACTTACTTTTTGTATTTTGTACATAGGTAGAAACTCTAAATTTTTTGAAATTGGTTAGCCTACGCGACCTTTTGAGCTAGCTACTCTTATTTTAGGTATGTAAGGTTCTTACCTAGTTAAAGTAGGTAGGTACCACAAAATAAAGGTATTCTGTGTAGGTACCGATAACATTCAATATTATTAGGAAAGTAACCTTAGCAGCCTTAGTTACTGTAGATAAAATAATGCTTCTAAAACCCTCGATGATTCGATTTAACAAGTGCCCTACCCAGATACCTAATTAAACAATGTAGCTTCTCCATTCGGCTCTGCTCGCACAATACCTATATACTTATTAAACAAGCTATCTCCCTCTATCACAAGTTTCATAAAACTCAACTCAAAAAACCAGCTCTTCCGGCGTAAAGAAGTAACAAACATCCATTCCAACATCCGAACATTAGGTTCAAACGGTAGCTACCTACCTACCTACCTATCTCCATATAATTACATGTATCAGGAAAATTGGTTATTTAACTATCCAGCTCTTCCGGCGTAAAGAAGTAACAAACATCCATTCCAATATCCGAACATTAGGTTCAAACGGTAGGTACCTAACCTAACTACCTACCTACATATTATTACATGTATCAGGAACATTGGTTAATTAACCCCACACCTACTTACCTACCTACTTATTTATATAATGTTCACGTTGTTCTGCATATTAAGAAGGCACACGAATTGAATTGATCAAAAAGTCAAATTTCAGCGTACTTACATCATACAGTCTTTGGTTTGGCAAACATTTTTGGAGATCTGTTTTAGGGGCTTATTCGGTTATTTTATATATCTCCTGGCACTTGTGCTCTACAATCCTAAAACATGACACTACATTCATACAAAATATCTATATCTAACTCCTACTCTTTAGGTACATTGTCTACCCCAAGACGATACTTACCTACCTAGAATGCAATTGTGTTACAAGTAGCGACACGAAACTCTAGCGCTGACCGTTAATGCGCAGAAGCAGTCAAAAGTAAGGTATCATAAGGCTAAGTTAGTAGTAGTAGAGTTCTTTGTGGAGGGCTCGTCCAAGGAAGTACTGCCACCATGCCTATTTCTGCCGTAAAGCAGCTGTGCTGTGTTTCGGTTTGAAGGGTGTGGGTGCCGGTGAAATTACAGGCACTAGAGGCTTAACATGATCATGCCTCAAGTTGATGGACGCAGGGCGTTGCATTGTGGAGCACGTTCCAAAAAACGTGATCTATGTCGCAATGCTTTGTGATAGGTAATGGTTACCACTCAACATCAGATGTGCCATGTGCTTGTTCAATCTTCAAGTATCTTAAAAAAAAAAGATGAAATAATGAATGAGAGAAAGCGATAGACCCATGCGCAGATAGACGTTTCGTTCAGCGCTAGACTTAGGTACGTGCCGCTAGCTGTAAAAGTAGGTTTTTCACTTCTCTTGCTCAAAAAGTGTATCATAATAGTGTAGCTTAGCGGGCCTAAAACTCGAGTTTAATACCTCGGGCTAATAAGTATTTTTTCTTTTTAATTTTTGTCTAAAATCATCAGCCCGTACAAAGCATTCGTTCTTTTACATAAAAACTCGACTTCTTGGTGCTCCGTCAGGTTGATTAATTTTTAATAAAATTTCTGAAAATTGTCTAATTTTGAATTGATTTATTTTCTCGCAATCGAAGTGAAAAGTAGAGTGTTTTACTCGGGCCAAAACCACCCAATAAAACTCGGTCTTGTCATCCTGCCTCGCTACGCTCGGGAGTATAACAACCTCGTATATTATAATGGGATGGTTTAGTCCCTTGTAAAACAATCTACTAATTTATGTCTTCGATCAATTTGAATCAACTAATATCAGAAACTTTTTTCTGGTAATATACCTACAAAAATCAAAAGATGTCATCGATTAGTAAGTATTAGATAGTATGCGCACATGGAGATAGTAGGCAGAAAACGATCATGAATTATTTGTAGTGATCATGTGTTTGTAGATCCTTCTTCTATTCATGAAATTAAGTTTAGAGTAAACACCAAAGGTGGACACGTAACGTGAGTGTGCGGCTATTTTAGTTAATTTGTGATAAAAACAATGTCGTCGTTGCAAGTGAAACTAGCGGTGTGCGATTATGAGATATACTAACGGGATCATTCGATTATGGGAATGTCTCATTAGTAATTACTAATTTAGCCATTGCATTAGTAAATTAGTAATTACTAATGGGATCATTCAAATAAAGGAATGTATCAGTAATGTTAGTAACGGTGTGCGATTGTGAGATATACTAATGGAATCATTCAAATACGGAAATGTCTCATTAGTAATGTTAGTAGTGGTGTGCGATTGTGAGATATACTAATGAAATCATTCAAATAAGAATATTGTGAGTTAAGAGATGAGCATCGAATGATGAATGACGAATGACGAGGGTCGAGATATACTAGAACTAATCCATAGATTATTCGAAAATCCTAGTATCCGAACTATTCCGAACCGAAACTTCGTTGCTTGAACCAAGCATTAATAATAATTCCGCTTGATGCTATGAACATACATATGAACAGGGTATATTATTAAGAAGGTTAAAAATCAATTATTTATCGACTAATAATTGATCATCATTCGATTAATAATCGATTATCAATCGAGTAATTATCGATTCATAATCGATTATAACTCGATTGAAAATCGATTGTGAAACGATTATTACTCGATTAACAATCGATTATTAATCGATTGAAAATCGATAAATACTCAATTATTGCTCGATTAAAATCGATTGATAATCAAAAAATATTCGATTTATAATCGATTAATAATCGACTATGAATCGTTTATTACTCGATTAAAAATCGATTACCCATCGAGTAATAATCGATTATTCATCGAATGATAATCGATTTTTATTCGAGTTATAATCGATTATAAATCGAGTATTTGTCGATTAATAATCTATTATTGGACGATTGATAATATTAGCCATGGCCTTGTTATGCCCTAGTCGAAAATCCTAGTAGTCGAATAATCATTATTAATATTAGAATGGAATCGGGATAGAATCAGAATGGCATCCGGATGGAATCTAAATAGGGGTGTAAGAGGTTCCAACCCCTATGTAGCCAACCTCACCTGCACATGGTACAACCTGCTGTATAACAAACGGGGCTCCGGCGGCCGGCTGATTCCGGCATAGCGCAGCTAAATCACCTGGCAACCGACGGGCAGCAGCGTCGGCGGTGCGAGAAGCTGTGCCCTGCGATCGTCGACCCATGCGGGTTTGCCAGAAGTGGGGATTATGGGCATATCCCCCTTTTCATAGGGGAGGCATATGTTAGCCTATGCTAGTGTTGTTGCTGTTGTTGTTGTTGGGATAAAATCAGAATGGAATAGGAATATAATCGGAATGGAATTGGAAAAACTGTTCACTTAATTAAATAGTGATATATTTATTAATTAATATCAAATCCCTTCGTAGCCATCGTAGTGTAAAGAATCGAAAAGGCCTAAGGTGACAGCACTTTATTCTGCTTGCCAATACCAACATAACATCAAACGAAACAAACAAATGTATGAGAGAATTAGTACATTCGTTACGGCTCTAGCTAGATTAGTAATTACTAATGCAAAACTACTAACGTTATTCGATTATGAGAACTGATTAGTTACTAATTTCATAATCGATTATGAATATTAGTAATTAGTAAGTGTTTCGATTATGTGAATCACTCATAATCGCACACCGCTAAGTGAAACAGCTGCAGTGGATTCTTTCTTCCTTGGCTGAAGCTTTGTTAAGCCCCCACACCGGCGCGTTATTATCGGCGATAATACCTCATGCGTTATTGCGATAATGCGTCCTATTTCCTTGCCACCTTGCTTTCCCAACAACGTTATCGCAGCAGTATGCAACTTTGTAGTCGTCCTAATACATAATGTACTAAAATCAGATATCGCAATACATAACGTATGCGATAATGTTGCGCCGAATCGGCGGCCGATAACAACGCACCTGTGTGGGAGAGCCTTTATGTTGCTAGACGCAGCTAGCTGTCTTAACATTTTGACAATGACATTTTAAAATTGACATTACAGCTTGCTTGCTTTACTTGATTGCTTGCTGACGCTGCTTGCTGTTGCTGTGCTGAGAATTTGATGATTGATTTTTGTTTTGTTTTCCTCATGCGTTGTTGATGATATCCTATTGTTTTCATTAAAAATTACGGGTAAACTTACTAAATAAAAAACACAAAAAGTAAGAAAAAAGTTAAATGGCTCAAACAGAAGACACAGAACTTAGAGATTTAGTCATAGAAGCTCTAGAAAAAAATGGATCACTGGCAAAAATTCGTGCGCTGCTGAGGGCAAATATATTTTTGGCATTTGAAGATGAATGTGTAAATATGAGACAGAATGTAAGTTTGGACAATTTACTGAAGTTTCCTGAGGGCGTACTCGCACTATCTATCGTACACGAATTTCTAGAGACATGCAATTTGAAGAATACATTGTTTGTATACAAGTCGGAGTCACGTCAAGGAAAAGATTATAATTATCATGGAAAGAAACACATCGCTGACAAAGTCAGCCTAGCGAAGCAGGATATTATGAGAGAACCTATTTTGGTAACACTGATCAGGAATTTATCAAAACCGAAGAACAATAGTCAGAATGAACAAAGATTGATTAACAAGCATGGTGATAGTGGTGATAATAACTTTAAAGATGAGCACAATAGCTCTTATATCGTTCACGACGATTCACATAGTAGTGCTACAAATACTTCTCAGTCAGACAATTCATTAGACGAAAAGAATAAACTACACCTAAGACTTCACTTGGACAATTCGGATACTGATACTTCTACATCCACAGACTCTACAAGAGATAAAAGTAGCTCAGAATATATTCCTAGTGACCATGTACTAGAGGCCAGCAAGAGTAATGACACTCCAAAGGTCACTGCTCCAAAGAATGAGATTGTAGTACCGAATAAAGATGAAAATACAATACCATACCTTTCTAAGCTGTCTGGAAATAATAGCAGTGACTCCACTTCATATGTCGATGTTAAACCTTTTAGCTCATTTGATGAAAAAGCCCTGAATACCATGGGGATACCATACACTGAAACAGCTCTGCTTCATTCACCCCATTTGTCAAACATTCAAAATGAGCCTCAACCAAAAGATTCAGCTAAATCCGCTACGTTGAGCAGTGTTTCATCATTGTCGCTTAAAAATGAAAGCATTAAAAATGATCTTGGGATAAAATCTCCGCAATCATTGAAGTCTGATGGTGAAACTGCAGAATACACTTATGATTTCACAACATCTCAAGGTTCTAAAAACCGAGGCAGTTTAGACAAACCCAAGTCTCCGAAGCACACTGTAGATGTTGATTACAGAAACTCCCCAGCTGCAAGTCCACACCTAAACTCTCAAAGTTCAGTTTCAATATCTGATGTTGCCGATCTGATCAGTGAAAAATCTTTATCTTTTGAACAGCATTCTAACAATGAACAATCACTAGATGAAGGAAAGTCTGGGCTATCAAGCAATCACTCAAAAAAGAAATCTGGCAGTATTTTGAACAAGCACAGTGATGATTCTGGAGATTTTACTGATTCACCTATTCCATCTCTTTCTAATCTAAGTCTTGATATTCATAGTGATTAATTTCTATGAAAACAAGGTATATTAAATGTGTCTCAGCAAAATTTGCATAAAAGAGCAATAATATAGGTAATATGGCCTGATTGAAAATCATACCGACAGCAAAGTTTGCGTTAGCAAAAATCTTGTATAGAGATGTTATAGTTGTACAAACTTTCCTCTGGGTCACTATTCCATTTACATACAAAAATAGATAAAGCAAACTTTGTAAAATAATTTTAGGTGTCACACTCGGGCCTCTGTAGTTTAAGGTGGTTCCTATGCTAATCATATTGTAATTGGTACTTTAGTGTTGTTAAATACAAAATTAGGTTTAAGGATTCATTGGTACAAAATCAGCATTAAAATTTACATCGTTTTAATTTATCAAGTATAATCCCAGCAAGGATTTATAGGCGTGACCTAAAATAGTGGGGATACTGTACATATCAAGTAGACCAAACAGTCCATACAAAATTGTAAAAATGTTTTGCACATTTCGGTTAAACATGTAAATCCGTGCTTCTAGCTGTAGGAATTAAACAGTTTTTTTAGGCAGTGTGGTATAGGATGATATTTTCCTCAGTCCATACTTGCCATCTAAATTTTATCAGCCAAACTAAAATGCCTTAGAGTAATTACTATTTACCTCAAGTTACTTCGATTTAATTAGATAAATAAACTGCATTAGATAATTATGAATATTAATAATATTAGTATGGCAATGTACCTATCAATTCAGTAAGTTACATTGCAGTTGATGCATTAGTTTTAAGCTGTTGGTTGTGCCTTATTTTAAATTGAATTTACAACACACACATACATTATTGCAAATGAAATGAAATAAAAGGCACTCAGCTATAAGTCATAATACAGCATTACCCTGTCATACTCCACCATAATCACAGTGTGATTAATAAAATAAATTTAAGTGTGACTTATGGCTGACTACAATAAACAACTTTGCCTAAGGTTCCAATATTAATGTTCCTTTAAAGTTCAGTAAAATATTCTAGTCCTAAATAACGAAACTGGGTCCGTCCAAATTGCTCCTGTGTCAATCTGTTTAAATTTTTGTGCTGTGCTGGTTTAGCAATTTTTGCCAATAAATTATTCCATTTAATTGATTGCCTATTATTTTTCACCATTATATACCTCCTTCTTTTCGCAGTACCTGGTTATATTAGAGCATCACATAACTACCCTGTCTACCTACCTAATACTCCTAATCCTAATCCTAACCTAATCTCCTACTGATGCTTTTGAGTAGGTAGGTTTCAGTATACTCCAGAGTTTGCATAGCAAAGGAGAATGCCGATGACCCGTACCAATTGCGTCAAAGTCAAAACCAAACGTATCCCATAAATTGCGTTTATTTTATAAATAACATTAAAATTTTTTTTAGTCTTACACACCGACTCGATTAATAATCACGTAAAAAATTATTTCGTTTATTTGGTTTCCGGTGCACGGCACCATGACATTGCAACTACCCTCACTTATAATTCTAGACAGTAGAATTTACTGAAAACATTGGAGGTTTTTTCACTTTGTATAATAAGAGAGGTTGGATCAGAAACTTTTTTGTGGTTCTACTAACCTATCTCCTATCTTTATGTATTACTAGAGTGTTCTGTGGCATTGTGTAGCAGTGTTTATTCTGTAAATATCATCACAATAATGTACGATAAACAATCGTGGCATCAACTGTTTGCTAATAACCGGTGACGCGAAACCAGCATAGTTTGGAAGAGGCATCCATGGCCTTTTCGTGGTTGTGATGAATGTGTTAAGATCTTGGATTTCACCTGAAAACATTGGAGGTTTTTTCACTTTGTATAATAAAAGAGGTTGGATCAGAAACTTTTTTGTGGTTCTACTAACCTATCTCCTATCTTTATGTATTACTAGAGTGTTCTGTGGCATTGTGTAGCAGTGTTTATTCTGTAAATAGATATTTTATTAGATATCATCACAATAATGTACGATAAACAATCGTGGCATCAACTGTTTGCTAATAACCGGTGACGCGAAACCAGCATAGTTTGGAAGAGGCATCCATGGCCTTTTCGTGGTTGTGATGAATGTGTTAAGATCTTGGATTTCACCTTCACCAGTAAGTACTAATACTTATTATAATTATGTAAATGCCTATCTACTTTCTCGTCACTATCATTATTTGAAAATAATATAAAGTAGAACACAGTAGTAATGTATGACTGTAATGTCCTACCTACGAAGTAGAAGTTAAAACACCTAGCCTTTTTACCTAGCCGTGTGAGGTATATGAACCTTTTCTTATAGATATAGTATCATAGTTAAATGTTTATAGTGTAATACTTATAATTATGTAGACAAAACTGAACACACAAGGTCTCAGGAAAGCATTTTTTAAAAAACAAACTAAAACTAATATCAAATAAAAACAATTTGTTTACGTTTATCATAAAAAATACTTAGTATTCCATGAATAACATTATAATATCTTTCAAAAAAATTAGGTTTCGTTTTGACGCAATCACTTTAGCATTGGTACCGAGCGCCATACATCAGACGGCATTCTCCTTTATACGCAAATCCAAAAGTTATTGCAATTTAAAATTTTGTAAGGTAGATGGCGTCCACAGATATCATGGCGTCACATAATATTATAAGCACAAAGTGTGGTAGTTCCCTGCGGTGTGGTATTGTTCAGAAAAATGCAAACTTTTTTATAATTTTTTATTTCACCATTTCTGTAAAGCATAGATTGTAGATATCACGTTTCCTTTATGCACACAAGTCAATCCATACCAAACAAACCTAAGAGTAGATGTTACACAATTTCTATACAAAACTATCTTTATGGCATAATAGCGGTTATTCGTAATTTCAACTTGCATAGAAAAGAAATATATATTAAACTTATTTACACTTAAATATTTTTAGTAGGTACATGAGTTTTAATATGAAATCGGTATAAAAATTACACTTTCATATACACAGATAGTAAGTAATTATAATTACATACGCGTCAGTAATACAAATGCGGTTTGTATCCTAAATTTGAAAAATATAACAATGGTAAAAGCCATACTGCTTCTGCCTATAGTAAACAGTACTACTACATTGTATTAATTTATAAAAATGGAAAAAATATAGCTCCAGGCACTGTTATTATTTTCTCATTCACAATTATTTTTGAAGAGAAATACCGACATTACCTACATAAGCCAAAAAATATAATACATTCAGAAAGAAAATACTCTTGCATATAATATTTGCTTCTTCATACAAATACTGCAGAGCAAAATTCTTTCCATATCAAAAAGCTAACTATTAATTACAAAATATCACTGAACAATGATAACAAAAATCGAAATAAAAAATTACACTTAGTGTACACGTAAATAAATACTAATAATGTACATAATATGGCAAATATTTGGCTTATAAATCATATAACACGTGTTTCACTCACAAAGGTACATTTATATATTCCAAATGTTTAAGGTGTAACCTTCATACTTTTTTGAAATTTCTCATAGTATAAAAAGCATTATGTATTATTTACTAGATACCAGTAAAGATTATACGTTAAATAATTGTGAAGAGTGAATGAGGAACAAACAGCCTCGTGTCGAATTGAGTATTCGCTTAAAGCTCATTGCCCATTGAGCTGTCGTGCGTGAGATTCGAGTCCATACTGGCGTTATCAGAGTCCTGACTTTGGTTTCCGCTGTAGTTTGCAGCTTCTTGTAGCCTCATCAGCATGTTTAACTGGAACAATATAAATAAAATGTTAATCTAGCAAAAGACCGCGGTACAAACTTCGAAGGCCTATATATTCAGCAATGGATAATTTCGGGCTAAGGATGATGAAGATGAAATAAAATGTTTATTTCGGAACAAGTTGCATTAGAACAAGAGAAGGGAAAACGATAACTGCATTCGTTGTTAAACAGTGCCGTAACTACCAACGCCCGCCTCCATACTTAGGTAGAGTTTAGTTTCAAATAGTAACAAGAGTACAGTAAGTATGACATAATTAGGTAAAATATTAAAGAAAAGCGACTAATGGTCACTTCCCACGGTGCATATTTACGCAGACGCATACTGAGATCAATCCACATGTAACACATGGTATCATGGAAAATTCTGCCCGAGAGGTGATTTTGCTGTAGACTTCCCTAAAGAATAGATATGAATGCTTACCAATGGGTCTTGATTGTTGTTCGGATTTTGATCAGGATTTGACTCCTCAATACCAATTTCTTCCACAGTTATAGCTCTTAAAGTCTGGAACAAATAATTATGAATTCAATACAAAAGCAACATTGTAGAATAAAAAATAAATAATATTTTAGTTACTATAGATAATAACTAAAGTTGAATTTTTGTAGGATTTTGATACAGAGAATTTGTTATGTTATGTTTATGCAGCTACATAGAAAATGGGTAAACAAGAACCAGCTTCCAACGAACAGAATGTATCTTATCAGAGGTATGTTTTGGACGTCCATCCGAACTACACACAAGAGATTCAGTAGGTAAAAATCACCTACAGCAGTCGGAATCAGCGGCAAAAAATTAAGGGTTCAATTCCCGCCGCAAGCCGCAAAAATGTTTATGATCTGCAAATGTTTATCTTGGGTTTGCTGGGTGTTTTATATCTAAACTAGCTTCTGCCCACGGCTTCGCTCGCGTGGTACCGGGATAAAAAGCAGCCTGTGTTAATCCAGGTCACAAACTATGTATATTCCGAGTTTCATCAAAATCCGTTCAGTAGTTTTTGCGTGAAAGAGTAACAAACATTCATCCATTCATCATTACATCCATACCTACTCACAAACTTTGGCATTTATAATATTAGTAAGATAAGATAAGATAAGATTATCTCGAATTCCATTTGTAAGGCAATAAATAATCAATTTGAATTTACTAGGTAATCGATTTGAATTAAATAGTGCAGGTAATAAGTCAATTAACTCACATGAGAGTGGTTAGGCTCTCTCCAAGGGTACGTCGATTTGACGTGATGCAGTGGGTCAACCGCAGCGTGTCTTCGGCGTCCATACAAAGCGATGCCTTCGCGCACAGCCTCTGACGCGTACGGTACTATGCTGTAGTTCCACACGTCAGCGAACCAAGCCTGAGAAGACAACTAGGATAAGTAATCTGGAAAAAGGTTCATACTACAAACACTTTCGGTGTTGTAGGGCAATCACATTGTCCGTGTTAATTTCTGCCCTAGCATACGATGAAAGATGGCCGTTTTTGTTACCTAGTATTAGAAAAGTGTACCTTTGTTTATATAACAAGCTGTAATTTGTTTAACAAAATAAACTGTTAAGTAGGAAGCCTACGGAGGTGTTGACGGAAAGACGGCATAATTCACACTGGTTTATTTTACAGCTAGCTACACGTTATAAGGAGTATTTGATGACACTAATCTAACTACATATCTAGTAGTATAAATACTTAACAAAAACATTTTATTATCATTATTTTTGACAAAGATTGAATCTTCTCTAACTTTGACGCATTGCTTCGTCACGATAATCGCAGGTGCGGCCTGAGCATTGGACACACATACTTTTTTCCCAGAAGTCTCTCTTTGTTGTAAAGAAAAGTATTCACCTGGCTAGATTCCAAATCCATGGGACATGCGAGGAAAAGGCGCGGTCCGACTGTGACGTCACTAGAAGAATGTGCTTCCAGGAAGGCATTGAGTGTCGACCACACGCCGGGAAGCCATTCCAGTACTGCCGCCAATGCTGGATCACGACGACCGAGCCGAAGCTCCATTGAAAACAGCTTGCGGCGGAGATATCTGAATAATGGATAGATGGTTCATACACAAACTTTCAAACATCAAACTTCAAAAATTTATTCAGGAATTTATTAGGAACACTGAATCGTCAACTTTTTTTACTTTGAAAATAAATGGCAGCGCCACGTTTGCGAGTGTAAATACAAAAATATAGAGTTGTAGAATGTTTGGGTGAGTGAGAGGAAAAAACTGGCCATAGCCAGTTCTGATACAAAGTTTGACTTTGTTATGAAAAATCTTTATTTTTATTTGTTATGGGCCAACTCTTGACCTTAAGGCTTCCGTGAGCAAGGATGAGGTCAACGATGGGTCGAGATTTCCCAGAATATGTCTATTAACTCTCTTTTTGAAGCGTTTAAGGTTGTAAGTCAATGGAAAACCAACGCTAGCAGCTGATTCTAGCAGTGTGCATTATAAATGATGTTTGGAAGCGCTTAGTTCTGTTAAATGGAATATCGAAGTTGATGCGGATGGTAGTTCATTCCATATTCCATTAAAAGTCATTGTTGGATGAAATCACGGTATGCAGACAGATAAGATTTATAGAATGGGTCTCTACCGTACTGTAGTACCGTACCGTACTATAGTACCAACTGTAACTTATTATTATTATTATTTATTTATTTATTATTTATTATCCCACTGCAGGGCAAAGGCCTCCCTCCCCTCCTTCCACTCCTCGCGATTCGTCGCTACCACAGGCCAAGATCTTAAATACGCGTCAAGCTCATCTCGCCATCTTTTTCTGGGTCTTCCACGTCGCCGTCTGGTGGGATCCAGTCTGTTGTCGTCTTTGCCCACAAGTGGTCGGACATTCGGCAGACATGTCCAGCCCAGTTCCACTTCAAGCTGGCGGCTTTATGGCCAACATCGGCAATTTGTGTTTTGGAGCGCAGTATGCTGTTTCTCACGCGGTCAGACAACTTGACTCCTAAGATGCTGCGCTCCATCGCGCGCTGGCATACCCCTATGGCGAACTTTTGACGTTTAGTCAAAGACCAGCATTGTGCGCCATATGTCAGGATAGGAAGAATGCGCACGTCCATGAGTTTCCTTTTCAAGGAGAGTGGCAGTTTACCCTTCATCAGCTCTTTCATTGACCAAAAGCTTCTCCAGGCGTTTTCCGTGCGTCTTGCAGCCTCGTTAGCTTGTCTCGCCTGTTTTAGAGAAACCATTTGGCCAAGATAAAGGTATTCCTGGACGTACGCAATCTCCACACCTCCAACATCCACCTTGTGTTGAGTGCTGTTTGTCATTAATTTGGTCTTTGACATATTCATCTTTAACTTACCTAGCTAAAAACCCTTTGACCGGTTCCATGTGATTGGCAGTCAGAAGCCACCTAAAGTTGTGGTGTAGTTGAAGGTTTGTAGTGTTGCATGTAGCTTGAGACATCGTTCCTGCGACAAACATAACTAATCAGTAAAAAATCTTCTTTTCGAACACAATTGAATTTCGTACCGTGAAATACTTAAATATGACCAAAGAGTTTAAAAGACGTTCATTTATTTGTTTCCTAGGTGATCCGGCGTACTTTATACCGCCTCGGAAATAATAAATGTTACGTTCGTTGCTTATTAGCTGAATTAAATTCAGTTTTAAACCTACATACGCATAAGCTCGCATAGATCCGTTCTCGAGATATCATCAAGAGCCGATCAAAACAATTTCCGTGTTTGTTACTGGCCCGACTTTGTTTTTATTTTTTTAGGTTGTACAAAAATGTAACAAAAACATTATGAGGCATAAAAGCAAGCCCCATGTGCCTGTAATTTCAGGTTTTTAAAGTTCCTTACCGATGATAACAGGCATGTTCCTGTTATCGGGTGGCAGCAGCCCCGCAAAGGCGTCTCCTAAGGCTGACGCGTGTTGTAAGTTGTCAAGCACAACGACCGATGGTAGGGCCGCTTCTTCACCCGCAACCGCTGCGCTGCACTGTTCGGCGATGTTGCCAAGGTATGCTCGCAGTTCGTTACACGATTTACGGTCCACACTGAAAGTATAAGTAGTTTTAGAACCGATTTAGAAGATAACAAGTAGTCTAATAAGTTTTTTTTTATCTAGGATGATTTATAGATCATCAAGTGGTAATTTTTACTAGCTGACCGGGACGCTAATGCCTGGGATCTGGTCGATCTAGAACTAAGTACATAATTATGTGCAAGATTTCAGTTCTATCCGCTTACGAGTTTTAGCGTGAAGAATTATTACATGTATTTGCATAAACATTCGACAATATTAAGTCGGCAAATCCAGAGGGTCTAGTTTATTTCAGTTGCCCACAGAGTTGCCAACGGAGCACCGGATCTGTGTTCCCAACCTTTGAAAATTAATTTGTCGAAATTCAAACATCAATTTACAAACTGTCAAAATTTGCAAATACAGGTCCGGCGCTAATCACATCAGTAGTGGTCGATTGAGATACTTGAATTAACGAAACTTAACTTATGTAAGACACAATAATGTTAGATTTTTATCAAAAACATATAAAGGAAATTTCACATCTAACTGAACATGACTTACTTAACTAATAACAAATTGAAAATGTGTGTCTTTCAAAGCCTGAAATCAGAGACAATAATGTCGTCGCGGCGTCGTTACAAATACTTAAAAATATTTTTTTTTAATAATAAATAATAATAAATAATGCGGGACGTAATCACACAGCATCATGTAGCCCCAAACTAAGCAGAGCTTGTATTATGGGAACCACATGATTGATATACTACACATATATATATATATTTTTTTGTAAATACATACATATTATACATAGAAACACCCAGACCCGAGACAAATATCTACAGAACATGAAAACATTTGTCCCGCAGCGGGAATCGAACCCGCAACCTTCTGCGTCTCAGGCGGACCTTCGCCCACTGCGCCACAGAGGTCGTCGATTTAATAGACCTTCTTTTATAACTCAAATACTTACTTGAAAGTAGCTACAGCCTCCGCGGGGACTCCCCGTCGCTGTGTTTTCTGAACGTAGAATTCAGCTAACTTGGCCGCCAAATATGACTTGCCGGTTCCACTGGGCCCACATAAGATGACCCTTCGGTGCTCCGTTAGTAGTGAAACATATCTGTAATATTAAAATGGTATTAGAACAACTGTGAATATTTGTAAATAGTATATCTCTGTAACAGTACTTTTTTCTGGATGAAAGGTACTCCTTTTCTGTGCAACAACGTGTATGCGAAATTTTAAGATCGGTTAAGTAGTTAAGGCGTGAAAGAGTTACAAACAAATAAAGTCATTTTTAATATTAGTAGCTTCCGTCGGCGCCTTTGCTCGCTTATATCCCTTTGGAAAAGTACTTTTTTCTGGATGAAAGATACCCTATGGACTTTTCTGTGCTCCTGACAACGTGTATAAGAGAATTTCAAGATAATCAGAACTCATTTACGCATTTATAATATTAGTTAGAATTAAGTGACGTTTTGTGCAAGTTATTTAAAACCCAGTATTTGTCTCTAATAGATAAACTTACCTATAAACTATATTTTTTGGTATAAGGCTATCAAAAGCCAGGCTTCCAACTCCTTGCAGGCAAATGTACAACGTGTTCACAGTTCCGATTATGTAACCACACGGCAGCAGCTCGGGAAATCCGATCTCCGGACCCCGCGTCGCCTCACCCAAGTGATAAGAAGTTATCGAATCAGTATTCAGTCCCAAATTCGTACCCAAGTCTATTCTAGACAGGTAGTCCTTGAACGTTTTCCTAACTATATAATCTAAATTCTGCCAAGTAGTCTTGCCAGAGATGTAAGTATATGCAATAGTGAATTCGTTACAGTTTATTGTCGAGTCACTGTTGTATACGTTCTTATAAGAGCTGCTGTGCGCTGATTTGTTACTTTTAAGGCTATTTGTGTTAGATTTATTTATTTGTGGGTAGTCTTGTGTCTCTGTTTCAGGGCTGTGTGTTTGGGACATTCGGGGTGACTCAAAGCTGGGTTGCTTGTCGAAGTGATTGTTATATGCGCTGGTAGATTGCTTCGCGTAGAACCTGCATTCGGACTCCGTTAGCGTGTCTTGGACCTCTTCGAAGTATCTTTGGAATGTTTCTGGCTGTCCTAAATAAACTGCTATTGCTATTTTCTTTCCATCCGTGGTATCGCCCTGGCTATCAGCTACGCCTGCAAGAAAATTAGAGTTTTGCGTCGTAATAAAATAAGATACTTAATTATAACGAGATAAAAGTGAAAATGTTTTGGTATTCTTAGATAGTGATTGTAGTTAATTTTTATGTTGATACCCAATAATTACAACTGGGTGGGCGTCTTAGTAAATGGTTATAAGCTACGGAAAAAGTTCCCTTCACCCAATTATTGTTCGGAATCCATTCGATTAATCGGCGATTATTCGACTCGTGCGCACGTTTTTATCATTATTGTTGCTACTGGCAATCAATTTTTCAACAATTTCCGCTTTTGAAATGTTTGCCGGTTTTACAGAATAGGCTTTTTATTGCGGGCGAAAATGTTATCGATCAATCAATTAATTCCAAGGTTACAGCTGGAAAGAAGATAGGTATCTATAAATTGGATAAAAACCTCTTTTATAGATACCTATCTTCAGAATTATATATTGCTCAGTATGCAAATCTATCGCAAAAAGTGGGCATATGACGACCTCTGGGGCGCAGTGGGCGAAGATCCGCCTCAGACGCGGAAGGTTGCAGGTTCAATTCCCGCCACAAATGTTTGAATTATCTGCAGATATTTGTAGCAGGTCTGGGTGTTTACTATGTATATTACTATGTATAATATGTATATATTACACACTAGTGGCGTGGACACTAGTCCAGCATTTTTTATTCAGTTATACCGAATGGTATGTTCGGACTTAATTCCTTTATCTATATGACAAATCAACCAAGCTTTTACAATGGAATGATTTTAGCAGTTTTGAGATGATATTTTTGGGTAAATTAGATAAAAACTTACCAATGTCAGAATAGCTCTCTCCGATTGCGAGCTCCCGACTCTTAGGGGGCGGCAATACGCTATTGATATCGTAGTCTCCGCTGAGCCTTTCCGACGCGTTGAGTCCGTTCGCAAACAAATCACTAGCACCATTCAGGGCGCTCAACAAAGCTTCGTTGTTTTCGTTGAGTTCGCACGCTGCTTTGTTCCCGTAGATTGGTTCGACCATTGTAGATTTAGGAGAGCCTTTCTTTGAGAAATCCATTGTAGGGGTCGACGTCATACAGTTAAAGTCTAGGTCGAGTGGTTGGGAGTGCATGTCCAGTGTCGCCTGTAGGCCAATATTTATATTTCAGTTTCTTGCAATATAATGATTTGTGATGGACCGTAATTTATAGTCAGTGTCAAAAATTATGTTCCCGTCATAATTTTTGACACTGACATATCTGTACATATCTTTCTGACTGGCTCTAATTGTTTCTAACTGTCTTTTGTGATCTGTTTTGTAAAACTTGCGAAAAATAAATGTCCATTTTACAAGACGGAATACTGAATTCATTTGCAACAGAATTCATAATATTCTAGATCTTAAACGATCTTGCGGGAAATTACCGCACCACGTTAAATTTAAAAACCAGGCTCACAAAATTTTATGGTTTGTGTCTTAAACAATATTATGTAGTCCAAGTTTAAATTTTATAAGTAAGTCGTATCTTGATACAAGTTATGATAACTGTATCTAAAATCGGCAACGTTAGTTAATAAGCATGCTGTGTTTACTGTTGCACACTGAATTCTTTTTAGTCTAACAATCATTGTAAACCAATAAATTTATAAATCTAACTTCGATATCGTTGTTTGTACACAAGAAACGTAATATTTACAATTTAGTTTTTTTTTCGGCATATTATATTGAAAGTGCGAGTTTATGTAGATAGATAGATAGATAGATGAAAACATTTATTTCGGAACACATGACATTGACAATGTAGGAACAAAACTGAAAAACAACAAGCCAAATTTAAAGCTACTAAGTACCTACCTACTTAACATTTTCATGATACAGGAACAATGGTTCCCTACATGCCATGTAGAATTTCGTCTAAGTTATTACCTGATGCATAGTAGATTGATCCGCTAAGCTGAATCTTCTAGGATCTTCAACTGCGGAGCCACCGGTCCCAAGCGAAGTTTGACTACCGGCTAGAGACCGTGACGTCACTAGCCTCTGTAGCCGCTCATTGTTCTGTTTCAAGTTCAGCATTTCATTCTGAAACAATGCTCATAAATTAGGAAAGGTTTAAAAAAAGGTTTTACATACGGGCAACTGGTCCCAAATTAGCCAGAGCCTGTATTACATGCACAAACATTCATGTTCACCACACATATGCTTATCCTGGGCGGGAATCAAACTCGCGGCCTGAAACTCAGAAGGCAGAGCCACTACCAACTGAGTTTGAGGCCAGTCAAATAGTCGAAGAATAATGATGCAAAACAATTTGTGGTTATAACTTACTCTCATTTTAATCACAGTGTCTTTGAGACTCTCCAACTGGTGAGCTGAGCTCAACGCTTCTAATCGTATGTCGGTTAGCACCAAATCCTTTTCGCGTAGTTGTCGTTTCAGCTCATCAACTAAATGTGCATCTTCTGGTTTTTCTGTAACCAAATCAAAGCTTTAAAACTTGAAAGGTACAATGCCCTACATCTTTTTCAGGCTATGACAACGGTCGACAGAAATGTATTAGAATAAGCACAGTCCTATAGAGAAGAGAGACTCCAAACGAACCATTCGCTAATCAGAAAAGTGATAAAAGTGATCTTTTCGACTATGAAATAAGTAGCCTATTGATTTTTGTTTTCGAGAGATTCAAACGTAATCTCTCAAGACATAAACAAATTTTGGCTAAGACTGTAATCGCTAACCTATCAAATAATAAAACACTAGTGTAGCTTTGAGTGCTGAATAACCCAACGCCGTACCTGCTGCAGGACGTGTTTTTCGGATATGGAGCGTAGCGTCATTTTCGAGGCCAGTAGTATACATAATCAATAATTCAAAGAGACTCAAAATTTATCTAAAACCATGGCTTGCTTGGGTACTACTTTCGTTTGTTTCGTTTGGTTAGGATTTTTTTTTTGTTTGGCAGAGTCGCCATTCACTCATTAGTATTACCAAATGGTTTGACAGATGAGAGTGGCAGTTGAAGTTTTCGAGAGATTACTAGTATTAGTATTGTCCTATCAGTAGAAGTCATTAGAAGATAATGGATTGCCGATCGCTGAACCTACTAAAGGGAACGGTACAATAGATCTTGTCGAATAAACAAAGGTGCAGTTAAGCCTATGACGAATAGACAATAAACCGTTAAAATCAGTTTGTCAGGTTAATTAAATTTTCAGCCTCCTTCCATAATTCAAAAGCCCGTAAGGCTAAGCATGGATATACAACAGATTAACCATCCAGCGCTTTCTCCCTGAGCTAATTTTCCGAGCGTGCAAACTGTCGACCATTGTTTGCTAAGCGGCAAACTTCTTGTATCTTGTTAGCCTGTTTTTCGCGCTACTTCGCCTATAGACTTTGAGGACGGATCATTATTCAATTTGCTTTTGCGCTCAGTTTGTTACAGCTTTGTTCGTTGCAGCCCTTTTGAAAATAGATTGCGCGATTAAGGATAAAAGCATGATTGGTAGTGACCCTAACGATAGGTTAAACGGCATTGCTATCTAACAATGGTCCCGTACACATTTAGAGATCAATTCCCTTCGAGGATCCCTCGTTTCACAGCTAAGTCGCGATCAGAACAGGAGGGACGGATTATCTTAATTGTAAGTAGAGATAAGGAGCTCTACGTAATCGGCTTACGCCCATCAAAACATCTTTATGCCGAAGGTAAAAGGTTGTATTTCTGTCTAATGTTACATCGTTGTCTGCACGAAAGGAACATTATGGGCCTGAATTGAAACGTACTAGTTCTCGCGTTTCCCTATTTTCAGAGATTATACGGTAACTATTCCTAAAAAAAAAACTGTCTATAAACTCTTGGTCTTTGCCTTTTACCTATTTATTTACCAGCCTTCATCATTGGCTTTAGAAGTCCACTGTTGAATATATGCCTGCTGTGAAGAATTGTTGGCATTGGAACCCTTTTCATTCACATACCTCTGAAACATATCTTTGGTCTGCTTACGAGACACAAAAACGAAAAAAAAAACATCCTTCGTCGTCGGTAACGTCTGTTTCCGAAAGGATCTTTGATAATCATAATTCTGTTGTAATAAAATTTAATTGCTACATGTATCATAGCAAGATAAATTAAATTGCTTAGGTACAGTGTCATGAAACTAGTCTCACCTTTGGTCTCATCAGTCTTGGCCGCAGGGCCCTTCTCCTTGAGGTCGGGTAAAGCTTCGTGCAAGTGTTCTAGACTGTTCTCGTTGCTTCCTTCCCGGATAGTGTGCGGGTCGTCGTAGTGATGTGAACCTGAGGAGCTGTCTTGAGATGACAGCTGCCCGAGGGACGCATGCTTGGCCGTTTTAGAAATCTTCGCGTTTCTTGAGAATGCTTTCGTGAATGAGGACCGCAACTGTAGAATTTTAATTATTATCAAATAACATCTAACTGTCACATTCATAGAAACCACGCTAGGATAATTTCAGTGGGCAGCGCAGACTGAAGGCATGGCACGTCATGGCAAATATTTTCGGATTAGCGGATTGAGCAATAAACATTATGCATCTTTTTTACAAACTTTCGCCTTTATAATATTTATAGGATGTACGATACACTAGGCTGAGGCGCTAGACTAGAGGTAGCGGGTTTGTTCACGCGGGTTTACGTATCCCATATCGCGACAGGCTTGGGCCTCTTAGTATCGAAATAAAAAGACATGTTTTTTTCAACCTTATTGCTAAATCCGCTAATTGGTGCTCAAGGAGGAACATGTAGTTCTAGACGAGGAGTAACATACACGAGTATACTAATCACAACGTAACATTATCCTTCTGAAGTTGGCTACAAGTAGCGACGTAGTTCCTATTTTTGGGTCTGACTGTACTAGAATGGGAATCGTTTGCTGTACGATTCATTCCTACCGGCGCGCGTCGGAGAGCATCGAAGCGCATTTTAAAACATGCTAGAGGAAATTGAAACATCCACAAAGCAGTTGAGTTCCTTTTTGCATGCAATATCTACTTACGGATCTATTTATGTCAGTGTTTGGCAAACCTCAAAGCTGCGTAAATTGCATGCAAATAAGGAACTTAACTGCTTTGTGGATGTTTCATTTTCCTTTAGCATGTTATAAAATGCTCTCCGATGCTCTCCGACGCGCGCCGGTAAGTTTGAATTGACACTACGTCAGAGAGAAAAAAGATCTGTTTGATCGATCTGACTGTAGTCTACTTTTTAGGGATACAAAGCGAACGAAGCAGTAGAAAACTATATACTACAATATGATATGGACTAGTTGTAATTATTTTAATTGTTTTCTCAGATGTCAAACGCTTTGCGTATGTTTGCGGATTGCGTATTCTCAGTGCATGTTTGAACATGGGTCGAGATAAACCATCTCAGAATAGCTCCGTGTTGTTATCTTGGTAAGTTGAGATAAAAACAACACTAAGCTCTACGCTTTATCAACAAGGACGATATAATAAGATGGGATTCGGTACGATATCTACCACTAACGGATGAACAGAAGCCAAAACAAACAAAGGATTTTCCTTTATCCTAACAGTGTTACCATAGATATATCCTTCCCTTCTTCGTATGAGCTAGTGACAAACCATGTCTTCGGAGTTTTGAGGCCAAACTTCCTACATGGCTTAAGACGACTATACCTGACAAACCTCCTTCCGCTCGCACTATTCAACATTTTTGAAGATATAAAATCACTGACTATAGTTATGCAAATAGGAAACCGTCACATCCTAGAGAATAACAATTCAAAGGTTAAGCAATAATATCATTTTGATTCTATCACGTTTTCTTACCAAAAAACTGGTACCAATGTGATCAATTTTGGCGCAATTTTTTTGGTAGGAAAACGTGTTGGGTTCATGATATTCTTGCTGAACCGTTGTATTGTTATTTATTTTCTAGGCCGTGAAGGTTTGCTATTTTGCATAATTACGTTCAGTGATTTTATATCTTCAAAAATTTTGAATAGTGCAAGCGAGAGGGAGGTTTGACATTTATCGTCGCATTAAAGATCTTCAGTAATTTTCATTACCTGTACTATTATTAGAATATTCTCTTCGATTATAACCAATTGTAGCACACCTTATTTTTAAATGCTTGTGTGAATATTTTAAATGGAATTTATTGTTTCTGATTGAATTGATTGAATTGGGGGTGTTAGGGACTCTTAACCTTCATCTTTGGAACCCAAACCAACCTCATCTATCCGTGGTGCACCTTGCTAAATTACAAACGGGGCTCTGGCCCCACCGGATGATTGTGGCATAGCGCAGCCTAGCATTGGTACAGCTAAGTTTCCTGGCCGCCAACGGGCAGCAGCGTCGGCGGTGACCCAGGATGATAAGCTTGGAGATTATGGTCATATCCCCCTTCTTATAGGGCAGGCTTATGACCAAATCTGCTGGTTTTGTTGTTGTATGTTGACCTTTTATAGGCTGAAGAATAAAAAAACTTTACTTTTGAGAATATTTAGACTAGAACTTACCCATCCTTTCTTCTTGTGCTTCTTATCATGAGGGGCGGATGAGCCGCTGCTGAGGCTGTTGATGCTAGAAACACTGTCGGTGGAGAGATGTCGCGTGATGGCGCCGTTGCCGGTCTGAGCTAGCCTCTGCGGCGACGACTGGCTTTGTGAGGAGCTGTCCTGCTATAGAAGGAATAAATCAATTAAAATCAGACCTACCAGTTAGTTTTTAAACATTATGGGCCTTACTGCTTAAACTATATTTTGCTATCTCTGTCTCTTTATTGCTATCACTTACTGTTGGATATTGAAAAACAGTGCCAGGGATAACTTTAGGCAATGGTTAAATTTAAGTAGAGTTTATAAGTAATGGGGTTAATGATTAACAATTTATTTTTGTTTAGTATGGGCAGGTTCTGTGCATGTATTGCAATAGAAATAAGTAGGTTCCTATAAAACCGCTCTATGATAAATAACCTCTGTCTTTACTCATAACTTAATAAGGGACTCGTTAAGTCTAGAGTGAATAGGTGTCTTCTGGACCTTCGTGCTCCATCATAGACCACAGCGTTATTTAACGTCACCAGGCCAGTCTCACTCCGCACTTTAGGTACGAAGCTATAAGAACATCGGCGGGTCCCGACTGCGGGGCTCGCTCCGTAGGTTAGTATACGTCAGAAGAGATAAGAGTTACGTATAGACAGGGATGCAAGGTGTAGGTGAATATAAAATGTTAGGTGCGAGCTGAATAACACTTTATTGCGTCGCAGCTAAAGTAGCTATTTGTTTAATCGTTTTTGTGTAGAGAAAATTCTGTTCCATTTTTTATTCCGTGACATCAGGCAAGTTCGTTATCAATCGTATCATCAATCCAATGTTAAAAAGGTCCGTTAAATTTTCTTAAGAAATTAGTTTCAGATGATGCCAAGCCTGCGATTTCGCTGTGGTTTGTTGAAAATAGCAACTTTTGACAAGGTTCATAGCTATTTTTCTAAATTCGCAAAATTAGAACAATATTCATCTATTTTCTTAACGTTATCACAAATTTTCGCTGATATTTTTATGGTTTAAACATGTAGCTTAACTATTGCATTGCACCTTGAGACGATAGTAGGTAGTTGGTCTGTGATTTCACCGGCAATCCAGACCTTCAAACCGGATCACAGTAGGTATAATAACCGGAACATAGTAGTTTCATTACTGTTTCGTTGCATTTCAGATAACAGTTACGCATAAATCATATATTTAGTTGTAACTACTTGTTATTAAAGTTACCTCTGTGTTAGTCTCCTAGTCACTAATAAATCATCATCATCATTTATTTAAGAGCTGTTCCACTTTCATTTCCTAATTCTATTATAGTTTCTTGGTTTTTATATAGCTGATATATAATTCTTCTATCTCTGAAATCTAGCCCTATACATTTCAGTACTGTCATATTTTTTTTCCAGACAACTTTATCAAAAGCCTTTTCCAAGTCTGTGAATGCTATGTAAGTATTAAGTCCTGGGTCCCTTCTTCCATCGATATTTAGTCTTAATGCTAATCGATCCCTTCTCTTGTGCCTTTGTTTCTTCTAAACCCATATTGTAGTACACTACACTACACTGTACACTAATTAATGGGAGAGGTTCATTACAAAATGCACTGATTTAGGTCAATCACATATGAGTTTGAACTAGTGATGTCATAAGAATAAACGCTACCGAAACACCGATAGGAAACACCAAAACTATAACTTTCTGAATCTCGATTGAACCTTTGAACCTCGAACTCCTATCACTTTAGACACGTATAAAGTACTAGGTACTCTCTCCTGCATTTTAATATGATTTATAGCATGTGTAAGTGCTTAGGTGGGCTATTCTACGTTGTATCTATACTAGGGTAAATAGCTTTTTGAAAGCACCGAGAAACGTAACGCGTGATTCGCATGAAATCTAATGCTCGTAAGAGAAACTTAATACATTCACGTAGCTCGTCCCAACATTGGCTGTAACATAAAATGGGGACAAATCTATTGACGGCCAATTTAATGTAAATGCTACTATGCCTTATTGGATTCTATTTATTGGTCATCGATGTCTAATGTGAAATCATGCGACGGTATCCGATCATTATAGAGTTCCGGGAGAGATATAAGTAAAAACCTCTGCACTTGATCTCATTATTACTCTAATGCCTTGCATAATGATTGATGGTAGATCGCATTGACCGACATCGGTGTTTCCTCACTAGAATACTAATTGAGATAAAATTATCTACGGACGCTCGGACAAGGTAGATTTTATTTTAATGAAGCGATCGCATGGAATCTCATGTGGGAATAATACAAACGCTCCCAATCTCACTTACAACGATAATACTCGTGCTTATTCAATTTAACCTACATGTGCTTTAATATGCAAATTGCGTTTAAATCGGAAGTTACATTATATTCCCACGGCATTTTGTGAAGCGGAATTTATTTATGTATTCTGATACCTCGGCCGTTTATTGCGGTTTTGTTTATTCATTAATACTCATCAAGAAATTATAAAGAAACCTAAGAAGCTGCGAGTAGGGTCAGGGTTGAGTATCAAATATGTTTTTTTGCATAGAAAATTGAACCTTCAGAATTTACCTGGCCAGTGACGTTAACACCATCTGCTCGGATGCCCATAGACTGCATATGAGCCGTAGTGAGTCCAGCTTGTATCGACTGCTTCCTCAACAATTCGATGGTCTGGCGAAGCTCCGTTAGCTCAGAGTCCTAAAACAAAAAGTGATTAAATAAAACACAAGTAGTAATTAAAAGAAAGTCATTTGCATCCGTTGGAACCGGTCCCTCAGAACCGGAGACTGGGCGTTCACACACATTGCTTTTTCTAATTGACATGACAGCCGTTGCGTGATGCGTGGAGAAAGAAAATCAAAACTTGAGAATTGTTCATAATTTTTGTACGTATGCTGGGCATGTATGACCCATGTATATGTGAAAGGTAAGAAGCCTAAGATAAATATTGGCATTGTAATTTGCAATGAGTAAGATCTGCTTGTTGAGAAAACTGAAAGCGATGAAAACATAAAAGACAAGCAATTAATTTTCCGAGTTCTACCTGTCTTCTCTCTTCAAGTACCTTCACTTCTATTCAAAGCATTAGTTACTAACTACTCTGTCGTAACCTGTGCTTATATTGTTGCTTAGACTAGTATCTCATAAATCGATGGTGGTTGATTCAATAAACTCAGAAACAGAATTGAAGATTTACTCGCAATTGAAACGGTCTATACTTAGTTTGGACGGGCTTTCTCTGCTTTCAAGGTAGTAAAGGCGTTCATAAATTGTATTTAAAGGATGCTCTTCGATAAAAACTTCGTTGGAAACTTTACGTGTTTATTACCTTTCTCTCAGCGGTGGCGGTGAGCGAATGGAGCCGCGTTGTCATGTTGGACAGACTTTGTTCGAAGGCTGATACCACGTGAGCCTAAAACAATAAAACAACCTTATAAATAACAAGTTTATTTATTGATTAGTATGATTATATCTACCAAATATATTCTACACATTTTGACGAATAACGCTGGGTCTCCAACTTGCATCTTCGGAACCCAAGCTAACCTCACCTGCTCATGGTACACTTAGTTTACTAACAAATGAGACTCAGATGTCCGGCTGATTGCGGCATGGTGCAGCCCACCAGCACAGCTGCATCCCCTGACCGCCGGGCAGCAGTGTCGGCGGTGGGAGAAGCTGTGCCCCGCGATCCCCTACCCGCATGCTCAATGTGGGGATTATGGGCATATCTCCCTTCTTGGTAGTGGAGACTTATGTCCAGCAGTGGACTGATATAGGCTGGTGGTATTATTGTAGTTAATAATATAAACAGCCAACACAACACCTTCAAAACTATTCGTGGAAGAGATTTGAAGCAACAGCTACAGTACAGTTTCAGATTTATTGCGTGATTATTCGAGCTGGACCATATACATGCGAAGTGAATTATTTAACTTTGGTAGGTACAAGTACTGCTATAATTTTCCTTCTGGTTAACCAACATAACTGTGATTTCTGTTCGTTTTAAGTAATCAGAGTTGACCACAGGCCGACACAGATCTCTCCCTATCCTCAGATACGGACTAATATTTCTCGGTAACCAGCTGTACGACCCTTAGTAGACGAGTTAAATTGCTTAGTTGAAACCGGTCGTACCATAAATACAAGATAATTATTATTGATGCAACATTACGCTATCATGTTATACTTATTGGTAGTTAAATTTTGATGCACTATCGTTGTGAGTCACGGTAATAAATTGCTTTATAAACTCGTAATAGTGGTCGTGGGCGTAGCTGGTCAAGGGACCCTTTGTTTGCCGCGTCACAGGAACGCTCTTAGCAAAATTAAAAGTGAGGGTAACGACCCTCCATGTAACATGCGTAGTTACCAACTGCGTGCTGCATTTATGGAGGAACAGAAGAAATAAATTATATTTATTGTTAAACGTGCAGCTATTTCAAAGTACTTTAAGGAATATTTTATAAATAGCGCGATTCACCTGTTGGCAAGGAACTTGCTTAACCAATTATGGTGCGTGCCACTGGCACTTGGCAGGCATCATTGATAGATCTCCCCCGTATGTTCAGGACACCTTTTGCGCGTGCCAAAGTCAAGTGAAATGTGTATCTAACATTGTAAGAAACGCAACGGTTCCGTGCAAATATTTTAATATTTCGAAAGTGTTATTACCTGTTGTGGTATCGAATTTCTAGATTTCAGCACAAAGTTATTCAGCAGCATTCCGCTACTAGAACATAACTTGTTGTTTGTTGGAATCCGTCATGAATCGGCAATGGAATTTCGTTTTAAAAATCATTCTAAAAATGTATTTGTGAAACATGTTACAGGAAACTACACTATTATTGGATTGCCTAGAGTAATTTAGCCCGTTTTAACTATAACCCAATGGTTTTTCTACATTGTGAGGATCTTTAAAAATTATAATTATGAACTGCCAGAGTCGCAGGTGTAGCATAATTCATAATCAACAGCTGCGGAAACAGCGGCGCTTTAAAAGCTTAATGACACGATCGAAATATTCCTAGCCCTCCGCAACAAGGGCGATGTGCGGTTTGCGTTTTTTTTATTGAGCAATGTTTATTGTAAGAACGTGAATTGCTTTCATTCTTCGCAAGCTTATTTCGTTTTAATCGCAGATAATTATGTTTTTAATTACAGACAAATACTTTTAAGACTACTTATGCTAACAGCTTCACAGAAGATTTATGGCATCTGCTAAATACTTTAGAATTGTTACTGGTAATTTATGAGCATGCTTAGATCATTTTTAATATTTACGCAAAAGTATAAGAAAAACATAATGCAAATCTGCCTTAAGCATTAAAGTATTTTTATGAAAATAAGTAAGTGAGACATTTAGTTTGAAAAATGTATATTTTTGGCGAAGAGAAAACAGTTTCAATGAAGTAGAGTAGGAGTTAAATGTCGTTATTCACTCTTATTTGAGGCTTGAGCCCACTCGAAAACCCACTGGCGTATTTCACAAATGCAGCAGCGCGGCGGTGTTCTAAACGAGTGAGATTATTTGTTCAAGTGCACTCTTCCTTATTCGGTTGACTGGTAACTGGGCTGCACGTCTACGGTCAATTATTATGAATGCCCATGAATGCCTTACGGGACATAACTACTTAAAAGTTCTGACAGAATTTATAAGCTTTTTACTCTTCAGGCAAAAAATACTGAACGGATTTGGATGAAACTTGGGATATACATAGTTTATGACCTGGATTAACACAGGCTTTATCCGGGCACCGCGGGGGGCTCGAGCCGCGGGCGGAAGCTAGTGAATTATATAACTAGTAGCACTACCTAGAAATCCTGCAAGCGGATACAACTGCGTTAGGAAAGTGTGCCGTGATCACGGTCACCACCTTCGGAAAGATAGTGGACCGCAATACTAAGGCTATTTCATGCTCGATCTCAATAAACTCATACAGCATTCCACTTTTGCAAGCTACGCGCTGATGAATGGTGTTAATGATTATGGCTGCATTAGCAATAATTAACAGAAAATTACTGGCCGCTTGCGGGCAAAAGAGTTCGACGCGGCTCTTGTGAAGCTAGTATAGGTTCTAAACTGAATAAGTATTGATCAAGTAGGACTCTAGGAGTCTAAAAAGGAAAACCCCGCTTTCTACCAATTTACGTACTTTATCTTGAACGTCCAAACAAAATAGTGACGTATAACAAAAAAAAGGAGTGGGAAGGGTTTACATTTGCAATGTTAAAAATCATTGGGAACGATTGCTCAAGTTCAAAGGTGTCCCTTGCGGCGGTAACAATGGCAAACTAGCAGTAGAGGCCATTCGCCTACGCACCATGACAGTAGAATATTGCGTAGACAAAATAGGATATACGAACTTTCATCAGGGGAATTGCAAAACTGGCTTTTGTTGTTTCTTCTAATATTAGGCATAGTTTGAGAATTGTAGTAGCACTAGTTGTACTGAAACGCCTGTTCTGTATAGAAAATTATTTCTTTGATTTCATCATTTCTTTTTTAGTAATAAGAACATGCTGAATATAACATGATTATTTAACTTTACGATCGTGGGAAAAGATATTTTGTATGATACGGTCATCTTTTTTTTTTTAAGAAGAGAACACCTGATCATTGGGGATGGGATGCAAGGTTACACAATTTAGTAGCCAGGTAGTTTTTTTTTTATGATTCGAGATTATAATGAAAGGACTATATGTTATACAGGTGGTTCTCCCATGGTTATTATCGTAACCAATATTTTTCAAGAATAATTTTAGACATCACCAAAAGAGAAATGGTGCGAGTTTAGAGTATTTTTTCGTAAACGGTCAGTAGTTTATAAAATTTTTGTCACGCGTATATTTTGATTCATTGAAAACCATCTTTTACACTTACTTTAAGGTAGATACTTTTAAAGGTAATTACGTGTAAGCATGCCACACCACGGTTTTCCCCCATACCAAAACGAACCTCGAAGCCCCTACTGATGCTTCGGTTTGATAACTCAGTGCTCACCACCCAACATAGACATCAATAGCAATAGAACTCAACACACAAATAATCCACAGGGAGGGGAAACCACACCTTAAACGAAAATTAACGTAATGTATCACTGTTAAAAGCGATGAAGTGTAATTTTCACATGGACAACAACAATATATGAAATCATAGGGGAATCGGTACCTTCACTAATCATTAAATATTAACCCTGTAAATATTTAATGATGCTAACTTGAATGTCCACCTGTTTATTCTAATGTGCAGAACAAGTGGTTTTCAATTATGATAGAGTTTAAGGTAGGCTGAATGATATAAAATAAGCTCACCTCTTCCAAAATAGGACAACTTTTGTATCTTGATTTTCGTATAGCTAAATCCCACCACGGCACTGGTGGCTTAGCCCGGAGTATCGTTTGACATCCCACTTTAGGGTCTTGTGACTCGTACAAAGTCCCTAAGGTTCTCGACGATGGTCGTGAAGAATCTTCCGTATTTTCTTCAGCTGGTATACCCGTTATGCACTCACAACACTTGTGAGGTTTTTTTAAACTGGATTGAGCTTGTGGTTTAAAGTCGGCACTGAACGAATGCCGATAGCTAAGCCGTTTCGAGAAACCGTTTTCGCTTACTGATCTCTTGAAACCATTTCTATTGTTCTGTAAAGGCATTTTCGGTATTTGCTGCACTTCACTTAGAATACTGGGGTCGTCACCGAAACCACCATATTCACCGTTAAGAGGGGTATTTGGCTCCGAGTGGTAACCTGGTCTATTATGGTGCACATTATCGTATGATGGGTTTCCTTTCATACTTGAAGTTTTAAGATCTATAAACTTGGGTCTCCGCATGTTAAGTGTGGCAAACTTCTGAGGAGATCTATGAAATTTGGATTTGCTAGGCAAGTCTTTGAGAACATCTTCTGTGTCTGTAGATGGTATTGTAGAATTGTCGCTGTAGCTAGAAATAGGTCTATCGTTATCGGTGAGGTATGACGAGGATTCTGAGCAATTATCCCGATCGCTATGGCTCCTTCTAAAGTCGCCGGACAAACTAGTAACGTCCGTCCGTACGGAATGCTGCTCCCCGCCATCCTGGTTACTGACGACATGCTGGTCATGCGAAAACCGTTCGCCGTTACTCAAGTTCGCAATCCCATTTTTTTCACTACCTCTTACGTCCTGTTCTCCTGGTAACTCCAAGCTTCTTAACCGCCTTCGTGGCTTTGTGTTTATAGAATCATAATGAGATTCTTGTCTGCCATTTGAAAGTTTCACTGGGGAACTTCTTTGGGATTGAGGAGGTGTTATTTTCGCATAGATTGGCTCTGTAAAACTTAGCCGTGAATGCTTTTCTTCAAATATGTTCTTCGTAGGCTCTTTGACAACATACCGTACATCACAATTATCCAGAAAGTTATTTTTAGGAGTTCTGTTTAGAGTAAAGTACTCTGAATGTCTCTGAGGTAGATTAACAATTGGAGTGGGATCAACCAAGTTTCTTATTTTGATTCGGCTTCTTGGGGCTCGTATAGTGGCAAAACCATCGTGTATCGGCGATCCATGATAAGTTGAAGACGTAGTCACGGCCATTTCAGGCATCGTAACACTTTACATGAGGTAACACATCAGATTTCAATAAAACCTTGCAGTAAACCAACATATTAACCACATTATAACTAATCTGTTTAAAAATAATTTTGTTTGTTACACAAGTTTCTGGGTTTAAAAATCGTGTTTATGCAGGATGGCTTAAATAGGTTTTTAAGGACTGGCGATAAAAACAAAAAATAAATGACATTTAAACGACTGTAATGTGTGAATTGGTAAGAAAAATTTGCCAATGGGAAACATTCATGACATAAGGTTAGATGCATTACGCTTACGTTACAAGACGAGGTACCGTATCTGCTTGAATATTAAAAGGATTTTAAAATAGATATTCATGTCTGCCTATCTCTAAGTAGCTACTGCGCTGGCATGATACTTCAGGTACTTGACCTCTTTTAATTCTACGTTGGATAGTTACTAAATCAGCTTGCAGTTTCAAGCCAGAAGTACTACACTAAATTATCAAGTTCCTATCCATTTTGTATATAAAAAGCTGCAATTTGAATATACCGTAAACGCATTGAAATTAACTTTCTAAATTCTATGATTGACATATGCATGTACTGGCTATATGTGTACTTATGATTATTCGCCAACTAAGAAAAGATGATGTGCTTCGTTCGATTCCGACGTCTTTTAAAGAGCCTGTTTAAATATTTTTTTGAAAGACTATCCATATATATTATAATTATTTCAAAGCATACTTCATGAAACGTTTTTAGTTAGGAACCAACAATAAGTAGAATTTAAAGTAAGTACAGGTATACACATAAGGTTTTAAATTACTTTAATTTAATTTACCTGTATGCTTTGAAATAATTATAATATGTATGGATAGTCTTTCACAAAATTTAGCATAACTCTGTCAATTGCAGATAGATAATGTCGCCTGACAGTAAGTTGTGAAGACATTCTGCAAGCAAGTCTATGAACTCTCTTCCGTTGAAATAAAAGTTAAAAGTATCCGTTTAACATAAGTGAGTGTATGACTCATTTCGCCTGTCGCCTGTTACACCATTCCACGTAAGCAGCCACTAAAGCCGTTACAATCTACATAATAACGAATAAGGTTGTGTTCTACGAGACTAAAATTCAAGGTATTCTTGGATCTGATATCGTTAAATCTTCATGAGACATGTTTACGAGACCAATCCACGAATTTTAAGTAGCTGTATAATATTGAAGCCACACGTGTTTTTGACACTTATGAGCTGCGTAATAAAGTTAACGTTAGGTTTATATATGTATGACACATTTATTTAACCCTTACTCTGCAAGAGAAGATAAGTGTATCTTCTCTTAGGTATAGGGCAAGTGCTTTACCCAAGACTACTGGTGAAAACAACCGGTTAAAATGAATCAATGACAAAATCATTCTTGAACTTTACACGTTAAGATAATAAGGCGCATCGAAATTTTTCAAGAGCCGTATCTTATTAAACCGAGAGTTACGAGGGCTCTATTATTCATCCACAGTCAGTAACCACAGATTGTGTGCCGTCTACTTACTTGAACAAAACAATGGTATACCGGTCCGACATAAACGGGTCAATGAATAAATTACTGACGTGATCAGTGACTATAGCTGCTTATCAAAGGTAAAAGGTAAAAATATTTTGCATATTGTAATAAATTTAATCATAGCTAAGAAAGTGAGTTTGTTTATTTGTTACGCTTTCACACCGTAACTACTCATGAACCATAGGTAAGTACATCATGAAATTTTGCATACACGTAGTCAGGGGTACAGAAAGGAGCAAAGGGTAACTTTCATCCTCAAAAAAAGTACTGTTCCCGAGGGATATAAAAAAACTGTAACTTTTGACACAATCTAAGCCGCGGGCAAATGCTAGATAGGTTAATAATTATGTAATTCTAGAAATACTATCAAGATAAACATACCTAATACATAGAAGTATATGTCTGCCTTATTTTATGTGTGATATAAATAGTGTATCAATCAATACCTTATTGAATAATATTATATAAAATGACTAGACATTAAATTAATCAGCAATATCATTGATAAAAATGGTGCCCGCATAATAAATCATTATGCATTATGATGGGGAAAGCAATAGTAGCAAACAATAGTAGTAACAGATAATCTTCTAACAGGCATACGTAGGTAAATAATGGTCTCTCTCTAAACTCTAATCATGGACTTATATCGAACATCGGACACCGCCAGTGAGCTTGAGCAGATGAGCAGCCAAGAAACCGTCTACAATTTACCCTAGCTACTGTCGTACACGTTTCTCAAACTTTTTAATTTTTTTATGATTGTTGTATCTTTTAAAAAAAATCTATGACGTACAATATTTGCATCACTTGGATTTTCTTATTTGAAAGATTTTATAGCATATTGTTTTATTTACGCCTCTCTGACCTGAAAGACTCTTCCTGATTCTAGAGCTTATACAAAAATCCCATAGAAAAAGCACTTTCAGATTTTTCCAGTTTTTTTTATACATATTCGTCCTGAACGAACACAACAAAAAAAAAATCAAATCGTATGAGCCATTTTTGAATTAAATGTAACTAACCTATTTTTAGTTACTTAATTTAGAATTTAGTGAAATATTTTACATACTTAATCACATTTTAACGATCAAACATTTTAAAAACTAACCATATCTTGAAAACCATTGGCATTGGAAATCGAGAGGGAACTATTGAATGTTTATATAGCTTTCTCATTCCCTCTAATGCAAGCACGCATCTTTTACGTATCAACGACCTGTTTGTGTAGCCTTTGCTCGACGAGGCCGTTGTAACAGTGAGCCCTGCACAACATGTATTTTCATTTCACGGTCATTTCGTAACATTTCAATAACCCTATGTTGGTGCTCACTGATTGGAGATATTGTAAAAAAATATGGTTGCATACAACAATACTCATGGCACACAGTATAAGTTATCATTATGAACACTACGATTCGATATCGGGATCCTTATTAAACCTATTAATACAAACATTGTTTTATTACTTTAACTAGTAACTAGGCTATGCAAGGAGCAGACCCTTTAAATTTAAAGTCTCTCGGACTCGCGTTTAGGCTGTGCGTTGTTTAGCTGACAGACAGTCAGTTACTTTTATCAAGGTTTTCAAATATTGATAAGGGTTGTGAACTAAAATTTTGAAGAGAAATAAGCTAAAGCTTTCACGAAAGCTGTTTTTCAGTAGCACTAATCTAAGATAGATACAGTATTTATATGATACGATTTCAATGATCTAATCACACACGTGTGCTAAAGCGCTCACAAGCTTAAAGTAACGGTACTTTGGCCCAAGTCGTGCACTAGTTCGATCATATGGGAATCTATTGTTTAAAGTTGTTGTTAACATACTATTTAACAGTTCTCATCTCAGTAAATTTAGTGGAAAACGATAACGGAATAGCATAATCACCTTATGATGAGAAATTTTATTCTAGGGCAGGTTTTATAGCATACTTACTTATGATATCTGCCTTTTTCGATGCATATTTTACTAGGTACTTAACACACAAAAGGGGTATATGTATTCTAACTCGTATATTTTAGCCTCGAAACCAAATTACGATTGTATGTAGACGTAATCTATATGAAAGCTACTTATATGTGGCAAGTTCGAGTGCTGGTTATTACCAGGCATGCCTGCCTACCAGTAATAAGGTCAACCCATAATTTTGACCAATTTTACATTATACCTCGCATCATGATTGAAGAGCCTAGCTAGAGCATTCTAATCTTAGTTGATGCGTGTATTTCGTAATAAATAAAAATAAAAATCTTAATGAGATAAATACAGATATTATATTAGACGTTCCTGTTTCTTTGCTGGTCAAAGGCCATCTCTTTTCTTTCTGTTTGAGCTCTTTATGAATTATTCCCAGTCTGTAAGATACTAATGTCGTCATCTTTGATTTGATCTACAGTGCCGATTTTTTAGTCTGGTCTCTTGACACCGCTCAGTGACTATGTATTTATGTAGCTCTTGGCTTAATATACAATTCAACTCAATACAATATTATATATGTTATGGACAAAGTGATTAATGCGGGCATTATTCATAGTGCCCGGGCAATATGAATAATGACCAGCTACTTAGGGCAAAGTGATTAATTATTACCTAAACTTCATTATTTATCACATTGACCGGTCATTATGAATAATGCTATGTGATCATCGGGCCATGTGATAATAAAGCTTCTTTGGGGATGGAGTGAGGGGAGGGAAGCGAACGCGTGACACGCGCTTACCAATCAGAGCCCGTCATGGCGGCGTACGAACGTCCATCGCTTCACTGTTCACTACACAGTTCTCAGTTTTGCATTCCAAGCAAATACGGACGGACGCAGACGGATAATTTCGTAATTCAGTTTCATAACTAAAGTGAAGAAAGACTAGCGAAGAAAAGCGAAGTTCATAAGGCATCGTTAAAAGGAAGAAATTTGTGTTTTAAAGTCTGAAATAAAAATAATAGTTAAATATTGTGTCTTTTATTATTCTACCCAACAGGTGATGGGCGTTATGTATATTGCCCGGGCAATTTGATTAATTCAATATTTCTTATCACATTGCCCTCACATATTGGTCATTATTCATAATGCCCGGTCATTATGTATAATGACCAATTAATCACATTGTCCATAACATATATATTTTAAAATTGAATGACGGTACTTGTTATCATCAGATAACCTTGCGTTATCATCACATTAACATTCGCATTACGATTAAGGAAACACTCGAGGCGTTCATGAACAAATCCTACGTTTTTATTTACATAATTTCTTAGTACATAGTAGTACATAATTTCTTCCTATGCTATTTAGAAAGTAGCGGGTTAGTAAGCTGTTAATGATTTGTAAGAACACAATTTTGTTACGTAACTTCACTAATCTGCTTAATTTTATACTTTGTATGAATGAAATTCCATCTTGGGTTTGGTTTTTAAAAACGATACATATGAATGTTATAAGGGTACAAAAGTATAAAATTTGCGGTGATGTCAGTAGCGGTATTCATTTAATATGCTTCTCAGATATCTAAATTCCAAGACGCTAAGGTCATCTGATGATTACATAAGATTTATAATTAAAAGTAAGGAAAACCAATCACGCTTGGGATGTTGTTTATCTTGATAGCCGGATAAAATGTGCAAATATATGTGGCAAATAATCCTTCTAATACAATATTACCTATAAAGGTGAAACTTTGTAAAATGTAAACGGAATGAGTTGAAATTTTGCAATAAATATGGGGGGAATAAAATATGGGCTTTTTATCCGGGTACCAAGCGAGCGAGGCCGTGGGCGAAAGACTATGCAACGGCCTGAAACATTGATAAAACTAGACTTAAAGGAAGCATCTGCCGTGCACATGGCTCGGTAGCAGGCGAACACAAGAACGCACTTGATGGGAAGACATTTGATACGAGAACGAGGTAGCATCAAAACCACGTCATATGCGTATTTTTTACTTAATTAGCCACATGAAATGCGGCCAAGGAACTGTAAGATGGATGGAGAACTGTGTAAATATACATACACATTATGATAAAAAAGAAGAATCCTAATCTGTTAATATAGGTTGAGTAAACGTTTCACAATATTAAACGTGTGCTTCAACATATCACCTTACCCCAAATAGCAAGCAGTAGCACAGTGAAATGTGTAGGACTATAAAATATGATACTTATGGGTTTAGATTTTATTGTTTGAAATGAAATTAACATAAACATCCACTTCTTATTCGTCTCCAACGGCCACACCCAAAATCTATGCGAAATAAAACGTAGTTCGGTATTCAACGTTAGATCATACGATTTTACTAACCTATTTGCCAAGGAAGACGTACACGTGACACTTGAGCGAATTTTGCAGACGATGACAACGGCTACAAAGGAGGCAATAACCACATGGGTAGGGCGCATTGTCTGCGGTATTGTGTTGTAGAGCAGCACAAAGGTCTGGGGGCAACGGTATCACCTCCGACCTTCTATATCAAGCTATTGTTATGCTAATGATACTCGTACATACCACCAATCGACTGTGACGAAATTTTACATCAAGACAAACAAATGCGAACACCAAAGAAAAACATTTAAGAATTTTATCACTACTTTTGCACAGGTAGATAAAACGTAAAAGGAAAAAAAGTGGAGTCATAAAATGACCACCGGCTGCTTGTTGACATCTTTATCAATTTACTTTACAGTCGGGTAGACCACCGTGCTTCGTTAACTAAGCAGAAAGGCAACTTAGTTGACTTATTTATTTAAGAACTTTGTTTACAGTTCATTGTAACTTGAGTTTGATCCTAAGCTAATCCACTTTCAAGTGCTCTATACCGGTGCTTCCTGAATAGATATAGCATAGTCCTGTCTTGTAGAGCTTCCTTCCTCGGTAGCTATTCAGCTCAGTGTGACTACTTTATGGGATAACGGATAAACCACTTAGGAAGTTGCACCTACACCTCGAGATAACCAAACCGGATGATGTTAAAAGCGATCATACTTACGCACGTCGGTTTGTGGTATATTTTAGGCGAGATGCTACAGTTTTTATTGGAAATGTATCTCTATATTATGTCGCCCACGTCGAGAAGTTTACAATGCGTAAGTATAAGTTATTTGTTGTCTGTATGGGGTTCCATCCTACCAAGGTCGCCAGTGCGACGGTTAGTGGTGACGCAACGATACATAATTGCTGAACGGGTTTCGCATTAACGTACTCGGTTCATTGATAAATCTTGAGTAAATAAATAAATTCAAAAATATTGTTAAACGTAATCTATGTAATAAAGCTTATTATAAAATATCTGATTATTTAGATGACAAAAAAGCTTGGGATGAAACTGCCTCCAACTCCATCAAAAACAATGTAATAGATATTAAGTACAATGACGTTAAAAAAATATAAGCCAAGCAGAGTTTCTTGCCAATTCTTCTCTGTTTGGTCACGTTACGAATTGGTGGTAAATTTAAAAAAATGACGTTTCAAAGTGTACTATACAGTTCCTACTGAATAAATGATTTTTGACTTTTGACTTTTGTTCTGGAGAGGTCAAATGTTAAGTTGTTTAAAATAAACGCATGTCCTTGAAAAATAACATAGCTGAATAAATATCTTCTTCGTTCTGTGGCTGTACGTATATATTTAGTGCAAATGGTAGCTTAACTTACCATACCAGGCAACATAATAATAGGTAGACAGAGTAATAGGTAATTTAGCAATGTTTAAATAATAAATCAATCGATTTCTTTCCTTTACGATTAGCAGCTACTTACCTAACATAATAGGCTAGTTTCGTAAATATTCGATGCCTAGAATCGATAACCTGTCAACGGTCGAAATTAATTAGGCAGTTAACAATTAACTCATTCAGCCATTTCCTGCTAAAGAGTAATTCTTGTTTCACACTCAGGACACAGTTGATTTCGCGTGTTAGGTAATCGTATCGCGACTTGCCTATGCCAAATATAGTTAGTTTTTTTACAGCTCTAATACTGGTTTGTTTCGCAAACAATCAGTAAGTAAAAAACCATTGTATTGTAACATACAAGACCAGACAGCATTGTTAACATTGGGACTAAACGCTAACACCTGAAAGCTCGGTCTTTTTATAATCATTTTACGAGTTCGTTGTCTTTACACTGTTAACTCTATTTCAGATGTCTACATCTAAATAGATACAATGTAATGGATTTTGTTAACACAACAATTAGTTTATTATTCGATAACCTCTGTGGCGCAGTGAGCGAAGGTCCGCCTGAGGCGCAGAAGGTTGCGGGTTTGATTCCCGCCGCGGGACGAATGTTTGCATTATTTGCTGATATTTGTTTCGGGTCTGGGTGTTTTCTTTGTATGATATGTATGTATTAACAAAAAAAAGGTATTTAATTAATATATCATTTAACAATCATGTGGTGCCCATAATACAAGCTCTGCTTGGTTTGGGGCTACATGATACATTATTTATTTAGTTCTCTGACTTATCACTAAAATATACGTACTCTACTACGTACTAACAAACCTGTCTACGAGTCAAAACGGTTGAATTATTAGAGTAGGTAGGTATGATGTTCCGATGTTTGCAATAGTCAAATGGAAACGGTTGAAAGATAAATTCACATAATTTACTGACACAAACGGTATTTACTAGGCCATTTTGCTTATTGAACAAATAAATAATGCAGGGGCGCTATCTGAAGATCCCTGGCCAGTCTCCATACGAATTAACCTCAATTGACAGTGTCGACAAGGCGCTCTGCTGATTGAACACAGTGTATTCTACCAACCAGTAAATGTTACTTTTAGATGTCCTGCTTCATAAATTATCAACATTACAAGGTACTTATAACTGGCAAGCTCGAAATTGCAATAAAATAATTTATGTTCTGTTTTCATACGACAAGAAGGCCTCTGTAGAGCAGAAGGCGGAGGCCCGTCTGAGATACAGAAGGTTGGGGGTTCGAATCCCACCGCAAGAAAAATGTTTGTATGAACTGAAAATATTTGTGAGTACTTTCTGTGTAAAGTGCGCTGTACATATTTACAACTAAAAATAACTAAAAGTAGTATTATCACATTTATCACTAATCATAATCAGTCATATGTTTCCAATTATACAAGCTCTGCTTAGTTTGGAGCAAGCTATATGATGCTGTGTGATAGTTGTCCAACATTATTTATTAAATTTCAATTGTTTTTGTTACGAAGAACCGATTTCTTTACGATACTTTTTTAGCTATCGCATAGACAAAGATAGTCATGAACTTTATCAGTTGATTCATTTTGAGATACCAGTTTGGTTAAAACTACGAAGTACTAACTGATAACTGAAATAATCAAATGATTAGCTAAGATGAGTACCTAAAATAGTACATTACTCGAGCTTCGTTCTCTATAAATAAATAAAAAATAGAGAATTTACATGGAAGATATTCGTTGCACACTTAACCTACCCACAAATGATTGTAAGCATTGATACTGATAAGATAATACAACAAGTGGAGCAGTTGGATATACGGTTTAAATTACTGAGACGGTTGCGTAGCATCAGCCGCAAATTGCGTAAATAGGACAAGCACCCAAGTCGTCCTCCTGTGACCAGTCACCCTACGTCATGATTGACCGCTGGCCCTCACACTCAACTGATTTATATCAAGCCATCAATGTCTTGGAAATACATAGAAACAACAAAGAGTCAAAAGTAAAAGATAAAGTTAGAAGGCCATCAGTATCCTACGTTACCATAAAGATAATGATTTATCGTTATTGTTACTTAGAGGATGTACCTACTTTTTTATTGAATCTTTACATGCAGTATCTTGATAGTAGTTCTTTATGATGTCAGATATAAACTAAACGGTTTCATAGAACACGGAAACTGCACAAAGGTATAGCGGAGATATTATGGCATTAGTAAAGACATTTTGAAATTCTATGTCATGTAAATTATGCGATGTAAGTACGTATTTTATTAATTTAACGTAAACAAGTAAAATCTGCTTTATTCAGTAATAAAATACATCAAACAAGATAGAGATATCAAACGCTTGACCCCAGTCCCCAAATAAAACCAGATACGGTTGTGAGCAGTTCCTTTGATGTTCGTTTTAATCGACAGCGAAAGACATAATGCGTAGACGCAACTCCCGATTGATAAGTAGCAATAGGATTATAATGATCGTTCAATAATTTTAACTGCCTGTCAATACAGACTGAATCGAATCAATACTATATAGGAAACAAAGTTAGCACATTACATTATTATGTGGTTCCAGAGGAAGTTCCTCCCGCGAACAATTAAGCTATTGATTGGTCTCCCTGCTGAGGTTTTCCCGAGAGACTACAATATGCAGCCTTTCAAAAAGGGCCTTTCAAAAATGTCGGAAACTTGCATTTTGTACCTCTTGGTGTTACAGGCGTTCTTAAACTACGGGAACGTTTACCATCAGGAGGATCGTCTGCCTGTTTGCTAACTTAGTTGTATAATTTTCTTTTTTATGAAACAATACATTAGCTTAGTATGTTAGGTACGCTACGCACCTATTTGGAGCAAATAAAATAAGGATTATTATTTTACGGAAGGAACTAGTCCTACAACAGCTTTTAAAAAAAGTACTTTATGTTAATTGTTCAAACCTCAATAATAATACTATTCTGTGACAAGTCAACTTTCAATGGTTTTCGTACAACAATAACATTTTGAGAGATGTCCAATGTAATGTGTTAGAGCAGGACTTGTAGTTCATAAAGGGAACTCGCAAACACTGGTAAAAAAGGGACGCAGTTACCTGCTCCTATTTGTTAGACCCTCGCTTTTAATACATTTCGAATATAGCAAGTATTCTAAAATGAAATACTTATGGATTTCTATTACTAAATCTTATTATGTAAATATAGTATACTTTTTCAAAATATTATAATACATGTTCAGGTACACTAAAAGCGTATGTCATGTCATGAATGTTTTTCACTAAGCACATCATTAGTGGGGCTGTAGAAATCACAGAGGATGAAGATCATTAAAGCATAATTAAGCCCTTTATCGACCAAACACGGTAACAACAAAATTACACCCGGATGTCTTGGTAACAAAACAACAAACTATAATCAAACGTGTTTTGCTTGTATGGAGATCAAAAAACTCTGTGGTCCGCAAAAAGTAAGTACCAAATACTTGTTTCAAATCACTATCACTAAAACACTCGAACTTTTCACGTTAAAAACAAAGTTTTATTCACAAGAAAGTTTGTTTATAGTAGTCGAGTTACAATCAACGCGCAAAGCTATCCGTTCGGCGGCGAACGTGCGTCTGCCCTCCGACAAGGCTCAGTACACACTGGTTGACTGGTTTGGGTTTGCTTGACTGATGGTGCTGTGTTGGTGACCGACTGTATTACGAACGTAACCGAGTCATGGAACCCAAGGAACCCGGATCACCGATCAAACTAGCAACACACGGTCTATTGATTACAGACAGGATACGGAGAGGGTTTATGTTTAGGGTGTGGGGAGCGAGAAAAACGGTGACAAAATGGTAGAGATATATTGAAAGTAATTAAGAGCGTGAGAAATACAACTTTATGAAAAAAAAATGTATTAGAAGAGCAAAATCATAAGTGGTTAACAATTTATGATGAAAAGGCATAAAAAAGGGCCAACTGAGCGACGATACTATCATACGCGAGGCACTTGTTGCGCAAACGTTAGCACTTTGGGCGATTTATGGGCCACGGGCTCGAGTTACAGTTGATAACGTCTCTCTGCGCACACGCAGCAAAGATTAGGAAGATGTGTCAACTTGCGCAAACAAAAGGCCAGGAGTTAATAAGATAGGACCAACGGAAAAAGCATGATTTTCTTTCTTCAAAGTGATAATAATGAGTACACGGCTGATATAGAACAACTAGCTGTAATGAATTATGTAAAAAATATTAACATATTATAAGTGCGTAAAAAGTTGTCTCAACTCAACACCAGTCATATTAATATGCAAATATTGTATCGGTCGATGCACTGCGCGTAATCGACTGGAAATTGAAAGTTTAGTATCAATCAAGACAAATATTAATGTTAATAGGTGAGTCATTTGTAGTATTACTGCCTCAAAGCGTGTGTTTATTTGCAATCACGTTTCAGTTCTTTGTTAGAGTTGGCACTAAGCCATAAATTGCTACTTTATAATAATTTTATTATTGATATTCTCTGTTACTATGAATTATATTATGAAACACAGTCTTTAAGGATTTCCAATGAGTACCAATTTGTTTTTTAAGCTTATAATAAGGAGTAATTGAAAGATACATATCAATATGGTAAGAAATAATGTCATTTGGACCAGGTATGACACATGGTTTCGTGTGTAACGAAGGTAAACCAGCCATTAATAAAATAAGTATTAACCAATTACACGCTTATGAACAAAACCAGATTAATTATTAAAAATTAAGATTTATTCATACATGTATACCACCAAAATGAACACGCTTTTGGATTGAAGGAGTGAGAAAATTGGACACAGTAAGAAACAACACGGTAAGAAAGGAACAGCTAATATTGCAGATAAACTTATAGAAAACCGTCTACGGAACTGAACCTAGATATATTTCTGTGGCATGAACACATAATGAAACGAGGCCTTGCCCACATGACAAGGCAAGTGTTGGATTTAGAGGACGTGTCAGACCACTAAACATGCAAACACTTAAAAACGACATGAGGCCAACGATGTTGATACAGAGATGAAGTAGAATATATCACATATTAGAAAATATACAAAAAGGGGCAGGCCAGACCCCTAATAAATGGAATTAATGCCAGAAGGAAGAATAATTAATATTTATTCATTTATCTTTCGTAAAAAGGTATATACATGTACATCACGTGGACATGGACAAAGTTCTAAAAGCTAAACTCAAGCTCCTGAGTCAATTACCGAACCACGTGTTATAGAACAATAAAATATCATAACTAATTATTTTCTAAATGAGATCACTGCCTTAATTTTCCGGGTCGTATTTCTAGAGTGGCAAAGTATCAGCACCATTGCAATAACTGCATAAAAGTTCAACCAAAGTTCCTGCGCATATTTGCGAACCACGCGCTATAGAACTAAAAAATATCATAATTAATTATTTCCTAAATGAGGCCGCAGCTTTGATTGTCGGGGCTATGTTTCTACAGGGCCTAAGAATCAGCATCATTGGTAAATCAACGTACATTTAAAATCAATAACGGCATCATCAAAATAAATAAACTGAACTCGTCAAAGTAACGATATAGGGCATACAAGCGCGTTCAATACATCAAATTATATTGCCATTGAGACCAATTGTTACACATCGAATGTAAGTAGATAAGTAGCAATCGCGACGGCACTTTATTGTATGCTTTCAGTAATATTAAAAGCAATTTTGATATTGACAACGGGCCGTAACATTCATAGTTGGTGGCTATATGCCATTGTAAAAGCAAACACCCAATAAAAATTTGGGTGAATTTTGCTGCGTTCCAAAGCAACACTCAACTCCTATAAAGAAGTCACAACCGAAGAAAAACACTCCTTTTGTCCACAAATAGAATATGATTCAGGGAACGATGTATTAGACGTGCGGCCGAGTAAATCACAACGACCGAGAGCTAAACAATAGCGTCACAAGAACAACGATGGACGCTCGGTTTCTCGTACTGAATAATTTATGTTGGTGATGCCTTACCGACCAGTGCATTAGGCAAACAAAAACATCTAAACAGAGCCTCATTGAGCAGTTTTCTGCGTGCCCTGAATAAGAGCGCCAATGAAACCGATAACCGTTATTTATCCAAAGGATACTCATTAGTTCATTAGTTCCTTTTTGCAACGAGACTGTTCGAAATCTTTTATTTATCAAGCTAATTAGCTAACGATACAATAGGTACATATTTCAAGTCGTAGTCAAGTCGTGGTATCAATGGAGCATCTGATGAGGATTTTATTGAACAGCCAGAATTTGTGATTCCATTCGGTTTAATTAAGTGTAAAATTAAAGATGATTGAAGTTATTGTTGTTTTCTCGCAATCAAACGCATTATCTTCATTTGCATTCTACTCAGACATTCGTATTTTATCAGCATAATGTTGGTGACGGCCGCTTGTATGACCAGAATCAATGAATATTTATTTATTTACTCCTCGTTTAAAAATATATTTAAATATATTGATAAATTGGTCTTCTTTTACAAAGCCGCCGACAATTCGCAGGAGTTGTGTGTATTCTACATGAGGCGTAATTAAATTGTAGATACTTGTAGATTTGTGTGACTCATTATGCAACATTCTACTTGCCAAGATAACACTGTCTTTACAATGATAATTTATTTGTTGGAAACCAATAACACTGAAAATGGAATCGAATGTGAGTACTTAAGTACCAACTTAGACATCTGCATTACTGCCTTACACTAAATTAGAAGAAGTAGCATAAAAATACAATAAAACTTGCAAGTAGCATGATAACGGTTGCCCTAATGGGTCAATAGTAACATTAATAAAAGTTTACGACTTTGTATCACAAATTACAGCAGAGTTTGTGGCCTTTTCTGATAACGAAATAGGTGAAGCATGTAGTACCTACTCTAGGTTAGAGCATCGCTGGTAATAATAAAGTAATGTTTTGGTAAGTTACGGTGCGTTTTCATTGAAGCGGAGCGGAAATGAATAAATCAACGAATTACATCGCTTCAAAACGGTATCACGTCGTGTGAGCGCGATTCTATTGGTCAATTTTGCAGATCTCGGCTCCACTCTGCTTCGCTTCAATGGAAACATACCCTAATGTTAGGTAGGTTAGGTACTCAGAAAATAGGTGTTAGGACTGTGACTGTGTAAATAATGTCACCACTATAAACATTCCTTTTGCTGTATTTGTTGAAGCTAATGATCAAGATAATATTATTTACTACTTAGTGCATACGAAAATTATGGATAAGTATGAGCGATCAACCTTATAGCTCTATTTGAAAATTATTCACTAATAATGCTAAAAATAATTAGAAGTCGGCGCCGCTCAACTCATATACTTGATAATGAAGTCACCTAAAAATGATAGAATAATTTATCCATCCCACACGCTATTTATTTGTCTAAGCTATTTTAACAGCAACCGGTTCAACGAACGTATTTGACTATAGTTATTTTAAACGATGCCTTTTGCATGATTCACTACTACTGGGCTTTATCGGCTAAGGGCTTGGGTATCAGAGCAACGATAGCGAACGGTAGCAAGACAGTTGGCGTTCGGCACACATTCCACTCGCCAGATATGGAAGCGAAGCGGGCGACCGCACGTCTCACGGACAGACCTGATATTATTCAACGACCCTTCGTCGTGACATTTCATGCCTTCCACGATCCTTGGCTTATCAGCGGACTGATATGGAATACGTCACCAAATAAGTCATATGTGGCACGGCTGCGAGAGCAACCGAGATTGTCTACCGGATAGCTTTAAGGTGGCGAATGAACGGATTCTCGTTTTCTTTTTAGGTAAATAGTTCAAGGGCCAAAGCTTGTTGATACTATTGAGATAACTCATTGGTATTCAAAGTGCAGAATGTTTGATATCTGACCCTAGATGAAACTGGGTCGTCAGATTTTTCCCACGAATGTAAAATAAATTTATCTAGGTTTTGAACGCAACTAGACAAATACAAAGCCCTTATACGGAAAATTCGAGTGAAAGTAAAGTTTAACGTGACGAGGGCGACCTTCTGTAAACCGCAGAATGTAAATTAAAAATATAAGATAACCACGAAATTGTTCTCATATTGAATTACAACACAACGCCTCGCAGACAGTATGTCATCTTATTCTTCGAACATATGTTCGGCTCTATATTTATCCATGTGCTTATTCAGTGAAAAATAAAGTAGGCAAAATACAAAACCATGAGTATGAATTACGTATACCTTAGTCTTAGTAAAATAGAGATGAGGTGGCCTAGAGGGATGTACCAGCGGGGTGATCGGCTAACCGGTGATTAAAACCGGTCCTGTTTTTATAAACTGTGGCAGTTTGTCAAATGACGTTCATTGAATTTCGACATATGAAATGTCAAAGTTTGTAAAAACAGGATCGATGTCAATCATTTCTGTTTTCAAAAGAGTTAGCCGATCACCCCGCTGGTACCTAGACTTCCGATCCGGAGGTCGGTGGGTTCAAATCTCGATTGTGCGAAAATGATTTTTTTGTTTCGAAAAAAATTATATGCGCATTTTCACATGCTCAAGATGGTGAAGGAAAACATCTTAAGGAAACAAGCGACTTAGTTAGCTCCACAAGTAACTGACCATGTATTTATGGGTAAGTCCGACTAGGCTGAGAGACTGGTATAGGTACTGAACAAGCCTTCTCCATCTAACCATGACCTAGGCACTACAACGTCGTAAAAATCATCTAGAATAGATGCAAAAGTCAAGTTTTTTTTGTAAAATAATAATAAGTTAAATAAATTGACTCGCATTAAACAACTCAAGAGTAACAGAATGAACCTATCTACATACGAATGACACCGCTTAAAATTTAATCTACACTATTACCATGGTGGGACTGAGAAAAGTGTTACGAAACATTATATTATTATAATGCGTATTTATAATAGGACGCCCACCGGCCAAGTGGAGTGACGATCTGCGAAAGGCTGCTGGTAGAAGCTGGATGCGTCGATCTCAGGACAGGGCGCAATGGCGCTCATTAGGGGAGGCCTATGTCCAGCAGTGGACTGCTATAGGCTGATGATGATGATGCTGATGTATTCATAATGCGCACTGCTAATATATGGAATCAGCTGCCAGCGTCTGTATTCCATTGATGGCCCTAACGGCTTCAAAAATAGAGTTATTAGGCATCTTCTTGAAAAACTCGCCCTATCGTCGACCTAGACCTTGCCCACGTAAGCCTCAAGGTCCATAACTTATAATAAAAAAGAAAACAATCCGGTGTAGAAAGAAGAAGTGTTGGGAAAAAGAAAATCATAAACAGCTTCACTCTTCAGCTAGATTTCTATTACCACCCAAGACCAACTGTATTAACATAGCTTGCTAAGCGACGCAATAGCTGTCAAGACATCACACAGATAACTTTCAAGGTACTGATCATTTTGTCTATGAAATTTATACGTATTAAGTTACGGTTTAGTATGCTGCGCTTACGCATTGACAGACCTGTTGGCTACCTGATGAAATTTGACGGATTGAGTTACGTTTAGATAATAAAGTTCATGATAAATTGATTGATACTCGTAGTTGCTTTATGTGAGAGAATTATGAGATATCCATGGCCATCCACTTATATACTGTTAATTTATTTTATATTTGTTAATATTACAGTGTACCTAATATCCTGCGCTTACGTATTGATGGACCAGAGGCTCGATCACGAAAACGTATTCGTATCGCAAGACTTAAAATGCCAACGAGAAAGCGTAAGTTCAAAATAACGCTTTGCCATTGGGTAAAATTACGTTATGCCAATACGTCAGGTCTAAAAAAAATATTAATATAAATGCCTCTCTCTCTCTCTTTTTCTCAGGTCGAAATATTCATGTTCCTACTGTAGACTACCTGAGGGATGTATCAACCTTTCGTATCATGAACGTTTAGTAAAATTTCGGCCAATGAGAAAGCTAAGATGAGAAATAGCGATTTGACATTGGCCACAATAAGACACACTTGCGACCAGTAGAGCGATCACGAATATTTCAACCAAAAAACGTTGGCCAATGAAAAGGCGTTACTTTCAATCAACGCTTTCTCATTGGCCAAAATGTTACGTCTACGATACGAATACTTTTTTCGCTAGTCTTTGTGATCGTGCCACTGAATGGTTGAAATATTCGTGATGTTCGATTTTTTTATTATTATTTATGTTAGGAATTTTAGGTTAAGTAGATCAGAAATACATGGCTATCCACTTATATACCTACCTACTATTTATATTTATATATATATAGTTTGATATATTAATATGCTACAGATACTGGTCCCAAAAATCATGCAAATCACCCAGCTTGATAACACAAAATAAACCTGTAAAATAACGGCTGAGATCCGTCCAAATATTATCGAAGAGGAAGACATAACGATAAACCTTACGATTAATAAAATGGTACTTACATTTGTTGTGAGCTGCGTCGTCAATGTATGCACTTTTTCTTTAGCATCCGCAAGTTCTCTTCTCAGTTTTCGCACCTGCAAATAAAGCCGTTTATAACTGTGCTCTTGGATACATTTTATATCGCCGGTGGCTTTAAACATGAACTTGGTAGTCCAGTTGCCAATTTACTGTGGTTAGTTTCCACTTGTCATGAATGTATAGCCTTATGAATAAGTGTAAGGAGGGAAATATTTATGGAAGGCGGAGCAATGATGTCTAGGAAAATAAGCGTACTATAGGGCAATCACGAATAATTCAACCTAACGTATCACAATCGTAACGAAACATTTTAGCCAATGAGAAAGCGTTAATTTGAATCTACTATTGCTCATTGGCAAAAAAATCATGATTTCACGTTTACGATACAACGACATGTTGAAATATTCGTGATCGCTATATTGTTATAACTAATTGTTTTAATGAGTTGAAATGGGTTTCAATGATTTAGATCGTAATAATATAACCAATCGTAGTTAGTAGTCGTTTGGTTATAAACAATGTATCGTAGCTTACATGGGTGACCGTTTAGTAATAGTAAGATCTGAGTGCTTCTGTGCTTCGGAAGATACGTTAAGATGTTGTACTTTGTCAGTCGTTCAGCCATGTCCGACTCCTCCGGATGGCCTTAAGGGTACGTTTCGATTGACGCGGAGCGAAGTGGAGCGGGCTGCGAATGGCCAATTACAATGCTCGAAATCTTTGCTCACGTGATTGCTCACGTGACGCAGTGGAGATTTCGAGCATTGTGATTGGCCAACTCAATCGAAACGCACGCTAAAACTTCGACACTATGAGTTAGTTACGAAGAAGAAATTAATGTAGACTTATCAACATTGATTTGGCAAATTATATTAGGTATCAGCTCGAACAAATATAAGATTAATAGCTTAGCAATTAGTTAGATCAGTGTTTTCAGCAATTAATCTAAATAGTTGAAAAATCTTTCGAACAATCTAATAGATCTGAATAGGTGTATTATGGTTAGACTTAAAGATGATTTTGAACTGCCTTATTTTGACTTGAAATGACAGGCCGTTTAATATTTACCTCATGAGCTTGCCTCTCTTCAGAGCCCGCACCGGCAGCGAGCGACGATGCCGTCGAAACTAGCGATGCAGTCGAGCCATGAACTGTTGAAAAATTACTTTTATCAAATCAAGGATTCTTCAAGGATATTCTTTACTGATTGACTGGTCTCATAGCTCAGGTTTTAGTCTTCTTGTAGTAGATGCTTTCTGCACGGTCTAGATTCCCGACAAGGATAAAAATTTGTGTGGAGAATAAGAAATCTTCTGTGTGTTTTATTAGACTTTGAACAGTGATTTGCCTAGTTTGGGATTAGTTGAGTATGTGATAATAACCCATATATTTTATTTATATCTTTTTTTCATTTGTCCATTTATTTATTTGTTTAATTAATATACACCAAAAACACAAATAATAAATTTATAAAAAACAGTAGATTCAGTCGTATGGGTATGACAGTTTTCATACGCTAGTTTCTGTATAAACATCAAATCCAAGTGTACTGGTTATCAAGCATTTATCCTGAAACCCTTGCAAGTAAGATCTAAAGGATCAGAAAAACCTCTACAATTTATGTTGACTCTAATTCCATTCATTTGTGTTCTTGCACCGGTATATAAGCTATTTGCGGTCTGGTATAGATGTTCCGTTTTTGCCTCGGGCAATGAGCATTCCAACAGGTGTATCATTTCTGGTCCATCAAGTTTCTTCCACACTTTAACAAACATAAAAATTACTTTGCCGAGTGTCAGACTGGATGCACCTGCATATTATACTAACACTTTTTACGGCATAATGGTTTTCTTATTCCGTTGAGGCACATTGCATTACAAAGTAGCTTTTGCCCGCGGTTCCGCTCTTGTCACTTTATTATTATGATCTATTTGCCCTTATCGGTCACTGGATGAGTTATCAGGGTTTTTACTTTCATTACCTCCTTTATGGTAAAAGGAAAATTAAATAATTTAGAGCTACTTATCACGTAGAACTAGGTACTACGATTACAAAGTAACACCAATTCTTAAAGGCTGCAGCGACGATGTAGAAAAAAATAATTATAAACTAGATTCCACTCGCGGCTTTGCTTGCGTGGTACTCGGATAACGTAGTCTGTGTTATTCCCGGTCACAAACGATGTATATTCCAAGTTTTATCAAAATAACTTCACCCGTTACGCAATTGAGTGGGCCCAAAAATACAAACTTTATAATAAATACACGTGGTATAAGAATTTCATTAAAAAAAATCTGTGTAACCTTGTAAAAATAAGTTTGATTCATAAAACTATCGCATTGATCTGAACAGGCTGTTGTTGTTGTTGATATAAAAAAATTGGCAAAAACAAAACTGCTTTACTGTTTTTTGACTGTCTAGTATAGTCCTCAGAAATATGCATTTACTAAACCATTTCGTTATTCACATAACATTGTTGTTTTATTATAACATTGTAAGTAGGTAGTTGGTACAGACAAACCCGAAAACATACGATATTTAATATGAAAAATATATCTCCTTTAAAATTATCTGCTCTTTATAGCTTGAAAATTAATAAAACCAAATGCAATGCGTACCACATGTTTGTGGTTACGACATTCTGCGCGCTCCAGACATCTGGCTCTCAAACGATATGGGATACTTCATTAAATTGATGGTATGTGTGAAAGAATTAATTTAACATCATTAAAATTTGCCTTACTATATTTGTTTGGCCATAAGTTTTAAGTAAACATTTATGAAAATGATTTTTAAAAACGTGCCAGTTATTTTGAGAATTTTAAGATAATTTCATATTATAGAAATGTAGGAGGTATTTAAGAGGTTGGTTGGATCAGATTTTATTACTCTTTCTGTTTGTCACAGGATATGCGTATGTATGCATAGTGTAACAAAAATAGATGTATGCTGTATATATTTGTATGCCCGCTATATATATCGCGGAACTGAGGACCATTGGACTAAACGTGTTTCGGTCTCCACTCTAGGACACCGCGCAGCTTAGGGCGCCCCCTCGCTAGATGGATTGACGATCTTCGTAAAGTAGCTAGCAGATAGTGGATGTAAATAACCGAGGATTAGCTCAGTGGCGAACCTTGGGAGAGACCTGTATCCAGCAGTCACCTGCTATAGGTTGAATAGGATGATGATACATACAAAAACTTTTAAAATAGTGGGGATACTGCACATAAGTAAACCAAACAGTACACACGAAATTCCAAAAATGTGTTCTGCGCATTCAAGGTCAAACGTATAAATTCGTGCCGTACTGTACCACACAAACGATACGAGTAGATCGGATAGTCTATTATTACTATAACAGTTAGGTTAAGTAAAATATCAGTTACCATCGTCATTCTTCTTGGGGTAATGGTGGGAATGCCTAGGCGTATGCATTACGTTGCCGGGTTGGTGCGTGGGACTTAGCGCTGATCTCGGAGATGGCGAAGGCGGCTCCGACACTCCATAATTCAGACCTGTGTAATAATTAAAAATTAAAGAAAAATTTTCAAACTATTGCGACTATCACTAAACTGGTGCGAGAAGCTGTGCCCTGCGATCCCCAACCCGCATGCCCAGCGTGGGGATTATGGGTATATCCCCCTTTATTAGGGGAGGCCTATGTCCAGCAGTGGACTGATATAGGCTGGTGTGGTAGTGGTGGTGGTGGTTCAAACTATCTTATTAAACAAGGCATAATTATTATGATGCCAATGATTATCTTGATGACAAAAGAGCCTGGGAGCTCGGCACATGACTACGTGTTACGGATACATGGGAATATGTAATTAATAATTAACAATAAGACTTTGTAAAAATGTGCATTTACTATTCAATTGTAAATATTATATTGAAATTGCATAAAATAGCTTACTTTTGCATACAAGTAACTTTCATTTTTATTGCTTACTAGCTTCCGCCCGCGGCTTCGCTTCGTGCTACCGGGATAAAAAGTAGCTTATGTGTTAATCCAGGTCACAAACTATGTATTTTTCAAGTTTCATCCAAATCCGTTCAGTAGTTTTTGCGTGAAAGAGTAACAAACATTCATCCATCCATCCATACATCTATACTCACAAACTTTCGCATTTATAATATAAGTATGATAATATTAGTAGGACATACATGTTTTCACCCTCCGTTTTGCTCGCGTAGTACTGGGATAAAAGTATTATAAAAAGGTCGTGTCAAGTATTCAGTATTTATTGTAACATACAATTTTTTAATGATACTTAAACTTATTGATGGAATTATCAGATAGCCCCAACCTGAGCTTAAGTGGTAACCAATTACCTGAGATGTTTGAACATACCCTACGATGCAGCACCCTGCGTCCATCAACATGAGGCATGAAAGCTTCGGCCCCTTCACCCTTTAGACCGAAACACAGCAATGCTGCCTACTCACGGCAGAAATAGGCACGGTGGTAGTACTTCCCCGGATGAGCCCTTCACCAATAACTCTACTACTTCATTACTACATACCATGGTAACATTGTTTTTTTTGTATGTACCTTGTATAAGTAAGGTGTAGCTTATCGATAGCATAAGACGCCTTTAAAACTGAAATCTATATTAAATTAAATTTTAATTATTTGTGCAGTTTTAAGCCTGTACAATCTACATTAATACAAAGTTTCATCCAAATCCGAGTAGAATTGTACCAAATAATACGTGCACACTTATAATTATTTTTATACTTTACTTGTTTCCGCAAACTAGCATCATGTATGTCCAGCCGTGGACTGCTTTAGGCTGATGATGATGATTATTAACTATCAACACCAACCGAAATATGTTGGTGAACTAGGCTGAAGAGTATGTGTGAAGTACACTTTGATGACTTCTCACGGTAGTTTGAACTAAAACTAGTTCAAATATATTTACCTTGACCGCCTGGTCCATACTGCACAGGCAAACAATAATACGGCTCGTAATCGCTTTCCGAAGACCGTTGTAACATCGATGGGTAAAGTTTCTCCGATTTTGTTGACCTGTAATCCATACTTAGATCAGCAAAGCTAAATATAAGAACATGAAGTGGCCTTTTTAACAAGAAATCTTTCACAACCACTATATAATTATACATACCATAAAATAGGAATTGAGAGTGGTTTTACATGGTTGTTAATGTTTGCAAAGAAATTGATTCTTACGGGAACGGGATATATCTCACACGTAAATATAATTTTCCATATCGGCTTATAAATGACGGAGTTATTGGGTAACAAACATAAAAAATACCACGGAATTCAGAACCTCGTTTTGAAGTCAGTTAAAAATTGTGTAGGCATTGTAATTGAAAACTTGATTTTTCTAAAGTGCAATTTGTGTAAATACTGACTCAGTAGAAATGCAATCGAATTTAAAAAAAATTGCTCATAAGGTAGGCAACTTATTTGTCATAAGTTCAGTTTTCGGGTAACTTTTTAACCGACTTCAAAAAGTAGGAGGTTCTCAATTTGGCTTATTTTTTATGTTTGTTACCTCACAACTCTGTCATTTGTGAAACGAATTTTTAATTTCTTTGGGTACGAGCTAAAGCTACTTCCCTTTTGTTCCCATTTCAATTTAAAGAAAAAAACCACCAGAAGCAGTTTCTTTTATTAAATTGTTATATTTTCATAGGTTGTGTTGTGAAAGAATGCTTGAATTTAGCACATGACATGACACTGTATACGTTTAGCACATGTACGACAAAAGCCTATTGACTCGAATGCTTGTTTTGATAGCACTGCCCTCCATTCTCAATGCGAGTGGCATTTCCAATGTTTAAATTAAGCAACTCAAGTACATTGTCCAAAGAAAATTGAGTGACAAAATTGTGAATATTTTTGGGAGAAAAAAGTGCTTTAGTATGTGCGGTTTTCTTTGCAAATAATAAGGTATAGATTCATATGGTTTTGTGTAACTTCATAAAAGTTTAAACTTAGCATACTGGCGCCTTGTAATTTGAAGAAAGCCGTGCCAAGTTCATATCATGCAAATAAAAATATTATGTGTTCGAAGCGTGCCACGATGAAGCCAAAACATGAACTGTACAAACTTCCAATTATTCGTGGCATACCTTGGAAATGTCCTATCTCTGAGGTAGCTAAAAATTCAACACCGAATACTTATCATCATGTTAATAATATACTTACATAATAATGCATAAACGATCTTACATAAGAATACATAATAGCAGAAATAATGTATGTGAATATGGAATGTTATAAATTCAATAGAAGCGTGATAAAGAAAGTATGACCTGAATAACAAAGACACACTGTTTGAATTGATTGCACCAGAATGCACAACCATTTTGAGCTCTATCATAAATATACAAAGTCCAAATTGATAGGCCAAATTGGAAGACAGTGAACTCATGCAACTTGTAATGAATGATGATAACAGGTTCTTTGGATACAAACGACAAATTAATTGTAATTACATTTTAATTAACCGATTAACAGTTAATACCCTTCCCCTGTTGTCTTAGGTAGTCTACTACTGTAAAAATAATCTACGTACCTACCTACTTAACCAGTATTGCCCAATACCCAATAATTGGTACCTTCACACGCCAAATCAACTCAAAATATATCCCAATTTTTGTTTGGTGTCAATACGGCTTGTCTTGGAATTAGGTCAATACATTAGTTTTTCATCATATGGCAAAATGATCCCTGAATGAATAAATAAATAGAATTGCAAAATCCTCACACCAGCAGAAGACCTACCTAATACTGTTGCTCCGGTTTAACCTCGAGCCCTGTGCGTCACGGTGCATGATCAGCTTATTGTGTGTGAGTGAGCTGCGATGGTGTGAGTTAGGTGAGGATGTGTGGTTGTGCGCCTGCGCCGAATGCAACGACGTGAGCGACTCCATAGATTCGCCTTCCGAGAGCCGCCCGCTTGCTGAGTATGTATTGCTGAAATGGGGGAAATGTGATGGTTGGCCAGTTGGTATTATTTACATTATGACCCTAAAACTTCTCCTTAATATAAGATCATTGCGTTTTTAGGTCTTGTTCTTCTTTGTATGAGCTAGTAACCAAGTCTGGTGTCGGAGTTTAGGTAAATGACCGCCACAATCAACGCAGAGCAACTACTATTAGGTTTGGCGGGCGTCTGTTTTTTTAGACCTAAGGACCCAATTAAGGTTTCATAAACTTCAATATCAAAAATTATCAAAAGTCGAATACACTGAACCTTTTATTATTCAATCGTTTATCGAAGTTTATACGTAACTTAGAAATAGGTAAGTATATCTACTGATTTTAAGTCTTCTATGTTTACAAAATACCTCTCAGTATATCAATTGAGCTTTAGTTGAAGATAAGGAATATTCATAAGTTTTTAACTAACGCGCTGTGATAAAGTGAATATTTATTGAAGTGTAACGTACTATTTTTTAAGCTCTTTATTTTGTTAACTTAAGGGTTGTGAGTTTAAGATTCGCGTCGGCAATTAAGCTTTTATTTAGAGATATCTAATTATTTAGAACGGTGGTACAGTTCGACCTTAAAGTCCGAGTCAATATTGTCGATTTTTCAACTGGCCAACGGAAACAGGAAATCAAAGCATGATTATGATACACAAAATGCACAGTTACATATTATAAAGTAACACAGAATAATATAGGCATAAGATATGACTCACGGGGCACACAGAATGATTAGAGAGATTATGGCAATGACTATGAAAATGCTATGAAACACAGAATAACAATTATAAAAGTAAAACACATCACTGGACTATACAATAAACCCATACATTCACATGAATAAATAATAATACATTCAAATAACATACCTGTGTCTCAACCAAGGCGCGTAGGGTATTCCATAGTCTGACTTGACCTCGGAGTAGGTTTGGGTGTCAGAAAGACTGCCGTCACTGATTTTCATCCCACCTCTAGGAGTAACTCTGAAATAGAATCAAAACCTTAACCAATGAAGTGTGGTTCAGGGAGTACAAGTTCAAACTGGCTAAGGAACAAAATTGTAAAGAGAGTTTTTAAGTTCCCACGCATAAATTTAAAAGTTATTGAATAAAATATTTTATTCAAATATAAGCTCTATGATATTGATGAATAAGGTCAAAATAAAACCGATTTAACTGTTACAGGTAAGCAAATAAACACTGATATCACCATCATTGATAATGATAGCACTATTTAACAACTTGTCAAAATGTTAACACTTTACCTGAATGTGTGAGACATTTTTGACCTTCCCTATTAATACTATTTTTTTTACTAAAAAACCGATAAATTATAATTTAAAGTGACATGCTTGTCTTCACATTAGAACATGTTTGTCCACAATGAGTTACCCAGTAATTCTATCATAGCATAGTGTTCATTCAGTACAGAGCTGGACTTGGTTAATGAACTGTTTTACTGTTAATAAATATTATATAGGGTAAGTAATCAATTTGAGTATTATCTTAATAAATATTTGTGAATTAAAGTAAGCAAGAAGTTAGGTAATTGTTTTAATTTTTATCAAGAATGTGCCGCAATTTGTAGACCAGGCGATTTTACATATGAAACAACTTACTGAATCTACATTTTTTAACAAGCTATACAAAATTCTGTAAGCACATTAAAGTAAGCGTGTATTGGTTCATCTTATATACTTTCCAAGTTTGTTAGAAAAATGTGACTATGTAATGATATGTATGATTTTTCCCCCTTCACGCCAAAACTACTACCGAATTGAACTGAAATTTTGGACACGTATTTAAGATCACGAACGGCAACATATCCGGTCAAAACGCTTGCCCGCGTGACCTTGGGCCCGCCGGTGCACCGGCGCCGTTTGTCGGCGCCGACTTTATTTTTTGCCCGGCGCACGGTCTAACATCTGGCACTTGAGATTGTTTATGATAACAACTACTGGGAATCGACCCAACTTATTTTAAGTCTTTTGATATGAAGGATTGGGCGTTTCGAATAACGCCTATTTTGTCTGAGTGTGATGGCATAATAAGTAATAAACCAGTTCCGAAGCAACATTTTTGAAAAAATTTGACCCTCAGGTATAAAATGCTTTATAATTTTAAAATGAAGGGGTAAAACATGTTTAAGTTGTTTTATATTAGTTAATAGGCAGGTAAAAAAAACAAAAACCAACCTTCCATGGTAAAAAAAATATTAATTAAATTTTTTTTGCATACATTGCTGTTTTTCCGCGGTTTTTTTTTTTTTTTTAAGACAAATCCAACAGGTATATTTAAAATATTGGTATTTTCTGAAAGCTTTAGCCCTGAAGCTAAGTTACGATGATGATAATGAAAATGAATACATAAATAAAAATCTGGAAAAGTAAACATATGACGTCATAATGCATATGACGTCAAAGAAAAATAATTTTCAATTATAAAATATAACATAGATAGGGGTCTTCTGAGTTTATATTGTGAAATAAACACAAAAATACGATAAAATCTAAAAATCAAGATAAATTCCGTCTCAACACCTTCACCAAAAATGACCATTACGGAGGGTCAATTTAAAAAAAAAATCCCTATTAGTCTATGGAATATTTTTAGGTTTCAACATTTTGAAATGGTAGTTACAGTAGATGGAAAAGAAACAAACTCATTCCTAACAGCTAAGTCTATAAGAAAAAGCAGGACAGAAAGATTTATGCCAAGTGGCGGCTAATTCAAAATTGGGTACTATAGCACCCAGGGTGCATCGACGGCATTTTTAAAACTGGGTACTATAGTACCCAGGGGTAAATTTTTTGTAAGAACCACGCGAAGCTACTGGCAGAAGCTTGTCTATATTATATATTAAACAAAGAGCTTGATAGCTTGACCTTATAAACTCAAGACCAAAAATTTTTTATTTAAGTCTGGCAAGGTAAAGCAGATACAGCCCTGTAAGTTCCATTTCAATTAAAACTCAGCTTGTAGAAGCTAGAAGATCACATGAATCATGTTCTTTCTAGCCTTATTAATTAATTGTTTCTGTGGCAGTTTTATAGCTACTAGATGATTAGCCAAGGTCTATGCCTTTCTAGGATTATCTTCTCTAATTGTTTAATTGTATCAGCTGTGTTTTGTATCCAGCTTAGACTTTAGTTTTCTATTATCTGTTGTGTAATAAAATTCTTATTATTAATTTTATTGATAATTATAGGGATGATGACTGGTTAAAAAAAAAACAAATTAGTCCGTCAGATAGATCAACAAAAAATTATTGGAGATTTAAAAAAATTATTTATCAAAAAAATAATAATTGACTGAGATATAGAGCATCAAAGTTCAGGCTTGTGACGTCAAGGCTAGGTAAATAGTGTACTAAGCCGTGATGTCACATGGAATTTCAATGCACTATTATATCTTTGTAATTTTTTTGTTTAATTGACAAAAGAAAAGAAAAGCTTCCAATAGTTTTTGATAATGTAAATGATGGACTAATTTTAATTTTTCAGTCGACATCCCTATTAGTTAGAATCAAAACCAAGTTTATTAATAATTTAGAACATTTTAGATTTTCTAATAAGCTTTTTTAATAGGTATTACACGGTCTTACAATCTTGACTGATTCAAACCCTCAACCTCCAGATCGGAAGTTGTAGAGCCACTAGAGTGACTCAGAACATATACATGACAGATATACAAGAGAGGGTGCCACTCTCATATCACACAGTTTTCAATCTCTGTATAGGTGCTAACACTTTGAAAACCAAGTACCAAGGCTCAATATACTTAAAATACTTACAGATTATTTTCTCATGTAAGTGAAATGTGTTTCATTGAGAAAAAATAAATATTATAAAACTGATCGGATCTAAGTATTGGTATACATAAGGTTTTTATTACTTACTACAATTATATGCCCTGCCTACTTCTTCTTAATTATTGGATCTTTTTAGAAGAGCATAAGATTTTAAATCTAGAAGTGCCTTATTTTTCAATGTGTGTTATTATCACCATCAGTCTATAGCAGTCCACTGCTGGTTATGCCTTCCCCAATGGGTCTTCAGATCGATATATTCAGACAGTATAAATGCACAAATGTTAATCTGGGTCCCTCTTTTTAGTCTTATCTGTTATAGTGCTTTTCCACATTGCACTAGCTAGATAAATCAACAGTAAGCATTTTGTTTGACTGTTGTTTGAGTTGTGCATTGGCTTTAGATTTTTACCTGTGGTGATGGAATAATGCAGCAAACTCATGTGTTCCAGGTTTAGGCAGTGATTGTGAGCCAAGGAGCCTTTCCCGTACTGATGCAGATAGCTGAGCTGCTGCTGTGCCACCCAAGGAGTAGGATTTAGGTCCGATGCCATTCTCTGTAAAGTAACATGGATTTTAATTTGGCTCAGCTTTCCTTTATGTGTAGTGAGCTAGGCGGCTGAAACTTTTGTCACAGGTAGGGCTACACCTAGGAAGCCTAAATCTGAAATGGCGTAGTGCGGAAACGAATAGTTTATGAGATATGAATTTTTGAAAATTCCAATTTTTCACGTAATTTCGTCAAACTTGATGTTATTGTTTGCTATTGATTGCAAATTATTTGGTTGTTTTCCCGCCGGTTTTTGTTGATTGTTTGATTGATTGAATTTAGTCATGTAAAAATAGACACAGATAAACAGTAGGTTATTAGGTTTTTTTTTATAACCACCCGGAAATCCTTCTCACAAAAGTAGGTTCTAGGACACCCCGACTTGAGTAGATTAGGTTCGAAATCTAACACAGAACCGACACAGAGCACCCCGATGCCACCTAGTATTGTGGTCCCTACCCGTAGAGTGTACATAAAAATGCGTGAGTGAGAGTTCTGGCGAGAGCCCATACCGGAATCAAATATCCATTTTTATGATTTGAAACGGGATTTTAGAGTGGTCATAGGTCATAGGTTCCCCTTCCCTGTCACTACCGCATCGCCCCCTCTCCCGATAGTGTGTTTTGGTGTATATTGTTTACGTATTTTCCATACTTAACCTCAAAACTAAATTATTATTTTTCTCGGAAACTATGAGTTTCCGCACTTCACCCTTTTAGGGGGAGGATCCTCCCCCTCTCCCCCACCCCTCCCGCCCCCTTACCCCCCAAAAGCTCACTACACATAAAGGAAAGTCCTTCCTTTAATTTACAATAAGTTATAGGCACACAACTTTTCTTTTGTGGTAAAATAGAATTTGAAATAGATACTTTGGTTCGATGATTAGGTAAGTTAATTATCTAGGTAATATAAGAACCCAGTTATTCAGTGTACTTACTGTGAATTTGAAGATTTTGGAGATCTTGTGTACAAGTTTGCGTACCGCCTGATACTTTGACTTTAGTTCGGGGCACTGCTGAAACTTGCGCTGTTCTTCCGCCACCGTCTGTAAGTAAGGTATAATTATGTTAATTTATAATTGAATCTTAACGAATGAAAGCCATTCACATCAAGAGCTCAATTATTTATTTCTTTGGATTTAGATTTAAGAGATTACTATATTACTAAAGAAACTTAGAAATTTATGTTAGAGATTTTCCGCGTTTGTTTTTGTTTACGTTTTATGACTGACAGTCATATTGACTGACGTTTGACACTAATTTGACAGTGACATATTTGATAATTTGTCAAACCACATTTAGTAATGGCGCCATCTAGGGTAGAGTAGCTGAAGTACAGATTTCTAGGTGTAACTTCTTACTCACTAGATGGCGGTAGTCGTTTATTGTGTTATAAAAATAATTAAAATATCAAAATACTAACTATGCCCTTGCTGACCATGCTGCGGTGCTCCATTAGGTTGAGGAGATGGCTGCTGCACACCATTTTGTCGTTTTACATATCCAAAATTCTGAGGAACTTTCGCTTTGCTCGATGAACAACTGCTTCCATTTCCGCCACTGGATACACTGGAAGGTCGCGATCCACCACTGGGAGACTGTAGCTGAAAATCAAAAAAATTGTTAGCTTTTCAATAAATAACTACCAAAAATACTAATTGAAAATAAATGTGTACCTCCTACCAACTTTCTAAATACCCATTCGCACCACCAAGCATATTGAAAAATATTAGTTTTGTAGATTCCATATTTTTTGTTTACGTAGGTAAAACCTAATTCTTATGAATTATCTATGTATGATATTAAATAATGTAACTTGGTAAATCGGCCGATTTCGTACCTGAGTTCCTCCAGTTCTCGATGAATGCTGATTAGGAGAATTCGGCGCAAACTGTAAATTAAAATAAAATAACAGAAAATAACCTATTGCCTACCCTCGTATAAAAAACACATAGCACATCACAATATGCTTCTTCTTCAAACAAGAGGCTTCTTTCTAAAGTAGGTAAGGTTGGTATTATACCTAAGAAGTCTATCCTATTTAAAAATAATTGACTTCTTCTTCTTCGAAGATTACTCATACCATGTCGTTCTAGAGTTGTTCGGCGATGGCGATCAGTAGACAGTAGCTAACTAGTGTGACATAGTACCTAAGTACTAAACTGTAGGTAGGTATACCTACCCACTTACTTAACCAAATATTATCTGCAGGTAGTACTAAATACCTACTTATACCTAAGTACTTAAATCTACTTAAATATTTACGTACCTAGATACTAGAACTATAAAACTGTAATTAAGGCAGTTATATTGACATCGTGGCATGGCTTACTTCAACACCCCGCCTGGTCACTACTTGGATGGGTTATCTTTGAGTGACATTTAGATCTGAGCGTTTTTCGAATCTGAGCTTTTTCAGTTGATAAGCCATGTTGGAGGCCTTCGGGTGCCTAAAATCTCTGACACCAGAATCGGTCCCTAGCGCAAACGAAGAAGACTGACAATCAACACACAGCCTATTTCGTAAGGCTGACATTATACTTAAGCACAGATAACATAATACTAATACTAGTAAGACTTAAGTAAGACTTTGCAGAGCGGCACGGCTGCACTCGCAGACTTAAGAAGTCTATGACCCAGGACACTAAGAAAATATATCCTGAAATCTAGCTCCTAAATAGTGCAGCGGGTAAAAACTTCTACGTGAACCAAGTCACGGGACGTCCACTAGTTTCATAATACTTTACGAACCTGCGGATGTGGCGCAATGCCAAGTTGCTGTGCCGCAGACAGCTTCTCCCGTTTATGATGCTGCGGAGAATGGTGGCCTGTCCGTCGCTCGCCTTTCTCGCTGCGACGACCATGGGACGGACTGGGGGGCGCTGGAGCTGGCTGGGTCTGTCAACAAGGAGGTTCTATTAGAAGGTCATTTTTAAAGTAATCAAGAAATCCATCATCCATCATCGGCCTATAGCAATCCACTGCTAGACATGGGCCTCCCCTAATGAGCGCCATTGTGCCCTGTCCTGAGCTCGACGTATCCAGCTTCTACCAGTACAAGTCATCGATATACCTATATTGTTACCTACTATCAAGTTTATTGCTTTCACTGACAGTCTGCGACATAACAATATCAATTAGCGCCATGAACTCTATTTAGTCACTGCTTTCCGCGCACTGTATCTTGGCTGGGGAATACCATTAGATAGGCATATTATACCCAATAAGATATTTAGTAGATAAGTTACGAAAAGTAATGTATTCATTTTCTGAATTCAAAGGTGATCCTGACTCATGCACAGATTTGTCAGATGGCATGGCATAGATTGGCCACTGATGGTTCATGAACACGGGCCTACGACGTCTACGCATTTAATCTAAGCTACGAAATAGACACAAACCGGGGCACCCACTCCAGGAGAGTCCGTGTATTTCTTCCAGGTGGTATCCTGTCTGGGTGTTTGTGGCTGCCGCTCGGTCTGCTGGCCGCAGTCAGCTTTGCTTCTCGTCCTGCCCACAACTCGGTAGACCACGCCACTTCCGCCCTCCATGCCTCTACTGCGGCTGCCGCTACGTCTGGAATAGATTAGGACATAAGTACCTATATGCCAGTAGAATCAAATACTAGGTGTACCTAATAACCAAAATATTTCCATCAGGAAAGCTTTATAGTAATCATCCACCATACCGCAACATTGACGCAGTCGGTAAAAAGATCAACATACAAGTAGGACTTAAAAAAAAACGACTTCAAATAAATCACTTCTTACTTCTTGCCCTAAGGAATTTTGAAAATCGGTTCACAATTGACGGAGATATTGGTGATCATGAGGCGAAAATTACAAGTTAGGTTTTTTGAGTTTTCCGGGAAAAGTACCAATCCCTCAGGAATCAAATTTATATGGGGTATTTGATGTAGGTACCAGGTACATATTGTTAAAATTGAATCTATTTATTTGACGGCCTCTTTGGCGCAGCGGGCGAAGGTCCGCCTGAGACGCAGTAGGTTGCGGGTTCGATTCCCGCCGTAGGATAAATGTTTGCAGATATTTGTCGCAGGTCTGGGTGTTTTCTATGTATAATATGTATGAATAAAAAAAAATACCTATAAAAGTAGTTATAACAGTCATGTGGTTCCCATTATACAAGCTCTATTTAGTTTGGGGCTACATGACACTGTGTGATAGTGTACAGAGTATTTATTATTTATTTTTATTTTCTTAATTTGCAGTTGGTATTTCTACAATAAATGTAAGGTTAAAAGAAACGTTATGGATACAGACAAGAGGGGTTAACCCGCCCTTCGCTGAAATATGAGTCAGATTGCGGTAAAACCTTCTTGTATGCTAATAGGGTAAAAATTTAAGTGACGGTTTTGATTGTATGTTTTCTTCAGAAAAATAGAAAAAGAAACAATTTCACTTTCGAAATATTTTGTTCATTTAATTTAATTAATCGGTTTCTAATACCACTGCAAATACTGAGCAATTGCTTGGTTGTAAAACATGAAAGTCTATTGTGATAAATAAAAATATTTTTGTGATATTTTTGACTCAAAAGTCCCTGAGCTAAAAGTAGTATAAGACCGATAACTCCATCGATTTAGCTCAGCCCGTTACTTACTGATCACGCTACATTATACCTAAGCTTATTCTTTAATCGAGGCAGTCGAGCTACTTGCTTGTTTTATTATTCTTCCACTCCATCGCCTGCGCCCCTTGCCAGACTAATTGGATATCCTTCATTTCATTAGTTGTTTATTTATTTCAGCTACTGGTGCAACAAAGAGGTCTGTCTGACCTGCCACCTTTTGAACGAGCATTTGGCTTGATACTGCATGTCTGTCTGCATGCTAGGTAAGTTAAGAAGGGTAATTTTTTTAATTTTTTTTATATGGGTAGTATTTCATTAATATTTGTTACATAATGTTCCTTCTTTCCTGCTTGCTAATTCATATTTCATTGAAAATTTCCTACACATAAGTTACACACCTACGTGTTTGAATTATTTTCTAAGTAAAAATTATTATTTTGTTTTCCATGGGCACTTATTTTTATTCGACTTGTATATTTCCTATTTATGCTAAAGCCCGAAAGCTTGAAACAAGTTCCGTAGGTTACGTAATTATCCGTTCACTCTAATACTAGTCTACTAGTAACCCAACAGGCCTAGATCAAAGCAGATAATACAAAGGGTGCTTCAACCTAGGCTCAGCTAAACAAAGGCGTACAATTGACGGTATCTAGTTATCTACCTTCTGTAAAGTTCTGTGTGAGGGGGCCGGCCGGCTACGACCATTGATGCAACATGTTCGACCTAGTTCTCTTTAGCTTTATGCTCATCCCACCTTACCTAGGTATATTCAATTAAATCAGGCATATTTATCCCCTAGCTAGACTCGCACATGGGCTCATACCATTTTTGTCAGTTTTACATAGCTACTAAATAGATTACCAACATACAGTTGTATAGTATGTATTTTCTGGAAATCCAGGAAATTATTTTTCATTGCGCGCGACTTCACGTGTTATATTTGATATTGATATTCATATTATAATATTATGGTATAAGGCAAACCCTGGTAAAAAGGGATGCAGTGGATTTTAGTGAGTTGATAGAACTTTAGTAGAAGTAATTAGTAGAACCTAGTACCTAAAAACAATTAATTGATCCAAGAAAGTATTTTACTAAAAGAACCATTATGAAGATGGACGTGAATAGTCGTTCAGAACAAAAGTGCAAGTACCTACTTAGTGATAGTTAAGGTTCAGAAGAGCACTTAGGCTTCAAAAGGTAGCCGGTACCAGGGGACGGTTAAGCTATTGATGGGATTTTATAAAGTAACTTCCACCTCGGGTTCAAAGAACATCTCTTGAGGCCAGGAGGTCATAATCTGAAGCTAAGATCAAAGCGGATTAAACAGGTACCTAAGAGGAGGGTACTCGAAAGCCTAGGTTCAATTCAACAGAGGCGTGCGGCTAACGGAAAATGTTTCGACTTACTTTCAAGCTTTAATTTTTATGAGTACTCTCTAAGGGCACTTTTAGCAGCCTGAGAGTGTGCTGACCTGATTTAAGGCAAACCAAAATTACCCCCAAAAGTGACGTTTTAAAAGAAAATACCCATCTAACAAGCGCAACACGTTTCAACTTCTATAATTGTATGATGCCACTGAAAGCCTCGGGACATTTCATAAGTGAAAGAGCTTAAAATAAATTTAAATTAATTAATAATTAACTAATTCATTTTCAAAAAAGCTTGAAATGAAACTGTCTCCAAATTCCTCAAAATCAATGTATTGGTTTTAAAGAATTATCAATTATAACAAAGACGTTAAAAAATATAAGCCGATCAGAATTTCTTGCCAATTCTTCTCTGTTGGTTGAAACTGTCTCCAAATTCCTCAAAATCAATGTATTGGTTTTAAAGAATAACAATTGTAACAAAGACGTTAAAAAATACAAGCCAAGATTCTTGCCAATTCTTCTCTGTTGGTCGCGTTAAGAATTAGTGTTAACTAAAAAATAAAAAATAAACCATTTAAAGTGTTTCTTAATGTTCTAACTAAATAAATTATGAATTTTGAATTTTTAACCAAACAAACACATAAACTTTCGTATTTATAATCTAAGTGTGAAATAGGTACCTATCACCAAAAATAGGTAAAAAAATATAGTACAAACCCTCATAACTGCTTATCAAAGAATATTAAGGGTTATTTAGTTTAGGTCAATGGAATTATGTAAGATAGATGCAACTAAGAAGGTAATTAATGGTACTGATAACATTGTAAACAAACAAACAGTACCGTCACTAAATAATCAGTTAATAACCCAGGCACGTACCATAATGAACTTCATTTAGTGTACATTTACCTACAGACATAAGAGTAACATTAATTGAGTAAACCACTATTTGATGAACTAAAGGACTACGGGTATGAACACAGGTTAGTTGCATACCTAACGATAAAGTCAGCTAATGATTTGATCAGAACAGAGTCTACTTGTACCTTTTAGTGTTTTTCTAACAACGCAGGTTGCTCTGGATGCTTGAAGCTCTGGGCTTTGGGCTTTTTTCTATTCTAGATGATTTATAAAACAGCAAATGGTAACTTTTTACTCACTGATTGGGATTGTAGCTCCTATACCAACCTCTCAACCTAGTCCGTCGTACCCAAAGCAAATACATGGATCAATGGTGAATACGTGTAGAGCTGACTAAGCCGCCGGTATCCTGGCGATGTTTTCGTACACCGTTTAGAGCACATAGTAAAGCTAGAATACTAATATTTACGCATTTCCTACGCACTTAACACGTAAGCACACACTATGATCTAAGGCTTGCTTTAACTACTCTGATCATAAAGATCATTAATCACTTCATATTGCAGTCATTGGAGATCAATGGAGTCTTGTTAAAGAATTGAGCTCATTTATTTTTGAACGATCAAACAAGGTCGCTATTTTTATTCCCTTGATAAGCGAAGGGCTATTTACGCCTGTTCATTTAAACATTAGGTAAGTACCAGGCAGTAGAAAATGCTCGTAGCATTAAGCCCACCTTTTTGTTACATTTATTGTGCAATAAAGTATAAATAATAATAATAAATTAAAGAGTCGTTCACAAAGAACTCTACTACTTTTAAAACATACTTACAAATTAAGATTAGGTACAACATTCATATTTTATGAATATTGTGTTCCTATGAAATTGATAAAGTACCGACTATTTGCTTAAGCAGGTTATTGAAACGTTTAGATTGAGACCAAATAGCAAAGAGTTAGAGTTAGGTTAGTAGATAACAAGTAGAATTACTTATAATAACTAAAAATGTCTAATAAGCAACGTATAAAGTCAAGTAACAATGGTAACATTTTCACTTTGCAATTTTTGTAAGAAGTTCATGAAAAAAGCGTCACTGCTCCGAAATAAATGGTTTTTCTGATCGGTGGAACATTTGCTACCTTGCCATTTCACCGGCAATGAAATGAACAAAAAACATTTTCCGCAAAGTTGGAAATACAAGAAGCGCTGGAATTCTGAACAAAGCGGACGCAGAAGAGCGGAAGTATCCTACGTCTGCAATAAAGATTACGATAAGGTGGAAAAGTACGTAAACTTTTTTTTTTAACTTTCCCAGTCTCTGTCCCACTTGCGTAAAGTACCACAATTACATGGAGTGAGAAATGGGGTACTTAGAACGGTGGGTGGTGCGCGAGCATTATTTTGCACCACATTGTGATTGTGCTTTTTTTGCACCACAGCGTTTAGAAAGCTTTTAGCATGCGTAAAATTTATTAAATTTTGAAAAAACATTTTTGTACCTTAATCATATATAAACAAAAACAATGTTTGTTTGTTAGTTCTTTAAGCGTTCTGAAACCATTGATCAAACTGTCATAAAATATTAAACAAGTATACACGCAACCAAAGTTGCGGGCGGGTCAGTCAGCTAATAATAACCGACAGTTTTAAGCTTAGGTGACGTCAAAATGACACTTTTGTATAAAAAAATGTAAACTCTTTAAATTGTTCTATTTTAAGGGCCCATATTAGGCCTAAGTAAGATATTATAAAAATCAGCTACAAGGAGATTTATTATGAAAAGATAGATGCAAGAGTTAATACACTATCCATTAGTTTCATAGCAACTAATTATTCATTCAGATTATTATTTAAACATTGAGCCTAACTATGCCTTTTCTCAACCGTTTTATAATATTATATAAACACTAGCTTCCGCCCACGGCTCCGCTTGCTTTGTACTGGCGCAAAAATCCTAGTTGTGTTATTCCAGGTCACAAACTATGTGTAACCCAAGATTCATCCAAATCCGTTTTGCCGTTCGTTACGGAGTTGAGAGAGAACAAAAAAATCATACTAAACTAACCCTTTCTATATTAATAAGTATGGTATTTACAATAAAAAAACTATATCGGTAAGTATTATATTTATAATATATGTATTATCGGTCATATGGTACCCATGACACAAGCTCAGCATAAGATGTTGTGCGATTTCGGCATTATTTATTATTATTTTATTTAACTCGCACAGTTGTAATAATAAATTATAGCTTATAAGTGTGATGTGATTATTATTGGACCACTCAATTATTCTGTAATCCTTTATTGCACACAGTAATAATAAATACAAAGAGTATGGAAAAAAATATCAACAGAGGCGAGCGAGTTTTCTTCTAATTATTAGAATATTGATCACTGCAATATACGCCTGTGAAACACAAAGATTCCAAAGCGCTACGAAACCTCTACGAAAACAACTTTTCTTTTAAGAAAACCGCATTCACTTTTTCCCAAGTGGCAGGTTAAGTAAACCGTAACTGATTACAAGCGCAAAAACCTTTGCAGACTACCTGCAGTGCCCTACTTTAGCATATAAGATGCATCTGACCTCTGTTTTTGGATATAACGTATTGCGGCCTGCACTTTGAAAAATTTGTTTGAACTACAGCCAATTCATTACACTCAGGTTAAAGTTCAGTTAAAGTGTGCCACAAAAACAAAAAAGTAAGTGGTTGTAACAACAAATTAAAACAATACTGGTGTTACTAGGATTATAATATACTTAAACATTTTTGCAAAATTAATGTAATCTTATTAGTCTGAAATTTTAAAATGAAAGTAGTTAGGTGCCAATGTAGGTAGGCAAGTAATTTACTGCCTACGTAAGTAGTAATTTAATCATACTGGAAATGTGTGTTAATTTTTTTATTATAAGCGCTTCTTTGTACCTAATCCTTATATACTTAGGTATGCCTGAAACGAAGTCATAGACAAAGAAGTGTCCTTTATTTGTCCCTTATAGTATTGTATCATAATAATACGTAATGGAATACCTTACTCAGTCTATGTAAAGCTTAAAATAAAATATATTTAATAGGGTACCATTATAATTCATTTGCATTGCCAGTAGCAAGGTTTTGAGAAAAGTTGGGTTTTCTCGACAGCTTTAACGAATTATTTGGCATTCTGCCACCCCTGTTACCTCTTGCACCTACCTCTTACTAAAGCATCTTGCCATGCCAAGTTACGAAATCAATATTTATTTATTATCTAGGTACTCAATTTTGAAAGACTATAATATTGTTTAAGCAACTATACTTAAACATACACCTTGAATATCTTTTGCAATTTGTTCGTCTGCTATTTATATCATCATATTAAAATGAGGCTGTACGATCTCTTACGATATTTAAACTACTCAGGATGAGTACCACGGGTTAAATACTTATACCTTTTATAAAGGTATATATGTATTTCATGTGCCTATTTATATACTTTCCATCTCGAAGTTTTAAAGCACCGGTTGGCATCCTTCTTTGTGCTAAAAAGAGCTACAGCAAAATATATTTCTCCTCTGTTTACTGCAAAACAGGGGAAACGCCCAAATTAGAATCCTAACGAGAATCCCGGCTTTTTAGGGTTCCGTACCTCAAATGGTCAAAAATAACCAATATAGGATCTCTTCGTTTACTATCTGTCTATATGTCAAAACCCTTTTCCCAGAAACGCGTGGAGGTTGAATTGAAATGAATATCAAATAAGTATTAAGGTCTGAAATTCCTTGGAGCTTTAAAAAAAACAAACTTCTATGTCAACGCAATCAAAAAATACAGCCGTTTATGCTGTATATTTTGACACTCGCAAGTAAATGAAAATGTGAAAACCTAAAGAGGACTTCCCGTTGAATTCGGCTAGAAGCAATGTCAACATGTAAAGGAAAAAAAACAGAAAACTGTAAATTAGTAGTCCATAAAGGAGTAACATCACATAAAAACATTCATACCTACAAGTCTGTACGGAACCCTCGGTACGCGAATACTACTTGCACTTTGCTGGTTTTTATAAGGACATGTAAGCAGAGTAGGTGTAAGGTGTTGCTTTAATCCTCGCCCCTACGCCTACACCTCCGTTGTCATTTAAAACATTGGCGTCTTAATGAAAACAGAGAGCCTAAAGCCACCTACTAATGATGACGGATCTCCTGAAAGGAGCAGCCAGGTTGCTCATTATCTATCAACAGTATGAACCGAGGCTGGAGTATGGCTCCGTTCTCATCTCATCATTATCTCTGAATGATGAATACAGGCTCTTTTTGTTTCATTTCGACGTGAGCTCAGACAATACAGATTTGCGGCTCTAAGAAATTTGAATTTATGCGCCGAGGGTGAGGTTGGCGAAATAATAATATTGATGTTATTGTTGGCTTTTGGCCGCGATACATTTCAATTAAAATGACAATGGGAGGAATTATCCTACACTTTTGGTGTTTGTTTTTTTGAAGTAGCTGTTTTTTGTTTTTTCAGGTTAAAAGCAAAAGTGAAAAGATAAAGAATCAAAGTTTTAACAGTGAAGTAAATTAATCGGATTACTTAGCCTAGATTGCATTACCTTGATGAGATTTCTCGATTTTAAGATTCGAAGTCCTGTTGTTCGAAGCATTCATATTATGCATGTATATATATTTATATATCACAAGGCCTTTGTCTAGACCGCCGATTCAAGGCGAAAGTTATTTTTCGCCATTCGCTGTATTAACCATGTTTGAGACTTTTTAACAAACTCAATAAATCTAGTATATTATTCTTAAAGCTTATTTATAAAGGTACAAAACGTGACTTTAAATAAAACCAACACAAAGTTATAAAATAATGAAAATCAGACAAGCAAAGTTATGTAAACAGAGTAACAGTGAATGCTGAAAGCTATTCAAGCCCGGCCGGACATCCGGCCTGTGCATTTCAAGTTGAATTCACTTGTTATCGAGAGTGCTTTCAATGTTCGAAGTCTGATATAGCTCGCGCTGGTGGATGGATCTGGCACCTAGTTTTTGAATCAGTTGAGCAGCTCCCAGCAGATAAATGGAAATTGAATATCGAATCTATCTATCTATCTATTCAGCCGGTAGCACCCACTGCTAAGTAAAGATCTCTTCTCTATCACGCCACCCTTGGCGATCTTATGCCAGCCGGATCCACTGCTCTCCTACTGCCTTTACATAATATCGAATATCGAAAAGTTTGACTAACTTAATTATACCTAAGTATGTTATGACTAGCATTCTATGATAAGGTAGGTCAGATAGGTTCTGTGGAAGTGCCCTCAAGAGCACCTATGGTTTAGGCACATGGCGCTATGATGGAAATATGTGGTGGTTTTAACCGGTAGGAGTTTGGTATAATTATTATGTTGTCCTGTAATGGAACGGGATCCATGAGGATTTCTTCACGTAAAACAAATGTCAGATAGGTTGTAAGTACTACTTAGTAGAGCTCTTTGTAAAAGGCTCATCTGGGGAATACTATCAGCCAATTTCTGCCGTAAGCATTGTTCAGTTTGAAATGTGCCGGTGATATTACAGGCACATGAGGCTTATAGCCTTCATACCTCAAGTTGATGGACACAGAAATCGTATCGTACACGTTCCAAACATCAATGACCTAAGATGCAAGACTTTGTTATAGGTAGTTCCATTACATATAAGGTGAGCCATGTACGTTTTTCATCTTCAAGTTTTTTTATAGTCATTCAGGCACTTGCATTTTTTATTTTGCTGAAATAGAGTCGAAAGTAGATTACGCGAAAATTCAAAAAAGTTTTACATACAATTCTATGAAGCTCCACTCGCCACTACATAGAGTCCATTTATGCCATTCGAAATCTTGCCAGGAAAAACTCAGTTCTTATTTAAAATTGACCTTTCATGATGTTTGGCCGAATGATGATACCTCCAATTACCACTATGCGTCGAATTGCATGAATGAACTCAATGTTATGGCGAATGATGTTTTATAGAAAGTAAATCTTTTATTGGCTGTAAGATAATCTATATAAGATTTGTTTGTTATATTTAGGGGCTGGGGATGTTGTTGAATAAAGAAAATAAATAAATAGAAATTGTATGAAAATCTTTTTTTTTAATTTTCGCGAATTCTTACGATTTGATTTGGTAAGTTACTTTGGGAAAATTGTTCCAGTTGAGAAATAGAGTCGATTGAGACAAACTTGTTTTTTTACACGTCATTTTCTGAACAGACTGTACATTTTTTCAAAAATCAGGAAATGCAATTATTATTAAAATAAATTATATACATTATTTTTAAAATAAACCTACATTTTCCTCAGAACAAAACCTTCTAACTTCAAAAGAAAAGGTAGCTGCCCTCAATGAGGTAATATTTTGCCGCATCCTGTATATTCTACATAATGGCTTCGACAGAATACCAAAGTCTACTGATAAAACAGTCGATGTTATGCTGAATCTATGCAATTTTTCTGCTGTATCACACATCCCACCATGTTTTATGTACTCTTTTATTTTTTTGTGTTGTTATGTGAGTTCTGTAAGAAATAAATAAATATCTACCTATGTTACTCTAATAAATTGGTAGGTATTATCTAAAAATAAGCAACAACATTTCTGAAGCTTGAAACCATTTCTGGACTGAGTACGTAACGTTGAAGTTAGTGTGTAGGTTGTTCCAAATCGAGGCCCAATGGCTAAATTTGGGATCTCGAACTTTCTGCCAGTTTCTTGCGATGTTTACAAAGAAGATCGGTCAGTTTCATACAACCTGTGACCTGAGACCTGACCATAAATTACAGTCGGAGTCGTAGGCACAAGCTGTTTGCGGAGCCGTACTGTCGCACCACGGCCACGGCTCGGTCTTTTTCACCCGTGCCACGCGTTCTCACTGCTCATAACGCTCTCCTGAACCACAATCCTGAGTGTGACTTATTTGCGGATGTATGGATGAAAATATTATCGGAATGTCTGACATTTTGTAAGCGAGTTGCATGATTGTTTGTGACACAATATTATCTTTGTTTTGTGACACAACTTACATCTTTGTTTATAAATAAGTTTTATTTGATTTTTTTTTTTCTGCTGGCCATTAGATATTACCACTCTTGACTAGTATAATTTCATATAATTAATGTAATTGGTGTCAACCGTGTTAATTATATAAATAAATAATAAATAAGATGTCGCGTCTAGAAATGACCTATGTCCTAATTGCTAGTTCTTATTGCAGGATATCATGTACAATTAATCGTTTTTTTTTTTTTTGGATAATTTTCTGGGTATTTATTTTATACTTTTAGGTTACGATCGATAAGGACACTGGCGCCATTAAACAAAAACTAACCAAACGCGTGATTTGTTAATGGCAGTTTTGTTTTAGATGGTTGACATTGGGACGAGAGATGCACAATGTGTGTGAGAATGCGTTCAATAACCATGATTGTATTTCGATGAATATTTATGAATAATTTACTAATTATTCCGGCTTTAAAAAAAAAAGTTTTTAATTATAATTTCAATACTCCATTATCAAGAATATTTTTACATAATTCGCATTTTTAGTCGCTTCCATTTATGGTCAGGTCTGAAATGACCGGCTTTCTTTGATATATTTCTACAGCGTCGTGCATCATCTACTATCTATATATATAATAACTCCCTGGGCTCTGGCGGCCCGCTGATTGCGGCATAGTGCAGCCTAACACCGGCAAAGCTAAGTTCCCTGACCTTCGGCGTTAAAGGGATTTCGCTCATCTATGGAAGACCTATGTCCAGCAGTGAATTGAATAGGCTGTTGTTGTTGTTGGTGTTGTGTATCATAGTCGTGTCAAAAGCTTTGTAATTAGCCATGACTCAAGACGGATCCTTGTGAGCCATCTTAAACCTACGTATAGTGTCTCTTTGTACACAAGGAACCACTTGCTCAAATATTGATTTTGGTACTGTATACAATTTAATAATAAGCTTTTCTCCGAGATTGTTTTAAAAATTTCGAAAATGTTGTCATCTAACTCGCTTCATTAATTCTATTAAATGGCAAGCGAGAATCCATGTTGTACCTTTGCCCCCAGACGCTTACCCTCATCAAACTTTAGAAACTTCCTTTCGTTCATAGTACCTACAGATTCAGTACGTTCTAAAATGGTTTGCTGTGGGAAAACATATTTATTAATTATTAAGAAAGGTGCTGGAAAACTTTTAAAGGTAAAAGTTTTACGAGTTTAAAAATAGGTAATTTTTTAGTAGACTTGAATTCAAAAAAGAAAAATAATTAGTTTGAATTAAGAAATTATTAGACTTGAATTCAGTTTGGCCATTCTAATACACACTAGGGCGATCAGGAATATTTCAACATGTATGTAAGCGTAACAAATAATTTTGCCAAAATAACAAAGCGTTATTTTGAATCGACGATTTCTTGTTGGCCGCTTTAGCGTCTAGAATACGAAAACTTTTTGACTAGTTTATAAACGAGCCTTTAGTCCATGAAGAACCGTCGTACCGTACGGGTTAAAAATAAAACGAAAGAAAGACTGCAATGAGCTTTTACAAGCTGAGGTGCACATTGCAGTGCCCGACTTTACTCATTAAAATTTCAGCATAGTTGAACAAACAGCAGAACGGCCGTGCTGCAATATCCAAACAGGAATTTAAAAAGTTTTTCTGCTAGTTTCCATATTGTGTTTTTTTTTTCAAGCCTGCTACGGACGGGGCGGTGCGGCGCGTGACGGAGCGCGTTGCATTACATTTTACGAGTATTGTATTTAAGCTTTTACAATGTTGACAAAAACAAATGAAAATAAAATAACATAGATAGGTACTAGCTACATAAATGTTTATGACTTCCACAAAGAGGTTTTTCTACTTTAATCCTCGCTGCAATAAGTAATTATAGGAAATTCTTATTGCAGCTTCCGCCCACGCGCCGCTTGGCTCGCGTGGTGCTACCCGGATAAAAAATATTCAAGTTTAGATAGGTACCATTTTAGATAGGGATATAATATTATTGGTACCTATATACCATCCAAAGGTATCTTCAGTATGATATAATCTCATACGAATCTAGTTAGGTACCTCTAGTACCTATTCGTATTTGCGCCTAATAAGATCAGGCAATCAGGATTCTTTGATCTAGAAAATAGACATTCGGACTCAAATTTAGACAGTTGAGGTTTCCAATTTATAGTTGGGTCTATACAATTAGTATTTTCAGTGATGCCAGTGTAATAATGAACTCCTTTAATCAATTATGTCATAGTAGATACCTACCTAAGTAGGTATATAAACACATACAATGTTTGGCACGTTATCTGAATTTAAATCATTATGTTTGATGAATCATGAGCACTCGAACTCCTTCGCACCCTAATCGATTGCACGCTCATATTTTTATTCACCCAAACAAGGGGACGAATTCTAGCAATTTTATATCCGACTATATTGAAAATGCATGAAGTTTATTTTTTATGTGAGATACGAGCATACGTCACGATTTGGTCGGTTGCTTCCCATTTAAAAGGGGGGTAAAGTTAAATGTAGTGGATTGAATTTTATGCCGATCTGGGTTCGGGTTACAAAGCAACTGTTATGTATTCAATGCCACGGGTGAGTGTTGGACCTCTACAAAATCCGTTTATGTGTAAAACGCTATTTTCGTATAATGGCATAGTTTCTATGGTCTATTAAGTTTGTTGAGGCAATTGAGAAGAAGGTTTCGTGACAGGATCAATAAATACTATACAGATCGTCTTAGTATAGCAGTTTTCAGTAAAAATAACAAATACTTGGTATAGCAGTTTTCAGTAAAAATAAAAAATGCTAAATTAATTGGCATGATTTTACGGATATCCGTTCTAAGATATTCAACAAGAAAAAATATTTAGTACTAATTCCGCTAACGTTCTTTGACAAGTTCAACAAAATCAGAGAAAGAACAAGCAAAACTAGCAAGTAAAAACGTCTCAATCTACGTGTGCACGTTGTGCTATAAGTACGAATACAATATAAAGCAAGTTTTAAATGGGATCAATTTGGCATAAAGATTCATTCATCTGCATCCCATATCGATAGGATCGGAACCCCTATCCCTTTATGCGATGAAATTCGATGCTTGAATCTTTAATAACATTGGAAATTCAATGAAATTGAGAACTCCCGGATTTTCCACCCCCAGCAAAGTCCAATGCAACATCGATAGATGCGAATTAATAACCTAACAAGGATAAAATTAAACCGAAGCGAAGCCTTTCATACCTACACATTTTACATAACAAATTCAAAAGGGTACGAGGAACCATCAAAACAAATAATGTATTGATTAAAACAAGCCGTAATTCTTCACACCCCAGGAGGTCAGAACCTAGGAATAGTAATTAAAACAATACCAATAACTTACCACTTAGCTTATTTATGTTTCAAAATGTAAAAGGGAATAAAATTGGAGTTCGCGTAAACAACAAAACAGAAGCCAAGCATATAAACGTTCTAACTATTATTTACCCACATAAATAATACAATAATCTAACATTGAGACGACATCCAGTCGTTATCAATTGGAATTTTTATAACATATACTTGTAGCTACGAAAGCTACTTATTGCGTCTTTGCGTTATTGCGCCAGGACTGGTGGTGACCACATGTCCCAGCGCTACGTTGACTTCGCAAAACAGCCACATGTTTAGAAGGTTATTGGCTTACGAACAATAAAATAGACTCTTATTAATTAGTATTAACATCATCCCTGAAAATAAGTGCTCTTACCGATTTCGCCAATCCTTTATCCATCTTCACAAACACAACAACAACGAATATCCTCTAACAGTTCGTATTATCTAATAAGCACCGTACGTAAGCTACGCGAAGCAAAGACACATAGCAAGGCAACACTGATCCTTACGTTAATCTGTGATATCATACAGCGTGTAAAAACTACAGCAACTCAAGTATTGTCGTTCCCTCAAAGGCACAACGCGAGTGGTCCACTAGTCTAGCACTAACACTTAATATCGTCACAAGTGTATTCCTTTGTTAAGGTCCATGGCGTCAGCTGTGATCGGCGTGTTCGGTTCGCGTCTGCCGACACGGAACGATCGATGCCGGCAACAGATTTACATTTTCCGGCGAGGGAATCGGGAAAGTTTGTCACGTGTTGGAGCGGGCGGACGGAGCGCCCGCACGCCGGAGTAGCGCGCCGCCGAGTGCCACCGCCCTTCGCCGCCGTACGCCGCCCGTCATCTGCCCGGCAAGACACCGAAGCCGCACACATTGTGCCCACATTGACGTTTACAATCACCAAGCATCAGTGCTAATACCTCTCATTTTAAATACCCATTCCCAATTTTAAATCCATTCCTTACAATAGTAAGTACAGGATACCTACGTTTTATTCGTTTTGACTTATCCAGAAGAAACATGAGAATAATAAGGAAAATACAGAAAAACCATTGGGAAACAGTTTTATGTTAAGACAGTTAAGGTCTCTAATGGTGGTGTATTGTTAGGGGCGGTTAGGGTCGAGGCGATGGTGAGCGGAGGTGAGGGGTGCGGGTGAGAAGTAGGAATATCGATTTTGGCCCCCGCCCTCGGTGCGCCAGTGTGAGTATACGGCGACTCCTCACATTGGAGACTGACGGAAAACAGGCAGCGTCCGAATATACCCGGAGTGTTAGACAAAGGTTTCATTCACACCGTTGTTGCACGTTTGCCGAACGACGTTGTGGATTATGTTTGCTTAACTGACCAGCAGCTGCAGTATAGCACACATATTATGACGAGTCTTTGTCAAGGTTTTGGAATTCAACAGCGCGCAGCGTTTCAAATATGTATCTATTGTTCCTTCCTACCATTAACAATAGCAATCTTAATAATTATGTAACTATTTCGTGACGCCTACGTGGGTTAATAGTTTTACAGAGCTTGCTTTGATACGTGATTACGACCCTGCTTCAACCTTGGTACTCAGGAACTGATCAAATTAAAGCAAAATCTCGAGATTTATCTTCAACTCTTACCCCTGCATCTAAGCACTCCTTGGGGTTCGCTGTTTGCTTTCCGCATTTACGTGATTGTAACTTTAATTATGTTGGCTTTCACGCCCGTAAACACAGGATAACCAACAAATCCACTTATTTACGTAATCTCAGCTTTGTTTGTATCTCGGCTCGGATCGGATAGTATCAAGCTATTTTTTTTAGTTTGATTCGAAAACGTTGGAATTTATTGCGGGTTGGGGTACGCATGCTCCTTGGATAATCTTTAACAAGGTCACATTTTGAAAGATAGTGTAGAAAGTCGGGTCGACCACTTGTGGATTTGGGGATGTAGGCACATTAAACAGGCAAAATGATTGGAAAATAGATAAACTGTCTGTTACCTACATATAAAGTTGACAAATGCAAATTTTATAAATTGATTATGGCATTTACCAATGTCTTCTTGAAAAGTAATTTTGCATTGAACAGATAAAATCTTTATGGTACGCAATAATTTTTATCTGCAAAGTTTATGGTAGGCTGGAAATGGTAAAAATATTTTTTATTCACTTGAATCAGCCCCCAGCTCTAAAAAGCGCAACCATTACCGGTGCAATCCCATCATGGCAATGAATCTTACGGCCTGAGGGAGCTTTTTAATTTGATTTTTATTACGTACCTACACCAGTGCCTACTTTAACATGTCTATCAGAGCAAATTATTTGCAGCACACATATCACACCTAGAGGGCGCAATTACCTCATTAGAAGAGGCCTATGTCCAGCAGTAAACTGCTATACGCTGAAGATAATGATGATAATATATCTCACCTAGAGTTGAATTTTGTATTGAATGTACTTATTTGACTCACCTTTCATCCAGTTGCTGAAGTTGCGACGGCTGGAAGTTCATTCTTCTACCATACAGCGACGCACCACCCTCAGACATATAGCCATCCATAATATCATTATTCCTCGCACATTCAATTTCGCCAATATTAATTCGCCTCAAGCAATCCCCATCTGACATGTAACCCGAAGCAATTTCCAAATCACAATAATCCGGATTTGAAAACCCGGGTCCATAGTTCCCTCGCAATCCCACATTTTCTCGGCCGAAATTGGCTTTCACAGTATTGGCATGGTGCGGATATCCTGGAATGTTTTTCTGCGTCAAACCAGACGTTCTCATCGGCAGTGTTAGGTGGCTGTTATAACCGCGAAGTAGTGGCCTCATTGGTAGTACATTCATCATCGGATTCTCCTCATCACCTAAGGAATTGTCTCTACAGTGAGATGGTGTGCTTGATCTACTATCGCTGTCTAGCCTTCTGTTTATTTCAGTCAGTGTCCGGTTCGGATCAAAAGTTGGTCTTGAATTTTCTTGAGTTCTACTTTGAGCAGCTTCCTTTTCTGATATCTCTGCTTCATTTATAACATCGTTTATGTATGTTGTATTCATGTTTAGCCTCTTATTTGTCGGTATAGTACCAGCAGTCTTTGATATTTCAGATCCAGATTCACTAGATGGACGGTATATTACGCTACTATCACTGGAATTTGAATGCTGTCCTGTGGTACTATGGGTAGAATTGGAGTGAGAACTTTCAGACATTTGCGAAGTCTGATTTCCCAAGTTGACGGCTGGCATCGGAGACACCACCAGCATTTGTTTTTGGGGTACTTCTTTACTTAAATTAGATTGTTCTCTTGTAAATGGAAGTGCACTTACGTTATTAGTAGAATTTAAACTAGAATTGCTTTGTATAGGGCTTAATTGACTATTTGTACTTTTTTGTATAATATGTCTATCATCTTTTGATATTTTAAAAGTTCCTTTTACAGCAGCAGTAGGTTTCGGAATCCCAGTGTGATTTGGAGTACCGAAATTTTGGGCTGAAGGTGACGAGCAAGTTTGATTCTTTGAATGATCTGCCACGTTTTCTTGTTTTCTAGAATCTGTTACATTTTCAGTGCGTTGCTCGCTGAGTTTCATTTGACTTCCCGATAACTTCACCATTTTTGTTTTAGAATTTCTCAAGTGGTCATCGATCTGATTCAATTTAGTATTACTGATGGATTTAGGTGCTGCTAACTTCGATTCTTTGTCCCGTGCAGGCAATTTTGGACTATTTTTTGATTTATCACTACTTGATTTACTACTAGCCTTATTTAAATTCGTGGAAGATTCTTTAGGGGATTTGGAACTAATTAACTTAGATTTTACATTTTTACCAGACTTATCTTTTGTTAACGTATCCGTTTGTTGTCTTATAGATTTAGGTCCAACTATATTAGTTGATTTGATATGTGTATTGGGTGTACTGGTAGACTCATTGAGGCTCAGACTGGAATCAGATCTTTCACTTTTAGCTGATGAAAATCCACTGGAAGAACTTGTGCGTTTGGATACAGCTGTGTTTTTACTCTGTTGCTTCTCATTGCTTAATTTCTCTTTGTTGAAAAGTTTCAGCTTGTCAAGCATTGAATGCTTTGTCGGGGTTCCATTTTGGCTAGATGGAGTTTGATTGTTTTGCGGTGGTGTTGATAAAGTTGATGGTATTTTGCTGCCAGGTACCAGTAACGATGAGTTTGGACGTGATCTGTTGAGAGACCGAAATAATATAAAATATTGTATAGGTTTACACAATCAAGCTAGTAGGTAGGTATAATTCACATAATTTTTAACTTTTATTCTACTTAGAAATGGTTTCTAAATATCTTACCCCGATGATGATGTAGGTGCTCTTGGTATAAAACTGACGACTCCTTGACCCAAAGGGCTCGTTGACCTGCTGGAACTGGCTGATAGCCCGCTTCGTCCTCCTAAAATCATAAAAATAACTATAAATGGAATTTACTAGATTAATAAATTATAGTACCTAACATGAGTGTTTGTACAATAAATATGATACCTATTTTTTTAGTTATATTGACACTTTGAGATAAAAATGTTACCAAACAAAATCTCATTGAGTTTGTTCTCATGAAAGATATACCTCAAGCTGGGTAAATATTATCACTATCGAGACATTCACTAGATAAGAAATCTTTTATCAAACGGCATGGGTGGCACACGGTGCGCGCACGACTGATCACCACACTAGGCCAGTGCATTCAAATAAATTTCAACAATCGTAAGTTGGTCCTTGCAACCCTTTAAAGCACTTGATCTAAGAGAACTATAATTGTAAACGTCAGGTCATTTTAAATTGGCCAGTCGTATCGATCGATGCCCATAGCGACTAAATTATAATAATTCATGATGTCATACCCATTAGTTTTAGGTCAGAATGTATGCGTGTGCGTAATGTAGGTAGCCCTACTTGTTAATCAATCGATGGTTGTCTGCTATAAACGCGAACTATCGACTCCCATTGTGGTTTGTTTTGGTTGTTTAGCAATCTTGTTATGATACTTGGCGATGCTATTCATTGGTGAAGGAAAACAGCCATGAAATGCGCCGACTTGGATGGATACAAAAGCACTTAATGCAAATTTTATTAGACTCGATAATAAACATGAAATTCATAGATATACGCACAACAATCAAAAGTGCACTACCTAGTATATTTTATTAATTCAATCTAAAGCAGTCAGACAATAATATACTTAGGTAATTTAAATTACCGAATGGTTCTTGTAGGTAACCCATTACATTATTTATTTACTTTTGGATTAAATCTACATAAGTCCTCTATAAATATGTTAGCAGGCAGCAGTTCTGATGTGCCTAAAATATAGGTAGGTAGTAAGCTTAAAAAAGTACCTAAACCAACCCCAGCCGTCACCCCAACGATGAGCACTGTCTCATACTTTCATACAATTTTACCAATGAGTTTTTTGAGATGAGTGTGTGAACATTGTTTATATCATTGTTGTAGTCTCTGTACCTATTTATGTAATAGAGCGCCGCATTTTGCGCGTGAAAAAACTAAAACTTATATTTGTTGGAGTTTAGAGTGAGGATATGAGGGTGAGGAAGAAACGAACCTTCGACAGCGGTTCTGACTTCTGATACAAAATCTCACGCATTGCCTTTCTATTGGGTAGTAGGTAGTTGTAACAAAATTAGTAATTCCAAGAAGGTCGTATCACCTACAAGATTTGATTGCCTGGTATTATGTTCTGTTGCTTAAGTTGACAGTCAAACATTATGAGCAAGTTTTTGAGGGAAAGAACTTGCTGACTTTGATTTGTAAATAATAACTTGAATGAGATTAAATACTTATAACCCGTACTACGTTGCCTCATATTATTATGAACAATTATTATACTTGATACTGGCGAAATTGCGGATGACTATCCCAGAAGCCATTTAATAAAGAAGTGAAGTGAAATGTTATTGAATGAATGAATAAATCAAAATTTTATTGCGTAAATTAAAAAACACCATGACATTTACATGATGCTGTGTGATAACGTCCAGGATTATTTATTTATTTATTTTAAAATAGTACAATATTATGCGGCCTTCTCCCAGGCTACCTTTATTATTGTTATTGTACTGATTGAAACATGGTTTTCTATTGCAAATAAATATTCTAAATTAGTAATAGGATTAGACAGTTTATACCTAGTAGCCTACCTATCTCATAAGTGGGATAAAATAACATAGTAATTTTAGAGACTGACTCAGGATAACAATCATCAGTTCTAAGACTTGCAAATAGGTAGCATTGCCACTTTGCCAGTCACAATCGGACCACATCCGCCCTGATCCAGGCCGAGCGGCGATCCATCACTTAGTGCACTGAAGGTGGGACTGTAATTGAGAAGAGAATCGTAATTGTCTAGATCCTACATCTTGCAGTCTATCAATAAAGATTTTATCTAGACTTTAAAGTGGTATAAAGTTTATACCACTTCCGGAATAAGTCATACATAAAACCGTAAAACGCGTAGATGTAAAATGAGGAACTAGAAATAAGTATCCACTATCTACATACTCGAGTATTTAGATAAATAAAACCTAGTAACCTAGGACCCTACAGTCAATGTTTAATAAGGAGGTAGGTAGGAACAATATTTTTGGTGAATGTGAGTGATTCAATAAAATGTTTAATGTATGTGTAGATAACTATGTAACGTTGAACAATAGCTTATGTATCTTAGTACCTACATTGGTACCTACTGCAAAAGTATTTTTTGTTATGTAACAAAACTTGAATTAAGAAGGTACCTATAGTTATTTAGGTATTAAAAAGGTCTATTTTGTTGATAAGAAATGAGGAAAAATATGTTCCGACTCCGATAACGAAAAGTGGGTACCTATTTTTTGCAGCAACAAAATGGTACCTAGGTAAGTATATATTATGACTTGAATAAAATTATTGGAGCGAGTTACGATTCAATACCAACTAAAGCATAGTTTTCTAAAGTCATATCACTACATTATAAAAATAAAATTTACAAAAATACTAAAAAGTCAATACCTAATTCTATCTACCTAGTCTATGAATATCGACTTATTAAAGATGCAAACAAGATTTGAAATCATAGACGGTTGTAATTCAAAACTTGCAACTAATACTCACCTCACACACGTTTCTGAACCACAAACCAACCGCAATCAGAGACACATTTTACAAAGGCAGTAAACAAAATCACCTGATATTAACCTACCTACTCACAACTAGTTATAGCTTCTTAGAAAAAAAACACATGAAACGTGAACCGAACGCTTTTTCAGATCAAAGAAAATAAAAAGTGCGTACACGCACAGTGAGCGATGCCCGTCGACTGAAGATGCATCTGCAGTAATTTCTACAAAGTTGTTGTATTAATCTAAGTAGGTAAGTACAGTATTGAAGACTGTGATATCATTGTTGGGGAGAAGTAAATCGCAGGATAAGCGCGTGTGAATAATAACACCAGTCTATTTGGTGGTGAACACTATTGTAAACAAGGACATCATGCTAACACTATTGCCAGTATTGGATTATGGTATTTTACATCATGTAAGAAAAAAATTAAAATACGTATTTCTGATAAGTTTTATAAAACATAAACGAGAAATGATGATTTCTATTCATAAAAATGCAATATTAATTTGAGATTTCAATTTAATATATATTGTTTTTATTCCGTGCCTCAAACGTCCAAACGCTATTCGCTTATTATATTATATCCCGTCGTGACGTTTATTTATATTCAATACTATATTTATTACAATCTCACTTCTTATTCCTTTGCAAATTTTTTTTGTTACTAGTGCAGTGACGTCACGACCTGGGCAGCATGGTAGCGTTTTCGAGCGAAAATTTAATGCAATAAATTGAAAGTTATTTTTAAGGCACCATTGTAGAGGTTCATTAACACTCTAGGATTCATAGTAAACACTTTTTGAAAATGGGTGTAATATACCCTATTGTAATAATTAACTGCTTGTGTAAGATGTGACTTTTTTTTGATGATAAATAACCACAGAAAAAAATTTTTTGTTCTCGTATGTAAAAATCATGTTTGGAAACTTATTCTGATCTAACCTCCTTGGTTGGAAACTGCTGATTATTTTATTTTAATGCACTTTGAATGAAGAAGATTTGAAGGTTTCTGTAGAGCGCGCGCATTGAAAAAAAAATATGTGCGTCATTTTTCTCAATAAAAATACACAAAAATTTATTATTTTTGTATTATTGTGGTTTGTTTTGCTACTAGCCTTAACCAAAAAAAGTTTCCAAGCAAACTCTGCAACCTTAACTAGTTTAGGTGCTCTCTTACTCTCTCTTTAAATAAAACTGAAAAAGGGATTGTAACAACAAAAAGGATACGAGACGCAACCCCTGTTTGATTGACATCAGGCACAATTTTGGTTCAAAGCGCGCACTCCCATAAACATTATTAGGTACTTGCATTGCACATATTAAGTAGTAGGTACATGTACCACCTAGGTATTATTAGTGATTCCATGATTTGAATGCACTGTGAACTTAAAACTTATTATTAACGGATGTGTGGAGAATTAAAATAAATGAGTATAATCCTACAAAAGATACTACTTTATACCCTTCTTATAACTATTCCAACAGTTACAAAGAGAATACTATATGACTGTAAAGTAAATACAGACTTAAAGACGCCATTGACTCAGACACAGTTCATTGGATCTTGCACTGCAGTGAAGATATAATCGGTAATTGGATTTGTTTCATTACATTTCTGTACCTACGACTGTTTATTTATCAGACATTGAAATGATAGAATTTAATTTGATATTGCTTATTCTTCTAATTTTTTCTTCGTATCGTCGTCGTATCTTCATCTTCGTATCGTCAGTAGGTAACTCTATTTGTATTGAGTTTTTTTGGAAAATAAACTAGGTATTTGTATTTGTATGAGCTAAGGGCCAACCACGGGCCAACTCTGATTGAGTTATTAGACCGCCCGAATGGCTTTGACATCAAGAACCGGGACCAACACCACAACGTGATGACCTACTTCTTTCCTTCTTCGTGTGAGCTAGAGACCAACTCTAATTGCGGAGTCTTTAGGCCGCCGTAAGGCCTCCAACAAAAGCCAGGACTAAACTATCATCTAACATCTTAACGTGACTTCCAAAACACGGAAGCGCTCAGATCCAAATGCCACTAAACAGTCAGCCATCCAAGTAGTGACCGGGCGCGGATAAAGACCAAGATGATCTGGAAAACCAAAGTGAGCCACGCCACGAGCTCTTCAATAATATATTCCTAATTAAGGTAAAACCACAGAATAACGAGACAATATTTTTCCAGAATGTATCTGATAGGTAGCTAAATTAATAATTATGTAAATAGGTATCTTTCCCGTATCCCCAGTTCCAATTACACAGTACAAAATGAAAATAGGAACGAGATTATCTTGTGTATGATGCCCAATTTTAACAGCATGCAATGAGATGAAAGTCTTCAGCCATTCAATGTTTATATGATTTGCAAATATTTGTCTAGGGTCCACCTGGACCCTGGCTTCCTATGTATAATTTGCATTGACGGCCTCTGTGGCGCAGTGGGTGAAGGTCCGCCTGAGACGCAGAAGGTTGCGGGTTCGATTCTCGCTGCGGGACAAATGTTTGCATGTTCTGCAACTATTTCTCACGGGTCTGAGTGTTTTCTATGAATGATAAGTATGTATTTACAAAAAAAATATGTAGTAGGTATATCAATCATGTGGTTCTCATAATACAAGCTCTACTTAGTTTGAGGTTACATGATGCTGTGTGATTACATCCAGCATTATTATTTATGACTCTACAGAAAAAAAGCAAGTACCTAGTAGGTATATCAGTCATGTGGATCCCATAATACAAGCTCTGCTTAGTTTGGGGCTACATGATGCTGTGTGATAACGTCCAGCATTTTTTTACCATGTCAGTGACTTACCATGTCCAGGAGTTGCTGGCAATGGTCTCTTGTCAGGTGGAGCTCGACGCACAGCCGCCGCTGATGCTGGGAGAGGGATCGATGTCTGCAGCACTGACACTTGTCTGTTGAAAAAGATATATTTAGGTTATTTGAAGAAGCCACTTTTAATATATGTATGTTTGATAGGGCGGCCAAAATATAAAACCGTGCGGTTTTACTGAAAATTTTGAAGAAAATCAACGTTATTGATTGTTGTCATTTTCACTTATAATCCTATTTTCATCACCACACCACATCAGCCTATATCAGTCCACTGCTGGACATAGGCCTGCCCTAATAAAGGGGGATATACCCATAATCCCCACACTGGGCATGCGGGTTGGGGATCGCAGGGCACAGCTTCTCGCACCACCGACGCTGCTGCCCGTCGGTGGCCAGGGGATTTAGATGTGCCGTTGTAGACTGTGCTATGCCGCAATCAGCCGGCCGCCAGAGCCCCTCTGGTTGTTTAGCAGGTGCACCACGTGCAGGTGGGGTTGGCTTGGGTTCTGAAGATAGGGGTTGCAACCCTGTACTCCCTATTTTTCAATCATCACTAATGAAATGATTTTGCTAAATTTATTTATTTTATTTTATTTATCCGAAAAACAAACAGTAATTTTATGACTAAAAGTAAGAAAATGTATGACACTAAATACCAATAACAAGTTTTCGCATATAGAAGCTATTAAGCACATGTTCATTCACAATTTATACAAAAAAAAAAACATTTCCTAAAAGTACATAATACATACAAGTAGTTAGTCAACAGTTAGTGAACCAGATTGAAACCAGTGGTTGGATAGGACGCGCATCATTAAATCATTATGGTTCCCAATTAGAAATTTAACTAAAAGCTAAATCCGCTTGAGAGCGGACGACTCTTTGGTAGCTATTATCCTGTATTTTATATATTCCATTAGTAAGGACTAACTACAGGCAAAACGCATTTATTATTCGAGCAAACGCATTGCTTAATACCTTAGTAAGCGCAGATGTTGATTTCGACCTATTTAACACACCCTTATTGTAAGTTAAAACGTTTGATAAGTGATAAATTCTTTTTGGCTCTTTAAATAATTTTATACATATCTACTTTTTTTTAAATATATTTTGTACTTACTTGTCTTATATTCGTCGTCCATTAACTGTGTTATTTTTAATACTTTATTCATATTAGTTATCAGTGGAAGCTTGTTACTGGCCTTTAGCATACATAGCTTTATCCATGTATTATTCATTTAGTTTTCCATGTACCTGTAAGTTTTCCTTAAAGAAATAAAATAAAATACATAAAATAGAGGCCCTACTTTGATAAAATATTAGAAGTACTAACGTAGGTACTGTGTTACTACTAAATTGTCTTCTAAAATATTTCTTACAGACAAAACCCAGTTGCAATCCGACTGTTTTTAGAATTCTCGAACCTTTTATATAAGTTACCATAACCATAAGTAGATAGATTAGACACTAGTATTAGATACTTAGTAGTAAGGTAGGTATATACACAAAAAAAATACTTGGTCTCAAATCCAACTACAATGATTTTTGATTCGAAAGTTATACTTAATAGGTAATTGGCAGAAGTAAGTAGGTTGAGGTAAGTACCTAGTTTTAGTAGCAATCTTACTTTAATAGAATAATTTATAAAATATATTCTCAGAAGCACCTGAGCGTTATAAATTAATAGCGACATCCAGCTGACCTTTTATGTAACCGTTTTGCCCCCTTAGCATGCCGTTTTATGTCTACTCTAAGATAGATAAGACAACGTAGGTATATGTATAAAATTTTCCTGATTGTGGGTCTCCCTTCATATTGGTAACACTAAGTTACCTTCTTTTACTTTTTCCTGTATGAATGTGGTGATCACTAAAATGCTTCTACCTATTATCTTTCTATCTTACAACATTGTTTATATTAATAAGTTAGCACACCGGCATATCTTGAGGCGTATTGATCACCCTTAAAAAAAATTAATAGAACCTCTTTAAAACGCTGCATATTGTAGTCTTTGTACATGGGAGACCAATCCACAACTAGACTGTTCCCGGGAGGAAATTCCTCTCGAAAATCATAGTGCAAGAAAATATAATCCCAAACAATACGTATATTTCTATCCGAAACGCTTTTATACATTCTCTAGTCCAAGTTTAAAAGATTTAAAATGTTGCTATATCAAAATCCAATAATTTTTCTCAATTTTTCCGTCGACAAATTCTTTGTCTATGGTGGTTGTACTAAGCCGGCTGGTTATGTAATCGTCTTGTAAACTGATACCTAATCTGTTAAGCAGGCGCGGATACAGGATTTCGTTTAGGGGGAGCAATTTTTGTGTTTGGCAATGCACTTAATTATTTTTCATCGGCGAGCGCAGCGAGCCGCGAATTTTTTTTTTTTTTTCAGAAAATGTGTTATTTGCCTAGGTACACTAATAATTATTATAACATCACAAACAAAACACGAAAAGAAAACTGCGATTTTTAATATATTCATAGGAAATCGTCAATTCAAAAGGCAGTAATGAAGTCGGCGAGCGAAGCGACTGACATACCAGACATAATAGAAAGTCTATTTCACGTTCCAGCATATATGAAGTTAAAGTTGACTTTTCAGTGCTTAGTTGCTTTATTTATTATAGAAATAAAATCGGCGAGCGCAGCGATCCCCAAAATTTTTGGTGCACAAAGGAAAAAAGACAAAAAATACGGTGGCAGTTTTTGAAACACCTAGGTGTCTAGGCCTAGGGCCAACAGACGTAAAAAAGGCAGTCGGCGAGCGGAGCGAGCCGCAATTTTTTTTAATCATTCTAACTAGCGTTGTGTTCTAATTCGTCATTGCTGTAAACTTTATAGATTGGATTTTAAAAAAATTTTGTGTGTATGTACCATTCACAACCAAAAGGTGGTAACAATATCGGCGAGCAGAGCGAGCCGCGAAATTTTTCTATCAAAGGTATACAAAATATGAAAAAGAAAACTACGATTTATATGTGAATTTCAACCAACCTATACGTATTAGGTTATAATTATCAACGAAGACTTGGTCCTGATCTGGTCATTTTTGCGCCCCCCCCAGAAAAGAAAACTACGATTTATAACTGGATATTAACGAAATAATTAATGAATACTAACTACCATGCATGGTCTGCACCCTGTGCCTGGGGACCGGTGGCACCGTCTTATTTTTGGCACCGACAACAGTATAATTAATAGCTAATTAGTTAACACATGACAATTTATTGATCGTTCCAAATTAACCTAGGTACATAATAAGTACCTTAAGAATTACTAACAATTAAAAAAATTTAAAAGTTCATAATATCTAGTGTTTTTTGCCGGAGTTGAGGAGGGGGCAATTGCCCCTTTTCAAAATTATTCAAAGGCTAGAATATTTAGTACGAATTCCGCTAACCTTCGACATTTCCGCCCATTTCCGCTAATTTCAGATAATTTCAAAGGAGAATGCAGAGAACCCGTACCAATTGCGTCATAACCAAACCTATCCCTTAAAATTTAATAATATTTTTTATATGACATTACAATTTTCTTTAATTTTACACACCGACGGGATTAATAATCAAATAAAAAATATTTTGTTGATTTGGTTTCCGCCGCACGTCACCTTAGACTGCAACAACCATTGCTACTATGGCAACTATGGTTTTTGCCATACATAGTTGCAGTTCTGTTACTATGGCAACAACCCTCATTTTTAATTATTTAGATCGTAGTAGAATCGAATAAAAACTTATTGGTTTGGTTTTGACGCACTTACTATAGTCACACTTCACTTCTTTATTAAATGGCTTCTGGGATAGTAATCCACAATTTCGCCAGTATCAAGTATAATAATTGTTCATAATAATATGAGGCAACGTAGTACGGTTTATAAGTCCAGTCGTCCAGTCTTCGGTCAGGTCCTGTTTTCTGCTATAGCCATGGCGACTATAACAAAAAACGATCGGCGCACAATTTTCTTCATCAGAGAATTCCCGTTTAATCTTCTTTTATTCCATTTCACTAATACTTGTGTCTTTTATCTAACATTTATCGGTTATTATACCATGAATATTAAACGACATACATTAGAAAAACACTAGAAAATAAAATTTAATAAAATTGACAACCGTCGTTCAAGATGAAAAAAATGGTGTCACTTACTATAGTCTTGGTACCGAGCGCCATACATCAGACGGCATTGTCCTTTGACAATGTTTTGCCTTCCCCATTAGGCATGCTCAGGAAATTATTTAATTATCATTGGGTTTTTGTGAATCTCGTCAGAGGGGTTTAGAGGAATTCGTACTAAGTATTTTGTCTTTTGAATATTTAATTACTAATAATCATTTTCTTTTATTGTAATTGAAACTTGACATTATTTTCTCTATTATAGATAAGCTTTATTTTACCTAACCAGGTTAAATTTGAGAGAAAACAAAAAAGTAGGTACTAGGTACATAATAAAATATGAGAAAGACCAAAAAACTTGTTAATTAAAAATATATATAATGTCCCTCGTCCCTAGGATAATTATGTTTCTTTCCCGACAAACCTGAATGTAGGTACAGTTAGCGACAAAAGTTTAAGTTATGACTTGTTATTATTCATTCTGCTATATTATCATGAAATTTTGAAACTTTTAATAAAAATATAAGATAATAATAAATATTAAGTGGCCGAGAGTTGGTAGGAAAATCTGCAGAACATGCAAACATTTGTCCCACAGCAGGATCGAACCCGCAACCATCTGCGTCTCAGGCGAATCTTCACCCACTGCGCCACAGAGGTCGTCAGATATTTCGATTTCTTATATAATTTTTTTTATTTTACATACGTCGCTGACTGTACTTCCTTTTTGTAAGCGACATTAAACGTGTTGCTAATCCTGTACAATGTCAGATGCTGCGGACATGTCTACCATTAGAGGGGATTAAAGGCCCCCAGTCACGGGGAGGTAATAAATAAACAGGCTAGACGTAACTTCGGTAAACGGTCGTCCTAAGACCGTGGGTAGGTACTTTTAAAAATTCTAGCTTGTGTCAATGAATTTGCTGAAAACTTATTTAGCATGCAAGTAGATTGATAACATTTGAGTGCTTCTCTATTTAAATTATTGTTATTTTGTATTATCTGTTTTTTTTTTTTTAGTAAAAGGAGAATGCCGAGAACCCGTACCAATTGCGTCAAAACCGAACGTATCCCATAAAATTTATTATATTTTATAAATGACTTTAGCACTTTTTTTAGTTTTACACACAGACTCGATTAATAATCAAGTAAAAAAATATTTTGTTGATTTGGTTTCCGTTGCACGCCGCCATTAGACTACAACAACCAATGATATATACGTTGCTATGGCAATAAACATTGATGTAAAGTGTTACTATGGCAATAACCCTCATTTTTAATTATTTTGACAGTAGAATCGACTAAAAACTTTTTGGATATTTTTTTGACGCACTCACTTTACTCTTGGTACCGAGCGCCATACATCAGACGGCATTCTCCTTTGTATGCCTATACGGCGAAACATTGCTGATCTACTAATGTGTAAGACCTTTTTAATAATTTAATCTATGTTTCGAACAAATTAATAATTTGTTCTTATTTGTATTTCTATCAAACTTTTTGTGAATAAACTAACTAGGCACTACATGGGGGAGTTCCTGATAGATATACTTTATCAGAAATTGACCCATGTAGTAGTTAGTACCAACTTATAACATTTAGTGCCGTTCTGTTACTTAGTTCACGCACGACTGTAAGTTCAAAATGTCAGACTATTTTGCAAGTTTAATGGAGGACATAACCTGGTACGAGAGGTATGCCCATTTGAAAGCTCCTAGCATGGTCGTGGGTCACGACTCAAAACCACTATGTTGGTAGTTATTCCTAGATACTTATTAATAGATAAGCAGGAAAACAGCTGACTTAAAGCACCTAGGTACAAGTAGCGGAACGAAATTCTAGCGCTGTTATTGCGCAGAAGTCCTCTCTGTATTCTGTGGCAGAAGTCAAAAGTGAGGTAGGTACCTATAATGGCAGCTAGAGGCGACAAAGAGCGAGAGACCCATGCGCAGAAGTTTCGTTCAGCGCTAGATTTACGTGCCGCTATCTGTACCTCCCTATAAATTTTAGACAAGCTTTTATCAGACCCAACAGACTTTGTCATGTCCGAGTTCTTGAGTACATACAAAAAAACACATAGGAATAAGCATTTTCACTATAACCCGTACTTTTCAATTTTTCAAGCTACTTTTCCAATTTTCTTTCCATAAAAACATGAGTAGCTAGTACGTGTTTGTATGTCTAAAAAAAACTGAATAATACAGCAAGTTCAGTACAAAGAACAAAAGGTTCAGTGCCAGACGAACCAACGTAAAAAGTAATAAACTAGTGCTGCCATCTATGAATGAGTCCGATTACTAAAGAGGGAAAGTAATAATACAAAATCATTTAATAAACTATCTATCTACAAGGTACTATGTGATAATTATTTTACAAATAACTGTGTTTTTAAAACAGGAAAATATTAATTTGATATAGTTACCTATATAGTGTGTCAATTTAACTTGATTGCAGCTTGCAATAGCTTCAGCTACTAATCGCTAGATGGCGTACCTACCTACTTCCATGATAAAAATTAAAAGCTAGCGCAATCTGTGATGGCTTCGGAAAAATAATTTTGCATTATTATTTTAGTACTTTATAAGATTAAAATCATCGATTACAATTATAAAAATAAAGTAAACAATGTGCTTATTTTAACAGACTAATTGATGGACTACAATTCTTTGTACCTGCCTACTTATTTAGGTATCTCTTTTCACTGTATAAATATTTATCCTCAGCATGGCTAGGTTAAGGCCAGGTGCATGTTACAAAACTAAATTAAATATCAATAAAATACCATGCTCATACAATCTTCGAGTGTTTTTGATTTGATGCCCTTTGTTCTGATCAAAACGCGCCGATAATGAGGGCGATATCTAAACAATGAACATCTGTTGCGCGCACGCATGTTTGCGACACTGACGAGGGAAGCCGGGGGAAGGATCATGACGCGTGTTCGGGGGATATTGAACTGTATCAGTTTACGCATGCGTGAATTTGGTAGCTGTATGCACGGTAATTTATCATCATCATGCCTCAAGTTGACGGACGCAGGGCGTTGCATCGTAGAGCACGTTCCAAAAAACGTGATCTATGTTGCAATACTTTGTGATAGGTAATGGTTACCACTCAACATCAGGTGGGCCATGTGCTTGTTCCATCTTCAAGTTATCATTAAAAAAGCTTATAAAGGTAAAACTACAGGTTTTGACATGAGAAAATTGAACCTTTCTAGGAGCAGCGAAGCAAGGATGTTGACAACCTCAATCATTGATATAATACTGTTACCATTTATATCAATGACCTCAATGCTTTTTGTATGCATTTTGAGTGTCGAAAAAACAAATGGCAAAGCGTTATTTTGACTCTACGCTTTCTCATTGGCCAATATTTTTTGTCATCGCTAAGAATATTTTTTCTCTAAGTCTTCGTGATGAAGCCACTATGGGAACTAGTTCTGCTCCTCGGGCATAGCGCGGAGCGTCGGCGTCGTCATGTCCGAGGCCCGCAGTTAACGTGCTAACGCAGCTACACTACAGCTACAAAATATACGGCTGAACATTTAGCAGGAAAATAGGATATCATTATTAACCTTAATTTTCATTTTTTGATCGTGCAAATAGCCTTAGTGGAAATTCAATTATGCATAACTGCTCTAGCAGTATTATTTTCTATCTAAAAAGATCGAGGGTTGCCTTACAAAATGTTACGTTATTGTTTAGGGTTGGGTAGAACCAGTTTCGCACGTGATACGAAATTCCGGCAAGGCCAGTTCCGTTCGGAAATGGAGCCTGTCATGTTTGCGACTGACGTCACATTCACACTAAGGAAGCTCTTGTTGAACGCGTTGAAAATTGAAATTTTAATGAGCTTACATCATCATCACTATCATTAACCACCTATGAGAAGTCCACTGCTGAACATATGTCATAAATGAGTAATAATATAATGATCTTTAATATAGCAAAGTCCAGTTCTGTCGTATTCTTTACAGATAACAGCTAACAGCTGTGCAATAAAGCGAAGTAATTGATCAATACCTATCTCCAATAAGTGATGCACTCATACTTAGCTTTTGAGCACCGATTTCACCGCGAGAGAGAAAGACCAGAGTTCCGAAATCAGAGTTCTGCATTCCACCCCCTCTGCTCTGATCGCACAGTGCCCTCTGGCGAACAAACTTAGTATTGCGTGGTAACTTTGGTACCTATCTCTTTATTGTGATTCCTCTTTGAACGTCAAAATTTTACTCTTATAATGTGTGTAAAATCCAAACCATCGCAGTAGAATACAGATTACACACACATTAAAACAACACTCATAACTTATCTTTGCCCCTTTGAATTTTTCTGCAAGATTGTACTAGGATTTGTCGTGTGTTGAGTCTAATTTATTTATCCATTATCCATTGAGAGTACAGGGAACACAAAACTCAACTCAAACTAAAAAACGCTCGCTACGGATAAGCGCAGGCGGAGCTGCGGCGTCTGAGGTAAGACGAACCTACCTGGTGCTATGGTGTTTTTTTTTCACTCGAGCAGCGAATATTTCTTCGCAAAGCCATAGTAGAAACTTACACGTATGCTAGTCAACCTACATCAAATATGCATCCATCATGATCAAAGATTGGCTTGCGCTTTACGATTTAAATAAAACGCCAGCTGTAAAAGTTACGAGCGTGCCTGGTATCTGCTTACGTAGAGGCTTTAAACTTAAGTTTATTACTGTACCTCTAGTACCTTAAGCCACACGTTTTTATATTATAATTCAATATAAATATAAGTAAGAGGTTAATTACTACGCGTCTTTCTACTAGCCTTTCATATACTGAGTCACTACAATGTTTTTCGTTCCCGAGAATTGACTTCAGGCAAATATTTACGAACATTGTAAAACTTAACATATTTTCGCTCATTCTTTTTGTAGGTACTTAACCTAAGTAAAGTAAACGGCATAAAATATTTACGAGACTTTTGATAAGTACTTATTGAAGCAGGTTACAGGCAGGCTACTGTTGTCACATGATTTTTACTATACTTACAGGTACCATGGTACTTAGTTAAATCTATTATTTCATAATCTTTCTAATCTTTACCTTACTTTTACATCACCACTTAACACATTGCCTGCAGGCCTCGGACACCAGCTGCAAATCCAGCACTGTGTTTTCAGCACTGAAAGCGATGGTGTATAATTATGTCTTGATTGTATTTTCTCAATACTCTACCGCGTAGCTTAATTATCATGTTAGCGCTGATAAATAACTTTGATAGCATATCCTACAGGTACTTAATAAATGCTTTTCATCTTCACGTCAGGAAGATTGCCTTATCTCGGGCTACGAGCTTTATAAACATTTAGTTCTGAAAACACATTTGTTCTAGGACGCGAGCTGCTGCTTCTAGTGCATGGCGCGCTGGAGAGCGCGCGGAGCGTCACTTGCTAGGCCTGTACCATAGTCAACGTGGTGGTGTAATAGTATGCACTTTATAATACATTACTTTTCTTTATTCTTACCTCCTGACTTCAGGTGATGTTGGCAAACTCCGTGACTTCCTGCTTTTGCTGTGCTGACGATGGTTTCCCGAGTTAGTGTTCCCCATTTTAACAACTTTTCATATCACAGAAACTGGTTTTATTTTAACACTTTTTGTGCCTACATATTTTTACAATTGAATTTTTATTTTACTTTTCATTTTGTCTTTTTTAGGAGTTGTTCATGGCACTCTTATATTTAACTTATTAATATTAAATGACATTGTTGTTTACATCGTTTAGCTGTTACTGATCTTAAAAACACAAGTAAATAACCATTAAATTTCTGAACTGGTTCTTAGCAGTACTAGTAAGTAAAGTTTGCGCTACCTGAAGTTCTATATTACGCGGCGTTACTTTCGCAGTAAAACAAATATTTCGTTGTTATTTCGTTTTTATTTACAACTAGCAGGGGTCTACTACAATTCACGGAAGTACGAAATTACGTGTTTCGTGTCTTGCGATTGGTACCCATAGTCAAACGAAAACCGAAATTTCGGCACGAAATTTGTAATATAACAGTCTGAACGTTGCGCATCCTACGCTATTTCACGAAACATACGACCGCAATATTGGTATTGACAGTATGAAAAACGACTAATCGCACGAAACGAAACATGAAATTTCGTACTTCGGTGAATTGTAGTAACAACCAAATATTTGTTTTACTGCGATAGCAACACCACGTCTATAGAACATTTTCCACTTTTTTATCATTAATTTTGAACTTTTGCCATTTTGATATATTTTTTGAATGTTTATTTAACTCCGATACCCTCTTTGAGACAGGAAAACGTCTGTCGGGTCAGGGGGTCTACTAAAATTCACCGAAGTACGAAAATACGTGTTTCGTGTCTTGCGATGGAAATCCGTGGTCTCTGCCTACCCCTCTGGGGAAAAGGCGTGACCTTATGAATGTATGTATGTATTTAAAGTCCAAAATTAATAAAACTAATTATGAACCTATCCACAGAAAATACGTTAATCTGTTCTGTGTTAACTTCCTTCTGCAAATTATCAAATTGACAATACCAAAATGTCTCAAACCCAAGTGGACATAGCTGATTCGCAAACAAATACCTACCAATGTTCGCCGGCTGAAACATTGCTGGCATAGCAAAGGTCGAACCATCCCGCCATTAGGGCGCACCCACACTAATTCGACTAACTGGTACCTTACTGGGTAGAAAGGATGAATTACAATATTATTTATAAAAATACGTCGAAAGGGTTGCCTGATGGATGAAGGAACAAAATTTATGCCAGGGAAAATTGCGTAGAAAGTAGACACGTAAAGTAGTGGTGATGGTGGTATTTTTGGTAACAACGAAGAAGGTTTTGCTGATGAATCACCGGGGTAGAATCCAGGACATAACAAAGTAGTAAAAGAGGTCTGACGCACTTTGCACGTATTCTCCTTTATGGACAAAGAATTACAAGCATTTTTATCCGTAAAAGTATTTTACTTAGTTAGACAGCAGTAGGTAGTTTAGGTGAACTTTCAAAAGGAAAATTGCACTGTTCCTACTTTGACTTTATACTAATTTCCAAAATGAGTTATCAGTTATCATATCACACCACACTTATAATATTATAAATGTGAAAGTTTGTGTGTGTGTGAGAATGTTTGTTCCCACTCAACTCCGTAACGGCTGAACGGATTTGGATGAAACTTGGAATACCTATTGGTACGTGCCCTTACCCCTTACGAACCCTTGGGTACTTTATAATATCCCGGTACCGGAAGATTTGTTAAAAAACTTATATTAGTTTTTCTTTTTCTCTGCAAACGAAACGGTATAAATTGACCCTTGGAAAGGTCAACTAAACTACCTCGCTATAACTTACAGACCACCTTGACAGGCAGCCAGCCACAAATATTTAATTCATTAAAATCTGTGGAGGCATGTTATTTGTGTGAACGTATTACGGCTTACGGCAGATTAATAAATAAAGATTGATCATAATCACATCGATAAAACTTATTTATCGTTTTTTGTTCTTCTTAATCGTATGAAATTCTTTGTAAGTACAGGATACTCGGCCACACTCTCACATTCTCCTAAAACACTTTTACACTAATCAAATACGAATATTAATTGAACTTGAAATCATAAGTAATGATTTAATTGATAATGAGAAATGTTCCAGTTTGAGATCTCAGAACTTTTGTGCAGTAGTAGGTTAGCGAGACTTGATTTTTATCTTTACATTGAAAATGTTTTCGTATTTTGATTTGTAGATTTGTATGGGCAACTATGTATAATGATGTTAATATCGAAGCGCTTGTTATGCTTAGAACGTTATTAGAAGAATGTGTTTATTGAACGCTTTTAAAAAGGCGCTTCACGTTCTCTAAAACTTCATATATATTCTTCATTCAGTAAAGGAGCAAGAAACTTCTTTAGAAAATGTATTTAAGTTGCCTACATTATTACTTATTTCGTTTTTATCACTGGAAATGGATATGAAAAGAAATCACCTATTATACTCGATTCTCTATTTTTTAAAACACAACACAATCGTCAATTAAGTCAATTAATAGCAGGATAGAGAGGGGACAGAACGATTATTGTTTCAGGGTTGTAGTGTTCGTAGAACAAGGACAATGAAGAAAAAATCTCTAATAGTAACCTGTTAAGAAAGAGGTCGGCAACCTTTTATTGAATTCGATGAACTTACATGACCTGAGGAAATAAAAAGAGCTGCAGAAGAAAATGTTTTCTCTAAGAGCAGGTGCTTTCTTGATCTTTTAAATTGTTTTGTCTTGTAGCTAAAGTACCTATACCTAGACCCTGGTAGATTTTAATGATGAAAATGTTAGTCTTTGTTGACAAGATTATGGTAATGTCAGATTTTTACTTATGAAACTATAATGATCGTGAATATAATTATTAATATCTACTGATAGAAGCTGTATGTGTCGACCTGAGGACGACAGGGCGCAATGGCGCTCATTGGGGGAGGCTTGCTTTAGGATGATGATGATGATGATAAATGGTCATGAATATAATTATTTATATCAAACGGTTTATCATGAGTTTTGAGGAATCATTGCTCTAATCATGGCGCATGCACCTGCTTTGAAATAATAGTAAACAACTGAATTCACAAATCATGATAATTTGACCCGTAGACAGATTTTAGTTTACAAATTGATAAGCTAGGTAAACTATACCAATTATAAGGATTACCTCAATGCCATACAAAGAGCTGGTATTGTTCAGTTATCTATTGACGGACAGGTATCCTTTAAAGGCAGGTATTGAGCCGAACTCAGTAAATTGTCTATTGTGCCAGTAAGTAGGACAGAATAATGCACCGCTGAGTGCATTAATGAAATTATCATAGCGGATGCAGCCGGCTTTGCTTATTGGAGCGTAGGGCACTTTACTTATGGTGCACACTGCACAGTTGGTTACCGATGACGCTATTTTTTCATTAAAAACTGACAAACAAATTACAAAATTTTCTGTTTTACAAAGAAAACTAATACTTCATACTTTAAACGTCACTCCTGTTCATCTTCATCATTATCATTATCAACCTGAAGCAGTCCACTGCGCCATTGCGCTCTTTCCTCAGCTCGATGCATCCAGCTTTTGCCAGGAAACTTTCGCAGATCGTAACTCCACCTGGTCGGAGGGCACCAGCATACACTGCTGTAATACTTACTAGAACTTGACTCAATTTTTTTTCAAATTTAAATCCGAAGCTTCTATTTTGAAAACGGGTCTAGTAGAATGTTAGTTCTATACTTTAATATATAATGTTTGATGATTTGGGAACAAAAGCTCGTTGTGACAAAGGTATCAAAAAGCTCGGGCAGTGGTGCACGACACGCGATAAATACTTAAATATTTTTGACAATGGATAATGGGTAATAAACCCAAATTATTTATTCCACGATGTAACTTTTTTGTGTAACCTTAACACGGTGACTGCTTTTGAGCCGGTGCTTGTGAACATGGACGGATGTGTTATTCAGCACTCAAAGCGTTAAGTCAAGACTAGATCTTATTTGAATATAGCTACAAAATTATTCATATTATGAAACTTTACCTGCCTATAAGTAGGCAAAATACATACATACATAAGGTCACGCCTTTTTACCAGAGGTGTAACTGTCCCATTCACGCTAAAGTACTGAAGTAGGCATGGCCTAAAATTTAGAGATTATATTTATATATTACAAGCTTCCACCCGCGGCTTCGCTCGCGTGGTACCGGGATGAAAAGTAGCGTATGTGTTAATCCAAGTCACAAACTATGTATATTCCAAGTTTTATCCAAATCCGTACAGTAAATAGTTTTTGCGTAAAGAGTAAACTTTCGCATTTATAATATTATAGTAGGAAGGAAGTAGGATTTATATTGAATTAGATCTTATTAAATAGTTTGGTAATCTTTATAGGTATCACGTTTTTATTTTTCATTTTATTTTATGGTACTTGAAAATGGAACAAGCACATGACCCACCTGATGTTAAGTGGTAACCATTACCTATAACAAAGCATTGCATCGTAGATCGAGTTTTTTTCACAAAGTGCTGTACGATGCATCGCCCTGCGTACATCAACTTGAGGCATGAACATTAAGCCTTTTGTGCCTGTAATTTCTCTGGCAGCCACATCCAAGCTGTGTTTTCATTGATAAGTGAATATTTTTTCAAACACTGTAGTCAGAAATGATAATGAACCAGATAATTCTCTTCTCTCAGTTTACTGACACCGTCAAGGGCGAAACAACTGACATCTCAGCCATCCTAAGACCATGCAAAGGTATACAGGGGGTAAATAATTCATGAGCACTTCACTTAACCCGAGCCTAACGCCCACTATCCATAATGACAATGGACAAATCGCGTGGAGGCTCGGTGTCAAAACGCTCACTGAGCTTTGGAACGGAAAGCCGAGCGAAAATGTTATTATTAATTTTATTCACAATGTGGATGTGAAAGCAGCATAGGGAAAAATACACTTAGCACTTATGGCATTCAAAAATTAAGCTCAAATAGACATTTCGAAAATTTACGTTGAAAATTTCTTGAAAAATCTATGCTCAAGTCACGGTTAGTTTCTGATGTTCTAGAACACGGGCTTTATGTTGATTTAGAAACTTCGATACTCAGTATTGACCAAAATAGTGAAGATTATAAACTTATTGTCATTCGATTATCTACTTAAATCTAAACATTAACATTATAATTAAAACTTATTTTAATATAATTATAGATTCTAATCTATAATAAACAAAAGTCATTATGTCTCGAAAATGGCTTAACCAATTTGATTTTTTTAGGCTTAGAAAAAAGAAAATTGGTCAACACCTACAGGAACAACCGAAAAATTAAAAAAAAAATGGATCTTTTAGTGTTGGAATTGTCATGTCAAATTTCGAACAAATCAATTTAGGGTAGTACAAAGTTCACCAGGTCATCTAGTCCTGTATAAAATCAAAGATAATAAATCTAGCTCCACGTAGTTAATTAGGTAGGTATTCTGTGATGCATCAGTCCAAATGTATTTTAGGAAATAACACCTTTTGTGGTTTTCACTCTGCTACCAAGAAATAATGCGTCATGATTGGTTTGTTTAAACAGTTGGGATTGCGGATTTATTTCAACAGACAGATGAGTGTTGGCGAGCTATTTGCAAGTTTACAGAAAAGAGTCATAAAGACTATGTATCCATTTTTTTTCATTCACGTTTAGTGTCCACGCCGAAAATGGGCAAGGCCACCGTTGAGTCCAAATAATATTTGGCATTTGTATTGCCACTTTTTATTATGATAATGAAAAGCTACAAGCAATAAAATGTTTCATTTGGGTTTTCAAGTCTTGAGATTTGTATTCGTAAGTTGCAAACGTCAAAAGATTCCTCGTCAGAAATGCCATAAACTGTGTATGAGACTCATAACTCCAAAAGTATACTATGGTATACATTTTTTACAATTATTTTGCATGGACAACAATTATATTACATGGCCAGGGAACGTGTGGTATACCTAATTCGACCAAAATTCTTAAAAATTATAGTATCATAACGATTACTATGCCTAGTATTACATCGAGTTGTACTGTATGTAAGTCGTTGTATGTAACCATCTACATAAAGTGTTCATACCCATACATCACGGAGCTTAATAAAGACGACGCAAGCTTTGTCTGCGCAAACATAAATTGCATTTCGTAGAAACACGGCAGAGTGGCAATGTAAAATACAATCTTGTTTTATGCTAATTTGTAAGCAAAACCTATGGAGATTAGCAGGATTTATACGTCCAACTAAATATTACCCTATTAGGTAAGCGATGGTATGATAAAGTACCAATAAATTATGGATTTAGCGATGTTTTAGAAAGGTTGAGTACTCCTTTATGAAGGTTGCTAAGTTTACGTAATTAGTAGCTTGGACTATATCCAGACCATGGATTTTATTTTTATTTTACCCGTAGTAAATATGCACAGCCAGCGACAGCAATAGAAATAAAATATCAGTTTTTTCAAAGTATCGGAAACACAGTCATGTTTCTTTATTTGCAGTATAGTTTGTATTGAAGAAGCTCATGATTTAACATTCTACATATTTTCAAATTACCTGATAGATAGACTGACAATGTTATGCACGCTAAATAACTTTTAAATGCAAATTTTTATACCCTGACCCTGGGTTACATAATTGCAATTATCTTAGGGATATTTTTAATAATATACAGCTTAGGTTAAGCGCCGATAATGGAGCTTTGTATAGGTGAAAGAATTTTTAAAATTTTTGTTTTTATCCATTATAAACAAACAAACATAAAAAAATCACATCTTTCCTCTTTATAGATATATGTAGATGTAGAAAAGTAAAAATAGTATATAACATTATATAAGTTATGGTAAGAATAATGTAAGTAATTGAAACAAGTAAATCTGGCTATAAATTATGTCGAACGAACAAGGCAAGCGCGTATTCACGAAGACAGATTTACGCACTGAAACTTGTTTCAGATTGGACGTTTTGATATTCAACTTTAAAGGAATGCGTGAAAATAAAACCTAGCCTATCACTCAGACTGACGTTAAAAAATAACGCATAATCTGGGGATTTGGTAGATTTATTATAACGCCAATGTCGTCGACAGACGTTTTTAAAACAAGACATAATGTTTAGGTTTCGCCACCACACCAGCCTTTATCAGTTTAGCAAACGGCGCTTAGTCGTGACTGCCCGAAAATTTCGAATGCGCTACCGAGTCAGTTGGTTAACGCGTCCCGGTATTGATGGGAAGGTCGCGGGTTCAAATCCCGCCTGAGTCGAAATTTTTGGGATATATAAAAAAATCTTATATCAGTTCACTGCGGAACATAGGCCTCCCCTAATATAGGAGGTTATACTCATAATCCCCACGCTGCTGCCCTTCGGCGCTCACGGAATTTAGCAATGTCGGTATTAGGCTGTGCTATGCCGATATCAGCCGGCCGCCAGAGCCCTGTTTGTTATACAGCAGGGTGTACCACGGGCAGGTGAGGTTGGCTTGGATTCCGAAGATAGAGGTTGGAACGCCTCACACCCCTTTTGTAGGTTCTTTATGGGAATTAGTTTTTCTGAAGTAGCTAATTTAAAGGGGTACCGTATACTTTTGTATAAAAATTTAACAGATCCCCTAGCGGAAACTCATTTTTTAGTCTAATGTCATTGATGAACTTTGAAATTTCAGTATAAAAATAATAATTAACGCAAACTTTGTAGTACTTACCTATGATTGCCAAAAACATTCCACGAATCATAGTTTGTAATTATTCTTAAGTAGGTAATATTTGCTGTCTGGAAATTCACATGTAAATAATGGAAATTGTCTTTTAAAAAATATATGCTATATCTACAAGTCAGTATCATATTCAATCAATCAGATAGCAGCATCAAGTAACATTATATCGACGTAATTATAGAAAGCATGTAATATATTCATGTCTGTTTTGATATTCCATCAACGTTATTACAATTTACGATATTGTCATAATATCCACGTTTATAGAGAAAACTTAATGTTCGTATTGAATATCAATGACTACAGGGTATTATGAGTTTGAATATCTAGACTTCCATAATGAACATGATTACGTTCTAGAAAGAACATAAAAATGCTTCATAACTACTTATAATGCCTTTATTAGGGGCTACCACTAAATCCACTGCTGGACATACCAGCAGTGGATTTATAAGGCTGGTGGTGGTTTCATAATATTCACATTAAATTAAACTCCTGTTTTTTGCGATTCCAGACAAAAAGAAAGAGTTCATATCTCCTTCAGATCTGTGATAAAGCGTACAAAAAGTTAAGGCCCAATATTTAATATCCTTTAATTTAAAAACAGATAATCCTGAAAAATTGTCTCATAAATATTGATGATTAAATATCAGTCAAAAGGAATATCGTTGATAGCAAAAAACACAGAATATAAACAGTCATGATTCAACAAAGCTCAAACACTGCACGTAAAACCAAATTAATTAGGCCCTTACAATACTGGGACATAAACAGGGTGTTTGTTTGTGCGAGGCCCGGCTGGCAGGGAAAAAGTGCACGGTGAATTCATAAGCCTCAAGTTATGAGAAACGGCGATTATTAAGTAAGTTTATTCTGTAGATATTTGTCTCGGGTCTGGGTGTTTTCTATGTAAGATATGTATGTATTTACAAACAAAAAAATATGTAGTATATCAATCATGTGGTTCCCATAATATAAGATCTGCTTAGTTTGGGGCTACATGATGCTGTGAAAATCCATATATTCATCATTATATATTATTACTATATTATTATTTAATATATGCCTATGTCTAGCTGTGGACTGATACAGACTCTGTTGTCACCGTTTAGTGGCATTTAGATCTGAGCCTGTCTGTGCTTTAGAAGACCCATCAAGTTGCTGGTCCTGGCTTTTTAGTCTAAAAACTGTTTACATATTCCTACTATATACCTACTAAACTAAAAGAACCTTAAAACGTACATAACCAAAACGTTAACGTAAACGGACGAGGGCGTTGCATCGTAGAGCACGTTCCGGAAAAACGTGATCTATGACGCAATGCTTTGTGATAGGTAATGGTTACCACTTAACATCAGGTAGGCCATGTGCTTGTTCCATCTTCAAGTACAACAAACAATTAAGACCGTCACGGTCACGGTTATGCCCAGAATACTGCCTGTATTGCTACGTTGGATATCAAGGTTCTTCTAAGCTTCTGAGGTAGATGTCTGGCATGATTTATTTGTTATCCATTTTTAAGGGTGATATCCTATTTACAATATCGTAATTTCCTTCAGATTTCATTTAGGCACTTGGACCACCTCATGCATTACGCAGCTAAATCGCATTAAATATCAACGGAGAGTCGTTAATAGCAAAGCTTTTGTGTGAAATACCATTGAAATAAATCAGGGTTAATTTGGGAATTTTTAGAAATATGTATTTTTCAGATAATTAGGGAAAGAAGTTAAGTAACCGGATGAATTTGAGCCGTAGAACCCAAAACTGTAGACAAATATTGTATGGAACCGTTTACACGGTTATTAGGGGGGTCGTCGATAATGAAAAAAATAGTAGGTGAATGGTTCATATTTGCCACGAACAGTGTTCAATTGAGAATCTCTCCAGACGGAGGCGTACATATGTAGGTACATATGATAGCAGATTTTAATGCCAATTCTTCTCTGTTTAGTTCCTTTACGAAATGGTGTACAAAATGTAATAAAAAACCACTGATGGACATTGGCCTCCCCCAATGAGAGTCATTGTCTCCTGTCATCAGCTCGAATTTGGGACGAGGTGTTGGACTAACTCGGCTGAAGATGATGATAAATGTAAATGTAAATGGACTCCCTTTTCCGCAATTGGACTCCAGTTGGTCCTTTGTGCGTGACGATGATGATATAAAAAATGTATATTTAAAGTGTTCCATAATGTTCCTAAATAAACATTTATTTTTGGATTTTGAATATATCTACTTTTTGGTTTGGAATGCAATAATGAATAACAATATTAACAATGCAAAACAGGAGACTCAGTATTTTCATACAATTTATCAAAAAATGCAACGTCATATATTTTCATTTGCTCACTGTACCTGTGGGTCCAACTTGCCGCCGACACTAAGTCAGATTTATCTCGCCACCCACCCTTTCCCCCTTCCTTTCCCCTTTTCAATGTCGCTCAGGAACAAACTTTCCTGAATTTGATGTTGGACTGCTTTTGCTCTAATTTATTACACTTTTACAAACTTGTTCTAAACTTTTTATCTTAGATCATACTTTGTCGTAAACTTTGAAATTGAACTTCACTAGATAGTCATAGTCAGTCTTTATTGTTTCATATGTTACATTGTATTATAAAATATTAAGATACTTCTTATTCGTGCACCCATGACAGAGCGATTGTGGTCATCCAGTATCGTTAGAAGCTGTGCCGCTCGCCTCACTATATCTCGCCGCTTTTCTGTATTGGTGGACATTCGGTTACACTTATGGTGATTGTCGCCTGCTGCATATTTATCAGTCATGTCTATAAGAAGTAATATGATCAGTACATCGCATTGGTGACCTTCCTTGCAGCCTGATGTGCTTCCATAAATAGCAATTATTATAGATTCTATCAAAGTTCAAATCACTTTATGAGTTTAGAATATCAATATTGTTTTTGAAAATATTTCTACTCGAGATTTTTACGCTCAGTTTACTCGACACTAACACCTGCCCCGAGACTTTTTGCTTAGACTCGCCCTTCTTGTTTTAGACTTATTCCTTCCTGATTAACAAAAACTGTATCACCAAAAACTTTACTTATTAATATAATAAAGGTTATTCTCAAGATGACCAACTAGCGCCTGTTAGCTGATACTCATTCCAAGAGACATGAAATTCACCCGATCATCGACGAAGAGCGAGTATTTATTTAAACTATACAAAAAATATTTGTCCTTAAAGAACACTCAAAACAGTGCGTGCGCACAAAAATATTAGCTCTAAGAGGGCCTCTCGATCGACTACCAACTACGACAGTTATCGATTATTTTCTGTGAACTATTGTTATGAGACGGGGCGCAGAATCTTAGGGGAGGCCACCCCTCCGTACAACAAACACAGTTTAACTCACTTCTCATTCTGTGGCAAACACATTAAAACGACATAACGCTACAACATGCGTTTTTTAAACAATAAAAAACCTGAAACTGTCGCGTGTAATTGCTTAGAAATAGTTGAGGCGAAGGTTGTGTCGTAAAATTTGAATATGGGCGTTGTTTTATTGTCCCTTGTTTGTTGCTATCGTGCTTTCTACGGTTTGTGAGTACCACAGTTTTCGGTTTCGTGGGGTTCGGTTTCCGGAGCGTGACAGACACACATTCGTATTTGGTTACCTTCTAACCTAACTAGAGGTAAACAAACAATGAAGGTAACTTAGCAATGGAATAATGGTTTTGTTTGTAAATTATACATTCATTCCTCTTAGTTAGGTAGGCGCTTACTTACATTGTGTAGGTACTTACCTAGTTATGCAATAAAGTCTGAATGGAGTTATGTTTCTTATTGCAGTATTCTAAAGTGAAGGGAAATTTTATGAAACTCTAAAACACATCAAACTATGTGTACCAATACTATACAGAATGTGGGTGAGTAGGACTATCGAATTATGAAGGTACTATTATGATAAGTAGGTCAAAATCTTTTTGCAAGTAGTTTACCGATACCGACCTAGTCGGTCTAGAAGGGCTATTTCATGTTTTTTTGCTCAGCAACATCAAACTTGGATGCACTAAATTATTATACTAAGGTGAAGCAACAACAAACTTTGAAATATAACAACTAAATATACCTAGGTGAATACCCAAGATTCTGTATGTAGCTTTCTACAAACCAAAACTACCTACATATCAACCATAAACTCAGTAAAACATAAATACTTGATTAAATATTCATGTAATCATATCCATATTCTTTATTGGAATAATTACGTTATTTAAAATATGGTCTGTAATTAAATTATGTTAGGTAAAATCAGCTGAACGCACATATTTTTACCCTTTGGTGAGATTAACCGATAAAATAATCATCCTAAAAAAACAGTAAAGCAAAACATGTTTTCGCTCGAGTCGCGTCCAAGCTCGTTGGGGCCATGCAAAGCTAAATTGTAATTTATTCGAGTGTTGCATTGCAGTACTCTGCAGCAACCGACTGCACGCCCACAACACGGCTATGGAACTGGTTTACTGATAAACGGACGCTGTACTGTGATAAACAGAGGAGCTTAGATAAAACTGAGTTCAGAACATGGCTAATAGGCGAATGTGGGCGAAATCTATAACTAGCTTCACGAAGCTACAAAAAGTAGTTAATCTTCTTAACTAGAAAAATCAATTGCTGTGCGTATATCGCGCAAAAGCTCGAAAACGGCTCGATCGATTACAATTTTTTTGTTTGGAAAAGAAAGAAAAACCAAAAGGAAAGGCTTAGAAATCTAAAAAATCTAAATTAGTACTTTTTTATCGGAATTGTTACTTCGGATTGTAAATCAATTTGGCAGTTTAATATTCACCCGGTCATCTAATCAATAATAATCAACGAAATTATTCCATATTAATCAATAGTAATCTTTATAACAAAAAGCTCAAATGCTAATAATGAAGTCTTCCTTACATATCTTGTCACTTATAGGAATTTCTGAGACTTTTTAAGATTTTTGGTAATAACTATTATAAAATATCTTTCCGATACATTGCAATTTTTCATTTGCATTTTTGTAAGTGACTGCGCTTAGAGTCCACGCAACTTCCCTATTTCCATAGAAATCGCAAATTCCAATCAAAGTCCTGGAAATGATACCTTATTCTGCATAAACGCAAGCCATAAAACTTATGCAATTGGAAATAGAGAGTAAGAAAACTGTTTATCTTGGTTTATTCTTCATGGACCTGGGATTATATTTATGTAGGTGTAGCTCTGTTTAACCAGAAATAGATTGCTTATTAAGTGGGTAGAGAAAAACAATGATAGAACCTGACGTTCACTGGTATTTATTTAGTAGATTATGATTTATACATTTCTAATGTGCTTTAACATTCTTATTTTAAGCGCTCATTAAAGGAGGTCTATATCCAGCAGTGGATAGGCTGATGATGATGTCGTCATATCGTTAAGATTAGACTAGGCCATTATAAAGTAATGAAATAATGAAAGTACGTAAATTAAAAACAGGTAAAATCCAAGTATTGACCCTTGCGGTACCCCTAAAGTTACCACTGTGTAAATACCCTGACTATAGTAAGATTAGACTGATAGTTTACCGTAGCCATTTTCAAATGTCAGCCTATATGAGATAGCACAAAAGTTACTTCACTTTTAGAAACATTAATCAAGTTGATGGAGGATTATTGCGAATGCTCGCTCATTCTGGCCTATTCAAGTACCACTGCAGTGTAACCACTAGGAGAATTAAAAGTTAGAAGCAAATATGAAGCTATTTCATGGCTTGACGGCCTCGGTGCCGCAGTGGACGAAGGTCCGCCTGAGACGCAGAAGTTTGCGGGTTCGATTTCCACCGCGAGACAAATGTTTATTTGTCAGACATTATCTGCAGATATTCGTCTCAGGTCCGGATGTTTTCTAATTACCTTTATTATGTATATATATTCACAAGAAAAAATATATTTTGGTTCCCATAATACCAGCTCTGCTTAGTTTGGGGTCACATGAATTGATGCTGTGTTATAATGTCCACCATTATTCATAAACCAGAATAAAGACTGAGTCTTTCAAAACTGAACATTAGAAATAAAAAACCGGCCAAGTGCGAGTTGGACTTGTGTACCGATGGATTCGTACTAACTATGAAATTATTTTACTGTGATGTTAGTAAAAGTTTCTGGTTTTCGGATTTTTCCTTTTCTTGTGCTTTTTGATATGCTTCTTAGCAAATTTTATTAATTCTATTTCAAATTTTATATGTTCATGTCTAGGAAGTTTAAGTTTTAATTATCTTGAGAGTGTCAAAATATGTGAGATAAGGACTGTTTATGTTACGTTTTAGTTATCTTTTGATTTAGTTACTTTGATTTTTTTACAGCACCAAGGGATCCTATAGGATATAGGATATAGAATCACTTTGTTGTCTTTCTGTAATCGGGTCTGTCAAGACCCTTTTCACATTCACAAGAGGTATAAAGTTGAACTTAATAGATATCAAATACTCAGCTCTGTAATCCCTTGGTGCTTTAAAAAATCAAAGTAAATAAATCAAAAGATAACTAAAACGTAACATAAACAGTCCTTATCTCACATATTTTAAGGGTTCATTTTTGAAAAAATGAACCCTTATAGGATCACTTTGTTGTCTTTCTGTAATCGGGTCTGTCAAGACCCTTTTCATCCGTACCTACGGATCCCTAAAACATCTACTTACAAAACATTTTCGTCTATTTTGTTGAAATATAGCACCGTGTGTTTTCTAAACATGCAATTTAATTTTGCGCTTAATGCTTTGTTTGATTTTAAAATTAACGCGATTTGCATAAGTAAACATTGAGTTCTCGTTCAGTTCGCGAGCTAGGTGTTCACACCCCACTTCATTTATTACAAGGTATGTTATTTATCGCCGCCCGTCAGTTACGCAGGTGTGACTTATGTTATTCGAAATCTCAGGGACTTGAATAAATGGATCCGTAAGGAAATAATGAAGTTACTACAATAAAGACCAAACTCACCTAAACCAACTTCCTAATCCTACTTCACAATATAAACCTAGGCAAAAGTTTGTAGAGATGTGAAATTTTTGTCCTTCATCATCATCATCATCAGCATCGTCGGCCTATATAATTCTTTATTCTTTATTGTACACAGAAAATTAAATACAGAAAAAGTTCACTTAGAAGCTATGTACAAAGGCGAGCTTAACCCTGAGAGAGTTTTCTTATAGCAAACCTTTGGGTATAAAGAGAAGTTATAATGAAAAGGATAGATAAATGTGTACATACTAATAATGAGAAATTGAGAATAAACCTAATTACAACTATTACAGAAATATATATATCCCTAATAGACAATAAATAATGTATAATAAATATAAAGGTACATATATTTCTAAATTATTCAAATAATAGATAATAATGACAATTAGTAATTAATTTAATCAATTTAATGATTAATGTGTTTAAAATATCGGTCTGCTCCTAATCAGTACAACCTACTATCCTACTATCCTTCCTACTAATAATTCCTACTACTATTAAGAATGGATGAATGTTTGTTACTCTTTCATGCAAAAACTACTGAACGGATTTGGTTGAAACTTGGAAAATATACATAGTTCGTGACCTGGATTAACACATATGCTACTTTTTATACCGGTACCACGCGAGCAAAACCGCGGCCGGAAGCTAGAATGTAATAAAAATCTTAACCTAGTCTTAAGACCTGACTGATTTTAATGTATATAATATGATTGCAATAAATATTGAATTCTGAATACTGAATAGAAGTCCACTGCTGGACATTTTATCTCCCCTAATGAGCGCCATTGGGCCCTGTCCTCAGCTCGACTTTGTACTTCCTTCACGCCAAAACTACTGAACGGATTAAGCTGAAATTGTAATTAGTAGTTGTACACATAGGCTAATATAGTTCCATACATAGGCTAATATAGGTCTAGACCTGAAAGAACTCATAGGCTACTTTTATCAGGGTACCACGCGCGATGCCGCGGGCTAGAAAACTTGTAAGTCATACTCGTCACAAGTTCAGAACCACGATAATATTATAACAAAGTCAAAAACGATGAAAACTTCACCCAAAAAAAACAAATCTGGGCAAAAGGTTGAACAGGGAAATCACAAATATTTCAATTGACATATAGTACGCGTAGCGAAAAATGTACAAGAACCAAAAAAGCGTATTTTGAATTTACGCTTTCATGGCCAAAATTTTACGTCTACGAATACTTTTTCGTAATCTTTGCGATCGAGACTCAGAACTTGCATCTTACGAAAGCTCTTTAAAAGAATTTTAAAGGCAGCCACCAGATCCAATTTAAAATATCTGATACCGCATTTTGAAAATACCATTAGAACTATTTCCCAATTTAATTACAAAATAACGGGCATAATGGATTTATGATCAAACTAGCCTTCAGCCCGTGGCTTCGCTCTCGTAGTACCCAGTTAAAAATTAGTCTATACGTTATTCTTGGTAACACACTGTATGAGTATTCCAGGATTCAAATCCATTCAGTGGTGATGGAGTTGAGTGGGAAAAAACATGCGTATAAATACAAACTTTTGCATAAGGTGTTAGGAAATATAACGCGAAGTTAAATACGTGAATGATTATATGACTAAATGATGCTGGACTTAATTATCAATCCCACAACATCATCTAGCCCCAAACTATGAAAGTAGAGCTAGAGCAGAGCAGATATTATGGAAACCACACGACTGATATTGGTACTACTTATATCTTTTTTGTAAATACATACATACTTATACATAGAAAAAACCCAAATTCGAGACAAATATTTGCTGAACTCGCAAATTTTTGTCCCACAATGGGAATCTCAATGGGCGTCTCTAACGTGCGTGCGTATAATCTTATTTTAATACTGATATTTTATTGCTAATTGGTTTTGTAACTACCTTGGTACCTAGGCCTACCTATTAACGGTTAGGATGTGTTATTTGTAGATGTAACAGATTATTCGATTACGAGGAACAATTCATTGTAAGTATCTATAGAACCTTTCTAAGATTTCCTGAATAGCTTTCTTGTTAACGGCTGCATGTTGAAATTAACCAGCAAATACGTTTCTACGTCATAAATAAAGAAGTAAATTGAATGAAATACGCTCGTGGCGTGGCATACTGTGGTTTTCTTAGCCAATCATCTGTTTTAAGCAAGTCCGGTCACGACTTGGATCGCTGACCTTTTAGTGGCATTTAGATCTGAGCGCTTCCGTGCTTCTGAAGGTACGTTAAGATATTGGTCCCAGCTTTTTCAGTGCCTTTGGGCGGTCTAAAAACACCGACCAGGGTTTTTCATACGAAAAATAAGAAGAAGAAGAAAAAGAAGAAGTAAAAATTGAATAAATTACTAGATGCTTGTTTACATAATCAGAGAAAGTGTCCAATAAAATTGACAATACAAACAACGACAATGTCAATAACTCTGTTGTACTCATCGATAAAGTTCAGAAAGCTATTACCTGCACCACAGGGGAGCCATTTGAGCGAATCAGGCGGTATGTTAAAGATCTTTATTGACTGGACCGAGACCAGTCTAGGCAACCAAGTGCCCGTGGGCGTAATACCCTATAGCGAGAGCAGAAAACAGAATCTAATTGACAAGAGGAAAGGCAATCGACACGATCCCTAAGAATCGGGTCAGAACTCAGAAAATATAGCAAATAAAGACCTGAACCAAAAATTTTTCGACTCAGGCGGGATTTGAGTCGAAAAATATTTGGGATATTTAAAAAATCTTAGATTTTCCCGGAAGTGTGGGTAAACACTTAAAATACAAAAAATCATGTACCTGAACCTGCCTAAACTACGTTTGTTTATGAATCTATATGTTAATTATAATACCTTCGAATACACTACACAGACACACTATAAGACATTTTATGCACTGGTGGCAACGCAGAGACGCTATGTAAAAATAAAGTGATTGATAGTGTCAACAATTTCATATTATGAGCGATTTCCGTTTTCGTAAAGCAATTGACTAGGATATATGAGCTTGGAACAACTACTTATAAAACTAGTTCCATTGAACTCCAATCCAAGAAAACAACATTCAAACTGTTCGCTAGATTGGTCTAACAAGCATACATACCTAATCCACCCTTAGATGATGAGTACTCAGTGATCAGTGATAATGATAAGGTTAAGTGCTTATCTACTTAAGGCATAAACATATGTATGTACCTATATCTATCAATAGATATGTTTATTATAAATAAAGCTTGTATATATGCACCCTCTAGATTCATGTCCATAAAAATGGCGCTGACAGTTAAATTTCAACAATAAAAGCTAAGAGAGCTTTTACAACAGCTGCTCCTAATTGAGCTGACTAATTGAAGAGAGCTTGACCATCGGCTTTTATCATAAAACCGCTCAAAACTGACGTAAACAAGTTAAATTAAGCACAACTTACAACAAGTTACATCTAACACTTCACGCAAGGATAAATCTGAATTTCCAAAAGCTCAAATCAAGTCACAGCTTCGTGATTCATGTAAACAAAACAACCACTTCTCCAAATAGGTATAAAACGTAAACATAGAAAGCTTCTCGCGATGAACAACTCCAATAAGGACGCCTACTTATTAATTATTCTGTGGCACTAGTTTGATCTATAAATAGGTAAGCTTTGCACACCATAAACAATAATCTACACGATTTGTCACACTCGCGACGCGGTTGGTTTAAGTCAGCGCGTGCGACGGCTACGGGCGATAGAAAGCGGCAGGCATATACGCGCGACCATCTCGCCCGCACGACCACGACAGACAGTCGAAAGACTCGAAAGCGCAAGGGCCTTCGCCCCTTCCGAATCCGTGATCGCACGGGATGCAGCGAATGCTAATACTGGCTAGTGGCGCTTAGGGCTGCCAGAGACCTTTCTACACATAGGTGGCGCACGATCACGGTTCAATGAGAAATAGATTAGGTCACCTGTCCTTTTTCGACAGACTGATCGTGCTCGCGTGACTTAACAACAAACACCAACATTAAATTATTGGAAGATGAATCATACTTAGCGCTATGAAAGCTTTAGAAAGACTTAAGAGCATCAGTATTTTTTTTAATGAAAAGCGTGAAGAAGCCTAGTAAACTTAGCAACAGCCCTAGGCATCGAAGATATGAAAAACTGTCGGTGCGGGTGCCATCTGCGAGGGGTCCCCCTGCATTACCGGGATGACGTTATGCACTCCCTAAAGGGTCCGTGGCTTATCTCGTTAAATCAGTCGAGCCACGGTGAAATTTACGCTGGAGGTACGGTAAAAAGCTTCCGAGGTACGCGGGGGTACCTTTCACCGGAATATTACCTATATTTATAGCTTTTTGGAACCAGGTGGTTGAAGGGTCTGGCTATCCGTGAATTTTATATAATTTTCGGGACCTCGAAATTGAATAGGCTCGGTCATGACAGCCCTTAAACAACGATTCATAAATACCTATCAACTTTTAAAAATAATGAGCGGTCACCGACTGCTACGCGCAATAAATTTAGTACCGACATGTTTATCTACGAGTCGGTCATATTTTTTTAATGAGGTCTTTTTTATACAAAAAACACCTTTTTTTAATTTTTAATTTATTGTGTAAATTCACATAATATCTGTACTTATTCTACTAAATACTACGTTTATTATCAAAAAACACTGAGGCATTCAAAAAGTAAAAAGAACTATTAGTTTTCGTGGTTACCTCTTGTTGAACAATAAAATATTTTGTATAGTTGTAATATGAGGGTGAGGGTGCTTGCGTCACTATGAATTTATACTTATCGATAATGACGTCAATATCCATTACACCCTGTACATTGACTGTTTATAGACGAAACCTAATAATGCAGAATTCCATGCTGTTTGAACAAGTTTCTTATTTTTGGGTCTCTTGTTTTTTGGTAAATAAATACCCTTCAATGTAGAAGGGTTCCATCTGTGTTAAGTGAAATATAAACAAACATTGCATTTTTTATGGTCCATACTGACCCAACGAGTAACTTAAAAATGCCATTTATCACTAAAGTTACATAAATAAACCTTTTATGATGTAAATTTAGCTGACATAGTAAGTAAAATGTAACTTTGTTATGATCAAACGGCACGATATTTTATTACACATGCAATAGTCTTGCGTTATTAACTAGATATTTGTATAAAGAACTTTCGAAAATTTATGCAGTGTATGTTTCCTACGTACACTGTTTATATTTTTGATAGTTATTAAATACTTATTTTGTATTTCAAGTGTTAGGCGTAGGTCACACATATCGGGCGCGGACATGGCGCGGACATGGCGCGGACGTGGCACGGACGTGGCGAGGACATGGCACGGGCATGGCGCGGACATGGCTCGGACATGACGCAGAAATGACGTGACAGAGGCACATGTGTAGTGCAGTCTGTTGTCCGATATCGATGTGTCAGCATGTCATCCTCAGAAGACGAAGATGCTCTTGCTCTCGTGCATACAATAAATTAATATCAGATCAGGGCCCGTACAACCCCGATTTCGAGTTAGTTGCTTCGAAAGTGAAACCCCTTCATTGGGTTATACAGTTCGTTTGGGTATTCTCCTCCTAACACAAGCGAAAGTGTAACCCGTTCCTTTTGGTTTTCAGTCAGTTTGAGTTTCAGTGAGTCAACCTCATAACAGGGTAACCTGTTATGAGGTTAAACGAATGAATGGAGTTACCTCTTGATAGGTTTTTTTTGAATGTTACACAATGGTTATCATTACGCCTGACACTGGGTGGGGGAATTTAGATTTTGACTCTTGATTTATGTCGTCAATCATTAGGTATAAGTTCGGATCGCTTTATTTGGTTGAAGGAAGAGCGTCACTGCATTAAAGATCTTAAAATAAGAAACTAAAAACTGTCATGTAAGCTAGTAACGGATAACGGAACGCAAGTAAAGGATGAGTAGTTCTCGAGATATGGTCGATTTAAGTTTGACAGCTGTCATCGAAAATTAAGGTCTTGTCAATAGCTATCATTTGAGCTACTAAAGGCAAGTCTAAGATGAGTAGTTATCGAGATATGGTCGATTTAAGTTTGACAGCTGTCATTGAAACTTAAGGTCTTGTCAATAGCTATCATTTGAGCTACTAAAGGCAAGTCTAAGATGAGTAGTTATCGAGATATGGTTGATTTAAGTTTGACAGCTGTCATCGAAAATTAAGGTCTTGTCAATAGCTATCATTTGAGCTAGTAAAAGCAAGTCTAAGATAAGTAGTTCTCGAGATATGGTCGATTTAAGTTTGACAACTGTCATCGAAAATTAAGTTCATGTCAATAGCAATCATTTGAGCTAGTAAAAGCAAGTCTAGGATGAGTAGTTCTCGAGATATGGTTGATTTAAGTTTGACAGCTGTCATTGAAAATTAAGGTCTTGTCAATAGCTATCATTTGAGCTAGTAAAAGCAAGTCTAGGATGAGTAGTTCTCGAGATATGGTCGATTTAAGTTTGACAGCTGTCATCGAAAATTAAGGTCTTGTCAATAGCTATCATTTGAGCTACTAAAGGCAAGTCTAAGATGAGTAGTTATCGAGATATGGTCGATTTAAGTTTGACAGCTGTCATCGAAAATTAAGGTCTTGTCAATAGCTATCATTTGAGCTAGTAAAGGCAAGTCTAAGATGAGTAGTTCTCGAGATATGGTCGATTTAAGTTTGACAGCTGTCATCGAAAATTAAGGTCTTGTCAATAGCTATCATTTGAGCTAGTAAAAGCAAGTCTAAGATAAGTAGTTCTCGAGATATGGTCGATTTAAGTTTGACAGCTGTCATCGAAAATTAAGTTCATGTCAATAGCAATCATTTGAGCTAGTAAAGGCAAGTCTATGATAAGTAGTTCTCGAGATATAGTCGATTTAAGTTTGACAGCTGTCATCGAAAATTAAGGTCTTGTCAATAGCTATCATTTGAGCTAGTAAAAGCAAGTCTAAGATAAGTAGTTCTCGAGATATGGTCGATTTAAGTTTGACAGCTGTCATTGAAAATTTATTCCAATTTTATTATAATATAATTATTATTGCGTAAAATAAACAATTAGTAGTCTGCATTTCCACCCTTAATGCTTAGAACACAATTACCGCAATTATTTTTAATCTTTTGACCGAAATTCTTTTCTCCATTATCTCCTATAACCCACTTATAACCCGTGTTACAATGATAAAAAGGGTAACCCTAAGGAATGGGTTTTGGAATAATACTATTGATAACCCTCATAATCAGATAACCTAATCAAAAGGGTTTTGAATTGTTTAACCTATCAAATAATAGTGTAAACCATACGGAGAGGGTTAACTAAACTTTTGGAAAAACCCTGCCGAAAACCTCTTCATCGGGTTACCAAATCGGGCCCTGATACAGTTGAAGAAAATACGCGCAAACGAATTTGCACAAGGATCAGCTAGTATTACCATGGGTATTACATAAAAAAATCTTAGTACCGGTTTAATCTCTCTCCGATTTCCAGCCACAATTTATCTTGAACATTTCAGTTACAATAATTGGAACGACAATGATCATAAAGCGTTGCATATTTTACAATCAATTCAAAAAATTCAATATTAAATTCGATATCGTCATTCGTCATGCATTTTTACATCACTAACGGACATATGTCGCAAGCAAGTACATACTACGAACTGGCGGCCATCTGACGCCCATCTGGCGGCGATCGGGCGCGGGCGCCGAAATGACGCGTCATACGTCCGATCAACGACATACCGTGTGTCCTAAATTGTGCTTTATTTCCATGCATTTTGTATGAAATTTGAATGGAATAGGAAACCGCCTGTGCCATGTCTGCGCCATGTCCGTGCCCGATGAATGTGACCTCGTCGGACGCAGACAAGGCACTGGCGGTTTCTTATTCCATTCAAATTTCATACAAAATGCATGGAAATAAAGCACAATTTAGGACTCACGGTATGTCGTTGATCGGACGTGCTTATGACGCGAAGTCGTCGAGCTAAATTGTGCTTTATTTCCGTGCATTTTGTATTAAACTTCAATGGAATAGGAAAGCGCCCGCGCCATGTCCGCGCCAGGTCATACAGGTGAGGCCTACGCCTTAGCCCCCACTTCAGGATTGAACTCGCGACCTTCCCATTAATACCGTCTGAGCCAAATTTTTTGGGATATTATTCAAAGTCTTACTTAGTTATTTAAAGGTCTTGAAGTAACAAAAAGGCGTAATTTGAGGGAAACCTGTGCCTAGAAGAGATTTTAATCTCTCAGATGTTTAAAGTTCTTTTTAAAATTTTAGGATTTTTTTGGTCTTGAATATTTTTTATGTGAAGTTCGCACTAACTTAATTTTTGAATGAATTCTGAACTTCAAGATTGTACGTATTTTTGTTTATTTTATTATTATTTCGTATTTTTTTTTCTTTTCCTGCTTGTCAATTAGCTAGGCAGCCTAGCCAAAGACCAATGAAAAATCCTGAAATTTTAAGCAGAACTTTAAACTTCCGAGAGGTTTATATTCTCTTTACGACTATTGTATATCAATGCGGAAGTGCTTCGGTCCAGAATCGACTAATTCCCTTAACGCCTTTAAACGGATCGAACTATTCGTGGAACGTCTACTACCCAATGATTTATTATAGGAACGTGAGAAAATATGAATTATTTTGGTGCCAGAGTGTAGTGAACTTTACAAGTGGCATTTTTGGGTTACCATTAAGCTGTCGCTATGGAGAAGGTGTCGTATCAATCTTATGGCGACAAAAAAATGTCTTTACAATCTTCAGGGCTGGTGATAAAAGCCTTGTTAGTAAGGAAATATCAACACTGAATAATTCTAACTAATATTAAAAATGCGAAAGTTAGTATATTATTTGTTTATTTGGTTTTTTATTTGTTACGGTTTCACGCCTAACTATTCAACCGTCAGGGTTATAAAAAAGGACATAGGGTAGGTACTACTTTTCATCCAAAATAAAACTGATATTCCCGAGGGCAATAATGTTAATATTCCTCCGCTGGGCATGCGGGTTTGGGATCGCAGGGCACTGCAGCTTCTCGCACCGCGCTGACGCTGCTGCGAGGCGTCGCGTCGAGGGGATGTAGCTGTACTGGTGTTAAGCTGCGCTATGCCGCAATCAGCCGGCCGCCAGAGCCCGCCCCATTTGTTCGTTAGCAGGGAGCATCACAGGCAGGTGAGTTCGGCTTGGGCTTCGAAGATGGAAGTGGAAACCCTTTACACCCTTTCATAGAAAGGTAACATAATTTTAAAAATTGCGAATCTCTTATCTCAAAATCCACTGATCCACCTCAGGGAGTGGATTGGATTAAACGAAGCATTGAACTCATAAGGCGTAATTTACGAGGGCGTAAAGAGTGCAGTTTAATAAATGGAATCCTCGAAAGGGGCCCGTCATGTCCAGCCTGTAGATCGTAAAATGAATTACTGGGCGTAATAATTGTGATCAAGGAATATGATTTTTTTATTACTAGATTTTGCCCGCGGCTTCTCTCGCGTTAGAGATATTTATTTATTCCTCAGGAGCTGTACTTTTTTGGATGAAATATACCCTATATGTCGAAAAGAACATAAAAAATGTACCGATCATCTGGCCACTACTTGGATGGGTAACTGTATAGTGGCATTTAGATCTGATCGCTTCCCTGCTTCGGAGGCCATCGGGCGGCCTAAAAACGCCGAGTCGGCCCCTGTCGTACGAAGAAAGAAGGAAAGAAGATGAAAATAACCCAACGCATTTTGAAAATTGGTTGTCCTTAGGTAATTAAGACAATTCAAACATCTTAGTCAAAAATATTCACTAATCTGTTAAAACTGTTCTTGTTTTCCCTTAACCAAACAAGTTGAAAGTGGCGAGCACTAATCTCACTCGTTGAGCGCATTTGAGTTTGGGGATTCTGTTTGTTGACAGGATTGATAGATACTGATGGGAGTGAGGAGTGTAAACAAACCCTGACATGACGCGAATGCTGACTGAAATTACCTACTGCCTACAGAGGGGTCAAATTCTACGTTGATCTAAGTACCTACTTCTTCAAAGTAAATAAGTAGTAGGTATAGTTGTTGCTAATTAGAGGTTGACGCGGCGGACATTGACATTGACATACACGAAGTGAAGACGACGAATGATGATCAATGATGAACGGGAAAATATAAATAGAAGATTAAACGGGAATTCTCTGATGAAGAAAATTGTCTGCTGATAGTTTTTTGTTAGTGTCGCCATTGTTATAGCAGAAAACAGGGATTATTTCCGCAAAAACCACCAAGCCGCCCCACTGGTGGGACTGATAACGACTAACGACTAAGACGACTGGACTTATAAACCGTACTACGTTGCCTCATAAATTATTATCAACAATTATTATTATACTTGATACTGGCAAAATTGTGGAGGACTGTCCCAGAAGCCATTTAATAAAGAAGTGAAGCGATGACGAGAACCAAAATGACTCTTCATTGGTATTAACAACCATCATTCATAATTGGTCATCGTTATCACTACGGGTACTTATATCAATGTCGATGTCCCGTGTATCAATCTATATTTAACAAACTGTAGTGTTGTATCTTTATATTGTACGTAGGTATGTTAGTTTGTAAGGTAATTATTTTATAATATGATTTTTGTATGTTAGACTGTAAGGTATATATTGATATGGGCCAATTTAACTTGTGTACTTGTTGTCTGATATAAAGTTTACATTAAAGGCAACATTTTTAATTGTCAGTTAGCACAGTAAAATGGTACCACCGATCCATTCAATTTGATAAATTAATAAAATCACGCGTTTTTTTAATTCAAATTTTACCATTATAGTGGGCCGAGCGTTGAAAACAATCGGAAAAAAAATTGTTTGATTCGCAATTCGGAGAATAATTTTGGATAAAAACACTGTTAAATTCTTAATATGAACACCTTTTAAAAATTTAAAGCCATAGTAGCAATCTTATCCTAATTGGCTATTCGAAACACCATCCCCAGCCTTGAGTGGGGTAACTTGATACCTAACACCCGAAAATCCGATACGAAAGGGCGGAAGAAATAATGATTCTTTCAACAGGGTGTATACAGGGGCAATACAATTTTAACTGTATTTTAGGTTGTTTCCGCAGTTTCACTCGCGTTAATTTAGATTTTGTGAAATGTTTTGTTTGTTGCTACTAACAACGTGTATGAAAAATTTCATGATGAGCGGATGCGCTACTTTATTATGGCGTGAAACAAACAAACAAACAAATTTACTTTCGCTTTTATTAAGTTATTAGTTAGAAATATAAAAACAGTGTTTTTTAAGGTATCTTTAGTAATTTACCATCTTTTACAAAGAACGGGAGAGGGTCCATCCACCCTCTAGCTAAGCGAGAGAAGTTCACGAGCGACTATGTCTATTTTCCTTTCTTATTTATATGAGCTAGTTATATGGTATAGTTATTTATATGGCCTCGGACATGGCTTAACGAAGAACTAAGCAATGACTAAAATACTGTATGTACACATTATCTTACTAAAAAATTATGAAAAACTATCGGTTAACCTTTTCAATGTTAACATATTTCAAGCTATTTTGTTTTAATAGCCTACGTTATGACGGCTCGTCGTTATTATTATGATGGCCTCTGTGGCGCAGTGGGTGAAGGTCCGCCTGAGACGCTGAAGGTTGCGGGTCCGATTCCCGCTGCGGGACAAATGTTTGCATGTTCTGCAGATATTTGTCTCGGGTCTGGGTGTTTTCTATGTATGACATGTATTTACAAAAAAAAACTATTTATGGCATATATCTGTCATGTGGTTCCCATAATACAAGCTCTGTTTATAGTTTGGGGCTAGATGATGCTGTCCAGCAACATAACAGCTACTGTATATCGGATTTATAAATGTATTTCTGTCAACGTTATAACAAACCTTTAAAATCGGCCATAAACATTCTAAAAACAAGTTTTGTTTAAAATCTTTGTTCAGTCATTAATGTTATTTGCCATTGCGTTGTATTCAGGGGACACGTCTGTCCATATATGGGGGTTCCGTGTAAGGAAAGTGGAGCCATTGTATTAAACTACTGTCCGGTTGTTCACCTGTGAGAAAAACTTGCGGAATTCTAAAATGCAGTCCGATTCCCTGGAGGATGGCGTACGTCTTACTTTTGATTGGAATGCTACCAGGAGCGATTTTGTGGCCTTAAATATTTAGTAAGCATAATGATCATCATTTGATTTGAAATTTAGGGGAGACCTTTGCCCAGGAGTGGGACGATGCTGGCTAAGCAAAAAAACATAATTATATATTTTAACAACTTCTAAAACAAGTTGCATATTAATGCAGTGCTAATTTTCTTACGTCATATGTAATTAATTATGTGATAACCCTTCGGTAGACAAAGAGGCGAGGTAGAGTCGTTGTGTCTTAGCTACTTGATTAAGCCACATTATAACAGATGTGGGCCTACTTAAAATGATTTCCAAACCCTATTTGATTTGACTAGATAGCATATGGTACCTAGGTCCTTAACTCCTTCTTTTGTTTTTATTTCATCTAACGTGTCGTTGTCTGGCTACCACCTCCGAAAGCTAGATCCTACCTCACCCAAAGGCATACTGGTTTAACACATTACGTGTCTACACAAAATAACAAACGTCAAATTACATTCTCTTATTTCCAAACAATCACGACGCACCTCTGCCTATCCTCGCAGGTCAACGTTTCCCTGATTAAGCGGACAATACGAGGATGTCACGTCACGTCACTACTCCCGAACCTTCACTCGTGACAAAGGGTTAACAAGCTATTGTTTGTCAGTCGGTGTCATTTCTGTTGCCACCACACACGGCTGACCGGGTATACATACACGCACGTGCCTCTCACATTATGCGTGTGACGGAAAGAACGCTTCTTTGAGAAGGTTAATTTTGGTGTCGAACCAGTAGCAGATTTTATTTAAAAGTTACAGCAGCTCATGTCAAAGGTAGTGGAGATTTTCCGGCGGCCTCCAACAAAATAATTAGTAAACCTCTTCGCCCGCACGAGGCTAACCTGGGCCGAGTATTCAATACAAAACTTTGTTTTCCATGATTCAACTTATTAAGTAAGCTCATACCGTAACAGAAGTACCTTGTCCATGCCTACACAATCACAAAATCTATTTTTACTTGCATGCGTGTCCTAAGTACGTCTACTTACCTTTTCACGCTACAGGCTCAAAGCTCTTCTAAGAACTTTCTTGTGCTTTTGTTTACCAACATAGAGCATGAGTAAACCGGGCAACTCGCCAATAGAGGGCGCTAGAGCCAGAAATAGACTTGTCATGGAGCTCGAGTTATTGCCACTGCGGTAGGCATTTCCGATCTTCCGTCTTTATTTTTGGGCTAATAATACTTGGCGTCAAGAGTTTATTAGTTTATTACCGTAATAGCAGTTTCAAGCTCAACTCTTATCTTTTATGAGATAATGTCTTGATGACTTTCAGATTTTTTATGCAATATCGAATACCTACCCTCTATGTAAGTACCTAAGTATCTACCTTACATGGACCTAAGGAACCTAAACATGTGTTAAAAAAAGAAATAATTAGAAAGATGTAGATAAGTAGAATAGGTATGTGTATAAGAATAAGTATTAACCTAAGTAGGTTGGTACCTAGAGACGTGATGATTACGTAGGAACCTACTTATTATTCATTATCACTGAAGTTCCAAATTGCAAAAAAGAAGCTTATAATGCCATGCCATAGTTTGTAATGCCATCTATACCGTAACTAAAGAACTACTTCGATGTAACTTGCCATCTTTTATGCAGTAGCGGAACATTTTAGTGCAGAAGAAATTTCATAGATGACGCCCAAAAAACTTACTTATTCCTCAAATAATCATTCAAAAAGTCAATTAATGTTAAAAAAAACTTACCTATTAGCTGTTAAGGTCGTCATTTCGGCCGCACTATCCCTCGTAGCTAAAACTTCATCGCAACTGCTGCTGCCACCTGTGATTCGTTGAACGGAGCTTAATGAAACGTCGTCGCTAGAGTTCTTTCCGCTGTTCGCCGCATTGCTACTAGATGGCACTGTTCTCTGTTTAGATGCTTGCTTGTGGCGGCTGAGTGCAAAGAAGAGAGCAAGGACTGCTTTTAGTTTTGCGTCTCTGATGTCAACAGCGGTAACTTGTTCTAGCCCTTGGACCTTCTGCGCGTGGAGAAAGTCCAAACAGCACTGCACGTTCTCCAACTGAAAAGAAAGAAAAACCTTCGTAATGCTTTTTGAACACTTTTTTAAATGCAAACTAAACATGGCTATAGTAATCTCTAAAATCTCGAGATTAGCAAAGTGTAGTCCCGGGATCTTAGGGATTAAAAAACAGCAGGGATTCCGGGATCCCGGGATCAGGAATGTATTCTCTAGTTGAGTCCTAAAATCTAAAATAAGTAGGCTAGGTAGGTAGGTATCAATAATAATATCCAAGCCCACATGACATGAATTTCAATGGGTTTATTATACGTTTTACGATAGGCCATGAATTAGCAATTGGAATGGAAAATTATGTGCACTTATTTTATTGTCATCTTTTGGCCCAATGGTTGTACAAATAAGTAATACTCAAGTCATTTGGCCAACCTACTCAACAGTCACTTATAGATAGGTGCTTTGTTGTGGTCATGATTGGTAGGTAATAAGTACCAAAATCTAGGAACTACCTTGGTGGTGCGGTATCACACCACGCCATCGAAACCACAACTTTTGTGTCGTTTAATACGCCTATTGATAGGTAAAATGCTCAATTTTACCAAAAAATACCTCTCTCTGTACACCATATGATTGTTACATCTTCAGAAAAGGAAAAGAGGTAACGATATTTTTCCAATTAAGTTCCTGTTTTTGACATTTCCTCAGCCGTAACTTATATAATATAATAATAATGATGAGATGAGAGAAGCTATACATACCATAAGCTAAAGGATAAAATTAAAAATAGTGCTTTATGGCAGAAAATGAAAGTAAAATTTACTTGCTTATTTTTATTTTAAAGGAATAAGTATTAGTACTGAAGGAAAGTTGCTTCAAATTCACTTCACTTCTTTATTAAATGGCTTCTGGGATAGTTATCCACAATTTCGCCAGTATCAAGTATAATAATTGTTCATAATAATATGAGGCAACGTAGTACGGTTTATAAGTCCAGTCGTCCAGTCTTCGGTTAGGTCCTGTTTTCTGCTATAGCCATGGCGACCATAACAAAAAACGATCGGCGCACAATTTTCTTCATCAGAGAATTCCCGTTCAATCTTCTTTTATTCCATTTCACTAATACTTGTGTCTTATAAGTAACATTTATCGGTTATAATACCATGAATATTAAACGACATATATTACAAAAACATTAGAAAATAAAATTTAATAAAATTGACAACCGTCGTTCAAGATGAAAAAAATGGTGTCCTGCTTCAAATTCGTGACCTCCGTGTCAGCTGTGTGTTGGTTAAAGCCGGCGACAACTCCCATCTGTCATCCGGCTTTTTATTTTCTTTGGTACAATACATAATCTATTGTACAATATTAATGTACAGGTAATTTATTTTGATTAAGTATAAAATACTCAGGAATTATAGTTGTGAAATTATTAGTCGTAACATAAGCAGTTAGGTGAATAATTAAACATTTTGCAGACAAGTGCGAACGAGATCCGCACCCAGAGGCTTCCGTAAAAAGCATACGGCTAAGGAACTTACCTAATGAAGTGACTTAGTTTTATTTTGACGAGCATAGAATTACCGTGTTCTAGAATACAATTCGAGAGGTTATGTTACAAGTTCAGAATTCGAATATTTTACAAAATTTAACTCGCGTCAAAAATCAGAACCTGTTTTTGTTAGAAGTAAGAATTATGAAGCACGTAAATTTTCCTAGTAAGTATTTCTATTATAAGAATTATAGCGCAACGGGTTTTTAAGCTATTGCATAGCTTCTATCGAGGGCCTTGAGCGCGGGGACCGAATCCAGAAATTCCGTAACGAAAAAAAACCTCACGCTCCCCACTCCGACGGGCACGGAGGTGTAGCTTGAAGGCCGTGCATTGTCTAACGTCGTTTCTTTTCGGCAGTCTTCGACACGGTGTTTGTGTGCGTGCAACTAGACGTATTGTACGACTCTACGAAGCTCGTTTATTTAATAAAAGAAAAAAAATTGTTTTCTTATCGGTCACCACGCTCAAAAAGTGTAACTTGAATTAATATCAAAGAAAAAGAAATACTGCATAAATAAAATAAATAAATAATTATAATTGCATAAGTTGATACAAAATGCTATGCAATAGCTTTACCGCGGCAGTCCCCGGGTGCCACACGTCTTTTTTTTTTTTCATTTTTGCCATATTGTACCAAAATCGAACATTCATTGCAACATATTTTCATTGAATTGTGTTCGTAGCATGATTTTTTGATAGCACAATGATTATACTTACAAACAAATATTTTGTACGTATTTTCAGATCCTCTAGAGGTACGGCATCCCGGCATCCTAAAAACTATATGTTATACCTATAGATACATTGAATTGATCTTATTTCGTAAAAATAAAATACAGTACCAGAATCATAATGAATTTATGTCACAAAACTGGCACAATTCCGTCTATTCGAGCACTTTTTGGTAGCAAGCCCTAGCGTGGTCCATAAGGTAAAGTTGGGGAGTATGCAGTGCATGCAGTAGTAATGTTGCGACACGGCACGGCGCCGGCCCTTAAATGGACAGGCTTTTGATCTCATAGGTCACCGGTCCAGCCGCCTTCCAGATTGCTTACAAACTTATCCTGTTGTAACGAGTTTTCTGAGGGTCCAGATAAAGACTGGGCTGAGGTTTTAGAGGCAGGATCAAATTATTTGTTCTGGAAATTACCTACATAGATTAACCATGTTATTGTATTTTTTTTGTCCCTTTCCTCTAACTGCCAGGCATGATGGTAACCAAACCAATACTTTACAAGTGAATATGAACCAATGTATCTGAGAATATTATTGTTAGCCGTTTTTATAAAAATTATCATTACAAAAGTTCTTGAGTGATAGGTATGTAAATTAATTGGCAAAAATAAATAAAAAAGTATATACATAAATAAAAAAATTTTTATTGTACTCACACCACCATAAAAATATAGAACAAAGGGACAATAAAAGTAATAAATAAAATTTGTGATTGAGAATAAACTATAGCCACAAACCACACTACCAGTACTTACTCGGTAGTTTAAAATTGGCTTAGACCAAAATACACTCGAGAGCAATGAAATCGCACACCCCCTACATTTTCGTTTTGACCGCAAATATTTTATAAATTAGGTTTTGTTTGCGAATACAACTTAAATTAAATTAAAGTACACACTGTTAGCTTCCTAAAAACCCATAATGTCTAGGCTTGACCTTCAAAATCATTACAGTAGCACCAAAACAATAGAATTACCCAAATTCGCTCGTTTCAGGTAGCTCGGTTTGTGATACTTTGAGCAGGTATAAAAGGTTAAGGGATGATTGAAATGACATCATTTGCATACCAACTCGCAGTCAAAAAGGTCCTTTATCGAATACGTCATCACTCTGCACAAGAAAATGGATACCACACCGGAAGCAGCGTCTCAAGTGGTTGCACTAATTGAGGCTGGACAGAACCAAAGTCAAGTGGCTCGTCAGTTAAATTTGAGCAGATATGCTGTTCGACGTGTATACCAGCGATATCAACAAACTGGTGGCTTTACCAGGCGACCAGGAACAGGCCGAAAACGTGCGACAACACAACGCGATGATCGTTTTCTAGTGACGATTTCATTAAGAAATCGCCGGTTGAATGCATTTCAACTCGGACGGCAGCTCCAAGAAGTTAGAGAAGTGGAAGTTAGTCGGTGGACGGTTAGAAGAAGACTTGCCGAAGGAGGCCTGATAGCGCATAGACCAGCAACTGGCCCAAAATTGACCCCAGCGCACAGACAAGCGCGCCTTCAGTTTGATCGAAATCACGTAAATTGGACTATGGATCAATGGAAGGCAGTACTATTCTCTGATGAGTGCAGGATGTTTCTCCATGGTAACGACGGACGGGGTAGAGTCTACCAAAGATCTGGTGAGCGTTTTGCTCAGTGCTGCATCTCCGAACGGGTTTCATACGGCAGTGTTTCGTGCATGTTCTGGGGAGGCATATCACTGGAAGCGAAAACTGAACTTGTGTTCATCACAGGGCCCGATACCGACCGTCGATCGGGTGGATTGACTTCCCGACGTTACGTCGAAGAGATCCTGGAAGAACATGTTGTGCCCTTTTCGGGGTTTATCGACGAAAATTTCGTTTTTATGCAGGATAACGCAAGACCACACACCGCCGCTATAGTACGCCAGTACTTGGAGGAGGTTGAAATACCCGTTATGACGTGGCCTGCTCGAAGCCCAGATCTCAATCCTATGGGACGGCACTATGGCACTTATGGGACGAACTAAAGAAATGAGTAAGGGCCAGAAACGCAGCACCTACGAGTCTCAGAGAGCTCCAAACCGCAATTAAGGAAGAATGGAATAGCATACCGCAAGATTTTGTAAAAAAATTGATTTCTTCGATGAAACATCGAATGGAAGCCGTTATTAAGGCTAGGGGGGGGGGGGGGGGGGGGGCAATACCTCGTATTAATAAACCATTATTATTATAAAAAAATGTTTTTTTAACCTTTTATACCTACTCAAAGTCCCACAAACCAAGCTACCTGAAACGAGCAAATTAGGGTCATTCTATTGTTATGTTCCTACTGTAATGATTTTGAAGGTCAAAGCTAGACATTATGGGTTTTTAGGAAGCTAACAGTGTGTACTTTATTTCAATTTAAGTTGTTTTCGCAAACAAAAATTAATTTCTAAAATATTTGCGGTCAAAATGAAAATGTAGGGGGTGTGCGATTTCTATGCTCTCGAGTGTAGATTGAAGAGATTGTTCCAATTATGTCAGAGCGCTATTTCAATTAGAAACAAAGTTGTTACTAATTGGAAGTCATTATATAACTTCTAGGTAGGTTTTTGGAGCCGGGAAAGACACTTTTGTTGTTTCTTTATTGTAACAGTAGGTATTAATAGACGTGATTACAATGGCTATAGCATCAAGAAAACTCTTTTTGTAGGTACCAACATAATCACTGACTGTATAAAACAGCGTTTATCATTGTTGGTCGAAATGTCAGTAAATAAATAAATTAAAATTGAAAGTGTCATTTGGGCCAAATCGGTCGAAATGTCACTTTGTCGATAATTCAGGTGTAGTTTTAGATGAATATTTTAAAAGGTGCGAAAACTTTCCGAATTCCATTTTTTTTTTTTCAATTGTATTTCTTTTCTGGCGGATGTCTACGATCTTAAACGCTGGTGATGGTGATTTTGATAAACGCCACGACACGATGGCGTATCAGAATACCACACCCCGACACAAAATATAATTCTTCAAAATATGGTTCAATCGTCACTGTCGGATTCGACTCTGAGAGGTTTCGTACGTTTCAAAATATCCCTGCTAGTGGGTAGGTAGAGGTAAATTTTAGGAATGGTATTATTAAAAATCACCTTGGTTCTAATATTACCATGCTTGATATTTAAAGTTTAGGGTATTGTACCGTTTATATCGTATAAATGCTAGCTGCATGCATGAAAAATTGCTTTGACCTATTGTGAAAAATTATAGTTTGTTGTTTTATTTTGAAGAACAATTGAATGGCGTTGCAATAATTACAAAAAACATCTCAATCAACAATTTAAAAAATATTATCGATGTTCATAGGATAAAAGTTTCACTGACAATATTGCCTGCCTAGCTATGTAATTACTGATCATATGTTAGTAGGTAAAACCAGATTGTCTTCGCTAATGCAGCGATTTGATTGAATTTACAGAAAATAACTTACTGAGAGGTTTTTCGCTAATACAGCTATTTATTTTGATTGAATTACAATGAATAGCTGAACAGTTGAAAAACATTAGAAATTATCAACTCGTATTGGTAAGGAAAATCTCTCAGAATTTATAATTATAACAGAATAGTTAGGTTGAGCGTCTGTCTAGGTAATTATATCTTTTCCTTAGCATAAATTATAATTTATCATGATACATTCTAGAGTGAAATTGATAACTATTGCATTGCTCTATTGTAATTTATTTTGGATAATAACGAAATCTTAATATGTTTTTTTAGTAAAATTTGACGCATTCCAAGCGTTATTGAATTAGATTTTTGACTTTGTATTCTCGAATCGAGACGCTATTGTATTTCATCGATAAGGCTCGACCATAAGTATTCCATGGTTAAAATTTAAATCCACCGTATCAAGATGGAAGCACGTGCAATCTTGATACAGTCGAGGCTGGCTAAAACCTTTGGCCTTTAGAAACTACTGTCACATTACCCTTATCAACCTTAGCCAGCAATAGGTTGCTATTGAAAAGTACTTAATAATTAACTTATTCAGTCACTTTTTAGCTTTTGGAATTGAATAATTAGCAATATTTTAAGGTATCATTAATATTTTTATTTATCTATCAGGTTCTAGGTATGTACTTTTTTTAAAACAACGCTTTTATTAACGCCGCGGCTTCGCTGGCAGTTATGTTTTATTGCTATCCTTCGGGACTTTTTTTCTGGATGAAAGATTCCTGTAGAGAGATAAGATTTTCTGTAGCCCTGACTACAGTATGTGATGTGTGCGAATTTTCATGATCATCGGTTGAGTAGCGTAACCAAAAACCATTGTTGTATCATTTTGTAAATAAGTATACTCACTTTCGCACTTATAATATTAGTTATGGAAGTTAGGATGGTGAATTTTCTCGTATTTTTTGTAGGTATTATCAAGTTTTTTTCACACAGTCAGTAAAATATTTTATGCATCATTGGCAGGAACAAAAGTGATTTATTGATTTTGCAACTCAAGTGTAACGAACCGTCAAAGCATTAGCAAGCACTTGTTCTTTTTTATTTTGTGTTGTTATATGTGTGTGGTGTTTGTTTTATTGCATTCAATATATTTATTTTCAACATACACTGAAATGTCAGCCTATACACATTAACTACAAAAAAACTAGAAAAACGAAGAGGTCGAAGAAAAGAGAGAAAAAAAAGTTTATGTTTTTATAAACGTTGTCGTCCGACTGCTGGACAACTCATAGTACGTCCAAACATCTGTATTCCACGGGGGCATGGCGATAGCACGGAACTTATTAGAATAATATATTATTTTAAAAAAAATGCTGGTCACTATCACACATCATCATTGAAGCCCCAAACCAAGCAGAGCTTGCATTAGTGATAAACTCTGAATTCAAATATTTTAAACTTATTATCATACAAAGTCCAGTTGCTTAGAACAGTCGTGTAGAAGAAATGTGCCTGTTTATGATCTGTGCTACAAATTAATATTCTTATCCTGTCTGAAATAACTAGACCTAAGCTCGCGTGGGAGAGTCACGTTTCAGATAAACTACGGCCGATAAGCATTTTTATACATTACGTGCACTTGTATAGAAAAGCTTTATCTATCAGTTCGTGATCGGAAGGCGTAAAACTCTTCATCTTTTTTCTTTTGGCTATCATCCCATTTTATTTAGGGTCAGCCCTCCTAGTACCTACTTCTCCTCCACACCGTACAGTGGCTTGAGTGCGAAAACTATATCTTACTACAAAGTTTGCGTTACATAACTATATTTTACAAACTTCATTTTCTTACAAAAATATAGTTAACGCAAATTGTATAGTACCTAAGATATGTTTTTCGCACTCAAGACACAGTGGCTTACGAAATCATTATTTTTTAAGCGACTTCAAAATAAGGAGGTTCCCGTATCGGTTATCGGTTCGGGAGGGTATAATTCCCGTTTGGTCCCGTTTAAATGAACAAAAAACCACCCTTAAGAATTAATTTCTTTGAAGTCAGTTTTTTTTAAATTTACTTATTGTTCATGGTCGTCCACGCTCGGCCTTTTTTCCATCTTCATCACTTTTTTAGTCATAAAGTCATCTTCTCGCCTCATCACAATGTCCGTACCAGCAAGCGATTTTCATTAAGTTTTTACGCTTTAACTGCTGATGTGCTGAATAACACAACTGCGGTATGCCAGGTGGACGAGCTCATCTGCTGGCCTCAAGCATGGTGCGGAACATTATGCTCAAAGTGTAAGTGTATAAAAGGAAGGCGTAAAACTATGCAGCGATATCTTGATAGAAATAGGCACGTTGCTTAGTTTAGTTTATCGTGCATAGATCGTAACCGCTGAAAGTCAAGTGCATCCCGTTATTCGGGCTTAGGTCACGGCACACCGGGCGCGCCACAAGTATGTCACGACCCTGTCCTGCCCAACTGGAACGCGCCTTATCTGCGTATGCGCAATCGTTCGCACCTTACGACTTGATACCGTGATTTTACCGCAAATTGCAAATAAACCTTATGGTTAAAAACTTAAAGATTAAAATGTTGAAGTAATTGAGCCATGAGTTGCATTGATAATGCAATAAACATTAAGTTAAAGTTTATATTTAAAAGGGAATTGAGTGTTACTACCGATGTTGTGTCGCGATAAAAATACCTGCACTTTGTTGTAATCTTTAGCATTATTAAGACACAACTCTCCATTTTGCGAGGTTAAACTTAAATAACTGTAGAAATGATTATCAAACATCCTCTATCCACAAAAACATGTCTTAAAGAGTGGGTAAAGTCTGTCTGTTGTGTTGCTGTTTATTTAGCCTAGAAAAAAACCGGCCAAGTATGAGTCGAACTCGCGCACCGAGGTATTAGTTTTTTTTGTGACGTATTAACTACAAGATTATGTTTTTATTTTTTCCTTTATTTGGACTACTTACAAGACTTTAAGGTATTGATTCATTTGAGAATTTCAAAATATGCAGAACGGCATTTTTTTGATTTTGTTGATTCAAAAATTTCGGAAGTCCAAGGGATTTCAGACCTACGTATTGAATATTAGTTTCTACTTGATACCTCCACTTGTTCCTGAATTAACAGATGCACAATTTAGTGATGCTAGATTTGTTCCTTTTTTTAGTTTTACGGAACCTTACACAATTAGGTCGTTTTCATCTACTTTCACTAAAAGTCTATTTTTTGACCACGATCTATCAATAATGTTGAATCAATAATAGTCAGAGATCAATTAAAAGAATCCTTATTTTTCACTTACATTATCTGCAAAGATGATGACAACCTATAAAAACTTTTTCATCCCCCCATCTCGAAAAGAGTATTATTTTTGCTCTTTGATATCTGAGTGCAAAAGCCGTTTTTATCCGCTAGAAAATAAAGTAAAATTGAATTTAGAACATCGTATGCACTAAGTTTGTGAATTCAAAACATCATTAAACCTATTTATTTCTACCTCCATGGTGCCGAATTTATCATACAACCTTTTTTAATTTGATAAAACCTCAAACTCACTTTCGTTAAACTAGTGTTAATCTTTTTATTTTTTTATTTAGTAATTTCCTCGTTGAGGTGGGATGAAAAGTTACGGGTTGCACTCGAGTGCAAAGATTTTTCATCTCGTGCTCTATTGATTCCCTCGCTAACGCTCAGGATTATAATTTTTAGAATCCTTCGCTTGCACGGTCATCGAAATTGAGCACGCGGTTAAAAAGCAACTTTGCACTCTTGTATAACAAATAACTATTCTCTACTCTAAAGTTATTCGAACATACTATAAAAACTTTCAAGTAATAACCTGCTAGGTCCGTAATAAATCATGATAACACAAGTGGCCAGTCTATGGGGTAAGTGAAAAGTGGGTAGATAACGATTTAACAGTACAATGTGTGTCAAGACGTGACGTGAGGCGGTCACGCGATAGTTACCTTGTAACATGTGACACGTTCTTTAGAATAGCCGGAAAATTATATCGTCCGGTCTTTTTTAACCGATTTCAAAAAGGAGGTTGTTCTCGATTTGTCGGAACCTTTTTTTCGACTTTTTTTTATGTATGTTCACCGATATCTCCGTCAATGGTGGACTGATCTTCAAAATTATTTTTTTGTTTGAAAGAATATACTTCACAAGTGGTCCCATATAAATTTGATTCCTGAGGGATTGGTTCTTTTCCCGGAAAACTCAAAAACCCTCATCGTCACTTGTAATTTTCGCCCTATGATCACCAATATCTCCGTCAATTTGTGAACCGATTTTCAAAATTCTTTAGGGCAAGAAGTAAGAAGTGGTTTATTTGAATTCGGTTATTTTATTTTAAAAGTCCTACTTGTATTGATTCAATTTTGTCATTTAGAAAGCGGCAGTATTTTTATACAATCTTCCGCCCGTGGCTTCGCTCCTGTGGTACTCAGATAAAAAGTAGTCTATAAGGTAATCCTGTTCTATAAATACATATGAAAAATTTCAGCTCAATTTGTTCAATAGCCGGTATAGGTACCAGGATAAATAGTAGCATCTATGTCAAATAATTATAATCCAAGTTTCATCCACATCCATTCAATCGTTGAGTGTCACGGAGTTGGGAGGCAGAGTTGAGTTGGGAACAAGCATACACACGAACTTTCGCATTTATATTATTAGTGACTGTTAATCAAAACGGATCGTTGTCTCACTGAAATTAGACTCAGCAAATAATTCTACCAATCCTAGTACAATCCGAATCAAAAGAACTACTTCGCTACTTGCAGCCAAATTCAGAGGGACATAGCTACTTTGCAAGTAATGTACATTTTTTTTATCGTTGTTTACCCACGTTAAAAAAATGTGTCCGCCCTGGTTTCACTGGGGCTGATAAAAGCCGTATGGCTTTTATCAGTTAAGAAAATGCTTTTCTGGTGCATTTTCTTTCTCGGCTTTTATCAGTTAAGAAAATGTTCTAAGCTCCGGCTATTCAACCGAAATCCCTAGTATGGACACAGGTAATCAACGGCTATTACTTGCATTGTCCGGCTGAATTACATTGACCATGGAAGCGGTTAAAGTTGTACTTATGCACCTACCCATAACGGCTGTGTCTACTGTGAAGTGGACGGTGTCTGATTATGATTAGAGACATTTTTTTTTATTTAGATGAAACGGGACTTATTTACACATTGACTTGTTTCCGTAAACAAATCTAAGGGTTCTCAAACGTGAGGGTATTTTGAGTAGGGATTGGTAGTGATTCTGAAACATTTTCACTAAAATTATCGTTAAACATAAAAGAGCTGTCTCTTTCTAGTACATGGAGATAATACGAGACAAAATGACTTTTAGCTATTTGTAGTTATATAGCTATGCTTATAGTTTATGCTAGTTATGGTTATAGTTAGTTAGTTTTAGCAATGAATAGTGTTACTCCGAATCCCCCACAGTGACTATTTGTTGGTTTTGCTCATAGAAAAGTAAACGTACTACCCATTGGAAAGGCATTGCGTGAGAATTTGTATCAGAACAGCTGTTGCAGGTTAGTTTCTTACTCTCCCTCACCCTTAGATTCAACAAATCTATGTTTCAGTTTTATCACGTATAAAACGGGCACTGTTATTAGTTTGAACCCAAATAAAGATACTATAAAATTTTCACTCACGCACGTCCTGAACTTGATTGGCAAAATTGTATGAAAGTTTTTTTATGTTACTTGAAGATGGAACGAGCACATGGCCCACCTGATGTTAAGTGGTAACCATTAGTTATCACTTATCACAAAGCATTGCATCTAGAGCATTGTATGAGCGAATGCTCATAGTTGCGGCGCTCGATGCCCTTTCTAATAGTAGGTAAATGGGTTGGTTTACTCTTCTGTGGTTTCACTCATTGATATAGTAACCCAATTGATTTGGTAGTGCATGAGAGCTTTCCTTCATCTTGTATAACATCTCCCTGTCATAGACACTATGAGTGCTGATTGGCGTAGGTATATTTCGCGGCACTTCTTATTTTACAGGGAGCCTAACCTATAATAGCGTTCATAATAACGACCGCTATTTCAGGAAATGTTAACTCCTTACTATTATGATAGTAATATTATAAAGGCAAACGTTTGTGACGTATGAAATACGAAATGTTTGTCCCTGCTTCACGCCAAAACTACTGAATTGAAATTTTGCATATTCGAGACCTGAAATATAGGCTAATTTGTCCGGGTACTGCGTGAGTAAAACCGCGGGCGAAAGCTAATAATACTATAAAGGCGAAAGTTTGCGAATTCTGAATTATGAACAATGTGAAATGTGAAAAATGTAAAATGTGAAATATTGGTCCTTTCTTTACGTCGAAACTACTTTTTGAACGAGGAACGAGACCTAGAGTAATACTGGCTGGCTACTTTTTACCACGCGACCGAAGCCGCGGGCGTAAGCTAAAATTACTTTAACGAGGTACCAACATACCGTGAGAAATTTAAGTAGTTTTTGTTATTATGAGTCGCATACATAAATTGGAGTTCTAAAATTTAGAGCTCGGTTATGGAATTAAAATTCTACTTGAGTCAAACCTTGTTCTTAAGAATGTAAAGTACTCTAACATTGGTTGCTTACTTCTTCCTATGGTTCACACACTTTTTAAATCATAAGTAGGTACAAAGATTTTCTAAAATTAAGTACTTCTATCTATCTTTTCAGCCGGTAACACCCACTGCTGAGTAAAGGGTTCTCTTTCACGCCACTCCTTGCAACATTGTGTCAGTTGGATCCATTCCTCTTCTACTCCTTCACAATATCCTCCGACCATCAGGCAGGTGGTCTGCCTTGAGGCCGCCAAACATCAGTCTTGACCATCAATCGGTAACTCTTTGGTCCATCGTTTGGACATCCCTTCAAACCAGCGGGATGATTGGCTAACTCTGTTGCAAACAAAAATAATTGACACCGATCTTGTTTTTATAAACTGTGACAGTTTGTCAATTGACGTTCATTGAATTTCGACGGATGAAATGTCAAAATTTGTAAAAACAGGATCGATGTCAATCATTTCTGTTTGCAACAGAGTTAGCCGATCACCCCACAGATGTCTAGCCCATCTCCACTTCAATCTCTCAATCCGTATACAAATGTCTTCGACCTTAGTGCGGCGTTGAATCTCAATATTTGGTAGGTATTACTTAACTGATAATAATAAATTGATTTCTGTCAGACAACTAAATAATGTTATAAGTGCGAAAGTGAGTTGGTTTGTTTGTCAATCAGCACTTAGGTGAATTATCTCTATCTCTACCTATACGAGTAACAGCCATTAATAATGTAATCAATGTCTGGATTTGGAGCGGGACTAAAATGGAGGTGAAACTGTATTGAGGCCAGGTCATTATTTTGGAGTTCCGCTTATAAACTCAGTCTTCGATACCAGAAGTGTCCTTCGACAATACAGTGTTTTGGTTGTCCTGCCAGGCCCGCAGTCAAAGTGTTAACCTACTCAAAGAACTAGTTAACTGGAACCAAAGGGTATAAGGTACTTTGGTTTTGCTTAGGTGTAACACAAACCAACACAATAATGACGATGTAAATTTATTTATTTATTAGGTTTTCCAAATAAATAAATAGATACACAACAGCTCATAAAAATATTATAGTTAGCCTTATAAAAACCAAAGACATAGAAAATAAAGACTAACTAATAAGGAGTCTTCACTTTTAAAAGTAATTGCTACATTATTAAATTTTAATGACTGAAAGTGCTAACCCACACTATTGGGAAAACCAACATTTTTTAACCCAAAAATTTCGACTCAGGCGGAGATTTAATAATACCTATCCCAAAAGTTTCAAGTTTGGTAGTATTTGAACCCATGGCCTTCCCATTAATACTGGGGCGCTTTGCCAACTGCAATACTAAACTGTTTAGCAAGATCCAATAATGTCGACATGGCGAGTTGACTCGGTAGCGCAGTTGGCAGCGCATATCGGTATCCCCAACCCGCATGGCCAGTGTGGGGATTATGGGCATATCCCCCTTTTAATCAGGGAGGCATATGTCCAGCAGTGGACTGGACTATCCAAGAATTTAGACAAGGCGAGTTGACTCGGTAGCGCAGTTGGCAGCGCGTACCGGTATCCACAACCCGCAAGCCCAGCGTGGGGATTATGGGCATATCCCCCTTTTAATTAGGGAAGGCATATGTCCAGCAGTGGACTGATAAAGGCTGGTCGTGATGTGGCTTCAAAATATGGGTCAATAAATAATATTTTAACAAAATGTTAAAGATTATGATAGTAACATTCATCGTTTCATATTGCTACTGTCATTTATCTCGATCGAAGGTAACCTTGTTCCTAGCCTATCTAGTATCAATCACTATCTATGTATCAAGTCGATATACCTAGGTAAGTACCTAACTAAGATGGACTTTGAATCCCAATAACGAACACTAAGGTTATATTTAGAAATGAAGGATTTCTTGAATAGGCAACACAATAACCTATTATTCTATTCACTTCTAGGCATTCTATTATGTATGACTTACTTATACAAATACTAATATGTACTTACTTAATTTAATTCTAGGCAAAGAAAAGAAAAAAGAAATCGCATGGATAAATGAGTAGTGAATAATGTATGCGAAGCCGGGTGTGTCGCTATTACGTTGATTTTTTTTTACGTCGAGAAGTTAACAAATTTCACCCGTTCTATAATGTTTCTTGTTTTGTTTGTTGAAGTCATCGAACATTGTTTTAGACCGTCTTTGTAAACATCCGTATCTCACAAAGAGACGTTGATAAAGGCCGATGTGCCAAAACTGCCAAAGCAAAGCATTGATTGACTCAAACTCCCAGACCCAATAGTCCGGGAGCCAGTGATATGAGTAGGTACATAAACCAACAAACGTGATTTTTAGGCATAACTTCATGAAATGGATTTACTGGTTAGAATCTTTAAACTGTTCGTTAAGTTCATCATCATTATCGTCATTATCATCCACGGACCGACATTATCCACTGCTGGATGTGAATCTCAAAGTTTGTGCCATCAATCACGGTCTTGTAATAATCTATGTCTTTCTTTAATCAAGGATAAATTATTAATTAAATACAAAGGACCAAGAGGGAGGAGTCCGAAACTGGTCTGACCAAGTGTTGGATCAGCTGGAAACTCCAGTTAACGTCGCACTCCATCAGGCCGAAGACCGTGGCAGATGAAGGAAAACTATAAACTGTGTCCTTGCACGGAATCACGATCCTCATCTATGGGGGAACGATTAAGGAGGACGAGGAATAATTAAATTATTTAAGTACCTACAATCTAATTCTTTAATTGAATGTTCAACATCTTGGTGACTAAACCTATTTTATTTTAGAATAAATTAATAATGCAAAATCATGCAATGTCGTACTACCTATTGCTTGTTTCATAAAGGGCGCGTGTGTCCGCGGACTTTTGTAATTGTAATTTTTCAACTGTAAACAGAAATAATAAAAAGAGTATGGCAAAAAATATGTTGTATGTATTTATGAGATTGCTTCCTACAAACCTTTGATTTGAGTATAGGAGAGACGATATAGCACAATATGAGTAGATAAAGTGTAAGGTACTTAAAAATGTTCAGTTGACTAATTTCGAGTTAGGTCAGTAAGGCGCATTACCACTTGCAGGACATGACGTAACAAACTGATTACTGGCTACATGCCTACAATGGATCACCTTCAATCTAAGTTCACGGTCGCTACGCTACACAAAGTAATACGAAACACATGCTTAAACCATGCTTTAGACTGTAGATCGACAGCTGTTTTTTTTGTTCATTGAAGACATTCAATAGAATTTGAAGATTTTGCTTTAAATGGGTTGGGATGTTTTGTCATCGTCATCGTAACGGATAATTCTTATTCCGAGAATTATTAAGGTCAACCACCTTAAACTTACGTAGACTAGGTACCTAATTATTATATATTGTAATGTTTACATTTGTGACGGTCAAAGAACATGGAGTAAAGAAGGCAGCGTTTCATTTCGCTTTTATCCAAATTCTACAATTTTGTCTATTTTTTGGATACCTTACTTATCTGATTCCTGTATTTTTTTCCAATGGGTAGGAATAGGAACCTCTTCCTACTTAAGTCAATATCATTATCATCATTACACTTAACCCTGAATCACTCACTGCTGGGTATAGGTCTCAATTAGTTTTTCCAGCCTCCTCTGTCCGACTTAGTAACCAAAACACGCAGAAGTTAACCAGGCACCTCGTTGTAATGACGTCATAGGTCATAGTGTTGTATGCATATGCATAAAAAATTCAAGTACCCCTTAAGAACCCTCGACACTCGTGATTGTGACTATTAATAATAAGTACAGAAATTTATTTTTCTGGCACCCGATTTCCTCTTTTTACCCGGTTTAGATAATATAACCTCACGAATTCCACGCAGGTGCCAAGTTGATCTCTGTGTGTTGTAAGTATTACTAACGTTCCTTCTAGTGCGTCGTCCCACCCATTTTATGCCTAACATCCTTATAGCAACATTTCAGTAGTTCAGGTATCACATCACAAAACATTCTAGATCTCCAATTTCCAGGCTAAGAGCACGCCTGCTTCTTACAACTATCCCTCTCTTTAATCAAGTATTTATCTGTTACCTGTGGTAGGTATTACTAATTTTTTTTTAGCGCACTATCCCACCCATATTATGCGTAACATAGTAAAGAAACATCCTTCCAGCGCGCCATGCCATCATATTATGCCTTACCTACTTAATGAAGCCACATTTCTGTAGTTTAGGTATCATATCACAAAACATTCTGAATCTCCAATTTCCAGTCTAGGATCACGCCTGCTTCTTGCAACTATCCCTCTCCTTAATTAAGTATTTCTCTGTTGCCTTTGGTAGGTATTACTAATATTTTTTTCAGCGCACCTTCCGACCCAAGTTATGCCTAACATAGTAAAGAAAAACATCCTTCCAGCGCGCAATCCCATCCATATTATGCCTAACCTACTTGATAAAGACACATTTTCTGTAGTTTAGGTATCATATCACAAAACATTCTAGATCTCCAATTTCCAGGCTGAGATCACGCCCGCTTCTTACAATTGTCACGTCCGCAGAAACCCACACCAATCATAAAGACAATATGGGACAGTTGACTCAGTAAATGCTGTTTATTCTGTGAGTTTTCATGAAAGTGGATTTCTAGATTATCTTGAGATAACATTGGATTCACGATGCTGATAGCCTCTAACTGTAAGTCTTTGGAATAAGATCCTTCTATTGATCTTTTGGAATAATAAGATTTTAGTTTTGTAAATATGTTTGGGATACGATTTAAAAGTTTTTGTTTGTTTGTTTTTTCTTTTTAAAAATTAAACATTTACATTTTAAAACTTCGTTTTATTAATAATTGTATGTAGGGTAAGTTTTATTCATTATTTTAAAGTAAGACCGCTGTAAAATAAATTTAATTTTTCTTAAGGTTTAAACTTTACTTCTAAAAAAATTATGAGGAATTTACGTCGGATTGCCCTACTCAACTACCGTGGAGATTGGCATAGGTACTACTCGAAAGTAAGGCCTACACTACCCAGCACTCCAGCAGTGGGTGATGTCGGGCTGAAAATGATGATCTGGAGACTAACCCAAATTAAAAATCTAGCTAGTTCTTCACTTTTAAGTAACTACAGTACCTAACCTTCAAAAATAACAAATAAATACCATGTTCTGAAAAAAAAACATGACAAGTATACACGCAAACGAATTTTCGGGAGGTTCAGATACTCGGATAGTATGTTACTTCACTTATACTTACTTTAAAAATATTAGTAGGTACCAAGCTACAAGAGGAAACCCTAGTGTAAAATGTGGTAAACTCAAATATAACAAATTAATAGGTCTTTCCTAATTATTGATCTATTTTCAGCTCATCTGACTACATCGTTCTTGGAAGCAGATAATTCAGTTAGCCACATTGTTGTTACCACCATTTCGTGGAATGTAACCTCATGCAAAAAGTTTTCAATGAGATTGCCATTAAATATGAGCAATGGTTGAATAAGATCAGCACTGAGTCATAGCTCCAGGGTTTTTAATAGAAAATAAGGAAAGATCTGTTTTACGCAAATATTCATAGAGCTAATGGTAAACAAGTAGGTATTCATTTATACATATCTATTATTCATTGAGTTATTTATTTTAAGTATATGTTAATCCAGCGCACCTATGTACCTATATTCCAAGTTTCATACAAATCCGTGTAGCCGTTCTTGCGTAAAAGAGTAACAAACATCCACACATGCTCCACGTTTATAATACCTACTAATAGGATTTCATATAGTAACTTACTTAATCCTCTCTTAATTTACCTGAGTTCGTCAAATAACAGATACTCAAAATCCTATCCTACTATCCTACTAATATGCATTATAAATGCGAAAGTTTGTGAGTATAGATGTATGGATGGATGGATGAATGAATGAATGGATGAATGTTTGTTACTCTTTCACGCAAAAACTACTGAACGGATTTGGATGAAACTTGGAATATACACAGTTTGTGACCTGGATTAATACATAAGCTACTTTTTATCCCGGTACCACGTGAGCGAAGCCGCGGGTGGAAGCTAGTACGCCAATGTAAAGCGAAAATATGGCGTGGTACCTTTTGCTGCGATTTAATTCGTGTATTATAAACATCTCTCAATTTATTGGTAGATAAGATTGGTACCTTCCTAAAAAGAAACTATTCGATTATTATGTATAATAAAATAATAATCTCATTTTAAACAGTAGCCGGTTCAGTCAACCCGTTTTATAACTACCTACTAATCTAATCATACGATGCGCGAAAAAACACTTGTTTTTAAACTGGGACTGATCTGTGTTGAGTCGACTCCAGTTTATCGTCTGGTTTTGGTAATTATTACCTACCTATACAGTAAACTCTTTGATGTAGATAGGTAGGTAGTTAGCAGGTACCTATCTACTTTGCAATCATAATTTTTTGCACGAATAAAGGGTGTTATTTTATTATTATTGGTCAAAAATAATAATATAAATTGAATTTGTTATATAGCTCGTGATATACGTAATGAAAGAAACGTGAAAAGTATCAATAAGGTAGTGAAGGTAGGTTAGTTATGTATCAACCTCTTGTCTATTACAACACAATCTTGCTTGACCCCCCATTATTCTCTGCTGTGGTATCAGGACCATGAACCAAGTATTGAGTAGGTATCTAGGTAATCTAGGTGTACAAATATAACTTAATCAAGTACCTACCTACAACACAATACTCAGAGTCAGACCCGGAATAGATTTTTTGATGCCATTTTTCCTCATCATTTATTTTAGAGTTGTGCTCTCAATATTATTAGGTAATTTCACTTTATTAAGTTTCTGGCCTAGTTGTTTTTTTATTCAGCACTTATTTGTGTTTTTTTTCTTGTGTAGATATCAATTTAGCAATGTTAATTTACAAAGGTACGTGGTTTTATCGAGAATCTAGTGTCAAGGCAAACCTAACATAGATTTTAAGACAATACTAACCAGAGTTTGTTAAAAGTTTATCCAATAAATTAATATCTATCTATATTGTCGGCGCAACTGATGCAGCTCCTTCCATTTGCCTCTCTCCAAAGCAGCCTCCTTTACTTCCCTATACAACACGACAGCTACCTTTTCTTTAATGTGGCTCATATTATTAACATTGGTCAACCCCCACCTCTCTCCCCTTCTACTTTTCCCTCTATGACGTTGCGAATAAAGCTATTTTTCATTTTTTTCCCTGCACAGCGGAAATCATACCCATAGCCTCTTGCCCCTCACTGAGCCTATTACATAAAATAGGCCGGTAAAAACTATAAAACCACTATAAAAAATCAGTAAGTACAGTGAGAATATATTAGAAGATTAAATTGAATCTAATAATAAATGTAAAACAGTCACTATAAGCGATGTATTAACAACCGACTTAGCCGGCCGAGGAGGTGGCTTTGAATACCTACCTGGTCCAAACAAATTTAAAAGACAAAAAAGTTGGCTAAATCATTGACACGCAAAGAAGAAGCTAATCGGGTCACCCTGTATATTCCATCGTAAAGCTCTCCGACATTAAATCTGCCACTTTTAATGCTCGTGACAGTTCAAGGAGACGTCGGCGCCTGCGCATCGGTAGGTATTAGGGCAGACATTAAATTCATTTCATTTGATCATTTTTACAGCTGCACTTGCACTTACGTTGTTGATTTATTGTTGAATTGATATAACATCCTTTTAGTACAACAGTTACACTGTTTAAAATATAATTATTTAAAAAAAGCTGTTATTGAGGGTAAGCTTGTTTGTCATCGACACTTTTAATTAAATAAATGTCTTAGAGGTTTCTTCAGAAAGATAGATTATGAGGTAGTCATAGAAAGGCAAAATGTATGTAACGTTACATATTTTCATAATTTATGAATTTATGAACTTTAGAAATGTGGTTACCTGACCCTAGCTGCTAGCAGTTAAACAACTACCTTCATTAATGTTCAAATCAGATAAACTTAACGCTAACGGTTAATTTAATCAAATAGTCAAATATAATATTGACAAAAAATACTAGACTGACCTTTTTAAACAAAAACACCGTTAGAAACAATGGGTCAATCAACAGGTAAATCCACTAAAAAATAACAACACTTCGTTTCACTTTGTTTCAAGATTCACTTCACTCTGTCCACTAATAAAACGAAAATAAATTCGTATTTCGAAATAAATAAAAAAATAACGATACTATTTTAAATTTCGAACTACATTGATGTATCGAACGATCGTACGTATTGTGTCACAAGCGGCTGCCACCGAGGAAGGCTTACGCGCGAATGAATGAAGGACCGTTCGTATAGTATGCTGCAGGATGATCTTTGTAGAATGTTTATTACTACACAAATGAATGCTAAACACTTGATATTGGACGTGTATTTATTAATTACGTTGCCTATATAACTAGAATTTGAGGCTCTTATTGTAGATACTTGGATATATGCTCCATCTTAGACGTTATTTATCATCAGAATTGGATTAAATTCATGGTCAAACAAAGGTCCATCCAATGTAAAAATAAAAGTAGTTATCTCTGAAATCTGTTGACATCGTCTGTTGGTGACAAAATTAGGAAGAATAAATAGGTAAGGTTGTTCAAATATTGTTAATTCCTTATTCTGATTTTTTTAAAATAAAGTAACGATTTCTAAACTATACATATTTAAAAAAAAACATTTTTTTACTAAGTATCTTAAACACCTGGACCTATGAGTATATCAGTTTTAGTGATAAATAATACATATCTATGGTAATTCGCATATCAATTATTTCCCAGGTAGGTACCAAGTTTTTGCCATCTTGATTATGATTATCATAGATTTTAATTTTAACCGACTTCACAAAAGGAAGAGGTTCTCAATTCGGTTATATTTTTTGCGATAGCGTTGATGAGAGTTTAATTCCGAATGATTCTATCATTTTGTGTCCTTGACATTTCAGAAGGTTAATTGCTTTGCTCTATAAGATTTGACTAGAATTGGGTGACTTGCTATAAGAAACAGAATACAACGCAAAAAAAGCCTGCTTTCCAAATACTTACAACTATTATACCGAAACACGTAAGTATTTTGGCTTTAATTTTGAATTGATCTACTCTTAATTTTATATTACCTTCATTAGGCGACGTGAAAAATATCAACAACATATTATAGATAAAAAATATTATGCTATCCTACTCGTACAAAACACTATTATGTGCTTGTGATAATTATGTGTAACTGAAGTTAATTTAAAATAAAATATAGACAGAAATCATTGCATTAATCCATCTAGGTACGTAAGAAAGTACGTGTAAGAAAAAGAAACAATTTAAATGTAACAATAAGTTTTGTCAAAAATACTCAAAATAAAAAAAATATATAACTTTAGTTTTTTTTATGGCAGTCTTAAATTAATGTGATACTCAACGTTTTACTAGGTAGGGAAGTAAAAACCCTATTTTCATCGTAAATATTATAATAAACCTACTCCTTCATATTGTTTCCATCGCCAATCTTACAATAAAAAAATTCTGTACCTTGTCAACCTGATAAAATTCAATAATGATTGATTGATGAGTCTATAACATCTATTGATTGTGTTTAACCAACTTGTAATAAATCACTATGATGGACAAGCACACAATGCGTTTGTTTGTCAGTCACCAGTCATTTCCAACTAATGATTTACAACGGTCCCTTTTGCGTAGCAAAAGCTTACAGAGTTTGGTACCACTACTGGTTTAAAAAATAGTTAAAAAATAAACAAACACATAAATTACTTTCGTAAAAATAGAGTGAAAATGCAACAGTGCTGTTTCGGGAAAATTCAACTGCAATAAAACCGATCAAAACCGTACATATATTTTACTCCAAAAACTAATAAAATAATGTTATTCGAATATAATAGAATTTTAAATTATTAATTAAAAAATGAAGAATGTACATAATATGTTTATTCATCCTTACGTAACAAATTATGTTGGATTTTTCTGTCTAAAGCATAAGTAACCAGTTTGGTAAACTATTCAAGTAGAACCGATATCAATATTGAAACTATTTAAGTTTTTTGCTCACTTCTGTGGGTGATGAAAGGTCGCGTTGGGAGGTCGGTCTAGCACCCCAATTTAGTAATGAATGGGTTGCGCTATTGAAAAATAATAACACAGATTTCGGGAAATAATGATTTAGGGTATATTTTTTATTATTTGGTTCTTTTTTTTATTCTAGTTTTTTCATACTTAACAACAAAAAAAAACTAATCGAATCATTAATAATGTTTTATAAGGAATTTGAAATCATTAAAAATCCAATCAAATTAAATCAAGATAGAGACACTCCTCCTACTTTGCTGTATCGATGGAATGTTGTGTATTAAGTATTTTGACTTGATGTCTTTTTTTAAATCAGTAACAAATGTATACCGTATTAATGTTACGTAATAAAAAATATGGAAGAAGGTAAAAATAACTTTATTAGTGTTTCAGATAATCCAAATTCTATATGGAAAAACACAAAACACAGGTATACATCACCACACCGCACTAGTCTATATCAGTCCACTGCTGGACATAGGCCTCCTCTAATAAAGGGGGATATTCCCATAATGCCCGCCACCACCACTCGCACCTTCGGCGCTGCTGCCCATTGGTGGTCAGGGGATTTAGCTGTGTTGTTGTAGGCTGCGCTATGCCGCAATCAGCCGGCCGCCAGAGCCCGTTCGTTTATTTAACAGGATGCACCACGTGCAGGTGAAGACGGCTTGGGCACCGAAGATGGATGTTGGAACCCACAGACGCAGTACACAGTACAAACGTACACAGGGAGCAAGATTCTTCACTATATTGTAGACTAGGTCAAATGACTAATATTATTTCAATTACAGAACGCCACGACATGTGCGCTAAATTAAGATGCCTTCGTAACCTCTATTACAAATCTTTTTAATATTTTTTTTTCAGATATCTCAAAACCTACATAAAAAAAGAAATGCAATGAAAAATTTGTAGCGATATGGAACTATATAAAAAAGCTATTAGTTATATGTTTGCTGGTTCGTTTCCATCAGCACTTGCTCAAACAATACAACCGAAGCCTAAGGAATGTAGCACAATGCTAGGATTAGAAATTGTACTCGTACAAACAAATCGTTTTATTTTGAAAAGCTTGCAGTAAGCACCTGCTTACTGTATATAAACTACACGTAGAAGCGAAATGTTTGTTTTATTTGAACTATGTTTATGGAAATAAACTATAAGATGAAAAACTTGCTCGTTAGGACTCAGCTAGTAGTACAGCGAGTCCAAAATGCATGCTGCCGGTTTTGTTTTAATGTCCCACCTCGTAGTCACATTACTCCTTATTTAAACAATATGTCCATGCTTAATATGGACTCTCGTAGAGAACTACATCTCGGTGGGTTAGTTTTTGATGTTATTAAATTTAAAAAGCCTGAATACTTACACTCAAAGCTAAAGTTCGCTTGCAGCAATGGTCGTGGAGCCTTACGGCCCATTAGATCAGCGCTTCTCTACCATGACCATAAAACTGCGGCATTTACAGGTAGTTTCAGATATTTGGCAACAAAGTGCTGGAATAATATTCCACCTCCAATACGAAATTTAAATACCAAACATACATTCAAAATACGTTTCAAATCATTTTTATTACAAAAACAAAAGGAAGGTATTCCAAAGCGCTTTGTTCGCCAACTCTGAGCTTAGCAACCACATGTCAGGTACATTTTCAAAATCCGGTCAATAATTAAAACTTCATCATCTTCACTTTGAGTCTTCAATAGCTTCCACTTTTGCACTGAATATATCATAGGTATCGATTATGTACATTATACCAACCTACCAACTGTTATTGTTGTAAAGCATCTCGTTCTTCTTGTTACCTCGGCGGGCTATAACTGAAAATCAGTGTTTGCTCATCGAGCAAAATTATGCGCTGAGTTATGACCTTTTTGTCATACTGCAACACACACATAGATTAATTAATATTTTTCTTTTTTCAGTCTTGTTATAAGTAGTTATGTAAATTGTTGTTATTATTATGTATGTGTGTGTTTGTTGTTGCAAATAAAAATGTATCTATCTATCTATCTATCTAAAAACAAAACTTTTTAAGAGATTTAGGTGAGTAGTTTTGGATGCGGCTGGCACAAGACCGTGGTGGATAGCACAAACTTTGGGAGGCCCATATCCAGCAGGGGTTAAAATCAGGCTGTGGATGATAATGATGATGAAGTAGTTTTGAGCATTTTTTCTTTTACGTATGTGCTTAAGCATTTCCACAACATAAACTTTGTATCGTTATTTTTTTCTCTGTGTTAGTTTAAGTAGAGACTTAGACCTTCTTACTTTATACTAAAGTTATTACCATGGTAATTAATTACCTATATTTTTAGCTTAAAAGCTTTTCAGTTTGCTATTTCTTGAAAACATCACGCATAAATATTTTATGAAATCTGATAGTAGCTAGGTAACTGAAACAATAGACAAACCTACTTTTGCTTTAATCTTTTGCCCGTGGTTCATTCGCGTTAATAATTATTTTTTCTCCCTCAGCAACAATTTCGTCTTTCTGTATGAAATTTATACTTTTCTGTACCCCTGATATACGAAATATCATGATGATCTTTTAAATACTTAAGCGTAACAAACAAACATAATAATAGTAATAGTAGTACAAATAGTAATGGTAATTTATTTTCATATAAGCATGCATACACATTTTCACTTAATAAACAATTGTTCTACTTAAAAGAAAATGGCTTGTTACATACCTATATGGTGTTCAGACAGATCTTACACTAAGTCGTTAAGACTTGTGTTGTAGGTCCTATTAAACAAACTCACTTTCGCATTTGTAATACTTAAGTCAGGATAGTTAGGATGAGGTAAATCTCACCAAGCACAATGATTATGCCATTTTCATAGGTATTTCAGTCCATAATTTTCCCGTTACGTCATCCAGTATTTTATCACCAGCTGGGTCATGTTAGCCGTGACCGCGCGCCACTCTGGCGGTACCTACTCAGTCAGTCTTCAGTACAAAAGCTATAGCATCTTTTAAACGATATATTCGACGACCTCTGTGGCGCAGTGGGTGAAGGCCCGCCTGAGACGCAGAAGGTTTTGGGTTCGATTCCCGGGGTCTGGGTGTTTTCTAAGTATGATATTTATGTATTTACAAAAAATAGTATATACGTAGTATATCATTAATATAATGTGGTTCCCATAATACAAGCTCTGCTTAGTTTGGGGCTACATGATGCTGTGTGATAACGTCCAGCATTATTTATTTATTTATTTATTTATAAACAAGCTTTTGTCTTCACTCGCGTCTCAAAATATTTTTCTGTCCTTTGAGAACAGTGTTTTTTTCTGGAGCCTTTTATGTGCCACTGACTAAGTGGATGTATATTGGTGTATTGGAATAGATTTATCTTCGGTTAAGACTTGAAAATAAGTCCGTTTCATAGAATTTGATAGATCTACGCACATGACACCTTCTTTATAATTGAAATTAGTAATGCCTGACCTTACCCTACTTTCAATGAGTACCTAAGTGAACCTTACCTACTTACTTTTGTGACACACATACGACTTACAATACTTTTAGTTAGCCTAAGGCTAGGTACTCTACTATATAGGTTCTGTTTCGTCCGTTTTCTATTCCATCTAGATTTTATATTTATTTTTATATTTATAGATTTTAAATTAACAATGAAAAATATATATCTATGTAATGAATGTCCGGATTAGACCCAAAAATATATTAAGCAAAACTTTAACTAAATTAAAAAATGTTTTCCTAAGGTTTTAATTATTTGGTAGATACGTTATATAATGTAGTGTAGTACATTGACTCATTTAAAAGCACAGAAGAAATTTCAATCACGAACAATAGAAAGCTTAGAAATAATTTATTGTTGGTTAATCGAAAAGTTCTAGTATTTTATCGATTCGTAAAGTTCATGTTAAAGAACCTGTCAGCTTATCGTAATCGGTGTATGTTATGGTATACTTACACGTACTAGGTTTTACGACTTATTCTTAGAGTAAAAGTTTACCATAAAAACAGCTAGTCCATTCCAGTAGATTATAATTAAATTTACTATTCGAATTTGCTTTAAGTTAAGATTCAGTTGAATACAATAAGATAATAGTTTTAAACTTTGGTTTACCTAAATTTTTTGCACTTTAAGCCCTTGCTTCATATCGGATAAATAATGAAGTTCTTGTATTTAATAAGTTCGTAAAGTTCGTGTTTAAGAACCTTTCAGTTTATCTTAATCGATGAAATCATGGCGATAATGATGAAAAACAGTTACCATTCCAGTAAAGAGAGTGGAAATTTAATAAATTAATGCAATTGTTTTTATAAATACTTACAAGATACAGAAAAACACTCAGACCTGAGTATTAGCTCTGGAGATAAATACAAACATATGTCCCGCGGGGGGAATCGAACCACTGCGTCACTGAGATCGTTAATTAACTAAACTATTTTAATTTGATCTATTAACATTAAGGTTCGGCCGATAAAAACTTAGAATTTTTTGCTCTATGAGCCCTTGCTCCATTTTTCAAAAAAACATGAATTCCTAAAGTCATTATAATGTAAATTAATTATATTATTGAAAAAACCATGATAAGGAAAATCTTTATGGCTTCATGATTCTTAATTTATATTCGATGTTCTGTGTATCGGTTTTGGGACGTATTATGGTAGATATTTTTCAACAAAAAGGAGAAATTTAAAAAATGCCATAAATATGTACAAGAGTCCTTTTTTGTAATTCTTTTGGCATGGACATTTAAAAAAAAATACATTTGCGCTACTTTAAAAACAACGATGGTAAAATTTTGATTTATAAAGTAGGTAAAAACTAAAACAAGTAACTAATTTTAATTATTAATTTAATTAAAATCGATTTTCTATTTTAGCGTGATTGTATGAACACTGACGGGCAGCAGCGTCGGTGGTGCGAGAAGCTGTGCCCTGCGATCCCCAACCCGCATGCCCAGCGTGGGGATTAAGGGTATATCCCCCTTTATTAGGGGAGGCCTATGTCCAGCAGTGGACTGATATAGGCTGATGTGGATGGATGGTATGAACATACCTACATATCAAACATTACTTTCAAATCTTAAAAAAATATTATGTGATAACAAATATAATTCAATTATCTAGACTAGAGTCTTTATAGCATATCTAGAGTCTAAATATTGAAGTGGATTGGCTGGCAAGCTTTGTTCTGCTGGTCAAAGCACATTAACCATGGGAACGATATTGAAATCAACAGTTCCGTCAGAATGGTAACAAATCAATGGGTATTGAGTTATGGAGCACTCGTTTTATGCCATTGTAAACTTGAGCTCGAATAGAATGTGCTAACTACCGTAAAACTGGAGCTATGCTATCTTTTACCAGTAGGTAAAATAGATGTTACTTTTGAGGATATATTAAGTAATGCAAGTAGGTAGATACATATATATTATGTAATATATACATATGAAAATGAAAATGTAAATGTACATAATGATATAGGACAAACTCTTCTGTACCTAACATCCACAAGAAGAAATATTAATTTGTTTTTAATTGACTTCCAAAAAGGAGGAGGTTCTCATCATCATCAGAATATAGCAGTCCACTGCTGGATATAGGCCTCCCCTAATGAGCGCCATTGCGCCCTGTTCTGAGCTCGACGCATCTTGCTTCTACCAGCAGCCTTTCGCAGATCGTTACCCCAACTAGCCGGAGGGCGTCCTACACTACGTTTGCCGAGCCGCGGTCTCCACTCAAGAACTCGTTTACCCCAACGGTTATCGGTTGTATGGCAGATATGGCCAGCCCACTGCCACTTCAGCTTGCTAATTCTCAATTCGGTAGTAATTTTTATTTGATATAAAGTGTTTTAGAAAAATATAATACGTTAGCTTACGATCGGCAAGTATCATGAAAATACGGTGGCAATTAAAAATATCATAGAAGTTAATTCAACATTCTTCACACCTTTTTTAGATTTGAGAGTGGCGCCTGTTTTACTGTAGGTAACCAATAATAACAATGTTGTAAGCAAAAATGAAAAACAACAAAAACTAAATTTTAGAGCTCTTTTGTTAAAGCTACATACGAGTACATAAATAATAAAATTTAGCGTATTTTTGTTCTTTGCACATTCATGAATTTGAAGTACCAAATATAATTATTATTTAGTTGTTGTTGAATTAAGCAATTAATTATTTTATTCGTAGATTGAAATATTGTTCGCTTCATTATTTTAACATAAGTTTCTTCACAGATAAAAAAAAAAAGTCTTACAATCTTATACTTTGAAAAAATTATGTATCCCTAAACACAAATAAAAAACAATTAGGTATCAATCTCGTCAAGATTTGCAAACTTTGCCATAAATAAATATTATTCTACAACATTCAGAGTTTCCTAGATTAACACATCAGCATTACCAGAAACAAATTCGACGTGAGAATGTCAACAAAAAGTGATGTCAATTGATATCCTTGCGGATGTGGTTCCTAGTTGGCCTCTTCACCGCAGCCCTATCGGATTACCGAATAAAAACTTAAGTGTTGTATTACAACTTTGTTACGTAATTTTCTAGATCTCGACCAGTGCAACTACTAATACAAATTTCCGAATACAAGAGATTATTTGGATAAATAAATAAATAATGCTGGACTATTACACAGCATCATGTATCCCCAAACTAAGCAAAGCTTGTGTTATGGGTACCACATGTTTGATATATTACTTATATACATTTTTTTGTAAATACATACATATCATACATAGAAAATACCCAGACCCGAGACAAATATCTGCATAGCATGCAAACATTTGTCCGGCGGGAATCGAAGCAACCTTCTGCGTCCCAGGCGGACCTTCGCTGACTGCGCCACAGAAGTCGGAGGTTCTAACCTTCATCTTCGGAACCCAAGCCATTCTCGAATATCCGTGGTGCTCCCTGCTAACAAACGGGGATCTGGCAGCTGGCTGACTACTGCCTATTTTTTTTTTCGTGAGGAAATGCTCATGGATACCATTCCATTACGGGGTAACAGAATGATTATGCCGGACTCCTACCGGCCAAAACCACCAAGCGCAACCTACATCGGCACAGCTACACCCCAGCCTACATTCTGCCAACGGGCGGCAGCGTCGTCTGTGCAAGAAGCAATCCCCAACCCGAATCACCCAAATGACAATTATGGGAATATCCCATTTTTATTTGGATTAACCTATTTCCAGCAGGAGACTCATATAGGCAGGTGTTGAAGAGATATATCAAGGGTTCAATGATACTGTTTATTCGAGGACCATGTGATTTAAGTCATAGGCAGAAGTAACTGTGCTATGAAAGTAAATAAATAAATAATGTAGGACTATCACACAGCATCATGTAGCCCCAAACTAAGCAGAGCTTGTTTTATGGGAACACGTAACTATATAAGTGTAGTGAGTAATCATAACTCAATTTAAAATCTCTGACAATCATCATTTATTCACTCAAATTCGGACTAAAATCTTTCCCGAGATGCAATTATTGGTTCTGAACGAAGTCTAAGTACTTATCGCGTGCAAGTCCATACATAATATTCAGAAGTCTATTGACTGATAATATGGTGGCCTGAATCATTACAGATTGCGCCAAGTAGGTGTGCCTAATCTTAAATCACTTTCATATAACACCCTCATTATGTACCTACTATTACAAGACACATGCCATGCATGTATTCAGCCTCGTTTTTACTTCCGACAATGTAACAGGAAATTAATAAATCAAAACAATGCATCCACTGCCTAATTAAGATACCTGAACAATAATACCGTTGAAATTACACTTTCACAGCCATAGTTCCCACAACTGGAAAAACGATTACTTTTGTACCAAGATTTCTAGTCTACCTACAAGATAGATAGCATTGATGGATATTAGGTTTAATTTCCAAGATTCACTTATGGCCAGTTCCTATATTATACCGTTACCGATTACGCCTCGTTTTCCCCTGAAAAACTGTCAAATTTTCGACGCCTCGTTGTTAATTTTTGACAGTTTTTCAAGGGAAAACGAGGCGTAATCGGTAACGGTATAATATAGAAACCGGCCGTTAGTTACGTACACACAGCGTCACGATCTGGTATACCCCTTTCAAGTATAAATTTAAACTGCTGCCGTGGAGGCTACCATATTCAAATGGCCAAAATCTTATACAAAAATATTTATACTTGGCTGGGGAATCGAACCAGCAATTTATTCACACCAGTTTATGAATGAGACGCTCTAACCAACTGAGCTATCGTAGCGGTTGACAATTAGGACGAAATTATAAGTTACAGTATACGTTTATTATTTTGTCTAGGTATGAATGGGTGCGTCAGCTAGTAACTTTTTCATTTGTTTATCACGGTAGTGCGCAAATACTTAAAATTATTCTGTGCAGCACTGGACTATTGAGGGTAGTTGTGTATTAAATGATAGTTCAGAACAAAAGGTTACTTGTTTGGTCTTGGGTGTGTGTCATTGATTTTGTTTATAAAAATAATTGTGCTTAAATAACAGCCGAAAAATTGAGCTAAAGAGTGCGTTTTGCAAAATAACATTTCGGAACGCTACAACCCATCAAATGTAAGAGGAAATGGCAGAATAACATTAGGTAAGTGGTATGACAATTATAAGTAGGATTATCATAAACATTGTGCTTAGTAAACCTATTCCATTATATATTATATAAACACAGTCATAAGTTTATAATATTGTGTTTTTATTTTCAGGTTATTGGTGATGGATGTCATCAATGGGACCAGGAGAAATTGTTGAAGTGATTGGACGCATAATTGGCCAGTTTTGCAAGAAATAATGCTGTTAACAGTGCAAGCAGTGGATAAGCGTCCAGAAGGAACAGTGTATTTAGTTCATGATAACTGCGTGGTTCATCATTCGCGAATTCTGACCTATTGGCTCGCTTCTCAGACGGGCATAATCACCACAGCATTGGTCATCTAAAAGTCCAGATTTAAATATGTGGAGAATGTGTGAGCATATGTGAGGTCAATTTGTCCTAATTGGGACACGATTGAAGTGTTGTCCACCTGCAACAAGAGGTCCTAAGAACCTGGGAACTGATGCGTCGTAGTGGTTTTGGGCGGACTTTGGTTACGCAAATGAAAAGAAGGCTTCGACAAATTATTTTAAGTGAAAGACATCCATCCCATTCGGTATTAATAAATATTCAGATATATAATGTTTTCAATAATAGATAAAATACCAGAGTAAGTATTTGCGAGTGATCTAAATTGTTTATTGGATTTTATACGGCAAGTATAACCTGTTCCAATGTTAACATGTTTGTTCACTCGTTAATCTTATGGGTAAATTTAGTATTATTCTATCATTTAAAACATTATTGAAAATTCTGAAAAATAAGTAATAACTATCTATTATTGTGTTATGTTAAATGGTGTTTTAATAAATTTGATAAAACTTTTGAAAATTGTTTTATTATTTTACCTTAAATAATTAGGTAACTTACTTACTACACTTAAAAAGTAGTCCATTGTGTTAGTAACGAAAATAAAAAAAAACAAAAATTACATTTAGGCATTGAGGGATTTGAACCCAGTACTCTTATAACGTATAGATTAATGTCGAGTGTTGTAACCGCCACTCCATCGTCTCATATAGATATAAGGACGAAATTAAATATGCCTAAGCAAGGAGGAGAAGGTTTATGAAACACACATTTGTGCAAAAAGTTCGAGATCCACGACCGACACCGCGACGGTTTGAACCTACTAACGTTAACTAGGGGGTTTACCAGACTCTGACGCTGTCTGTACATCGCAGATACATAAAGTGACTTATTATAAAACTATGCTAGGTGTTGCTATAATTTATAAGTAGCTTAGATATATATAGCTATAGGTGCTAGATCCGAAACAGATAACTTCTTTGGTAACCACATCACACCCACCTATATCAGTTCACTCTTGGACATATTTCTCCCCTATAAAGGGGGATATGCCTATAATCCATACGCTAGGCATGCAGGTTGGGGATCGCAAGGCATAGCTTCTCGCACCGCTGACGCTGCTGCCCGTCAGTGGTCAGGGAATATAGCTGTGGCAGTGTTAGGCTGCGCTATGCCATAATCAGCCCCTTTTGTTATATAGCAGGGTGTACCACGGGCAGCTAAGGTTGGTAAATCTCATAAAATAATTCATTATTTTTGGTTAGAAAGGATTTCCTGAAATTCAGCCCCTGAAGAGTTGCAATGGGAAAAAACATATACTAAGACAAAGTCGTAGGCGCCCACTAACGGCCGGTTCCTATATCATACCGTTACTGATGACGCCTCGTTTTCCCATGAAAAACTGTCAAATTTTCGACGCCTCGTTGTTAATTTTTGACAGTTTTTCAAGAGAAAACGAAGCGTTATCGGTAACGGTATATTATAGGAATCGGCCATAAGGCCGTAATATTTCAGCCATAGCAGTAATCACGTTACCCTAAAACAATTGAAATCCACCGTGCGTACCTGCCTGACTGATTAGTGATTACCGATAGCTATTTCTGGTAAACCAAAATATTCGTGCCGCTTTCGTTTTCGACCGTGAATAAACAAAACGCCGGATATAATGAAAGTTTTGTTTTGACGTTTCGATGATCGATTTTATGTCTTACAGGAAAATTATTAAGGTCGCGATATAATTGGGGGTTTTATGGCGAAACTGCAACGCGTAGTGAAGTACGCTCGATGTAAACTTTTGTTTTACGAGATGTGGCAATCGTGTGACCTGAATACTATTTTGAGCTGAGATAAGTTTACGCGGTTCTTCGGTTTTTGAAGCTTGATTAATATAATTTAGTAAGATCCGTACCTATTATGTGATATTAGGCTAGCTCCGCCCGCGGCTTGCGTGTACCCGGATAAAAAGCCTATGCGTTAAATCAGGTCACAAACTATGTATATTCCAAGTTTTATCTGTACCGTTCAGTAACGGAGTTGAAACAAACATACTAACATACTAACTCTCTCTCCCTCTCGCTCTCTCTCTCTCTCTCTCTCACACACACACACACACACACACACACACACACACACACACACACACACACACACACACTGTACTGTAAGCGTTATGAAAAATTTGGCCAATGACAAAGCGTAATTTAGAATCTACGCTTTCTCATTGGCTAAAAGTCTTCGTGATCGAGCCTCTGATGTAGCCACTTAATCGCTTAGTCGCGTCTTGACAACATCCTCTAGAGAAAATGAAGGGGTATTTGCTTAGCTAATATTAAGCCTATACACTTCATTAGAGGAATTAGGGTCAGTCAGTTTATGAGGTAGATTGTAGATAATATTTCTAGAAATATATTGATTGATCTCTAGATTCTGTGTTTTTTAGATAATTGTGAACTATAAATAAATAAAGGTAATTTGTGTTGGTTTTTTGGCTTCAATGTAAAGCTAATGAATAGTATAATAAAATAAAAATGTTAGTTTTCTCAAAAGTGGTTTCATTTTTGAATTATCATCGTGTTTTTGCAAAAAAAGCGGGTATTTTTTTTCGTTTCAAAGAATTATTATAAAAATTCTGCGTGTAGGAAGTTAGATTTAAGTACTAGATTACATTTAAAAATATGTAAAATTACAAAAAAAAAATTAAAAATAATAGTGTTAGAGAAAAAAACTTAAAATAATGACCTTGGCCTTGCGCGACCTTGCGCGCGCGAATGCCCGACAGTGGTAACCGGCCATTTTGAACATTTTGACAGATGACGGGTTAATAGTTTTCCTTTTTCGAGCTCAATTTTTATATAATAATGTTATATGGATATTACTGGATTATAAAATAAACTGATCAAATGACATAGGTTAAAGTAATATTCGTGCAGGTTATTGCAAAACAATCAGGTTATTACAGAAAAAAGTAATTTTAAAGTTTTGCTCAAAATCTAAATTATGAGCATATTTGGATTATGCAACTCATACTAGGGGCGTCTAGGCTAGGTTTTACGTGTGCAGGGCGCTAATAACAGTCAAGGTAACTATGTATAACTCACCATTTGCTGAGGGTTTCGGGGCTTGCGATGCGCCCTATGCACCTTCAATCCAGTGACACCTTCTAGCACGTCTGCCAGCAGCAAGCCGTCAGCGCAGTCCCTCGCTAGGCCTCCGCCCGAAGCCCCAGCGCGGCGGCGGGAGCGCGCTCGCTCGAGGTAATGGTTAGCCCAGTCTGTGTAGATCTGGAATGAAAGAAAACTTTTGTGAGATAAATTTATTTAACACTTTATTGCCCAAAATAATACTGTACAAAAGGAGGACTTCTTGCTAAATAATTTTCTGCCAGTCAACCTTTCCTGGTAGACCTCGGTTAGTTTAGGCGCCAACTAAACTAGGAATTAACTTTAAATTAGTAATTAAAGAAAATAAACAATTTCATAATCATAATAATCAGCTATACTCATCTTTATAGATAGTACAGTTTTATAGTAATCTAACTGAAGCTCGATTTTTTAATCTTCAGTTACCACTACCTATCTGTTAGCTATCTTCATAATAGAACATGTATTTTCATATTTTTTTCAAATGTATTGGTACTTTTTACTGTAATTGAAAAATTTGCTATAGGACTTCTAGTCTTAGCTGGCTAAAATCTACAGAGGGTAGAGAAAGTCCACTGAGCCATAAAAGTAAAATTTATCCAATTAACAACACAATGAATTGTGTATCAATAAAACCGCTATAAAACACCGCCAGTGTTGGTGCTAAAACATGTGAACAAACAATGAATGGAGATAAGACTGTGGGCAACGTGAAATGACCACTAAAACTTTAATAGCTGACTCTTGGTCACATAAATAGCTACTGGACAATTCACTCTACCTAGGGTAGATGTAAAACTGGTCTAGGCTCATAAACCGAAAAGGTAACATAATTGTTATTCGTAGAAAATATAAATAAGTGTCAATGGAAGATAAGACTAACTTATAATCAGTAACTTATTATTTAGACTTGTTTTAAAAACCATGACACACAGTGCAAGCAATTCATTCACTTTAACTATTTTTCTTGACACACTTCTTTAAGGCGATATTTATTGAACGCACTCAATTTGCGTTGAGCGAAAAAAATGCGAGCACAAACCAAGAAGACGCGGCATGATATAAGGAATTCACTCTATTGCATTTTTTTTATATCTCCGAAACTATCGAAACTATATACTAGCTAGTTAAATTAAATTTAACTAGCTAGTATTATTTACCGACTAGCGTTTAGGAAATGCCAACTTTGGAAAGTAAATCTAATCTGAGGCCTCTGGACGGCTTAATAACTTCGACACCAGAGTTGGCTACTTACTCATACAAAGAAGAAAAAGAAGAAGAAAACGACGCGACTTCTTGCAACTCAGCGTATCACAAATAAATAAATAAATAAAAAATAGTAAATCTTTCGAGATAAGTTTAAACAATCGTATTTCTGTGTTTAATTTGACCTTCATAGATCTTGAAGTTAAAAACAAGACGTTTAGTAACCATCAAGAGAAAGCTTCGAAAAAAATTCATTCATCCTCTTTAACAGGAGAAATTTTATACTCTCCACAAAAGAGTACCTTTTTAGTAAGCAGTAAAATATCATAAACTCCTTATTGTTCCACCGTCAAAATACCTCAAGGATCACAAACGCTGATCAGTTTCTTTGCAGTAAATGTGACAGTTTATAGCGCATTGTAAGAAGTGCTAGCAAATTCATTGCTGTAATAAAATTCCTTTGTATCCAGGACTTGAGGTATGAGCTCATCAGTGAGCTATCTGTAAGTTAATAAGTGAGTGTTGAGTGAATTCCTAAAAGGATTAAAGCCACGGACTGACTATCATGTGGACTCTAAAAGATGACAATTTCAGCAATTAAATTGTGAAGGCTATTTAATCACAAGATCTGAATAAAGTCAATAGCTGTGTAAGGTCTTACAGCAGATTTTGTGAAACATAAAAGGGGAAAAAATAATTGACATGAGTTTAAAACAGTTAAAGTACCTGAAGCGTAGATAGGTGGATACTTTACATGTTTTACTTAGAACATTAAAATATAAGAAAACTCCTGATAGATGGAGACTCTGAAACTGTAAAATAATTATGATTCAACAATCAAAATTCATTTATTCGTACTGTTTGGAAGGTACATACATATTAATTTGATAGTATTTTTGTAGAAAGTACGTACCGTGTCAGAGTCAAAAAAATACAATAAAAATTAAATTAAATTAAGAGTTCAAAAAAATTAAAATAACTGGTACTATAATATAATTATAAATCAGATAAGCAGTGAGTTTAATTTTAATAACATTTTTTTGACGGTGTGAAAACGCTTTACGCACCGCACTCTAGAGTTGGACTCTCCGCGCCCAACGCCGGTGACTAGCTTGACGCTAACCCATAACGACTAAAACACACCGAGTTGCATCACTCACCCTAGTGCTACCCGATGGTACCATGATAAAAAATAGCCTATGCCTTCATCTAGGTCACAAACTATGTATATTCAAAATTTTGTCCAAATCCATTCAGCCGTTACGTAGTTGAGCGGGAACAAAAACACACACATTCGCATTAAAAATATTAAGTGTGATAGGTATTATGATTAAGTAAGGTATTCAGAATATGTTTTCCATGTGTTAGTTGGTCCAAGCAATATGTTAAAGTCAATTTGCAGGAGAATGGGGACAAGTGGTCGCGACGCTCGGACGCCGGCTTAGAAACTCAGACGATGGTAGGTCTAGGATATTAGATATAGTAGGTGCCCTCGACAAGTGTACTCTTTGACCCAGTAAGAAGTTTGAAGACCGGCACAGAATTCTACACTTATCTAGGATCAGGATCTAAGTATTTTTCAAAACATTTGATTCTTCTGTTATTACTTTATGCTACAAAATACCTGTTGGGAAAAAGTTACTGCATTGTTATATAGTACTTAAATGATAACAAGCCTGTACCAATGTTTTCCAGGTCAAAAACTATGTACACATATTCCAACTTCCAAGTTTCATTCGAATCCGTTCAGCTATTTTGGAGCATATTGTCAGCAAACATTCAAACAGAATATATAAAATATTAATTTTAAATTTCAGTGTGTAAGTTAATAGTTATTCTATGAACATGAGTACGACTCATCTGTCGTCTCATTCTTTAGAGTCATAAACGTTGAAAAAATGTCCGCACCAAAACTCTGCGCACGCTGCATTACGCCGCGCCGTCAAATAATTGCGAACTATTTATTCGATGTTTATGTATAACTCAACGACGCTCGGACGATTTTTGACAGTTTTCACTTGGAGATGATGGCAAGAGTGTATTAATTTGTGTGATCTTCTAAAATACTTATTCATTATCACTCGGAGGCCTCATTTAGTGACTCAGTTTCCCACTGGAATGGTCGGCACTGTGTCCTATATTTGCAAACATTAACATTTCATCTGTCGTAGTTCACAAAACGTTAAATAGAAAACTGTCAAAGTTTGTAAAACCGGGACCGGTGCTTATCATTTCAGTAGGCAACTGGTCATGTCTTCAATGTTTATGTAGGTATATTACAAAGATTTTTTTACAAAGATCAACCATCACAAAACTGTGTCAACAAAGAGATCGTTATCGAAAATCGATAGATCGGTACAATCCATGACATTCGAATTTAAAACTGTCTCAATCTTTCTACTACTACAACTTAACTAAATCTTTTTATCATTGTGATCTCGCTTCGGAGCTGTTTATTCAATCGGTTCCAAATAGCTTTACATTGTAATAAATCTATTTGACTGGACATTTTTATCGTTGTAAAGCAGCTACGTTGTTATGTAGACATATCCGTTGGGAAGTAAAATGTTTACGAAATGAAGGCAGCTATCGTTTTCGTAAACATTCTTGGAGGTGACCTATAAGGACCTATAAATTAATGAAATACATACTTCCAATTTTGTGCATGTTTCAGTCTTGAAGCAGCATTGCTGTGTTTCGGTTTGAAGGGTGTTGGTGCCGGTGACATTACAGTCACATGGGTTATCAACTTATCACCTTCATGCCTATGGACGCAGGGCGTTGCAGCTTATGGCAGGTTCTAAACACGCCTATGCAATAATTTCGCACTTAGCATCATCGTGTACCGATATCACACATTTGGAGGTCGAAAATACTGTTCGTTAGTTTAGTTGATTGTCCACAATTTTATTTTATTTTTAACCGTCCACAAAACGGAGATGGTTCTCAATTAGAATTAATATCACAAGCAGCATTACCATCACTAATAATATAATCAGCACGCCTGTTTGCTCCTACTGCCTGAACACTACTAGGAGGTGTGATCGTTTGTTTATTGGCATTTAGATCTGAGCGCTTCCATACTTCGGAAGGCAGGTTAAGAAGTTGGTCCCGGCTTCCTCAGTCGGTAAACCATGTCGGAAGTCTTAAGGGGGCCTAAAAACTCTGACAAAATTGTTGGCCACTAGCCTACACGAAGAAGGAGACTGGGTACAAGCCTTCTCATTCTTACCATCCGATGTCCCTTGCAAATCTTATCCAAAAACATCGGTAAATTTAAAATAAGTGAGTGCTTAGCTACTCATACTGTTAATTTACTAATGGCCATTGTCCAAGAGGTATTTGCTCTCGTATTGCTCTAATGCCTCGCCCGCAGCAGCTGGGGTTCGCAGTTTCACGTTTTAATTCCTTGCACTAAAGAGAAATAGCATACATACTACAAACATATTGTGAAGTATATGTACATGTTTTACAAGTATTTATGTATCAACGCAGAAGGTTTTTTATTTTGATGACCAAGACTAGCTGATCAATATATGGTACTTAGGTAAAATAAAAATCAAGTATTTTAAGTCAAGTAATATATTTAACTGACAAAAAGGGATATGCTGAAGAGCATAATGTAGTGGTGTGGTTCCCAAGGTTAGAGTTTTTTAAGGCTTTTGTGGGCTTTTGCATCTATCTATTCGAGATGATTTATAGAGGATCTTCACATGATTGACAGCTTCAAATGATAATTTATATTCACTGTCATCTCATTGAGGCCCTATAAATTCTCTGAGTGTATAGTTACAGTGGTTACTGAGTAGCGAGCGACATATCAACTCCAATACCAATCATGAAGAAATGGTGGTGCGCCTTTAGTGCACGAGTAACTCCGCCCGAGCTGAGTACTTGGATATTTCGCATCGCGGCAGTAAAACCTACTGCATAAGCTGATTTAATCGGTATCAGTTTTTTCATTTGCCTTAATCGTCAAATAAGATATGATAATGTGATAGCAAGAAATCAAAAGTAAACTAAAAAAAAAGGTTTTTGTAAAGATATACCACCACCATTGATTTGGTCCAGGTCCTTTCTTCTTCGATAGCCTTCGTTGTCGGAGTCCTTCAACCTCCAACATGGCTTAACGATTCTGGTATTTGCCAGTTTATCGCCTGCTTCATAACTTTAAATCTACTTCAACTTAATATTATAAATGCGAAAGTTTGTAAGTATGGATGTATTGGGTGCATGGATGGATGAATAGATGAATGTTCGTTACTCTTTTACGCAAAAACTACAGAACTGAATTTGGATGAAACTTGGAATATACATCGTTTGTGAGCTGGATTACAACATAAGCTACCTTTTATCCTGGTACCACGCGAGCGAAGCCGCGGGCGGAAACTAGTTTAATCATAATTTTAAATAGTATTTAAATGTGGCTTGCTCAGTATGTTCTATTTGTAGTATTCTGTATGTTATCAAACTTAATCCTGAGTCAAAGTGATGTTTTCAACTTACGCATGTTACGCTAAACAAACGTAATTTACGTATACAATGTGTAACTTTAACCCTACCGCCGCCACGTCCCCGCGTGAATGAGAGCCGAACAAAATAAACAAATCTACTTTATACCTAGTTATATACAGGGTGGTAGGCGGTTTAAAGTGTTTGTTAAAAACGTCGAGTACTTATTTAAGAAAAAATTAAGTATTATCCGCCCGCGCGCAGCTTCGCTTGTGTGGCTCACCACACAAATAATAATATTATTAGCCTTTGTGTCAATCCAGGCTATTAACTATGTAGATTCCAAGTTTTATACAAATTCATTCAACCGTTAATTGATTAACATACTCGGTCACTGACAGACACATGCACATACAAACTATTTCATTTATAATATTAGTGTGATCAATGAATCCGTTAAAATGAGTAAAGGTATGCATTGTGAAAAGATACGAGCCAAAGTGACCTCTGACAAACGCACGATTTATCACTTAGAAAAAAACTCATTAACTTATTTCGTGCATTTCAAGGTGAAAATTAATGGAATTGTTAAGTACTTAAAAGAGTTATGAATATTACAGTACCATTTACCTTTATAATTAACACATTCAGAACAATTTGGTTTTAAATGGCTTTTAGACACGAACGTGCTTATTTCTGTTGTTTGTTGACTTTAAAAACATACTGAAATTTATTGAATTCTCCGCATAATAAATACTATTTATATTATAGATTTATAGTCTTATAACAGTACGTAGCCCATTACGCTTCGTTTTCCTATAAAAAGTGTCTATAGTATTTGACACCTCGTTCTCTATTTTCAAGGAAAAACGAAGCTTCTGTCATTATCATTACTCATTAGTTACAACTTTTAAAAGGAATTTGTTTTTTAAGAGTGGATTCCTATAAATTGTTTGTAATTTGTTAATTGTTCGCTTTACTATAAACCAGTTCACACGCAGCCTAAAAAAAATCATTTAAAAAGTACCTAAAAATGTAAGTATGAATCATACCTATCGATCTACAATGTTGAGGTTGAAACCATTCACAACCAGCACCCTGTATACAGTGTTCGGCAGCCATTGTGCGCTGTGTATTCCCCAGATGCGGCTCGGCTGTGTGCTCTCATGAAACTTACACGCTGAATTAATTTTTGACTCACATTTCTGCGAACGTAGATTATCTACACAAATGTTTGCTGGGAGCTTAGGTTTTTCTTTAGGGAAGGACTAGAGATTTATGTAGGTACACACAAACACATTGAAAAAAGCAGTAACAACAACAACAACAACAGCCTAATATCAGTCCACTGCTGGACATAGGCCTCCCCTAATAAGAAGGGGGATATGCCTATAATCCCCACGCTGGGCATGCGGGTTGGGGATCACAGGGCATAGCTTCTCGCAGCGCCGACGCTGCTGCCCATCAGCAGGCAGGGAATGTAGCTGTGCTTGTGTTTTAGGTTAGGTTGCGCTATGCCGCAATCAGCCGGCCGCCAGAGCCCTGTTTGTTAGTTAGCAGGGTGCACCACGTGCAGGTGTGGTTGGCTTGGGTTCCACTTAGATGGAGGATGGAACCACTTCACCCCAGCAGTAAAGGTTCACTTTATAAGACCATTATAATCAGGAATTGGTTCACGTTATCTAAATTGAGTTTTTTTACATCATTATCAACTCATACAGGAATCACCAACTGCTGGTGCACCTCCATTAGTTTTTCCAGCCTCCTCTGTTCTGTGCCTCTGTCATTCAGGTATGCCTAGCGACTTTCGCAATGTCGTCGACCGAACCTGCTGGCTGACGACCGGGAGTTCTTTGGCTCGACCTCGGCCACCACTTGGCCAAAACTTTACTTCAGCGGCCATCATACTTTGAAAAAAAAAAAACGTAAAAACCCAATAAAATCTGGGTACAACTCATAACAGTTCCTTGAAATAACAGTTTCAATTAAAATTTTACCCAATCATTGACAGTTAAAATGTGGTAAAGTATGAAAGACTTCTCTAAATTGCAGCAATATAAATTAATAGCTACAATAACCATTTAATGGACAATGAAGTCATTTTAATACTTTTAAATATCTTTGGCGATTAAATAATAAGATCAAACATCGAGTCAGTATCAATAAATTTCGAGTTACTAAACCTATGAAATCTTAAAATAACAAAAGTGCTCTAAGCAATTTTTCCATACAAAAACTCATAAATCTATACAATACATTATCCATACGAGATATTTATATATTGGCAGGAGATTTCTTCAATAAAATGGTGCCGATAATAGCTCCTCATTTGGCGACCATAGTTAATAAGAGCATAGATGCTAGTACCTTTCCTGATCTTATGAAACACTCCAAGGTCGTGCCTTTGTTTAAGAATGGGAGTAGTAAGGACCCTTCAAATTATAGACCTATATCGATTCTTCCTGTATTAAGTAAAGTCTTTGAAAGGGTATTATTAGATCAAATATCATCATATTTTTATAGGAATGACTTGTTGCATAAACAGCAATATGGCTTCACTAGAGGTCGTTGTACTATAGATGCTGGAATATCACTAATTAAATCAATTTATGATGCATGGGAAGGATCGGAAGATGCCTATGGTATTTTTTGTGATCTTTCTAAAGCCTTTGACTGCGTCAGGCACGATATACTATTGTCAAAGCTTCGACATTATGGGGTAGGGCAATCCGCATTAAAACTATTAAAATCTTACCTATCTGATAGACAACAGACTGTGGTTATAGGTAATAGTAAATCGTATGCTGCACCAGTTAATGTAGGAGTTCCCCAAGGGTCCATACTCGGACCTTTTTTGTTTCTAGTTTATATAAACGACTTGCCATTCTATGTAGAAAAGTTAGCTAACATTGTATTATTTGCAGATGATACATCTTTAATTTTCAGCGCTAAAAGGAAAGCAACTTATGCTGTATCTCAAATTAATAACGTACTGGCAGGTATAAGTTGCTGGTTTGGTTCAAATAATCTACTACTTAACGCAAAAAAAACTAAATTAATTAAATTCACTCTTTGTAAACCCTCTGTCAACCCTGGAGTAGCCATAGGTGGCAAAGACTTGGAATTAGTAGCAGACACTGTGTTCTTAGGATTAACCGTCGACTCAAAACTGCAGTGGGGACCACACATTACAACCCTTTCTAACAAACTTAGCTCTGCAGCATATGCTATCCGCAAAGTAAGTCAACTAACAAATACCGCCACAGCCCGCCTCGTTTACTTTAGCTACTTTCATAGCGTCATGTCATATGGCATACTCCTCTGGGGAAGAGCTGCTGGGGCTGAATCTATATTTGTACTTCAAAAAAGAGCTGTCAGGGCTATCTACAAGCTTGGCCCACGAGTTTCTCTAAAAGAACTTTTTAAGTCAATTAAAATATTAACAATGCCTTCTTTGTACATTTACATGAATATAATGTATGTTAGGAAAAATTATGGAAAAATGAAAAGGCTTGGAGATGGGCATATGTACAATACAAGAAATAGAAATAAAATTGCTTGTACAAAAACTAGATTAGCTAGAGTAAATAAGTCATTCTTAGGACAATGTGTTAAGTACTTCAATAAATTACCAGATAAAATTGTTAACCTCTCAGAGAATAAATTTAAGAAAAGTGTTCAAACAATCTTATTAAATAAGGCGTATTATGATGTCAATGATTATCTTGATGACAAAAGAGCCTGGGAGCTCGGCACATGAGTATGTAGGGATTCATGGGATTATGTACTAAATTAACTGAACGACTTTGTAAAAATGTGCATTTGCTTGAAATTGTAAAATCTCTTGTAAATCTCTTACTTGCAATAAATATATTGAATTGAATTGAATTGAATTGAATTGAGATACAAACATTCGTCTCGCGGCGGGAATCGAACCCGCAACCTACTGCATCTCAGGCCTTCGCCCACTGCGCCATAGAGGTCGTCATTTATCTTTTTGTCAACGCGCTGATTCCCTTTTAGCACGGATTTTGCTAATAGTTCATTCATTTACTGCGTATATCTACCTACATTTAGATGTAGGATATACGTAGGTAGCTACATTTACTTAAACGCAGTAAATGAATGATCTATTTGTATATATTCTATAGTAGATAGTGTATAGTGTGTGTGCTTTGAGACAAAACAGATTTTTTTTAGACTATAATAAATAGTGTAAGCTAAGTGTAGCTAAGTAGGTACTTTCTCGAAGCTCATGCAGTTTGCATGTCTAAGTGGTCTAAGTTAGGAGTTAGGTACCTACTTGCTAAAAAAAATGGACTAAAGCTAAAACTATAAGTAACTAGAGTTTTCGTTAAGTCGTATGTTCTCCCGAAGGGGCGTTCTTTGGACCATGATTGTCTACAAGTTGATAGAACCCCGGCTGAAAATACGTGATTCGTTTTCTACAAAAAAAATATGTTTAACTATTAGTTGTATGTTGTGCCACAATTATCATCATCATTAAAACCAAAGACAAAGTTTTACCATATCAGCTGTTCTAAAGCTGCCTCATAAGTTTATGAGCCAGTTTCATTAAAGAAAAACTACAAAAATCGAAAATAATGTTGTTGTCCTTTGGGTTTAAATTTACCCCTTTCCGGCATTCATTCTCGTCATCTTGAAGTTAAAAGAAACATGCACTGTAGTCATTGATATATTAGAACTATATTACATAAAATTATTCTATTGTTTAATGCAGTGGGCGGTCCCATCCGATAGAAAGCAAATCGATGTCTTTAATACATACAGTTGAACACAAGCCAGCTTAGTTTGTATTCTAGCTGGAATTCCAGTGGCTAGTAACTAGCATTAGTTCTTTTTGACTTTCTTGCAATTACGATGCATTTTGAAGCAGGAGCAATTTAATTGAAAAGGGATGACAAGAATAATCCTTTTTGAGTATTGATTTCAGAATGAAAGCTTGAAAGTAACTACTTATTAAAAAAAATATTAAAAATATGTATACTTAGCAGTCAACGACTGCGAGGAGACATGCTCCAGGACCCCAGTTGTGTTTTCAGTACTCAAAGTGTTAAACATGTATTTAGATATGTTCAAAAAAATAAAAGTGTGTATTAGGTAAATTACACTTTTTTGTAGCAAATCTGGAACATACAAAGCCGCTGGTTTCCTCACGATCTTTTTCTTCACCGTTTTGAGCACGTGGTTTAGCGCACAATATTTTTTCGAAACAAAAAATGCATTGATCCAAGTTTGAGATTCAAACCTACGACCGCCAGATCGGAAGTCGGGGTACTTCTCACTAGACCACCCAGTGCTATAGATACCTAGTCAATCGATATCGATATTTTACGTCAAAGCAGTTTCCCCGTCCAGAGAGCTTTTAGTGCAAGCTAAAGTGAGGAAGTGGAATGAGGTCGCGTTGCTTTTAATATCACAGGGCGGGACAGTAGAGCGCTTTGCTAACATTAGAGTTAACGCTAGAGCGTTACTTATGGCACGTCGATTTAATTGTCGACTTGAACTGTGTGACTGTTTGTCATGAACTTGCTAGTTTAACACTGCATTTGCAAGACGAACAGGCACTACTAAAACCTGTAGCAAAGTGTATCCGCCTGCAGAAAACGCGTTAATATTTCACAAGAATGGAGAGTGAGATAACACAGGTATATAAAAAATACAAAGATCTTCAATAACTTTACCATTTACATTTTCATTGCACTCGCTGAAATGCGATGCGTAACTATAACATAACGCCAGTGTACGAACGCCAGTAGACAATAAGAATCTTAATTTCAATTAAATGTAGTTCCAACATTGAAAATTATCACTTGAACCGTAAACATTTTAGTAGTTATACTTAGTAACGGTTGAAGAACGGGCTGTATTAGTAATATTTTATCCATCGTAATATAGAACAAGCGTTATCAATAAAAAATAACAGTATCTTTGAATTACGACTTTCTTACTATCTCCTTACCGCAAAGCTTTTAGTCATCGATTTAAAGAGCAGTTAGATTTGAAAGCATCATAAACGTTTACCTGTACGATGGAACGCGTCTGCCTGGTGACGTCATCAGTGGAACCCTGGATGGACCGCGGTGCTCTTATGCAGGTTGGAATCATTGTCACAATGACTCACAAATCGAAATACATATTTTGTTACCCATGACGGTTATTTTTATCGACAGTCGATAGTTTAACAATGCTATTGTTCCTCACTATTTTTTCACACATAATAAATATTCAAAATAAATTCGGATTTCTGGAGATGAATAGAGTTGTAAATATAGACAAACTGTTGCATTAGATTAAAAATAATTATGTTGTATCGAAATAGTAACTAACATTCTTCATTTCAAGGTTTGTTACTACTTTTTGTAAACAAAGATGCAATATTTTAGAAAAGCTCCGAAACTTTGTTATTGTGTTGTAATGTTTGAAGTTCCGATGACAATGATGAATAATAAACCAGCGAAACGTGACCTACAAGGTTTGAACTATAGAATAGACAAAAGGGTTTTGGGAACGCGTACTACGGCTCATGAATGAATGGATAAGTCTTGGCGTCTACGCGATATGCTTCTGGGAATCACTACTCTGAGTTTCTGTAGCAGTGATGTGTTAGTCTGACTGTAACGTGATGATAAATTTTGTAATAAAACTTTTGTTTTTTATTTATTTCTTTAAGTTTTTTTATTTTTTTGATCTAACGAGATATGTTTGCTAATTAGATTGTTAATTACATTCTATGTACGATAAATATGCACACCATGACATTATGGTCCTGCATTTCGCAGTAAATACTTATACAAAATTATTATTATATATACTTATTATATTAAAACGAAATACTCGTGATGTTCTAAGCAGATCATCTAGGTAAAAAACACTCCGCCGGGTCAATACTTTAATGATATTTAGATCCTTGCTTCGGAAGGCACGTTATGATATTTGTCCCTGGCTTTTTTAGTCGATAATTTATGTCGGACGCCTTCGGGCAGCCTAACAATCCTACTACAGAGGAAAGAATTTAAAAATATGATAGATAGATGAACTCTTTATTGCATACAAAACCAATTAAAAACCAAAAACTTACAAAAACAGAGAAATGCAATAGTAATGTAGGTACAATGGGCGGTCTTATGACTTAAAGCGATATGTTCCACGGTCGATGAATAGAGTAATGAATGAACATATTATACAGATTTGTTTGTAACGTCATTCGTGTAACGCAGGCCGCAGCACGTCACTACTTTAAATCTCGTACTATTTGTTATAGTCGGCGCCTCCGCCTACAATAGAATGTCTCACTAGCTCGCTACACTGGGTCAGGGAATCAAAATAATGGCTCCGGGAATATGATGAGTAATCCTTATTGCTGTTGGATGTTTACGACTCATTGTAAACACAATCGGCACAGTTTTCCTTCTCATTTTGGAGTGTAAATATCGCGGCTTAGTCATTCAGTGATATTTTGTAAACTTCGTATTTGTCTAACACCCGAATATTGAAACACTACTGAAATATTTGAACTTACATGTGTAGTCAAATTAATGTTTCCGTACATTCGCCATCTCAAATGGCTGAGACTATAGTCCGCCCCTATAGTATGCCGTATTTGTGTCTTACTTGCAGTAAAGAAGACACGGTATTTTCCGGTGCCTTAATCTGCTTTCATCCTGAGCATGTCTATTTTTTCACGAATGTTTATTTTTATTAATTTTATATTTTTAACATATAAAATCTAGATCCAAAAATAAGTTTTCTCTACTGTTCAGGGGAATTTTCAATGATAAATCAATTACAACTTCAAGAGATTAAATTATAGTTATCTAAAATTTAAGAAATTAACGCGCACTACGTTCGAGTACAATAAAATTTTTACAATGCTCTAAGACAGTACTTTTCTCTACCGTCGACTCTCGTCGAAAACTCTTGTCTACGGTAGTCATTCTTATGCAGCTGTGATTGAGTTCATCGATGTAATATATTATTCTGTTACCTACTAACGGTTTAGTAACACGATCTCAAATAAAGCGTTTCAGTATATTCGAGTGTATAAAATGTGTACTGCGTTAAGTGGCAAATTTTACTCACTGCGTGCTATGTAGTAATGCCTGATTTTAAAATTTTCAGCAAATCTGCAATCTAAACGTCCACACTCTGAACTTACATTTAACCGCAACTTACGTAAAACTTAAATCTCTTCTTAGCACAGATTCGCTATAGAATCTCTGTACTTAGAAGTGATTTATGTGACCTCTAAATGTCTCTGAGTGCGGCGATGACTGAGTGTACGGACTTTTATTAGAATTATATTAGAATTATCATATTAACTTTTCAAAACAAATCTAATTATAAGGAGGATTTCCTATTTCAACTCTGAACGTTTGTTTTGAGAATGTGAGGGAACTAGTTTTTACATTTGAACATGCATGTTTTACTTTACTGTCGGAAAATAATATAAATTATTTGGTTATTGGTGATTTTGTGTTTCACTTTTATCATTGAATCTGAGTAGACTATTAGATTCAATAATGATAGTGGTATTATTTCTACAATAAGTGACTTGTGTAGGTTGTAGGCGCCTTTACATCAATTATATTAGAATGGAATAGAACGCTTACAAGTTTGAAACAATGATAAAGTACCGTTTAGTGGGAGGGCCCATTTATTTGGTTATTGCTTTGTCTTTATGCATATTACGTATTGGGAGGTCAGGGAATAATATTGGATACCCTGGCTATATTCGTGTGGCATCAACTAACATGGAATTCGAGACAAATTTCTTTGCCAGGTTCCTCACGATGTTATCATTCCCCGTTTGTGTTAAGGTGGGTACCACATGCTCATGGTAGGTAATCTTAACTTTCTTAACGAAAATAAACCTATGATCTCCGATTCGGGGAAAATTCTTGTAGGTAACCCGTCTTATTTACATTCAAAAGATCTGTCTATTCCGCCGGTAAACATCCATTACTGACTAAAGACTTCTTCTCTATCACGCCACTACGGCAACCTAGTTCCTTCAGGAATCACTGCCAATGATCTTCTACTGCTTTCACAATGTTCTCCGACTACCGGGCAGGTGGTATCTTCGAGACCGCCGCGCGCCGCACATCTCTTGGCATAATTGAAGAAAACGCAAAAAAAACAAAGAGAGCCGTCACCGAATGGTTTCGGTGACTGCTTTAGTTCATCGTTGGCCATCCCGTCTCGGGCCAGATGTCTAGCCCATCTCAATTTCAGTCTCACAATCCGTATATCTACATATTTGATTTTAGTGCAGCATCGAATCTCGATGTGTGGTATATGGTTTACCTAGGCGGATACCTAGTATGGCCCGCTCCATGGCTATTTGAGCAACCCTTACGGTGTACATGAACTCATTTATGATCCCTTACATTATAAAAGCAAGTATAATTAGTGGGTATAATTTACCACATATATTATAATTACCTTATGTTCGATTAGTAACTAATTTTTAAAAGGGTCAGCAACGCGCATGTTACTCTTGATGTTACAGGCGTCCATAGGCCACGGGAACCGCTTACCATCAGGAGGACCGTATGCCTGTTTCCTAACTTAGTAGTATAAAAAAACTAGTCCTGTATAATCCTTGATATTATTAAAAGGTTACCGAAATAGTCTAGCGACAATATTTATTAGTTCCTAGTTACTCACATTTTATTTTTTAAAAGGCTCATAATCATAAAATAAACTAGTGACGTCCACGGGAAGCAATTACCTACATACCAACTCATAAAACGGTTCAATGCAAATCAGACGCCATAATCTTGCAACAGAAAGGAACCGATTGGTGCACTTACTACGGTTGCACCCACACACACGTAATGAGGCCAAGCAATTACAAAGTGCATTAGGAGCCACATGCATTAATGAGGTGTTTTTGCATAATTTGACAATATTTTGTCATAGTGCATATTGTGGATTATCTTAATTGAAAGGAGGTGCGGCAATTTTGAATTTCGAAACATTCCTCGTTATTAAAATCGTTAGAACCTACTAAAAATCAATCTTTCAATTAGTTTCCTCTACACTTTTAAAGGGGCTTTAAAACTTACCTGTATTGCTAAAATAAGGAGACAATAAAAACAAATATATTACCAGATAAATAATAACATAAAACTCGAAACCAAGAGAAGCTCCACGGTACTATCAAAATAGAAAATACAGAGGAAGCTTAAAGGGGTCACGTAGACTTTGATGTTCCATCATAAACCAGTCATCGCCTGCATTATGACAACTTTGCATGTGCCCGATGAAAACCATAAAACTAACTGGACTATAAGATTGTGAAATTCACAATTAAATTAATCCTCATATAACTCAATAGGAGCAATAAATGTAAAGCTTCGAAAATACGTGGGTGTTAGGTCTCATTTTTGTGTAAAGCAGGTTGCCGGCGCTTTTATCACCTATAGCTGACTATAACATTAATAAAAAGTGTAGTTTTGTAAAAATTCGCTTAAATAAAAGAGCAAGCTTAAGCTAGGGAAAGATCTAGGTAATCGACACAGTCTGACTGGCTGCGGCGCCAGTGTTGCAAGAATACTCAGATGCATCACCTCAAGTAGTATGCAAATACTCAGAACGGTGCACAAGCTCAATCTAACCTGCTTCTTGGACTGGACATTAGGCTGGGCATTCCACTGTCAACTCCAGCGTGTGGATTTTGGGCATGAGTCCTTTCTCATTACTAGTGGTTCTATTTCTAGTGATGGACTAAAAAACATAGAATGTGTTGTAGTTGCTACCTGTTTCTTGCGCAAACATGGTGGATTTGTCAAATCAAATAATCCCTTCATCGTAGTTATCATCGTTGATCTGCATCATCGTATCTGATGAAGTGTTATAGAGGTCCCTTGCGTAAGAAGTGTAATCCATAAAAAGGTAGCGGTTTACCGTTGTGGGCGGTAAAAGCTATCGTGAACAACGGAATTAGATTGACACGTTATTTTATGAGACGGTGGCAGCATTTTAGACATCACACGACAGAGGATTATGTCAGACTTATTTTCAAGACCAAAGTGTTCGAAACCTGAATTAAAGTATGACTTTGAGGGCCTCTTACAATTAAAGTTAAGAGTAGGTTACCTATAAAACTCACATGTAACTTCTCAGTCGCATTTCACGACGTTCGAGTAGCACTACTCATAGGGTAAACTGACCTACAAACTATAATACTTGTAACCTTGCTTGGAACATCTCTGGTAATTAGCGTGTTTACATGACAATTAAAAGAATAACAAGCGGTGATATCTACACTGATTTAAGTGGGCTTCCAAACACCATCAAACGGAATCCAAGCCAATCTCACCGGCCCGTGGTGCGCCCTGCCGATAAAACGGACGAGGCCCTGGCGTCCACCCACTAACCCGCAATGGACCAGCGTTGTAGGTTATGGTCATATGAATATACAAAGAGGAAAACAGCCCCCAGTCCCCGGCTAATCCGCCATTCCTGGCTCTGGTAGCGGTCACGGTAACGGCGGAGCAGGGGGTGCTGAGAGGGCTCAAGACCGTTCTTCGTGGAATTCCTTGGGGGAGACCTATGTTCAGCAGTGGACGTCTATAGGTTGTTGATGATTGTAAATTACAATTTACTTGGAGATGGGGAAAGAGGCCCTTATAGACCAGGGTAGAAGCCTTTAAAAATAATAAAAAGTGAAAAAAAATAATAGTAGGATGAAACCCATTAGAAAAGGAGTAGAATATTATAAAAATGAAAGGAAAAATAATTTACGGGCGATCTGAGGTCGGGAAGGGGATGGGGGTGAGTTTTTAAGGGTAAAAAACGGTTTTTTTCGATTTCCGGCAAAACTAAAAGTCCATTGGAAAAAAGTGAAATGGCAAAGTTGTAGGTAATAAAAAGATCTAAAACTTTTGTATTAACACTTTTTTCACATAACCTCAAAATTTATGTGAAAAATTCAAAAAACTAAGTTTTTGGTTTTTTATTTTTATCTTTTACAAAAATGTTTTTTTATTCACCAAATTTGGTGAAAACTTACCTTTTTATGTCCAAAATACGCTGTAATTTATTGGATTAGAAATATTTATTTTTTCACCTTATTTTGAATTAATATCGAAAAAGCACCCTAATTTTCAATCGAAAATTCACCCGTCAAAATATCAGCTTTTTTCAAAAAGTTGGTATGTTTTCTGTTCGTTGAAATCTCTACTTTCCGATGGTGAAAAAAAATATATGTTTTTATAGTAAATCTTCTCAGAAAATGCAAAACAGTACAATATTAAAAAATAATAATCTCCTTAATTTTGCACAAACAAATTTAGTTAATCCCGTGAAAAAAAAAATATTTCAAAATACATAAAAAATATATTAAAAATATATAAAAAATAAATCGTAATATTTTTAATAACTAACTTTTGGCCGATTTTCATATATATTTTATAAATTTCAAATATATTTCAGATATATTCAAAATGTATTTTTTTATATTTTTAGCTATGTTTTTTATGTCTTTTAAGATACATTTTGAATGTATCTAAATATATTTAAAATATATGAAATATACATGAAAATCGGCCAAAAGTTAGTTATTAAAAATATTACGATATATATTTTTAATATATTTATTATTTATTTTGAAATAATTTTTTTTCATGGGATTATATACTAATAATAGATCGCCCGTAAATTATTTTTCCTTTCATTTTTATAATATTTCCCTCCTTTTCTAATGGGTTTCATCCTACTATAATTTTTTTTGGTTCTAAAAATTATCGACCCTGGTCTATTAGTGTATCGAACCGAAATAACACAGCTGAGTTGATCACTAGTCCAGATGAAAAAAAATATAGAAGCCTTAGACCCCGAAGGAGGTTTAAGCTGCCTTTGGCAGCGGTCTTTACGGATACAGAAGAAACAATATGATAGAGTACTTACTCCACACCACCACCACACCACACCAGCCTATAACAGTCCACTGCTGGACATAGGCCTCTCCTAATAAAAGGGCGATATGCCCATGATCCCCACGCTAGGCATACGGGTTGGGGATCGCAGAGCACAGTTTCTCGCACCGCTGACGCTGCTGCCCGTCAGTCATCAGGGATTTTTTTTTTCTGTGCCGGTGTTAGGCTGCCCTATGCCGCTGTCAGCTGGCCGACAGAGCCTCGTTTGGTACACAGCAGGTTGCACCACAGGCAGGTGAGGTTGGTTGGCTTCAATTACGAAGATCGAGGTTAGAATCCCTTACACCCCGAGACCCCTTACACCGTGAGTACTCACGAGATGCAATCTTACCATTCTACTTCTCTTATCAAGAACCAATAAAATCACTGCACTTTAAGAGGAAAATGATTGCGTTATTAGTTTGATTGCAATAATGGCAAATGCTTTGATCTCACAATTTACTCGCCCTAGACCACTCACGGCTACGTCCGATACGCGGTCTGTTTTGTTTATTTGAACGCGTGTCAAACTTCGACACACTGTTTTATTGTGTTTATTTATACACGCGGAAGGTGCGGCAGAGCAATGAACTTTTGACATCATAACGAGCCTATTATTTGAGTTGATATAGGACTTACGTGATAATTATGTATTGACAAGTTCACTAGATCTAGATCTCTCTATAGAAGAGTAGTTTTTATTATTTGTAGCTTAAAGTTCAGAAATTTCGTTGCCGCCGCAGGATAAGGAGTTTTCTTGTTTAGAAGAGTAGTCCATTAACATCATCACAATCAACAGCATCATCTGTCCTATGCTGGATCTCCACCAACATTACTTACGATTATTTTTGTCTTGAAACTAGAAGAATTTATGTTCATAACCGGGACTTTACTAGAGTTGACCACAATTACAAGCTCATTCATACCTAAAAAATTTAGTATAATGAAATAGAAATAGAAATAGAAAAAGTTTATTTGCAACAACAGTTTACAAGTAGATACATATGAGTTCACATAGTTACATTTAAATAACATCGCGGTTGCAAAAAGGCGCTAACTCAGCATATTGCTAGTTGTAGTCGAATTCAACAAGCGCTGGTCTTCTGTATGACTCTCGCGTAACTTAAATAATTATACCTACCTATCCTGTAAATTTAAGTTGAAAAATTAAAAGTTATTTGGTCACGCCAATCTGTTAGGTATCTGATAAACATTTTGCAAGCCGTTAGCTACAGCTTATTATTCAATTCTAATTTTGACCTTTTATTCCATTGATATACATGTGTTTTATTCATCGGCTCGATAGTTACGAATTTTGTTCGAATATTTTGTTGATCGACAAAATATGTATGTATTATTTTATTTATTTATACTTAGGTACTATATATGAAAATTGGCATACTAAACATTGATCATTCAGCCAAATGAGGTTACTACAGTTCTTCGTATTTAATATGAAGTAAGAAAGGTATTTTTACACGCGGAAGGTGAGGCAAGACCAACGAACCTTAGCGTTCTGTGACATAATCGTAAACACTGCCATTTACAGCATTAAAAAGTAAAGATACAACACTAAAAAGTACTAAAGACAATGTGAGATATGCGTTAAAAGAGTTTGAGTGCCACCGTAAAAGGATTTATGTCGCTGTAAACGTTTAAAATGCGCTTTTTACGTTAAACTGCGGTGATGGCATTGTTAACGCGATTGTACCGGATCTAGTGTTTTTATGTTTATCGGTTTTGACATTAAACTATTTATAACAGTACTTGTTAGTGGCAGGTACTAGTTAGAAACGTAATGTCCCTTAGCAAAATAATCATATCACACTTAATATTTAAATGGAAAAATTTGTGTGTGTGTGTGTGTGTGTGTGTGTGTGTGTGTGTGTGTGTGTGTGTGAGAGTGCGTGGGTGTGTGAGTGTGTTTGTTCCCACTCAATTCAAGAACGGCTGAATGGATTTGAATGAAACTTATGAATATGAATTATGCATAGTTTATGTCCTGGATTAACACGTTTTTATCCCCGTTACACGCGAGCAAAGCTGCGGGCGAAAGCCAATTAATATACAAATTAACATTGTTTATACTAGTAAGCAAGGCTTTAAAATTGATACAGCATTCATCATCTTCATCATCATCAACCTCTAGCATTCCACCGTTGAACATAGGTCTAATGAGCGCCATTGCTCCCTGTCCTCTACCTCGACGTACCTATTCAGCTTTAAACAGCTTCTACCAGAAACAGCATTATAATTCTGTATTTTGCAGGGTTGGAAAGTTACAATGCTACGAACTTTTCCGTTACAATTTATCTGACGACATGCCATTCTAACCACAGTGGGATTGTTTACAAAGGCAAACGATAAAGTGTGTATCATAATCTCTTCACATACTCTTTATAAGTGCCCTATCTTCGTCAGTTTCACATCAAATATGGCATCAATCGTCACCAAAATCGGTCTGACCCGTTACTTGATCCGACGATGAAAGGATATCAGCCTTGTACCCTAGTAATTACTTGTGGTTTTAGAACTAGATGCTAGTTAAGCTGTGGCGGTGGTATGTGGGCCGCAGATGTTCTGTTATTGTTACGTGGGCGAGTGTTGCAGTCGTTTAAGGAAGTTAATGACCTGTTGCTTTTGGAAGTAATTCATGGATACGTGCTGTGTGAAAGGTGTTCTGATTGCCGATGCCGTGCTGTCTAGCTGTGATCAATACATCATCATCGTTATTAGTCTATAGCAGTCTATTGATACACATATATGTATGCTAGACAATATGTATGTACATGTACCTATACGAGTGTCATAGCGCTCTCTCCTCAGCTCGACGCATCCAGCTTCTGTCTTTCTCAGATCGTCGCTCCACCTAGCCAATTGGAAATTTAACTCTGGATAACCTACCTCACCTGTGTATACTTATGAAAAAAGAACGTTTAAAATTTAAAGTTTACTCTACCTGGCCAGAGTGCGTCCTACACCACTACGTTTGCCGAGCCGCGGTCTCCACGTAAGAACTCGTTTATCCCTACGATTGTCGATATATCGGCAGATATGGCCAGCGCATGGCTATTCAGCTTACTTCTTAAAGGCCAGATCATATAGAAGAAACAATAACAGCGTGGATATTTGAAACATGAAGGATGTTATTTCATCGATACGGTCTAGGTACCAATTACCTATGTCCGAAATGCATTTCTAAAAGATCCTAAACCAGAATCAACAGAACAAATCTTGTATGAGCTTAGGAAGCGAATTATTGTACATATAAAATAATTGAAAACGTATGTAAATTAATAAGATGAATCGTTGAAAAAAAACTGTTGTATTGAATCGACAGTAAGTACAGGTTAACCTTGTGCGGGTGAAGAGAAGTTACTTTGTACATAAGTACCTAGTAAGTATATTGCACCTAAGCTTTCACGATAGATAACTTATAGATTGTTGTAAAGATTAGACAAGATATAATTACACAGAAATCAATGAGTCCAACTAAATATTTACGATCAAGCGACGGAATGTTCTAACGGAAATATCTAATGACTTCTATTCTATTGTTGGAGGAGTGGCCGTCGATGCCTTAGGTTCTCTGTGAATGAACATCATAAATTACAATCTACTAGCTACTTTATCTTGCCGTTATTCATAAAAGTTATAATCACTGGTATAATTTATATGAAATATGTAAAAAATACAACTCGTTAAGTATTACATTTTCTGAAAAATCTTATTTTATGTTAGTAGTTGCTGTGATATTAAGTACAGAAGGTTTCATATGACGAAAAATAAAGTTTCGAGTATTCGAGAAACAGGAGAAAAATTTACATTAAATCTCAAAAAAACGAATCCAATTATCGAGAAAGCGCCCTTTATCATTGACAAAAAAGGTACAAACTCAACCTCTACAATTATAACAACCGGGGCGCGGGAGAAAGTGAATGATTGATTCGAGTTCACTTGGTAAGATCCACGTGCTCACCAGGTAACAAGATAGCCGGTAAGTGAAAAGCAGTTATCTGTAGGTGCGGCTTATTGTTTATAAGTAAGCACTCGAACGGTACGTAACGGAATGTGCTTGATAGAAATTATCTAAACTATTATTAAAAAGCTTAGTACTATTTGTGTTTGTAATCTTTTTGATTATAATCTCCGAGACTACAAATCTGATCTGATAATTAGTCAACCGTAGTCCGATAAAAAATGAACTAAATAAACTTATAGTGCTTAGTATATAAACTAAGTATGTTTATAGGCACATAAAAACCCTTGGAGTACTATGTAAGCAGCTTACATAGTACTCCAATTGGAACCTTAATTATTTTTACGAAATGAGCTGCTCATTTCGTATAAAAATAATTAAGGTTCCAATTTCATAATTTACAAAACGTGAACCGTTTAAAAGAAGCCATCCAGCATCGAAGTCCAAAGTTGATGATCTGATGTGCCTTTATGCAAGCTACACCACGAGTGCTTGAATATGCAATTTCAAGCACTCGTGAAAAAAAATATTGGAATGAAAACTAATATCTTACTTATAAATTTCAAGGCATGGACTATGGTTTTGAAATGTGTATATTTCAATTATGTATATGAAGCTACCCTACGATGTCATGAATGTTATTTGTATAATTTTTTTCCGACCATACCCATGTAAAGATAAGTCTTTACATGCAGGCAAATACTAGGCAAAAACTAAATAGGCCTATAATAGATTTATACTGTTACTGTTTATCTAAATAATCTAGGCTGGAATTATTTTATATTTCATATTTCATATTTATTTATTACTCCAGAAAAATACAGTCATGCAGTATGAAATGAAACTAATTACAGAATAGATTTAAGTAGGTACATAATTAAGATAGTTTAGACCGAACTCAAGTCCAAGTGCAAGCTTCGGACTGTAAAAAATCGCATTTTAACCGACTTAAAAAAGGAGAATTTTATCAATTCTGTTAGTTTTTGTTTCTATATATGTAATAGTTTCATTTTGACAACACGAAAATGTGAACAGATATTTATAATGATGATACCCAGGCGGCGCGTTTGTCCCTATCAACTTATTTTCAAATTTCTTTCTTAGAATTTTACGCTTACGAAACTGTTTTTTTGACAGAATAAATATACATAATCTGTCAAAATACCTTTGCCTTTGTTTTCAGTTTCACCATCTTCCTCAAAACACGGTGCATCCTTTAGATTAATACCGAACAAAACACAGCATCAAAATGATGAAATGAAACAAACAAAAGCACATCGGCCTAATGAAGCAAACCTCTCGAATATGTAATCGATACAGCAGATTAGCAATCGAATTCGTTGACAAATTGATTGCTGAATCTATGAATGGAGAATGGCGAGCCACTGTACCGTACCATGAAATTAGTATAAAAGCAGGTTACCAGCCAGCGCCTGTGAACCTTCACTTTCTGGTATCTTAGCGGCATATTCTAATTTAGTAGTTCTAATTGTAAGCCAACTTTCTCTAAATTGTGACGCATTATCCTGTAGATATTATGTTACAGAGAACAAAATTGAAAGTATCATTAGCTAGCGGAATAAAGAACCTTTAGATTGTCATATAAAAGTTTCCTTGTTTATATCCTTAATAAATTTAGTATTATCCTAATAAAGGCTTTTGCAATAAGTTCTAGATATGATTGTTACTATCAGATACAATTTCAAGTATCCGATAAACTAGAATAAATAATACAGGCTCTGGCCAGATTTCAATGTGCTCGAAAAACAAGTAGGTAACACTAAGTTCTTCTTTTTCTATGAAATAAACACTTCATTTTCGAAGATTGTGATCAACAAGACGTGACATGCTGCAGGCCTAAAGGTCTGTTTCCAGAGATTCTGATTTGTGGCCATCTGTACTAAGTAAAGGCATAATTAGGTGCACCAATGCCTACTTAACCTGTTCATTTTTAAAGCATAAGTAGGGGCTGGCAGCATTCTTTCTATGTGAACGCAGGTGATGTATACGCTTAAGTCTATTATAGGTGTATAGTAAACAGCATTATTCATAGATAATTGAGTGAATCGAGCTTGATATGAGTAGGCTTAAATTGGATGTGGTGTAAGTAAGTACACATATACACATCATAGATTGTGTTTGTGTTTTGCTTATAAACAAATGAACTATATGTTTAATTTCATAATACTGTAAACAGATTCGATTAAACTTGTAAAAACAAATTTGGATAGCAATTATAGGATCACTAAACACACCCGGGATTCTCGTAAATAGAGCATTTTGTCAGATCTTCTAAATAATAAAAATCAATTGCCGTGCGTGTGTCTCGCAAAAGCTTGAAAGCAGCTTGACTGATTTGAATATAAGTAGATTTTTTGTTTTTTTCCTTGATACAAGTTTTTTTCAAGAAAAAATAAAATTATAAATCAGCTGAAAAATGAAAAAATCCAATTTAGTAATTTTGTATTAACTCTAGAATTTGGTTATGACAATGTATGTAGAGTCGGCAAGCTAGACATAATAATATGTTTACATTGCTTTTCGATCTCTCTGTAGGCAATAATTACTTTGGAAAATCAAGTTTAAGTAGAGAGAGAGAGAGTCTATTCGATTAAAGAACCATTTAATGCACGTATGCACATTACTGCTGAAATCCATTTGCACTAAGAAGCGAATCACGGCGTTACAATAAATTCTAACGGAAGGCACTTCGATCGAACTCAACGATTTATTGCAAAAAACAAATTTTATTTGCTATAAAATGCAGGAGTTCTAAAGTGCATGATGTATCTGCATAAAGATACAACAGCTAATTTTATAAGGTTATTGGTGTATTTCCATACTTATAACAACTTTTATAAAATAAACCTGATTACGTTACACCTATCAAAACGAAGTTAATGCAACAGTCGTAAGTCAACGCGATCCATTTTCTGTACATCGCTCAGAAATCCGAATAAAACACACTTGCGGTCACAAAAACAACACACAACACGCGGTGAAAACTTCGCGAAAATAGACACGTTTGTGTATCATCCCAATACGAGTTTACGTTGCGCGGGCGCTTTGGCAACTAAACCAAGCAAAGCTCGCGACTCGCGTCTGAAAGCGTTCAAAAGCTTTAGTAGCTAGTTGTTACACTGTGGCTATTTTCTGTGGCACCGGCACTGTCATTTTAGAATGCTTTGAATACAATTTGGGCATTATGACGTTGGTTTAAGATTGAATTTAGCCGTTAGATGTGAACAACAACTCGTCTGAAAAGACCTGTGGCACTGTACTTTTGATTTTGCCAAGCGGATTTTGATTCATCATGCTATTGCTTTTGGTTTCAATGTCTCTTGCGTTGATGTCATAGAATCAGTCTTAGAAACCAGAGTGTCAGATATTTGTGGCCTTTTCTTTTTCAGACACTGGACCGGGCAGCCTAAAAGCGTGCTGTTGTGACAACACGAAAATTAGAAACGTGTCTGTTGAAATGTATTTCCTTCGAACAATGTGTCGCAGCGGCTTTCGTATGAATTATAGAGGGTTAGGAATAGATCAAGTTGTTCAAAGGATTAGTTCACGTGTTCGGTGTGTGACGGCGGATGTCGGCCAGGTATGGACGTTTTATTTGAAGAGATGTTGATAATGTTATCCTAATTGGGATAATTTATATCATTAAGGGAGGCCTATGTCCAGCAGTTGATGCTTTAGGCTCATGATGATGATGATGATGATAAAAGGATCTGCTCGCCAGAAGTTCTTGTGACCTGCCTCTCTGGTGCCAAAGCTGTCCACCTGTTCATATAGGAAAGAAAAATAAGACGAAAAGGAGTATCTTAATGAAATAGGTATTAATAATATATTGGATTTAATAACAGGAAAGTCTGAAATATTTTTCAATCCCCAAAATCAAATGCTTGAAAAGTTCATCAAATTCATTTAAGAAATGTAAGTAATGTAGAGAAAAATATTTGTTTCGGACCTCTCTTTCAAATTAAATCCGAATTGTGAAGAGGGTCAATTTGTCGGCTCTAAACCTGAGAGGCGTCTTGACACGACACCCTCGACCCGTCACCAAACTGGAATAAAACTAAAAATGCCTTTTGTTATAGCGTCCCGGGACCACGAGATCTCACGTCCGGGAAGCCACACTTGACCTAGCACAGTACAACCCTTTTATACAGTAGAAACAGAAAGGTGAAGCATGTTTCTTTAATTTTCAAAAAGCGTACTTATACCTCGTTTTCGTAATAAAGTATCCTATCAATAATGACTAGATATAGGAACCCAGTATCAGAGTAAATATCTCTGGATGACACTGTTGTATGAAATTAACGACCAGTGACAGTACAAACGAATTTTGCTCAAGAAGTAAATATAACAGCAACAACAGCCTATATCAGTCCACTGCTGGGTAGAGGCCTCTCCTAATATGAAGCGGATTATGCCCATAATTCCTATGACAGGCATGCAGGATTGGGGATCGCAGGGCAGTGATTCTCGCCCAGCCGACATCTGCCGCCCCGTCACGACGGGCATCAGAATCGGCGGTAGACGCTGGTCAGGGAATTTAGCTGTGCTACTATGCCCAATCAGCCGGCCGCAAGAGTCATCTATTACTTAGCAGGGTCCACCACGGGCAGGTGAAGTTGGCTTAAGTTCCGAAGGGCGCAGTTGCCCTTACGGCCTAGCAGCAGTAAATAGTTACAGTGCGAAATTTTACACCTTTACCTAAAAGAAAACATAAACAAAGTATTATACAATCCCGTCCTAGATACTCTTGGGAGGATTCTTACTGTTTATAAAACTACTGTGCCAGCGTACAACGACGTATTTAGATCTTTTGTTGCAGCATAAAGGGAAGCGTGACTTATCCTATTTGGGTAAAAAATAAAAAAACTCATGAATAAGACTTCGTTATTAACATAAATTTTGTCACAGCAACACTTTTTGTCGACTTGATCAACTGCTTCTTTAAAATAGATTTTATTGTGTTTGAATATTTATGTGTGTGGTCTTCTATCAGAGAATATTTTTAAACATCGTACGGGTACTGTCATTTATTTCAATGTCGTGAAAGGTGAAATGTCCTTCACGCCTTAACGCCTTGCACATAATGTAGTTCATAACACATAGAGTAAGTACTTTTACGCGAGTGAAACTACGAACGGAAGCTAGTATTCAATTAAAATAATTCTGGACATTATCTAGACTCAAACTAAGCAGAGCTATGTGAACCACAAGACTGATATTCTACTTACATTTTTGTTTTGTAAATACATATATTTTAAATGGAAAACACCAGACCCGAGACAAATATTTGGACATCATCAACATTTGTCTCGCGGCGGGAATCAAACCCGCCACCTTCTTTTTTTACAAATAATACCACGTGTGACCACTAACATAACTAAAAAAGGTGACATGTCTAAAATGGAACACGCTTGCCTAGAAGGAATTGATTTACTCTGGATTTGAAGACTCCAAGATTGTTGTACGTTTAAGATGCCTAGTCAGATTTTCCATTTGCAACGGAAGTGATCTCATCAACTAGTTAGTCGTTATGAGCATTGGAAATAGAATAAACTGCCGGTGTTTCAGCATCACACCTGTATCGCTGGCTAAGAAATGAGAGCATAGGATTGTATATAGGTGTTAATAAAAGCACGCGCTGTAAAGTGGAGTAATGTAATGAACATGAGGCAAGTAATTTTTTTTTTCTTTCCATGTTTTAACCAATAGCTTTCCCTAGTAGCTTTATTAACAGCACGCGCTGTAAAGTGGAGTGTTGTACCGACTACTGTTGAAAAAACGAATTTAAAAAAACCTTCTAAAAGTATGTATAAAGCTTCCGTAGCAGCTTCGTCCGTATGGTACCTAGATAAAAAGTAGAAAAAAAAATCAAAAGTGTGTGAGTATGTTCGTTCCTCAACTCCGAAACAGATTTGGATGAAACTTGAAATATACATAGCTTCTAACTTGGATTAACATAAAGGCAATTTTTTTTCCGGGCACAACGCGAGTGAAGCCTCGTGTGGAAGCTAGTAATTTATAAAGTAATAAATGATTAAAAAGTTTGAATTTTTAGTAGAACCGAAATAAGATAGTCAGTAAATGAGTAGGAACCACACAGGTGGGTCGCGGAAATGTCGGCGCATGCATCGCTATTTCCATGCTACGTTTCGCCACGGACGTCGGCCGCCCGACGCCGCCCCACATCAATGAACGCTTCGCCCAAACTACTCCTCCGCCCTATGATGACTTAAACGAGCTTAGTAGTTTTGATCCTTTTGTGTTTAAATACCTATTATAAACTGCTTGGGTCTGTCAGTCCACTGCTGGACATAGGCCTCCTCTAATGAGTACCATTACGCCATGTCCTCAGCTCGATCCAACCAGCGCCTATCAGCAACGTTTCACAGATCGTCACTTCACCTGGCCAGAAGGCATCGTACTCTACGTTTGCTGAGTCGTAGTCTCCATTCAAGAACTTGTTTACCCAATGGTTAATTAAATGTCCAATAAATAAAGTATTATATACATACCTATAATGTTTACTAAACAGAGTTTAAAGACAAATTATACGGTATTTGTAACAAATGTATTTAAGTTAATCAAACTAGTCAAAGATTGCATTTCAAAAATTTTGCCTCATATCATGTTCTGACATAATCATTTAATCTCGCTCAATAGCATTTGTAGCCGCATTAAAATGGCTTTCAAAAAATCTGGAGTCGTGAAGTTTGTTTTGTAACATAGCGTTGTACGCTATAAATAAACGAGCCATTATTTTATTGCAAGTATCAAACCACCTCAGCCAGACATCAGCCACAAATATAAATAGGTGGTCTTATTTTCTTATTTACGACTGTTTCAGTCTTTAACGTGCAACTTTTTATGATAAATTCAGGTTTTATTGCCATTCGCGTCGGTTCTCGATTGAAGCTGCGTCTGTGAATGTTGGTTTATGCTTCGTATGTTTGTAAATATTACATTCATTTTTCGTTTACGTCCATTTGTATATATAATGCAGTTTTGTTGCATCATACCGTCAATAATATCAAGCTAGTTTTTGACGATGAGGTACCGAGTGTTTTGAAAGTTTTGAATAAAACATTTTGATTTTAGTTTAAGGAATCGTACACGTAGTGGTAATCCAAATAATATTAATAAATTATTCAATCACGATTTCACTATCGGATGACCCTAGGCACAGAATTTCTTCATCCGTGGACATTCTTCCTTTCCGCGTTTTGCTGCAACTTTTATCCTTAGGACAGCTGGAATGGAATGCTCTTCCGGCGTCAGTGTTTCCCGATCGCTATGACTTAGGGGTTTCCATGCGAATAGTAAATAGGTAAATTTTAGGGAAGCATGCTACATCGTCGACCGCATAATCACTTACCAACATGGGAGACGGTGGTCAAACGTAAGCATAGACTATAAATAAAACAATCATCCTTTTTTTAAAATTCAGATCTACTTACATAAATGTTTCGGAATATACATATAACTATCTTACATCAATTTTTCATCATGATGCTGTACTTATGTATGATCTTACACCATTATAAAAAATAAATAACCGTTTTCTTTGAACTATTAAATAATACCTTGTTATATGAAGCTGTACGAGGCAATTACTATTGTTTATTAGATCGTTGTCTTTAATTAATTTGAATGAACGCAGCTGCTAAAACTTATACTATACTTCTTATTACAGTTAATATTCCTAATATTAAATATTGCACATACCTTTAAGTGACAGGTCCTTAAAATTTTAAACCTTAATTCCATTTTCATAAGTGTAGTGTTGTTTATATGTGTAGTGTTGTTGGTGTGTAAAAATAAATAGAATAAAATAAATAAAATAATCTGCTGGCAAAGAGGAGATAATGGAGGAGAGCACACTGATTCTTTTTTAGGCTTTACTTTTTTATTATGAACATATATTTGTCAGTAAGTTAATGTGAAAAATGAATATGATTATAAAATTTATGGTCAAGATTTTTTTTTTCAAAAAATTAGAAGAAAAAGACTGTTAAAAAAGTATTAAACAAGGAGATTCTACTTTATACAAGATAATAAAAATAAGGTAATAAAGAGTTCTTTTTCAAAATAAAGTCATAAGTATTGTAAAGTAGTAAGTATTGAAAATCGGACAAATAGTTATGCTGTTTTCTGAAATGTTGACAATTGTTTTTTTTATAAATCCTTGTTTGGGTGTATCTCACTTAGCATCGCGTTCACTCGAGTTGATACGTATCGCTATGCAAATAGTTAGTCAGTTCAGTCAATATTTACTGATACTGACGGATTGCTGATGGACAAATCCGCATCCTGTGATTATACGGATCTCATCCGGAGGTGTTTATTGCTCTCAATGTAGAGATGGTTGTAGAATGTAGAGCTAAACTATTCAATATAGAGGGAGTCACAGTAGAATTTTATTTTTGTGAGCTTTTAAAGTAGCTATTTCTTTGATTCGAATGTATGATATTTTCGTTAGCGCTTATCAGTAGAGCAATTACGAATATATCTACAATTATATTGTTTATGCGTCCCGTACAATTATGGTCAATGCAAACATTATTTCGAACTAGCGTCTGCTCGCGGCTTTGTTCATAGTACCCGGTAATCCAGGTCACAATCTATGTATATTACAAGTTTCATTCAAATCCATTCAGCCGTTTCGGAGATGAGTGGCAACGCACACAAAAACTTGCGCATTTATAATAGTAGTGTGATTTGTGTGATCTATGCTCATTGGTCCAAATATTACGATACGAAAAGTTTCGTTCTCAGATGACAAGTGTGAAAAAATAAATTTAATATAATTGTGTGGAGTGTAAAACGTATAAACGACAACCAAATTGACTATATATTACACCACTATTAAAGTTCAGCAGGCACTTCCATCATCATTTACAAGATCGTAAATTATGCAACACATCATTACACAATGTACCTATTTTATATTTGTATTGTATCAAGCTCTAGACTAGCGTGAGTCATACCTCCTGCCAAGTATTCTGTATCGCTGTGACTCAACTCCCTTCTAGTTTGGCAACATGAATTTGCCTCGATCTGATACCAGGATAGCTCCCAGACGTGTGACTAAGCGGCTCTGGGAAAGGTGTGTGGGATTTATGATAATTCATTAAGATCTTCTTTTACATATTGATGACGATCTCTGTGGCAAAGGTCCGCCTGAGACGCAAAAGGTTGCCGCGAGACAAAAACATTTAACGTTTTTTTCGTTCATCGAGATAATTAAAAGAATTCTATAGAGTGAAAGTCTTCAAGTGAAAACTGACAAAAAACGTCCAAGCGTATTTGACTTAAATGAACACCAAAATGCCAAATTTGCACTAATTTAGACTATATATTGCTTGAAAAGTGTTCAAAGTCCGCGCAATTGACAGCGTGCGAAGAGTTTTGGTGCAGACACTATTATATATATAATTATATATATATATATATATATATATATATATATATATATATATATATATATATATTTTTTTTTTGAGTAGTTCGAGTATTTTTATTGACAATTTATTTATAATTATTCACAACAGTATATACAATAACAAGTTCTTAGTTAATATTTCATAGTTATACCTACATATTTGACAAAATATGTATACCTACTTATTACTAAAATAAAATAGCCTAACAAAAATCCAGACCGTCACCACAGGGTAGAGTGCCCAGAATGCTGGTTGCATTGCCACGTTGGATAGCAAGGCTGATCCGTTGGCCCAAATAGAAACCACCATTCCGATCACGTGTGGTCTCGAATAAGCGCTCTGCCAAGTCTTTGAAAATTTTGTGGGCCCCTGGTCCCCATGGGCCTAGAGTTTCAACCCCAAACGGCTCAAATATATAACCTCTATCTAAGTGTGAATATTTTCGCCGTTTGAGGAACTCCGCTGAAGTTGCTGCGGATCCGGCCCGTTCTGAAGTCCCTGAAAGATGAGACGGCGCTAGGGTGTCTACGCAAGTGGCATCCCAAACTAAGGGTCGTCCCATCTTCCAAGGTATCAAAGTCATACCATCGGGTCGTTTACCATCATCCCTCATTAGGCCATGTGGCTCTAATGTAGAAGCTACGCCAACACTGGTAAAAGCTCGACGAATGATATCATTGAGGGAGTTGTGTCGGGACACACGTCCTGCACTCGAAACACATGCCAGCGCGTGATGTCCAAGACTGTCGACAATGTCACCGCATTGGCAACGATGCGTTACTTGGCAGGGAGCTCCTACTCGAAGAGAGATGGCTATCCGAAAAGTATTATTGTCCAAAAGAGTACCTATATTTTTTGATGGAAGTGCATGTAACCAAAGTCCCGATTCCCACTCTGACACAGCAAGGAGACGAGCACGCTCCGCCGGGGTACTAGACGTTTCAAAAAGGTTATCCCGTACTAGTTGGCAGAGCGGCTCATCCCACTGTCTCTGAGAGGAGAGGGCTATGGGAAAGCTGGTATTAGGGCAGGCCATTTCCCAAGTTTCTTTGGCTTCAATGGACCCTGTAATTTGGAAATTTGACAAACTTTTGGATAATATATTTTGAATTAAATCTTTAGTACCATGAATCGAAGAGAGAAAAGCAGGAATAGAAACACTTGTAATTTTGCGAACGCCAAGGCCTCCCATCCTGATTGGAAGTGAAGCTTGGCGCCAAGCACGGTCATCTAAAGGGGTATTTAAGATCGAAATTAGTGTGTCGTGCATGATGTCATCCAACCGCTGTGTCAAGTTTGGGTACTTCCAGAATTATATATTATTTATTATTTATATTTTAATATCTCGATGATCTCGTTAGTTTAATCTGCTATTTGTATCGGGTCTGGGTGTTTTCTATGCATAATTAAGTACAAATAGTATTTTCTATACATATATTTACATTAAAAAAGTAAGTATACTATGAGTCATTATGGTTCCCGTAATATAAGCTCTGCTTAGTTTGGGGCTAGATGATGCATGATATGATATTGTTTAGCATTATTTATTTAAGTTTTTGCACTCTTAGTTCCTCTCCTTCAATTTTATTTAAGTTTTTAGGACATCCTTTATTTTAACCTAGATCAAATATGATCATGAGGGAAAATAATCAATGTGAGGAAGTGGAATATTTTCGAGTTAAGTTTCAATAATCCCTAATCTTTTGAGGAGTAGACGCAAACTGAAAGGCCCATAGCAAAAGTACGGGGGCTGCTTATGACTAAACTAGCGGCCCGCCCCAGCTTCGCAAGGGTTACGTTACTTAAGTTTTAGTAAGGATTCTGAATCTTATCTAGCAATAAATATAGCCTATGTTACTCAAGGTGAATGCAGCTTTCCAATTGTGAAATAATTTTTGAAATCGGCACAGTAGTTTTTGAGTTTATTCATTACAAACATACACACACACACAAAAATACAAATTTTACCTCTTTATAATTTTAGTGTAGATATCTAATTAACTAAACCGATACACACAATGAGTTCGAATTCACAGTCACATAGACAAGTGGATTTAATCTATTTTTCATTGGATTCGATTAGAAGCCCGAAGACCCTAGTCCTACATAATCGAGTTGCTGCAATCACAAAGCTATAAATCAAAATAATTCGGCGCTCAAAACAATTAAGCGCCCAAATGGTGGGGCGGGGAGCATGCGGAAGTGAACACGGGCGCTTGTACGATACAAAATTTAATTAATTTCAAGTGTGAACCTCTTTAAATTAAAATGGGCATTCAAATTCAGGAAAAGTACAACGAACACTCTAATTAAAATACGTATATTTTTTAATTAGAGTAGATACCTTTGTAGACGTATAAGTATAAGGCAGCATGCGTTCTACAATTTTGAATGTGACGCTTATTGCAACTGAATCTATTATTTCAAAATGAAAGCCGCATGTACTTTCAAAAGCAATGGTAGTTTAAAATGTAGTCAATGTGTTTATTGCCTAACGCGTAATGATACATCCTCACTAACTCTTGCGTGGTAGACGGTAGCGTTAGATTAAATACACCATTACAAAATACTAAAAACAATCATACTCGTACTAGAGACTTTTACTGGTTATTTATTTGAAGTTTCCCGTGACTTCGGTCTCTTAGAAGTTTTCCTGCTGCACCTCTTCAGGGGTTGTATTTTAGGATATACATTTTTTATGCTACTTGAAGATGGACAAGCACATGGCCCACCTGATGTTATGTTACTTTCTTAGTACCCCTACTGCAACCCTCCAAATTTCAAGTCTCTAGTACTTACGCTGTGTACGAACTGAGAGGCGGCTTGCTTAGTGCGGGTAGGGCCTAGCGAGTCACCCTGGCTAGTACTAAGCAAATTACCGCAGGTTCCGAACCTGCGGTTTTACTGATTGCGTGGCTTTCATATCACTGCCGCCATGAAGACCTATTGTGAGTCGCGTACGTAGCCTAATGTACGATTCACAGATACCGGCGCGCGTCTAAGAGCATCGGAGAGCATTTTATAACATGCTAAAGGAAATTGAAACATCCACAAAGCAGTTAAGTTCCTTATTTGCATGCAATTTACGCAGCTTTGAGCTTGGTCAAATACTGACACAAATAGATCCGTAAGTAGATATTGCATGCAAATAAAGAACTTAACTGCTTTGTGGATGTTTCAATTTCCTCGAGCATGTTGTAAAATGCGCTTTGATGCTCTCCGACGCGCGCCGGTAGGTGTGAATTGTACATTAAAGTTTACACTGTGAGTTCATTGTTTCTTAGTCCAGTCAGTCGTTCAGCTTGACTTCTTACAGTTTTATATAATCGTAAGTAAAAGTATTCAAAGCAATAATGTTGAGAGTTATCTTGCATTTACTGAACATAATTAAAATTGTGGTTCAGTTTGAGGATGATGAAACTGATCTATTAATTCAAACTGAAAATACTCAACGTAGTCATCCCACAGGATAGTCGCTTCAACGTCAATTTGGCAGCACTTTGACGAATCGGATAGATTGCTTTGATTTTAAACACGGCGAGCAGCCAATTAGAGTGGGTTCAATCGTAATCAACCGTTAATGATTCGTGCGACGAATTCTAACTAATTAATGCTAGAGATGAACTGTTTGTTTATTGTTTAATATTTTGTATGAGGTGAGCTTATAAATTAAACAATAACACAAAAACCCTCATGATTTTTCACGGTGCTCATTAGTTCAAGCAAAATGTTAGACAATCTTACTTTATTAGAAGTAAATTGAAGTAACAGTTTTTTGAATCAACAGTCAAGCTATTGAAACGTTATGTTACTTAGCTATATATTGTGCTAGCTACGCAGAATAAATCAAGATACTTATTAACACATAATACAGACCTACTTACTAATATAATATTTTTTACTATAATATTAGCTTAACACTATGTCTGCTGGCCTCGGACATGACGCAACGCGCTTTGATTTATCGAATTATATATACACAAGCTTCCGCCCGCGGTTTCGCTCGCTTGGTACCGGTATAAAAAGTAACCTGTGTTAATCCAGGTCACAAACTATGTATATTCAAAGTTTCATCCAAATCCGTTCAGTAGTTTTTGCGTGAAAGAGTAACAAACATTCATTCATCCATACATACATACATCCATACATCTATACTCACAAACTTTCGCATTTATAATATTATATAGTAGGAATTAGGATTATATATATATATATAAGAAATGTGTTTTCATCACATTATATTGGTCGATTTAAAATGTCACCGCATTGGTTAGGACATAATGTATGAAGTTTAACATTCTGAGAACAATAGATTTCACATTGCTGGGACTAACCCCATAATTTAGTTAAAACTGAAGTACCTGTACATTTATTTTGCTAGTTAAAAATACTGTTCCTTTCGTCTTTTTGTACAACTCTAGTCGGTAAATCAAAATGTTAATTTCTGAGCATTCGGCTATTTTCAAAATAAATTATAGCATGAGACAGGCGATGGATCACGCACTGTATGGATTATGTCGTAAACGCAGACTACATATTTATTTATAGAACTAAAGTTCTGGGGACAAGTCTGGACGTGTTTTATGTTTTTATCCAAGTAGGTACAAAGTACTTTATATATTTACAACAACAACACCAGCCTAATCAGTCCACTGCTGGACATGGGCCTCCCCAATAAGAAGGGTGATATGCCCATTATCCCTACGCTGGGCGTACGGGTTGAGGATCGCAGGGCACAGTTTCTCGCACCGCCGACGCTGCTGCCCGTCGGTAGATTTAGGGATTTAGTTGTACCGGCTGCGCTATGCCGCAATCAACCGGTTAAATATATATTTTACTATAAAGGAGAATGCCGAGAACCCGTACCAATTGCGTCAAAACCGAACGTATCCCATAAAATCTATTATATTTTATAAATGACATTAACATTTTCTTTAGTTTTACAAACCAACGGGATTAATAATCAAGTAAAAAAATATTTTGTTGATTTGGTTTCCGTTGCACGCCGCCATTAGACAACCAATGATATATACGTTGCTATGGCAATAAACATTGATGTAAAGTGTTACTATGGCAATAACCCTCATTTTTAATTATTTTGACAGTAGAATCGACTAAAAACTTATTGTATATTTTTTTGAAGCACTCACTTTAGTCTTGGTACCGAGCGCCATACATCAGACGGCATTCTCCTTTTATGCGTATTATAACTTAATCATCAGTCAGTCATAGTCAAAGAGGTTAGATTTTTTCTTTTTCAGAGTCACAGTATACTTTATGGCTATTGTCATTGTTGAATAAATGAATAAACAATTGACAGTAACGTGCTATCTAATTTTTGGTTATTCCTGGGAAATTAAGTGTAATTGTGGCTTTTCATTCTCTGACCAGTTTCTAAATGGTAGTAGTAGATTCGAATCTGAAGTAGAACTTCTTTGTGGAGGGCTCGTCCGGGGAAGTACTACCACCATGCCTATTTCTGCCGTGAAGCAGCTGTGCTGTGTTTCGGTTACAAGGGTGTGGGTGACGGTGAAATTACAGGCACAACAGGCTTATCATCTTTATGCCTCAAATTGATGGACGCAGGGTGTTGCATCGTAGAGCACGATCTAAAAAAACGTGATCTACGATGCAACGCTTTGTGATAGGTAATGGTTACCACTTAACGTCAGGTGGACCATGTGCTTGCTCCATCATCAAGCACCATAAAAAACTGCTTAAAATATTCATTTGCAGTGAACATATAGGTTAATAGAAAAGGAAGGGCTTTGTGTAACGCCAATCAGTTTCTGATGGTTAGGTACACTATCCATCTAGTCAATTGGATAACAATGACGTCAGCAGACCAGAACTAACCCATCTACCACAACTCGTTGAAAATAACACATTTTCCTACGCTATTGTCATAATAGCTTTGTATTTGCATATCAAACTTATTCCCATGTAAATAAAGTCAATTTCAACGTTGTGTATTAATTGAGCAAACACAAGCCCGTAGAGTGTACAGTATCTACAGATATTACACTCAATATTCAGATTGTCACATAGTAATTAGCGAACATGGATATCAGGTTACAGTACGGTCTAGTAACCCAGCTGTTTCAATTGAGTGTCCTCGGGTGATACGCAAAAAATAAATCAAGGCAGAATGGCTCAATTATTGTTTGAGTGTCATGTCATGAGTTTCCTTGTTTAAAATTTGACATGGATGAGTCTATCAAATACAAATATCAGTAGCTTCAGTAAAAAAGTTTACTTGATGCTAATATTGGTTAATATAGCATGGAAACTGTGAAAAATGAACTAATAGAATCTCGAATATATGTCGTGATGCCCTGTAATAACCAGTCTCTTAAGAGACTGGGAGGTACAGGATAACCCACTCACACTCTCACTTAAACATACATAATAATACACGCACATTAAACACCCACAAGTTACACTACATAAGACCTACTATAATAATTAAAAATCTATTTATGCCTCGTAAAGATATATATATTTTATTAGTCTCCTATATAGTTAAATATTTAAGTAGGTACTTAAACATTGCCATTTAGTCAATGTAAATGAATATCCAATCTTTAATACAACTGAAACAAAGATCAGAAAACAGATTGTGTAGAGGATTAATTAAGTTAACGATAGAGAGGCCGAGAGGAATCGCTGTCTCCTCGCTAAACAGGGTCACTAGAGACCTAGTGCGGGGAACAGAGCTTAGGTACAATTATTTGTCAACTTATTACGCATAAACCTCATTTATTGTGTATGTTATGTACCGAAAATGTCTTATGTTACAAATAAACCTTATTTTATTTTATAAGAATTTTGATGACACACACACTCCTTCATCGACATTAACAGCGTAAAGCAGTGTGCAGATAGACATAGACCTCATTGTATGTAGCTATGTCTAGCACAATTGCACCCTGTTGCAGCTTGGCGCTACACTACGTCTCCACTCAAGAACTCGTTTATCCCACATCATCATCATCATCATCAGCCTATAGCAGTCCACTGCTGGACATAGGCCTCCCCTAATGAGCGCCATTGCGCCCTGTTCTGAGCTCGACGCATCCAGCTTCTACCAGCAGCCTTTCGCAAATCGTCACTCCACCTGGCCGGAGGGCGTCCTACACTACGTTTGCCTAGCCGCGGTCTCCACTCAAGAACTCGTTTGCCCCAGCGGTTGTCGGTTCTTCGGTAGATATGGCCAGCCCACTGCCACTTTAGCTTACTTATTCTCTGAGCTATGTCGACAACTTTAGTTCTATGTCGGATAGTCTCGTTGCGGATTCTATCCTTCAGAGAAACTCCGAGCATAGCTCGTTACATAGCTCGCTGAGCGACTTAAAACTGGTGGACTAGCCGTACTGTGAGTGTCCACGTTTCGGCTCCGTATGTCATGACGGGTAGGACGCACTGATTGAAAACTTTAGTTTTCAAACATTGCGGTATGGGTGACGAGAAGACTCGACGTAGTTTTACAAATGCTGCCCAACCCAGCTGAACCCTCCTCTTGGCCTCCTTCTCGAAGTTGTTTCTACCCAACTGCAATATCTGCCCGAGGTATGTATACTCCGAAACAACTTCAAGAAGGTGTCCATTAACGACGACAGGACTCGGATCAATTCGGTCATTGACCATAACTTTGGTCTTGTCCAAATTCATGCCGAGACCTATCTTTCGCGAGGCTGATGCTAGGCCGTCCAGCATCTGTTGCAGCTCCTCCAGCGACTCCGCCATTAGGACTATGTCATCAGCGAATCGCAAGTGTGAGATGTGCTCGCCGTTTATGTTAATGCCCATACCTTTCCAGTCCAGCGTCTTAAACATATCCTCCAACGCGCTTGTGAACAGTTTCGGAGATATGACATCTCCCTGTCTCACCCCGCGGCGCAGTTGGATGGGTTTAGACTGCTGGTCCTGTACTCGGACACTCATAGTGGCGGCTTCGTAGAGACATCTCAGCACTTCGATATAACGATAGTCCACTTGGAATCGCTGCAAGGATCCCAGGACAGCCCAGGTTTGGACAGAGTCAAAGGCCTTCTCATAGTCCACAAAAGCCAGACACAGGGGCTGATTATACTCTTCGGACTTCTGTATAATCTGCCTTACTGTGTGAATGTGGTCTATGGTGCCATATCCTCCGCGAAACCCGGCCTGCTCCGGTGGCTGGAACTCGTCGAGTCTTCTGGCGAGACGATTCGTAATAACCCTTGAGAACAGTTTATAGACGTGGCTCAGGAGCGAGATAGGTCTGTAGTTTTTAAAAAGGGTTTTATCTCCCTTCTTAAAAAACAGAACCACCAAACTCTCGTTCCACGCCTTAGGAGTTCTCCCACAGTGAAGGACGGAGTTGAAGAGGTTCTGCAGCTCCTGCACAACAGGAGCTCCTCCGGCCTTCAGAAGTTCTGAAGTAACTCCGTCTTCACCGGGGGCTTTTCCATTTTTAAGCTGTCTTAGGGCAAACACGATCTCGTCCTGGCTGATGTCTGGCAGTTCGTCGGTGTAGTGGCTGGTGAGAGTGGCTCTCGTTTATCCCACGTTTGTCGGTAATTTCATTCCTTACTCAGACTGATTAAAATTGAATAAAACTTGATTCCTGTTTTAAATTTAACTTGATAATTAATCATTCATAAATTATTATAATATCACAGTTTTCAAGAAAATTACGATCCCAAATCCGGCTTAGTGCGAGTACGAGTGCGAGGCTTCCGTAAAAACCTGTAGGTATGAAATCATTTTAATGTGATGTAACTATAAATTTACGGTTTTCGGATATTTTCCTATATTAACTTGTGCTATAAGACATAACTTCTTGCCAAATTGTATAATTCTAGATTACCTTTTATTATAAAGATTGGATTGCCATGTGAATTTAAGTAGCATAAAGGGCCGTATCTTTTGAGTGGGTTAACTAACGTTTGTGACCTGAGTATTTTATATTAATTCAATTTGATATCTCCACGCTTTCCTGAGAAAATGGTCTTGACAGACAGACGGACAGACATACAGACAGACTAACAGACGTACAACGAAGTGATCCTGTAAGGGTTCCATTTTCCTTTGAGGAACGGGAACCCTAAAAATTATGAAAAGTATTAAAATTATACAACAAATCTTTCTTTTATTTAAAGCAAATTTTTTACAGATTTTCCTTTATAATAAGCTGGTTAGAGAAGCAGTTTATAATAAAAAGTTAATGTATAACAAACAGTTCTAACTTGACCCATTTCATCAGCTCCGTTCATTTAGATTTATGCCAACTGCTAACAAAATTATTGTTACTCGAGGACCACTGTTTGTTTGTACACGATGATTTATGTAGAGCATCGTCTACGGATATACCGACATATGTAGATATGTGGAGCCTCTGTCAGGCAATTTATCATTTTGTTAGAATGATAAGGTGAGTTCACGTTGATTGAGAAGAGCGATCAGCGAAGTAGCATAAAATAGTGCGGGAAGTAATCACACAGCATCATGTAGCCCCAAACTAAGTAGAGCTTGTATTATGGGAACCACATGATTGATATACTACACATATATATTTTTTTGTAAATACATTCATAGCATACATAGAAAATACCCAGACCCGAAACAAATATCTACAGAACATGCAAACATTTGTCCCGCAGCGAGAATCGAGCCCGCAAACTTCTGCGTCTCATCAAAAAAAAAGAAAGGTGAATCTTGATTCTGTTCAAAATTATTTTTGATTGTTAATAAAATCAAAGACTTCAAATTTCTAAATTCCTATATTACCTTTGAGAAGATTTTTTATAATTTGAAGCTTTTCGTCGGAAGTTTGAGAAGTAAAATTATTGTCAAATACAATTCTAATTCCTTTATTTAATCCATACGTATTTAGCAGTGTTCTACAATAATTGTCTACAATAGGCTTTCAGTATGTTACTTCAATCCCATAATCATCATTACAAGACGGTGTAATTGCTATCATGTTCAAGTATTTCGCTTCTTCTTCTTCTTCATATCTCGTTTTGGGACTTAGCTACGGTGTAAATGTTATTACGACAAAATTTGACTCTCCTTCAGACTTTGATCTATCTCGTAAGGTAAAGGTATGAGTCCCCAATTACCTTATAGTCAATCTCTTTCAGAATTTAAATTGAATTGAATTTCAATCCCGACTTGAGTGGGTGCCAATAAACATTGTGACAATTGGAACATGTGTCTGAACCCTCGTTCTAAATTCACGTCAATCTTCATCAGCAGACCGTCTGATTAGATTCATTTAAGATTCTTTATAAAATGGCTATAGACGATTCAAGAGTTTTCTGTCACTTTTTACCGATTTTCAAAAGTTTATCAGATATATCAGGGATCAGCTAAAGTACATTAGGTATAACTAAGTTTATTTTATCAGTTGAATGGTTCTAACATTACCACCTACAAAATGTAGGTACTTACATCGTTAAGAGATTCTTGTAAAGTTTAATAATACATTATATTTATATTTTGAACCCGAAAAAACTTAAACAGATTCGAAAAGTTACAAAGACAAAAAATCTAAAGAGAAATAACATGAACAGATTGGTCGAACTATTTACAGCTTTTTCATTAAGTGAAAAGGTTAGTAACATTGGATGAAACTAATTCCTGTATTTTCTGTTAATTTCACCACCCCCTTTGTTTCTTCAGTCAACGGATTTCAAAAACAATGGGAAAACAAAAACTCATTTTCCACAATTCCGTTTTGTTTGTGGTAATGCAAGAACAACAAGAGGGTGATTCGTCCCTGCATAAACGCTGTGGGATAAGTCTGTCCAATAAATCCATTTACGGGTTTCTCGGGGTGAAAGACAAAACGGAAAATGAATCCCGAAAATCATTTAATATTATGCTCTTATGAGTTTTATGTAATAATTAATTCGACAAGTCCGAAAATTTCATTTTTAGACTGTGACTGATATTTCCATAATATTTGTTACTGTATTTTTTGTAATGTGTTTTAAAATGTTCGTTGTTATCTCCCAATAAACTTCGACTCATTTCGGGGTAATATATCTTTCTCACTAGCCATTTTCAATTCATTTTCAATTTGTATTCAATACAAGAGTCAGTAAGTCCATGGTAAAGTAAACTAAATTATTGGACAAAATGTTTCATCCTTTAACCAATTGTATGAAAATAAGGAACGCAGTTGGCTACGCGGAAAATCCCGGTAAAACCAATTTCAGCGGAGAGCTACATCCGATTTGCACTTTATTATGATAGCTGCGATCTGCGAAATCAGTTTCCGAGTGATGGATCGGCCGATCAGCCTTTCAATTTGCCAAAATAGGGATGCAGATTTCAATAAGCGGTTTCCGGATGTATAACTCATTTCTCAAATATCCAGATAGAAGAGAGATCCATAAAAAAGAAAGATTTGTCAAACAGATCATCATCATCATCATCATCATCATCATCATCATCATCATCAGCCTATAGCAGTCCACTGCTGGACATAGGCCTCGCGTGAGCGCAATGGCGCTCATTAGGGGAGATCATTGTCAAACAGATGAGTATACTAAATTAGAAACTGTTTTTCCTCCTTAGGTACAGGTTTGGAGGCTTATTCAATGTACCTATCTACAGTAAAAAAAAAAAACTTTGAACTCATAAGCATCAACCTATACTATGCTTATATTGGATTTAGATATTAATTTCACAAATAATAATATTAAACACAGTTCTCTAAAAAAAATGGACCAAGATAGATTTATGTAAAAAGGCCATCGTTAACAAAGACGATTATTTTCTATTACAAAAGAATACATAAAATTATGAATAAGAATAAATTTATTCATATAACAAAAATCTATTACCTAAAAAAGTAGATTGGTTAAATACTTACATTATTTACAAATATAAAAGTAGATTGGGTAAATACTTACTTACAAATGGGTGATACAATAATTTTACTTAGGCAAGAACTATACTTGCTCGGGCTATTTCTAGTTTAATATAAAACATATTGATGTAGGTAGTATTATTAGTTCCGTGGACAATACAAGCTCTGCTTAGTTTAGAGCTAGATGATGCTGTGTGATAATATCCAGTACTATTTATTATTAATAGTAGCGAGAGCAATCTATGCACTCCGGTCCAAAAGCTTAATGAACTGAAGATCGAACTGCATCCGAGTTCACATTCCAGTATTTTGCGAGTCAATTCGGGAGGGCCCCAGGCATCCCACCTGTCCACAATCCAAGCATGCCATCGGTATATTATTCGTTGCCCGGTGACCGACGGTCTGCGGTGACGTCATAAATAAGCTTTTTGCTCTTCATCGTATGGACTGAGAGCATGAGTTATTTCCTCGCCGTAAATTTTCGGGATACGGGTTTGTTTACGAGATGGATTGCAAATTCTACTGTAATTTACCCGGTGAAGGTTTATCTTCGTTGAGCTAGGTCAATGTTGATTTAGTTTAAGGGTGACAGATTCATGATGTTGTTTTTTATGTTTGTATGTCCTACAGTATGTACTAATAAGTTCAATGTTGTTCAAAAATTTAGTTATCTACGTAGTTGTTCTTTCTTGTATCTTTGTTTTCTTGTAGGTCTAACAAAATCTAATCTTATCCCATGTTGGGGTAGATAGAGATCTGAGTCTGTCCCCAGCTTTACAAACATGTCCTGTGACCAGCTTGTTGACAAGTTAGGACGGCTGTGCGGTTGCGTGATTGTCGTTGTGGAGTTTCGGAAATTCGCAAGTTAATTAGACATTTTCGTGTTTTTTGGGTTCAGTACCTGAGGGGTACCAAGCAAACGGTAAGTAGGTACAAGACTGTTTTATGTGTTTTTAGGCTTATGCCAGTATGTTATCTCTACTCTTCTAATCACCTTGAAATGCACATTAAGATGGTGATCCCGGATTTGAAGGCATGGCTTTAAAACTGTAAAATTCTTCGAGCGGCCTTAAAACTTCAATATTGAAAACTAAAATTAGCCACTATCTCATTTAAACGAAATAAAAGAAGACCTCAGGGTCAAAAGACCTAGGTGATAGCCAAGGTGATTGTTATAAGGATAAACATAACCTAACAACAGTGCACCTCAACCAAAGGAACCGATAAATTTTCAGTTTATTTACTATCGGTAAAACATTCTTAAATAAAAATAATCAATGGCTTTTTCAACTGTTGTTTATTCTATTAGCTATGTACCTGGTACCTATACCTTACGAAACCCTGTGCGTTTTGGACACGCTCTTGGCCGCTTTGTTTAATATTTTGGTTTTTGTGACTCTAACATGACATGACACATGAGAAGTAGCGTTGAAAAACGATGCGTTATTATGATTGTAATAACCTTCTTGCTTTGCGCAGAAAAAAACAATATTTAAGAAATTCACTTGAGTGATGTGATGCTGATGACTCACGACAAATCTTTATCTTCAAAAGAGATTTTGGAATTTAATTATAAACAAGTGAGTATACTTACAAATATTTCAATATTTTTTGGTATTTTACTCAAATAGATTGCCTAAAATAAAATTGCAGATAGGTAGGTCATTAACTTTAACTAGTTTATTGACTCAGACGTGACTTTGCTGAGATTCATTACTAGATGTTTTTAAAGTTTTACCATCCTATTCATAACAGTTCTATAAACCTCCAATAGATAAAATGGCGTTAATAAGCGGCTTCTTTTTATTTACATTTATATGACAGGGACAAGCTCACTTTATCGAAAAATTACATTTGGTTATTCATAAGGGGGTAAGTTTTTTACTGATTAAGAAAAAAGGAGGGTAAGAAAAAAAAAAGACGACTAACCCTTTCACCATGAAACAAAACACGTTAACCTGTAATTGCTTTTTGTTTCTTTGGTGGAAAAGTGAGTCAACGATTGCCTTTAATTACTTTTTCTCTGATTTCATATAAATACACACACACACACACCCGGTCACAGATATATGTATAGATATATGTATATGTATCCCGGTCACAGATATATGTATATATATATCTGTGACCGGAAGGAAGTGTGTACGTATACGTATGTTGATCTTGTTGGAATTTACAGGATTAGCTGTGTTTGTACTAAATGTTTCGTCTTTTTAAACATGTATCGTAACCTAACCATTTTCATTGCTACAAAAGATATTTCAAGTTATTTTCCATCATATAACTTATTTATTTTAAAATCAACTTTCAAGAGCATGGTCTGAAAATTAATTTAACTTAACATTTCAAACGAATTTCCAAGAGCAACACAACAAAATGAGATTCGCCGCCACCGGCAGAGTTTGCTTCCCTCCGTCTTTCCGATGCCCCTAACTACTTCCTCTATATAATTAGCCGGCTAATAAGTCAATGCTCGGCAGAGTGTGAGAGGCGTTGGGAGAGATACTGTCATACCGATTACACAGGCCCCCTTCAAGTTGTTCAAGGATTGTGACATATTTCTTGTTATTTTTAGGATGGCGGAAATAATGAATGAATGAAAAGTTTATTGCGGGAAAAAGGTTAAAAAACACATTGATATTAAAAAAAAAAAATTACGGAAAGTTATTTTTTAGATTTTTGTTTTAGGTTCATATAAAGGGCTACTCCCACTATATTCAAACCCATTGTTCTTGGAAAAGAAAACTTTCATTTAGATTGGATTAGTTCCCAGCCACATCATGTTAATAAGAATTTTCATAACTACAACGGCCAGTAAAAGTGGCATTGACGGACGAACGTGTAAATGTGGGCCGAGGCGAAGCAGAGGCACATACGTAAGTCCATCAATGCCTGGTTGTGGCCAAGCTTTGTATAGTACTTTTCTCAAATAATGCGTGACCATTAAAACTAAGTAGTACCTAGGCAGAACTTTTTATTTGAAAATAGAGTTAATGAATGATTTCACGCGCCAAAGATGTTCATTTGTTTTTTTTTTTCAATATACAGCTGTCTATTTGCGAGCCAGTTCGAAATTTAAAAAAAAACCTTTGTTTAGTTACCTCCTTGATTGTCATGTTTCGGAGAAAATATCGTTCTATTTTTAAATTATACGACAGTTAAGAATAGACAATAGACAATAGACAATAGACAAACCTTTATTTACCACTTGGCACACAGTACATACAACAACAGAATTAAGAAAGTAGTTAAATAGCTATAGTAATAGCTATACTAATAGTAGTTAAATAAGCAGTCGTCCTGGCATGTAGTTGTGTGCCACAGCAGCAAAAAGGCCTCGGCTCAGCATTAATGCCTTGCCACGGAGAAGTAGAAGAGTTTACATAATAATTATTTGGCTGCTAAAACAAGACAGATATGGATTTTCATACAACTTTTACCGACCGCTGCTCTCATGTATACGTCCAGTACAGCAATTTCGATTTATCTCGAAGAAGTTTGTCAAAATAATGCTCAATTTTTCAAATATGTTTGACAAAATATCAATTTCTGTATTCATATTGATTTTGAAAATTTAAATAAATAGGGCTGTGCTAAATCAGGACACAATGACACAAAATTTTGCAGTTGTTTTATATTTTATGCTTACAAAATAATATATTTTTAAGTAAATCAATCACTTGATTTTCGATAAAACCTCTCGTTATGGTCTTTATATACCAACATATCCTTTCTCACTGAAGTACACATCTACACACTCAAAAAGATAAAATGTTAAGTAAATAGAACCGATAACCATTGAAGCGAAGGAGTTCTTAGGTGAAGAATGCGGCTCGGCATCAAAGTGTAGGACGCCCTCCGGCCAGGTAGCGTGTAATCTTCAAAAGTCGAGCTGATGATAGGGCGCAATGGCGCTCATTACAGAAGGCCAATGTCCAGCAGTGGATTGCTATAGGTTGATGATGATGATGAAATATAGAACATACCACAACCGCTACCGTTTTCCGCACAATCAAACAAATCACTCTATAAATATTTACTTACTACAAAATGATCTGCAATAAATCTCAATTCGCATTCAATATCGCTCCCATCCATCACCTCCAACCACTTTATAAAATAAGAAAATAGCCATCATTTACAAAGAGGGTGCATTACTGATGCACTCCAGAAAGAAAACAAAGAAATACTGGCGATAGAGGGAAAATTCTTTATTTTTTCATTGAGATAGATTAGCCAACTTTGTTATTGAGTTCCGCTTATATTATTGCAAAGTTTACAGAGAAACTTTCGACCTTCTGCTTTATAAAATACTTTTTTGTGAGGTAAAGAACTTATAGCGTTTTTTTATTATGTTTAAGTTTCAAGTTTAAGTTATGCTTGGAGTTTCTCTGAAGGATAGAATCCGCAACGAGACTATAAGACATAGAACTAAAGTTGTCGACATAGCTCAGAGAATTAGCAAGCTGAAGTTGTAGTGGGCTGGCCATATCTGCCGAAGAACCGACAACCGTTGTGGTAAACGAGTTCTTGAGAGGAGACCGGGGCTCGGCAAACGTAGTGTAGGACGCCTTCCGGCCAGGTGGAGTGACGATTTTTGAAATTTACAAATAACGCACTAAATATATTTTCTGGTTTCCTTTTTTCTTACATAAAACAGTCAAGCGTTTGACCACTGAAACCTGACCTGAAACAGGTGAAGATGTGGTCTTTGATGGAACACGCTTCTTCGTTCGGTGTGAGTAATTTATCCCCCCAGTTTAGAATTCATGCCGTGCCATTATACAGACCCAAAATACTGTAATCACTTCATCAGAACTTTGGATTTGGTAAAATAGCCCCGCAGTACAAAGAACAAACAGTATAAACCTCCAAAAATACACCCTATTTTACTTCGTATACATGGTAGTATAGAGTACAATTTCCATTACGTAATCAATGTTCAAACATTTCATTTGATATTAACCCTATCATACCCGGTTCGTGACATGCGTCGGGTTTGTTCGATCTCATACATATTCAAGACTCCGGCCACAGCTAATTTTATAGACCGCTGTCAAATTGTTACTAAAGCTACCACAAAATACAAAGATAATGTTCTGCAGGGTAACTGATTGCGAGATATAGCTACTAACTAGCTGATATACTACTGGTATATAGCTGCTAGCTGGTATATTAACTGATGCGATGAGTGGAATTAATAAGAAACTATTTTTAAATAAATAATGCGGGACGTAGTCACACAGTATCATGTAGCCCCAAACTAAGCAGAGCTTGTATTATGGTGACCACATGATTGATATAATACACATATAACTTTTTTTTTTGTAAATACATACATATCATATATAGAAAACACCCAGAACCGAGACAAATATCTAGAGAACATGCAAACATTTGTCCCGCAGCGGGAATCGAACCCGCAACCTTCTGCGTCTCAGGCGGACTTTCGCCCCCTGCGCCACAGAAGCCGTCGAAAACTACTTAAATATGTACAACACACAGCCTATAAACCGTAAGTATTCTGGGTTTAAATTTCAGAGGATTTTTTTGTTTCTTCAAATGAGTTCTATACATATTTTCTACAATTTACTCTAAATAGGTGCAACAGGGTTTGAAGTGGAAAATTCTCTACATAGAATTTCACGTGCGTTTTAGCAGGTAAACACAATGAGTTAGCTTTCTCGTGGTTAGTCTGTGTCTCTAGTCGCATGGGACTCTACTTCTAATGAAGCTGTGCTTGGATCTATTGTCAGTTGCACAGGTCTCGAATGCTTTTGTGCAGGTTATTAGATTGTTACGTGCCGTATTTGTTGATATAATTATAAGGGTTTGCTTGTACGCATAATGAACTCTGAATTACTGTGTTTAGATAAAACAACTTCGAAATCTACGTGACAGCCATTTGAATAGAGCTATATGGGTCAGGCGATCACAATTTGTGTTCTGCTCAGACCAAAATTGTGTGGCAAATATTTATTTACTTATGTAATGTGAGAATTACTTCTATTTTTAACCTACTTCAAAAAAAGAGGAGGTTCTCAATTCGGTTGTATTTTTTTTGTTTGATACCTCCATAACTCCGTCATTTATGAACCGATTTGGAAAACAAGTATTTCGATTATGGAATAGGTACTTTCCGTTTGGTCCCATTTCAATTTGAAGAAAAAATACCACCCCAATAAATTTCTTTGCAGTCGTTTTTTTATATATATAAGTAGAACTTAAGCAACACAGCTAAAAGAAATATACAATTTATGCTAAAATCATTATTTAAATTATTACTGACTGTATCAAATAGAGCCAAGACAAGCATATCTGGTGATTGTAACTCCTTGGTGTCCTGTAACTCGAACAGTTAACAAAAAATAGAAAAAAATACCACTTCAACGTAGTCGAAACTTAAAGTTAAAATCCAACTATATCCCCTTTCATCGCCGCTTCAAAATAGAAATAGCTGCAGACAGAGGTATTGCATTTCGCGGCAATTTACTTCTCAACTGACACGTCTAGCTTTGGCCAGTTTGTTTAAAGCACTCTGGATCTATACTGTTCACGTAATTACTAAAGTTGCATCAGAATTGAGGCAAGCCTTTTTTACTTTAGTAATCCAGTGACGGTTTTTATCCTTTCATATTGAAAACGGGAATTTTCACATACACTTATATCGATGAACATCGTTTCGACTTTTTCAGAGAGCCTTTCTAAGTGAATGCGACACTCCCTCCGCGTACCGTCTAACACTCAACCATCGCAACTCAATGAGTACACAACTAACAGATAGTGGTAAATTAAGTACCAGAAATCAGGCCTATTATCATGTCGTCTAGTTAGGTAACCCAAACTTTATTTTATCTGACGATTTAATAATCGACTGGCCTATGAACCATCGATATCATACTGTTACTATATTTTATCTGAATTCCTAACACGTACATTTTTAGAATAGCAATAGAATTGAATAGACTAGCTGGCAGACGAACAGGCGGGCTACCTTATGGAAAGTGGATGCAAGCGTGCTCCTCCTTAAACCACATCTTCACCTGCTTCAGGTGTGATAACGATTAATTTTTGTAAAAAAAACATGGTCTCCCCCCCTTGGACTTCAGCAGCACCAGAGGCGATACTAATGTGTTGCCGACCCTAAAATAGTAAAACAAAGATGACATTTGAACCGTATCGCAATGAAATCACTTCATTGTTAAGTTTGTGAAGAAGATTTTACAAATCTCATCATTGATACCAATGATGGGCGCTAATGCCCATCATACATTTTTCATGATACAAAAATGAAAAATTACTTTCGCATTATAGAGAAAATAAAAGCCTATTGGTGCCGCTGTCTTTTCCTTCTTTCACGGATCTCAGAAGAGAAGCGGATGAGTAAAATCATAGTCCAGGGGGCACACACAAAGTCTGTAACTAATATCAAACAGAATTCAGTTCTTATATTTTTTTTATGAAATGACTCCAAATATTTTTTTAGAAACATTGTGCTTCTGGTTTAAAATATTCCAGGCGGTCTTTTAATCTGTAAGATGCCTATTTTTTTTTATATTAGGTATGTGTACGATAAAAAAATTGATCAGCGGGTCGAGCCCGTCAATTAGAATTACAGTTTCTAATTTTTTTAAGATTTCACGATATTTGCTGGCAATTTTATCTTTCCGCTTTCACAAACTCTGTAAAAAACTTGTTTAGTATCTACTTATGTGTTCATAATATTTTTCTCTTTGTGAGTGTAAATATCAGGTTAACTGTTGGGGAAATAAAATAACAACGTCTCCTGAACTGAACAACGGAAAATGGTGAGAGAACTAAGGGTGGCGAGGCGGGTAATTTGCCGAGATATTATTGTGGCCAAAACGTCGGAAAAAATCTGGCAATATTCGCCGACACAACGAATTAGGCGTTATCTTTTACGCGTGAACAGACGAGTGAGTTTGGGACTGTACTCGAATTAGAGGGCTAATCAAATGTTTTGATTATTGGCGTATGAAATAAGACTGTTATTAATATATGCTACTTTTTGCTCCTGAACCACGCGAGCGGAGCAGCGGGCGGTAGCTTATTCGTCCATATTTTTGTAAATTCTCTCAAAACCTTAGAATCTTAGAATGCAATGAATAAATGCCTACATATCATATTATTATGTAAGTACCTACTAATATTTTTATAACGCATAATATATTGCATAATCTAAAACTTATTGTGATAGCCATACATGTAGGCAAATTATGTATTATATATTATATTTTCAGATAGATCCTCTTATTTCAAACATGTTTTCTGCCCTTTTATTTATTTTATTTTATTTATTTATAGAAGCAAAATGGGCTTACAGTTAACTCAAGGCACCCATGTGCCATGTGCAAAACAAAAAGGTAAATTAAAAAATAAGAAGATAACAAATACAATTGATAAATAGTCATTATAAATGAGAATTCAATTATATAAACACAACTATAAAATTCAGCAGTCAATCCATGAAAACTTCGATGTCATTCTCAGCCATAATTTGGTTGAGTTGCACGTGTATTAGTTCAATTAGTTCGATGATCCGAACGGGCCTTATGCGAGCCAAGTTAAACACAATCATACAATTTTTCATAACTAAAATATGTAGTGTAAGTACATAAGTTTATTTTTGTATTTATCTTTTTAATCTTCAATTTATGAGATAACCTGAAAACAGAACGCGAACATTCAAACAATTTTGAATATATGCCATGGATAAGCTTATTTACTTGATCTGACAATTGTAAAAATCACGAAACCTCAATATAAATAAAACTGCAATAAAAGCTGTTTTTGTATTGTCAAGTAAAATTTGCATTGCTCAAACGCGATACGTTTGAGCAATGCAAATTTTATTTTAGATTAGATTGAATTTCAAGTTTCCAACACAAAAGCATCCCCCGCCGACACCTGAGGGCGCGTTTAGATTGAAATTCCCATTTTCTTCGCGAAAACCTCCCTAGATCTTGTTAACCAGTAATAAGCTGTTTTGATGACACACCTCTGCTAAGTAATCAACTGACAAAATAAAACTTTTGAATTGTATTTCACTTATGAAATATGCAATAGTTTCACTTTGTATTATCCTTAATATCCATTACTCATTGGCTACAAAAATATGTTCGTAAGAATTGTGTACTTACACAAAGACTAGTGTAGGTAGGCAGACAATTTTTATAGAAGCTTACACTTACCTCAATGGTCGTCTTCCCGGATTCCTGCCACTTCATGAGGTGTTCGCCTTTCAACGACCATCCGGGCGCGTAGCTGATGAGCCCCCCCGCACCACCCTTCTCTCCTTCCTTCGACTTCTTGGGGCTCGTAGGAAGCCGGAAAAAGCGGCCGTGAAGCTTGCAACTTTTCGAAGGGGAGAAGAAAAACGATTTTTTAGGCGATTTTTCTTGCTCCTCGCCCGATTTAGACGTTGATGCTTCTTCTTTGTCTTGCGTCTCAATGTTTTTTCCATTTTCTTCGGGTACGGGCTTGGGGCCAGTGGATTCGTCGGCGACGAATAGAAGCGTTCGTTGGACAAACGGCGTAGCTTTGTTGTAGAATTCACAGGGCTCAGGCACTTTGAAACTGGTCGGTATGGTTGTACGGTGGGTCTTTGAGAAGCGGCGCTCCATGTATTTCCTTGCCATATCATTCCATTTTAAACGTTAGTACCACTTCATCCCCTATATATTCAGTTTGGCTTTTGTATCCAATTATGTTATTCATAAGTATCTACCTATTAAAATTTCCCTTATTTCAATAGCATTTTTTTTAAATTACTTAGTAAAGAAAATACAAAGTTTTATCGAAGATCTTCTTTGAAGTTAATATAACTTCTAGGCTGTATAAGACTGCTAAAATTAATACCACCGAGTGAAATCGTTCAGCAAATGCGGCACAGGTTGGTAAATATATCCGCAATTTTGTTGCGGGCCCTAAAAATCATCGTGAAAAGAGGCAAAATAAACCGACGGGAATAATTCTACGTCCCCTCAGATACGGGCAGATCCGTAAACTATACTGAACCCCACCTGACGGAGTTCGAATCAACGTTGCTAGAAATGGCAAGATTACAAATCTTTTTTTCAAATACATATTAACGTAAGGAACAGCAAAAATGAGATTAGGCTATTCTTATTAGGGGAGACCTATATCCAGCATAGCAGTAGACTAGTCAAGGCTGGTGTTTTGTTATTGTTGCTGCTATAAAAAGTAGGTATCAGGTATTTAATGAATATTTCATCCCTCATTTCATTCAACACTAGCAATTTTATCACTTTTTAACTGTGTCAAAGAAAAAAGCTACATCAACAAAATTCCTCCATAAGCAAAGAAAGCCTAGCAAACTTTAGATGAAAGGATTTAAAATAATGAGAATATGTGTAGGTATCGAGAACTCTACTCACTGACTGACACTTTTAAAAGCGTAGTTAAATCGGTTTGAAACTTTGTAATAATCCGTAGGTTAAGGATCTACCCCTTAAAGGGATGCAATGGGAGTTGTAAGAGGTCTTTTAAACACGTCGTTTGATTGTTTTGAAATGTTGTATAAATATTGTTCATTACAGATGGTTGAGGATTAACACCTCAAACGGGGTGCAATGGGGTGTTTTATGGGAACTTTTAAATGCGTCGTGTGATTGGTTTGAAACTGTGTATACAATATTCTTCTACCCCATCTACCCCATAAACCGGGTGCTATAGGGTGTTATAAGTTAATATAAGGGTATGGTCAAAAATCTCTAATTTGTCGACCTAATAGTTTCGAAACTATTTTTGGAAATACCACCCCTAAGTTAAGGGAGGAAATGTTTGTATGAGAAATCATTTTCCTTAAACTACAAACTGGAAACTTTGCATAAATCCAAAATAGTAAATATTAGTATTATAAATTCGACAAGACCTTCGTCTGTCTGTCTTAACCGAAGAAATCTTAACCGAATTATTTATTATCTTAACTAATTGCTTCAGCAATTTTATAAAATTTTAGCAAGATAGATGGAACCTTGGAAAACAACAAGCTACTATTTTTTTGCAAAAAAAATTTAAAGATGTCACCATCTTAGGGGACGAAAGTTTGCATCGGGAAGCAATCATCGCTTAAGTTAGAGATATAAAAGTTCATCATACCTTTACTATTTTAACCGGCTGTAGATTTAATGACGGGTCACCAAGACGGGAACAGGAGCGTTAACGGAAACCAAAAAGAGAACGGGAGTAGGAACGGGTACGGGTACGTAGGTCACTTATAGGTTGGTACTTTTTATCCCATATATATTAAGGGTTCCGTGTAAAATTTACCATTTCTGGATAACATTTATCATGAAAGTAACTATACAGAAAGCGTATACACACAAACGAAGTTGAGGACGGGTCAGCTAGTTTATAAATAATGACATTTAAGTATCCTTTCCAGCTTCTATATAATATTTGCGTCGAGTTGCAATTTTCACGCGAAGGCTCTACTTTGCCCTATCGATCGCTGTGTAGGTAAACACCGCCACCCTTACCCACTTTTACAAACAGAAATATGCACTCACCTTGATTCTTATGTAAACGCAATAAGTTTCAAAATTGATAAAACAATGTTGTGGTTTGATTGCACAATTTGTCTCGGGTTTACAAGGTTTCAAAACTTTGGATTTTTGAACTTTTTGAAATCGTTCAGAAGGATTGTTTTGTTTCAAGCATTCTGTTTTTAGAATCAAATTGTTTTGTATATTTTTATGAAGTGAAGTTTATTACTAAAATGCTTTTGAATTCAAGAAAAGTTTTTGTAATATTCACATCATTTTAATACAAACATAAACCATTTTTAAATGAGCTTTTTCAACGATCGATACAGCTACAATAAAAACAAAACCTGATCAAATTATTTTACAGTTTTGTGTTATTTATAAAAGCACAAGAAATAATGCAACAATTTTATAAATAACATTTTGCGATAATGTAATTACGTACAAAGGCTCAAGAAATTAATAAAACGATTTCACGATTTGATAAAACTGAAACATTCCAATTGTGATTCAGTCGAAATGATTAATTTCCTGTATTTGCCACGGCATATCACCGAAACAAAGAAACACGGTAAAATTATGAAAACCCGGTAAAATTAACGGTTTGAATAAAACGTGTTTTTACTGCCCTGTTTTGTTATCACGCATACGGCAATCAAACTACCACGGAGTTGAAAATGTTTGAGGTAACTTTGTATATGTTTTCTACGATACTTTTTTCTTTTGTATGAGTTAGTAGCCAAAATAAGTAAGTAATACTCGTATTAAACATATTTTCTACGCTGATACTTACACCTAAAGATTTACAATTACTTATGCATATGCTATCTAAACTGTATCCAATTATCTTACTAAAAATTATAATGCGAAAGTTTGTGAGTATGGATGTATGAATGAATGTTTGTTACTCTTTCACGCTAAAACTACAAAACGGATTTGAATAAACTTAGAATTTACACAGTTTGTGACCTGGATTAACACAAAGGCTACTTTTTATCCCGGTACCAAGCGAGCGATGTCGCGGGCGGAAGATGACCTTGAATTGGAATATCTAGTTAATATATAATCTTTTGGTCAAAATATAACCTTGAAACCTATTTAAAATACATGCAATTTTTTCTTGCCAGATTTTTAAATCGCTAGATAGCACTATTTGTTAGATAATTTAAAATTGAACATATTCATAATATTATTTTGAATTTATTCACTAGATAAGCTACATATTTACTTAGTTATTTGTATATTTAAAAATAATATCATACATGTATAGGTGAAATATAATTTGCTTTGAGTAGTGTTCATAATCATGACGTGTAAATGGTCTAGCTCAATGCAATAGTTTATTTCCAATGCTTGCAAAATTCAATACAATCGATCGAGCAAATACTGTATTATTTAATCCACAGTACAATTTTCCTATTTTCTCAAGGAAATACGTATCGAATGGTAACTCCCCCACGTCCCCTTTTCTTTGTAAATAGCTTGTCGCGTCCCCATGTGGGGAATTATTACATTTCGATGACATGAAGAGTTCGATGAGGGTGTACGCTTGACCTGATGAGGTATCTATAGGCACAATAAATCTCGCTTTCGTTCCAAAAACCCCCGATTGTCTTAGTTCAAACAACATATTCTTAAACTTTTTTTATGACGGCCGAATTTGGAAAGAGCACATAACCCACACCTGATGTTAAGTGGTAAACATTACTTATAACAAAGTATTGCTTCGTAGGTCAAGTGCCTACGACACAACTCCCTGCGTCCATCAACTTGAGGCATGAAAGTGGCTTTTCTGCCTGTAATTTCACCGGCACCCACATCCTTCAAACCAAAATACAGTAATTCTGCTTCACGGCTGACATAAGCATGGTGGTGGGGTACTTCCCTTCACTATGAGTCCTTCACAAAGTACTCTACTCCTCCTATAACTCTATAATTTTCTTACAAAATAAGATGGCCGTAGAACAATAAGTAGTTGAATCTTTTTATGGAAAATGAAAGCTTTGCTTCTGAATGTAAATAATAATCACACATGTGAAATAGTTGCATAAAAACATGCATCAATCTTAGCACAAACATTTTGCGTTTTGCACTCTAAATATTCATAATGTAGATTTATACAATCAATACTTCTGCATATTCATCCATCGCGGCCATACATTTACCGCCAGCCGGTGTAATGGACATGATCAACACCCTTTCAGAGAAAATATTGTTTATTCCATCTTCCGGTGTCCCAAGTTCAATGAACCTCCGTTTGGTAGATGTCAACAGAATAAAATAGAAATAATGGTGTGTCTACACAGAAATAGAAGCCGCCTCTCCCCATGCTTAACGCGAACTTGAATCTACCCGCATGGCTATTTTCAACACTATCTTATTGTATTCGGAAATACTCGGTAATTAAAGATCTGTTTGAATCTATTTTACGAGCGGGTGAATCTTGAAATAGAGGCTAGTGAACTTTAGACTTCACTATCAGTGAAATTATTTTCAGTGTGTTGATGTGTGTGTTTGTTGTTATTGTTACTTCCTTGTGCATCAGATATTGTATGTCAAGTTCTAAATAAAAATAAATTCAAATATCCTTGTTTTTTTTAGATATAGTTTTAAATACCCTTGTAAAAGTAAGTTTGCGGAAATTTGTTGCTAATAAGTATCTAAGGTTCGTTAAACTTAAAAACCTTACCTACAGACTTATGACTTATTTTGGCTGTAAATCGCCCCTCATAAGCCAAAATGAGCTTGATTAAGACACTGCCTCAAGTAATACTAAATTAAGTTACACTACCCTTGGGGACTGCGTTGAATTATAACTATTTTGTATTCTGCGATGGAACTGCAAGGGCGTATTTACACCACTAGGTAGTACATCTTTGCAAGGTATGCATTATATTTTCAATTCAACAAACACGATAGATTAAATTTAAAAAATGCTCGTATAAACCATAGAGCTTATTTATTGCTGGAATTGAATACATATTGTGTCATCATTATAGTGTCCTAATCTCTTAGTACCGAGTAAAGAATCAATCCCTTACATTAAATAATTTCATCTGTTTTTGATTATTTAGTTACAAACTTGATGTTTCAGAATTCAGAACATTCAGAATAACTCTGAATCCCAATACACAAACTTATCTTTAAGCTCAGCTTGAGACTAGTAATTTTAGAAAATATTTTTAGGAAAATCCCGAACTTATAGTCAAACAGCATTGTAAACTTAAAATAATATTTTGAATAATAAGCTATTATTTGATTTGATCTTATGTCTTGACGTGCTAGCATTATCACAAATGCTCTGGCATAAACCATAAGGTAAGATTTCTTTTGACTCAAAACGTCTTTAGTCTGTCTGTACACTTGAAACTTGAACGCTTGCCTTGTCTGCGAAAAGCCTTAAACAGAAAGTTGCAGTCAGTTGTAAATGAGCCCTAAGCTCCCATGGCAGCCTACAGAACCTCCCTTCACCGCCCAGCTATGAGTTATTGTTGTAGCTCAGTGGGTAAGTAGGATGAATATGATTTAAGTAACTTAGTGAATGAGACTGAAATTAGTGCAGCATTTAAAAGTCCTTTATTTGGTTAGTTGTTTTGGGCCTAGCATATGAGAGTAATCGAATACACACGCCCTTAGCATAGATCGGAATTAAGACTGTAAACGTAGTATTCAATCGATCCTATTCAATCAATCGTAGGTTCGAATGTTTGTATGATTTGCGAATGTGTCTCGAGTCTGCGTGTTTTCTATTACAAAAAAGTCTTTGAAAACAGGAGAATTCTGAAATAGTCACTTGAGGTAGGCCAATCTCAGCTTATTTCGAGAAGCTGTTCGAGAATTTTTTGTTCCCACTCATCTCTAGTAACGGCTGAACGGATTGGGATGAAACTTGAAATTTATATAGTTTGTGACCTGGATTAACAACTAGGCTATTTTTATGGGGTACCATGCGAGCGAAGCCGCGAGCGAAAGCTAGTAGCTAGTATATGAAAAAAGCTTAATAGTATATTACAGTCACTACCGATTTAAAATTTTGAGAAGTACTAATATAACACATACATATGGTCATAAAACCACCCATTTTCATATGTTTCTTAAAAACATTTGGCATCTAAAACAATTAAAATTTGCGAAGGGAAAAAACTCATAAGCAAGCTGATATACGAGGTTATGAGGATATTTTAGTCACTTCAGAAAAATATTAATAATTATGCACATTATTTTCTTTAGTAATGTCTGTAGTAACTTATCCTCATCTTGGCTGTGACACTAATGTGGACGATGTCCAATTATGTGATTATCATGAATGAAGCAAGGGAGACGTTCCATTCGGTAGCTGCTTTGGTACAAGGGCCGCCATCCACGCATAATTAAAATTGATAAAGTTTTTTACCAATAAAGTTGCAAGTCCTGTCTGATTATTGCATCATCATCAACCTATAGAACATAGGTCATCCCCAAGAATTTCCACGAAAAACGAACTGGAAACGAAATGTAGGGAGACCTCCCACCAGATGGACCGACGACATAGTCAAGATTGCAGGTAATCGGTGGATGGAGATGGTTGAGAACTCTTCTTCGTGATTATTTACTTTGCCATAAATAGTGAATTTTCATGATGAATGATTGTTGCTCAATAAGAAGCAAAACATAAATGTTTTAGATTTGTAAAATGAAAATATTGTAAGGTAAACTGAATTTAAAATTAGGTTATTTATATACAATCTGTTTTATACCTACCTACTTAGTACTAAAGGATAACTTGTCATTATGATTACTTGATTGGTTTTTTTTTCAGGTTTGGCTATAAAGTTTAGATTTCATAGTCCCAAATATATATATATTTTCGGATTATCTAAATTCTATATTTTCAGTTGATGATGTAGTGATGGCATTAACCACCATTTACGAGTGGTAGAGTTATTGTCAAGGGTTTATAGGTGAAGCAGCATTGCTGTGTTTCGGTTTGAAGGGTGCGGTGATATTACAGGCACATGAGGCTTAACACCTTCATGCCTCAAGTTGATGGGCATAACTTGAGGCATGGCATTGTATCGTAGGGCACATACATGCATGACCCACGAAGCCATAATTTTACTTACTTAATTAATTACACTTAACATCAGGTGGGGCATATTCTAATACCATCATCAGATACAAGTTATTTACGAATAGGTACAGTGAGTATTAGTTACAGCCATAATGTAGTTCGATCGAAACCAATACCAATCTATCAAGCTTACGAGTACAATCAAATGGAATTATCTAATGATGGCTATCACTGTTCTAAATACATTAATCCCTATAAATAGAAGCTGTATGTGGGTTCGAAAGGTCATCGTCATCGTGTGGGTACGGTATGGTAGTTGATTTGGTAATACGAGTACTACGGGTATGATAGTCAAACAGTCAAGCCTAGTCTCTAGGTTTAAGTAATAGATTACATGTACAAACATAAATACATTACAGATAAAAAATGTATAACGCTTTGAGTGCTGAATATACAAATGTGGTGCCGCAGCAGGATGTGCTATAAAAGGAAGTCAAAGTGTTAGTTACTTAAAATCTACTCAATTTGTTCTGTATTACATTTATTTAAAAGCCTATTTATTTTTCTTTTTTTATTATAATAAAATATAATTTTCTTGGTCTGATTTTTCGAAAGATCCGTTAGACGTTGTTTGTAGGTACGTATTACAGTAAGTAAGAAAGGTAGGTCAAAAATTACTTACTAACATTTAACCAAGATAAAAATATAGTTATTTTCGACTCGGTCGCAAAAAGGTGCGAAAAAACTCATCTATAAATTTATTGTTAGTAAACGTCAGAGTTTTGCAACATAGAATTTTTTAGAACGTCTGCATGGAAGTTGAAATGGGCAGTATATCCCCGGATGAACACTAAATTCTACGCTGGAAACCAAAAATAAACATAGCGGGATCTCAGCCCCCTACCAATCTCCACACAAAGTACGGAAAACTACAGTTAAAATTTTCCTGATAAAACACACAAACAGCACTTTTAAACTGACTTTTTCGCATTCATGGCTGAGTATTCTCGATGGTTGCTCAGATTTGGATACTTTTCTAATCTAACCTAAGCTATGAACCTATTATATCCAAGATTTTTTTTACTTATTTAACATACCACATACCACAAAAAAATGAAAATAATTTTATTGCTGCAAATACAAGTTTTCCTTGAAATCTAACAAGTGTAGGTACATATGTAGGTCTATATATATATCTAGACAATGAAACTTTTTGCTAGGATTGTTCGTTTTGCAGATAGTATGTTTGGTACTGTGGTGGGTACCTGCAGTTTTTTCTTTGATTCCCTCACTAGGCAGAGCCTGTATCGAGGGATACAAACGCCGTACATTTTTTCTGTTTATGAATATGAATAATATAATTGATCAAATGTTTGTCTTACAGTTAAATACACACTTAACTGTAAGAAAAACGTTTCACTGCTGATCAGGTGGACGGTCTGTTCATCTACTGGTTTTGGCATAAAAAAAACATTAGAACCTTTAGCCTATAATTGACGCTCTCTGTAGCGTAGAGGGCGCAAGTCCGTCTGAAACTCAAAAGGTTGCGAGTTCGTTACCCGCTGTGAGACAAATATTTGTTTGTTCTGCAAATGGTTGTCTAGGGTCTAGGTGTTTTTTATGTATAATACGTATGTATTTACAAAAAATGTAAGTATGTATGTAGTATATTATTATGTATTTCCATAATAACTACAAACTTGGCTTAGTTCGAATTCAGCATTATTTATTTATTATTTGAAAGGTAATATTTGTAGAAGACAACTTTCAATTTTTTTGTAAGATGTTCCCATATAGATCGCATCGAGATACGTAGATCGTAGAGATATGGTATTGTCTGTGGCATAATGAGAGCATCCCTTTCAGTTGCCGGAACCGAGACGGCTCACGTCCGGTCTGCAGGCTTCCGAGAAAATCTAATGTAGTTTTTAATTATGAAATAGTAAACATTATGAAAAAAAATTAATCTATTTTTTTTTGTTGATAGGATTTAAACATTTTATAAATTAGGTATTAATTAATTTACAGTTAGTTTACCAATATAAAATAAATAATGCTGGTCATTATCACATAGAGTCATGTAGCCCAAAACTAAATAGAGCTTGTACAACCACATGGCTGATATACTACTTATATACTTTCTTGTAAATACATAATATACAGAGAAAACCGCCAAATATATCCAGATCATACAAACATTTGTCTCGCGGCGGGAATCGAACCCGTAACCTTCTGTGTCTCAAGCAAGTCTTCGCCGACTGCGCCACAGAAGTCGTCATATAGATGAAAATAATATGTTTTCTTCATTTTACTATCAATGCGATTTCTAAAAGACTAAAATTCCAATGTACCCTAGAATTATTATTGACTTTACAAATTCGGTTTTTCCTATAACCAAACAAAGATGTTCTTCGAAACACTCTAATAATTATTATCTTCGTAAAGCAATCTATAGCAATTAAAGCATACGGGATAGTTACCTCTGACACGAAAGCAAAGTAGATCTCAAAGACCAGTAATACAATTAAATAAGTTATTAATATTGTGTGCGGGCTGCGTGTAGGACGGATTAGGAGGGGGTGGGGGAGTGGGGATGCTAATCGCCTTGACACGTTCCTTGTGGAATAATTCCTTCCTGTATGATAAGTTAAATATGGGTGTTAATCGACTTAAATACGAAATAAGATAATTCAGGCCGAACTTCTCAATTGTCAAACAATCTACAATCAACAATAACGTTCAGCAATATTGATTTATTATTAATAAATACATAATTATAATTATTATTTAAAAAAAACTGTAATTCTTTAGTTTTGTAATTATTCATTGTATATAGAAAAAATAAACACAGAGTTTGGCAAAATTATGTACAAAGGCAAGCTTATTAACCCTTTAAGAATTTCTTCAAGCAAACCTTTGAATAAAGAAGAGGCGACCGCTCAATTATTCCATTAATATCATATCCATTAAATAAATTAAATTTGTTCTTATTTTAAAATATCTGGATGCGTCGAGCTCAGGACAGGGCGTAATGGCGCCCATTAGGGGAGACCTATGTCCAGCTGTGGACCGCTATAGGCTGATGATGATGATGATCATGATGATCATGATGAACAATGGTAACGGACAATCGAAAAATCGGGCCTTATATGACATAGGAATGAATAATAAATACCTACTCTGATAGTCCGTGAACAAATCATTCATCAAGTTCGTTTTAGTTCATTATAATAATTATCTTAGTTAAAGTAGAAGTTGGAAAAGTTAGAGGAAGGTACAGACTACCAATCAATAACAGCTTAAAATCATGAGAGATGAAAATGACGCAGAATATACCACATTGGAGAAAAAAATAAAAGATTTAAGAAGAGCAGAGGAGAAAGAAGAAGAAGAAGATCTTAGTTAAAAGTCAAATCTTCCACGGTAAGTACCTGGTAAGTATTCGGTTTTCTTAGCAGGTCATCTTGGTTTAGCAACGCTCAGCCCGGCCACTACTTGGATGGGTGACCGGAATCGGAAGATACGTTAGTCCCGAATTTTTCAGTCGTTAAGTCATGTTGGAAGTATTCTGGTGGCCTAAAAACTCCGACACCAGGGTTAGCTTCACCTCATACGAAGAAAAAGATTACAAAGTAATATGTAGGTAAAAAAAAAATACAACCGAATTGAGAACCTCCTCCTTTTTTTTGAAGTCGGTTAATTATACTGTGGTTATATTATCAAACAAAATACTCCCACAGTAAAAAATTAAAGGCGTAACACGTTAATCCAATAAAAATGAAATCACTATAGAACAACGCAGGTATAAAACGATTCCCATAAAACACATTTATAAACGCCACTTAAAGTTAACCATTGCTTAAAGTTAGCTCTATCACTATTTGTCACTATCCAACGTTAAGAGATAGGAATAGTCTAAGCATCGTCTATCTTTTGTAAGCTTAATAAGAAGGCCATATTAGTTTAAAACAACTTCAGTACACACCAATAGTAATATCCTTCAAGTGGTACTAAATCCCCAATCTACATAAATGGTCATTGTCACACCGCATCTACTTATCATACAAAATGTATGAATGAGTCCATTATCCGTTCCTAGTCACGTCTGGAAGCCGTGCCCCGACGCCTCTTCGCAAAACATGTACCTACATCACGACTAGACAATGGTAATGATTCTGTGTTACCTACAAATTTACAATTCAAAATATATTTTTTAAAGGTTTTCTAAGTTAAATTTAGTATTTGTATTTGTACTACTGTAGCAAGATCTACGATGTGCTACGAATGTCCCTACGATAACATGAAAACTTAAAAAATGTGTTTTTACCTCAATCATACTCAATAAATGCAAAACTTTGTTTGTATGTTTGTTCTCACTCATAACAACTGAACGAATTTGGATGAAACTTGGAATAAGTTTGAAGTTTGTGACATGGCTTGAATAACATACATATTATCAGGTAAATTATTAAAGTTCTAAATATTTTGGCTAAACAAAACCCATTTTATAACTTTTCAAAATCAGATATTTAAGAGACCACTTTTCCAATGATATTAAGATAAACGACAGTTGTAAAGTATTAAGGGATGAAATATTGCACCTGCCATTAAGGGAGACTCCTAACGAATCGTGGCAGTGATATACCCAATTTCAAAAATGCTATTGAAATAAGGTTTAATTTTCATAATTTATTTAGTGTGACTTGAACTGGATAAATTTGTCAATAGGTACATCATCATCTACTATGTAAAAACCCTACATAGCTAAAAACTACCTTGAATTAGTAATAAAAGTAGTCTTAATACTGTACAAAAAAAATATCAAAAATTATCTAAATATAATCAACAGTGTTCGATATCAATAAAATTGTTTTTTTGACAGCGGTCATATAGAAAATGGTCACTGAAAATTCAATCTTCACCATCTACAACACTAAAAATAACTTATACAAACATCTGAATCCAAAAAGCCAAAATCCACTTCACGAATTAGCAAAAAAATAACTATTTGCCACCGGAAAGGACGAAAGCGTTCGTATCTTTTCCCGCCTAAACACGGAGGCTTCGCGGGCGGTCGTCCTTCTCGCAGGACGCTCGGCACGCGACTGGGGCGGATCGATGCCGCCCTGTGCTGGCCCGTAGGGATGCAGATGCAAGCGAAGATAGAGGGCTAATGGATATGGCACTTCAAACTAAGCGACTATTTTTTTTAATGCTCATCATTTCAGCAACTTCGCCCATTTGCTACGCTGAAAACTTGCAACGCAGAGCTAGTCCAGAACTAGCAATTTACACGCAAGTTGAGTCGCACGTAGCCAATCAGGCTTGCGAAATGTCACGTGGAATGTGACGTGCATCCAAATGATTGGCTACGCTTACTCAACTCCCGCGTAAATCGACCAATCTATACTACCTCACACTCGTAGGACTTGGTAAGCTTCACTTTGAAATTTATGTACAATCATCAAGACAATGCATGTGGCGCGACGTGAATGTCCGATTTCCATCCGAGAATACAACATACATCGAGTTACTTCCTCTATGCCTGAGAGGGAGTTTCGATTTCAACAGTCATTTATTGTCGTACGCTAATTTAAATGTAATAAAGCATCGATGTAATATTTTTACTGCGATGTAGTTAATCTAATAACAGTTACTGACTGTCTGACTGACTGACTGACTGAGTTACTGACATTCAACTCACAGCCGGTAACCATCCATACATAAGACTTGAAATTTAGAGGGTAAGTAGGTACCTAGCTTAGTAGTACCTAGGGTGCATTCAAAAAGGATTAAAAAAATATGTATAAATATTGCATGCGTACCTACTACACTAAATATGGCTGCTCTAAACTGCATCACTTAGATATTATCATCATCATCATCATTATCAGCCAATTAGTAGTCCACTGCTGGACATAGGCCTCCTTCAATGAGCACCACTTAAATTATAATTGTTACTAACACATAAATACGCAATAAATAACTTTGACTTTGACTCTGGGATTCCTGAAATTCAGCTCTTAGATGGGTCCAGCTTAGTTCAACTGGACGAAGCTGATTAGCACAGCCTACATCGACACAGCTAAGTCCCCTGGCCACGGACGGGCAGCAGCGTCTGTTTTGCGAGAAGCTGTGCCCTGCGATCCCCAACCCGCATGCCCAGCGTGGGGATTATGGGTATATCCCCCTTTATTAGGGGAGGCCTATGTCCAGCAGTGGACTGAAATAGGCTGGTGTGGATACGAACTACGTGCCACTGTATTTATCTATACATCTGTGTTCGTGCGTAGAGAAACAAATTGAATAACTGAGAGGAAGATTCACGTGCTCAGATGTAAAGTGCGACGGGCCATCTATCGAGGTGGCTGTCCCTTTGAACGTAAGATTGAGTTACCGGCATAGAATAAATGAGAGTATGCTTGAGGGCAGACAAATTGGCTGGCGGTCTTTGCAAAGCTTTCGTTTTCGTAAATGGGAACAAGAAAAACCCCAGCTGAACGCAACAATGCAATTCTTTTTTGATCTGTTCGGTTTGCATATCGATGAAAAAGACATTCTAAGTATCTTCATATTTGGAAAATATATTAACCCTTAATAATTATTGCGAATATATGAAATATTCGTGATAATAATTATATTAGTAGCGGAAACATATCGAGCTAATACAATGATAGAATCGCTAGCTGCCATTTTTGTGGATATCAATTATTAATTTTAATTTTCATATTGTAATAATTGACAACTTCGATAGAGTGGGGTCACAAACAGCTCAATATCGAGATGACTATTAGAATCGTGGTGAGGCCCAGCGGTGGGACATACCGAAATCGTAATCGTAAAGACGATGCAAATCTCATTTTGAGGTATGAAGACAAACTGATTGTAATATCCAAGAAACGCTCAGTATTTACATAATACGCGCATGGAAATTTATTTCGCAAAGCCGGCTCAAGTATCGCTCACTTTATAAAGCCTCCAGAGGATTGTTTCAGCTCAACTTGCTATCTTCAATGCGCTCAAAGAACTTTCTGAAAGACAGGTGGAGTGTTCCATGACGGGGTCTATCGTACTTTTCATCGGATTTATGAAGTTTGTCTTTTAGAGATTTTTGATTTTTGGGTTTGAATTTAAGTAAGCAGGTTTGAACACTAATAAATGACATAATGATGGGTTTATTCACCAAAGGTGTGCAATAAAATCATTGACAATTGACCCCTTGTTAGAGCTCATTCAATAATATAATTTCAATTCGCATTTAATTAATTTTCTAATACTAGAATGTAGCTGATTGCAGAGCATACATTAACATTTGATAACATCCATGAATGCTTTTTTCCAGCTTGGTTTAATTATTTAACTACGAGACCCACAGAGCATAGCAACCGACGAATTTGAAAAAGAAAATGGTAGTCTTAACTTTTGGCTTTTATCCAAGAGGTTTCATATTTCTCTTTATACTAGAAGCTCGTGTGTGTATTTCTTTAATTTCACTGGGTTTTCAAAACGTATTTGAAACATACCTACAAGTATTCTATAATCGTATCTTTTTCTTGGTCTGTGCTATTTTATTGTATGGCACAAAATCCCCGGCAAGGAAAACAGAAAGCTTATAGGAGAAAGTGCATCTTATACAAAACTCTCTACTCTTTTGGTATGATTTCTTATCTACTTACTGAATCGTAATACTCTTGTACAGTGAAGCGCCTATGGCCTCGTCTGCGTTTTTAATATCCACGCCCACCACAGCTATTTTGAGGGTGATTTTCAAGCATTTATTTTACTCTATATAACTTTACTCTAAAAAAGTCACAGTAAAATATGCACATTCACATATTATGTGAATATGCATATTTTACTGCGGGACCGCTCATATGTTGAGCGGTTCCCGCCGTCGGCATAATATATTGGCACATGCAGTTTCATTCTGCTATGTATCACCCGCGATACTTCTATCCTTATTTGAATAAGCCTTTATTCTTTAATTGTTAGGCAGTCAGTAAGCAGCATAACGATTTTATAGGAGAAGATTGCAAAACCATTTCACTATTTCCCTTTTCGAAATCTCAAGTCATTACTGACATCCGACGTGACTAGTCGGCGGCTCCGTTTGACTGATTGGGCCATTTTTAGCCGTCGCAGGAAGGGCCCGGAATAGCACGCGCACTAATTATCGCCCCTGTCATACGCCACGGGGTTGCTTTACGGAATAGATGAGCTGCCTTGATTTGTATCATGATAAAATAATTGAGTATCTGAAACGAGTGAACACCTGGGACAGTGAAAGCTGAAAAATGACAGAGATTTTACGAAGAAACTTTTTTTACATTGGTTAGCTTTATATTTTTATTTTTTGGTATTGTGTTGTTTAGGTTTTTTTTATTGATTACGCCAATAACTGGGGCTGAAAAAGAATAAATGAATTAATGAGGCACAACTTTATGCTTCGTTTTACAATGTTTATTTGAAAATTAACGCCTTATTATAGTTTTTCAAGGTTAATAAACGGTAGTAGGTATCTCTTTTTTATACGTTTCTCGATATTAAAGATCTTAACACCTCATATAAAGGACATGTTACGAGTACGTCCGTATCCTGCCTGTATATTCTCGAGGGATTTAGGCGCCATAAATTATTTTCTTTGGGCTTGAGTTATGGCCTACGTCGGCGACAGACCGTTGTTTTACGCATTAAGGTGTCACATTATAGTTTAATTTTGTTATATTTATAACTTATATATTTTTGTTTATTTAATTAGTCGTGAGATATCGAGATACTAAAATGATATATCTGATCCTGTCAAAGAGATTTTAATAACTTAGGTAATCGAAGGACATGCCTAGGTTCCTAACTTAAGATTTTATAATGCCTCTTAAAATTTCACAATGACATTATTTATTACACAATCCCACAGAATATGCTATTTCATTATTTTTGCTAGTGAGTTTAATTTTACATTTAAGAAGTACCTAGTAGAGTTCTTTGTGAATGGCTCAACACGGAAAGCCACCATGCCTATATCTGCCATAAAGCTGCGGTGTTTTGATTGAAAGGGTGTGAGTGATGTTGAAATTACAGGCACCTTTATGCCTCATTTGCATATTATGTAGATATTTGTCTCACGGCGGGAATCGAACCCTCAAACTTAACCATCTCAAGCGAGCCTTCGACCACTGTGCCACAAAAGTCGTCGAAATAAATTATAATCTATAGACAGCGTTTATTTAAAAAATATTCGCTCAAACATTTTCCGTTATTGAATGTGTCACCAACAAACTTAACTTGAATTCAAGAGATGATTTACAACAACCTGCCTATGCAGGTCACTTAAAATTGAAAAAAAAAAAAAAAATTATGGTTATGACTGTCTAAAAAGATATCTTTCATTTCATCATAAAATTTGAATGTTTTGAATTAATTAGGTAACCGTGTTTCATAAAAGTTGTTAGATATTTAAAAGTTTTATGTTAAAGGTTATGTTTGATTTTTTAATATCTTGATCTGAAAGAAACTTAATTCATAAACCGTGTTAGCTTTAAATGCTCAAAAGGAATCTTCAGTTTTCTTAATTCAGTGCTTCCTATAAGAGGACTAAGGAACTTAATGAGCCACATTCGTCTCTGCCTAAATTTAAGTTTCAGCGATATGTGGACATTTTTTTATGAGTCTGTATGATTTCTTCTTCTGATTATGAGTTATTACTGTAATACAGATAAAAAAGAGCTTTCATTTTAAAAATCAATTTATATTTTGCTTATTACTTTTGCTTTTTTAATTGTGTTTTTTATTATACCTGAATATGGAACTAGCAAACGGTCTTCCCGATGTTAAGTGGTAACTATTACTTATAACAAAGTATTGTTTCGTAGGTCACACATGTTTGGAACGCGCCCTTAATGCAACGCCCTGCGTCAACCAACTTGAGGCAGTATGAAGGTTAAGCCTCCTGTGAATGTAATTTCACTGGTCCCCACGTACCGAACCACAGCAATGCTGCTTCACGGCAGAAATAGGCGAGGTTGTAGTACTTCCCTGGATGAGCCCTTCACAAAGAACTCTTCCAGTTCTGCTGTTAATGAGATGCAGCAACATTTGTGTCGGTTCTCAGCAGGATTAAAATCGCCGACTATCTATTTATCTACCACTTAGCTGAGGAAGGACTAAGCCAAAGTCCAACTAAGCTGCTTTGTATCTAATTGAAATAAGCTGTTAGGGCCGGCAGCGACTAAACCGGAGCAAAATGGATAAACATGAACCGTTATATTCCAATCTCATTCATTGAAAATAAAAGTTTACAGTTTTTCGCCTGAAAGCTTTTCAATTTATAAGAAACACTTGAAAAAGCCAAGGGAATACCTATTCCAATCGCATCCGGCATAATCATCAAGACTTTGTTTATTTTAAAATAAGGTTCTAAATCGATAAACTGGAATCGTGAATATAAATAAATCCATATCAGCAAAGATTCATGGTTTTCTGAAGGAGCCACCAGAACGAGTGTCGTGGGGTGGGATTTAATAATGCATTCGGTTTGCTTTGCGTATTTGGAGGGTGGGCTTAGACAAGCACCTATTTTATTAATCTTCGGCTAGAGACAGTAGTTGTGTAGTGTTGATTCAGGAAAAAGGGAAAACTATGAAAAATCTAGTTTTTCATGCAAAAGAAGCTAAAACAAGTGTTATCCAAAGAAGGTAACTAGAGGTTAAAGCTTAAAAGATTATTTAATTTTGTGACACTATTTCTCTTATTAGTTTTAAGCGCTGACGTATTGTTTATTTTTTATAATTCGTGACTGAAATAAATTTTTATGTGAAAACGTCCATAACTTACTTAAATTTTTATCAAATTGTCTTTGAGTTATAAAAATGTGACTATGGTTATTTAGTTTCACAGGCCATTAGGGCCTCGGAAACGTTGGCGTGTCGATACAGATCACCGTCTCTCAAACACAAATATATTTTATAGTCGAAATACATAGTATAATAAGTAAGTGCTTGCATTGTGTGATTTCTAATTTCACTTATATATAAAGAGGAAAGATTTGATTGTTTGTTAATTTGTTTGTTTGCATTGAATAGGCTCCGAAACTACTGGACCGATTTAAAAAACTCTTACACCGTAGGGTAGCTAGCGACACTATCCCCGGGTGTTAATATTTTCAAAAAAATTAGGAATCCTTACGTATCCTTACTGAAGTTATAATTTTTGAATTTTTTATGAACTACCCGTGCGAAGCCGGGGCGGGCCGCTAGTCTAGGAATACGTTTGTTCCGTTTGTTCATACAATACGCTACTGTCAGAGGGATATTCCTAAAGACTAAATGCCAGTTGATGGTCATTTCACAAAACAACAGATTTCCGTAGTGCCTGCAACATTCATTCAACAACAGTAGTACGGTATACAAGATGTCATCCGGCAAGTACATTCACAATATTTACGATCTCCGTAACTGTTATATGAACCCACACTTCCGGTGAATACTACCCGATAGACAAAGTACGCACATCCTCGGTTTTGAATTACCAATATTTCTTTCTGACAAAGAGATACATACAAACGCTTTTTTGACATAGCTGTAAATTAGTATGTAGCTTGGGGTTTGAAATAAATCTTTGGTATTGGGTTATTCAAAGACTGCTCGTTAAATTATTCAGATATAGGTGACTAAAGACTAAGATAAATTACAAATACAGAATTAGTTCTATGTTTGTAATTTAAACGAATTACTATATGGAGATATTATGTATGACTGAAACCACGAACAGCTGATCAAATCAAGAATTTAGTAAAAGTTTAGATAGGTATATACCTAAACCCACTGTAACATATATATGTTACAGTGGGTTTCCGCGATACACGCCTTACATATTCAAAGATAGTCTTAGTTCTGTATCTGCCTCATAAGGTTTTAAGCTTTAATTTTAAATACGTTTCTATAGTTATTAGTTATTACCTACTTTTTGCTTTAATTTTTTTTCTTTTTTTTCTGTTTTGATTTAGCTATAAGTCTTTTGAAAATAAATAATTCTGTTTCTGAGTTAACCATCTAAAAAACCTAGATATGTAATGTTACCTACAATATACGCTGAAAATTCAACAAGCTAGTAGATCGTAACGAGTGTAGTTTGTGCAAGGGGTAAGAACAAACACTCAAGGTGAAGAGCGTCAAAGGGCCCTCTACTAAGAGGACCCAACTCCACGTAACTCGGTAAATACCGTTACTACGCCTCTAAAAATGTTTCCAACGGTAAACGTAGCGACTCGTCAGCCGCGGTCACGAAGTCATTTCGACGAAGACGATTTGCGTTGGCGCGTCGCTCCCCGCGCCGCCGCCGCTGTCTTCGTGACCGCGGCCTAAGAAACATTCCTGATTAAAAAAAACGTTATAGTTTAATGTGACCAAAGTTCAAAATTGAATCAATTATCATAATTATAAAAATTACCACTATCAACATTGGGATACTATGATCAAGCCAAAAAAAAATATGGAAGCGGAAACTAATTATGTTCGGTAGATCTATGTCATAATTCTCCAAGATCTCATAAAAACTTAGTAAGCTTCACATGTCTATCATATCTTTTTAACCGATTTCAAAAAAAGGAGGAGGTTCTCAATTCGGCAGTATTTTTTTTTTAATGTTTGTTAGCTCATAACTCTGTCATTTATGAACCGATTTGAAAAATTCATTTTTGTTGGAGATTTCCGACTCCAAAACTAACAGGTAGATATTTAGATCTACCTATGTGGTAAACGCATAGATCGCAAGGAATAAATTTATAGAAAAAAGGTGGATGAACCAAAAAATAAGCAATTATTTTAAGCTTTTTAGTTTTTCAGGTGTAGGTACACTGCCTCACAAATTTTTGAGTTAGAATGTAGCGAAACATATTTGATGTAGGTAACAGCTCTTCAATAAAAACCTACAAAATTTGAAAAGTCTAATAATCTAACAACTGTTATTTTTGATTTGAGCAATTTACATACGAATTCAAACTCATCATCATCATCATTATCAGCCGTTTTCAACCCATTCCTCGGCATAGTAAACTCACTGTGTCTAAAACAACTACGGAATATCTCAAACATGTGAGTGTCGTGGCACCAAAACGTTACGTTACCTCTACGTGAAAATGTTCCATCACTTAATTTTGACTCTGAAACGACTTTGCGGCGTCAGGGGATGAAATGTGACGTCATTATAGAGACGAATATCCTACGCTATACACGTGAGTAGGTGGTTATTTACAACGCTTTCCTTGAGTAACCTAAGTAGATAATGCTGTAACTTTATTACGTGGAAAGGGAATTTATGGCTCAGACTTCCATAAGATTTTTTAAACATAAACATCATCATGTCTCTCCTAAAAATAGTTATGTGAGTTGTCGTTTTAATTACAAAAAATATTTGCATATAATTTTTATCATTTTTTAACGAATAATAAAATTCTATCACTACACACTAAATTATCGTATTGAACTATATTTTACATCAAACAAGCTTAAACCAGGTGGAGTGACGATCTGCGAAAGGCTGCTAGTAGAAGCTGGATGCGTCGAGCTCAGGACAGGGCGCAATGGTGCTCATTAAGGGAGGCCTATGTCCAGCAGTGGACTGCTATAGGCTGATGATGATGATGAAGCATATACCCTTTCCTTAATCATAATCATACTTCAAGAATTAGAAGTAGTAATAAAAGTTTATATCATAAAATAGTACATTACTGCAGCGGCCAGCAAAAGAGGCGTTGATGGACGAACGTGCAGATAAATGTGGGCCGAGGCGAAGCCGAATGCCAAGGCACACATACATAAGTCATCAATGATTATGGCCATAGTATAGTACTTTTCTCAAATAACGCGTGGAAATTATAACTTTTCAAAATCAATGACGAACAACGAAGAACAATAATTTTTCATGCGTCTGTGTTCATTTGTTTTTTTTTTTTCAATAAACAGCTTTCTATTTTCCCCAGTGCAAAATTTACATAAAACCTTTTATTAGTTATCTTGGTTACCATATTTCGGAGTAAAAGATCGTTCCATTTTTAAATTACACGACAAATATGAGTTTACATAGTAATTTATTCGACCGCTAAAACAAGACTGATATAAATTTTCATACTTTTGCCGGCCGCTGCTCACATGTATTTGGCCAGTACAGCAATTTCGAAGAAGGTGTCAAATGGATGCATAAACCAAGCATGTTCGAGAAAAAATATAATCCAACCTCTTTCGTTTATATACTCTAACAGTAACAAAAAGTACTTTTCTCAAACATGCTTGGAAATTTGGACATTATTTTGACAACCTTCTTTCTTCGAGCTAACTTGAAATTTTTTTTTTTTTTTTTATTATTTATTTAGGGTTTTGTCGCTGAGCGACCACATCACCCAAAAAAATGAAATTATTGTTCAGGCCATATACATAAAAGCAGCGTCCGGCAAAATTTGTATGAAAATCTATATCTGTCGTGTTTAGCGACCAAATAAACACTTTATAAACTCATATCTGTCGTGTTATTTGTAAATGGAACTATCTTTTCTCCGAAATATGGGAGGTAACTAATCAAAGGTTTTATTGAAATTTCGAACTGACCTGCAAAAGAAAGCTTATTCAAAAATGTACAAGTTATTCCTAGGAGCTATTTAGATTTTATTTCCTCGCATTATTTGAGAAAAGTACTATAAGAGCCTTGGCCACAACTAGGTATTGATGGACTCAACGTTTATATCATTGCGACGATGGATTGAGATTTTAAAAATCTAATTCAACCTCTTTGGTTTAATACTCAAGGTTTGAAGTTCATAATATGAATGGAATGCAATAGGTAATCCCATTCATACATTGGATATTCAAACCACAGTTCCTGTATTACGATTCCCGCCACGGGGCAATCAGGTTGATTCTCACAGCTCATATCAAGATCCTCGCGATTGCATGTTACATTACAAATGAGGCACTCGACAAATGAGGTTTTATATCATTTTATTTGTTTATCGGTCCAATGCTCCTGGAATTTCAATAAAACAGTGAGATTCGGTATCCAATCCACTGAAGATGAGAGGAGGGAGTGCAAAATCAATCAATGAAATAACTAAAATAAGATACTTTTTTTCCATTATCATAAAATACGTTAAAATTACTTACTACAGCTACGATTTTATACATAAGCTTCTTCCATAGACTTTTAGGAGTTTCAATCAGTTAACAGCAATACAAAACTCTTCTTGTATTAGCTAATGACCAAACTCTGGTTTCAGCTTTTAAGGCCGCCGAACATGGTAGAAGCTAGGACTAACTATTTTTTTTTTAAGAAAAATAACGTAAATCATGCCACAAGCACTTCAAAACATAATTATCTCAATGATAAAAACACTATTTGTCAAATTACGCACATAAAAGTCAGAAGTACCTACCTCATTAGGTATTTTATTTAAAGTAAATGTTTTTTTTATCTATTTATTTATCATAAAGCTCACTAAGTAGAGCATTGTATTATGGGAACCACGTGACTGATATACCACCACATAAATACATTTTTTTAATAAAAAATAATTTTATGTTACATATGTACATAACGTACATAGAAAACATGGAAATTGAACCTGCCTTCTGCGTTTCAAGCGGTCCTTTGCCCACAGATTTTATTCTAACCTATTATTTATGCGTCGAATTTGTTTAATTAATGTATTTAACAATACGTTTTCCATTTAAGTATATATATAGTTATGTCTTGCTCCATTATTTATTTATCAATTATTCTGTGGTAAAGTATTTTAATATAATATATTACTTATATTATAAGTAAGTACCTACCACATTTGTGCATAAAGCTATACCTGTAACCTACCTGACTCATATCACTAACCGCAGACAATAGTTTGGTAAATCAGACTACACAATAGATTTGTTAGTGCGGCCACCAAAGCGCCTATAAGTACACGCATATAGGTACAACCTGCCTAACCGCGCGGTCATAACAAAAGTGGGCCCCAGGCAGACATTCTCGCCTCATTCATTATTTTCACTAAATGGGCCCCATTTCAAAATTAACTGCACCATTGCTCCGAATAATGCGGCTCTGTGTACAGCAATCTGCCGAGCACAAAACACATTGTTGCACTATGCATACTTGGGTAGGCTCAGACTTCATTGTAGAGTTCGGTATGTGGTTCGGTAAGTACCTACTTGTAGAGTAGTGACTGGCTGTACTATTTTATAGCGTAGCGCCATCTACCGTCGAGTAGTCAAAGTACGTTGCTAAAAGCTTGCAAAGCTTTTGCGAAACTCATAACCCGTCGGTCATTTAGCGTTCGTAAAAGCTTTGAAGAGCTCTTCTATTGCCCACTAGATGGCGCTCTTCGCAACATAATCTGTATAAAGCGCGACTAATGCTTTGATCAAAAACACGTAGGTATAGTAGGTATTTTCTTTTTTTAATCTACTAACCAGAAAATTAACAAGAATTACTAGCATTGCAAAATAATTACATGAACTGTTTCGAACTGATGTTAATTTTTTTTAACGGATACTTAATTAGGAACGCGTAGTCTTTGAATAAGATAAAATACTCTAGTAAACTTAAAACCTTCTATGTAACCAGTATGTGTGGATACCTAGTACCTGGATACCGAACCCTTATAATGTGTGGTAATAGTAGGCACATATTTACCTATATCTGAGAGTTTAATTACGACAGTTTTTTAATACAATGGTAAAGGTGCACCAAATTGCAGAGCAAACATATTTTCTCGTTTAATTCTAATAGACATGAATAAAACGTTGTAAGAAAACTATTTACACAGTGAAGTACCTAGTTAGAAAATAAAGGAACTGACCTGTATTTGTTCAGCTGCCTTTTTCGCCAGCCCGGGGTCAAGGATGCTAATGTCAAGTTCAGGAACACACTTTTTCACAGTTTCACTAAACGCTGCGGCGTTCACATAATAGGCACCTTGTTCGCTCGTCTCTACCGGCGAATTCGGAGATAAAATGCCACTGTCCGTATCACTAACATTAGCTGATTTTCTTGCGGTCCTGGAGTTTTCACCGACGGGAGACTTTAGCGGGATTCGTGACTTTTCCCCGACAGACGATGAAATTCGAGATTGTCTCGCTTCCGAACTAAACCCCGTAGCTGGGTCGAATATAACGTAATTATCCTTGTCACATCGCACTTTATTGTTCACTGTTACCGTATATTTTTTATTTGGACTGAGATTCAGGAAAGGATCTTCGCTATCTACCGGGCTTTCGGGTATTATCGATTGTATCTTAGGAGTTATCTTGGGCACGGATTTTCCGTCGACCGTCCTTCTGATCACTGTGTCGTTACTGAACTTCAGACGCACGTACTCGTTGGAAATCGTTCGGCGAACAGGTGACGACAATAGAGGCGAAGGTTTCGTATTCTGTTGATTACTTTTATTTTGAAAGAAATTTATCTTAGGCTTATCCATTGTTTTAGCTGGAGAAAAGGGCAATCGCAACTTTGAAACAACTTTTTTCTTCGGACTTAAATCTGTATTCGATCCTTGAATAGAACTTTTATAAACAGGCAAAACGCTTGCTTTTTCTTCAACCTTTTTCGTGTCTTTGCCTAACTTAGCATTATTTTTAACGATATCGAACGGTTTATTTAGTTTTTTTATCGGTGCTGGAGCTTTCAGTCGTCTGTCTTTAATTTTTTTATCCTGAGGTACCTCATTAGTAGCGACAGAATCATTTTTTTCATTGCTTCGTGCTGTTTCCTCCGATATAATAAAAGTTTTACTACGATCACAGAGCGTTTCATTTTGAGATATCTCTAAGAAATCTTCGTTGACTGGATTGTTTAAAAAACTCGCAATGATAAAATCAGCTTCGCTCGACTCCGAATTGCTTTGGGAGGATCGATTTTCGTTTATAATAAACGATATTCTTTGTTCTATATCTATGAGCGTTTCACTGTCATCTATACTTCTGGAAGTTCCGCTGCCGGAGTCAGAAGGTGTTTCGACTTCAAAAATAGTATTTTGGGATTGCTTAGAATCTTCAGGGCAAGAGCTCCTCCTTTTCACAGTACCGGTGGCTGCCGATGGTGAATCCCAGTCCAAGTTTTGGGTAGCACACTGAGCCCCACTATTTTTAGTTCGTCTTGGGCTTGTCATTATAAACATGCATTTTGTTACATTAATAAGCTAGACATGTCGCCTGAAAGTCAAATTGTTAGAACATCGTCTGACGGCACGTAAATACTAGGTACGTCGGCACAAAGTGCTGTCAACACTTTTAAATGGCCATAGCGTTAGTGGATTCATACACGAATGGGTCGATTGTTATCGAATTACAAACTTGAAGCCAGTGCACATGGGAGCGTTAGATATGTATCTGTTGGTTATTTTCTCTAATGGAACCATTTGTATTTGTTTGGTGACACGGAAGGGGGTAATAACAATAACTCACAGCACATCGTAAAAATACGTGTGGCTAAAGGATTAAGTTGACATTGTATTCATGTTATCAAGTACGCCATACCGGTACCGTATTGTTTACTCTACTTACACTGAAAAATACTATCATGATGATAAAATGAAACTAATTAAAATCTTACAAACAAAGTAAGGTAGTTGTATTGTATTATATTTTATTTATTATCCACAAAAGTACAGTAACATTTATTTATAAAAAACACTATAAAACCTGTAAGAGGTTTGTCTAAGTGCTTCTATACACTCACTCAAGGTAAATTACACTAGAAACAATGCAAATTTATGCGTATCACATTTAAATAGTACCTATCTTACAAAACTTACGTAAACAAACACTACTTATCCTATAGAAATAAAACCGGTTTTGTACTCGACCGCGCGTCTTGCAGAACCGGTTTTATTTATCGGCTTAACATTTTCTTAGTATCTTTATAAAATTATAAATTGAGTATGGACTCAAAACTAGGAAAACTATGGAGTTTTCCTTAGATGCCTATAATAGGTAATTTCTGACTATCAAGAGTTTGTTACTGAAAATTTACTTGGGAAAACATGAGCTAGAACATCTCGATTCAATCAGCTTTCCACACAGACAACCCTCTGTGGACTCGTTTTATACCTTCCTACGTATCTACCTAAACCACAGAATACAGAGACCTAAACTAAGACAGGTAAGGTGTACTCTCACGGAGAAAATTATCGGACAAGGATTTTTTGAAGAAAATATTTCAGAGCAGCAGGCACTTGTTGATTTTTCGTTTTTTCACTAGTTAATTTTGATCCCAATGTCTCATACCTTCATTACATTATCAGAATATTTTTTTATCTGCGTATAAAAACTTAACTTAAATCTGGAAGTATCACACATTTGGCAGATACGTTAATACACGAAATTATACATTAACCCGGAATCCTTCAAGCTGGCTATACTTGTTTTTTGGTGTTGATCGTATGTTATCTGCTGACATATTTGTATACACTGATTAAATTTGTCCGTCTTTTGATATTATATCGGTGCCAACAGATATTTGACGGTAAAATAAATGACTAAACTTCGTAGTGTGCGTTGCTCATTGAGTAGTTTAGCATAGAGAGAGACAGAAATTGACAGATACGTAAATAATTTCATAGCAATATGATCACATATTTTTTTCGTAAACTAAAAACAATGTCATATATCTTTTTCCCTCGACATTCCATTCCTCAGACGGCCGGTGGTTCCGGTGGAAGGTGGTTTTATGCCAGCCAGACCAGACTACGTGCTTTGAGAAAAACGCTTTCACCATGCATTATTCAGACTGCTTTGAATTCAAACTTTTTAGATCATTTTAAATAATACATTATTATTGTTTATTGTGACTATCATAGTAACTAGGTACATAGAGTCATAATGAGCGTTTTTGATTTTTATTTGAATAGACATCTAGAAACTATGATATACTTTGCGTAGGGCGTTTTGTGCAAGCTCAAATAAATGAGAAGGTTAAAATGCTGTCTACTGGCTGATGCAGGCCATACAATAAGAATATGGGAATATAAATAAATAATAAATAAATAATCCGGGACGTTATCACACAGCATCATGTAGCCCCAAACTAAGCAGAGCTTGTATTATGGGAACCACATGATTGATATACTACATAGATACATTTTTTTTTTTGTAAATATATACATATCATACATAGAAAACACCCAGACCCGAGACAAATATCTGCAGAACATGCAAACATTTGTCCCGCAGCGGGAATCGAACCCGACTTATGAATTAATCGAATATGACTTTTAAACTAAATTTACTAAGAAATATACAATTTTTCCAACATGAACTTAACTTCCTTATTACTATAACATAATGAAATTCAGAATTTATTCAATGGATTGCCAAAGTGACAAATTACCCCCAAGAGTCCAAACTATAACCTAATTACTGGATAAGTTGGAGCAATAAATTCTACGCGTGGAGCAAAGGGAAGTCTGCATCGATCTGCTTCTTCCTTTAAGTTCAAACTAACACCGACGGAAAACTATTTGAACTGTGAAGTCTGAATCTTTACTAGCAAATGTAAAAAGTTTGTGATAAAGTTTCATTTTTTGAATAATATTTAGTAAAAAAAAACCCGACTATAAGTCCTTAAATTTTTATAATTTGATAAATTAAAAAATACGTTTCCAATATTTTTTGTTGATTTATTTGACGGATTAATATTTTTTTACCCAGTCGTTATCACTATTATTGTCCCAATACAAATTCAACAAGGCTCAATAAGGGCTATTGAAAAATAAACTAATTTTGCAAGTGGCTTTACTATGCCTATATCCATTTTATTTAGGACGAAAAGTAATCTGTTACAAGCAACTTTGTTGGTCCACTACAAGTTAAGTTGCCCTGCAATTTATTAGAACATCCCCTCGCATAAAGTAAACTCACATTGCGCAAAACTTTCTAATTTGTTGCGTCGTGCGTCGTGGCCAAGTCGCTTTATTAGTTGTACAGTTGGGTACATAATACGCTGTTTTATAACTTTTCACACGTGGTTATGTTTTCGTAGAGCCCAAATTTTTATAGTATCCGGTTATATTTATCAAAGCGCCCTATTCAAAATAAGCTCCAAGTCTCATAAATTGTTCATCGCATTACCAATCACCAGTAAAAACAATTTGCGTGATAACTACCCTCGATTGGAAAACCGAAGGACGCATCAGGAAATTTGCACTAATTATCATCAAATTTAAACGCTATCCATAAACCAATTATTATAATTAGAATGTAGGTACTCGAGCTCGTCCACCGACAAAAACCTCCTATAATATTGATAGTTTTTAAAATGTTTACATAACACGTGAGCGGATAAGAAATTAATGAGTAAGTGCATAGCAGCCTGGGAGTCCGTGATGCTACAAGCAACCAGCTACAAGAGAGCAGACTGAGATGGTATGGGCATGACAAGACACGACGATCTGAATACGTTGGCAACCAGAGGTACTGGAGCTGTTTGTCCCCGGTAGAAGATCTAGAGAGAGACATAAGACAACTTGGATAGAGGGTATGGTATGTAACGTTTCCGATGCAGACGCCGAAGAAAAAGAAAAGTTGTAGAAAGTCTGACTTCTTCACCATGTAGGATAGCCAGGAAAAGAGAGAGAGTGAGTTTTTGTATAAATTGAATACTTTTGCCTCTAAAACGGAAAGAGACCGATTTCTTACAGTAGACATAATGAAGTTACCATTTTGTGTTTCACTGTACGTAGTTCCGCACGTGCCTAACTTGAGGAAGTTTACAATTGAAGTTTATGTTCCCCACAGTGAACTTGGGCAACTTACTGTTGCTTAATGCAATGAAGTGTTGCTAGTTTCTTTTAACTTTTAACATCGATACTTGCTTGTTGTGAGTTCGGAGAAAATTAAGTTTTCAGGCTGCAGTTTTAAAACAAGACAAAGATCTAAAATTCCAATACTCTTTTAATTTGAACCATTTTGTCTTATTTGCACGATTTATTTTCTTAAGGCGTTTTTATTCTAAGAGGCTTTGAGGACTGTGCAGGTCAGCAGTAACAGATAAAAAGATAAAATATATTTATTTGCTTAAAAACACCTGTAAATAGGATGAAGTGTACAGAATTTCAGTCCATATTTAGTTGATTATTTATCACCATTATCAACTTAAACATTTCATTTTATCAAGCAGTCCATTGCTGGACATAGGCTTCCCCTAATGAGCGCCATTGCGTACTGTCTTCAGCTCGACGCATCTAGCTTATATCAGCAGCCTTTCACAGACCACAGCTCGTCACTTCACCTGGCTGGAAGGTGCCCTGCACTACGTTTGCCGACCCGCGGTCTTCACTCAAGAACTTATTTACACAACGTTTGACGGTTCTTCGGTAAATATGGTCCACTGCCATTTCAGCTTGCTTATTCTCTCACCTACTCATTACTCAGATGAAATTAAAATGAATGGCTTTTCCGAGCCTCCTTTAAATATATCACCATTTTTTCCAATAATAGAAATCGACAACACTGTCCGCATCGCCGGAAGCTCGAATAATTTTCTAATTCCGCCTTATATTCGACTTTATTGCATTCGGTTTCCTTATTCTGAGTAGCGGAGTAAACTTCGCCTTCCTGACCCATTTAGCCGGATAACGCGGGGGCGGTAACACGTTTCAAATTTAGATTTCATACTATAGAACTGCCGTCCTTGTCTCATCTTGAGGTAAAGAAAGGGAGGTATCGCGAAGTCTAGTAACCTCGTAGGGTCCCCCTCTTAGGCAATATTCGCGGATGGGTCGCAGAGCGCCTGTAAATCACTTAAGACGGGGGTAGGGTAGAATTTGTTGTGGGGTGAAAAATTGGAAAAGCCGGTAATAGCGCAGTCCTTTGGATTAATAGCCGGATAACATTTTTTAAGTGTAAATAACAGAAGAGAGGCCTTTTCGCAAAAACCGTTATGCGAAAACTAAAATAGAATGGAAATAAAATCAAAAGAAAAGCAAAATAAACACGTCTCTCACTTAAATATGATGTGATTAATCTGTCTTGAATTTATTGATAAAATGTAATGTATGTGCTTCAGTGTTTTTGGCGATCGGTCATGTTTTTAATGTTTGTTACGTCATAATTTCTTCACATGAGACCGGATTTGTAAAATTCTTCGTTTGAGCAGGTTCCCGTTTGATCCCTCCCCTCTATAAATACAAATAAATATAAATACAAATAACTCCCCTAAGAATTAATTTCTATGAAGTGGGGTTTTTAAATTTAAAATTATCAATATAGATTAAATCGAAGTATTTAAAAGCCGGTTTTTATTATTTCGTCTGATACTCCACCACTGGTTCAAGCAAGAGTCAGGGTCCGTGGCAGTTAAAGTCGCTGTTTTTGCTCAAGGAAACGGGAGAGGCGATAAGAATATCTGAAACAGTACACGTGGTACAAAGGGTTGGAGTCTTTGCGCGGAATGTGCACTTAACCTCATTTCGTTTGATCGCAATACGGTGCCATACTTCTTTTGTAACTGTTTCTGTTCTCGTTTGACTGTTTTTCTAATTCTATTTATTGTGCCACAGCTCTGCGGAGTTTCGTCTATAACAAAATAATTTCTTTCATCGTTCCACTAAATTGAAAGAGAGAAGATCAATAGCTCTTTATATTTGATAGAAAGTTTATGTTTGATTTGATTATCATCGAAATGACCACGGGTAGAGGATAAGAAATCGTATCTTAAATAATTATGTATATTAAATCAATTGCCGTGCGTAAGTATCGCAATAGCCCGAAAATTATATCGGCCAATTATTATTTTGTTGTTTTTGTGTGTCCAGTATTTTAGGGAACTTTTGGAAAAATCCAAACAAAATTAGGAACACAGGAATAAAAACCTAATCCAAATCGTAATTTAAATATCTGCAAAAGAAGTTCGGAAAACGCAAGCGGATCAGCTAATAAAAAAGAAAAAAATCTATCATTTGAATTAAAAATTAGGGAACTTTTCTGCCATCAAACAGATAACCCATTTCATTCAGCTAACATTCAGTGACAAATCCTCATTCCCAAACAGAATTACTCTGGAGTTATTTGCGTTGGTCAAATAACCGCGTAAACAAAGCATGTTCATACAGACCACGACAAACTACCGAACGCCGACGGTCGACACGAAATTAATCCCAGCACAGCTGGCATAAACCAATGTAGGCTGTACACCACAATATCAACTCTCTGTGTTGCCGCATTCTCATAAGCAGCCGGCGCTTGTACCGAGTGTAAAAACCCGTTTGCTGGTATTGCTGGTAGGTAAGTTTTCAGTGTATTTATTGCAGAATAAAATATACACACTATTTTGTTACAGATTTTGAAAGACTAGAATTATGTAAACACTAGTAAACGTAAAGCCCCTAGGCCTAAACTTAAATTCGAAGAGTCATAAAATCAAAGGGCTTTCTCAAAAGAAACAGATGTTGTATCTGCGATTGGTCAAAATAAGTGGACAAAAAAAAGGCGGGGTCAGCTAGCTAAACTGCTTGTAAGAGAAACTGTTTTATAATTAGTAAGTAGTAATTAGTAAAGTACATACGTTAGATGTAGCAATATCTAGAACATAAGATCCCTTTATATCTAAATTAAATTATAATCTATTTGACAAGTTTTAAGTACTTTTTTTTCTTTGTACTACTTACAATAATATATAGACATATATACTTTTTATTTACCCATTTACTATTAGACCTAAGTACTAAGGGGCATAGCCCACATTTACTTAAAATGTGTTTGATTTGCGTTAAGAGCAATATCTGAAGAAAGGTTGGTACCCATTTTCTCTGGTTCAGCGCATGAGCAAGCTGAAATGGCATTGGTCTGGCCATAATTGCCGAAGAACTCATAGCTGTTGGGGTAAACGAGTTCATGAGTGGAGATCTCAACTCGACAAAACGCAGGAAGCCCTCCAGCTGGAGTGACGATCTGCGAAAGGCGGTTGTTAGAAGCTGAATGCGTAGAGTGACATGGCGCTTTTCAGGGTAGGCTTATGTCCAGCAGTAGACTGCTGTAGGCTTATGATGACGATGCTGATAAGGCTTTGGCTACTTTGGGATTTGAACTTGAATTCACTCACATTAATGTTAGTGGTAAAAAGTTTAAAAATTCTGCGCATCACTGGATACAGCGTTCTTGGTTCCAATTGAGTTTTCAGAATGCGTCTGCAGTTGACCGTGAGCCCGTGAGTGAGTTTTTAAATGAAGTCTATGGTTTTTTTTATCACTAGAATCTATAGTTTAGCTCTTGCCATTCTCGTAGCAGAATGTGCTAATAAAATTCACCATGGTCTTCGTGTTCTTTGAAGTATGTGTTTATTATTTTAATATTTTTTTTTTTGGATTAATCATTTGTTTTCACTCTTTTTGCTTTTTGTTTCGGTTATATATTGTTTTATGCACCAATTAAATAGACACAACACCACCACACAGCACCACTATACAACCACCACAAATAACAGTCTATTTGGCATGAATTGATGCCCTTTCCGTGGTCAATAAAGAGAACTAATAAAACTCAATACGCAAAGTACACAATGGGGCGGCACCGTACACATTTTAGCGTGGTATTAACACTGCAATATTTTCGAAGGAAATATTATTTGCATTTGTAATAAGGGGAGGACCCCTCGGGACGGGGAATGCATTCCTGCACTCGCGCACTTGTCTTCGGTAGAATTCACACGCACACCAAATGCAGTCTGTTTACATAGGAAAGTTGAACTTTTTCCCTACATTGAATCTTTTCCTCTTCACATTTAAGCGTTATAAGACATATTTTGGTTTATTTTTCTCAATTATGTAATACTTATTTCCACCTGTGGCTTCGCGCGCATGGGTTAAAAGTAACCTGGGTTAATCCAGATAATAAACTACGTAAATTTTAAGTATATATAAATTAAATTCGTTCAGTAGTTTTTGCGAGAAAGAGTAAAAAACATCCATCTATCCGTCCTCATAAAATTTCAGATTTATAATATTAGTATGATTTGGTTTTAACTGGGACATTCGGTTAAACACGTTGACTGCGGGCCTCGGCACATCGGACCGCCTGCGATGCAGCAGATCCATATCGAGAGTTGTATTTTCAGCACTCAAAGCGCTAAAATCAAGTGATTACCGACAGTTGTATCTAAAACTACTAAACATTTATTTAGTACTTTTGACACTGAAGTAATTTATCGCAATCTTCCGAACAAAAACTGATAGTTAAAACATACTCCGTTGAACATTAGGATTTGCAGAACATTATCACATCTTTTGCTGACTAAAAGCCAAGTTGACATCTAAATAGAGGACGTAACGTCTACGAGGTCTACGAGCGTAGTTGGACGGACTACGTGCTACGGCACGTAGCCGTTATTGCGAAGCGCTGCCAAGCCGCGAAATATCGATATCTACGACTTCGTGTCACTGGAGGATAAAGCTTTTCAATTATAAGGATATTTCATGTCGCTTGAAATATTTTATAGAAATTTTGAAATGGTTTATCGTAAAAGCTTTAGCGTTTTTTATTATAAAACCCCTTCGTAACAATTTACGAACATATATTTTATACATAATACATCAATATGTATTATGTATAAGATGGATTGTAATATTAAATATAATAATACTTTGGCGACCTCTGTGGCGCAGTGGGCAAAGGCCTGTCCGAACCGCAGACGGTTGCGGGTTCGATTTCCACCGCGAAACAAATGTTTGTACGTTCTGCAAATATTTGTTTCGGGTCTGGGTGTTTTCTATGTAGTTATATTTGTATTATATATATTTGGGGCTACATGATGCAGTGTGATAGGGTCCAGCATTATATTTATTTAATTTATCAAATAAATAATGCTAGACACTATCACACAGAACCATTTTTTTTTTTGTAATATACCTAGAATACACAAAGACCAGAAATATATATTTGCAGATTATACAAACTTACGAACCCATAACCTTCTGTGTCTGGCATCCAGATATACTCTAGGGCCACAAACGAGGAAAAAAGTTTCTGCACCAAAACTCGGCGCACGCTGTCGCTTTGACCTTACTTTGACTTTTCAAGCGACATAAGGTCTAAATTAGTGCAAATTTGGCATTTTGAAGTTTATTTATGTCAAATACGTTTGGACGATTTTTGTCATTTTTCATTTGAAGACTGTGACTCTATAGTAGAAGTATGTATAATATCTCGATGGTGTCTGGCGAGCCTTCGCCCACTGCGCCACAGAGTTAGTCAAAAGACATATTCAACAGTCATAGTCAATAAAAAAAGAGGTTAGGCATTTATAATAAGCATTTTTGCAAAAAAAAAAAACATCAAAAAGGAAGGGAGGCCTTTGCCCTGCAGTGGGATAATCCAGTCTCATAATAAATAATAATAATCATAATTAAAAAAATGCCAAGTACGTTTTAAACTAAGATGCTGTTTAGTTTCAGATCGTGGAAATTAATAGTTTCCATAAACTGCCTCAACTATCTATCTTCACTGAAATTGCTTAGATGCTAGATGAAACTATCCCAAATCCTTGCTCAAAATGCAGTCCACACAACTTTACGCTAATGTGAGGGATAAAACTGTATGCACACACCCTCGCACATTGCAATGTGTTGCAATGCAGGGGAATTTCCCATTAAATATTTTTGATTAGATTTTTCGTGTTCCATTTATCATGGTTTAATTGTGTGGGGTCCTCGCCTCCAATGGTCGCTGGAAGATTTGTTTGTAAGCCTTTGATATGATAATGTAATAACGTCTTTTGCTTTCAACCGTGTTTAGAGACTTTGGAGATCGAGTTCTGTTATCTTTAGTGAGCTTATCATGGCTTTGAATGGGACGGTGACTCGATTTGGGTGTTTATTTTGTGAGAATGAATGAGGCTGGAAAATGTCAGAATCGTAGGAACTGGAAATTTACAAACACTATTCCACTTTAGGGACAAATTTGGGTGGCTCTTGTTTACAATTATTTGACTCTCGTGAACAGAAATAGCTTTTGTGTTTTCATTAAATATAACTCTAATTCGGAACTAAATCTTCTTCAGATACTTCAGATGACGTGTTTTTTAATTTGTGGTAAGTTCAATTTTAAAGGTAAACCATCTAATTATACTGAATCGTACCGACAGAGTATAAGTGATCACTGAATTTAAAATCACACTAAGTATAATATTATAAATGCGAAAGTTTGGTTTGTGTGTGGGAATGCTTGTTCCCACTTAACTCCGTAACGTAATTTGGATAAAACTGGGAATCTAAATAGTTTGTTATCAGGATAAACACATCGGCTACCTGGTTATCCCAGCTATCCTGGTTTTAGCGGCGAGCGAAGCCGTGAGATGGAGATATTAAACTCATATTGATATTATAAATTTGTGTATGTGAAATGTTTACCCCCACTTAAATCCGTTACGGAGAAACGAACTAGGATGAAACTTGGAATATACATAGTTTGTGACTAGGATTAACACATAGTTTACGATTATTTGGCTTCCACGCGAGCAAAGCCGCAGGCGGAAGCGAGTAAATTATATTTATTATTCAAAACATCGAATCTAAATCCTGTCTCCGGGCCAACAATTATTCGTCGCGTACGTTCCATTTCGTTGGATCACCATTGTTGCCCATAAAGCCCACATTTTCCTTATTACACACCCTAATATGTTTCAGCCCGTTTCAGCCTATTACGTGTTCGAAACATGTTTTTTACTTAGCGTCTGATGTTTTCGCAAAATAAAGTTATGTGTCAGTAAATAGATAAAGAATGTACGGATGCGGAGCGCCGAAATCTAAAAATCAGAATGAAAACCAAAGAATATAATCATATAAATACAAGGATTTTTTTATGTCTTAGATAGGTGAACTGTCCAAATACAGAATTGCGAGATGTAAATTTAACAAACTTAGATTAAGGTGTTGATTTTCTTGTGGATTTTTCATTAATAAACTTAATTAGACAATCCTATCTAAGTGAAAATGACAAGAATTGCTATGATTTTAAACTTGTCAAGTTTAGTTAAAATAGAAAAGTAAATTAAGACTAATAAATATATATAACTAATAAAAATAATATCCTTACGGCATCCTATGTACTGACAAGAATCGATTAACAAAAATATGTTTTCTAAATCGGTATGACTGGAAAATAAATCAAATCATTTATTAATTAAAAGTTAACAATTTAAGGTAAGTCTTCAAATTAAACTTATAAGTTTAACCAGAAAATTTATATTTACTGAAAATTTTTGCAACTTACTTTTGCTGCTTACTGCACCACGCTTTAGTAATGCAGTGCTCAGTTCATGTCTGATTTGTAATACCACTAAACAGTCTACTGAACATGAACAGTAATCGACTAGGTTACCTATTGTTCATCAACTTGAAAGAAAGAAAAATTACATACAATCAAACATAGAACCTCCTCCTTTTTTAAGTCGGTTAAAATTGAATTTAGGTGCAGCACTAGAGCAAGTATATATATGTATATATACACAGTAAAACAATGGTACTGTAAGTTCGGAGTCACAAAAGGGACTCTGACTCAGCAAGAGTTGGCTGACTAGTAGGCTAGCAACCAACACTGGTCTTCCGTCAGATCTATCTTAGTTGGTTACTGTTCATGTTCAGTGGAAGATAGTACTTACTAATTCAGTTTTCCCTTATGGCGCAAAACTTTGTTATCAATGATACCCTAAAAGCAAAGGTCAGTTTACGGTAAGCCCGCTGTAACTCAACAGGTATTACCGTGATCCAGGATGGCCGGTCACCGGAAGGAATTAACATAGCATTTGACCCGGACACGATTTATGGCCTAGTTAATGACCCGATACTATAATGGGTTATAGACTGATGGTAGTGGATAATGTACACTGTTATATAGTTCAGACGAAGTTGGATGAACATTGAATCAATCAGGTTCGTGTGTGCGCTACTTTCGTAGTCATGAAATGGATGATTTTTTTAAAATTAATTTTAATCAGCTGGAGTCGTAATCTGTTTCTATTTTCTTTTGATATAGTGAAATGCCATATCAGTAGAGACGTTATGCCGCTGAGACAAGAAAGAATGCAGGCGCAAATTTAGTGAACTAAGTTAGAGATATCGATTTGAGGCATTTTGCTTTGTAGGTGTTTTAAATGTGAGTTAGTAATCCTTCAAAGTCGTTTCGGCGTAAATAAGGCTGAAATACGTGTCGCTTATAGAGGATACAAAATTATATCTAAAGCATAAAATATATTTTGTACAAAACCGAAATAGTGGATTTCTTAGTTGAACAAAATCCAACCAATCAAAATGCATACTTATTTTACCTTTTAAAGTCTTACTAAGCATCCTTTAAAAATTCCCTAGTCAGAACGTAAAAACTCGCGTAGAAAAAAGATAAAAAACTTCCAAGGTAAAACTTAAAAGAAAAAGATGAAAAACATTGATAAATGTCCAACCCCAGCCGTAATTACAACGTGTTGTCCGTTTCTAAAAGAACAACATTTTCAGCAAGCCGTTGCAGTGTGCAAGTGTCAGGCACTATTTATCTTGCGCTGACGTCGATTGATGACTGCGCTGAAGTATTTGCATACTGAGATCTCGGACCCTGTCTGGGTACCCGTAGGACTGCGATGTATTCACAAAAGGACTTGAAAAAAATATGGGACTACCACTTACATAGAACGTTTAAATCGGGAAGAATTTTAAATGGTAAGCGATTTGTTTACAAAAGGAATTTGAAAAAAAATGTAAACCACCGCTTACACAGAACGTTTGAATCGGAAAATGGTACCTTCTGATGTTTAGCACGAACACTCAATTTAGAACCAATTTATTAAAAAACTTTTTGATATACTTACAATACGATTTTTACGACCTCTATGGCGCAGTGGGCGATAGCCCGCTTGGGACACAGAAGGTTGCAGGTTCTATTTGCGCTGCGAGATTTTTTTGCATGTTCTGCAAATATTTGTCTGGGTGTTTATATATATTTACAAAAGGAGGTATATAAGTAGTTTCAGTCATATGGTTCCCATAATACAAGCTCTGCATAGTTTGGGGCTACATGATGCTGTTTCAGAAATTCCAGTATGTATTATTTATTTTTATTAACCATAAAGTTTATTCGATTATTTTAACGCACTTTACACAAAGCAAAATCTTGCAAACAGTTGGAACTCGGTGATCACCCCTAGGCAATACTTTCATTATTTTCCCTCAAATGCTTCCCCTTTCTAATATAGCTTAATTTAATCAGAATTCTGCTTACTCTTGCCAATTTTCTGCCGCAATTTTCCACACAAGAATTTATAATTACCACCCTAACTGGTCCAAGTGAATACAAACGACTAAGATTGATGTTTCAATTATACTTATTATATCCTATGTCAATAATATGATCTAATATTAATCAAAGGATAATTTGTCAAAATACCTATTTATAATTGTAGAGACCATATCGATAAATACCAATTTTTCTACATAATAATGTGTCTAATTTATTGTATACATAATAAGTCTGTTACTATGTATATGTAGATAAATATATAGAAAAATTATTTATTGAACACCAGAAAATAAAAAACAGGAAAAAATACAACTAAAAAAGGTATGGGCGATCTTATTAAAAGCGAAATGTTTTTGCACCAAGTAACAACATGAGTGCAAATGGAACACTCCTACTAATATTATAAATGCGAATGTTTGCGAGTATAGATATATGGATGGATGGATGAATGTTTGTTACTCTTTCACGCAAAAACTACTGAACGGATTTGGATGAAACTTGGAATATACATAGTTTGTGACCTGGATTAACACATAAGCTACTTTTTATCCCGGTATCACGTGAAAGAAACCGCGGGCGGAAGCTAGTTTTATACAAAATCTCTACTTTTTAATATTATAATCCCACTAATGCCTATTTTTAAAACAAGATGTCGCCCTCATAATCAATTCCACTACGTTGACTCCTGACTAGTATGGCGTTCAAAAATCGCCCCACAGAGTTATTTGCATTTATCCGGGATATTAAGGACATGATCCGGTTATGGGGTAACTTATGGTCGAAATCTGCATATAAATAGGAAAGAGTGGAGGGATCAGGGACGATGCCGGAACGGGCTCAACTGGGGATTTCGATGCACTCGACCAGGGTATCAATGAGGCATGGGAGGGCTAACGAAACAATTCTAGTGACAGAGAAATTAAAAAACAAATTATAGATAATTTGGCTATCATCTTCGACCCCTACTTTAAAGAAAACAATGAAATGGATTACTTATATCCTACGTTTTACGTTGTTACGTTTAACTGAAAAACAACACCCAACTAGACAACGTATTTTTCCTTATTGTGGGTCTCCCAAATCCCTGCATCCCAAACATGTCGATAACCGTATTAAGAATATTTAAAATCTTGCTACATCTACATCCAAAAATAAGTTTTCTCTATTCTTTCAAAACCTTGTCTACGGTTGCTGTGCTAAGCCGGCTGGTCTTCCCAATAAGAAAGGATATGCCCATAATCCCCACACTGGACTTGCGGGTTAGGCTAGCTTCTCGCACTACCAACGCTGCTGTCCGTCGGCGGGCGGATATAGCTATGCTGGTGTTAGGCTGCGCTATGCCGCAATCATCCGGGTTCCAGAGCCCCGTTTGCTACCTACAGCAGGGTGCACCATGCGCAGGTGATGTTGGTTTGGGTTCTAAAGATGTTGAACACCTTACAGCCTAAAATTTTACTAAAGTAGGAGTCCAACATTTATAAATAAATGCTAAAACAATTTTTTTCATTATAACCTAGTCAAAAGCTTATTTATAAATAACCTTCAATGCAAGAAACCCACTACTTTTATTATTCCATTGCGTCCATTATCCCAGAAATGTTAATTCACTTTAATATAAAACGCCATTGAAACATATTTCACGGAACTCATGAAAATCGCATGAAAGCGAATGTAATTGAGTAGACGGGCAATAATAAATGCGATCCATTTCACTTCGATGCAAGTTTGAGACTGAAGTACTTTCAACTTCGGTTCGAAAGGGCTTCGATAATTAGTTAACGTTCTTAAAAAACCAAAGGAAATCAGTTAGGTATAATAAAGAATCAGGTAACTATAGAAAATAACTTCGCGTAAGTAATTATCTAATTACGTGCCTTTCGAGTTTTTCTCGGGTGCCTTATGATTTTCTCTGTGAACGAATTAATTGAATAGATTTAATAGAAAACTTGAAATGGTTCAATTATTAAATCAAAAAGGGCGTTTTAGTGGGTCGGCAACGCGCATAATATGATACCTTTTGGTATTAAATACACGCGTTCATAGGCTACGGGAACCGCTGACCATCAGAAGGACCAGCCTGTTTGCTAACTTAGTAGAATATAAAAACAATTCATTTAAAATTGTAATAAATAAATAAATAAACAATACGGGGCGTAATTACACAGGATCATGTAGCCCCAAACTAATCAGAGCTTGTATTATGGGAATCACATGATTGATATTTTATTTTGTAATTGCATACATACAAATCACCCAGACGCGAGACAAATATCTACAGAACATGCAAACATTTGTCCCGCAGCGGGAATCGAACCCGCAACCTTCTGCGTGTCAGGCGGACAAAGAGGCCGTCAAATAAGCAATTTAGAATGTCTATTATTTATTCGAAATAAGCGCAACATTACTGATCCTGCATAAAAGAAATGCGGAAAGTTCAAGACCTTCAAGGTTATGACGCTATAAAATACAAAATAATGCAATAGTCTCATCTTACAACTAATAGGCGCCTTGCGACTTCGTCTAAGTATTCAGGGGCCGAATTAAAGAAAACTCTTGATTATTGCACCCCTACACTATCGAAGGGACATGCCCTTCTAAAACGTCTCTAGAACTTACGGTTTAGACTGTGCGTTGATCGATCATCATCATCAGCCTATAGTAAAATCCTGGACATACTGTGTTGTGTAAGTACCTGTAAGTACCCGTCCGTTCATTGAGAGTCGGTCATTTAGTCAAACAGCTACATATTTTGAGATTTCTGGCGTGCTTGCAAACAAAAAACTTACTTTAAAAAATGAACTCAGAATCTGATATATTTCCTATTACATTCTTCCCAGAAGCAGAAGCAATGAAAGCTTGCGTGTATCGCACCAATTACAGGAGGTAAGCAATTAAAACAGGATATATTTACGATCGTTGAGACAACGTGACGCCGGGGGTTGGAGCTTATTATTTATAGACGTCCTTGTTGTAAGTTGTAACCCAGTTTTGGTACACGGACCTCAGAATAAATAACCATCGCACAATCATACCCTGGCGGTCCTGGCAGAGACTATAAATTCCACTTTTTTAGCCATAAATGTCACAAGAGCTGACTAAGGTAGTCAAGAAACAACAAATATTTATTTACCTTTGTGAACCTACTATCGAAAAAATTCCCTAAGGTAAAGTAAGACCCTTGTGTTAATCTAGGTTATACACTATGTACACATATATATTCCAAGTTTTATTCAAATCCGTTCAGTCGTTACGGAGAGAGTGGAAACAAACATACTCACACACACACACACACACACATATACATAACTTTCGCATTTTTAATATATGTCTGATGTTCTTAATATTAATTCAGATTGAATATTCAAATCTTATACAAGACGGGGCAAAATTTTACCCCATTGAGACCTTTTCTTTTGTAGTAAGAAGATTTTGTTCTGATGAAATTATAGATTTTTTCTGAAGAAAAAAACAATTGCCTTTTCAGAATTTTGAAAAAATGTACAGTCAGCCCAGAAACTGACATTTGTAAAAAAAACAAGTTAGTCTCAAACGACTTTATTCCCCAACAGGAGCACTATTCCCAAAGTAATTTAACAAATGAAATCGTAAGATTTCGCAAAAATAATAAAAAGTTTTCCATATTTTTTTTATGAAACGCCATTCGCCACAACATTGAGTCTATGTATCCAATTCGACGCAAAGTGGTAATTGGTGGTACCTATTATCATTCTGCCAACACATTATGAAAGATCAATTTAAAATAAAAACAGAGTATTTCCCGGCAAGTGTTCAAATTGCATACATAGACTCAATAATGTGGCAAATAGCGTTTCATAAAAATTGTATGGAAAACATTTATTTAAATTTTCACCAGAACTAACAATTTGATTTGGTAAGTTACTTTGGGAAAAGTTTGCCTGTTGGGGAATAGAGTCGATTTAAATCAACTTTTTTTTTAAAGTGTAATTTTCTTGGCTGTACATTTTTTCAAAATTCTTTAAATGCAATTGTTTTTTCTTTAAAATAAACCCATAGTTTCCTCAGAGCAAAACCTTGTAACTACAAAAGAAAAGGTGGCTGCCCTCAATGAGGTAAAATTATGCCCCACTCTGTAAGTAGCGCATAGAAATTATGTATCCCACCTTCACAGCTACCTAATATTAAGAGAACTATCTACGAACTATGTGTATAGTTAAGACAGGATAGGATGACCGAGTTATGCTGTAATTAATGGGGCACCTGAGTATCATAATTAATGTGCTTAGGATAACAGCATTGCGGAATATAATTTACTACTCCAGGTAGCTGGGAGAGCGAAGATAGGTATAATTGTATTAAATTATGTTTAAGGCATTCTTGCTAGTGAGTAACCAATATTAAAATGTGGATTCAAATTGGTTTATGTACAAATTATGTTTAACTAGCATATAATTTAACATTGTAAAACTGTGAATCCTTGTTTAAATTAAAATAAATAAAATAAAATTATACCTACTTTAATTTTTCTATTGATTTTTTTCGGAAACAGGCAGTGAAATAAGATTGCTTATCGAAAATAGTAGCAACTGTTCCCTTTGCATTTAAAGGTTTGGATATCTTGATGATATTAAAAACTCAATAAATATTTGAGTTTATAAAAAAACAAGTCGAAATACAAACAAAGCCAAATCCATATCGATTTACCATCAGAAGTCGTCCCGTAAATTTTTAATGACAATGCCCCCAACTCCCTAATTCCCATCGATTATATCTACATTACAGCGTGGATGTCTGTCTGTCATCATAATGCACCACGAGTCCGCGAGTCGAGCCCAATGTTAAATTATTCAATGAGAAATATTTGTGTTGCGATAAAAGTCTGAATAAGGGAGTTTCAATAAATTGGCGACGATATAGACGTGTTTTTGTATAGCAGGTAGAGTACAGAATGAAATAGTACTTCTAATTAACATATAGCGAATGATTAAACAAAATCAATGCAGTAAAAAAAAAATATTATTTTTGTTAAAACTTCCTAGGCATCATCAAAGTTTTTTAAAGTATCAACAGGCATCATCAAAGTTTTTTAAAGTATCCCGGATATAAATAATGCTGAACAATATTATCATTTATCACACAGCATCACGTAGCCCCAAACTAAGCAGAGCTTGTAATAAAGGAACTACATGACTGATATACCACTATAATATTTTTTTGTGTACACATTCTAAATAGAAAACACCGAGACTCACGACAAATATTTGCAGATCATACAAACATTAGTTTCACAGCGGAAAAGACCCGTAACCTTCTGCGTTTCAGGCTGACCTTCGCCCATTGCGCCACAGAAATCATTATGGTGCTGTCTCTAGCTACTCTTTATGCTAGCTCCTTTCCTGATAAGCAGTAGATACTCCCTAAAGAAATGTAATAATTTATAAGTTCTTTGATTTACCCATTTTCGTATTCTCTCTGCTTCATTTTCGTTTCTCATCAACTGTAGCACTGAAATAACCGAATTTTGATTATTAAGTGAATTAACCAAATCCACGCCTTTATTATTCAGCAGCCGTGGGCAGAGAATGAAGTCTTGCTTGATGAGCTAAGTTTTAATTCGGAAAGACCACTAACTTTTGTGAGATGAAAATTGTAGCAGCATCGTCATAAAAAAACTTTTTTATTTTTTGCAGGGTGTATTAGAAACGTGGTCAAAGAGTTTAAAGCGATTTTGTTAGGGCCCCTTTAACTGTATTTTAACTCTCGTAAAATTTCTGATTAGATTTATATATAAATATATTATCTATAGAAAAGCGATGGCACGACGAGCTTGACATCTTCAGCGACTATAGCGCCCTGCACACGTCAAGATCGGACCGCGCATCGAGACTGCGTTCCAAACCGCACTCCGATCTGTACAATTTGGACTGCGGATCAAACTGTCGTGTTAATGGCGCGTAAAGATCGGACCGCGACTGGGACTGATCACTGACCTGATGCGCGGTGTAAACTGTGAGATTTGCCTTCGCATCGACATGCCAGATCGGACTCTCAGCCTCGCGCACGTTTCGGAGTGCGGGTTGGAATGGCATGTGCTGTTTCCCGCGGTCCGAACTTTACGTGTGCAGGGCGTTTATCAGTGGCAGGCATTGACGTTGGACCGCAAAGAATGGAAAACTCGAGAGGAGGCCTTTACCCAGCAGTGGGACAGTGCAGGCTAACAACAACAACAACAACAATCGATTGTATAGAAAGTAAAGGTATAAAGTTTAAAAAAAATGTAAGTTTGTATTTATGTTTCTTCGAGGATAAGTCGCTAAGTTGTATTTGAAAGTTTTGCTTGTAAGTATACTATAAGTTAAATCAGACAGGGGGTCATTAAAATAAGGTGTTCCAAAAGGGGCCAAGACATTTAACACATCTTTATATACATATTGAGTGGGGTGTCATAAGAATAGGTTTGACATGTTAATAAAAAAAACATTTATTTCTAACCAAAACTTGTTATTCATAAAACTTAAAGTTTAACGAGAAGCAATATAGATATGGACAATATTATAATTTTAGATAAGATTTTGAGATTATGTGAAGGTTAACTAGCCCCCACAGTAGCAATCCCTGTGTTGTAGGTTTTTTTTTTTTTTTGGATTTTTAGATGGCCTCAACGTTCACGTGATGAAGTCTATGTTCGTGAGCTTCTGCATATTTTTTAATCACTTTGTTGACGAACTCTGTGTTAAGGTCCCGATGGAGGTTATTATTTCTTACGTACCAGGGTTCACTGAAACTGTGTTGTAGGTAACATTATAGAAAGTTTAAAGTGCTCTACGAAAGACTGCTTCACTTCATATTATTTTTCAAGTACCAAATAGCATTTAATAAACGGTTTAGTGACCTTGAATCAATTGTCATGCCAATTGAGCAATTTTATTAAACAATCTCATACCCTCAAAATGTTCGCGTGTTCCAAAACTAGCCGTTATTATCACATAGTTACATAAGTTACGTAAAATGTCTCGGATGTTACGCTCCTCAATAAATAACACCACGACACAGAAATAAGGTACCTATACCTACGTACCAAAGGGTTCAAGTCTAATGCCACTTGCTCACGCGACCGTCTTGACAGAACTTTCTGTCGTCCATCATGTGCACCGCCTTTGGTTTTTCTATAAGCTACTTGAAATATATCTTTTAGTTTCACGAACTGTCGGTATGAATTTTGATAGACAAAGAAATATCAGGAAGGATACTGAAAGTTCTAGTAAAAAAAAACGTAAACACGCTCGCTTAGCCAAATTTTGATAGAAATAGGCCCATTATATTCCAAGAACTTTTAGGTGCTCAGGTATTGTGTTCAATATCCAACGTTGATTTGGTAATGAAAAGTTCTTTAAATATTTAACCTTTTGACTTGAAGAAAACTATTAAACACGCACGTACCTAAATACCTACCACTTACCTACTTAACTAAAAACATATCGACTACCCATTTCTACCTATCTACCCAGTTAACTATTATTAATGCATAAACGACTACTTTCTGATCTACCTGTTGGCTATCTTTCATGTATATGATATGTAACGTCTTTTTTTGAGAATAAATGTCTTAAAACCGATTTCGTCATATTTTACTTGGTAGGAACTTTTTTCGCGTATTTCAAAACTTACCTTCTTTACGACCCTTCATAAAGTGCAACTTATGCAAAACTCATAACTATTTTTGACTGGCAGCAGTCACGATTCCTTCATTATTTAGCTAAATAAATTAACACTCACATCGTGAACGTATGAGTGAGCTTTAGTTTTAAATTTTGTTTCGTTACTTTTAACCGATTATTATTTTGATTACTAAAAATATAAAAATTATCTCCCAACAATATCTCTTTCTAAATATTTACATTTTGTTTATAAACACAAAATAATCAGTTTCAACTATTCCTTTCTAAAAGAAAAATACAACCATTCGGGAAAAATACGTTCACGTAGATGCAGAGGTAACGATCGGTTCCGAAACCTTTCGCCTTAGAGCACAATAGCCAATGAATTTTCACTAAATCGTCTCGGCTAAATCGCACGGTACATTTGCCAGGTGCAAAAGCAATTCCGGAGGCCTACCCAGACAGTTCCAAAGGAAAAATTTTAACGCTACGCGTTCTATAAAAATAAAAGTAAGCAAGTTTATTTGCGGTTGTCGATTAGTAAGGGTGGTTTAACCTTATAATAATTGTTTATTATTCTTATATTAATAAAAGTTGGGTTTAATTATATAAGCTAGTCTACTCTGGTGTTGGAGCTTCTACGAGGCGTAACGATACACCAAAGTAATTCACACCACGAGCGCTTCGTAAAATAACCTAACATAACTTTTTACTAAGGTAAAACTGCCACTTTGAAAAACTCTTTAAGATACTTAGGATTATAAAAAGAAAACTACTTCCATGCAGTTATAAGATGAAGCTCACCAAAACTGAAATTTTAAAGTGTCTTCCGAAGAATAATCTAGCACATTTGTTAATCAGTAGATACTATAAAATAAATATAATGCTGGTAACTATCACATAGCATCATATAACCCCAAACTAATCATAGCTTGCATTGTGGGAACCACATGACTGATATTACTACTACTTGTGTATTTTTTGTAAGTCTCGCGGCGGGAATCGAACCTGCGGAAGGTTGCGTCTCAGGCTGGCCTTTACTCACCACACAGAATTCGTGCCTTCCGAAAACAGAGAAAAGTAGCACATTTGTTTGTAAGTAAATGTAGATACTAATGTATATTATTTTATAACAGTGTAAATAAATTTGGAGGAGAGTTTGGAAACCGCAAAATGCGAGCTTTATGCTAAACAGCTTCGTTCACACAATATAATCAAGGATGCAATGAGTAGATACTGCACCAGTTTCTCGTCTCGATAGGATAAACATTTTCGAGAAATATTTTCAACTAAATTCCGCTCTGTTCAATATTCGTAGATGACAAACGATGTCAGCTCAGAATATGTAACGCTATGATCGTGGAACACCCCTACAGCAAGCCGTAGTTCGAAGTGATGACAAGCGGGAAATTGTCTGAAGCATTTGCTCTCACTACTTTTGTTATGCTTGAATGTAGGGAAATAGGTAATCTCTTTTCATACCACAGACATTGTAAACAGCATTGTGGAAAATGAATTATTGATTTTTTACTGTTTCACTAGAACTACTAGAAAAAGAGCTCGTGCCGAGGCTTAATTTGGTCTACATAGCATATCAGCATAGCAATAAGCAACACTTCACACTTTCAATTTATGGTTAGGTGACCATTATGTCATTATTTAGATATGAGCGCTTCCGTGCTTCGAAGGGCTTGTGAAAATGTTAGTCCCAACTTTTTAATCATCAAGTTATGTCGTTGGACTCTGGGTGGCATAATAACTTCGATATACCAGGGTTAACCACTACCTAGCTAAAGAAGACCACAAAAAGAACTAACCCAAATAACAAAATTTGTTACTATAAAAGTCCTGAGAACTTAGAACGTGCTAATTAGTGTTTGTGATCAGTACTATAATGGTTTTGTAAACGTTTACAAAGCCCCAAAAAGGCCCTAGTTTTATCACTGATTTATTCTACAAACATTACATAAAGACTCTCACGGTGATAATTCAGCTCTATAGTTGAAATGTAAAAGTGTCAAGAAACGCTTCTTAGTACTAAAATAGCTGTCTGCAATGTTTATACGTCACAAATTTGCACCATAAATGTAACCAAAACATGTTTATAGTGCAATTTTGTACCAATGTTCTTTTTTGTTATCCTAATTCGCCATATTGTTCGTGTTGTGGCTATACTTTATGTCATTTGCGATTGTTGCTTAACGTAACAAAAAAAACTTACTAAAAAAATTCATGAGCTCTGCCATAACTTGCAATTGCGAAAAATTATTGCATCGATAAAATCAGTATGCTGATTTCAAATTTGACAATGCGCTCTCATTATTTTCGTGTTTAAATTAAATTTAAATTAATAAAATAAGGAATTGTCCCTCCCTACATTGGCTGCTGTGGCCATATTTTCACCGAAAATGAATTACTTATTGGTTGTGCAATGTACGTTAGAGCATATTGATCCTGTTTTCGATACTGCTACAATACTGGTACTAGTACTGTAAAAGTAATTTTGACGCATTATTAGTGCAAAATAGATACATAGTACTATAATCATCTTTTTCATACCTAATACAGTGCATCACTTTAAAGATTCTTTTGTATGGTCCTGTAAACGTTCTAAGAGCTAAATTATAGAACTTAAACGCTCTTATAAATTCTTAATAATGAATTCTTTTCTAAATTTTAATTTAGTGTGTGCTGTGAATACTTTCTTGTTTGTGTTATAACTATGTGATTGCTATCTGTGGAAACTTTTTTTGGCTCTAAGTATGCCTTTGTGCTCCTTGGTGGGTGCTATGTAATATTCTGTGTTCTAATTACCTATACTTATCTGTAAGTTTTCTTAAAATTGTAAAAATAAAACAAATTTATTCTTATAGAACCAAAAATTGGTGTTAAAAAGATTTATAGTACAAGCAGTCACAATGGTTACAATTATAGGCTTACTATATCACGGTTTTTTCTTTTTTTTTTTCTTTGGGCTAAAATAACAACAAATTGGGCCTCCAACGATGGAAGACGGCATCGTGGCAGACCCAGATTAAGATGGCGCGACGACGAGGAACTCTTTTAAAAGAGATTGGACCACCACAGCCCTAGATCGTGAAAAATGGGGGGGATACGGAGGCCTTTGCCCTACAGTTTCAAAATAAGTCAGCTGAATTCTGCAACCTACCCTATCAATTTCTGTCAATACAAGCACGGTTTTATAGCAAGTGCAGAGCAATCCCAGGGGAGTAATAAACTGCGCGGACAATTTGTTTAATCAAAAACAAATGTAGGCCTTCAACCCCCGGGCTGTGTCAGAAACCAAGGATGAATGTCAGATGTTTTCTAGTAGTGAATTTAAATTTTTTTGACTCAACGATTTTAAATCTCAGTGAGAACTTAGAAGATACGAAACAAAGAAAATAATTGGCTCAATAAATAGTACCTAAGTTTTTTTTTCGTATGCACGTCAGTGTAAGTAGTTGCCTAATCTAATAACGGAGATTTTAACTCTGGCTACCCCCTAAATGAATGCTTCCTTAAAATAGGCAATATCCTGACATATTGGTAGCAAAGCATTTGAATTCCAATATGTTTTTTCTTTAAGTTTGCGACATGGGTTCACTGCAACGCGACCGAAACCGAAGGTGGAAGCTAGTGTATTATAGTCTGGTGCTTAGTAAGTTTGCTACTCTATTATCAGACTATGTCGTATCAAAACAGAATGCGTGGATCAGACATATAATAATGCTTTCATATCTTATGAGCTACCTATTTATTTAGGAGGTAAACAAAACAAAATTGCACTGACAGTTGGCCCAACAAAAAGTATGTTCGTCTACCCAGCAACTTGATTCTTTTGTTTTTGTTTACCACTCCTGGTAGAATATAATGTATCCTGTTGCGCGGTATTAGCAGTAAAAAGTTGACAAAAAGTATGTAATAGAAATGGAACGTGTACGAAAGATGCTCTCAGTTTGGTCCATTAAAACCAGGTGCGCATGTTGATGAAAAATTGGGTGTTCGGTGTTATTTTGTTTAAAAATATTTTTGCTTGTTTCATTCCTGTTCAAGAAATTATAAGTAGGTAATTTAAGTCAATGTGAAAAGAGAAAGGCCTTTTTACCCGATTGCACGACGCAAACGAGGGCTTGTTTCCAATGCTTTTCTAGTTAAACTCCGATAGATTTTCAATGTACTCACATCAACATAAATATATAGAAAAGAACGGACAGTTTAGCAACGGATAGCAGAGTTAGCTACTTGTGCATACTATTACCACATATAAAGTATGATTTATAGGCTGTGCTATTACAAACGAAAAACTTTTCGATAACAATAGCGTATAACGTAACGTGTTTCTGTTATCGAATACCTGTGATTTAGCGTCTCAATAACAAGTATTTCAGTTATCAAAATAACAGTGATTTATTCACTCGTTATCCTGCACGTCCTGAGCAAATATTGTCGCGTGTGTTGTTATTCTGCTCACGAGGAGCCGGTCACGTCTCCAGACAATAATTCTGACTCATCTTCTGCTACAATTTTCGCGAGAATATCGAATAAGGCTGGATTTTCATATGGCAACATTGTTACTGGATGTACTTGCATGGGCTGGAAAATTTCATTATAATGTTTTTATGTAAATTAAATAGCAAAATGATCGAGACTTATGTAGAGTTACTACCAATTATATCCTTCTTTCAAGCTATAAATTCCTTGCGTATTGTCACTACTTATGAGCAAGGGTTATAAATTCCGTCCTTTTTCCTACGTATGAACTGGTGGACAAATCTGGTTTAGGAGTTTCTAAACTGCCTGAAGGCCTCCGACATGACTTAACCAGTTAAAACATCCTTACACGACGTGTCTTGCGAAGCACAAGCGCTCATGTGTAAACGTCACCTATCCAAGTATTGACCGGACGGACCAAGAAGTTGCTCAACAGAAGTTCAAAATATTTTTAATTAACCTATGTTGTTCCACTGCTGAGGTCTCTCCCATCCACGTCCACATATGCACATTTTGAATTTTAAATTAATATGAAATTTTTAATGAATAAATAAATTAATAATGCTGGACTATCCCAGAGCATCATGTAGCCCCAAAGTAAGCAGAGCTTGTGTTATGGGAACCACATTATTGATATATTACATATATACTAAGTGATGCGCGGCGATCGTGAGGTCGCTACCTCTGGTTTCCTCTGAAAACCAGCGCTGCTTCGCTCGCGGAGCAGCATTAAGCTGAGAGGAGACCTAATTTGGCCCACGCTTAGCACAGACAAAATCAGCTCCACAGTATCAAGATTTTAGGGATGGGTAGGCACGCGGACGGGTTGGTTTACCTGTCAGTGTTTAGGTTACTTACCACTTTCCGCTTGTCTACCCAAACCTCCTATTTGTGTTGTTTTCTGTTTTAAATCTTGTTACTTTGTTCCTATGCCTATCTTGTTTGTGCTGTTACTCTTGTGTTAATTTAATTTTTGTGTTAATGTGTGCCAAATAAAGAGTTTATCTATCTATCTATCTATCTATCTATATACTTTTTTTTTTATAAATAGAACTACAGTTAGCTGCCAGGTAATACGATCAATCTTACACCGATATGACCGAAGCGTTTTCTCGGTGAGTCACACCGAGGTAGTCATCTATCATAATGGCATTACGTCCATGTGACTAGTCACTTTTATTTCACGGTCTAAGGCAGGAGCCCTTATCATACGTATTTGTGACGAACAAGCCATAAACCTTATAAAGACAAACATTTGACACGTTTCTAACTTCTTCACGCCAAAAGGAACGGCTTGAGTAGAAATTTTACGCATAGGCCTATGTATTCATTACTAACTCATTGACTCAGTTACACACCGAAATGGTCAGCACCGGACCTTTATTTGCAAATTTTGTCATTTTACCTTTCGAAATTCAAAGAACGTCAATTGACAAACTGACCATGTTTGTAAAAGCAGGACCGGTGCCTATCATTTCAGTGGGCAGCTGAGTTATAAAATGTGGCCTAAGGAATAACATTATCACTCGTGAGCGAAGCCTCGTGTGACGGCTAGTCATATTGTTAATAGGTAAGCTAAAATAGCTGCATAATTATTTTAAAATATACCATTGTAACGATTTAAAGAAATAGGCGTTAACGTACTCCTGAATGATAATGTACAACGCTATAAAGAAATACTTGTTTCGAAACGCTTAGAACTGCCTTTATTTGGAAAAAAAACACGAAAATTCTCATAGGTATTATGGAAGAGAAACTCAGTTAGTTTGTCATAATATGTTTAAAATTGTACCTTGTTTGATTTTGGATTAGCACTAGTTTGATTTAGGTAGGTACTCTGAATTGAATTAAATTAATTTAAATGAATCTATAGTTTTTTATACATTTATGAGTGCGTTCAATATTTTCATCCATATCATAAGGTAACAACATCCTTGGTCATTTATTTGTTAGGAGATAACTTAGTAAGATTGATGATGATGAAGTATGAGCCTGATATTGTGACACCAAACAGATACTATAAAGGTATGTAAGTATTTCTGTAACAAAAGTACCCATCCAATAACATAAAACACAAAACTGCAAGCTCCAAGATCCTTCTTTCATCCCATTTGAGCCGTAAAAAAGGCGAAGGCTCTAAAGAAAATATGACACACATAAATACTGCCTTCAGACGATGTTCCGCTGAATCTTTGTAAATTTAGTTTATTACACTGCAATACACCACTTTTATTTTACAAAAACACACACAATTGTTGCAAAAAGTTTCAATATGATTTACCCAGTGTAAGTAAAGGGTTAAGAACACAAGTCACATCACAGTTGCAAAAACGTGTCACAAATCCACAATGCGTATACAAAGCCGTGTGCACACAGAATCCACTTTTCCAATTTTCACTTTTCGGGCGCGTACGCTCGCGTAGATAACGTCATTACGCACATGTGCCCGTAGTTTTTGGCACCGGCTTCGTGGTTCAGGGGGCGCGCGAGTCGCGTCGGGGCGGGCGGCGCACTGCCGCCCTACCTCAGGAAAACAACTTTCCATGCAGCCTCCCCCCGCCTCACTACGGATGCGCACTTGCAGTTTTTCTCAGTATTTCCTTGAGTCTGATTAAACTGTCCAATTAGAGGCAAAGGTGTTGGAATTTTCTTTTGATTTTAAAATGATTGCGTTTTCATGGGTTGCATCCGCCGAGGTTTATTAAAGTTTAATTAATTTTGCATACAGATAAAGGAAGACTGTTTAATTAGGATAAGTTGAATAAAATCGTCGTGTATTTGCTTTTATCAACCTTGAAATTGTTGATACTGAGGCAACACATAAAAATAACACAAGCAAATGAAAAACTGTTTTTTTTATAATTCATCCATCGTCGACCTTGATCCTTGCCCACGCAAGCTTTTATTTATTTTGTATGAATGTAATTTGTTTGTTTTGTTGTATTTTGTAATAAAATAATTGTATTGTTCAGTTTTGAAACGTAAATAGGTTTATTTAGTTATCTATCATTGAAAACAAACAATTTTTACTCAAGTAACCCTTCCGTTATAAGCATCATCTAAAAAAAATCTAGAAGGTAAACAAATTAACTTAAACGAAACCCTTACAATTTCTATTTGCCGTAAAACTCGCTAAACAAACCCATTCAACCCTCATTACCACACAATGTAAACAAAAGTGAACACAAAAATAACACTATCTGCGTCGCGGAAAGTTATTTATGTTCAGGAACAAGCGATAAGTGTTCGTTCCAGATTCCCGCCGCGCGGTAAAGGCTTCCTGCGGCGCCTGACAGGCTTGCTATCGTGTACACTGCCCTATACCTCTATAGTAACATCTGCCGGGTGTGCGCATCGTAAAATGTATTCTAAGCCAAACGTTTGAATGAAACCAACACACAGAATTCTAATTGGGAAGGTTTTAGGCCCATGTTCACCGACAAACTAGCAGGCGGCTAGAACTGTTCTAACTTCTGCTAGTTCTCTTTGACAAAGGTTTTCAAACATTCAAAAAAGTGATTGGTATTTCATAACGCTTTAAAATTCACTATGTTCTGAACATCAACTCATCCGGCTGATCTCTACTTTCTTATGTCCAATATCATCAGTTAGAAAGGAACACATACATCAATGCGATTTCAAAAGAGATCAAAAAGTTCATCGTACCAGGCCGCTCAAACAAAATTCTATGCAGTTTCATAGAAATGCCCTGGTACGAAGTCGCAGCAATCGTATTGAGATAAAGTATGCATCTTTTTCTAGCAAAAGATGGACATAAGTAAGTAGAGATCAGCCGTATGAGTTGATGTTCAGAACAAGTTCTCTTCTATATCTGTGGGTATTTCTAACTCTCTTTCAGAAACGAAATGCGCGAAAACGTACGTAATAGTTTTTTCGATTATCAACACTTTATTGTTATAAGTTTTGAATCAGTTTGAATAGTTAAGGTTTATGTTGTAGGTTATCATGATCAAGTTTTGAAACAGAATTAGAGCCTAAGGCCCAGGTCACACATATCGGGCAAGGACATGGCGCGGACATGGCGCGGACGTGGCACGGACGTGGCGAGGACATGGCACGGGCATGGCGCGGACATGGCTCGGACAAGACGAAGAAATGACGTGACAGAGGCACAAGTGTAGTGCAGTCTGTTGTCCGGTATCGATGTGTCAGCATGTCATCCTCAGAAGACGAAGATGCTCTTGCTCTCGTGCATACAATTAATAAATATACAGATCAGGGCCCGTACAACCCCGATTTTGAGTTAGTTGCTTCGAAAGTGAAATCCCTTCATTGGGTTATACAGTTGACGGGATTACCCTTTCGTTTAGGTATTCTCCTCCTAACACAAGCGAAAGTGTAACCCGTTCCTTTTGGTTTTCAGTCGATAGGGTTAACCTCTTATGAGGTTAAACGAATGAATGGAGTTACCTCTTGATAGGTTTTTTTGAATGTTACACAATGGTTATCATTACGCCTGACACTGGGTGGGGGAATTTAGATTTTGACTCTTGATTTATGTCGTCAATCATTAGGTATAAGTTCGGATCGCTTTATTTGGTTGAAGGAAGAGCGTCACTGCATTAAAGAAAAGTTTTGAAAACATAAGGAAAGTGCTGTGTTTCAGTCAGTTTTCATTGGTCATCATCGCAGAGTATGCGTTATATACGAGACCCGCAGTCAACATATTAAAAAGAAAAAAAATGGTGTTTCAGTTTTCATAAGTCATCAGTTATGTCATGACTGAGGCCCGCAGCCAACATGTTAAAAAGAAAAAAATGTGTTTCAGTCAGTTTTCATAGGGCATCATCGCAGAGTACTCTGCGTAGCGTTATTTTTTATTTTTATTGTATTTATTAGGCAAAGCCGACAGTACACATAATGAGTATTTTGTAAAGCGTTATGTCCGAGACCCGCAGTCAACGTGTTAATAAGAAAAATATGACCTCTAAACTATTTTGAATAATAATTTTTGATTGTCACTGTCACTGTCACTCTAAAACTCAAACTCAAAACTCAACTCAAAGCTCCACTCGAAACTCATTCTACAAATTCATCTATAAATGGTTATATCTCAGGAACTACTCATCCTAGACTAGCCGTTAATTGCTCAAAAGATAGCTATTGACAAGATCTTTATTTTCAATGACATATGTCAAACTTGAATTTGCCATATCTCGAGAAGTACTCATCCTAGACTTGCCGTTACTAGCTCAAATGATAGCTACTAATAAAATCTTAATTTTCGATGACAGCTATCAAACTAAAAACTGTCATCGAAAATTAAGATCTTAACAATAGCTATCATGTAAGCTAGTAACGGCAAGTAAAGGATGAGTAGTTCTCGAGATATGGTCGATTTAAGTTTGACAGCTGTCATCGAAAATTAAGTTCATGTCAATAGCAATCATTTGAGCTAGTAAAAGCAAGTCTAGGATGAGTAGTTCTCGAGATATGGTCGATTTAAGTTTGACAGCTGTCATTGAAAATTAAGGTCTTGTCAATAGCTATCATTTGAGCTACTAAAGGCAAGTCTAAGATGAGTAGTTATCGAGATATGGTTGATTTAAGTTTGACAGCTGTCATCGAAAATTAAGGTCTTGTCAATAGCTATCATTTGAGCTAGTAAAGGCAAGTGTAAGATGAGTAGTTCTCGAGATATGGTCGATTTAAGTTTGACAGCTGTCATTGAAAATTTATACCTATTTTATTATAATATAATTATTATTGCGTAAAATAAACAATTAGTAGGTAGTCTGCATTTCCACCCTTAATGCTTAGAATTACAATTACCGCAATTATTTTTAATCTTTTGACCGAAATTATTTTCTCCATTATCTCCTATAACCCACTTATAACCCGTGTTACAATGATAAAAAGGGTAACCCTAAGGAATGGGTTTTGGAATAATACCAAAACCCAATACTATTGATAACCCTCATGATCAGATAACCTAATCAAAAGGGTTTTGAATTGTTTAACCTATCAAATAATAGTGTAAACCATACGGAGATGGTTAACTAAACTTTTGGAAAAACCCTGCCGAAAACCTCTTCATCGGGTTACCAAATCGGGCCCTGATACAGTTGAAGAAAATACGCGCAAACGAATTTGCACAAGGATCAGCTAGTATTACCATGGGTATTACATAAAAAAATCTTAATACCGGTTTAGTTTAATCTCTTTCCGATTTCCAGCCACAATTTATCTTGAACATTTCAGTTACAATAATGGAACGACAATGATCATAAAGCGTTGCATATTTTACAATCAATTCAAAAAATTCAATATTAAATTCGATATCGTCATTCGTCACGCATTTTTACATCACTAACAGACGTATGTTGCAAGCAAGTACATACTACGAACTGGCGGCCATCTGACGCCCATCTGGCGGCGATCGGGCGCGGGCGCCGAAATGGCGCGTCATACGTCCGATCAACGACATACCGTGTGTCCTAAATTGTGCTTTATTTCCATGCATTTTGTATGAAATTTGAATGGAATAGGAAACCGCCTGTGCCATGTCTGCGCCATGTCCGTGCCCGATGAATGTGACCTCGTCGGACGCAGACAAGGCACTGGCAGTTTCTTATTCCATTCAAATTTCATACAAAATGCATGGAAATAAAGCACAATTTAGGACACACGGTATGTCGTTGATCGGACGTGCTTATGACGCGAAGTCGTCCGAGCTAAATTGTGCTTTATTTCCATGAATTTTGTATTAAATTTGAATGGAATAGGAAAGCGCCCGTGCCATGCCCGCGCCAGGTCAGACAAGTGGGGCCTATACCTAAATTGTATTGTAAATGTCCATGAATCATGTAATTGTATATTTAACGTGCCCCTTAAAGAAACTAGAACAACATTTTTCCAACAACGCTTCTGAAAAATACATATTGTTTCTCAGCATGAGCGCTTTTACAGCAAAAACATACCGACTTACAACGTAACAATACAAAAGGAAAACTATAAAACTAACTATTCTCTCCAACTGGCCGGGGTCAAGTCACGTCTGCCTATAACTCGAACTGACATCTTAAAGCGGGATGCCGTTTTGATCTTGCACGAATCCAAGACATACATCTACGTAGAAAACAGGTTTACGGTACTGGTTCATCAAGTGTTCTGCTGAACATAGCAAAATATTCCCCTCTGCTACTCTACCCACTCTGTCTTCTGTTCTGTTGCCCTGAACCGGATTTTATCAATATGAAAAGTTCCGAGTGCAGCTAATATTGCAGTTTTATGCAGGTTTCATAATAGACAACTTAATTAATGCAAGACTAGCTACCGCCCGCGGCTTCGCTCGCGTGATACCCGGATAAAAGTAAAAGAAAATAAGTAGCCTATGTGTTATTCCAATTCTCGAACAATTTATAATTATTCAAAATTTCAGTTCATCCCGATAAGTGGTTTTGGGGTGAAGGTCCCTCCTTGGGTATTTCTTTCTCCTCCTTGGTACTTTGTAATATTTGATTGGATGGTAAAATAAACAACGTGTAGGTAGTATGGTGTGGCATGAATTGAATATGCTTTTAATGTACTTTCTCAAAAATCAAAAACCTTTATTTCATCACTACAAGAATTCATCGCATTTTGTATGGAGAATTTAGAGAAAATTGATATCTCAAAAGCGGCATAGCGCAGCCTAATACCGGCACAGCTAAATCCCCTGCCCGCTGACGGGCAGCTGCGTCGGTGGTGCGAGAAATTGTGTTGCCCGCATGCCCCGCGTGGGGATTATGGGAATATCCCCTTTGGCTTTATTAAGGGAGGCCTATGTCCAGCAGTGGACTGATATAGGCTGCTGTGTGCTCAATATATACATTTTTGTATTTTTTTTTCTGGAACTACAAATACCCCTGAAATTTTGTGTGTATTATTGGACAAGATTGTGCTACAAAGTAACCTGTTTCTTACTTTAATGCGTCTTCTGATAATGGCGCAGAATGAACTATAGTCGGTAAGAACTTCTGAAACTAGAATATATAAGCTAAGCACGATCGAGGGATAAGGGGAGGATATTGGTATTTTGTTGAATTTCCAACGCAAAGTTTGTACTTATCCCCTTAAAAGTGCGTAGAGAATAGAGACTCGTTAATGCTTTGAAACATCATATTTCAACTTTCTGGTAAATACGTTTTCAAAGAAATAGCATTGAAGACCTCTGTGGCGCAGTGGGCGAAGGTCCGCCTGAGACGCAGACGGTTGCGGGTTCGATTCCCGCCGCGAGACATATATTTGAATGTTCTGCAGATATTTGTCTCGGCTCTGGGTGTTTTCTATGTATGATGTAAATATCAACCATGTGGGAACCATAACACAAGCTCTGCTTAGTTTGGGGCTACAGGATGCAGTGTGATAATGCCCAGCTTTATTTATTTATTTATTATTTTATTAATATTGGGTCAAAGCTAAAGTGAAAGTATTTGAAGTACCTAAGTACCTAAAAGCTAGATTCTACATAATATATAGTGTGGTCAAAACTTGGTCGATTCAATAAGTTTCTGAAACGAATCCCTAATTGTTTGTTAAATTGTATTCGTATTTTGACGGATTCCTAGGATCTTAAAGCTGCTGATGGTGATTCTGAAGAACGCCACGATACGATGGTGATCACAACATAACTTCACTTCACTTCACTTCTTTATTAAATGGCTTCTGGGATAGTTATCCACAATTTCGCCAGTATCAAGTAATGTTCATAATAATATGAGGCGAAGTAGTTCGGTTTATAAGTCCAGTCGTCCAGTCTTCGGTCAGGTCCTGTTTTCTACTATAGCCATGGCGACTATAACAAAATACGATCGGTGCACAACATTCTTCATCAGAGAATTCCCGTTCAATCTTCTTTTATTCCATTTCACTAATACTTGTGTCTTATAACTAATATTTATCGGTCCACCGTCGAGAGCCGCGAGGTTAAGACGGCCACGGCTTTAAGCCTCTCTGCGCTAAGTGAACGCGGTGAGGGCACGAAGTTAAGGGAACGTGGTGGGTCGGGAACTATTCAGAAAAACTACATCCACGAAGTTAGACACCTTTAATTTCATAAGAGTGTCTGCCTAACTCATTTGCTGTGGCCTTGCATGATAAAATGTGAATTAGCTCAAAGTATTCGATATTTTTTAGCGTGCTCCGCCTGTGCCCCACTCGTACCAAAGTTTGGCACGTTCTATTTTGAATAACCCTTAAGGGAATTATATATTGCATACTTTAGCATTAGCAGTGGTAGATTTCTTTGTCAAGGGCTCATCCGGGGAAGTACTACCTCCATGCCTATTTCTGCCGTGAAGCAGCATTGCTGTGTTTCGGTTTGAAGGGTGTGGGTACAGGCACATGAGGCTTAGCATCTTCATGCCTCAAGTTGATGGACGCAGGGTGTTGCATCGTAGGGCATGTTCCAGTCTTCCGTGGCCTAGGAACCAACATTTTGTTATAGGTAATGGTTACCACTTAACACCAAGTGGACCATGTGCTAGTTCCGTCAATAGGCATCATAAAAAATAATCATAAGTATGTGTATTTGATATTCTTATAATTTTTAAATAGAGGCAAATATTTGCAAATCATACAAACATTAACGATGGGATTATGTTCATATCTCCCTTCTTAGAGGGGTTGTTGTTGGTCTATAACATATACTACTTCCTACTAATATAATAAGGCAAAAGTTTAAAAAAAAATTGAAATGTTTGTTCCTTGTTGAATAATTTTGACTAATAGGAACTCACTCATTCATAGAATATTCAGAAGAATACAAAATGCTAATTATGAAGTTATATGGGATAAGTTCTTACCTGAACTCTGTGATTTCTCGTTCTTGAATTTTTATTATTATTAATTATTATTTTTCACTGCTGGGCAAAGACCTCTCCCCACTATCTCCATTTATCCAACTCCTATGCTAAAAGGGTCCAGTCGGCACAAAATTTATCGAGCCCGTTTCTCCATTTTTTCCGTGGTCTGCCGCGACGCCGTCGCCCTATGTCAGGGTATTACTCCGTGGTCACCTTCGCCCACTGGTCTCCCGACATGAAGCAACTGAATTCTATAAATGCAAAAGTATGTTTGTTTAATTGTTACTCTTTCACGCCAGAACGGCCGAACAGATTTCGATTAAATTTGGTACCGCGTGTTATAAAAGACTAACTCAAAGAATGTTTAAAGCAAACACCTAAGGCATAAAAAGTCTCCCTTAATTGAAGTAGTTGCCGCATGCTCATCCATTTTTACGCATCGGTAGTCGTATAAATTAGAAGTGCAACACCGACCCTAAACAAGGTATCGACAACGATAAAAGTGTTTATCTTCTTATTTAAAAAAATATGTTATTATTTACCAATCAATATTGTTTCCGGTATCATTCATTACCGAAGGTCGTGCCCGTCCTGAAATACTTTTACTGAGGTATTGATGATGTTCCGTGCTGTTCTGTCTTCGGCTCACCGGTCAGTAAAAGCCCCATTTTTTAGCAACAGTAAACATTTTTTTTTTTATTCAATATATTATTTAATTCACATAAAAAAATTGGGTTTGCAAACATTTTAAAAAAAAGCTTGGAATTTTATCAACTAATAGTAGACCTCTCCGGAATACTATCAGCATACCTATTTCTGCCTTGCTACTTGCATTGCTGTGTTTTTGTTTGAAGGGAGGGTATGCCTCAAGTTGATGGACACAGAGTTTAACATCATAGGACACGTTGCTATCATGCGTGATTACAATATGCAATACTTTGTTATCGGTTAAGGTTACCACTATAAAGCTTGCGAGACAAATATTTGTATGATTTGCAAATGTTTTTTTCGGGTCTGGGTGTTTTTTTGGGTGTGTCATTTAGTTCCCATAATACAAGCTCTGCTTAGTTTGTGGATAAATGATATTGTATGTTAATTTATAATTTTACTAATAAATTATTTTGTTTTTTATATGTATTTACAGCAAAGTTAGTCGATCTAAGTCTCTTCATGAGTTTAATAATCTTGACTTTTGTTATTCATTGTACATACTCCCCATGACTTGCGCTTTGAATGCACATTTTAATGGGTTTGTTCTCGTGTAAGAGGACTGTAGTAACTGAATCACACACTGTGGCACTGTGTAATTGTACTGAAATATTTCAGGCGTAACTATGATGGTGTTAAGGCTGTAATTAACGAAGTTTAGTGATAATAAACTTTCGCTACGATCGTGAGGTCAGCCTTAACGCCGCTTAATGTGAGAGGAATTGGATTTAATTCACGTCTTTACTATGTAATGTATACTTTAAGCGGCATCAGAAAATACCCAATTTGTAGGATAAATTAAAGTAAGGTATAACAGTGGGAACAGTGGGCTGGCTATGAAGGTATGCCGTTTGCCGCATGTACTGTGGGCAATAACTGCTACTCAGTAGAACCCGCATACAGTGAGATGGCGTCTAAACTACAGATTTTCGCATGAATATTTTAATAAACTACAGATTTTCGCATGAATATTTTAATAAACGTTGATGTCAGATTGATTGATTGATTAGATTGCGCGAACACCTGCCAGCTTGAGACACCGCGAGAAAAAAATATGTTTGTATTACCTGCAAATATTTGTCTCGGGTCTGGTTATTATGTATTTGTATTTTTAAATATCAGTCACGAAGTTCTCGTAATACAAGCTCTACTTATTTGGGGCTGTATGATGCTGTGTGATAGTCCACATCAGCGGTCGGCAAAACGCGGCCCGCGGGTCACATGTGGCCCGCGGCCGTCCTACTTGCGGCCCGTACGGTAGCACAGCAAGGATGTGACATCCCATTATTTTTTCAATGTATTTCACATGGAAGCGTAACGATCAAGAGTAGTATACCTAATGAAAAGAAGCAATGGACGTTGTGATATCTACTGTTAACTACTGAAAAGATTTTTTGATCTCAGATATTTTTTTAATATCTCCTTTGTTTCTTGCGATCTTCCTTTCGTGGGCATTGACCAAGAGTTAAGTGGTTGCTGCACGCTTGACATGAATGGAGTCAGCCCTGTTTCGTTATCCATGTTGATTCCTTCTGTTCTGTGGTTTTATATAAAGTCTTGAGGGCTCTCCTTTTTATCTCAAAGGCAAATGTATTCTACAACTAACAGATCCTTAATGGTAAATATTAGACCTTGGATTTTTAACTGATGTCACTCATGAGTTAGATCTGTACGCTGAATGTAAGGTTTCATGGGAATGAACAAACTAATCTCTGATATGCACGCAGACGTAAAAGTAATTTAAATGGAAAAAACGCTCTTTAATATTTTTTTATCCGTCCTCTTCCCACTGCTGGGCTGGGTCTCCCATCGATTTCCAAATATCTCTGTTACAAGCTACCTCCCACCACCCTCTTTTAAAGGCATCGAACTCGTTCTGACAACGCATGCTCGTCTGATCTCGGCGCCGCTGTCCTTCAGGTATCTAGGCTGTGATGATGGTCAGGTCACCCACCTATTGAAAGGCATCCGGCTGACGTTACCCACCCAATCCCATCTAAGCCTGGCTGCCTCATCTCCAACAACGGCCTCACCGGTCGAGCAACGCAGCGTGGTGGTACGCACTCGATAGTCTGCCAGAGAACTACGGATTGGACTATGGATTGGATTGGACTTCTGCGCCTCAGTCTGTGACCATGTCTAAGCTCCGGCTAGGTTAGGACGGGCAAGATACACATATCCATGAGTTTGCGCTTAAGAGCCAGAGGAAGGTTACCCTACCCTGCGCCTGTGCGTGCGTCTTCATGGACCAGTAGCACTTCCAAGCGTTTTCGATGCGGCGATCGATTAAATAGATTTGATTGAAGTGATTTTAAGAAACTGATGATTTTTTATTCGTGAGACATTGAACACGAATCATTTAAAAATGAACGTGATCTCGAATCTGCTCTCTCTGATGATGCTTCAAAAACTCATTGTATGAAAGCAATGACCTGTATGACAATGAATCGTTAAATTTTTGACGAAATGAAAAGGTTAGTCAGCAGTTCATCAACATTTTCGGTAATTTGAAAAATGGTTTTTGGAGGTATTTTTTTATCTATAAATCTCAAACATACGTGACAATTACGTAAACGAATTAAATTGCCTTTATTTTAAAAAAATAAGTATTTTTGTTTTTTTGTATATGATATGTTTCTTCTATCACAAGTGTGGGGCGCGCTCACTTTATATTGCCACCTTGTGGCCCTTGCCTGGCAAAAGGTTGCCGACCGCTGGTCTACAGAATTTTTATTTCTTTAACTAAGAAAGAAAAATCTTAATAAAACTATTTTATAAGAAACGGAAACATTTACGTTCAATACAGGGGTACGGGCAAATCTAATGTAGACAGTTTTGTAGGGGTCCGCCCTTCGACTCAGACAGAATGCTGTCGGGGCATTTTCAATGCGGATTACTGCAACTCGATTTGATGGTACAGCTTATCGTTATCCGCTAATATAGAAAGTGAAGATGTTTAGATAAAAATTGTGAGATCAGATTTTTTTCTGTTTCAGATAGTGATACAAACAAGGATGGCTATATATGAATAATTCATGAGTGGACACTGATAATAAACTCTGTATGGTTTAGACACTTTTTAATTTCAAAACAGTCTTACAAAAAGTCTTGGTAATAAAGAGGCTATCAAAGATCTTTAATAATGGTATATGTATAGTTTAAGTAGTAGTCTAAGTAGGTAACTTAGTGACCTTCTTAGTGTTCTTCTTAGTGTTCTTCTTAGTTTATAGAATACACTTATAAAATGTAAATCCCTTATTGGCTGTAAGTCTTATCATATGTTTTCTATGTGCTGTACTTAAGAGCTGTGGATTTTGTTAAAAAAATAAAATAAAATAAAATAAAATTTTAAAATTATAGGTATAATCGACGAGCTCGATGCCTTCAAAAGAGAGTGGAGGGAGTTGGCTCGGTATAGAGATGTTTGGAAATCTATGGGGGAGACCTTTGCCGAGCAGTGGGACGAGAGAGGTTAATTAAAAAAAAAAAAAAGGTATAATGGTAGGACAAAATGTTTGTGCATTTCAGCAACATTTCAAAACCTAGCCTTTATAAAAAGTAGCTCTTTTGTTATATGGGATTGTTTAACGCCTGTAGGACGATCACGAAGATTTCATTTCATTTAATTAACCATCTCATTATATTGCATAATTCATTTCAGCCTGACGTATTGTAAGCTTAACGAAAAACTATGGTAAATAATAAAGCGTTATTTTGAATTAATGCTTTCTCATTGGCCAAAATTATATGTATAAATAATTTTTCGCTAAGCTTCATGATCGAACCTCCGATGTATTGAACGTAAAATATTTGGGACTTGTATTCTTTGCATACAAGTTCATTACAAGCAATATCAAAAAACATAACGCGATGACAAGAACATGTACTTTTAAATTAATCTTTTCTTCTTCGCATGAGCTAGTGATCAACTCTAGTGTCAGGGTTTTCGACCGCCCGAAGGAATCCAACATGGCTTAACACTAGAAAAGCCAGGACCATCTTAAACGGTCACCTATCTAAGTAATGAGAGGGTGGAGTGTTGCTTTACCAAGATCTGCTACGAACACCGAAATAGGCCAGCCACCCCACGAGTGTTCCGCCTTTTTTTTCCCTTACTTCATATACTCCTTGCTGTCCGCATGTATGTACATGGAATACATAGAACTCTGATTTAAAGCGAAAGTTTTTTTTCACTTCTCTTGCTCAAAAAGTGAATCATAATAGTGTAGCTTAGCGGGCCTAAAACTCGAGTTTAATATGTACCTCGGGTTAAAAAGTATTTTTACTTTTTAATTTTTGTCTAAAATCATCAGCCCGTAAAAAGCATTCGCTCTCTTACATAAAAACTCGACTTCTTGGTGCTCCGTCAATCTTTTTTTTTTGAAAATAGAACCGTCTTGGTGATGTTTCATGAAGGTTGATTAATTTTTAATAAAATTTCTGAAAATTGTCTAATTTTGAATTGTTTTATTTTCTCGCAATCGAAGTGAAAAGTAGAGTGTTTTTATAACTCGGTCTTGTCATGTATATAATTGGATGGTTTAGTCCCTTGTAAAACAATCTACTATTATTTTATTTACAAAAAAAACTGTATTATGTGTAGTATATCAATCATGTGGTTCCCATAATACAAGTTCTGCTTAGTTTGGGGCTACATGATCATGTGTGATTACGTCCAGAATTATTTAAAAAAAAGTGTTCGGCGGGTAAACTCAATTTTGGTAATTTTTTTTTTATTTTTCCTAAGTGTCCTTTTTTACCAAGCCTTTCGACTTGTTAGGGCTCATGACCCACAATTGGGTATGCACATACGGTGAGTAACACAAAAAGAACCACCGGTGGGTCACAGTTTTAATATGATACTTTTATAGTTGAGGTTGATTTATAAAACAGGTCTCGTAGGTCATGTGGAACCCCCTAACGACGTGTGGCGATCATAAATTGCATCGGTTTGATTAAGGCGGCGCGATCTTGCAGAGCACACTACGCCCCTTGGTGCACCGGTGCATCGACTATACAGGGTGTTTTGAAATTGCTATTATAAAAGAATATATTCCTATAAAAAATATAAATATATAAGAAACGAAAGACTTTTTAAATTGTTATTCAAATCACGATTGTGAAATTAAAGAAATTACAATAAATTGGTGGAAATTGGTAGGATACTTAAAAGGAACGACGGAAAATGGACAAGGGCAGTCAAAGAGTGGTGGCCCGAAATTTCTTGACGGCCAAGAGTCAGACCACCCGCCCAATCGTAGAACGACTTCGTTGACGTAGCTGGCATTCTAAGAATGAGGCAAGGGACCGGAACCGGAAGGAAAGGTGTACATAATAAATAGTAGACTTAAACCCAACAGTAGGTGTTAACAGACTGAATAATGGTGATGATACAAGAAATGAAATACCTTTATTTTTAAATTGACGCATATTGAAACGACTCATGTTGGCACGCATGTTGGCATTCACCTTAACTCATCCTGCTTGAACAAAATTCTGCACTAAATATTTCAGAATAATCCCACATTATAAATTTGAATGAGGAAATATACAATCATATAAAATCTAATCAATCGAATAAATAATGTTATGGATTATGAATTATAATCATGAAATTGATTTTTTTTTAATAAAACAAGTATAAAAATATGGACTAAAAGACAAAATTAAACCACAGCATTTATGATGTAAGTGAAGTCGCATTGGTTTAATTTGTAGAACTAACTTTCATAAAAATACATAAAATGTTGGAGTTTTTTACTTTGATGAATTTGCTAAGGTTAGTAAACACCTACTGAATACGACTCATAATAAAAATATCTACTCAGAAACAAAGTAGGTACTTTAAGTATTAGGTTTTTATTTTAAACATGCTGTAGATTGATTTTGCCGCATTGCAATATACTTTCGGGATTAGTGTTGTAAGAAGGGGATCATTTATTTCCTTTTCTATTCAACGATTCCAAAACTTTGCCCTTCCACTGTTTCTCAATCTACTTGCTAAAATATTTCATTAGTAAATTCTGCTCTAAAATGTTTGTAGGAGTGTTTTTTAATATTTATTTATTAAATAAACTATTAACAAACACTGGTTAGTAATGTCTTTAAACCTATGTTAGGTTTAATAAATTTTATATTAATATTTTTAAGCGGTCGTTTCTATTACCTGCGGTCAATTTTATGCGACGTGTTTGAAAAAGTGAAAGTTTGTAAAAAAGATTTGAGATTGAGTTGTAATTGTACACATATGTGGTTCTTGATCAGGAAAAACATATGGGCAATAATATAACAATTTATATAAGGGTACCATGCAAGCGAATCCGCGGGCATAAAATAGTTTAAGAATAAAGCCTTTACCCAGATATAAAAATACGTTTCTACACAATCAAAAAAATATATACAATCATACACTTTTTGGCATTTATTCAATTACGACGAGAGAAATAAAACACTCAACACATCACCTTGAACATTTCTGTTGTCTCTGAATGTTGAGCACCTCTGGCTTATCGTGTGAATAATCGCACCAAGCGATGTTGGATTTGATGAAAGAATTGGTAATGCCAGGAGGGAGATGACGTCATCGATACGAATCTCACATCTAAGAGTATATGTAGCTCCATTTTGTGGAGTGCCTGTTTATAAGTGTAGTGATTTTGGAGTGCTTAATGCTCGTGAAGGCCCAGATGCTTGTGAAATAAGTAAAGTAAGTTAGCAAGTAGTAGGTAGGTGTGGTAGAGTTGTCGTTTTAAAGTGAGACTAGGGAGTAAATAAATAAATAATGCTAGACTATCACACAGCATCATGTAGCCCCAAACTAAGCAGAGCTTGTGTTATTGGAACAGCATGATTGATATATTACTTTTTTTTTGTAAATAAATACATATCATAGAAAACACCCAGACCCGAGACAAATATCTGCAGAACATGCAAACATTTGTCCCACGGCGAGAATCGAACCCGCAACCTTCTACGTCCCAGGCGGACCTAAGCCTACTTCGCCACAGAGGTCGTAGGAGGTAGAGGAGTAGTTTTATGTTGTTGATCGTTGTACTTGTGATTTCTAAAGTTTTTGACATTATTATCACACATCATTGTTTACAAATTACTGCAAACTTGGCAGAGCTTGTGTTATAGGAACCTGATATATTGCTAGCTTGTGTTATATACTTAACATTGTCCACACCACACCACACCACACCAGCCTATATCAGTCCACTGCTGGACATAGGCCTCCCCTAATAAAGGGGGATATACCCATAATCCCCACGCTGGGCATGCGGGTTGGGGATCGCAGGGCACAGCTTCTCGCACCACCGACACTGCAGCCCGTCGGTGGCCAGGGGATTTAGATGTGCCGATGTAGGCTGTGCTATGCCGCAATCAGCCGGCCGCCAGAGCCCCGTTCGTTGTTCGTTGTTTAGCAGGATGCACCACGTGCAGGTGAGGTTGGCTTGGGTTCCGTAGATGGGTGTTGGAACCCCGTACACCCCTTAACAGTGTGGCTGATTGTTTTTGTTTGTTTGTGTTTTTTGTTGATTGATTGCTGTGTGAGATTGTTGTTGTTTGATGACCCTTTGATTTAGCGCACCTGCCTCTTATTATACTTAAAAAAAAAACTGAGAGAGCTGATTCGAAACATTTTCATATACTCCGACGTAGGGCAAACACTTGAAAGCAACAATAACTTTATTCACAAACTAAACGACCTAATAAATCAGTTTAGCTCGTTTATCAACCACTTGACCTTCGCTATACAAAATGCAATGCAGCAAAAAGGTTGCTGTCACGCTGCAGCATGCCATGTGGTGATTTAGGACGGCGCGACGCACTGAGTTCAGAGGTATTCAGTAGCCGGACCATGGACCTTTATGTACTTAGGAATGGGGCTACAACAATTTGGCCCTAGAACTGGCTGTACTAAGAAAACTCGCTGTAGGTTTTTTCTAATTTGACTTTGACGGCTCTGACGGAAGACTGGCATTGGTTTTTACAACCCGCACATGCCCAGCGAGGGACCGATTTGCAACAGTGGACCACTTTTTATTTATTTATTTTATCTCATAACTTTAATTATTTATTTAGTTTATTAGTTTTTTTTAGCCAACAAATATTATTATATTTCTATTTCTATAAAGGGATGGGGCTGAAACCATAGGGCCTTAATTGGCTGCATTTAAAGATTGGGCCTAGAAACTTAATGCTACTTAATATGGCTGCAGAGGGATCGGGCTGGAATATGTGGACTCATGGAACTGGCTATACCTACTGAGGTAATGGGGCTGAAACTCAAAATTGATAACATTCTGTATCACATAGGCATAAAAGGCATTTAACATCTATACAATCTGATATAAGCAGTGTCTTTCCATGTTCAGCACTTAAGAATGTTGACTTATAAGGCCGAAGGAGCTACAACTTACATAACATTTGTGTGTGAAATGGAAGTAAAAGTATCTATAGTTAAAGTGAGTCTGTTTTTCATTTAGCCTTCATTAAGTACATAAAGAACACCTTGAATCGTAATTTTTTTTTAAGTTACACCAATTCATAACGCAACCAAACAGAGAAGAATTGGCAAGAAATACTGCTTGACTTATAATTTTTTTTGTGCAACAGCTGTAGCCATACAACTGTTTTTATCTGCAAAACGTGTGTTATTATAACCACTGGACTCATAGTTCAATCACCACCATCCTCAACACAAGTTAGCATTGTTGAGTAATTTTTAGTTTCTTGACGACCTCTCCGACGCAGTGGGCGAAGGTAGGCCTGAGATGCAGAAGGTTGCGGGTTCGATTCATCCGCGAAACAAATATATGTATTGTATGACCTTCCGAATATTTATCTCGAGTCTTGGTGTTTAAAAATATTTACAAAAGAAGTCAGTCATGTGATTCGTATAATACAAGCTCAGAGGGCTTACCACAGGTTTTGATAGTTTTCGAAAACTTTATAAGTTTCGGTATCTTTCCATACATTTTCGTAGTTCATGCACGTTTCCCTAGAGGCGCTGTACTGAAAATGTATGGAAAGATACCGAAACTTATAAAGTTTTCGTAAACTATAAAAACCTGTGGTAAGCCCTCTGATGGGGCATGGTATGCTGTGTGAGTCATCACATCATCTATTGATTTAAATAGGTATATCTAAAATCAAACTTTAAGCGAAAGTAACTTTTCAGCGAAGTATGCCATTACCCCCTCCCTAAAAACAGCTCTGATCCATAGAGGGGGGTTGCCAGAGGCAGGATTAACCATCGCCTGTTAATTACGACAAATGGTCACTGAACAACGAGTAATGGCCCGGTTAGCTTCCGAACTGGTGATATCTGATGTAAATGGCTAAATGAACACATTTGGATGAATAAATGGGAAACAACGTGATATCCCATATTCCAAAGATTCATCATGTTATGCTGGTGCTTATGTACCTAGATACTTCATCGTTACTTATTAAAGCTTTAGAACATGGCTTGTTAACTTAGTGTAGGTCTTGGGTTTGTATTTTAATGCCATTCTATAAAATTCTGTTATACTTATTATAAAACCTCTTTAATAAATACACAAAAGCTTTTGAAAATTGTTATTCATAAAAAAAATATGGCATAGGTATTTGGGCTAAAATTAAGATTATAATGGTTTTAAAGTGTATTTTTTTCAAGTGATTCATATTCTGTTTTATGAAAAGCTCTAATATAAGAAAAAAATCTCTCTCGTACACACTCTAAACAAAATGATGGCATAGGTTAATGCCATCTAGTATCGAATAGCGGCAATAAAATATAGTGGCACCCCTTTTCTACCGTTCTTTTAATGTGCGCAACGTAGGAAAGAGGGCGTGCGCGGTACTACAAATACTCGTAAAATGTACGTGATTTCAATAAAAAAATAATAGTAAGCCAGTGAGATAAGTTAATTTTGTTGATAATTACGGAACGACGATTCCATAGGCAGGTCAAAATAGGCTTGGGATATTTTAGAACTACAGAATGGAAATTAAATTTCCGCAATACCACAGGCTTACTGCTACATTTAGTGTTCTGAAATGAAGGAGAGCCATCCTGTAAGGCTTCCGAGGCTCTCAGGGATCGTAAACCTTCAGTCCGCAGTTTAATCTCTTGGAAAATTTGAATCCAGATAAGGGCTTCAGCGCAAAAGCTTTTAATGAATTTCGATGCCTATGCTTGTTGAATTTATTTCTTGATTAAACAAACTACTAAGGCATATAACAATTTTTGTTTTAAATTGTGGTAACATAACATTTATAAAATAATTATAAAATACTTAATCATCTTATACTGTGGTTATTTATTTATTTATTTAATAGGAACGCCAACAGCTTAAATATCAATACATTGTAGAGTTACATTACATTGAAAGTTGAAACAGATTGTAGCGTATCTACATTTTTCTTGAACCGCAAAGGCTTGTTCATATGGCAAAACCTGGTAGAAAAAAAAACATCAGTCTCTCAAAGCAAACTTTGTAAACTTTGAGAATATTAGAATGAAATTTCCAAAATTTCAGGTCCAAAAACTTTTTCAAACCTGTAGTAGTACGCTACCATTGTCCTATAGGCACACCTACAGGGACAGTGCCAAGCGAAGGCTCTCGGCCCGTAAACCTACGTCGCTTTATCTTTCGGAAAATTTGAATCCGAAATTAAAATCGACCCTGCTGAATTTGTAGGGGCCCGCTAATTTAACGGCTCCTGAAATTGGTACCTAGCTGTTTACTTTTATGATAGGAAAGTGGGTTACTGGTTTTCTATGCTAATCTGGGATATTTTTAAAACACGACAGTACTGAAAGAAAAATAAAGAAAATAATATTCTAGGTACCTAACCAAGAAAATTATTTTCTGCTTGCATTTAAATTTACAATTTGATATATCTGGATTGAAAAGCTACTCCTAACCAAGGTATGTTAACAACGGCTACGTTGGTAGTGGTGTCATAACCATTGTTCAGTGTATATCAAATTCTCATAGGACAAGACAACAATGATAAATTACTCTATGGCAGTATCTGACGATGTTATTCGTGATTACTGAGACATCCGGGAGCTTGGTTTCAGGACATGTTTGGTGGGACAAAGTTATATATTGTATAGAACCATAATTTCATACAAAGAGTAGGTTTAAATCACACTGTAGTTTTATCCTTAAACAATTATAGTAAAAAATACATTAAGGTCACCATAGACCTCCTGGTGATTCACATAATACCTACCGAATACTCCCAGATGATGAAGGAAAAACTATATTCAAACTCAGGGTAGGAAACATACGAAAAGTGCCGGGATTACCACCCACCCAGCCAAACAGCGCGTTACTATCGACCTTGTAAAACAGGCATCATAAAAATATCCAACGACCCTTTTTCATAAAAACCCGGAATTTACCAGACGCGGGCGTATCACACGCCTACTTGAGAGTTTGAGAGTAAATTCAGTGTAAACGTTATAAAAACACAAAGACCCACAAAAGCCCCAAACTAGCAGGCTCGGGGAAAATTGCTAAAGTTTGTGTATACGACACGCTCTGAAAAACTCGACAAAGGTACAAAGGTATGCGGGTCCATAAGAGCGGAAAATTCGATTTTCTGCCCCGCGCCTCCTTAATGCGCTGTGGTCCACATTACGTACGAAAGTGGGCCTCACCCAACCCTTTTGGAAACACTACGTTAATCAAATTCAGTAAGCCAATTTCCGGCAATATAGATAGCGAAATCACAATATATCGCCGCGATAAGGCAATCGCATGAGGGAAGTCCGGAGTCCTGCGGCTATTGGCGCACATTTGGCTGACCACTCCGAGTAATTTTGTGAGATCTGGATATAGGAATGGGTCAAATGACCTAGATCGGCTCGCCTATCCCAATACCGGAAACAAAACCGTTCGATACAGCTATATTCGGTAGACAGCTGCACAGCGAGCAAAATTTAAATAAAATTATAATATTAGACATCAGATCGTGCCCGTTCTGAAATAAGCGAAACAAATATCTCGATTTTTTCATTAAAAATGTTTGAATACTCATGACGAATGTAACATTTTTAATGGGTTGTACTTATGTTATAAGGTGTTTGATATCCTCGTGTAAACCCTGCGTGTGCAAAGCAGCAGAAAGCTGGACTGAAGCTTCTAATTTTCCGTGTCGTGGATCTCACAGTACAAAACAAAACGTTTATCATCAAAACATAAGCAGAATCGAAAAACGATAAGCACAAGATGGTGATTCTACTTTCTCACAGCACTGGTACGAGACCAATAAACTAAAACGCACTGCGAATAAACCTTTTAGACTTTTGCTAACAACTTACCTACAAATTACAAATTACAATCAACTCTAAAAAATCTCTATAAGACAAAATAATCTTAATAAATAACTCTCAACAATAATAAAATCACCCGACCTGCCAAGTGTTGGGAGTATGGCTAACATTTTCAATTAATTGAAATTAAATCACACAGCGTCCTAAACGACCTCTGTGACGCAGTATGCGAAGGCCCGTCTGAGACGTAGAGGGTTGCAGGTTCGATTTCCGCTGCTAAATAAATCTTTGTATGATAAGCAAATATTTGTCCGTGGTGTTTCCAAAATGTACAAAATAGTAAACAGTCAAATGATTCCGATAACGCATGCTCCGCTTAGTTTGGGGCTAAATGGACATTTGACATTCTCGTACAACAGTACGAGAATGTCAAATTAAACAATAATCGCACATCGCTTATTTGGAGAACAATGTATGCCATCCAAATATCAATAAGAAAGGGTGTCCTGAATTTCAAACCCAAGAACCTCAAAAGAAAACAAATTTTTTCCATCCATTTTAATTAACGAATCAGTCTTAATTCCATTGAAATGAAAATGAGTTTTTGTATATTAATTAGTTAGAAGGATTTCATAGGCTCGATCACGAAGACAAGCGTAAAAGTATTCGTATCGTAGATGTAAAAATTTGTTCAATGAGTAAACGTAAATTTAAAATAACGCTTTGTCATTGGCCAAAATTGTTTATTAGGCTTACGATACGTCAGGTCAGGTTCTTGATCGCTCTACAGGAAATAAGTATAGCTTTTTCGCAGTACTAGCTAGCAAAACGTAGCGTTTCAGGCAGATGTCGAGCCAATGTGGGTCGCTCCTGATAAATGTCCCGCCCGCGCGCCCCGGGGAGTCGCGGAATAAAGCTTCCACAAGATAAGGGGCCGAATTAAATCCGAACACTTAAGATGGTAAACGACAGTTATAAACTTTTTTTGGGATAATCTCATTGCTATTCGTGTAATAAATATGTCGGGGTTTTAATAAAGTGGAAGTTCATTAAGATTTATGGGCTACAAGTGTTAGGCGTGTTTTGTGTGAAACTGCTAATTTTCGAGGTTCATTCTCATCAATACATAGCCAATTATTTCTTCTTCAGCACAATAGGGAATGGACTAATGGTTATTTTTGTCAATTTTGTAAAAAAAACTGGTTCGAAATGTATAGTATAGATAAAAAACTGGTTAGAAATGTATAGGTATGGTATGGTGGAATAAACACATCAAAATGAAAATAAATAAATAAATAATGCTGGACACTAATCAAACATTATCATGTAGCCCCAAACTAAAATGAACTTGTATCATAGGAATCACATGACTGTTATACTTACTACTTCGGTACATTTGATTTGTGTAAATACATACATATTATACATAGATAACACCCAGACCTGAGAGAAATATCTGCAGATAATGAAAAAAAATTGTGTTTGGAATCGAACCCGCAATCTTTTATGTCTCAGGCGGACCTTCGCCCACTTCGCCACAGAGGCCGCCAACGCCGAAAAAGCTAAGCCATATCTCAGACTATGTAAAACCTTATGAGAACCACTCTCAAAAGCACATGAGATTAGCTGATGCACCCGGAATGCATTAATAAACCCACGCAAATTCCCAAGCTAAACTCACAACATTGCTAATATTTTGTACTTTCAGCACTTTCGCTGAGCCACGTAGTTTCGGAGCCGCAGACTCTACAAGCTCGCCGCGATCGAACAAGGATGTCCCAAGGCAATACAAACTCGAGTGTGTAGGAATAAAGTGCGTTTTGAATTGTGGAGGGTCGAGTGCTAAAACTGCAGGCCCTTCATGTCACCCGTAAATGCGATTTCAGGAACACAGCCACTCGACTTAAAACCGAATTTGTATAGCAATAGAGTTGCTTTTTATTTCTCTGTTGTAGTACCAGGGGTATTGAAGAAGTTTTTCAGGAGGGCCATAACGACACATTAGCCGACACGGTCGCTCTTACCTTTATTAATGTGGTACAAGGTTCGAGGCTTAAACGCGACAACATTGCTTCATCGCGTTATATCCGGGTCAACGAGGAAGGTACTTGATTACCGATTAGTGCCCTTTAACCTGGGCACACGTCTAAGGTGATGAACTTTATCGCCAATAACAAATACATGAGATGCCTGCATACAAAAAGATTATTTATGAACCCACACCTTTGCCCACGGGGTTTTTGTTAATCTTGCTATACATCCTGTGACGTAAATATGGACGACAAAATTACCGTTTATCTTACTTCTTTCAGAACATTATTTAAATTTCATAGAGGTACATTTCCAAATCATTTTTCCTCTTCGGTTTTGTATTATTTGTATAAAAAACCTGTTTTTATATTCAAAATGATTGAACATCTTATACGACATGACAGCTTCGTTAGAAACATAATGAACGGAAAGATAGGAGAGCGTAGGAGAGGAAGACCAAGAATAAGCTACACCAGCCAGATAAAAGAGAAAGTCGCCGTTATGTAGTATAGCAAGTGAAAGAGTCCGCAATGGACTCCTTCCATTGCGGACTCTTTTTTCCATTTCCTCTTTTTTCTTTTTTCCATTGTGTTTGTTTTTATAGAAATATATCTTAATTCTATAAAAACAAACACATTGAGATGTAGGTATCAACATCTCAATGTGTTTTTTTCATTTCAAAATCAAAATAAGTTTATTCAATAAGCACATACACTTTGAAACGTCAATTTTTTTATATTTTAATTTACACCAATTGCTTGGCTTATATATATTTTTTTATTGACTTCGTAAGAAGTTTTGCTAATAAGCTTACACTGAAAGGCTAAGCATTTGTGAACTGACCTGTATTGTCTCATCATAAGAGTAGCTGCGGCTAGTCGCCGCCGAGCTCATCTCACCAGAGCTCAAAGATCGGCGGCCGCATCTGTCGACAAACACAAAGTTAAAACATTAAAGTTGACTGGCCTCATAGCAGCTTAGTTGGTAGTAGATTTACTAGCCTTCTGAGCTGCAGGTCGCGGGTACATTTGTGTGATGAACATGGATGCTTCTATGTCTGGGTGTTTTATAAGTATCTATATATCTATCAGTCTCTGGTTCCCATAGTACAGGCTCTATCTAGTGTGGGATAATTTGACCGTGTGTGAGATGTCGGAAAACAAAAGTTTTCAATCAGTGCATCCTGCCCGTCATGACATACGGAGCCGAAACGTGGATACTCACAGTACGGCTAGTCCACCAGTTTAAAGTCGCTCAGCGAGCTATGGAACGAGCTATGCTCGGGGTTTCTCTGAAGGATAAAATCCGTAACGAGTTTATCCGACATTGAACTAATGTTGTCGACATAGCTCAGAGAATTAACAAGCTGAAGTGGCAGTGGGCTGGACATATCTGCCGAAGAACCGATAACCGTTGGGGTAAACGAGTTCTTGAGTGGAGACCGTGGCTCGGCAAACGTAGTGTAGGACGCCCTCCGGCCAGGTGGGGTGACGATTGCGAAAGGCTGCTGGCAGAAGCTGGATGCGTCGAGCTCAGGACAGGGCGCAATGGCGCTCATTAGGTGAGGCCTATGTCCAGCAGTGGACTGCTAGAGGCTGATAATGATGATGATGATGAGATGTCCCGTTTACTATATTTTATTATACTATTTAAAGTACAAATCAATTGAAATTATCTTGTATAAAAATATACCCTTTTTAAGTCAAAAAAACAACTTATTGAAGTTTCACCGGGTAAAGTAAGTAGACAACTTTGGGAAAAATGTGATTAAATGATAATTAATATATAAATAATGCTAGCCAGTATCACACAGCATCATGTAGCCACAAACTAAGCAGAGCTTGTATTATGAGAACCACAATGTGGTGACTAATATACTACATAGACACATTTTTTTGTAAATACATACCTACATATTATACACATAGAACACCCAAACATGAAACTATTATTTGCACACCATTTAAACATTTGTCTCGCGGCAGGAATCGAACTCGCAACCTTCTGCGTCTCAGGCGAGCCTTTGCCCTTATGGGTTGAAACAGTGCGAGTGCGAACATCACCATTTCTTTTCGATCATTAGACCTAGAGAAACACTGTTACTACACTTTGTGACCACTTTCATTGATGCCGTTTAACTTAATGTAAGTCGAATGAGAACGGTCATCGTCAATAGTTCCAACACCAAACCTACTGCATCGATCAAACGATTGGGGTGCTTACACCTATAGTTTAATTTCATGGGACAATAAGTTGAAAGCATGTATATAACATTACCCATATCCTTCTAAATGATAGAATGTTTACTTTTAATTCAATCACTATTAGTGGAGTGCAGCCAAATCTTTGCATAATTAATCTTTCTTGATACAAACACGTGCTCCGGTCTCCAGAAAACAAAGCATTCTTTTACACACGTCTCTTGTTAACTTAATTTCGTCTACAACAATAAAAGGCGCAGTTTTGCATACCATTCCACCTTCACTGAGAGATGTAACTAATTAAGCCATAAAAACACTCTCTGGGGCTCTTACCACGTGCCATGAAGTTACAGACGACACGACACAACACTCATGCATTATGGAGTTCAGGAATGTTTATTTAAGAGAATGTCTTTAAAACTGCTGTAAATATATGTTGCATTCGTGAGAGTTGAGTAGAGTAGCTTGGTGAGTAAAAACTGCTAAAAACAAAAAAAAACTTTTTTTGTACATACAGCGTCAGAGTCTGGTAACCCCCCTAGTTAACGTTAGTAGGTTCAAACCGTCGCGGTGTCGGTCGTGGATCTCGAACTTTTTGCACAGATGTGTGTTTTATAAACCGTCTCTTCCTTGCTTACGCATATTTCATTTCGTCAATGTATCTATATGAGACGATGGAGTGGCGGTTACAACACTCGACATTAATCTATATGTAATAAGAGTACTGGGTTCAAATCCCTCAATGCCTAAATGTATTTTTGTTTTTTTTATTTTCTTTACTAACACAATGGACTACGTTTTAAGTGTAGTAGGTAAGTTACCTAGTTATTTAAATTCAGGTAAAATAATAAAACAATTTTCAAAAGTTATAACAAATTTATTAAAACACCATTTAACATAACGCAATATAGATAGTTATTACTTATTTTTTAGAATTTTCAATAATGTTTTAAATGATAGAATAATACTTAATTTACGCATATAAGATTAACGAGTGAACAAACATGTTAACATTGGAACAGGTTATACTTGCCGTATAAAATCCAAAAAACAATTTAGATAAATAAATAAATAATAAATAAATAATGCGGGACTTAATCACACAGCATCATGTAGCCCCAAACTAAGCAGAGCTTGTATTATGGGAACCACATGATTGATATACTACACATATAATTTTCACTCACGAGAATTTTTTGCGAGATCACTCGCAAATACTTACTCTGGTATTTTATCTATTATTGAAAACATTATATATCTGAATATTTATTAATACCGAATGGGATGGATGTCTTTCACTTAAAATAATTTGTCAAAGCCTTCTTTTCATTTGGGTAACCAAAGTCCGCCCAAAACCACTACGACGCATCAGTTCTTAGGACCTCCTGTTCCAGGTGGACAACACTTCACTCGTGTCCCAATTAGGACAAATTGATCCTACATATGCTCACACATTCTCCACATATTTAAATCTGGACTTTTAGATGACCAATGCTGTGGTGATTATGCCCGACTGAGAAGCGAGCCAATTGGTCAGAATTCGCGAACGATGAACCACGCAGTTATCATGAATTAAATACACTGTTCCTTCTGGACGCTTATCCACTGCTTGCACTGTTAACAGCAAAACTGGCCAATTATGCGTCCACTCACTTCAACAATTTCTCCTGGTCCCATTGATGACATCCATCACCAATCACCTGAAAATAAAAACACAATATTATAAACGTATGACTGTGTTTATATAATATAAAAGGGAATAGGTTTACTAAGCACATTGTTTATGATAATCCTACTTATAATTGTCATACCACTTACCTAATGTTATTCTGCCATTTCCTCTTACATTTGATGGGTTGTAGCGTTCCGAAATGTTATTTTGCAAAACGCACTCTTTAGTTCAATTTTTCGGCTGTTATATATGCACAATTATTTTTCATAAACAAAATCAATGACACACACCCAAGACGAAACTAGTAACCTTTTGTTCTGAACTATCATTTAATATACAACTACCCTCAATAGTCCAGTGCTGCACAGAATAATTTTAAGTAGTTGCGCACTACCGTGATAAACAAATGAAAAAGTTACTAGCTGACGCATCCATGCTCAGTTGGTTATAGCGTCTTATTCATAAACTGGTGTGATGTGAATAAGTTGCTGGTTCGATCCCCCAGCCAAGTATAAATATTTTTGTATAAGATTTTTGCCATTTGAATATGGTAGCCTCCACGGCAGCAGTTTAAATTTATACTTGAAAGGGGTATACCAGATCGTGACGCTGTGTGTACCTATTAATACTGAAAAAAAACTTTTTTTTTCAGTATCAATAGGAAGACTTAGAACGTTTGAAAGAATTATTTATTCAAAATGCATATATGGAAAAAAATATGATATAGATATATAGATAGAAGATAGATAACAGCTGTAAAAAGTAAGTTTATTTTTGTAAAATGAACGATATAAACGTAAACATGGCCACAAAGAACGTTATGGATTTTTCATAAAAAAAAATTTAAAACAATAATTTTTCGACGCATCCAAGTTCTATCAGCAACCTTTCGTAGATCGTCACTCCACCTGACCGGGAGAGGAACAACAACGATCATTGAAGGAGACCTATGTCCAGCAATATAGGCTGATGATGATGTTGAATATTTTTTTCACTTCTCTTGCTCAAAAAGTGTATCATAATAGTGTAGCTTAGCGGGCCTAAAACTCGAGTTTAATACCTCGGGCCAAAAAGTATTTTTTCTTTTTAATTTTTGTCTAAAATCATCAGCCCGTACAAAGCATTCGTTCTCTTACCTAAAAACTCGACTTCTTGGTGCTCCGTCAATCTTTTTTTTTTAAATAGAACCGTCTTGATGATGTTTTCTGAAGGTTGATTAATTTTGAATAAAATTTCTGAAAATTGTCTAATTTTTGAGAAGCTATTTCAGTTATCATATCCAAAAGGAGCAGACAAACCTCACCCGAAACCTTATTTACAAATATGTGTAACCCTAGCAATAAAAACAACCTTATTCCATGTTTCCATGGTAGGGTCAGTCACAAAAGTGTTATTCAGTGACAGCGGCTGAGTTATCGCGTACAGACCCGCTTTTAATTATTCATGAGACCCACAACTTTCAGCCACTTCAGCCGGCATCTGGTGCGCTCCTATTTAATAATTTGCACTCACTTTTGAGGCTTCGAGAGGTTCTGCTTTTAAAGTTTGCAACTTGTGTGACAATTTGATACAATTTTGGGCTTGCCCTGCCATCTTTGCTTATTTATTTAGAAATCGTGAAAGGAATCTGTAATGTCTAAATATTTCAGTCAAGATTTGGCAGTATAGGTAGGTCTTTCAGAACTTTCTTCAGACATTCATCAAACTGCTGCTTTCCGAAGTCTTGACTCACCAACTTCCAAGGACAAATACCCATACAACAATACATTTAGGACAGAACAGTTCTAGATAACCGAAGGCTAATGCACTAGAACTATCATGCTCCCACCAGACGCTCTAAACTTGTGATTATCTAAAGTGTTGCCTTCATAGCAAACCTTTATCGTTAGTGCATAGTGGGAATGGGTTATTCAAAGGAACCGCAAATACCTACAAGTTCTCAGCTGTGGCTAATTGATACCAGACAATCATAATGGCAAAGTGGACAAATAGAAGTCGTGTAGTGGACTTTTGAAATAAACATTTTCCATATTTCCCTTTGCGGTGCAGTGGGTGAAGGCCCACTTGTGGCGTAGAAGGTTGCGGGTTCTATTCCCATTCCGAGACAAATGTGTGTAAGAAAACACTCAGACCTGAGACAAATATTTGTGAGACAAACTTTGTATTTTTTTAAATGTATTTTTATTATAATAGTCATGTAATTCCTATAATATTACTTAGTTTGCGTCAAAATTATGTTGGGTGATAATAATCCAGTATTATTTATTAGACCCAAATCAGATTTGAATTAAATAGTATCGTAAGAATACGTAGGGATTTCCGAACGAAATCCGAGAAAATAAATACTTTCCCACTAATACAGATACATAATAATACACATGATAAAAACAAATAAGTAACTACAAAAGAAAGGCCTTTTTTATGCTAATAATCTGCGTACAGTCTATTTCGAGATAGCTTCAGACTCAAAATCAATTTCTTTTTCTAGCAAATGCACCGCTGCTGCCGAACAGGTAACACGGTAACAACTGAAAAACCCATTTCATTGCAAAATAAATTCGTTCTATTGACTATAACAGACATGTTTACTATCCACTGTACTCTACTGATGTTTCGGTGTCTGTTTGAAGTGGTACATTGATAATTTTTGATAGTCAGTACAATCGAACGTGAAACGTGAAAGTGTTGTACAGGGTGACTACTGACATTAGTTTTAATAATTTATTCACTTCTGTTTTCTTCTGCTCTTACCATTTGGATGGAGATCAGGATCTGATGACGGTATAAGAAGTGTAACGATATAAAGTGAAACGAGGCTTTTATGCCGGGGGTTTTAAACAACTTTAATTTGTTAATGGATAAGGATGAGCCTCTATGCTCAGCGCTGCAGTGCCAAAATATCACTCGGATAATAGCAGAACAAAATTTGCTTCGAGAATCTAGCACAGACTTGTTGCACAATGACTATAAGATCATAAAAGAGTAATACTTACTACCTTCGATTTTTTCTAACGCAATTTCCAGTTGTCGCCAGGCCTAGAGCCTAAAGACCTAGCCAAGAAGAAGAGGTAATTTTCCTAGGTCTTGTCTTGGTAGGTATAACTCGAAAGTTACCTTAGTTTTAGCTTAATCCATCTCACCTATGGTTCTGTAAGATTCGATATGGTGCTGCGTACCAACATCGATCCCTTGTTTGACATTCGCATCACGGCTGCAAGCCTACTGCGCCGGTTGCCATGGCAACGCTCCCGAGTCCTATTCCAGGAAGCCGTAAACTTTCAGGAATTTTTATTTTTATGTTAGTACGCTGAATGTTAATCACTCGAGCGATGAAATGTTTTGAATTATCATAGAATTAAGTATGATTTTTTGTTGTGTTTTCCTATTTTTTTGGGTAACAGTTCGAAACGGCTGGAGAAATGAAACATTTTCTTAGACTGAAACTTCACATAATACCTGTACAATTGTATGGTACCTACAACTAATCTGAGAATCTAATTCGTACTAAGTCAGCAACCACGTCAGTTGGCATGGCATTTAATCCAGAGATATAGGAAACGATTACTTTTCAGGTATGCGGTCCGCAAAATAAAATATTTTCATGAAAAATTGTTTTATTTGAACTCTATGTCAACAGGCAAAATACATTTTAAAAAGTATCGGCAAACGGTATTATTGGCTTTTTTATATAAGTAAGTGAAAATGGCAAAAATTAAAAACCTCTATAGTATTTTCAGTGGGTTCACAATTCTGATAATTGGAATACTAGTCAGACACAAACAAAAGGAAAAGTCTAAAATTTTAGAATTTTCATTTCTTTTACCCCTAAAAATATACCACGTAGTTTGTATGAAAGTGACTTCAACTCGAAGGGGGCTTTTTTAGATTTTTTTAAATACCTTCAGCTGTTTTCCACTCACTCGCACTTGTCAGTTATTTTTTTATGTATTACTTTATGTTTTACTTCAAAGACGCCAGTAGGGTCGGTAAGGTAGGTAAGAAGTTTCCTTGAAGTACTAATTATTTCAGTAAAGGTGCTAAATAGTACCAATTAGGTACTGAATCCCTATGATAAAAATAATTAAATACAAGAGGGGGGCCCCGCCATCTTGACGCTCACTAAATCTGTAAGACAAAATTGCATTGCAGGCAGGCCTTTAGGTAGATAACTAAGTAGGTATCTTACCTATTAACAGACAAGGTAGTGCACGAGGGTGTAGCTCTATAAATATCCACAGGAAACGTTGGTTTCCTCACCTATTATAGCGCACGGCACTGTTTACGCTACCAGTGGTTTTTAACACAAACATATACAGGGTGTTGACCTTGTTACTTTGGACAGTTGAGAACTGATACCCTTGAGGTTTGAGTACGTTTTTACAGGCTTGGTCCCTAGAAACCTAGACCTAAGTCTAGGTTGTAAGGTTACAATACAAGTAACTATTTAGACTCTTGATCTAGATTCCTCAAAATTTCATCTACCTAGCTAGCCTATCTTGACTAAACAATAAAAATCATCGCTACTTTTTACCAGTTATTACTTAAATCTTCAGATATTGCTCCAGTTATAAAATCTATTGATACCTTTTAGGTAGAGTCAGTCACAGGCAAGTCGAAACATTTTATATCCATATAAATATAGTAGGTTCAGGGACACTTGCCTCTCCAAGCATTTTATTCGATACACGGCGACTTTTTTGCTAGTAGCAAGCATTCCACGTGATAGGTTGCAAGTACATCGCCGCTGCTCTCCGTAGCACCAGTAGCACCCAAGTTAGGCTGTAAAAACAAATTACCTCGACTAATTAATAGTCTAGGTAACCTATCTACTTCATCGTTATAACCATCATCAGGCTATAGCAGTCTACTGCTGGACATAGGCTTCCCATAATGAGCGCCATTGTATTCTGTCCCGCATCCTTTGACGGCTTCTGTGGCGCAGTGGGTGAAAGTCCGTCTGAGACGCAGAAGGTTGCGGGTTCGATTCCCGCTGCGGGACAAATGTTTGCATGTTTTGTAGATATTTGTCTCGGGTCTGGGTGCTTTCTATGTATGATATGTATTTTATTTACAAAAAAAATTATATGTGTAGTATATCAATCATGTGGTTCCCATAATAAAAGCTCTGCTTAGTTTGGGGCTACATGATGCTGTGTGATTACGTCGCGCATTATTTTTTTTTTTTTTTTGCAGCTAACCTATATATTAGTTTCTGTTACTGTTACTGTCAGCCTCAATCATCCCATTGTAGAGCAAAGGCCTCCCCCTATTTTTTCTATCCACTTCGATCCTGCGCTAAAGTTTCCCAGACTTTTTGGAAGAAATCTAGTTCGTCACGCCATCTTCTACGTGGTCTGTCGCGACGCCGTCTCGCTGTATCCGGGATCCACTAAGTGGAAATTTTTGCTCACAGCTCATCCGGCATGCGGCATACATAGCCGGCCCAATTCCATTTTAGGCTGGCAGCTTTTTGTCCAACGTGGACGATTTGGGTACTAGAAATTTATTAGTTACTATTATTTTATTTTTTATTCGCCGCCTGAGTTTATCCAAATGGCTAATAGCAACAACAACACCAACGTATTCACTCCACCACAGCTGGTATTAGGCCTCCCCTAATAAGAAGGGGGATATGCCCATAATTCCCACGCTGGACATGCGGGTTGGGGATCGAACTAAAAATATAAATGGACCTCAGACCTAACTCTCCCAAAATAGAAACCTAGGTTTCGGTATCCTGTCTAGACTATAGACACGCTGAATAAAAGATAACCATTTTAATGATAAAAGCTGATCGAAGATTTAAACTATCTAATGAACGAAAATAACGATATGTTACAAAAAACAAAAAAACAGCCAATCAAAAATAAAATAGCATACAACATACCTATTATACCTCTACAATAAAACACCACACTAGAACTTTTGTTCTATCGATAGCTGTCATCCAGATAGTGCAGACATTTAAATCTTGGAGCGGGAATCGCACCCGCACCACGTATCTAATGCAGACTATTAAAAGCTGTCCGATTGCTTCGTCCAATAACTTTTAGCTGATTCTGTAAGTATACGTACACTAGTGCCTAACTTTTAATTTAAATCAAAACTAAATACATATTTATTTATTGACATAGGAATCACAAGTAGGCCTACACCAATTCCTAACATTTAAGTAGGTACCTAGGTACCTCCTCTCCTAGGTACTCCATTAAGTACCTACCTAAGTTATACTTGTTACCCCGGTATCTTTCTACCTACTTACCTACCTACACTATCTACATCTGATAAAGTAGCTTCCTACTTACCCCAATTGTCATCGTTTACGGGAATACCACATCTCTGTTTTCATAAACACTTTGCTCAAACACGACATTTAAGCTCTGATTACTAGGTCATAAGAGTTATTTTACATTGAAACGAAATTGTTAAGCAGTTATTTTATAAGTTCACGTGTAGAGAGACCGGTACTTTTATAAAACCCCCATTAGATATTTCAAAAACGAGTCTAATTATTTTTGTTACTTGAATCTTTTTATTGAATGTTTTTATTTAATCGTTTACGTAACGAAATAAACGCCGCCCGCCCTGCCAGTCAGGGAACACCGAAAACAGAACTGACTGAAAGATGAGAATTTACTTCCATCCGTGATAGTAGAGCAGCGACTTTGGACATGGTAGAGAACAGCGAAAATAAAATAAATAATTCAAACAGTGACATCTAGCATTGAGTAGCCGAACTAAATCATCTGATTATGATTATAAATTTAGTACAACGCCATCTAGTATTTTTGTTATTAACCACGTCTGCATTTATTCGTTTTAGCGTTACGATAGTAACAATATATATCAATGGTTTTAGCAGTTTTAGACTAAATTCATTGTTTGTTTGTTGTAGTCTGTAGTGTAGAACCGTGCTATTACGTAGGTACCTACCCTACATTGCTTTAATGGGTAGGTAACGATAAATACTATGTTCATGCACACACTAACATTTTCCACATTGTACATAATTTACAAAAATAGACTTCTTCAAACTGAAATAATTATTTAGTGACTTTCTAAGTATAGGGTGGTATAGGTCATAGATTATGATCTCTGTACTTAATCTATGGTCTAGGATGTAGGTACAAGAGTCAAATAATGTCAATGTCAAGTCAATCAATCAGCTGTTATTGTTGTTTGTTTCAAGGAAGTGAAGTTGTCTGTCATTTGTTTTGTAATAAAATTACCGAAAAAAATCCAAAAATATTACCTAAAATTCCTGCTTGGCAGGAGTCAGACCATTGTTTTAGTTTTTAAAACTAAACATAAAATATGGTGAAAGTGTGGAAGCTTGGATTGACCAGCTACGACACAGCTTTAAAAATCCAAGTGGCTTTGGCCAGGAAGCACTTGGATGCAATAAAGAGGGGTCAAGATGCCGACTTGGACACCTTGCTGCTAGTTGAACACAAACCAGTTTACACAGTCGGTAAGAAAATATTACCATCCACAGAATGAGGAAAGGTACCTCACCTCGGTACCTACCTAATTTTTAAATAGGTCAAGAACTTCTCTACTCTTCCTTTCAGTACCATGAATTTTCAACAATAACAACACCAAACCTCATCAGTCCACCGTTGGAAATAGGCTTCCCCCAATAACAAGTGAAAAATGAAAATGAAAAAATATTTATTAAACAAAACGAAATTTATAACAATTTAACCAGCGGCCTCCACACTAGGCATAGCCTGTACCGTGGAGACCAAGGGGGAGTAACAAGGGGGGCTAAGCCGATGCACTTAAAACAAGAACAACAACTACACCAAGCCTTTGTTGGTCCACTGTTGGAAATATGCCTCCCCAATAAAAAGGAGGATATGCTGACCCATAAACCCCACCCTGAGCATACAGGTTGGGGTCACAGGGCATAGATTCTCCTACTGCCAATGCTGCTGTCTGCAGGCGGTCAGGGGATTTAGCTGTACCGGTGTTAGGCTGCGCTATACCCCAATGAGCTGTAGCAGGGTGTGAACAGGGTGTGCCACACGCTAGTGAAGTTGGCTTGGGTTTTGAAGATACCTCACAGTCACACCCTCTTACATACTTTACAGTAAATGATATTTTTTCTTATTTACATTATTATGAGGTTATAACGAACTCTCATCTCCTTTAGGTATCCATATTATCTATAGAGCAGGCTGGCTATTACTTTAAAATTAATAAAATTAAGATGTTACCTTATATTTCATATGACATTTCAGGTATTAGAGATGAATCACCAAAGTCTGAAATCTTCAGACTCCGTAATCTGGGAGCTGAGTTCAAAAAGACAAATCGAGGAGGTCTCATCACCTTCCATGGACCAGGACAGCTTGTAGTGTATCCCGTTATTAACTTGAAACATTTCAGAACAAGCGTCAAGTGGTATGTCAACAGCTTAGAGGAGACAGTCATCAAATTGTGTGATGATTTAGGTTAGAGTTTATTTATTATCATTTGAAAATTTTATGTAGGTATATTAATATTATTATTATTTGAGCTAAGAGCCTGGCTCTTGTCGGTGTATTGATACTCCATTTTCTCTTTCCATGACGTCTCTTTCACTTCCTTATAGGTACATTTTCTAATGAACTAATAATCTATATTAGTTTTAGAATAGTTAAGATCCTAAACTGAACTATAAAAATTACTAATAAGGTTCAAAATTTAAAAAATGCGGATAATTAAATCTACTAGTCAATCTCTCATATTAAATAAGTAGGGATGACAACTGAAAAATTCTAATGTCCATCATTTACATTATCAGAAAATATTGGACAAGTATTTTTTTCTTTTGTCAATTAAACAAAAAATGACAAAGATATAGTGCGTTGAAATTCCGCGTGACGTCACGGCTGAATACACTTTTTATCTAGCCGTGACGTCACGAGCCCCCACTCCCGAACTTTGACGCTCTATATCAGTAAATTTTTATTTATTTGATAAATAAAAAAAATATGTGGCCAATATTTTTTGTTGATATATCTGACGGACTAATTAGAATTATTATTATTTTACCCAGTCGTCATCCCTATTGGCCGTCAATTCAATATGAAAGTGTGGTTTACCTCGATTCGCTAGATTAAGCCTAACATAACAACAAGCAAGGGGGCAATGCACAATATACCCCAATTCGGAATGTCAGTGCAGAACTTCCCCCCCCCCCCCCACTTCAAATTAGAATTAGAAGCCTAACATTATTTGTTCTTGTTACAGGAATCAAAGCTAACAGGTCTCCCCATACAGGTGTATGGGTTGATGAGAACAAAATAGCTGCCATAGGAATTCATGCATCAAGATATGTTACCACCCATGGCATATCCATTAACTGTGACAATGATCTATCCTGGTTCGACCATATTGATCCTTGTGGCATTGAAGATAAGGGCGTCACTTCCTTGTCTCGTGAGACTGGCATCAACTTCCCCATAGAGAAGGTAACACCCATGTACCTACGAAATTTCAACAAAGTTTTTGACTGTAAGACCAATGAAGAGCTGGATGTAAAAATTCAGGAGGAAATATTGAGTGGCGTATACACCTCGCTGTTAACATCACAAGCACAGGGCGCTTAGTTCCTAAATTATTTACAAAAGTTTATCTAAAAAAATATTTGACAATTTTTTGTCTTGTTATAGATTTAGTAGGTAACATATTTAAATCTGTTGTGTTAAAATAAATGAAACATTGAAAAATTTGTACAATTTTATTTAATTTGTTAATCATAATGAAAAATAAATATTATAAGTTTAATTATGCAATAATTCAAATAAATAAAGGAGAAATCTCAAGTTGGGTTAAGAGTAACAATAAAAATGCACTTTTGGTGCAAAATATTTGTTTCTTCAAAACCCAACTGAAAGTTCATAGCGAAGTTCAATTTAATTGTTAAAATATTAATTTAGAATCTAAGTATTTACAAAAACGTATATTACTCCTGATTTTTCTAATGTTATAAAAATATAAGAAAATGTAAAAATGTTCTAGAATAAAAACTAAGTCTAATCTTAAATGCGATAATGGAGTTTACTTACAGTCTAAATACCAATCTAATCTCTTCAGAATAATTCCTTAAAATCACTGTCCATATTCGAACATATTTTCCAGGGACTATTCCAAATACTTTTTTATTAATCCTTACACAAAAAAAGTACTCAAAAATTGTACATAACTGGTCTAGTTACTTATAAATAGTAAAAAAAATGCATTGTCTGATGAATAAAAAATGCCGATTTAAAACGTCTCAAATGACGGAATGTGTTGAAAACACTCAAAACAACAATGTAGAAAGGGTCATTCACAAAAAAAACCTTGAAGAGCTATGCAACCTTATATCAGGCTTTTTAAATACTAAAAAAAGTCTTACGGTACCTATATTCCATGAGATTATTGTCATTAGCTTAAAATTACTCTTATCAATAAGTAAATGCTTTTAAATGCAATAAATTACTACTAAAATAAATGCAAAACACGCGGTGGTTACAATAATATTGGACGTACTGCCAATTCTTCACCACGATTTGATTCTTTATCAATTTGTATGGACGGATTCTCTACTGTATTTCGTTGATCTTCAGTCGTTTGTATCACAAGTTCCAACGAACTAATTATGTTGTATCGAGACAATAGCCTCTAACCTATATAGATGATTTGTGATGGAAATCTAACAATGCTTAGGCGGTGCGAGCCACTTTCTCATGTAGTAGCAGAAAATGGTCGCGATGTAAAGTATAACTAAAAGTGCACATGCAACTCCCAGAAGCAGCACCGATGCTTTGCTCGGGCAAGGCTCCACAATTGTCACTGTTTTTTCTGAAATTAAAAGAACTTCATTTAGGTTCAGTAGCTTAAATTACCAGCCGCTATTAGTTATGGGACAATATTTAGTTACCAATTCCGTTATTCTTAAATTTGAGGTCAATATTTAGTCAGTAATTCCACAATTTAGAATTAATTAGGTACTAAATAATGTGCCTTAAAGGAGAATGCCGTCTGATGTATGGCGCTCGGTACTAAGACTAAAGTGAGTGCGTCAAAAAAATATCCAATAAGTTTTTAGTCGATTCTACTGTCAAAATAATTAAAAATGAGCGTTATTGCCATAGTTACACTTTACATCAATGTTTATTGCCATAGCAACGTATATATCATTGGTTGTTGTAGTCTAAAGGCGTGCAACGGAAACCAAATCAACAAAATATTTTTTACTTCATTATTAATCGAGTCGGTGTGTAAAACTAAAGAAAATGTTAATGTCATTTATAAAATATAATAAATTTTATGGGATACGTTCGGTTTTGACGCAATTGGTACGGGTTCTCGGCATTCTGCTTTTGTGTGCATTAATCTTATCCTACTAATATTATAAATGCGAAAGTTTGTGAGTATGGATGAATGTTTGTTACTCTTCCACGCAAAAACTACTGAACGGATTTGGATGAAACTTGGAATATACATAGTTTGTGACCTGCATTAAACATAGGCTACTACGCGACGTTTTTATCCCGGTACTACGTGAGCGAAGCCGCGGGCGGAAGCTAGTATCTCATAATGTGTTTCCGCAAAGTCACACCCGAGTCAATAAATTATCTCTTCAATTATTGAATAAGTAGGACAAAATGTAATGGGGAATTCCCGATACTGAAACCAAGGATCCACTGATTTTAACTAATACATTTTATTTGTATAGTGCGGGCACGTACGGAAGATCCGCCTGAGACGCAGAAGGTTGCGGGTTCGATTCCCACCGCGAGACAAATGTTTGTACGTTCTGCAAATATTTGTTTCGGTTCTGGGTTTTTTCTATGTATTATAAGTATGTATTTACATAAAAATGTATCTATGCAGTTTATCAGTCATGTGGTTCCCATAATACAAGCTCTGCTTAGTTTGGGGCTACAAGATGCTGTGTGATAGTGTCCAGCATTATTAGTGTATATTATTTAACAAAATAAATTTAAAATTCTTGTAAAAAAAGCATTACAGTTGTTACTGGCCTCTTATCTAAGTTTTTAGTAACTCGTAGGTCGCGGGTTCGATCCCCGCATAGGTTTATGTGGTGAACATAGATGTTTGTTCTGTGTCTGGGTGTTTATGAATATGACTATTATCAGTTTCTGGTACCCAAAGTTAATTCCTAGTCTTGGTCTAATTGACCATGTGTGAGATGTCAAGTATATTAAATGTTATCTCACCTCCAAAATTGGTTTCCGAAGCGCTGCCTCCTGGCTTGTCAGAGCGCAAGAAATCGGTGCTTTGCCTCTCATCGCCGAAGTCCAAAACCAGGATCTCTTGGGAAATGTTCATATCCTCCTCCTGATTATTCTCGCTCTCGGTCATCACCGAACGCTTCCTTCTGCCCCAAGACTCCACGCTCTCGCTTTCCCACTCGCACACCGCCTGGAAAAACCGTGCTGTCAGTCATTTCAATCTTATCTATGGACAATTTACTATGGTGTGGTAGTGTGTCTAATTTAAATATGCCTAGTTGTCTACTAAGGAATATGTAAATATACTGTTTATTATCATGATCATCCACAGCCCGATTTCACCCATTACTGTTTATAGGCCTCCCTCAACTTGTGCCATCCACCACGATCCTGACGGCCCTGACTTTGACAATGTGTTCTGCCCATCTTGCAGCCGGATGTCCCACACTCCGAAAGCCATCCCTAGGCCACCACTCTGTAACTATCCTTCTCCATCGGTCATCACCTCGCCTCGCAATGTGTCCTGTCCACATACTATACTGTTACTACGGCGTAATTCCCCAAAACCGGTACCCAAAAGACCCAAGAGTTTCAGAAGTTTTATTCATAAGCATTCTGATTATGAATAAAACGAACTAAAATGGCGTTTAACATCAAAATATTAAGGGCCTTACTATTGCCATCTCTTACCTTTAGGTTATTGACAAACAGTTAAAGGGATTAAGCAATGGCTAAATTGATGTAGCGTTTATAAGTAAGGGGGTAAAACGTAAGACTATTATAATAAAAAAGTTGGTTCTCATCATACCGGTTCACAAGGTCCAAGACAGTATTTGACGTTACATTGGAAGATGACTCCGTAAGACTCTGTAAATCTGAAGGCTTCATACACTGACTGTAGAGCGTTGCCGTCTGGCACGAATGCAGGGAAGATCGAAGGGTCCACTGGACAACTGTAAAAATATTGCCAATAAACAATAATGCAGTAAGTTAAGAATAAAAATTTTAATATACCTAAATAAATCTTCACTTTATTTGCAGTTACCGTTTAAAAATATACGGACTGGCAATATCTTTCATATACCTAGGTGGGTAGAGCATTAAAATGTTTGACACCGCTTGACATTGACAGCCAAGCTTAACAAAATGAGGCTTCAAGGTCCTTTCTGCGGGTATTTTATTGTTTTATTGTAATTAGTTTAGCTTACCCATGCTCGTCGGTAATATTGACGGTGGTCTTCGAGTCCTTGGCCATGGCAACGCAGCTGCGAGCAAAGATGCCATACGGAGCTGAAATAACATCATCTTTAAAAACGGATGTAGATTCTAAGCAAAAGAAAAATTATGTACAAAAGCGGTCGTAGCATTGTGATTTGTGGTACTATTGCACCAAGTTCTCTGGAGTCGTATTTGCGGCTTCTCATCCAAATATTTTATAAGGTAAGTTTAATGATAATTGTCGCCGGAACTTTCCTTGCGCACACGCAGATGCAACTCCAGCATTATGCATTGCCATGAAACTTTATCAAAGGCCTTACTGTCTTCGGGTATTTCGATGCGGAAGGTAAGGCGGTCTCCAATACGGACGGTCTCGACTTCTCGTTGGCGGGCGTCCAAAATGCGGATGCGTGGAGCAGGCGCCTCTGGGGCAGCCGTGATGGAAATCATGTCCGGATCCCTGTAAATTTTATTTTATCTCACTTCACATCTATTCTATTCACAATGTTAATTTTGGTTCAACATAGGTAAAACATAGGCAGACACAAATACACCCAAAACTTATCTAACTTGTGTGAAGGTTTTAAAGGCGTCTGTATTAATTCAAACTGCACATTCAACTTATTTGTACGCATTTCAACAAAGATAGGTACCTACTATAAATAAAAGCTGTCTCTAATCGTAAATGCAGATGAATATCAGATCGATTAATTTTCATCGCGATCATAAGATCGTTATCAGAGGATCATAAATTATTCACACGATAAACATGTTTCCCATCACGTGTATAAACCAAACTTGAATAATTGCTATTTACAATGCAAGTTCGATATCAGGTCGATGGAATTCCAAATCGCTTCTCCATGGATCACAGACGCATGTCAAAATAGCTCTGTTTTTCAAGTTTCTACAGTAACCATATCACGTAACGTCTTGGTTCTTTGCAAACGAGAATAAATTATACGGTAAATGGTGTGTGTTCCAGTCGTCTTGAATGAAACTGTACGGGTATTGCAATAATTTGTATTGTAATGCTCTCCCACTAACCTGATGGGCACCATTCCAAAGGTGATGTTCTTTGAGCTCATGTCGTATGTGCACTTGACTTTGTAAATCTTGTCTGCTTTCGTCATCACCACGCTGTGGTGCTGGAGTACCACGGTGTTGGAATAAACTCCAGTCTGGAATATAAATTATAGTAGCTATTTATTGTTATTTAAGGAAGGAAAAACCGAGGGAAGATGATTGTACATTAACTACTTACAACGCTCTGGGTGTTGCAATCCTGACCGCCCATGGTTAGATCTAAACGGAAGAAGTTGCTGTTGTTGACGTCATTATTGCAAGTCTCTGATCGGCCCAGTGCGTAGATACGTCCGTTGAATGGCTTATTGGTGCGAACCTGCACCGCTATCCTCGTGTCCTTACAAAGGACAGCGACTGCACAAAAAACATAATAGTCAGCATATAAATTGTTCATTGAAAACAACAAAATAAAAGGTTGATAAATGCCAATTACCATCGTAACAGGTGCCAGTCTTGTCGCAATTGGCGTCGTTTCTAGTCATATTATTAGACGGGTTTGGATCTAACTGGTGTTCAATCGTAACAGGCAGCTCACCGGACGGATTGGTCGCTGGCTCTATAACAAATAAAAAACCCAATAATCGCACGTTTCTTTGAAAGCCAGTGGCACAATAGCATTCCTATTCAAAGTAAATTACAGAGCTAGCTAATAACCCCGAACAAATCTATGAATCGAGGGTACGCGTTCCTATTTACAACTGAACCGCTGATTAGTTAGATGTGCGTGCACGTATCATAATAATCGGTACGAAATTGCAGCAAAACGTAACTACTGCTTGATTCTAAATAGAGCCTATCTAGTGCCCATTGCAATTACAGTAACAGCGCAAAGCTCACCGCTTGAGGCACCCTAGCTTTTCACACGCACCCGATACGCTGTATAACATCGCCTAATACTCGGAATTGCACGCTATTTGATCGGCTTGATAACTGTCGGAGACATCTAAACGTAGACTGATCAGCCACCACTATGTAATTATATCCTCCCGTAGATAATCTATTATCATTTTATTTTAAACTTTACAGAGAGGCTCCATAAATTACATATGTCTAGCAGTAGACGTTTAGACGTTTAAAAGGAAATCAATGAATCAATCGTCAGAAATAGAAACAATAGAAAGTTTTCGAAGTGTCAGTCAGTAGTTGAATAGAGATGAGCATTGTTGGAATGAGTCAATGTGGTAACCGTTCCTAATCGATTCGTTAGCATATTGCCAGCGTTTGGAAATTCGCGACCATTGCCCCTCCCGCTGGTAATAACAAGGTGACGTTTTAGGACGTTGACCGACGATATTGGAAATAAAGGACAGCTTGAATTCGCCCACTGAATTCCTCAAACTGATGACAAGCCTACTTTGCTTACTTGTTGATTTGTCATAGTTATACCTGTTAATTAAAATGGATATTTAAATTTATCATAGTTATTTGGTGGGTGGTCCGTTATATCGATAGCAACATTATTATAGAATCTTTACAAAGACGTGATGCTGCTTCCTATAATTAAATTATTATGACTGGGACATTTTCTTATACATCATAAAACGTGTTGGAATTCGACTTCACAAATTCAATGCGGTAAAATCATAATAACACTGCACTACTTTGGTGCGTGCGTGCCTACAACTACACCAGTGTAACAGTGGACTGCTGGACTCAAAATGTACCCACCTACTAACATAATAACTTTTATGGTTATGCCAAATCAACCAACTCGCCTACTCGGTAGGTACAAAATAGCAGCAAGACAAGACTCTATGCTGCATTTTCCAATAAAGCAATAAAAAGTGAACAGTTTACATCTCAAAGCTCGTTTTTTAGAACAAAAGTTTCACGATCCCGCAAGTCCACGCATCGATTTCAGCTGTCTATCATAATCTACTCCATAATGCCTAACCTATTAAAGTAATGACACCCCCGAAGGATCATGAGCTAAAGATAGCTATTTATCTTTAGACGTAGAAACATGATTTATTACTCGCGGCAGTGATATCCAACGAGCTTTTGTCATTAGTTTTACAATGCGTGAGCAGGATCATATTAGTTTTTTCATGGCCTTTTTCTAGGGTACCTACTCTTGTTGCATTTTGAACACTCGGTTACGGTGTTGAAGCCTTTATCATGGTGGCCCTTGAAAGATCCTTGTGAGTGATAGAAAAACATTGGAGTGTAAGAACAGAATAATCTTCAATAACGCCCGTATTGTTTTTGGTGTGGTAGTAGGTACTAAATGCTGGTCACTTACAGGCATTATTATCAAAAAAGACATGTTGTATTATCCAAGCAGATATCCCAGAATAATTATTTTCGAAGAAAACACAACCTAAAATATTTTAAACTGCGTAAATTCGATGATGCTCAGTTCGAATCGTGTTTCGTTTCGTCCGGTGTCGTTGACTCGCTGCATCATCGCCTAGCATATTTGCAACGCTCCAACGAATTGTAAGAAATTATCAACAATTCCCACGCTAAGGACGATTTGCTAATCGATATGCGTTATGCTTTTTCACTGACTCGCTCTTGTTGATTAACGACTCATATTTGTTGAGTGATCTTAAGTTGCCACTCAATAAACATTCACATATTCGATCCGCGACATGATTCAGGATTCGACAGACAGAATTCGTATGCGTGTTAAATCTCTATTTCATCAAACATATGGATATCTATCCAAAAGCAGTTTTATATTTCAGACTACTTTGGTCTTCTACTATAAAGTATTATCCTACTTCTATGGTTGGTTTTTATTTTGTATTTTTTGGCACTTCAGGCTTAACCATAAATTTGAGCGAAATATGAGTATGTCGTACAGACTACTACTCGGACACTGTGCTACTACTAACTATCCCATAACTATGGGTAAACCTGTCAGTAGGTATACTAAGACCAACTCTACCGTCTTCGTTTTTCAAACTTGATTTTATTACGTCTAAAGTTAATTAATGCGCTTAATGAGTATGTTTCATTCATTTCCCCCTACATCCGGCCAAAGTGAGATCAATAAATTAAATAATTTATTGGCTGCAATGATTAATGATAAAATACATCATTGCACTTTAACTGTCGAGTAGTTTTCTAAGAAAGTTTACCTACATTTCTAAGTAGGCTGCGCTTCCAAAGTTTTTGTGCTTCTATTATTTCTTTTACCAAAGAAGTTGAGAGGTTCTACGGCTGATTCTGTTTTTTTGGTGACTTTGTTCATAACTTGCCGCTAGATTAGGTTACAGATTGGATGTGGTGGCGATAAATGATGCCGAGTTTTTTTATAAAAAAAAACAAAACAACTTTTGTCGCATCGCGGTCTCTCATCGATACAGCGATAAATAAGTTTTTATTTAAGTATCTTTATTGGCGCGGCATGAATACACATAAGTGTAGAGATCGTGTGAAAGGAAATATGTGTCGTCATCTTTTGATTTTATGCTTAGATTATTATGTTTCAAACGGGAAAGGGCATTAGTGACTATTTCTTATCGGCTATCACTGCAACTTCTAATAAACGTTGATCCATGAAGGACGGTGTATATTTTAAAAAGTCGGGTGATTATAAACAGGTCTAGTTTCTCGTGCCTCGTGGTCGGAAGTGTCCGCACAAGGATGTAACGGTTCTGTTCGATAGGGTTCCCTGTGTAATCATGAGATGCCATGATATTCCGTTACCCGGGTACTGGATATCTAATGCCTGGAAAGAAGTCGTTTACCTATTAACTGGGAACGGTGTAAACTGGACCTGGTATTCCAACAATAATTGATATCCCTATATTACAAAACCTCAGTTTTATGATATGTAGGTAGAGATGGTAAATCTCTCAGCACTTCAAAGTAAGTAAACTCCCTTAAGTACCCTGGTAATTTTTAAAGTATCATGGTAATTTTTAAGTTGGGACCAAGTATAATATTTATTTAATATAACTTAATAGTAATTATTTTGAAACCATAATCGTCTAGCTTAGTCAAACATGGTGGAGACTCGAGATAATTAAAATTAACTTTTCTCATCAAAAACACACAAGAACGGTAGGTATCTGAACAACTCAAAAAGCCATTCGAATCTCCTTTACATGGAAATGGTAATTTTGATTAAATATACCTAAATTACCGCCAATAAATTAGCCTATATACATTAAAATTAGTGTCAATGTGTGAAAGTGGCAATGTACTCGTAGTTATAACGAGCTGACCCGCCCGCAACTCCTATAGCAGTCCACTGCTGGACATAGGCCTCCCCTAATGAGCGCCATTGCTCCCAGTCCTCAGCTCGAAACACCCAGCTTATTCCAGCAGTCTTTCGCAATAATTATGTACTGAATACTAATAAAAATAAGTTCCAGTAAAAGGCCCTGATAAGACCAGTACCATACCTAGGTATTAATTTTTAATTCATGTAAGATTACGCGTTCTGTTTTCAAATTAAGTATCTGACAGATTAGTGCTAACTGTCAATTTCATGCACGCCTTTATGACTTTTTTAAATACCTTGCATTATTTGCAAACGTTTGTGTCTCTAGATCTAGACTCGAGAGCAGTGGTTCTTAACCGGTGGTATACGGACCACTGGTGGTCCCTAAAAGCATCCCAAGTGGTCCGCGGAGCCATCCTAATATATGAAGTGACAATCTGTCGACACACGATGAAAAAGAAGAATGATTGAAATGCAACATTACAGTAGTTAACTTAAAAGGTAAATTCGATTAAGGAATTAATCTTGAAGATTTTTTTTTGCTTTGAAGAGCCAAAAGGCAATTTCTTTACCAAAACTTCCCGACATTGCTATATATTACTTAACTTTATTTTCATCGACATAATATTTATGTAAGCAGGAGTTCTTGGCGCTTCTATTATTAAAAACAAGCACTGAAATTGGTTGGATGCCACAATCAAAATCACAAAAATCTTATTAAACTGTAATGTGATTTTATCGTAAAAATTCATAATAAGTGTTTTATTTATTGATAGATAGACCAACCCTTTATTTATTTACATTTAGGTACTGTACCTCCAAATCAATAAACCAACTGGGTGGTCCGTGGCAGGACAGAAATTTTGTCAAATGGTCCCTCGTGCCTAAAAGGTTAAGAGCCACTGATCTAGAGTATATCTAGATATCTAGAGTATCTAGAATCTCTAATTTTTATCGTATATCGATTTTAAAATCGGTTAAGTAGTTTTTCTGTTTATCCCATAACAAACATACAAAAAATCAAATCGTTTCTCTTAATAAATGTAGATAAATTCGACATGGATTTGCAATGTCACTGACCTATGCTATATTACACACGCCGACGGCAAGGCCGACCAAGGCCGTTATTTAACTAGTTACGTTATTAATACCATCGGAACTAATGCTATGTTGCTGACCGCAGGAGTACCTATCTTAGATTAAACGTTGAATAGTTTCTAGCTGCTGCCCGTTGATTAGTTTACTTTGTAAATTGATTGGTTGCTCGTTTATTATAAACAGCAATTACTGAAGGCATGCTGTATAATAGTTAACGTGTTAGAGAAAATCGCGATTTACCTACTTTTCCCTGGTTTCTATAAGGAAATTGAAGTAAACGGAATTGAATTTGGAAATGAAGCGCTCTTGGCGTGGTTAACTTCTTCAGTTCTTCTTCAGTTCTTAGCAGATCACCTTGGTTAATTAACACTCCGCCCGGTCATTACTTGGAAGGGGGGACCGTTTAATGAGCTTTAGATTTGTGCGCTTCCGTGCTTCGCACGTTAAGATTTTGGTCCCGGCTTTTCAGTCGTTAAGACAAGTCTGAGGCCTTCGGATGCCCTAAAAATTCCGACACCAGAGTTGGTCACTAGCTCATACGAAGAAGAAGAATAAGGAAATTTATGTTATTTTCATGTTTGCAATTATTACTCTTCCGCGCAAATCAATAACAAATAATCGTTAGGTTGAATTCCCCTGGAAAAAGTTTAGGTCAAGTCGAGTGAATACCAAAATTATCTCTGGTACCTTCTTAAAATATGATATAACTACTAGTTTTTGCTTTAATAATTATTTTAAACGTTAAAAGTAAGTAGAACAGTAGGTAGGTACTTTTTTCTGGATGAAAGTTACCCTACGTCCTTTTCTGTACCTACCACTGACAACGTGTATGCGAAATTTCATGATGATAGGTTGAGTAATTAAGGCGTGTAGCCGTAACAAACTAATAACCTGACATTTTAATTTATGAAGTTATTTTAATAATTCCAGGCGACTGCTCTCATCTTACCAGTGTGGTGGTAGTGGGTACTTTCCACCGTATTGTTCGGGATTGAACTACTTTTATCGGATTTATTCAATTATATCTGAATCGGGAGTGGAGCGCTATCGAACCCTACAAAAAACTTTTCAATTTGTGTAGGTACAACCACCGTTATTGAGGTACGCACGACCGGCGCCAACGACCAACAACAGAGGATTCTTTGTTGCTATTGTGACTTTTTGCACTAAATGCAACGGAACACAGAATGAGCACCAGTATGCGCATGATTCAGCGCATTGTAAACATAACTAACTAAATTAAACCGACAAGTATCGGTGATATCGTTCAATTCAATACATCAAATTAGATATCTAATTTAATAAGGCGCAAGGTTTCACTTGGGCAATTTGTGATGCCTATTGTGAGATGAGCTGACTACATGCTAGCTGCGCGTCCGTAGCATGTGTTGGCCTATCAATCTCTATATTTAAACTTGATTCAAATTCTTATATTTTAAATAAGAATTTATCATACAATAACCCTTCACTTTAAAGTGTATTACTATAATCATGATTCAAGATTCATAACGTTTATCTCTATACCTACGATATAAATAATATTCTTGTATTTTTTATTTTTTATCTTTTTGTGTACGGGGTTCCAACCTCTATATTTGGAACCCAAGCCAACCTCACCTGCACGTGGTGCACCCTGCTAAACAACGAACGGGGCTCTGGCGGCCGGCTGATTGCGGCATAGCACAGTCTACATCGGCACAGCTAAATCCCCTGACAACCGACGGGCAGCAGCGTCGGTGGTGCGAGAGGCTGTGCCCTGCGATCCCCAACGCGCATGCCCAGCGGGGGGATTATGGGCATATCCCCCTTTATTAGGGGAGGCCTATGTCCAGCAGTGGACTGATATAGGCTGGTATGGTATGGTATGGTATATTTTTGGTTAATTTAATTTGTGAGTTTGCAACACTCTAAATCTTTCATGTTCACATAATTGAATACTATATCTAATTCGAATGTCATCTGATTTGTGAAATCAATAAATAAATACACAATACACTAAGGTTAGCATAACGTATTAGATTTAAGTTCGTCTATGTACCTAGACCTACATTGTTTATTTGTGTAAATAGTAAATAGGTAATACTATCTGATCTAATCTATATATATAAAAGAGAACTATCCTCACTCACTCACTGACACACTCATCACGAAATCTCAGAAACTACAGGGCCTAGAGGTTTGAAATTTGGTACAGGTACTCTTTAAAGAGTGTGAACGCTCACTAAGAAACGGTTTTTAGAAATTCAACCCTTAAGAGGGTGAAAAGGGGTAAAAATGTTTGTATGAAAAATCGTATTCCTTGAACATAGAAACTTGAAACCTGAGACATGTATTGTTCCATATAATCAATGAAGATTGGTGTCATTGAAAATTTGAAATAGGCCTCGGGGGGGTTGCAATGGGGTGGTAAAGTTTGTATGGGAAAATCTTAACGCGTGGTGTGATTTTCTTGAAACTTCGTCAGAACACTTTGTATATTAAATAATGAAAGACCGCATACCAGGTTTATCAAAAAAATACCTTAATGGAGGGTAATCTATACATATAAAATCCTTTGTCCTGAATGACTGACAGATCAACGCACAGCCTAAACCGCTGATCGTAGAGACCTGAAACTTGGAGGGCGTGTTCTTTGTATGACGTAGGCATCCGTTAAGAAAGGAATTTCCGAGATTCTACCCCTAAAGGGGTGAAAAACGTGGGCAAAGTTTGTATGGAACAACGTGATTCCTTGGTCCAATCTACTTAAAATTTTGCATAAACATTCTTTAACAAAATTGATGAAAGACGTGTTTCGTATATTATTGAAATTTATCGCCTAATGGGGTTAAAAAGGGGTAGAAAGTTATTTTGGAGGTGGTTTGCATCGAAGTTGATATCAATACTCCTTAGTGACACATGTTATGCCATTTTATTTTGACACTGTCGTGTTTGAAAACTCATTCCAAATTTATTCAAAAAACATTGTTCTCCCATAAAGGCTCCTACACACAGGTGCATAGGTACGTTATTGTCGGCGATAATAAATAACAGACAACATAACAAAATATATCGCAGTATCGCATCCGCAAATATTGAAAATGTTTAAGTTTTTCTGATCGAGTTTAGTGCCCCGATTCATGAAATTCTGACAGTTGCCTGTAGTTTCGCAGATCTGAGATCTGAGAGGGGTTGTTGTACATTTGCCATAAAGTAAATTCGTAACATGCATAAAAAAAAGGTGTAGGTGAATAAAGTGATCGGTCATAATTATGTCAATATTTGCATCTGCCGGAGGGCTTCAAAGTGCAATTTGAATTTCCAAAATGTGGAAAACTTTTCAAAATTCAACGATTTTGCTGGATCGAGATTTTCCCAATTACTTTTTTTGAGCTCGCTATTCAAGAAACTGAAAAAATGATAACTCGAGATTTTATTAAGCTACAGCATGAGCCATCTTAAGAGGTAGACGGACAAAAACTGTAGGCAGTAGAAAGGCCTTTACGCGCGAAGCCACTCTGCGCTCCGTTCACTTTTTCGTCAGTCCATTAAAGTCAAATTTTATTGTGTGATTTATTTATATGCCTGCCATTTTCAATGCCTTTGATAGGCGCGTGTTGTGTGAGATCTGTAGAATTTTAGTACATTATGTATTAGGACGGCTATAAAGTTACATACTGCTGCGATAACGGAGTTATGTGTAAGGAATTGGGACGCATCCTCGCAATAGGTAGCGCATGAGATATTATCGCCGATAATAACACGCCTGTGTGGGGGGGCCTTCAAAGCTTGGTGCAATGCGATACTCTTTAAAATTGGAATGTCAAATAAAAAATAATATTTAAATCGGATTAGAATTCGAAATTTCAATTTCATTCATTTGTTCTTGGATACCTATTTGAAAGCCACGGGGATAGCAAATTTTTTTTACATTATAAAGACTTGAGATTTTTCACAGATAACTATAACGAAAATAAATAAACACCTAAAGCGCTGAACCATGGGTGGGACCTTGGAGAAGGACTTGCTGCTTTTTGTAGCGAAAATGAAACTTAAAGAAGGTGATTTATGTTGAAATGAAAGTTTGCATGGGTAGACAAATCAAGAGTTAGGCAAATAAAAATTCATCATACCTTTACCGGCTGATAACTTGGCGACGGGTTGCCAACGGAAACAGGAACGCAAACTCAACTCGCTCACTCAACGAGTGAGAGCGGGAACGGGAACAGGTACCTACATATTACTACATTACGGGGTAGGTAATGTAGTAATATGTAGGTACTTTTTATTCCATTCATATTTAGGGTGCCGTGTCACCGAGCTTGGGAAAAATTTCACATACGTAAAAAAACATACATACACATACGTAAAAAAAGAGTATAGACGCAAACGAAGTTGCGAGCGGGTCAGCTAGTACACAATAAAACAAAGGAATCTTCATGAAAAATACAAAATATATTATATATTAATCGATCAATCTATCATTTTGCATAAAAAAAATGGTGAATTATACAGAGATTTTAAATGCTATGTAGATCGCATAGGTACTCGTACATCGTTACGGAAGCGTTTATAGCGTTTAGTTATAGAAAAGTTCACCTCATTCACATCTTCACAATTTTCAGACTACAAAGAAATATCTAAAACCCACAAACTGTTATTATAATCTTGATTAGCATAAGTCATCATAAGATAACCGCAGCCTACGTAATTATCTTACGATTATGGACAAGGAAATGCAGAGGATTGGATTTGTACGCAACGGTATTAGTACGGGAAAATATCTGAATGGTTCATTAAGCCGTGTATGTTTTGCTAGGTTGGTACAATCCACAGATGTAGAAGAAAACTAGATAAAGCCTTAAAATTCACTATATGTTCTGAACATCAACTCATACCGCTTATCTCTACTTTCTTATGTCCTGTTCTTTAAAGAAGACTAGTTCAGTTTTTCTTCTGCGTATGAGTTAGTGGTCAACTCTGATGTCGGAGTTTAAGGTCGCCCCAATGCTTCCGACATAGCTTAGCGACTGAAAAAGCTGGGAATTACACTTAACGTGCCTTCCGAAGCACGGAAGCGCTCAGGTCCATTGCGACTAAACGGTCACCAATCCAGGAAGTGACTGGGCGGAGTGTTGCTAAACCAAGGTGATCTGCTAAAATAACCGAAGTACGCCACGCCACGAGCACTAGTAGACTTTTACAGGTTATTGATGGTGATTCAACAAGAAACTGTACTTAGTGATCATCTCCGCACGCATCACTAAGTATTGAAAACAAGACGAAAGGCATTAATCTAACGAGTGTCTAGGCAAGCCCTTGAGTCCATCCAAGTCTCACGTAATGGAGTAGCCGACATCCAAGTTATAGCGGAACCTGGATGGGCTACAAGCCATTTGTAGATGGTAATAATTCATAATGATGTTTGTTTGAAAACTGATAAGTTTTTGCCGGTGATAAATCATGTTTACGTAGTTGCTGGGGTAGCTCTATTAATCTCGACGTTCTGGTATCTTGCTACCATCAGAATAAGTACTGTATGTTGTAAGTATAAAATGTTCTGCATTTTGTACCTATATTTAAATATTATTATTTCTTTCTATTAACTATATGTATATATATATTCTTTTTTCTTTTTAAGGACATTTGTTTATTATGTTAGTTGTTGTTTTTGTTTTTATGTATAATTTTCTCTTTTTTGTCCATTTTGTTAAGTTTAATGCACGCCAACCACAAATTTTTCCTGTCATGGTTGACTGGCAGAAAATGCTCCCTAGCATTAAGTCCACCAATTGAACATTTATCTTTGCAAAGTGCAATTTAAAGAATTAAATAAATAAATAAACCTACTTGTTACCTACTTACTTTTATTGATTGAACCTTGATAGCATTATCGTTATAGTAACACTACAAGACGTAATGAAAATAAGACAGTATTATGTTTCAAGAGAACCTATAAGTGAATAATATTAGGATTTTGTTGGGGCAGTGGCAATAAATAACTCTGCCTGCCAAGCACTTTTCCATTGTTTTCTATTCTCTATCTAATCCTGTCACGATCTCGCAGGGAAACGCGCTGTTGTTGCTCATCTTATCTGCCCGCGAATCGATTGCATCGTCTCGATCTTGAGTGGACTTCGAGGTATCGAGAGCTTTTGACCTTAACCCCGGGGCGAAGTATACTCTGTTACTTTTCGACGGCTCTTGATTAAATTATCAACATTAAAAACTGGCGATTTTTATCGTAAAAATCAATACAGTTTTTGGCTAATAAATATTTTTCAAACATAGCTGAGGTCAGAGCGCAATGGCACTCATTGGGAAGGCCTATGCCAGCAGTGGACTGCTATAGGCTGATGATTATTATTATCTAACTATTGTTTTAGAGATATAAAAAATATTGTGTAAAGGTAACGTCATAAAATAAAATCATCACGTTATACTTAATATTAGGTAACCTTTTTTCTTACGTAGATCTTTGATTAGATCTTCCTATCTAAAGCATTCCAGGAGCATGTAATCATTTCGGAATTCGTGTTGTTCTGTGTGAACTATTTGCTCTCATTGAATAAGTTGCGGTAAATACAGACGCATTTGTACTGATTGTACTGTACTCACATCATTTCGATTCAATGAGTTATCTGTTATACAAAAACTTGCGTCTTTGTATGAGCTTCACACGGCTAAGGGGGAGGTGAGAAGGCATTCGTAATCGGAGGTCCAGCAATTAACTTCCGTTGATTTGCCAAGCACTAATGGCGTAATTACAAAGATTTGTATCGTTTTATTGTTTTAAATTATAAACCTTTAATATGGATTTAAGGTGTATTTAATGTGGTAATGGTAGGTTTTGAACAGACTTGTCGAATCCGGTTTCAACATCATAATTCGTAATACGGTTTGGTTGCTTCATAAAAGTATTGCCTTATTATATGTAGGCACTTAACATACCTTTCATATTATTTATAAATCACTAAAAACACTTATTTAGATCAAGCAACCCTTCGCAAAGTTAGCAGAGCATATGACCTATCCCACCATACATTGTTTTTTTATATCTTGAAAGGGATTATTAGGCAGCGTTTTCGATGAAAGCTCTCAGGCGGCTCAATTTGTTCCTACATTCTAACAGTTATCGTCATATTTCGTTCAATTTACACAAAACCTTAACAAATTATACACCCTAAACCTTCCTCATAAATCACTCTGCGAATTGGTATAAACCACATGAAAATCCGTTCAGTTATTTTTTAGTTTATCGCGAACAGACAGACAGACGCGGAGGGGGACTAATAAAATAAGGAATTTGATTTTAAAACTAAAAGTATTTAGTTTTACCTAGCATTACCATGCACATGGGTACACGATTTGCAAAAAAGAAATCATTATTTTACTCTAATAAAACCGTATACTTATCTATTCTTAATCGCTAGAATTATGTTCATTAATTAACAGACCACCTTGTATAAGACTTATTATTACTATTACACTTTAATTCATTTAAAACTGGTCAAAAATATTTTTTTTACTATAAACCTTATATTATCTACTATATACATAAATAACATCAAAAACATTATAGTAAAAAATGTATAAAAACGGGAGACCACCGACCGCGAGGCAAGGCTCGGTATTATTATCATAATTTAAGAGCTTAGCTCTTGTCGGTATAGTGATGCAATTCTCTACACTTAGCTCTTTTCATTGCTCTCTTTCACTTCCTTATAGAACAGGACGGCGACCTTCTCTTTTATCATGCTCATGTAGCTTATTCTTGGTCTTGCTCTTTCACGTTTTCTTCTACCTCATGTCGTATAAGGTGTCCAATCATTTTCCCTCTCCTGTTTTGTATGGTTTACATCAAGACCCTGTATAAGACCCGTATAATTATTTTCCCATTTGATAATTGCTAAAATGCATAAACCATTTCGTTCACCAGAAAAAAGCGAACAAAACTCCACCACAATCACATCTAGTGCGTTGCCAACCGTGCAATCCGTTACGAACACCACCGCCGTGGATTGAGCAACTGGACGTGTCACGATAGCTATGCCTTGCTATTTTCCACTTTCCTTCTAATGATACCATTGGATACCGATCGCAAATCTTGAATATACTCTTTAATGCTTAGACGTTAATTGGCATCCATAAATACCCTTGCGGAAGGTATTAAATAAGTAGGTTCTCAGCGCTGAAAAGTAAACCAATCTACATACTACTAGAAAGGGGTCTGTTGCGGAGCGTCGCCGCTGAGTATGAGGATTCGCTCCTACTTTCAAGGAAATTTTGGCAGCGCCGCGTTTTGAGCGAGAAAAAACGAAAACATTGATTCGTAGAATGTCCCATACATTCTATAGGTAAGGGAGGGAAAGAAACTAACTGGTGACAGCGGTTCTGATACATATTTGCATGCATGAGGCATTGCAATTGTATTGGGTAGTACCTACTTTTACTTTTCTGTCTAACCTAACCTACACCGTGTAGGTACAGCATGCTTACTTTGGTCGGTACCGGTGGTGTATTTACTACAAAGATTCACGTGTAGATTTTATCGAACGAGTAAAGATGCATGTTTTCATTAAGATCTTAGAGGACGATTATATTTAAAAAAAAACTGCATTTAAAGTTGTGTAGGTACATGTAACAAAATATTGCGAAGCAGTTTACTAATATCCCATTAATACCTACATTAAACTATTGCAATTAATTATTATTAAACTTATTATTCCTGAAAAGTTTTGAATGACATTATTAATACCACGAAGCAGGGTTTTTATTTATTTGTCGTCAAAATAATTAAATATAGGCAGTAAAAAAGCACCTTTCTCGAAAGCGCGTAAATGCCATCCCATTGGATAACTGTACTGCGTGTTGCGCTGATTGCGTTCGAAGTAAAAAGCGCTGTGCATGCGTCGCCAATGCAGTAGCTGCTATTCTAGCACAGAAGCTGGTGATTATTTTCTTACGTCAAACTTAAAGCTCTATAAGAAGCCAGCACTTGGAAAGAGCTAGGATACATAAACATAGGTGATTGACTGTCGTGACACTTTTCTTATTTATTCATCTGCATTTCTCAGTGAAAAGCTCATGCCCAGCGCACAGATATCAAAAATAGCTGACCTGTTTTATTAAAAGTGATATATAGAAACTACAGCATATTTCTAATCTGGTTAGTTCAATCATACTTTTCAGCTGTAACTAGCTGACCCGCCCGTAACCTCGTTTGCGTTTATTTTATTGCGAACCCTTACTGTTTTCAGCATAAAAAGTCATAGACTACGTTGTTCACTATAAGGACTATCGTATACCACCAGAAGAAGCATGTTATACAAACTTCGGACGTTCTCCGGCAGGCCAGATCCGAGCGTCCGACATCTGTGAATGAAATCAAATGTCGGACAGACGTTTGCGGACCGTCTGCGACCGTCATTTCTAATCTTCATTCTTGATAAACTGAAAAACTTATGCATAATGCACAGAATCACATATATCAAAGATAGCTAACCTATTGTATTTGGTAATTAAAAAATTATTATCTAGTCTTATGTTAAAATGACTAAGGATTTCTTTTTTTAAAACCACTTAGCTTTATCTGATATACAACAATGACCAATATATTTACATACAGCTCCTTGAATTGTTATCGTGTTAATTTATTAAATGATCGCTCAAGTGACCACGATGATGCACAGTAGCTGTAATGAGCGTATATTTGATTATTCATCACCATCACTTATACTGTCTGCGCGTTGTTGACTTTATCTTTCATAAGTAACTCTTTCCGTAGCTCGGTAATATTGCCATTATTTAAAGAGGTTTTTATCTTTAGTACCTTGGTAATTAGCTTACCTACTCATTGAGTAAATTTGAAAAATGTAGCTAGATGCGTCAAACAGAGTATAAGGGCGCAATGGCGCTCATTAGCGAAGGTAACATGTCCAGCTTAGGACATAATACCCCTATTGGATTGACTTGATTATGAAATAAATCCTTCTTCTTTTAATGGTAGTGATTACCTTACTGTTGAAAAATAAATGTTACTCGATTTCACCCACAAATTCAAACTTTTTTGTTTGTACGCAACTTTTCCTTATAAAGACTTCAACGCGCTCCGTGAAAATATTTTTTGCATATTTTTTATATTATGTTCTAGCTCGGTTATCAATTGTCGAATTTATTACTACTAGTACCACAGATAACATAATACTAATAGCTAGTACTAACATAAAACCAATGCGTAAGGAGTTTTTGACGTTAGAACGTCATGTTGTGTACCTAATTTAACAAGAATTTTTATTTTCTTAACGCTTTGAATGCTGAAAACACAACGGCGCTCCTGCAAGAGCTCACCCTCTCGAGCATGGCGCGGAGTGTCATATTCGAGGCCCGCAGTCAACGTGTTAACCTAGTTAGGATCAAGCTTTTCTTTACCAGCTGTTTACAGTCTGAGCTCTCTCCTCACCTCTCTCTTCTCCATTTAAAGTTATATAAAGCCTTTTGAAAAAGCTCGCAAGTTACAAATTGCTTTCACGTTCTAAGCCTTTGCTTTTAAGGAGCTATGATCGTGTGAAAAATGTTAATAGCATCCTCCTTGAAGTTTATAGAAAGATATACATGGCCACTGTTTGAAGGTTTTACGATGAAAGTTTTGACAGCACAATAGATGCGTTTTGATTAGCATGCCTATTATAGATGGAAGTTATTCATATCTAAAAATGAACTATTTTATTGGGTTGAACGTACTAAGCTCCTTTTTCACTAAAGCCTACTCGCCTGAAGGCCTCCGATATGGCTTAACTACTGAAAATGCGTTATATTATGTTTTGACAGTTATGTCACCGCTCTCTAGACTATAGTCCACTAAATTGTTAGCTGACTAGCATTCGTTTGTCAATATCTATATTTAATAATTTTAAAATCATTGATTCGTCTATAGATTCCGTTTAATTAACATTATTTATTGACTTGTTGAAACGCACGGTTAGATATGGACTGAATTTCTTAAACAATTCGCAGCTAGGTGAACATTCTCAACTACTTGCCACCATCATGCTACTTGCCAGTAGTTGTGCCAGTTACTAACGTGTAATTGAGGTGCTCAGCTTTGTCATTACCGATGCTGCACATCATTCCATTTATCTGTTCTGCTTATAATTACACCTTAGAAGTTAATTTAGAAAGTGTGGTAACGTTATTCAGTGAGTTATTCCATCAGCTTCAATTACTAACTACAACTATTTTATCGACCTACTAGATCTCACTTCTCATTGAAAGATATGATTTCCATAATCTGCACTGCCTTTTTCGTATGAGCTAAAGGTTAATTCTGTTGTGTGAGTTTTTAGGCCGCCTGAAAGTCTCCGACTTTAAAAAGCCGAGACTAACATCTTGAAGTGCCTGAAGAAGCACAGAAGCGCTCACTAAATTATGCCACTAAACGGTCATTCACCCAAGTAGCGACCCGACAGAGTATTGCTTAACCAAGGTGATCCATTAAGAACACCATAAGCAAACGCCTCATTCTGGCAAATATAATGCCTATCTAGATAAATCTACTTCCAGTTTTGGTATTTTTTTTTCATTTTTTTATTGTCCTTGAAGATGAAACAAGCATATGGTCCCCCTGATGTAAAGTGAGTGAAGTGTGTTAAGAGGTAACCATTACCTATCATAAAGCATTGCATCGTAGATCACGTTTTTTGGAACGTGATCTACGATGCAACGCCCTGGGTCCATCAACTTGAGGCATGAAGATGATAGGCCTCTTGTGCCTGTAATTTCACCGGCACCCTCACCCTTTAAACCGAAACACAGCACAGCTGCTTCACGGTAGAAATAGGCATGGTCGCAGTACTTCCCGTGACGAGCCCTTCACAAAGAACTCTACTACTACTAATATATTATTAATATTCTTCCTAGTGAGTTACCTATGTGACCTTTCTGAACGTGTAATCAAACAAGCTTTGAAAATATTAAACGCTACTAAAAGCTTTTAGGCTTGTTAACTTCGGAATTTCATCATAAAATATAGCGCTATCGAGTAAAACTAAGAGGATCGATACATCTCGATAATGCTCTCGTAATTTCTTCCTTATTTTAGCCCTGACTAGCGCACCAGATCCGGCAACTAAATTATTGCTCTTACACGTGGGGCATACGATGCGCTTGCGCAATAAATCGTTTTATTGGAAGTACCTAAGTCGGAACTTTTTGATGTATTTATCACAAGTTCATGAATATCGATAACCACATCTGTTATTATCAAGATGTTCAAAGCGCTATTTCAAATTGCGTATTTTAGTTTAAATGCTATTTTATATGGCTTTATATAAAGTGATGATATTCCATCTCGATGCTATTGGTTGTGCAACACGTATTATTATTAATCTTTTTTTTAATACCGAGTAGAATGGAGGCGCCTCGATTCATGTAATTATTGCCCACTTTAAAGTTATTTCATACAAGATTTTAATTTAAACCCCATATTATTTTCTCATTACCAAAGCGCGGCCTGTAATAATAACACACTAAAAGTATAAAGAAAATGTTGATGTCACTGCGTCCATCTTTACACATAATATTACGAGCTTATTTATGGTTTTTATTCGTTTTATTGCATCAATCCTGGATGTCTGTATGCGAATTTCGAAATATGTTCGTCCTAAGCATTATTTATTTATTATGATTTGCCTCGGACCTTGCGGAGTTCTATAAAATATGTTTCTGGAAGACGCAATTTGATGCCACTTTCAAAGAAAATTCTACTATTACATGACCGAATTCAAAGTAGACCGAGGTAACATAAATTAGGGTAGTGATTTTTCAATTTTAAAATTGATAATGTTTACTGTATGTATCCATTATTGATTGTAGCTTTAAAAGCGCTGCCTCGTTCGCCAATTGAAGCTTTACCAATTCTTCCATGCTACCTTTTCGCTCACACAAGGCCTACGTAGACCGTCGATTCAATACAAAAGTTTCTTTACTGCGATACACCGGAAAATAAACTAAAGTATGGTACTCACTCTCGCAGAAGTTTTCAAAATATTTTCCGATAGGCTCTCCATCGTCGATCAGTGGTCTGTCAGCATTTAGATACGCCGAGGGTCCATCAGGCAGGGTGTGGTGGTCGAGATGGTAGAGCTTGCAGTTGTAACTGGTCGAATGTGGCGCCCCCATGTACAGGAACGAGCGACACAGGAACTCCGACTCGATTTCGCATGCTAGCCTGCACGCAGCTTCGGATGTCACCTGTGTCGAACGAATACTAAATTAGGAACATAAATTATCAGGCGTGAAGCAGGTTGTTACCGTCTTCCAGCATACTGACAAATGCTACAACGTTCAATATCAGAACTTTGTCCTCTAAAGACACGATGTAACTAAAGGTGTGTGCTGGCAGAATAAGCAGAGAAAAGGTGGATGGATTGAACGAAAGATATTATGAGAAAAAAAATATTGAGGGAAATGGATAAATCAAATTCTACCGACCCTACTGTAAAGAAGGTTGGTAGGGATAATAAGTGGTGAAGGGTTGAGTTGAGAATGACTTTTTAAGTTGGCTTTGAATAGGTAAGTTAAGCTTTCAGAATACTTAGAGTGCTACTACAATCATAGGATATTATAACAATAAAAAGCTCTGCTTACTTTAGAGATATATAGTCGATCTCATCCTTGTTCATCCAAGCCTCGATGTCAAGAACTGGCCCAAATTAATAAAACAAAAAATTTAATTATCATGTGTACTTAATATGATACCTAAATTTTTCCATACCCATTCCATAAAATTTTTTGCCCTGTTACTGTGTTTTTAGTTTTGGTAATCGTTTTTAGTAAACCGGCCTCACCGGATACAGTCATGCCTCGTGCGGGGGAACTATCAATAAATATTTTTGTATTAAGCATTTGGGTAAATAAATTATTTGTGTTGTATTTTTTAATTTGTGTGATGTTGTGTGAAAATATCCGGCATTATTATTTTTTATCTTAAAACGATACATATTACCATAGATACCTGGGAACTATAATGTACATTATGATCAATAAAATCTCGGTAAACAGTGTATATTGCCACAAAAAATATAATGTGAGTCATATCATGTCTCAGCTCATCAATTACGCAATAGACAGCATCAATAATTTAATCGATCAATGTCCTGTCAGCCACCTACGACAAAGATAAAAATAGCAATATATAAGGCATATTAGCAACTAAAGCACGGCTGTGTATACTTATAGCCGCCTCTACAGGTACCATGTTAGAATCATATGACTACGTTTTGCTTCGTAAACGAAAATTAAGCGAACCGCACGCTTCGGTAGATATGTAGCCCTACATTTCAGTTTAAAAATAGCTTTAGGTGAGGATCGCGAACTGGCTTATTCATTACTTTAAGCTAATTATAAAATTGTTACTTTATATTCTGCTTTAAAAATATTATGGTAATATTTTATTGCAATTAAGTGAATATTTACTTTTACCATATATACGGTTTCAGTTTATCGTTTATACGTAACTTTGTAATTAATAACATTACACTGTTTTATAACCTTGTGAAACTTTATACGGCGATATGAATTTAGTATAGTATTCTTCAGATTAGTTAAAAAGAGGTTTTCTACACAATATTTATTGTTATTTTTCTTCTTTAATATTTTCTTATTTACTTTTGATTTAATATACAAAGTTTATTAAAAAGATTTGATTATTGTTATTGACTAGCTTCCGCCCGCGGCTTCGCTCGCGTAGTGCCCGTATAAAATGTAGTCTATTCAGTTCATAAACTATGTATATTCCAAGTTTCAGCCAAATCTGTGCAGCCGTTACATAGTGAAGCGCCTACAAACATACTCACACATATACAGACATTCGCATTTATAATACTAGTGATGATGTGATAGTGTGATTCTATCGATTGGTAAAGGTAAGATAAAAATGCAGGGGGCCTATTTTTGGTTTTTAAGTGGGTTCGATGCACGGTTCACACAAAATTAAATTTTCAATTACTATGTTCCATTGGTTTAGACCACAATTATAATGTGAGATTTAAAAAAAAATATCTCAAATTCCAAAAAGATGAGAGGTTGTAGTTAATCCTCTTTTGGGTCGGAACAAAGAGATTGGATCATTTTTTTTTTCAGATGGAGGTCCAAAACAGAAAGTTTAACTGCCTATCAAGATTAAGCATCGAATAATAAAATTTACCTACTTAGTTTCCTGTATTGTAATTCGATGATTGTGTAAATAAATATCAACTTTATGCGAATTTGTAAACAAATGGTTGCTGTAGGTATGGTTGTCCACTTAAAAGTAGTTTCCACCACCACATCCACATCAGCCTATATCAGTCCACTGCTGAACATAGGCCTCCCCTAATAAAGGGGGATATACCCATAATCCCCACGCTGGGCCTGCGGGTTGGGGATCGCAGGGCACAGCTTCTCGCTCCACCGACGCTGCTGCCCGTCAGTGGCCAGGGGATTTAGCTGTGCCGATGTAGGCTGTGCTATGCCGCAATCAGAAGCCGCTAGAGCCCCGTTCGTTGTTTAGCAGGGTGCACCACGTGCAGGTGGGGTTGGCTTGGGTTCCGAAGATAGGGGTTGGAACCCTGTACACCCCACAAAAGTAGTTTAATTTTTAAGAATTCCTCAGGTGCTCTATTTGTAGATAATATCTAAGGTATCTTTATAGGTCGGAATTGCTGTGCTGCATCTAAATATCTACGTCAATATCTTATTTTGAACAGTTCAAAAAAAATATTAAAGAACCTTATCCCACCACCCAAGTCACTTTAAATTACTGACCACGATCCTAACCTCTGGCCAAGCAGTAATGGTGGGACGAAAAGCGGGACTCTGCTATAACGACAAGCAAAATTGATTACATCTACCAATTACTTGCTTGCAAGATAACATGTTCATTTAACTACGATGAAATATCTACATCTAATTAAAAAGATAAATGACGGATTTGTTTTTTAAAACAAAGTGTGTAATTAACAAAACATTTCGTAATAGTACAGTAACTATAATGACGGTCCTCATCAGTCTCTCATAACTTGGATGTTTAATATTCATCAAATAAGTTTCATTGCTATGTTAATTGTTTGAAGCAATTATCCAAGTACGTTGCATTATGTAGGGTGTCCCGAATACTACACAGATAAAAACGTCTAAGGATATCCCAGATTTTCTAAATTTACTCAAAATTTGGTATAAATAATAAATAAATAAAATAAATAATACTGGACAATATTACACAGCACCGCCCTAAATTAAGCAGAGCTTGAAACCACATGACTGATAAACTACATATATACATTTTTTTTGTAAATAAATACTTATCATACTTAAAAAACACCCAGACCTGAGACAAATATCAGCAAATAATGCAAACATTTGTCCCGCGGCGGGAATCCAACCCGCAACCTTCTGCGTCTCAGGTAGACCTTCGCCCACGGCGCCACAGAGGCTGTCAAATAACATGTAACATGTATATATTTTTAAAAAGCCCATTTAGCAGACTTTTAATAAAATTAAATTACTACCTTTGCCTAAATACAATTTTATTTTATTTACGCAAAAATAATTAAATTAAATCATGAAAACCATTGCATGATCAACCACCCTTTCAACTGACTACTGATTTACCGGATGAATGTAAAAAAAATCTTTATTCTTAACATTTTTTCAGTTTTTTTTTATTTAGTATGGGCCAGCTCTTGACATTGAGGCTTGCGTGACCAAGGATGAGGTCGACGATTATTCATATTCGTATATTATTTTAACAGTGCGCATTATAAATGATGTTTGGAAGCGCTTAGTCCTGTTAAATGGAATATCAACTTGATGAGGATGGTAGTTAGCAGTGCGTCTGAAGCTCCTATGGAAGAAAGGTGAAGGCGGAATAATGTCATGTAGTTCCTGCACACACTCTCCGAAGTAGAACCTCTAAAAGACCGAGAAACACGCAACCTCGCGACGATGGCTAAGCTCTCGAGCCTTGCTTTAGCAAGATACTTGTTGTAATTTATTTATTTTTCGAGAGTACCTATCAAAGTATTTATGTTCCATAATGATAAATTTACCTGTAGCTCCTTATCGGTGTAATAATGCAGCCCAGCGTATTGAGCCACCTTATCCTCTGCGACGCCCACTCTCGGCGCCGTGAACACTCGCTGGCCCTTGCACGCCTGCGTCGCCTTCAGGCACAGGTTCTAGGACCACACACAGAACACGTGAGTAAGGGTGCCTTTCCACCAGAGATATGCTATGCAGCTATGCTGCGAGAATGTAAAAGCTAAGCTATGAAACTTTGTGACCGTTTACACTGATTCTAAGCTATGTAGCGGTGCGAGTAAGATGTGCTATGAAGATGCACCGCCGCAAAGTAATTGTGCGAGGAAGATGCGCAGCTACTATGTGATGTATCGATAGTAGGGAAGCGGCGAAGGCGCGGCATCCATAGCACACATCCATAGCACGCATCTTTCCATATAAAAAACATATCTTAGTTCGTGAACCGTTTCCACCAGTGCTAAGCTAAGTGCACCAATGAATATGATTGGTGAATATCAAACGCATCCATATCATCGTAGCATAGCACATATCTTGTGAAAAAGCAGCCTAATACAATCTATTGGAATAACACGCACGTGAATAACGCAAAACAATAGTAATAACACCAATAACACTAACCAAGTGCTTGTTTATTTGCAAACGTTCAAACGCGCCGCAGTAAGAAGGGATTGCTTTCCGCGAAATCTACGGGCTGTGATTGCTATGATGAAGGCGCATTCGCATGTAAAACAGGTTGCAGACGATAATTTTCTTTCTATCAACAAATGCTTTTTTTTATTGACCTTAGTATGATATAAAGCCGAGTTTTTGTGCGAAAATGAGCCTCATACGAGTGTCTGAATGAGAGAAATTAAACGCTACGCTGTATTATACCTAGCTAGAAGCATCTCTGACCATTTTACTATCAAAAAGTAGTGCACAGATTCTCCAATCTAATCGGTTTTATGTGTAAATGTGCTATTTATATTCTTGCAGATAAATTATTCTCACGTTATTTATGTTATAAATTACTTGTAATAGTTTGATATTCGATGTAAATGGAATGCTGTCTAATGAGGACGTGATAGAAAGTCGGTTACAGTGATAAGGGCTAAGTTACATAAATTATGATACTGACAGAGCTACGCCTTCGCAGAAATTTAATAGTTACCTAGCTTAGGTATGCTTGTAAAGATCTTTCGACAGTTAATATCGAATGCTTTGAAAGAGATCCTTGGGTTCTTCAAAATAATCGTAGAGGTTTGTAAAGGCTTTTAATTGCTTATCAACGGTCTAAACATCTTTGATTAGACAGGTTTGTACATCAATCATCTATTTTACAACGACAATTCACATTCAATACTATTCTCGGTTTGATAGGATGTCTATCTCGTCATTAGCGTGACCTAAATGCGCCTAAATTATTGTTGGGCCACATAGGTAATTAACTGTGTGTCTTACGTTTGTGTATGGCGATAGGATCTCTTTCTCTCTTTCTCTCTCTCTCTCTCTCTCTCTGTACCAGTAACATATCACAGTCTGTAAATCCATGAAGTAAGTAGGTGTAATTTTTCTCTATGGGTCTAGTCTTTCAGATTTTTATATTCCAACAATATTTTATTTTATGTACCACAGATTACAGATTACAGCATGGATGGAATGTTCCCAGACTTGCGTGGAACATATCTACTTACTGACTCATAGAAAAAAGAAAAGAAGAATATTTTATATCACCCACGAATAGTTTTACTTAAAAAAACTAGATCACAATTAACCGATTTTGATACGTTGGATGCTAAGATTCCACACGTTAAACTTATATGTAACACCCAGGTAGCACCCCTCTTTTTGCGTCAGGCGTTAAAACAGCTGTGTGTTATAAAAAATCTTACTTCAAAGTAGTCTGTTCCAGGGGTGTCGACGAGTTGAACGAAGTGCTGAGCTGTACGCCTATCGGAGTCGCTGAGTGCGCATCTCATGCTGCCATACTCGTACTCCGCCGATCGGCACGGGAACTTTTTCTGTATAAACATCACAAATTACAAGTTTATAAATATAAAGAACTGAATGGCTTTAAAAACTTTTTTGTGTAGTACCTACTTCCCATTTTCTTGCTGATTGTTGTTATTTTTGCTGCTGTAGCACACACTAAGGGATGACATTCCCGAACAAATAGTAAACTATTTTATTTACTTCCTTCATTTGGTTTTGGTATGTATTGTATGTCAAATGGTAAATAAATGTTTGTCTATATCTATTATGCAAAATATGTCCAAAAGGACACCAGTCCAGTCTCAAAAATCTATCCTTTCATACGTTTCACTACAAACATTGATGTCATAAAATTTCAATAATCATTTATTGCAATAAGTCATGTGATTAATATTTAACTATCAATAGACCTATTAGATTGACCTATATGTACATAGTTTAAATATATATATATACAGTAATCAATATTATAATACACCAATACAAGATAGCAGCAATGGTGATCATCTTCAAAGGGCCCCGAAACCCAATCAAACTTTAATCGATCAGTTTAGTAAATCAATAAAGCCGATAGCGCTTCTGTCTCTCACGATTCAAAATTTTGAACAACCTCTAATTTAGTTTAGTTGAAGGTTGATGCGACATATAAAACAAACTAATAAATTAAATGTAAAGAGTTTAGTATTATTAAGGGAGGCCACTACTAATAGGCTGATGATGTGGATGATGAAAAAGTTTAAGCCTTCAATTTGCATCAAATATTACCTATAATTTACAAAATAATCTGAATGATTTTGCATATTTAATTCAGCTAATTAAAATGTACCATAGATTTAGTGTGAAAAAAATCAAACTCTGGCTAGTTTTTATCTATCATGAAGTGTACAGATACAGACTATTCTTTTTTTCGTTATCTAACAACTCTAAAAGGCTTATCACATCACATGGTATTCAGTCTTTCTAAGGCCCAGGTCACACATATCGGGCAAGGACATGGCGCGGACATGGCGCGGACGTGGCACGGACGTGGCGAGGACATGGCACGGGCATGGCGCGGACATGGCTCGGACATGACGCAGAAATGACGTGACAGAGGCACAGGTGTAGTGCAGTCTGTTGTCCGTTATCGATGTGTCAGCATGTCATCCTCAGAAGACGAAGATGCTCTTGCTCTCGTGGATACAATTAATTAATATATAGATCAGGGCCCGTACAACCCCGATTTCGAGCTAGTTGCTTCGAAAGTGAAACCCCTTCATTGGGTTATACAGTTGACGGGATTACCCTTTCGTTTGGGTATTCTCCTTTCCCTTCTCCTTTATTCCTCCTTCATAACACAAGCGAAAGTGTAACCCGTTCCTTTTGGTTTTCAGTCGATAGGGTTACCCTCTTATGAGGTTAAACGAATGAATATAGTTACCTCTTGATAGGTTTTTTTGAATGTTACACAATGTTTATCATTACGCCTGACACTGGGTGGGGGAATTTAGATTTTGACTCTTGATTTATGTCATCAATCATTAGGTATTAGTTCGGATCGCTTTATTTGGTTGAAGGAAGAGCGTCACTGCATTAAAGAAAAGTTTTGAAAACATAAGGAAAGTGCTGTGTTTCAGTCAGTTTTCATTGGTCATCATCACAGAGTATGCGTTGTCATATACGAGACCCGCAGTCAACATATTAAAAAGAAAAAAAAATGGTGTTTCAGTTTTCATAAGTCATCAGTTATGTCATGACTGAGGCCCGCAGCCAACATGTTAAAAAGAAAAAAATGTGTTTCAGTCAGTTTTCATAGAGCATCATCGCAGAGTACTCTGCGTAGCGTTATTTTTTATTTTTATTGTATTTATTAGGCAAAGCCAACAGTACACATAATGAGCATTTTGTAAAGCGTTATGTCCGAGACCCGCAGTCAACGTGTTAAAAAGAAAAAATATGACCTTCAAAACTATTTTGAATAATAATTTTGGATTGTCACTGTCACTATCACACTCAACTCAACTCAAAGCTCCACTCGAAATTCATTCTACAAATTCATCTGTAAATGGTTATATCTCTGGAACTACTCATCCTAGACTAGCCATTAATTGCTCAAAAGATAGCTATCGACAAGATCTTTATTTTTAATGACATATGTCAAACTTGAATTTGCCATATCTCGAGAAGTACTCATCCTAGACTTGCCATTACTAGCTCAAATGATAGCTACTAATAGAATCTTAATTTTCGATGACAGCTGTCAAACTAAAAACTGTCATCGAAAATTAAGATCTTAACAATAGCTATCATGTGAGCTAGTAACGGCAAGTCTAGGATGAGTAGTTCTCGAGATATGGTCGATTTAAGTTTGACAGCTGTCATCGAAAATTGAATTCATGTCAATAGCAATCATTTGAGCTAGTAAAAGCAAGTCTAGGATGAGTAGTTCTCAAGATATGGTCAATTTAAGTTTGACAGCTGTCATCGAAAATTAAGGTCTTGTCAATAGCTATCATTTGAGCTAGTAAAGGCAAGTCTATGATAAGTAGTTCTCGAGATATGGTCGATTTAAATTTGACAGCTGTCATCGAAAATTAAGTTCATGTCAATAGCAATCATTTGAGCTAGTAAAGGCAAGTCTAAGATAAGTAGTTCTCGAGATATGGTCGATTTAAGTTTGACAGCTGTCATCGAAAATTAAGGTCTTGTCAATAGCTATCATTTGAGCTAGTAAAGGCAAGTCTAAGATGAGTAGTTCTTGAGATATGGTCGATTTAAGTTTGACAGCTGTCATCGAAAATTAAGTTCATGTCAATAGCAATCATTTGAGCTAGTAAAAGCAAGTCTAGGATGAGTAGTTCTCAAGATATGGTCAATTTAAGTTTGACAGCTGTCATCGAAAATTAAGTTCATGTCAATAGCTATCATTTGAGCTAGTAAAGGCAAGTCTAAAATGAGTAGTTCTCGAGATATGGTCGATTTAAGTTTGACAGCTGTCATTGAAAATTTATTCCAATTTTATTATAATATAATTATTATTGCGTAATAAAAACAATTAGTAGTCTGCATTTCCGCCCTTAATGCTTAGAACACAATTACCGCAATTAATTTTCATCTTTTGACCGAATGTTTTTTCTCCTTTATCTCCTATAACCCACGTATAACCCGTTTTACAATGATAAAAAGGGTAACCCTAAGGAATGGGTTTTGGAATAATACCAAAATCCAATACTATTGATAACCCTCATGATCAGGTAACCTAATCAAAAGGGTTTTGAATGGTTTATCCCATCAAATAATAGTGTAAACCCATACGGAGAGGGTTAACTAAGCTTTTGGAAAAACTCTGCCGAAAACCTCTTCATCGGGTTACCAAATCGGGCCCTGATACAGATGAAGAAAATACGCGCAAACGAATTTGCACAAGGATCAGCTAGTATTACCATGGGTATTACATAAAAAAATCTTGATACCGGTTTAGTTTAATCTCTTTCCGATTTCCAGCCACAATTTATCTTGAACATTTCAGTTACAATAATCGGAACGACATTGATCATAAAGCGTTGCATTTACAATCAATTCACAAAATTCAATATTAAATTCGATATCGTCATTCGTCACGCATTTTTACATCACTAACAGACGTATGTCGCAAGCAAGTACATACTACGATCTGGCGGCCATCGGACGCCCATCTGGCGGCGATCGGGCGCGGGCGCCGAAATGGCGCGTCATACGTCCGAGCAACGACATACCGTGTGGCCTAAATTGTGCTTTATTTCCATGCATTTTGTATGAAATTTGAATGGAATAGGAAACCGCCTGTGCCATGTCCGCGCCACGTCCGTGCCCGATGAATGTGACTAGCGTCGGGCGCAGACAAGGCACTGGCGGTTTCTTATTCCATTCAAATTTCATACAAAATGCATGGAAATAAAGCACAATTTAGGACACACGGTATGTCGTTGATCGGACGTGCTTATGACGCGAAGTCGTCCGAGCTAAATTGTGCTTTATTTCCATGAATTTTGTATTAAATTTGAATGGAATAGGAAAGCGCCCGTGCCATGCCCGAGCCAGGTCAGACAAGTGGGGCCTATACCTAAGTAAGACTGTCTTACTGACTAACTTGATTAAGTATAGCCGATCTTAGTGGCTTACTCTTAATACATTACGCTAAGTGTAAGCCAGTCTTACTAAGACAGACTGAATACCGCGTGGTGTAATAAGTCTTGTTACCTGGTATTGGAACCTAGATTTTGCCAAAGAGGTTAGATTTGATTGTGCACACTATATAAATGCTCCATCATATTTCTAGCATGTCTACAGATTCAATCCATTCTTAAAATTGTCTTTAATCATAATCATAATCATTTATTCATATGGAAGGATACATCCAACAAGCTGCGTAGATATTATGAGACTGGGAATAAGAACATAGATTTTCAATAGGATAGTACTATAGATGCTCCATCATTAGCCTTTTCACGGAATACCTAACTAGGACAAATCCATAAAATATAAATTGAATAGATAAACAGTAACTACTAAGAATGCTTTGGGGTCGAGTGCACTCAGTATCCAACGGGCAAATAACAGTTTTTATCTTTAGTAATTCATGACAGCGGGTTAGGGAGTGTAGCAAATGCGATGCGTTATTTATTAGATAGATACTTTTGGTATTCCATAGACATGATTCGACCTTCTTTATCTGTACTTTGACTTGTACTCGGCGTATCAGCTAGTTCACTATTCAAACTAGTCCTACTATCTACTACATTATTTATTTATTATCCTACTAATAATTTTAATATTATAAATTGCTTGTGAGGATGGACGGATGGAGCTTTGTTACTCTTTCACGCAAAAACTACCGAACGGATTTGGATGAACCTTTGAATATACACAGTTTATGACCTGGATTAACACATATGCTACTTTTTACTTGGGTACCTACCTCGCGAGCGAAGGCGCGGGTGAAAGATAGTGTTATAAATGGTGGTTTATAGTTGCTATTAGTACATTGTAACTTGTTACTTTTTTATATGGTAAATAAATAAAAAAAATATGAACTTTAACAATTAAATTAAACTAAAACTAAACTGCTGGACATCTACCCTAATGAGCGCCATTGCGCCCTGTTCTGAACTCGACGCATCCAGCTTCTACCAGCAGCCTTTCGCAAATTGTTACTCCACCTGGCTGGAGGGCGTCTTACACTACGTTTGCCGAGCTGCGGTCACCACTCAATAACTTGTTTACCCCAACGGTTATCGGTTATTCGGCAAATATGGTCAGCCCACTACTACTCAACCGTAATCATTAATTTCACATCAATATTGTCAGGGCTACAAAATAATTGTAATATTCCAATTTGTAATATTCTTGCTAGCTTCTGCCAACGGCTTCACTCGCGTTAAAAGGAATTGATTTTATATATAAAGCCGTGGGCAGAAGCTAGCAAGAATATTACAAATTGGGTTTATAGATGTGATGCTTCTGTTAAAGATACCTTTAAAGTAATTTGAATCTAAAAATGAATAAGCTCATTTTCCTCATAAATATACATCTGTTGTAAAAACAATTTCCCAGAATAAATGAATATTCTAAAGAATTTAATATTTTTACCCGAGTAGTAAATGTATAATGACGGAAGATCTACTAAGTATAGTTATAAAACTAGCTGTGCACTAACAAGAAAAGTATCAATTAAATTTATGAGTCTCTTTCCATGTCGTTCCTACTTTAATAAAATAAAAGATCTATTTGATTATTAGTATGTGTACTAACCTCGTTCAAACAGGCAGCGAGACAGGCCTCCTTGGTGGATGTGTAAATGATAGTGTTGTCGAGCCCCCGCAAAGCTTTGCCTGGCACTCGCTCGAAGGCCCACGGTCGCAGACAGACACTCTCGGACCGAACTTGCAGCTTCACCATGTAGTATGTGTTCACTGACCGCTGTTAAGAGTTTGTGTGATTAAATTAAATCCAAATAAAAAATACCGTCACCATTATTATCATCAGCCTATAGCTGTCCACTGCTAGACATAGGCCTCCCTCAATGATTTGACGACCTGGGACGCAGAAAGTTGTGGGTTCAATTCCCGTCGCGGGACAAATGTTTGCATGTTCTGGTTCCCATAACACAAGCTCTGCTTACTTTGGGGCTACATGATGCTCTGTGATAGTCCAGTATTATTATAATATTATTATTATTAATGAGCGTCATTGCGCCCCATCCTCAGCTCGACGCATTCAGCCTCTACCAGCAGCCTTTCGCAGATCGTCACTCCCTCCAACCGGAGGGCGTCTGGTTGTCAGTTCATTGGCAGATATGGCCGGTCCACTGCCACTTCAACTTGCTAATTCTCTGAATTAATTTTAAATCCAAATAATAAAATTATTTAACCAAAGCCAGTTCATTCGTATTCATAACGTATCCCTTTCATTACTGACGATCTCTCTGGCGCAGCGGTCAAAGGTCCGCCTGAAACGTAGAAGGCTGCGGGTTTGATTCCCGCCGGGACTTAAATATTTTTATTCTGCAAATATTTGTCTCGGGTATGTGTTTTTTATATGTATAATATGTATCCAAAAAGGCGTATTTTAGTAGTATTTAAATCATGTTGTTCCCATGTACAAGATATGCCTAGTTAGGGGTCATATGATGCTTCGTGATGGTTTAAATCATTATTTATTGATTTATTATATTTGTTTATGAAATATCCATGTTGATTTCTGGGTTGGCAATAATATTTCTAAAAACGCTTACAATTAATTTAGCTAAGTAAAGTAAAGAACTGTGTATTTAGTGGGACACCGCATAATTAAATCAAGGGAAAATCTAGATTTATGATAAAATGAGTTTTTGTAACTACATTTATGTAATGGCGCGTGTAATCTACAGCTGCTTGAGATTTCCACAGTCCAATGGCCACTGGACTGTATTTTCAACATGATTTTAAATATAAACAAAGCTTCATCGACATGCATCATTTGCCAGTGTACTTTAAATCTTGGCTGATCATTAAGCCTGCTATCAATTAGCTCCCACGCATAAGCATTTTCACAGAAGTGCTTCAGAATAACAGACCGTATTCCTTAATACTACTAGCGAGAATGGCACTGATTATGCTGAATGTCCTTTGTTAGATTTCCTAAGCTGGCCGATTTAATCTAAATTGTTAAACCTATCTCAGCATCGCCGAGCTAATTGGCAGTATCTCGGCATTCAATGGATTTATTTGGCTATTAGCTAGCCCTGCTTGTATTGGCTCCTGGAACATGAACCTTGATAATGGTTGCTGTAAACTAGGGCTTGAATTTAGATATCCTATCCCATCGACATTCTTCATCAATCTACTGTTTACTGTAAACAATTCTAACCTTTTCATTCATACATCATACTATTAATTATATAATAATTATTACGTCCTATGTGCATGTACTGTACACTTCTCTCGCTAAACAAAGGCAGTATCTTATATAAAACACGACTTTTCCTTTAGGATATTGCTCATATTGTTCAGTACGCAAATCGGTTGAGGATACCCTAAAGGGGTCCACTTTTTTGCTAGGCATCATCTCACAACATCATCTTAGTCCCAAACTAAGCAAAGCATGTGTTGCGGGAACCACATGACTGATATACTTCATAAGTATACTTGTTTTTACAAATATTATGCATAGGAAACACCCGAACCCGTTACAAATATTTGCAGATCATTCCAACATTTGTCTCGCAGCGGGACGCGAACCCTCTGCTCTGCAGTTTGCCCACTGCGCCACAGTGGTCGTCGTTCCTTCATTCGTATGTCACAGTCTATTTTATATTGTGGTATGAGCTAGTGACCAAAAAGTGCAAGCAGTGAGAATACTGCCCTAGTACGAGTTGCATTATACGAAAATTTTCATATAAATGTTTTCGGTTTCAGGCTACATTGTAATGCCACTTTGTTCAGCTGTTGTTCTGTGACTGTTTTGAGTGAAAATTTGCAACCTGCAAGAACATTTCATTACCTATGACGTTGTCCAGTTTATATTTGAATTAAATTCAGTAACTTCCATACAACATACATTAAAATTAAGTCAATAAATTAAAAAATGTTGTTAAACGACTGTGAACTCTGTTATAAAGCTTATTATAAAAATTCTGATTATTTAGATGACAAAAAACCTTGGGATAAAACTGTCTCCAACTCCCTCAAAAACAATGTAATATTTAAGAATACAAGTTGTAACAATGAGTCTAAAAAAATATAAGCCAAGCAGAGTTTCTGGCCAATTCTTCTCTGTTTGGTCGCGTTGCGAATTGGTGTAGATTAAAAAAAATAACGTTTCAAAGTGTACTATCAAGTTCCAATTGAATAAATAAATTTTCATTTCATTTCAGTTTGAAAACAAAACTAATGAACGTTTTCTTATTGAAAACTCGTACTAAGGATACAAGTATACAAATAAACATTACTCAATTAGGATCGCTTACCTGTGGAATGGCATTAGGGTTGTTAGCCTGCGTATCATTTTGCAACAGGCAACGTGTTTCCTGTACCGGCGTCAGCGGGTTTAGCACAAAACTGCAACAAAAAACATAATTTTAATTGCATGCTATAAAAAGTACCTCAGACAAGATTTTCCTACGAGATCTGGTTGGAAATGTCACAAATGTGCGTAATCTCCCGTATGATAGCATCTAAAGTCTCTAGATCTCAAGCATTGAGGCTGATGTTGGCGCTGAGTGACTGAACAATAAACGATGATCAAGAATGGGCTGTCTTCAGTCACTTACATGTTACATTGCACCTTGCTATTGACAGAACTGAGGGCTTTGTAATAGATGATAGTGAGATTTGACCAGGAGCTTAGGTGCTAGTGGGATGAAGGTACTATAGAATAAATGCCAGAGCTAGCTCGAGATTTCTTGTAATAAAATGTTTCTAGTTCTATATTTTTATAAAACTTATAATAAATTCTTGAGAGGAGTGATTGGTGGAGGAGGAGTGGCCTTCTGGCTAGATGGCGTGACGATCTGGGAAATGCAGCTGGTAAAAGCTGGATGCTGGATGAGCTAAGAACAGGGTGCAATGGCGCATAATGGAGAGGTTTACGTCCAGCAGTGGACTGCTACAGGCGGATAATGATGATGAGGCTGAATATTTTCCTGAAAAAGCCTCAAAATAATACAATTCTTTTGTTTTTATTGCGCAAACGAACAAGCCAAGTGTAAAATATTTACATATTATTAATTATTATTGTAAGATTTACAGGTGGCATGTTCAGATTGTGAACACACCCTCTATAAATAAATGAAGATTTAAAAAAAAACATGTTGAGTTTGAATTCGTGTGATAGCGTGTGTGGGGGTGATTTTGACTATAGTTGTCTACAAGTTGTGACAACCTCCGTTAAAAATACGTTATTCAAAATAATTCTTTATCGTTGTGTTGTTATGGCGTAATTTTACAGGATCTTTTAAATTAAAAATTTCGAAACCATACGTGTTTGACCTTTGGGAGATTTATCCTTTTTCGTTTTTTCGGGATAGCATACAAATTTAAAACTCACCATTTTTATAAAAGTAGTGATCGATGTAAACTACTCACACGCAACACAAACTAGGTATCTAGGTATCTACCTACAATAAAACCTTGTCTTTTTATATATTTTTGGTCGTTTGTATAGAAATTTCACGTTATAACAATTGACGCAAATAACAATAAAATAACGGTATTATAAAAGCTTCAATACAAGTACCTAAGTAGGTTCATGCAAGTCGGCCACTGTTCGGAAGAAAGCGTTTAATTGCAATGTAACTCTGCAATTTTATGACCACACCTTGTTAACGGATTTTTAACAGTTGTTTTATTCTCGCAATTAACGTTTGATCAAACATAATAATGATGTTTTAAGATACTATTGTTTATGACTTGTCACTGTACAAATGTGATTGTACCATTCCGTTATATTACTGCGCACGTGTCGTAGCCTACTTCGGTGTTTTCAGCAGATCACATTGGTTATGCAACATTCCTCCCAGTTACTAGGTACTTGGATGGAATGTTGGGGTATTTAGATCCGAGCGCTTCCGTGCTTTGAAAGCCTCGGCTTTTTCAGTCTTTAAGCCATATCGGAAGCCTTTGAACGGCCTATCTCCAACATCAGTGTTGGTGATAAGTTTTGAAGCTATTTTGACAATTATGTATGTACCAAACACAGAACACAGAAAGACTATTATAGTTTCTGTTCTGTGGTACCAAACTCACAACATTATTTTTTATTTAGAAAACCATATCTTTTTGTCGTTATTATTACATTAAATTGACGCTATACCTTCTCAAGACCGTAAAAATATTTCCCATATTTTCCTCGTTCTTTTATAAATTGACGTCATTTCCCTCGTTCGGACTTGTCGGGAGAAATTTGCTCTGACTAGACTTTAGTACGTTGCCCCGGGAAGGAACTGCTCACTGCCGGAGTCCTGAGGACTTGATATATGATAGCAAACCATAATTATGTTGAACATTTCTACGATTCATAAATAAACCCCTGCAAACACCAGACGTGGACGTTAAAATACAAGCTTATAACGTTTATTAGCTGAGAAAATCAATATAATGAATCTTCTACAGCCTAACTCAAAACGTCGAGTATTAAACTATTTCAAAACGTCGAGTTTCTTAGAACCTATAAATTTAAGTAATAGTTTACCCTACATTTTACGGAACATCTCACACAATCAAATTATTCGCGAATTTTCTCACCATGCCGAACCCAGCTTTTGAATAGCAAAATAGCAAAGAATAATAAATTAATATAGTACTTAGTTAGGAATTCATTACACAAATGGTTATCCAGGAAATATATCCCGTAACCTACAGATAAGAGACAGAACTGCTAAAATCTGAACATTAATGCCATTTATCTAATAAAAAACATAACGTAGTTAATTACTTAAAAACTTTGTCAGCATACCGATAAAATCTATAAGAAATCAATTCTTTTCATATCACTGTCTACATTATTCATAGCCCTGACTCTACAATTTCAGTGTACAATTTTCTTTGCAAAACAAAACTAAACCACATTTTTAAACCAGCAGTAGGTAGACTAGACTAGATGTCGAAAGATTATACTGCTTTTAATGACCTAAAAGGCTCAGTACTATGATTATCCCCGTGTTTCTTAATTGAAGAGGCGCCGGTCAGCTACTTGTTTTAATAATTGCATAGTTATAGGCAGTAGCTGCATTATCTTAAAGGTAAAATGGCGTACAACGTGATACTTATAAATTAGTACAAAGTTGTGTTGGAGAGTAGTGTGTAACGCAGCTTTCAACGATGTTTCGAGTCTTGCAACCCCGCTAGAAATTCCTGCTCTAACAAAATGCTAGTGAAGCTAAGAAAAGTAGCTTATACGTCTCATAACTAGTGTTTTTTTTTAAGAATAATCATTAGGTATTGAGATAGTGACTTTATTTATTGTATTGAATTATACTGTTTTACCTCTAGGTACAACATTTTTGTAGTAGGCAGCATGGTTTAGCCTTATAAGGAACATCGTTTTTACTGTCTTAATAAAACAAATAGATTGCCCATCTTTGTTGCTGTAGCATAACTTAAGATTTTATGACTCGCTTATTTTGTAACTAGTTTCCGCCACCGGTCCCGCTCGCATTGTACCCGGATAAACTTAACGTATTGATCCAGGTTTACTACATCCTAACTATGTTTATTACATAACGTTTATTACATCCAAATCCGTTATAAGTATTTACAAAAACAATGTTTAGGTACGTAGTACATCAGTCGTGTGGTTCCCATAATACAAGCTCTGCTTAGTTTGGGGTTATATTATGCTGTGTGATAGTGTCCAACATTGCATTTATAATATTAGTGAGACTAGTGTGAGTCTGGGGAGAGAGACGTGTGTCCAATTTATCTTCTCGACATTCTAGGTTGCAGTTATTTCAAAGACAGCAACTTGAAGTACAGGAAATGCCCATCACAACGACTTTGAAACTGTAACCTACTGTCGATAACGGTTAGAAACCGTAATATTTGTTGTTTATTATTATAAGCTATGTCGCAGGAGTGGATCAGGCCCATTTAACGTTAGCAAGCTGTATTTATAGCCTCTGTGATCTTACTTAGATAAATATTTATAACAAGAAACACAACTTGGACTGTGCGATGAATCAGTAATTTTACGCTCGAATATTTTATTTCTATCCTGAAGATGGAACTAGCACATAGCCCACCTAATTTTAAGTGGTAACCATTAATTATAACAAAGTATTGCTTCGTGGGTTTCCTAAGTTTGGAATGTACCCTACGATGCAACGCTCTACTCTACGTCCAGCAAGAAGGAAGGTGTTAAGCCTCTTGTGTCTGTAATTTCACCGGCACCCACACCCTTATAACTGAAACACAGCAATGTGATTTCACGATAGAAATGGGCATGGTGGTAGTTCTTCCTTGGATGAGCACTTTATAAAGAACTCTACTATTACATAATACTGAAATGCAACTCAAATAACCATTTAGGCGTTCGTGGCGTGAAGTGCTCGTGGCTTGTGGCTTCGGTGATCTTAGCAGATCATCTTGTTTAAGCAACACTCCCCCCAGTCTCTACTTGTATGGGTGACCTTTAGTGACACGATAGAGAGACGACGATAAAGCATATTTAGGTAAAGCGAAATTGTAACTACTCCTATAGGCGGATATAATAATTAATTAATAATAATAGAACTTGATAGCCGAAAACCGCAAAACCAGATTTATAAAATCATGTATCCCACTTCGTAACTTCCTAGGTACATACCTATCCAATACTATAAATGCGTTTCATCCGCTCTAACCAATAAGACTTAAAAGTTATTGCGTTATTTCTAACGCGCCCGCCAACAAATGTAAGTACAAGCGTTGGCTACAAATAAACTGACAAATTACACATCTTCATGTTATTAATCGATGTTTCGGTAGTCGTAAACATGAAATAAAGTTGTGATTAATGCCTCAGCAGTAGATGAAAGACTAATGATGCTTAGTATCGTTTGGATTTCGTAATCAAATTTGATAGGTAGTAGGAGTATCGCATTAATCTATCTACTTAGTTGGTATCAGTACAGTCAGTAACATGACATACAATACCATAACAAACTAATAACATAGCTTTCACCCCAGTCGAGGATTTTATCCTGTGTCGTGGATATTAGAAAGAAAGAAAGAAAGAAAATACATTTATTGACCCAGATAAATAAAATACAAAATATGTAGGTAAGGTACCTATAACAATATATATTAGGAATTATGAAAATAGGTAGATACGCTTCCAAGTTATAAGACCCATTGCACTTTAGTTATAATTTTAGTTTCAAATAGGGTGAAGTTACAATAAAGTATTATCATTCATTCGTTATGAGGACATATGCGTCTCCTAATGAGTGCCATTGCGCCCTGTGCGAGTCACCAGATCAGCGACCTTTCGGAGATCGTCACTCCACCAAGCCAGAGGAGGTCCTAGACTAGCCGTGGTTTCCACTCAAAAGCTCGTTTACCCCAACGGCTATCGGTACTTCGGCAGATATTGCCAGCCTATTGCCAATTATTCAGCTTGATAATTCTCAGAACTAATTCTTATTTTCATTCAAATATCTACAAATCCTGCAAACTTGTACCGCAACGGAAATTGAACCCGTTCTAGGTTGGTAAAAGGTCTCAGTAAACTTTTCTCCTATTTCGGCAATTCAAAGCTAAAAAGGAGAATGCCGTCTCTCGGTACCAAGACTAAACTGATTTCAAATAATTAATTTATGATTTAAGAAATAATTTAAGATTTCCAATAAGTTTTTAGTCGATTCTACTGTAAAAATAATTAAAAAAAAAATGAGTTTTATTGCCCTAGTAACACTTCACATCAATGTTTGTTTCCATGGTAACGTATATATCATTGGTTGTTGCAGTCTAATGGCGGCGTGCGGCGGAAACCAAAACAACAAAATATTTTTTTATTTGACTATTAATCCCGTCGGTGTGTAAAACTAAAGAAAATGTTAATGTCATTTATAAAATGTAATACATTTTATGGAATACGTTCGGTTTTGACGCAATTGGTACGGGTTCTCGGCATTCTCCTTTCTAACAAAATATGTTTTACCTTCATAAAATCTTAAACGTCAAGATATTTGAGAAAAAAATACGAACATTTTATAAAATAGTAAACATACAATAAATTAATTAATTAACGAGAAGCCAAAAAGTAAGTCAACATTTCCGGCGCCCGACGCGTGTGTGGCAAAACATGTGTTGATTATTTAAACATGTTAATTGTTGGCAGGTTTTTGCGCCGTCTTCCGGCGCAGTTTCTTGTGAGTGAGAAGAATTTTGATGAAGCATCCCTAAATGAATTATGTTTTTGCTAGTTTAATTTTATACATCAACTAGCGGCCCGTCCCGGCTTCGCACGGGTAAGTGCACTTTTTTTACACCTTGGGTTATGTTACTTAAGTTTTAGTAAGGATCTCTAATTTTTTCTAGCAATAAATAAAGCCTGTGTACTCAATGTAAATGAAGCTTTCCAATGGTAAAATAATTTTTGAAATCGGCACAGTAGTTTTTGAGTTTATTCATTACAAACATACAAACTCACAAAAAATACAAATATAGAAGTGTAGATCTAAATAATCGTACTGTTACCATCATGATTTTATCTACCAATGCCAATTGATAAACATTTTTTATGCTAAATAACACAACTGAGCTGCAAGCGCAGGTCGTGCTTGCTATACTAAGCACCATGTCTAAGACCCGCAGTCAATATGTTAACAAACAATTGATTTAATCAATACATGAAACTGGAATTATTAAAATGACAAAACCAATTAAACAAAACAGTACGTAAATATATAAAACTTTTGTTCACTCAAAATAAATGAAGCTTCACCACCACAGTTGTCAATATGAGTCCACTGCTGGACGTAGGCATTCCCTTAATAAGGGGTAGGTATATGTCCATAAAGCTCATAATTATGAAAAGCTACGTTCTAAAACTAACGCGGTGCTAAGTGAACTCACGCGGTGATGGAGGGCGCGAGGTTAAAAGAACACGGCGTGACGGGAACAATTCATCTTTCAGGTATAAGTAACTAGAACGGATAAATTTGATGGATAATTTACCATATGGGTAAGAAAACTTCAGTACTAAAATACTTACTAGTATTATTAGGTGCTTACCTATGAAATTGGCGTTTTGTATGGAGAATTTCGAGAAAATAGATTTCTCCATACACACATTTTTGTATTTTTTTCTGGAACTACTAATCATAATCTCCTAAAATTTTGTGTGTTTGATTGGACAACATTGTGAAAAGTATGCGTAGTCTTATTTAAAGAAGAAAACTAACACATAAAAATATACAACGAATTTAAGCATTGAAAGTGACAACACGTGAAACGTGAGTTTTTAAGTTTAACTTTTTGGGGATGAACTTACTCAAAAATAGTATTTTATTAAATTTTCAATCTCTGCAATAACGTTACGTTCAGAAAATAAATAAATTGTGTATATGACTGTTGAATGAAATAAAGTGCAAAATGAAAGAGAGAAAATACGCCAATTTCATAGGTCCTGCCTACGCAAATTCAAACACGTTTCTGTCCGCGGCAATGAAACAAATTGCTTCGAAATAACACTAACACACTTTTGCTGCAATCGAGGCGTAGAAATAGACCATAATTTCAACACGATCTAGAAATAATGTATAATTAGAACCAAAACGAGCAAAGTTACATCCAACGTCCTATCCCACTCGAATTAAACTTGTCTTTTTACTAATGCTAAACACCGGTTGCGCCTGCGGCTATTCTTACGTGTCGCATCACGTAGTAGGTATTATGTAGTTATTATTTAATAAGCAACGTAAAGAAAGCTGGTTCGTCCCGCTCCAGGCTAAGCTTAACGATTACATGATTGACAGGTTGTGTGACGCAGCTTGAGAGGGCGTGGTAATGTTACGTCGAGGCATTTGGATGATGTTAGAGACGGTATAAGAGGCCAACACCAAATAATGTTTAACATATATATTTTTTTACCGCGAGGTACACGGTGATGGTTACACACTTGAATAAAATAGCATTTAAAATAAATAGAAAAAGACAAACGCAAAGGTTACCCGAGAAAATTTAAAAACAAGTATTTTATAAATATAAAATAAAATAAAATAACTTTATTTCAGACTACAATAAGTAATAGTTAACACACACACATAAGTATAACAATAAGTATAAATAAGTATTTTTTGATAAGTACTTAAGAGAGTAGAGATAATCAAAGCTATCATCATTTCAGTCATTTTTGACCCACTGCTGGGCATAGGCCCTTTGATTATGCCACTTGCCTCGATTCTGCACTATTAAATTTAAAAAATTGACATTTAATTTTATTGTAATTGCTTAATTTTAAGGTTATTTTTTTCTATTATTTGTCTTATAAATGTATTAATTTTCAATTTATATCGTAGAATAGGTAGAATATAATTGGACATTAACCTAATTTAAGACCTAAAATTGTGACATATATTCTGGCAAATAATTATATTTTATCTTTATCTTATCTCAAAAAAAAATTATCTCGACTTTTAGGTAAAAAATAAGTAGATTATTTAACTTAAAGCTGTGACGAAAAGGTTGCATGAATTTTAATAAAAAATAATTTTCTTACAAAGTAAAGAGACTATTAAACCGTCTATTAGGCATGTAATGACTTAACTGTCGAGCTGTTTACACGGCTTATCATCCCGTTACGAGGCTTAATCCATTATACTTAAGCAACCTCGACGATTTACGATTATGACAAAATTGTATGAAGTACAATCTGATCGCCATCAACCACTATCTTTCACCTATCTCTCCGTTAGCTGATGTCACAGCTTGGAAATGAAATAGCTAGATACCTAACTTAATAGGTTGCCAATCCCAACAGCTATTTTGCGCCAAGACATAGACAATGTTTTTATAGTTAAATTTATCCTGGCATGCCGCATTTGGTAGAGATAATAACAACGTGTTGCGTTTACGTGGAAAATAAGATGCAAAAGATCTGGTCCGTGACCCGATAAATTATGAATGAGTAGAGTTTTATCTCCGTCAGTTTCTGAATTACGCTCAAAACTAAATAACCAATTTAACATTTTAACAATTTCGAATCTCAGTGCAAACTTGCGCTAATATCCGTAAGACCAGCTTCTCACTATAAGCTGTAATTGCATTGCATGGAGGCGCCAAAGCACACGTATTCTCTAAACTATGCCATCAATCATAGCTAGTGGAAATCGGAAAGTAACTAGTGAATGATATCTCGCGGTCCATCTCACTCTATATAAATACCCTTTTAATAATATTTTGATGGCTAAATTGATGACCACATCGCGCTTGCAAGTGGAGAAAGTTATCTTTGCGTACATCAAACTTTTGTTTCTTTTTTGTATCCAATCAAACTGAAAATAATGTGTAGATTCAGTTGCTGTTGTAGAAAGTCTGCCGAAACAATTTAAAACAAGCCTCACAGTTATAGGGCATGTCATTTATGATCTAATCGGTATGACAGTATCTGATAGAGAGGTCGTGATCCTGCTTTGTCAGACGCTGAGACATTGGTAGGCCAACTTGAATTTTGTCAGATGAGCAGTATCAGCGAAGATCAGCGATCGTCTGCTCCCGAATACCGTATTTCCCGAGGTGGCACCGCAGTCAAGTCACCGCATGCACAGTTAACCGATTGTTAGAATAGCATCCAACCATTCTTTTGTCAGATCGCTATTTCTTCGGACAGATTGATTCCAGATAGGTAGCCGTGTACAATGCACGATTAGAGACGCGGGAAAGTTCCGTCTTGTAATTGAATACCGAATAGATTTTCGTTCGATCCCGTTCAAATTGATTTCAAGGAATCTAACTAGCGTTATAATACTGTTACACGCCTAGCTTTTGTCTAATACAATTAGATTTTTCGCAGTACTACTTTGATGAAGATAAACTACGCAATGTGAAAATGTTTGCTCGCGTTATCTGACACTTTCATGAACACCTCTTTTTACCTATATTGGCTGACCTGAATCTGCGGATCAAAGCATCTGATTAACAACTTTTCTCACGTGAATTAGCAAAGTAGCATCTCTTATCTTGACTGAAAAAGTGATTCATATTCAGTAGTTGTTTATGACCTGACAATGCCTCATATCGACAATAATTGCCATAAAATTACTTGAGCAAGGTAACAGTTACGATTCTGATCCGACACGAACAATACGGAGTGGATGATAACAATAAATTAAATAACACGCACAAAACCGCCAATAGTCATGAAAACTATCTGCCTCATAGTGTCGGCAATATTCCAGACGTATGCGATCACTTTTACTGTTATCCAATTTGGAGCGCGGCGAGGTCGGTTTCCGCTTTTACACGGTTTGTGGGCAGCTATTCTAGAGACACATTGTTATTAACCAAGAGCGTGTCATTGGAATGCTTGGGCCATGGTTCTGTGGTAGTAAAGTACGGAGGACGTGTGCGTGTGCCTCACTAACACACATTCCGTGACCTTAGCCGCGGCTTCACTGCCGCGTATGTGATCTGAGTCGGTCACTGCCAATGCCAGGCCAGTCCAATGAACTTGCGAAAAATACTGTTCCAATCTAAACATTATGACGGGTCATTATTGTTACGCCGCTGTTTTGGTCTGGAGTCATTACTGTAGCGTAGAATCGCTACGAAGTACATTTTTAGTGGAATCCTTTTTTCGAGCCAATATCATGTATCTGCCAATGCAGGATGAGTTTGTAGTTGTATTTACCTTATCCAGAAAGGGGTTATTTGTACCATGGTTGTGGACAAATTGAGAGAACCTAACTTAAAAATATTATGATTGAAAACTTTTAGCTTAACTTTGTGTTGTGCAACCCTAACAAACGGGGTATCTTCATCATTATGTCAAGGACAAGGACAAAGTTTAACAAAATCTGCTGGTCTAAGGCTGCTCACCAGATTTTGAGTTAAATTATGGTGCAACTTTACAGGCCTTTTTTATCTTTAATGATAAACGACAAATTTCAAAAAGTCGTATACCAAATTATGTTGTCTTTCGAGTGTAGACCCCTTCAAGATAAAAATACAAATTCAAACACACCGTGTACAGTGTGTTTTCTGTTTATCCATATTACCTGCAACTTTCTCATCACTACAACCCTCCATCAAATCCACATCTTCTTTATCAAGTGCAATCAATTCGATTGACGCTCAATGACCAATGATTAGTTCTAAGGTTATCTGGCATCTGATTTATCTTGGTTCCTCACGTCATTCTTGACTCAGTGGATCTTCAAGTCGATTGGTATCGTGGACATTTGGGTTAGATAAGTAGATAGAGGTACATTGATTGTTTCGTGATTTTGACTTGAATACAAGCGAAACAACTAATAGAAGCGAAACTCCGTTATCAGACAGAAATGAAGACCTCTAAGAGCAATGTTGTTTATTTTGTTATTCTTGAACAATAAAAACTGAGTAACGATAAAACTATTTGATGACCACTGTGGCGCATTAGGCCAAGGCGAGATGCAGAAGGTTGCGAGTTCGATTCCCGTTGCGGTACAAATCTCTCGCTTTTAATTTGTCTCGGGTTTCTGTTTTTTTCTATGTATAATATGCATGTACTGTGTATTTACAATAAAATATATAACTATTATATTAGTCATATGGTTCCCTTGGTACAAGTTCTGCTTACTTTTGAGCTAGATGATGTTGTGTGATGATGTCCAGCATTATTTAATTATTTATTTCGCTTCTATGAGCTTATTAATTTCTAGTTGTTAGATTTTTTTATCGTATGACTTGAAATGCGAATTGAAAGAAACAATGGTCGCTTTGATTAATTGCGGCTTCCAGTTTAAATTTAATGGCATCTTTAATTGAATAATTGATTTTTATTATATTTTGTCATTCGATTCTTAATTGTAATCATCATCATTATCAGCCTATAGCAGTCCACTGCGGGATATAGGCCTTCCCAAATGAGCGCCATTGTATCCTCAACTCGACGCATCCAGCTTCTGCGGGCATTCTTTCGCAGTATTCAATTGTAATATTTGAGTTATTTTCTTAAATATTTTTTCAGGCTGAATTATAACTGTATCTTTTGCGTTCAGAGGAAAAAAAAATTGAGATGGTTGGCGAAATTTAGCCCAATATAGGACCTTCGTCCTTTGACCAATAGTAGGACGACGCATCAGGTTGACTAAAATACTTGTGACGAGTTATTTTTATTAAAAATTGTATAGTGAAAGATTGATATTCGGGATCCTGGCCAAAATCACCTCCCGTGGTGCCACCCTGTTGTACCTATAACTAATAGGGCTCTGGTGGCCGACTGAATGCGGCATAGCACAGCCAGCAACGGCACAGCTAAAATCCCTGACCGCCGACGCCTGCGATCCTCAACCAGCATGTGGATTATGGGCATATCCCCCTTTATAAAAGAAGGCCCATGTCCAGCAGCGGACTTATACTGGCTGGTATGGTGTAAAGGAAGATGACTTACCTAAAAGAAGCAGCTTGACAGTCAGGCTCCTCTCGACACCATCCTTGGCACTCGTAAAGGGAAAGGTTCCGCACTGTGTAGTACGCTGTTCCGGTGAAGTCCAAGTCTGTGAGTTTTTCGAATGCCATTCGACCTGGATTCAAAGAATATCATAATTTAATAATGTTTTACCATAAACGCTCCTAAAAGAGTTATTCATCAACCGATTTTATTTAAATGTTTAGGTTATAAACTCTACTTATTGTATATTTATAATGTAGCTGTTTGTTGTTCCAATAAATAATAAAATAAAAATAAAACAAAATAATCAATACTTCTATGATAAAAATTTGTGTTTATTGAAATAAAATTACATTCTAGGTGATGAATAACTTAACGTACTTTCTATTCATTTCTATCTAAATAAATATTAATTAACGTAAGTTTGTATGTATGTGTGTGTGTGTGTGTGTGTGTATTAGCGAGTATATTTGTTTTCAATCGGATACTTCGCGAGCGAAACCGTGGGCAGAAGCTAGTTATATTATAAAAAGGTGATTGTTGGTGTTTGTGAGTAGGTGGATGTTTGTTCCCACTTAGCGCCATAACGGCTGAACGGATGTAGATAAAACTTGGAATATATATATATATACATACCATACCTAGCCTGAATTAACACATAGGCTTTTTATCCGGGTCCTACGCGCAAGTGAAGCTGCGAGCAGAAGTTATTAAATAATAAATTGAAACTTACATAGCACAGATGAAGCTTGCAATAGGAAAAGCGCTAGCCGCGCCAAGCGCAGCGAATCGCCTTTCATACCGACAAAGCCACTACCTGCAACAAACACACGGACCTTAGTTTAGAACTTACAATAAGTACAACATAAACAAAGGTAAAGTTCACGAATCAAAGTACAACAGAGCGTTGATGTTACGGTCGTGCACGCAATGGTCGTGTCGTGTACAACTCAAAAAATATACTCAAACGAGCCTTGAGAAAGTTTCACAAAAACTACGCTTTGATAACGAAGTTCTCAGAACCTGAAAAACTGAAAAAATCCTGTTACTCCGGGGTCGCCTCGTGACTTTTAAAATCGAAAGCCGGTCAAGTAGCGAATTACTAGCAAATTGTAATGTGCGAACTCCTATTATCCAATTACGCAGGCTAGAATTGAACGTAATTTATCGAAGCATCCGCACCAAGCACGTACCGCAAATTCCCCAATCAATTCTGTATGATAATAACTTTATTGCAGTTCAATCGAATCAAAAAATACCTGTAGACACATTAAAAATATTATGTTACGTTAATTACATGCCTGGCAAACGGGTCAGCCAAACAATAGCGACATGGCTGCACGAAACTCAATAGGATAGGCAGTGACACGAATTTTCACTTACTTTTTTGCATCGCAATCTCGCTTTCACTAATCTTTTTATCAGAATGAATGACCGATTGTACATAAAATGTGAAAGTGCAACTTTGTTGTTTAGAAGGTACTATCAGCTGAAATCATTTTGTTCCTATACATGCTCGTTGGATCGTACGAGTATCGATTAATTCACAGCAGTATGGGTAGACACGTTCATATAAATTGAGTGATCATAAAACATTTGGAAGCAATCAAAGAAGAGAAATGCATCCGATGTATGAGTCCATAAAATTCATTATACAAATTGCACTTACAAACATACCGCTATTTTAATTTAGGTTACTTTCTCAAGAGACACTTGGTTAAAAGTTACTTATTTGGAAATCCGGTTACTTTGATGTATTGAAAGCATCAGGGAAACATATCGAGTTCATTTGCTAAGGGCTATTGAAGGCCGCCGTATTGCTATCGTCGTATTGCGATCCAGTGCGAGATAAATTAAAATATTATACGAACCTGCTTACATTATTTTACTTATATTCTTTCCATTCTTGGTTGTCTGGGAAAAATCGCTTTAAGCGATAAGACCGCCCATTGTACCTACATTACTATTTAATTTCTCTGTTTTTCTAAATATTTGGTTTTTATTGGTGTTGTGTGCAATAAAGAGTTCATATATCTATCTATCTATCTATCTACTTTTACAGAATAAAACCTCCCCGTATAGCTGAGACCAACATTATAATGTGCCTCCCAAAGCATGAAAAGCTGATCTTAATGCAAGTAAACGGTCGACCATCGAAATACTTATCAAACGGAGTGTTGGCAAAAACAACAATCCGTCATTAATTGGCTTCTTTTGAAGAGAGAAACTCTATCAATATAACCCCCTTAATATCTAGATAAATAAAATAAAATAAATAAACACATTATGTTATCCATACCACGAGCGCATGAAACTCATATTTATACCTAGTAGAAAAGAGGCTGTTTTCGCCAAGGGCTTACACCAGACTTTAAATTCAATTTCAACAATATGGTCCAAACTACACCGCTTACCTCCGGATGTTTCGCCAGGACACATTAATGGCTGCCACTGTTGCTATGAAAGGTCTTCCAAGCTTCCGACACACACCACATCACCACACAGCAATTCTAGTTCTCAATGTTGATCACAGTCAAGGTTATTACTTATTAGGTACGCGAAAAAACTGGCGCCAGCAGCACTAAATTAATATTCGCATGAACGGGACCACGTAAGAACGTTTACCAGCCTTCATTAGAGCGCAACTGCATGACCCTTGAGTTCTCGCTGTCAACTGCACTCTACTCTGTTCAAGCTAGCCCATTGGCCAGCCAATCGCTGTCACGCATTCGAGGGAGTGTGCGAATCAGTGGGCTGAATTAAAATACGCGCGCAATAACAGTGGCGCGCCCTTTCAAACTCCCAGAGTTCACGATGCAGCAATGGAAAACAAATATTACTGAATTAAATCTAAAGTCTGGCTCAAACAGAGGCTATATCAACCCGATCAGACAGAAGTACCTATGTAGTATTTCGTTGGACGTTTCGTAGCATTTCTTAGTTGCAGCAAATTTCTGTATTTTATGATCGCGTCGAACTATTCGAAGTTAATGTCCCGAAGCCGACCAATTACTTTAACTTAACAAACCACAGTAAAACGGATTTGCGGTAATCGTAATTTGGGTTAAACTATTCTTCCGACATTTTAGAATATTCTATGCAGAACGGTATTAATCGGTATTTTGTTCTAAATAAACAGAATGTCTTTACAGATACGAGCATCTTTGGTATGAGTTGTTCCCATGCTATAATGTCCCTACATAACTATCGAAAATAATGTACCAAATAGCATGAGCTTTTCCCAATACAAATAGTGTGCTATTAAAATATGTTTGAAGTAGTGGAGTTCTTTGTGAAGGGCTCATCCGGGGAAGTACTACTGCCTATTTCTGCCGTATAGAAGCATTGCTGTGTTTCGTTTTCAAACCGATGTGAATGCCGGTGAAATAACAGGCACACGAGGCTTAACACCTTCATGTTTCAAGTTGATGGACCCAGGGCGTTGCATCGAAGGGCATGTTCCAAAATTTGGTCACCCTACGAAACAATACTTTGTTATAAGTTATAGTTATCACTTAACATCAGGTGGATCATGTGCTAGGTTCGTCATCAGGTATCATAAAAACGGCTCTAAAGTATACCGATACTATATCGATGATTGTGATCTGTACATTTTGTGATTCTACAGAAACTCAATATTTCCATAAAAATGTCCTAAAGTCTTTATATACCTAGTACATATTTTAAAATCGGTAGAACTAATTTCTTGAATATATTTTGTATACATATATGAAATTCGTAAAGTATTTTGATATGATTTTTATCAGATTTATTTTTAAAACATCACAATATATCTCCCGAAAGCAATTCAAGCGCTATCTACTGCCAAACAAAACAAAAGCTAACCCATCGTGACATTTCACAGCTCGCATGGCTGAATATGGTTAAACAACGGAAGGAGTCAGCGTTACAGTTAGTTCACCTATACTGCCTTTATACAGCACTTTTAGCACAGATATCTACAGCGGAACATTGCTCCAATCATTGTGATTCAACAATGAAGTATAATAAATTTACGGGCCTTGTTCTCTATAAGGTGCTTAAGTACTGTTATGGGAGTTATCCGAGGTAGACTGATCTGTAGCATCTTTGTGAGAGATTTTATCAATGAATGGAATTTCTGCCTTTTTTTCGCTTGGAATTCTTTGATTTTATAATGAGGATTAGATTAATGCGAAAACACCATTCCGATGGCAAATTTTTAATAAGCAAGCAGTATCCCTTGAATAAATTCAGGTTTATGAAATAACTCGTTTCAAAAATCGGGGTAAAACACTAACTTCTATATAACGTCGCATTTATTTTTAGATAAAAGATTTTTTTTTAATCTATTCATCAATTTACTTATGTTATTATTGACAATGCCCCTTAACAACAGCATCATTGACTACCTACTTGTAAAGAACGTAGGATAGTTATGGAAAAAAAATGGATGTTAACTATTGGTTTGTCTGTTTACAGCCATGATTAGATCATAGGAAGTTAGGTAAGATCCAAATTCTATGCTTAATTCAATGTTCTTATGGTGAAATAAATGAGCAAATAACGCAATATTATGACACTATATTGGCAACCGCAATCAAACCAGCACCTCTTGTATCTCAGCCGGCTACTCGTCCATGGTGCCATCATCGAAGTTATTATTTTTGTAGCTCCAGCATTGAGCTAGAAAAAAGTTTTTAAAACTAGCTTACCGCGCAGAGGTTAAAAATGAATCGCACTTTATATCAATTATGATGAGCATGCGCAGGTGTGCTGATGACGTGACGCACTTGTGTGTCACATAATGCCTGTAACAGTTATATCACGATGCGCAGCGTCACGCAGCGGGACGCAGCCACCGCACAGTGCGCTCGAATTACCCAATTTAACGGTAATGCATAGACATTACTGTAATGATATCACATACCTATGAATAAGGCAATTTATTGTTTTAAATGAGAGCATATAAATTGTTTATGTTCCAAGAAAAAAAAAACATAGTTTGTCCACTTTATTCTAAAGTGTGTATTAACTAAGTGTGGAAACTGTTTTGGACTATGTATTAAATAATAATAGGTAAATAATGCTTGACACTCACACAGCATCATGTAGCCCGAAACTAAGCAGAGCTTGTATTATGGGAACCATACATCACTGATATACTACTCTTATACATTTTTTGTAAATACATAAATATTATACCTACATAGAAGTCACCAAGACCTGAGACAAATATCTGCAGATAATGTAAACATTTGTCCCGCGGCGGGAATGGAACCAGCTACCTTCTACGTCTCAGGCGGAACTTCGTCCACTACGCCACAGAGGTCGTCAGATTATCGGTATAATCTTAAATTATTTTAAATATAAGTGTGTTTCCCAAATAAAATAAAAGGCAGGAAATAAATCGTAGGGTTGCTGACCTGCTAAAAAAACACTGTTATCCTTACGAAACTGAGCTTATTGCTTCTATGAGAACAAGTAAGTCTTGACGGTTTTAATTAAGTTCTGAATATAATTCACTGGAATGCCACTAGCGTTTACCTAAGCTACTACGCATAAATTATAAACTGAGTTAATTTACAGCGCAATTATTTAACAATAAATCCTAACCTAGAGCTTGAATGCCTATTATTCGCAATTTGAACTATGCTCCGTCCGATAAAGTGTGTATTCATTGCTTTTTTTAACAAAAATAGTCAAGTGATTGACCACCAACACATCTGAAACAGGCGAAGATGTGGTCTAAGATCACAGTTGCCTAGAAGGAATCGATTCAGTCTAGATTTGAAGACTCCAAAATTGAACTGCTGCGAGAAAATAGACACCGGAAGCAAGTTCCATTCCATACTAGTAGGTTATAACAATTTTTGGAAGCGAATTTGGTTCGACAAAGTGGCCGTTCTTTGTTTATTTAGCTGTTATCGTGTATTGCTTAAGTATAATATTATAAATGCAGTGCCTGCCTGTTATTGGAAACACAGCACCATCAATATAAGTTTTTTATATCATGCTCATTATGTGTATTATTGGCGTTTCCTAATCATCATCATCAACAGCCTATCCTATCTACGGCTGGACATAGTACCCCTATGAACACCATTGCGCCCTATCTTCAGCTCGACCCCGCTTCTACCTTTCATCCAGCAGCCTTTCGCTGATCGTCATTCCACTTGGCCGGAGGTCGTCCTACACTACGTTTGCGGAGCCGTGGTCTCCACTCAAGAACTCGTTTACCCCAGCAGCTATCGTTTCTTCGGCAGATACGGCCAGCCCACTGCCACTTCAGCTTGCTTATTATTCTGAGCCATAGCTCAGAATAATAAGCAATGAATGAGCCATAGCTCAGAATAGACTAAGTTGCTATGGCAACAACCTTAGTTCTATGTCGGATATACTCGTCGTAACGAGTATATCCGACAGAGAACATACAACTTCTTTGAAGGATATGGATTATATCCTTCAAAGAAACTCCGAGCATAGTTGGTTCTATAGCTCGCTGAGTGACTTTAAACTGGTGGTCAGCCGTACTGTGAGTGTCCACGTTTCGGCGCCGAATGTCATTACGAGCAGGACGCACTGATTGAAAACTTTCATTTTCAGGCAGGAGACGAGAATACTCGGCGTTTCCTTATAAATAAATGGATATGACTGCATAAAGTAATAATAATGTATGTCTTAAACATAGTGATAACAAAAGGAGCGTTATATCGTAGTTCACTGCGACGATACAATAAAGTGCTGCTATCAGATCCATGTGCGGCTATTTCTAATAAGGCCTATCCTCACTAAGCCTTACTGTAACCGTATATAGTACATTCGAGACTTAGGGTACCTGACATGAATTTTGACTTACGGACTAGAGCTCTACAGTATCTCACAACATTATCTAGATCTTTCGTGATAATTTCCAACAATAATAAACGTATTAAGTAGAGACTGTTGAACAAAGATGTTTTTCTAAACAAAGAAAATAGTTTTATATAAAAAAAAAATATAATACTAAGTTGGCAAACAAACATACGGTCCCCTTGATGTTAAGCGGTTCCTGTAGCTTATAAACGCATGTAACATCAAGAGGAATTAAATGCACATTGCAGACCCTTTTAAAAATTTTAAAACGCCCTATTTGAAACGAAAACTTCTGCTCCCTGCAGAAGTTTTCGTTCCACAGCTTGATTGTTCGCGGGAGGAAATTCCTCTAGAACCTTACTGTGCGAGAAGATATAGGTGGCAATATATGTGAATGGTACCACTGCCGATTTCGAGAAGTGCGAAGATGGAAAGAAGCTGCACACAGGGAGGAGAAATCTCTCCTGAGACTTAAAGGTTCAATACCACTTGAGAGTATGGGATCGTCGATTTAAATTGGTATATTCTAATCACTTAGAACTAAGGTTTAAAGAAATAAATGTTATGACTGTGCCGTGCCAATATATATATATATATGAAAACTTAATGTATGTCCGAAAACATATTAATTTGTTCAAAAAAATAGCGACAATCATAATTTTAAACTAGAAATAAAGATAAACTTGCTATTCCTACTGTAATGCTCCATAAAGTTAGTAATCATTTAAAGGGCAAAACGTATGGTTCTTTAACAAAATCTCAAATGACGTGTTTAATTTATCTGTAAATAAATTTAAAAATTGTTGTTAAACGTAACCTTTGTAATAAAACTTACTATAACATTTCTGATTATTTAGATGACAAAAAAGCTTGGGATGAAACTGCTCCCTCAAAACCAATAGTTAAGAAAAAATATTGTACAACTGACTTTACTTTACAAAAAAAATGAGCCTAGCAGAGTTTCTTGCCAATTCTTCTCTGTTTGGTCACGTTAAGAATTGTTGGAAATTTAAAAAAAATACTATACAAAGTGTACTGTAATGTGCGTACTGAATAAAGAAATTTTCACTTTCACTTTCACATTACTTTCATAGATACGCTTAAAATATTGACGTTGACAATAGCCGTGGCACATAGTGGCGAAGATAGATAAAGTTGCATACATAAATCTTTAGATGCACTTAGATGACCGTCGTTAGGAGGCCTTGTTAGTAGAATGGTAATTAAATGCAATCAGGTTTCAGTTACGAGGGGTAACGACCGTAGCGTTTCAGGCTCTCAATAAAGCTTTAAAACGAATGACTTTAATGAAATGAGAACGGCCATTTTACTTATTAATTAGCATATCTATTGTTGAATAAATTCGATAAGTGATCTATTTTCGAAATATGTGATAGATAGATAGTGACAAGGAGTTTTTATTTATATAAAGGCACAGTGCCGGCGGCAAAGCCGGCGGGTTTTTGCCGTGCGGGTAACTTATCTTCGTCCACGGTGCCGCCGGCCCTGTGTATAGGAGCCTTTAAGAGTGCGCGCGTTGAATAAATATCTGTGCCTGATATTTCTCAACAAAAATGCCTAATAAAGGGTTGTGTCTCGTTTCCCCTTACCTATGTGTAACACTGAAGAGGAAAAGAGGCACAACAATCCCTTTGGGAGGATACATAAGGTACATACTTTGGTACAAAGCGCGCACACCCATAATAAAAAATCTTTGGATAGTGGTAACTGGCGCTTGAAAAATCGAGCCAAGTATGCATAGAAAAAAGTTGCTTTCAGCAAAGATAACACGCGAAAGAGCTAACGAGTAAAGACGCCTAAGAATGCCTCTATTTACCTTAGGTATATGTCGTCAGAAGTGAATAAGGAATGAAACAAGAAGATGGACATTAGCATCTACCTTCAATATTATACAAGCCATTATGCGTAACTATATATTCTATTAATAAGCTGGAGAAATAGATGTCCCCAAATGAGAATTATAAAATGAAAATGGAATTAAATAAACTCCAATGACCTTACTTATAAAAAATCTTTCAAAAGATAAACTATGCATAAACTATTGCCATCTCTTAACTAAACTTCTTACTATTAGCAATGTTTAAATTTAAATTGCGCAACAGGTGTCTGACCTGAAGCCAGGGTTGTTTTGCATCTGGACTTCCCCATCGTGCTATGAACTGATAAAAAGCACTCACATGTTCTCATCATTAACATGAGGTAATAATGCATACGTTTTGATTACACAGGGATCAACGTGTAATCAAGCATGAATAAAGGATTTCATTAATAAATGCACAATGGCTTTGTATTCCCATCGCCGCGTAGGCGCCTTTAGATTAGTGGTTGGCCTAGTAATTACCAACAATTATTCCCGTACAAAAGGTATAAAATTATGGTTTATGTTTCCTGCTGGTACATTTGTTTTCTCAATTCTCTACAGATAATTGGATAGGCTACCTACATCAGAGGCCTTATTTACAAACTCAGTTGCACACCGAAATATATAGATAGAAAATTTACACAGGCGAACGTAATGCTAGATAGCATTTTCTTCCAGATAATCTTTGTGTAGTGTGGACATAGATTGGTAGTGCTACAAATTTTATAAATGAAATTTTAGAAAATATAACATAACTCTTAATAATTATTAAATAAGATATAGAAAGAAAAACATCTAAATATATAAAAAACATACATACGAAAAGGTCGGCACTGGACCTTTACTGGCCCCGAAGGGAATAAAAGATAGTTGGATATATTTGTCAAAATCCACATTAATGCGAGCGCAGCCACGGGTGGAAGCTAGTTCGATACAAACCTTGATACAGACTTCATTCTGTTCTCATGGTTAAATTGTGAATAGGGTATTCCGATCAAATCACTATTCGACATGCATAGTTTTCTGCATAGGCCTACAAACTTTTACCGTTGATATTAGGTACAGATCTATACTACACGTTAAAAATATATAGTAGCGTTGTATCAAACATCATCTTAGTCTTATTTATCTTAGTCATCTAAATAAAAATAAATTATAATATCAATCATATCCATTCAAAAGTGTATTTTTTGTATCAAAACATCGGCTTACAATCCTGCTTCCTTCTTTTATGAGTTAAGTGTCGAATTTTTTTAGGCCACTCGAAGACCTCCGACACGGGTTATTAGCAATGACCAAACTGTGCCCCATTCATCTATAAATTTTGTTTCACTTTAATATTCAATTTTCGTTTGGCACATTCCATCGTTGCATGCATCAGCATTAGAAGATATTATTTTCAGAGTCGATACGTTAGTCAGCTTGATAACATGTGCTAAGTATTAGAACATTTGACTTGGCCATCTTGATGTCGAACGCTTTGCTGCACAAAAATTCATCAGTCCGTCACTCACGAACACGTTCCTAACAGTTCAGTTTCAGTTTATTTATTCAAGAAAAATTACAAACCATCGTAGATATTTGAAATAAAATATTAAATTAGCACAAAAACGTGCTGATTAAAATGAAATAAAAATAACATAAATTAAAAACAAATAAAATAACAATGTCCACAAAACGCTATGCTCTCAATTGGTTTGAGGCATGTGTCACGGGCATGCATCACGTGCGCTATTGAATGCGCTGTGATGCATGCCTTTGATGAATGAAAAAGGGCACAGTGTGAACATAGCTAATGACTGAGATAGACGGGACTAACATAATAACGTGCACTCCGAAGCATGAAATCGATAATCTAAATGTAACTAAACGGTCACTCATGTAAGTAGTCACTGGGCGGAGTGTTACTTAACCAAGATGATCTCTAGGTACGCCACGAGCGCTTCAAAACCTACAGTAAAATGCTCTTTCCTGATCAGATACATGGAATTTAGTTATAACTACCGCAATTTCCACTTTCTCCTCAGTGAAATCACAATCAATTAAATTTACATCAAATACCGTAAAGAGACAATTATGATAAAATATGACGCTAAATATTTGTATGATTAAAGAAAGCGACCCTGACCTAAAGCCATTTTGTCGAATCATGATCGTAAGGCACGTCGCTCACTCACTGGTAAGTCGAGGGAGTGAGATCGCGGCACGTTCGAAGCATGATCTCTATTAAGAGTCGAGGCTCGGGCAGCTAAGCTTCCTTCAAACAACAACAACCAGTCAATTGCTGAAGGGATATGCCGATAGTCCCCACGTTGGGTGGGTTGGGGATCGCGGTCAGGGAATTCAGCTTACCTATGCCGGAGTTAGGTTGGGCTATGCCGCAATCATCTAGCCGCCAGAGCCCCGTTTGTTATTTAGCAGAGTGCACCACGGGCAGGTGAGGTTGGCTTGAATTCCGAAGGTGGCAGCTAGAACCCCTTGCACCCCTTCACATATTCTAATTTATTCAACATGTCGTCGAAAGACGGAGACGTACTTGTACACCTACAAATTATTTATTTGAATTGGTGAAGATTTTGTGGTTTTAAACGTAACTACGCACGATAAGAAATAACAAAATGGCGGCGGAGCCCAGCGCCTCCGTCGCGCCTCCACGTCGACCACTCTCAGCGCCTAGACCTCGCCCGTGACGCGACTCTAGTATATGAGCACACCGTCATTTCTGAAGAAAACGCAGTTTCGACGAGCTGCTTCTTGTGCGCTCGCGTTTCGATGCCGCTTCGACTCTTGCTTGAGTGAGCGACGGGCCTAAGCCTCACATCACAGGCGCCAACGGGTCGAGAACAATAAATAGCTTAATTGTAGAACGATGACGTTTACTATTTTTCCAAATAGTACTAGTCCTACTGACTCAATTATGCACCGTGACTGTATTCACCAAATAACTTTTACAGCTAAGATTTTTTATGACAATACAAATTTATTAACGGTATTGAAGTTTAGAGCAGTTTTTTTCCTAAAAGTGTTTTATAGAAATCTATTTCAAATCGAATTCTATTCTTAAAAAAGCTTGAGTTAAGCTCGTGTTAAGGATCAACTGATGAGAAAGATTGGTTCACAGAACTTTGAAGTAAAAAACCTGATAAAGAAATTACTTTTCCTGAAACCAACAAGCATCTCCAACGGGTCTGAGGTCTTTAAGATAACTGGTATCATCCCACTTTGTATTACGGTCCGAGATCTTTGATGTCGGCCGTGGGTCAGAAGAGCATGTGCCGGCCCGCCTACGATTAGATACAGATAATCACTGGAATACATAATTATCTGGTAGTATATACTATACAGTATACAGTTTTACGATTCACTGTCTAGATTTTAATTGCATCTATTCAGGTATAAGATTTTGATCATTAAAGTGTTAATAAAATAGGAGTTTTGCCTTGTTAGCAGATAAAAGAATAACTCTGCATGAGAAACGTACCCCCCACCTCGCCATCCATCGCAGTCGCAGTATATACCTGCACTTAATGCGCCCTGTACATTCCGGTCTAAGGCTATTTTTTTTGATAGCTAATCAATAAAAAAAACTCCAAAACTATGGACTACTTAAGTCACTACTTAGATCGTCTGCAATAGACGCGTAATCAGATGATGATTATGAAAATAGAAATACTTATATTTCAAAATCAACCATATCCTAAAGTTATGGGACTGTACTTTATTCAAAGAAGACTTTCTTTATGGTCTATTAACTTTACTCTTTGCTGCAGACATAACATGGCATTGTATTTCTATAAAATTCTAAAACAAAACTGGCTACTAACTAAATAATGTGTGAAACATGACAGAATTTCCCTAAAAATATCTTTAAATGTCAGTTATGCAACTTTCGTCCATAACCTGGCACTGCAGTACGTGCAATGACTAGAGCGGCTTGGCCAAAAGCAAGAAACTGATAAACTAGCACATTAGATGAGACAGTTTTGGAATAAAAAGTTATGAGACATAAAACATACATACCTACTAAGAATAATGCGATAGATAAAAGTACCTATGGTAAGGTTAGAAACAAAAGCAGGGTATTTTTCTAATATTTTTTCAAGGAACGCAACCCAAACACAAATTAATAGGATTTTATGTTTGTGTATGAAAATTTCATCGTAAACTATTAAAATATATTTTCCCTTTTCCTCGTTATTTATCTTGGTTAGTAATCAGTTCTAAAATTGAGCAAAATATTCCCATTTTCTGTATTATTTTTAACTTTACTATTTTTATGTCAAGCTGCAAGCGACTTGGTTAGACTTGGTTTGGTTTAGGTAAAGTTAGAAAACTTTACCTACGGTACGGTTAGAAACAAAAGTAGGGCATGTCGGCGCGAAAGCGTTATTTAAACAAGATCATTCAATAACAACACGTGGTTGACGTTGACGTAACGACATGCGTGTCATGGGCTACCACCTGATAGCAACCCCTAATTCATGGGGGACATCACTTCCCCTAACAATAACGACCTATAGAGCATACCTCTGCTACGTCACACCACATTCCTGGCAGTCACTACTCACTTCCCGGTATCAACATTCATCTATGGAGCATACTTGTTCCGTCAGGCATTTTTCTAATATTTTTATCAAGAACCGCACACACAAATTAATTGAATTTTATTTTTATGTCTGAAAAATGTATTACTACAATCTGTTGCGAAATTGAGGCAAAACATTCCCAATTCTGTATTATTTTAGATTTTGCACTTCGCTATTTATAATGTCAAAATGCAAGAAAACTTTTTTGCTGACTCTATGTCTCTATTTATCTACTCATAGTTTAAGTGTTAATGCCCGACACAGAGATGCCCGATATGGACGTATGTCACAATGCCGGGTTGCCGACAATGGCCGAACTTGACCGAGCGGTAACGGTACCGGTCGAGACAATGCGCGCGCGCCGACGACAGGTTGCTCGCCTGACCTAATTATCCAACAACTGGGCTACCCTCGAATGCGTGTGAATTTTATACTTTCACGAGTGAATTCATGTGCTTTTGGAAGTTCCCATGGATTTTGGGCATGGGCAATTACAATTATGAATGAAGAAAGTAGCTTTTGATGTGGGTAATATTTATTTATACTGTAAGTGAGCTGAGCGTTATGGTGACCCAGTTAGATAGAAACCACCTTGACTTTTAAGTTTGTTGCTTAAATACGATGTAGTTTATGATCAGTTGACCGTGCATGAGACCCGTATAATTATTTTATTATTAAATGTATATTTTTATTATTTAGCCTATTCATGAATACGTACTTAGAAAAAACCGGTCAAGTGCGAGTTTGGCTCGCAAGACGAAGGGTTCCGTATTGTACAAGATATATATCTTTTAAATCCTTTTATCATTTGATGTTATGACGGTCATAGAAATACACAGGGTCAAAATCGCAGCACTACCTGTTACAACCCTCTGAGAACACATACCGATAGCGAAGACTTAGTTATAGGGTCCCTTTGGGCACCCTTTGGGTTCTTTTCGGGAACGGGCAACTTTATGATCGAACTAGGAAAATCCCGCGACATCGTCCACGTATGCAAAAGTACATGCAGAAACGCCTCTAGATACTACAATGTAGCCAGTGCACTGATGGTCAGTCAGTGTTACATAACCCTAGTTTATAGTAGGATTACAGACTTGTTGAAAATGAATTATAAGATTGAGACAGTTAAAAAAATCTACACTAACGCGAGCGAAGCCACGGGCAAAAGCTATCTAATAGAGGATAGCAAAATAAAATGGGTATTGTAAGTCCCTAGATTAATCTGATAAAAGTTAATTATGCGCAAACAGCCCGGTTGGTTCTCTTAGAAAAAGAAAGCAAGTGTGAATAAAACACCTGCGAAGTAGAGTCCGACTAGAGTCGATTTTTAATAAAGCTTTTGCTGTTTTGTTTTGGATTGTAATGAGAAGAGTGCATTCCAGTATGCGGATTCTAGGTGCGGATTTTTATATTTTGTATCCTATTTATATTCACGTATTTTTAACTGAACTTCTCACAACTTCTTGAAAACGCTTTCGTTATAACATACAAATTAAAACTCACCTTACTTACTGTATATATAACTATTCCTCTTCATCCATATTATGTTTTGTCTCTAATAATAGGGCCTAATTATGACTGGCCAGACCAAATTTGGTTTTAAATACCCTATCCAATAGGTGTATAACTATCTGGTACAGCATCGCGTGTACCGAATCCGCGGAATGCAAGTCTCAAGTATTGGGCTGCAACTAGCAACAAGCTTTATGGTTATATAGTGCAAGTTATAGGACCAAAGCAAATTTGCATCAATAATTCAATACATTCCGTTTTAAATGAAATATTCAACTTTCCCACCAGGTGTTAAGGTTGAAAGCACATTCTAAATGATAAATCGACTGAACGTGGAGAAAATCAAACGGTGTAGAGGCCGCGTAAGACGGTTAAAATTATTGTGGTTTAAAACCACCTATTTTGCGATCGAAACGAGACTGACGACTTACCTAGGACATAGATGAAAGCTCTCAGTAACATATTTGAGCAAATATTCTTTATGAACTCGCCAGTAAACCATTTTCAGGAGCTAGACTGATTAATTATGTTTAGCCAATTGTTTCCACACTTTTGTCTACAATACAATACAATACCCAATGCAAACAATCGTCTCAATACTGAATGATGTGAACGGTACCAACTTAGAGAAGCATAATTCATCCCATACATTTCGAAGACACTACGCGCATCAACGACTTCCTTCATTAATCAGAACACTCGTAACTCTACAAGCAAGTGCAGATAGAATTGAATACATTTAAGTACTAACTCCAGGCATCTTTTATTTAACAGTGACAGCGAAGAGGATTTCACTAAACAAAACGACCGTAACTAAATGTAAATTTATGCCCAGACAGACATTGTATCGGACAATATAGCTTTCTGCAGGACGTTAACAAGGAAGCGAGGCCCTTCTGAGCTAGACCGCATAGCGAGTCACGCATTCACTGTCCACATCGAACATACTGAATCTTACCGGAATTTTAATAACCTTGCACTAATGAAACAAATCGAACCATAAACAGCGCAATGACTGGTACCAAGTTAGCAAGTTAGTGAGCATTGATACGTGATTGGTGAATGGGCGACTTTCCTATAATTATTTGCGACATGCTGTTCCTTCTTTCTCTATAAGATCGCCTCCTTGAATAAACTTGAATGTTTTCATAGATAATCACAGATATTTATATTATTTCTTAAATTTTTTGTATCATAGATAGTTAAAAAAAATCTTAAATGGATGTTTGGAACCAATCAGCACTTTAATTATTGATTGAGTGGAACCCGTTTCCAGCATATCATGATCATGTTTTAGTATATAACGATTTTTCTAAAATGTTTCTTCAACAACAATACACTAACATTAAGTATCAAGCTCCTTTATAAAGTCCCACAAATTTACAACATGCCACTGTTGCAATAATGCCTCACCTTTACACCTTTCAGAACAACGGTTAGTCTAACAAGCATTCGCTGAATGTCAAAGGTAACTAACTACACCCACTAACTGTAACAACGGTTCATATCAGCGGGTCTATCAGAGCGCATTACAGACATTGTTCGTGTCAATTATATCATTGCAATGCGGTATTATAGTCCATTTCTCGGGAAACACTCATCGATGGTAGTACAATTCCTTTGACCCCGGGCAAACAACTACCTCGAGATGCCTGTCACTCATGCTTACAGAATTAGCCTGTTATATCTCAATAGCCACTTATTTACCTACAGAGCTGTCGAGCCATTCACGTTTGCAAAGTCTACGAACCGTTGTTAACTAACCTGTTCAAAAGTGAAGTACGAAGCCTTCTTCTCATAGTTCTCATAGTAGTTGAGTATTCTACTTCACTTTTGAACAGGTTAGAATCAACTATTTTTCAAAATTACATACCAATGACCGATGAGAGAGATTTTGCACAATCGAATGTTATTAAATATTCAAACAATCATGCTGTGTTTTGATTTTTATATGGCCCATTGTTTATCTCTAATGCACTTTCACTGAAACAGTTTTGTTGAATCTTTCATCGAAGACTGTTTGTATTCTGATCGATCATACTTTACAAACGAATCACCTGCGTCCAATGGTGATAAATCTCCGCGATCAATAGAAGCCGTGTATCGCCGCCCACGCAACTCTGTTTTGTACCGACCAATCAAACAATGACGCTATAAATCATAATAAAGACCACTGTCCAATGAAACTGCATGCATGACTTCAGTACAGATTCTGTAGCCTATTTTTGTTCAGTGAATCAAAAGTTTGAAGCATCTTAAATGCATTGCCAAGCCAAGCACCGTTCCTAACATGCAAAATATTCATCGTAAATATAAACTGACATTCAATCTATATAATAATGTATCTCATAATCATTATCTCTCAATAATCATTAACAAAATCATTTTTTTTTCATATACAAAAGTAACTAAATACTTAGCAAAAGACCTAAATTATTAATATTTGTCTCGTGTCTGGGTGTTTTCTAAGTAAAGTATGTATGAACTTATAAAACAAAATTATATAAGTAGTATATCAGTCATGTGATTCCTTTAAGTAATGCTTTAGTAATGTTCTTATAAAGCTTTAGTTTTAAATCCTACTTATGAATTATTATTTTTATAATGTTCAATCGACAAATTTTGCATGCAATTTGCACCTATAATTGAGGTATCATTAAGCACTGTGTTTATTGTACTTAATTCCCAATTAATTATGTTAGTGTTTACATTGTTGGTGTAACTAAATAAATAAAATAAAGTAAATAATACAAGCTCTGCTTAGTTTGGAGCTACGTGATGCTGTACGATAGTGTCCAGCGTTATTTAAAACCTACTAGCGGAAACCCGGCTATACATTTTGTTTAAAATGATTGTATGGAAAAATTCGGAAATCGACTTCATGAATGTGCATTGTTTTAGTGGTCTAAAACCATCTTCGCATCATTGCTTTTCTAATGAAACGTTTCGTTTGTGGTACATCGGTTGGATGGTTTCAAAGTCAATGTATGATGTGTGAAGTGTGATGAAAACTCAGTTTTTATCACGCACACACGTTTCGATTAATCGGTGCAGTTTAAACGGTACAATGCGATCGTAATGATTTCTCGAACGTGTGTGCCACCCATAAAACGGGCATAAATTCAAGTAATTTTTGTTAATTATATTATTTATTATTATAACGCGTCTTTCTAGCACTTCAGTGAACAGTGGACCTAAGTTTGGACTCTGTAAGATTGTCTTGGAACTTGGGTGGGTCTAAATAAAATGGTTGGCAGTACGTGTGTTCTGCTGTACAATCTTGTCTTTCAAATGTGCAATTCAAACGCTTGACTGCGCAAAAAGAGTGATCGACTACAAGTTCACAGGCGTCTCACGGACGTGCTATTGTTGTTACGTGTAAATACTTTGTCTCTTTTTTATAATTATCGTCCAAATTAAATAGAATCAAGTACATATTTTGTTTACCATCGTTTGGTTTTGTTTTGAATTCAATTTACCTAATATACTCGAATTTTTAACTGTTTGAGTGCTGAAAACACATCTGTACAGTATGTATACTTGTATTCGAATTTGAATATTTTCTAGGGACGGGCCGAATATGGTTTGAACCGAATACGAACTTCGGCCGAACATTCGGTTGAAATTAAAAGTTCGGCCGAAGTTCGGTTTAATTACGCCGCGCTTTCTCGAGAGCGACACGTCATGACTTGTTTACGTAATTACATGAATTGTTGCTTGATGCTCCCCGTCCGCACTCCGCACTCCCCCGCGAGGCCCTTAGCCGGCCGTCATTAGCAAATACGTCATCGGTGTGTCGCGTGTGTTTGTTTACATTTACTGACTGAATATATAAAGGTATATATATCATAATAACCGTAAAATAATATATATATATTTAGATTTCTATTAATTTCAGTCAAAATACTTAGTGCATAGTTCAAGAAGAAAGTAAAATTAGTTACCTACATCCTACTTTTTTCTTGCACCGAATGTTCGGCATTTAAACTGAATTTCGACCGAATGCCGAAGTTCTGCCCAAATTGCCGAAATTCGGTTAAACCGAATGTAAAACGGACTTCGGCCCATCCCTAATATTTTCTCATCTACATTTGATGTCATTTTCAAGGTTTATGATGCGTATTAATTTATATAAAAAACAAAGGCTGTATATGCCGATTTACACCAAAAATTTAATAAAAGTTCCTTTGAGTGAAATTCTCCATCTATATTGTTTGAACCACTGTATATCGATGAAAAAAGCCAATTTATTTTCAAGAACAGATCAATGTAAATCAAGCTTATCTATGATACCTCAGTTACACACAATACATATTAGGGTACATAAACGTTCGCTGCTGGCCTAGCACATGACGCCCCGCGCCATACACGAGGAGGAGCACGACGTGCAGAATCACATTTGTGTTTTCAGCACTCAAAGCGTTAATTTAAAAACACTTTCCTTCATTGCTCAGTTTCCTTTCATTTGGGGATAGTATATATAAATTAATTGGTTTCAATGAACAGTTATAAATTTAAATTACTAATAATGTAGATTAGACTTACCCGCCTGTGCAATTAGTATTCAGGTACCTTGACTCAGTCTTCCAGTCCTGTAACAAATGATGATTGCGTGTTAACATTCATGCCGTTTCACAAACATATAATGGATATGATTATCCACACTATACTTATCTTAAATCTACCAAACAAACATCATGCGAACACGAACAGAAAGTGTAAGATCTCAATCAACGACTCATACCGTTATTAATAATGTTTGTACGCCGCCGAAATTGGTGCAAAAGTCAATATGCACACTTTCTTCGTTCTAAATTTAGCTGTCAATTATGAACTTTATATAAATGGGATTAATAAACGAATCGCGCGTAAACGCAATAGTTTGTTCATCAATATTCATACAGTCGGTAGTCGATGAGAAATCTTTGCTATTTATAAGATTATAGACATTGGCGCCACATCCATTCCTTTAGTAATGACCGACATCAATTCTACCAGCATAAGAGAAAAAATTTGCAAGCTATAAAATGAGATGCCTTTGAATCGTGAGTATGTTCAGTGTTACTTGCAAGAACAGCTTTACGATAAAATTACAGAATTTTTCCCTGTAGCACTCGTAGATGTGGATTATAGGGAACCCTTTGTAGTGCAGATACTTCCAAGGAACTTTAAATAAGTCTTTAGTTAGAATATACAATTTTGACTACGAGTTGATCAAAATTTAAATCATCAATAACGGAATAATTTTTAAATTTGCAAAATTTAAATTTTTTAAGGAGAATGTCGTCTGATGGCGCTCGGTACCAAGACTAAAGTGAGTGCGTGAAAAAAATCTCCAATAAGTTTTTAGTCGATTCTACTGTCAAAATAATTAAAAATGAGGGTTATTGCCATGGTAACACTTTACATCAATGCGTGTTGCTATAGTAACGTATATATCATTGGTTGTTGCAGTCTAATGGCGGTGTGCGGCGAAAACCAAATCAACAAATTATTTTTTACTTCATATTAATCCCGTCGGTGTGTAAAACTAAAGAAAATGTTAATTTATAAAATATAATAAATTTTATGGGATACGTTCGGTTTTGACGCAATTGGTACGGGTTCTCGGCATTCTCCTTTAAAACTTATATTATAACCTACTCTGCCAATATCACTGGAGTTGCTAATAATATCTACTTTAAAACTATAAGTTATAAAGTCAAAGTTAATCTTTTACTGCTACTTTATTATAAGTAGTCTATTAATTTTACTTACCACATCTGGCACACCGACTTGCGAATTTTAACACTCTATTAATAATCACAGCAAGTGAAATCCAGCATCCATTAAATTACTTTCAATTTGTAATGAATGTCGGGCGCCATTTAAAATTCAATTAATAATTACATCTCTATAGAAAATCTAATTATTGGATACGAGTGAGTAAGCTCTTTAGGTCCTATTTATTTATGTACGTGCTAGCTTTCTCACGCGGCTCTGCTCGCGTGGTACCAGGATAAAAAGTAGGTAATCTAAATATTACAAATTGGGTTAAAATTTTTAAGATTTGATAGCAATAGGATCTGCAAATGTGATTTGAACGACGAAGATGTAATATTAAACGACTGTCCATAAATCTATGCAGTTTATGAAATATAGTATTGTTAACCCTAGACACCTAACCTTCGTCAATTCAACGAACACATAAAAGTAATATTGATTTATTTTATTGGCGCGAGCGCCGATATTATCGTTGTCTCTTGTCAACTCAGTGTTCGAAGAGCTCCCTTAGAAAGCGACGGAGTTTGGATAGTAAGTACTTTATTTCTTGATATATTACGAAAATAGTCGTCGTTTCGACGAATGGTTAGGTTTTGTGGCTATTTTACTACTAGTGTATTTACTTATTAGCAGCTTTTACAATAACTTCTCAACGATTACTCCTGATGATAATATTAGGTATGCGTTTATTATTGATTGAGGAATATATTGGTAACTTGGACGAGTTAACTGACAGCCAAACTGAAGATAATATGGAGGTGGATGATGCTGAAAGCGACGCTCAAGTCGACCCATCCAATCTCGAAGATACTCAAGGTTGTTCTTCACCTGCTTTGCGAGACAATGTGCAGGAGCCACAAATACCTTCAATAGGTACCATCGGCAGGAATAATTCCAGTATATTGACCTCTCAAAATGCAATATCCGTAGCCGAATCCATCATGTTTGGGCTCATGCGCATCATGCGCTCATCATCATGGCAACGGGCGTATTTCAAGTAGAGCAGCTGTGATAAATATTGTGGGTGTTACCAAAAAACCTACTACGGTTAAGAATATACTGAATCTACTGCAATTCATGACTAATCTGATACTAGAAAAAAAATCAAAGACATAATCATCATATTTGGAGCAAAGACAGATAAAGGCCAAGGTGAAGGTCAAGTTGATGGTCAAGGTGAAGGTCAGTCAACATCCAGATAGTTCTTCAATTAGTGAAGGCCCCAAATGTGAGGAAAAGAAAAGTTTGTGGTCTCTGTTCCTATAAAAATGGTGCATGACATAGTCATATTGCTCATAATTTATTACTGCAATTTGTGGTGAACAGAAAGTTGATTTTTGCATAAAATTAGCTATGAAATAATTTATTTTTTATTTTTTATTGATTGATAGGGTTATTATGATGATGATCACCAAATAAAAAAAGGCTACTACTGTGTTGTTTTTTATTATTATTATTTTCTTAAGTGTATCCTCATTAGATCTCAAAAAACTAGTGCCGTATAATATATAAGGTATAAAACAAATAATTTTGCTTTAAAACTTATATTAATTATTTTATTTACTAAAATAATACTTGTTTTATGTAAATGAGTAATAAAAATAAATAACACATTTATTATTAGATCAAATTATAAGCGCTAAAAATTACTCGTCGAATCGACGTATGGTTAGGTTTAAAGGAGTATTTACAAAGGTTAGGTGTCTAGGGTTAAACACAATGCTAGCATAAAATACGAGTTTAGGAAAAGAATAATGTTTTAGCTCTATTTTAAATTCATTTGATATTAGAACAAGATGCAGTTCTGGATAAACGTGCGCGGGCGCATTGCAAATAAACCACGGCACGATGCTTGTACCTACTTCTTTGTTAGAAAATGGCGTTAGACTAGTCTTAAAGCCGGGCACCATATCGCCGCGGGGTCGGTCGTGCTTTGAACGGAAAATAAAAGGTGAAATTCGCATTGGGAATGGTTAGTATCGGGGTCCAGTCGGCTCCCCTTTATCCGCAGCTGATCGCGCTAGACAATGTGGTGTGGACGGAGCAAGGGGGGAAGCAAAGGCGAGGGGGAATGACCGCGCAGGGAGGAATGACCTTGCCCGCGCATTCCGCCTGCTCCGAAGGCTCCCTCCAGGCTCTCCTATCCCAGTCTCCTTTAAATTACAAGGGGATAGCAAAGCGTATCGCTCACATTGTAAATCACAATGCCTATTCAATAGAGCTATTAGTGCGATAGCGTTTGAATATGGGTACTTTTTGTGCTATCCTGAAATATTGCCTTCAGTAAGGATTTATTTGAAACACCTAGGTTTCTCTCAGCTCTTTATTTTAAAAGCCTGAGATATTAACTTATTTAGTTCTAATGATAAAAAGCGAAAATATTTAAATTATGTATTAATTCTGAGACGCGTTATCAATACCTAACCATTACGCAATAGATACGGTTGTAGAACGTAGCTTTATGAATGCAAACTCAAACACAAAAAAAATCTACAACGGAACGTCGAAACTAGGTTAATAACCTCTCGAAAAACATACAAAACGAGCAGAGCAAACATGCTGAGTAAATACAGATCGGTTTTTTAACAAGAACTCCTAAAAGCAACTTAGTGTCAAACCTTGCTCTAGCTGACCTACATTCTACAACACTTTACCTAAAGAAAGCGTTTTAGAAGTAAATCGTAGAGAAACAAGGTTTACTACAAAATAAATGCAGTAATCTTGCGAGCAGCGCTGACAATGCTTATGGAGTCGTGTACTAGATATTGTGCTTGGCTGAAGTAGCAAATTGGCACCTAAAATAACGGATTCCAAAATAATCGGAAAACCACGAGCTTACCCAGAAACAGTTTTAGCTCCAAATTGGTATAAAACCCACGCTAGTGGACGAAATGTCCACGAAGCGTAACATAAACACACATAACGAGATTGTCGGTATTGTTTGTTGAGAGTTGCACCTACGCAGCCTTCATTTCTGTGACTTTGAGTGTTCGCAACTAAGTGCGACCTATGTATCTGTTTTACTTCATAACACTAACAACATTCTATTTTAATCTGATCTAGAAGAGGATTTGACTAAAATAGGCTTTAGCGACTGAATTATTAATTGTATTTAGCATAATTTATAAGTTGAATACTTTGCAAAAAGTGTTAATTATTTTTTAAATCAGCAGAATGTACTCGATTAAAGCTTTACAAAATATCAATGAAGATAACTATTTTAATAAAAAGCTAAATTCCTGCACTGGGTAGATCCACAAACACAGAAACCTCAAACTGAATTGCATACAAATGCGCTTTATCGTCGTTTCAATCCGGTACAGGATATCTAAATACTTTCACAACTCACAGCTGTTTCTTTGATTTTACATAAAAGCGGATATTAAGATCATTATAATATAGAGGTTTGCATTTCCTAGACTATTCTGACTAACAGCCTGCGCACATTGGACGACAAACGTTAGCGATTAGACGCTACGACAAGCAGCGCGGTTTTCATACATTTTGTTCAAAGCTTCGCACACACGGCGACAATCACGACAGCAAGATATGACAGACGCTCGCGACTAAGCGCGAGGACAAAGCGTCGTGTTTGCGAGGTCTGTAAGCTGTCAATGTAGCAGTACTCTAAAAATGACCTTTTTAACTGAACTTTATTTACTAACGTTTATCGAGTCCAATGCTAAAAGCCGCCATGAAGCTAGGAATCCTAAACAAGGTTAAACATTACTTGTCACCGGGACAGCTTCTTACTCTTTATCAAACCCAGGTCCGATCAGGTTTGGAGTATTGTTGTCACGTTTGGGATGGCTCGGCTAAACTGTGCGTGATAACCAACTTGGAGCGCTGGACTCGATTGTTTAAAGCTTATTGGTGAGCAGTACCTTTCGAAGACGAAGATCCAAAGTCTGGAACACCGCCGTAAGGTTGCTTACTTATCCATCTTCTATAGGCTACATTTCGGTGAGTGTTCTCAGGATCTACATAAACTGATCCCACCATTTCATTCCACTTTAGGACAAGCAGACGCACGGCTCAGTACCATCCTTACTTAGTAGATATACCACCTATTTGCTCTAAGGTTTTCTTCTACTTTTATTATGCGAACTGCTAAGGATTGGAACTCTCTACCACCCTCTGTCTTTCCTGATAACTATACTATTTAAGTCTAGAGTGAATAGGTGTCTTCTGGACCTTCGTGCTCCATCTTCGACCACAACGTTACTTAACATCAGGTGAGATCGTGTTCAAACGCATGTCCATACAATGTAAAAAAAACAACTTCTTTTTCAGTCGACTTTTCTACAGTACTCAGTAACAAGTTGTTTCTTTGATTTTACATAAAAGCAATTTAGCCGATATCAAGACCTTATAATAAAGGTTTACATTTCCTAAACTATTGCGCAGCTCGCAGTTTGATGTTCACTACTGATTGCGTTGTCAGTGTATTATGGGTTATTGACGATGTTCTTCGTACCAGTACTTTAACATGTTAACTGCGGGCCTTACACATGACGCTCCGCGCCACGCACAAAGAGTAGAAACTCACGTTTCAGAAGCAGGTGTGTTTTCAGCACTTAAAGTTTAAAAGGACATTTACAACCTACTGATTTCTTTTTCAGCCACAAACTGCTAATAAAAATACGATATTCGTTTTAAGCCATAAGCAAGCCTACATGGTGTTCAATACACTTATAACTTAATCAAGTATAGAGTGTCATAAATTGGCACCAGACTGATATCATGTACCTTTATTATCTTGAAGAGGATGTAAGGTTGTAGAGATTAAAGTATCAGCGTCTAGTTATTATCTTAGGTGACTGAATTCATTGACGCTAGACTTGATTGAGAATGCAAATGGTTCGCAATCATGTTGAAGGCTTTTATCACCAGATAATAAAACGTATGTATAAAACATGATCTATGACAAGATGAAATAAACGTCTACGTATTCTACGTACCTATATGAAAAGGACCGTTTCTAAGCTTTTTGCTTTTGTATGAACTCTGTGCTTACATAAACTATGTATAAAATCTTTTGACAGTATTTAGTAAACATCCCTTAATGAACATCATCGAGCTGGTAATCGATGACGACGCATCAGACACTCAGAGATACGAATATTCAAAAAGAAGTCTCATTTTAATCCTTAGGTGAAACTTAGAAATTGAATATTAGTGAAAATTCTAAGTTGTTTAACCTGCGATGTCTGTCTATATGGTCACTTTATCTTTTCATAAACTGCCAACATGATGTATCTCGATGTGACATTGAACTCGCACTTTAAATAAACTAATAGGAACCGGTCTATATTACGTCAATTACGTCGTATAATTGCTAGGCCAGGCGGAGACTGGTCGTGCCTTATTTAGAGTGAAGAATTGCATAAGCTGTGTCCATTCTATACTATACATTGCGGATGTATCGGCATTACATATGTAATAGATGTAGAACATAAGAAACCATCTTTTCGTTGATATACAGAAATATTATACTTGGCTGGAAAGCTTTTAGTTGTACCTATGTCGAAAATGTAGCATAATTTATTTTTGAGAACCAATTATAATTTTTTGCAGTCTGACTACTTCATGTGTAAAAAAATGCTTCTTATCTTATCTTGTCTAAATATACAAATTCAGGGTGTGTCGTCGGATCACCCTTTTTCGATTGGTAGAGTTTATTTTTAGTAATTAATATTCCCAAGGTTTTTGAAATTTTGGACATTTTCAATGCTAATCAAATGTTAAAAAGTGACTTTGTGAATGTAAAAAGAAGGTGTCCATGCCATCACATTCTTCACTTCTGACGCATATTGGACAAGAAAACGTAAATGCACTTACCTTTAAAACCGTCGTAAATACCTGACTTGAATTTAGCACTACTTTGGGATATTAACAGAAAGTGTTACTTAGCTCATATTTTACTACAACAATGTTATAAGATAGGGCAAAATGATTCTTCGACTTTTTATGATTTAATTATAATATAACGATCGACACTATCGCACAGCATCATGTAGCCCCAAACTAAGCAGAGCTTGTATTATGGGAACCACAGGACTGATAAACTACATAGATGCATTTATTTTTGTAAATACATACTTATTGTACATAGAAAACACCTCGTCACCTTACGCTCTTTTTCTCACAGAGGTCGTTAAATATTTTCAAAGAGGCTATGATAAAATTCATAATAAGACTACCTACGAGCTACCAACATCGTTGCAAGTTGATTTATATTTTTATAGGGTTGATTATTATTTTTTATAGATTTACAGGGCGTAATAATAACAGTACTTAATTAACTAAATTAAGAAATACTGAAAGTATGGTCCAGCTAGACAAGGTTTGCCTAAGCTCCGCGTATATTGCAAAAGCTATTGGCATCATAATTATCATCATCATTCTGTAGGAGTCCACTGCTGGACTAATGACTAATAACTAATCCCCTAATGAGCGCTCTGGCGTCTTGTCCTGAGCTCGACGCATCAAGTTTCCACCAGCCTTTTGGAGATCGTCAATCCACCTGGCCGGAGGACGTCCTATGCTACGCTTCCACTCAAGTACTTGTTTACCTCAGCGGTTGTAAGTCCTTCAGCAGATCATCATCAACCTATAGCAGTCCAGTGCTGGACATATGTCTCTCCCAAGGTACGCCACTGAGCAGATATGGCTAGTCTACTACCATTTCAGCTATTGGCATCATTATTTATGAAATATTACAGACAGGAAAGTGTTCTAATTTCATAGGTGCTTATAAAATAAGTTTTGTTTGTACAAAGGTCCTGTTTCTAGTCACAAGAGCAATGTTAGGAAAATCATGTTAAGTGTATCGTAAAATATTGGCTAATAACAAATCGATATTTCTTATCAACGCTTTCTCATTGGCCGAAATGTTACTCATTCATTTATGTTTCAAAACGTTGAAATATTCATGGTTCGCCCTCTGTTTGCTCCACACTTCTCACTCGAACGTGCAATTTCAAGAATTTTGGGATTACACACCGAGTGTGGCGTTGCAATTGCATAGTGTTCTTAGAATCCTTTTACTTGAACTTGTTTCCGTGTCATTGCACCCTGCATATATGCAACGCTTCGCTAGATTACCTTGGAACACCTGCAGGCATTCCTCCGAAAGCAACTACACTAAACATAAAAATTCCGTTGCTCCACGAACTTAGTCTAATTCCCTGTACGTGTAATTAAGAGGCTCCACCGTTATATTGAGCTTTCCCGCGACTATAAACAGTTCAGTTTCTGTACTGATGCTAATCCCTGGGAAAATTTTGCTTTTGTATCAGCAATAGATAAGTATGTTTATGCAATTATACACGACAGTGTCTTGTTTGGCGCCAGTGCTAATTAGATAAAGGATTTAATCTTCATTTGCGATTATATTTTATTAATTAAGTAATGCTGCCCCTATACATAGCTAAATTTAAATTCAGTTTTTTTTCTTGACTTGATATCACTAAAATTATTTAATAATCGTTTAGCTCAAAAGCTAATTATCTCATAAAGTAAACTTTACCGTTATCATAATGTTAGTAATCGTGCTAAGTTTACCTTATTAAGGTCAATTCCCACAAAGTTATCTCATATTACCATGCTCAATGTGTTTTTTTATTTTAATTAACTCATTTGTTTAACGTAATGAATTAAAACTATTTTCTTATTGAGAATGACTTTCATTGTTTGAATAAATTGACGGATGTCTGTTCCCTTGATTTTACAAATTATTTCTAATAGGTATTTAAGAAAGGAAGGAAATTTATAATATTTGAGTCATTACGTTCGACAGTAAAAACCTATGTCTTCATTCCTTGACGTGTTTTTATTTGAAACGACATTACCCACCATACGCCCACATATTCTAAGTCTGCATTACGAAGTAGGCGCTGCTATGAGTTGCAACCATTCTCCATTATTAAGCTACTCCTTGCTCCGTTATATGTATTTATAAAAAAAAATGAATGTATATCAGTTATGTGGTTCCCATACAGGCTCAGCTTAGTTTGGGACTATATGTTAGTGTGTGATAATGTCTAACGAGTATTATTATCTCATATTAATACATTTTTTGGAAAAAGAACTTTGATATGAATAATGATGACGACAGAAATAGTATCTAAAAATTACATCACAAAACATAGTATCCTACTCATAACGGTGGCCAGGGTCGTTATGATAAAATCTTTTTATTACAACTCTTTGACATCAAAAACAGTTACGACTTATCATTAATGTCTCCACTCTGCATCCCGTTTTTATGCATCTATTAAGTAGTTCTCACTCCGTAAGTACTACTTCAAGTGCTAAACAAAAACTCTATCCGACCAGTAATGACTTAAGTTGAGACTTTAGCTTGCCCACTAGCACTAATGGAGGCCTTAATGTGTTGCGGCCCGTTTTCGTTTTCACTTGAGGATTTTTGCTCATTACTTTGAATCGTAAAATTGCTGAGGGAGGTGAGAATTTTGATAAGACGTTTGGAAGATGTGGTATTTTTCAATGAATCTTAGCGGTGAAATAAACAAGAGTAATTTGTACAAAATACAAGTTAAACTATTGAAATACTGGTTTTATTTTGTTGTTCTTTGTTGTCTTCTCTATGATAGAGATGACAACGTATTTTTCTTATAAATATGCGTCTACCTGCATCCCAAATGTTTATTATTTTTTTAAACGCTTATTTTTATCCATTCTTTAGATAACCGTTCCAAAAAATGTTTAATGTAGTATATATGTCAAAAAAATAAGTTCTCTCTATTCTTTCGTCGACAAATCCCTTGACTACCTATTTTTGTGCTAAGCCGACTGGTCTTGGCCTTAATGCAGTAAAAACCACTAAAAATTATTGCACTCCGTATTTAAATTAAATTTGACAACACAACAACAATGGCTGGCTATTTAGTGTAACAAGCATATAGTTTTGTCGGGTTTTATACAAACTCAAATTTCAGTACCTTCATCACATTTTCATTGCCATGTCCACGAGTCGTTTAAATAAGACAGTATCTGTAATGCAATAATCACATCCGACGCGGTCATTCTTTGTGTTTAATCTTATATCTAGAAGAGATCGGATGTATCTAACAAGAAATGACCAACATAGAAGCGAGTCCGTTAGGCTACATTTATTTAGAAAGCAGTTGGCCGCTGCTTACCAAAAGGGATTGCCACTGTGCAAAAAAAAAAAATCTAATTAGTCCGTCACATAAATCAACAAAAAATACTGGACACGTATTTTTTTTCTCAATCCTTTGTTAAATCTATATTGTATTGTCATATTTTTTTACCCATATTACGCAAAATAAATGAATTGAATTGAATTATTTATCAAATAAATAATAATTGACTGAGATATAGAGCGTCAAAGTTCGGGAGTGGGTGTTCGTGACGTCAGGACTAGGTAAAAAGTATACTAAGCCTTTCTTTGTAATTTTTTCCTAATCTTTGTAGTTTTTTGTTTAATTGACAAAAGAAAAAAATACCTGTCCAATATTTTTTGATAATGTGAATGATGGAATAATTCTAATTTGTCAGTCGCCATCCCTATTTTAATTAATCCATCAGTAACGCTCGTGGCGTAGCTTAATTCGGAGCTCTTTGCAGATCACCTTGGTTAAGCAACACTCCGCCCGTTACTTGGATAGGTGACCGTTTAGTGGCATTTAGATCAGAGCGTTTCCGTTTTTGAAGGCACGTTAAGATGTCGGCTCCCAGATTTTTCACTCGTAATGTCGGAGGCTTTCAGACGGCTTAAAAACTTCGATACTAGAGTTAGCCACTAACATACATGAAGGAGGAAGAAGGAATAAATCCATACCATGAACCTTGAATCATTAGGTAATGGAATAAAAATCATTCGTTAGTAAATATTAAGATTGATTAAACAATCCGCTCAATACTATCAGTAAAACTTACTGTCCAAATCTATCAGTAACGCTCACCTTATAGGTACGGAATGACAGCTTTATAGAAACATCATCGAGGGAAAGGTAGAAGGAAAGCGTGGAAGAGGAAACCTAAGCTACATGAGCCAGGTTATCAGCCGTTTTCGACCCATTACTGGGCATAGGCCTTCTTTTGATTGTACCTAACACTCGCCTCGATCCTGCGATAGTCAGAGCCTGGTGACGCCATAGGTCATCCTCTCATATTTAAAAATAAATGCCTATGAAATTTATCTATCACATGACTATTCAATCATCATCATCACCATCATCATAATCGACGGCCTCTGTGCCGCAGTGGGCGAAGGTGCGCCTGAGACGCAGAAGGTTGCGGGTTCGATTCTCGCTGCGGGACAAATGTTTGCATGTTCTGTAGATAATTTGTCTCGGGTCTGGGTGTTTTCTATGTATGATTTGTGTGTATTTACAAAAAAAGTTATATGTGTAGTATATCAATCATGTGGTTCCCATAATAAAAGCTCTGCTTAGTTTGGGGCCATATGATGCTGTGTGAAGCTGTCCAGCATTATTTATAATTATCATCTTCTTATGTAATCTTAGCATTATCTTACTAAGTAATCCACTGCTGAACAGAGACCCTCAAAGTCCTCAGCTCAATTTTAGCTAATACTGTACCCATTGATATATACCTACTGTAAATTTTCTGCTACGCTAACTCAACAACCAAAACTACCGAAGTAAACTGAAAGTAAATCTTTTAAATAGGCGGGCATTCTGAACTTTTTAGAACTTATGAGAAGAACAGATTACCTGATTTAGTCTCTATTCTGTTTCTTATTAAAGCTACTAAAGTTGTTAATAAAGTCACGCATAAGTCAATTAATTAAAAGTTTTCACTTCGCAAAACATGTTTTCATCATAGAAATCAGTAGCAAACAGGTGCTGATGACCGGCTTTACGTGTGAATGTTGTAGCATTCTTTTTGCAAACGATAGACACGGTAGATACCCCATTATATCGAATTTTACGCCTATAATTACAAATTAGCGGTACGACTGGTAGGTAAAACGACGCTGTTTTATTCTGTCTGGAATTTCTCCAATTCGACGACACTTTCATTGTACTAATGAGGGCAACTATAACAAAGCTATGCACTTTTTTAGTATTACTCAGTTATATTATAAAAACCTTACTCAGAATGGTTTAAAAATAAATATTTGGAATAAAGCATAACAGACTCCTTTAAAAAGTGTTTTCTTGTTCTTTTGCGAGTGCTACGCGAAGTAGGTATACGAAAAGTATTAGGACTTACTTTATATTAAGGAGCCAATTTGCATCGAATATTATTTGTATAGAGTAACCAGGGGCTGCAAACATTAAAAACTAAACCGCTGCAGCTTCTAAAGGTTTTAGTGTTTACAGTATGTTCTGTTTTTCAATAAACTTACACCCAGTACTCACAGTAAGGGACCGATTTGGTCTTAAGTCTAAGCGATCGTTTAAAATAATTTTCCGTAGTCTATACTATCAATGTAGGCCTACAATACGCTGGCGTGACCTGGACCACCATTGGCAAAAACTTGTACAAAACTGGCAAGAGTGGAGGGAGGTGGGGGCGGCCTTTGCTCCCCCACCTCCCTCCCTAGGCTAATAATGTTAATATACTAAAAAAAATCTACTATCGACATTTGTCGTTATCCTATCGACAACACCTGTCAACTTAGAGATTTCATTGCGATCGAAATTGATAACCCGCTAAGTGGTTAGTATCGTTAATTACAAACTTAAAAAAGTTACAAACATAGATATATGTATAATAGATTATCAGGAAACCGGAAAGGCGTTTTGTCCCTACAAACGTATTCCTTGGGTTCCTCCCTTTAATTTTCTGGTAACGTTGCGAACACGCCCATAACGCGCCGGGAGCGCGTTGAAGTCTAATATATGAACCTGATTACAGCGAAGCGTAGCACTTAGTAGCATTTATTGTATAACTAATTTTATTACCTACTTAAAATTATAATTTTTATGCTTTATTGATTTGATAATTGAGGTCAGTAAACATGCAATTGAATTGTAAAGTCTGGAACTAAAACGTGAAGCAAAACCAGATCCGGCAATCATCAATTTTTGCAATCACTCCCAACATTAATGCGGTGTTTTGTGTGTTTTCTAAAACTTAATAACTTTGATTGCCATAATCTATAGAAAGTTTAACGAGCTTCAAGCTGTATCCATCAAAAATTTGGTATCGTAAGACGTGACTTATTTTACCGTAGCTGTAGTCTTGAATTCGATCGTTGACTGCGTGGATAATCTTATCATTGTTTTGCCAGCGGATCGGAAGCTGGAGCTATCCCGAAAAGGTTGCTGACCTCGAAGCACGACGTCCCCACAATTATTATGTAATAAAAAATAATATGCGGCTTCGAACCCGACCACTAGAGCGAGATTACTAGGAAGACGATACGAATCATGAGGCAGTATGGGCTGCGGGCTCTATGTGGTATATTTTAGAGCATAATGATCGAGCATAATTAGTGTGGGAATAAGTTATGAAAGACATTTTTCATGATTATGGATCAATTTTGTACATGCGATACTGATATCAGAGCATGATTCCCAGTTGATTACAATCTGATCAAATACAGACAATAACGTGCTGTTTTTGTAGAGTAAACAAACAATAGTTAAGGCATTACATATTTAATATGACTAGGTACTTAGTAAGCCATTATGGAAGTCTCTTTAAAAAGTATTTCACAGAACAGTTTGTCTCTTCTTTGATATTAATGATACCAGAGATATAGAAGACAACTAGATAAAGCCTTATAATTCACTATGCTCTGAACGTCAACTCATACGGTTGATCTCTACTTCTTACTTATGTCCATATACCATTCGCTAAAAAGTTATGCATACTTTATCTCAGTGCGATGTCTGCGACCTCGTACCAGGGCATTTGTATGAACCTGCATAGAATTTTGTTCGAGTGTACTGGTACGATAAACTTTTGATCTATTTTGAAGTCGCATTGATATATGTATGCGTCCCTTTCTAACTGAGGATATTAGACATAAGAAAGTAGAAGTCAGCCGTATGAGTTGATGTTCAGAACATAGTGAATTTTAAGGCTTCTCTGTCGTTCTCTTCTATATCTGAATAATGAAACGGATGAAACAAACGACAGTCGATACTGAAAATCGATTAGTAATCGATACTTTACAAGTTATCACGAAGTAAGCTTTTGGTTTTGGTTGTTAAGTTTGGGACAAAGCTGTGCCGCCATCATTTTGCTTCATTTGAATATCAAACGAAGTTATGATGGTCATCAAATTAAATATGACTGATTATTATGATTGCCACACTTACCCTTTTTTACATGCCCGCTGAATTCGAATGCTAGGTAGTTGTATTGATCATATCAAATTATCAAACTATCAATGAATGAACCAAGGTAATAAAGTCAAAGTCAACGTTGTTATCGCGTAATAATCTAATATTATGATTTTTCAGTTTAAAAAAAGGAATTGTACTTTTACTTTTATTTTATTTAATTGATTGTTGTAATTTTAATGTAATTCTTATAGTACCTACTTATTACTTAATGTGGATATAATTCTAACAAGCTATTTGAAACTTAACGTTTTGGAAGGTACACATTACCGCTGTAACCCTATTTTATGAGACTTGAATATTCTTAAATGTATTTAGGTATTGGTAATTTAAAATTGTAAAATGATATTCATGAAATGAGAAATAAATTATCGTAACTTCATTTAGATGGAAGAAAAGAGAAGCCTACTTTCACTAAAATCTTATTCAACTAAAACACAAATAAGCCTATTGCAGTCCACTGCTGGACATTGTGCCCTGTCCTCAGGTGGTAATAAATCAATCAATGCAATCTTACAAATTATCCAACTTTTTATAGCAAACCAAGCCATAATTAAACCACTGAATAATAAAATGATAACAATAAAAGATATGACATGCTTCAAAACTATCTTTTCATTTACATAATTGCATTCAGTGCACGTAATAACGATCACTTCGCCGAAACGAAAGACTACCAATTTAAATTCACGGTACGTGCTAGATAAGTATCATAAACTAAGAAAAATATTGGCTTTCATATTAGATGTTATTTATCACCAAATAAAAAAATACTTTGCCATTTTTTATCCCGCAAATTAAAATTACTGAACATATTGAACTGAAACTTTGAACGTATCAATTCTTTGATCTGAAATAATATAAACTACGTACTCGAACGAAGTCGCAAGTCGGAGTTAGTCAAACCTTATGGAACCTTATGGTAAGCCTCGGTTATTATTACCGAGGCTGATAAACTGCAATAAACTCAACCTAATACCCGTCATTTGTTTTTCTTCGGTTAAAAGCTTACTCGCGGTCAGTCGCCTAAACAGCCGTCATGCCCCATTGCCCCGAGAGCTTGTCTAAGAGCGTTTGGAGAAATTGGAGTTTCATTGCGAAGGGTTACTTCAAGCTGACAAAACTTCATACATTAATATCAAAAATCCACGTTATCTTTTTTCGGGTATTCTATTAGTACAGCAATGGTCTTAAGTGTATGAACTATTCTTATATTAGAAAAAAGCTAGAATTCTTTTCACATTGGGTGATACGATAATTATCGTCTATTCTCGATAGAAGCCTAATAACGTATTCGCATTTTTAATAATCAACAAATCGGTTTTGTGGGAGCGTTTCTATCTTTCTGTGCCATTATATTGGGTCATAATAATTATCTCGATGTATTGTGTGCACTAAGTTTTCTCGAATTACTTTTCATAAAATTACATTTTATCAATGACAGTTTATCAATAGCTCACTATACACTCCAGAGCTAAGGATATTTAGGTCAATCTTGTCCATTACATTCATGGCAGTTTATTATTTACTACGCAACGCTAACCTCGCAGGATATCCAGTCACACTTATCGCGGAACAGTCAGCAATTTTCCTAAAAACTCAGACAAAAATGTCTTAAGGGGAAATTCAGTTAAATGTCTTTCTACCTGTCTTCCTATTTTGTTTTGGATGTTTCATACTCTTTGAGCGTCTTTCACCATCCTCAAGTGATGAATGATAATTGCCAGTTAAAGTGACATGTTTGCTCCAACTAAATTTGTCACTTTAACCAGCAAATACCTTACTTAGACCTTACTTGAAGATAGTGAAATTAGGCCCTTTGTCTTAATTTTAAGCCCAAATGCGTGGTGCGTCATACTTGCGTGTATTATAGAATAATATTTAAAATGTTATTTATTTTACTATTTTTTTTGGAACATGCATATTAATTCGATTGCAAAATTAGACTGCTGTAGGCTGATGATGATGACGATATTAATTCGATAAGTTCCAGAGTCCCCATAACGTTTTTATGGAAAAAATATTTAAATTCTCCTAACGTTTTGAGTGCTGAATAACACACTTGCTCTAGCCAGGCTGCAGGTGCTTAGCACGAGACCCCAGTCAACGTGTTTAATACAATAAGATCGTTTCACTTAACGACAAAGAAAACAGTGACAGCTATATCAAGGCAGTTTGGAACGCTAAAATGAATAAATGTATCCGTGTGATCTTTCCTGTGAAGACTTTTAAATATCAAAAGGCACACTTTGCACATGTTGCGGTCAATTGCCTAACCAGGCGTCATGGCTGACGCTCTTCATCATGGCGCGGAAGGCCGCGAGGGCGTCCTGGTTCTCAGGACCACGCGCGAATGACTAGCCCGTGTGAGCGTCACACTACTCTAGATAAAGAGAAACCACCTGATGCCGTGGAATCGATCGTATTCAGTGTTTATAGTATTGTTTAAGACAACGCTAATATTAGTTAGCTCTTCATTCAATAAGAAATTACCATCATAGTTACAACGTCATAGAGTCAGCACAAAATATTCTCTTTTTTAAGTCCATTAGTTATCATCATTACATGTACTCTTTCACTCCGCTCAGGTTGGTGGAATAAGTAATAATACCTTTTCCTAAAAATCGTTAAATTCTTCAAATATATTTTAATTTGAATATGTTAGGTATATTTTATGGATCCCAAAAATTATTTCAAAGCAATTCATTCACCAAGACAAAGCATTTACAATAAATCAACATAGTTTTCCGAATCTTACAAACATATTCAAATTCTATAAATAAACCTGTTGTATAACCGATGAATATAAATACCTTGACCTTCCAAAAGAAAGCATTAAAGTCACATTCCATAAACCAACTCGACACGGTGTCCTCTTGACTTAATAAGGAACCCGCGTGGTTCCTTTCATTTTGGGTCAGGCGCACACAGTTGAATGGCTCAGTAAATCCACCGGCAACCGGGCATTAACTCACCGCAGCTGTAATTGCGACCCAACTGCACTCGAAATAAGGTATACTAACAGTGGAGGCCACTTTCTCGCGTATTCATCATCATCATCAGTTTAGTGGGTCGCGAGTTGACGTGCATAAGATCGCACGCGCGAGGGACGCTGTGGCAAATCCATTATCTCACAATACAACGCTAATGTTTCCACCAACTACGTGATCCAAACTGTCAGTGAAAGTTACATTCGTGTTTTTTATCAAATGAAAGATCCGTTATGTGCCGGATAAACAATTTGCTGGACGCCACCATTGTAAGGGAAACGATACCGAAACGCTATTTGTTGATTTACAAAGAAATATTATTTAATAAGTCCGTCGTTTTACGTTTAAAAATCACAATCACAATGCCGACACCTAGATAGTTACTACTACTCGTATGTATTGTTAAAATGCAGACAGTATAATTATATTATATATTGTATTAATTATTATTTATTTATTGTATTTAAATCCGGATTCAACTGGAAAACCAGGTTAAACAAACTGTGAAAGCACAATTATATACTACTGTTTACAATATTTATCTACTCAGTATGTTCTACTGCATACAAATATGCAAAATGCAATTGGCGAGCGCAAAGTGCAAATGTTTGACCACTTATCAAATGCGTCTTGTAAGGACACGCCCACATACTTAAACTGTTCAACATGCGCATACGCAAACCTAAAACTCTAAGAATGGAATGTAAAAAATTTCGTCGTAACTGTACTTTACTGCCTATTCTGTGTGACTGTTCTATGCGTCTCTTTTAGTACAAACAGTTTGATCTTAGTTAAAAAAACCTTTTCAACCATTGGCAAATTTGTTTATCTACACTTTTATTGATACTTACCTAGTCATTCCCATTATCAAATACTTATAAAGAGTTTGCATCCACTGTTTGTTAAATATAGGTTGATACGCGGGACATAGAAATTGATACACAGACCTCGCAAACACGACGCTTTGTCGTCGCGCTTAGTTGAGAGCGTCTATCATATCTTGCTGTAGCGATTGTTGCCGTGTGTGCAAAAAAGCTTTGAACAAAATGTATGAAAATTGTCCCCCGCTGCTTGTTGTAGCGTCTAATCACTGAGTCGTCCAATGTGCGCAGGCTGTAAATGATGTAGGACGACGAAAACCAAAATGGTTTTCCATAGGTTTGACAAACCAAATTAATTTCGTTATCGTTCACCATTGGTCGTCGTCATCACTACGTGTAGTCAATTTCAATTTCTCCCGTATCAACCTTTGTTTAACAAACTATAATCCTGATTATTTATAGTACTTTAGACGTATAGTAACTTTTAATTATTGTCGTCGTTACGAAACCCGCAGTTTAGTGAGCTCCACCCGTATTGTATTGACGATGTCTTTTTTTTCGGTATGGACGACTCGACTGAAAGGATGGTATAGGTCCAGGGCACGCCCACTTAACCTAATTCTAATAAGGTGTACAATCGTTGAACATTTTTGGCCACGAGTATTCATTCAACTACTTAGCTAAGTAATTTCTTTCATAAAATTGTAAAGTAAAGTAAAAATTCATTTATTCAGTAGGAACTGTATAGTACACTTTGAAACGTCATTTTTTTTTTAATTTACCACCAATTCGTAACGTGACCAAACAGAGAAGAATTGGCAAGAAACTCTGCTTGGCTTATATTTTTTTAACGTCATTGTACTTAATATCTATTACATTGTTTTTGATGGAGTTGGAGGCAGTTTCATCCCAAGCTTTTTTGTCATCTAAATAATCAGATATTTTATAATAAGCTTTATTACATAGATTACGTTTAACAACATTTTTGAATTTATTTACAGATAGATTAATCACATCATTTGGTATTTTGTTAAAAAATCGTACAGACATCCCTTTAAAAGATTGACTAACTTTATGGAGCCTTACAGTGGGAACAGCTAGTTTATCTTTATTTCTAGTGTTAACATTATGATAGTCGCTATTTTTCTTGAACATATTAATATGTTTTCGGACATACATTAAGTTTTCATATATATATTGGCACGGCACTGTCATAACATTTATTTCTTTAAACTTAGTTCTAAGTGATTCTCTGGGGCCCATATTATAAATTGCACGAACAGCCCTCTTCTGCAACACAAATATGGTGTTGATATCTGCAGCATTCCCCCACAACAAAATGCCGTACGACATAATGCGGTCCTATATTGCATCCGATGAAATCCATCGCAATTACTAAGACCCATGCTAATCTCAACCACAAATTGCGTATTGGATCCAGTAAATGTACTGCATTACTTTTATTCAATTTGCGTTTTATCCTGCTGGTAGGCAATCAAAATAATGAACACTTTCGTCAGTTTTATTGTAGCAAAATGAACTTTTTTCAGAGTGCAAGCGAATCGGTAGAGCCATGAAACTCGCGAAAGCTTCAGTGTCTCTACAAAAAATGTTGTTTTCTATGAGAGTATTTCTACGATAACGCTTTTTGATGTTTCACTGATGACTGCGGTTATACAGTGGTTTATTTTAGCAAAGTAAAAAGGTTTTTAGCATTTAGCTAAAAACCTTTTTACTTAGATTTTGTTATCTCATTTTAATCCTACATTTTTTTTTTATAATCCTCCAAAAAAAACTTCAGTGCACTCATAAACTTATGTGCAGTCAATGATTTTTGTATTTTAAGTGTGAGGCTATACTTTAGGAAATTTATGGGAATATTGCCCGGAATTTTTGGGAAGGTCGCGGGTTCTAATCCGAATAAAGTGTAAAACTTTTGGGATATTGTATACTTAATCTTGTGTTGAGTCAGTTTATCTTTCTAAAGAATTTTAATTATCAGCAAAGTTTTGTAGCCTAGCATATCACTAGATTAAATTACACGCCTATTAAAGCATACACAAGATGCGCCCGCGCACGTGACCCTCTCATAGCTCGTGCGGGACAGTCACGTACATTTAAATTGATCTATAACTTTGTTACTGTAAAAATAATGAAATTTCGATACGGATAGAGCAATAAAGAGTCTTTTGACTGCTAATAAAATGTTCATTTCAGAAGTTCAAGAACCGAAACAAAAAATGTCTCGTGCTATAGAGATTGCACAGTAGGTACTTATTTATTGTGATCCACACAGCCAAATATAGACAAAGTGGAAGCGATATAAATATTGTCAATAAATTATCACTAAACATTTCTACATTTTTAAACAAGCATTTTTTTAATGCTCTAAAAAGAAATTATAAACTTTAAATTATATCAACCCCATCAATTTCTTGATGCTTTTCCTGCAGTATCACAGTTCAATCTAGTACGGAGGGTTTGATTTTATAACTACCTATGTGACATCCAAAGGTGCCTATCTACCTACATAATTAACTTATAATTGTTTTTTTGTACTAATTTAATGATAATAAATTATTCTTATTCATAATTTCTTTTTTTGAATAACCCATCAATTTATTACATTACATAATGTTTATTATATAAAAGTACATACTTTCTTCATAGATTCACATAGACAAGAGTATATAATATATAATTAGGTTCCCATTATTGTTGTCTTTTTTATCTATTATTATTATATATACAAGTAAATCTCGCAAAAAGCTTTTATCTCATAAAAATTGTGTAATGTAATAAATTGATGGGTTTGATTTAATTTAAAGTTTTTTTCTTTTAAGAGCTTTAATAAAAGCCTTTTTTACGAACAAACATAGCTACATACATACAAGTTTTTTACAAGCTTGTAAAAAGCAAATTCTACGGGGAATCATTGTAATTAATGAGGAGTGCGAACCAAGGAGGATCCATCTTCGTTATGTTTGTACTAGTTTTAGTCTTATTAATTTTAATTTATATTTACTACCTTGCACGCCCGGTTTTGCCTGCGTGGTATCAGAATAAAAAGTAGCCTATGGGTGTATCCGGGTCTCAAACTATGTGTATTCCAAGTTTCATCTATATCCGGTTTGCCGTTACGGAATTGAGCGGGAACAAAGATACTCACACAGATGCAAACTTTCGCATTTATAATATTATTAGTGTGATTGCACAATACATGTAACAAAACCAGCATTTTCTACTAGCCAAACCTGTCATTACTTTTAAACAAGTGTTTATTAAAAAAACAAAAGACCCGACTAAATCGACAGGTAGTTTTTAGTACTTGTCAGTTTAGTAGTCTTTTTAAACTCAAAATGGCTTTTTACAGTCACCGTATTGGATTTTTGAAATGTCATACAACCTATATCACCCGTGTGATCAGACGAATCCAACGACACCTCATTGGTCAAAATCCGTCCAGCCGTTTAGGCTACAGCGACCGACAAATAATATTACAAACATACATACACCCTAAAAACATAACCTGACTGAAGAGGACTTCAGTCGGGTAAAAATATATTCTATCGAAAATCGAGTTTTAGTGACAGTACCTACCACACTTAGTAGCTACTACTTAGTAGCTCAGCTTCCTATTACCGCAAGGTAAGTCACAGTGGCCAGTCACAAAGATTATAACAGTACGAGTAATGAGCCACATCAAATCTTTAAATAAAATGCGGGACATTACGGAATTGTAGATTGTGGGTCGGCAGTCGGGGCACTGGGTCGGGGGAAAGTAGTGGGGCCTTGCACAGTGCATGCGTATGCTATTCGATGCATCTGTTGTAGACTCGTCTGAACTGCTTTCCTGTGATAACAAATATCTAGCAAAGATCCGAAGACGTATTCATATAACTTATTTTGATTGAGAGATTGATAAACTGTAACGACCTCTGTTGTGCAATGGGCAAAGGCCCGTCTGAGACGCAAAGATTGCGGGTATTAAATGTATGTATGTACGGTACAAGCAACCGTGCATCTTCCTAGGTCAGCAGAAAGGCGCAGCGCGTGCGACCCAATTGAATCACTACAATATAATTTATCCACATTATTCAAAAACAATCAGTCCGCATTCAGCCACCAAGGGCGCGCGTTCTCACCAACATCATCATCATAATCAGTGTACAGTTCACTCATTAACACTTTGGACAATATAATCAAGTTATTGCCTATTTAAAGTATTATCATTTAACAATCTAGGTGTACTGGTTAGCAAGATACCATACAATGTATATGTGTAGGTATGTATTCACTAAAAAATGTACGTAAGTTGTATATCATGTGGTTCCCATAATACATGCTCTGCTTAGTTGCTGCGCAATAGTTAAAGTGTTATTTAACTATCTAGATAACTCAAAAGATTAATAACATTGTTCACCTCATTGATCATCATTATCATCAGAAACTAGTACTCCACCATTATATCAATATAAATAGTAATTTATTCTGTGTGGCTAAACATTGCCTTCCCTCAAACCTTTTCGCGACTAACGTACCGTTAGTTTAGTTCATGCATATTCCACATAGATTTTGTTAATTTTTGCAGCCACTTACCTATATGACTGGCATCGTATCTCAGTTTGTAGTGCCTTCTGAGCTTCAAGTCGCGAGTTCGATTCCCGCCCAGTACAAACATTTGTATGATGAAGATGTATGTTTATCAGTCTTTGGTATAACATAGCTCTGCCTAGTCTGGGATTTGACAGTGTGTGAGATGTTCCATATATTTGGTATTCAAGTTTTTTTTGGCATGTTCTAATAGTAATACCTAAGTATAACCTAAAGCCTACTTCTAGCTATAATGTAGCAAGGCTTGCTTATTTAGAAAAAATGCAAATAGGCTTCTCTGTACAGGAAATTGGAAATGACGTCATGGTGGCCGGAACCCAACTGTCTTCAATGATGAGTTATGTATCCCGTACTCGAGTATCTTCGAAGGTCAGAATCAAAACCGTAGACAGCTCATGATAAGTTTGATGTGCTTTATACTTCTACTAGCTTCCGCCTGTTGTTTCGCTCGCATTGAAGTTATTTTTCTATCCCTCGGGCACTTTTTTGTGGATGAAACGTGAGGATCGTAAAAACTTTACAAACAAATATACAAAGGACAATGCCGTCTGCTGTATGGCGCTCGGTACCAAGAATAATCTCGGTAATCTCCAATAAGTTTTTAGTAGATTTTACTGTCTTAATAATTAAAAATAAGGGTTGTGGCCATAGTAACAGTATATATCAATAGTTGTTGACAGTATATATCAATGATTGTAGCCATAGTAACAGTATATATCAATGGTTGTTGCAATCTAATAGTGGCGTGTGGCGGAAACCAAATCTACAAAATATTTTTTTATTTGATTATTAATCCTAACGGTGCGTAAAACTAAAGAAAATGTTAATGTCATTTATAAAATATAATACATTTTATGGGATACATTCGGTTTTGACGCAATTGGTACAAGTTCGCGTCATTCTCCTTTTTATATGACTTACCTATATTAAAAATACTTTTTTTTGTTTGACCAAGGTGCCAACATATGAAAAAAAAAAGTTTTTTTCGGCAATTTTATCGGAAGCATTGCTGGGCCCTGATTCTGATAGTTCCCGCGACATAATATGTCTAATTGTTACAATAATCTCTATTCCTTAAAATCAGAGCCACGATCAAGCAAAAAGACATAGGTTGGGATGCTTGAAAGTACTAAGAATGATTTATCATGTTGAAAAATTAATAACAAACGTAATTCCGAATGCAAACGAGCTTTAAGACAAGAAAACCATATTTGTTTTGACCTAAGTGGCTTCGGTTGAAAAATAAAACTGGATACTTAATTTAGCTTCGTTCTATAGAAACAAGTCAGGATTTTCTTTTTTAACTCGCAGACCTTCTTCAAAGTTATTATTTACATAAATGAAAGGACTTTCAATGTTTATTTGCACTTATGCAAAGAAACGTTAATTTGCAATTTCATTTCAATGACTGCCAATACTCGTATACGTATTTGGGCGGAGTTGTTCACGGCCAAGGTCACTTACACTTGCTCGCAAAAACGAACAGGTTATACACCCACTAGGTGTTACCCAATTTTTTATACTTAAAAAAATGGATAAGTAATTCAGATTACACTAACTATAACCTACATACAATCCTTTATGTAGATGAAGATAAAAACTAATTGTACTACATTGATATTGAAAATGTATTGAAAGATTTTATAAAAGGGCTATCAGCTAATTATCGAAGCCATCGAGATATAGGTATATAATTATCTCGATGTGTTTAAGCGCTTGTTTTGAGGGCTGTCAAAACTCCTAAACATTAATTAAAACCACAGAACAGATAGAGCTCATTACAATACACCACCCAAGAGATGCCTGCAGCGTTCTTTCATCACCTTTTTGCTATAACGTTAGTCCGTTGTTAATTTAACGAGAGCACACTACAAGTGGATGGCAACCAAGGCGCTAATAGTGAAAATGATTTGTGTAAAAACTCGCCTTTTTACGTCTCGGTTGAACGCCCGTAAAACTTAATCACATTTTGTCCAGCCTATTTTAAAAAACATTTTTAAATAACCCATGATTGAAGTGGATAGTAAATCTTCGGGTTTCTTTTCAGAAGGCAGAGTTTTGAGGAGGCTTACTAAGAAGTAAGTGTCGTTTAGCGTTAGTGTAGATGGGCTATGTTATTCTTATATATAAGCCTTGAGGTCAAGACCTGGCTCAGACTAAATAAAGAAAATAGAAAAAAATACTCTATCTTTGCCAAAATGGCACCACAGACACCAAATTTGATTTATTGAATACGAAAAGGTTATTTTAGATAAGGTAAAAATTTCTAAATTCGGCTTAGCAACTATTCTCCTCGGTTTCCTTCGTTCTTAACATCTACATGTCAAAGATTAAGCCCGCCATGTTTCTAAACCCTATGATTTGCTCTAACTAGATTCAGATAAGTGATGTCATGGGTCAAGGAAAATGGCCGATAGTTGTTGCTACGAGAAAGCTTTTTGCTCAGCTTTATAAAAGTACCTGGGTTTTGCAAGAGGGAATAAATTTAGAAGGGTGTAATGAGCTAGTTAGCTACTTATTTTGCTAACCATGAATTTGAACTAATTCACGATTCTAAACGTCTTCCGAAAAAAGTTTTTGTATTAAGTTCTTATGTAATTACGAAAATAGCTAATTTTAATGTATAAATTATTAAATAGTTTTTTTGGGCATATCCCCTTCTTATGGGGAAGGCCAGGTGCCCAGTAGTGGACTGAACAGGCTGGTGTTGTTGTTTTTTGAAAATAGTTTTAATTTGTTCGGGGTATATTTTTTATCGCAACAAAGAATGTTTTTTCAGTATTTTTTTATTAATAGGATTACCATAGATTAAATATGCCAGAATATAAACATTTATAGGTTTTATGTGTTATATTCTAAATAGGTACGTCTAAAGCAGCCGGAGTCAACCGATTAGAAGTCTGTGGAGACCAGTGAAGAGAAACAACAAAATTATTATTTTTCTTTCCATTATTAGTACTAAGCCCATTATACTCTATGCAAATGGCTCTAACTCACTGCCTTATTTAAATCTACAAAAAGTAAATTCATTTTTTACAATATTACACGTTCAAGTTTTATAGGCAGTGTTATTAAAATTTAATAACGAGCATCCTGTACTAAAAGACTTGTTCGTAATAATAAAACCTGTTTATCTACATGTCTTAGATCACCTTGTATTAGTTGCAACAATCCTGAGAGCTGTAAGATTCACATTCACAAGTTTAGATTTAGGTTTTGTATTTTGGATTAAGAAATTACGTATTTTTTTCTCAATATCTGCTTGGCCTCATTATTTACGACGATTCGCAGCAGTGATAAACCAGGGTAGAGGTAGGGGTAGGGTTAGGGTAGGATAAGGGTAGGCGTAGGTTTGAGTAGGGAAGTTGTTGTTGTTTTATCGTCATTAATTACTTTTTCCGTTTCGATATACTCTTTGATTGCTTCTTCAACTTCAGTATTCCCTTTAATAGCTTCTCCCACATCAATTTCCTCTTTATAATGCTTCTTTAACATCGATAACATTTCCACTTTGATATCCTCGTTGATTGCTTAATCCTCTTCAAAATCCTTTTTGACTGCTTTTACCATTTCGATGTCATTTTTAAATGATTCTTTAGCTTCGATACCCTCTTTGAGACAGGACAACGTCTGTCCGGTCAGCTAGTTTCAAATGAATATTATTCTATTTCTATTTCTCGTGGAAGAATGCTTTATAGTTGTTTTTTTATTCCCAGCCGCTATCACCCATTGTTAACACATGATAGAAGCGACTGCTATCTGTGCTCGAATAAATCAGCTAAAAACAGTAAAAGTACGTTTGGCACTTTTTTAAAGTCTATTTAGGTACTACCTACTTCAAATATGATATTTTTTTAGAAATCCAGACATAAATTTGTTAAAAAAAAAGCTGATTTGTTTAATCGCTTTAAAGAGAGTTATGTTCATACAAAGAATCTGCGTATCGCAAACCAAGCGACCTAGCGAAGTAGGCTTTGTAATGCATTTACGTGACAGCACGACATCATATTCCGAGAAACACATTATTCTTTCTCTGCTTTTGCTATATTTAAACTGATTTATTTCTTTTTATAATTATAATAAGGAGAAGGACTGGGTAGCAGCCTCAAATTATGGTTAGTTTACGTCAAAAGTTCAAACAATAGGGATGCACTAAAGGTATGGTACCTACTTATCTCACGCGAGCGAATACAAGTAATGATCTAGGAGACGTACGAGACGTCTCTATATGTAATTCCCAAGTAATGATGGTAATCATTTTATCATCTACCAATACGTAAGTATGGCGTACGTAGCTACGTACAGGCTTGCAGGCCGTGCGAATAAAAGATGGATGACATCGGTAATTTAGTTATTACGATACAAACATGTATAGACAGTCGTTACGAATCTAATTCTAATGCCGGTGGAAATGCATGACAGACCTCCAAGGACTGTAATATGTTTTTTGCCGGAAGAAAATTTCCTACAGATTGATGTGGTTATTACGATGTGGTGGACATTCTGAGTTCTGATATACTATACGCAATTGAAGTGAATGCAGTGTCATATAAAAACAGTAAGTAGTATATATTATATATAACGTAAGTCTACCATAACATGGATGGGGACACATGATGGGAAACAACGCTACGGTGACCATGAAAATCCCAGGGTTGATAAAATATGTATAATGTTTCTTGTTTAGCGTCATAATAGGTACAGAACCAATCAAGATTGATCTTAAACATACTAAATATGGCTATATTGGTAACATCCAAACAAAATAACTGATTAAATAACAATTTAATCTCCCCAAAAACATAAACATAAAAGAAAAGTGTTTAAATGGCATTTGATTCTACAAATACCCATCATTTGAAGATTTTTAGGTCGTTTTCTTTAAATCCAATTGGAAGGTATAAGCTTTTATGTCCCTAATGCAAATTATCTAATATAAAATTGCAAGGCAAAGAATGTTACGATAGAAACAAAAATAACTTTTCTCGATGATGTTAATGAACTTTGAACCGAGAAAGATAAAATATAGGTATTATGGCCGTTAGGTACCAATATATTTTTTTCAATTTATACTTTTATGTTATAAAGGAAGTTACTTTAATGAAGAGATTGATAGTTATTCTTATTTAATATTATATTTAGTAATATACTATAAATACCTACTATATTATATATTTAGTATCAATATATTTTAGATAAATATATTTATAATATTTTCTTAATGATACGTGATAAATAATACTTACCTATTTAGTAGTGTGTGTATATATTTAAATATATTTGTATAGATCGTGTACCTTACATACAAATCTACGATAAATAAATAATTAGAACTAAGTATCTAAAGCTGCTAAGCTAAAACTAGTTTTACCTAATCCTAGGGCTCAAATGCAGTAAAAAGATAATGAACGACCACACCATTAGCAGTTTACAGAAAAAAAATGTGCAACATAAAATACATAGTACCGAGTACAGACCGTCAATTTTCCGCACTCAACTGCCAATAACGATTATTGCATTTTCTTCCTGAGTGAGCAGATGGATATAGTTTTACTCTACTAACTTGCAACTTTTTATTTCTAACATCACCTCCAATTAACTGACAAATAACAAGCGAACATCCTGTGTTAGCTCCGCAATTTTCTATGAAGTTGCAATTTATTCATTCTTAAACTAGGACTGTGATTGAAAAGTTACCTGAGTGCAACAGCCGGCTTCACTTCAACTAGTAGCTCACGAGAAAATGTTCGAATGTTCACAAGAAACTGAACTGTCCGGGATCGAGCACTGGGCCCTGAACGAATGAACGGGATGGAACTAAACGAACGCGACGCGAACGGAACCGGCCCCGCGACAGACAATACGCGACAGGCCAAGCGTCTCAAACGGAATGAAATGGTGAAGAAGACGCCACGGTCTTATATAGACGTGGCCATAACCTGACGCCGGATAACGGGCTCCTCGGGACGATGTTGCTGTGCGATTACTTACCTTACCACCCACACATAAAACACAGTTCTCGTGCCATTCCCGACCCTTCTCAATGTAACAGATAGATCGAATTTTCAATAAAGCGCCCCGAGCTATGCTGCAATTTGCCAGAACTATCGCTTGCAAACCTCAGGTTCTGCCCAACGAGGTGACAGGACAACGGAACGCGAAATAGTAAGGGGTGCGGCGTCACGGGTCGTGGACTAGAGCAGCATTCCTCCAAGATCATAGAGATTTAAGTTTTAGAGCAGCGCAAACTCTTTTGAAAAGTTGATTTTCTGGAACGTTGAGTCCCAAGTGCGTTTCCTAAACACAGAAGTTGCGAATTGTCTGTTGAACCAGATACCCACCTATAGATCAGTGCTAAAAACTAATGAAACAGCTTCGTTTCACGCCTAATTATAGCTTGACTCACTTTTTCAAAACAAACGAACCAACAACCGAACATTTCAAACTTCCTGCGGTTTCCCAAAAGAGGATATAAGGCCAATGTTGATACCATGTTAATAGTGAAAGTTTTTCGTATTGGCCCACTCATTATCTGCGCGATGAAAATCTTAAATTGCTCTGCACACTGTGTACCTGTCAGTGGGTTTTTATTTGTGTAAGATTCAATTACTAGTGCTTAATGACGAGCCGTATAGCCCAGAAGCCTGTTGTTTTTTCTCACATATTACTCACATATTTCTTTATTATTTTTGGCAGCCAGGAAGTTTATATATTTTGCCTTCGTTAACATACCGACTATCAGGCTCAGTGGCGTTGCCGTACCTTGGAAAAGACCTACATCCAGCAGTGGACTGCTATAGGTTTATGATGATAATGACGAACCATTCCTATAAATACCTAATATAAGAAAAGAACATCTATCAAGAATCTAGATGACTTTTTAAAACCACTTTAAAGTACCTACCTATCTTCCACATTCTTAATCATCACAGATTAGAAAGATCATAATGTGTGATTAGATGGCGCTGGCGGTAATAAGGTAAAAGAAACATAGATTTTTAAGTATTATTACTTAAGTGCTTTTGACTCCTGTGATCTTTAAAGTTGGAAGAAATTTTACGTTCGCACTTAGTACCGAACGCATGTAATTGTAGACGAGCTAGAATGTTGCAAATCAATATGCCAATTACACCTGTAGGTTATTATGCCTGTATTTCGTAATTTAAGGGCATAAAGTTTATATAAGTTCCTTCTAACGTTAAGGTTTCGATCCCGTTTATTTTATTAAATTGTGATTTAGCTTGCCCTTTTTGTTTTATTGGGTCCAATTTATACGTTTTCCCTGTTGACAGAGTGTTGATCTGATAAAGATTGTAATTGTATTGTCATCAAAACGAATTTTTAGTTAGGATCGAAAATGCCGTTTATTTTATTAAATGGTAATTTAGCTTGTACTTTTTGTTTTATTGGGTCTAATTTATACGTTTTCCCTGTTGTAATTGTATTGTCATCAAAACTGAAGATTTAGTTCTGCGGGGTCATCGGCTGTGTTATTTTACACGAGCGGTATGCCGCCAATAACGGCAGAGGGAAGTGCTGCCGTCGACGCTTCAACGGCAGCCCTTTGACGCCGTCGACGTGTAGGTGGCAGCTGTTGACGAATGCCGCGTCGACGGCTGCTGTTGCCTCTGCCGTCGGCACTTTGCCACTCGTGTATAAGAGCCCTTACTTTGTTGCTAACCACAGATATAGGAAGACAACTAGATAAAGTCTTAAAATTCAATACGGCTGATATCTACTTTCTTATGTCCTATATCATTAGTTGGAAAGGGATGCATACATATATCAATCGACTTCAAAAAGTTTATCGTACCAGGGCGCTCCAACAAATTTATATGCTGGTTCATACAAATGCCCTGGTACGAAGTCATACGAAGTCGCAGAAATCGCATCGAGATAAAAGTATGCATGTCTTTCTAGCTAACATATGGACATAAGAAAGTAGAGATAAGCCGTATGAGTTAATGTTCAGAGCATAAATTAATTTTAAGACTTCTTCTATACTTTAGTCCTATTTCTTTGTTGCTAACAGAAATGATTGACACCGATCCTGTTTTAACCATGGAATTAGTATAAATACTACGTATATCCTTTTTGCAAAATTAGTTTGCTTTATTAGTAAGTATAGTTTTTCTCTGTTTATGTCTAGTGCTTAAGAATGTCTTGTGTTTGTTGTCCGTCTACTTACTTATTACCATTGTATACATACTGTAACTATCTGTGGAAACTTTTAATTGGCCTTCAGTAATGTCTAATCGCTTTATTCTAAAAAAATGTACCTAGATGTAAGTTTTCCAACAAAAATAAAATAAACATAAACCTCCTTGGTTTTAAAAAACTATTTTCAATTGACGTTCATTTAATTTCGAGGCAGATGAATATCATAGTTTGTAAAACAGGATCGGTGTCAATCAGTTTTGTTTGCAACAGAGTTAGCCGATCATCTTGCAGATCACAATACAATTGAATATATTCAGTATTTTTACTTTTTTTGGAAAAAAATAGTCAGTTACCTAAAAGTAGGTTACTAGAATTCAAACAATGCATGACGCTAAACACCATTGACATCTTAGTCTATTTACCTAGCAAATATTTATTAAAAACGAAAAATAACCGTTTGCGAATTTAAAAAAAAGTAATTAGCCAAAAGTTTGTGAGCCAGATTGAAATCAATGGTCGGAGAGAATACGGAAGTTTTCATAATGCTAACTCAAAACGGTGAACGAAGACTTGAGGACAGAGAGCCTAAGACAAACATTATGAGGGAAAACAGCGGCTTAGTTAGGTTCGCACGTATCTAAGACTATAATTTCTTGTGGCAGGTTAGGCGAAGAGGATGTATACGGCTTTGTATCTGGCATGTTTAAAATATATCACAAATGAAGACTTTTAACTATACATTTTTTATGGTACCTGAAAATAGTACCAGTATATGGCCCACCTCATGTTATGAATTAGCCATTACATATAACAAAGTATTGCTTCCTAGATCACGTATGTTTTGAACGTGCGCTGCGATACAACGCCCTACGTCCATCAACTTGAGGAATGAAGGTGTTAAGCCTCATGTGCCAGTAATTTCACCGGCACCCATTTCCTTCAATCCCAGCAATGCTGCCTCATGGCAAAAATAGGCATAGTGGTAGTACTTTACCAATGGAAATCTGTAACTAACCTAGCAAAATCCCCAGACAAAATTAAATCAGAGCTGACGAACGTGTAAGACCCCCAATAAGACAACGGTGTAATATGGTACAAAAGATACCAAACCTACTGAAGATATGCACGACCATCTTAAAAAATATCATACATTTCAAAAGCTTCTCTTTTTTGAGAAACCAATAGAAATGATAGCACCATTTGTACTAGTGACGAATGACCACTTTCGAAAAGCGAGTCTCTTTATTTGTAAAAAAGTGCCTTCACAATAATCATGGCAATGAAAGCTGTGCCCAAATTATACATTCCTATACCTATTGTTATACGTGTTTGAGTACAGTATCAGTTTTTGGTCGGGTCTCGCTCAATTTTCTGTAAGTTTGTTACTATTGGCTTACTTAGAACTGGCATAATAAGAACCAAATCTTGTTCTCCTACCCCATCTTGTAAAATACCACAGTATCACACACAAACAAAATATATCACAGAATACTTACATAAACTGTAGGACACACACATCCCCCTGTTTCGGAGGGCTTGTTGTAACCAGCACAAATTGGCAGAGTTTATCTCAATTAATAGGCAACGACTAATTAGACTAAGTATTAGGTTAGTAAGTCATTTCGGCTAAGAAGCAAAAAACCTGTTTGTCCCTGTAAAAGGACAGGGCTAAGCCCTGGGGAAACCCCCCTATACGGTCGAAGTCATGGACATCCAACTAGTATGCAATGTATATAATCTGGGTTATTGTGCTAATGTGGCCGCACTTAATCCATTACAGCACGATTGTACATTAGTATGTATACAGAATGTCGGTAGCAAATGGAGGAAAGCTTCTATGCAACTACTTCGCGGAAGAAACGTCGTTTATGTTTGTGTAATGACAAAGCTTTGTTGTGAGAACCATGGAGATATGTGCTTAGCTATGACTAGCTTGGAAATAAAGTAGGTGATTAGTAGAATTAGACGCAAGAGTTGCACGGTCCACAGTGCGATAACATTTGTTACCTGTAACCTACAATTTTTATCAAATATAAAAGACGTCTTACATACGGTCCACTGACTTCAAACTAGGCAGAGCCTAGTCGATGCTAGAGACTGATAAACATACTTAGATTATACTTATAAAACTCCCAGACACCGAAAAAGCATCCATGTTCACCACACAAACGTTTGTCCTGGGCGGGAATCGAACCCGCGACCTGCAGCTCAGAAGGCAGAGATATTATCATGGAATTAATAATAGTACATCGTACTTGGCTACTACCAACTGAGCTATAAGGGTATTTCAATCATAAATAGTGCTTTATTTCTATGAAATTTGAATGGAATAGGAAACCGCCCGTGCCATGTCCTCGCCCGGCGCAATACAGATAAGGCCTGCCCCTTTGGTACTTACATTCGGATTCTGAAAGAATAAACATAGCGAAGTTTGATCTCAAATAATGTATCGACCAGCATCCTAGTTTTGAATGTTCTAACTTCTAAAAGTTTTATTTAGATTGAACCCATTTTACTCCTTGAGCTTAATTCATAAGACCTTGCTTCTAAATACAAGTCTCTAGGTACTTGGTATAAGCGTAGAAGTCAATGTAATTGTCTAAACTTTGGGTCTTAATTACACAACTTTACAAATTATTACTAACTTAAATACAGTAAACTTAGTTTAATACCTGTTTTTGTAGTAATATATTTTACTAGACATCAATGCAATAAACATTTTTATCTTTTGTACATCTTCTGTAAATGTACGAGTAGAACATCGATCATCCGCCATAATAAAGGTGTTTGTTTGAAGTAGTAGTAGCATTCAAATGCAGTATTAGATTGCATTCAAATACAAACAACCCTTTTGTTTGCTTTCATAGATTGGTTTTTTATCATTCACTTACTTATGTTGGTTTCTAACCTAAACAAATTCTAGTGTTGTCTTCGTATTCATTCGTAAAATACTCCACCATTTTCGTTGATCGCCACAACCGCCATTTCTCGTCTTTTATTTGTGAGACATCTCGATAGACGTTTTTGCAAAAGATCTATTTGTGAATAGAACTGGGTCGTCCGCTTTTTGATAGAGCACTTTTACTTTGGTGATTTCATAAACAATGAATTAAAATATATTAAAATCTTGATATTAGGTACGCTGTATTACTATATTGCTGTATTGTCTACTTTCGAATATTTTTATTATTTGTTAAGGTTGTTTAAATTTAATACATAAAAGTCAAGAAAGTTTTCCTTCTCATTATCATAGTTGTTGACTCAACTCGCCAACTACGATTGGTAATACTTTAACGAATCGTTTTTCCGTTCTTGAAATCACCTGCTTCAATAATTCCTGTAAGGTTGGTAGGTACGGAACCATTTTCAGCATCATTTAATTTTCAATGTGATCGGAGCTTGTCCTGACTCTGCCTTTTTTTTAATGTTACTTGAAGATGGAACAAGCACATGGTCCACCTGATGTTGAGTGGTAACCATTACCTATCACAAAGCATTGCAACATAGATCACGTTTTTTGAAACGTGCTCAACGATGCAACGCCTAGCAGATGATCTGTAGTCTCACGTACAAGTACCAAGGTACGCGGCAGTAAATGCTAGGCTTTTCTTACAACTTATATCCCGTAATAATTTTTATGCAAGGCACAATTATATCGGATGACAAGTGCATTGGCGTGGCGGAGTAAGTTGCGCGTGCGCAGCCTAATCGCCGCGTAACGGTGGCGAACTGTAAAGCCGCCACGGACGGCGGGCTCGTGCTAAATTTGCCGAAACACAACGATCTCTAGCGAGATACTCTCGCTCATAATTCATTTTGCCATTAAGTATTGTTTACTTTAAAGCCCTTCTGGTTCAATCAATCGAAGTAAACGTGAGAGAAGCCACCTTCACAAATATCGATTCTGAATAAATTTTATACATCCGTAAGTTTTAAGGCTTCCACAGTTCCACATAACATTATATTTTGTCAATAAACATGAACCCTATTATCATGCACATGAAGGGAATCTTTCTAAATGATTTTATAATCATGAAAAACCACCTAAGTTTCTTAAGCTTCTTAAAATATAAGGTACTTATTATCACACTAACTATTGGCCTCAGTTCATGTGGAAACGCGAATAAGCAAAAATGTATGGTGCAACATCGTAAACTGCGTAAAATTTTCCTATTTTATCATTTTAATTAAACAACAAGTTCACGCTTTGCGTGTCTGTAACGACACTGGTACCGCAACATTAAAGAGCAGACTCCAATCCAATCACGTCACGCTATGGCACTCGTGTCTCCTTCAGTAAGATACAATTACATAGAAATCAGTTTACCAGCGCATGTTTTTCAGTCACAATCAAAACGAACTCTAATTATTCCGCAGCATTCCGGCAGCTGGCTGTCTTGGCAAGCGTCAGCTTCACCATAGATGAAAAGCTTTTTTATTCTCTAGGGGCGTTAGCTACATAGTTATTACTTAGGTAGCCTTGGCTTTTGCTCTCTTGTGGCTAAATGCTAGGTAAAGCACAAATATCAGTATTTACCAGTCCCAAAAAATTTTAGGTACATATGTATCATTCGTAGCACTGTTTTGACAACAGCTGAAACTCACCATAAAGCTTCAGGAAAACCATGAACTTTGATTGATCTTTTGAAATCATTTCTCAGCAACCTGCTTTTAAAAGCAATGGGCCCTATGAGAGCCAGACCTAGAACGGTACCTGCCGATCGATTTTCCATTCATTTCGCTGTTTTATGCAATTATTGATTAAGTTCTCACTTGTTAAATAGCATGTCAATAACCGGTGTGAAACTTAATTTCTTTATAATACAGCTAGCTACCTTCTTTGTATGTGAAGCTATGATTAGGCTATCAGCTCTCATATCAAAGTTTATAACTTTGTTTTAGTTCGGTTCACGCCCATCGGCCACAATAAAATATTTATTGCTGCTATTAAATAGGTCAGAATAAACGTAATGAATTCATTATACGTCGTAAAACTGAAGCCAAAACACCGGATCAAAAATGTCTGAGACAGTAGAAAAAGCTAAAGCAGAAATACACAAATCTCTGTTTCTTAGCGGATTCTGCATGAGGCGTATCGGCCTTTCATTCCTAAAGCCGAAAAATAAGATGGAGTATTGGAAACAGAAAGCTATGCTCGCACTCTCGATGACCAGTATTTGCTACCACGTTTTTGGTGACTTTGTCTACATTAGCCTCACGTTGTCCGATTCGCCACGAGTCGAAGATGTCGTGCCACTTTTGCACACTTTTGGTTATGGTGCTTTAAGTAAGTATCTTCTCTTGCACACTTTTCCTTACCTAAATATTCGGAATAAGTGTTAGATTATTTGTAAGAAGGTGAATGGGTAAATAATGAGTAACGTTATTTTTTTATCCTAAGTTTTACATCGGAGATGAAATCATTTTAGAGTAGAAAAGTGTACTTCTAATACACCCTTCTACGCTAAAATATATTCTCATATATTCTCATAGGATACTGGCATTTCTAATAGCCAAACTCTTGTTTCTTACAGGTATTGCAAAAGTATTCGTGTTGTGGTACAAAATAGACGTATTTGGCCAGCTGCTGAACGAGCTCGCTGATATATGGCCTATGCCTCCACTAAAAGAGGAGTACCAAGCCATCAAAGACAAGAGTTTGACCTCTTTGTCGCTTGCACACCGATGTTAGTATGGTACCGCCTCAATTTTCTTACAACTTTATTTTTTTACTAAATATTACCTAATATCACACAAATATTATATATGCGAAAGTTTGTGTGTTTGTGTGTGTATATAGATGTGTGTGTGTGTGTGTGTGTGTGTGTTTGTGTGTGTGTGTGTGTGTGTGTGTGTGTGTTTGTGTTTGTTTGTGACCTGGATTCATATAATACGTACGCTACTTTTTGTTCCGGTACCACGCAAGCAAAGCCGCGGGCAGAAGCTTGTTTGATATAAATATTACCATAGTAAGTATAACTAACTTGGCCGGACATGTTTGCCGCTTGCTGGATCCGTTGTGTGTGGGCTAAACAGGACACGGGATATCACACTGATCGAGTCCCAGACGGAGGTGACGTGACGAACTGGACGTATTTTCGGTATCCTGGCAAGCGGATTCCCAAAATCGGGAAGTGTGGAAAGAGGAAAGGGAGGCCTTTGCCCTGCAGTGGGATCAGACAGGCTTTTAGGATAAGTTAAGAAAAGATGTGTACCAAAACACTGCGCGCGCTCTGCCCTCTATCTCGAAAATGGTTCAAGATATTCAAAAAATGTTTGAATAAAAATTGTAGAGAATTTAATTTTCTACAATATTTATTAAGATATAAACATCATAAAACCCATAGGAAACATGATATTTGCAATAAATCGATTTTTTGACCTTTGACCTTGGAATATCTGTAGAAGCTACCCTACGATAAGTAGGTAATGAGACAAGTTTGAGGGCTCAAATACAGGTTATACAAGTTTATAGCCGACTATCTCTCATTCCAAGATTCTTGCCCTAATTTGACTAATTTTCTTGGACTAAAGTGCAAACTTTATGAGAACACTGACTTACAGCGTCATGTTAAAACCATAATAAGTATTACAGGCTACTTAGCTTTGAACCTGCTCGGCGTATGGTTCTACAATATAACGCCCATAGCCGTCTACTTTTACCAAAAGTTCTGGACACAAGAAGAAGCGTCCGTCGGCTTCGTGTGGAAGGCTTGGTATCCGTTTGACAAACATAAGCCGATTGGCCATGTTGTCGCTTATGTCTTCGAAATGTTTGCTGGTAAGTGGGTAAGAAAAAAGGTTTCCCTATCTAAAACCATAGGACAAAGCGTTCCTTTACAGTTAGAACCTTTCGACTAAGCAGTGCCTAATAGGCAACCATCAATATAATACAATTTGGTTAAAAATAATGATGATAATGAGGATATGACACCATCATCCACTTCTCTCTCGGATACAAGCTTATCTAAACCTCATAGGACATCAATTCTCAATACCCAATCATTTATTGCAATGTAAAAATACAGGTGTTTACAGCTTTTAAGACCATGAGGTATAGACCATGTTAGGTATAACAATAATAAATAGGAGAGAGAAGGACGTCTTAGTTATAGTCAAATGACACCTATTAAGGGTAAATAAAATATGAAATATTTATAAATAGGACTACAATTATTATTTTGTTACTGTTCCGAGAACACAAAAGAACTAAAAACCTTTTCGATACTCACTTATTTTTTACATCGTTACTAATTCAAAAATTTATTGTAGCCTTGATTTTCTTGGAAAGCCGAGTTGCAAGGTGAAACCCAATGCCATCCCACATTCATGTTTTCATGTTAGCTTCAAGTTTTTGCTCGTTCAAGAAAGCTTCATCACGCACAGACTAACGAAAGTGGTTACTGTAGCGGTGTTTGTTTTTGGTTCATCATGCAGCAGTCATTATGTTCCTATTTGAGTTTCTTTGGTGCTTAGGAAACCTGTAATCATATTCTTAAACTGGATTAATTGCTACTCGTAGACTGAACAATAATGTTACCCTCGATGTGTTAATCGGTGTTCTCTGATTGTAGAGCTATCATCATGACTTTCACTGTCTACTTGTATTAAAAGGTAGCATTTATTATGATGACTTTGTAAACTGTGTTTGATTATCGAGTAGGTTTTACGCATAGATAGCTTTCGGATAGAGCACATTTCTAGCCGAGTAGGTGTCAATTGAATGTGTAGTGTTTAAATTAAAAAAAACACAATTTATAAACAAACCAACCAACCGGCTTCGAATAGATTTGCTGTAGTGGGTCCTAGTGGATACCTCGAAAAGACCTAGGAATGTAGCCGTAGAAAGAAGACTGTTTATAAATGAATCATAAAATTTAAAAGAAGTAAAGAATTGCTTTAGCTGGTAGAGATTGCTTCTTAGCATTAAGTTCGCCTATTTACAGTGAATTTTATGTGCAAAAAAGAATCTTCTATCTATATAATAACAAAGTTAATCTTTTGTTGATATACCATAAACATTTTTAATGTATCTATTTAATAACTACCTAAAACTGACTGTGAATTACTGTCACACTTAAAGAATTTAAAAATGTTTTATTTAGGTCAAATATGTGTTTGGATCATGGTCTGCACTGATCTGCTATTCACTGGCATGGCGAGCCACATCGTTCTACTGCTGAGGTTGCTGCATTACCGACTAGCAATCGTCGGTGATGTCAGCCAGTCTGATGAAGAGCAGTATAATGAGATTAAGGAGAATATTAAACTACACCAACGGCTAATCAAGTAAGAATATAGATTCTAGATGATCAAATTATTGAAAGTACCAAGTTTTGTGAAATGTTGGACAAGTTATTATTAGGGATTTTTCAATGCATCTGCATGATGATCAATAGGCCTAACGATATACACACTTATATTTTTAACCCACAAATATTTTTAGGAATAGTATGTCTGTCTAGGGTTTATCCTTAGCGATTACTTAGACACACAATCAGCTATGATACCCTATTCACCATTTTGTTACAGATATTGCAATGACCTAGAAGAGGCTTTCTCGCTCTCAAACCTCGTGAACGTAGTGTTCAGTTCTGTGAACATCTGTTGTGTGGTTTTCGTTATCGTGGTCAGTACCCTGCATATTCTTTAACTAAATGAAAATTACGAGGTCTAGACATACCTACTCGGCTGCATCTGATATGATATGCCCTACTTTGAAAGTAACTACGTGACATTGCACTGCACGTTCCACATCTGTTACCAAGGTACCTAGAAACCTTAACAAACCTCGCAAACACGACGCTTTGTCGTTGCGCTTAGTCGCGAGCGTCTGTCATATCTTGCTGTCGCGATTGTCACCGTGTGTGCGGAGCTTTGAACAAAATGTATGAAAATTGTCCCCCGCAGCTTGTCGTAGCGTCTAATCGCTGACGTTTGTCGTGCAATGTGCGCAGGCTGCAAAATGAATACCCACTACAATAAATAAATAAAATAAAATAAATAATGCGGGACTTAATCACAAAGCATCATGTAGCCCCAAACTAAGCAGAGCTTGTATTATGGGAACCACATGATTGATATACTACACATATAATTTTTTTTTTTTTTTGTAAATATATACATATCATACATAGAAACACCCAGACCCGAGGCAAATATCTACAGAACATGCAAACATTTGTCCCGCAGCGGGAATCGAACCCGCAACCCTCTGCGTCTCAGGCGGACCTTCGCCCACTGCGCCACAGAGGCCGTCAACAATATTGGTACAATACTCTTAATCTATCTTTATCCCTCTGAAGTTACCTGCAAGTAGCGGCGCAGTTCCTTATTTGCGGTCAGATTGTACTAGGATTGGTCGAATCGCTTACTGAGCCTAATTTCAAAGGGGCAAAGATCAGTTGTGACCATTACCTACCTTACACGCATTTAAAAATTTAAGCTGAAAACTGCAAAATTTGGTTAAAATGTAATCATGCACATTTTTTTAGTTATTGGAACCTGTGATGGCAATAAGTAATAAGCTGTTTTTGGGTTCAGCCTTGCTGCAAATCGGGATGATATGTTGGTACGCAGATGACATCTTTCATGCTGTAAGTTAAACCCACAGTTGAGACTATGAAAACTATGAACAAAGAACTGACTTACCTAGGTACTAAGTGATTAGGCTTCAATTATAAAGGGGGATATGCCCATAGTCCTCACAGCTTCTCACACCGCCGCGCTGACGGTGCTGTCCGTTGAAGGTCACGAAATTAAGCTGTATCGGTGTAAGGTTGCGCAATGCCACAATCAGCCGGCCGCCAGAGCCCCGTTTGTTAGTTAGTAGGGTGCACCACGGGCAGGTAAAGTTTGGATTCCGAAGATGGATGCTGGAACCCTTTACACCCACCTGAGCTGTCTCTTAACGTTGAGATATTTTTCCTTATCTGCATTAATAAACTCAACCAACGTGAGTCCTTCAACCCTAATTTACGGCTATGGTTTTAGAACTTGGATGTGTCAAAAGCAGCGTACAATAGCAGATGGTATGTCACCAATCCCAAATGTCGTCGGGCCCTCATCTTCCTTATCAAGAGGTAAAAAATTAAAATGAAGCCAATTTTTTACTTGGTATAAATAGTATTGCTTAGTATTATTGCAATTGAAAAATATAGTCGCAATAAGCCGAGCTTTAACAGAAATATTTTGTTCTTTTCTTTCTTTTAAAGCTCTGCTTATTAGCGCTTTTACCCAAAATTACATAGAAGGTATGTAAAAGTAAGTATGCAGGTGTGTATCACAATTTATTATATAATTAAGCCATTTATCATTAATCAGAGTATAAAGCTCGGATGCTGCTCTAGCTTGTGTTATGGAAACCACATGACAATGTATATATTTTAAATAAAACTATACGTAAAATCATTTAAAGTCATGAACCGAACATAATAATTCGAATGTAATCTTTACAAAATCTGTTTACAGAGCTCAAAAACCGATTGCATTTACTGCTATGAATTTCATGGATATGAATCTTGTCACGTATACTTCGGTAAGTATATAGGCAATTAGACTTTATCCCGTTCTTTGTAGTTAAATCATACTATTCCGCTTACAACGATGTAAACGATTGTATTTTTTTTTTCAAGTTTTATTTATCTATTTCAGATCCTGACAAGATCTTATTCGTATTTTGCTCTACTTTACACAATGTACAGTGAAAACTAAAGGATGAAACCTACAAAGTTGCACAGTAGTTTACAACATCGATGCATCGCAAAGATACCTATTATCATTAATATTACTTTTTCTTGTAAATAAAATTTTAATTTGTATCCTCTTAATATTTATAACTACTGCGCCTTCTCCTGCTTCACGTCCTCGCCAGCAGAAGAGGAGTTACGCGCAAGCGTCCCACCAAACTCAGCCATCCCTCCCGGCGCCTTGCGTCGAGTCCCAACGGCAGACTTGAGAGTTTGGCGAAATCGAAAGTCAACGATCCTGACAGGAATAAGGTCGACGCGGACGGCTTCACTCTTGCGGAGAAGACACGTCGACCGAGATCGATCCGTAACATTCTCCTCTCCTCAGCCTCTACCTCTCCCGTTTCGATGAGACGACCACTGAAAAAGATGTCGTTCGGTAAAACAAAGAGAGAGCAAAGTATCGGCATCAGGAGTCTCTCCACATGTCTCTTCAGAGGCTGGACAGCGGCTTCACCCTTGCGGAGGAGACACGTCCACCGAGATCGATCCGCAACAATCGCGGTACCGTCGTGATATCCGCCTCTACCTCTCCCGTTTCGATGAGACGACCACTGAAGAAGATGTAGTTCGGTAAAACAAAAAGAGAGCAAAGGATCGGCGTCAGGATCTCCACATGTCTCTTCAGAGGCTGGAGAGCAGTAAAATACTGGTTTCAAGTCCTAATTTCTCCAGATTCTGGCGCAGCAAAAGGATGTACTCATGGACCCGAACTAAATCCAGCGTGTATCGTCTACAGACGCTATAGGGAAATCCCTCCCCCTAGGTTAAGAAGTAGTATAAGTATCTTATATAAAATATGTATGTTAGTATGTTATGTATTTATAACTATGGGCCTCTGTTATCATATTATTAGCAATCAGAAGCGGAATTACTTTTAAAAAAGGTTTTATTAACAACATAACTTTTATAAAACTGGCCAAACAATTTAGGCAAGGAACACGCACTTAGAATTATAAATTACAGCATGAACTACAACACAAAATACGTCTCAAGATACGTGTACACAGCACGACGACTCAGAAAGCTATGCCCGCGAGCCGGTAGGCCAGCCGCTTTTATAGACCGAGGAAGTATTGCCATCTTAAAGTTTTAAAGTTTTCGTATCTCCTAACAATATTATATTGAGTAGGTGGTGAACTCATCCAAAAGTTTTTCATAACAGTTTATTTACCAGTATTTTCAATAGGCAACATCAACCAAAAAGTGTTTCGTAAGTTAAAAATATTTTGTGCGGTGCAATAGTTCATGAAGTTACATTATTCACTGACTAGCTAGGAAATAATTTTCATTTAAAGCACCGTCTGTACACAGTACGCCTATGTGCGTCAACCATTTTAAGTTTGAATAATATATGTATATTTTAAAATCCGCCATTATAAATGATTGGAAAGATGAATTATTTACCTAACTAACTTTGTTGTGAATAGATAGGTAAAGGTACATAGAAGACCACATTTAATTTTTATGGAACTTGAGTGAAGGCAATAATTATACTCAGAATTTAATTGTTACTTGTGTTTCCGAAACCCTTTAACTGCACAATTTTTGTGTGTTATTGTCTGAAATAAACGATTATTTATTTATTTTGTTTTTTTTAAGCTATTGCATAGCTTCTATCGAGGGCCTTGAGCGCGGGGACCGAATCCAGAAATTCCGTAACGAAAAAAAACCTCACGCTCCCCACTTTTACTTAATTTTATAATCTGTTGCTTGGAAATAGAGTTCATATTCAAACTTTTGTATTCTATTAGTTCTTAGTCGCAACGTCGCAGCGCTAGTGTTCAAGTTGATTGGCCTCTGACACGAACTGACGTCTGACGTTTTTCACCTGAATCTAATTTCAGATTTGTTTTGAAATTTCTGTCATCACAATCTTTTCTTTGGAATTTTTATTGCTTTTAGATGTTTATGTGTTTCACTTAAAAGTGAAATCGAATAAAATGGGTGCTACTAAATGTAGTGTCCCTACGTGTGAATCAAAAAATGATAAGCAAAGTTTGTGGCTTAGTCAAATAAACTCTACATTTTTGAATTCACCTAAAATTAATAAACTAATGGAAAAAAGAGTTTGTTCCAAACATTTCGTGCGTAAATTTTACAAAAACGGTCGTCTTTTAGGCATAATTATTGCGCGACCAACTCTGTTTACGGCGGCAGAAATTTGCAGTGGGATTCCAAAACATAGACAAAGTGAGTAGATTCCCATGTACTTTTAATATACTATTTCAAACATAGTAAAATAAGCATCGTACGAAACGAATTCATCAATTTCATTCGTTTTTGAATATTCAAAAATTATGTAGGTAAGAATAGGGCTGTGTAAAACACCTATCAACTACATTTTATCGACTATCGATGTTTTGACAAACATCTATGGACGAAAGGTGTGTATGCGTATAAGTTAGATACCTACTACATACTCGGATTATTAAGCTATTGCATAGCTTCTATCGAGAGCCTTGAGCGCGGGGACCGAATCCAGAAATTCCGTAACGAAAAAAAACCTCACGCTCCCCACTCCGACGGGCACGGAGGTGTGGCTTGAAGGCCGTGCATTGTCTAACGTCGTTTCTTTTCGGCAGTCTTCGACACGGTGTTTGTGTGCGTGCAACTAGATGTATTGTACGACTCTACGAAGCTCGCACGAATTGAGACGATCACCACGTTCAAAAAGTGTTACTTGAATTAATATCAAAGAAAAAGAAATACTGCATAAATAAAATAAATAAATAATTATAATTGCATAAGTTGATACAAAATGCTATGCAATAGCTTTACCGCGGCAGTCCCCGAGTGCCACACGTCTTTTTTTAATACTGGACACTATCACACAGCATCATGTAGCCCCAAACTAAGCAAAGCTTGTATTATGGGAACCACATGATTGATATACTACACATATAATTTGTTTTGTAAATACATACATATCAAACATAGAAAATACCCAGACCCGAGACAAATATCTAGAGAACATACAAACATTTGTCCCGCAGCGGGAATCGAACCCGCAACCTTCTGCGTCCCAGGCGGACCTTCGCCCACTGCGCCACAGAGGTCGTCATCATCATCATCAACCTGGACTTAGGCCTCCTCTAATAAGCACCATTGCACCCCAACCTTAGTTAGCGCATCCAGTTTCTACAAGCAACTTTTTGCAGATCCTCACTCTACCTCCCCGGAGGGTGTCTTACATACTCCACCCCGGAATTTTATATATTTTTTTATCCAAAACCAAATAATCTATTTAGTTCTTCCAGCCACGTCCGAGGCCTTAAGCTGGCCTAAAAACTCCGATAACGAAATTGGCCACTATCTCAGAAAATAAACCTTTCAAAAAGATAACTTTGCATTTTTATTAATACAGTGGGGTAATCTAAATATTGTAATTTATTAAACTGACTGATCAATTTTACAATCAATCAATCCAATTATTTATTTTTTAAATTGATAGTATTATCAAATAAAAGTCTACGGAAGTAAACAAAGTAAAAAAAAAAATGCGCTAACGTTGACATACGGCACCCACACGATTCAAACCGAAACACAGCGATGCTGCTTCATGGCAGAAATAGGCAATGGTGGTAGTAGGTACTTCCCCGGATGAGCAGTTCACAAAGAACTCTACTACTAAAAATTTCGAACCGACTTCCAAAAAGGAGGAGGTTCTATGTTCCTCTGTGTATGTCTGATTTTTTTTCATCGATAATTTCTCCAATAATTGTGAACCGATTTCAAGTCAGGATCTTATGATGGAATCTCAAGGAAATCGAAGAAAAACTAATTAGCTAACAATGTAATTAAATCTTAGGAGTCAATTTTGACCCACTTCCCGGGTGAAATCTTACAACTCAATTTTGAAGCAGATTTCTTCAATCGATTGAGGTGAAATTTTGTATACTCGTTTAGTTTGGATTACAATGCATGGTAAGCTCTGTAAATTCATTCTAAATCCAACATGGCGGAGCCCCCAAGATGGCGGATTAGTTATTTTTAATGCATTTCTTCAATGAATCAAATGAAAGGGTTTGCTTAGAAAAAAACTAAAAATAAAATAACAAATCTAAATTCTAAATTAAAGATTAAGAAACATTTAGATACAATAACACAGTAATAACTAAAAAATAAAAAAAATATAATAAGTAAAAAAACAATTTTAAAAACAAGCTTTTATGTAAAGCTTGTTTTGTAGGAGAAAAATTAACTTTAAATTAAATCAAAAAATCAATTTATTACATTACACAATTTATATGATATAAAAGTTTGTCGCGAGATTTACTTGTATAGGTAAACAAAAATACAATAATTATGTAACTTGATCTTGATCTATGTATAGGTAAATATATGAAAAAAGTATTTATGTATTTTATAAAATATGTAAATACTTCTACACATATATATACAATCATTTATTATGTAATACCTTCTTTGTATGTATGTGAAGCTATGATAAGGCTTTTTAGGCTATTTTCTCATATCTAAGTAAAGTTTACAACTTTGTTTTAGTTCGGTTCACACCCATCGGCAGCAATAAAATATTTATTGCTCCTATTAAGTAGGTTGGAATGATCGCAGTGAATTCATTAAACCTCGTAAAACTGAAGTCAAAACACCTGATCAAAAATGTCCGAGACGGTAGACAAAGCTAAAGCAGAGATACATAAATCTTTGTTTGTTAGCGGATTCTGCATGAGGCGCATCGGCCTATCATTCATAAAGCCCAAGAATAAGTCGGAGTATTGGAAACAGAAAGCTATGCTCACACTCTCGATGGTCACTATTTGCTACCACATTTTTTTGACATTGTCTACATTAGCCTCATTTTGTCCAATTCGCTACGGGTCGAAGATGTCGTGTCAGTTTTGCACACTTTTGGTTATGGCGCTTTAAGTAAGTACCTTCTTGCAGACTTTTCCATGTTTAGCCATACCTAAATATTCGAAATAAGTGTAAGGTTATTTTTAAGATAAAGGGTGAAAAGTTTTTTTTATCCTCAAACCTTTATAACGGATACATATTGGAGATACAATTAATTTAGAGTAGAATTCTATGCTAAAATATATATTCTCTAGGATATTGGTATTTCCGAAAGCCTTACAAAAATCCTCGTTTCTTACAGGTATTTCAAAAGTATTCGTGTTGTGGTACAAAAAAGACGTATTCGGCCAGCTGCTGAACGAGCTAGCTGATAAATGGTATATGCCCCCACTAGATGAGAATTACCAAGCCATCAAAGACAAAAGTCTGACCTCTTTGTCGCTTGAACACCGATGTTAGTACGGTACCGCCTCATTTTCTTTACAACCAGAACAAGCTATTCAATATTTATTAATTTTAACGTATCTTGTCCCACTACTGGGCAAAGGGGGAGCCCTTCTTAGACTTAAACAACCAAACATCTGTGTGCCTGTATTCTGTAAGCATAATAAAAAATATCTTTATTCAGTAAGAACTTAAAGTACACTTTGGATCGTATTTTTTTTATTTAGCACTAATTCTTAACGCGACCAAACAGAAAAGAATTGGCAAGAAACCCTGCTTGGCTTTTATTTTTTTAACACCTGTTACAAAATTGTTCTTATTTACTATTTCATTGTTTTTGAGGGAGTTGGAGACAGTTTTATCCCAACCTTTTTTGTCATCTACATAATCAGATATTTTATAATAAGCTTTATGAGAAAGATATTTTTGAATTTATGTACTGATAAATTAAGCATGTCATTTGGGATTTTGTTAAAAAAACGTACTTATTGCCCTTTAGAAAATTACTAACTTTATGTAGCCTTACAGTAGGAACAGTGAGTTTAACTTTATTACTAGTGTTAACATTATGATTTTCGTTATTTTTGTCGTGTAATCAATGTCAATGTACCTGATATTCTTTCGGACATACATTAGGTTTTCATGTATGTATTGGCAAGGAACTGTCATAATATAAACTTCTTTAAACTTAGTCCGAAGTGATTCTTTGGGTATGGGCTATAAATTGCACGAACAGCCCTCTTCCGCAGCATGGGAGGCGTTGGGATATATTGGTCTAAAGTTAATAGGGTCAGAAATACTACCAGATTTGAATAGAGGTACCTATTATTTTACAAAAAAATATGTTTCATTAGACAGGGAACTCACCGTAGTAAATACATTAATTGAATACTAGCGGCCCGTCCGGGCTTCGCACGGGTTAGGGCACTTTTTTACACCTTGGGTTACGTTACTTAAGTTTTAATAAGGATCCCTAACCTTTTCTAGCAATAAATATAGCCTATGTTACTCAGGGTGAATGTAACTTTCCAATGGTGAAAGAATTATTGAAATCGGCACATGAGTTTTTGAATTTATTCATTACAAACATACACACACACAAAAATTCAATTTTTTCCTCTTTATAATAAATAATAAAAAAAAAAAAATCACAACGCTAACAGGAATGCCTCAGAGATCCTTAGTCTTTTTGATATTAATTAATTTAAATGTTTTTCGTATTATCATTATTATGACAACCTCTGTGGCGCACTGGGCGAAGGTCCGCCTGTTACGCAGAAGGTTGCGGTTTCGATTCCCGCCGCGGGACAAATGTTTGCATGTTCTGTAGATATTTGTCTCGGGTCTGGGTGTTTTCTATGTATGATATGTATGTATTTACAAAAAAAAAGTATAATATGTAATATATCAATCATGTGTTTCCCATAACACAAGCTCTGCTTAGCTTGGGGCTACATGATGCTGTGTGATAGTTCAGCATTATTTATTTATTTATTTATGACTACTGTCCACATATTTGGAATAGGTAGAAGGATATTTCGCTTTTTAGTACATTTTCATTCAGTAATGAATCCGCAATCGTAAGAGTTTAACTCTTTGCTAAAATTATATTGTTTTTCAATGTACTGTACAACCCATACATTCTTTTTCGGCTTTTGTGGATTTCCACTGTTGCCCATTCACACATGAGTTTTTGAATTTATTCATTACAAACATACACACACACAAAAATTCAATTTTTGCCTCTTTATAATAAATAATAAAAAAAAATTAAATTACAACGCTAACAGGAATGCCTCAGAGATCCTTAGTCTTTTTGATATTAATTAATTTCAATGTTTTTCGTATTATCATTATTATGACAACCTCTGTGGCGCACTGGGCGAAGGTCCGCCTGTGACGCAGAAGGTTGCGGTTTCGATTCCCGCCGCGGGACAAATGTTTGCATGTTCTGTAGATATTTGTCTCGGGTCTGGGTGTTTTCTATGTATGATATGTATGTATTTACAAAAAAAAAGTTTAATATGTAATATATGAATCATGTGTTTCCCATAACACAAGCTCTGCTTAGCTTGGGGCTACATGATGCTGTGTGATAGTTCAGCATTATTTATTTATTTATTTATTACTACTGTCCACATATTTGGAATAGGTAGAAGGATATTTCGCTTTTTAGCACATTTTCATTCAGTAACGAATCGTAAGAGAAGAGTTTAACTCTTTGGTAAAATTATATTGTTTTTCACTGTACTGTACAACCCATACATTCTTTTTCGGCTTTTGTGGATTTCCACTGTTGCCCATTCACAGAATGTAGGACTGGCAAAGACCATGAATTATTTATTTATTTATTCCCGTACCATACAAGCGATGCCGAAGGGTGGAAGTAAGTTTGATTTAAATATAACCATTTATGTGGCTACTTACTATTTGAAAATATGCAACACAATCTTAAAATATTTTTTTTCATCAGTCTTAGCTTATGCAATGGGAACACTAACTTACAGGCTACTACGTTTTGAACCTGGTCGGCGTATGGTTCTACAACATTACGCCTATAGCCGTCTACTTCTACCGAAAGTTCTGGACAGAGGAGGAGGCATCTGTCGGCTTCGTGTGGAAGACTTGGTACCCATTCGACAAGCATAAGCCGTTTGGCCATGTTGTCGCTTATGTCTTAGAAATGTTTACGGGTAAGCCTTAGATTAAAAAAGAGAAATAGATGAAATCTTTAAATTCACTATCATCTGAACATCAACTCATACGGCTGACCTCTACTTTCTTATGTCCATTTATCATTAGTCAGAAAGGGATGCATACTTTATCTCAATGCGATTGCGGCGACTTCGTACCGTACCATGGCATTTTAATAAAACTACATAGCACTAGATTCGAGAGCCCTGGTACGTTTTTTTTTTTGAACTCATTTGAAGACGCGTTTTGAGAAGTATGCATTCCTTTCTAGCTGATGTTATTGGACATAAGAAAGTAGAAATCAACCGTATGAGTTGATGTTCAGAGCATTAATTAATTTTAAGATTTCTTCTATGCTTTAGTCATAGTTCTTTGGGGTAAGCATTTATTCAGTGGGTAAGCAAAAAGGTTTCACTATCTAAAACAGTAGGACAAAAGCGTTTTTTTACAGTTAGAACCTTAGGATACGATTAAGCAGTGCCTAATAGGCAATTAACAATAGAAAACTCTTTTTAAACCTCTTAGAAAATCAAGTTAAGACTACAATTATATTGGTACGAAAACTTGATCTAACTAAAAACCTTTTTTATAACATACTAGCTGACCCGCCCGCAACTTTGTTTAAGTGTAAACGCTTTTTAAAGTACGTGTTTTCATGTAAAATGTTTCCCGAATATGGTTATTTTAGCCCTACTATGTACGAAATAAAAAGTAGGTGTCAATCTACATTACCTACATAACTAAAATGTACGGAAAAAATAGAAAACCACATAGCATAGAGTTACTATGCTAAAATTCAGTACACTTTAAGTGCTCTAGGGCGCGAGCTGCTACTCGACCCACTGCTGCGAGGCCCGCAGCAACGTGTCTTTAGTGTATAGTGCTGAAAACACACTTGTTCTAGGGTGTGAGCTGTTTTTTATGTGTTTTGACTGTGCGCACTGTGCACTTAGTGAGCAGGCATTTGTGCCGAACACAATATTTGGACTTGCCTCTAACTAAATTGTAATGGTTGGTTACGTTCTTACTTAGATCTTAGGTGCTGATAGCTGTGTGTAGGTATGTGTGACAAGCATAATGGTTGGACTTGCTTCTGACTAACCCCGACTAACTTGGTATGGTTTCGTACCTGTACCGAAAAATAGAATGTAAAGATACTTCTCTCAAGCAGAAACACTAATGATCGCATTGATAGCGCAATCTATTTTATCTAATATAATCTGAACTACGACGTCAACGAAACTCTAACAAATGGAAGTTCATGTTGTAATGTTTATCCATTTTTTACTTTCTGGCGTATTTCAAACACATTCTAGTAATAAAATAAAACTATTTTGAAAATAACAAACAAAACTCATTCATATGAGACCTTACTCAATATATTTACATCAAAGAGGTTGGATTTTTTTCTCTTGTGATTTACATATGTCGGAGGTCAGGAAATTTAGCCGTGCTGGTGTTAGGCTGCACTATGCCGCAGTCAGCAGGTTGCACCACGGGCAGCTGAGGTTGGTTTGGATTCTGAAGATGGATGTTGGATCCTCTAACACCCCCCTATGTCCCTCAACGTTGAGATATTTTTCCTTATCTGCATTAACATAAACTCAATAACGCACGGCTTTCAGAACTCAGATGTGTTAAAAGCAGCGTACAATAGCAAATGGTATGTTACAAATTGACGGCCTCTGTGGCGCAGTGGGCGAAGGTCCGTCTGAGACGCAGAAGGTTGCGGGTTCGATTCCCGCTGCGGGACAAATGTTTGCATGTTCTGTAGATATTTGTCTCGGGTCTGGGTGTTTCTATGTATGATATGTATGTATTTACAAAAAAAAATATATTATATGTGTAATATATCAATCATGTGGTTCCCATAATACAAGCTCTGCTTAGTTTGGGGCTACATGATGCTGTGTGATTACGTCCTGCATTATTTATTTATTTATTTATTTATTATTAAATCCCAAATGTCGTCGGGGTCTCATGTTCCTCTTATCAAGCGGTAAGTGCAAATATAGACGAAGCCAAATATTTTGTAAAATAGTTTATCATAGTATTATTGCAATTATTAAATATAGCCGCATTATGCCGAGCTTTAAAAGAAATATTTTTCCTTTCCATTTTTAAGGCTCTACTTATTGCGAGTTTTACCCGAATTTAGTTCACAAAAGGTAAGTAAAGGTAAGTTCGTAAAAGGTGTGAAAAGGGTTTAAGTACGCAGGTATCTAACGCAGTAGGTATATTACATAATATAATAAGTATTCTTAAGCTTATAATGAGATGCATAGAAAATTGTGTAAAATATGACCCTATCTCAGCATGAGCATCTTGTGTTATGAGATCCACATGACTGTTCATAAATGATACCTAGGTGAACATATAATAGGTACATTGAAGTAGGTTTAATTTTTTTAATGAAACTGTTCAAAATAATTTAGAAATTATGAAGAGAACACCTACCTCCTTCCGACGAACATTCCTTAGAATTTCGTATGTAATCTTTACAAACATGATTTACAGAGCTCAAAAACCGATTGCGTTTACTGCTATGAATTTCATGGATATGAATCTTGTCACGTACACTGCGGTAAGTTTTTAGGCAATTAAACTTTATCCTGTTCTTTATAGTTAAATAGTACTGTTCCGCCTACAACACTTCAAACTATTGAATACCTACTATTTAAATAAGTTTTATCTATCTATTTCAGATCCTGACAAGATCTTATTCGTATTTTGCTCTACTTTATACAATTTACAGTGACAACTAAAGGATGAAAGATAAACCTACTGCACAGTAGTTTACAACATCGCGGCATCATAAAGATTATTATCATTAATATAACTTTTTAAATTAAAATTTGTATCCTCTTTATTATTTTTCTCAAAATTGATAGTGTCATCTGGTGTCATCAACATAACTGTCAAATAAAAGTCTACGGTCGCTTTGTATTATTTGGTTATTTGCGAATTTTGTGTTTGTCCCAGTTCGAAAACGAGTTTTCTTATAAAGATACATATAATTTAATATACTCGAATAACACACTAAATAGGCATTCGTAGGCAGTAAACTACTTACAACGGGACTGTTCACCATAATACAGCGGAGTGACCCAACGATGAAGTCATCGGTGTCCGTTCTTACTGACTCTATCGAGAATCAGAGTCTACCGAGTATCCCAGTGCAGCGACGGTCATCAGATAGACCTTCAAACAAACGTGACAAAAATGACGAACCGAACCGAAGCAAAACTCCAGATTCTATCAACAGCAACAAATTCTTCTCCAAAATATTAAACTACCAAAAGTCCTTTGCTAGCACTCCCATCAAACAATGCAAAATGCCAGAGCTAAACAAGATCAACGAATATGCAGTTCTCAAAGTGTTCGAGCATAGGAACTTCGGGAATTCACCTTCGAACTACAGTAGAATGTCTGATGAGATGAGCACTCCTTATCTGCCGAAATCGAGGTCTTATGTGCAGAGCAAAGCGAGATTTTTCACACCTAGTTTAAGAACACACTATTGTAAATTGGAATTGGTAAGTTTACATAGCTTTTCTGTATATGTACTCCTTACGATATTCTGTGTCATAGGTTATTCTGATTACAACTTTTTAACAATATTTAGCCAGACGAAGGAAAGTGCTATGGAAAAGGCCCCAAAGGATGCATCTATTTACCTAAATTAATGCCAAATGAGGTCGAGTTTTTACGATTAGTGGCCGAAAACATGATAAGCTCGATACAAAAACATCTCGAAGATCACCCGGCTCTGAATATAAATTGCGTCAACTACCAGGTCAGATTCTTGACTTACTTTAACATAATATTAAAGATAAAAGATAAAGTAACAGTCACTTTTACACTTCTATGTAGGGCATATCGGCTCTCCATATCGCAGTGCATAACAGATCCGAAGAAATGGTAGAATTTCTCTTGAAATATCCGCAATTGGAAATTGGTGACACTGTGTTGCACGCTGTAAGAGATAACAGTTTAAAAATATTGGGTAAAGTCTTGCTTTCACTTGGTATGCTACTTAGTGAAACTTCTCAGGTAAGTAAAATGTAATGCTATCTTAAAGAACAAAATGTGCATGTATATATGTAGCTTGTCATTATAGCTCTTGAATTAGAATGGCGAAACGGAAATGGTCATCTTATTCTACTGGACCACAGCCAATAAGCTTGATGATAAGTATAGGATTTTATGTGGCAACCATAAACCGGAAAATACAGTGTGATGGAGCGTAAAATTTTCAGTACCTAAGTGTTAAGTAATTTGGTTGGTTATTATTAGTTTCTACATAGAGTAGTTGAGATGACATTTGATTATAAAGCGCTCACTACACGTAGAGTACAGCTCGGAACGCGGGAAACAGCATGTGCCAATCTAATCCTCGCTCGGCAACGAACACGTAGACAGTTCGATCGAACCATTTCACGCGCCAGTCCAAACTGCAGTCCAAACTGTTAAAAACCTTTTAATTACACACAGTTTGTATGTATGGTAGGCTAGTTGATAGCGATTCAAACTGTTGTCACAAAAAAATCATAATTAGGAAGACAGTTTGTTCCGCGGTCAGAATTGCGCGGATCTGCCTTTGGTTTGAACGCGTTCCAGATGCGCAGTCCGAACTCTACGTGTGGCAGGTGCTTGCTTCCCTCCAGCAGTTTCCGACCATAGCCACTATTACTATATAATACTACTATGTATATATAATATAATGTTATTTACTTTATGTAGGTATTTATTTATTTATTGGGTCGCCGACAAGAGATAAACAGATACTTAAACAAAATAATATAAGTACTTAATCTTAAAGACTAGTGCTCCCTTAATTATGGGTGACCACATCATGCAAATTTACTTAAATAGACTATGTAAAAAATTTAAATTAAGGAATAGTACATTGTTCACCGAGAGGAGAAAGTGACCGATTACCGTCGAGGGTGTCGTTTGAAGCCCGAGCCGTAGGCGAGGGCTTTAAAACACCCGAGATCGGGAATCGCACTTTCTCTCGAGTGATACATAGTGCTTTATACTACACCTACGAGGAAAATAAAAACTAACTTGACTTTGACTTTGACTTTGACTTTGACTTTGACTTTGACTTTGACTAGCCAGTGATTTTTTTTTAGCTAGTGGCCAGTGTCATTTTGCGAACTTGGAGATAAAAACTCACTGTAAAAACTTTTTGGCTTTTGATATTTAGGTTACCAGCGCATAGTCTTACCCAAAATTAAAAAAGAAAAACCACGTAAGAAATGGATTTTCATACACTTTTCTCTCCCGCTCAGATGCGTTTTCTCCCCGCATATTTGTTCGATATGCAATGACGTACTTTCTACCGTAAATTTGATAAAGTATCAAGGTACTTTCCGAGCAGGTGTAGTATAAAGGAAATTGTTAATTTATTACTTAGAAAACATTACCTCCACAATTTAAAAAAAAAACTGTTCTTAAATGATTATACCATCAAATAAACAACCAAAATCTTTAATATTTACAAAATATTAAAGTTTTTTTTTTTTGTAGTTACAAAAGAAGCAGGGGAGAACTGATTTTAAAATAAGCAGCTACTGATTAACATGGTTATGATGTTATCCGCTTACAGTTTTGTTGTTGGAAGCTTTGAAGAAGAATTCACCAGGTTTAGAATTCGCAGGAGCGACTCATTCGACGATATACCCACCTCACGTTACTCCACTGATACTTGCAGCACATTTGAATAACTATGAGATTGTGAACTTGCTAATGTCTCGCGGACACAGAGTTACGCGGCCTCACTCTCCCAACTGTACCTGCATAATCTGCCAGTAAGTATCTAAACTTCGTATAAGCTTAGAACTAAGTAGGTAGATACTTATAGTAAATGTACCTACTTAACTACAGTTTTTGCTTTTCGAATGATTTTTTCCCAAATTAATGCTGATGCTGGACCCTATCACACAGCATCATTTAGCCTTAAACTAAGCAAAACTTGTATTATGGGTACCACATGACTGATATACTACATAGTTTTTTTTTTCGTAAATACATATTATTCATAGAATAAACCCAGACCCGAAACAAATATTTGCAGATCATACAAACATTTGTCTCGCGGCGGGAATCGAATCAAACCTTCCTTGGCCTTGGCCTAGGGCCTTCAACTACGGCGCCACAGAGGTCGAAATTACTTTTATAGTCTGTAGTTGAAATTGTAGAGTCAAAAGTCACGGCTTCTCCCACAGAACCACGGCTCTCGAATGAGTTTGTGTCTCTATGAAATAATACCATTTCTTTGACCGCATTACCAAATGTATGCCGCACGCCGGTTAACTACACGTTACATTCACACGTTCAATTTAAACGGATAATTTTCGACACAATCGGTTTGCGTACTCGAATGTTAAAAAGAATCATGTTATGCATTCAAATTATTGACCGCTGCTAAAAAATACTGTGAACTTGAATTTAATGACCATTTTATAGAGTTTGAGGCTGAATAAAATTGTAATGACCGCACCTACCACCACTGCTATAGCTAGGTGCAAACAGCATGTCACTGTTGTTTCCGAGATCTGATTCACAGCACACCGTTAGTGTTTTAATGTGTATTTTCTTAGAAATTCCGTGGTGAGCGATGACGCTTTGCACGCGAGTTGTGCGCGCCTGTGGCAGTACCGAGCCGTATCCTCGCCTGCGTATCTGGTGCACGTGACTTCGGATCCTATCCTGGAGGCGTTCTATCTCACCGAGGAGTTGGCGGCAAATGCTGCCGCGTGCAGACATTTAGCTGCAGATTATATTCAACTGAGAGATCAAGTCAGCGCATTTGCTGTAGCAGTAATTGGTTTGTCAAATTGGATACTTTTGTTGAATTAAAGAGTAGGACTAGTCTAGGACAAAGAAGCAAGAGTCTGAAACCTATAATAGATCTTTTAGAAAAATCCATGTAAAGGTACGCATGTTATGCTTAGGATGCTGTCGAACCTCTGACGAAGTGGAAGTAATCCTGAAACAAGTCCCAGGATGTGAGGGTCGTCGACATTTCGTATTGCCTCGTCTACTCATGGCTGTCAACTACAAACAGAAAGAATTTGTAGCCCATCCAAATACTCAGCAGGTAACTTTAATACTAACTAACTCCAAATCATTTAAATAGATCTGACCTCAATTCAGACGCGTTCATTCAGGTAGCCAAAAGTGAGAACTGCATTATCATGCTCATAAACTACACTTCATACACCTGTTCAAATTATTCAAGCATGATAGGTTGCCACTTGAACTGGACTGTTATTAAAAAACTCGGCCATAACATACTACTGTCTTGATTTGTTACTTTTAGGTTTTAGAGTCGTATTGGCTTGGTGATTGGTACAGTTGGAGGAGCAAGTCGTCTTTTGGAAAAACTATGATTTTCTTGTTTCGAGTTTTCTTGATACCTCTTATATTGCTGTTTAGTTTGGTAAGTTAACCTTCTTTAATGATATAGTTACTTTTATCTTTATTTTAATCAAAATAATGTATTATATCGGCAGCCATTAGATACCTTCAAATTGGAACATCAATTTTAGACGAACAATAAAAATTACCCGTTGCTGTATCACCCATAACCCCAAATTTAGTTTGTGAATCAACAACAATGACTATTAGAAATGCTACTCTCAAAGTAGGTTATTCGTTTACCAATTTAGTCATTGGTGGGGTCTCGAGAGTGCAAAAGCAAGCTATACCTAATAGAGCAATTCAAAGTTCAAAGGCCATGTACTCGAGTGGATGTTATTTATGTCCACAATTTTATTCATCTTATAAGTTCAATGTCATCAACTGTTTCGTATACATAAGTATCTCCTTGAGTTGGTACGGTAATGGAAAGTATCAAAAGTCACAAGGTGTTTGACTATATAAATATATATCTTTTGACAATTAGGTACAACTTTACTCATCTTAGGTGTTACCTATAGATGAGAAACTGTTAGTGCTTAGACAACTTAGTTTATACCCTAGATTGAAAATAATAATAAGTTGCATGTGTTGGTTTGTATGCTTTATTAGTATAAATAACCGTCCACAGCTGCTGCCCAGGCACCGACTTCTGAAGCACTATCAGATACCGTTGAACAAGCTGATCACTCACTCGACTGCGTACTTCGTATTCCTCGCTCTGGTCTTCCACATATCTAATCAAGATAAGAGCAGGCTGAAACGTGGACCGCCGAATACAGGTTCACAGTTTATTTAATTTACGTTTCATAGTGTTGTAGTTGAGTGCACAGATCTTGAAATGAAATTAAGTGATTTTTTTGCATGAAATGTGTTAAGATAATCTTGTCAATAATAGAAGTAGATCCAACACAATTTGTTTAAACTTAGCCTGCAATCTTAAGTAAATTTAAGTTGTACTTGTTTAATGCATTAATTACATTATTTTCTAATATTTACTGTTTGCTCAAATACAAAAAAATAGGCATCACTCCATCGTCAACCACATCCTTGTCTAAGCAACTCTCGAGATCAAGAGCTTGACCAAACCATATAAAAAAATACAATGCCTATTCATAAATGCTTACCTACTCAATATTTGATTTTAGTATTTTTAAACGGATTAAAATGAATCATTACCTACATTGTAATCAGTCCGTATACCTACTAACAGAAATGTAAAGGTCCCAGCACTATCCACACTCGTATTTACATGGGACGAGAGTGATGAGATCCCTCGTCAAGATTATAGCAATTAATTACACGGGTTACACGAGCTGCTGTGCGTGAAAGCATTTGGTATGGGACGCTTTGCATTTATATTAGTGCGGAAATTAGAAATTCTCAAAAAAACAACCTGCCATATGCAAATATTTTGATATTACTTCCTTTAGATGGTGACCCCCGATTATTATGAGTTATGGTTGGAAGGTGTTAAATTGGGTATTTTTAATTAGTTTTACCGATATGGGAATAATTAATTTCATCACTGAAATATTTTTATTTATTCTTGGAGGCTACGTTTTAGTAAGTTTTTGGAAAGAGGGCAAGGTCGTTTATCTTTCAGAATGGCTTGATGTGCACTAAAGTGGTTAGGTTTTTTAATAATGATGCTATAAACCTTGCACAATCTCATAATGTTTTTGGAGTTTAATAAAGATTAATACATGAGATTACATAGATCTGATTTAAAATGTAAGTAGCATTAAAAACTCTTTGTAATCGCGTGATCCCCAGTAATTTGGTGATTGCAAACAGTTTCGATACTGGATCTACTTCTGAGTTTACGATCGTTTTGTTTTCCTATGGATGAAAATGTAAGGAGGTTTAAGAGATTCCAGTCTCACTACCTGGTGCATCCTGCTAACTAAACGGGGCTCCGGCGGCTAAGGCCAGCACATATATTTTCCGATTTCCGCCGATGGACAGCAATGTTGGTGGTGCTAGAAGATGTACCCTGCGATCCCCAACCCGCATGCTTACCGATTATAGGCATAACCACATTTTATTAGGGGGGACCTATGTCCAGCAGCATACTGATATAGGTTGGTGGTGTTGGTGGTGAATGACCAACAATGGATGACAATACTAAAAATAAATCACATTACAGGTGCAGAAGGGCCACTGATCCTATATGTCTTGGGCTACACCTGGTCCGCTCTCCGCATGTGTCTGATGCAAGGTCCTCGGCGATTTTTTACTGGCCTGTGGAACTGGACGGAAATCATCATGCTGACCTTTTTCTGGTTAACTTTTGTGTTTTGGGTTATGGCAGCAGTTAATGAAGTTACTGTCGGGGATGATATTGGTATGTTCAGGTATTTGTAACTAAGTTTTTCGTAGTAAAGCTTTTTTGTTTTTGATAAAACGCAGTTTTGTGATGTCATCATAAACATTATTATCATTATCATCATCATCATCGGGGTCAAAAATGGGTAGAAACGTTTGTATCAAATGGTATTCCTTAAAAATAGAAACTTGGAACTTGGCATTATGTTTATTCCATACAATCCAAAATATATCGAGCAGTAAAAAGTTTGTGTGCACTAAACTAAAGAGAACTTACTGAGAGATTGCTAAGTCCTAGTAGGTAAATAAATACCAAACGCCCTCATATCTTAGGCAAGCAAGTATTAATGAGTTATGTTCACCACAGAACGCAAGCATTGGAACCAGTATGACCCTATACTTTTAGCGGAAGGCACATACTGCCTAGCAACGATCTTCGCTTTCTTCCGGCTTATGCTCCTGTGCCAACTGAACTACCAGTTAGGGCCACTACAAGTATGTAAATGTTCAATTACAATTCAACGCTAGAAATATATCTTCGTTGTGTTAAACTCCTTGAGCTAGCCGAAGTAGCCTCACTTCTACATACATACAAGTCTCTACCTACTTAGAGAGAGGAAATCAATGTAATTGTCTAACCTTAGGGTCCTAATTACCCTACTGTACATATTATATTAATAACTTCAATACAGCAAATTTAGTTTACTACTTGCTTTTGTAATTTTATATTTTTATCTTTATCTTCAAGGGCTCGTTTGCACGAGCGTAAAATATCCGTCGCGGTAAAAAGGCGTTGGCGGATTTTTAACGCTCTCAATGTGAGTGTTCATACGAGCGCGTTTAAATCACTCTTGTCTCGTCTTACTGAGGCGAGCCTCAGTGAGACGTTGAAATGAATAGTTAAATTACAGTCATCAGCGGTTTCGATCAGTCTAGCGCAGAAAAACGTGGCGAGTAGCACGAGCAAAGGGAGGCTTATCCTCAGCAGTGGGTGAAATCAGGCTGTGGATAATTATGATGATGATGACTCAGTCAGTGATTTTGCATAGAGAAAAGGGACAAGACTCCACTTCTACGATGAGCACTTCAATCCACGACATCGTAAGAAGTATGATGACGCATGCAACAAAAGCAACACGTCCGACCGCTTAGGGAACACGCGGCACACTGAACGCTGCGTAGGCGTTTTTTTACCGCTCGTGTGAATAGCAGCGCGTAGATTTGTATGGTCTATTTTTTCACCGCCTAACGCCCAACGCTGAAAATAGAGCACTGCGCGATAAAAATACGTCGCGTATTTAATACGCTGACGTGCGAACAGCTACTTGGAAATACATTTGTTGTATTTGAGAGGATTTTTAACGCGCGGTAAAAATACGCCCGTGCGAACGAGCTCTAAATGTTTTGCTTTACGTAATTACCTAAACATACGTAGGCGCTGTATGCAGAATTAGCTCCGAGTTCCAGCAACTGGCAATCAGCAAACTGGCTGATTAGAAACTTGTTGCAAATTTCAAGAATCTACTTGTGCATGAAATATGTAAACAGTTGACAGTTGTTTCAACTAAAGTTGTTGGTTGGTTGGTAGTAGCCACGTGTATTTCCCAAAGAAGCTGAAGATCTTTTGCGCAATCTTATACTTATCCACTGGCAAAGTACGATTATGCTCAAAAATAAGCGTTTTAACATTTTGATTTTGCGTAAAAATGCATTACACTTATGATGAGAATAAGGGGAAATGCAATATGCCAAATGGAAATCCGTGATTCCTCTTGGGAGGACTATTTCCACTTGGCATATTGCATTTCCAGTCATGACTCATCATAAGTGTATCTTGATATAGGATTATGCGCAAAAAATGCTACAGCTTCAATGTCTTTTTATGCTGCAGGTTTCATTAGGAAAGATGACAATCGATATCTACAAGTATATTATAGTGTTTACAATAGTAATAAGCGCATTCGCGGCCGGCCTTGCCCGTTTTTACCAGTATTATAACGGCATGGTATTCGAGGACGAATTCGGAATGAAGACTGTTCAGGTGACTTCAGATTCTCTTAGATTTATTGAACTGACGTTGATACAGATACAATTTTTTTAAATCAGAAATAACAATCAGATATTACCAGTGGACCCCGCACTAGAGCTAGCTGTGTCGCGGGAGATCAAAATACAAATCAAATTAAATACATAACAAATACTTAAAGGTTCTACTTTTGATACAATTTAGAACACTAGGACCTACAGGATAAAATAAGCTCAATATATGGTATTGAGCGAGATATTTTATAAACTTTTCCAAGGAATCAATTGCCCGAAGATACCGATATGTATGAATGAATAAATGTATGAAAATGCTTAAATTTGTAAATTAATTTTAGAAACAACAGACAGAATCGTAAAAAAGTAAATTATGTAAAAGTAAAAGGACGAGCACAATGGATGGTATTATCGCTTGGAAGCGATCTCTTCCAAAAATCTTCCGAAATTGAATTTCAAATCAAAATAGTCCTACTTAATACTTACTTCAATGTTTAGGTGCATTGCAAAATTAGGTCTGTAACTCGTATGTGTATGTTTGTTACACAGTTAGACCACTCAACCAGAATCGATAGTACTATTATGTACTAATACTATTGATACTATTTGTTATAACAGGATATTATACAGAAAATGCTTTCTAGCATTAAGTCCACCATTTGTACATTTATCTTTAGTAAAGTGCAATAAAGAATTAAATAAATATACTACTACATTAAACTGGGGAAGGCTTTACTTTTTAATCGGGTACCACGCAGGTAAAGCCTAAGGCGGAAGCTTCGAGAAAAATAAGATGGCGGAAGCAGTGTAAGTATATTTTGATAATTGTCACGCCAAAGTATCGAATAAAAGTGGGTCAATTGAATAAAATAAAATTAAAATTAAGATTGTATTAACGCTGGACTATATTTTTCAGTATTTCAATCTGTTGATACTGTTTAAAAGTATATCAACTTCCGTCAGTAGGTGTTGATCGGTATGCCGCGGGTTCGTTCTCACGCATTTCCTACGAATTAGTACCGTAAAGCTTATCTAGTCTATGCAGGCTTTTTGTTCCCAACCAAGCATTGATTACTTCGATAGGTATTGTGCGTAGCTTAATTTCACGCATCATTGCAACACACAAAGAACGTTTCCACTATAGGTGCCTAGAGGCGCATTATAAGACTTACCGCACAGCTTAACCTGGTTACGAAAATATTAAAACTTCACAGTTTATGATTTCAAATGGAGAAAAAAAAATGGCAACTGCTCTATCAACAAATCATCCTTAATATTATAAAGGTGAAAGTTTGGATGTGAACATGTGAAATGTTTATTAATACACAAAACTAACTCAAAGAAATTTTGCCAATATTTAGTTCTAGACCAAGAATAACATTATAGGCTACTTTTGTTCGTGTTTTTTATGGGGGTGTAAGAGATTCAAACTTCCATCTTTGAAACCCAAGCCAACCTCACCTGCCTAATGGTGCACTCCACGTGAACGCTGCTGTATAACAAACGGGGCTATGGCGGCATAGCGCAGCAACTAAATCCCCTGGCCGTCGCCGGGCTGCAGCGTCTGTGGTGCGAGAAGCTGTGCCCTGAGATCCCCAGCGTGGGGATATGGGATATCCCCCTTCTTATGGGGAAGGCCTATGTCCAGCTGTGGACTGAAAGGGACTGGTGTTTTACTTTTTGTCCGGGTGCTACGCGAACGAAGTCATGGACGGAAGCTATTATAGAAATACGATAAATACATTCCGGATATGATTCCTAATCCGTCATCTAACATCTGAGATCCGTCGTCGTATATGTAAAAAAGTTAATTATTTTCTGCCGTCAAATTATTCAAAAGGCATCTGTTGATTCATTTCGAGATTATCTAACAAGTATAACGTCTCAGCAATTTTATATTCCAGGTATCATCGTTCACCAGTCTCTCTGACACATTGAATACATTATTCTGGGCTCTTTTCTGCATGTCACCTCTAGAGAGCGCCGATATAGTTCTGGAAAACACCAGAAACTCGCGACATGTTCAAAAAGTACAGGAGAATCACCACGGGTTTACTGAACGTATTGGATACTTTTGTTTTGGATGTGAGACCTTTAAATTTACTTACTGAAAATTTTGATTACGTTTACGAAGTTACTCATACTGCATGAGTCATACTTACTTACTTTTCAACATTTTTCTATACAAAAGACATTAACGCGCATTCGTAAAATTTGCCACAGAAAAGTTATATCAAAGATTTCCTGTTTTCTTCTGACGCATGCGTGAAACACCATAGAGCGTGCGTTATTAATTTTAAACTGCATGTAAAACGTATGCATCCTATTACATTTAACTATTGCATACGCTAAACGTCAAATAAACTGAGATAAAGTTGAAAGCTTGTACAGTTTGTCAAATGTTGGTTGATACGCGGGACATAGAAATTGACGTACGTGATAACGACGACCAATGATGAACGATGACGAACACCAAAATGGCTTTTCAATGGTTTGACAAACCAAATTGGTTCACTTCTTCACTTCTTTATTTAATGGCTTCTGGGATAATTTCCACAATTTCGCCAGTATCAAGTATTCGATATTACTACGTATAGTTGTGTCAATGTCAATGTCCGCTGTATCAACCTATACATAACAATCTGTATGTGATAGCTAATGGGGCTTCCTGCCAAACGACTAAAATAATTTCTTCGATATTACAATAATATCGCAGAGCAAAGCGAAGGAGAATCTCAACTTCATATAATATTAATGAACTAACGGAAGCTACCATGTTTAGACGAACATCTATTAGTGTAGGTTCTGTTTCAATAGTAGGAATTTTGTTTGAATTATTAATGAGTTTGTTGTTTAATTGCAGGTTTCGAAGTGATATCTGTGATAGTTGTATTGAATATGCTAATAGCTACCATGTCAAACACATTTCAAAGGGTTACCGACAATGTGGCTATAGAATGGACTTTCGGAAAAACAGAAGTTAGTTCCATCAAACATGTGATGATAAATTTACAATCAAAAGGAACAAATTAATGCAAATTGGGTTTTGATTTGTGGTTGATAACAACCGATTTCCAACGGGTGTTTCCATTTAAAATGTTGGGATTATGATATTGTGCTTAAAAACATCGTGAAGAAATAACAATGCCCTAGAATTGAAACCCATTCATTGGTCCGCTTCCGTATCGCACACTCGGCCTTTTATAGAAAGATAGATAGATAGATAGATAGATATATCGTTTATTTGCAACTACAATCACACACATAAACAACAATTTTAAGATTTAACAAGTAGGTAATTTGACATTAGGTATACATACAATATGAATAGTGAAGACATTATATCTAGAAAAATATAAAAATTTAATTGAAAAAACAATATGTACGACTAAATATTGTGAGAAAGCCCACATTTTTCCACTATCTTTGATAAATGCCAGCTAGGGTTTGTATTTTTTTATGATACTTGAAAATGCCTACTAATTATTAGGTAGTTATTTCGTGAAATAAAGCAAAAGAAAATGAAAACGGAGCTGAAATTTAAATAACGTAGTTTTAATAGAAAAAAAAAACTAGATTCTTCAAGATATTTAGTCGTTTATAGGTTTGTTCACATAAATATTAGGTAGGTATTATGAGAGTAGTAATCCTCGAGAGCCTACGTGCGATCACTAATCATCAGTAACCAACCGTCTCGCTCGTAGACTTATGACTTTCAGCCTCCTGAACACGCCAGGTTCCGCAACCGAAGACCATATACGCTTCAATTTACATTCAGATTATACAGAAAACCGAGGAGTAATACTCGGCCATTATGCTTGGTTTGTGGACTGCGAAAAGGCCTTAGATTCAGTCGAGACCTAGGCTGTGCAGTGTGATCATTAAAGCGGTGCCAGATCGACAACAGGTTCAAGAGTTTAAGTGCTTGTATAGCAAGGCTACCATAACTACTCGTTTATGGAACAGAGCACCCCAATCCTATCGATATCGATATTGCACCTTCGATTTGCCGATGACAAAGTATTGTTATCATGGTAGAAAATAAGAGGCTTATGATCCTTATGCCTCAAGTTGATGGACGCAGGGCGTTGCATCGTAGATCACGTTCGAACCGAAACAGCACAGCTGCTACACGACAAAAATAGGCACGGTGGCAGTACTTCCCCGGATGAGCCCTCCACAAAGAACTCACTACTACTTGAATGCTGGTATCGACACATAGCCGTATTTTCCAGGTGTATATTGACTACATGTTGCAGACAGCTCTACCATCCCCCTTCAATCTGATTCCAACTGCAAGTGGAGCATTCGGTGTTATAGATTGGCTGCGGGCCAAAACGTGTAAAGGAGACATCCATTCACATGCCAGATGGTCACTCTCGTTTTGCTGCTTTGTGGTAAGGTTCTTAACCTTCGTTGTTATGAAAACTACTTTAAAAACCTATGAAATAAATTGAATAAATAAAATGCAAGTGTGTGGTGTATCAGTCAAATTATGTAAACAACTAGGTTGATTGCGATTCTTTTAGAAAAGCGAAGTGTGTCCCCAAAGCAAGCTTCAGAGATTCTGCAAGAAGCAGGCGCTGTGAAGGGCTCGTCCAGGCTGCCTATTCCTATCGCCACATTCCACAACATTCTAGAATATTCGGGAGTGTTCTGGAATGCTCTCGAATACTCTCGAATGTTCTGTTCTAGAAATTTCTAGACTTCTAGAGGGTGAAACTTCCATCTCTTATATCTTCAAAAGAACGCCCTTCAGGTCAAAACGGGAAACTTTCATGGATATAGGATATAGGGCTACCACACCCTATAACATCCTTGATCGTACCGGGACTGGTTTCTAAGTTTTAACGGCACTTACTTTTATAACTTTTATAAATATTGATTTATTTTCTAGGAACGTGACGTGGAAGTCAGAATCCAAAAAGAGTTTCCAGCTTTGATGTCCATTCTTACACAGCGGTACTTCAGCAAACAAAGTAAAACCGAACCGCAAGATATACGCAAGAATATACAACCTACAAAAAATATACTCGTGACATGAACATAATATAATAGTGAGATAAAAACAATTGTGTTGCTTGCTATAGATATATTTATATATTCCTACATAATATTATGTAGAAAACTTCAATATTTACAAATGACTTTATATAAGTACATATTTTATAACTTAGATCCAATAGATAGACAAATATAATAGTAAATGAAAGTAAATGTTTTATTTAATTCCGTTACTTACAAGTAACAAGGGCTTTGTAAACCTAAATAAGTTTCCTATGATATCGCACAAGTGCATACTCTTTCTTAATTCTAAAATAATGAATATTTATTTATTAACCAGAGTCGTATTTATAAAGCTTTATAAAATTCAATAAAAACCTTGCAATCGTGCTCTGTGGCCTGAGTGTGAAAAACATATCGCGCGCCATCAAAATGGGATGAGTTCTTGTCAAATCTTATTGCGATTTACACTGACAATATTCTATTCCATTCTGACTGCGCGCGGATATAACAAAGTGTGCGTTGACTATATTTTGTATGGAAATGGAACAGGGAAGCCCCTAGCGAGAAGCTTCTAAAACTTTGACAGCTTTTGAGAAAGTTATTTTTCACACTCGACCCCAGAAATAATTTAGGTAGTACATTCAGATTCTAACGCTCTGGTTGAGTTAAAGGTCCCTTTGTACCCGCTTTTTGTGTTCATTGTGTTGTATTACGTTAAATTTTCGATCAACTATACAAAGGATTTTGCACTATCCGCCCGAAAGCGGCTTGTCCAAAACGCATCGGAGCAGCAGTTTTTTATATAGTCGGCTTACTTAGATTTTCTATCTTATCTTCTGTATTATAGAGGCGATATTTGTAAGACGTGCTTATCGGAGCAGCAGTTTTCATTTAGTCGGCTTACTTAGATTTTCTGTATTATCACCTCATATCCTCATATCATATCATATGATGTGCTTTTGACAAATGAGAGCTAGCAATATAACCCACTTTTTTCACAGTGCACAGTGCAGTGCGCGCGATATCCTTTGTATAGTTGATCGAAGAGTTACATAGACATACAGACACAGCAGGCGTTAGTTACCACGCGAATTCGCACGTCATACATGCCACATAACGCAGAACGTGAAGACGGCACGCTAAAAGCGCGATCGCTTTTTGTCTGATAGGACCCTTAGTTTACATAACGTTTTATTATGCGGTTTGTCTAGATCCATTACATAAACGACGAGACATATCATAAAGACCCTTTAAATAAAATATAGCAAATATAATACAGTTGCTGTGTGTTTTTTGAGTAATGTAGGTACATGTAGGTATTACTACAACACTATAATCGTAGCGTATCGTCGAGCGTGGCCATAGTCGATTGACTGATCAAGGTGCCTAGTGTAAGTTTTTTACCAGCTCGATTGTGTTTACGTTTACGCAAATTTATATGGAGTGGAATTGAGGTACCGTCTAGTGAGAACGCGTGGTACTGAGTCCTTTCCATACAAATTTGCGTAAACGCAAACGCGATCGAGCTGGTAAAAAAACTCTCACTAGGCACCCAGTTCTAAAGGCCTATTCAGAGGCTCAATGACGAAGACTCGTAAAAATTTTTCGTATCATAGACTTAAAATTTTGGCCAATAAGAAAGCGTGGATTCAAAATAATGCTTCGTGATTGGCTACAATTTTATTACGCTTACGATTCGTCAGGTTGAAATATTCGTGATCGCCAATAGGTCTTATAGTAAATTTGGGGTTTCATAAACAGTTTAGATTCAAAACATTGTACTTAAGTTTATAACCATCACATACGCACATGGAATTTCCCGGCTTTAGTGACGTACTTGACGCCTTTGAACGGCTTATACTTAGCGCCGTACATATCTAGCCGACTCACTCGCAGCCCGCTGACCGCTAACTGCGGAATAGTGAAATGCACATTTATGCTGGGGTTAGCGCCTGCTGTGTCCGCGCCTGACGCCACTGATACCTAAAACAATAATATATAATATATTTTTTTGTTCTGTGTCTTCTCTGCGATCAGTCTTCAGACTTTGAACATGTTTAGTTTTGGCATGGTTTGGCATGTAGCGATCATTTCCCCTTTCTGATTTATCATGCATCAAGTTCCAAGATTAGGCCTATGTCCAGCAGTGGACTGCTGGATGATGATGATGATGATGAAGTTCCAAGATGTGTTATCTAAGCAGCCTCTTTGGGTAGCTGATGGTGGTTAGCTGCGAAGCCAGGTGGTTAGGGTTATCATACAGCCGTTTTTAAATCAATAAAAATTCGTTATTTTAGAAAAAGTTACAGTCTAAAGAGGGGTTCCAAGACGAGGAATAATATTATAGGCCACTTTTTGCTAGTGTTTTTGGGGTGTCAACCTCGCATCTTTGGAACCCAGGCCAACCTCACCTGCCAGTGAGCTAAACAACAAACGGAGCTCTGGAAAGGTTGTCTGGAAGAGATCGCTCTAAATGATAAGACCGCCCATTGTACTTTCATTATTGTTATTGTTTATAGTTATATTTGTCTATGTTGGTGTGAGTACAATAAAGAGTTTTCTATCTATCTATATATCTATCTCTGGCGGCCGGCTGACTGCGGCATAGCGCAGCCTAACACCGCACAGCTACATCCCTTGCAGAGGATGTTTCGTTTTTAGGGTATTTTAAGACTTAATGGAACATAATGCAGCAAAGTTGGGGAAGCCCTGTGCTCAGCAGTGGACTTCTATAGGCTGATGATTATGATGAATGGTGCACTTTTCAACGCTTGCGTAAACGCTCTTCAGTCCCTGATTTTATTCAGCTGTAGCTTTTAACATAAGTTCAAATTGAATTTACGTTAAATATTATAAAAAGTGATGAACCATGAGTAAATCAGGAGACGATCGTCAGATATATTAAATCACAACGCCTGAGATGGGCCGGGCATGTGCAAAGAATGGAGGAAATTAGGGCACCCAAAGTGATCACCGACTGGAAACCACAGCAGAAGAGACCACGAGGGAGACCAAAAAAGAGATGGTGAGACTGCATCGAAGAAGATCTTAAGGCCATGGGAAAGTTTAGCAACTGGAGAAGGAAAGCCAAGGATCGAAGCGAGAGGCAGTCCATCGTAGAAGTGGCCAAGGGGATAACCCCTAAACTAATATAACTAATATAAATTCGTTATTATACGTTAGTTTAGTAGTTATTAGTTATTATAGGTATTTACTTTCTATAACCTACAAAGGGTTATAGCGCCGAAGAAAGTATTACTTTACTTTCTTCGGCGCTATAACCTACAAATTATAAAACCATAAGTTCAAATTAAAAGGAGAATGCCGAGAACCCGTACCAATTGCGTCAAAACCGAACGTATCCCATAAAATGTATTATATTTTATAAATGACATTAACATTTTCTTTAGTTTTACACACCGACGGGATTAATAATCAAGTAAAATATTTTGTTGATTTAATTTCCGTTGCACGCCATTAGACTACAACAACCAATGATATACACGTTGCTACACGTTGCTATGACAACAAACATTGATGTAAAGTGTTACTATGGCAATAACGCTCATTTTTAATTATTTTGACAGTAGAATCGACTAAAAACTTAGGATATTTTTTTGACCCACTCACTTTAGTCTTGGTACCGAGCGCCATACATAAGCCGGCATTCTCCTTTACGATAAATAGGACTAACATAAAAAAAATATATCTGACTCGAATCCTAAACTCCTAAACTATAATTATATGATTGCGAATGTTGAAGAAAAAACATTTGCTTTTACTTACAGTTCCTTTTATATTGGGCAGTTTTGGCAGCTCAATCCGCCCTATATCCCATAATAGAACTTTACTGACGGGGTCGTACGAGTATTTCCCTTGGTTCGCGGTCAGAGAGCAGTTGAGAACACACTTTGGCATGCAGATCTCTAGCGCAACATCTGTAACAAAATGAACCAGAAATTCACAACGTATTGAAAAATAAATTCCAACAGTCGTAGTCAATGGGTTGACCGCCCTATTTTTTATATTGACCCGCGCTAGAGCAGTAGTCATTGTCCTTTGTCTTCCGTCAGAAACTTAGAATACTGATGAAATATGCTATACCTTCGTTTGGCGCGGCCTCGTTTAGATTTGTTGATTAAAAAAAAATATTTTTTTTTTTGCGTACCTACCTCCGAAATTGTCAGATTTCCGACATGACATCTTGACATGTATCTTAAACTAAAAAGTTTGCGGAATACTGCATAAGGCGGCGTCCTAATTGGCAGGGATCGTACGATGGCGCAATGCGTTTTCGTCGGACGACGAGATTGAACACACACATTTCTTTAGAGTGTCCTAATTGAAGCTTGCAAGTCATCGCGCGAGCACAGGCCAAAATTTTCATCGCAACACCAAAACGCATCGTATCATCGTCCGATCATTGCCAATTAGGTCCCCGCCTTAGACAACGTCTCGATTCGACTAGATCTCGATTTGACTAAATTGCACTAAGACTGAATCGCAATATGGGATGGTAAATTAATTAGTATAATAATATAACTTCACAGTATATTCAATAAAATTATTAGGGTCAGGCGGGGTATTTATGAGAAATCCAATATTTCGGGTAAAAATAAGACGTTGACAAAATACCTCAATTTAACATCTTTTATTTTTATTTAACCCTTGATTGAAGGTTGATTTTAAACTGAATTATGATTAATAAAATATGTTAAATTGAGGTATTTTGTCAACGTCTTATTTTTACTCGAAATATGGGATGTCTCATAAATACCTTACATTATAACTTACTTTCTAATGTCCTGCCCATAGTTTGCTTGGGGCCGACGGTCAAGTCTAGCCGCCCTTGGTCTCCATTACTCCTCAAGGTTAGGTTGTGACGCACATACAGCGGTATAGCCACTACACTCTGTGAGCCGATGTGGTAAGACATCAGACGGAAGTTGCCGTCAGGAGGAATGAATGAGAGTATCCTTTCAGACTGGAAAAATAATAGAATGTTTATCTCAACAAGAACACCAGCATATATCAGCACACCACTGGATATAGGCCTCCCCTAATAAGAAAGGGGATATGCCCATAATCCCCACGCTGGGCAGGCGGGTTGGGGATCGCAGGGCACAGTTTCCCGCACCAGCCAGCGGATTTAACTGACTTAAGTTTATTTTTTATTTTTATCTTATCTTTTCGAAAACAACTAATTGGTTAAAGATTTAATAAGTGAGAGCGACGTAGTTGTTTTCAAAGATAAGTAATGAGTTTATTTGCAAGATTCTAATAAATAATGAATAAAATAATTCGATTTTTAAATTAAAAAAAAGACTATCTATACTAGTCATTGAGATTATTATTTTCTAGTAGGAATATTGATTCTTAGGGATGGTAATTTTTCTTCAAATATAAATGGGACCAAACGGGAAGTATACCCTTAAACGAAATAAGAATTTTCCGAATCCTCCTTTTTTAAAGTCGGTTAAAAATTAAGAATAATGAAATTTAAAAATGTTAAATATTTCCTCAAGTTTTGGATTAGACCGCGTTAAAATTCGTTCAGTAGTATCCGATTACAATTATAAAAATTGCAGACTTTGTCGCGCATCAAATTGTGTACAAATTTTTTGAAGATATCTATGAATCCAATAAGTTTTCTGTATCATGCAAAAAAATTATTTACCTCTGGTGGGACTCGAACCCACAATCCTCGGCTTAGGAGGCCGATGCCTTATCCATTGGGCCACAGAGGCGATTGGCGTGCGGCGCAAACGACTGAGCACATGCCAAACACATGCTGTGTTGATTACGTCATGTTAACTAAACGCGCAAGATTGCGTGGGCGGCCTTAGCACTGATAAGTTTATTTTGGTCAAACGAAGATACAAGATGTTGTTTCAAACTTGTTTTCAATAAAGGATATCCACTTATTAGAAGCCTAGTTAGAAGATTAAATTAAATAGAAATGGTTTATTTGCTTAATATATAGGTTACAATTAATAAAGAGAGGAACAGTTGGACTGAAAAGGTTACTAATGAGTTCTTAAACAAGTGGATGAGAAAAGGGTCTTAATGGAAACCATACAAAACAGAAGAGGAACAAGTAGGACTTTAAAAAAAAACCGACTCCAAATAAATCACTTCTTACTTCTTGCCCTAAAAAATTTTGAAAATCGTTTCACTATTATTGACGGAGATATTGGTGATCATGGGGCGAAAATTACAAGTGAGGATGAGGTTTTTTGAGTTTTACGGGAAAAGTACCAATCCCTCAAGAATTAAATTTATATAGGACCACATGTGAAATTGTTTTAAACAAAAAAGAATTTTGAAAATCGGTACACAAATAACGGAGTTATCGGTGAACATACATTTAAAAAAAAAAGGTTCCGACGGATTGAGAACCTCCTCCTTTTTGAAGTCTGTTAAAAATGATTGGACACCTTATACGACATGACAGCTTCAATAGAAACATCATTGGACAGGTAGAAGGAAAGCGTTGAAGAGGAAGACCAAGAACATGAGCCAGATAAAAGAAGGTCTCTGTCATGTCGTATAAGGAAGTAAAAGAGACCGCAATGTATAGAGCTAAATGGAGAGAATTGCATCACTACACCGACAAGAGTAGGCTCTTAAATAATAATCATAAAAATAGAAATTAATAAGGCAACAAGAAACTACATCAACCTATACCTTAGAAAAAGGTTGGCCTTGTGTTTAATTTGTTGTAAAGTTCTCTAGCTTTTAATGGTCTTATAAAAATCTACCAAAAGATAAAGTAGATTTTTGTAAGACCATTAAAATTATTAAACATCTAAGAGATGGCAATCGTTTAAACTATTTATATCCCTGTAACGATTTAAAGGTCTGAGCTAAAACAGTGGAGATACTGCAGACCAAGCAGACAATACAGTCCATAAAAAAATGTAAAAATGTGTTTTGGGCATTGAAAGTCAAACATATTAATCCGTGCCGTTAGCTGTACAGTGTACACCATTGGATAATGAATGACAAACAGTGACAAGTCTAACTTTAAATAATGGGAACTTTGAGTAACGTTTATAAGTATGACAGTAAATTTTTAGGGTAAAATGAGGGTAAAGCTTAAACTTACCTCCCACCTCTTAAATCTGACACAAGGATGGAATGAGACGTCGTCAAATAATCTCGGATTGATAAATGTGAGTGTTAGGTCTGGCATACCACTTAGTTTGATGCAACAGTCAATCTGAAACAGTAAAAGTTTATAAGTCATATATTATGGTCTCTCAGATTATTTATACTATTTTAAACATGCCCCTTATTGCAAGCCGTTTTTGTCTTCTCTACGATAAAGAAAAACAATGGCATACTTGTTCTTTCAGAATATACTATTCCGTAGAGGGTTACTCTAAGCTTGTTTATCTTGTTTAGCTGCAACTATTGTTTTACTTTCAGAGTCATTAATCCTGCCCCCTTCTTAGCATGCCGTTTTAGTCTTCTCTATATAGACAAATAATGTCATACTTGGTCTCTAAGAGTATACTATCCCATCGGGGGTTATTCTAAACATGAGCTGCAACCATTATGCTACTTTCCTGCACCCTTTCTTAGCATGCCGTTTGTCTTCTCTACGATACAGAAGATAATTTATATATTCTATTATTAAATATAGTATATCTATTATTTTTCCTAATTATGGGTCTCCCTGCATCCCAAACATGTATATTTTTTCCCAAACGCTTATTTTAGTCCATTCTACATACATGTTTAAACGTTCAAAATGTTGTATCTATCCAAAAATAAGTTTTTTCTAATTCTTCTGTCGACAAATCTCTTTTCTACGGTGGTTGTGCTCAGCCGGCTGTACATACACTGAATGCATGTACTAAAGAACTAAAAAACTAAACTCAAATTGTAATAATCGTGTGTTTGTACCTATTCAACTCTGTTATGGTAGCGGCTGAACCGATTTGGATGAAAATTTGAATAAACGTAGTATGTAACCTGAGGCCTGAGTGCGAAGAAAACACCTAACGTCAAAGTTTGCGTTAGCTATATTTTTACATGAAGATTTCAAGGTTTTACAAACTTCCTGTTAGGTGCGCTGCTCCATTTTCATACAAAAATATAGTTAACGCAAACTTTGACGTTAGGTATTTTCTTCGCACTCAAGCAACTGGGCAACGCAAACTACTTTTTATCCTGTTTCCAAGGTAGCGTAGTCGCCAGCGAATAGCTAGATAATAATAATTACTTACATATCCCTGTATTTCCGCAGACACGGTCGCGCCGCTTTTATCAATAATCGCGTCAACTTCTTCAACGACGTCGAAATACGCCTCGTTGTTAGCGTATTTAACGCCTGATCGCCTCCAAGGCACATTCGATAGCTGGCCAGAAGGCAAGATAGATGATACACTGGAAATAATCAAATATTTATTAGTCTGGATGTTTTCTATTTATAATGTGAAAAATAAGTATAAATTAAATAGTATATCAGTCCTGTTTGAGAATTACGACATTTTTATGTACGATTTACACCTACCGGCGCGCGTCGGAGAGCATCGAAGCGCAATTCAAAACATGCTAGAGGAAATTGAAACATCCACAAAGCAGTTACGTTGAAACATCCACAAAGCAGTTACGTTTCTAATTGCATGCAATATCTACTTACGGATCTTTTTATGTCAGTGTTTGACAAAGCTCAACGCTGCGTAAATTGCATACAAATAAGGAACTTAACTGCTTTGTGGATGTTTCAATTTCCTTCGTGTGTTTATATCACTGTACCTAGTACCTAATCTATATGTTGAATCATTTGTATGTTATTTTATACCTGTCTACTACTGTCTTCTTATTCTAATGTATTATTTATATCTTATATTTTGCTCTATTGCTGTGTTTGTGAAATAAACGATTTCTATTCTATTCTATTCTTTAGCATGTTATAAAATGCTCTCCGATGCTCTCAGACGCGCGCCGGTAAGTGTGAATCGTACATTACTGTTATTTATGGCCTTATCCCTTAACACTTAAGGTCCATTATATTGAATAATATGATAGGATGCACTTGCATTTTTATGAGTTGCATAAGCAATTCATTTTAGTGTATCAGTTGGGCCACTTGAGCTTTAGGCGATTTTATCAGGCAAGTTATCAATACATTTTTTTCCAAAGCATAGCGATTATGATAAATAAATGGCACAATGGAAGAACTTACACCAGCGGGGTGATCGGCTAACTCTGTTGCAAACATAAATGATTGACACCGATCCTGTTTTAACAACAGTTTGTCAATTGACGTTCATTGAATCGACGGATGAAATGTCAAAGTTTGTAAAAACAGGATCGGTGTCAATCATTTATGTTTGCAACAGAGTTAGCTGATCACACCGCTGAATACTGTAACACTACTCAACTATTTGAGATCATCTAAACCACTTGGAAAGCCCTTAATCTTCAGTAAGGTAATCACGAATATTTCAAACTAACGTATCGCAAGCGTAAAGAAAAAATTTACCAATGACGCTTTATTTTGAATGTACGCTTCGTTATTGACCAAAATTTTACGTCTATGATACGAATACCTTTTACCTAGACTTAGTGATCGAGCGTCAATTTATATACTGAAAGGAGAATGCCGTCTGATGTATGGCGCTCGGTACCAAGACTAAAGTGAGTGCGTCAAAATAATTTTCAATAAGTTTTTAGTCGATTCTACTATCAAAATAATTAAAAATGAGGGTTATTGCCATAGTAACACTTTACATCAATGTTTATTGCCATAGCAACGTATATATCATTGGTTATTGTAATCTAATGGCGGTGTGCAACGGAAACCAAATCAACAAAATATTTTTTTACTTGATTATTAATCCCGTCGGTGTGTAAAACTAAAGAAAATGTTAATGTCATTTATAAAATATAATAAATTTTATGGGATACGTTCGGTTTTGACGCAATTGGTACGGGTTCTCGGCATCCTCCTTTGAACATCGCTTAAAAGCTCAAATATTTAAGGTTTTTGTATCCAGATAATAATCAAGTAAGTAAAATAGTCACATCGTATCTATGTTTCTTTGAAGTTGGCTACAAATAGCAAAGTAGTTCCTCTATTTGGGTCGGATTGTACCTACTAGGATTGGAGAGATAGATCTTGTAACTACTGTAGTTACGAGTTTAGTACTGTTTACTTACTTTGATTTTCCCGTAACAGTATTGGCAATCGTTCTTAAAATATTGGGCGGTTTGATCAATTCCTTCAATATATTACTTTCTGTCGCCAACGGGAAACCATTATCCAACATTTCATCTAAGAGCTAAAAAAGACAAAAACCAAATTGTATACTAATAATTGTGTAGGTTTTAAAATCATCAGCATCATCTTATAGCCTAGAGTAGTCCACTGCTAGACTTTGGCCTTCCTAATGATTGCACCATTGCGCCCTGTCCTCAGCTCGACGCATCTAGCTTTTACCAGCAGTCTTTCGCAGATAGTCACTTCGGAGAACATACAACAGTATATTTACCCATCTACGGTCGCCACTCAAGAACTAGTTTACCCCAATGATTATCGGTTTTTCGGCAGATATGGCCAGCCCACTGCTTCTTCAACGAATTTTCGATCGATTTTTTATGCTAATTTTCTGAGCTATGTTGACGACTATAGTTGTCTCATTGCAGATTCTATCCGTCAGAGAAACTCTGAGCATAGTTAGTTCCATAGTTCACTGAACGGTAAAAAAATAATGAAAGGAGAATTCAATAAAAAATTACCTCGTACACAACCACATAGTTTTCTTTAATAATTGTTTCTGTACAATCTGAAAAGTAGTCCTGAAAGCATAACAATAAAAATATAATTAACAATTTGTGAAAAAATGAAGTCTAAAATCCACTATAACTTTCATAACTTACACAGCACATGCTGAGCCAACTCCCTTTTTGGTATATGGCATCTAGAATTTTTCAAATGCTTTTAAAGTGAGAGCAGATTCGAGATCAATTACGTTCATATGTAAATGAATCGCTACATCCACAATATCTCACGAAAAAAAAATCTTCAGTTTCTTAAAATCACTTCATTAAAATCAATTTAATCGAGCGCCGCATTGAAAACGCCTGGAAGAGCTACTGGTACATGAAGACGCACGCACAGACGCAGAGTAACCTTCCTTCATCGATATGTGTATCTTGCCCATCCTTACCTAGCTGCAGCTTAAACATGTTCGCAGACTGAGGCGCAGAAGTCCAAACTGAAAGTCTGCCAGAGAGCTATGGACCGTTGCATCCTCGGTCTCAAACAAACCGATCGGGTGTGTACCACCACGCTGCGTTCCTTGACTTGTCACGTCAGCCGGATGCCTTCCAAAAGATAGGCGACCATCATCACAGTCTGGATACCTTAGGGTGAGCAGCGTCGGGATCGGCAGAGGATGCGTCGGCAGAACGAGTTATGCCTTCAAAAGAGGGTGGTGGGAGGTAGCTCGGGACAGAGATATTTGGAACTCTATGGGATACTTTTGCCCAGTAAAGGGATGAGGATGGTTCACAAAATGTTTTATAAATAACTTTTTTTTCCCATTTGAAATGCCTTAACGTCTGTGTGCATATCAGAGATTAGTTTGTTTTTTCTCAGAAAACCTTACATCCAGCGTACAGATGTAACTCATGATCATGACTTAATCATAATCATGAATTTCATCAGTAAAAATTCGAAGGTCTAATATTAACAATTAAGGATCTGTTAGTTCTAGAACAGATTTGCCTTTTTCATTCATAAAATTATTCATTTATTATCTGAGACCAAAACATCTTTTCATTAGTTTACAGTAGATATCACGACTTCTTTTCATTAAACTACTCTGGAACGTTACGCTTCCTGACTTCCTGGTGGATCATACATTGAAAAAAATGGGATGTCACATCCTATCGGTGCCACTGCACGGGCCGCAAGTAGGACGGCCGCGGGCCGCGTGTTGCTGACCGCTGCCTTAGAGTACACACTTTTAACGTGAGATAAATGTGAATACGTGGATACGACTAGCACAAGACCGTGGTGGATGGCACAAACTCCGGGAGGCCTATATCCAGCAGTGGATAAAGTCGGGCTGTGGATGATGACGATGATGAAATGTGAAATGTTTGTCCCTCCTTCACACCAAAACTACTGAACAGATTGAGCTGAAATAATGCACATTGTAATTTTAGACCTGATTGCTTAGCACAGCAACTGTAGACAAGGTTTTGTTGACGAAACAATAGAGAAAACTTATTTTTGGATACAGATGTAGCAACATTTTAAATGTTCTAAATACAGTTAACTAAAGAATAGACAAAAATAAGCATTTGGGAAAAAAATAGGCATGTTTGGGATGCAGGGAGAACCACAATCAGGAAAAATATGTTGTTTTCTCTATCATAGAGTAGACATGAACACAACATGCTAAGGGGGCTGGAATAACATAAAGGATACTTTTTATCTGGGCATCCTGAGCGTAGTTGTGGGTAGAACATAATATTTTTAAATGGGTTCTATGTCTATGCAAGCAAAAGTATGGCCAGCTAGTAGTCAATAATTAAATAGATTATTTACCTGAAATGTATCAACCACTCTGTGTAAGAATTCAATGACAAACAGTGGGGCTACCTCTTGCTTACATACAGCTACAAGAGCCACCCCTCCCCTCTGTATCGAGATTAAGTAATGGTGAGGAGCAGCCAGCACAGGTGGGACATCCTGAAATCAATACAAAAATATTGCTTTACATCTCATCATCATCCATCATCATATCAATTTACATCAATCAACTGAGGGCTTACCACAGGTTTTGATAGTTTTCGAAAACTTTAAAAGTTTCGGTATCTTTCCCAGTGTTGCCGTTTTAGCATTTTTAATGCTAAATTTAGCATATTTTCGGGTCTGTTAGCTTGAAAAATTTGCATTTATCATATTTCATGGTTATCATTTTTTTGTACGTTACCTAAAAATTCAAAATTCCTAAGGAATTCAAAAGAAAAATTATAGATTTTAGCCTTTTTTAAAGTTATTTAGCATTTTTTTGGCATTTTTTGCAACATGTTTTAGCATTTTCTCCAAATAATAAACGGCAACACTGATCTTTCCATACATTTTCGTAGTTCATGCACGTTTCCCTAGAGGCGCTGTACGAAAATGTATGGAAAGATACCGAAACCTATAAAGTTTTCGAAAACTATCAAAACCTGTGGTAGGCCCTCTGCTGAAAACAGGTTGTATATTAAACTAGCGGCCTGTCCTGGCTTTGCAAGGGTGGTCAAACACTACTTTTACTTTTATTCTATCATTAATAGTTTCCGCAGCACATGCCACGAAAGACGTTTTAGGGCACTTTTTTACACCTTGGGTTATGTTACTTAAGTTTTAGTAAGGATCTTGTCTAGCAATAAATATAGCCTATGTTACTCAGGGTGAATGTAGCTTTCCAATGGTGAAAGAATTTTGGATATTGGCACAGTAGTTTTTGAGTTTATTCATTACAAACATACACACTCTGCACAGTAGTTTTTGAGTTTATTAATTACAAAAATAAATATAGCCTATGTTACTCAGGGTGAATGTAGCTTTCCAATGGTGAAAGAATTTTTGAAATCGGCACAGTAGTTTTTAGTTTATTCATTATAAACGTACACACACACAATAAAATACAAATTTTTCCTCTCTATAATAATAGTGTAGATGAGCCAAGGACTTCAGCTTCATGCCTCCAGCACTTATCTTGTCCAACTCATATCCAATTATGATATTTAAGCGCTTGTGGTAAGGCATTGGTGTTCTTAACAAATCATCTTGGTTAAGCAACACTCTGTCTGGTCACTATTAGATGGGTTACTATTTAGATCCAAACACTTTCATGCTTCCAAAGGCACATTAAGAGGTTGTTCCTGGATTTTGCAGTTGTTATACCATGCCAGAGGCCCTCAGGTGGCCTTAAGCTTCTATGTTAGAGTTGACCACTAGTAGAAAAACTATGATATCTGGAGGTTCTTAATAGGAAGAAGCTTCCATACAAATATAAGCAAGTTTCTATTGTGTTTTAAATTAAGTTATTGTATCAGCCCAACATAAGTGAGTGTTTCCCACAGTGTTCTCTTTTTGTAGCAATTCACTTTATTTTTATGTGCTTACATACTTACTTAGTACCTATAACTCTATTAAGTATTAAACCATACAAAGCAGCTGTTGGCGACTTGGCACCCGGGTATACATTATATTCTAATCGAAGATTCGAAGAGGTTCCGGGATTCAGGCACTTGTGAGACAAATTATTTTAATAGGTAAGGTACTTACATTAGGTGAAGCCCTCTGTGCTTCTAAATAGTAATCGCATACTGATCTTGGAATTACGCTCCTCCAGTGTTTTTCAAGGAAAACATCCCTGAAAACATTATTCATTGTAAATATGTTCACCAACCCTGTAACTAACATTTTCGCAGTCGGTACTAAACAATACATACCCAGACGGATTTATTATGAACAAACTGTGTATCATCTTCCTATTAATTAATAATAGAATTGTCTTCAATTCAATCAAAGGAAAATATTTACAAAACTGTGTCTGTTGAATCGTTGGCCCTTGCGAAAGGTACGTGTAATGAAAAAAAAACAATGTAAACAACAGAACTGTCAAAAATTTTTTAAATGAAATTGCTGACATTGATAATGACAAACTAATGCTAGCATGACAGATTGAAAGAGTTGACGTGGTCTATTTTTTAACCTGTATGTACTTACCTACTCTAGATGTTCTTCCTTTAGGGTCTATTACTTTACTCATACTCTTTGAAATGTTCTTCTTTCCTTCTTCATAAGTAGGATGGTGCCAAAATTTTTAGGCCACCCGAAGGCCCCCGACATGGCTTGACGACTGAAAAAGCCGAGACCAACATCTTATCGTACTTTCCGAAGCTCGCTAAGTACCACTAACGGTCACCCATCTAGGTAATGACTGGACGGAGTGTTGCCGTACTGCGATGATCTGCTAAAAACATCGAAGTAAGCCCTGAGTAAGCCACGCAACGAGCGCTTCATTCATTAATTTTACAATAATTACTACACTATACAATAATTACTACACTACACTTTGTGACTACACTAGACTTGACACTAGAAGGATGGGATGCGTCGAGCTCACGTCGAGCTGAGAGAACAATGGTGCTTATCTATTATGGGAGGCCTATGTCTAGCAATGGACTGCTTTAGGCTGATGATGATGATGATCTACTAAATACCTACTTATATACACTTATTAAATTTATTTGTTTATATACTAATTTTATTGCACAATTCTAAATGTAACAAGGTGGGCCTAATGCTTGCGGCATGAATTTACATATATCAACCATCTTGTGACTTGAGAAAATAAAGTTTATCGTTACCTTTCATTCATCCGGTTCATGGTGCTAAGGTAAACCTATCATTTATTGGCCGTATAAGCATTTTTTTGTATTCAACATATTTTTTAAAAGAAACAACTAACTACTAGTTTATGAAATATTTTGTAATATCTAAAGAAACAAGTTATTTCCAATTGTATGGCAAAAGCAATACATTTATTCTTTGGAACCGGCCGATATTTGGATGGGGGGCGGATTTAGGTAGGCTTACCCTACCCAAGTTACAATGAAACTTTTAATAAATAAATTATTTTTTATTGATTTGATGATTCTTTGGAACCGGCCGATATTTGGAGGGGGGGGCATATTTAGGTAGGCACCTACCCAAGTCACAATGAAACTTTGTAATGTGCATTTTAGTGTAGGTACCTTTAAAAGCCTGTTAGCACAATACAAAGAAGCGCTCATGACGTGGTTAACTTCGGTGTTCTAAGCAGATCACTTGGTTAAGCAACACTCCGCCCGGTCATTATTTGGATGGGTGACCGTTTAGTGACATTTAGATTTGAGCGCCTCCGTGCTTCGGAAGGCACGTTAAGATGTTGGTCCCAGCTTTTCAGTCGTTAAGCCATGTCCGAGGCCTTCGGGCGGCCTAAACACTCCGACACTAGAGTTGGTGACTAGCTCATACGAAGAAGATTATGAAGCACAATACATATTTCTGGGATATTCTGTTCATATAGATGGGAACCTTATAAGAATGACTGAACTTTTATTGTTCTAAGGCATCAATGAATGAGATTCTCTACAATTATCAAATTTCTAGGCAGGTAGGTATGTAAGTCATACCTACCTGCCTAGAAATTTGATATTTAATTTGATCTTTTGCTTTGAAAAAGGCCTGGCAATAGAGATGGGCAGTTCCGGATTGAAATAGTTCCAGGAACTATGTCCGTCCAATCAGAGGTGTGAACATAATCATGTTCAACATGTCCATAATTTCGTTGGATGGAATCTGATTTGTTGGTATGGTTTCAGTGCGGTACCTACCTACATATTTACTACCTACGGATAATATAAAAATCCAGCATTGACAATAATTTTAAATCAAGTAAGAAACTAGCTAATAAGGCCCATAATTTCAAAAAATTATGAAAAATAATTCCTCTCTTTCTTTTCGTGGTGTGATAAGACATCATTTACGATTAATTAAATAAAATAAATGTAAACAAGGAACAATAAAAACCTGTTTGAACTATGCATTTAGCGTAGCCATCTTCGGGAAACATTTCCACAGAACTATCGGTTCATGTATAATGATCAATATGACATGTGAACTAGCAGAACCACATCATTCCACGGAAATGTTTCCCGGACATGGTTCTGCAATGAAAAGGAATCGTTCCATGTTCAATCCTCTCAAGGACATGTTTTGGGCATGTCTTCCTGGCAATATTTAATAAATAGTGCCAGGCCCTCTTTAAAGTAATGATAAAAATATTTAAATTACATATGCCTTATCAAAACTAATTTTTAGTTATTATATTAATTAGTAAGATCACAATTTTTTTAGCAAATACATAAATATTTCAATGCCTATTCAGGAGGGAACTAGTTCATCTGAATCAGATGTGAAAGAAATGCTCCAAATAGTTTTATGGTTTTTATTGATAGAAATCTTAAAATTATTTTAACGGTTGGACTTAGCAACACGCTCAAGTTCATCCTTCTTCTTGATAGCGTAGGAATTAGATGATCCCTTGGCCGCGTTGATGAGTTCATCAGCGACGCACTCAGCAATCGTCTTGATGTTCCTGAAGGCAGCCTCACGGGCTCCAGTGCACAACAACCAGATAGCCTGGTTCACACGACGCAGGGGTGACACATCCACAGCTTGACGACGCACTGTACCAGCACGACCAATTCTAGTAGAGTCCTCACGGGGCCCAGAGTTGATGATAGCTGTCACCAGAACCTGCAGAGGGTTCTCTCCGGTTAGCAAATGAATAATTTCAAATGCATGTTTCACAATACGCACGGCCATCAGCTTCTTGCCGTTATTGCGTCCGTGCATCATCAAGGAATTGGTAAGACGCTCGACGATGGGGCACTGCGCCTTGCGGAAGCGTTTGTGTGCGTACCTGCCAGCAGAGTGAGGCAGGTATTTAGCGTACTTCTCCTTCACCGAGATGTAATCCTGCAGGGACATATCCGAGACCTGGACATCGTAGCAACTCCATCGCCCGAACAGTTTGATTTCAGGAATGTCAGCCGGCTGCGGCAGTGGCATGGAGTCAATAGCCATGCTGCCTTCGACAACATCATCGGTCCAGTTTTCCTCAGTCATGGCTGGGTCCTACAACGAAACAAAATCACAATTACTATGATGAAATGCACTGTTTACAATCCACATCAACGAATATTGGATAAAACCACGTACTTTTCTATTCGGAAATAGAAATTATAACCTCGTGTTGTCAAAAGAACACGAGAAAAGGAAGTTGGAATTGATGTCACAGACTTCGTAAAATAATTTTCTTAAATGTTGGTAGCATTGTGTCGAAAAGCATTCTCGATACCTAGCTAAATATTTATTCGCCCTGCGCTTGCACACACAGTGCTCACCTCGAGTAGGCGAGGCTAACCTAACCCATGGCACTACTACTGATTATTAAAAGTATTGTATTGTAAACAAAACATGTTTCGACCAAAGGGTTTACTTAAAAACTATTTTGTGTTTCAGATATTAGTACCTTTATGGATCCGACACGCTCAGCGTCACGGAAATAGCCGAATACTTCGAAACCGAAACCTTGATCGGCTTCGTCGACTACTCCGACTACTAGTCGGCTAGTCGGCCAAAATCTTTAGTTGGTATTGGTATTCAATCCTGTGCTGTGTGCTGCCCGCTCGCTGTCGTTTAGCTTCTTATATAAATACTAATAATATAAATATATAGCCATATTTTTTGTAAATATCATGTATGTACATAAATTATTATCCTTTTTATCCTTCATTAACCCTCCTGATCCTTTTCCAAATTTCGTAAGCTTAATAATTTTTGTAAATAGTTTCCCAAATTTTTTATAAATAAAAACAGTAAAATACAAAAAGACATAAAATGGCAAATGCACAAACCGTGCGACGATACAAATTAAAACGAATGCTGTCAATCAATCAATACAACGAATGTATAAACCCGGCCCTAGACAGAGAAAGCAAAGGTATACTTATTCTATGAACCCGCCCGACCTAGACAGAGAAAGCTATAGAAGACGAGATAATTCATCTCATTCTTTCAAGAAAGAGAACTACTTATGCGTGCTTCATGCAAATAAGGGAGACCGCACTATAGATTGGCTGTCCCTTATCGCGTGCCGGTTTTTTCGTTGTTTAGCGCAACATTGCGCTAAACAAACTTTGGCAGCTAGCAGCAGTTTCGGAAGATTTTGTGAAAAACTTGCTTGAAACTAAATTATTACCTGGAAAAATTATGTTTCATCTATTGTAAATCAATAATAACAAATGAATGTTATGGATTTCTCTATCAAAATGGATCGGTGTAGTGTATTTTGGTGCAAAAGTGGCAGTGATCAAAACATTCCGGATTTGTCTTTTCAAGCTTAAGTATCGTACTTTTGACGAGGTATTTATTCAAAAATGGATTATTAACTAGACTTCCACAATAAATAACAACATTTAGAGCAGAAATCTGTAAGAAAATAAGCCAAAAAGTGAAATTCAATTTTGTTTTGTTTTGTTTGGTGTTGCCGGCATTTGAAATTAATTTTGCCCACTGCACATAAATTTTTGTCTCAACTTTCATTTATTTGTAGTGAGCTAGGCGGCTGGAACTTTTGTCACAGATAGGTCTATATCTAGGAAGCCTAAATCTAAAATGGCGTAGTGCGGAACCAAATAGTTTTTGAGATATGGTTATTTGAAAATTCATCTTCTTTTTATTTATGCCCTCTGTGGTATTTTTTGGTGATTCGACATTGACAATGATATTTCTCGTTGTTAATGTAATACGTTGAATAGACAGTCGGTTATTAGATTTTTTACAACCACCTGGAAATCCTTCTCGCAGCAGTAGGTTCTAGGACACCCCAACTTGAGTAGCAATATCACAGAACTGACGCAGATCACCCCGATGCCACCTAGTCTTGTGGTCCCTATGCGTAGATTGGATATAAAAAATGTGGAACCAGAAAGTCCCGTGGAAGATCCTGAGTGGAGCTAGCCCGCGAGGACGAGTGGACGAAGCTACACTCAGGGCCGACGAGGTCAAATACCCGAATCAAATATCCATTTTTATGATTTGAAACTGTTTTTAAACTGATCATAGGTCATAGGTCCGTAGTAGTCCGGTAGTGTGTTTTGGCGTATATTGTTTATTTTTTTTTCTCGTTAACCTCAAAACGTAATTCATTTTTTCTCGGAAACTGTGAGTTTCCCCCTTTTAGAGGGAGGGTCCTCACTCCCTCCCTGCCCTTTCCCACCCCATAAGCTATAAGCTATAAGCATATAAAGAAAAGTCATTTCATTTTTTATTAGAACTTTAAATAATATAATTTCTTTGGTTCATTATTATTTGCATAGCCCAGTTTAAAGATGACGTTTTAATTTCAGGATAAAAAACCAAAGGCCACGTAATTTAATGGATGGTAACTGAAAATACACCTTTATGTCTCCAGTTATGTGAATCTTCCACAGTATGTATAAAAATCTTTAATCTTTAATCTATTTTGATACTGATTTTATCGTTTAAAAGCCATGTGCTATATTTGGTCAACCTTGACAAACCGAAGTTTTAATGAATGTATAGGAAAAAAGACCACGAAAACCAAAGAATTCATTATTTTTATATATGTTGTGCTATAAAATGTTAGGTTATTGTTATTATTATTATTATCATACCTACAATGATAGAATTCGTTCATTTTTGTTTTGGTTCAGAACTGTTTTTTTTATTTCAGACTAGAGAACCAGAGGCTACGTTAAATCAACGGATCATTCAGATTTAAAACGGATTCGGGTTTTGTCAGTCACAACTGACAGCATTTTTTGACAATACACCTATATGCCCCCAATTATTTAAATCTGCCACAGTAAGTAAGTATCAAAAAGCCTAAGCTATATTTTATCAAAACCGGGTAAGTGAAACCCAAGATACTGCTTGCCTTCTCCGAAGTACCCGCAAATTAAATTAGCTAGTTGTGGGTTCAATTCCCACTGCGGGGCAAGTGTTTGCATGTTCTGTTTGGGGCTACATGATGTTGTGTGATTACGTCCCGCATTATTAATTTATTTATTTATTTACAATGGACTTTGACTGACAGGAAAGAAATACTTTAATGTTAGCTCCATTTTTCAAAAAGTTTTCACTAAGATTTTATACTAGCTTCTGCCTGCGGCTTCTCACACAGCTGGTGTAGCTCTACATAATGTGCAATGACAATTTGTTATAAAGGTACACCTAGTTAACTACCTACAAAGCCTCGGTCTGCCTACTATATAACCATATTGCTAAATTTACCCTTAGACAGGGTTTATGTGAGATACCTTACCTATAAATAAATAAATAAATAAATAATGCGGGACGTAATCACACAGCATCATGTAGCCCCAAACTAAGCAGAGCTTGTATTATGGGAACCACATGATTGATATACTACACATATATTTTTTTTTTTGTAAATGCATACTTATAAATAATACATAGAAAACACCCAGACCCGAGACAAATATCTACAGAACATGCAAACATTTGTCCCGCAGCGGGAATCGAACCCGCAACCTTCTGCGTCTCAGGCGGACTTTCGCCCACTGCGCCACAGAGGCCGTCAAACCTGTAACATAATGCAATTTGACACCATGTAAATAATTTACTCCGGTGATCTTCGCAGATCATCTTGGTTAAGGAACACTTCGCCCGGACACTACTTATATGGGTGATCTGGATGGCATTTAGATCTGAGCGCTTCCGTCCTTCGGAAGGCACGTTAAGATGTTCTTCCCGGCTTTTTCAGTTGTTAGCCATGTCGGAGGCCTTCGGGTGGCCTAAAAATTCCGACATCAGAGTTGGCCACTATTTCATACGAAGAAGAAGAAGACCAATATATTCCATGCCTCAATTCATATGTTTCATCATCATTATCAGCAGCGCCATTAATAGCTTGTTATTTTTCCCAGCCAGAACGATGTACGTGTGTAACTTGTAAAAGAAATAAATTTATTGTATTGTATTGTATTTTGTATCTAAATTTTGCGTGAGGGAGAAATAAACAATACTCAATACCTTTCGCCTTTATTATATTAGTACAATTGCTAGCCTTTTATGTACGCATTTTCTACAGATTACATTTGTTATGTTTAAATACTGAAATTAATTTTTGATTACTGTTTATAGGGTAAATCACCATCATACACACCTAGAAGGCTGGGAAATTGCGTTGCGTTGGACTGCTGAGCTATTAGAAGATACGCGAAAAACTGCAAGCTCTTGGGGAAAAAAGTTGGTGTTTAATAAAAGAGTAGCGAATTTAGAAAATATGATTGCAGAATCGAAAGCATAATTTTCTAAATGTTGAAGTTTTTGAGAAATAAAAATATATTTCCTATGATTCTATTCTTTTTTGCATGTAGGAATTTTGAAAGCTTATACAAGAAACATAAAGACATGCGTGAACGACAACTTAGGACATAAATAAATAATAGGATATTTTTGACACTTAGCCTTTTTAAAATAAGACTTCACAAATGGCTTGTAGATAAATGCTTGTATACGATCAAACGAATTTATTAAAACTAAATAATAATTTACTATTTTTATTTCTTCTTTTGAATGGTTAGTTTTCATTTTGACATATATTTATTAAGTAATCTTGATTGTCAACTTAATTATTGTTAATTAAAATTAACCGATATCAATGATAATTAATGACATATAAACATATAACAATTTAATATTTGCACGCTTCTGTAATGAAGTATAAGTATGCGATCCACATAGCCTTTAAGATCCTTTCCTTTGTAATTGCTTGTAATGGCTTGTAGATAAATGCTTTTATACAATCAAACGAATTTATTAAAACGAAATAATAATTTACTATTATTATTTCTTCTTTTGAATGGTTTGTTTTCATTTTGACATATATTTATTAAGTAATCTTGATTGTCAACTTAATTATTGTTAAGTAAAATTAACCGATATCAATGATAATTAATGACATATATACATATAACAATTTAATATTTGCACGCTTCTGTAATGAAGTATAAGTATGCGATCCACATAGCCTTTAAGATCCTTTCCTTTGTAATTCTGCTCGCAGCTTTTCGCGTATCTTCTAATAGCTTAGCAGTCCAACGAAAATTTTTTCGCAGCCTTCTATGTCTGTATGATGGTGATTTACCATACTTTTATGCAATTAAATATAATTTGATATGAAAATTATATAGATGGTGCATTCAATCAAATTTGCTAAACATCCTTCCTTCCCTTACATATTTTCAAAAGTCATTATAACTTGTTAGTGAAGCAGATTATAAATGAAAAAAAATTTCGTCATGCAGGTAAAGTATTAATCAATAGATTAATACTTTACCTGCAGTATAAATTGATAGATTAATCGTTTACCTGCACGACAATAATTTCTTGTAATATTTGTTTGTCTTTGAATTCCTTGTGCAATATGCAAATATTTTACCCATTATCATCATCAGCCTATAGCAGTCCACTGCTGGACATAGGCCTCCCCTAATGAGCGCCTGAGTTCCTGTCCTGAGCTCGACGCATTCAGCTTCTACCAGCAGCATTTCGCAGATCGTTACCACCTGGCCGGAGGGCGTATTATCAGTATATTTTATACAAATCTATGGAAATTTTAATTATGTGGCAACCCTGCAGTTGAAATGAGAAAGACAAGGGTGGCCACGCAAACTATAAATCTATATATATACTTAATCTATGCCGCCCGATATGAAGAAAGAGTGAATGATTTTTTTTTTAGTCCATCCAACCAATAACAAAAAAGCACAAAACTATGCTTTCTCGTCATTGGTTGATAAACTGATAACACACAAGTTTTCCCGTTTTCCTAGTTTTTCTTATTTTCAATTCTTTCTCCTCGCGTGGTCGGTGGTCGGTGAAATACTGCGGTTTACGAGTATTTTTAAAGTATTTTTAAAGTTAGTCCGTATTTAAATGCCACTCCATTTCTCGTTCAGAAATCGGCTCTAGCAATCATAGAATTAAATCAATTCATTTACGTTGATATAAATAGGGTTACCCTCTGGTGTACAAAGTTCGATATGGCCGCGCTAAAGAACACTAAAAACTTTATAGTGTTATCTCCTAAATACTGCCCTCAACTAAACTCTAGAAGAAACCTCAATTTACAAGAATACCACAGCAAAGATTTGTTGAGAAAACATCAAGTGTCTATTCAGGACTTTCGCATCTTGGACTCCAATCTCGATACGAAACCACTATCGGGTTTCAAAGCTGATGAATACGTCGTGAAGGCTCAAATCTTGGCCGGCGGCCGAGGAAAAGGCCACTTCGATAATGGCTTCAAAGGAGGAGTACACCTGACCAAAAAGCCTGAAGACATTTTGGCTCTTGCAAAGAATATGATTGGAAATAAGCTGATCACTAAACAGACTCCTAGTGAAGGTATACTCGTTGATAAGGTCATGGTAGCCGAGAGTGTGAACATAAAGAGGGAGACATACTTCAGCATTGTTTTGGAGAGGTCCTACAATGGTGCGGCTATTGTGGCATCTCCAGCAGGTGGCATGGATATTGAAGCAGTTGCAGAAAAAACTCCTCATTTACTGAAAACACTTCCAGTTGATATCTATGAAGGAGTCACAGACAAAACTGCAAATGAAGTAGCTGACTTCTTGGAGTTCAAAGGACCTCTTAGAAAGAAATGTGCTGAAGAAATTAAGAAGTTGTGGGAATTATTCTCAAAGGTATAATTAAAAATAAATAGAAACTCTATAGTCAACTTCACTGGGCCATAGTGCATCTTGCTACAAATAAATGGAGCTCTGTCGGCCAGCTGATTGGCTTAACACTGGAACAGCTATATAGCTGACTGGCTTCACTGATGAGCATCATTGTCAGTGGTGCAACAATTTGTGCCAATCCAACCTGCATGCCCTGTGTGGGGATTATTTTTTCCCACAGTCAACATGCTAGACTGTAAAACGCTTTGAGTGATTAAGGCACAACTACGCTGCATTTGATGGACCAGCTCATGATACGCTATCGATGTGCCAGTCCAAAGTGTTAAAATGTCCAAATTCTACAAAGACACCTATTAAGTACAAGCTTAGTGTGATATCTGATGGGACAAAATCAAATGTTTCAGGTAGATGCCACTCAGCTGGAAATAAACCCTCTGGTAGAGACTGATGATGGCAGGGTGATAGCAGTGGATGCTAAGATCAACTTCGATGACCACGCCAAGTTCAGACAGGGTGATATATTTGCCCTGGATGATGTATCTGAAACGGACCCGAGAGAGGTGAGCTTATTTTATGTGAAAACAAACATTATTACTCTATACTTTTTTAGAAAAATCTTAGCAACCTTAGTCTTGTTTCATCAACACTTTTAAGGATATAGGTTCTCATTAAATAACAGTATTTTTATAGATATATACATTTATGTTTGGCACATTAACTTACATAATATGTACATACATACACACTATACACATATACTATTATGTACTCAATGTTTTTTTTTTCCTAATCATATACCTAATATATCTGTTCATAATAAAAAAGTGTGTGTAGGCCAAAAAAGGGACTTTCTTGGTGAAATTTTTCAAAGAGATTCATAATTTCTTATGAAGCATCATTTTAATAGCTCCAAAACCATGAAATAATTTCATCAATACTTTCTACCTATATTGGTATCAAACTAATAAGGTTGAAATCTGGTTATAATACCTAGATTCCAGATATAATAGAAAATATATTAAGTCTCATTGAAATCTATGCTTTGGCATACCAATGGTTCTAGGTTTCATTTGTTTCAAACCTAAACTGTCCCTTATAAATAAAGCTCAAATATTGGGCTTTTAGTTACTTTATAAATAATGCTGGACTATCACAGAACAGCCAAAAACTAAGCAGAGCTTGCAATATGAGAACCACATGACTGATAATGAAAAACTACTTAGATATTTTTTTTATAAATAGTTACCTAAATATTATACTTAGAAAACACCCAGACTCAAGACTATTATATGCAAATAACAAACATTTGTCTCGCGGCTGGAATCGAACCTGCAATCTTCTGAGTCTCAGGCAGGCATTTTTCCACTGCGGCAAAGAGGTAGTCAATAAAATTGCAATTACATCATTTATTTATCTAGAACTGTTTGAACTAGAGCAAAACACAGATGAGATAAACATGTTGTTTTCTTATCTCTTTAGTTATAGCTGTGGTTGTAGGTAGTTTCATCTGCTTGTTTATTTTTATTTCTAGATAAATTCGACTTTATTTACTTTATAGTCAAGACTTTTTGATTGAAAAGCATATCAGATGAAATTACGTAACTTAGGATCTGTGTCCAATAATTCTTGATTTGATGCACTAAGAGCCATTAATATAGATTGTGGGGAGCCATGGCCAATAAAATTAGAACAAGGCTACATAGTTGGTAGAAAACGTCAGAAAACGTTATGCTTAGAGACCATAATATATATATATCTAATATAAAATAGAACCCCTTCACTATCGAAAACACATTGATGGGGCATTTATTGTTTGACAAGTAAATAAATAAATAAAGCTAGATTTTATTACTAACATCATCTAGCCCCAAACTAACCAGAGCTTGTATTATGGGAACCACACTCGTAACCTTCTGTGCCTTCACCCACTGCGCCCCAAAGGTCAGAGGTTGTCATCAATAATGCAAGCTGTGCTTAGTTTAAGGCTGCATGATGCTGTGTTATTGTGTTCATCATCATCATCATCATCAGCCTATAGCAGTCCACTGCTGGACATAGGCCTCCCCTAATGAGCGCCATTGTGCCCTGTCCTGAGCTCGACGCATCCAGCTTCTACCAGCAGCCTTTCGCAGATCGTCACCCCGATTGTGTTCAGCATTAGTATTTATTTATGAATGAATGTGAGACCGCCAAAGACAGGGACGCTTGGTAAAGTTTAGTGGGCCTTTGCTCTGCATCATGTTCGGGGTACACCTTTGCCCAGCAGTGTGACGAAATGGCCTAGTTTAAAAAAAAAAAATTATATTTTCAAATGTTATTTCAGAGAGAAGCAGCTGCTCTGAATTTGGTATACATTGAGATGGATGGAAGTATAGGCTGCATGGTGAACGGTGCTGGCTTGGCCATGGCAACAATGGATATCATCAACTTGAATGGAGGCAAGCCAGCAAACTTTTTGGACCTTGGTGGTGGAGTGGGTCAAGCTCAGGTGGCAGCCGCCATGAAGATTCTGGAGTCAGATCCTAAAGTGAAGACTATTTTCGTCAATGTTTTTGCTGGTAAGTACTTCAAACTTTTTGTTGAGATTTGAGCAAAATTTTCAGATGCATATTACTGTACGTATACAATGATGCGTTTACACTGTGCAGTTTTATCTATTACATAATTCTTCGATAAGTTAGTGGCCAACTCTGGTGTCGGAGTTTTAAGGCCACCCAAAAGCCGAAGGAGGAAGCTGCATCATTTGAATCAACAAGAGCTCAAAACTAATAAATAATGATGACACAAACAAATTGTATTGGGATAAATATTTGCATGATCTGTAAATATTTGCTCTGGTCTGGGTGTTGGTACAGTGTACCCATGTGTAGCTTGATACCCATGACACTGGAGATAACTTGGGATCAAGGCTAGTATTGCTGTTGAGTGCTCATCATCATCATCTACAACCTGACTTTATTCAATGCACGAACGCCCGGTGGCGACGCGTACTATTTCGTCGACCCATCTCGCTACTGGTCTTCCAACACTTCTTCTACCTACCTTCGGGGTGATTGGGTGTTATTGTATAATTCTGACCAAGCCTCCAAGATATAGTTTTAAAATAAAATTAAGCTGATTAAAATTATATACCTACAAAGATAATAAGGTCAATTCATTTTCATCTTATCAAAATGTATTTGCTAGAACTTTTTGACTGGCTGACATAGCTCAGTTGGTAGTAACTCTGCCGGTCGCGGGTTCGATTCCCGCTCAGGACAAACGTGTGTGGAATGAATATGTAGTTTGTTCTGTGTCTAAGTGTTTTATAAGTATCTTATATATGTTTGTTTATCAGTCTCTGGCACTCATAGTACAGACTCTGTCTAGTTTGGAATCAGTTATAAAACTAATTTATAAATGGGTTTTTTTCATTTCTCAGGAATTGTCAACTGTGCGACCATCGCCAACGGTATAGTCGCAGCCTGCAAAGAGAGCCCGCCCAAACACCCCCTTGTAATCAGGTTAGAGGGAACGAACTCGGTCGAGGCCAGGAGAATTCTAGAAGAATCCAATCTACCTGTAAAAATCATTAATGATGCTGATGAGGCAGCCAAGACTGCTGTTAGATTGTCCCAATGAGTAATTTATCACTTTGCTGAAGACATGAGGACCAATTCTCGTAATTTAAAATGGCGTTAAAATATCATGTCACCACTTTTTATTTACATTTAAATGACAGGGACAACCTTACTTCATCGAGCGTTATAAAATGACATTTAGTTATGATTAAGGAGGATACAATTTATCTTTTGACAATGCAACAGTAGAAATTAATCATCATAATATTCTAAGTTGAAATGGTGCAACCTTGAAATGATATTACTTCTCAAGTATTTGCTGAAGTCTCATTTAGATAAACTAACTAAAAATGTTACAAATACGAGAATTGGCCTTCAGATGTTAAGTTTTGGTGCTATTCAGTGTTTAGATAAAAAGGTAAACTATATTATTATTAAGCCAGGTAACTTTGTAGTAATATATTTTACCTGTTTAACCTGTAGAACAGGATATTGAGATTTTTACGGAGCTGTTAAGAAAAGATGGGCTTCCATGGTTTAATTACAAAAGATGAATTTATTTTATTAAACAAAAATTATTATTAATATCAATACGTATCCGGAACCCACTTTTTTTCAATGACAATTTTATTTATGAATTGGTGATTTTATTGTGTTCATTAAGTTCTAAAATGTGATTCCAACCGAATTTTACTAACAAACGTATAGTAAAGACTGAATGCTTTTTTGTATTTAGCTAACACTTTTTGTAATTTGGCACACACAATATTATAGTTGTTTTGTTGCTCAGTTAATGTTATTTTTAAGATATCGACAAGACAAAAGTTATTTTTAAGTTATGTACTTTTGTAAATAGACCAATATAGTGTAAAATATGAACTGTTATAAGGCTGTTTCTTTTTTAAAATCAAGTTGCGCTATAATATGCGAGGTTAGGTCCCTACTTATCTATAGTGTTGCCTGAAAATCTGCTAGAAAGGGGCGGAGCCAGTCGCGCCATCGCAAGCAGGCTTAGAGGAGCGTCGCCTGGGCATGGCGTGACATTAATTTTCGGACGGTCGGAGCGAACGGACGTGCTAGGGAAATCTCTGAGATTTTGTGTTAAATTATTTGTGAAATTATTTAAATCATTATAAGTTTCAATTTGTGTTCTTGCTTTGTTTTTTTTTTAATAGATTTTGATACTGGTTGATAATTATTATTATTTAACTATGGACGAGCAGCTTGACGCTGATGTGTCCATTTCAGGCAGTGTTAAAAACAAAATTTAGTCAATGTTTCTGTCACTGTTTTTATCACTGGATTTAGCCAGATGTCGAGCTTATTCTTGAAGTTGTTTACTGATGTAGCCGATACAACATCTTCAGTTATTTATATATTGGAGATTATATCACCAACTCTGACTCACAGAGACGTAGGAAAAAAAATTGATTCATAAAATACCCACAATGGGATCGTACTTAGTATGAGATTGAAAGAAAATCATATATTATGAAAATACTTACATTACGCGTACCACCAAGCTGATTTGCAACCCATACAAAATTATCAATTTAAGATATTTTTGATTTTTTGTCTGTTCCTTTGGGTCGTTTTATTTTTTCATTTTTTCCTAAACCAAAATTGAAAAAAGGTGAACCAAAGAGATCGAGACGCACCCACATCAAATGTAGGCAACCACATATTTTAAAGAAGTATAGCTGGGAGTCAAAAGCTTAAACTAACAACTAAACTGATCCAATTATATTAAATTTATATACCATTGAAACACCACAATAACAAAAATGAAATACTTTAATTTTTTAACGAGCACACTAAGTTCTAAACGAATAAACTAAGCACGGAATAGATTGAGCCGTCGGCCTTGCCCCGACGCGTCGCTTTTACTTAGAGACATGTTAGCTTGGATCTCTTCGAAACTGGGTAGGTGTACAAGTTTTCCACGTGCTGCTACACTCGGCCGTCCTGATAACATGCGTTTTGCTACGCGGATAATGTCGTCTGCGGTGATTTTCTCTGGATAGAAGAAAATAGTATACATTAGTAGGTAAACAAGCAATCGGGTGTAAGGGGTTCCAACCTCCAACTTCGGAATCCAAGCCAACCTCACTTGCCCGTGATGCACCCTGCTCTATAAAGCGCTATCCACACATTTCCGGGTACCCGGCCCTGCCGTGTTCCGTTAAGGGACGGGGAAAAAATCAGTTACGTACAACTTATATGAACTTGTTCACACAGCTCCTGTCAGGCGCATTCGGATCTTCAGTGTCCCGGAGCGTGCACGGACGCCCTGACAGTGCTGTCCGATTTTTATCCATCGTTATCAGCGTCTTCATCTAGCGCTATTGCAATCATTGCCAATTCTTCAGTGTTAAATAAGGATATCGCGTTGTGTGCGCATCAGCAAAAGAAACAGATTAGACTACTATAGCGATTTCCCTGATATGTGTGAACACGGGTGACGGATGCGGGAACATTGTCGGAACACGGATAGCCCTGTCCCGGAAATGTGTGGATAGCGCTTAACAAACGGGACTCTGACGGCCGGCTGATTCCGGTAGCACAGCAGACGAACGGCGGTCCGAGAAGTGTGTGTGTGCTGTGCCCAGCGATCCCCAACCCGCATGCCTAACGTGGGGATTATGGGCACATCCATATTCATTTATTGTGTACACATACATGGTTAGCTTAGGTGTAAGATTGAGCTTATAAGTAAGTACATGTGCCCTATAAGGGCGCTGCAATGTCAGATTTGAGCAAGCATTTACAATGTATTTACAGATATTAATCATCATCATCATCAGCCTCTAGCAGTCCACTGCTGGACATAGGCCTCCCCTAATGAGCGCCATTGCGCCCTGTCCTGAGCTCGACGCATCCAGATCGTCATTCCACCTGGCCGGAGGGCGTCCTACACTACGTTTGCCGAGCCGCGGTCTCCACTCAAGAACTCGTTTACCCCAACGGTTATCGGTTCTTCGGCAGATATGGCCAGCCCACTGCCACTTCAGCTTGCTAATTCTCTGAGCTATGTCAACAACTTTAGTTCTATGTCGGATAAACTCGTTTCGGATTCTATCCTTTAGAGAAACTCCGAGCATAGTTCGTTCCATAGTTAGAATATGAATGAATTCCACAGAAATGAATACAAAAGGCAATTGTTAAAAATGGAAGGAATGTCAAATATAAGCTATATGAGATCAAAATAGCATAAATAAATAGGTAATGTCTAGGTAGTCTTGTCATTTAAAAATGCGTCAACAAAGTAATAGCTTCTTTTGATTAGATATTCTTTGAGCTTACTGCTAAAAGTAGAGTCTTTTATTTGATCTTTGGTGGAGCTGGGAATTTTATTATAAATTGTTACTAAACGCGAGTAAGGACTGTTCTCAAACGTCTATAGACCTATGTCAAAAGACCTATCTCGATCAGTGGACTCATAGGCGGGTGTGCTGTGTGTGATAGATGAAACAAGCAACTCTTGCGTTGCGTCTGCAAATCAGAATTAGCCACTAGCTCATACGACAACTTGAACTTACCTATTTCACTGATGAAGAAAGATGGAGGCTTTCTCTTCCCTGTCGCGAGGACTTGACGGCCCACATCCTCGAATACGACTGGCCGCGCTTCTAAATTCATCAGCAGCATCGATTGCAGCTGAGTTTTCGCTCTCTGAAAAGACAAAGCAATAATAATAACAAACAAATATTAAAAATGCTAAATCGCTCTATCGGTCTGTCAGTTACGTTTTCACGCCTAAATAGCAAAACCAATTTCGATAAATTTTCATGAGACGGGACCTTGGAGGAAATAGGCTAATTTTTGTAGCTAAAATAAAACTTGACGTGGAATGAAATATGGTATTACAGTAGGGCCTCGATAATCCGTACCCAAGCTAATCCGAATACCTCTATTATCCGAACAACCCCCCGCCTCCGTGCGTCTGTCATTTGTTAGTAACTCTCTATGACACACTCGTATTTTAGTGCCAAATTGAACTTTTCAGACGCTACACGTATAGTACTTGAACGCTTCGCGCGCCATTCAGAAGTGCAGAAGTATAACGTTGGAAAATCGACTATTATCGACATCAAAAGTAAGAAGGCAAAATATGATAATTTGTCATAAATACAGAAAATCTTCAAAAAAGTTTTAATTTACATATATTTAAAGTAATAGCATCATTCTATATGTACCATTTTCTAATGATTAAAACATAGTTTCCATAATAAATTGATTGTTTTTTTTGCAAATGTCTGCATACTTTATATATTTTTTTATATTTTGTTTTTGTTTTTCGTGCTATCCTGTTCATCCAAGGGTTGTCTGGAAGAGATTGCTATTAGCGATAAGACCACCCATTGTACCTTTTCGTCTTAATTGTAAAGTTTCTGCAAATTGTATTTTTTAATTTGGTGTACAATAAAGAATTTATCTATCTATCATACTATAATCCGAACGCTGCGTCCATCCCAACAGGGTATACATTTTAGGCGTTCGGATTATCGAGGCCCTACTGTATGTATGTTTGTATGATGGTGACCAATCATTCTTAAGTAAGGGATATCAAAATAAATCATTTTTTCGTACGAATTAAACAAAGTTTCTGTTTGGTATGGGTATGAAAGTGAAAGAGTCAGCAGGAATCGACTAGTAGATAATTTTTATTCCGTACATATTTAGGGTTCCGCGTACAATAAAAATGTTCGGAAAACTTTAAACATAAGTAGAAACGCAGTTGCAGGCGGGTCAGCTAGTTTTTAACCGACTTTAAAAAAAGGAGGACTCAATAAGGTTGTATTTATTTTTTACCATTAAATAACGTACCATATGATAAACCGGATCATTAACATGATCGATCATCATCATAGCGTGTAAAAAAATCATACCTTCAGTTCCATCTCCCCGACCTTCCCGGCCATATTGGCGAGTTCCCGTGCAATAACCAGCGTCGTGTCATAAATGCGATTCGGAGGTGATGCGGAGTGCACGCAAAATAGGCCCGTGTCGCCGTAAGCGTGGTTATAGGCGGTAGCGTTGAACATCCAGTGATATCTGAAATTATAAAAAAAAATAGTGGGCTCATCATCTGTGTTGTTGATATTTCTTTCACTCAGTTGGCAAAGATTTTACCTTTAAATGAACAGACGGTTTTTTGAACTAATCGTTTTTTTCGAGATTTTTATAAAAAGTCCATATTTTTATTAGGCGCAGCATTAAAATCATGCCGCACTCGTTCTTGTATTGCTCGCGTATCACATCTCGTTCACTTCATCAGGTCATACCGTAGCCATAATAAAGTTAAGCATACCTGTTCAACACATTAGTGTAAAGTCTTGTGTACATCCCCTTTCCTGGGCCACCGGCTGAGAAGGAGCCTCCACCACCCATCATCATGTTGAGGACGCATGTCGCTACAAAATCTGGATCTGCATGGGAACAGCCTGCAACAATTTAGCATTACTATTTTAATATTATGTTATTGAAAATTTATTTTTATAAATCTAAATTTACAAAAATAAATCGCCGTTTGTCTCGCAAAAGCTCGAAACCGGCTCTACCGATTTGAATAGTTTTTTTTAATCTGCCTTGATTTAGTACCACCCCATTCCGTTATTATAAGGAGTTGGGCTGGCTGGTGTCAGGTTGATTGTGGGGCAACGCGCACAGTGCACAACTCTTTCCCTCCACCTCAAATTAGAATTCAAATTACCTTGATTCAGGGTTGGTTTAGAATAAAGAAAAAAAACAAAGAAAATTTAAAACACGGGAAGATCAAAAAAATCTAAGTCTTTGGAAAAACTGAGTGATATTTTCTTCTATGGGAATTTTGTATGAACTTTAGAATTTTGGCAGGACAACTAATTTGTAATAATTATAATATAACTAATTAGCAACTAAAACACTAAACTAATGCACTAAAAAAGTTCAAGTATCAAAAGTTCTGAACTCTATTTTACATAAACTAAATTAAAAATTGGTGAATAATTGATAAGTTTTTAATACAGTTACTTAATTTAATTTATTGTAACTTTGTATGAACATAGTGCTCTTGTTATACTAACACGCACAATGAACCAACAGGAGTCCAATTGCGGGAAAGGAAGTCCACCTTAGTGCTATTTATTGTATGATATGTATGTATTTACAAAAAAAAATATATGTGTATTATATCAATCATGTGGTTCCCATAATACTCTGCTTAGTTTGGGGCTACATGATGCTTTGTGATTACGTCCCGCATTATTTATTTATTTATTGTTGACAAATAAAAGACATCGAGCACGGTTCGACAGACAAAACTGGTACTCGCATACTAAGCGTAGGTAGCAAACCAATGACGCCTAGGACCGAATACAATGATGAACAAACTCACTTTCTAATCCAATGACGACATGTGACAATTCGGGTAAATCGGAGCCGGGGTATAGCGGGATCTCACATTCATCCTGAAAAAAAAAACAAATTAATTAATCTCTTTGAGCAATGGGACACATGAAATACCCCATTTTATCTGTTACCAGCTTTTACACGCTCTTTTGTTCGCGTTAGTGTAGATTTTGTCATTCCGTCTTTAAAAAAATATTCTAACCCTCGCTTTTTTCTGGAAGAAAAGTACCCTATGTCCTTTACTGTACCTCTGACAAATTGTATGCAAAATAATAATGAGTACTAAAGTGAAAAAGTAAAGTGTGTAGTAAGTAAAGTGAGTGCGAAAGTGTAAGAAACAAATGAACTCACTTTCAATTCAAGTGGTTATATTCAAGGGATAGATACCAGAACCTATAATATCGTTAGAAAGATATTAAACCAGTGCCTTCAAAATTTCCTACTAATATTATAAATGTGAAAGTTTGTAACAATGGATGTATGGATGTTTGATACTCTTCACGCAACACTATTGAACGGATTTTGCGTGAAACTTGGAATATACAATTAGTTTATGACTTAGATTAACACATAGGCTACTCTTCATCCAATCCACGCGAGTAAAGCTGCGGGCAGAAGCTAGTCATATATAAAAATCATACCTGTTCTATTCCACCTGTGTATTGTGCGATAGAATTGTCTACATTGGCTTTGAATGTTTGACTGTCCTCAGAGTCCCAAGTAGGTTTCAAGTCGACAAAGTATTTCTGGACGAACTCCACAAAAGGCGCATGATCAACCTGAAACGCGAAACGGATAAAAAATTACAGGAGTTTTATTTCTCCTTGAGGAAGTATCCTAATGCAATATAAATGAACGTGCCTATGAACTAGAGGGCAGGGTAAAGTAAGCCGGATCAATAGGAGGTTGTGTACACACAACGGGGGAACACAAAGGAACAGAAAGGACACAACCTTTCCCATACTAGGATTTTCTCCTGTGCTGTGTCTTGGGTATCAAGAATTTTAAGTATACCATTGTACCATACACCCAGACTAGGAACAAAGATCTGCACTCAGCAGATATTGCAAAGATTTGATCTGCAAAAAAGTCAGACCCACTCCTGTGTCTCAGACCTCAGTCAGCTACTCAGCCCTTGCAGGGTTAGGTTTTTAGGTTTTTTTTGTTCCATTTTAAATCCGCGATCAATTGGTGGGATATAAGTGAGTGACTGCTATAGCGGTGGCGATTAGGATCTAGACTCATCACATCAGTCCTTGCTCCTTCATTTCAACAGATTATCCAATACATTTATTATCTTTAACCACTTTGTGTTGTTTGAATTTTCTACTAGCTGTCTTGCTAGCGGGTCGGCGTGTGTTCAGACGTCACAAGTAATTTTTCCCACTTGTTTATTTCTTCGTGGACTGCACTGCCTAACCTAGGTGTCTGATCTCATAAACTGAATACTAATACAAAAATTGCTTTTGATTACTTACACCAACAGCAGCTACCACCATCCTTTCTGGTGTGTAGTGATTCTTCAAGTAATTTAGGATGGTACCTCGGTCAATCTTGTTCACATTCTCTTTGGGGCAGATCTTTGGTAGGCCAAGTGTGTTACCTCTGTATGCAGCCTGGTAAATAACAAGTTTAAATATACTATATAATACAAAGAATAAGTTACTCTGCTGAAGTCTGAAGTATACTGTGTTGGAACATTCAAATTGATTTGTCTGATTTTAGATTACCAATGTAACCCCCATCTTTGGAACCCAAGCCAACCTCACCTGCATGTGGTGCACCCTGCTATGGGGCTATGGCGGCCGGCTGATTGGGGAATAGCACAGCCTAATACCGGCATAGTTAATCCCTTGACAACCGATGGGCAGCAGAGGCGGTGGTGCGAGAAGCTGTGCGTTCTGCGCCCTGCGAACCTCAACCTGCATGCTCAGTGTGGATTATGGGCATATCCCGCTTTATGAAAGCCGTCATAGCCCCGTTCGTTCTTTAGCAGGGTGCCCTACATGCAGGTGAGGATGGTTTGAAGGCACCGAAGATGGATGTTGGAACCCTGTACGTACAAGTGTACCATACAGATGCGAAATGATATAATGTTTGTTACTTCTTCATGGAAAAACTACTGAACGGTTTGAGCTTCTTCGTATGAACTAGTAGAAGACCTCTTATGGGTTAACGACTGAAAAAGCTGGGACCAACATTTTAATGTGCCTTCCAAAACACGGAAACGATCAGATCGCAATGTGTTGTGACTGCAAGATGATCTGCTAAGAGCACCAGAATAAGCCAAAGCCACACCACAAGCACAAGGGTAAATAATAATAATACTGACAGAATGAATCATATCCATAAGAATGGTCTCTTGTTCAGGTCTCATGGAAAGTGTCTCGAGTTCAAAGGCCACTGCTTGCCTTGCAGATTCAATTTCTTCTGCTGACAGTTGGGGTCTCAATGTCACTTCAGCCAGCACCTGAAAATGATTCAATTTATTAGAATTTTATTTTTTAAATTAATCTGAAAACTTTAACATATAGGTAGGCGGTAGGTTCATAGAAGATTGAACAATTTGCCTGTTTTGATACTTCTGTTTTAGGGTACATTTTGACCTGCTTTTGATACTCAGTTTGTGGTCTTTGATGGACAGGAAAAGGAAACCATACTAACTAAAGAAGTTGGATCAGAACCAAATATTTTTCAGTTAAAGGTACAAAACACGCGCTGATAAAAAGAAAGGGCTGGCTCCGCTGGGAGAAGCAACCTCCATGCCAAGAAGCACTCACCACATCTGCTTATAGTCGGCAAGACTGATCGCATGATAAGCAAAAAAAAAAAAAAAAAAAAAGGTACAAAAGGATGGCTATAAATCAGAATCATTCATGAGTGGAAAAGTGAAAGAATTTGTGTCACTTTTAGGATAATAATTATTATACATTCAGCCAAATATCATAGGTAGAACATTCATTTTATTGTAGGTCTACATGATTATTTTTTTGTTATGAAATGGGGATAAGTCTGTCCCTGTCATTTAAATGTAAATTAAAAATGTAGTAGTTGGTTTTTTTGTTTTTGTAATAATCTTTTTTTTCAGTTTTTTTATTTTCTTATTGACAATTTGTGTTTAAACAGTAATTACAAACTTGACATGATATATATTTGTAATGGTCATTTTACAATCACTCATTTGATATCCATATTGCAAGGGAAAAAAAAAAAACCCTTTTTTTAAACTTAGCAGGCTGTAGGGCATGATAAGTGAGAAGCGTGAAGAAATGGACATATATAGTTAACATAGTCAAATACATACATACATAACTACACTCCTTCTGGCACAGTCCAATAAAAACAGGTGACATGATATTTTAATACCATTTCACTATATGAGGTTTTTAGAATTGTTATGAATAGGACAGTAAGTTTAGTCCTCTTTATTACCTGTGTAACAGCCTCCAATCCTCTAGAATCAGCACTGGTGGCATAGACGGTTGTGTCACGAGAACCCTGACAGTCGCAGATGCCACCATGTCTCTCCAACTCACGGAGCATAACATCTCGTGTTGCAAATTTGTGTGTGGCCTGAAATTTACATAAAACTATAAAATTTTTAGCATTACTTATTAAATTACCATTTATATGTCATCATTCTATCAAATGTCTTAACATCATAGGTTCTCTGAGGGCCAGATGTTGGATTGCCACAGTTGTGTTTTCAGCACTCAATGGTAACTTAGAATACAAAATTAACTTATAGCATGCATACTCACACCAAAACTTAGTTTTTCCAGAAAGTGGCATATACCATTTGGATAAGCTACTTCATATCTCGGGCCAGAGTCAATTACAACTGAAATAATAACAAAAAATCTTTAATTTGACATTCAGAAGTGTTGTAATTGAACTCCTTGCTGGAATTTTGTGCAGCAAGGATTCTTTTAACAGAGTCAGGGTTAATGAATTTTGGCACATAACTTTACAAAAGTCAGGCTCAAACGAGATTGTGCAGGAAACATTAGCTAGAAGAGCCTTCCAATAGTGTAATATGTGTTGGTGAGACGAGCTTGATGCCTTCAAAAGAGGGTGGTGGTAAGTAGCTTGGGATCGATGGAAGTCTATAGAGGACAACTTTGCCCAGAAGGGGGACGTGAAGGGTTAAATAAAAAAAAAGTTCTCAAAATTATGAGATTTGATACCTCCAGCAGTACAAAATTGCCCAAACTTCTTCTCTGATGCAACTCTGAGTCCATTGCTTAGAACAGTGACCTCAGTGATGGCATCCTCTCCTTTAGCAGTGGAGTACACAACAGGGGGGAGGTTTGCCATAGGCTCTGACAATGGGGGCAGTGGAGTCACGCTGCCTTTGCATAGTGGTTGTTGGACCTTATCAACATCCTGACTGAACTTCCTCGTTCCCCATTTTGGTGCATTCAATCTGTAATTCCAGAGATATCATTATCTAGGGATAAGTGCATTATGATCGTTCAAATTTAGCAATATAATCGAGATATGATATACTACTTTAATACAAAACCTGCAGATGGTGCACCCTGCTAACTAACAAACGGGGGTCTGCGGCCGGCTGATAGTGGCATAGCGCAGCCTAGCACCGGCACAGCTCCCCTGGCCGCCGACGGGCAGCATCGTCGGCGGTGCGAGAAATTGTGGCCTGCTATCCCATACCCGTATGCCCAGCGTGGGGATTACGGGCATACCCCTTCTCTTTAGGGGAGGCGTATGTCCAGTAGTGGACTGATATAGGCTGTTATTGTTGGTGAATTTATGACTTAAAGACAATGCATACAAAAAATTAGCACCAACTGTCTGATTCAACTTGAATACACAGTGACGAAATCGTTTGATATATTTACTCAAGTTGGTTCATTGCTATTAATAAATGCTATTGTACATTTTATTCGATGATTAATTAAGTTTTATTTTCGTACATACATAACGTGGATAATGAATAAAACTCACCCATTCTTTAGTGAAAATAACCTTGTAAAGAGATATTTCACCTCCGTTACGTGAGACATTATAACTTTGGGTGTAGGAATAGAATTGTTATTTTTGTGCTTATATTGTGGCTTACAAAGATAGTAAATGCAATTTTCACAGCATTTTCGAAATTTTTATGAATACAAAATCAGACTTCTTTTGGGTGTTTGATTCAGTGTTGCCAGAGCCCTTGACTTGAGGCATACATAAATTACGTTATGTTTCCTGAAATGTTACAATTTTTCTGCAAAAGTTACATGATTGGTTTTTTAACATAGAAAATGTTTATATTTTCCTGATCGAGTATGGTGCCACAATTCATGAAATTGTGTCATTTGCCTGTAGTCTGTACACAGATATAGTAGCCTGTCTCTGATATGAGAGGTACGCGGATGGGCCATATGTCAAAATATGCGTCTGCCAGAGGGCTTCACAGTTCAATTTGAATTCCCAAAATCAGTCAGTAACTTTTCGAGATTTTCCAGAATTTTTCAAAATTTCAAAATTTTTTCGCTGACTTGGATGGAGAATTTCCCAATAACTTTTTTGAACTCGCTATTCAAGAACGAATAAATTTAATCTTGGGATTGTGTATTAAGATGACTAGTGAATCTCTTTCTTACAGGCAATCAGCGATGTTTGTTTCGAAACCGCGAACAAAATTTAATCTTGGGATTGTGTATTAAGATGACTAGTGAATCTCTTTCTTACAGGCAATCAGCTATGTTTGTTTCGAAACCTCGAACGGTGTAAACCGTGAAGTAGGCAACGTGTGAGCATTAACTTATGCAATATCAAGTTCAATCCATATCACATTATGTTTCATATTGTCATGATGCGTTTCATTCAGAGACATCTCTGATTTTGCTAACGAGTGAAATACTTTTTAGACGCTTCAGTTTTAGGAACAATCAGTTTGGATACATTCGTAAACGGTATACATTAGGAATCTTGTATTGCAAATCTCGTTTTTCTCAAAAGTTACGAAAATTGCCATAAATATAAAAAGTACAGTTCCCGCAAGATAACTTGGCCGCATTGAATATAGGCACTTTATACTTCTGCGCATGTACAGTCGCGAAGAAAACAGTTTATCAAATAGATTGTTTATAGCATAGTAGGATTTCTTATTTTGTAAAGAATTGTTTCTATTTTAATCTTGCAACTGGTTCGCCCAAACTTAGATCTCATTTTGCTAGAATGTAGGTGGGTATAGTTTTTGAATTACGACGAAATAAGTAAATTAACAACCACTTGAACTAAGTACTTAGTAAATAATTCTACAACAGATGGTATATATTTTTATTTGTTACCTACCCACTTGCCTACTTAAATTGTAGTTATAATATATTTAGTACTTACCAAAGTACCTTACACGATTTGTTACAAGCACAGAATAATTGGCGGGACAAACAGCACCGCTGCGTCAATACAGATAGAGATACGCGTTTTTTATTTTATTTTATTTATTAAGAAATAGCAAATGTCTACAATAGTTATGGTAAAATTTAAATTAGGTAGGTACTTAATCTTAAAAAAATAAGTATATTTTATATAATAATACTGCCCATTGCGTTACCCACAATTTAAATCAAAAAAATTACAAAATTCGCCACTAGAGGCAAAATCAGAAAAATAATACATTAAATTAAATCTAAAACCTAAATATTAACTAAACGTCATTAAATTATCATCATATTATCCTACTACTAGACATAAGCCTCCCTTTGGTTTTTATTGAATTATTGACTATTGAATATTAGCTAAGTTATTGAAGATTTATATCCTGCATTTCCACCTTGAGCATGCAAAAATATTAATGTCTATAAATTTTGAATTATATGACTCAATCATTCGACGCACCGGACCACGCAGACCAGAATTAGTTCGACAGGTGTTGGTGGAGAAGTACTTGCGCGTACTTAACGCCTGTGAACAGTACGAGACACTGAGTAACATAATTTACTAGTGAGGTCAATAGCATCAAAGTTATTGTGAACAATAACGTAAAGAACATTGCATCCTAAATATGTACGTCTAGCTTCTAGAGTGGGAAGTTTATAATTTTGCAACTAACATTAAAAAGCGATGCAAGGTGGTGAATAAATATAAAGTAATTAGCGCGATGCGAGCTGAATAGAGCTTTACTGCGTGGCAGCTAAATTAGCTATTTATTTTAACGTTTTGCGGAGTGAAACTTGTGTTCCTTTTTTATTCTGTGGAAGGAGTGATTATTTCTAGCACGTTGACAGTGGGCCTCGGACATTAAGCTACGTGCCATACCCTAGGCCACGTCCTGCAGCAGGTACGGCGGTGCGTTATTCAGTACTCAAAGCGTTAAGTACCTTAGAAAGATTTCCGTTTTAATATTACAAATGTTTCGCCTCGATCTGAAAGCTCGTGTTTATAAAATAAATAATCGATTACAAATAATCGATAGTTGATTTCGATTCAGGATACAAAAGTCTTCAAGGAACATCGCTAGACACCTTATACCGCCGTTTTGTTCCTAAGAATGTGTCCCGCACAGCCACTAGCGCAAAGTTCAGTCCGGCCAAGTTATTTGTAGGGAACTGTACTTACGCCAGGGCGTCAATAGTTACGAAAAATGTAAGAAAGGTAACCTTCTGGCAACGCTGGTTCTATTGAACAGTGAGCGAGTAAAGTGTTGCCGTTTTATCATTTTAAATGCTAAATCTAGCATGTTTTGTAACCCATTAACAACAAAAAAATTCATTTAGCATATATTTCATGTTCAGCATTTTTTGAACGTTACTGTAAGTAAGGAATTAAAAAGATTTTAAAAAAACCAGAGTCAATTTGTTTATTGACTCAAAGTAGTTTTTTTAGGTAACATGGAAACTCTCTATATAGGAATTATATTAGGACCCCTGAAATGTATGTTTATCATTTGCTTAACGATTGTTAATTTGTTACGAAATATCAGTTCATATTGTTAACGTCTAATTTGAATTTGATCTGTTCATAATAATATCACGGCTTTTCATATTTTTATGGCGCGAACTATTGAAAGAGATGACAAAGTTTAGCTTATTGCAAATTTTGTAAATGTCACTTAATAGCTAAAATTTACTGATTATAGCAACACATTTCCACCGCAAAACATGCAAAATCTGAAGGGCCAATGAAAAGTAGTCAATCTCCGATGCAAATTATTCATAATACCCAAAGAGCAGAGTCTTCTCTTGCGCTCTATAAATGTGAACTTAACCATTCTAAATATAATTTGGATTTTACCATTTTATAACTCGAAAGTTAAATAGCATTTTTTTTGGCAATATCTGCACCAAGTTTCAGCATTATCTCCAGATAAAAAACGGTAACACTGAGTGAATGAAATGAGCAGGGCAGGGTTCCCAGGCTCATTGAAATCGCCAAATTGTATAATGAAAAGCAACTTAAAAATCGCCAATTTTTTTTTAAAAAGCTTAGCCCCAAAATTCATTCTAAAAGTTAGTGATGAAAAGAGTGAGCTAATTATCAGGCTTTTGATGAATATTTGGGCTATCCTTGGATGAAAAAGAGTTACCGTAGGTACATAATACTAGACTGTGGTTAGTGATTTGATCATTCAGCCATTCTTGTGAAAAAGGGTCATTTCCTGTCACTAGGCTGTCACATGTAACGGGTCATTCCTATAATCCCCACCAGGTCTGGCCCACTGAAGGTAATTGTGAGACAATCGTGCGGTGGGGATTATGAGCACAATCAAATTATGTTAGTGTCATAATGCCCACCGGTGGGCCAGAGCTGGTCGGGATTATGATATGACCCAGAGCCAAAATAAGCAAGCTTTTATAATCCCAGTCACTGGAGAAGCAAACTATATTGTTATATGCCTGATAGAACACGTTCCTTAAAATTCAAATGTTAAATTTTGATAAACACAAAATGGTGGCAATTCGGCTGCTTTCGGCTGCATTTCAGACCTGACTATAAATGGAAGCGACTAAAAATGAGAATTATGTAAAAATACTCTTGATAATGGAGTATATATAATACATCACTTTATTATATATAATATATAACTTTATTATATATAATATATAACTTTATTTATTAAAGCCAAAATACTTAGTAAATTCATCATAAATATTGATCGCAATACAGGGCGTATTGCGATCAATATTATAAATACCCAGAAAAATTCTCCGGCTTTAATAAAAAAACGATTAATTGAATATGATATCCTGCAATAAGAACTAGTAATTAGGACAAAGGTCATTTCTAGACGCGATATTTTATGGTCAGGTCACAGGTTATATGAAACTGACCGATCTTCCTTAGGTAAATCTAGATTTTTTTTAATTTAAAAGCTATTCTGCTGTTACCTCCATGTTACCTCAAACATTTTGTTATCGTTCTTATAGTGCCATCTTGCGCACCGAAGCTTGCAATAAAATGTAAATATCTTGGCTAGATATTTTATTCAAGGTATTTACATGTTTCAGCCAATACAAACAATTTTTCTAACTGATCGTACGTGAAAAATTATCTAAAAATTTACGTTTCTCACTTCATAGCACTTAGATAGCGTAGTGTTAATGATGTCAGGATGTTTCAAGTGTTCGAAATGTGAACTGACAGTTACAAAATAACAGGAGTAGAATCAATAAATCTCTAAATATGATTGATCTGAATGTTTTTTTGAGTGCCAAGTGTTAGATAGGTATAATAGAGAGTCTTATTTTAGAAGTACAAAATCATCATTTCGTGGGATTTTAATCAACACCTTTTTAGGTGCTGACTAAATTGTATGATTTTACATTCAAATGATCAAATTAAAGGGTAAAAGTTCTATTTTTTTGTATAAAAAACTAGTAAAATAAATTATAATAGCCTTTCTAATTTAGTAATCGAATTTTAGAAAATTTTAAGAAAATTTACCTTAAACAACGTTACCTGGCAACAACCGAATAGGAATTAGGGTTTTAGTTAAATAAAAACTGTTTTTTTGTTATTTTGGTGCCAAGCGAATTGCCACCAATATCGAATTAACTGAAACGCTATTTCATTTTGTATTTGTATTTTTGTATTTTATTTATTATCCACAAAAGTACAGTAACATTTATTTATAAAAAACACTAAAAATTTATATATTATATTTTTAAATTTATACGTTACATAGTAGTACCTATCTTACTTACAAAACTCATTCACTCGGAAAACACTTATGGACGCCTTACACTTTTACAGAATCGTAAGAAATAGATTTGATCGAACAAAAAAATCTAAAGAATTATATGAGTTTATATAAGAAGTCCAGAGGGAATTAATACGTGGGAATATAAATGTAGACAATTTTTAAAAGAAATTCTTTTTTTCTAAATTACAAAAAGAAGAAGAAAAAAAATTGGAATCCTAAAACTATAGGATTGATTGGAAAAATGTTGAATATACTGTGATTTTAAATTAACATTACATTTTATCGGTAATTGTGTAGAAATATAAAAGGTACTTTTAATTAATGTTACTTGTTGCCGTTAATCTTAGTCGATTCCTATTTTTTTTACACAAGAAAACATTTCGTACGTACAAGCACGCAGTACACAAGCACTATAGCTTCTAATTCTGTTTACTGATTTGTTGGTGAAGAGGTGTATATTGTCAGGACGGTGAAATAAATATTGAAATAATAAAATCAAATAATTAGTGTTGCTGGAGTATTTATAATCTCCGAAAATAATTACCCTGGTTAAAATCTCGTAGTAGTAGTTGTAGCCTGCTTTTTTGCATTGTATCAAAATCTTAATCCTCAGGGATTGTGAAACAATATAAAAAAACATGGTGGGTACCAACTTTGGCCCACCGATCGGTGGGGATTATGACAAAGAAAACATAATGATAAGAATATCATAAAATCTAACAAACATTTTTACAAATTAGTAAAATTATGATTTTTTTTAAATAGGCCTAACATTTTGGAAAACCGTACCCGTGCGTTAGTCTGAGACTCATAGAGTGTTCATAATTTTAACGTCTAATTTGAATTTAATGTGTTAGCTGTGGTGTTAGTTTATTATTGCTCGCAAAAAATGAGCAAAATTAGCGCGAAGAATATGAAAAGATGACAGAGTTTAACATATTGCAAATTTTATAAGTGTAATAAAAATAGAATAGCTTATATTTACTGATTAAAGCCACACATTTCCACCGCAAAACATGCAAAATTTGAAGGGTCTATGAAAAGTAATTAACCCACGATGCAAATTAGTCATAATACTCAAAAAGAGCAGTCTTCTCTTGCGCTCTTTATATGCGAATATGCATTTTTTTTTTAAAGTTTACCACTACAGTTTTTATACTAGAATAAAATTTGGATTTTAGCATTCTATTCAGCATTATCTCCAAATAAAAAACGGCAACACTGACGACGCATGATTTGATTTGTTGTTGTTGTTGTTGTTGAGTTGCGTTGCAAGCGAGAGGTGGCGAGAGCAAAAAACTTCGTTTATTTGGGATTGGCAAAGAAATATAAAAAATACTACGACAGCCAGGTTTCGAGAGCGAGAATGTTGAATAATTTATTATAAAATTATAATAATGTACACTGCATAATACTGCTTGAGTGTTGCTTGAGTTTTCACTAGTTTAACCTGACACCAACGATAAACAAAACTTTATATTATCAGGTACTATCCATGACTGATACAAATAAAGTTTTGCATTGATCATTGGCCAAAGAACAACTATAAAAATGTCTCTCAAACTTTATAATAAGCTAAGAAAAACTTTTTCTACAACATCTACAAGAATTCCTCAAGTTTGTATTGTTGGAGCCGGTCCAGCTGGATTTTACGCTGCGATGCACATCACCAAAAAACTTGGGGCTGTCAATGTAGATATCTATGAGAAACTGCCAGTACCATTTGGATTGATAAGGTTTGTGTAATATGTAAGGAGTTCTAACCTTACTGGCTGTGTTGCACCCTGCTACAGCGCCACACTTCTAACTTGGCACACCTTAAGTTAGCTGTTTGGCTGTGCTTATTACATTTGGGAACTAAATTCGCTTTTGCGCTAACAGAAGCCTGAACCTTCAGATATGGCAACATATAATTGTGGCACTGTAAGTAACAACCAGGGCTCTGTCGGCTGATTACAACATGACAGCATTATCGGTAGTACGAGAAGTTGTGCCTTGCGATCTTCAGCCTGCATGCCCAGAATGGGAGTTACAGGCATATCCTTCTTGTTAGGGGAGGCATATAGACTCATATGGGCTGGTGTTGTTGTTGACCCACCTACTTCTTTTACTCATTATTTGTTGATCTAAAAAAGTGTTCAGCTTCTAGATGTTGCATAACTTAATAGACACCACCTAAATTATCTGTGACAGAAGTGGTTAACCCCGTTAAGTTTTAGATGTAATAAATTTATTGGTCCAGTCGACCAGTCCAGGCCTTATGAGAGTCAAATTATTTCATTGTCAAATAGAAACGGAATATGTTGGGTATTCAATTTGCATACCTAGCATGAAGAAGAACCATATCCTGGTTCTTCTTCTTGTTCTTCAACCAAAAGTTTTGTAGCTGATCAAATATTTTTCCCAGATACGGAGTGGCTCCGGATCATCCAGAAGTCAAGAATGTGATCAATCAGTTCACTAAAGTAGCTCAACAGCCGAATGTCAACTTCTACGGGAATGTAACACTAGGGAGAGATATAAGTTTGAAACAACTAAGGCAGCATTATGATGCTGTTTTACTGGTAAACAAAATAACCACTGGTAAAATCAATTATTGAATTTAGATCCCTAAGGGCACTTGTGCTCTACCAGGAATTTTATTTCATATTTCATATTTATTTATTGCATACAAGTACATAGTTTGGTTGCTTAGGTCTAAGTAGCTTTAATTAGTCTGTACATGTACCCTGTCAGGGCGCAGCAAATTGGTTCGTGTTTGTCATCTGTTACATACAATATTAATAAAAACTAACAAGATCATCCATTTTAGAACAAAATTATTTACACAAATATTAATTACCTATATATTCTTTATCCTTTTACTAACCAGCAGTCCAGTTTTTTGCGGTCCGTAATGGCATACCATACATTTATATATTAGTTTGTGCACAGTATGTCATTTTACAGTCTTTTTCCCATTGCGGGCCGTTTCCAGTCCGAGATGACAGCAATTAAAAAAACATGCTTGTGCAAATCATGAAAAAAATCTGTGAAAATCATGGCCCGGCAGGGAGGGCGCGGGGAAGGGGGGTGTGTGTATTATCAGTGTCTCTAACTGAACTGCAAGTGACGGTGCACAAAAATTGGAATTTCGGACAGTAAAATTTCTTGTAGTGCAAAGCTAATCATCCAATTATGCCTCACCTTTAATACAATAGGTAATGGTTGCCACTTAACATCAGGTGGGCCATGTGCTTGTTTGATAATTTGTTATTATTAAAAAAAAGAATTGTTTAACAAACATCTCATCTTTTTGCTAATATTGAGAGAATTCTAATCTTCATATTATATATATATCTTTCAGACTTATGGTGCAGAAGAAGACAAAACTCTTGGGATAGAAAATGAAGATGTGCCCAAAGTAGTTGCAGCAAGAAGTTTTGTAGGCTGGTATAATGGACTTCCCAGTGACAAAGATTTAAAAGTAAGTTGTTAGGAATAAGTTTCATATGTTTGTAAACTTGTATTGCTTTATTAACATTGTATAATCAATAATTCAATAAGAATATGTACAATTTAAAATAAACAATACAAAGTATAAGACTATAATCATCATTTGTCATTTTACATTCATTATAACTGTTTATCTAATTCTAAATCTAACCTAAGTCTAAAGATGATACAGTGACTAATGTCAATAAATATTTGGGTGTACTTACTTCCGCCTGGCTTTGCTGGCGTTGTATCAGATAAAAGTAGCCTATTTGTTAAACCAGGTCTACTAAAACTGTGTACCTATATTCCAAGTTTTATCCAAATCCGTTCAGCTGTTACAAGAGTTGAGTGACCTAAGAGAAGAGTGAGTAAGAGTTTAAGAGAAGAGTAGACCTAAGCTATACCACTGTAATGTAGGACATTGAAGCATGAATAAATGAATATGAATATGAGTGGGACTGGGAACAAACTTACTCTGACACACAAACTTTTCGCATTTTTATTATTAGTGTCATAGTGTGAATTTACACAAAACCCAAATATAATTTTAAATCATATTTTTATACACACAAAATAAATTAAAGTAAATTTTTGATTTTCAGGTTGACTTATCATGTGAGACAGTAGCTGTTCTAGGCCAAGGTAATGTAGCTTTAGATGTAGCAAGGATACTGCTATCACCGATTGATGAACTCAGAAAAACAGATATAACAGAACATGCCCTGAACACACTAGCAGAATCAAAAGTCAAAGAACTTTACCTAATAGGTAGAAGAGGTCCCTTACAAGTGGCATTCACTATAAAAGAACTCAGAGAACAGCTTAAACTAAAAAACTGTGCTACCATATGGAGAGATGCAGATTTAGAAGGAGTAGCTGACATTATACCTACTTTACAAAGACCTAGAAAAAGACTCACTGAACTTATGTTAAAATCCTATAAAGAAAGCAAAGGGCAAATCATTGAGGGAAAGAACTTATTCAAACCAATATTTTTCAGAAGTCCTAGCAAGTTCTTAGTAGATGATCAGAGAAACTTGACTGGTATAGAGCTGATTTGTAACAAACTGATAGGGGATAAATTTGAAGAGCAAAGATGTGAAGCTACGAATGAGAAGGAGATAATAAACTGTGGCTTAGCATTCAGAAGTATAGGATACAAGAGTGTGAAAGCAGATGATGAGCTTGTATTTTCTAATGGATCAGTGTTAAATGACAGAGGCTATGTTGATGATTCAAAAGACTTGGCAAAGCTTTATGTTGCGGGCTGGCTAGGTACAGGGCCTGTTGGCGTTATATTGCATACCATGGGAAATGCATTCCAAGTAGCTAAATCTGTGTGTGAAGATCTGAATACCATTGATCTGACAAAACCAAAGTATGGTTTTGAGGAAGTCAGCAAAGTATTGCATAACAACAACAATATTATCAGATGGGAACATTGGGAGAAAATTGATAAATATGAAATTGAACAGGGCAAGCTAAAAGGTAAACCAAGAGAGAAAGTTTGTGATGTAGAAAAAATGATTGATATATGTAAATAACTAAAACTTAAATATAAGGGTAATGTTTTGGGATACATTAATTGTACATCAACCTAGGTGCATATATTTTAAGAAGTACATGTAAAAATAAGTAAATTATATATTTTTTGTTTTAATTGCTTTTATAATGACCCTTTCTCAACCCATGTGAGTTGCTAACAATTTTAATCTTACATCAAACAGCAGGTACAACAAACAAAGGGAAAAATAAACAATAAAATAAAGTAAAAAATTGGTAGGTAACTAATAATGAAGAAGATAACAAGGTTAAAATATTACACTTTTACGTACGTAGAATCAAAATCTAGACCGTTCACATTATTCTAGTTTTTATTTCGCATCGATCGGTGCAATATTACCGAAGTTATAAGCATGGGAAGTTTACGTAGGTTTTTTAAATCTCGCTAGTGATCGCGAGTAGCGCGTGACGTCATCGCTCGGCGGCGGCGGGCGTCCGTAGTACATTTCGCTGCTAAGTTGTTTGCTCTCGTGCGCTCTGGTTATTTTTATTAATTTAAAAGAATGCTGATTGAGTGAGTGTATCGTGTAAATTATTGTTTTAGAACTAAAATGGAAGAAGGATTTAAAAAAGGCCAATCTAACAACCTTCCCATAGCATCAACATAGTTCACGATATGATGGTGACAGAATATTTTATAAAAATAAAGAAATCATTAACCTTGGAATGGTTCAATAAACTGCGAGTCGAGTACCCTACATACCTACTAAATTATAAATGCATCGGGGAGCCCCCCTTAATTCATTTTAATTTAATTTAATTATTTATTTTTGAAGTAAATATATAAACAAAATATTCTGTGCATATTTCAAGCGTCTACCTGTTGCTGTTATTAATATCGAGCAAAAAAACGGCAAAAAAGTGGCAACAGAAATACATCATCGGTGAACATTTCAACTGTCCAACTATCACGGTTCAAGGGATACAGCTTGGTGACAGATAGACGGACAGACAGACATACAGACGGACAGCGAAGTCTTAGTAATAGGGTTTCCGTTTTTACCCTTTGGGTATGGAACCCTAAAAAGCATATTAATAGCAAAAACCAAGTACCTACCTAGTCTACCTACCTACCTACCTAGGTACTTAGTTAGTATTTCACATGGCAAGGTTAAGTACCTACTATTTAGTATTTCACATGGTATTTGGACAATTGACATAGAAATGATCCTCACAACAATATATATGCTGTTGTTTTTGGCCCTAATGGATGTGCTCTTCTCAAAGCATTTGTCCATTTTTCTGATTTTCGCATCCTTAGGAACGTAAAAAAACAACTTTTCGGGTGTTTTTGTGGCCCCATTTTTACACTGAGACACAATACAACATTTATTTTATGAACTCTTGTAGTTTTGATTGTTTCTTATTTAAAATAAACAAAGTAGTTCCGCGCGCACGGGCACATTGGGGTAAATGCTTCCTATCCCCGAGTCACTCGCGCGGAGGCAGGATCCGTGACGTCATCAACGATATCGCGCTCGGTCCGCGGCTTGGACCGAAAATGTTAACTTTGCACTTTGATATCTTGGTCAGTTTTAGAGATAAAAAAATAATAAAAACACAGTTGTTCTCGTAATTTTTTGTAGATTTTTTTGGCATGTATAACAAAAAATGGTTTTCTTCTTCATTAAGTAGGTGCAGGAAATTTCTATAACTATGCTAATAAATACGGCTTTTGAATGTGTTAGTCTAGTTTGATATGGAAGTACCTACATTTATATTAAGATTTAAATTTAAATTGTTAAACTAGACAGTGATATTTTGATACTAATTGTTAATCATAAGCTTGTAATTTTTTTGTGAATAAATTTATCTTATCTTATCTTAAGTATGGCATGAAGAAATCAGGCTTAGGCAGCAATAACCCTTCCACCTACCTACCATGGCACCAATGTGCTGGGTTGCACAATAGTCCCGTAGGGTACTTAGCTAGTCTGTGCAATAGTGTAAGCACGCACGACCTTTCAAGTGATGCCCATATCCCTGCAAATACATCAAACTCTTGCGCATCGAGATATTCTAAATAATTATCTCGATGGCCGTGCGTGATATTATTATTTTATTGCTAAAGTGCCTACGTCTGTGCAATAGTGGAAGCACGCACGACAATACATCAAACTCTTGCGCATCGAGATATTATTTAAAGAGTTAGAATAAAAAAAAACATGTACACATTTTTTGCTCTTCTCTTTTATTCATATGTATAGATTTTTATGTGTAAAAATCAGAAAGTACTTCCAATTATGAGTTTGTGATAAGTACAGCGGTGGCGGTGAAAAGGCTAAGTACCTGCGTCGTACTACCACAGAATACAGAGAGGACAGAAGCGTCACTCCGCGCAATCATTTAAATAAATAGCGACTTTAGCTGCTACGCAATAAAGTGCTAATCAGCTCGCACCGAACTCAGGGCCTAACATTTATATTAACCTACACCTTGCATCCCTTTCTATCGTATAGCTCTATCTCTACTGCCGTGGCACGTTTAACGTTAGGGTTGTCTTGAGAATTATTCTGTGACGAATAATAATAACCTGGCCGCCGACGGGCAGCAGCGTCGGCGGTGCGAGAAGCTGTACCCTGCGATCCCCAACCCGCATGCCCAGCGTGGGGATTATGGGCATATCCCCCTTCTTATAGGGGAGGCCTATGTCCAACAGTGGACTGAATAGACTGTTGTTGTTGAACCTTTTACTATACAGTTACCTAGCCACCTATTTATTTTAAGGAACAATGATAATTCAAATAATATCTACCTACCTAGTATTAAATCAGAAAACTATTTTACACTGGCTGGCTGCATTAAGAACTCAGAAAATAGGCATACCTACTAGGTAGGTACTTGGGTCCTTAACACCTACTTAAGTGTTTAGGTGTCTTGTGTACGAAAACTGAATAATCACTGTTTAAGGTAGGTAGGTACATCATGCTAAATCATAAGAGAAATTTTAGTAGGTAGGTATCTACCTAGATATTTGCAAGAGAAAAAAACAACATTTGGTTTGTAGGTAACCTAGGTATCTAGTTTTAGTTGTTAGTACGCCTAACTTTAGGTAACTTACCACATCGATTTGTCTACCTACACCTACCTACCCGACTGTTTTTAAGTAGTTAACCTACACTGCCTACTTAAAGTTAAATCAAATAAAAATGTACCTAGGTTGGGTTTCTAATATTGCTCTCAGTCTACATAATCAAAATCATAATACCTACTTAAGTGCTGCTTATGCCTAGGCATAGGCAGCACTATGTAGGTAGATACCTACCAATGGCACAAAAATTGTCTATGAAAAAATACCTACATTATAATATTACGTTTATTTATGTAGGTAGGTACCGCATTCAAATAGAACTTGTACCTAAGTACCTACTTACTTAAGTAAATACGGGAGACAAACTTTCGTAGAAAAACTTTCAGTTCTGTACCTACTATTGGTATTATTTACATTTTCTTACCTTTCGCTGTCATTAGGTAGTTTGAAAAACGTGAGATGCCGGTCCTTATTATTATTCAGGCAACCAAATGCTATGCAGTACTTTTTTGCCTTCATTTGGCGAAAAATATAGGTACATTACCAAAAACAAACTAAAATGCCGCGGCTGCTCAAGGACACGTTCGTTCCGGGCAGAATCGGCAACCGACGTAACGAACCACGCTAGGAAGGCCGGCGATGCGTAGGTATATTTGTATACCTATTCTGCGGAGTGAAAGAGGCCTGGTACTACCTAGGTAAAGTACCTATGTGAAAGTTCATAACTATACTTTTAAGTAGGTCACAGAACACACTATTACTCCTATCCTATCGGAGAGGTAGGTAGGTAATGTAGGACATTGGAGCATGATTATATGATTATGAAGATTCTTGACTACAAAAAATCAAGCTGTTGCTGTCGGGTGTTTCATTTCAATCAATGTCGTCGACCGGCAAGGCAAGTCATGTCACGCACGGTATGCGTAGGTATGTCATGTCATGTTTTGTTTACGTTACGCCGCGCGCCAACGAAAGTGAGGTTAGGAAAGGAAATTAATTTGGTTTGGTTTCTGTCTGTTTCCATTTTTATATACGAAAAATAAATTAGTAAAAAGTTTTATCAAGTATTGTTCATTACAGTACATATGTATTGGTATTATCTATTGGTACAGATTATATAGTTTTTCAAGTTATCGTCATGACAAAACCAAACAATGAAGTAATAAAAATTGGTGATTATATTGTTATCCAAAAGCAGAACTATAGAAAACTGCACAAGTTCAACAAACCAAACTCTGCTATCAGTTTGGGTAGGGACAATGTCAACTTGAACGGTTTAGAAGGTCGCCCCTACTTTTCATTTTTCAAACTGGAACCCAAAAGTAATAAGAGGAATAGGGAGTATACTGTAGAGTTTACAGAAGAACCTGTTGCCCTGAAGGATGAAATTGATATCAAGGGATCAGGAAATGACAACAGAAACATTATTGATGATGGCCGATCTCAGAAACTTACCGCAGCGGATATTGAAGTTTTGAAAAGTGATTCTAACAAAGCTTCTGATATTGTCGAAACATTAATCACTAATTCAAATACCTTCCATAATAAGACCGAATTCTCTCAAGAAAAATATCTGAATAAGAAAGCTAAAAAATATTGTGAGTATATTCAGATTTTAAAACCGAATCTGAGAATGGTTGCTGAAATCATGTACAAATTAGAGGCTAGTAAAATCCAACATTTGCGTGTAGATACATTGTCTCAACTTGTAACCATAGCCAATGTAAGTTCGGAAGGTGTCCATTTACTTTATGATTCCGGGTCCAATGGTTTATTAGCTGCAGCTTTGATGAGTACTATTGGAGACAGTACAAGTGGTAAACTAGTTCATATGCATCCAGGTAATATGTCGCAAAAGCAGGCATTACTTGCTATGAACTTCAGTGAAAATCAACTTCAACGATGCATATCTGTTAATGTGTATTCAGTATTGAGGCAGTTGTATCAGGGCTGTGATACCAATTCAAATGGTAAAGAAATAAGTAATGAAGATAATCATCTAAAAAGAAAAATTGATGATGATGAAACAGAGCAAACCAGCAAAATTGCAAAGACTGACTCTGAAATCAAAACTGACGTAAAGGTTGAAGAGGTTTCAATAGAAATTGAACAGGACAAAGAATTAAAACTTGAAGATTTGGATGCCAAAACTGAAGAAAAAGTAGAACCAGACAGTAAAGAATCATTAGATGAAAGTAAACTGCCAGAACCTAAAAAACCTAAATGGCATTTTGATAATATTGCAGCAGCAGAACTGTTAAAAAATAAAGCAGATTCCTTAGTAATTGCTTGCAAAGAAGACCCTCATAATATTTTCAATGAACTCATGAGTTTTGTAAAGCCAGGCCGACCTTTTGCTGTCTACTTCCCTGTGGCGGAGCCTCTACAGAATTTATACTTAAATCTGAAACCAAGGCCTAATGTGGCTGCCTTGAAACTTACATGTAATTGGATGAGAAATTACCAGGTCTGTACCAACATTTAGGAGTTTACTTTTGTTTTCTCTACTATTTTGACCTCTGTGGGGCAGTGGGCAAGGGCCATGTGTGATGTAGTAGGTTGCGAGTTTGATTTCCACCGCAGGATAAATGTTTGTGTTACCTGCTAATGTGAGTGTTTTCTATATATAATAAGTTATTTATTTACAAAAAAAATGTGAGTAGTATATGATTCATTTGGTAACCAAAATACTCAGCTTGCTTGGGACTTCAAAATGCTATGCAATAGTGTCCAGCATTATTTATTTATTTAGTTTACTTTTGTTGGTATAACTTTTTTTTTCTCAATAAAAATTTATTGTTTCAGGTTTTACCAGAAAGGACTCACCCAGAAGTTACTATGAATGGGGCTAGTGGCTTTATATTGTCAGGTTACATACTAAAATAAGAAGCATGTAAAATAATTTGTATAATAATGAAACAAATTAAATTATTTTTTACAAATTTATTCATCTCTTTTACTCATGAACATACCATTTCTATCTAAATGCATTATAAAATTTTATGAAACATGTGTGACATGCAATGAGTTGTGATTGTATACAATATTTGTTCAGGCAAAGTCCCTATTGAACTTGATATTTTTCACACTATATCTAAATCGATGTTAAATTTCTCACAATCTAAACTGATATAAATTTCTTTGTAATATCCTTTATAAAATTCTTAAAATTGACCAATATTTTTCAAAGTCGAATGTACAAAATGGGACACACATTTCTTGGCTCCAATATCATGGCAGAGAAACTAACTGCAAAAGTGAAAGGAATGTAAATCAGTCTAATTATGTAAGTAGTTTGCATGTTGTGTTCTTGGTTATGATCCTATATTGAAGATATATAACTTACTATAGCATTAAAGATGTAATTTATTTGAGAGGAACATTAATTGCTGCAGTGTTTAGCATGATAATGAAATGAATTTGGCACTTACCTAGTAATATAAATTCAATTCAATGTTTATAATGTGCCACAAGCATAAGCAAGCGCTAAAATCTGCGCTACAATCACTGGTGAATCACTTTTTACGATTGCTTTTAAGTATTAGCAATTGAACAGCTAATTTTATATAAATTTCAAATTCTAATTACAAAATTATTGCTGTTGGAAGCACCAAATTGGGTATTTTTTGCAAGTATTATAGTTAACAAGAAAGGGAATGTCTGAAAATGGCATGAGTAATACAAAAGCAGCAACAAATGTACGCCTAAAAGCAATTCATATTATACAAAACTTATATTAAGCTTGCGCTCTTGTAAATAATTGTGTGAATTCATTCAAATAATTAAATAATATATATTACTCGTATATTACATAGGTTTTAATAATAAAAAAAACATTTGTAATAAATATCAGAATTCATTAAACCTAAGTTTACTAAAGACAAAATCAATTACAAAGCAGGAGATCTTAGAAAATATTCTTCACCATTTTGAGATGAAAGATAGTTAAGAATCATAGGTAAAACTAATAATGTTACGAAAAAACCCAGCAGCCATAGGCTAAATCTATTTCTATACTCAATATTGACTGCACTTGTGAAGGCAGTCAATATTTTTCATTATTATAATTCGAAATTTAGGGGTCGTCTGACGATACACAGTTTTAAAATATCTAAACCAAAATATAATACTGCACCGGAGTTCGCACCAAAAGATATAAATACAGTATAATGCAGTATATAAATATTGTATAACTTTGGTATTGGTGTTATTGTAGGCATACAGCGCAGCGTCCGCTAAGCCGCAGCGTGGTATAGGCTCGTGAAGCCGTGACGTCACAAGACGGGCTCTGATTGGCCGTCGTCCGTCCGCTATGACGAGTCTTCATCGTACCATGTACGGAAGTCGCAGCTTTCATCGTAGTCATCCTGAAAACAAAACACGACACTAGATAATGCTACACGAAGCGAAGACTAGCGAAAAAGTAGTCGTATCGTACGTGGTCAATGAGAAAGCGTATATTCAAAATATCGCTTTGTCATTGGCCAACATTTTTAGTTCTTATGATACGTCAGGTTGAAATATTCATGGGCGAACACGAATATTACCGCCCCACTGATTTGATATCCGTTAATAATTTTTACAGCATCGTTAGAATTTCGATGTAAGTTGATTTGTTTCCTATTCCAACAGTTACAAATGACCCGTTAGTTCGTTAGCCATTCATCTGCATCTATATTTATTTAAACGATTTCATGGAGGCAGTGAACTATGTTTCATTTTTGACCATCGTATATTACATTAATCTCCCAAAGAATCTCGTTAAAGTGCGGTAACGATTACGAACAGCAAATGTTGCTTCGCTACAGTGTACATACCGCAAATCATCATAATCAACAGTCTATATCAGTCCACTGCTGGACATAGGTCTCCGCTTATCTTAATCCAGGTCACACAAATGTATATTCCAAGTTTCATCGAAATCCGTTCAGTAGTTTTTGCGTGAAAGAGTAACAAACATCGATCCATCCAGCCACTCTCAAAAACTTTCACATCCTACTTCCTACTAATAATATTATAAATGCGATTTGTGAGTATGGGTGTGTGGATGTATGGATAAATATTTGTTACTCTTTAAAATTCAAAAATTCAAAATTCATTTATTTAGTAGGAACTGTATAGTACACTTTGAAACGTCATTTTTTTTTAATTTACCACCAATTCGTAAGGTGACCAAACAGAGAAGAATTGGCAAGAAACTCTGCTTGGCTTATATTTTTTTAACGTCATTGTACTTAATATCTATTACATTGTTTTTGATGGAGTTGGAGGCAGTTTCATCCCAAGCTTTTTTGTCATCTAAATAATCAGATATTTTATAGTAAGCTTTATTACATAGATTACGTTTAACAACATTTTTGAATTTATTTAGAGATAGATTAATCACATCATTTGGGATTTTGTTAAAAAATCGTACAGACATCCCTTTAAAAGATTGACTAACTTTATGGAGCCTTACAGTGGGAACAGCTAGTTTATCTTTATTTCTAGTGTTAACATTATGATAGTCGCTATTTTTCTTGAACATGTTAATATGTTTTCGGACATACATTAAGTTTTCATATATATATTGGCACGGCACTGTCATAACATTTATTTCTTTAAACTTAGTTCTAAGTGATTCTCTGGGGCCCATATTATAAATTGCACGAACAGCCCTCTTCTGCAACACAAATATGGTGTTGATATCTGCAGCATTCCCCCACAACAAAATGCCGTACGACATAATGCTATGGTGCTTTGCTTTGTGTCGAAACACACTATAGTCGAAACTATGCGATGTAAGTTCCGCAGCTGATTTTGACAAGTTCGGCTGTACGCCATAACGCAATGTAATTTCAGCATAATGTATCATCTGTAATTAAAATAGCATTGCAGGCGTAATAACGCCGAACTTTCGGTCGCGTAACTTCAGCATAGTCTGTTTCGAGCTTTTCAGGACAGAACGGCAAAACGGATTTGGATGAATCTTGGAATATACAGGTGATTCTCATTTTCACAGGCCATGGAAGTGAAAACTCAAACTTAATGTCAAAGTTTATAGGTTTCTTAGTAGCTTTTAATACATACGTTTTATCAAGGTTTTATCAATAAATAGTAGATATATTCCAGATAATATTTACACTCTTTTTTTACAAATTCACTTTGACCAATAAAACTCAGGATTTTTTTCTTTATGATACTAGTGTAGAAAGTGTCATATCCACAGAAGTGACAATTTTGATTGCTCAAACTTAAATATAAATTTAAAAAACTATGAATTAATTGTATCCTTTTTGGTTCCAGGATTATAGTATGTTATTTAGATTTTATTATAATAGTATGTTAACTATATTTTATTAACACAAATATTATTAAGCTGCTATATGTTAGAAAATCCATTGTCATTGCTTTTTTCAAAAATGAGAATGACCCATAAATAGATAGTCGCCTGGATTAACACATAGGCTACTTTTTATTCGGGTACCCCGCGAGCGAAAGCTAGTTTATAATTTTAGTAGGATGCGGTAATTCACTCACCGCCATCCAAGCGTGGTCTAGCACATCTTCCGCCGCAAAGCGCAATTCAGGCTGGGGGCGTAACATATTAGCCACCAGGTCTATAGCACCAGCGGATAAGTGCTCCCAATGCGGCGCGGGAAATTCGAGCCGCGCTGAGAGAATCGCATCGAACAGCTTCTCCTGATCGCCGTCTGGTGACGAGAATGGCGGGAAGCCGCAGAGAAGGATGTATAGGATCACGCCCGCTGCCCATACGTCAATCTGTGAAATCATTTATTTAATACATAATTTTTTTAATTAAATTTGAGCCGTGGTGGCATAGTGTGATGTACCCCGACTTAAGATCTGCAGGTCGTGTGTTCGAATCCCAGCCGTGCTCCAATGGATTTTTCGTTTCAAAAAAATTATGTGCGTATTACCACGAGCTCGAAACGGTGAAGGCAAACATTGTGAGGAAACCGGCATGCCCTCGAACTAAAAAGTTAGAAAGGTATGTGCTAGGTTAGTCTTCCAATAAAAAGCGGCGATTGGCTTGCAACCTGTCATGTGGAATGCTAGCTGCTTGCAAAAAGTGGGCATGTATCGAACGTAATGTTTGGATTGCCTCTGACTACCCCCGTTAAGGTATCCTCAATAGATTTGCAAACTGCGCAATATTTAAAGATATTCATAATGAGGAAAAAGTCGTGAAGAAGTTTGTTTGTTTGTTTTTTAGAAACACTAACAATTCACAATTTAAGAACAGTAAAATCTTTAGCAAATGTTATCAGTATTTTTTTTTATTCAGTAGGAACATTACAGTACACTTTGAATCGTCAATGTTTTTAATTTACATCAATTCGTAACGCATCGCATTGAGTACATTAGAATGTGCGCCTCACTACGTGGTCAAAACGTGACAAAAGAGGAAACTGGCATGCCCTAGAAAAAAAACGAAGGCATGTGTCCATTTAGTGTTCCAATAAAAGCGGAACTGTTCTTGAAAACAGTTGGCACCACGTGGTCAAAACGTGACGCGAAACATAGCGAGGAAACTGACATGCCCAAGAATTAATCGAAGGCATGTGTCGTAGTTAGTGTGTTGTGTATTTTTTTTTATTCCGTAGGAACATTACAGTACTCTTTGAATCGTCAATGTTTTTAATTTACACCAATTCGTAACGTATCGCATTGAGTAGATTAGAATGTGCGCCTCACCACGTGGTCAAAACGTGACAAAAGAGGAAACTGGCATGCCCTAGAAAAATAAAATGAACTAAGGCATGTGTCTAGTTAGTGTAGCAACAAAAGCGGCACTGTCCTTAAAAAAAGTGGGCACCGAGTGTAATCTCGTGACTAACCTCTGACTAACCCCCTGTATGGTATTCACAATATTTGAAGCTAAGTATGGCTAACATTCTTAATGTTTAGCAATCTACACGAAATTCAAGATCAAAACAAAATTTTGCAGTAAAGTGGTCAATGTTAAGTAATTCGTTTTCATGTGAACTATAATATTATAATCATAAAGCAGTACAAGTTCAAGTTCATAAAACAAAGAGAAACAATAATTGTGGGAGAGTTCACACTAAAAACAATGGTATATCATTTACTATTGTTTTTGTCTTCCAAACACTGATAAATTTCACTTAGTAAGCATATCAAGGTATACAAGTTTATGGGTTTTTGGACATACATATATTGTTATCGTAAGGTATATGGTATGGTATACTGCAAGCAATAGTTATATTTACTGAGTGTTGAGATTTGAGGGTTGTAAGAGGTTCCAACCTCCACCTTTGGACCTTTTTTATTATTGTCAATGTGAAAATGCGTTACGCATGTCAAGCCAACTTCACCTGTCCGTGGTGCGTCCTGCTACATAACTAAGGCTCTGGCGGCAGGCTTATTGCGGCATAGCGCAGCCTAATACTGACACACCTAAATCCACTGGCCGCCCAGGGGCAGCAGCGTCGGTGGTGCGAGAAGCTGTGCCCTGCGATGCCCAAACTGCATGCCCAGTGCATTTTTAGAATTAAGTATGTAACAAATAAGTGAATTAAGTTTAAGTAAAATAATTAACTCTGATATTGCAATACTATTGTAGTGCCCATCACTATCCATAAGAACTTATTTTTATACCGTACATCCTGTATGCAAACTTACTTATCGAAACAATAAACATATTGAGTATTGGGTATAAGATTACCTTTAGCCCGTATCCAGTCTCGAGCAGGATCTCAGGCGCTACGTAAGTAGGTGTCCCACAGACGGCTGTCAAGGGTCGCCAAACTTCCACGGCGAGGCCAAAGTCAGCCAGCTTCAAGCCTCGTATGCTGCCATCTGGGCCCACCTCCACCTGATATAAATAAGAATATTTAAAGCGTATTCACACTTTTGTTCTAGTCTAGCCCCGTGAACCAAGATGGATATAATTTAGTGCTATGTATACTAAAAAGAGCTTGCTAACAGTACTCTTAGTAAGAGTGGGCATGGAAACATTCAATAGTTTTAGTTTTCGAGCTCAATTTAAATGTATATTATACGCAAATTACTGAGTTGGATTGAAATATGAACTGAAAAAGACATAGGTAATGTAATGTTCTTGCAGTTTGCAATGTTTTTAACTCAAAACAGTCAGGTAAATATCGAAAAAAGCAACTTTGAAATTTAGGTTGAAAACGAAAACCAAGAACATTTCCGTATTGTGCAATTCGTATTAAGGGTACGGAAGATCCTAAAATGTATACACCATTGCACGCACGTGACTATAAATATTTGCTACCACTAAATAGGCAGAACTGAATGTGAAGGTTTGTACGCTCGCGGTTTAGTTAAAAATACGTTTACCTATTTTTTAGGCCGCGTCACGTAAAAAGAACGCTGGCGGTCAAGCTGCGCATTAGGCGATTTATCAGTCTATTTGGTGGTATGAGGTGCGGCGCGGGGCGGGAGAGAGAAGCGCCACATACTTAACGGTGCGCTATTGGTTCGTCCGTCAAACTTTGCTCTCGACACCATCGCTCACAAGTTTTTAATTACGAAATGGTTTTACATGGAACTGTCAGAAAAATATTTATGACGTTAATTGTTTTATGAAGAGAGAGGCTAATAATAATGCAGTTGATAATTTAAAAACAACAACAGTAATTGTTTTTTTTTTCTATACTGAATCAAACATGTTTTTAATTCTTTTTAATGATAATTATACTAATATATTTTTAAATGAAGGCACCAACCAATAACCAATATAAGCCGCGAGCGAAAGGCTAGTTCAACAATAAAACAGTAGGCCTACTTTACTACAAAGTACTTTCATGCGCGAGTGTACCCATGCGCAAACAGCCCCCCGCATCCCTTTCTTCCAGCGTTCTGTTTACGTGACGCGACCTGTACTTGTAAATTCTTCAAGCGCTGTAACGATGGTCTAACTCATTTAAGAGCTAGCACATGTGGCGATTTACGAACGAGTCGAGTTGCTCGTAGCCAATCATATGGACGCGCGTCACATTCCACGTTATATTTCGGAAGCCTGATTGGCAACTCAAATCGCGCGAAAATCAACCTATCTAGACCACGGCTTTATATCTATCTTTTTACCAGCTCGATCACGTTTGCATTTACGCAAATTTATATGGAATCGCGGTAGCGCCATATAGTGAAAAACGCGTAGCACTGACTCCTTTCCATACAAATTTGCGTAAACGCAATCCAGCTGGTAAAAAACTCGCACTAGTTTGTCAAATATAGTTTGAAGCACGGGATATTGACGTTGGTGATGAACGATGACGAAAACCAATTTGTTTTGTCAAACTAATGAAAAGCCATTTTGGTTTTCGTGGTAACAAACTATAGCTCTTCATGTATTGGGTACAGAATCGTGTCACTCTCTTCGTACACGCTAGTCTCCGAAACCGGGTGGTTTCCAACCAATTCCAATGAAATTATGTGAATGTGTATGGTTAGTTCCAACTGGAAAGATTTGAACGAAAAACCACTTACATAGTTTATAACTCAATATAAATTTGTTCTGTCACATTAATTGCCTGTCCTGATGGATCGATTCATAGGTTTGCGAAATGTCACGTGGATTGAGACGTGCATCCATATGATTGGCTATGCGTGATTCAACTCGCGCGTAAATCGGGCTGAACAAGCTCTGAATGATGAAGAAAGAGTTACGTGGTAAATAAAAATGATAATACATAAAACGTAGACTATTGTCTGTTAAGCAAATATAGAGATGTATTAAAAATGTATTGTTAGTCTTACCAATAGATTTTCTGGTTTGATGTCACGATGCACGATAGAAAGCGAGTGTAGATAGGCGATAGCTGATGTTAGGTGGCCGATTAGCAAACGCGATTGCGTCTCAGAGAATTTGGAAGCGGCCGCAATACTATCGAATAAGTCTCCACCTATAACATTAACATTTTTTTGTCAAAATATTGACTGACGAAATAAGAACAAAAGCGGCCAAGTGCGAGTAAACTCGCGCACCGAGGTTCCGTACAAAGGTTCGTTGTAGGTATGTTTTTTTGTGAAATAACTAAAAATTTACTGTTTCCGGATTTTTCCTTTACTTGTGATTCGTTTGTGGTAGACATTGCTTCTTGCTAAATTTCATGATTCTCTTATGAGTGCGGCATAATAGGGCCACATCTTCTGATTGCGTTGATTTAGCTGATTGACGATTTCAAGTGTTCCTTAAGCTTCCTATTATATAAAGTAATTTTGCGTTTGTATTAGAAGTTTGTTTTTTTCACAGCTTCAAGAAATCAATATGAAATTCATATAGAATACTCAGAGTATTTGATATTCATTTCAACTGGATACCTCAACATGTTCCTGAGAAAACGCTCTTGACAGACAGACAAACGGACAACAAAGTGATCCTATAAGGTTTGCTTTATTCCTTTTGAGATATGGAACCCTAAAGACTTTTTCCGTAATATAAACCAATTCTGTAAGTTATCTGCAATAATGCCTTGTACAAATATGATTATATGATTTGTAAAGTTATACAAGCAATGTTTATAAAAGTTATTTATTGATGATTCTGTTTGTTTGGAAACTTTGGAAACTCACCACTGACAAGTTCCATGACAAGGAAAAGCCACTCGGGGCTGTCCTGTTCCTCAATCAGCGAAACTATACGTGGATGACAGAGCTTTTTCATTACTCGTACCTGACAAATAAATATTCATGTTAAAGGATTAATGTATTAAGTCTATGAACGTAAGCACGAAGATTTTATAGGCACATACGTGGCCTTACGGAGATGATTGCATTGTGGTTGGTTGAGCCTGATAACATTTATATTTCAAAAAGAAGCTTAACTGTCCTAATCTTAATAGGTATATTATAAACCTCAAATAGTTAAAATGATAGTATAATATCATGTCAACGTTTTTTATTAACATTTAAAAGACAGGTGCAAGCTTACTTTATCGAGCATTATAAAATGGCATTTGATTATGATAAGGGGTAAGGCGATACATAAACGTCATTGAGTGAACGAGATGTAAAATACGCGAGAGAAATAAGGAAGAAGAGCGCGGCATGAAGTTGACGCGGCACCAAATTCAATAATAAAAGCTATTTTTCTATCGAACTAAAACATATCATGTATTTCATTTGACTCGCTAGTATGATTGGCCAACAAGTTGTATAAAAAAATACTTTTATAGTAGGTATTCATACATTGAAAGAAAAATGTTTAGGAAGAGGTTTAACTTTGGACATAAATTTATAGAGAAAAGTTTAACCAGTCGTTCTGTCATATACTGAATGTAAATGATGATCATCAAACCACGACTTCCTATAGGTTTATATGTATATAGTAATACTAATTAGGTATTTGATTTACCTCAGCTTCAACATAATGCTCTTTTCCTTTACACTTCGCCTTGTCGATCACTTTGAGAGCGTACTCTTTGCTCGTAGTCTTGTCTTTACATATTCGCACCACAGCAAAGTTGCCGTCACCTGAAACGTTGAGTTATTTTCATTAGGAATCAAGGGGTTTCAACCCAAGTCTACGTGTCTTCACCACGGTACACCTTCGCTCTCCTTGAGATAGAGAAGGCCAAACAACAAGTTAAGTTACTGGTGGAGTATGTAATGATGCTATGAGTCATTTCATTCATAAATCTCAGTTTAATTTCCGTAATATGCGTCATATTTATACAAACGTAATGCAGTTAGATAACTGATTAGCCATGCATTGCGTGCGTGAATAGGAAAATCTATTATTAATTGTACTGCTCTAGTATTACGAGTATGTAGCCACAGTATTAATGTCACGTCTGCGTCCGGAAAGTGGTTTTTTAACTTCCATCACTGTTGCACCCATTTAGCAATCGCTGTCTTCGAGACCGCGGCCTTACGTTTAGTTATAGCTTATTACCCAAAAATGTAAATAAATAATAAATAATGCTGGACACTAACACACTGCATTGTATGGCAAACTAAGCAAAGATTGTATTAGGAACCACATGACTCTGATACTTAATTTTTTTTTAATATACCTACATAGACAAAAAATTGCAGAATACAAACGGCGGCGGGAATAAAACACGCAACCTTCTGTGTCACAGGCCCGCTGCACCACAGATGTCGTCATGTCTCCCAACTTACGACTCACATGTAAATTGCCCCATCTGAACAGGCACTAAGCTGGCTAGACTACATATGCTAATGACGATGAACTGACCAATGATTCTGCCAACGCTGTACTTGAGCCTGAGTGGCTGAGGTAGTTGCGGTGCGACGGCACTCTCGACGGCGTCTCCCGCCGCACCGCTGCCGGCCTCGCTCGCCGCCCGCGCCGCACCGCCGCCAGCTTTCACCGGCATACGGGGCTTGGGGCCTGCTCTGTAAACAATCAATCAATCAAATTCTTTATTCCGTTTGATACAATTGTACACTAGGAAACGTCACATTTACAATTAATAGCATGATAACATTTATATTTAAAAACAGAAATAACACAATTTTGTAGGTATAGGTACTAAAATCATACTAAAATCATCAGCAATAGCTTCGTCAAGATTATAATATGATTTGGATATTAAAAAATTCCTAATTCCTTAAAAACTAAATTTTGTAAATACAAAGGCAGTTTATTAAAAAGATTGATGCTTACACATAAAACGCTGTTACCTAGGCAAGTCTCCGGATCGGAATGACTATATTATGTTTATTGCGTGTATGTCACTTTTTATTTTATTTGTGGATGTCACTTTTTATTTTAAAATCGTCAATATGTAATTTATATTTTGCATAAATTAAATTTATTTTGATAAATACACAATAAATTAATAATGCTCATCGAGAAACGTGTAAGAAGTAGGGGTGTGAGGGGTTCCAATATCTATCACCGGAACCTGCACGTGGTGCACCCTGCAGTATAACAAACGGGGCTCTGTCGACTGGCTGATTGCGGCATAGCGCAGCCTGACACTGGCACAGCTAAATCCTCTGGCAGCGTCGATGGTGCGAGAAGCTGTGCCCTGCGATCCCGAACCCGCATGCCCAGACCCCGAGACAAATATTTGCAAATCATATAAATATTTGTCGAATTTGGAATCGAACCCGCAACCTTCTGCGTCTCCGACGGGCATTTAGGATTTGATGTAGACTCTCTCTCTCTTTCTGGCTATATATCCCACATGATGATGCGGTCAGCCTTCCTACAACTTTTTGATGTAGACTAATATTAATAAATCAATTATTTACCTTGAGTTTCTTGATATGGGTGTTTTCCTACATTGCAACACAGCCTTGCTTTCCTCGAACTCAAGCTCGAAGTCTTCTTGGTTTACTCTGAAAATAATATTTTTTGTGTTTCCAAGTGAAGTTTTAAAGTTTTAAGGAAAAAAGTACCAATCCCCTAGGAAAAAAAAAATGGGACCCACAAGTGAAGTATATACCTACTCTTTCAAACAAAAAAGAAAACATTTTGAAAATCGCTCTACAATTGGATGAGATATCGGTGAACATACATAAAAAAAGATTCCGACGAATTGAGAACCCCTTGAAGTCAATTAAAAATTACTAGTAACTGTAGGTATTCGCATCGGTGGTGCGAGAAGCTGTGCCCTGCGATCCCCAACCCGCATGCCCAGCGTGGGGATTATGGGCATATCCCCCTTTATTAGGGGAGGCTTATGTCCAGCAGTGGACTGATATAGGCTGGTCTGGTGTGTCTGGTGTAGGTATTTGTCACTTAAAGATGAAGAAGGCCTATAAAAAAATTACATAGTTTGGCCTACTGAAAGTATCATCCATCACAAACCTTCGAGAATAGATATTGTAAAACAACTACTATCTCGAAGGTTGCTTGTATAAAAACTAGATGCTACTAACTACTAACTAACTTTATCTTACTAACATTGTTTGTTAAGTTTCTTTTGTGAATAAAAATTATTCTACTCTATTCTACTCTACTGTATACTAGCTTGCGTGGCTCTACGCACGTGGTTCCGGAATAATAAATGTATCCAGGTCACAAAACTATGTATACATAGTATGGATGAAACTTGGAATATATTCCAAGTTTCATCCAAATCCGATGAGTCTGAGTGAGAGATGAGCTGGTGGCCAACTCTGGTGTACCAACCAACTCCGAAGTAAGCCACGTCACGAGCGTTGAGCGGGAACAAACATAGATTCAAGATTTTTATTTGCTCTGAATATGGTAAAATACAGATGATAGGTACGTTATTTGAAACAGTGTCTCATATTCAGTCATAATAATATGACGCATACTAAGACATTCCCTCACAAACACACAAACATTCACTTCACACTAACCGTCCTATTCATGATAGTTCTTTCAACCTCAGATAGCTAAAATGGCGTTAAAATATCATCTCAACTCTTTTTACTTACGTTTAAATGACAGGACAAGCTTACTTCATCGAACCGTAATAAAATGGGGTTGTTCCCGTTTGGGACCGAAGATTTTAAGTTTTGATGGGCCGAATCGGGATCTTCAAAATAAGTAATATTTTCATTCCCGATTCGGCCCACAGCATGTTTTGTTCATTTGTTTCCTTGTAAAATGTAAAAATACAGTCAGCGGAAAAGTGTAACGGTATAGAGTACCTAATAGCAATACAAATATGTTCTGATACATTTACTAAATTGTATTGAAATCGTTACGCTCGACCAATAGCGCCATCTATCGTCGAGCGGAAGCACTAGTGGTTGACACGCGCTGAATCGGTTTCTAAAGGAGTTAATGCTGTCACACTCGGATTCGTAACGTCCTCTATTGTGGAGCAGATGTACTACTAATTAGTTTGGTATCCCGTTATTTAGAAGCAGTTGAATCCGGTCTGGAGTCCGGAATCCCGTTACAGGATATCAGTAGACTCCAGGATTCCAGAGTACCAAGGCGAAGTGGGTTTGGCGAAGTGGGTTGGGTTGCGGGTTCGATTCCTTCTGCGAGACAAATGTTTGTATGAACTGCAAATATTTGTTTCGTGTCTGGGTGTTTTCTATGTATAATAATGTATCTATGTAGTCTAACAGTCATGTGGTTTCCATAATACAAGCTCTGCTTTGTTTGGGTCTAGATAATGGAGTGTTATATTTTAGTATTTAATAACTTAATTTTTGTTGACAGCTGTCAAATTTTAAACTCCCATATCTCAGGAACTACTCATGCTAGACACGCCGTTCTTAGCTTAAATGATAACTATTGACAAAATCTTAATTTTCAATGACAGCTGTCAAAGTTTAAACTCCCATATCTCGGAAACTACTCATGCTAGACACTCCGTTCTTAGCTTAAATGATAACTATTGTCAAAATCTTAATTTTCGATGACAGCTGTCAAACTTTAAACTCCCATATCTCGGAAACTACTCATGCTAGACACGCCTTTCTTAGCTTAAATTGCAATATACCTAAAAATAATCATAATAATGATTATGTAACCCCCAATTGCAATATACCTAAAAATAATCATAATAATGATTATGTAACTGAACTGAAAAAGTTGCCATTTGATTCTAGCCATATTCGCAATAAAATATTTGCTTATGACTGTACTGAATCAAGTTCTGTTTTCAAAAATAAAGAAGTGGGCCGAAACGGAATTCAAAATCGCATTTATTTTGTAAATCATGCTTGGGATCGTCGAGCCATGGATTTCGCGGGCCGAACCGGGAATAACTCATAAAATGACATTGGTTATGATTATGAATAAGGGGTTAATATTATAAATGCGAAAGTGTGCGTGTGTGAGTGTGTGTGTTTGTATGTGTGAGCAAGTTTATTCCCAGTCAACTCCGTAACGGCTGAACGGATCAAACTTGGAATATGCATAGATTATGACTTGGATAAACACTTAGGCGAAGCCGCAGGCGCAAGCTATTTCATAATTTAAATGTGATGAGTACAATAGTAGCGGAACATGACATGATAATCAATTTACCTTTCATTGCCGTACGCGAAGAAAACATCCTCATCTTCAAAGAACTGATGAAGCGCTGTTAGTGCGTTCCCTGATTGGGTGAACACTTTCCGAACGCACCCCGTGTCGAGTTTTATGCATTCCGTGATTGCGGCCAATGCATGCTCTAATGTCGGGCTATTACGCTTGTTTAGTAGTAATCTGCATACCTGGGAAAAGGAAAACATAATATAAATATTGTGGTGGATTCGAAGTAAACAATATTTATGGCTAAAACTAGTTATAACTAACTAAAAGTAATTTTCCCCTCTATCATATCCATCTACTCGTTTAGGCTCTAGACTAGACACGACGACCTGTATTTTAACTGCACCCCGACTGCTTTGCAGTTTGAATGAACGACTGCAATAAAATTGCAAACCAACCGTGCATTAGAGTCGGTGTGCAGCATTTCGAACGACTGTACGCCGACTGCTAGTTGCACGGTCGACGTGCAGTTCAAATGCAGTTCGCTGCACGGTTGGTTTGCAGTTTTATTGCAGTCGTTCTAACTGCATTCAAAGTTATACTACAAATTGCTGTTGGAATGCAGTTTAAATGCAGGCCGTCTGTCTAGAGCCATAAGTTTATAAGCTAAGTGTAAATCTTTTAGAATGTCTATTATTTACGATACAAATATACGTTTGCCATAAACAAATTCCGAGAAATTGAATACCAACGCGTAAGATCTCATCATCATTAATTTTTCACAACCACGGACTCAAGAGATAGCCGTATGATAGTTCAGCTGTCTCTTTGAAAACATTGAGTAGTATATCCAATCTTTAATATTAAGTACACGTTTATGAAAGGGCTGAATTACTACTATTTTTATAGGAAACAATGTGGATTTACATTTATCTTCGAATAGGTTTTTATTTTTAATTGATGAAATTGTGGCGTAGTGGACGAAGGCTCACCTGAGACGCGGAAAATTGCGGGTTCGATTCCTACAGGATACAAATGTTTGTATGATTGTCTAATATTTGTCTCGGACCTGGATGTTTTCTATGTATAATGTGTATGTTTTGAAAAAACTGATAAGCGCTCATTACGGGAATCCTATGACCAGCAGTAGCCAGCTATAGGCTTTTGTATATCATTCAGTTAGTTTGGGGCTAGATGATGCTGAGTGATAATGTCCAGCATCATTTATTTATCTCAACTATAAGACGCTCATTAAATAAAATAAGTCCATTTCTTCAAGTGTAACATGTTCAGCCATGCTCACTTCATCCCGTTACTTCGTGAGGTACTTGCATTGTTTTGTTCCGGTCTGAAGCGCAGGAAGGCCAGAGAAATTACGCTGCATGAGCATTACGCAACGCACATAGGTCATTGCGTCGATAATGTATGTATGGAAGTTGTATTAGATAGGAGGCGCCCGTTTACGTATGTAGGCCATTGTTGGACGATTACTGACGAGCATTGAGTTGATACAATTGAGTCTCTTTTAGCAGTTTGGCTGCACTTTACTTTGTGCAGCTAAGACCGAACACAACTTGCACGATTCATAGATAGAATAAAATAATAAAGAATAGTTTAGTTAAGTCATGATGATGAAGGTATGCACCTAATCGAGGTCCCCGAACAGGGTCCTGAATGCAAATAACGGTTTCGGTCTCGCACCTTTGAAACTTTTTTTTACCAACTTATCGATAGTCTTAGTGTTGGCTGAGTCGAATAGAATAACGTAAGTCAGGCTCAACGCAGACAGAGAGAAGCACAGTGGAGAGGATTTTATTAAGGCACTCGAAAATCAACTCTAAGATTACAATATAAAGTGCATATAAACTTGAAAATATATCTTTGAGGACGCGCGAGCATTTTTTGTCAGGTCCAAGCATATATGCACTTTATTTCAGTAAGATTAAAGTTGATTTTGGAGTGCCTTAATAAAATCCTCTCTGTTGCGCTCCTCTTTGTCTGCGCTGAGCCTAACCTGCAAACGGTGTCATCTTTCTTTATTTTTCGTATGATGTATTTCAACTCGACTTCGATATGGTTTAGGTAACGACTGAGAATGCAAGGAGCAAGGAACTACTCAAATCTAAATGCCAATTAACGGTTAATCATTAAAATAGTGACAACGAGAGATGCGTAACTCAGATGACCTAAGAACACCGAATTAAGCCAGGCCACGAAAGCTACCGTCTTCTATGGCGCTAACGTTGTCATGAACGATTACGAAATGAAGACAGGCAAAAACTTACCCAGTGGAACGAAACAGAACCACATGAAAAGTGTGAGGCAGATTTATGAGTAAAGATAGGAGTCGGTTTATTGTAACGCATTTTAGGATGTATTTAAGTTCAACAGTACTTCTTTGCGTGTCAATAATTCAACCCTATTTATAACCAACTTCAAAAAAGGTGGACTTATAACTCCGTCATTTATGAACCGATTTGGAAAATTATTTTTTCATTTGGGAGGTTATACTTCCCGCTTGGTCCAATTTAAATATGAAGAAAAACTAACTCTTAAGAATCAATTTCTGTGAAGGAGGTTTTTTCTTCAAATATTTGTTTGAACCAATAAGTAAAATAGTCACGTTAGTTGTATGTATGTACCTCTGAAGTTGGCTGCAAGTAGCAAGTTAGTTCCTATATTTGGGTCTGATAGACCTAGTATTACTGGGCAATCAATCAAGGTCATCAACACTTCGACTCTAACATCTTGGTTTAGGAAGTGCGGCTAAGAATCGAATGTTAGTTCTTTGATCTAGCTTCAACTGCGAGAGCAACCACTTTCGAGTCTCTGGGTATTGTTCATGCAAATATGGAACTTAACTGCTTTGTAGATGTTTCAATTTCCTTTAGCATGTTATTTAATGCTCTCCGATGATCTCCGATGCGCGCCAGTAAGTGTGAATCGTACATAAGGTTTTGTGGAAATAAACTATATGAACCGAACTTTTAATTAATCTGTGGTTGAACGTGACTTTGTGTCAAGACGAAGTTCTGAAGACGTGGTTTATCACAAGTATCACATATCAGAAGCACATGCTTCCACCATTATACAGAAGTAATAACTTTCGGCTGCGGCTCCAATCGCAGTCGCGTGGTCCCGGATAATAAGTAGCCTATTTGTTACTTTTGGTTAAGAACTAAATAATGTGCAAAATTTCTGCTTAATCCGTTCAGAAATTTTGGTAGAAAGCAATAATAAACAAAGTTGTGTGGATAGGGGGGATGTTTATAACTTACGAATTAAATAAATTGATAAAAATTGAAATGAATAGGCATGACGACTGGGTCAAAAAATAATCCGGCAGTTAGAACAACAAAAAATACTGGACACGTATTTTTTTATTCATCGAATCAATAGAAATTGACTGAGATAAAGAACGTGAAAGTTCGGGAGTGGGGGCTCGTGACGTCACGCCTAGGTAAAAAATTTACTATATCTACAGGAACTTTAACGCACTATATCTTTGTTATTTTTTGTTTAATTGACAAAAGAAAAAATACGTGTCCAATATTTTTTGGATATGTAAATAACGGACTAATTCGAATTTTTCAGTCGTCTAGCCTATTAAATCGAATATTAGTTACCCACTTTAGGTAGGAAGATTTATTAGACGTTAAGATCAAAATGACTAAGGTAGGTATGGTAAGGCTCAATCAAGAATCAAAACGTGATAGATAAATCAGATTCATCTTATTGTGTGCGGTGTCTAGCTATTGTACGTCAATATGACGACCATGACCGCTAGCTGCGTCGCGCAAACCAGATAAATTGTTCCTACTATACTTTAATTGTCTAGCTAAGCTGATTCGTGATTCAGAACATTGATTCTAGCTACAGTTGAGTAAACCAACCTACTTATTACTACAAAATGCATTAAGCGTCGCCCTAACTAGGAGCATTCTTCATACAATTTTGTCCATTAGTTGAATAGGTTTGTGGAATATATGGGGAGTAAGATAAAAACCGGCGACAGCGGTTTTGTTACAAACCGGTAAAATAAATTGTCGCTATGCTTAGCTCAGCTGATTAGTATTTCAGAATAGAATAATATAAGTAATGTGATAAGAATAAAGTAATTAGTTTATCAAAATTTCAGAACTATTGTACACTGCCAAATAAATACAAATTTTCCGACAAGTTCGATATTTGATAGACCCTGCATGCTAAAATAACTCGATTTTAGTAATGTTTTGGTTGATAGGACGTTGAGGGCTGAATGAAACTCAAAACTATATCGTGATGCTAAGTCTCTGTGTAAAATCTCAACGCAGTTTTGTGTTTCATTAAATCCATCCATCACACACGAACACGAGCAAACTTCAAACCCTATTGTAAGTCGTAACTCAAGCCAACCTCTTCTGCCCGCGGTGCACTTGCTTGTAAACGGGGTTCTGGTGGCCTGCTGATTGCGGCATAGCGAAGCCCAACTCTGCCACAGATAAATTCCCTGACCGCAGTCAACGGGGTTAATAATGTAACTCATGCATAGGGTGGGGATCGGGCACGTTATCCCCCTTGTTATTAGGGGAAGTCCCTTTTGACTTTATGTCCAGTCTAATTGTGTTGTTGAAATATTTCGTAACGTAGGTACGTAATTGACTGCTGCAAACCGATAAAATAGCCTTTCTAAAGTCAATCACTAGACTTCAGGTAACCTAGGTATGTTCTATTGAATTTTTGGTTCCAATTTCATAACAATAGAGTGGGTCTTACAAATCGATCTAATAGACACATTGCAACAAACCTACATTTCGATTATTAAGGTTAGTAGGGTACATTATGAATGAAGTAGGTAATAAGTTACATGATATTAATATCTTGATGCTAACCACAAGTAGGTATCCTAGGTTAATGTATCAGGCATCATATGCGTGCTTGGAAATGTTTGTGTCAGTTCCGTCATAAAATAAAGTAAATAGAATATTGATTAGATTCGCAATAACATACTTGTTTGTGGGAAATCAAGTAAAAGCACGTTTTATTGGGGTTTCCTCACATCAGGTACATAAGTCGGCGACATTCCTAACAAATGAAGTATGTATATTGACGATCTCTGTGGCGCAGTAGGCAAAGGAGAGTGGGTTGCGGATTCTCTTACCTTGAGATTTTTTTTTATATTATCCGAAAAATTGTCTTGGATCTGACTGATTTCTATCTCTAAATGCGTGTCTCTCGCAAAAGCTTGAAAACAACTTGACCGATTTGAATAATATTTTGTTTGGTTTAATTTGCCTTGATTCAGGGATGGTTTATGAAAAAATAAAATAAGGCAAAACCCAAAGAAACAGCCGAAAAATCGAAATTAGGTGGCTTCGTAATTACTGCTTTCCTTTACCGTATCAATTAGTGTATATAACTATGCATATTTAAAAAAAAATAGTATTTCAGTCATATGGTTTCTATAACACAAGATCTGCTAACTTTGAGCTATAATGATGTTGTGTGAAAATGTCCAGCATTATTATCAGCAAATCTAATTAGAACCGATTATCCATCCGATTATCTTACAAAAACATGTGAGACTTCAGTTCAAGCAGAAATTATACAAACACTAGCGCCTGTGACTAGCGTCCTCCCACGGTTTTGTGATACCCGGATTAAAAGTAGCCTATATGTTCCACAAGGTTTCCTGATCAATGATCAGTGTTAATTATGTTGGAAATAAGGCTGCCAGGCTCAAATGTCAAGTCAGCCGAATGCCTTCTAATAGGTGCGACCATCACCAAGGCCTGGACATCTAAAGGCACAGCGGCGTCGGGGTCGACTGAAGATGCGCTGACGGGACGACCTCGATGACTTCAAAAGAGGGTGGTGAGAGGTAGCTCGGGATACAGATGTTTGGAAGTCATGGGAGAGACCTTTGGCCAACAGTGGGACGAGAAAGGTTAAAAAAAGGTCCAGAAATACAATGTACAATTTCAGCTCAATCCGTTCAGTAATTTGGCGTGAAGGAAGGATAATTTCAGATCTTTTTCACACAGTTTCGCCTTTACAATATTAGCAGTCGAGCAGGGCGCAATGGCGCTCATTAGGTGAGGCCTATGTCCAGCAGTGGACTGCTATAGGCTGATGATGATGATGATGATGATGCATATTAGCAGGATTTGACTAAGAAATCGAATCCGCACCTCTAACGTTCGGTGAGCTGAGTTCGAAGGACATTTAAGCAAAACATGGGTCATGGTTTTGAAAGAAAACAACCCTGATGAAAGGATTAATTATTATGTTAAGATCATTATGATGTTACGATTATATGTTAAGTTCGGAGTAATTATGCATCCGGACAATCCGGAATCAGTACAGAATAAGTAATAGTTACTCAGGAAAAATCAAGGTACCTATTACCTACTTGTGCTTTATTCTTTCTTCGTATTAGCTGAAGTCTGATGTCGAAGTTTTTAGACCACGCCAAGGCCTCCGACATGGCTTAACAATTGAAAAACCGGAACGCACATCTTAACGAGCCTTCCGAAGCACGGAAGGGCTCATATATAAATGCCACTAAACCCATCCAAGTAGTGACAGGGCGGGAGTGTTACTTAAACATTATACACTAGCCAAGATGATCTGCTAAGAACAACGAAGTAAGCGACGCCACGAGCGCTCCTGTGCTGAAACTTCTGTAATTAACTAACTATAACATATTCTGAGCGGATTTTGGATGCATAAAGTCTGAGACCCACCCTACGGCCTACACTATCAAAGTTTTTCACAATACGTGTTCCCCACCAGTAACTCATGAATCAGGATATAGAACTAATACCATAATTGAGTACCTAGTTAAGTAGTTAGTAACTAATTAGTGAGGTGTGGCAATTACCACCCAGAACATTGAACTACCGTTGCGTTTTCGGTCGTTGGCCATGAGAGAAAATTGGGTCACGTCAATCGAGCTATTTTTGATGACTAGCGTTTTATGATTTCAGCTAATGCGTGCTTTACACGTGTGACTAAAGCCACACGATTTCCGCCGAAAAACGCGTCTGTGTAAATGGCAAATCGGCTTGTTGACAGGTGACTAAAATCACAAGCTCCGAAGGCCGACATTGGCCGTGCGGCGACGGCTGGTGAATAAAATCGACCGTGTAAATGCTCAATTGCAGATGATCGCTTGACGATTAATTGTTTTTTCTTTGTCAAAAATACTATAGTGACCATTATAGATGATGCCTGGGTAAAAAAAACGAATTAGTCCGTCAGTTACATTAACAAAGATATTTATAGGCATTTAGCATTTTGTATCGACCCGTGTAGATGTGTTGGTGACTGGCCGCACGGCTTTAGTTACCCGTGTGAAGACCTCTTTAGGAAATCTGATAGGTTACGAAATACCGACGTCTATAGTAAGATTCGCTAGGTTGTTTTTTATGACTGCATACACTGTACGAGGCAAACATAATTGATAATCGTGACGTATTTTTTAGTCTATTTCGTGCGTAATTAATAGTGTTCGGCGAAAGTTTCGAATGATGCCGAATTCCATCCGACTGTCTGCAGCATGTAGCATAATAATAATGCTCCTCATAAAATAATCAGACGTACAGCCAGCAACAAAATTAGGTTGACACTTCTGATTTTTAACCGACTTCAAAAAAAAGGAGGAGGTTCTCAATTCGGTTGTTTTTTTTATGTTTGTTAGCTCATACCTCCGTCATTTATGAACTGATTTAGAAAATTATTTTTTCGTTGGAGAGGGTATACTTCCCAATTGGTCCCATATAAATTTTAAGAAAAAATACCAACCCTAAGGGTGAGAAAATTGGGAATGAACCTTTTTTGGGCTCGAATTTTATTGATTGTTTTAGTAATCGTCTTAAAGTCAGATTCACTAAAACTTCGGGAATAAACAATAATTAAAAATAAAAAAAAACGACTTCACGACTCCAAAACTAACAGGTAGGTATCTAGATCTACCTATGTGGTAAACGCATAGATCGTAAGGGATAAATTTATAGAAAAAAGGTGGATGAACCAAAAAATAAGCAATTATTTTTAACTTTTTAGTTTTACAGTTTTTTTTATTTTAAATTATTGTTTTATTCAAACTGCTATTAATCAAACTTTTACGGCCAACTTGAAGATTTGCCTTGAAGTTGTCATTTAATTCATAAAAGTCTGGAATTAAGCGGCATTATCAAATTATAGCGCTATTTAAATTTGAAACACATTTTGTTAATAGACTATTGTCGCTGACCGTAAATTCAATAGTATCTTTTACCTCATTACAAGTTTTTATTACGATAATGAATGAGGAAAACAAAACACTAAAATACAAATAAACACAAAACTGTTTAGGATACAGATATTCTCCCAAAGGCATGTGTACGTCTGTGTCCAGCGGTGGACATTTTTATATGTTATGCATCGCAACCTGTTGTAGGTACAGTCAACGAAAAAACTATCATCTTTGGAATTATGCCAATTTGGTAAACTCAAGTGAATAATTTCGAGACAACTGTGTTCATCTAACAGTGTTTCCACTGAATTAACATGTTAACATTACTAGTTGATTGTTTACGAAGTACATTATGTATGAAGGAAGTAGATAGATGATAGCTGTGAGAGTGCTTGATTTATGTTTGTTAACTGGAGATAGAACTAGCTCATGGCCAACCTTATGTAAAGTGGTAACCATTACCTATCACAAAGAATTTCATCGTAGGTCATGCATGTTTAGAACGTGCCTTTAGATGTATGGCCCTGTGCGTCAGTTTTAGCTGGTAAAGAATGCTTCTTTCTAGGCATTAAGTTCGCATAAGAACAGTCCCAATCAAATCTACGAAATGTTTAACGTCCCCTTACCAACCGGTAGGTTATGAAGCAGACGATTAAACTGGCAAATACCAGGACCTGCGAACAGTAGGTCTTGCTGCCGAGATGCAAAGTGACCCCAGTACTCAGGTAAGTTACTCGTGCGCTCAGGACGCACTACCATTTGTCCATGAATGGTACCGGAGCTGTTATGTCGCTCACTACCCGCTAACCACTGAAGGATAGCTAACTTGTAACCCAGCTTAGGCCTAAGAACAATAAATTTCGTGTTGTTATCTTCTATCTATAATGCTGCTTCATGGCAGAAAAAGGCGTGGTGGTAGTAGGTAATTCCCCGGACGAGCCATTCACAAAGAACTCTACTAATGTGTATCTAATATAAACACCAATTTGAACTTACCTTTCGAGGTTTTACTCCATTCCTTATAATAGTCACTATCCTCGGTCTCACAACATTTTCTCCAGCTGGGCTTACTCGTGCTGTCCCGTTGCCGGTAGTATTGGCGCTACCATTCGACTGAAAAGGAACAATTTTGTAAACAAACCATTTTAAATTAAATATACTTAATTATTGCTACAGGGTTCAGGGTCGCGCAGAGGGCGATGGAAAGAGCCATGCTTGGAATTAACTTCAGGGACCACAAGCGAAATGAATGGATCAAGCGGACAACTAAATTGAGAGATATGGTCAAAGTCGTTGCTGACCGAAAGTGGAATTGAGCTGTTCATATTGCTGGGCTTGATAGAAGTCGATGGACGAGGCGAGTCCTCGAATGGAGACCGTGGACGAACAGAAGACCAAGGGGTCATCCACCGAACCGATGGGTGTATGGGAAGGATACGCATCCTTTAATGTCGTCCACCCATCGTTCGGGCTACAAGTGGATAGCAAAGGCGACTGACCGTCGTGCATGAAAGGGAATGGGAGAGGCCTATGTTCAGCAATGGACAGCCAACAGCTGATGATGATGATGATAGTTAATTAATAGTTCTTAATGCAGGATATCATGTTAAATTAATCGTTTTTTTTATAAAAGCCGTAGAAATTTTCTGGGTATTTATTTTATACTTTAAGGGTTCGATCGATAAGGACACTGGCGCCATTAAACAAAAACTAACCTAACGCGTGCTAGTGGTGGCAGGTTTTAGATGGTTGACATTGGGACGAGACATGCACAATGTGGGTGACAGTGCGTTCAATAACCATGGTTCTATATGTGTATTGCAATCAATATTTATTATTAATTTACTCAGTATTCCAGCTTTAATACATAAAGTTATTGATTATAATTTCAATACGCCATTATCAAGAATATTTTTACATAATTCGCATTTTTAGTCACTTCCATTTATGGTAAGGTCTGAAATGACCAGCCTTCTTTACAATTTTAGGTTTTTCCCCTTTCATGTGCTATAAGACATTGCTTCTTGCCAAAATTGGTCAACTGGATGTACCTTACAGGCTTTAACTCTCTAGTGTGGACTTTGGATTATCCCAATTCTAAGAGTATTGAATTGAATCAAAGTTACCTGCAAATACCGGGACAACCTGTTATTGGCTCTTGCTGGGGATGGACTTGCACTGTCATTTAAGGACTCTGGACCGCTCAGTCTAAAAGACTGAGGTGTCACTGCACTGGCTTCATAATCAATGCGCTTAAAAGGCTCCCCAAATCCACTGCATACATAAGATTGGCCATCTTCTAGATCATCAAGTTTTCCTATCTGTAAAGAAATTGTACTATGACTAACTGATTGAAGGCAGCCTTCACTAATATTGAGGCTTGGACTATGTGCATCCAGAATTCTAAATCACCCATAAAAAAAACTTCGTATCTATTATTTATTTTGTGCTAAAACTGGTTGATATAGTAATACAGTAATACTGGACATATAGACAACCCCTATAAGGGGGATATGTTCAGAATCTCCACCCTGGAGGTTAAGGATTGCAGGGCACAGCATCTCACATCGCTGATGCTGTCAAGGGATGCAGGTGTGTATTGATAGGCTCTGCTATGCCACAATTAGCCAGCTGCCAGAGCCCTCTTTGTTTGTTAGCAGAGTGCACCAAGGGCAGGTGAGGTTGGCTTGGGTTCCAAAGATAAGTGATTGGAACCCCTTACAACTCCAAGCAAATAGTTACCGTGAATTTTTCACTTATGATTGCGAATTCTCGATGAAAAAATCCCAAGCCAGCCCAGCGTTAGTAGGCTTAGTAATTACATTTAAGTTCAAATAACTCACTTTTCTACCCTCGAGAGAGTATATTGTCCGTACACCACTCGGTAGAGTAACATTATCTACAAGTACTCGTGTCAAATCAGCTGTCAAGCTATCAAATGACCTGAAATAAGGTTTTGTTTGTAAATAAAGCCCACTTGTTACCCCGTTAAAAGATCATAAAAGCCAGGATAACAGTCAAAATTGTAGAAAATTAACAGTTTCTCATGAACACTTTAAACATAATAAATTGTTATAGCGGAAATCCTGTCCTGTGTATTTTTATCATAGAAATGATGAAGATGCAAAACGGTTAAATAAACTACACACATCCAGAATGAACTATTTATTTTGGTAGAAAATCATTGAGTAATAAAAATGGTCTCAACGTACAGTTATCTGGCACAATTACTAGATAGAACCTCTGTACACTTACTAAATAGGTAGGTAGTATTGAGTACTAGTGGAAAGTGAAAGTGTAAAATAGTTCCAACTAGAACTCTGTTGGAAAGTGATTAAAACAAATTGGACCAACCTGTATCGCTCTGGCAAGACTGGAATTATAACACCCGAATAGAATTTATCACCATTTCGAAAAAATCTGACTCGTTTTGCTTTCCGCGCTGGTTGTGCTCGGAGCATTACATTACGTCGGTTCGCCCTAGTTTTCATTATTTCAATATCACTAAAATCCTTTTCTAGTTCGCAAACCGAGCTGGATCGGCTGCCGCTACGGCTCAAGTTGTTCTCCATCTGTTTACGATAGAAAGTTACAGCGAAGTTAGGATTAGGAAATAACGGATCACTTTTCTACACAATTTTTGTAACCCTCACCTTTTTTCTTTTCCGTAACTATTTACGTGGTTATTTATCGAATAGTTATGAAGTCATCACTTTTACTTTTTACATTACAAAAAGTGTAAATGGTGACATCAATTCAATTGAATTATTTCAGTAAAATTCATGAATCACACAAAAATTAGCGAAACACACCGCGCTACCAACCAAAGTAAACGAACGAATGAATGAATGAATGGATTGGAAATTTGGAATGGATCACAGACTCTCAAGACTAGGATGGATGAATGGATGAATGGGTGGTGAATGAAGTTAATTGATTTATTTTCTAAAGAAGAATAATAAAGTAGTCTTCTGGAGTTCTGTGCTAACCATACGAGTCACCTTTTTTTCAAAAAAATAATTATTACATAACTTCCTACACAAAATAGGACGCATTCATCCATTTCATTTCGGCGTATTGTATTAAGCCTCCCCCAGACAGGTGCGTTATTAACGTGCGATAATACCACATGCGTTATTGCGATAATGAGTCCCAATGCCTTGGACACAACTGCGTTATCGCATCAGTGTGTGGCATCGTAGTCGTCCTGATACATAATAATGAACTACAAACAGATATCGCATTACCGCAATTGGTATTATCGTCCGGGCCCTGATAACAACGCACCTGTGTGGGGGAGGCTTTAACTTTGCTTCCATCGATCATTTGCACACAAGATGACAGAAAGTTTGATAGCACGGGATAGCACAGATGTATTGCATCCTAGTAGTCTGTGGTTAGATTGCCAGTTACACGGTTCAAATAAGATTAAAAAATAAGATAATAGCTCGACTGAAAAATGAAGTATCAGGTATGAATAATTTATATAGTTACTATTTAAATTATTGACTAAAGCTACTTCATATCAGTCGCACATGAAATAAGATTTTGTTTGTACCAAGTTTTTATATTTTTCAAATGGTAACCGGAAAAACAGGTGACGCATTTATCATCAATTTCGTTTCGCATGTCAAAAAAAGTGCAGACAAAGAGTGTGAATAATTTGTGTTTTTCCACGTTTCTCAAAATTTTCGTGCAAGATGTCCTCAAGAAAAAAGGTTCTTCTGAAAGTGATCATTCTTGGTGATAGCGGAGTAGGCAAAACTTCGCTCATGAATCAGTTTGTCAACAAAAAATTTTCCAATCAGTACAAAGCAACAATAGGCGCAGATTTTCTCACGAAAGAAGTAATAGTTGACGATAGAATCGTCACAATGCAGATCTGGGACACTGCTGGACAAGAACGGTTCCAGTCCTTGGGGGTGGCGTTTTACCGCGGGGCGGACTGTTGCGTATTGGTGTTTGACGTAACTGCCCCCAACACGTTCAAGTCCTTGGAGAGTTGGAGAGACGAGTTCCTGATTCAGGCGTCGCCACGAGACCCTGATAACTTCCCTTTCGTCATATTGGGCAACAAAGTGGATTTGGATAACCGAGCGGTCTCAGCTAAGCGTGCCCAACAATGGTGTCAAAGCAAGAATGACATCCCATACTTTGAAACCAGTGCCAAAGAAGCAGTGAATGTTGAACTAGCATTTCAGACTATCGCTCGCAACGCACTAGCTCAGGAGACCGAGGCAGAGCTCTACAATGAGTTCCCAGATCAAATCAAGCTAAATGCTAATGACAATGCTCGCAACAGGGACGGTGACAACTGTGCATGCTAGGCCTTTATATACTGCAACGCCTGCGATTTTATAAAGATAATACATTTTAGTACCTATAACATAATTTATAAGATATGTTTCCTTTTATATTATCATGTAAAAATGTATAGAAATGTTAGGTATCACACCATTTGGTTTGGGATGATTGTTTGCACATTACATATTTAATTGTTAAATTAAACACAAAGAGATTGCCTTTGATAATATATAAAACTGTTTCTTTCAACTACTTTCAATTTTTTTAGGTATTTCTTGAAATTCTGAGCAAATAAGTAGTTAATTTGCATAAAACTGAATATATTATTGTATTGATAAGTAAATTCATTGGTTAATCCACATTTTAGCTGACTTTATGTGAATGGCTGAATGATAGATCATATAAACTTTTCTTTGTTTGGTATAATAAGTTTTCATGAACATTATTTCACATATTGGAACCAAATATACCATACAATATTTAACAACTTTACCATACTCCGTATAATACTGGTTATGGCACATTGTGAAAGATGTGATGACAAAAATATGTTTTGTTATTTGAGGCTTGGACTTGTTACTTTAGCCATCACAGCTTCGATGACACCAAATTCTTGTTATATATAGTTTTGCATACCAACATGGTGTGTTTAGTTTGGTAGGGTGGTAAAATGTGATATGCTTGTTTATGATATTGTGAATTACTACAGTCTCAATATAAACACTACAGTTGTAGGTAGGCTACTGCTAAAATGAAATATTTTCTCGGTATTAAAAATATCCAAATTCACTCATATATTTATTTTTGAAACAAATTGTTATATTTTTCAAAAACATACATAAACTTCAGCAAATATTTCTGTATATATTTGGATTTAAATTGTCTTGCTTGTGAACACTTTTTATAGTGTTTGTAAGTATAATGGTTACATAGTTTAATAAGTAGCTAATGTTATTGATGATAAGTTTGTATACATGGGTGTCATATGAGAACAAAACATCCAGTTACTTCAAATTTTTGTACTAGATGAGTCATAAAATTCATGACATCAGAATTATTTAAAGCAATACTCTATCTTGTTCATTAGATGTATCTAATATATATTAAATGCAGCTTAAGCAATGCCTACTACAATGCTTTTAGAATTAGGTGGTGTGTTAGAAATCACATCACACATATACATCTTTAAATTCAGTGGTATCACCAGTTGTATTTAAACTAGTAATATAAGTTACAAATTTGGTAAAATATTTAAGTCACATAAATATTGGCTATTTAACCAAGATTGTAACTTCCTAATTTTAGTGTTATTATTATTATAGTTAAGGATTTTTTTCTTATTTGTAACATCATAATTGAACTTTCCATTACCATAAAATGTTCAAACTGCAAGACTTTTAAAATCACCAAGTGCAGGACAGAATTGACTTTTGCAGTTAAGAGTGAGCAAGATCTATTTCTCTTGAACTTCATGATCTTCATAAATATTTTATAACCTACCTATGAATTCTCACAATTTGTTTAACCCTACATAAATAATAACCATGTGTTTATTTTAGTTTAGATATGTGAGAAGTAAATTTAAGATATAGAAAGGTAACTTATAATGTATGCTGTAATAATGGTTGCTTTTAATTTTATATCAATAAATAAAAGTTATCAAAAATCTTTGTTTTATATTGTTACCCGTTCCTAACTAGGGTTAAAAAGGAAAACGAAGGTTATCTGAAGGTTGAAAGGCTTCTGAATTAAGGCTTCAAATAGGACAGTTTCCCCGAAACTCGATTTTCGTAAATCCATTTACGCCTCTAAATCGCTTGAGCCATGAAGTTTACGCTTCTAGTTTCCTATTTGGGTAAAATATTTGACAAGATGATCCGAATTTTGTCATTTCATTGGGATATTATTTCACTTGGCTGGAGTAAGGTTCTCAGAAGACGAATGTCCTATAGGTACATAGCGCATGCGGGAAGGAGCGGGCGGCGGGGGCTGGCTCAGTGTTTCAGTCGGCTTCGCTGGCCGCTGTGCGCTTCAGTCTCGCTTGTGACATGAAAGGGCGCGATCCTTTACACTTATCACGGTGCTTCGAGCAATGCATCACCATGAACAGCCGACAGGGAATGCATGTAACGGTGAGTGAACTGTAACATAATTATTAACTGCCCTGGAGCCTGATCAGATCAGCCTAATCATTCCGATAGCGGAATGATCTCGCGCAATATCTTACTCGTGTTGCAGAATTTGCTCGTTTCATTTGAGGAAGGCTCTATGTTTAGTAGACATCTATAGGTGACAGCACATGTAGAACAGAAACTTGAGTGCAGCCGAAACTAGGCGCTTATTTCACATAATGATAACTGATAATCCAAGTGAAAAAAATCTGGTAGGAGTCTAGCCTACAACCTACCGATTGATCATATCTACCCAATCTTTCCGCTATGACAATCGATGGATAAATCTTCTACCTACCCCATCATCAGGGAAGCATGTTATACTAGGTAGGTTTAATAAGCAAGTGAAGGTGCAGATTACCTGATCCCCACCTAACCAGCCAAATTGCAGTCATCTTACAGGGAAGGTTCCATAAAGGTTTATGAAAGTCATAGTTTAAGTGAAATCGAGCTTTGCTAATAAAGAGTCGTATTTTCTATCCGGTCTTCTAGGATATTTTTAGCCTATATACTTACCGGTTGATTAATCTATTTTTTAGTCAATCGGTAGGCGTCTATTCACAAAAACGTTCTAAGTAAGAAAATCACTTTTTTACTTTCGTAACACAACATGCAAAATGGTCGTTATTAAAGGCTTTGTCTAACTGTTGCACATTCATGACCTTGAAAGTAATTTTCATGAATAACTTTACGTTGATACTGACTTGGATATTTTAATAAGAAAGCCTGTAACTTACGTTATTTTTTACCATATTTTACTATAGGTACTCTTTTAAATTACCTACACTTTTTATTGTTTTCCATCAAATATAGGATGATAATGATGATGATACATTAACTTATCCAATTTAGAAGTCCCTATCGTATCCCGGGTACCTAAGGCCGACTAAGCTGAGAGGTGGTATAGGTGCTGAGCAACCATTATTCCAACTAACCATGTCCCAGGCACTACAGTGCCCCGATCCACTGACCACAACTGTAAACGTTATACTTGACGAATACCTAAGTTTTTTGTTTTCATCCTTAAGTAAAACCTTTACCACTTTTACTGAAAGACTGACTCAAACTCAAAATTCGTTTATTCAGTAGCAACTGTATAGTATACACTTTGAAACGTCGTTTTTTTTATTTACCACCAATTTGTAACGCAACCAAACAGAGAAGAATCGACAAGAAACTCTGCTTGGCTTATATTTTTTTAACGTCATTGTTCTTAATAACTATTACATTGTTTTTGATGGAGTTGGAGGCAGTTTCATCCCAAGCTTTTTTGTCATCTAAATAATCAGATATTTTATAATAAGCTTTATCACAGAGATTACGTTTAACAACATTTTTGAATTTATTTACAGATAGATTAATCACGTCATTTGGGATTTTGTTAAAAAATCGTACAGACATCCCTTTAAAAGATTGACTAACTTTAAGGAGCCTTACAGTGGGAACAGCTAGTTTATCTTTATTTCTAGTGTTAACATTATGATAGTCGCTATTTTTTTTAACAAGTTTATATGTTTTCGGTCTATATCGGTCCTGATAGAAAAACCCAAAAGCAGTTACAAATTTTCCTCTTGGAATGTCGAGCTTAATAGAGTGCCATAACTCTCGAGCTTTGTTGTCTTTTGCACCAATTAAGGATCTAGGTACTTTGCTCTGTTTTGGCATTTAAATGGTTTTATTTTTCAATTGATTGTTATGTTTTAAGGGTTCCGTACCTCATGAGGAAAATAGGATCACATTCATCATTCATACCAGTCTGTCTGTCTGTCTGTCTGTCTCTGAAACGGCTTAACGTATCGACTTGAAATTTATAACAAACTAGCTAACCCGCTTTCCTAAACTACCACAGTATTGAGGCGAACTAAAAAATATTTTTCGTGACTTATTGAGTTTTTGCGAGACATACCGGCAATTTTTGTATCGACATGGCAAAAATGAAAACCTCAGTATCCTTTTCAGTGGCGTCAGAAGGTGCCTTTCTGACAAAAATAAAGGTGACGTCTAGAATTTATGAATTTAAATTTTTACCCTAAGAACTGAAGGGTTTGTAGTGTGTAGGAAAAAGTAACTGAAACTCAGGGGGCTCTAACAGATTGCAGTTTTAGTTTCACAAAAATACATTTTAAATTGCGTCTTTTTTATAATTTATGAACTAGTATCGCCATCTAACAAGAATGATAAATATCTTTAAGTTTTGTTGTGATTTTTAAATAGCAAGTTATTTTATTATTACAGTTTTTAGAAATCAAAGAAATGGCTTTCAAAGTATACTGGATACCTTTTCATCCTATACAGGTCATTATCAAACCTGGCTATGCACTTTCTTTCGATGGTCATGGAAAGTATGTGTCTGTAAAAAAAACCTTGTACCTACACCGCCGTCTTTTGTTTATCGTGCTTTCCTAATCCTGTTCACCCAAAGGTTCTCTGGAAGAGATCGCTTTTAGCGATAAGACCGCCCATTGTACCTTATTTTTTTAGTTGTAAATTTCCCTGCAAAATATTTAATTTTTCTGGTGTACAATAAAGAGTTTATCTATCAAAACATGAACATAGAGCTCTAGAAGTAGGTCCTGAATACTATTCATCCTATGCGGTTTTATCATAACCTAGCAACTTTCAGTAGATTCTTTCAGCTATATGCTGGCGCGGAAGCCTCAGGGCGCCAAGTCTTGCTCGCAAGTGTCTATTTATTTCTAAAAAGCTGACCCGCCCGCAATTACATATGCGAGTAGGTACTTGCTTACTTGAATAATGGTTATTTTACGCAGAACCCAAAATAGGTGCATATGTACGAAATAAATAGTAGGCAGGCTCGACAAATATATTAATGTAAGTAAAATTATCCTACAGCAAATAATACCTACTTCAATTGGTAATTATTTTATACCCTGGGTTACATTCACATTATTGCAATCATATTTGGGATCTCTAATTAAAAAAAAAAACCTATGTTTAGCGCTTATAATGTAGCTTTCTATTAGGTGATCGAATTAATGGTAGTTTTTGAGTTATACCACAGTTATACATTACAAACAAACATTAAAAAGATCAAACCTTCCCTCTTTATAGTAAATGTAGATTATCGCCATGAGTTGAAATGAAGAATTAATAAAGAGAAAAACTGTACAATCCAATTCCTCCAACGTCAACCCAATCAATGGTAAGCAAGTACCTAGTGTTGTATGGCTGCACTTGATTAGATAGTTGACAATAAACAATTGCACACAGTAGGTACGTACCTACTAGACACTTTGCAAACAAATCAGATTCGAGCCAAATGGCGACTATAAATTGAGAATATTTATTAGTTTTGCTATCTTATATGTACCGTTCGGAATGCTTGTAGAGTATGCAACCTATTGCAAGTGATTCAAAATATAATATTAACATGCACATAAACGAGTACCTAATAATGGGTTTATGATGTAGCTTACAGTTGTTTAGTCTTTAGCAAAAGAGCTTCTTTGACAGCGCTACAATTTATGACAGAATTAACATATATTTAGGTCCGTATTCTAGAACGAATCTCAGACTGAATCGTGTCTTGAGCATAGATTTTCTAACAGACGCATCGTATTTTTTTGCTAAATCTCTACCTATTGATTCGCTTTTGCGCTTCGTTTTTTAATATGGCCCTTAGCATTCAGTGCCCTTAACTAACAAATCACATACTCTCGGAGTGTACGGGGTTCCAACCCCCATCTTCGGAACCCAAGCCAACCTCACTTGCACGTGATGCACCCTGCTAAGCAACGAACGGGGCTCTGGCGGCCGGCTGGTTGCGGCATAGCGCAGCCTACATCGGCACAGCTAGATCCTCTGGCCACTGACGAGCAGCAGCGTCGGTTGTGCGAGGAGTTGTGCCCTGAGACCCCCAACCCGCACGCCCAACGTGGGGATTATGGTCATATCCCCTTTTATTAAGGGAGGCCTAAGTCCACAACCGGACTGATAAAGGCTGGTGTGGTGTGGGGTGTAGAAACTACTCTCTCCGTATCCTAGAACGAATCTCAGACTGAATCGTGTCTTGAGCATAGATTTTTTAACAGACTCATAGTTTTTGTAAAATCTCTACCTATTAATTAGTGAGCTTTGTTTTTTTATATGGTCCTTAGCTCTCAGTGCCCTTAGATAACAAATGAAAAAAACCGTAAACTAAAGTACAATAACAGCGTGACGCGTCGGCGCCGCCGCCGGCCGGTCGTAAGACACTTTAAATAAAAATAAAGTTTGAGCTAATGTGCCTTCAGTCACGTATAGCTAGCGGCAAGTAAGTCTAGCGGTGAACGAAACTTCTGCGCATAGGTTTCTCGCTCTCTCTTACCTCTAGCTCCCATATAATACCTTACAAAAAAAACTATATGTGTATAGAATGAGAGTAGCACAGAGTGCCATGGAGCGAGCTATGCTCGGCATCAAACTTATAGATCGAGTCCCTTACATCGAGATCCGAAAACGGACAAAAGTCCAGGACATTGGAAATCGACTTATGGAGCTCAAGTGGGGATGGGCGGGACACATTGCGAGGCGTAGTGATGACAGGTGGAGCAAGGCATTGACCGAATGGTGGCCGAGGGTAGGCAAAAGAAGCGTCGGAAGACCAGTAGCGAGATGGGTCGACGACATAGTACGCGTCGCCGGGCGAGCGTGGATACGACTAGCACAAGACCGTGGTGGATGCCACAAACTCCGGGAGGCCTTTATCCAGCAGTGGATAAAGTCGGGCTGTGGATGATGATGATTATGATGTAATATATCAATCATGTGGTTCCCATAATACAAGATCTGCTTAGTTTGGGGCTACATGATGCTGTGTGATAACGTCCAGCATTATTTATTTTATTTATTTAGTTTTGACTTCTGCGCAATAAAGGTCAGCGCTAGGGTTTCGTGCCGCTACTTGTAGTAACGTAAGCTTAACAATAACTTTATTATATAACATTGGTATCAAAATGAGAATAGCAGAGTTCTGAATAGATAATAATAAAGTAGTATGTAACTAAGTTCCATAGTTGAACATTGAACATGTTTATAGATTAGATCCTTATTTTTAAGATGAATTCAAGCTACGCTTAGATAAGTACACAATGATTATGCAATCGATATTGAAACGTTCAAGGAAAGCGGGCTGTCTTTTAAGTCAAATAAATGAAAAAGAAGATCCATGCCATAAAATCCAGTAACTCCTGTGAGGAATGTATTCTAGGTACTTCGGTTGGGCAAAAGACACACACAGTTCTCGTTAAAGATTGGTCTCCACAAGTAGGCCCACGATTTCCTGAGTTGGTCCTGAAACTTTATTTCCAACAATTTATTAATATGTAATGTTCTAGAGTTCAGTAGTCCTAAGTTTTTCTTGACCATGAACCGTGTATTAATAGTCATTTGCCACAATAATACAAAGTTCATGGTCTTGCGAACACAGTAGAAACCATCGATCATATTATGTTAAGGTTTTCGGTAGGTACTGGAAACACAACTGGCGATGACCTACAGGAGGTGTAGTCAAATATGCCCCTAAGTGAATTAAATCATACGATTCAGCTATATTAATGTTGAGTGGGTACTATATGCACCCACTCAACATTAATATAGTTTAGTTTAAGCTTAATACTTAGGTACGTATTTCCAAAACTGAATCGTACGATTCTATTCACTTAGGGACATATTTGACTGCACCTCCTGTAGGTCATCGCCAGTTGTGTTTCCAGTACCTAGCGAAAACCTTAACAGAATAAGATCGATGGTTTCTACTGTGTTCGCAAGACCATGAACTTTGTATTATTGTGGCAAATGACTATTAATACAAGGTTCATGGTCAAGAAAAACGTAGGACTACTGAACTCTAGAACATTACCTATTAATCAATTGTTGAAATAAAGTTTCAACACCAAGCCAGGACTACAGCCAGCCAGCCAAACTACAGTAATTAGTACCCACTCAACATTTAATATAGTTGATATATTATATAGCACGGGCGTAGTTATGATACAATTTAAATAAATTAACTATTACACTCAAAAATATGTGGGATTCCCTACGGCGCACCGCGCCCAGTGTTGCCACCTTAGTTTTTGAAAAAGGGCATTTTGACAAGCTAGAAAGGCCTGGATATAGCTAATTTGGTCATGAAAAGGGCTAAAAATCTCGAAATCTTCCAAAATCATATATATTTTATTTAATTTCTCATTTTTCTGGTTCTATGTAATAATTTGACAAATGTTTTGGTTGCTTTACCTCTCTCCCTGATCTTATTTTATATTATATAATGTTCTCGTTACTAGATCTTATGGTTTCATCTTGGTTTATTGACATTTTCTTGCCAAAACTGAATCGCACGATTTTATTCACTTAGGGACATATTTGACTGCACCTCCTGTAGGTCGTCGCCAGTATAAAAAATCGTTCTAAATATTACAGTTACTTATTACTAAAATGGGATAAAGGAGACCTTATCTTTATTAGCTAAATGAGCGGATGACATTGCGGGAAGGGCGAAGGACATATCAATTTGTTGGACGTGAATGGTCTGGAAAGACATTTATTGCGAGCTCTGCTTCGGGTAATAGTGTGGGGATTTCTGCTTGTTACGTAGATTTTCAATTCAATTTTTCTAAGGGCACGTCAGTCGCCCACGATCTTTTGTGAAATGTTTCGACTCAATGTGACGCATGCGTGGAATGTATTGATTAGCGCGAAGTTGATTCCTCTCGGGACGAATCGGGATGCTCCGTGAGTGCTTCTAATAGTAAAGAGCGCTTTAAAAAATAATCAACTTCTATTACAATGGTTTCATTGTACTTTTATTTATTTTATTTATTAATTTACTGTTAGAAACACCAACGACAATTCATATTACAGAACAGTAAAATCTATAACAAATATGATTGGACAGTATGACTTTTCTTTTCTCTATTATTGTGAATGAAAAAGAAATTAAAAAAATTGTTGGTATTTTCAATTTTCAAATATACTTAAATGACTAATAAATTAAAGAGACAGGCATGATAAGAAATCTAATCATAACCTCATGAGACTGTTTCTCCCGCAGGGCCAATAAGGCATTCTCTTATTCACTACTTCAAAATCTTAGAATAGAGGGGGTGGTTTTTATGTAAATAGGCCATACCTAGATTAAGCAGGTAAGTATACTCGTTATGCTAAGCGGACCCCACGACGTAAGTTTATTTAAACATTATAATCCGGAAAAAAACCTTTTCAATTTTAGATATTTATGTAACTTTTAGTAGGTTCGGATTCAGTATAATTATTTATGTATGAGACATAAGATATTTTTTACTATTTTAGATAATTAGCTCCGCATTCTATTCTTGCTATATATATAAGTAACGATAAAACGGGTGCTTTGTGGATTCAACAGCCATTATGCCCAACCTCTGTTGTAGGCCAGGTCACATGACATCGTCCGCAATCTCAGAATAACTGACCGTCGAGTCTAATTATACCTATTCCTACAGATCTCTGCTATCCGTCTGTGTGTCCAAAACAAATAGAAAAAAATCGATATTTTTGGGTTTTATTAACACGGTAAGGTCTTGACACGATTCCCGTGAAAATAGAGAATGGTTTTGGATGACGCAATTTTACACATCCCGCATGTGAGTTTTTGACAACGATCGAATAATATTTATTCGATCGTTATTATTTATTATTAACTACTCGTAGATATTCTGTGTTATTAAGAGTTTTGTCAAAAAAAAAGGGCGTGGACAAGCTCGAAAAACCAGAAAAATCTACGTGGAAAAGACAGCTTTTATTCTAATTTACATAGTGTCAACAAGTATAAAATTAAAAGAAATAAAAAATCTTCACGACATTTTACTATTACGGTTATCTTCAGATATTAATCAATACGCAAATATATTGACTATTGAGTATAGGTATAGGTAGTCAGAGGCAAGTCCAAACATTATGTTCGATACATGCGCACTTTTTGCAAGCAGTTTGCATCCCACATGGCAGGTTGCACTAACCAAAACGAATAAACAATGACTACGAATGAATTAATAAGATACGTAATGTTTTCAAATAAGTGAACGTGCACAAAGTTGTCATCTATTATTAAGGGCACACTCGTCTATAATTATATCAGCTAGATACTATTGATTTCTTTTTTATCTGTGTATCTCTTGCCGACGACCCAATAAATAAATAAACAAAGCCTTATGATCAAATAAATATATGTTCTACCTACCTTACTATAAATTTTAGAGCCTGTAAATGAAAATAAATTAACCCCATTGTCAACATGCCTTCAAGCTGATGAACCTCTACGTCGTAGATAGACTACGTCGCTGAGTATGATTGTAGAGATGATTTGGTAATTAATAATCCAAAACTAAATTGAGAATTTATACCGAATACACCTACGGTAGAGAAGAGGGATTTATTAAATTAGTGATTCTAGGTTATGACGGGAGTAGAAGGTTAAGCCGTGAAGGTCGTTTTAAGGGCGCGAAGGGTGCGTAGGACGCGGGGTGGCGACACAGAGTCTGATAGTGTTTTCCTATAGGTTTGTTCAACCGACTAGGTTTGTTCACCCGAACCTATACAATTAAGGACACCCAACTTAGAGAAAAGACAAATAAGTAAAAAACTCGTAGTAGATACTTATTGATTTATTAACCGACTTAATAAAGGAGGAGGTTCTCAATTCGACTCTATGTTATTTTTTTTTGTATGTATGTACTCGATAACTCCGCCAATTATTAATCGATTTTTTTTCGCTTTTGAGTGCTTATTTGGTTTTGAAGTCTGTTTGTGTTTGAAGAAGTAATATTTTTTGAAAAATAATTTATCTTTTAAACATTTGCATGCTCTTGACAGTAGAATATGGTAGAACTGTTTTGAAAATGACATAAGAACTGTTAATTTAATTTATTATCCATCCATGTTAGTTGTAAATAAATTATTTCTGAATTGAATATTTGGTACTGAGGTACTCGTCTAATAAAAACTTGGCTTGTGTAAGGCTTGGGCGGTTCGACTGGCCCACCGAACTAATTGCACCGGCAAACTCAAGGGTATTTACAATAAAAATGAAATTCTTTTCGCTGGTAAGTTCATTACTTAAGAACGGAATATTTGGCGGATATTTATTTATTTTCAAAATGTACGTAAGAATTGATTATTTTTATAATTTTTTATGAATTCAAGAATTTTAACAGGTCAAATAAATGTAATAAGAGGGGAAATACTTATACTTCTTTAAATATAAAACTTCAAATAATATTAATAGTAATTGATATTTTTCGTTTAAGTATTACTTTTTCTGTAATTCTTTGCGGTACACATAAATACATAATAGAAAGAGTATGGCAAGTGTATTGGCGAGCTAAAATCTATTTCTTTCAGCAAACGTTTGAGTAGATATAAGAGAGGCGATAGCACAAAACAGATGGAAAAAGTGTACAACAGGCGAATTTTTAAATAATAGTATCTACTTATTCAAGCAGACTGAAGAGCAATTTATTAGGTACATAACAATTTCAAATAAGCAAATATTCACTGGTGGTTTACAAAAAAATCAATAAACTAACACTGAAATGGTTCGAAATGGCTTTTATCACGTTTTATTGAAATAAAGCTGACTCTATCTAGCTTGTTCGATGAAAAATAAGAGAAACTCAGCACATTAGCCACATTATGCTGCTCATAGATTTATATGCTGCTAATTTGAGTACCAACCTATTTTTTGCAACAAGTAAGGATTTGATTACGCCGCACACGCATAGCATAGCAACAACTCTCACTAAATCAAATCTTACTGAATCGGCGATTCAAATATGTGTTCTAGGTTTTACTAAAAGTACCTACTTCACAGACGCATGCATGAGGACGTAAATAGCTTTTGCTTTCAATACTTTAGTGCTGAATTTAACAAGTTGAATTGATTTGCGATTCTTGTAATTGGGTGTGTTGCCAAATCACCTAGTGAAACAATTCACGAAATTATGAATCATTTCATTCGTCTGTTGCTAAACATGTCAGTAGGTAATTGAAGGTGAATAAAGTTATACTCTAAATACTTAAGCGCTTCTTTCTTTTTCGTATGAGTTAGTGGCTATCTTTGACGACGGAATTTTTAGGTGCAACGACTGAAAAAGCCAGGAACATTTATACTCTAATACTACTCTAGTACTTGATCCCTTCTTTCTTTTTCATATGACTTAGTAGAGGCCTCTGATGTCGGAATTTTTAGGCCCCTTGAAGGCCTCTGACACGGCTTAACGACTGGAAAAGCTAGGACCAACATTTTAACGTACCTTCCGAAGCGCTCACTTGATTCCTTATTTTTATGCTATGTGGAAGACCTGTGAAAGCCTTCGTTTTAGTATGGGTTAGTAACCAACTATGGTATTTGAGTTTTTACGGCCGAAACCTTTTGACATAAAAGCCGAATGACACTGATCAAAATCTGCCACTCAACGGCCATCCAAATAGTGACCGGGCGGAAGTTTATTTTCTAAAATGGTCTTATAAGGCTCGATTTTTCAATATCTATTACATCATTTGAAAATAAAACGTGTAATCGTTTCGAATTTGTTCAATGGACAAGCTGTTTACTTCAGAATTACCTAATTACAACTATTTGCACACAAATCGTAGGTAATCTACGCTTTAAGTGCTTTTTCCGACTAATCAGCTAATCATCAACTCAGACACCAAAGTTGGCCTTGGTTCATACAAAATAAAATTAACAATGCTGAAAAAAGCATATAATATTTCGGGAGTAGCACCATACTACCAGTTCAATTTGGTATTCCATTGTATTTTTGGCATCATTGTCTTCGCACTTGAAAGTTACCAAGGACGCTGGCTATTTCCAATTTACACGTTTCAAACGCCGCTATCGTTTATCTTTATCTTTATTGCTTCGCATCAAGGTTTACAATTGATTCAATAAAAATCTAGAGCGGAGGTATTAGTTTTATAAAATACAAATTGTATATACGGTCATAGAGCGGCTTCAAACACCTTGTACGACATCGGTTGTTATCTACGATAGAGCTGAATGGCTGAACGGCGGATCGGCAGCGATCTAAAAATCGCTTAGCCAATCATAACTTCTATCCTTGACCACACCGATAAAAAGCTGTAATTCGTACGTAGGTACACCTACTGCGTCGTAAATCGTGATATTTATCCCAGTTGCCAAAACGTACCGCGGACGACCGTACCTACGAAATTGTGACGTTCCTGTGATAAAAACAGACAAGCCTCTTAATAAAAAACGTGCATTAAAAATTAATGGTGAAATAAAACGTCATTCGCGTTTCTGCCGTAGTTGGAAGCTACGAATGGTCCCGGAATGCTACGAAGTAACGCTACGGAGCTCTACGCTTTGACCCTGCTACGACATGCAGCGCTACGGTTTCGGTTCACAGAACAGCTATGAAATGTGTAGCGCAATTTTAAAAACAATTCTGTAAATGAAATTACCATAATTATGTGAACTTAGTTTTTAGTTCAACTTGATTCCCTAAAATTCATTAATAAATAAATAAAGTATGGTTTTTAAAACCAAAATACTTAATACAAAATTCTGTGTAGATCCTCACCATTTATCATCATCAGCTGTTTTCAACCCACTGTACTATATTTTTAACCGGCTTCAAAAAGGAGGAGGTTCTCAATTCGCCGGAACCTTTTTTTTTCGACTTTTTTATGTATGTTCACCGATAACTCCGTCAATAATGGACGGATTTTCAAAATTATTTTTTTGTTAAAAGAGTATATACTTCATAAGTGAGTATACTTCAGGTGGTCCCATATAAATTTTATTCCTGAGGGATTAGTACTTTTTCCGGAAAACTCATTAAACCTTATCCTCACTAGTAATTTTCGCCCTATGATCACCAATATCTCCGTCAATTGTGAACCGATTTTCAAAATTCTTTAGGGCAAGAAGTAAGAAGTGATTTATTTGTTTTTTTTTAAAGTCCTACTTGTGATAAATACGTACATAAGTTACTCTACATCTCAATCATCCGCGCCATATTTGATACGCAAATTCAATTTGCTTTTAAGCTGCCAATTAATATTTCAATTAGGTAAAATTTTATGTGAAATAGTGATATCGAATCTCGTGTCCATTGATCGGTGGGCGGGCAGCGGCAAGGCGGGCGGCGCCCACGTGCACGCTCGCGCCCAGAATAGACAGTTCTCGCCGCGCAACTGGTCTTTGCTCACATCTCATGCGTTTTAACAAAAAATCGTGAATCATTAAATTCGTAAAATTAACAAATCCATTTATTATTACGTGTTCAAAATTTTTCCCGACACAGTTTCTCACGTCTGCGTATGCAATAAAATAAAGGTGCTGTGATAACGTAAGCAATTAGCTGATGCTCAGTCCGTAGGTGTTAGTCGGTGTTATTTATACGAGTGTTTGCAATATATATTCGTGGTAGTAAAAAAAACATTGAATAAAATAATATCATTCCCTATAAACGCGTGGAATAACCCAACTCGGTTATTCGGCCTTGCGGTCGGCGCCGGCGCCGGAGGTGTGTTCCAGTGCGTGCGCATGTGCGATGAGATGCGTGACAAACTCGCTGCGTTGCTGCGAACCACAGTGCAAGCACCAGCGAATCAAAACACGGACAAGCTGCAGAATGGCGCCTTCGATTCTATGCTCGTGTTCCCAGACGCAGGTTTGACAACAATTTAAAATTGAATACAAGCTTAACTTATTGAAGCGCTCGTGGCATGGTTAACTTCGGTGTTCTTAATCACCTTGGTTAAGCAACACTCCGCCTGGTCATTACTTGGATGGGTGACCGTTTAGACGCGTTAAGATGTTGGTCCCGGCTTTTCAGTCGTTACGCCATGTCGGAGGCCTTCGGGCGGCCTGAAAACTCCTACACAAGAGTTGGTCACTAGCTCATACGAAGAAGACTTATTGCTATCTGTTACCGTCACGTTCAGGTCAGGTGGAGTGCCGATCTGCGAGAGGCTGCTGGTAGAAGCTGGATGAGTCGAGCTCAGGACAGGGCGCAATGGCAATCATAGGTTAGGGGAGGACTATGTCCAGCAGTGAACTGCAATAGGCTGATGATTAAGATCCCTTACCGTTGGTTATTGACGAATAGTGACAGGGCTAACTATCTAAGCAAGGGTTAAATTAAGTAGCGTTTATGAGCAAGGAGGTAAGTTTATAAGCTTTCACTGGGCAAACACACCTCTTCAAGGGTTTCGACCTGTCCTCAATCCATACCTTTAGAAAAATTCTTGCATACATTGCACTTCTCGTCCACATGACCCGCAGGCTTAGATCTATTTTGTGGCTGATAAAACTTAAATAATATGAAGAAAATACCAGTAGATATAGTGGTTTCCAAATATATGCTCTTGGTGTTAGCACAGATTTATTATCTCCTATTATTCAAAGTCATGGAATTAATACATCGTACTTAGGGAATGCGAGCTTTGAATAAAAATCTGTGCCTGTTTTTTCTTAATAAAAATGCCCAAATTAGGCACAGATTTTTGTTGAAAGCGCGCCCTTCCATACTAAACCTTCTTGTACAAAGTATTGTGCGAAGAATAAGAAGAGAGGTACAAAACGTAGGTGTGCACATTTAAAGTGGTGTTTAAAGAAAATGTAGAATTATTCCAATTATCCTCAATGAGTTCGCCTCAAACTATTTTTTATATGCCTGTTATGGGCAAGTTCTTGACCTCGAGGCATGCTTAGGTAACGATGAGGTCGACGATGGCGCGAGCCTTTCCAGGAGATGCATATTTACTCTCTTTTTGAATCCGTTATTAATGACGCTGTTTAAAGATACAGCTTAATAAAGTAACCTAGCAACACACCGCGATGATAATTATTCTTTGAAGTATTTTATTGTCTGTTTCGCAGAATTTACTGTCGACTACATTTTCTTTGATGATCTAACAAAAACAAACTAGGGTATCTCCAGCTACATACAATTGCGACAAAAGTAAATTAACACTTGGAGTTTTTCATATACCTACTTACCAAAATACATATATTTAACATGTTGACTGCGCGGACTGCTGAAGTTCCACAGTTGTGTTATTCAGTACACAAAGCGTTAAACAAGACCAATTAAAATCAAATCATCAAATTAAGCTTAAAGCACCTGAGGTAAGCTTAAAGGACCTGACATGACGCTACGCGATACCCGAGGCCCGATGTTACAAAAAATTAAAATATTGCGTTATTTAAATAGGTATTTAGAATAAGTATTGTAAGTACATTTGTTCCTGACTCATATTAATTCTGAGGTATGCAAGACGTAGGCTGATTGTGATTACGTGTCTGTGTATGCATTGTCCTATATTGTGAATTGAAATAGCGTTGTCCTTGTTAAAAATAGTAAGTCTGACTCTAAACATACGCGGCAAGTATTGTAAACATGCCATGCACACACACGAAGGTGAATCGGTTAGGACTTATTTTTGTAGATCTCATATTAATATTAGTTATTACAAGCTCATAATAATTTTATGGTGAATACGGAATTTAACGTGTTAAACTCAGTAAACTCAGTAAACTCATTTATTTAACCATTTCGTTATTCACATAACATTGGCAAGTCAAGATACAGCAAATAATATTTCTTATGCCTAATTGAACATAGCCAGCAACTTAATAAATTAACTAAAAAAAAAACTGTGATAGGGTAGGAAGAAATGTATTCAATAAATTATTGCAAGTCATTAAATGAAGAATTTAAAAATTCATTGATATTGTAGAATGGATGATTTTCTAGAAATGATTTTATTTTTTGTTTAAACTCGTTTATTTGAAGTCTTGTTATTACTAATGGTAGTTTATTATAAAGCTTTAATTTAAGAGTAATCCCTTGTCTATCAGTCTTCTTAAGTCTAGTTTTTGGAATACATAGTCTTTCTTTATTTCGGGTATTATAATCATGAGTATGCATTTTCATTGGTAATTTATATTTATTCTTATGTATTTCTAAAAGGGAGTTAAGTATGAACAATGCTATAACTGTTAAAACTGTGTTGATTTTAGCTGCAAATCTTTTCAAACAAACTAACATTTGGTAAACGTTATAAACTTTGATGCTGCAGATCAGAAAATGAAAAGGTAGTTTCATATAAAATCAATTATTAATATGAGTAGGTTAACATCGATTTGTTGTTTTCACATTTTATTTGTCCCACATCTGGCCAAAGGTCTCCCTCATCATCTTCCACGACTTACAATCAGTTGCTGCCTCCATAGTTATTACTTATGACGATTGCCATCGATATCGTCACGCCAACGTTTCCAAGGCCAGTCCCGGCGTTTCACGGCGTCATTTTAAAGTAAAAGTCGAACTCTTTTAAACTCTATTAGAAACAAAAATATGTGTCAGGGTTACGAAATTGCCTCACTCATATTCTATACAGTTCCCATTAGTATTCGGTTTACCTACTTATCGACATTTATTTTCGGAAATTATTTTATTGCAACATTTTTAGGGTGACGTTACCCAACCGGTCAAACGAACTCATAGTGCCGCTTTGTCCGTCTGTCCGTCTTATTTCAGGAACTAAATAAGCTACGGACTACGGACTTGAAATTTGGTACAGATTTAAAATGCACAAATTGAAAGATTGGAAGTGAAAAAATATAAAAATATTTATGATCAAAATTGACCAAAAAATAACTATAGCCCAGCCCAGGAACGCGTGTAGGTATTTATTTGAAATTAATATCAAATACTAAGGTCTGTAAACCTCTTGGAGCTGTAAAAAATCAAACTAGGTCAACGCAATCAAAAGATACGGCCATTTATGTCGCATATTTTGGCAATTGCAAAGGAATCAATACCTTTAGGGTACTTCTCCTTGACCTATAATAATGAAATTTGGCAATAAACAATGTCTTATAACACAAGCAAAGACAAAAATCCGAAAGCCGTAAATTTGTAGGTACATCACAAAAAAATTACTTCATACCGTCACTCGCTGCGTGAGTCCACTCGCACTTGGCGGGTTTTTAAGTTCTTTGTCGGTGTTTGTACATGTTTTTAAGTACCTATGAACTTCATAAAAAATATGTTTCCCGACCACAATTCGTGATATATAAGTGTGAAGTCATTATTGAGTGTTATCATATTCAATTTTACAGCAATTCATCAGTGGCTTCACACAAGCATTATAATTTTTATTTCAATAAAAGGCCATCCATCATTATGTAAATCTTGTTTAGGTATCCTCCATTTCGGCTAGTTAGGTACTAATTTAATTAAATATTAAAATTCATTATTCAATTAAATATTTATTCAATAAAATTCATTAAATAATTATTTAATTAATTTTATTGAATTACGATTAGTAAATCGTCGAAAAATTTAGGATATGTCGCGGGACTATAAAAGTATTACACTAATTCTACCCTAATAATACTACTAATATTATAAACGTGAAAGTTTGTAAGGATTTATTGGATGTTTGTTACTCATTCACGCAAAAACTGCTAAACGGATTTGGATAAAACTTGGAATATAAATAGTTTGTGACCTTCATTAACACATAAGTTACTATGGCAAACATTAATCCATTCATCCATACATCCATACTCACAAACTTTTGCATTTATAATATTAAGTAGGATAAGTAGGATGTATAAAAATAGAATAGAAATAATTAAATACAAGTTAAAAAAAAAACTTTGTTTAAATATTTGATGATACAAATAAATCAATGCATTCAATATTTACTTGCTTGCTTGTTATTTGAGAGGAAAAGCAATAAATAAATAAATAATGCGGGACGTTATCACACAGTATCATGTAGCCCCAAACTAAGCAGAGCTTGTATTATGGGAACCATATGATTGATATACTACACATTTTTGACCCGAGACAAATATCTACAGAACATGCAAACGTATGTCCCGCAGCGGGAATCAAACCCGCAACCTTCTGCGTCTCAGGCGGACCTTCGCCCACTGCGCCACAGAGGCTGTCAATAATCGGTAATGGGTATTTCCCCCTCACAAAAACTTACTCATTTCTAAAATATTGAGGTAAAATCAAAAGAGCATCATCTTACTCAGTGTACGTGAGCTGGGGCATGCATTGTTTTGATTGTGGGCAAATAATGTGTCCGGTGTGTCATTCGATGATGCAAAAGTGAGAATTCGATACCCAGACATGTACTCTATAGTAGGTACGTTGTGGTACTTACTACTTAAATAACTGTACCTGGATAACGTTGGAATTTCATCGAGGTCAGAGCTAAAGAGTACTTATCTGAGCATCCTTAGATTTTATGATGTGGCTATTAACGTTATGGTTCAGCTAAGACCTATTTAATAGTACTTTTAATAGCGCCTTTGGTTTTTTTTTAAATTTAATTTTATGATTTTGATGCGCGGCGGCCATGGAGGTCTACTGTGATCGCCATTTCTATTTTTCGTCGCCCCTTGTGGTGGGGCATTCATACTTCATCACTAAGCCTGACTGCTGACTGAAACTAGGATCTTTTTGGGGGTGAATTTTCGTAGCTCCTCTGGGCTTAACGCTTTGACAACACGGTCTATCCGGGCTGCTGCTATTCCTCGGGCATGGCAAGTAGCGTCATATCCGAGGCCAGCAGTCATCGTATTATTTTTCCCAGAATAGTGCTTCGTTTATGTAAGAATAAGAGAAGCAGAAGTTTGCGGGTTCGATTCCCGCTGCGGGACCCATGTTCGCATGTTCTGCAGATATTTATGTAGGGTCTGGGTATTTTCTATGTATTATGTGTGTGCAAAAAAAAAGTATATATGTAGTATTTCAATCACGTGGTTCCCATCATACAAGCTCTGCTTAGTTTGGGGCTACATGATGCTGTGTGATAACGTCCAGCATTATTTATTTATAAAATATCATTTTATCCAATAACTTCATTATTTATGAGTACTTATAACCTATTGAATAAACAAGAAGCATACAACTAAGAACTAACATAACATATAAATCAACGTGAATAACTTCTTCAAACATCTCATAATGCCTGAATGTCCCCGTTATTTCAATGACATTAATTAAACAACGAGATAATTGTGCTGATGAGAGTATCTGATGTAGGCCATCAAAATCGTCGATTAAGCGGACCGATTGCTTTGCAAACATTATTTATCGTATTTCACTGTATTATTGGATAAAGATAAGATACATTTGAGTCAGTAATTCCATTGCGTCATGGTCAGAAGAAATTTATACCTAGAAAGTACTAGATTCAAACGTGAATAAAATTTCTAGAGACGTTTGTAATTAGGTATTGCAATTGGTACTACAAGAATTAATAATGTTATAGGACATCTCCTTGTTTTTGAAACACAATTAACCAAAAATATTAATTTTATAATTCCATTAAAATATTAGAACGCGTCAGTTTTTATAATAACTATAGCATTACTGACTATTTTGAAAAGATTTATTGTTATTTAAAAAAAAACGTGTATGTAGTCGGTCCCTAACCCATGCGAGTGACCATGTCCAGTGCAGGGATTATGGGCAAATCACCCCTTCTTATTAGGGGAGGCAGCTGTGCCGAGTGCCGGCTGGTGGTTGTGGTTGAACTAGTGACCAACTCTGGTGTCGGAGTTTTTAGGCCACCCGAAGGCCTCCAACATGGCTTAACTGAAAAGCCGGGACCAACATCTTAACGTGCCTTCCGAAGTACGGAAGCGCTCAAATCTAAATGTCACTAAACGGTCCCCCATCCAATTAATGACTGGGCGGAGTGTTGCTTAAGCTTAACCAAGGTGATCTGGTGATTTTTACATAACTAATTAAAGTTGATTATGTATAAAGCCGTGCATCTCTATAGTAAAGAGCTTTATCTATTAAATAAACTCTGACAGAGAACTAATTCACGGCAACGATGTATCGTAGCGATTCGAGTTTGCAGATTTAAATGTTGCTTCTTTATTAATAAACCAATCTGCACTTCCTAATGAACGCTGATTACTAATAAAACCCTGTGATTGAAAGTGGACTTGAATAAGGACAGCCTCAAATCCTGGCTACTGTATTCTGGCATTGCGGCATTGCTAATCACTCTGGCAGCGATCGAAATTGGCATGACAGTATTTTCATTTGTTTTTGTTTTGTCTTCGCTGTTGCGTATCGAAACGGTCAAACAATGCACTGAGATGCGGTTTAATACAGAAACAAACAAGCTTTTGTTAATGTTTATCTTAAGAATTTTCATAATGAAATTTCAAAATTATATTAACTGATTACTTTTAGAGACATTAAAATGTAAAAAATAGCAAATAAACAAGTGTAGGTACCTAGCTTGGTACAGGACTTTTATGGCCTTATTTATGAACATCTTTCAAAAGATGAACGATGCTTAGGCTATTGCCATCTCTTACTGATGGATAATGAAAAACAGTGACAGGACTAATTTTGAGCATTGGTTAACTTTGAGTAATAAGTAAGTAAGTAAGGGGGTTAGTGTTTATGTGAGGCATTTTAGATATCCTTTGCTTCTTATGAAAAGACCCCTTGTTAATGTTACTTCAATGGTTTTATTTCAGAATTGACACCTTTTAACGTAGGTAAGAATTTAGGTAAAACGTCGCCTGCAATATGGGCCGACGACATTGTCAAACTCGCGGGCCGGACATGGGTAAGACTAGTGCAAGATCGTGGTGGATGGTACAAGTTGAGGGAGGCCTATACACAGTAGTGGGTGAAATCAGGCTGCAGATGATGATGATCTTATCAAAGCTGTACGATGGAGCAATTTTACCCTAGCGTGATTTGATTTATAGATGCACTTATAATCGATTTTTGTTGCTGGCCCACCACGTTCCGACCTTGAATCGATTTTCCATAAAACCCTTATATGACGCGCTACCTGCTATGGTAGGCTTACCTAACAATGATTTTAGCAGCTCAAATGTATGTCAACGCTAGGGAAAGTTATAAAACGACTTCTTATCTTTTATGTGAACTTGCCTACCGTTTTTAGGTCAATAATAATAATAAATATAGTCTGTTACACTAAATAACATAGCACGGAAAAAATATAAGCAGGTAACTTATGTAATAAACGCTTTGAAAAGAGACCGACCACCCAATTGACATTATCGTGGAAACTTTGGCAAAATTAAATAAACAAACGAAGGAAACACCAATTTATATAAAATTTATTAGACAGCATGTATTGTGACGCCAACAGTATAGTTATTTTTGATTTTAGCTAAGATGTTTCAACAAGATATCACGAACGAACAGTAGAATTATTTCAGTGACGTGACATGGGTGTGTCGTGCTTTTTAAAAATCCAAATGCTTTTGTACTTCAACTGTACACATTATCTTACCTAAACCACACGTGATACACCTTACCTCGTGTAGGTAAATACGGTTGAGAACATAATAAATGGCATAAACGTGTTAGATTTCAACGAGCACAGACGTTCAGTGACTAAAGTGAAAATGTACAAAGCTACTTAGTGGTTTTGAGTGTTTGAAGTGAACAAGTGATTGTTATTCATGATCATTATTCAAATATTTTTGCTGAAGTCGCGGGGAGATATTCAAGAATTATGGATGATACTGTCACTCAAAGTAATATTATTTGTGTTCATTTATAATTAAAATTTGTGCAATCCTCACCATCAGTATTAAGATGATTTCTTCATATATATAGGTACTGCATGTATTTGAGAGCCACTTAAACAAAATGCAAAATGTTACCAAATCGAATGATCGAATGATCAACTTTCATTCTCGTAATCAGGAATTGATAGATGAATAATTTTTCTCGTTTTTATTACCGGTCGAGAACCATGGTCTGAAGGTGTCATTAAAGGTAATGAACTGAATGTGCAGTTTTAGCCTAAAATATTAAATTATGCTCTGAAACAAAATGCAACTCTTATTTTTTAACAGAATTTGTAAAGTAAACTGAATTGTCATTCACATGTAAAATAATGATGTCACATGTAGAAATAATAATTTCCTTGATATTGTGGGATTAGGTAGATTTAGAAAATTATCAATATGACGCAGGTCGATATTGCACTTCATACGAAGGTAAACACAAATGAATATATATAATAATGAATCATTCTTGAATTTCGTAACCAAAAATTGCCCGAACGTTAAAAAGGGAAACCCTATTACGTTTCTTCGCCTAAAATAATATCTCTGGGAATAATTTGTTGTGTAATTGGTAGTATTTGAGTTCTATAGCGAATAAGGATTAATGTTGTCAAGTTTTTCTTCAATGGTTAATGTTCGTAGCAAATCGTAGCACCGCCGTAGCCGTCCTCTTATATTATTTTTACTTTATTATAAAAGTACTAAATTTTTTACTCTAAAAAGGTACTTGGGTAGTTTTCCTGTTTGTTAATAAAATTAATAATTATGCTGGACCCATCTGCACTTTTATACATATTTTTTTGTAATAACATACACATTATTAATCGAAAACACCCAGATCTGAGACAAATATCAGCAGATTGTACATTTTTCTCGCGGCGGGAATCGAACCCTAAACCTTCTGTGACTCAGGCGGGCCTTCACCAATTGCATTAGAGAGGGCAATTTGATTGTTAATTTTTGGAAGTTTAAGTGAGTCACTGAAAAAATATTTTATGCTATAATAAGATTTATTTATTAACGTTACTTTTAGATGTCATTCAAAAGTTTGGTCATCTTCCTCGTATTTTAGATTTTCCGGGAGTTTATTATATTTTTTACAGCCATTGTATTTGAGCCAGAACTGTGTATCTTCAATTTTGAACTAGGTAGTTCTAATTTATGTTTTTGTCTACTAGTGTATCGTCGTGGCAAGTGGTTGGTTATTTGGAAAAAAATTGGATAATTTCTTACGACTTTATTTATTTCTAATACATAAATACCTGTGAGTGTTAGTATTTTTGATGGCAAAAGTATGGTCTGCAGCTATTTATTTAGGCTCTTTAATGTTTACTAAAATACGAACGCATTTTTTTTACAGTATAATACAATATTCCCCCGGAGTATGATTTCATTTTTAAGCCAGGCATATGCATAAGCGTAATAAGCTGATATCGTAGTTTTTACGTCAGTAGCTTTTCTTAGCTCCCTCAAGGCGTATGTGAAGCTTGATAACTTGGAATTTAACTTTAAGACTTAGCAAGACCGGAAGGCTTATTTTTACAAAAAATTTGAACAAAGCGATCTACGAATCAGTGAAAAAAGTTAGTTAAACTCACATCTGGCGTATTCACGAAGAGACAATATATTGTTCAGTACCTGATGTCATTGCATCCTAGTTGTGGAGAGAAATCTAAAGCCCCAAGGCCTTTGAAATGATATATATTACATATGTAATGGTTTTCAACAAATCGTCCGGACCATAATCTTAAAGTACCTTCCAAAGCACGGTAGCGTTCAGATCTAAAGCATAAATGCCCTAGGGTTGGTATACCACATTGATAGTACAACTTACTCTTAACTCTTTACTTGGTGTTAATTGGATTTCTAAATTTTAGGCATAAAATGTATGTATTGTTGCAGGGAGCGCACGCGAAGGCGGATTGGTATGGCGCGGGTGCTCCGCCGGCTGCGACGCCGAAGACGGCGCAGCGGGAGCGCTCACCGATGGGAACGCCAACCCAGGAGACAAGGTCAGCCCTATTCCATACATTTCAATAAACTAGATGGAACGCGGAGGTGTCCCGCGTCCGTGGTGGAGGAGGCGTCGCGAAGAAGCCACTCTTAGCTTAGTGAGCTCTTGACGGCCTCTGTGGCGCAGCGGGCGAAGGTCCGCCTGCAGACGCAGAATTGCTGCGGTAAGCTTAAGAGTCCCCTGGAAGCTCGACGTATTCTCGCGTTCGGATGACTCCCAACCCGCTTTGTTTTGTTGCTATTTCATCTAGAGTGAGACAGGGCGCTAAATGAATGCGACAGCGCTACACAAGAGGCGGAGCGGACGAGCGGTCTCACGAGCACGACTGATAACAATATTATTGAAGTGACTAATGTAATGAATGATTATTGGGGTACTAAATACTATGTTTTGTTGTATTGAGGTTATTTTTTCACAGCGGGCCCGGCCGGCGGCGCCGCGGCGTGGCGACTTTTTTGCTGTACTTACTTCTGTAAATTGTTGCTACAAAATTCTATCACAACCTAAACGTATTAAAAAGAAAAAAAAAATTGTTTCAGTTTTCATAAGTCATCAGTTGTGTCATGACTGAGGTCCGCAGTCAACATGTTAAAAAGAAAAAAAATGTTATTCAGTCAGTTTTCAAAGGGCATCTTCGCAGAGTATTGTGCGTAGCGTTATGTCCGAGACCCGCAGTCAACGTGTTAAAAAGAAAAAATATGACCTTCAAAGCTATTTTGAATAATAATTTTGGATTTTCACCGTCACCGTCACTCTAAAACTCAAACTCAAAACTCAACTCAAAGCTCCACTCAAAACTCATTCTACAAATTCATTTGTAAATGGTTATATCTCTGGAACTACTCATCCTAGACTAGCCGTTATTTGCTCAAAAGATTGCTATTGACATGAACTTAATTTTCGATGACAGCTGTCAAACTTGAAATTGCCATATCTCGAGAACTACTCATCTTAGACTTGCCGTTACTAGCTCAAATGATAGCTACTAATAAAATCTTAATTTTCGATGACAGCTGTCAAACTCAAAACTGTCATCGAAAAATAAGATTTTATCAATAGCTATCATGTGAGCTAGTAACGGCAAGTCTAGGTTGAGTAGTTCTCGAGATATGGTCGATTTAAGTTTGACAGCTGTCATCGAAAATTAAGTTCATGTCAATAGCAATCATTTGAGCTAGTAAAAGCAAGTCTAAGATAAATAGTTCTCAAGATATGGTCGATTTAAGTTTGACAGCTGTCATCGAAAATTAAGGTCTTGTCAATAGCTATCATTTGAGCTAGTAAAAGCGAGTCTAGGATGAGTAGTTCTCGAGATATGGTCGATTTAAGTTTGACAGCTGTCATTGAAAATTAAATTCATGTCAATAGCAATAATTTGAGCTAGTAAAGGCAAGTATAGGATAAGTAGTTCTCGAGATATTTTCGATTTAAGTTTGACAGCTGTCAAATAAAAAAATGTATTCTAATTATAGTATAAAATAATTATTATTGCGTAAAATAAACAATTAGTAGTCTGCATTAGTAACAATTAGTAGTAGTCGCCGTTAATGCTTATAAGATATGATCATAAAGCGTTGGATATTTTACAATCAAGAAATATTCAATATTAAAATAAATAAAATTCAATATTAAATTTGATATCGTCATTCGTCGCCCATTTTTATTTCACTAACAGACGTATGTCGCAAGCAAGTACATACTACATAGGGGCTACCACGCTCCCCGTACCCCTCTGTGTTGTTCGCCCCCGCGTGCGAAAGAGAGTGTGCAAGCAATGTTAGTGGAATTGCCTATTTTTCAGTACAAACCCTTAGTTTCGTTATAATTTGATTTGTGCTGCAGATATTTTATTTTTTATTTTTTTGTAGCAAAGTAGAGGACATAGGCGAAGTTGGAAATTGATTTTCATTGCAATAGAATGTATATTAAAACGTGTTTTAACATGCCAAAAATGACATGTTTTTGTGTGCAAAACGAGCGAATTTTCAAATCACTTAATCTTTTAATTGGTTAATGGTTTTATAACCAAAACTAATTTCAAACCTTTATATATCCCATCAGATTGTATGTACAAAATTTGGATGTAATAATTTATGTAAATAAAAAGTTATACCGAAAGTAAGTTTTGTATGAGAAAACGCAGCTCCAGGCCCCTCTTAAATGTTTTCTATGTATAATAATATTTGTATTTACCAAAAAAAAGTATGTCAGTAGTTTAACAGTAATGTGGTTTCCATAATACAAGCTCTGCTTAGTTTGGAACTACATGATGCTAAATGATAGTGTCGTATTATTTATTATTATTTTGAGTCGAAACACCGTCGGTGACTTCAACGATGTAATCCGATTCCTGTTGTTGAATATGAATAAGTTAAGGCGACTATAAGGGTCAAACCTCCCTCTCGCTCCCACTATTCAACTTTTTGAAGATATAAAATCACTGAATGTAGTTTTGCAAAATAGCAAACCTTCACGGCCTAGAAAATAACAATACAAAGGTTCAGCAATAGTATAATTTTGATTCTATCACGTTTTCTTACCAAAACACTTGCACCAACGTGATCAATTTTGGTGCAAATTTTTTGGTAGGAAAACTTGTTGTGTGTTCAACATGATATTCTTGCTGAACCTTTGTATTATTATTTTCTAGGCCGTGAAGGTTTGCTTTTTTGCATAACAACATTCAGTGATTTTATATCTTAAAAAATGTTGAATAGTACGAGCGAGAGGGAGGTTTGACCCTTATAAGGCGACTATAATATCACGTTAGTTTCCATCTCCAAGACATGATTTACGGATACCGGTTTGCCAATTTTTTTTTGGAAAATTAAAAAAGAATGAATCGGGAAGTCAGTAAGTAAGCATCGGTAATTCTTCTATAAAACTTAGTAGATATTTCTGCCTGTTTCAATACTGTTTTCTCAATCCCAGTATCAAACATGACATCTAAGTATTAGGTCATTTCAAAGATTGTAGAAAAATCCCAATAAGGATAATACCAAAAAGGAACCAATTTTTTGACCAAAAAACTACGTAGGTACCTTCTTGAAGTATCCTTCGTATTAAAGTTAGAGTAGAGCCTAAGGCATCTTAACACCTATTTTATTTAATCTTTAATCCTTCTGACTTTATGTTATTTTCCAACTCGAAACCCTAAGATGCAGACAATACACTTACTTCAAAGAGTGGTCTTTAAAGTACTCGCTGAGCCACTTCAGGCAGAATAGGGATTACAGAATGCTTTGTGCTCGTCTAGGCTTAAATGTACGTACGTATAACAAGCATATACTCATAGCCTCGGCTGTCTACGAGAAAATCCTACAGCAAACATTTTCCAAAGAACTTAACGCAATTTGAGAGGAATTTTCTTATATCAAGGGAGTATAGTGAGTTCTTCTTCAAATTGGATTTGAAATTAAATAGTAAGTTTAAGTACAGTTTTATTGAATTTAAAATAGTTCTCATAGGATGAACATACAATTTATTTATTTGGACCGGACTATTTCAGCGAAAAGCACTTTCAGTTTAGCCAACATATAGGTATACCAATTTTCCCGGCAACTTTTCAAATTATTATATGGCGCAGTGGGCGAAGGTCCGCCTGAGACGCAGAAGGTTGCGGGTTCGATCCCCGCCGCGGGACAAATGTTTGCATGTTCTGCAGATATTTGTCTCGGGTCTGGGTGTTTCTATGTATGATATGTATGTATTGACAAAAAAAGATTATATGTTTAGTATATCAATCATGTGGTTCCCATAATAAAAGTTCTGCTTAGTTTGGGGCTACATGATGCTGTGTGATTACGTCCCGCATTATTTATTTATTATCTCCCTAACAACCGTATTTGGACTATTACAAATATTAAAAAAAAGTCAAATCATTCTTAACTTTTTATATTTAATACAGGAAACAAGTCTAAATATGTTTGCTCTTTCATCTTTAAAGATGGATGGGTATGCTCGAATTGTAGTTACAATGTACGGACAGTACATGTTACTGTTGTATTTGATTTGGCAAACTGTATGTTTACATTATCAACATTTGTTTTGGCCAAACATATCAGACAATATTATTTTGTGGCGTTGTAAAACGATTGAAAGCTAGACTATAAATTTGACAACGTTCGCTCTCGGCTCAATACATGGTATAACTTTTTAATTGATAGCAAACATAAACTGTTTACTAGGTATAAAGTCCCTGGAGATTACAATCTGGACCAAATATTGATTCTAGTATGTTTCCATTTTATAGGTAATGTTTATCTCCTTACTTTGTAGTCATATAGTCTATAAGAGATGTATATCTAACAATTATTAAATGAGAAAGTTGGTGTGTTAGTGTTTGTATGTTTGTTCCCACTGCTCCTGAAACTCCGTGACGGCTGAAAAGCATTCAATGAAACATGAAATTTACTAGCTTCCGCCCGCGGCTTCGCTCGCGCGGAACCCGGAAAACAAACCTATGTGTTTATCCAGATCTTATACTATGCATATTCCAAGTTTCAGCCAAATCCGTTCAGCCGTTACGGAGTGAAGTAACCACAAACATGCTCACACACATAAACACAAACTGTCGCATTTATAATATTAGTGTGTTTTAAAATAGTTTCTTCCGGAGTCTCTATCCAATTCTCAAATCGGAAACAAAATGGACATTGCGAACATTTAAAAATATCCTTGCTGGAATAATATATACCTACCTAAACCTACCCAGGCTCCTTTTTAGTCGGGTAGCACACGAGCGAGTCTGCGGACGGAAAAGGCTAGTTAAAACATTAAAGTCAATTAAAATGTTTTGACCTCAAACTACTTGAAGTGAAAATGCAACGTCGTCTACAAAACTCTGACGTTTCGATATTTAAGAAAACATTTCGCTTAACCCAGTTTAAATTGAATTAAAATAAAATGCAAGCTGGTATAACTTAAGTGCACTTTCAGTTGGAGGGGTCGAGCGCAGCTCCGGACGACCCTGTTCACCTCAAGAGACGGGTGGGACTCTTCAGTGGGGTGGCTCTAATCGTTGGTACCATGATCGGTAAGTTTATAAATGCTCTGTGACGTATTTCATGACAACAACAACAACAGGCACACGAGGCTTAACAACTTTATGCTTCAAAACGCAGAGCATTGCATCGTACGGCACGTTCTAAACAGGCGTGACCTGCGAAGCAATGCTTTGTTATAGGTAATGGTTACCACTTAACATCAGGTGGCGCATATGCTAGTTCCATCTTTGGTTATCATAAAAAAAACTATCACAAACATCCAACACATTTCACATGGCACTACATTACACCACTCGTTTTTTACTTAGTTACTCTTATCACACGTTCTTACAGCGAATAATATTATGAATTAAATTAATTGTTGATAAAATGAAATAATTTAATTGAATTCTTATATCATACTTACTTAAAACCTAAGATGCAATCATAAAATACCGACTTATACATAATAATTCACCTATCTAAATCCTAATGAGAGTTTCGAAACTTTCATTATATTGCTATGATGGGTAAAAGGGGGTCATGGGGGTAAGGGGGTAGTATCACAAGATACTACCACACTATACTGTACTAAGTTTGCTACCTTAAAACCATGTAACGACAAAAAAATATGCTGAGTAATAATGTACGTAGATTAAAATATACCTACTAAACTAGCTGGCTCGATAGATTCTAGAGTTCATACAACAATCCCATAGAAAAAACAGTTTCAGTTAACTAAATCCCGTATTTTCCAGCTTTCCGGTAAATTAAAAAAAAATTCATACAAGCCATGTCCTGACAATTACGAACACAAAAATAAATTTCCTAATCAGTCGAGCCGTTCTCAATCTTTCATACCTGCGGCAATCGATTTTTATTTAAAGGAGCGAGCGAGTTAATCTAGAGCTCATACAAATTACATAGAAAAATTCACTTTCAGTTTATTAAATCCGATATTTTCCAGTTTTCCTGTAGATTTTCCAAATAATTTCTTACATACAAACCTTGGTCCTGACAATGACAAACACAAAAAAAAATCCAAATCAGTGGAGCCGTTCTCAAGTTCAAATCTTTCACTCATACGGAAATTGATTTTTATTTATATGAGCGGACTAGAACCCTTGTGAGTGCAGCGAAGGATCCAAAATGGCGCCTGTGACGTAACTTATTGCATACTATAATGGTAAAATAACAGTTTGTGTTGTAAATATCGCTTGTCAAACTTCAAGATCCTTGTTTTCAGATTAGCACCGAATTAAGTATTCTTTTCAAAGCATAATTAGGGTTGTTAACGAGATTAATCTAACAATCCCAAATTAGGAACTGTTAGATTAATCTCTACTTTATGGAGACTTTGTAATCATAATCGCAAAAGCGATTGTAAAACCTGAGCACTAAACTCTTTTTAAGAATACTTTGTGTACATAGTTTTAGTATGTACCAAGTTTAACTACGATTAGTATTGAACTTCGAAACATTGTCGTACAGTCATAAAACAAATCTGAATAGCCCCATTGTTCGGAAAACACCTAGTTGGGAAGTATTGAAACATTGTAAAAGTTTCTTATCTCATCCTTGTTATGAATAGAAGTAAAGTAGGAACCTAACTTAAGTTTTTTTAAAGTCATACATAGATACCACAGAAATTCGTGATCACGATCAGTGACACAAAGAAAATTTAAAAATTCTAAACAAGTTATTTCAGAGATTTGTTTGGTTCTAAATATTTTGATAGATAGTCGCTTCGTTTACAATGTTTCATTAAACACTTGCCAAAAACAATTAAAATGTACGACGCATCTTAAAGTTTACACAATTGTAAACAAATCATTTAGCAGGGAGCTAACAGTCACAACTTACAATGATACCCTTATTCTTTTGAAGTACGTATGTACTTTAACTCAAACACTTATTGAGGCGATGTGAGTAAGATAGTATGTACCTAATAAGTATTAACTATACGATAATATGGAAAAGTTTCAGTAAAACCTATCGGCATAAAAGTAGAGAGGTAGAGTTATCCTCCTTTGCTAACCCCACATATTCCCCACATATTCTCATATTCCCCACCACTACTGATGGCCTGGTGATAATCAATACAGTTTTATTTATTTCGATTTAGAAAAGTTTTGGGACGAATGAGTGTTATGATTCCCGAGAGAGCAAAACATTGCTTAAAGCATATATAACATAGCAGATAGAGAAGGTAAATGATATTCCCCTGAACAAATGCGCCAAAAAAGCAGTTGTGCGAGAGGAATGGCGTAGAATTGTAAGGCAGGTTACCTTCCCGGCATAACGACCACGACCGCTCTGTAAAGAGTATTACTAACTGAGAAGAAGGTAGGTACAGTGAGAGGTACTTCGATGGAACCTTGAAAATAGAGAAAGAATTCGAAAATATTACCAACTATTGATGTGCGAATAATCGGGCGAATCTAGGTACACTAAATTTCGTATTTAATTGAACGTCAAATGAGTCTTTGATGGAATCTTGAGAATATAGAAAAAAATTGTAAATATTATCTGCTATTGATATCCAATTGAACACTATGGTAGTGTTACATGTATGAACTCAATGTTTAGGTGACTGGCGATTGATAGAAATTGTATGGAAACCTTTTTTTAACTTATAAAAGTCTTACGATTTGATTTGGTAAGTTGCTTCGGGAGAGTGTTCCTGGTGGAAAATAGAGTCAATTGAAACCAACTTGATTAATCTGACAAATAAAATTTTAAAGGTAGAACATTTTTTCCAATAATTCGATAAAATGTTTGCATTTTTCTTGAAAATAAATTTATTGTTACCTAAGAACTAAACTTTAAAAGAAATTGTAGCTGCCCTTAATGAGGTACAATTTATCCCCACTCTGTATACTCGACAACATGGCAATTTTTCTTCCCAACCTTGGATAAAATAAGCAAACATTGTTATGACTTTTCTGAATCGCACATGATCAAACCCGATATACAAACATACGCAGCTTATGTAATTATCTCGCAAGAAAATATTATTACAACCATCATCGCATACTGACGAATTTATCACATGATCGTTTGAATTACCTTGTAGATTTGCGTCATTGAGCTCGACGACGTGCATCTATCATGAAAAAATTATAATTGTTTACATAGGGACTGTAATTCGAAAAATTCATCTGCAAAGCAAAAATTTATCATGCATATAAATAACATTTCGGGGAATGTGACTGATCATTTCGAGAAAGATTCATTTTCATTGATATGACGCTAAAAATACCCATCTCATAATTCTAATTCTATCGCTTTTGGAACGTAATTTTGATGATTCGATCCATAATGGTCTGACCCTTCAAGGTCACTTATAGAGTTCAATTCAATTCAAATCCAACCGGGTTGTTATGTTATAAATAATTCGGCTCAGTGAAAAAGGGATTTAGCTTAGATCGATTAAAATTTAGATAAAAAAATGACCCATTAAATATTTGTTCCAGGATCTGGAATATTCGTCTCGCCCTCTGGGCTGTTGGAGCGCACGGGCTCAGTGGGCATAAGCTTCATCATTTGGATGGCATGTGGCCTGCTCTCGTTGCTTGGTAAGTTACGTTACCTTATCGACCGTATTAACTGCTAAACAGAATTGAAATTGAAACAGCCAACTGTTCATTAAATGAGCGAGCATAAATCAATTGCTCAATGAAATCAATAGCAGCGAAGTCATTCATGCTATGATAAGAAGCGGGTATAATATAGTGCTTTTGTTTCAGAATATCTAAAGAGCTTTGTTGATGTCTGTCGCAGCAACAGAAAGTACTATGTTGTATCTGAAAGAAACTTTGTACATAAAAGTTTTCTAACTGGTAATCGATGGTTTGTTGCACAGGGGCGCTCGCATATGCGGAACTTGGAACGATGAACACATCTTCGGGGGCTGAGTACGCCTACTTTATGGACGCGTTCGGGGGACCGCCCGCATTTCTATTTTCATGGGTAAAGTTATCATCATCAACATTAACCAGAAAGCACATTGCTTTGGTTTGCCATCCACCATGACGAACTCTCTCAAACTTGTTACATCGATGGTTACATCCAACTAAAGACTGACCTGCCCAAAGTTGCAAACTTGAAATTTCAAGAGGCTTTTTAATTTTGGAATAAGTACATAATAATGTTTTAAAATTGTGTGAATGCATAAAATAGTCCATAAATTAAAGATACCTTCGTGCATTATTGGGTTACACACATCGAGATATTTATACTAATATAATTATCTCGATGGTTACACGGCATCGGCGCGACCGACTAAGGTTCTAACCACAATTAAACTTTTGATATTTTTACTGAGATACCTTGTCTAATTTTGCTATCCCAATTTATCCAAAGCACAAAGGTCTCCTAACCTAAACAAATCCATTAAGTTTTATCTAAGTACTAAATTTTTTCTTTTTTCATATATTATGGTCTGCGGTCTGGTCTGTGTGCCTTGTATCGATGAAGTTCTGATTCTGATGTATGCGTTCTTTTAAATATATAGCAGGCATGAACATTAGAATAACCGGGTTTGTTGTTTCAGGTATCGACTTTGGTGCTGAAACCGTCACAAATGGCTATAATATGTTTGAGCTTCGCGAAATATGCGGTGGAACCGTTTGTGTCGGAGTGCGAGCCTCCTCACTCGCTGGTCAAACTTGTGGCGGTCATATCTATTGGTAAGTCAATTCTATATCATCGGATATGTATTCAAGATAACCATCGTCCGTTAATATCAATGATGTATCATATTCATTAATTATTTCACAAATTTAATATATATTGGATTTAATTTCCAGTAGGTATTTTAATTTTATTTTCTCGGGGTTGAAATGATGTATTGTTAGATTTTGTTATCATTTTTATGTTACCTGTCGATAGAATAAGCACATCGACTACCTGGTGTTTAGTTGTGACATAGATCACGTATGTTTGTAAAATGTGCCTTACGATGGAATGCCCTGCGTCCCTTAAACTTGTGGCATGAAGGTGTTAAGCCTCATGTGCCTTTAATTTCACAGGCACATTAGGCACCTTCTATATCCTTCAAACCGAAACACAGCAATGCTGCGTCACGGCAGAAATATCAGTAATTATCTGATGTGAAGAGAAGCCAAATAAATAGAGGTTACAGTACTAGGAATACCTATTATTACCCCTTTATTCCTTTTTATGTGTTGAGTTGTATATTCTCATAGTCAATCTTCTTGTCAGTGTGTTTTGAAATGACGATTTCTCCTCCTACAAGGTTTTTGCTCTTTGCTTTTATATCAGAACTTTTCTGATTCATTTCAGCTGATTGATTGGTTTTATTTGTTGAAATTCTAATGTTAATTGTTGTCAGTAATTATCTGATGTGAAGAAAAGCCAAATAAATAGAGGTTACAGTACTAGGAATACCTATTCTTACCCCTTTATTCCCTTTTATGTGTTGAGTTGAATATTCTCATAGTCAATCTTCTTGTCAGTGTGTTTTGAAATGACGATTTCTCCTTCTACAAGGTTATTGCTCTTTGCTTTTATATCAGAACTTTTCTGATTCATTTCAGCTGATTGTTTTATTTTATCTTGTTGAAATGTTAATGTTAATTGTTGTCAGTAATTATCTGATGTGAAGAAAAGCCAAATAAATAGAGGTTACAGTACTAGGAATACCTATTCTTACCCCTTTATTCCCTTTTATGTGTTGAGTTGAATATTCTCATAGTCAATCTTCTTGTCAGTGTGTTTTGAAATGACGATTTCTCCTTCTACAAGGTTATTGCTCTTTGCTTTTATATCAGAACTTTTCTGATTCATTTCAGCTGATTGTTTTGTTTTATCTGTTGAAATGTTTAAACAACTAATTAACATTTCAAGACGTCTTGGTATTCATTATACTATTTCTGAGAGCGACTAGCGCCCACTGTATCAAACAATTCAATTTATCTCGCCCGGCGACAGAGCAAATGTATAATTAGGCGCCTACTTACAGATTTCGCTGTAGCATCTCAATTGAAATAATTTCAAAAGGCATTTGAGGTCAATTTGAAGTCGTAAGTGTATGGGTTATTAGAATTTTTATCATTCTAAGCCGCGAATCGTTATGACGGCTTTGGACTTTTACTTACGACGCTATGTTCTTATATATATAATATTTTTCAGTCATAAATAATTCTACTAATATCAAGGTCTTCTCTTCTACATCAAAGCTCTTATCGCTGAATTCAAATTTGCCCTTTTATCCTATCGCGAAAAACAACCACACCACAGTATCTACCTGCATTATAAATGTGCGTAGGTAGTAGGTAACTAGGTAGGTAAGCTCTCACGAGCTTTCTGTGTCGGATAATCTCCTTGCGGATTTAAAATTATGAGCATACTCAAACCTGTGCTTGATGTCTCGAATCTACTATCATTTTGTCGAGCCTTTAGCTTAGGATTATGAATTTCAAAGCTTATCTTTACCTGAATTTGATTGTCATATATATTCATAGGGTATTTTAGTAAAATATTTCACGTGTAGCGTGTAGGTATTGTATTAGGTAGGTAGGGGCAAAATATTAATTACTTCTATACCTATGTATATGGATTAGGTATGTACTATAAATTTCTACCCATTGCTTCGCTCGTAGTGTATTTATAAGAAGTACCTACCTAACCTTTATGTTATTGTTGCTCTAAAACTATCAGCTCAATCAGTTAAGTCATTTTCGCATTTAAAGGGCAGCTTCACTATCGTCTATTAGGTTGATATAACCAGGTGTGACATACATGTGGCTAAAGCGTAAGCTGTAATGGACACCATGAGCTAATAAAATGTTTATGTATCATCGACATGACTAAAAGAGTGTTGGGCTTCGGCGAAGGTAAGTATCAACTTGCCGCACTAGACTCAGTCGAACGCAGGGCCAAGAGTATCTTGCTAAAGCAGGGCTCGAGAGCTTGCGCCTTCGCGCGAGGTTGCGTGTTTGTCGGTCTTTTATAGGTTGTACTTCGGAGAGTGTGCGCAGTAACTACATGACATTATTCCGCCTTCACCTTTCTTCCATCGGAGCTTTAGACGCACTGCTAACTATCACCCGTATCAAGTTGATATTCCATTTAACAGGACTAAGCGCTTCCAAACATAATTTATAATGCGCACTGCTAAAATATGGAATCAGCTGCCAGCGTCTGTTTTTCCATTATCTTTTGACCCTAACGGCTTCAAAAAGAGAGTTATTAGGCATCTTCTTGGATTGCTCGTCCCGTCGTCGACCTCATCCTTGCCCACGCAAGCCTAAGGTCAAGAGCTGGCCCATACTAAATAAATAAATAAAAAAAGTTTCGCGCTATGGGAAGACGCACTACAGTAGATTTTGGCCAATGACAAAGCGTTATTAGCCAAAATTGTAGGTCTACGATACGAATACTTTTCGCTAGTTTTGGTGATAGAGCCTCTGATCTCGCTCGGCAGACAGAGGTACTATACGAACCTTCGCCGAAGAGCGATTGTTTAACGGTCCTATTTTACAATCCATGGTGGATTGTAAAATAGGCCACTGCTGGACATAGGCCTCCCGTAATAAAGCGACATATGCCCTTAATCACCAAGCTGGGCATGCGTGTTCGGGATCACAGGGCACAACTTCTCGCACCGCTGACGCTGCTACCCGTCTGTGGCCAGGGGATTTAGCTGTGCTGGGCTACGCTATGCCGCAATCAGCCGACTATCAGAGCCCCGTTTAGTTTAGTTTAGCTAGTTTAGTTTTAGCAGGGTGCACCACGTGCAGGTGAGGTTGGCTTGGGTTCCGAAGGTGGGGGTTGAAACCTTACACCCCACAAATGTTAATAATTAGTCGGATACATGAGTTCGACAGTGTTTGGTAATGATGTTTCTGTTGTTTCAGTGATGATATTGGCGGTAAACTGCTACAGTGTGAATTTGGCAACTAACGTGCAAAATATCTTCACTGCAGCTAAGCTGGTGGCAATTGCCATCATCGTATGTGGAGGAGCATATAAACTGATACAAGGTAATAAGCAACGAGAAAAGTATTAACCTAAATATGATTTTTTCATTTTCATGTTATTCATAACTTAAAGAACATTTTGGAATATACTTTAATGATTTCTTTGATGTAATTTTCTGTAATTAAATCATGAAATTTTCAAATTCAAAGCAAAAGTTAAATGTTTGTGACCAGGGGTTTTTATTTAATGTAAGCTTGAATATTGTCTAATGCTCAACCAATTCATTCCTAACATATCACGCCATGAAAGTTCATAATCATAATGGGATGTAAATATATAGCAACTGACGGGAGATGTGTCCGTATGGTGCAGGTAATACGCGACATTTACAGGAGCCTAACTTCGCCTCAAGTACGGCGACTCTGGGCAACATAGCCACTGCGTTCTACACAGGCCTATGGGCCTACGATGGTTGGAATAACCTCAACTATGTCACTGAGGAAATTATGAATCCATCCAAGTAAGTGAATATCTAATACTTCCTTTTTACTAGATATTAATAAACATTCACTCACAGTAGTAAGCTGTACCCTTGTATCGCACTAATGCACGTTCAAATTCACCAATCCCCCGCACACCTGCCGCACTCATCGCACTTCTTGAAATCAACCCTGATTTTGATGTGCATCATACCAGGAGCATCTTCGATCCATCCACAAACATCAGAACAGAATTAGAACGTGCATTAGTGCGACACAATGGTACCGGTACAGCAAACAGTTTATGTTCCCCGGCGATAATTGATTGGAGTGTAAAATCGAGCCACCTCGTTCAAAAGATCTGGTGCATCAATTGTGCCTCGTAAAATCTTGCCGACAGTGACAATCTGATCATTAGCTCTTCTCGTTTCGAGTGAGTTAAAACCAATAATCATAATACATCTATGTGTAAAACATTTTACCTTTATCCTCTTTCTGTGAAATTTGAAACGCACTGTTTTATGCCTCATTATAACTCTATTACAGAGAAATAATTTAATTTATACCAACAATTTGATGATCTTTTTATGAAGACTCAAGCTTTTATATCATGGAACAACTATACACTTAGGCCGTTTCAGAGAAATATTTGTTTGTATTGTTTGCTTAATTTCATGAAGGCCAGACAGTATTTATCATTCAATACTCAGACGAATTCATCCACATGATTAAATGAACAAAGAAGAACTTGTTTTTTTCCTTAATTAATTAGATCTATAATAGTGTTAAAGAAAAGTTGAGTGCTTGTGATGTCAAAGTCTAAATAGCGAATTCTTGGCACAAAGCCACGGAGTGTGTGGATTCAACGCAATTCTGCTTGTTACATCAATTTGAACACGATGTGGGATTAGCAATGATGCCACCCAGTCACCTTTTCAAATCTAGATTATTTTGAATGTGAGAATAAACTGCAATTGTTATGAGATTTCATAACACAAATGAGTAATAAGTAAACTAGACTCCAACTAACGTATCTTTTAGCTTTATTTGCTCGACCCACAGTATTAATAAGTTTTAAAAATGGTAGAGAATAGACGTCGATAATCTCAAAAGATCTTTAATCTAATATAATATGAACCCTTGAAAAGCCAACGCACCTATTAGCTTTATTTCCTTGTTTACCAGTCATAATGACTTTTAGAAAAAGGTAGAGAAAAGACCTTGAGAATCTCAAAAGATTCTTCTCTTTAATCTAATATAATATCAAAGCTTGAAAAACCAACTTACGTAGGTACCTATCAGTTTTAAATAGTCGTTTACCGTCATTATAACTTTTTTGAAAGGTAGAGAAAACGACCTCGAGAATCTCGAAGGAGACTTTTTCTCTTTAATCTTACATTACCGACCCTTGAAATATGAGAATTGGTATGAATATGAACCTATACAAACTCCTAACCTATTCGCTGTTCTTGTTTTGAAGTAGTTCTAGGCATAACACACCATTAACGTTCTAGGAACCTGCCACTAAGTATAGTTATCGGAATCCCTCTCGTAACGTTGTGCTATGCGCTGGTGAACGTATCCTACCTTGCTGTGATGTCGGTCAGCGAGATGGCTGACAGCGAGGCTGTGGCGGTAACCTTCGGGAACAGGCTGCTTGGGCCAATGGCGTGGCTGATGCCACTTGCTGTGACCATCTCTACCTTCGGGTCAGCGAATGGAACACTGTTTGTTGCGGGAAGGTAATTTCTACATTTAGAAGCAGGGAGTTTTATTTTTTATTTCTTGATATGTGATGCAAGACTGTACTTTTGGGTTATTCTAAAAAAGGGAGTAATTTTAAATTGGTATAGCTTCTGCTAATGTATGTCGAGTAAATTAGACAATAGGTTCTTTAGCAAAACCATGTGTTTCGAAAATGTGATAACTCAATGAAATTTTTCAAAGAAATAGGTTCAATATACAGGACCATCAGATGGAATGTAAATTCTCACAGCATTTTCCTTTTACAGGTTGTGTTTCGCAGCCTCACGGGAGGGTCATCTACTGGACATTTTGTCGTATGTTCACGTTCGTCGCTTTACTCCGGCACCTGGACTGATATTCCATGTAAGTTTATCTCTTTTTATCGATAAACCAAAAAGTAGAGTTAATTTATACTCCACTTATGCAACGTTTATTTCATGTGTTTTGTTTTTGTGATTCTGTGCAGTCATCGTCTAGATTTTGGAAGCAAATCCTTACTAATATCATAAATGCAATTTTGTAGCGAATGGCTTCATAAAAATTGAATTTTTTTTTCGCAAAATCTTACGATTTCTTTGGGTACTTTACTTTGGTAAAAGTGACAAATATAATTTTCTAGGTTGACTGTATTTTGTTCAAAAACACGAAAAAGCAGTTGTTTTTTTTCTTTAAAATAAACCTATCGCTTCCTAAGAACAAAACCTTAAAGACTCTAAAAGAAACGGTAGTTGCCCTCAATGAGATAAGTAAATTTTTCAGCATTCTGCTCGATGGTCTAATTAGGTAACTTTATCAACTGACCAATGTCTACTCTATTGGTTCTCTCCTTAATTTTCCAAATACATACATAAGTGTTCCTTTATTATTAGGGTTTGTCATAATGACCACTGATAATGACCATTCTGGGCAGGCAGGTTGTTACTCAATCCATGTCTCTATGAAGTTGGCTTCAAGTAGCGATGTAGTTCCTATTTTTGGGTCAGATTGTACTAGGATTTGCCGAAACCAAGTCTGTGTTCGAATCGTTTTCTGAGCATAACTTCAGGGGGATTTAGATCAGAGGGACATTGTGACAACTATACCATAGGTACAAATGTACAATTAATCATTTATTTTCAGTCTCTGATAGCAGTGGCGATGGTTTTGTATGGAACGATAGACTCTTTGATCGACTTCTTCTCGTTCACCGCGTGGATATTCTACGGAGGCGCGATGCTTGCTTTGATCGTTATGAGACGCACTAAGCCCCATGCACCTCGACCGTATAAGGTGAGACTCATTAATTTAGTCTCGGAATGTTTTTGAATCTCTATGATTCTGGCGGCTATTTGATTTACCAGCAAAAAAACTATGAAATTTAAAATGATCGGAAAAACCTAGAGCAACTAAAGATAGTAGTTTAAAACTGATCATAATCTTGTGACTTGCGAACTCAACTTCGTTTAGTGTCTATGTAACTAAATGCGAAAAGCACATCCGTGCTTTCTTTAAAAAAGTCATCAACATAGTATACACTATAGAAGGAAAAACAGTTCACAGTACTGTTACCTCAGTTATAGATGACAGACTGCATGACAAACACATACATCTGCTTGGCTCCTAAAGAGCATTAGAAAATGAAAATGTCTTTAAATCTTTATAAGCATAATCTAACTACTAGTGTTAGCCTAGTAGTTATGGAAGTGTATGGAAATAAAAAGTATATTAAACCAGTTAACATATATTGTGACAGTATAAGACCTTTTTTTCAAATGCTGATTATGGCTTATTTTGCAGGTGCCAATAATAATCCCGTACATCGTGCTGTTCGTGTCGACTTACCTCGTGGTGGCTCCGATCGTGGACAAGCCTCAGTGGGAGTACCTTTACGCAGCTGCGTTCATCTGCGCCGGAATGCTGGTCTACGTGCCATTTGTCAAGTGGGGTTACTCTTTGCCGTTCATGGGTCAGTATGGACAGAGTAGACTAAAAATTTATATCCATTCTACGTTTACCTGGAACAGATAGCTATCAGCGATAAAGCCGCACATTTTGTTACCATAATACTGATTAAACTAAGTTACTTTCTTTTATTTTTCTTTATGATTGTGTTTATCAATACAATGTTATATATCTAAGGATAGATATTATTTTAGATTATTTTTCTTTAGATTCCGGATATATGTATATTGTTTAAGTTGGATGTAATTGGTGTCTGTTTGCTGATTATTTGTGTTTCTGACTGTTTTAATCAACTGCTTAATCGGTTCAACGTTTTGGTGTGATCTGCGAAAGCCATGTAAAGTGATATCTTATATTCCTGGTGTTTCTTTCATGAATTTATTGATAGATTGGAGGTGATCGATAGATCTCGGCGAAAACCATTCATATTCATCGAGATATATAAACTAATATTTATAATAGACCAAATTTATGCTCTTGCCTTTCTTTATTCTGTGGCATTACGTCAAAAACTAGAGATATTGGCTGACTATATCTTTCGCTGAGAGAACTTACAATTTGATTGACGCCTGCTCTTTTTTTTTCAGATAAAATTACTGTCTTTTTACAAATGGTACTGGAGGTGGTGCCAACTTCGACAACATTTGAGTACTAAAAGGGTGTTAGTCTGTGCTAGACTTTAAAGAAGCATTTGTGACAAAATTAATTATGAATCGTTAATTTTTACCATATCTGAGTATTGATTATGTACTTGGTTTTTTGATAAGTATTGTTCATTATTTTTAAGGTGAATTTCGCTAATTGATAATATGTCAAGGTAAAATCTAAGTGAGTCTAGTATAGGTAATATATTGCATACTAGCAAGTCATGCTAAACGAAGGCAGTGAAATTAACCTTTTGAAATTGATAAGACCTATATTTTTTGACTGAATTACTAACGTACTTAAACTGAAAAGATTTACCAAACTGAACGTATTTGTAAAATTCAAAACAGTCCTTTACACGTTGATAATATATATTGATGTTTTTTTAAATTCAAATTTTCAATCTGTCAATCTGTCATGCGGACTATGGTTGTTATTTGAATAAAACCTTTAAATAAGGCAATAATTGGTTAGCTTCGCCTAATCAATGGCAACATTTTGGAAATAATTAATTAGTTGATAGATGTTTCATTGTACTACATTTCGTTAGTTTGCACGAATCATTCCTTGTGGGGTTATAGTTTTGCGACATTAATTTCACTTTGCTACCATTTGTGTGGGTTGTAGCAATCTAGATAATGACGGCTCTAAAGTTTTACGGCGCAATTGACCGGTAGATATCGAGGTGGAATCGATTTCTAAGGGTCAAGTCAGGTGAGGGTCGACAACCTGAAACATAAAAGTATTGTTTTTATTGAGTACCTAAGTATTCTGTAATGCTAGAAATTAAACGTTTAGCTTAAAAAACCCTTTACTAAAGACAATATCGCACCCCTAGAACAACACGGAATTATGTCGAAAAATCTCAAAATCGACTTTATTGCATATTCGAATCCGATACATAAGCAGATAACGGTTTTTCAACGATTCTGAAAAAAGTAGTTTTTCGACAGAATTATGTCGAAAAATCTCAAAATCGACTTTATTGCATATTCGAATCCGATACATAAGCAGATAACGGTTTTTCAACGATTCTGAAAAAAGTAGTTTTTCGACATAATTCCGTGTTGTTCTAGGGGTGCGATATACTATGTCCGTGTGGGCGCAACAAGCTTATTACTTTGTGTTGAAGTATATTGTGGAGATAAATTATAAACTATATGAATATTAAAATTACTTGCATTTGATTTGTATACTTTCTTGGCTTCCGATGTCAATCTTCAGTGAACTTCCCGACAGACACAAAATATGAGTTGTTTTTGGACGACCTCACATTTGCAGCCAGATCTATAGTTACCTATATGCTGTACTTCTATTTATAAAACACTCACCTTAGGTAACGTCAATCTATAGATTTATTTCTAGAGCATAAAATTATTTCATGACACGCGGCGAAGAAGTGTCAGAATAATTCGTTAGGTACCTACCTACACTATGGTTATTAGACGTCTTAAATAGATTGTTATTGCCAATTTTGAGGCTGATTTCGTCAAAACTTGCCGCCCTATTCTTGTCACTATGAGTGATTGTGCTAAACTCATAGTTTATAGCTCATTATCATTTTAGACAACCTTAGTATTAGCAACTTGGTTTTATTTTATTAAATCGATTTGTTTGAATTAGATATTTTAGATACTTGCCAGGGGATAGTTTGTAATAGAATCAAGTAGTGATTCTTCGTCATCCACGATTTTCGCTTAAAACGTAGTCAAAAACCAATACAAGAAATAGAGTTATTGTGTATTAGAGTAAAGCTTTAGACTTCTGCTATTGTGAGACTATTGAAATTATGAGAGAAAATACTGAATGTTTCGAATTAACTGTACAAGAAGATTATAATCATCAAGTGATGACATAAAATCCCCTTTTAAAGACTAAAGTGTGTTTTAACAAGTAAAGTTATTGGAATCGCATTGACGGTAGAGTTCTGTGATCGGTAAAATTTGGTCCTATCATTCCTTACCGGGGCAAAACGACGCCGTCTGTGTTGTTAAAATATTTTTATTAATTGTATGATATTTGCTCGAATTGTTTTTATGACATTTTTAGGTGACGTGTAGGTAGTGAGCCCAAATAAAAATGTTAGGCTTAATAAATAGATATTTTTGCATATTGTATTGCAAATATTCAAATTGTTAATATGAATTATTAAGAATGTAATTACGGGCACACAATAAGTACACACCTAACGATGTGATATTGTTACGGTTGAAATGTAATGGTTTTATTTTTGTGTATTAAGTGTCAAAAACCTACCTATACATACAATATTAAAATAATCTATGTGTGTACACTTAATCTCTGAAAGAGACAGAATTATTTATTGTTATAATATTATACTACCATTGAAATAAATTTTAAATAAAGACATAAACCAGAAAATCTCGATGTTTCATTTTATGCTTTCTCAATAACCAGGTAATGAAACAAGATAAATATTGCAAATAAAACAGATAATAAGGTCAACAATCTTTATTGTTGTCAATAATCAATTTACAAAGATCGCAGATCTTTGAACACTTTTCAATACCATTTAAAACATTTTGATGCTTTGATTTAACTACTATGTTGGTGTTGATTTTGTGCACAATTTAATAAAATATACATATTTAAAACACAAGTGCTGTAAATTTTGACTTTTGCCAAAGCTGCACAAAATCGACACAAGAGTTGATCTGATCACACAAAAATATTTTAGAAAAACAAGCTGTGCTGCGTGAATACACTATTATTTAAACCAAACATAGAATCACTATTAGGTTACAACGCACATATCTAGGCACAATATGAAGTCAGTAGTAGTATATAATATCTCAATGTGCCATCCCAATTAATGTAATTTGGACTATATAGTATAGGACTATATGAGTCTTCCCAGATGGGCGATTTGATCGCACGAGTTGGTCGCGCGATTGACATGCGTATCCAATCAGGCTTGCTGAATGTAACGCACTTCAGAGCCTTCCCAGATATACGTGACATTTAGCAAGCCTGATTGGACACGCATGTCAGTCGCGCGACTCCAGTCGCGTGTAAATCGCCTATCTAGGAAGGCTTTATCATACCCTTCCGTCAATCACGCGAATAAATTGCCCATCTGGGAAGGCTCTAATAAGACATGAGATGATAATATTTTAGAACAAGAAAACAGTCTCTCTTTCCGCGGTGACTAATTGCAGCATAGATGGCGCTCTGACGGTTTTCGTGAAGCTAAATCTTAAAATATCATTCGAATGACTTTGTGCCTGTCCAGATTGAGGGATTCAAGAGCCAATCAAGGCACTGGACATAGGTCTCCCCTAATAAAGGGGGACCCATAATAACACTAGACATATTTCGTGAAAAATCTCAAGACTGTTTTGTTAATGTTATGGAGCAGCTCTTGACCTCGAGGGTTCCGTGGGCAAGGATGAGGTTGATGATGGGGCGAGCATTCCCTGAAGATACCTTTTAACTCTCTTTTTGAAGCCGTTAGGGTCGTAATGTACTATTCTCACTTACCGGCGCGCGACGGAGCGCGCATTTTATAACATGCTAAAGGAAATTGAAACATCCACAAAGCAGTTAAGTTCCTTATTTGTATGCAATTTACGCAGCGGATCTATTTATGTCAGTGTTTGACAAAGCTCAAAGCTACGCAGTTTTGCATGCAAATAAGGAACTTAACTGCTTTTTGGATGTTTTAATTTCCTCTAGCATGTTTTAAAATGCGCTCCGATGCTCTACGATGCGCGCCGGTAAGTTATGTAAAAACAGACGCTGTATGGAAATTTGACAGGTTCGCGACATTTGTCTAATATGACATTAATCTCTATTGGCCCAGGCTTGCGAAATGTCACGTAGAATGTGACGTACGTAGGTACATATGATTGGGTTTGCCTCCTCCATGTCAATTCTTTTATAAATGTTGATGCCAGACTGCCGCGCGCGTGCATGCTGTTATGTGAACGTTCCACCTTTACCTACACATTATGTTATTGTATCATCAATTTGAATGGTTTTATTATATATTGCATTGATATGAAATGCAAAAAAGAATTAACGAACAGTTCAAGTTCTCATTGAATGAATTCGTAATTCTTTTGAGAATAAAGTATCAAGAACATTCGAGCATATATAAATCCCTCATTAACATAATCCACTTAGTCTTATTGCACAGCTCAAAACGAGGTAACCATCAGAGAACCAGTTGTCATGAAGATAAAAAAAAACGAAATAACTGTAGCGTTTTCTTTATAGAAAATAATGTTATATCATGCATGTCAGAAAGAAAAAATATTTCAATTTTTTTTTTTGTTAATCTTTACATGACCCTGTATGTTTTAAAGCTATGTATGATGTATCTTATCCTATATCTCTATGTGATGGAAGTTAACAGTAACATTTATCAAAAAGAATTTAGTGAGACTGGAAGATAGTGCTAACTTATGTACGATTCACACTTACTGGCGCGCGTCGGAGAGCATCAGAGAGCATTTTTTAACATGCTAAAGGAAATTGTAACATCCGTAAAGCAGTTAAGTTCCTTATTTGCATGCAATTTACGCAGCTTTGAGCTTTGTCAAACACTGACATAAATAGATCCCTAAGTAGATATTGCATGCAAATAAGGATTTCCTCTAGCATGTTTTAAAATGCGCTTCGATGCTCTCCGACGCGCGCTGGTAGGTATGATCGTACATAAGGCTTACTAGTGCGCCGAACTGGTTTTGAAAAGTTTGCTACTAGCAAATATTGAATAGAATGCAGAAAGTTCGCCAAAATGTTATTTAAATGGTATTTATTGACTTAGAATAGCTTTTTCTTTTACAAGGCAACTGTTACAGCAAGGATTGACTACTAGAACGACTTTGTAGTTTAGTCTACAATTCAGATCATTTAATCATTTTTGCATTCTTATTTAAAAACGGCTCCCATTATACGCTCATTTCAATTTAAGCTCAGTTAACTAGTCTCTTTCTCATTATAAGAAAAGAAAAGGATAGATGTATGAAGCGATATTATTTGTATGTATCTACTGCCGTCTCCGCATGTTGGCAAATCCACGGCCAGTCACCTCCATCGTCTCATACGTTCTGTAGCGCGTTTTCAAATTGCACGTCTAGAGATCTTGGTAGTTGCTCACATTCGCTCACATGAGTCAAAAAGTCTCTAGGCGCAGATCGCGCGCTTTGTAGTTGTTTAGACGCAAACGAATAAAAAATCTTCTGCCTTTCCTTCCAACTTTTGAATGAACGCATCAAACTGCAGAGATAACAATAATAATATGTGAAAGTAGCTGCTATAGAACTAAAACAACCTGTTGGTTAAAACTGATAAGTACAGGTTAAAATGATAAAATACTCAACTATACTCGTTCATAATCAATCCCCGCTTCTATTTACAAACGGTATAATAATCTATAAGATAATAATAAATCTATATTCTATCTACAACAGCCTTAAAATCGAAGATGTGGCTTATTCTTCATCATATGTCTGGAACAAAGAGGTATCATTTTAGTGCACATAATTCTTCGTGGCCAACTCTAGCGTCGGAGTTTTCTGGCCGACTAAAGACTCCGACATGGCTTGGTGACTGAAACGTCAAGACCAACATTTTAACCGGCCTTCCGAAGCACGGAAACGCTCAGATCTAGGGCCACTTAACGGTCACCCATCCCTGTAGTTACCGGGCGGGGTGCTGCATAAATAAAACTATCTTCTAGGGACATACATCAAAGTTACGCCACGAGTACTTCACGTGTTCATAATAACCGCTACCATACAGGTGTTCGAATAGCATACACGGACTCAATGTTATAGCGAATGGCGCTTCAAAGAAATTGTGTGGAAAACTTTTTCTTTAATTTTCGCAAAATCTCACAATTTGATTTGTTAAGTTACTTTGGGAAAGGTGTTATTGTTGGGAAATAGAGTCGATTGAGACCAACTTGTTTTTTTTTACAAATGTCATTTTCTGGGCTGACTGTAAATTTTTTCAAAATTCCGAAAATGCTATTGTTTTTTATACAAAATAAACCTATAGTTACCTAAGAACAAAACCTTCTAACAAAAAGAAAAGGTAGCTGCTCACAATGAACTAAAATTTTGCCCCACCCTCTATATGAATGATAGTTTTTTAGTGCGTTAAAAAAATGCTGGTCTCTATCACACAGCATCATGTAGCCCCAAACTAAGCAGAGTTAGTACTATGGAAACCACATGACTAATAAACTACATTTTTTGTCAATACATTCATATTATACATAGAATACACCCAGAGATGAGTACGGAAGTAGTAAGTACGTATAATTAATTTACTTAAGGCGACTATACATGTCAAATATCCCTCTCGCTCGCTATTCAACATTTTTTAAGATATACTATCACTTACTATAGTTATACAAAATAGCAAACCTCCACATTCTAGAAAATAACAATACAAAGGTTCAGCAACAATATCATGTTTAACCGAACACGTTTTCCTACCATAAATTTTTTACCAAAATTGATCACATTGGGTACAAGTTTTTTGGTAAGAAAACGTGATAGAATCAAAATGATATTATTGCTGAACCTTCGAATTGTTATTTTCTAGGCTGTGAAGGTTTGCTATTTTGCATAACTATATTCAGTGATTTTATAACTTCTAAAATGTTGAAATGTGCGAGCGAGAGGGAGGTTTGACATGTATCGTCACCTTAAGTTTATTAGATTATTCAGGTGGATTTAATTGTTATTTGGATTACTTACTTCCTCCATGCACACTCTTACAAGATTTACACACACACATGTAACAAAGAAAAAATTGTCACATGTGTCATATGGATATCAGTTCAGTTACCTTTTACAGCATGTATTGAACATTCTCACACAAAAGAAGATGACTCTCTGTTGAAAGGTGTTTTCCAAATGTTAAGCAAGGCATTCAATTTATTTTAGTCAGTTGCCGATGCATCAATATTTTGACATGTCGAATCGTAAGCGTATAGTTAAATTTTAACCGCAAAAACACGGTTACGAGATATGTCAAAATATGCTTCGGCTTCTGTTTAAGTTATTTTAAACGTTCGAAATGATTCCGATAGTGACGATTGAGCCAGAATATCATTATTGTGTCGGGGCGTATTGTGTTGTAAAGCGCCATCGTATCGTAGCGTTCTTCATAATCATCATCGCAGCTTTAAAGATGCTAGAATTCCGTTGGAATAGATATACAATTGAACACTAATTGAAGGATTCGATTCGGAAACATTTCGATTCTTTTAAAGTACTCCCTCTAATCTTCTTTCGATAACTTTTTTTTATCAGACAGACACAAGTTTATGTATTGAAACAGTTGATTAGGCTTATAAGTGAGCGAGTAAAATAGGCATTTTTTATCTACTAGCAACGTCCACTGCTCGGCAAAGGTCTCCCCGATTCCACCAACCATCTTCATCAATTGGGATAACCGACCATCCTCTCTAGAAGCCTGGAAGAGATCGCCTTCAGCCATAAGGCAGCCTATGGTGCTACCTTCATACCTTCTTAGACTTTTTTATCGTTTATATGCTGACGTTTGACCGCCATCTCACCTGTTGGTAACTAAGTTACTGTTCCTTGTATGAATGTGGTGATTGATGAAGTGTTATTATCTACCTCGAAGGCTTCAAGTTCCAAGCCTTCAAAATATAGAGATTAAAGTCTAAAATGTAACTTACTTATCTAAAGTTTCCCAGAAGCCTAGTAGTACGGCACGGTCGAGATGCCGCTTCGTACGACTGAGGTTGAGCACAGTAACCGCCCAGCGAGCCACGTTCGCATCCAATTTCAACTCGTCGAACTTCAAGTGAAAAGCACACACTGCAAATAAAATAAAACTATGATAAGTGAAACTTGTTAGGGAATCATTTTCGACCGATGATCTCGACAATTGATTTGGCGCAGTGGGCAAAGGCCCGCCTGAGACATCCACGAAGTAAGGTGACTGAATGCAAACTGCTGCTCCGACGCGTTTTAGCAGAGTTTTAGACTTTCGGGCGGATAGTGCAAAATCCTTTGTATAGTTGATCGAAGAGATTAACAGCATTTCAGTATAAGTAGAAGTATCAGACTTCAAAAAAAGAAGGAGACCCAATTCGGTTGTATTTTTATATAATAGGAATTTGGAGTAAAAATCTTGTTAAAAGCAAATATCATACAAATACACATTTGTATTATGTGCGTTTAAATTAGATATTTTTATTTTCTTCCTTACATTACATTATGTATTTGGAGTATTTCTAAAGGGCGTCACATCCAGACATTATTTGGTCTAACAACGGAAAGAGGAGTTGAAGAACGCAATACAAGAAGAGAATAGGTTAAAACACAACTTGATTACTTACTGTTATCAAATATCTGCACAGGATTTCCGTCCCAAGGCCAGCCTTTGAACTGCCAAGCTGGCCCTTGTACGAATACTGCCACGACGCGGTCCCACTCAGCCGCCGAGAGCCGCCCCGGGTTATCAACCACCCGATAAGGTACCTACAAAAAGAAAGCCAAGTGGAGTGACGATCTGCGAAAGGCTGTTGGTAGAAGCTGGATGTGTTGAGAATGCGCCCTCATTAGCGCTCATTAGGGAAGGCCTAATATTCAGGCCAGGTGGAGTGATGATCTGTGGAAGGCTGTTGGTAGAAGCTGGATACGTCGAGGACAGGGCGCAATGGCGTTCATTAGTGGAGGCAGTAGACTGCTAGAGGCTGATGATGATGATAAAAAAGATATTCTATTCTAAGCCACATTTTTGATGTGAAACATAGCGCGTTTTGAAAACAACCAATTTTTACCTCTTACCACCCTATAAGCTCAAAAGCGCTTACAATTTAGTTTGTTGCCTTTACATTGCTTGTTTGCAAGGGTATGGACCCCATACTCCTCTGCAGATGCAAAATGGCGCATTTTGTATTATGCCGCGATTTAAACCGAGGTTAGGTTGGCGACGCGTCTCGAACCAGGGGGTATACCAAAGTATGAAGTTACGTGTTTTTTTATGCTATTTTGTTGCGATTGGACTCGTAGCTCGTTAGGGTGTAAGGGGTTCCAACCTCCTCCTTCGGAACCCATGCCAACCTGACCTGCCCGTGCTGCACCCTACTAACAAACGAGGCTCAGGCGGCCGGCTGATTGCGACATAGCGCAGCCTTATATCGGCACAGCTACATCCCTTGGCCCCCAACGAGCAGCATCGTTGGTAGTCCGAAGCTGTGCCGAGAGTGGGGATTAAGGGCATATCTCCCTTCTTATTAAAGGCCTATGTCCAGCAATGGACTGACATAGGCTGGTGTTATTGTCGGACTTGGTAATTAAACGAAAACCGGAATTTCGATATGAAGTTCGTAATGGGATCGTAATCTCAAATTCACAGCTATAAGTTGACTTACTGTGATAGTAGTAGCATTGTTAGGCACCGAATCGGGAGCTAGTCCTTTTCGCCTTTGTAGCAACACTTCGTTCTCCCTCGCGGCGCCTTCTTTTTTCTTTTCCTCCACAGAGATATATCTAGAAGGGATAATGAGCTATGATGATTTTTGTAACATTTCCCACCCACTGATGGCAAGTCTCCTCCATAAACATCTCAGTCCAGAGCTACCTCCCACCACCCTATCTAAGCTGTTTTAAAGGCAACAAGCTCGTCCAGCCAACGCATGTATGAGTAACTAGCGGATACCGGACGTGTGCTAATACGCTAAAAAAAAATCCGATGCGTTGTTTTATTAACTAAAACCATTTTCGAATTATTGCCTTTCGAATGAAACCGGTTTGGAACACATCGGTTAGATGGTTTCAAAATCTATAACGAACTTAAAAAGGTTTTTTGTGTTTTATATATATAAATTAGCGCAATTATAAGCGGTATATCATCATTTATAAGATAGAAAGCTGTCACGCGTTTGCGTTCTGTGTTTATTATAATAAATTACATACATAAGCATTCAGGACTACGCGAATGTGTACTTGAATTCCATAGCATATAACGCAATATGCTCGAACACGTGACCGCTTTCTGTCTGACCCTTACTTGAAGTCTTGCAGCATATCCTTGACATTATACATGGTGATTAGAGATGTGGCTGCGGCTGGTATAATGATGATAGGCGTTCTGGATGGCCGTTTCCCGCCACCGCCAGGGGGTGGTCTGGCAGCCGCCACAGGTAATAACTCCCTACGCCCAGGAGTGCCTGATGATGGTGGGCCATTTTCTGTAATATCATAGTCAAAGCTGGCACTCATTTCATAGCTTGATCTTGAATCAATCAAATCAATAAATCAGATTTTTATTGCCAAAAAAAGGATTAGAAAACATTACAGTGCAAAAGAAATCGCACACAATTTTCAGGTATTAAGCAGGTATCGACTACAAAGAAAGAAATTTGTTGTAACATCGCTCTGCTCGCCGACATAATTAGTACTTGCTTGGTTTCCTGCTCACGGTTCGCTCCCTTCGCCGCTGACTTTACCTATAAACGTCCTTGCTTCGCTGGCGAGTTGTGTATGGTTCCACCATACATTTTGGTAATTTGCACGCGCTTCAATTTACGTAGTATCGCGCTGCATCTTTTACGGAAACTATTAGTTTAGAGCGTTTAACAAGTACATTCAGTACGTGACCTACTCGCGCCAGAGACACTACCAAGGAAAGATTTGTCACCTTTACCTTGTAATTAACATAACTGTGAATAAACTAACTTTACTAGTGAATATGGTGTTTTACGTGCTCAATATTAACTAACTAGTTAAAACTCTTTGAACTATCAGTGAAACGTTGGTGCCATGTAAGTGAAACAACTATCAACCTACATAGCATCTTCTCCATGTAAGGTCAGAGTGTGGAAACAAGCAACCCTTAGTCCTTACAGGCTGTTAATTGAAAATATGGGACACATAAAAAAAATATTGAGCAGATTTAGATACACTTACGTTGCATTTGTCTAGGATGGTTTGGCGTCTGCGGTGCTCTTGCAGCTACTGGGACGCTTGGTCCTTCAGTCACTGACTTTAGAGTCATCCCGTGATATGTCCCCATGGTGTCGATCTTGAAGCCTTCCGTTTCTGTGAGAAGTAAACATTATCAGTATTAGCTCGTAAACCAGCAAATTGCATTATGATTGTGCTTAGAAGCAGGAAGAGAAATTTTATATACTATAACGATACTACTAACACGATAAATTTTGTTACATACTAGAACATGAGTACATAACCGCAGTACTGGTTTATGACAAACTAGCTTCCACCCGTGGATATGCTCGCGTGGTACCGTTGGCGTTGTCTTTGTATCTCTATCTAGGTCACAACCTATTTGTATTTCAAGTTTCATTTAATTTGGTCAGTCATTACGAAGTTGAGTGTGAACCAACATTCTCTCTCTCTCTCTCTCTATCTCTCTCACACACACACCCAAACACACACACACACACACACACACACACACACACACACACACACACACACACACACACACACACACACACACACACACACACACACACACACACACACACACTTTAGTATATATAATTTTAAATAAATAAATGCTGAACTAGAGTTTACACAGTATCATGTAGCCCCAAACTAAGCAGAGTTTGTATAATGGGAACCACATGACGCACTAACTATGGTAAACGCAATATAATGTATGAAGGTGCGCAACTGTACAATAAGCTAGCTAAAGACATAAAACAATCTAAATCAATGTCAACATTTAAAAAATTACTACAGTTCTACATAACAAATAAAACCAATGAATCACTACTACAGACTAACTTTGACTAAAATTTAAGCACAAACTAAAATAATATACACGTTTTATAAATACCTATTATAAACCTATTATATAATATTTTTTAAAAAAAGTAATCTAAAAAAAATGTTTATGCTTGTTAAACAGAAATAGAAATTTAATAGCAAAAAAAGAACAAACAAAATTGTTAGAGCAAAATACACTCATGCCACATCCAGCTATGTGATATATATGTGACTCAGATCGTGTGCGGTTGTCAATTGAAATGTTGTCAAATGAAAGTAAATTGTAAGTAGTGTTAAGTATACGTTTAGCCCATAAATATTTATGTTATTTAGAAATATGTTTCTCAGTAAGTGAATAATGTCTTTTGAGAAAATAAAGATTCTTAAACCTCAACCCGACTGATATTCCTATTTTTTGTAAATACGTACATATTATAGAAAACACGCAGACGTGAGACAAACATATGCAGATAGTGCAAACATTTGTCCCGAGGCCGGAATCTAACCCGCAACCTTCTGCGTCTAAGGCGGACCTTCGCTCTCTGCGCCACAGAGGTAGTCCTCGTCAATATTAGTTAGTGTGGTACCTAGTTTAATATTCTCATAACAAACCTTCTTTTTGCCTGATGAATCGTTCCTGATCGTATCTGTTGTATTGTGTTTGTTGCTGAGGTAGGATTGTGGGTTGCGGCATTACAACTGGTTGGGGTCTCGGGATACCCGGTCTGCCTTCCTCCCGCGCCCTAATACTGCTCAGTAATGCCTGAATACTTTTACCGAAAGTCTGAAAGTATCAAAACTTTACTTTAAAACATCAAGATAGATATACTGTAGTCTAGAGTCTTAGAGCCAGAAACATGGAAAAAATTTAAACAACTAAATTCTACACACGCTGCTTTATTGCGCTGAAATTGAACACTATTCAAGCGACATTATCGTCTGAATTTGTGCAAATTTGTTAAAATAATATATATATATTTTTTATTTTTTATTTCAGTCTAAAAAATCCATATACACACAAATTTAAATAATACACTAAAAACAAAACATAAAAACACGGAAAAAAACAAGAAAATAATAAATTAAAAGAAATTTATGAGAGTGAACAGCCCAGTATTTACTTAAGTGATCACTCTCATAATAAAGCCCCAAAGCGACATAACGCCTAAATAAAGTGCAAATGTGGCATTGCCAACTATTTATTTGATGTTTTTATGTATGTCAACGACGCTCGGACGATTTGACAAAGCTTTGACTGTGACTCTTTAGAGTACTATCTCGATGTATTAAAAAGTATCAAATATTACAATTATAATCTATTTTATTCTTCTTTATCAGAACTTTTTACACTAGGTCGCTATGCCGCTTAGTATTATGACTAGTTGGCAGCTCGTTTGCGTTTATACGCTTTCTGTATGCATGTGCTTTCACGTAAAATGTTTTCCAAACAAGGTTATAAGTACCTTATTATCATACAATCTTCCTATTGATAGTTGAACACTTAAAAACCAATTACTAGCAAAATCTTTAGTCAACATGTGCTTACTTTTCCATTACTCTGTAAAACTGTAGTCCTTGTCCTCCATTGCCTTTCTCTGCTGATAATGTCCTTAGTGAGATCCACATCATAATCAAGGATGGCTCTCAGGTCTGACCCCACTACTCCGAGTGTGTCTGCATAGTCATTGCTTTTAATTGTTGTCCTTTTTTTAGCCAAACGTTTTGCTTTGATTGCAGCGATTTTCTCTACTGACATAGCCTCTGATAGAGACCTAAAATTTGTTGTACAGGTATTAATAATTGAATAATAGTAAGGCACCTCCAGTGGGAGTGCGAGATGAGCTGGATGCATACATCCTCTCTTTGCAGCCCTATCCACTGACCCAGCCCTGCCCCATGGTCTATGGTCTCTCGTTTTGATACATTTTTTACTATAATGTTTTAAATATCCGCAACCTTTTGCGTCCCAGGCGGACCTTCACAGCGCCACAGAAGTCCCAGAGATGTTCATATGGTACCATAACGCCCAGATATCAAACCCATACCTATCTGCAGATCATGCAAACATATATCACTACAACTCTGCCAAACTATGGATAGCTTCAATACTCAATTCATTTATTATCAACACATGATTATAAATGGTCGCGCCACGTAAGAAGAACGCTGGCTGTAAGCTACACATTAGGCGATTTATCTGTATTTACGCATGTCCAAACACACCCTCTCCACTTCTTCCAGCAATTTTTACATGGCCGCGTACTAAAACAGACTTAGCACAGAATACATATTGTAGTAATATCACATAAGGGCTCTTCTTGGAGGTTTCCTTTCAGTTTAGGTAGTCTAAGTATCTCGTATAGCAGAGCGGAGGTGCTGTCTAAACTTTGTGCATAGTAATAATAATTATTATAAGCCCTCAACATCCCGCTGCTAGGCAAATGCCTCCCCCCACTCTCTCCATTCACGTCAGCACTGAATTTTTAGCAAGCCCATCATTCCATCTTCTCTTTGACGGCCTCTGTGGCGCAGTGGGCGAAGGTCCGCCTGAGACGCAGAAGGTTGCGGGTACGATTCCTGCTGTGGGACAAATGTTTGCATGTTCTGTAGATATTTGTCTCGGGTCTGGGTGTTTCTATGTATAATATGTATGTATTTACAAAAAAAATTATATGTGTAGTATATCAATCATGTGGTTCCCATAATACAAGCTCTGCTTAGTTTGGGGCTACATGATGCTGTGTGATTACGTCCCGCTTTATTTTTATCTTGTACACAGTCGGCCACAACATGTCGCCCTGTGTCAGCGCACCACTGAAGCGCTCGTGGCGTAGCTTACTTCGGTGTCCTTAACAGATCACCTTGGTTAAGCAACACTCCGCCCGGTCATTACTTGGATGGGTGACAGTTGAGTGACATTTCGATTTGAGCGCTTCCGTGCTTCGGAAGGCACGTTAAGCTGGTAAGATGGTTGGTCCCGGCTTTTCAGTCGTTAAGTCAGGTCGCCTTCAGGCGGCCTAAAAACTCCAACACTAGAGTTGGTCACTAGCTCATACGAAGAAGAGGAGTGCACCAAATCGGGGTCACATTGGCCCACTGGTTTTGTGACATGCAGCAAGCATTACATGCCCAGTCACCTTTAGGCTTGGCGGCTTTTGTTAATACCTCAGTGATGTGTGTTCTTGGGGGTGTACGGGGTTCCAACCTCCATCTTTGGAACCCAAGCCAACCTCACCTGCTCGTGGTGCACCCTGCTAAACAACGAACGGGGCTCTGGCGGCCGGCTGATTGTGGCCACCGACGGGCAGCAGCGTCGGTGGTGCTAGAAGCTGTGCCCTGCGATCCCCTACCCGCATGCCCAGCGTGGGGATTATGGGCATATCCTCCTTTATTAGGGGAGGCCTATGTCCAGCAGTGGACTGATATAGGCTGGTGTGGTGTGGTGGTGTGTCCTTGAGCACAGCTCGGAGTTGCAAATGCGGTCAATTAGCCTTACTCTTAGAATGCTGCACTCCATCGCACATTGGCAAACCTTGAGCATATATAATTTTTTGCATAATGATAGTTACTTTATATTATCCACTGTGACAGATGCTTCCTTTGGCGCATCAAGACGAGCAGCCAACTGCTCTCTGACTTTTTGCACATGAGTCTCTTCAATGCGAGGTTTCTTTGCTGCCGATTCACCAAAATCATGGTCATGTGTCCGTTTTACCTGAATTACAATGGAACGTTAGTATTTCACACTAATATTATAAATGTGAAGTGTGTCTGTGTGTGTGAGTATGTTTGTTTCCACTCAACTCCGTAATAGATGAACAGAGTTGGATGAAACTTGGAATATACATAGTTTGTGACCTGGATTAACACAGGCTACTTTTTATGTGGATACCATGCGAGCGAAACCGCACACGGGACCTTAACTAGGTCCCGTGTGCGGTTTCGCTCGCGGTTTTGCTTTATTTATGCTAACACAAACATTAAATCATCAAATGTGTTCAATTATATAATCATCAAGATGATCATGAGCATACAATCCACTGCTGAACATAGACTCTCCTAAAGAGCGCTATTAGACAGAGCAGTCTAGTAGGTATGCCTGAATTCCTGATGCTTTCAAAGAACATTTTAGTTGTTCTGGCTTTCCAAAACCAAAAGATAAAACTCGTTAACAGTTTCAAGAACATTCCCAGATTTTCTACAAATCATTTAACATATTTATTACAGAGGTGGTCAATAATATTGCTTACAATAGTCACAATGTCTCTATGTTCCTCAGAAGTTGGCTGCCAGTATCGAAGTAGTTTGGTATATTTGGGTCGGAATGAACTTTTTCAGAGTTTTTAGGCCCCCTGAAGGCCTCCGACATAGCCTAACGACTGAAAGGCCGGGACCAACATCTTAACGTGCCTTCCGAAGAACGGAAGCGCTCAAATCTAAATGTCACTAAACAGTCACCCATCCAAGTAATGACCGGGCAGTGTTGTTTAACCAAGGTGATCTGCGAAGAACACCGAAGTTAACCACCTCATTTTTTTTTCCTTTTCCTAATGTGCATTTATAAATACACCCTAATAAGATTATGGTCTAGCCTTACTGTAGGCTAATAAGTAATTTTACATTGCCCTAGATTTATACAGAGTTTATACTAAGAATGTGTCCATTAACACTTTTCTTACTTCTCTTAAGGCGAAGCTTCCTTTGAGGGGATTGAACTGGGATTGCTTGAATCATTTGCAGAGTTTAACTTCACGGAGACATCGATCCATTGTGACTACTGTACAGCATATCACTTCACAAATGAGAGCTTGTTATATGATTTTGTAACCTCACCTGAGTAGGTATTTCCAGAGGAGCACTTTTATCAATAGATGCACAAGTAGCAGTTTCTCCATTCAAATACGCCAATAGTTCTTTACGGTCAGGACGCCGTACAGCTGGTATGTTTGCAGCCTAAAAAGCAAGCCTTTTTAGCTCTTATAAACAGGTCAACTGTTAAACCCACAGATGATGTTATACATACCGCTGCCTGTCTCACATACACAGGATGTGTAAACTGCACATTCTTGAGTATAAAAAGAAGGCATTCTAATGTATAGTACTCTTTAATACTGCCTTCTTTACCAGACCTGAAACATTGGGTCAATTTCAGTATTAGTTTTCAAGAACATTATGATAATATTGTTACTCAACAGACAAACATAAAATGGTGTACATACCCATACATAAGGTAGTTTGTTTTAACATTTTTAGGCCAAGAAAACTCTCCAAAAATAATTTGGCTGTCACGTTCTATGATTTCTTTTTTGTTTACGTTGTACTGGCGAAGTAAACTCAATGGATCCGCCATGATCACTATTTGAGCGTTCTCAAGAACTGCTCAGAAATGTTTTTTTAACACCAAGAACTCGAATAGTAAATATGCTAAGATTTGTGAGGTAAAGAAGATATTCTGAATTACTGAAGTACATAAACACAACGACACGACAGTAAAATTCTTGCAGAAAACACACCAGCCAGCTTTAGCTTTGGCACTTTGGCAGCATTTGATTGGATCAGGGTTGCCACGTGTTTCTCAATGAAATCGGCAAATTTTAAAAGTAGCCTAAAATTGACTAATTTTTTCAAAACTATTATGGTCCAAAAGTAGCCCAAACATTCATCCCAAAAGCTAAATATCAGGATTTTAAACCGACTTTGAAAAAAGAAGGAAGTTCTCAATTCGTTGTAATCTTTTTTTTATGTATCTTCACCGATTTCTCAGTCAATCGTGTACCTAAATTCTTTTTTTGTTTGGAAGAGCTTATACTTCACAAATAGTCCCATATAAATTTTATTCCTGGGCAATTGGTACTTTTCCCGCAAAACTCAAAAAACTTCATCCTTACTTCTAAGGAACATTATGGTACACTATGAATCGTCAATGTTTTTAATTTACACCAATTCGTAACGTGACCAAACAGAGAAGAATTGGCAAGAAACTCTTCAAGGCCTATATTTTTATGACATTTTAACAGTATGTAAGTATCATTGGCGTATCTAGGGTTCGTTTCCAGGGGGGCCTGGACCCCCAAAAAAAATCTAACTATGACAGATCGGAAGCTTTCTTTTCGCATTTTGAAATATAATCTACGGTCAAAATATGAAAGGAATGGTACGAATCCATCACCTTGCCGTCAGGCCCTGGTTCTTGAGATGCCATGGCCGATGATCGCAAAGCAGATTTGACACCCAATGTACAGTCAGTGAGTGAGGGCGATTAGTATATTATAGTGCGTACTTAGATACATTTAGGAAACAAAAGTAGCTGCTATGTGTAAACGAATTTTTCTAGTAAAGGTACAAGAGAAAGAAAAAGCTTGCAATTTTTGTAATACCTAGGTAACTTGAACAGAATAAAAAGAATATGAAGTTGACGAGAGAAGCGAGCTGCGATTTTTTATTCATTATATCTAACTACGCTGTTGTGCTTAAATTTGTCTTTGTTGCAAACTTTTTAGGGTGGGATATGGTAGTTTCCAGCATTGAGCATAGGTAACTTTAACACTAGATGAAGAATACGAAGATGGCGAGAGGAGCGAGCCGCGATTTTTGAATATAGCTAACTACGCTGTTGTGTATAATTTTGAGCAATGTACCCTCATTAGTCAACATTTTAGTGCATAGTTAGGTGCAATTCAGAAACAAAAGGAAGAAACCAAATCGGCGAATGCAGCGAGCCGCAATTTTTTTCTGACTGACTTCTTTTTTAATACAAGAAATTTACTATTTATATCAGGCTATCAACCTAATAATTAATAAATACCAGAGCCGTAAATAGCCCGGTGCGAGCGCTCATAACTGCACCCTTATTTTTTTTGTTAACTATAACTTAAAGCTCTAAACAGTGGGGGATCCAAGATTTTAATTAAGGAGGAAGGCTTCACTAGGGCTGCCAACTTTTTCGGTACCTTACCACTCATGAAACCATTACCTTTGTTAAGCTTAATGTACAAAAAGAAAGAATAAAATCAGCGAGCGCAGCGAGCCGTGAATTTTGGCGATTGTTGGTGCAGAAAAGATACAAGACAAAGAAAACAGAGGCAATTTTTTTGTAACACCTAGGTAACTAAAACAAAAAACTTGAAAGACTAAGAATTTTTTCTTTATTAATTAGCTGTTATGGTCTAATTCGTCATTGTTGCAAACTTTAAGAAACAAGCGTGCAATGAAAACGAGGAGTGTACATAATATGAAAAAGAAACCCAGAATTCCCACTTTCGATCCCAATTGAAATGGCTTCCTATCCGACGTCGTCGAGATCTTCATGTATTATCTTTTCTTTATTATATCCTTCACAGCCCTCTCTCACCCCCTTACCTCCGTGAGCGCTTTGATTTTCTTGTCCCTCGTGGTGTGCCCTACAGATCGACTAAGTCTCTACTTCTCAAAACTCCATCTCATTCTTCTAGCCGCTATGGTGAGTCTTTCTCCGTCAAGGCAGTGAGACTTTGGAACTCCCTTCCCCATACTGTCCGTGACAGTCCTTCGCCTAACGTCTTTAAGTCAAAGTTGAAAGAGCACTATCTCTCCTTGCAAACTTAGTAGAACCATAATATACATTTATTTGTGTAGGTATATGTATTTAATCATTTATATATGTACTCGTATCATATGTATCGTACTATTTTAGTATATTTATTTATTTATTTATTATACATTATTTATTGTCTATTAGGGATATACATATTTCTGTAATAGTTGTAATTAGGTTTATTCTCAATTTCTCATTATTTGTATGTACACATTTATCTATCCTTTTCATTATAACTTCTCTTTATACCCAAAGGTTTGCTGTAAGAAAACTCTCTCAGGGTTAAGCTCGCCTTTGTACATAGCTTCTAAGTGAACTTTTTCTGTATTTAATTTTCTGTGTACAATAAAGAATAAATAATAAATAATAAAGAAGAAAACTACGATTTGTACCTGCATTTTAACCAATTATTGGGTTATAATTAGCAATTCACAAATCAATGAATACTATCATGCATGACCCAAAATTTGGTCCTTGTATGGTTATTTCTGCAATTTATATTTAAATATCAACCTATTATTTAAATTTAGCTTCTGTTTTGGTAATTTCTGCGCCCCAGGAAGACAATTAAATTTATATCTGGATTTCAACCTAATCATTAATTACTTAATACTACGATGTATGACCTCAACCTTGGTACTGGTCTGGTCAATTCTCGCCCCCCCAGGGTCTGCCCCCCTGTGCCTGAGCACCGGTGACACAGCCATATTTACGGTACTGATTAATACTACCATGACCATAAACTTGGTCCTAATCTGGTCATTTTTGCGCCCCCTAGATATGAAAACTACGATTAAATTTTCTGGATATCAACCAAATAATTAATAGTACATAACATGCAAGACCCAAATCTTGTTCCAGCTGTTCTGATCATTTCTGCGCACTGTGTGATTTTAATGGTTTTTGTGTGAAGTTTCTTAGGGTGTCCAGCCTAGAACTTCGAATCGGTAATCTAAAATCCTGGGGTGGGCACTAGACCATCTTGGGGTGGGCACGGCCCACCCGGCCCCCCTCTATATACGCCAATGGGTATTCTTAACCATTAGGTACATTGTTTATATGGCAGTTGGAGACAATTGCATCCCAAGCTTTTTTTGCCATCTACATAATCAGAAATTTTCTAATAAGCTTTAGTACAGACATTAAGTTTAACAATTTTTTTTGAATTTATTTACAGATAAATAAATCAAGTCATTTGGGATTATGCTAAAAAAACACATTGCTTTTTTTAAAGATTGAGTAACTTAATGGAGCCTTACAGTAAGAACAGTGAGTTTGATCCTTATTTCTAGAGATGATGAGTGTGACTGACAAAATCTATGCTACGGGGCCCGCATTGTTTCATAACTTAGTAGTCACGGTGTGAATTTTCGAAGGTTTGTATCGGAATACGAAAAGGCCTAGATTGCTTTTCCCGGGCTAAATCATAAAAAAACGAGTTCACCTAGGGTAAAAAGTGCTAGATCTAGCCTAAAAAGGGCTAGGTTGGCAATGCTGCTTTTAGATGATTGATTTGACGACCACAGATCACAAATAGCAAGCAAGAAAGATTAAGCTTCGCCCACACAGCTGCGTTATTATCGATACCTAGCGATATTACCGCATGCGATATGAATCTGCTGGTAATCTGTTTTTAGTACGCATAAGAACGGCAACAAAGTCACTAGCTGCATTAACGCATTTGAGTACAAGGAGATGGGACGCATTATCGCAATAAAACAAGTGGTAAGATCGCAGATGTTAACGCACTGGTTTAGGGGAAGCCTTAACAAGCAAAGCAATGAGTTAAAAATATAACAATACTACCGTTCAAAAGAAGAAGCGGGACTACGTAAAATAATGAACATACGCAATGTTAACTCAGGAATACCTCAAAAGTCCAACTTGTAGAAAAAACCATTGTACCAAACACCAAAAGCACAACTATGTTCTATGTTCTATGTTCTACGGTAGTTAGTGAGCAGAAAAGTGGGCAGGTAAGAGGGCGAACGAGTATGTAAACACGATACTTTCAAAAAACATACATTTTCGATGTTAATAAACGATAATGTAACTTTTGTAGCAAAAATGTAACATTTCAGGAAACGAAACGTAACTTATGACTCAATCAAGGACCCTGGCATTCTGGTATCTATTTAAACAATAGTCTCTGTGCTTGCGTTGTTATTTTTTTGCTGTTTCTGTTTCTGTTTGTTTTCAAAGCAGATGTCATTATATTATTCAGAAAAAAATGGAACAGCCATGATATATATAACATCCGAAAGTTATTTTTTTCTGCTATCTGACGATTCATATTTTTTAAAGACCTCCATTTTGATATATTTAAAATACTTGATTCGTATATGTTACTTTGGCGTTCAAAAAGTTAAAGTTTCAGTCCATAGCGGCATATTTAGTGGTGTTGAGTGCAATTTCAAAGCAGCGCCATCTTATTTAGTTTTAAAACTTTCTAGTATTGGCTCTTTCTCTAGTTCCACGAACGAGTGCATAGCGACGATATTAACGCCGTGCCACATTTTCTTCACACGGCAATGTTATTGCGCCAATACGTTAAGTGAATAAATCAGAGCAAAATGACAACGCATCGTTGCGTTGCCACGCGCAACGTCTTCGCTCTCAGATTTTTTTTCAATGTTCTTAATACTTTTACGATAGACTCGGTGCGATGCACTCGCTAGTGGAGGTGGTGCATGAGCTAGTCGATGGAAAACAAAACGAAATAGAAAACTCGTCTGTACTAGGCATGGCGATCTGAGATCGATTATACAAAAAATTGACTTCTTCGACGAAACAAATAATTAATCGATTTTTTAATGATACCTTTTGATGGAACTAGCGGGGGCCATGTGCTGATGTTTAATGGTAAACCATTACCTCTATCAATATATTGTTTGTTGATGGTTGAAACGTGCCCTACGGTGCAACACTGCAACCATCAACTTGAGGCATGAATATAATGTATACTGTTCTGTTATAAATTGTGAATAAATAAATAATAATAATAATAATTGTCATCGTCCCGGTGAATCCCTCAGACATATACTTTCGGGTTGTTCGCACCTCGCTAACACTGAGTACTTGCACAGTCACAATCAAGTAGCCAAGATCATCCATCAGCAGCTTGCTCTCCAATACGACCTTGTCGGCCCAGAGGTTCCGTACTATAAGTACGCACCGGTGCCAGTTCTCGAAAATGGTCGTGCTACGCTCTACTGGGACCGCTCTATCATCACAGACAGGACTATTCTAGCGAATAAACCTGATATCGTCTTGGTAGACCGGTCGGAACGCCGGGCGATACTTGTTGACATCACCATCCCACACGACGCTAATCTCGTGAAGGCCGAGAAGGACAAGCTTAGCAAGTACCTTGACTTAGCCCACGAGATAACCGCTATGTGGGATGTCGACTCAACAATTATCGTTCCTATAGTCGTTTCAGTGAACGGTCTGATAGCGAAGAGCCTTGACCAATATTTTAAGAGGCTCTCGCTATGCAGCTGGATCAAGGGTCAGATACAGAAGGCGGCTCTCCTGGACTCGGCACGCATTGTGTGGAGGTTCTTCTCTCTGTAGCCCTAGCCACCGACCGTTTGAGCCCTGCCCCGCGGTCGATGGTCTCCCGTTTTGATACATTTTTTACTATAGTGTTTTTGATATTTATTTATGTACATAAGTAGTATTAAGTATAATAGTAAAAAATGTATTTTAGACGAGTTTACAATTAAATAAAGTGTCATAATAATGAAGGTGTTATGCCTCTTGCGCCTGTTATTTCACAGGCACCCACACCCTGAGCTCAATATGGTAAACCAAGAAAGTTTTCGAATTGTGCAACTGTAACTAGGGGTACAGTCTGGGTAACTGGTCTGTTATTGAATTTTATGTAATGTTGGCATTATTGTCGTGACAGTATCCGAAGAGAATATTAATTCTACGCAGCTTAGTTTCTGATATGATGGTATTGGTGGAATCTGCTCGTTACATAGATTTAGTTTGTTTTTTTCAATTCTAGGGCTGCCCTTACTCTTCTAGCGTAGCGTTTAATTTCTTTATGATTCTATACCTAGACAGAGAAAGCTATAGACGACGAGATAATTCATCTCATTCTTTCAAGAAAGAGAACTACTTATGCGTGCTTCATGCAAATAAGGGAGACCGCACTATAGATTTGCTGTCCCTTATCGCGTGCCGGTTTTTTCGTTGTTTAGCGCAACATTGCGCTAAACAAACTTTGGCAGCTAGCAGCAGTTTCGGAAGATTTTGTGAAAAACTTTCTTGAAACTAAATTATTACCTGGAAAAATTATGTTTCATTTATTGTAAATCAATAATAACAAATGAATGTTATGGATTTCTCTATCAAAATGGATCGGTGTAGTGTATTTTGGTGCAAAAGTGGCAGTGATCAAAACATTCCGGATTTGTCTTTTCATTCGTAAGTATCGTACTTTTGACGAGGTATTTATTCAAAAATGGATTGTTAACTAGACTTCCACAATAAATAACAACATTTAGAGCAGAAATCTGTAAGAAAATAAGCCAAAAAGTGAAATTCAATTTTGTTTTGTTTTGTTTGGTGTTGCCGGCATTTGAAATGAATTTTGCCCACTGCACATTAATTTTTGGCTCAACTTTCATTTATTATTAGCTAGGTGGCTGGAACTTTTGTCACAGATAGGTCTATATCTAGGAAGCTTAAATCTAAAATGGCGTAGTGCGGAACCAAATAGTTTTTGAGATATGATTATTTGAAAATTCAAATTTTTTACTTAACTTCGTCAAACTTGATGACACTGCGGGCAATTTTTTTTTCACGAAAATATGATCTTCTTCATTTTATTTATGGCCTCTGTGGTATTTTTTGGTAATTCGACATTAACAATGATATTTCTCGTTGTTAATGTAATACGTTGAATAGACAGTCGGTTATTAGATCTTTTACAACTACCTGGAAATCCTTCCCGCAGCAGTAGGTTCTAGGACACCCCAACTTGAGTAGCAAAGGTTCTGGATATATCACAGAACTGACGCAGATCACCCCGATGCCACGTAGTCTTGTGGTCCCTATGCGTAGATTGGATATAAAAAATGTGGAACCAGAAATTCGCGTGGAAGATCCTGAGTGGAGCTAGCCCGCGAGGACGAGTGGACGAAGCACACACTCAGGGCCGACGAGGTCAAATACCCGAATCAAATATCCATTTTTATGATTTGAAACTGTTTTTAAACTGATCATAGGTCATAGGTCCCTCTCCCGGTAGTGTGTTTTGACGTATATTGTTTAATTTTTTTTCTCTCGTTAACCTCAAAACGTAATTATTTTTTTCTCGGAAACTGTGAGATTCCCCCTTTTAGAGGGAGAGTCCTCACTCCCTCCCTGCCCTTTCCCACCCCATAAGTTCATTACATATAAAGGAAAGTCGTTTCATTTTTTATTAGAACTTTAAATTATATAATTTCTTTGGTTCATTATTATTTGCATAGCCCGGTTTAAAGATGACGTTTTAATTTCAGGATAAAAAACCAAAGGGCCACGTAATTCAATGGATGGTAACTGAAAATACACCTGTATGTCTCCAGTTATGTGAATCTTCCACAGTAAGTATAAAAAACTTTAGTCTATTTTGATACTGATTTTATCGTTTAAAACCCAGGTGCTATATTTGGTCAATTCAATTCAATTCAATTCAAATGATTTATTTGTGATACACAGGTTAAAAAGTTGTAACTTGGAAAGATATAAAGAGCTCACCGTGATCTGCCATTACCACTGGCGTACAAAATTTAAAGACTACATACATGCTAATAATTAAATAGTAATAATAATCAAATATCTATAATAATATAAAAAAGATGTGTGGCACTCGGGGACTGCCGCGGTAAAGCTATTGCATAGCATTTTGTATCAACTTATGCAATTATAATTATTTATTTATTTTATTTATGCAGTCTTTCTTTTTCTTTGATATTAATTCAAGTTACACTTTTTGAGCGTGGTGATCGTCTCGATTCGTGCGAGCTTCGTAGAGTCGTACAATACGTCTAGTTGCACGCACACAAACACCGTGTCGAAGACTGCCGAAAAGAAACGACGTTAGACAATGCACGGCCTTCAAGCCACACTCCGTGCCCGTTGGAGTGGGGAGCGAAAGGTTTTTTTTCGTTACGGAATTTCTGGATTCGGTCCCCGCGCTCAAGGCCCTCGATAGAAGCTATGCAAAGCCCTATTCTTACCTACATAATTTTTGAATATTCAAAAACGAATGAAATTGATGAATTTGTTTCGTACGATGCTTGAACTATGTTTGAAATAGTATATTAAAAGTACATGGGAATCTACTCACTTTGTCTATCTTTTGGAATCCCACTGCAAATTTCTGCCGCCGTAAACAGAGTTGGTCGCGCAATAATTATGCCTAAAAGACGACCGTTTTCGTAAAATTTACGCACGAAATGTTTGGATTAAACTTTTTTTCCATTAGTTTATTAATTTTAGGTGAATTCAAAAATGTAGAGTTTATTTGACTAAGCCACAAACTTTGCTTAAAGGGCTTTTGGAGAAAACAGTGTATTATGATACCACTATCATTTTTTGATTCACACGTAGGGACACTACATTTAATAGCACCCATTTTATACGATTTCACTTATAATTGAAACACATAAACATCTAAAAGCAATAAAAATTCCAAAGAAAAGATTGTGATGACAGAAACTTCAAAACAAATCTGAAATTAGATTCAGGTGAAAAACGTCAGACGTCAGTTCGTGTCAGAGGCCAATCATGGATGTGTAGCTATCTTTACTGTGTTGAACACTAGCGCTGCGACGTTGCGACGAAGAACTAATAGAATACAAAAGTTTGAATATGAACTCTATTTCCAAGCAACAGATTATAAAATTAAGTAAAAGTGGGGAGCGTGAGGTTTTTTTTCGTTACGGAATTTCTGGATTCGGTCCCCGCGCTCAAGGCCCTCGATAGAAGCTATGCAATAGCTTAAAAAAAAAGTGTTGCAAAATTTTAAAAATAATCAGTAAATAAATCATAAATTAGTTCAAGAATGTCAAACGAGAATAAATTAGTCCTTGTTATGAAAAAATTCTTCAATCGAGTAAAATGTCTTGTCTATTAAATAAATGAATAGAGTTGTCTTAAATGTCTTAGAGTCATTGCATGTTCTAATGTAAGCTGGTAGTTTATTAAAGATTTTGGAGGACATTCCAAACACACAATTATTGAAGAGGGCTGTTTTAATGTTAGGTCTGAGTTGCAAGAAGTCGCGTCGTCGTGCACTAGATACGCATGGGAAAATGTGAGAGTTGCGCCTGATGTAGAGTACAATTTCATAGATGTATAATGATGTCAATGTCAATAAATTTAATTTCTTAAAAAATGGTCGGCAGCTATCTGTTCGCTTCAGGTTGCAGATAGATCGAATGCAGCTCTTCTGGGCTATAAATAAACGTTCTACTTTTACTGCATTTCCCCAAAATATGATCCCGTATCGTAGTCTTGATACAACATTACCATGGTATGCTGTAATCACTGTTTTTTGATTTGCCACCTTTCTCAACATGCGCAACGTGTAAGCATACTGGACGATTTTGCTGTGTACAAACTTACCTTTTGCTGTATCAACCTTGACTAACCGAGGTCTTAATGAATGTATAAGAAAATAGACCACGAAAACCAAAGAATTCATTATTTTTTTGTATGTTGTGCTATTAAATGTTAGGTTATTGTTATTATTATTATCATACCTACAATGGTAGAATTCGTTCATTTTTGTTTTGGTTTAAAACTGTTTTTTTTTATTTCAGACTAGAGAACCAGAGGCTACGTTAAATCAACGGATCATTCACATTTAAAACGGATTCGGGATTCATCAGTCACAACTGACAGCATTTTTTGACAATACACCTATATGCCCCCAATTATTTAAATCTGCCACAGTAAGTGAGTATCAAAAAGCCTAAGCTATATTTTATCAAAACCGGGTAAGTGAAACCCAAGATACTGCTTGCCTTCTCCGAAGTACCCGCAAATTTAATTAGCTAGTGGTGGCTTCAATTCCCACTGCGGGGCAAGTGTTTGCATGTTCTGTTTGGGGCTACATGATGTTGTGTGATTACGTCCCGCATTATTTATTTATTTACAATGGACTTTGGCTGACAGGAAAGAAACACTTTAAAGTTAGCTCCAGTTTTCAAAAAGTTTTCACTAAGATTTTATACTAGCTTCTGCCCGCGGCTTCGCACGCATGGTACCTGGATAAAAATAGCCTATAATGTTATTATTGGTGTAGCTCTACATAATGTGCAATGACAATTTGTTATATAGGTGCACCTAGTTAACTACCTACAAAGCCTCGGTACTATATAACCATATTGCTAAATTTACCCTTAGACAGGGTTTATGTGAGATACCTTACCTAGAACCTGTAACACAATGCAATTTAACACCATGTAATTTACTCTGGTGATCTTCGCAGTTCATCTTGGTTAAGCAACACTCCGCCCGGACACTACTTATATGGGTGATCTGGATGGCATTTAGATCTGAGCGCTTCCGCCCTTCGGAAGGCACGTTAAGATGTTCTTCCCGGCTTTTTCAGTTGTTAGCCATGTCGGAGGCTTTCGGGTGGCCTAAAAATTCCGACATCAGAGTTGGCCACTACTTCATACGAAGAAGAAGAAGACCAATATGTTCCATGCCTCAATTCATATGTTTCATCATTATCATCAGCAGCAGCATTAATAGCTTGTTATATTTCCCAGCCAGAACGTTGAAGACCTTGTAAAAGCAATAAATTTATTGTATTGTATTTGTATCTATATTTTGCGTGAGGGAGAAATAAACAATACTCAATACCTTTCGCCTTTATTATATTAGTAAGATTGCTAGCCTTTTATGAACGTATTTTCTACAGATTACATTTGTTATGTTTAAATACCAAAATTAATTTTTGATTACTGTTTTTAGGGTAAATCACCATCATACACACCACGAAGGCTGCGGAAAAAATTTGCGTTGGACTGCTAAGATATTAGATGTGCTATGCTAAGATACGTGAAAAACTGCGAGCTCTTGGGGAAAAAAGTTGGCGTTTAATAAAAAAGTAGCAAGTTTAGAAAATATGATTGTAGAATCGAAAGCATAATTTTCTAAATGTTGAAGTTTTGGAGAAATAAAAATATATTTCCTATGATTCTATTCTTTTTTGCATGTAGGAATTTTGAAAGCTTATACAAGAAACATAAAGACATGCGTGAACGACAACTTAGGACACAAATAAATAATAGGATATTTTTGCCGTTCTGTAAAAAAATAATGCAAAAGATATCTTTATTCATGTCCGTTAAAATATTCAATAGTCTCTCCGAAGACATGAAAGATTTGACACTTAGCTTTATTAAAATAAAACTTCACAAATGGCTTGTAGATATATGCTTTTATACGATCAAACGAATTTATTAAAACTAAATAATAATTTACTATTTTTATTTCTTCTTTTGAATGGTTAGTTTTAATTTTGACATATATTTATTAAGTAATCTTGATTGTCAACTTAATTATTGTTAATTAAAATTAACCGATATTAATGATAATTAATGACATATATACATATAACAATTTAATATTTGCACGCTTCTGTAATGAAGTATTAGTATGCGATCCACATAGCCTTTAAGATCCTTTACTTTGTAATTATTATTATTATTATTATTATTATTACTCAATATCCCACTGCTGGGCAAAGGCCTCCCCCCACTCTCTCCATTCATCCCTCTCCTGTGCTAAGATGGTCCAGTCGGCACGGAATTTTGCCAGCTCGTCCCTCCATCTTGTTCGTGGTCTGCCGCGACGTCGTCGCCCTGTGTCAGGGCACCACTCCGTGGTCAGCTTGGCCCACTGGTCTCCCGACATGCGGCAAACGTGACCGGCCCAATCCCATTTAAGCTTGGCGGCTTTCGTTGCTACATCAGCGATCTGTGTTCTTGAGCGCAGCTCAGAGTTACGAATACGGTCAATTCGCTTTACTCCTAGAATGCTACGCTCCATCGCACGTTGGCAAACCTTGAGTTTATACTTTTGGATATTGGTTAAAGACCAAGTCTGCGCACCATATGTGAGAACGGGGAGGATGCATACGTCCATCAATTTACGCTTGAGAGATAGAGGAAGATCTCCCTTCATCAAGTCGCCCATAGACCAATAGCTCCTCCAGGCATTTTCGGTCCGCCGAATTATTTCCTTTTCCTGCCTGGACTCGAAGGAGACTATTTGGCCCAAGTAGATGTACTCCTGGACGTATGTTAGCTGTTCTCCATCCACCGTTACACTAGTCTCAACGCTATTAGTCATAACCTTGGTCTTTATTCTATTCATCCTTAACCCAATCTCACGGCTTGCGATGCTGAGATCTTGAAGCATACTTTGTAATTCTGAAGCGGTGGAAGAAAAAAGTACAATGTCATCGGCGAAGCGGAGGTTTGTTAACCTCTTTCTGCCGACGGCGATTCCCCTTTCTTCCCAGCCAGCCGCCAGCTTTCTGAACACCTCCTCTAGGGCACTGGTGAACAGTTTTGGGGAAAGTGGGTCGCCTTGTTTTACCCCTTTTTCTATTGCAAATGTTGGTCCGGAAGAATTTAACTTTATTGAGGCTGTACTTTTATAATAAATTTTTCTAATTAAGTCTATATAGGTATGGTCGATGTGTTGGTTTTTAAGGGCATCAAACACAGCAAAATGAGTCACACTATCAAAAGCCTTAGCGTAATCCACAAATGCGAGATACAGTGGTATGTTATTCTCGTTTGACTTTTCTATGAGCTGATTGAGTGCTTGTAAGTGGTCCGTAGTGGAGAGCCCCCGTCGGAACCCAGCCTGTTCAGTTGGTTGTTCTGAGTCCAGTTGTTCGGATATGCGGTGCTCAATAACCTTAATGAAAGCTTTATACAAGTGTGATATGAGGCTAATTGGTCTGTAGTTATTAATGTCGGTTTTGTCTCCTTTTTTGTGTATCAATATTATATTGGAATGGCAAAACCCATCTGGAAACTGACCGGTTTTTAGCAAGGTGTTGAAAAAGTTCGTGATTTGTGGTAAAAGTGTATATTCACCTACTTTGAGGGATTCTGTGGTAATTCCGTCCTCACCAGGTGATCGGTTGTATTTCATTTGAGTGAGAACCTTATGAACTTCAAGGCCTGTTATGGGGGGGATGGTGTCTGGGCATGAGTAGGGGATTTCATTAGATGGTGGTTTTTTCGGATCGGAGTAAAGAGTTTTGTAAAAGTTTGTTCATATATCTAGGATTTTATCTCTGTTTTGATGTTTTTGTCCTGTTTCGTCCCTTAAGCTCGTTATCCAAGCTTTTCCAGTTGAAGTGCCTTGTTTGGCAATTTTTAAAGAGCGATTTCTTTCTAGAGCTATTTGGAATAGTTTCGAAGTGTATTTTCTATTATCACGCCTAATACTTCTTTTAACTAGTTTATCTAAACTTCTATATTCTAAGCTATTTATATCGGTATTTAATCTATCTTCTATTAACTTAATTGTTTGTTCCGTTAATTTTTTGTATTTATTCTTACTTTCTTTAATTGATCTACTAGCGTTTTTAATACATTTTTCTATTCTGTTAAACTCTTCCTGAGCATCTTGGACATCTATAGGTAATAGGGCAAAATTATTTTCTAATTCTAAATTAAATTTATCCTTGTTAATTATTAGGGTCTCTTTAGATATTCGTTTTGTACTACGTTTAATCATATTGTATCGTTGAATTTTAAAGTTGAATTTAAGAGTTGCCCTAATTGGCCTATGATCCGATCCAAATTTAATCTTATTTATTGCTTGGACATTTGTTATTATAGTCTGACTAGATGAGAGAAAATAATCAATCTCATTTTTATATTGGGCGCCCGGGGATATCCATGTCCATCGACGCTCGGGTTTTTTATAGAAAAAGGTGTTATTTATACGTAGACTTTGACCAAATGCAAATTGGATAAGGCGGGCACCTCGCTCGTTTCGGTCACCTAAACCGTGTGGACCCAGTACCATATCGTTGTCAGAGTCTTGCTTGTTTCCAATTTTGGCATTAAAGTCACCCATTACTACGTTCCAAGTGCCTTGATGTTCGTGACAAGCTTTGTTTAATTGGTCGTAAAAATGTTCTACTTCATCATCAGGGTGAGATGAAGTTGGAGCGTAGACTTGGATGACAGTTAGGTATTTATTATCTTTTATTATGAATTTCAACACGGCTATTCTATCAGAGTATGATAAAAACTCTATAATATTATTTTTCCACTTTTTAGCTACCAGAAAACCTACTCCGTACATACTTCCGGACCCGAAGTGGTAAAATATACTACTGTCACGTTCTATCGTTCCTTCTCCTTCTCTACGGGCTTCAGATATTCCTAATATATCCCATCTAATTTCGGTCAGGGCGTTCTCTAGCTCGATCAACCGATCGTCTGATTTCAATGTTTTTACATTATAGCTAATAATATTCAATGAGCATCCGTTGTCCATTTTACAAATTGCCTGGGTCGTTTGACGGGGGATCGATCTCGCCCGGGGATTCTTAGCACCCCTGGCCCCGGGATGGTTCTGCCTTCCGTCATCAGCATACCCATTCCTAGAGCCGCCGGGAACTTGGGGCCTGGAGTTTATTGTGTCTGTCATGAGTGGGGGGGGGGGGGGTTGGACCATAATTGGTAGATTAATACTTTACCTGCATGACATTAATTTCTTGTTAGATTTATATTTTACTCATTATCTTCATCAGCCTATAGCAGTCCACTGCTGGACATAGGCCTCCCTTAATGAGCGCCTGAGTCCCTGTCCTGAGCTCTACCAGCTTCTACCAGCAGCATTTCGCAGATCGTTACTACCTGAGGCCTCATTTACTAAATCAGTTGCACACCGAAGTGATAAGCACCGGTCCTGTTTTTACAAATATTGACAGTTTGTCAAATTGACGTTCTTTGAATTTCAACAGATGTATGTCAAAGTTTGCAAATAAAGGTCCGGTGCCGATAATTTCGGTGTGCAACTGAGTTAGTAAATGAGGCATCTGAGGGGCTATTCACTAAGTCAGTTGTCCACCGAAATGATGAGCACCGAGGCTAGGTGTGCAACAAATGTACGTCAAATGATTGATTTGTTATTCGCTAACTACAGTTGCCAACTAGGATGACGTCATCGGTGTGCATCAATTGCGTTATAAACTGGGGCGTCTGGGTGACGTCACAGTGTACAACGAATGCCTGTTTGTTGTGACAGTTTCTATCGAAATTATATTTATTTGGTATTCCGTAACTAAAGTGGAGATCAAATTGGTAACCGACCTTCTTGGTATAAGGTCCTGCGAGAGACACTAGTTTGTAACAGTGTTTGGTGGCTGAGGGTCATGGGCACTGTACCTCACCGTGAGATAAAATAATATTATACCTAATTAACATAATTTGTTTTAATATCTCAACACAATTTGTTATTATAAAGCTAGAAACAGTAATGTACCGCTTTACTAAAACCTACATTGTGTGACTGGTAATGAAATATGAATATTGAACATTTACCTACGGATCGGTAGAAAAATTAAATAATACTGCTACCTATTATATCAGTTGCCCACCTCAATGTTATGAACCGGGCTAGGCATAGATTTAGTAAAAAAATCCAACCTCTTTGGGGCTAGATGGCTAGAATGTTATCTGCAGTTGCTCACTGTGATGACGTCATCGGTTTACATCGAATATTTCTATCGATATCTTATCATTTGGTATTCAGTATCCAAAGTGGAGATCAAATTGGTAGTCGATCTCCTTGGTGAAATGCATTGCGAAAGGAACTAGTTTCTAGCAGTGTTTAATGATTGGGAAGTGATCGGCACTATTATTCGACTAATTGTTGTGTGAGGTAGTCTATTAGAATTTGTTCTGTATTTACGTTATTTGTATTTTGGTAGTACAATATTTAAATAAACTTTTTGTCTGATTTTTAATAAAATGTAGTGGCATTGATTCTTTTTGATTCCTTGTTTACATTATTGATCATAAAATCATTAGGATTTTTGATTTATTTGCCTAGCTATGTGACCTATCTCCAACTACTGATGAAACAACTGGCTGCCGTAGGTAGGCTTTCTTGAAGAGGGCTGTTGCGGTCGTGCCCAGCCCACGTAATGATCAGTGTCTGCTTTTTAAGTTGGGGTCAACCTTATGTCATACACAAGGTTCACATTGAGATAATAAAGGGATAAAATTGTGTAAACTTGTAATTTTCAATAAACTTAATTTGTAAATGGAAAATACATAGAGTCTAATCCAGTATCTATATTAATCTTGCTTCCTTTTATAAACCAAAACAAAGATAGATTCAGAACAATAGCTACACGAGCAATTTAGGTAGGTATTCTATCTAGCTAGCTATATTGTCGTACCTATTTTTGTTTTCGCACTGAAACCTAACTTTTTTTAGCCTACCTACTTACTCAAAACGTGAAGGTGGGTAGCGTTTAATTTATCTATGGCGAAGGTACGCTAATAATTAAAGATAGTCTTTATTCCCATTCGGTTGGTGGTAAAATGGCTATATTTTAATCAGTCGTATAACGTCGATAGAATACTAGAGACGTTCAGTGGCTTGCTGAAAGCCACCTTTGATGCATCATCTCACAATCTCGTACGGAATACCGAATAAATTATTTTTTCAGTTACACACTCACTTCGGTTGCCCACCGAAGCTGTCAAATTTACGTTTGGCATTTCTTTGTTTACATTTTTATTCCAGTACGAGTTAAATTTCTCGTGGTTTGAGGTAAGGTTTGAGTAGATATAGAACCACCAAACCGCACCACATCAAATCAGCCATTGGGAGTACAGTTCACTGGGAGGTAATACCCATAATAATCCTACGCTTGGCATGCGGGTTGGGGATCGCAGGGCACACGTTCTCGTACCCGACACTGCTGCCCGTTGGTGGTCAGGGAATTTACTTGTGCCGGTTTGCGCTATGCCGCATACAGCCGGCCGCCAGAGCCTCATTAGTTTGTAATACAGCAGGGTGCAACACGGGCAGGTGAGATTGGCTTGGATTCCAAAGATGGAGGTTGGAACCGATTACACCCTCTTATGGTACAAGACTAAAGAACCACGTTCTATACTAGGTAGGCCTAGAAATTACCTACTCAAGACAATAAAGCAAACAAATCCGGCTTCTACAATACTTTTCTTAGCACATTTCATCAGGGAGTTCCAGTTGCATTCTTGCGGCTCCATCTTCAGACCCTCATCAAGATTTCATGGCTTCATGTCAAATAATTTTGCATTGCCATCCGATTTCCAAATGCATGCAAAATAGCTCATTCAAAACCTCGACCTCGAAGTAGGTTAAATTTAATTACCAATAACCTTAAGGTTAACCTAACAGTATACTTTTATCTATGGGTAAAACTAAATAAAAGATAAAAAATTAAATATATTTAGGATATTACTATATTTTCAGGTAAGTACAACCTTAGTAAACCTAGTTACGCCTTTTCCTGCTTCACGTCCTCGCCAGCAGAAGAAGCGCAAGTGTCTCGCTAACCTCAGCCATCGCTTCCGGCGCCTTGCGTCGAGTTCCAACGCAAGAGTTTGGAAAAATCGAAGGTCAATGTCCCTGACAGGAATGAGGTCGATAGGGAAGACTTTATCCTTGTGGAGAAGATACGTCGACACTTCGACAGAGATTCGGCCCGCAACAAGCACAGTACCGCCGCGATACCAGCCGACTATCAAGATCTGCCTCTCCCGTTTTGCTGAGACGACCGGGGACGGTGTCAGGGGTCGGTCCCAATGTCACTTCAGAGGCTGGAGAGCAGTAGAAATATTGGTTTCAAGTCCTACTCTCCAGATTCTGGCAAAGCACATGGATGTAGGTACTCATGGATCCGAATTTCAGCCCATTGATTTCAGCCAGCTATAGAGAAGCGGCACTGAAGCAGAAGCTATGGCGAATAGCTATGGGTTTTTTTAATCATATTTATATGTGCTTGAAATAAACGATTATTCATTATCTTATTTATTTGTTTTAAAGTAAATGGAGCGCTCACATAGATGGGTTACCAAACAGACTTGGTTCTACAGCTTGGGCAGTAGCTAGGATCTTTTAACAAGGCTTATTAGACCACGCGGTATTCAGTCTGTCTTAGTAAGACTGTCTTCGCACTTAGCGTAGTGTAATAAGAGTAAGCCACTAAGTCGGTCATAGTAAATCTAGTAAGGCAGTCTTACTAAGACAGACTGAATACCGCGTGGTGTAATAAGCCTTTTTCTGACGTAGAATCAGATTTGTTAACTAGTTTATTTCAGCTACTTCCACAGCATTGTCTTACAGCATTGAATTGTGGGAAAATGTTGTAGATATCAAGACCATATTATTTTGTGCTGCAGAAGATGGCTGTTCGTTTAATGAGCAACTACTTTGCTAAGCTAACGAAATAATAATTGAAACACTTTGTCTTGAAAATACAATGTTTTATTGCTCCTTACTTATTAAGCGTACACTCAGGTAGGTAATTCTGAGGACGGAAGGTAGTCCACCAATAGTCAGGTAGCTAAGCGCGGTGCTTAGCTATAGCTATCAAAATAATCTCGATTGGTGTTCTAGTTATTAAATGTGAAACTTTGTTTGGTTGGATGTATGTAGTCGAGAGACTAGTTGCCCTCGTCTCGACGCATAGGGACGTTTTCTTGTCCCGCGAGTATTCTTTCGATTGCAGACGCGATACTCTCCAGCGCAGCGCAGCCATTTGACGCTCTTCAACCTTGAACCGACTCCACTCTAGATCGTAGGCCCATATCAACGGGGTAGCCCGTCCCATTTTGAAGAACTATAAAAACAAAATACGTGTTAAATTGATAATAATATAATAATTATTAGTGGATGTAGAGATCCAAAGATCGGGCTCAGTCGCGCTTACTCGAAAAGGCCTAAGTCCAGCAGTGGTATACCTAGGTATTTTAGTATTATGACATTCAATGAGGACCAGTGACCTAGCCAACTCTGAAAATATGGAAGAGACATCCTCTTTGAGGCAAGGGATGAAAAGCCAGCTGAGATGCAAGAGGTAGAGGTTGCGGGATCGATTTCCTCTGCAAGACAATGTTTCCGTTATCTGCCATTTTTTTTGTTCCGGGTATGGGTGTTGTGGTGGGTGGACTCGTAGTTTCGAATACCCACGAGAAGGGAAGGATTTGATACACAGGAGAATATGCAGTGACAGAAGATACCTGAGAATATGATTGTGTTGGGTCAAGCAATGCTATGTTTCCAGCGACTGAATACCTGAATAGTAGGTATCTTCTGTCACTGTATGTTTCTATCTGCCTGTTGGGTGTTTCTTTATGTGTACTATATACCTACTTAGCTAGATGTGATAAGCAGTACCTAGTGTAAGCTTATCTAAAGTAAGTATTATTAAGTCTTATTTTTTATAAATCACTTTTCACAATACAATCACTTTCCTTTTATTGAAATCTCACAAAAAAAATGACATTCATGCCGTCAAACGATTGTCAAAACTCAAAAATATTATCGATAAAACAATAGAGACGTCCGGTGATTTTCTGAAAGGCACCCATACATATCGACTGTAGTGAATACCGAATAAATTATTTTTTCAGTTGCCCACTCATTTCGGTTGCCAACCGAGAGTCGGTTGTACACTGAGCTGTCAATTTTACTAAATAGGGGGGCTGGCCGGAGGGCGTATTATTAGTATATTTTATCCAAATCTATGGAAATTTTAATTATCTGGCAACCCTTTAGTTGAAATGAGAAAGACAAGGGTGGCCACGCAAACTATAAATCTATATATATATACTTAATCTATGATTCTATATGAAAATAATGCAAAAATGCAAACTATCTCTGTCACAAAATGTAAGCAAAGGTGTTGCCAGACCAAAAGCAATGCTACCTTCATAGTAGTGTTTATTATTTTTCAGAACTTTGTCAAATTATACTTAAAATTGTTTTTTTTTACTTGGGCTGGACAAATTATAAATAGAGCGTTATTTTGGCGTGTTTTTTTTAATTTACGTTTTAGACATTGTTACTAAAAAAATAAAATTTAATGGTCGAAAAATTCTCGGTACTTGGAACACTGACGAGGGTTTTGAACCTTTTGAAACATTCGGCTCGTTTTCAAGGCGCACTCACGATAGTGATGCATCATCATCATTATCACGACGGACGAGAATATTTTCGGGAAACCACGAAGTTTTCAGTTTTCTACGAGTGAATTAGAAGTGAATCAAGTATTGCGTATTAGGGGAGGCCTATGTCCAGCAGTGGACTGCTATAGGCTGATGATGATGATGATGATGATGAAGTATTGCGTAAGTACTTACGCTGATTTGAGTGATTTGTTTTACATTGAGCTGGTTTTTAAGTGTTTAAATTGCAAAACAACGATGAAAAGTCACTAAATAATAAATTACAAAATTAGCATATATACTAAATTATTTAACAAATTGTGTTATTATGATATAAGATGACGAAAAATTGGTCTGGATTTTATTATAAGTGCAGTCTAGATGAATATATTATTTGTAAAAACGGCAGACGCGAGTATTTTGATCCAGGTAAAAAAATGTTTAGTGCCCCCTACTAATAGTTTTGAAATTGACATTTCGTGACATTTGTTTGTTTACATTTTCTGACACAATTTTGTTAAAGTTATTATTTCAACCTTTGCAAAAAGAACGCTCCTTTCTAGCGTAGTGTTTAATTTCTCTATGCGCTCCATCCTTAAACAAAAATCATGGTAGCTGCGGATCCCTTGAGTTTACTTCGCGACTACACCATAAACAAAAAAGAAGTCATAGAACGTGACGGCCAAATTATTTTCGGAGAGTTTTCTTGGCCTAAAGAAGCTAATACAAACTACCTGGTGCAAGGGTAGGTTCACTCATTACCTTTTAAAAGAAATTGTTTGTCTACCATAGTAATTGGTAAGGGGCCAATCAGCGATAGATACGTACAATTTTTTTTTAATTCATATTAAATAGAAAAATATCCAAGGCATAAAAAGTACGTGTACGTTACGCGTCATAAGACCATCGACGACTATAAAACCTGCATGCATTTTTGCGTTTAATTTCTCTATGCATTTTTCACTGAAATAGCAAGACCTGACAATATAGAAAATTTTGTCAAGAGTCGTGTTCTCAGGAAGAAGACAGTGCACTGCTTGTATTATCTAAATAAACTTAATTTATAATGGAACTGGCTAGATACATATGTGTACCTTTGAAGTGGAAATCATTATAGTTTGAATTTGATAGGTACTTAAAACTAGCTTCCCGCTGGCTTTGTTTGTGTGGTACCTGGATAAAAAGTAGTCTACATGTTTTTTCAGGTCACAATCTGTATATTCCAAGTTTCATCCAAATCTACTCAGCTGTTCTGGCATAATTGAGTAACAAACTCCCATCCAACCATCCTTCCTCACTAACTTTTCATTTATAATATTAGTAGAAAGGATTATATTGAACTCTGATATCTCCCACAAGCACAAAAGACCAACAGGAGTCAAATTGCGGGAAAGCGAGTCCACCATACTTACTGAACTCTGAAAATTATTAGGTACCCTTTTTCAGGTCTGGTAAGGGTGGCAGTGCAAAAGAGTATTATACATTGGAATGTCTTCTATTCATACTCAAGAATGTACAGCTAATACATCCTGAATATTGTAAGGAGGCAGCGGTGTGTATAAAAATTTGTTCCCTAAGATTTGGTTGGTGCCTACAATTGACCTGTTTAGTTAAAAGGCTTTCTTTTTAGGCTGCAAACATACCTGCTGTACGCCGGCCTGACCGTAAAAAACTTTTGGCATATTTGAATGGAGAAACTTCAACCAGTCCATCTATTGATCAAAGAGCTCCTTTGGAAAAACCTACTCAGGTGAGATGATATACAATGCTCTCGTTTTTGTGTAATGCTGTAAGTAATATTTATCAGCACCTAAACATTCAAAATTACCATCACTGACTTAAATAAATATTTTAATTTTATTTATTTTTTACTAGCTTCCACCCTCGGCTTCGCTCGCGTGGTAGCGGTATAAAAAGTAGTCTATGTGTTAATCCACGTCACAAACAATGTATATTCCAAGTTTCATCCAAATCCGTTCAGTAGTTTTTGTGTGAAAGAGTAACATTCATCCATTTATCCATACATCCAAACATCCATACTACAAACTTTCGCACTTATAATATTATAGTAGGAAGTAGGAAGTTGGATAGGCCTTCCAGAATGAGGGCCATTATACTATTGAATAAATATAATGTATTGCTGTTTAAATATTTTTTTTAACATAATCATGTAATAAAATTCATTTGTTTTTAGGTAAAACGCTCACATGACCATGATTTTGATGAATTCTCTGCAAAGAAACCACGCAATGAAGAGAATAATGTGAAAGTCAAAAATTTACCCCTATCGAGTCTTGAGGTTCCAGAGGATGAATCTGTCACAGTTGATAACTCATAATATAGGTTGGAAAATATGGATATGGTATGGATTTATAGGCATGAGTTAAAATAGTGGAGATACTGCAGATACTGCACAGAACAAGTAGACCAAAGAACAGTCCATACAAAATTGTAATGTGTTCTGCGCATTCAAGGTCCAAATATTAATCTGTGACAATTGGTGTACATAAATGTATATGTATACTGTGTACAATTATAGTACCAATTATGCCCATGACTTTGCTTGTGTCAAAGCAGGATAAAGATAGCCTATGTCCAATGTCCATCAAGGAGTTAACAAACATATTTTTTTAGTATTTACTGTGAATAGCCATAGTATTTTCTTTATTTTAGTTTTTTATTAAGATATTTTGATTTTCAAATGAGGATAAATAATATTTCATGTCTTATTAAAGTGCTTTGGATAACTCTAACAATTTAAACATGTTTTTCCCAAAATGTAAGATTATCTGAGTTTTTGAGATGCCATGAAAAAATTTAAAATTTAAAACCATGATGAATTAACTTGATGCCCCATTTGTGGAAGTTTCAATGGTTTCATACATAGGTTTACTATGTTTCATAAATGTTTCAAAAGACTGAGTACTTGCTTGAACTGGTATTCAGGTAGATATCTGTATTATTTTCTTTGTTGTTTTTTTTTTAAAACTACAAAGAAATTGTTTTATATACATGTAAGTAAATACTTACACATGAGGTAACTAAGTGATCTCATGACATCTCGGTTCCAGTGAACAACTAGTTAATAAGAGCATAAAACATGGAATTTAGTGGATAAGTGGTTTTTTACTATTTAAGCAAAAATGAGTAACTAATGGGACTTGTGACTGAATATTTTTTTTTGTAAAAATATTTTTCAGAGTTGACCCCAGAATCAGACGTAATTGGTTTAGTTCTGAAATAGATACACTATCAGTAAATAGAAGTTTTACTTATAAGAAAAATACTTGTGTTTTTCAAGTGATAAATTGTAAAGTTATCACTTTTATTGGAATACTAAGTCCAGCAACACTTCAGAATGTATGGTTCTGTTTGGGGTGATCCGGTTTCATCACGATGTTTTGCTTACCTTTATGTACTTCATTTTAAAATGGTAGGTAAAAAAGTTATTTTATACTACACCTGCTCGGAAAGTACCTTGATACTTTATCAAATTTACGGTAGAAAGTACGTCATTGCATATCGAACAAATATGCGGGGAGAAAACGCATCTGAGCGGGAGAGAAAAGTGTATGAAAATCTATTTCTTACGTGGTTTTTCTTTTTTAATTTTGGGTAAGACTATGCGCTGGTAACCTAAATATCAAAAGCCAAAAAGTTTTTACAGTGAGTTTTTATCTCCAAGTTTGCAAAATGACACTGGCCACTAGCTAAAAAAAAAGCACTGGCTAGTCAAAGTCAAAGTCAAAGTCAAGTTAGTTTTTTATTTTCCTCGTAGGTGTAGTATAAAGCACTATGTATCACTCGAGAGAAAGTGCGATTCCCGATCTCGGGTGTTTTAAAGCCCTCGCCTACGGCTTGGGCTTCAAACGACACCCTCGACGGTAATCGGTCACTTTCTCCTCTCGGTGAACAATGTACTATTGGAAGTACCTATATACCTATGTATACTTGAGTTGTTATCAAACGCATTTTCTACCTTTAATAGTTTTTGTATGTAGAATTAATTATTATTTAAGTGAAATACCTACCTCTTAAGCTTACTATGTCCAACACGGTTCTCGAGAACTGTTATCATATTACTTTACTATATTAAAGGTATGCCTACCTACACAAGTAAACAAAAAATGTGTCGAGTACCTACCTACTTCGTTAAATAGGTAGGTATTGAAAACCTAGCATGAGGAAGAATTTATATTTCAACCATAGGAGCTCTCTTAGTAAACTTCCTTGGCACAGCCAAGTGACAAGTAGGTGCCTAGGTAGGAGTAGGTAAGGTGTTGCTTGAAAATAAACGATTTTTTAATAATACTATCAAAGTCCTTTTACACGAAACTCATCTTTTCCATGACATCCTAGGGATCCTCTGTCCACTATTAAGCCGGCATATGATTATTGAGTTCCACTTTGTTCAAGTGGTACCGTAAAGTCCCATTACTTCGCCTAAGAAACCTATCTTCGCCTAATTTAAAAAAACTTCCGTAAACTAAGAATTTCGTTTGAAACCCCTATAAGAAACTACCAAATACGATGTTTTTTTTCAACATGGTAACAATTTGCACACCATTTGTAGACAAGTTCACGTCATTGACGAGGGATTATCAATTTTCCCGCACAAACTAGTGTCAAAATTTTTGTGGATCCGAATAACTTTGATTCCTTACGAGAAACTACCGCAGGTAAGTCAAAATGAGTGCGTAAAATAACATCACCTACTATTATTCTTTAATTAGAATGAATTGTCTTGTGAATAAACAACTTAAATTAAGAGAAAATTCAATTTGTATCGACGAATGGTCAATGCCGGTAAGGCTGTTGCCAAACTTCGCCTGCCTATAGGGCTGCTACCAAATAATTTTACCCGACTTACAAAAAGGAGTGTAATGTTTTTCTCGTTTTGTAATAAGAAAAATCAGTTATTTCAGCATAGGTATGAGTTTATTCTTCTATTGTGTCTCTAAACAATTTTACCAATTGGTGTTCAATGAATTCAGTCTTTAGTGATTGTTTTAAGGTGCAAATTTTTGTAAGTAGGTAGGTAAGATACCCTAACTGACTTAATTTTGTCCATCTCTACTAAAATGTTTTTTTTTTGTGCAGTTTATAAAATGGGTAAACCTAAGGTCTACCCAAATAAAATTAAAAATAATATTAATTCCTTTAATAAAATTTTATTTGCTACTACACACTTATCTTTACTCATAAAATGCAACACACCCACTCATTGCATTTTTGACAACCCTAGCTGTTCTGTAAGCAATGTATGGAAACAGGTGGATATCGGTGCCTAACTTCGCCTACTATAGATATTGATACAAAAATGGACTTTATGTCCTTTAAGATAATATCATTTTTTTCTAAAGGAGTTAGACATTAATTTGCCGAACAAAGTGCATACCTACCTATCTTCTATACGTACTTTGTACTGGTAGGCGAAGTTACGGAACAACACCAGAACTTCGCCTACTAGCTTTGGGATTATTTTGTGTAGTTTGAATGCTTCCTAATCTATATGTCTATGGTCTAAATCGAATGGCAATGATCAAATGTGCCATTTTCTTTTTTTTAATTCATAGTTAGATGTCTAAATAAAGCACAAAAACGCAAAGTTTGTCAAAAACTAGGCGAAGTAAGGGGACTTTACGGTAGGTACCTTCTCAATTAATGAATTACCTACGTATAAAGTTTCAATTTTTTTCTATGTGGTCCTTTAGTCTGTTTTTATTTCTACGTTTATCTTATTGAACTTATAGAAGATAAACTTCTAATTTTACATAAAAAGATAAAGTAGTCATAGTACCTACTTTGGTCTACTATAGTTGTAAAAAACCCGTTAACTTCTGTTAATTATTAACCAAAGAAGGCCGGTAATTTCAGACCTGACCATAAATGAAAGCGACTAAAAATGCAAATTATGTAAAAATATTCTTCATAATAGAGTTTTGAAATTATAACAAATAACTTTATTTATTAAAGCCGGAATACTTAGAAAATTAATAATAAATATTCATCGTAATAAAACGTATTATGGATATTGAACGCACTCTCACCCACATTTGAATCTCTCGTGCCAATGTCAACTGTCAAAAACAAAACTGTCAATATCAAAGCACGCGTTCATTGGCGGTGTTGCCACCTTGGCTGTTTTATAGGCCAATTCTAGCACTATTTTTAGTTTTACATATAGAGTCAATCCAGCAGTTATTGATGACGTTTGTAATAAAATATAAATGGTATTTCTATAGTAACCACCAGTATAAAACACGTAGTGAAAATCGATATCTGAAAGATATAGATTTCATTTAATTTCTAGATGTAATAACTCATATTTAAAGCGACTTCGATTATGCAACCGTGAGACAGATGTTTGTATGAACTTTAGATAAGTATGAATAAGACGTAGGTATGAGCCGTATGAGGTTGCGGGTTCGATTCCCGCCACGCGCTGAAGCTGAGGACCAAAAAGTCCGCGACTAGGACACACAATAAAGTTATAAAGATAGGTACAGAAGGCAATCTACATACAGAGCGCGCTCGAGCAACGCACATATAGACACCGCTCACGGACACAATATCCACGATATCACACGGTGAAAACTGGGCTTTTTGTCTAAAACTGGAGCAACAAAAAAAAAGGTTTTTTAACTGTTCAGTGGACAGTTGTTCAAATTCAACATTGAACGGTGAAATGACGTTTTTTAAGCCACCAGTAGTTTCAGAGAGGTAAATATGTACTATGTAGGTATTTGCTTGTATATCGATAGTTCATTTTAATGGAGAATATGTTGTAAGGTGGCTGTCTAAGCTCGATTTTTCCAATTCTGAATCAGTTTATACGAAGTAACAATTTTTTTGAAAGGTCAATTATTGATTGGCGTGAATTATTCACGCCACCAAATATTACGTAATTTGAAAACATTTTTTTTTGTTTGTTTGAAAACTTTATTGTACATACTTAAAATATGTTACAAAGGGTGGGCTTAGTCTAGATATTGTATTATTTTTAGTATCATTAGTTAGGTTTAGGTTAAACGCATAGGGAAAATTTTTGTAAATAGGGTAATATATTTAGAAGTTATTAGGGATTTTCGATAGTGGAAATCGTCAAATGTAAAATTTTATATGTTTTTTCTGTAAACTTTTTCTATTGTAACAGTAAGTTTATTGTTTTCTTTTAATATTGTAGATTAAATTTTTTGCTATCACGGGTATGGGGTAGCCCCCTCAGCCGCCCGTCGCGCGTCGCCCCAAAGTTGACAACCATAGCGTCACCGCCGCCGAGCGTAGGTATGCATTGTTCTCGACCCTACCGATTTTCGGTATTTCTACCGATATGAAATACCTACCGAAATGTAACGATTTTTCCACGAAATCAGAGAATACGTGGAAACTATCCCGATTTTACAATCTAAGTTGGCAGCCCTTTTTGTGCCAGTGAATTAATGATCAGGGGTTTCTCGCTCAAAAATTCACTGGCACTATCAGGGTGAAACATAGATTAAGTATATATATAGATTTATAGTTTGCGTGGCCACCCTAGTCTTTCTCATTTCAACTGCAGGGTTGCCACATAATTAAAATTTCCATAGATTTGGGTAAAATATACTGATACTACGCCCTCCGGCCAGGTGGTAACGATCTGCGAAATGCTGCTGGTAGAAGCTGGATGCATCGAGCTCAGGACAGGGACTCAGGCGCTCATTAGGGGAGGACTATGTCCAGCAATGGACTGCTATAGGCTGATGATGATAATGGGTAAAATATAAATCTAACAAGAAATTAATGTCATGCAGGTAAAGTATTAATCTATCAATTAATACTGCAGGTAAAGTATTAATCTATCAATTTTTTCATTTACACGAATTTTTTTTTCATTTATAATCTACCTTCACTAACAAGTTTTAATGACTTTTGATAATATGTTAGGGAAGGAAGGATGTTTAGCAAATTTGATTGAATGCACCTACCTATATAATTTTTAAATCAAATCAAATCAAATTATATTTATTTGCATAAAAGTATGGTAATTACAAAGGAAAATCTTAAAGGCTATGTGGATCGCATACTTATACTTCATTACAGAAGCGTGCAAATATTAAATTGTAATATGTATATATGTCATTAATTATCACTAATATCGGTTAATTTTAATTAACAATAATTAAGTTGACAATCGAGATTACTTAATAAATATATGTCAAAATGAAAACTAACCATTCAAATGAAGAAATAAAAATAGTAAATTATTATTTAGTTTTAATACATTCAATTTAATCTTATAAAAGCATTTATCTACAAGCCATTTGTAAAGTCTTATTTTAAAAAGGCTAAGTGTCAAATCTTTCATGTCTTCGGGGAGACTATTGAATATTTTAACGGACATGAATAAAGATATATTTTGCATTGATTTTTTACAGAACGGCAAAAATATCCTATTATTTATTTGTGTCCTAAGTTGTCGTTCACGCATGTCTTTATGTTTCTTGTAAACGCTTTCAAAATTCCTACATACTAAAAAGAATAGAATTATAGGAAATATATTTTTATTTCTCCAAAACTTCAACATTTAGAAAATATGCTTTCGATTCTGCAATCATATTTTCTAAATTCCCTACTTTTTTATAAAACGCCAACTTTTTTCCCCAAGAGCTCGCAGTTTTGCGCGTATCTTCTAATAGCTTAGCAGTCCAACGCAATTTTTTCCGCAGCCTTCGTGGTGTGTATGATGGTGATTTACCCTAAAAACAGTAATCAAAAATTAATTTTGGTATTTAAACATAACAAATGTAATCTGTAGAAAATACGTACATAAAAGGCTAGCAATCTTACTAATATAATAAAGGCGAAAGGTATTGAGTATTGTTTATTTCTCCCTCACGCAAAATTTAGATACAAATACAATACAATACAATAAATTTATTGCTTTTACAAGGTCTTCATCGTTCTGGCTGGGAAATATAACAAGCTATTAATGCTGCTGCTGATGATAATGATGAAACATATGAATTGAGGCATGGAACATATTGGTCTTCTTCTTCTTCGTATGAAGTAGTGGCCAACTCTGATGTCGCAATTTTTAGGCCACCCGAAAGCCTCCGACATGGCTAACAACTGAAAAAGCCGGGAAGAACATCTTAACGTGCCTTCCGAAGGGCGAAAGCGCTCAGATCTAAATGCCATCCAGATCACCCATATAAGTAATGTCCGGGCGGAGTGTTGCTTAACCAAGATGAACTGCGAAGATCACCGGAGTAAATTACATGGTGTTAAATTGCATTGTGTTACAGGTTCTAGGTAAGGTATCTCACATAAACCCTGTCTAAGGGTCAATTTAGCAATATGGTTATATAGTAGGCAGACCGAGGCTTTGTAGGTAGTTAACTAGGTGTACCTATATAACAAATTGTCGTTGCACATTATGTAGAGCTACACCAAGAATAACATTATAGGCTATTTTTTATCCAGGTACCATGCGTGCGAAGCCGCGGGCAGAAGCTAGTATAAAATCTTAGTGAAAACTTTTTGAAAACTGGAGCTAACATTAAAGTGTTTCTTTCCTGTCAGCCAAAGTCCATTGTAAATAAAAAAAAAAGACGTGTGGCACTCGGGGACTGCCGCGGTAAAGCTATTGCATAGCATTTTGTATCAACTTATGCAATTATAATTATTTATTTATTTTATTTATGCAGTATTTCTTTTTCTTTGATATTAATTCAAGTTACACTTTTTGAGCGTGGTGATCGTCTTGATTCGTGCGAGCTTCGTAGAGTCGTACAATACGTCTAGTTGCACGCACACAAACACCGTGTCGAAGACTGCCGAAAAGAAACGACGTTAGACAATGCACGGCCTTCAAGCCACACCTCCGTGCCCGTCGGAGTGGGGAGCGTGAGGTTTTTTTTCGTTACGGAATTTCTGGATTCGGTCCCCGCGCTCAAGGCCCTCGATAGAAGCTATGCAATAGCTTAATAAATAATGCGGGACGTAATCACACAACATCATGTAGCCCCAAACAGAACATGCAAACGCTGGCCCAGCAGTGGGAATAGAAGCCACAACTAGCTAATTAAATTTGCGGGTACTTCGGAGAAGGCAAGCAGTATCTTGGGTTTCACTTACCCGGTTTTGATAAAATATAGCTTAGGCTTTATGATACTTACTTACTGTGGCAGATTTAAATAATTGGGGGCATATAGGTGAATTGTCAAAAAATGCTGTCAGTTGTGACTGACGAATCCCGAATCCGTTTTAAATCTGAATGATCCGTTGATTTAACGTAGCCTCTGGTTCTCTAGTCTGAAATAAAAAAAAAACAGTTTTAAACCAAGACAAAAATGAACGAATTCTACCATTGTAGGTATGATAACAATAACCTAACATTTAATAGCACAACATATAAAAAAATAATGAATTCTTTGGTTTTCGTGGTCTATTTTCCTATACATTCATTAAGACCTCGGTTAGTCAAGGTTGACCAAATATAGCACATGGCTTTTAAACGATAAAATCAGCATCAAAATAGACTTAAGTTTTTTATACTTACGAAGATTCACATAACTGGAGACATACAGGTGTATTTTCAGTTACCATCCATTGAATTACGTGGCCCTTTGGTTTTTTATCCTGAAATTAAAACGTCATCTTTAAACCGGGCTATGCAAATAATAATGAACCAAGAGAATTTTTATAATTTAAAGTTCTAATAAAAATTGAAACGACTTTCCTGTATATGTAATGAACTTATGGGGTGGGGAAGGGCAGGGAGGGAGTGAGGACTCACCCTCTAAAAGGGGGAATCTCACAGTTTCTGAGAAAAAAATAATTACGTTTTGAGGTTAATGAGAGAAAAAAAATTAAACAATATACGCCAAAACACACTACCGGACTACTACGGACCTATGACCTATGATCAGTTTAAAAACAGTTTCAAATCATAAAAATGGATATTTGATTCGGGTATTTGACCTCGTCGGCCCTGAGTGTCGCTTCGTCCACTCGTTCTCGCGGGCTAGCTCCACTCAGGATCTTCCACGCGAATTTCTGGTTCCACATTTTTTATATCCAATCTACGCATAGGGACCACAAGATTACGTGGCATCGGGGTGATCTGCGTCAGTTCTGTGATATATCTAGAACCTTTGCTACTCAAGTTGGGGTGTCCTAGAACCTACTGCTGCGGGAAGGATTTCCAGGTGGTTGTAAAAAATCTAATAACCGACTGCCTATTCAATGTATTACATTAACAACGAGAAATATCATTGTCAATGTCGAATTACCAAAAAATACCACAGAGGCCATAAATAAAAAGAAGAAGATCATATTTTTGATATTCAATGATGAAAAAAAAATTGCCCGCAGTGTCATCAAGTTTGACGAAATTAAGTAAAAATTTGAATTTTCAAATAATCATATCTCAAAAACTATTTGGTTCCGCACTACGCCATTTTAGATTTAGGCTTCCTAGATATAGACCTATCTGTGACAAAAGTTCCAGCCGCCTAGCTCACTACAAATAAATGAAAGTTGAGCCAAAAATTAATGTGCAGTGGGCAAAATTCATTTCAAATGCCGGCAACACCAAACAAAACAAAACAAAATTGAATTTCACTTTTTGGCTTATTTTCTTACAGATTTCTGCTCTAAATGTTGTTATTTATTGTGGAAGTCTAGTTAATAATCCATTTTTGAATAAATACCTCGTCAAAAGTACGATACTTACGCTTGAAAAGACAAATCCGGAATGTTTTGATCACTGCCACTTTTGCACCAAAATACACTACACCGATCCATTTTGATAGAGAAATCCATAACATTCATTTGTTATTATTGATTTACAATAGATGAAACATAATTTTTCCAGGTAATAATTTAGTTTCAAGCAAGTTTTTCACAAAATCTTCCGAAACTGCTGCTAGCTGCCAAAGTTTGTTTAGCGCAATGTTGCGCTAAACAACGAAAAAACCGGCACGCGATAAGGGACAGCAAATATATAGTGCGGTCTTCCTTATTTGCATGAAGCACGCATAAGTAGTTCTCTTTCTTGAAAGAATGAGATGAATTATCTCGTCGTCTATAGCTTTCTCTGTCTAGGGGCTGAAATTTACATAGATTATCGTTCATCGTCTCCATTGAGATGGGAATAGTAATAATGTAGTAGGAATATAATTTGTTTCTTTAGTCATTGATCGTTTCACATTCGTCTATTGTTTTCTCTGTCTAGGGAGGGAATGATATTTCTTGCTTGCAAAGCAATGCTTTGCTTGATTGTCAGATTGTCATGTCAAGATGTCAAACAAAACAAACATGGCTGCCGGTCGGGTCAATGCTCAATGGTTGACTAAATTTTGTTATTTTTCAAGATTTTTGTTGTGAGTGAGTGTGATTTTGATAGTTTTTCAAGTTTTTTTACATGCTGACATTATGCCATAGTGACTCCAATTTCAACTAAAATGACTTCAACTCCAAAGACTGAGAAATGCGGGCAAGGTGAGTGAGAAATAATAATGCTTACTATTGCTACGGCCCACCTGCCTGTGGTACACCGTACTTTATGAGAAACAGGGGTCCGGCACATTTAACTTCTCTGGCCGCCGATGGCCAGCAGTGCCGGCGCTCCGAGAAGCTGAGCCGTGCGACCAACAACCCGTATGCCCGCCTAGAGTAGTGATGGGCAATTATGCCAGGAGGTCTGTGTTCAGCTGTGAACTGATAAATCAGGCTGTTGTTATTGTTGTTGTATTGCTGTATGTTAGTACGGATGTATACAACAACTAGAAGCCATTGTTTATTCTCTGTATATTTTGTACCATGGTTTTGCTTTTGTGGTATGCAATTATGGATATTTTGTACCTTCTATTGGCCGAATATTAATTATTCTATTTAATATCTTAACAGTATTAGACCCAAACTATGATGAAAATTACACCTACTACCTAAAGTTTGTTATTCTGTTTGAATTGTACGATAAAAATGGTTAATGATTGTCCCTACTTATGATAATTATTAGTAACAGTAATACCAACACCTGTGGATTTATACACTGTAATTCTCAATACCTTTTGAATTATACCTTAATCAATATTGCAGGATAGATTTTTAGGGTTTCGTACCGAAGGGTGCCCAATGAGTCCCCGTTTCTAGCTCTCAATACCTTTTGAATTATACCTAAATGAATATTGCAGGATAGATTTTTAGGGTTTCGTACCGAAGAGTGCCTAATAGGCCCTATTACTAAGCCTCTGCTGTTAGTCCGTCTGCCTGTTGAGAATTGAAATTTTCACAGAATGTGTATTTCTTTCTATTGCTGCTTTAACAAGTACAATTAACAAAAAATATTAAATAAGTAAATATTGTTGATATATCATTATGGCAGTGTTATGTCTTTTATGACGGCATGGAACCCTTTCATGTGCGAGTCCGATGTGCACTTGTCTTGTTTTGGCTGTATTTCCTTATTGCATTGTGCCATTTATTTTCCTACTCAATAGGTGGGTGTCCTGTTCCCAATATTGTAGAACTTATCTAGCATGTTACACTATTTACCACTTAGGGCCTGTGCACACCACGTTTTTTAAACGCGCTGTGCGCTGTCGACGCGCGTTTAAGGCCGCGGTCACGAAGTCAGCGGGAGCGGGGCGGCGGCGGCGGCGGCGCAAATGTCGCGTTTCAATGCATAGATTTTCGTTGGCGCGCCGCTAACCGCGCCGCTCCCGCTGACTTCGTGACCGCGGCCTTAAACCGATATAACCGTTTGAATCGATACAAACGCTATACTAACGCGCGTGTGTATCGATACAGACGCTATCATTTAGGTGTACCACACGTCAATGCTGTCTCGACCAACGCCACGCTTGCTACTGTTGACGAGGTTCTGCTTAAAAACGCAAAATGCCAGCGCGTTTGTATCGATAGACACGCGCGTTTGCATCGCGTCTGTATCGCTGCACACGTGCGTCTGTATCGATTCAAACGCGTATTTGAATTTATATAGGTGTGTAAAGGTCTACAGCCTGTGTCTGACTTGTGTGTATATCGCGTCTGTATCGATACAAACGCGCGTTTAAAAAACGTGGTGTGCAGAGGCCCTTAGGCAATAAGATCTGAAAGCAATTACATTTAACTCATTGCATGGTGAAGTGAAGTAACTATGTGTACCAGACAGACTGTACTGTCTAATTAGTAATTCACATTTTGAAGTAGGTATGGAACTTATTGAGGTATTAGAAGAGCTCTTTGTGAAGGGCTGACAGGGGAAGTACTCCTCCATGCCTATTTCTGCCGAGAAGCAGTGCTGTATTTTGGTTTGAAGGGTGTGGTGTGGGGGCCTGTAAAATTACATGCGTCACACCACATGCTGCAGTACAAAATTTTATCGCAACCACCTGTTGGTTTTTTACAACTGTTTGTTTTGCACAATCTTTCCTGCCAGTTTTCCCTTAGAGTTCAAACATAGGGCCTTCAAAAGGCGGGTATTTCATTACCTCAAGGGCTGGCAGCGCATCAGTATTGCCCCTGGTGATGCAGGTATCCATGAGCGGCGGTGACTACTTCCCATCAGGTGGCCCGTCTGTTCATCTGCCAGCTTTGCAGCATAAAAAATGGCATAATTATTAAAAAAAAACTAGCTTGTCTCTATCAACTATAATAGGGATGATGCCTAGGTGGAAAAAGATTAATTCTAATTAGTCCGTCATTTACATTATCAAAAAATATTGGACACATGTTTTTTTTTATTTTTAAAATCAATGGAAATCGACAAAGTTATAGAGCGTCTAAGTTCGGAGGTGGGGGCTCCTGACGTCACTTGTATGTAAAAAGTGTACTTACCCGTGACGTCATGCGGAACTTTAACGCACTATATCTTTGTCACTTTTAGTTTAATTGACAAAAGAAAAAATACGTGTCCAATATTTTTTGATAATGTAAATGACCGACTAATTAGAATTTTTCAGGCATCTAGCCTATTCCCATCAGGAACACTTCCCAAAGTAGTTACCAAAAATCAAATAGTTTTTGAAGATGAAGAAAAGATGGTGCAAAAATTAAAAATAAATTTTCCATAACTATTCTTTCTCTATGAAGCGTCTTTCGGTTTAACTACAAAATAAAAGGTAGGTGTCCTCAGTGAGGCTTGTTGCATGAAATATTATGAATTTCCAGGTAATGATTTTAGATCTGAAGTCAGATTTTTTGTATCAGCTTTAGTTTTTGAGATATAATGAAAACTCGATTTTCAAGAAAAACAAGTACCTTAATTAAATAACTAAACAGAAAAACAACAATGTATCAAAATAAAATATTTTATAAGATTTTCTTGTAATAGTAACAGTAGTCCCCCATAATGTGGCCATTCAGTGACTTTGGTACCGCTCCTCTGTAGTGTGAATATATAAATAGTCGATGGACCCGTTCCCCTTATTCTTCACTCCAGATTACCAAGATTTTCAGGAAAACTGTCTTAATGGCTGTGGAAGAACCTTAATACTCATATTACAACCAAGCCGTTGGAAGTGCGGCAACATCTCATGAATGTTCTCTACATAACTTTCATCTTTTTTGTTTCCCAGAAACATTGCAATCCAAACAAATTTATTCCAGGCTTTTTTTTTCAATATCAGTCTTTAACTAAGATAGGTCAAGGTCTCTGACTAATGCGCTAAGCTCTTCCTGATTAAAGGGCCGGAGCTCCGAAGAAATATCACGATAAAAATCAGCTTTCCCATTTTCATTACTTGAATGAGTGAGATTTTTCTACTAAGCCTTGATCATTTTGAATAGATGTAATTTTTTTTGGTACTGACTCATCGCCGGAGTACAGGACTGGTCGAGTTACAGATAACAAGTCAGGGTAAATCCTACTACAAGTGGACCGATTTATTTGGTTAATCCCGTTTATATCATCCCCAAAAACATAGTCATCCTGATGATATGAAGTTTCGCACCAGCTCATTGGTGTTTGATACTTGAAATGCAGTTTTTTTCTTATTTGCCTATAATCATAACATTTCACGCATGTTTTACATACCATAGAGGCACCCAGTACTTTTAGCGGGTGTCCAAAGGAAATCAAGAATAGGTAATCGAAATACATCTGTTTTACGAACAATGTATCTACAATTTTCGAATGTATATTCACCACAAATGCTATGGAAATTGGTTCGATCGTTTTAAGAACTATTTCTCGACAAGTAGGTACATTATACAAAACAAAAGCATAAATAAAAACAGCTCGTTTTTGAGAAAGTTGTAGTAAAATAGTAGTAAAATATGGCCAATAGCTCTATCTCAAAAAATAGAGCTGTAAGAGAAAAATTCAGGGTAGACTTGAAATCAGCGACCTCGAATTAGTAGGCAATAATCATAAATAAAATTACATCCATGCAACATTGTCTTAGTGTGGTTTAGGTTATATTTTGAATTAGTTGTAGGTAGGTTGGTTGGGGGTGTAATGTGCGTAAGTAGTTTACTCTAGACAAATTTGGGTCGGATCAGATATTAATTAAATAACACTTCACATCTCACTCACAGTCAAATGATCACAAAGTAGGCAGAGCCTGTACTATGGGTACCAGAGATTGATTAAACATACTCATATACTCTTATAATACCCAGAAACAGAACAAGCATCCATGTTCTCCACATAATTTTTTGTCTTGGGCGGGAATCGAACGAACAAACTGCAGCTCAGAAGGCAAAGCCAACTGAACTATAAGTTCAGTCAAATCAGTATTCATTGTAAGGAACCCTGTCCTCGCGAATTCAACTTGCCCTGCTCTTCTTTGGCAGAGCAGACCAAAGAGAACAGTACTCGAACGTACACATCCATAATATAAGAAATAAATATAATACCTACAACTTCGTTAAATGCAGAACATTCTGCCTAGAACTCAAGAATTTCTCGCAAATTGAGAAAGTTCTAAAGCATTTCCATAACTCAGTTGACTCAAATTGGCCGTGAAGTGAAACCTAGCCAAACCAAATCGTCTATCTCCTAGGTACCTACCTAATTTTCAGCCAGCTGGAGACTTTCCGCTGGTCTGTTTACAAATCGAACTACGAACCCTGTTCTGAGTTCGTAACGGGACCGCACACTCACAATAGGGTTATTTGAATTAGGCATTCCTGTGCTGGAATGGAGACTCGAAATCATTCGCGTCAACCGATTTAGATTTTAAATACAAAAGTTTTTTTTTTTTGTTCATTTGCGTCACGCACGGGGCGCGCCTGTGGTCAATTCAACCAGTGGTATTTAACAAACCGTTGACTAGGTACTTTACAGACTTCAGACATAACTTCGGCTATGCAATTGGCCTACTCGTCATTTTTGATATTTTATGACCTACACAACTTCGTTTACGTGGTTTACCTCTCGCTAACATAAAAAAAGTAATAAAAAAAAAGAATAATTAAAGATTAAGCTAGCTTAACAGTTAAACCAAAATAACGATTATAATGTTAAACATTTTAACTCTCACTCCCACCTCCACTCTCACTTCCATTCCCATTCCCATTTTTCTTACATTCACTAGTAGGTATTTCAAGGGTTCAGGTTCGTTTTTGAGAGATTTTCTCTTTGACATCGCGCCTGTAGATCCTGGCCGTCACTATTTAATCCATATCTTGAAAACTGGTGAACCAATATTGATGAAACTTGCACTGGGTGCCTAGTGCGAGTTTTTTACCAGCTCGATCGCGTTTGCGTTTACGGAAATTTGTATGGAAAAGAGTCGGTGCCACGCGTTTTTCACTAGATGGCGCTACCTCGATTCCATATAAATTTGCGTAAACGCAAATGCGATCGAGCTGGTAAAAAACTCGCACTAGGCACCCTGTTCCCTAAGGTGAAGTAATTATAAGCTAAGAAATAGGAATGGTCAAAATCGGTTAAGTAGTTTCCGAGTTATGCGTGGACAAACATACATACATACATACATATACACCTCCCAAATTTTGTATATTTGTCTGGAAGCCCTAATAGATTCACATATGTAAGTATTTTGAAATTCCAGTAATATTACATTCATACGTATCGAATTGATAACCTCCTTTTTTTGAAGTCGGTAAAAATGACTTATAAGCACTCGCGAGTAGCTTCTTGGTGGTGGAATAGTTCGTTTTAGGATTTGATCATTAGGTAAGTCGTTCCAAAGACTACCATTCTACAAAAACAGTTTAAAAATTAACTTTACAAAAAAATGCATAATTAGTATTTTTTTTATAAATATCTGCTGGGAATTTTTCACATAACATCATCTAGCCCTAAATAATAATAATAATTAGTATTATTTATTAAGACAACATGGCATGTCAATTTCCAAACTGTCACAGTTTGTTAAAACAGGATCGGTTTCAATCATTTCTGTTTGCAACAGAGTTAGCCGATCACCCCGCTGAACAAGATTAGTAACGTTTTATTATGAAAAATAGCTTTCTATGCAACATTTTATAAAAAAAATATGGGTCTAAGGTCTAACAATGCACATTGAATACTGCTACTACCCACTTCGTTTGATCCAGGTATTGATGATGATGGAAAATGGTGTCTATCTAACATCTCTCTCAATATTAGCGAAAACGGCGGACACAATGTTTTACTAAACTAAGAAAGCCATCTAGAGCAACCGAAGTACCGTATACATTATTTACTTTTTTATTGGCAACTTATCCAAACTCATTTTGTTGTTACTGCTTATTAGAGCTGTAGCAGCTGTAGTCAGTCACGGAGGCTTTCCACGGAGGCTTGAGGACGTGATCGCGGTCGTCCAATCTCCCTGCGTTGTAGGAATTCCGCTGCAGAAACTGTTATTCTCCCTAATTAGACGTATATTCTCTTAAGCTGAAAATGCTCGGCTATTTACCGGCAGCTTGTTTTAAGTTCTATTTCATCTTAGACAACGATCGGCGGAACTGAGGCTGTAACGGGACTATGGCCGGGAGTGCGGCATGATTAAATGAAAGAGTCGATGGCATGGATGCTGGTTCCACTACATTTCAGTAGCTTTAACATTTCATTATTAAATGAAAAAAAAATATATATAATTATCATGGCATTTTTTTACCTATTTATGGATAAAGCTAATAAATATTTGAAGTCATTCAATAAAATAAGTTGATGAAAACGCCAGGTTATATTTAAATAGCTGCACTTTATCATCGAATAGCATCAGAGATTTTATTCTCTGACAAATCTTAGTTAGATAATTTACTTGCGCAATTTTTTTGCGAAATAAATTATAATGTAATGATAGCGACCAAAACTTGTAAATAATAGCAATTTGTTTTGATCGCTATCCATCATCATAACAATTTCAACATTCACCTCATATAATGTATGAAAACGTGTGTTCTGCATAATTGTATTGTAGGTTATGTATGTAAAGATTTGTTTGTGATGTACTTTACTGTTATTTGAGCTGTTTCGTAATGCTTTTCTGAATATAGAGACCCGTTATGCAGAACCCATTTGCACTAGCACATGTCCCTCGATTGCCGAGCTATTCCCATAATGCAACATCTTCTATGCAAATGTTCGTTTGAGTATGTCAATTCAATTCTCTTCAGTAAATCTTGAATTTGTTAAATTATAGTGATGGTAGAGCATTCAGGGCTAAATTGCCTTGAAGCACTAAGTTAATTAAGACCTTAATTTGTCTGTGGTTCATCTTGATTTGTGTAGTGTTGTGACGAAAGGCTCGCTTACTAAGTCCTTAAATTTTGTTATGGTATCTGGTGCACTTGAGAGTGCGAGATGCATTAAAAAAACCAATTTAGAGTCTTGCGTGTCTGCAGAAGGTCGATGTTTCCAAAGTATTCTATATATGTTAATAATATGTACGAATGCTTTTTGTGTTATGTTGATTTATTTTCACACGGCTTTGGCTACGCCGCCCCGCCCCGGCAACCGGCACATTTATTAATATTGGTCAATAGTTGTCTATAGGAAATTACGTGCTCTATCTCCCTAAACGTAAGATACTCTAAAACACCATTCATCATTTTGTTTAGTGAGTTTCATGAGACTTAATACCTTATTAACTTCTTATCAACCCGTGCATAGGATACAGGTATTGCCAAATAATCAGCACTTTGGTAGATCGTGTTTAGACGTGAGAATCTCGCGTGCGTTACGCCGATTTTGTTCAATTATACCAATTGACAAATTGCTATGGAAAGGTTTTCGACCTTCTGCTAATGTTACATGTATAGGAGTTGAAATGGAATTAGCATGAATGAATTGTCTGTTAAAAGACTGTGGGATTTAAATTTTCCGAGTATAATTACTGCTACTACGAAAAATGAATGATGGTAGAAATTGCATGAAAATAAAATAGTTAGATACCTACCTAAAGCGATATAATTTGTGTAGAACGAGTAAAACACTGACTAATTTTGGTTTTGATGTGTGAATAATATCTACCTACCTAACTTAACAAATACTTTGTTGAAACAAGTATTTATTTCAACAAGTATAAATTCACAATTTAAAGCCCGACATAAATCCTCAATTTACTTTCCTATTCCATCATCAGGTTCCGATCGCCATAAAACCTATTGATCAAGACCAATGAGCCCAACCAAATATTAGGTACCCCTGCTGTACTCACTAGTGATGAGTTGTGTATCCAGGAAATTCCAGGTGATGCTGCAGGCGCTGCAGCATCAAATCAATGTTAGCTTGTTCTTATTAGCATTGGAGTAACAAGATACCAAATTTCAAATCGATCAGACATGTAGAAGTTGCTCAGGCCCCTTCATAAACTATAAAAGAGGCTAGGAAATGTTCTTGATCAAGTCACCTTTCAAACAAAAACTAAATCAAAAGCAGTTCATCCATTTGGGAGTTCGATGCCACAGGAAAATACATAGATACACTTTTATGATGCGGATGATTATGGTTTGGCACTAGGTACAATGTGAATGAATGCAGCCATCTAAAACAGTTTTCGTAATTCACATGCTGAGATTAACACCATTTTGGTACAGAACTGCTTAGTAAAGAAACTGATGAGTAGTGGATTTTTTAGTAAATACATAATTTATTTATGTTTTTTCGTTACATATGCTTTTTAGGTAGGTAATTGATATTATCTTTTTTGTTTTGTGTGAAATCGTAAATCTTTTTTTTATCAGTAAAAGATTTTTAACCTTTCTTATGTACCTACTTTCACTAACTCTATTCTTTGTTATTTTGTACCAAATAAACGTTTATTCTGTTCTTAATGTTATTCTTATTAATTATCATAAAAATATGAAAATTTAATGAAGTTTTTGTCCAATTCGGGCCTAAATATGTTTTTTTTACTAGTTTTCAAATAAAAGTGTTTTCTGGTTGATCAAAAAAAATAAGAGGAAAAAGGATGTCATACAATAAACAAGTCTACATTTAACAAGACCAATAAATAAAAATTAATAAAATTATGTAGGAACTGTGTGTATGTGTATACGTAAAAAATTGCTACCGTATTGCAGTCTCTGGCCAAAATACATAAACGTATCTACGACAGATGAATTACATCATATAAGAATGGTGTCAGTTGTAAATTACAGTATTTATATTCATCTCTCGCAATGATATCGTCTTATAATTCACTCCATAATGGAAATGGAATACAATCGAGCAAAAAATAGGGTCTCTGAATAGAGGATGCGGTGTCTTACATTACAGAGTGTAATGATCGACCAATCCACCTAGAAGTGTACGGTCCCGTTAGACTAGGAATCACGATCGCAGCTAGTTTATTGGAAAGTGAGCTGCCTGTGCAGACCGTGGCCGGTGGGCGAGCGTGTACTATTGAAACTGCCATAATCGACCAATATCGGACATTGAATTCATCGACTGAGTTTCAACAAATTCATCAATCGAGTTCTAATTGTAGTCTTATCACATACCTGACAGTGTTTCTGTCTTCAATTGTTTGTTCCATTATGAAGTTCTATATTATATTTTTACACACCACCTGCTCGACAATGTCACAATATAGGTCATGCAACCTTCACAGAAAGTCAATAATTAAGACTATGTGACACAGGTGGTTTAAACAAATTGATACTTGCCTAGGCAGGTAATACTTAGATATTCTTGGATAAGTCGTCACTTAACTTAACATGACATGGCAATTAAATTTAATCTCTGCAGACCGTTAACATATTTCATTGCACGTAGACCTGGTGCGGTCAAGTGACACAGATTTTACCTTGCGCATTGCATGCTTCAATGCAGTACCAACTAACTTAGTGTCAGACAGTTCATTTTAGTATAGTAGGTGCTTCCCAACATGACCTTAAATATTTTTTATATTTAGATTTTATAGGTAAATTTAGCTTTAATTAACAAGAATTAAACAACATTATAAATTTATAGACTATCGGGTTACGTTATCTATCATGCAAAACAATGATCTGTTGGGCGCGTCGTATTGCATCTCCATAGTTGTATTTACACCTATTATACTAAAGCGTATGATGTGATACTGTTCAAAATTTTCCCACTTTCCATGAAAAAGTTTTGAATAGGGTTTATATTGCCCTGTCTCTTTATCGTAGCTAACATTGTAATTTTTTGATGATTACAAAGTTTGGCAAGCAATAATTGAATTAGTTATTCAATTATTGCTTATAATTGAATACTTATTCAATTATTGCTTTTAAATACCTAAATAGACTTGTTTGTAATATACATAATTGTATGCATGATATGAAAACCTGCATAATGTCGGCGCGTAAAGGAAGATATTACCGTTGTTAGGTAATAAAAGTACACAAGCGTCGAATCGGTCACTTGTTAGCACAGGTGTGATCCGCAGACGCTGAGATGCGCGGCGGAGGCAGCACTTTCACTCTCGTCAGTTTGTTATGGGAGCTGGCGACCGCGGCTCCGCAGTGGTGCCGCGCCGTCCCTCGCTGCCGCCGGCTACACCGCCTGGCTCTCGAGACTAACTTCCGCGGCTGATCGACACCCTGTGTCAATACTATGCTCCGCTGCGCATGAGCTCACGCGCTTTTTGCTCTGCTGCATAACGTGACTTGTAAAAAAAAAACTAAAATTAGTGGTTAGCTCGTTTCGTTCGGTGCATTTACCATACACTTTTGGCCGTATTAGTTTTCCTACCAAAAATATTTCTAGAGAATACGTACCCGAATTTAACGACCAGTTTTAAATTCGTGAAATAATAGTGTCAAAAATCAGTGGTCACAGAGAAAGTCGTAAATTCCGAGTTTCCCTCTAGAGTAAATGTTTATTTATCGAGACGACTTGGTTTCGTAACTTTCGTGAATACATTCGTGACTTTAAATCAACTTTAATACCTATTTAATTATGCATTTGAGAGTGAACTCTGATTAATTACTGTAGTGTTAATGTGTTGTTATTCTCCTCCGTGTTAAATTCGTGTTAAATCTGCAAAAGTGGTTTTTATTGATGATACTGAGTGTTATTGACATTTTGGGAGTCTGGGTGTGTATGTGATAAAGAGTACAAAATCTGCCTTTGTAATCGTAGAGTAAATTTAGACTGTATTTGCTTGGATCAGTAGTGTCAAGGTGAACCAAACGGGTTGGTCATCAGTCGATGTGGAGCATACACACGTGATGCTCACACTCACATAACGTCCCGAATCCCGAACGGATACATCCAGCGCGAACGTATACTGTAAATATAAATTGTGATCTAATTGTACATTGCGTACTATTTTGTTATTTTTGAACTTTAGTCTTCGACGTCTTACGGATCAATTATGCTGTGAAAATAAATAAAAAGTTTGATAATTAAAAAATGCAGAGTTGAAACGCAAAAACAAGTTGCAGCTGTGCCAACTTTCAAAGTTTTCTAGAGGGCCTCCTTTCCATGATGGCTATAGCATCCGTCTCGCGCACTGACTGTCTCCGGTTTCTATGGAAATGTCAGCGGTCTACGTGCCCAGTTTCACACTTTAATTTAATTGCTTAGAGTGAAATTAGTGACAAGACAAAATTGCAATTATTACAATAAGAGCAATGCCTCATTACGACGAGAGTTTTATTTTTGATGATAATCAAAATCAAAGAAAAAATAAAAGAAGCTATCACGTTTACAAGAATGGGCTTAATCCTCGATGCTTGATAGAAAAGACTGAAGTGTTGCATGATCTTGAAGAAAAAGGGAAAACTGCACTGAAACGAAACATCAGAAACATAAAACAACGTGGTAATCGCTGCCAAAAACCAGATTCACAGAATGGTTCCCAGATTTTATTCACTACTAAATATAAAACCCCAGATATTATCGTGGACCACTGTCCTCGTATGAGTGTTTTTGATCCCAGCAAATATTATGATTTGAGGAACAATAATGTAATACCTTTGACACCTTGTAAAAGTCTTGATAATTTAACGTGGAAAAATGGTAAGAAAAAAGAATTGCGGAATGGCGCTAGTCTTCAAAATTTAGTAGATGAAGGAACCTTGAAGTATTACGTTTCGCCATTGGATGATCGCTCTTATGCTGACAGAGGCGATGTGAAGAACTCGTATTCTGTGGTAGAGGCACGATGTAGGCCGATACAACGATGTGTCTCTCAGAATACTCTTGCTCCAGGGGTTGGAGTTTACCGACAAATAAGCAACGAGGGAGTCTATAAAAAAACTGGTATGATAAGATGCTTAAATCTAAGAATAAAACTTATTTTGATCATTAAGCTCATTTTCAATTTTTTGGATTGCCAAACCCCGTATTTTTTACGCTTTGATGTAAACTATGATGATCACTAGTAGGCAATTGTTCGGGCATTTTCTCTGAAACCAAAAATTACTTAACCATTATCTTAATACCGTATAAAGCTTTATAACAAGTTCTACATTCGTTTTTAGGGTGACTTTACCGATCCGGTCAAACGAACCCTTATGTACGATTCACATCTACCGGCGCGCATCGGAGAGCATTTTATTACATGCTAAAGGAAATTGAAACATCCACAAAGGAGTTAACTTCCTTATTTATATGGAATTTACGTAGCTTTGAGTTTTGTCAAACTGACATAAATAGATTCGTAAGTAGATATTGCATGCAAATAAGGAACTTAACTGCTTTGTGGATGTTTCAATTTCCTTTAACATGTTATAAAATGGTCTGCGATGCTCTCCGACGCGCGCCGGTAGGTGTGAATCGTACATTATTGCTACTTTGTCCGTCCGTCCGTCCTACAAAATGTTATTTTAGGAACTACAAAAGCAACCGACATGAAATTTGGTTTAGATTTAAAATGCACTAATTGAATAACATTGCAAGTGAAAAAATATTAATATACTGGCTGACCCGCCCGTAACTTCGTTTGCGTGTATACGCTTTTTATGTTGCGTGTAACCCTAATTATGTATGGAATAAAAAGCACCTACCTACATTACCAGGTTAGGTTCGAGTCAGTACCCGGACGCGTTCACGTTCCCGTTCCCGTTCCCCTCCCACTTCCACTTCCGCTACCTTTTCCGAGCCCATTCTTGCTCCCTTTTCCGTTGGCTATGTGGGAAGGCATAGCATAGGGTTAGTATTCAGTACCTAACAGTTTAAGTGCTGAAAACACACTTGATCTTGGCAGCGACCTGCTACTCATCCCGCTGCTGCGAGGCCCGCAGTCAATAGGTATGCTAGTGTCTAGTGTATGAGTGCTGAAAACACACTTGTTCTAGTGAGCGAGCTTTTTTTATGTGTTCTGACTGTGAGCACAGTGCACTTAGTAAGCAGGCATATGTACCAAACACAATATTTGTATTTCCCTCTGACTACCACCGATTAACTTATCTATTGATCTATACATTCTAGAATTAAAATAAAAACTAATTTGGAATGAACAAACAGAACCTATTCATATGACGCCTCACTCAATATATTTACATATATTTAATATTTTTGGCCACTTTTGGGACTCCATATTTTGATGACCCCTTGTCTGATATAACTCATATACTTCCCAGAAAAAATTTCAAATAGAACCTATCGACCTACCAAATTGTATGCAGATTGGATCAACGGCTTGAAAGTTATGCTCGAATAAACATACATACGATAAGATCTAACAACAAATACCACTGAACTACGATGTCAACGATACTCTAACAAAAGGGACTCCTTATAGTGTTTTTGATTTAAATTATTTAATACATATTTGACATATCGAGATAAGAAAGTAGGCACTCTATGGAGTCAGTCTTCAAGCGAAAATTATTGACTAAAACCGTCCAAGGGTATTTGACATAAATAAACTTCAAAATCACAAATTTGCGCAAATTTAGACCTCATGTGGCTTGAAAAGTATTCAATGTCGCCGCAGTCAACACGTTCGCCGAGTTTTAGTGCAGGAACTTTTTACCACGTCTGTGGCTCTAGAGTATAATATCTCGATGATTTGACATGCCAATTTTAAAGAGATCGGATTTGGTTTTCAAACGTGTCAAAATAAAATGTTAGTTAAATTAAAAGTACTAAAGATACTAAAGACACTAAAGCACTAAGGTATTGATATCAACTTCGATGAAAATCACCCCTAAAATACCTTGTTAACCCTGTTAGGCGATGAGTTTCAATAAAATACGAACCACACCTTCCATCAATTCTGTTAAATAATATTCATGCAAAATTTGAAGTAGATTGGACCAAGGCATCACGTTGTCCCATACAAACTTTGCCCCCGTTTTTCACCCCCTTAGGGGTAGTATTTTGGAAAATCCTTTCTTATCGGATGCCTACGTTAACCTACGTACAAAGAACACACCCTCCAAGTTTCAGGTCTCTACAACCAGCTGTTTAGGCTGTGCGTTGATCTGTCAGTCATTCAGGTAGTTAATAATTAGTATCGCACGCCATTGACATCACCCGCCGTGGGCGAGTCAACTCGCACTTATCGTTCTTGTTTTCCTAAAGTCACTATGAAATCGTACGAGTCACTATATTTTTACGGTGAGGCTATAATATAAATCATCTGTAGAGTTCTATGCATGGTTAGAGTAACCTGATAGTCAGTCTCATTGTCATATTGCAAAATTGAAAGTTGATTGTAACAAGATCCCTATGTCCCATTTCCATAAAGCGAAACGGAAGAGTCGTTGCACCCGAAACTTTCGATTTTACTTCCTTGTGGACGTCTACTAAGCGTTTTGTAGTGCATCTAATGAATTGCTTGATATTGTATAACACAACGTAAGAGGCGCGGGAACACAACACCAATTGTATTTATCTATTGTTGTTAAATGTTAAGGCCGCTTACAAGAACTAGCTTCGTAGCTTTGTTTTGTCGCTATAGGTTGTTTGAATAGCTAGTGAATAAATCATGTAATTTCTTTTTTGTCATATTTCCGAAACTGATTAAGTTGAGTCTGAAGTAATTTAAATGCAAATCGACACGCGTGGTGACAACTTTCATTTTCTAAAGATGTTAACTTAACTGGTAAGTATTAAAAAAGAACATTGTGTTTATTTGATTGTATTAACACTTTAGTTGTCTTCCGATTGATCTTGAAATATTTCTTCTACTAGGTACCTACTTGTTTATATTGCTATATATTCGGATTCGGTTTGATTCACATAATATATAATTCCAATCGTCCGTTGTATATTTCATGGATTATTGAAACTTGTGCTACATCAAAGAATTTTCCTTAACATCAATTGTGTAGATACTTAAATCGCTTTGTGTTACTAACAACATATTCCTGGTGTAGTAAGTGCCTTACAGATATACTGGGACTCTTGGACAGGACATGTATCGATGGGGCTGCATGCTAAGTGGTTGTTGATATCATGTGTGTTTATAACAAGTCCGTTTGTGTATGTGTACGTATGACGCACTCGCTTGAGAAGCGAGCATGACCCTCAGTTAGGCGTCCGTCTGTCGCGGTGCGGTGCACGGGTGGTTCACTAGTTCAGTCGTCATCGCGACTTTGGGCGCGTCCCCCTGTCGCCTCAGTTTATATTTATAAACTCGCGCGTCATCAACTGCATCATATTGATAAACCTATAGACATCCATTATCTTCCAGTGTCTGGTATTCTTTGATCGTGTGGTTTCAATTGTATGTGAACTTGTTGATATATTATTATTATTATAGATCTAAGTACTGTTTCTTGCTGAGTGCAAATTAGTTGACTTACGTCATTGTCTGGTAGGTATATGATTCGTTCTTACCATAAAAGCAGGATTGTGTTTATTCCTAAATTATGCATTACTTCCCTAACATTTCACTGTAATTATATCCTCATTTATAATTACTTCATTTATTTTGGTTTGTTTTGGAGCTGCTGGTAACAAGCCGATAACGCACCTATTATTCATGTTTGTTCATTCATGTGTTATTATTGCATTGAAATCCTTCAATTGCGGTCAACAAAGTACTAAAATTCATCTTAAATAGATACAAGGCGGTATTACATATTGTAATTGCATTTCGGTATCCTTTATTACGTTCGTGATATATTTGGTATTCAGATAAATGTACCTATCATTAAAACGAATTATGGAATCAAGGTTAATCTGCTAAAGATACATATTGGTAGGTAGGTACCTAAATTGTTGCGCATGCAATGCAACATTACCTACTAAATTATGATAGTACTTGCTTACTTTTGGATGGGAAAATAAAAATGATTGATTAATGATCTACTTATTCTTACATAACAGCATTATCATTGCTAAATTAGAAGAAGCCGATAGACCTATTCTTAGGACTTGAATTTTAATAATTTAACATGTGTTATACATTTTAACATGTCATGTTAGCTTTAACATTTCAATTAAAGTACCTACCTCGGTACCTACGTACATTCTATACTTTGTTCCTCCTCACCTTATTTAACTGTACCTACCTACCTACCTACTCCTTCAATATGCTTATCGCCACCATATATGACAAAACTAGCTCTATACAATGAATGCGTCGTTAGTATTCTTCAGAACTATAGATGAAGCATTAATTATTTATTCTGCCCTTTGTAGGTACTTACTATTTCAAAGGTTTCAAAAATTCGTCCGCGGTAATTTAAGCTAATAGCGAAGTTATATTAGCTTGGTAACAGCTTTGAATTTCGGTCAGCAAAAAACCTTTGTAACGTCATCCATCTTATTGTGCAATCTACCTAAAACACTAAAAGGTCCATTTTAATGAATTAAACTTATTTTAACAGCTCGATCCTATCGATCCCTGTGTTAGGCATCTAAAAGTACTCGTAAACGGGCTAGTTTTTGGACAATTTCTTGCTGCCATTGCAGCAAGAAATTGTCCATTTCTTGCTGCAATGGTGTGGCCGCCAAGTTGCCGATCATAATATCTCTCAACACGGTGCAACGATTATGTGCAATATGCAGTGTAGCCTGGCGATATTGCCAAGATATTTCATTATAGTCGCAAGAATTTAATAATGCGTGTACGAACAAAATTGCTCAGCAATCCACTTGCCGAATATTGACGGACTACACTCTGCAATGTATTGCAAAATAGAATTGCAGCAAGGGTAAAGTTGCAAATATACTGATCTATATGGTCAATAAAAATAGCAAGATGCAATTTTTATAGCCCGTTTACAGGCCTCCTTACATAAGTAATGGGCAGCAATATTTTTAGAACTGTCAAATTAATAATACCCTCGAGAGCAATGAATCCGGGTCACTCAAAGAATCCAAAAAATCTCGGAAAGTAAGAATGCTAGGTTAATGCAATAAATTGTATTTAATAGACAATTTAATACTCCTTAAATGAAAGTATTAAAACTTCTTAGTTATTGTAAAGTTATATCATAAAAAAACAAATTTGAAAAGGGAACACTGTCGAAGATGGAACTACGAAATTACAGGATTTGTTTTTGCTTTTGTTTGTAATCTGTCATTTATGTTGGTACATAAACCAGGTTGATAGTGCTCAATATTCATTATTCAAGCTGAAATCATGTCGCTTACACTTGAAGAATGCACCAGAATACTTACATTGGTGGAAACCGGCCGGAGTCAGCGCGATACAGCCAGGACTGTCGGTGTGTCGCTGTCAACAGTACAAAGAGTTCTCCGACGTTACGAAGAAACTGGTTCTAACCTACGCAGACCAGGAACGGGCAGAACTAGGTGTACCACAGCACAAGAAGACCGATACTTGGTGAACACCATGCTTCGAAATCGCTTTCTCACAGGAACTGAACTCACAAATCAGTTTCGACGCCTCGGAGGAAGTAACCCAAGTGCATGGACAGTAAGACGTCGGCTTGCTGAATCTAACTTAAAACCCCTTAGACCTGCAAACGGCCCTAAACTGGAGCGTGGCCATCGTATTTCAAGACTAAGATATGCCCAGAACCACGTAAATTGGAGTATTGAAGATTGGTCGAAAGTTATGTTCTCCGACGAATCAAAATTTATGCTCTACAAGCACGATGGAAGACACAGAGTGTATAGAAGACCAGGGGAAAGATTCAAGCAAGCATGCATCGAAGAAAAAGTAGCCTACGGTGGTGGGTCTGTACTTGTGTGGGCCGGAATTTCCTCTGAAAGTCGCACAGAGCTGGTGATCATAGAAAACGGCTCTTTAACTAGCGTAAGATATGTGGAAGAGATCCTCAACGAACACGTTGGTCCATTTATGGTCAATTTGGGTGAGGATGCTATATTTATGCATGACAATGTGCCCGACCTCATACAGGTAGGATTGTGAATGACTACCTTCAAGAGATGAACATTACTTGTATGGAGTGGCCAGCGCGCAGCCCGGATATCAACCCGATCGAGCATGCTTGGGACGAGCTAGGGAGATGCGTAAAACAACGAAACCCTCCCCCAATCACGCTTCCTGAGCTCAAAATTGCTCTCACAGAGGAATGGGAGAATATTCCCCAAAATCGTATAAGGAACTTGGTGTACAGCATGCCAAACCGCGTAAACGCAGTAATGGAAGCACGAGGAGGTAATACGAAGTATTGAAATTCATGAAAATCGTCATAAAGTTCAAAAATTTCATGTTTCCTATTTTTGTTTTAAGGAGAGATCAGCAGTTTTTTTTCTTTATGTAATTTTGTGTAAATAAAATGTATGGTGACTCATATTTTTTTAACTTTCATTTAAGGAGTATTAAATTGTCTATTAAATACAATTTATTGCATTAACCTAGCATTCTTACTTTCCGAGATTTTTTGGATTCTTTGAGTGACCCGGATTCATTGCTCTCGAGTGTAGTTGAATAAGTGCCATGACTTTAATTTATTAAACCTGCATTCATGAGTAAAAGTCGTCGCTTCACGCTAGGGCGCCGAGCGCCTGAATCTTACCAATCCCACACTTTGCGAGGATTGAATATTACCATACATATATGCATGTTTTCCTATTTCCAATGGAGTATTGTTTGTTTGTTGTAGAGAACGATTCGATCGAGAGTGGGTCGGGGCACCGCGGTTCGTTGCGCGGCGCCAACAAGCTGGCGAGGCGAGCGCGTTCCTTCAAGGACGATCTGCTCGAGCGCATCTCAAACATGCGCTCTCCAGCGCAGCAGCACCATCCCCCGCATCTGTCGTCTGCACTCAGGTAACTACCATAGTACTTTTTCTCTTGCATTTCTCGACATTTTGTTTACGCTACCAGATGGACCAATCAGCTCGTTGAAAAAGCATAAGTCGGTGGATGGCTCAAGACAGTGCGTCATGGAAATCCTTGTTCAGTAGTGGACTTTACAGTTATAGCTTGTCGATGATGACGATTATAATATTTGCGTTCCTAAGTGAAGAGTTTGGGAACTCTGAAGGAACTAAATTAGATTCCAGAGCCAGGTTCGGTCGAGGTAGGCTTTCCAAGTCTATATGGTGCTTACCATGTTCTGTTTTTAACAAGAAACATTACACCTACCTCCTTTACAAGATTCCGATGCTTCAGCCTTCCATTCAAATCATTTGTGCTATACTTACTCATGGCAGGAGATAGAAAAATGCGTTTTCCGTTCAAATACATTTCCAACGACCTATTGTCAGGACATAAGATATCAATATTCATTTATTTTCTTTCGTTTTTTTTATTTTGTTTTTAATTTGTTTATGATTATTGAAGATGGAGCAAGTACATGACCCACTTGATGTTAAGTGGCAACCATTACCTATCACAAAGCATTGCATCGTAGATCACGTCTTTTTGGAACGTGCTCTACGATGCAACACCCTGCGTCCATCAACTTGAAGCATGATGATGATAAGCCTCTTGTGCCTGTAATTTCACCGGCATCCACACCCTTCAAATTTAAACACAGCACAGCTGCTTCACCGCAGAAATAGGCATGGTGGCAGTACTTCCCCGGCCGTCCACAAAGAACGCTACTACTACTAAATCTACTCGTTGGTTGTTTCGTCCATCGCGTCGAGTAATATCGAACGATAGTGTATTGTGCATTGCATATTATGTGAATACGCTCTGACAGTCTTTCTATTTTACCACTATTTCTCGTGAAACAACACTGTTATCTAGTGAGTTGTGTACATTGCGATGAAATCTTCAACGGAGTTTATTGTTTCTTATCTATATTGATAAATTTACATACATAGCTCCGCTATCTAAACTGTCAGCAGCTAAGAAATTGTCGCTTATTTTAACAGTTTTATCTCGACCGCCGGTGCTTCCACAATGCTATTGTGTTGTTTCGTATAATTAAATAAATTTTGTGAACCAGTCACGTAGATTATATCAGTTTGGTGTTGCAACCTCGTTTTTGGAATGCAGAACAAAGTGTGAATAAAAAACAAAGTGTGTTGATGTCGTTAATGTGGACATTGCACTAAATGTGTTCTGATTATGAGTCACGATTGCGACCTGGTACTGTCGCGCTCATTAGTACACTGCCCACTGTAATCTCATTAGTTTAGTGCGTGCAGTGTTAAGTGATTATGATTACATTTCAAAATCGTTGGTCTGCGTGAAGGCTGTCTGACTGAAGTGCTTATTTATTTGTTGTGCTATTGATGTCTTTTTATTGCGAGTGAGTGAGCTTGTTCGAAAGTAGTCGACTGTGAAAACGTCCGGCTAGTCAGTCTTAAATGTTCTTTACGGTCGGTGCAGGCGTGGTGCCTTTCGAGTGTTTGTTCTAAATGGCTAACGCGGTGAAACTGCGATCACCAGTCGGTGATTGGTTTAACAAACGCACAAACAAACTGCACAGGAGATTCTCTAACAATGGAAAACGGTACGAATTGGTTAAATAGTACGTGTTGTATGAACAATACTTACCGGATGTTAAAGTGCAACGCCCGAGGTCACAATTTTTTTGATAAAAATCTCTGTGAAAGACTGAAATGTTTTTGAAATAGTTACTTGGCAACATAAGGTTCGGTGTACGTTGGATAGAAACCTCTGACCTACGTACGAGTTGTGAATTTGTAACGCCAAATATACGTCCATGCGCACTTGCTTAGTGGTTGCGCAAGGTCGCTTACTTTATATAGCTGTAAAAAAATACCAACTACATTTTCATAAACAAATTTTGGGTAAACCGGTTTACCATCTGACCAAATTGTTGGACGCTATAAAAATATTGGAACAGGTTTTTAAATATCAAAACACTCCTTGTCATTATGTTATCCGAAGGATAGCGATAACCACAAATAGGTATGTTATTTCTTGGATAATCTTATTATTAATCATGTTTTTGATATGAGGCAAGGCAAAGGACCTCTTGCTTGATGCGTAGGTAAAACCTGCCTTTGCATTGATAGCGCGTTCTGGATTTGCTTGTAAAACAGACTTTTTCGAAATGGAATAAATTCCGATGGAAGTCATTTTTATTGTTATCCCTGTTTGAGTGGGCGGAAACATAAAAATGTTTGGCGAAAATATAAATTGATCCAAAGAAATTCGATCTCATCTATAATTATTATTGTACTTAACTTGAGCCAGAGTTGAATTCATTTTGTATTACCAACATGATAAATTGAATTATAATCAGTGGTATTTTACAATAATTTCAAGACTTTTAAGAATAGTAAGTATCGCTCATATCAAATATTGACGTCTGTAGTCCATTGTATTCTTGGGTTTTCCTCTAACGTTATTTATGTAGATCGTATTGACGACGAAGCCATACCAAATTCAAAGTACAATACCTACCTAGTACATTGTAAGAGGAAACAAACATTATTGACACAGCAAATATAGAAGCAATTACTGTATTTACCTACAGGGGAACTAACCGATGATTAAATAAATGCACGTAGTCAGAGCTACCGGGGGATGTAGCCAGTTTGTCGAATTGCTAAATGATTCAGTTTCAATCCAACATTGTAATCAAATAGTGGTTTTAAGGACAATATTTAAATTTATTGGTGGAAAATTTATTTTGATATTGTTATTCTTCGAAAAACGGCACACATTTGCAATCTAGATGTCTGAAAAAGTGAAACCTTGTAATTCTAAAATACACGATCTAGCCAAAGAGGGTCCTCTGAAAATCTATGAACACCTAAAACATTTGCACTTGATGATGCCATCAAGGTTTGTAAAAATCTGCTTATTCCTTCTATTAGCTTCTATTAGCTTGGTTGCCACTTTACCAAACCCACTTTGAAAAAAAACCTTCGTATGTATGTGACTATGTATGTCCATTTCTTTAGCACGCCCTACAGCCCAAACCGCTTGACGGATTTTGACTTATGAGGTGTCGTTGTATTCATCAGAATTGTGGTAGTGACATAAGCTTTGTTTTCTTACCCTAGCAATATGGATACCAAATGAAAGATCCTAAAAAGGTCATATAAACTAAATACAATATGATGCTGCTGGCACGAAAAAATGTGGTTTTGGTAGATCTTTATCGCCCGGAGGCACCAAAGTATTGTTTTTCCGCCTGCAGCATCATAATGTATTTAGTTTGACTAATTTGAGTATACATAGATATTGTGATACTTATTTTTCTCTTTTCAGTTCATAAGTTTTTAGCAGTCGGTTTGTTTTTATCCCACGCCTTCGGGGGCTAAATTTTAGGAATTCTTAGTGCATCCCAAAAATATACAAAGAACATAATTATGTTCCTTTAATTTGAAATTTTATGTATCTAAATTCTAAGACCTGCGGTGTAGGCTGTGCATTGATTTCAACACATTGTTATTTTTATGTAATGTCAGGAAATTGTACCTATCCCACAATTTACATTTTCTTGTTTTAGATCTCATTCCCCACTTAGTCCGAAACTTCGGAACATGGGGAACAAAAACAACACACATGAGGAGGGAGAGATCACACCTGCCAAAGAATTGGAAAGACTTGTCAAAGAGGTCAGTATTTAATCTAAAAAGCTTAATTTCAAATTATTTTATAATTATCACAAAAAATATGATAGGATATTTTTCTTATAAAATCAGCTTATATTTCTTTTTCTGCTTGACAGTGAGAGAAGATGTTACTTTATTATAATTCAGCGCATAATATACTAGTACGTTTGTAATTGGATTAAGGTTATATTGTGTTCATAACATTACGTAGAACTGACGATTGCTTACTATATAATTAATTTCATTTGCAGGTGACATTCGGTTTAAAACATTTTTCTGATGTCATAACCAAAAGAAAACTGGAAATGCTCCCCGACAATGGCACAATTGTTTTCGAATCTATTGCGAATATTCATAAAGGTACTATTAAAATATTTAAACGAGACAAACATATATAAATATATATATGTCATTTTAATCGCTGTATATTCGACATGTCACAGTAAACTACAGTAAAAGAAGCGTAATTACGTACGTGTTCCATATTGACGTCACATATTTGCGGAAAATAGAGCGATTACAAACCACATTGCGCGTGTAAATAGTCGAAATAATACAAGCATGACAAACTATAAAAATATGAGGTTAACTCGTTAGAAATCTATTATTATTCGATTAACCGGCAGGTTTTTGACTGGACGATGACTTGTTGATTTCATTACTAAGTCAATGGTTTAAACGAAAGTTTCTTATGCTTTTGGCATACTTACTTCGTTCTCTCTTTCAGCAATAAAACCTTACTGTAGTCGGTCACCGCAGCTAACCGGGGCCGTGAAGCGGCTTTGCGCCGCTCTGGCGATGTTGATACGTCTATGCGACGAGATCACTGCTGTCAGTTTGCGAGCCGACGCAGGGAATGAGGAACTGGATACTTCTGTAGCGGCTTTATCCCCTGAACATGTTAGTTCGGTAGTCAAAGGGGTGACGGCGGCGGTGGAAGAAGTTGCATCCTTGGCGCAACAGCATATGACGCGGCCGGCGTTGTCGCCGAGACCGGCACTCGTCTCTCCCAGAGCATCTACTCAAAGAAATTCATTACCTGGTGAGCACTCATCCTTTTCAAGACCCGTTTCGATTACTTTTAGATTTAAATGAATTACGTTCTTTACTGTTTGTTGTTGCTATGGAGAGTAAATAACAGTATACAAATGATAATCATTTAGAAAAATGTGTCCAATAAATCAAGTCTTCATGTCTTCATGCTCGCGCTCGCAGCTACACATATGTAACTATTACACAAGAACAGATACTATCTACACAGTCTTGTCCCATAATGATGTGTGGCTAATCTGTTGTTATTGCATTTGTGTTGCGATATAACCGTTGCTAATGCGGTACGTTTTAAACTTTGCAAGTTTTGAAATGTTTGGCATTGCTGTTTGTACTAAAGTTTTATCTGAATTGGCTACTATTAACTCTTGCAAAAACACTAAAGCTGATTGAATTGAAGAAATGTTCGACAATTTATATTTTATAAAGCTCTCAAACTTATGTAACCCCTGACCGTTACGAAAACTTAAACGAATCACGATTTTATTTCTCCTTTACCATTATTTTGAATATCAACGAGCTGTTTTATATTTCCAGATATACCATTAACACCCAAGGAGCTATCGCTACTCACCGGCGAGCCAGGATCTGAGTCGACCGGCGTACGCGCATCCCACTCTTCCGAATCTGTACTAGACGCGCCCGAGTCGCCTCCGCCAAAACCTGCTCGGCCCAACCGGTAACTACTACACAATACAATGATAAGTAGTAACAGCGCTCTAACCATGAAGCGAACGTTAGCTATGATATTGTGAGTCAACTTGCATGAAGTATAAGAAAAATGTTCCGATCGAACCGTTACAAGCTTATGCATTCTGAAAAAATATTACGAATCTTGAAATTTATAAACCTTGCCTAGGTTAACCACTAAACAGTGAATTTTTCAAATTTTGAATGAACTGGGAAGTATTTCAGTTATAAGTCACGTGGGAGAATTATAATGACTCTTTATGTGATTTATAACAACTACTTCTTCGTTTGAGCTAGTAGTCAACTCTGTTCTTGGAGCTTTTAGGCCGCTGGAAGGCATCTGACATGGATAAACGACTGAAAAATACGTTAGCGATCAGATCTGAATGTCAGTGTTTAGTGACAGGGTAGAGTGATGTTTGATCTACTAAAAGTACCGAAGTTAAGCCAAACCAAGAGCACTATAACAATACTTATTGCCAAGCAATATAAGGTCTGTGTGCACGGATCTTAATTATAATGTAATCATTGTTTATTGTGAATGACAGATAAAACATAAAAACTTCTACCAAAACTGAACTGGTTAAGCTAAACAGCTGTTTCACCGCCCGTTAGTTGTTCGGTGCCGCGCATTGAGGCTGCTTTAGTCAATATAATTTGAAACTCGTTTTGTAGTATTCTTACGGTTTGCTTTATTTATTGTGTTAATGAACCAGTAATTTCTCGCGATCCCATTTTGTTGTTTATGAATAGTTGGATTTATTTTATATAGAGGAACCTTCTAACGTCTAGTACGTCTAAGGAGCTGGCGAACAGACATAATCCATGAACGATATCACTAATAGATAAGTCCAAATTCACGTGTCAAGCACCGTGCGTTTCCACTAGTCTGATTTTTAAAATTGGTAATCTAGACTATGTTGGTAAACAAATCCAGTCTATTATTAAGTTAATCAACAAGTAATCTAGATCACCTATCGGTTAACAATATCTGTCAACATATCAACCTTGGGCCTTTTTCTCTATCCTCAAGTAACGTCAAAGTATTTGCCTGTTAAAGTGACAATTAGGACACCATTTTTTTCATCTAAAACGACGGTGGTCAATTTTATTAAATTTTATTTTCTAGGTTTTTTCAAATGTATGTCGTTTAATATTCATGGTATTATAACCGATAAATGTTAGTTATAAGGCACAAGTATTAGTGAAATGGAATAAAAGAAGATTGAACGGGAATTCTCTGATGAAGAAAATTGTGCGCCGATAGTTTTTTGTTATAGTCGCCATGTCTATAGCAGAAAACAGGACCTGACCGAAGTCGACTGGACTGTTAAACCGTACTACGTTGCCTCTTATTATTATGAACAATTATTATACTTGATACTGGCGAAATTGTGGATAACCATCCCAGAAGCTATTTAATAAAGAAGTTAAGTGACAATTACGCCCAGAGATTTGTCACATTAACTGGCAAATAGATTACTTTGACGTTACTTTAAGATGGTGAAATAGGTCCTTAGTCCTATAACATGTTCTATATGTCCAACGCACGTAGGGTTATGTCAATCTATACAATTTTGGACTTCTCTACTAGCCGTATAGGATATACCTTTGTGAATTTCTCTAAGCCCTCTGAACATATTACTGCTCATTAATTATTTCTCAGTTGGCAGTTGTCACAATCATGGCCTCTAAAATTATTGACATTGGTCACACGTGAATGATTGCCAAGGGCGATATTTTGTAAACAAAACAATCATAAAAACAAGTACTGAGCGTCATGTGCTCTCGTTTTTTAACTATAGATTTTTACCAATAACAAAGTCTTACTATATATCTACGTTTTGTCATTGGTTTAAATTTTATTATTTAATTTATTGGCTTCAATTCGTGATTCGTCCTCAGTTACCTAAAATATTTTAGCTTCTACTGGTCAGCTTGCCTAAACCCAATACATGAAGTTATTCAATGTTTTTGCATTATATACCACGGAAGTCATTATTAAAATGATTAAATAGGAAATCAATATGGCCACAACAGACAAGTTTTTAATTTTATGCCACATTAAAAAGTAAAAGTATGTTTTCAAATGTAAGAAGGTCAAACAGGAATTAATACTAAATCGGTGGGTATAGATCTCACGTGTTTACGTGAAAGCTGTGTTCTATGCAAAATCGTGCGTAATCCTATCCTATCCTACTTCCTACTATAATATTATAAACGCGAAAGTTTGTGAGTATGTATGAATGTTTCTATATTGAATAATATATAGAATACTCTCACGAAAAAACTACTGAACGGATTTGGATGCAATTTGGAATATACATAGTTTGTGATCTGAATTAACTAGGCTACTTTTTATCCCGGTACCACGCGAGCGAAGCCGCGGGCGGACGCTGGTATTATTATAAATTTAAAAGTTGTGATGATGGATAAATGTTTGTTACTCTTTCAGGCAAAAACTACTGAACGGATTTGGATAAAACTTGGAATATACATAGTTTGTGACCTGAATCAACGCGAGCCATGCCGCGGGCGAAGCTAGTAATGCTATAATTTGTGGCTGAAGAGCGGATAGGAATATTTCACTTCTAAAACACTGTCTAAGGTGTATTCAAAACCTTACTTAGGTGCTAATCTATTCCTGAGTTATCTGAGTTGAGATTTGTATAGAAAACTGTGTTTATGTTACGATTATGTTTAAAATAGCTTTTGCCCGCGGCTTTGTTCACGTTAATGTGGCGACCGTCTTAAAAGCTGTTTTTATATTCCTCGGGAAGGGCGATCACAAAAATTTTGACCTTACGACGTATCGTAAACGTTTTCGGGCAATGACGTTATATGTTTTGGATCTACGCTTCTCATTGGTCAAAATTATTCGTTATGTTAAGGATACTACTGGTTAAAATATTCGTGATCGGCCCTATAGTACTTTTTCTGGATGAAAGTTACCCTATGTCGTTTCTGTACCCTTGTCAACGTGTATACGAAATTTCATTCGGTTGAGTAGTTCGGCGTGAAAGCGTAACAATCAAACCAAACAAATAAACAAACTCACTTCCGTATTTATAATTAACTCGTTTTCGCATTTATAATATTAGTGTGATTTACGATTAGTTCAAAAATACGGATCTAAGCAACGTGTAGTATTTTAATCTTTATATCGGTAATACCTTCAATGCTTCGCGAAATCATACTAAACGGATTGTAAGAGTATACCAGTCTTCTTATATTTTATCAGGCGTATTATCTTAACAGCCAGCCGTATGTGCACACTCGAACAACTTTCGCTTGAGCAGGAAATTCATCTTTCCGGCACTAAAAGCCCATAACGTTTAACAAACTAGCCATATTAAATGTATATTGCTAAATTACTAAAGGTAATATCCATTTCCAGCTTTCTATCCGCAACAGGTTGCAATGCAAACATTTCACATAAAATAAACATTAAAACGCGTATAGAAGCGGCACTTGTATATTCAATTAAGCCTACGAAATATCACTGAACCCGCCCCTGTAACATGATATGAGAAGAGAAATAAATACGAGTGCGGTACGTGCGTAACATGTACGTAATAATACGTTTCTTAGTTTTTAAATTTATTTATGAATATTAGTCATGTGTCATAATACAAGTGCTGCTTAGTTTGGGGCTAGATAATGCTATTTAATAATGTCCAGCATTATTTATTTAAACTCAAATTATTTTAAGTACGAAAGAAAACATGTTGTGCCGACCCCACCAAGAGTGGGATAAGGGCAGGGAAATGATGATTATTTATTTAAACTCAAGAGTGAAAGAGGTTCCAACCTAACCTCACCTGCATGCTGTGCAACCTGCTGTCTAACAAACAAGTCGGTGATGCAAGAAGCTGTACTCTGCGATCCCCAATTTGCATGCACAGTATGGGGATTATGGGCATATCCCCCGCTTATGTTCAGCAGTGGATTGAATTTGAATAGGCTGGTGATGTTGTTGGTACACTCATTATAGGAATTTTTTGTGAGAGTTTCGATTCTATTCACCACTGATTTATTTACTAAGTAAAAGTGTGATGTTGTTACAGGAAAATCGAGTTGGCCCCACCACTGCCTCCAAAGCGCAAGTCTGCTAATGAAAACTCCCTATTGGGCTTGTCCATAGACAGGTTTGTAATCTATACAGTTGACTTGTTTCCGACCTATGCTAACTTGATCATGGAATTACACAAGTATCTTTTAAAAAAGGTTGTAGAGAAGTGGTTTTGAAGTTTTAATATGGTTTTGGTGTTTATCAGCTGGGTTGCTGACTTGATATAACAAACTAACGAGAAAAAGAAAGCAAAGATTAGATTAAAAAATCAACTGCGTGTTTCTCACAAAAGCTCGAAAATTGCTCGACTATAGTATATTTTTCTACGTTTTGTTCGTCTTGATTCAGGGGTGAAAAAAAGAAAATATGGAGAAATCCAAAGGAAAATTAGAAAACACTGGAAAAACTGAAAGTACTTTTTAATGTAAGGATTTTTGTAAGAACTCTAGATAGCGTACACAACTAAACAAGTAAATAATAAATAACTTTGACAAGATAATGTATCGTCGGGTCAGCTAGTATTGTATAAACTAAAGGTTTTTGGGGTTTATCAGCTATACCGCTGTTATTTCAGTGTTTTGTAATAGTAGAACTCTTTGTGAAGGGCTCGTCCGGGGAAGTACCATGCTTATTCCTGCCGTGAAGTAGCATTGCTGGTTTCGGTTTGAAGGATGCGGGCGCTGGTGAAGTAAAATGCACATGAGGCTTAACACCGTAATAATTACCACCAGGGCCACCAAAATAAATAAATAAATTAATAAGAATAACATTACAGTAGTAATATAATATCGATTCTAATAACTTTTGAATAGATTTTAGTAATAATATCCTCCTTTTTTTATACTACTTGAAGATGGGACAAGCACATGGCCCACCTGATGTTAAGTGGTAACCATTACCTATCACAAAGCATTGCATACAGTGTACCGTCATACAGTGAAAACTAGTACGGAGGGTTGTCACTTGACCATTTAAGCAAGTATTTTTGTAAAATCATATTTATCTGAATAAATTTATCTTATCTCATCTTATCCCATATCTCATTGCATCGTAGATCACGTTTTTTCCGGAACGTGCTCTACGATGCAACGCCCTACGTCAATCAACTTGAGGCATGAAGATGATAAGCCTCTTGTGCCTGTAATTTCACCGGCACCCACACCCTTCAAACCGAAACACAGCTCAGCTGCTTCGCGGCAGAAATAGGCATGGTGGCAGTACTTCCCCGGACGAGCTAAAAAAAAGAACTCTACAACCTTAGACTGTTTCTCTATAAAGATATTTTCCTTTCAGATTGTCACTTCAGTCACACAGTAGCGGTTCATTAGACTCAATGCTGAACGTCTCAAACGATGAAGACCGCAACTCACATATACATGACTCTAATCATGACCACGTGTTCACAACCCAGCCAAACTCTGATATACTCGGTAAGACTCATTTTATTACTTACCGGGTGGAATCTTACTTTGCTTTGATGAGCGTGTAACCATGATCGTTATTGTATTTCGACGTGTTCTATGAAACGGTGAAATAGGTACAAGATATTGAAAAGCTGAAAATTCCACTAACCTTCAATAACGAGTGTCACTCAAACCAAACAGAAATTCGACAATGTTCCGCCTTCCCGTAAGGCATCCACAGGAAATGTTCGACTTGCTGTCCGCCATCGAAATGGGTAAAGTGAAACTGTGGAAAGAAAATTGTCTAATGGGCAGCGCAACTGAACTAAACCGACTGAGGGTCAAAGAAAATGTTCTTGACGTAAAGTTATCGGTCTCTGAGTTTTGGAGTTTAGATCTCATTACCATGGATACATCTTACGTTCGTAAATTTAAAATGTCCTGCCCTGCCATCTGCCTGATGCCTTAAGGTATTCAAGAATTGAAATGAAACGTAATCGTCGTTTAATCATCGGTTTTGTGACAGATTTTTATTTGAATACCTTGTCAAAAACCTATGCTTAAAACAAAATCATATTGCATATGTTAGAACTTATGTATGTTGATTTTCCCGCTTACCACATGAATCCTGTGACATTTTATTCAATTTTACAGCCTGATAATTGTTTAACAGTTCAACCCTGTATTAAAACCGTTATGTTAATCTTTATTTTGCAGGTATTTGTAGCTGCAACAACGGCGAGTTGCGAGCGTCTGTAGATTCGCACGAATCGCATATTAACTCCACCCACACCAATACTCAGTCGAACCACAATCGGTATGTCCAGTAGGTGTTTTGTTGGCTTTTTTTCGCATATCTTTAGTACCTACGATTGTAAGATAAAATTTTGTTCATATAAGGAAAATGCAAAAAATTTAACATTGAAATCTATCTCATCTTTATTTTGCTGTTGTTGCTCAAATGCGGGTTTAATTCTTGCGACACATATAAATTACATGATACTAAAATAAGAAATATGGACACAAAAAGCGCAAAACCGTTTGCAAGACGAGGCTTATGCCCAGCTGTGGGTTTTGAACAGCAGAAAATGATGATGATGATGTGAATAAGAATTCTTTTTATTAATGTTTTTATGCTGTAGACTGAAGCTTGTTAATTTTTAAAGTAAATTTGTTTGTTTGAGTTTTGTATGCGAGAGTTCTGGCTTTCTGTTTCTAAGCTTTCAAAACTGTTTATTTTGGAAGTGCGACGCCCAACCGCTCAATAACAGAAAATAAGTTGATGAACAAAAAGTTGGTCCCGTCTACATTTTTGGTTAGGATTTCATTGGAAATGGGTATGCGGATAGCTAGGATGAAGTGAAAATTAACTCACAGAACAGTGATATAGGGAGGGAAACTGGGAAGGGACGATGGACAAAGGCAGTCACTGAGTGGGGGCTGAGAGATGCTCGGCGGTCAAATGACCGCTCTATGGTCGAACGACATTGTGGACGTCACTGGGATTCTGTTATGAAAATAGTGGCGTTATAAAGAGGAGTCCTATACCCATGTAACTCGATTTTTGCGACTGTTACTTAGGATCTACGCCAATATCAGACTTCATAATTGGTGACACAGTATAGTCATTTTTTTTTATCAAATTAAAATCTTAATTATCATTTAACCTATTAACTGGGTGTTGAGGTGATCCATCTCTAAGAAAAGCCATATAATAGGGAAGGGAAAGATACAGCTACCTTATGTTTAATTATGAATTTTCACTATTGGTTACTTAATTTTTCCGATGAAAAAAAAAGCTTACGGCCGTAAGGAACAGATTGTTGTTGAAAGGCTAAATCTTCGCTTTACGGTGGGTGTCGTACTTAAATCTGTGACTTATTTGGTCTGTTTGCTTTGTTTAAGTTTCTCGAACGAGTCTGGGTTTGTGTCTGTGGGTCACGCAGAGATTTCCACAGAACACAGCTTCACTTCTTCGTTTTCTTCTCATCACTATTCCAGCCATGCGGATAGGTAATTTGTTTTTTTATTTCTCTCTGTTCTGCGGGGCTGTTCTTTAAAAAATGTCGCGTGCGAGATGAAACCAAATTTTAATATTAAATTTAACATTTTATTACAACTTTATGAACGCCAAATTGACGTTGGTTGTCTCGTAAGCGATGTTTATCCGAGAATACCGTCTCTAACGTTTTGTTTTACTTTGTGTTGTATATTGTTTTTTTTTCATTACACTTATTTGCACTATATTAACCTTTTTAATAATATTCATTATTATTAAATTTGTATCACTGGTTCAGTGAATGTACTACGGATAGAGTGAGTCTTTAGATAAGTTTCAAGGAAGTACAAGCAAAGATAGCTATTGAAAATATAAATCGACATGATGTTGGCAAGACCATGGTAAAACAATCTCTGTTTTCGAGAGGTGAATGATGCTTGAACTTTGATTGCGAATTATCTGAAACCTTTCTTGGTCTTGTAGTATTCATATCTGCAGGTCAAATCAAAGCTTCGTGTGTTGTTTTTGCAGTACTTTTAACAGTACAGACTGTGTCAGTGAAGTCAGGTGCACAGTACAGAGCTTTGAGAGCCGCATGAATGTAACCAATATGAACAATGTAACAACGCACCTTGCAAAGTGAGTGTCTTATCTCTTCTGTATATTCTATGTTATATGTTTATGTTACTTAGGACAATTTAAACTTTATTGCGATAACAATCAAGTTTAAATTGTTTTGATACGCACATGTGATACAATTTTGATACTTACCTGCACTGAAATATAAGGCATGAGCACGAGAAACTTCTGTGAAATAAAATTATCTAAGAATTAGATTTTGAGAACTTTTTCATCACCGTGGAAAATAAAAATGAAGAAGGCTCAGGGTCCTGATTTTCGTGGATAGAGATGATTGTCACGTTAGACATATCTACCTTATAGTTCTCGCGATATGTCTTATATGACGTTAATCTCTATTCATGAGAATCAAGGATGAGAATCAAGGTCCAGACATGTAATTATCATAATTTTTTCCGGTAAATTAAAAGAGTAATCTATAGATAGCAGTGCATGAATCAAAAACTATCACGTGTCCCAGCTATTTGTATCGGATATCAGTTTGAATTTGCCTTGCGTGACTGCGATTGCTACTTTCGTGGATAATTGATCGATGCGGGAGGAAATTGCTCTCGATACTGAGAAATTCGCTCATAAAACGTGAGACCAGGCAAATTGAAGCTGTTACATGTTCATTGGTGTTCTAACTCTTGGTGAGTGACATTGACTAACACACTCGATGGTAAAAAACTAATATAAACCACATTTCAGTTATAAATATCAACAATTATCTTTACCTTAAATTTCTACACAGACACATTAGAACTATTGTTTCATTTAGACAGTAAACAATCTATATCATTACTATTTACGTAACCAAAATTTACGATAGAAATCATAAGAACAAATCATACAAAAAGATCTATAGCATTTATATGCAAATCCAATGATAATCGCTGTGTTAATCATACAGGCGATAAAATAATGCTTGTAAATATGACCTTTAAGTCTGCGATCTCAATTGTATTTTCGGAGGTAAACTTCTTACAACAGACTGTTTAGTAATGTATTTACGGCTCACAGACTACTAAAATTTACAAAAGGAATCATAAGAATATGAAGAAAATCCTAGAATGTATATGCCATATGATGATAATCATACAGGCGATAAAATAAAGCCTGTAAATATGACCTTAAAATATACATCAAATAAAAATATATCTCAAAGTGTATTTTCGGTGGCAAATTTACAACAGACTGTTTTGTAATATGTTAACGTCGCACAGACTGGCGAGTATAACGTCAGACGAAGGCGAGACGCCGCCTGAGCTGCCGGCTAAGACGCGGCGCAACATTCGCGCTGACGTCCAACAAAACTTCCCTACTGTCGAAATCAGGTGAGATTTATGACGACACACACGTAGGTGCGAAAGGCTGCTGGTAGAAGCTGGATGCGTCAAGCTCAGGACAGGGCGAAATGGCGCTCATTAGGGGAGGCCTATGTCCAGCAGTGGACTGTTATAGGCTGATGATAATGATGATGATGATGATGACGTGTAGGAGAAGTTTGTCGTGTAATTCAAAAGCTATGTATGTATTTACAAAAAAATGTATGTAAGTAGTTTATCAGCCATGTAATAATTAATACAAGCTCTGCTTAGTTTAGGGCTACATGATGCTGTGTGATAGTGTCCAGCATTATTTATTTATTTTAGTTTAAGAAGTGTTAGCGAAACGCTGTAGTGTGTATATATTTACAGTCCTAAAAGCTTGCCTATTTAATGTTTAATAATCTTCCAAATGTTGATGATTGAATTTCTGTCACTGGTTTAGTGGATGTACTACGCGGAGAAAGAGTCTTTTAGATAAGTTGCAAGGAATTAGCAAAGTTCGCTTTTGAAAATATAAAATGGGCATGATGTTAGTAAGTATTTTGAAACACTTTCTGTTTTTATTGTCGTTTTCTAAGACACGGTACATTTTACACGGTTTTTAAACTAAAAATCAGATGATTTTTTATGATCTTGATTGACAAAGTTTGTTTTTAATGTCATTTTACATCGTTTATAATGTCTTTAGTGACAAATAAGTCCTAATTTCTGAAACTTAACTACATTCAAATTAAATTTAGTCTTTCTAAGCGTTTCAAAAATCTTGGAATACACATGTTCAACTTTGTTTAAAACTTAGATTTACTTAAGTGGCTGATGTACTTACGAAAGGTTCCATGAATACTAGTGAGTTATTTGAAGTTACCACACACAACCTTGACTAGGAAATAACACTGCTGTCTTATCTCTCGGTTGTGATTGTAATTATACGCATTGTAAGTGCTATAATTCGGTTGCATCAGCTGAGGTACAAATGGATTTTATTTCTACTTACTTTTCTTTATCATGTATTAGTACACTATTTCGAGGATTTGAAAACGTAGTTTTTTTATGCAATAGCGTTTGTTCCCATTTAGTTACCAGTTGCTAATGAGATCGATGATGTTTGATTTTAAGGCAGAAGCTACCCCGAAGTCCGGCAACCCTTAACCAAATAACACTAATATTCTGTAACTAATCGCCTTCATTTTTGCCATTAAGTTAGAATTTCCTAGGTTGCCAAAAAAGCTTAGCAGTTATATCTAGATGACAGTGACAGTTTATTACTTACTAGCTTCCGCCCGCGGTTACGCTCGCGTGGTACCAGAATAAAAAGTAACCTATGTATAAATCCAAGTCAGATTCCATGTTTAATCCAAGTTTCATCAAGACAGGGAGCAATGGCGCTCCTTAGGGGAGGCCTATGTCCAGCGGTAGACTGTTACATGTTGATACTGATGATGATGATCTTTTTACCTGTCATGGCTGACTGGCAGATAATGTTTTAAAGCATAAAGTCCGCCAATTGTATATTTATTTTTAATGTGCGATAAAGAATTAAATACATAAATAAATGATGATGAAGGTTGATATATTCGGTATTTGCCCTCTGTATGTCTGATTTACTATTATTTATTCCCAGAACGTCTCCCATCTGTTCGTTGCACGGCGAGCCGCGGCCTCACACGCTCGCGGACCACCATCCGACGAGGCCGCCGCCGTTGCCACTGAAAAAGAAACACAGTCAGTATTAACTTATAAAATAAGGGTGACAATCACATAAATATCGTGCACGATATGACGTCAAATTTATACTAGAGCTGGAATCCAGCAACGGAGAGGAAAAGATATGTGAAATCAATCAATAGAACAGATTATTTCGTGGCTCCGTTTTCGGTGAGTTTCAATTGGTTGATTTTACATATTTCTTCTCCGTTCATCTTTGTAGATACTGAACCTAAAGCTTTGAATAATGGTGAAGGTCTGACGTCGTATCGCAGACAACATAGAGATTATCGGAGCTAAAGTATTGCGCCTACCGAATCGAAGATTTCGCTTTATTGAAGCTAGCACTAGAAGACATTAATACTTGTTTTACTCTGGGTTAAAATATAAGCTTAATAATCTTAGTTCAGGATAATGGGGGTTATAAGCAAGAATTATCATAAAAGTAGACTAGTTTATGCCGATTAATCACGAGCAAGCTTAAAAAGAGTCCAGTAAAATGGTTTTTTATTTGGTAGTCATGTGATTCAACAAATAAGTATGCCACGTTACAGTTGCTTGACTCTTTTCAGTTTACACATAATTAGTTCAGGCTCCTGCTTACACACTGGCCAGTAAACTAGACAGTTCGACCCGGTATCGTCATTCATGACCGCTTTATTTTAGACTAGATTGCGTCAGCAGATCCACTTGCCGGGATAAAAAGTAGCATAAGTGGTAATCACGGCCACCCACTCAACCAAACAACTCCTTAACTACAAACTAGAAACCTATTAACACAAATCTCGATGACAATAAGCCTCCATCGCCGCAGTGATATGAAAGCCATGAAATCAAATAAAAAAAACACATACACATACACAAACTTTCGCTATTATAATAATAATGTGATGTAATTGCATTCAAATACCCTTTTGGAACAAGTTCCCTTAATTTTAACCCTATAATCACCAAAAGGCGGTAAGTCGAGTACAGAGTGTGTTCATTTGTATCAATTCCATTCGGTAGACGCATTTGGATTTGGGATACTAATGTTGGTGTGACGTTTCATTCTCCTATATGTTACTTGACTATCAAACACATCTGCACCGAATATACTCAAGCGTACTGAATGTTTTGTGCATGGTATGAACTTCAATGAAAGTAGCATCGAATGATGCAGTTATTTTACTGATATTGCTTAAAGCAACGGCAAATGTATGGTATGTGTTTCATATGGCTATGAAATGTCGTGATAGGTAAACTGTTGCACCTAAATGTCATGTCTATTTATACATTTTCTGTGGTATTTTGGGAGGCTTGGTTCACAATACAGATATTAAGCAGTATGGGCACTGGGCAAACTATTACACGCGTCGTGTTTTCACCGTTTCACCGTTTTTCACTGTACAAAAAAACTACGCGTTTAGTAGGTACTTAAAATACTGGCAACCGTGTTATTTTACAAAGAGCACCAATTGTACGCTATATTTTCCAAAAACCTGAACTAAGTTTTCTAAGAGTACTCGTCACCTTCAGCTTTCGAGAAGTGGAAAGCGTATAGTGATTAAAGATATTTAACGTCGAGAAACCCCCCCAGTGTCTGTCTCTTCCTAGTGTCCGTACTGTTTTATTTGTATTGTGCTTGGTATGAAATGTTGAATATTGTGGGGTTTAATGGCATGTTTGTCTGTTGTGCCGGTGCGGCGCGGCAGTGTTCCAAAACGTCGCGATCAGCGGTGAGTGGTTTGCATGAAGCTCTCTTTAGCTCAAACACTGCTCGCGTGTTAACACCTGTGTTTTAGAATTTCTCAGGTCCAATCCAAGAACAAGACTCGTTGGAGACCCACTCGTTGCAGTCTTTTCGCTTTAACTGTGTTGTTTTGATACTTTCGTCCTAGCATTCAAATCGGTTGTAAACCGAAAACAATGAAAATTGGATCTGTCATTTTATACATATTTTATACTCGTGTTTTACTCGACTCGTATATAACTACGCAATATCAAGGAGCACAGCCTAAGCGGATAGTTTACAAGCGTGCTTTAGCGGCCATGACACAGCTTTGTCATATAACATTCGTACTTCACGATCGATGTTTTTATTATTGTGTCTGCCATGACAGGAAATCCTTTTATCGCGATCTTTATTGTTGCCAAGAACATCTGCATGTTCTTGACCATGAAACGCGAGCAGAATTAACATCCAAGAGCGGAAATACAATAAAATTATCGTTTTATCGTTACCTTATAGGGCTCAGATCCTTGTTTACTCATGCGAGAATCGAGGTTCATTGTCAAAGTCATGGTAGATACCGAGCTTGCTTATCTTCACTTATTCAAAACGAATGCTAATTGGAAATAGAGCTGCTCTTACACGGGCTATAATATCTAAAGAAAACATAAAATAACAACCAACTTAAGAGGAAAGGGGATAACTTAAACGAAAACCTGACCTGTTGTCGCTTATGACATATATTGCCTATAATAGCTTCACTATTATCGGCGATTGTTTGGTCCAGAAATAGAATTACATTGCCCGTGTACGAACACCACAATCAATCAGTTAGCAACATTGGAACGCGGTTCTGTGTTGTTAATTATCATTATCACAGATGATGGATGCTCTTAGCGCTTCATTACGATCACGTTTCCTTGCTGTTTCACGTCAATTCGACGACTGGATGCACATGTTTCGCATTGCTACTGTTTTATCATTTTGACTAACTACAACTACAACACTATTGGAGTGGTAAGATTATTTTGTGTACTTTTGATAGTTCAAAAACACATAATATCACACCAATGGAGCTAGCACATTGTCTTTTATAAACAACTGTAATTGTTATTTCAGTAATGGCGTATATGGAAATGTTCGGTAACTGCAGTCACAACGCCGCTCCTCCGGATTCGTTCCGACATTCCATCCACACATCTAATTTGGCCAGGTACTTATTGTTACTCTATCACCAAAACTATATCTAGCACTCTTTATGGGCGTGAAAGCCAAGACATCAAAATTGCGAAAGTAGTACTTCTTTTTGATACATGGAAGTAAGCCAAGCCGATTGAGCATCGCAAGAATTAATTTGGCGTGTCTTTACAATTTTAGTGTGCAACATACGAACGCTGGAGCAATAACAGTTCAGAGGCAAGTTCAGAGATCGTTGGCATCATCATTCACCGTGCAACATTTCGGCCACCCACCTCTAAGGTAAATGTGCTTCCGAATTCATAGCCGTTTTAGCATCGAGGTTATTATATTAGAACTCTATAAAGTGACAGTCTTCAAGTGAAAACTGTCAAAAATCATCCAAGCGTATTTCACATACATAAACTTCAAAATGACAAATTTTGCACTAATTCAGACTTTATGTAGCTTGAAAAGTGTTCAAAGTCGGACATAAATAAACTTCAAAATGCCTAATTGGCACTAATTCAGACCTTATGTTGCTTGAAAATTGGTCAAAGTCGGCGCAATTGACAGCGTGCGCCGAGTTTTGGTGCAGACACTTTTTTTTGACGTTTTCCACTCTTGAGTATAAATATCTCGATAAAAACTCTAAAACGCATCGATTGTTTTAGTGACTTAGTAACTCTCATCAGTATTTCTCAATATATTCGCTGAGTTTTCCAACTGTCAAATAAAAAGATTTTCTGACATCGTCTGCACTTTTTGTGCACTTTAAAACTCCATTACAGTTTTCAGTAATTCTTGTATTCAAATGTAAAAAGATTTTACAGTGGATCAGAAGACAGTGTGAGCATGACACCATCGAGCGGTACTAGTCCATTACCCATTGAGCCGCCTGCTCTACCACCCAAACTGAAGACGAAACAACACATAGTGAACTCAAGCAATGAGCTGCTTCCACCGCCGTCGCCGCGGCCGTCGTCTCACAATTCTCATAACAGTTCCGCTGATGAAACTATCATGAACAATGTTGTAAGTACATACATGTTATTTATTTATTTATTTTATTATGCTCGAGATGGAACTAGCACATGTTACCTTCTACATACTTTTTCAGTATCCTCAAGTAACGTTAATGTAAGATAGTTTCCGGTTAAAGTGTCAAATTCGTGTCACTTAAACCAGCTTACTTTAACGTTACTTGAATATGGTGAAATAGGGTCTTAGACTATTGCCATCTCATGATCAGACATTGCCGTTAAATAATGACAAACAGTGGCAAGACTAAATAGGAGTAATGGTTAACTTTGATTACATAGCGTTTAAAGTATAAAGGTATAAACTTTAATAGAATAAGATAAAATAACTCTGAATTATACGATAAATCTATCGTAATTGCATGGAAATAGAGCTTAAAAAACGAACACGGTACAAAGAATTTTATTTTTGCCGCTCCTGAAGTCATGTTTTGGCTTTTACATAATCTCTTCCTGAAAGGCACAAATATCTAATATATCACAAATCACTTAAATAAATAAAATATACCCCTGCCTAATTGACTTCATACCTACATTATCATCTCAGTCTGTATTAGTTCACTGCTGGACATAGGCGCCATTGAGTCCGAATGTGCCCGGCCCGAACTTGCTAAGTCTTTGGGGTATGTCGATTACCTGGGTCCTTTATCGGTTAATCTCGTTACGAATAGGTACCTACATCATGATACAATTTTAATACTTTTTCAGCATTCAGATGACTCATTTGTCAGCGTGACCACAACACCAGGGAAGTTCCCTCTGGAGGATGAATTGGAGGTGCTGGTCCAACAACCGCCCACACCGTCTCCTGTTCCATCACAGGTAACAATCGCCCTAGCTTACTAATGAATTAGTGGCGTGGATTGTATTGTCGGGCAATTTAGCAAAAATAATATACATTGGCAAAATCCGCAAAATAACTTTAATAATATACACTGGTTGATCCTGCAGTAAAAACTTTTAGTTCAATTCATTTAAACGTGTCAAAGAGAGCAGTTGTATTTGTAGTAAACGATTGATCTAATTAGCTTATTTCTGCTTGGTGGAATCGGCGTTGTCATACACTTGTTTGGTATTACTTTTTAACAATTCAGTGCTGCAAGTGTCATTAAATAATGCTGGACTTTATCATACAGAATCATTATTTATTCTAACCCCAAACTAAGCACAGCTTGTGTTATGGGAACCTCATGATTACATTAATACATTATTACGTATGTATATACAATAGGTATCGAAAACACCCATTTCCTTGACAAATGTTTGCAGTTCATGCAAATATTTTATGTGGCTGGAATCAGGCCCCTTTATGCTTGTGAGGCGGGCCTTCGCTAACTGCGCCACAGAGGCCTTATTGTTTTTGAGTTCTATATTATTTGATTGTTATTCCATTATCTATTGACAGAGAAGTGAAAGTAGCATGGAACCACCTGCCACTGAAGAGGCTCAGCCCGCCCCGGCTGACCCTGACGATATTGTTCTCCAAACCGACATCAGCCAATGGCTGGTCCTCAAAGGCCCCAGTAAAGACGGTCCGGAAATACGAGGAGGGCACCCTGATGCTCTCATAGTACTCGCTACTAAAGCTACCAAAGGTAAATTGAACACACAATCAATTTTTTTTTTTTTTTCAAAGATTCTAAAATATATGAAAAATTTCGGCTCGAGTGGAGAGATATAGAGGCGAGGATTTGACTCGATAGCGTAGTTGGTAGCGTCTCGGTATTTATGGGAATGTCGCGAGTTCAAATCCTACCTGAGTCGAAATATTTGGCATGTAATAAAATAATAATTTGTATTGGATGAGGAAAATATTAATATTTCTAAACATATACGGAAATCTAAGAGCAGGAGAGCGATTCCAATCATAGTTTAGAACAACATTCTATGATTCTTGTAAAAATATCAGAATATCCGTAGTCATTGATTTGGCTGGGGACTATTGATTATAAATGCTTTTGAAAACTTAGTTTGGAGTCGATCTCGAGTTCTGATATTACTTTTGGATGAGGGATATTCTAATCCATAAATGTTATAAGACATTTTTTTACATAAATAATGATCAAGTTAATGCAGGCATGTAATCATGAAATTTTGTTCAGTTAACATTATGTGTCACTATATGATACGAACGAACTTAAGAATCATGGGAATGGAATGGGTTATCTCACTCATAACCAACAAGAATTTACGTCAGTGAATCTATACCATGCTTCTAACCTTTCTCATCTATCATGCTTTCTTACAGAGACGGACGAGTGTAAGTCGTTAATCATTCTCGTTTGTGAGGGCTGACAGATATGCTGGTTATGTTTTACTAATACTTATTTGTTTGCTATGCTTCTCTTGCTTCTAACCTTGATAATCTTTTCTTTTCTGGCACTTGCAATTCTTTACATTTCTTTCGCCATGTTACAAATCTCGAAATGTACGAAATGCAACATAGATATATTATCCAAATATTATTCTGAGCTTTGCATAGCACTATGGAACTGTTTTTGAAGTTAATTTTAAATTGCGAATTTTATTTATTTCTTCAAGAATTTGTTTCCAGCTTGTATTTGGCTTGATTGGTAGACTACTTATTATGAGTGCTGTGAAATGTACAATTTATTTGCAAACTCAAGAGTTCTAAGATATGAATTCGTATGCGTTTAAAGAAATATCAAAAAAATACATTTAGAAACACTCAATGTTTCAGTATAAAACGTTTATCCCTTTGTAAAACAGCACTCACAATCAAGTGGTTTGCCGATTCTTCCTTCAAACGAATAAGCAAGTGTTATCTGATGCAGATTTCGCATATCAAGAGGCGTTCCTTGCTACGTATAGAACGTGGGTTTCGCCCAGTGGGCTAGTAGCTCGCCTGGTGAGACGCGCTAACCATTACAAGCCGCGGCCGCACGAGCTGAGATCCACACTCAGCTTGCTGACGAGAGTCGTCAACGACTTGACGTAAGTATGACCTCTGCGCTATCGATAATACAGCACAAATTTCCTAGTATCTTAAAGCGCTAAGAAAGCTGGACGAGTTCGTTAACAATCAGACGAAACCCACTGGCAAACATGGCTCGACAGCCAATCGATGTGGCGTGATTGTGAGCATGAATCAGACCACCCCTGTAAACCCACCAGGGTGACATGCAAATTGCCGGGCTACCCCCAGTAATCGGGGCCCGCTTATTGACTATGACATTGACTTTTGTTGCTGCAAAAGGAACCCGATATATTTCGTTATCATAATCATCATCATCCACAGCCCGACTTTATCCACTGGTTAGATGCTGTATATAGGCCTCCCGAGGCTTATGGCTTCCACCACGGTGCTTGTCACATCAACGAACGCCCGGCGACGCGTACTATGTCCACGACCCATCTTTCTAGGTCTTCCGACGCTTCTTCTACCTACCCTGGGCTACCATTTGGTCAATTTTCTACTCCACCTGTCATCTCCACGCTTCGTAATGTGTCATCCCTACTTGAATTCCATAACACTATTTCCAAAGTCCTAGATATATTTATATTCTATCTATATAACAATATTTTTCTTTCAGCATGAGTGATCTAGACTGTCCGCTGATGCAAGAGATAATGGAGTTCATCTACTGGCTAGTTGACGCCGAAGAACTGCCTATAGCCAAAGCTCTCAGACAAATTCTAGTCGATAAACAAAAGCAATTGCATTTCCAACAGGTGAGATTTATCTTTGGAACATTTTCGACACGACACACGGCTACATACATTTTCTGTACTTTTCCATAGATTTCTTATACATTATTCCAATCTAATATTCTTCTTTTCTTCCACAGACTAACAACCGGTATGAATACGACAACCCGTGCTACGGTTCGGTTTCACTCCGTCGCGATACCCTTCTTGACTTCAAGGCGTGCGACCTTGCAGAACAAATGACGCTGTTAGACTCTGAACTGTTCATTCGAATAACCACAGCCGAAGTCCTGTCCTGGCCGAGGGACCAATCCGAAGAAAGCAATCCCAATCTCACAAGATTCACCGAACACTTTAATAAAATGAGCTATTGGGCGCGTTCGAGGATATTGGAACAGGTATGTGTACTCACGTTATATTTTATATTTGTAAATTAGTCGTAGTGGACTAGTGTGGCGTTCCGACTTCCAAGGTGTAATTACTATAGCTGCCTATGTAATCAATTGACGTAACTAAGTGTTCTAGTAGTATAATATATAGTTGTTAGATAGTTCCTATAGTTGAAATAAATTATATGAAATGAAATTCGCAGGTTTGTGGGTTTGACAGTTGCGAACTGGATTTTCTTTTGTAAAAATTATGTACTCACATTACCGCAGCTCAAAACGGTGAAGGAAGGAAAACATCATGTTCTGCAACTGAGTCAGTTTTATTCTCAGTGCGGGACAATTTTAATCATTTTCTCCAGCTTATGAAAGTCTACTACATGATTATAGGTAGACAGGTTTTGTCATAATTACCTCGTTTGTCACAAGAGTTAGTGCTCGCAGTATACGTGGCAAGTGTACGTTGATGTCTATCCCCTAGATCGTCTTTTACTGCTTCTTCGGAAAATGGGGCTCAAATAAATCAGCGGCCTTCATATTTTTTTTTGTGAAATAATTTAATTAAGAAAACCGACTTCAAAGAAATTTATTTGTAATCATGTATCTTTAATAATTTAAATGGGACCAAACTGTATGTATACTCTCCCAAACCAAAAAATAATTTTTCACATCGGTTTATAAATGACGGAGTTATGAGGTTCGTAAACATAAAAATTCCTTCTTTTGAATTCTGTTAGAAATATTGTAGCTGTTGCAATGGAATAAGTAAGTATTTTGTGAAGGTCTAACCTAAATAAATATCAATGGTCCTTAAACCTACTCAATAAGTAAACTAACAGGACTTAAGCTTTTTATTAGCTCATAAATACCTTTCTATAATGAATAAGATACAAGTATGTTATGAAACATATTACTTATTTGGGCTAATGCATTTTCATTGTGCTCCGAAGATTGAAATTATAGCTTTGATACAGTTCCGACATAGAAGTGAACTAGACCGTTAGATTAACGTGCAGTATGGCGACAGGAGTTACATGATCCACCATTATTACTTGTAACGTTATTGTTACATGTTGATCTGGCGAAAACGCTATTACCTAGCGGAAGAAATACGTAGTTATTAAATTGCAAAACGGCGAGTTTATTACCTTCTTTTAAACGGTTCTGTCGTAATTTGAGATGATAAAAGCTTCGCCAATTACAACTCAAATAATATAAATTTTAATGAAGCCTTTCACTTGAACCGTGTAGTAAAAGCTATCATAATTTATGATAAAATGACATCCACTAATTTGGAAATATATGATCCTATTAATGTAACACTGTTGTAACCATACAAAGTATGAATAAGACGTTTCCATTCCGCAACATCGTAATTATTTCCGTACCTTGCATGAAGAGATTTATTACTTACAGGGGTTTAATTACTTGTTACAATTACGAAGACAAAAGCGTATTCGTATCGTAGACGTAAAAATTTAGCCGATGAGAAAGCGTAGATTCAAAATGACGCTTTGTCATTAGGCAATGTTTTCGTTACGCTCACGATACGTCAGGTTGAAATATTCGTGATAACCCTACAGTTAGCATTCTGCGACAGGCTGCAAGTTCATCAGAGTAAAATGATTTTTATGATGAATTAATGAATAATCCTGGACACTATCACACAGAATCATGTAGCCCCGAACTAAACAGAGCTCGTATTATAGGAACCACATGACTGATTACTTCTTAAGTATATAATATATATCTTTGTAAAGACTAAAACATAATAATATCTATGTTTCGGTTGATGACCGTTACTTTTCTCTCGTCAAATTTTCAGGCAAGATCCTGTTCCTAGTTCCTGGCGTAGGTAGGTGTAGGTAGGCGTAGACGTAATGAAGCTTCTTCTTTATGCTGTGAGTACGTTTATTTTGGATTTTTACAAAGTTAGATAAAATGATATGTGCGTTGTATCGTAACTAGAATTCAAATGGTTCACGGAAGTGAAGTTGTCGCTGTGTTGACCCTGTCACGTGACGCATGATGCGTAGAGGCTTCATTGCTGGTTGGCTGTCTGTACGGTGGTACTTCACGTCGTTGTTAAGGCGCGTAGGTATGATTCACTGTTAAGGCGCGGTAACATGGGCCCGGCCTTGGAATCAGCAGGTTCCAACAGGATCGCAGGACGTCACGCTTTGGTCAGAATCAGGTGATGGAACTGGTAGCGGACAGATCTTTGAGAAACCTCTGCGTGTGATGCCCGTCGATGTGAGAAGATCTGCTACACGTGAGATGCCATCTGCTCCGGGGTAGACGCGTACAATTCTGCCCAATTTCCATCGCAGCGGAGGCGTGTGGTCGTCTTTGATAAGAGCGAGAGTGTTGAGCTTAACATCGTCTTTGTTAGTTTTCCATTTGGTACGTGTTTGCAACTCCGATATGTATTCTTTCGTCCAGCGTTTCCATAAGTCCTGCCTCATCTTCTCGAGCAAGCTATAGCGCGCCAACCGGTGGTTTGGTGTAGCTGTCAGGTCTTCACAAGCTGGGGCGGTCAATGGTCGGCCGATGAGGAAGTGAGCGGGGGTGAGGGGTTGGAGGTCATTTGGATCTGTAGACAGAGCGGTTATAGGGCGGGAATTCAGGATGGCTTCAGTTTGTGCTAAAACCGTACTGAATTCCTCATAAGTGAGATTAGCCTGACCGACCACACGGCGAATGTGGTGTTTACATGATTTAACCCCTGCTTCCCATAAACCCCCAAAATGAGGACAATATGGAGGAATAAATGTGAATTTGATATTATTGTCAGTGGCGTAATTAATTATATCCTCATTATTATTAGTATTAAGAAAAGAAAGCATTTCCCTTTCAGCACCTACGAAATTTGTACCGTTATCCGATACTATCTCGGCCGGTTTACCCCGACGAGATATAAAACGTTTTAATGCGAGTATGTAATCGTCTGTTGATAAACTCGTAGCTAACTCTAAATGTACAGCGCGCGTACTAAAACATATAAACAAACATATGTACCCTTTTTTGAGAGTAGCCCCTCTGCCTTTGCGATTCAAAAGCATAACAGGCCCAGCGTAATCTACACCGCAGCGCATGAAAGGGAAGCCGGGCTCAAGACGTTCAACTGGTAAGTTACCCATTAGAGGGTGTAATGTCTTCCCTTTGATCGCGTGCATCTGACGCACTCATGTACAGTCTTCCTAGCCAGGTCTCGGCCACCCAGAGGCCACCAGGCCTCGCGCACACAGGAAAGCAGGAGTTGAGGACCCGCGTGGAATAACTGTTTATGCTCGTATCTGAATAACAATACAGTAAATCTATGTTTACTGCACAATAATACGGGATGTTTTTTATTTTCATCGAAAATAGGTGAATTTTCTATTCTCCCGCCTACACGAATTAAATTATTTTTATCTAAAAATACATTAAGACCAAGTATTCTTTTGGATTTGACAAGCGATTTCTTATTTAAATCATTGTATTCGTCGTGAAATGATTCTAATTGCGCCAGCCGGGCGAGCGCTGTGACCGCCGCATTCACTTCGTCAGTAGATAGCAAACCGGTTTTACGATGTTGTTTACTCGTTCGTGCATTTCTTATAAACCTCAGTACGTAAGCTGCCGCTCGGCGAAAACGATTAAATGACGAAAACCTATTGAAATCAAATAAGTGACTAGTACTTGTACCTTTACATAACATGCTAACAGCTTGCGATTTTACTTCGGGTAACAGCTGATTTTCAATATTTGAAAAGCCGGTCGTGTAGGTTAGTTCGCGATCTTGTAAAAAAGCAGGCCCGTGCCACCACATAGTATTTTTTATTAAATCGTTAAGATAAAGACCCCTAGATACTAGGTCCGCCGGGTTGTCTTTACTATTTATATGTAACCATAATGCATCACTAGTAATTTCATTAATTTGAGACACGCGATTCTGGACGAATGTTTTTAGACAATGAGGTGACATTCGAAGCCATCCCAGGACAATGGTTGAGTCCGTCCAAAAGAATATTTTGTTGAAATTAACAGTAATCGAATTAATTATTTTACGATATAATTTTGCTCCGAGTAAAGCTCCGCACAGCTCGAGGCGAGGAATAGTGCAAACTGTTTTAACGGGTGCGACCTTGATTGAATGTCCATTTTCGCAATGGAAAGCCGCCTGATTTTAGTACTTTAGATGTTTTTTCACAAATGCTAGACAAGGCCTCACGGTCACGGTGACCCGTTATGAGGTCGTCTACAAAGAAATCATTATTTATAACGTCAGCGATGACGTGGTCATCAGTTTCCTTCGCAAGTTGTTTTAAACACCGCATACTCAGATATGGCGCCGAAGCAGTTCCATATGTGACTGTATTTAATTGATATATATTTAGATTATCAGACGAATTTTCACGCCACAAAATGAGCTGTAGTCTGCGCTGGTCGTGTTGAATAGAAATTTGTCTAAACATTTTCTCCACGTCAGCGCAGGCTACGTACCTATACTGTCGAAATCGAATTAATATGGAGAAAATATCATTTTGAAGCGGAGGTCCAATCAACTGTATATCGTTTAGTGACTTATTCGAAGTCGTAGTAGCGCTTGCATCGAATACTACACGAAGTTTCGTAGTAGTACTGTGTTCTCGAAATACCCCATGATGAGGAAGAAAATAGTAAGTAGTAGTATATGGTATTAATATAATCGTCGATAAGCGACATGTGACCTAAATCGATATACTCTTGCATGAAGTCGCAATACATTTTTTTATAAGATGGCAATCGATCTAGTTTTCGTTCTAATGATAAGAAACGAGTTTTAGCCCTTTCATAAGAATCGCCGAGTACGTCAGCTGATTCTTTTAATGGAATCCGCACCGAGAACCTACCGTCATTTTCCCGTTTTGTTGTACTGCAAAAATGTTCCTCGCACATACGCTCCTCATTAGTGAGGACAGAATCCGGTTTTCCAACTTCTTCGAGTTCCCAAAACTTGCGCAATTGTGTATCAATGTTAGACTGGACAAAATTACAATGAACAGGACTAGCTAAGCTGATTTTGTTTTTATGAATGGGACCCGAAATAAACCACCCTACCTTCGAACTCTGTAGGTACGGCCCGTCGGAAAGTCGAATTCGATCCTCGTCTAATAGATCCCAAAATACGTCCGCTCCTATCAGTAAATCAATTTCCGATGGTACATTAAATGAGGGATCAGCAAGACAAACACTGTCTGGAATCGATAGGGAATTATAATCTATAAAGCACGACGGTAGATTTGCCGTTATACCCGGTAAGACAAAGCATTTTAATCGTGTTTCGTAAGTATTCGTTTTTGAACGCAAATTAATTTCGCATAAATTGTTTGATTGTGAGACCGACTGTCCCACGCCCGATATATTTATAGTGGACTGTATAACCGATACGTTTAAACGTTTACATAGCTTTTCCGAAATAAAGCAATTCTGACTACCACTATCTAACAGCGCTCGCGCTGTATGATAATCATTATTATTATCCATGACTTCGATCAGCGCAGTGGATAATAAAACTTGTGGTAGCTGTATAGACGTATTATTAATCGCATGTAAAGAATTCACTGCACAAGATGCAAGCGAAACCGGTTTCCTATCAGCTGGCTGTGAATGATGCGCACGCGCCGTTGACGAAGCCGGGATAGACGTATTGTTGCTATCATCGATATGTAACAAGCTGTTATGTTTTTTGTCACATTGCTTACACGGCCCAAATACGCATTCCGAGACCGAGTGACCTGCCCGTAAGCAATTTCGACAGAGTTTATTGTTTTCGATTAACTTAATTCTTTCCTGAACGGACAAGTTAAGAAAATTAATACACGTATACAATTGGTGAGTAGCACCGCACATCACACAGAGACGTATTGACTGAACGGATTTAATACCGTTACTACGCGTGGACACAAAACTGTGTGATTGCTGGGATTGCGAATTATTGTTAAGTTTTTTATTAACAAACAAGTTAGGTTTATACGTATTGTGATTTTGAGTTATAGGTTTTGAATGACTACTTTGAATCATGTCGAGCATATCTGCACGGTTACGCAAGAAACTTAGCAAATCGTCTAATTTAATTTTACTCTTTTGAGAATCACACAAAGCGGAACCTTTATGGTTCTCCCACTCACGTTCAGTGATGGAATCAAGCTTTGACACAATGATATAAATAATCAGCGTATCCCACCCTTCCGTAGGCTCCCCTAATGAATTTAGTGCACGTAAATTACGCAAAACGACATCGATTAACTTTCTAATATGGATCGGGGATTCTTTGTTGAGTGATTGTGCAGTAAACAAAGACTTGACATGATTATGAACCAGTAAACGATTATTTTGGTATCTATTCTCTAACAAGTCCCATGCGTGGGAATAATTAACTGCAGTAAATTCTAATGCGCTTATAACTTGTAAGGCTGAGCCGCTAAGAGAGGATTTTAAATAATGAAATTTCTGAATAGCGTCTAAATCACTTCTCTTATGAATCATTGATAGGTACGAATTTTTAAACTCAAGCCAGTGGTCGAAGGAACCATCAAATGAGGGTAGCTTAATATCTGGTAGTTTAATTCTAATAAAAGTATTTTGTTGCGCATGAGTACATTTAGAATCAATGCTACCGTTATCTTTACTATCTACTTCTAATAAACATTTAGCCATAGACATGATACTAAAGTATTGGTCTTCAAATGATTCCCTATACTCGAGTTGTGCTTTCAACTCGCTATCTTCGGATAACTGCTCGATTTTGTCTTGTAATTTATTGAAAGACTGTAATAAATTAGACACTGACTGAATACGTAAATCAAATTCAGCTCTTTGCCTCTCAGACAAAGCTATACCTTCAAATCTACTAACATGTTTCTCGAATAACGTTAATCTACCTTTAATTACACCCCTTTGCTTTTTGAAATCGCTAACACTCAAAGTATTCCCAGTTTCAGAATATTCATCGTCACTCATTTTGAAAGTTTATAAAGAAACAAAGGTTACTCACAGTTAGCAGCTGCGAATGCACTAAGTAGGTAGATAGCGCGATGCACTTTTGAATACGAATCGATGCGAACTGGAATTTAAATATCACAGCACGGGATTAGCACAAATCGGATGAGGATTGAGGGAACTGGGATGGATGGCCTGACCGTTTCTGGATGATCCTGGATGCGTTGGCACGTAGAATCCGGCTTCCGAAGGTCCAATGTTTCGGTTGATGACCGTTACTTTTCTCTCGTCAAATTTTCAGGCAAGATCCTGTTCCTAGTTCCTGGCGTAGGTAGGTGTAGGTAGGCGTAGACGTAATGAAGCTTCTTCTTTATGCTGTGAGTACGTTTATTTTGGATTTTTACAAAGTTAGATAAAATGATATGTGCGTTGTATCGTAACTAGAATTCGAATGGTTCACGGAAGTGAAGTTGTCGCTGTGTTGACCCTGTCACGTGACGCATGATGCGTAGAGGCTTCATTGCTGGTTGGCTGTCTGTACGGCGGTACTTCACGTCGTTGTTAAGGCGCGTAGGTATGATTCACTGTTAAGGCGCGGTAACAATCTAAAACATAGAAAACACTCTCGAGACCTGCGACAAATATCTGCAGACAAGAAACATTTTGTCGGGATCGAGCCCGCAACCTTCGCCACAGAGGTCGCTCAAATTATATTTATTTGTTTTATTTAACAGGAGGAAGCGCGGGAACGGGAGAAATACGCCAGCAAATTCCTGAAAGTCATGAAAGCCCTACGGAAGATGAACAACTTCAACTCTTACCTCGCGTTGGTTTCCGCGCTAGATTCGCCGCCGGTCCGGAGACTCGGATGGCCGCGGTCTATCGTCGACACGCTGCATGACTATTGCACTATCATAGATTCTTCATCATCGTTCAGAACGTATCGGCAGGCACTGGCAGAAACACAGCCACCTTGCATACCCTACATGTAAGTTAAATATTGACTACTAGCTGCTTTTCTCGCATGGTACCGAATATCAAACCTCTATGTTCCAGGTCTAGAACTACTTGTGTACAAATTTTCAGCTTAATCTGTTCTCAGTAGTTCTTTAGAAGAGTAGTTTTGGCGTGAAGGAGGGACAAATATTTCACATGTTCATATTTTACAAAATTTCGCCTTTATAATATTTGTAAGATCCAATCGTTTCATGTCAGCAGCCTCACTAGAGCAAGTGTGTTTTAAGCACTAAAAGCGTTATACACCAGGGTTGACTTGCTTGAAAACTGCGAACAGTTTATCATTCTGCTCTTTTTAGTAAAAAATACATCAAATAGTGAAACATTGGATTCATTAAAAATTTGAACATCTTGGAACGTATCTTGGAAGATGAAACTGGGCATATTAGTTTGTCGGTCTCACGTCTCACTACTGTGTTTCATTATGTGCATCTCAATCATAACTAAATGTTTGATGGAAGCAACGAGTCAAGAGACTTTTATTATGCACTAGCTTCCGCTCGCGGCTTCGCTCGCGTGATACTGGGATAAAAATAGTCTTATTTAAACTATATATATTCCAAGTTTCATCTAAATCCGTCGAGCCGTTACTCCGTGATGCGACGTCAAACATACTAATAAATAAATAAATAAAATAATAAAAAATGCGGGACGTTTCCACACAGCATCATGTAGCCCCAAACTAAGCAGAGCTTGTGTTATGGGAACCACACGATTGATATATTACATAATATAATTTTATTTTGTAAATAAATACATAGTATACATAGAAAACACCCAGACCCGAGACAAATATCTGCAGAACATGCAATCATTTGCCTTCTGCGTCTCAAGCGGGCCTTCGCCAACTGCGCCACAGAAGTCGTACACGAACGTCACGTCACACACGAACTTTCGCATTTATAACATTAGTGTGATTCTCTTCAATGTGATCTTCTTTCACAGTGGTCTAGTCCTTCAAGATCTGACTTTCGTCCACATCGGTAATCCAGACTTGCTGCAAGACGGTAGCATCAATTTCACCAAGAGATGGCAGCAGTACCATATTATGGAGAATATGAAAAGATTCCACAAAGAGTGCGTATTTATTTTTCATTATGTACACATAAGCTATTATTTTTTATGTAATTAATAATAGTAATCAAATGTTTATCCTATTACCGATGAGTCGATGTTGTAATGAGGAAATGGTGAGAGGCCGGTCAATATAATTCGCCGTTCACTTATTGATCGAAGTAGCCGGCATAACTAAAGTAATACTCTCGTGTCTTAAGACTTGCAATACTTACGGTACGAAGAGCTCGTGGCGTGGCTTACTTCGGTGTTCTTAGCACATCATCTGAGTTGAGGAATGCTCCACCCTGTCGCTATTTGGATGGGTGACCAATGGCATTTAAGTCTGAGGCTCGATCACGAAGACGAGCGAAAAAATGTTTTGACCAATGAGATGAGCGTAGATTCAAAATAACGCTTGTGATTGGCGAAAATTTTTCGTTACGCTTCTAATGGGTCAGGTTGAAAAGTTCGTGATTGCCCTACTGAGCGCTTCCGTGCTTCGGAATGTACGTTAAGATCTTCGTCCGGGCTTTTTCAGTCGTTAAGCCATGTCGAAGAAAAGCAATGGGCACAATGGCTTTCATTAGGGGGGGTCTGTGTCCAGCAGTGGACTGCTATAGTTTAATGATGATGATGTTGAAGCCATGTGAGGTCTTCGGGCGGCCTAAAAATTCCGACACCAGAGTTGATCAGTAGCTCATTTGAAGAAGACTTACGGGTTAAATGAAGGTTCCTGTACCACTAGTACAAGTTGCACAATACGGAAACGTTCACTTGTTTTAGCTCAATTTTAATGTATGTTATACGGAAATTACTGAATTTGACTCATACATAAATTGATGAAATTACATACGGAGTGTACTTACTGTTACTGTTTTTGTAGGTTGCAATGTTTTTCACTAGTTCGGTAATTGCCGAAATTTTAAAGTTACTAATTTTAAAAATTTGCTCGAACACGAAAACTTTTTCATATTATTCGACTCGTACTAAAGGTACTCCTACTATTCTATTCCGTATCTTGACTGCGAAAAACATACTACAAAGTTTGCGTTAACTATATTTTTGTATGAAAATGGAACAGCACCCCTAGCGGAAAGTTTGTGAAACTTTGACATCGCCATACAAAAATATAGTTAACGCATACTTTCTAAGTTATGGTTTTCGCATTCAAGACACCGGAAATCACCCTTCAACTTACGCAAAAATATCCTTATGAAAAGCTACCTATAAGAAATTGACGATACATTATCCCCTGACAGCAGACAGTACAAATTCAAGAAGAACGAGCGTATCCAGGCGATGTTCAATGAGTTCGACGACGTGCTGAGCGAGGAGGCGATGTGGCAGGTCTCTGAGAGCATCAAGCCAAGGGGAGGGAGGGCTCGAGCCGCGCCCGCGACCGCGACCGCGCCCGCGCCCGCGCCCGCGCCCGCTCCCGCCTCCGCGCAGACCGCCGCTTAGCGACTGGCCGACCTAAACGTAAGGCTGAACCCGTATTCTCCTAACGCAAGTATTTCATACTTAAAAGGAGGCTTCAAACGGTTAGGTAACGGGGTATATTCATGTCCGGTATTGATAAAGTTGTATTTTATTTTATTTACTAGCTTTCGCCCGTGGCTTCACTCGCATGGTACCTAGATAAGAAGTAGCCTATGTGTGTGTTAATCTAAATCTAAAATATTCCAAGTTTCATCCAAATCCGTCCAGTAGTTTTTGCGTGAAAGAATAACAAACATACAACCATACTCACAAACTTTCGTATTTATAATATTAAGTAGGTTAGTAAGATTATTTCGTGAGAATTGTCAAAACAGTATGGCAATTTAACAGTTCTCTTGACATTATAAAAAAAATCCGATGATACTATCATTTTCATTCACGAGAATTAGTTCCTAGATTTTTTATCAGTTTTCGAACCGGTGTCAGGCCAAAAACTGATTTTGGCCCATTCTATTTGATTCCGACCAATCTCTTGATCCTTTCATCGGAAAACCTTTCCAAAAATTTGTAGAATTATTGTTTTTAAAAGTTTCTCGTTCGAGTATTCCCGAAACGCATGACTTTGACACTCTCTTTGGACTTTCTATGATCCGAGATAATCATTGTTCGTTTTAGCTGAATGTCATCAGAATGACTATTATGATCTAAAGTAATAATATACTGTGGAAATAATTACACATTTAATTAAATCAACCCCAATAAACCATCGCCACCTTTCATGCAGAAAAAAGTATATTTCCCAACTGTGGAAAAGCTATTAATAAATAATTTAAAGTAAGGGCGCGTTTTTTGTGAATAATTCATTTCCACTGCACGAAAACATAGCATTCAATTTAATTTTATTTCCAGGTAAAAATCCAAAGAATAACCAGAATAAGAGGATCGAGATTGGACGTGAGTACGGAGAAGGAATTGTAAGTAAGATAAATTGTGATTTATCTGTCCTAAAAAGGCCTAATTAATACTAGTGTATTTATTGGTAATGTGCGTTTCATCTGTGATCGATACGGGAGTGAATGTAAAGTTCGAAATAATGGAGAGAGCGAGAAATTATGCGTTCTACTCGCTTACGGTTTCAATGCTTTCCATGCTCAGCAATATTATACCTATCTAATGTACAAGCCAAATAATCTGTATCAGTATTTAAATCGAGTTACTGTCGTCTTTTTACATATCAGCATGTGACTTGTGACTTGCATAGTGTTAAAATTACGAGCGCCACGCCTCGAGTGGTATAGACTGGTCGGGTACTGTTATGCACACTAATCTACTCCGCGAGTTCTATCAAATAAAATGGGAGAGAAAACGTATCAAAATAAAACGTCGGTAGTTTTCACCTGATGTAATTGTACTCCAAGAGTAAAAGTTGCCTACAGTCCCCGCCCAGACTATTAGGTTTATTAATTCTTCTCGTCGTTGTAATGCCATTGATGTCATTAATATGTAAGCAAGCTTCGAAAGTAAACTTCAATACATCGAATTAGGAAAGAAATTTTAAAATCTTAGAATCGGTAGTTACAATGAGGTTGGTTTTACGTAAATTAGTCGATTGTTAAGCATTTTAAACGTATTCGATTATAATGCTCGTAACGTTATTTACTATTTTAGAGTGATTTATGACGTACGTTCGTGTAAGCGCCTGCATGTATGGAATGGGATAGTTTCTCTAAATCAATGAAATATATAAAGTGCACAGGCAATCATATGGAGTTCTTGGTTGGGCTTCCAAATAAACCCCAGAAGCAGCCTTAATTTTAAATAATAGTGATATTTTTATACAGAAGTTTTAAAGCGAATGCGCGAGTTACACATCTTATACATATCAATAAGTGTGTGCCAAATACCGCTTATAGAAATATCCCATTTTGATATATGTAGAGCATACTTACTAGTTGAGTGTAAGTACAAAAGTATGTATTTATTAGTTAGATCTCTCACTGTAGTGATATGAGAGCTGGATACGCTATTGTGCTTGCATTATTAGTAGTTCGTTCGGTATTCTAATAAGGATTTGAAACACAGTAACGTCCCAAGTCGCTGATGTAAATTTCAGATCCACGTTGAGCTACACGTTGCTTAATGTGTAACATAAAAACTCAAACTTGGGTACCGGTACGAATCTTGAGAAAATAAAAACACAATTCCATCCTACTTTGTCTGTAGGTCTTGTTATACTGTTGACGTTTTTGAACGTTGCTTTTCTTAGACATAAAAGCATTCTCTTAGACATAAAAAGTAGGTTTGGACAAAGATAATTGTTCGAGTATTTCTATAGTACTTTAGATACTTACCTACTCTTTTAGCTGACTGACCGCTAGGTGGTGAGGTTGTGTTATATCACTGCAAATATTTTGCAGCATCATACGAGATAAATACAATATTTGTATTTTTAATGCATGCTCTTGAACATTATAAGATTAAATGCATAATTTTATTTTTGATATTCCAAATCTATATTTTTCCTATGGGTTGCTACCTGCAAGGAAGCAAACGATTTACTTAATGAAGTACTTTTGAGATCTATACTTGTCTTCAATGTTTGCGTGATTTTACTCTTATGTAAGGTTTAGATTTTCATCGCGGGCTTTGAAGCCGTAGCTAGGTATCGTATCGAAAAAAAATCACTCGTTTGCTAACGTAATTATGACGTCTTGAATAAAATAGAAAAAGGAAAACATAAAACACCAATATTTTAGTAATAAAAATGAAATTTATCCTCGTAATTGCCAATAAACAAATATGTTCCAAAAAGCGATATGGCGAATGAATTATATTTTTATTATTATGAAACTCATAGTTATAATCAGCATTTATTTGCCTTATTGACAGAGTATAAAATGAAATAGCAATACATTTTTGATTGTACGTTCGTAGCTGCACAATTTGTGATACTACTCATGTAGAGTTCCGCTTACTGAGTCTTTTGACGTCCTCTATACGTAGGCAATTATATTAGACGAATGTTAGAAATAAGTATAAGTAAACCCCATTTTATCTTGCTAGGGCCGGTATTACACTGTGTTATATCATATTAGTAAACGATAATGCAAACGGCATTATGGATATGTTGCAGCCAACTAGCTTTATGAGCTGTTTGGTTAAAAGTACAGCCTGTTTACTAAACGGCGCCGTTCAACTAGCGCTCTGAATAATATTCACATCAGTTTCGCAACAGGGTGCCTAGTGCGAGTTTTTTACCAGCTCGATCACGTTTAGGATTATGCAAATTTATATGCATAAACCTAAATCTATAATTATGGAATCGAGGTAGGCTAACTAGTGAGAGACGCGTGGTACTGACTCCTTTCCATACAAATTTGCGTAAACGCAAACGTGAGTTGGTACAAAAACTCGCACAAGGCACCCAGCAAGAACCCTCCCAGATAGGCGATTCGCTCGCGCGTGTTGGAGGCGCGATTCGATCGCGCGAGTGGAGTCAAGCGATTGATTTCGTGTACAGAACGGAGGCGCGTTTTTAAGGGACGGATTAAGGATCATTCGATTTCACCAAAGTCTTACTTATCTGTTTACTGTGTCTGAGTACCTAAGTACTCAAATCGTCATGCGATACTTTTCATATACGAGTAGGTAATTTAAAAGTATCGATAATTAATTAATTAATGTCCGAAATATGATAAGTAAGTGATTTTTTAAAACAAACATTTCCAATGTTAAAATTCACTAGTCACGCTGGATGTAGAAATATTTAATATACATATAAAATACTCTGTATTTTTTCCCATTTTGCAAATAGTTTCTTCAATAACTAACTTCTTCAACTAACCTTTATATTATAATTTTTTTTCTGAGCTGTCCTCTATTTTGTCTCAGGTTTGTCTACTTAGTATGTAATAATGCTTAGTTGTTACAAAGAATTTGTTAAATTTAAATTGAAATAAAAATATCTTTATCTTTATCTTTATCTTTAATACATATAGAAATCATTTGCCAAATACGGTATCCCTATAGCGAGGTGGCGGAAAAAATAAAAAAGTATCGAGTCCTAACTCGTCTTTACTTGTATCGGAACATCCCTAGAACGGAACTGATTTAGTCAGTCGCAAAGAGTAGATTAAAAGACCATATAGGTCAGTTGATAATATGGATATCTAGTTTTGAGTTTTGAGATGAACATTCATGCACATACCTACCCACACGTATACCTACATAGTACATGACCATCTTTTTGCTTCGCCGTTGTCGGGTAAAGATTATTTTATTATTTTCTAAATACGTCCAATCGCTGCAACAATCGCGCGTGTGCTGGATCTCGAGTGGCGCGAGTCGGCATTGGCGCGATATACACGCGATACACGCGCGAGCAAGCATGACGTCACACCCACGTGACATTCAGCAAGCCTGATTGGATACGCATGTCAAACGCGCGCTCAACAAGCGCGAGCGAATCGCCTATCTGGGAAGGCTTTTAGGTAAATGACTTACACTTATAACGTTTAACTACTGCCAAGCCCTAAACAAAATGGCTAAATGTTGATTAGCCAGTGGCTGAATAATAGATGGGTTGATGGAATTTCTATTGCCATAACAACGTTTCCATGGTCAATTGTTATCTCACGCATCGAATCGAATCGAAGCGCCAATTAAAACTTGATCACTAAGCGCCTAAATAAATGTTAATAATTATTGAACTATTCTATAAAATGATATCTAATTCAAAATATTAAAAATAAATTACTGACGTCAGATTATTTCATCTTTTCATCGTAACTCTATTGTATGAATTGTCTAAGCATCAGCTAACCGGTTCATTATAAGTTGTAGGTATAAGACGCATCGGCTGAATATCATTCAGGTTGATAGTTGAACGGTAGTTAGTTAAGGCGACTATAAGGGTCAAACCTCCCTCTCGCTCGCACTATTCAACATTTTTGAAGATATAAAATCACTGAATGTAGTTATGCAAAATAGCAAACCTTCACGGCCTAGAATATAACAATACAAATGTTCAGCGAGAATATCATGTTGAACCCAACACGTTTTCCTACCAAAAAATTTGCAAAATTGTTCACATTGGTGCAAGTTTTTTTGGTAAGAAAACGTGATAGAATCAAAATGATGTTATTGCTAAGCCTTTGTATTGTTATTTTCTAGGCTGTGACGGTTTGCTATTTTGTATAACTACATTCAGTGATATTATATCTTCAAAAATGTTGAATAGTGCGAGCGAGAGGGAGGTTTGGCCCTTATAGTCGCCTTAAAAGGCTAGGCAGTAAACAGAAATGATAAATAAGGTAGTTGCTGTTGCTAGTTGGCTGCGACAGATACACGCTAATGTTAGTTATACGTAGGGTAAATACGCAAGTGTTGTTCTTATATCGATAATTTAATAGATAAAACGATACTGAAAGCAATACTGTGTGTAATACAGGCTTAAATTATAATGATTGCATCGATCTGGTAGTTTGTGTGTCTTTCAAAAGGGGCATGTCCCACGCAATAAGTAACTAGACCAATATTTAGAACATTTTACAGTGCTTTACTGAAGTTATGTGCTTTCATTGTATTTTTATGTATAAAAGTTTTGATTGTTAGATAAGTTGTAGGATGTTACCATTTTTGTCTGGTATTATTATTATTTATTTAGTGGATTATGAATTTGTGTAACGGTTTGATATGATTATTAACTAAAATATATTAAAGACTGCCTAAATTAATTATTCTGTGTAATTGACTATTACATTAGTTTAAATATTGTTTACTTTATTATTTTCATAGCAGAAGTAGCCTTCGAACATGTTTTTGTCACAATGTTTGTTGATATTTCTTACTTAAAATTATTTATGTATTATGATTATGATTTATGAGTATAAAATATAAATAGTATAAAACGTGAACAGCGTACATATTTTTTGTTGTATTAGCAAGTTCAGTATTATGTTAAAACGCCATAATGTATGAAATGGTAGTATATTTTTGTTTTTTTCTGTGTTGGTTTTAATATTGTATTATTAAATTTATTAATCACTTCTCCTAAGTAAAGTTAATTATTGATTATTTTTTAAAACATGTAATTTAAATTGATTTATTTTAAATATTTTCACTTTATAATCTGAATTGCATGCTTGTACAGTTAAAATTTTGTGTGTCGTTCTTTTGTAATTATTTTGTATATTAAATATAGCACGATATTTACAACAATTTTTGTTTTTATAAAGAACCCTTAAATTAATAACTCGTTAGCAAGTTAATTCTATAAAAAAAAACCGAATTGATTACCTCCTCTTTTTTTGAAGTTGGTTAAAAATCTCATTCCTTGCACAAGGAGTACGTATCAGGTCGATTCAATACTAAATTTTGTTTACCGCGATTCGTTGAAACCATGGAAGAAACCGTGACATGAATTTAAATTACAGAAATTATTCAATATATTCTGCAATAATTGTTTGGTTGAGTGGCATTTAAAATAGGTGGCATTGACTTCAAACACTGATAAGCACATTGCTCCTGGCGAGTCTCAATGGGATATACAAAGATAACGCAAACCACTTACTTCCCTAAGTACATTGTTGTGTAATATAGAAGGTAATCTGTAACTCTAATTAGGTTGGTGATATACCAAGTATCCCGTTGTGTCCGTGCCACTATAAATGGTAGAAGCATCGTTGCGCTCTTCAGTATGCATTGTTTATTTCAGTAGATGGTCGAAATAGTCGTAAAGAAAGTAGAATAGAAAAATGATCAGTATTTTCGTATACGCTTGTTTAGTGTTCGCGAATGCCGCTCCATTTCAGAAGACTGAAGAGGGCAAGAATCTCTTCCCTATGTTTGGAATTGATGGTAAGTACTTTGGCGTTCAACGCGCTGACCTAAATATATTTCTCATTTAAATGATTCCGCTACGGTAACTTGAAGCTGATTAGAATAATAAGTGCTAAAGGCCGTCTCGTTTCAAGTCAAAACTGTACCTATTTATTTGCTTTGTTTTTATTGAATTTACACATCATCATCAACCTATAGAAGTCCTTTGCTGAACATAGGTCTCCCCCAAGAAATTCCACGAAGAATCTTGAGCCCTCTCCATCCACCGATTACCTGCAATCTTGACGATGTCGTCGGTCCATCTGGTGAGGGGGTCTCCCTACACTTCGTCTTCCAGATCGCGGTCGCCATTCGAAAACCTTTATTCCCCAACGGTTATCGGTTCTACGAGCTATATGGCCTGCCTACTGCCACTTCAACTTGCTGATTCTAAGAGCTATGTCGATTAGCCTGGTTCTCCTAAGGATCTCTTCATTTAATTTACACATAGTATTTCTCAAATATTTATTTTTGGCACGCACAAGCCACGTTATGAACTCGTCTCGATGCATCATATTGGATCACTAGAAAGCTACTATACCTACCTGTTTTAAAGCTATTTCTATATGTAGTCTCAATTGTTAGCAATAGCATTTCAATCGATGAAATATTTAAATAACTTAATAAACAGACTAAAATATCTTCTTTCACCATCTGTGGTGATGGTCCACTGCTGGAAATAGGCCTCCCCAAATAAGGTGGACATGTAATCTTCACTGGGTATGTCGGTTGGGGATCACAGGGCACACCTTCTAGCACCGCGCTAACCGCGACCGACGCTGCTGCCCGTCGGTGGCTAGAAAACTTTGCTGTGCCGGTTTTGCGCTATACCGCAATCAGCTGGCCGCCAGAGCCTCGTTTGCTAGTTAACGGTACGGTTCCGAAGATGGAGGCTGGAACCCCCTTACACCCCTCTTACAGAAAAGTAATTCTGTATACCTTTAGGTATTCTAATTTCGCCTTTAAAATATATACAGGACTACATTTCGCCCTAGGCTTTGGTCTGAACCAGGCTCAAATTATGCGCTGAAGTAGAGATGAGTAGGTAAATGTAAGTAACAGTCTATACATATACATAAGTCTATATTAACATTTACCTACTGATCTCTACGTCAGTGCAAAATTTGAGCCTGGTTCAGTAGATCAACACGTAGAAACTTAATTCATGTACTGCTAACACAAGAAACTCTAAGGAACATTATCAACGCTTGCGACTCCATTTTATGTAAGTCTAATTAATTTATAATTCCAGATTTAGATAATGGAGAATTCGGAGAATACTTTGAAGGTGACATGGTTTTGGATGCGGAGCAAACACGAGCTGTGACAGAAGCTATGGACGCAAGAAATGGACTGAGAGGTGGAGCTAAACGGTGGCCGAATAGAACAGTTGTTTATCGTATCAACGAGGAAGAATTTGGTTTGTATGACTTTACTTGCTCTTTGAGAATATAAGTGTTCTGTCTCCTTCAGGTTTAGATTCTCACACGATCATTGCATACAGGCCGTCTAGAATCTAGATGGAGATACTTATGCACGAGTTGAATCGCGCGTAGCCAATCATGGACGCACGTCACACTCCACGTGACATTTCGCAAGCCATTGGCTACGCTCGCCACGATTTGCTCCTGTATCGCTTTAGATGAATAGGCTTGTAGAAAGAACACAAATAGGACTTCTTAAATAAACCGACTTCAAATAAAACACTTCTTACTTCTTGCCCTAAATAATTTTGAAAATCGGTTCACAATTGACGGAGAATTTGTGATCATAGGGCGAAAATTACAAGTGAGGATGAGGTTTTTTGAGTTTTCCGGGAAAAGTAACAATCAGGAATAAAATTTATATGGGAAGTATACTCTTTTAAACCAAAAAAGAATTTTGAAAATCGGTTTACAATTGAAGGAGATATCGGTGAACATACATAAAAATAGAGTCTAAAAAAAGGTTCCGACGAATTGAGAACCTCCTCCTTTTTGAAGTCGGTTTAAAATATCAATGACTTTAAATAATCATCGTAACCTTATATTCTAAGATGAGGATCAAGTCAAAATGATAGAAGATGCTATGGCAGACATCGCGAACAACAGCTGTATCACTTTCCGTGAGCAAAAGGACGAAGACGAACAGGCTGTTATTATTAAGGTAGGTTAACACTAGCTTATGTTCTTCGTAAGACAACAACAACACCAGCCTAAATAAGGCGGCGTCCTAATTGTCAATAATCGTACGATGACACGATGCGTTTTGGTCGTGCGATGAAAAGTTTGGCCTATGCTCGTGCGACGGCTTGCAAGCTCTAATTAGGATACTCTGAAGAAATCCATTTGTTTGAACTCATCGCACGACTAGAACGCATCGTGTCCATCGTACGGTCGTGGCCAATTAGGACGTCGCCTTACGGCCGGTCCCTATATCATACCGTTACCGATGACGCCTCGTTTTCTCTTGAAAAACTGTCAAATTTTCGACGCCTCGTTGTTAATTTTTGACAGTTTTTCAAGGGAAAACGAAGCGTTATCGGTAACGGTATATTATAGGAATCGGCCATTAGTCCACCGCTGGATATAAGGTTTTCTTAATAGGAAGGGGGATCACAGGGTAGTGCTTCTCACACCGATGGATGCATATCGACGGCCTGCAGGGATTCAACTGTAGGTACCGGGTTGTCTGGCTGCGTTATTCCGCATTCAGCCAGCCGCCAGATTCCATTTGTTAGCAGAGTGCACCAGGGCAGGTGAGGTTGGCTTGGGTTTCGAAGATGAAAATGGAACTCCTTACACCCCCTATCTGTAATTCTGCATCTTCTTTTTAAGAGTGATCAACTCAGGTGTCGGTGTTTTTGGGCCGCGGCTGTATAAAGATGTTTAGGTATTTTGTGGTATCTTTTTTTATTATTTAGTACTAGCTGACCCGGCGAACTTCGTACCGCCTTAGCGTAGCAATTTTCTTATTATTTTTTTCCGTAAAAACCTTCTCCTAATAATAACAAATACAACAAAAAAATAATTAGTGAAATCGGTCCAGCCATTCACGCGTGATGCCGTGACCAAGGAAAACGGGTTTCATTTTTATATATATAGATAGATGGGCCAGCTCTTGACCTCAATGCTTGCGTGGGCAAGGATGAGGTCGACGATGTAAGTAGCAGATGGCGAATCTTGCAAAGTATCTTCGTCATTCAGTTACACTTTGGAACAAAGATTTGCAGATGGCAACCTCTTGAGTCTCAACCGGCTATTTACACTCGTATTTATGAATAAATCTTGACCTTGGTTTTTATGTCCAGGGTTCAGGAAAAGGATGTTTCTCAAGCGTCGGCCACAGCATCGCTGATGAAGACGGCAAAGTTAATCAGGACCTCAACTTGTCCAAAGGCTGTTTCAAACACGGAACAATTGTGCACGAAATGCTGCATACTATAGGATTCTATCACATGCAGAGCACTTACAATAGAGATGAATACGTTAAAATAATTTGGGATAATATTCTGACTGGTCGGTATTACATTTAAATTTTTTACTATGAATATGATAAGGTATTTATCCAATTTTGGAGGTAGGTATTAAAAACCAAACGCAATAGGCTAGACTTAATATTTCTGTCAATGGTATTAACGATTACGTACCGATGTTTATTGTGTACTTAGTCCTACGAAGACGGTATGATGCGTTATTTATGCTATTTTACTTCCGTAATATTAATAAGTCTATTCTATGTTATTCCTGTGTGTGTGTGTGTGTGTGTGTGTGTTTCCACTCTACTCCGTAATGGACAACTACTTTTCCAACCCGTACCACGTGGTCGCTAGTTATCAAATCATTATGTAGACTATTATTTAGGGAGCCGCGGTGACCTAGTAATATTAAACTCAGATTTTGGAGATAGTCTCTTCTGTGCATTGACTTTTCAATTTGGAAATAAAATAGCATAATAGAACACATCGTAAGGAAACCCGCCGTTAACTCTACATGTATTTACAATGTCCTTCATGTAGATATATGTAGAAACTGCATAGCATTTTATTCGAGCGCCCTGGTACGATTTCCTTTTTGTACTCATTTGAAGTCGCATCTAGAGAAGTATGCACCCCTTTCTTACTGATGATGTCCACTACATAAGAAAGTAGAGATCAGCCGTATGAGTTGATGTTCAGAGCATGAATGAATATTAAGGGCTCTTCTATGCTTTAGTCATAGTTCTTTGGTTGAGAGGTTTTGAGAGAAGTCTACTCCATCCAAGACTAGCGAAAAAGTATTCGTATTGTAGACATACAATTCTGTCCAATGAGAAAGCGTAGGTTCAAAATAATAACGCCTTGTCATTGACCAAATTTGTTATTGAACGAATCGTCGCGTCGGGTTGAAATATTCGTGATCGGCCTGCAGTTCGTACGGTGATATACATGTCAAGACTGAATACCATTGTTTTATAGGACACGAGCACAATTTTGCGAAGTACAACAATGACACTGTGACAGATTTCGGAGTTGAATACGATTACGAGAGCGTAATGCACTATCCTGAAGTTGCATTCTCTAAGAATGGAAACAAGACCATAATTCCGCTAAAGGTAAGGCACGGCGTTAATTGTTTTAGTTTGTGTTTAGTTTAAGGAAACATATTTTTTAAACTCTCATTTACGATTCACGCTTACCGGCGCGCGTCGGAGAGCATCGGAGAGAATTTTAAAACATGCTGAAGGGAATTGAAACATCCACAAAGCAATTTAGTTCCTTATTTGCATGCAATTTACGCAGCTTTGAGCTTTGTCAAAAACTGACATAAATAGATCCGTAAGTAGTATTGCATGCAAATAACAAACTTAACTGCTTTGTGGATGTTTCATTTTCCTCTAGCATGTTTTTTTAAACATGCGCTTCGATGCTCTCCGATGCGCGCCGTTAGGTGTGAATCGTACATTATGGCGAAGAGATTGAGACGCAAGAACCCAGTAATTATCTGTAGGTATTCAATATTATATTTAAGAAATAGTAGAGTTCTTTATGAGGAGCTCATCCGGGGAAGAGTTTCCACTATGCCTTTTTATGCCGTGAAGCAGCATTGCTGTGTTTCGGTTTGAAGGGTTTAGGTGCCGCCGGTGTACACATGAGGCTCCACATTCATTCTCCCATTCTTTTATACCTTAAGCTAATGAATGTTGCATTGTAGGGAATGTTCCAAACATGCGTGAGCTACGAAACAACACTTTGTTATATAGGTACAGGTAATGGTAACCATTACCTACTAACCACTACCTTAACATCAGAGGGCCTTTGCACAGTTCGAAATCTTTTATAGTATACTATATCGAGCTCAATTTTGAAGTACCTTTTTTCGTTAATTACCTCACCGTTTTGAGTGATAATTATTGCAATCTGCAACAAGATTACATTACACCTACGTTGTTCGATCAGTTTCTACTTAAAACCAGTTGCGTAATTTCCAAAAAACGTACATTAAAATAAAGTTAAAGTTTTCGAATTGTGCAACTAGTACTAGGGGCACTGGTGGGCCATGTGCTAGTTTCATCTTCAGGTATCTTAGAAAAGATGCTGGACACTCACACCGTATCATGTAGCACTAAACGAAGCAGATCTTGAACTATCCAGACCAAAGACAAATATTTGCAAAACATTTGTCTCGCGGCGGGAATCGAAAACATAACCTTCAGTCCCTCCGTCTCAGGCCCTCGCCCGAGGTTGGGTCTGGTGGTAGTGGTAATAATGGTGTAGATAAGTGCCTTCGGGTGTTTTAATAATATATTATTGGTATTGTTTGAACAGGAGAATGTGAAAATCGGCCAGAGAAAAGGAATGTCGGAACGAGACATTTTGAAGCTAAACAAAATGTATTGTGAAGAAATTGAAACGCTAAATTTGTTCTTCCGAGAATAACTAAGCCTCGTGTTTATGATATTCGATAAAGTGTTTTTAAGTACTGACAATTAAATAAGTTTTTGCCTTTATTTCGATTTTTCCTGAATGGTAGAGTACTTGAAAATCAATAACTTTTAGGAAAGTGACTGTGTTAGAGTTAGGTAGGCAATATTAGCTCAAACTCAACAAACAAGTTAGGTAAGTACAACGTATTCTAAACAAATATTCTAGTGACTTGGTGCCTTCCTGCTTTAAGTTGTTTCCGATGCCTGTGCTGTTTTTTGATAATGTTTACTTCCGAGGTTTGAATAACTTAAAAGTGCTTTTAAAGTTCAAATACGTGCACGAGTGCTCAAAACCTAAAAAATGTGCCCTAGATTCGACTTCATTACCTCCAAATGTTATGCTTTGTAGGAGCTGACAATGGCATTGAAGAATTGGAGCATTTGCCAACATCCACGTAAATTGTATTGAATAATGTTGGTCAACTAATGAAACATTTATTCAGATGCTCGACGAAGTGGAAAATTCAAGTATTAACTGAACTGTCTGTGTATGTTACTTGGTATTGTCAGAAGTGTTGTTAGCGTTATACTGGGGCGAAATAGGCGGATATACCTAGTTGCTTGCAATTTCTTTTTTATTACCTAATAGTTTATTTCCACAAAACTAGTTAATTCTTTCCCCTTTACTAAACTTTTTATGAACTCTCAACACGCACCTGTTATTTTATGGTGATAAAAGTGTCAATGTTTCGAGCAATATACAGCAATTATATTTCTTTGCTAACACCTCATTGTAATAAAAGTATATAGGTGTCTAAGTGAAAACTTGCGGAGAGTGTTGCTAATATTCAATTACGACAGAACCAATGACTATTGCTTTCCCGGCTATTGCACTTATTGTAATTGAGTTATTGAACGAGTACCAAAATAATAGAATAACTCGTCCGGCAAATTTAGCAACTGCTCTTGCATGAGTGGTAGTGGTGCATTGTAGCTGTCGCAAGCCACAGTTGCGGCCCAACACCTTGTGAAATGGTCGTATCCGAAGCTATATTACATCTCGCCCCACCCTGGCTGGTTTTGTCCTACACAAAAAATCAACCGCGAGAGTAAAGCTATCGATTTCGTTGCGGATTTGCATAAAATATAAACAATGTTCACGATATCATCATACCGTTAATATGACACACTTTAGCAGGAAACGTGCGAGTTGAATAGAAAACCTTATGCATTTATGGAAGATATTTTTTATTAAAAGTATTTATATATAAGTTGAGATTTAATAATGAGATTCGTGTGGATAGTGTTTGTTTGTGTGATAAGGTGTTCTGCGATGTCCCGGAATGAGTTGGAGGAGTTCAGTGACTTTTTACTTCAGACTTCTCAGTTGGACCTAAATGTCAAAAGTGAGTTTATCCCAGCCTATCAGATACATTGAGAGTTATAAGTGTTTGGAAACAATAATTAACTGTACAGAAGAAGCCACAAATGTTTATTTTCATAAGTAAACCGGGTTCAAATTAAACTTAGGTCTCTACTTCCTGTGGTAGCTAGAGTTAATAAACTAGCTTTCATGATATATATATATCTTAATGTGATACATTTAATACCTACCTGCCTACTTTTCTTAAGCTTTTCTTACTGAAAGTAAGAGGCCATTTCTTTGTAAATTGACTATACTGAACCAATGCCATCTATGTATATTTTTTCACCTTTAAAAGTTAAAATGTCTTTTTAGAGGGGGGTGGACTAGACGATGATCTTTTCGATGAAAATGAGGAAATATCAGATCACGCTTGGGAAGACAGTGGCAAATTCGAAGGAGATCTGATCCTCAACGACCGACAACGACGGCTTATCGTGGAAAACGTAGAGGGTCTATCAAGAAACGGTCTAACAGATAGCACGAAAAGATGGCCTAATAACGAGCTCATCTACTTTATTCAGAGGGAGCACTTTAGTGAGTATTAACCTACATACCGATAGAAAAATCTTAGTATTTTGTATGAACTAGTGGTCGACTTTGGCGCCGGAGGTTAGTCCGCCTGGAAGCCAATGCAATAGTTTAATGACTGATTTTTTTTTTTTTATAATGCGGGACGTAATCACACAGCATCATGTAGCCCCAAACTAAGCAGAGCTTGTTTTATGGGAACCACATGATTGATATACTACATATAATTAATACATACATATCATACATAGAAAACACCCAGTCCCGAGACAAATATCTGCAGAACATGCAAACATTTGTCCCGCAGCGGGAATCGAACCCGCAACCTACTGCGTCTCAGGCGGACCTTCGCCCGCTGCGCCACAGAGGCCGTCAAAAAGCCGGGACAAGTTACCATTTGACGCTGTAAAAGTCATCTGGACTAGATGCAAACATTGATATATATTGTTACTATCGTAACGATGCAAAGACCAAAGTTAGTATTACAGTGTTGTTAATTTGATACTTATGTTTAGGTAAGTGTGTCTTATAGATATACCGAACTAAAACTTACAGATAGTGATCAAGTAGATGCAATTGAAAATGGCATCGAAGATTTGGCACGAGCTTCGTGTATTAAATTCCGGCCGTACCAGAAGGGGGATCGAGATGCTGTGGTTATTCAAGTAAGTGGACAAAGAGGACCTAGAGAAAAAAATTTTTAGATAGGTACTTACCAATTAATAAATAAATAATTCTAGACGTTATCACACAGCATCATGTAGCCCCAAACTAAGCAGAGCTTGTATTATGGGAACCACATGTTGATATACTACATAGATACATTTTTTTTTGTTGTAAATACAACATATCATATATAGAAAACACCCAGACCCGAGAAAAATATCTTCAGAACATGTAAACATTTGTCCCACAGCGGGAATCGAACCCGCAACCTTCTGCGTCTCAGGCGGGCCTTCGCCCACTGCGCCATAGAGGTCATTATTATTATTAGCCAATTAATATAATTAATATAATTATAATATAATTAATTAGGATCGAAGTAAGACAACGATTTTAATTAATGGGCAGGTTTGTGAGCTTAAGTGTATGTAGGTACTACGAGTAGGTCTAGGTACCTAATTAAAATTGACGATAAAATTTATGTTCCTACTGTTTTTTTTTCGGAAAAGAAATACTAGGTACTACTACCTTATAAAATAAGTAGAAATGTTAAAACAGTAACTAAATACTTAATATGTTTCGCTTATTAAAAGCTAGAACAGCTTTTGCTTTAGTAAAAAAAGTCAAACAAACATGAAGCTTGTCCTAAATTCGACGGCCTCTGTGGCGCAGTGGGCGAAGGTCCGCCTGAGACGCAGAGGGTTGCGGGTTCGATTCCCGCTGCGGGACAAATGTTTGCATGTTCTGTAGATATTTGCCTCGGGTCTGGGTGTTTCTATGTATGATATGTATATATTTACAAAAAAAAAAAATATATGTGTAGTATATCAATCATGTGGTTCCCATAATACAAGCTCTGCTTAGTTTGGGGCTACGTGATGCTGTGTGATTAAGTCCCGCATTATTTATTTATTCCCTCATTTGACCATTTACAATTTTGTACGAGGTTTTAAGAGGGAAGCTCGGAACAGAGATGTTTGCAAGTCTATTGGGGAGACCTTTGCCCAGCAGCGGGATGAGAACGGTTAAAATAAAAATAAAAATTGTATTACCTATGCATGTTACATATTGCACGGTTACCCTTTGATTCCTGTTTTGAAACGCATATTTGATAAAAATAATTAGGTGCAGGAAACGTTATTTATTGAACCCTACGTCTTTATTTGCTTCTTTACATATCTCTCAATTTGTGCTATATTCTTATAGTTAATATTCTTTCCATTCTTGGTTTAGGTTGTCTGGAAGAAAACGCTTTGTGCGTTAAGACCGCCGATTACACCTATATTGTTATTTTATTTCTCTGTTCTTGTAATTTTTTTTATTGGTGCTGTGTGCAAGAAATAGTTTATCTATCTATCTATCTATCTTTACTATTATTCTGATAGTTTTTTAATATCACAGGGCAGTAGACGCGGATGTTTCGCGCAAGTGGGTTACCAAGGCGGTTACCAAGTGTTGAATCTTTCTGGTCGACACCCTGCTGGTCGTGGGTGCTTCCGTCACGGAACCGTGGTCCATGAACTATTGCATACCCTCGGCTTCTTTCACATGCAGAGCAGTCCCGATAGAGATGACTATATAGATGTTAGGTGGGAGAATATTTTGCAACGTGAGTACCATTTCTTTTACCTATGATATCAAGTTTATAAATGCATTTCGTCTATTTGATTAAGGGAACAGCTGCTGAACTAATTCATGTGGTTAATCTTTTCTGACAATTGTTACCTATTTGAGATTATACAACAAGTACAAAATTACTGTTATTTAGGTACCTAAATAACAGTAATTTTGTACTTGTTGTACACCTAATATTTCTATCCGAATCAAATAAAACCCAAATAATATTTGAAAAAACTTTCCAAGTTGATTTAGGACTGAATCTATCACCATCATAAGGTGAACCTATAGTTTCAATGTAGAAAGCAAGTGCTTCATAACTTACTGGCAGTAACCATAACTAACCAGGATATTCCAAGAGAAAACAAATCCTATCGACATGCGTACAAACATGGATTTGATTATCAAACAGAGAAGGGTGTGAGGCAACCACATTGGACACAATCCGCATATGAATCAAAATAGACACACGTGCCGAATGTAGGAATCGGAATGTATTGACTATGATTAAGTCTTGCTGAGTAGAATAAGGGCTGGATTTAGCAAGGGGATACAATTTATTTTTGCGGGTATGGTACCTACCTTGTTTTCGGAGAGAAATCTTGTAACAAACCACATGTTTGGTTGGTAGAAAATGATCCTAGCATTAAGCCCACCTTTTGCTACATTTATTGTGCAATAAAGTAAAAATAAATAAATGCGAGTAAATTCCTCTCAGTAAATTTATAATCATGCCTAGCAGCCTAGTAGCCTTTTCAGCAAGGCTAAGTTAAGGAAAGGGACACAATTATGCGCTTTAGGCTCCAATGTAATGTGATCTCAATGTAGACCTTTGTCACCCCCACGTACAACAAGACAGAGGGCTTACCACAGGTTTTTATAGTTTACGAAATCTTTATAAGTTTCGGTATCTTTCCATACATTTTCGTAGTTCATGCACGTTTCCCTAGAGGCGCTGTACTGAAAATGTATGGAAAGATACCGAAACTTTTATAGTTTTCGTAAACTATAAAAACCTGTGGTAAGCCCTCAGATCTACATATTATCTAAAGTAAACGGGTGATTGTGATAAAACCTTCCAAACAATTCCTTGGCCTGCAGTGGATTTTCAGTGGAGAAGATCCCTCCAGCTTATAAAAATCTACTGGAAAACTAACTTGCGTATATTTTACGTTATCACAATTTTTTGCAAAGTTATCCTCTTAATCCGGCCCAGTGTAAACTTTAACTCGGAAGCGGCAACCGGTTATATGACTTACACTTAATAGCTCTTAACTCGATTTGTTTCTTCGCAGCGGCGCGGCATAACTTTCGCAAATACAACTCGTTCTCCGTGTCTGACTTCGGCGTTGGCTATGATTATGACAGCGTCCTGCACTACAGCCGGCGAGCTTTCTCCTCCAATGGCAAGGACACACTCGTGCCCAAGCAGGTAGATAACTGGTTTGGAAAATTCTTGATTACCGTCATAGTAGTGAGGCTCGTCCGTCCAGGGAAGTAGATACATACTGATTACTGAGTTATATCATGCCTATTTATCTTTTCAAGCAGAAAATGTGTTTCTGTTTGAAGAGTATGGGTACAGGTGAGAGCCCTGACCAGATGGATCGACGACATCGTTAACATTGTAATCGTGTAGTAGTGTAGAAAACGGTGGATGCAGTGGGCTCAAAACCGTTCTTCGTGGAAATCGTTACCTACCTATGTAGCAGTGGATTTCTATAGATTGTTGTTGAAGATGCTGATGATAAATAAGTCGTACTGACTTGTTTATACATAAATACTAAAAGTAATTGTGTTGCATTTTTCAGAACGGTGCCTCAATCGGTCAAAGAGTAGGACTCTCCGCCAAGGATACTGAGAAACTTAACAAAATGTATTGCGACGCTGAATCTAACAACTTCGAGGAGGATGAGAGCTCAAAAAAGCCAAAAAAGAAGAAGAAACCAAAAAACCAGCCCTTCGACGGCCATGGAATAGGATATCATCAAGGTAATACAGTTATTATCAAGCTGCCTACTTCGGAAAACATTAAATTGCCAGACGTATCACCAATTCAACCATTTGATGATTTTAGTAAGCCGCAATCGCAAACAGTGCCGTCGGAAGCTGAAGTTAACTGGGAAGGATTAGATTATCCTTACCGCAGACCGGAACAAATGGAGCAAAATATGGACTCGGAAAAACCTGATGATGAAGCTATTATCTTACTAAATAAGGAAACCCCACAATCTGATGAATTCAAATCAATAGAAGATATAAACAAAGAAATACAACACTGGGGATCTCCTGCTAAAGCTGAAAGTCATGCTGAAGCGTATGAAAGATTAGCTAAAACAGTCAAAGAAAAGGTTTACCCACAAAATAGAGGTTATGATTTCAAAGTAACTAAAGACTACAGCCAATTTTACAGTCCCACTGTATATAAAGGGTCTGATACAATAAAATATTTGAACGACAGATTCGGAACTAACAATGTACCACCACACGTTCAAGCTAGAAAACCCATCCGAATATCTGATGATCAAGATAAGGGTATAAGAATGATTGGTTCACCAATAATAGAGTACAAAGATACTGATTCTTCCTACAGAACATCACTACCAATAAGCAAGCCATACAGCGCATATCAGCAGACAGAAACACCGAAATATGCCATGTTAGAGTATCTCAAAGATAGACAGAACTATAGCAATCTGTATGCACCAAGACTAAATGAAGAACAAATGCGGCATGGTCCTCATCCATTGTTCAAAGGCAAGTTACCATCGACCGAAGATGCATGGTATATAAAAGAGAATCTAAGACAAAATAATGCAAATTACAATCCTTTATCATACACTGATTATGTCACGATGGAACATAAAAGTAATGAGCCGTTACGTTCCAGTTCTGGCGAGTACGATGATAGTACAGAGTCTTTAAGGAAAAGTCCAGCCTATTCTGATGAATATTATAATGACGATAGCAGAGAGGCTCCGAGAAATCAGGCGTATACCGATTTTAATGGTAGTACAGAGTCGCAGAAAAGCCAGGCTTATTCATTGTTCGGTTCGCCAGTTCCATTGACGAACAGCTGGTACAAACCTGTATATTCGAACCTCGATGCAGTTACGCGGGCGTACTCTGATGAAGTTATAGCATCTCATGAAGAAAGATAAATAGATAATAAATATCCAGAATGAGGCAAAATTTTACCTCACTAGGATCGCCTTTTACTAGGCAGGACTATCTTTTCTTGTGTAGATAGAAGGTGTTGTTCTCAGAAACTATAAGTTTATTTTCAAGAAAACAACAACCGCATTTTCGGATTTTTCGAAAGACGAGTTGATCTCAATCGACTCAGTTTCGGGAAACTTTTCCCGAAGTAACTTAGGTAGGTAAATTAATCGCCAGCGCCACAACATGCATGTCATTCGACATAAAGTCCGTAGTACCATAATTCTGTCATGAGGATTTATGACACATATAGGAATTAAGCAAAAAGTAATTGCTGCAAGTTTAAGGAAACAAGCGTTCCTGTTGCGATATAGAGTCGTTTGAGACCAATTTGTTTTTTCATTTTCTAGGTTGACTGTATATTTTTTTATATCTGAAAATGCGGTAGTTTTTATTATTTAAAATTAATATAAAGTTTCTCTCAACGTGGCAAAATTTTGCCCCACCCTGTATATGCCTACATCAATCAATCATAGGTTTCTTCCTAGTTTTTTTAGCTTCTTGTTTCTGTGAATTAAATTTTGTAAGATCAAGAATACCTACTACATGGCTGATAATCTTATGTTGTAGGTATTTATTAAGTCATTATTATCTACAAGTTTGTATAAATAAATACTTAGTAGTAGGTTAAAATACATACCAAATACTTTTTTATTGCCGATCATTGGTCCTGTCCTGTGAGACTATGAACGTATGAACCCACCTGTCCTAGGACATAGTCCTAGTTTCCTGCCAAGCTTTGATGTAGGTACGGTAACGAAAACAAGAAAATTATACCTAACAAATATAGATTCCAAGTATATAAATATATAAAGGGCTTTACACTGTGCTAGCTTTAGCTTATACCTATCTATTAAGTCCTGATGTATCCAACAGAGATACAGAGCACTATTTCTCCTATCTGAGGTCCATAGTAAAGTTATTTCTTACATTAGATCTTATTTAATATGCATGCCTACTTACAAACCTGCTTACGACTCGTAAGTTACGAAAGTCTTTTACGTGAACATCATTGAGGAATTAAACGCTACGCTGTGAACTAAGAGAGTAGGTTATGTACTGCCGTACTGCCCACAAAAAAGATAGATAGAGTATATAGGTACATACCTACCTAATTGTAGGTATGTACCTATATACTCGTGTGATAACTATTTGAAAGGATAAAACGTCTTTTTACCGACTTCAAAAAAGGAGGTTATCAATTTGATACGTAGTATGTATGTTATAGTACTGGAATTGCAAAGTAAATCTATTAGGACTTCCAAACAAATAAACAAAATTTTAGAGGTGTATGTTTGTATGCTTGTCCACGCATATCTCCGAAACTACTTAATCCGATTTTGATCATTCTTTTTTTATTCGTTTATTAGCTGAGAGCTGGCCTATAATAAATAAAAAAAAGTAAAGAAATTAACTCAAAATTAAGAAATATTTACATTTAGGTACATTAAATCAACCAAAATAAAAAAATGAGGGGCAACTGGAAACGACTGGCACAGTGCCAGTCGCTAAGAAAAGTATTACCTGTCGAATAAACAAGAAAAAAATCCGTTATATCAATAAATATAAAAAGTACATATGTACTACAAAAAGAGAAAAATTCTAGTACAAATACACAGGTACGGGATCTAACTATCTAATAATAATAAACTTTAACTAGGAAACGCATTCGGTTTTAGATTCGGAAGCTATGCTGGCACAGACCTCAAAAAACATTCTAGGCTCCTTATTTGTTTCCTAGCTACTGTTAAATTCGCTTTTGTTGGTTAGTTTTAAATAATTTTTACATTTCCCATGTTCGGTAAGTAGGTTGTTATTACCTCCAAATGGGGCTTGTAGGTGACTAATTAAATAGCGCTCTAGGGTAATAATGTAGCTAGAAAAGACCTATAGAAAAACACTTCTTTCTTTCAAAAAGTTCGCATACAAATAACCATCATACTGGCAATAGACATCATGCATTCAGCCCAATGACCAAAGAGGTCGCTTTGCTATTCAGCCTTGTCTTCGTTGAGTATAATAATCATCAATTTTAAATATCGAATGGCGAACTCAATTTCATTCTTGATAGAAAAAATTAAAAATGTTTTATTCTTGTAATGCCGGTTTCTTTCTACTTACCTCACGATCGAGATGTAAAGAATAGTTAGCTCGGGTGTAAGCACCAATTGCACCCTCGAACTATAGGCGCCCTCGCTGCGCTCGTGCGCCTAAATATCTCGGGCTGCAATGAAGAAGAAAACCATTTTTTGTTATATATGCCAAAAAAATCTACAAAAAATTACGAGAACAACTGTGTTTTTATTATTTTTTTATCTCTAAAACTGACCAAGATATCAAAGTGCAAAGTTAACATTTTCGGTCCAAGCCGCGGACCGAGCGCGACATCGTTGATGACGTCACGGATCCTGCCTCCGCGCAAGTGACTCGGGGATTGGAAGCATTTACCCCAATGTGCCCGTCGCGCGCGGAACTACTTTGTTTATTTTAAATAAGAAACAATAAAAACTACATGCGTTCATAAAATAAATGTTGTATTGTGTCTCAGTGTAAAAATAGGGCCACAAAAACACCCGTGAAAGTTGTTTTTTTACGTTCCTAAGGATGCGAAAATCAGAAAAAATGGACAAATGCTATGAGAAGAGCACATCCATTAGGGCCAAAAACAACACCATATATATTGTTGTGAGGATCATTTCTATGTCAATTGTTCAAATACCATGTGAAATACTAAGTAGTAGGTACTTAACCTTGCCATGTGAAATACTAACTAAGTACCTAGGTAGGTAGGTAGGTAGACTAGGTAGGTACTTGGTTTTTGCTAGTAATATGCTTTTTAGGGTTCCATACCCAAAGGGTAAAAACGGAAACCCTATTACTAAGACTTCGCTGTCCGTCTGTATGTCTGTCTGTCCGTCTATCTGTCACCAAGCTGTATCCCTTGAACCGTAATAGTTAGACAGTTGAAATGTTCACCGATGATGTATTTCTGTTGCCACTTTTTTGCCGTTTTTTTGCTCGATATTAATAACAGCAACAGGTAGAAGCTTGAAATATGCACAGAATATTTTGTTTATATATTTACTTCAAAAATAAATAATTAAATTAAATTAAAATGAATTAAGGGGGTTCCCCGATGCATTTATATATTAGTAGGTATGTAGGGTACTCGACTCGCAGTTTATTGAACCATTCCAAGGTTAATGATTTCTTTATTTTTATAAAATATTCTGCCACCATCATATCGTGAACTATGGGAAGGTTGTTAGATTGGCCTTTTTGAAATCCTTCTTCCATTTTAGTTTTAAAACAATAATTTACACGATACACTCACTCAATCAGCATTCTTTTAAATTAATAAAAATAACCAGAGCGCACGAGAGCAAACAACTTAGCAGCGAAATGTACTACGGACGCCCGACGCCGCCGAGCGATGACGTCACGCGCAACTCGCGATCACTAGCGAGATTTAAAAAACCTACGTAAACTTCCCATGCTTATAACTTCGGTAATATTGCACCGATCGATGCGAAATAAAAACTAGAATAATGTGAACGGTCTAGACTTTGATTCTACGTACGTAAAAGTGTAATATTTTAACCTTGTTATCTTCTTCATTGATGCCTTACAGCCCTTGGCTACTAATCTACTATTCAACCTATAAATCAAAGCTAAAGCCAACATACATGAACAAAATAATTATACTTACTAGTTTATTGTAATTGTGGAGAACTATCCCAGAAGCCATTCAAAGAAGTGAATTGAAGTACCAGTGTTGCCGTTTTAACATTTTTAATGCTAAATCTAGCATTTCCTGATCCTGATCCATTAGCATGAAAAAATTGCATTTAGCTTAATGCATGATCAGAATTTTTGAACGTTACCTTATGTACATCGTAAGGAATTCAAAAGATTTTATAGAAACCAGAGACAATTTGTTTTTTAAACCCAAAGTAATTTTATCAGTAAAACATGCAAAATGAGAAGGGCCAATGAAAATATAAAGAATAACTAATTTACCTATACGATGCAAGAGAAGACTGCTTTTTGGGCATCAAGATCTTGATGCCCAAAAAGCAGTCTTCTCTTGCACTCTTTATATGCGAATATGCATCTATTTTAACAGTAGGCCACTTCAGTTAGTTATTCGGGAATCAAGTTTGCATTTTAGCATTTTACTTAGGATTCTCAAAAGGCATTTAGCATTTTTTTGTCATTATCTGCACCAAGTTTCACCATTATCTCCAAATAAAAAACAGCAACACTGTGAAGTACATTGGCAGAATTTTGACAGCAAGGACAAAAGTCAAAACACGAAAACTCGCAGAAAATTGTTTTTGTTGTACATTTTTCTTTTCGTTTTCTTGGTAAAAGTGCTAAACAGTAGCTCACTTGATAAAAATGGAAAATAAATAGATAAATTTGTATGGAAGTAGTGGATTTCCTGTGCCATTGTTACAGCAACTATTATTGCAGTACCTTTAGGATTGCAATAACCCTTTTTAAATGGTAAATATTGGTAATAATACATTTTCATGGGTTGCGGAGTATCCTGCGTTCATCAAGTAACGATGTCTTTGTTCGGAAGACACTCGGCTGATGAAACAGACTCACGGGCTAAACTGGAACGGAAACTGTACATAGCTAAAGAGTCTCCAGAATCAGATTTCGATTTGTCGGACTGTCAGCTAAAACATGTCCCGTCCGGTACGTATTCATTATGCAAAGTTTACAGAAAAGAATTTTTGTACCTGCAAGACAATAAGCTTCAATCTTTGGAAGGAGGCGGCCAGCTTTCTGATCTATATCTTATCAAAGTCCTCAACTTGAGTTCTAATATGATTTCACAAATACCTCATGATATTAAATTTTTGATAAACCTGACTGAACTTCACGTTCAGAACAATCTCATAAAAATCATTCCTGAAAGCATTCAATACATGGAGAACTTACAATTTTTAGATATATCTTCAAATAAACTTAGAAACCTTACACCTTCACTTGGTAAGTTAAGAAATCTTAGAAAACTGAACATCACTGGTAATTTAGAGCTGAATGAACTTTGTCCACAACTATGTCATGCTAGAAATATTGTTCAAATAAATTTGGATGGGGACCAATTCAAATTTCCTTTACCAGAAATTTGCAGCAAAGGAACTGAGGCAATAATGAGGTGTTTGTGTAAATCTATGGATATAGAATACTCTGCACCTGTCACTGTGGACTCCAGCCCAATCTCTGCACAAACTCCAAGCTCAATTCAAAATCCCTTTGTAAGAAGCAGTACCATGACATGGGAAGAGCAAGAAGCAACAATGATGGAACAAGAGAACAAATTACATCAGGTAGCGAAGGAGCAAAGAGAAAAGTTCCTATCAAAAATAATACAAGACCAGTTGGTACTAGATAATGAAATATTCAAAATACATGAGGCAAAAGAAGTAGAGAGGCAGAAGTTGATCATAGCTATTCAAGATGATGAAAAAGAAATTGAATTTCTTGTCAAAAACTTTATCCAATCCGAATGTTTGGAACCAGAAGTAATACAGCAGCAACTAGCATATGAGCAGGCGGAACATGACAGGCTATTGGAAATGGTTCGGCAAAATTATGATAACATTAGAAAAGCTGATGTCTTAAGAAGTATAGAGGCACTTATTGAGGAAGATTACAGTATTAATGATTCAACAACACGTTATAGAGATCATCTTAACAATATGAAACAGAGTTTGCTCACACAGGACTTGGAAGGGGCAGAGAAATTAGAAATACTGCTGAAAGCTAAAGACCAATCACGTACCATTCTAGTTGAACAGCTTTTGGATGACCAAGACATACAGAAAGCCCTGGTTGCCTCCTTACTAGAGAGAGTTGACACAAGAAGCTGGAGCCTTAACCAAGAAATATCTCTAATATCTTCTCACTTAGCTAAGCTCAGTGTTATCGAACAAGAAAAGAAAAAGTTACACATCACATACAACTACAATGAGTTGTTGCATCAAAGAGTCCAGTTAGTGAATCTATTAGATGATCTGTTCAGTCAACAAAATAAAAGGAGAATACAACTTGTGGACACCCTGAAGGAAATGGAGAATGAATCAAGTAGATCCACTGACTTCTGGCTAAAGAGTTATCAAAGATTAATAGATACCGCACCAAAGACTTTACTGGATGTAGGGAAAAGCCTTGATCCAGTGCTTGCAAATTATCTGTTACAAGAAGGAGTCATTCACTGCCTCCCATTTTTGGTGAAGTTCATATTTTCAGAAGAGTCTCTGCTGGCTATTACGCCAGATAAGCTGAAAGTGAATGGAGTATCCTTGACTTCAGATAGGGAAGGTATACTGAGGGCTATAAAATGCTATGTAGGAGCCAAGAGTCAGAACCATAATTATGAAGTGGCAACCTGTTTGGAGCCTACCGCACCCTCTAAAGAAATAATAGATGTACATGATCAAAATTGTACTGGTGTAGTTAGTACTCATGAGACTGAAGTAACTGTAATTGAATCTGAATGTGTAGTGTGCATGGATGCACGATGTGAAGTGGTGTTTGTGCCATGCGGTCATATGTGCTGCTGTCAACCATGCTCCGTCAAGGATCTGGATTGTTGTCCAATGTGCAGAAGTAATATTGACAGGATGATAAAGGTTATTGTGGCATGACCTCATATCACTGCAAAATGCAGGTAATATTAAAAAAAAATAAGTTATCTGTATAAAGGTTTAATGAGTTTATAGCTCAGTTGGTAGTAGCACTGCCTTATGAGCTGTAGGTTGTGGGTTCGATTCCCGCTCAGGTCAAACATTTCTGTGAAAATGAATTGAAATGACATGAATTTTGTTTGTTTTTAAAAGGTCTTTATTGAACAATAAATTTTACAACTAATTTTAAATTAGACATGGTCTAACACATTATTACATTTTTTTATTTAGTATGTTCTCTTGACCTCGAGGCTTGTGTGGGCAAGGATGAGGTCGACGATGGGACAAGCTTTCCCTTAATAATTTGATTGAGTGACAGCACAGGCTACACATGGCCTTTAAGCCTTTTATGAAAATTACTATTTATGAGTACTTACCTACTTGTTAAATCTTACTTATAACATTCAGCATTTAACAGGTAGACGAACGGTATGCGAACTTTTGAGAGCCCACAATTTAGAACTAAAAACATGAATGTTTGTTTGAATGTACGTATTATGTTACTCGGTTTCTGGTACCCATAGTACAGGCTGTGCAGAGTTTAGGTCAGGTGACCAGGGGGTGATAATGTCACTTATAATTAATTCATTGTCATTTATATGTCATTTATACTACTTTTCTACAGATATTTCATAAACAATATGCAATATAAATTAACATTTTTCATGAACATTAGTAGTTTACTAACTATTGATTCTTTGTTATGTTTCAGAAGGTGAGGATACAATGGCTGAGTTTAAATTGAAAGTGACACCCACTTAACTATGGACAGGAAAACCAATTTGTTCAGCTATGAATGACCACCCACTTACGTAGTGAGTACCTTTGGACTGTTATGTGGTAGCTCAAATGGCATTGTGGGACTCAAGTGATACCTACAAAGATTGCAACAATGTTTGTGTCTATTACAAACTGATATTAAAAGTACTGATGTTCTAAATAGGTACTGATGTTATGTCTATAAATATGTTAGTATGTTTAGAACTATACCAGGATGCAGTTTGATTAAGATAAAGTAAGATATTGCCACTAGGTACTACTGTATCATAATTAAGTAATATCTACATGTTTATTGTTGAATGTTGAATTTTACCTGGAACTGCCTGTGGTTTTGGAAAGAATTGGTTTGTATATCAATGTTTTATTGCACAAGAAATGTCACGAAAACAGGCAGTTAATAGGTTTAAGAAGCACCTGTGTTATTTGAAAATGGCTTGCACAAAACTATACTGTAGTGTAGTCCAGATGGGCAATCCAAACGCGAGTTGAGTCGCAAGTGCAAAATGTCACGTGGAATGTGTCGTGCGTCCATGATTGGCTATGTCTGATTGAACTCGCGCGTAATTCGCTTCACCTGAACAATCTCACAGAGGTTTTAAAATAATACAAGTTATAATTGCCCCAAAATATGTTACTGCAGTGGAGTAAAGTAATACATTATGATATAAGTTTTAAAATATTTACACTGTACCTAAAGTGGGCCTAGGTATGTTTATAAAGCTAGTCAGTAAAGGATTTGAAATTTAAGATTATTATCTTCTCTCATCGTTTTGTGTTTATTAGTTATATTTTATATCAAGTTTCTCATAGTTTTATTTTTAGTTATGTTTAAACAAGAGTTAGTGATTCTTCATCGCGGTACCACGGTGGGATTAAGCCTTTATATTTTTATGAAAAAAATAAGTTAAATGTACATAATTGTAATATAAAAATTTGTACATTGAGTTTTCATTGAAAATTAACGTGTCGTTGAACGAAGTCGTGTACCACGAAGTGCCACGAAGCATCTTTCTCCGCGGTACCACGCTGTGTTAACGGAAACCACGAAAGGTATCAAAATACTGTTAATAGAAGAAAAAAGAAAAATGAACTAATCTGTTCTAAAAATATGAAATATTGTGCTTCAAAGATTTAAGATTTCGTATCGCTCGTTATCGTATTGGCAATTCAAAGAAAAAACTATGAAACTTCCTATTATTCTCTCAAAAAGTAATGTTAACAGAAACCACGAATGTTATCAGAATACAGACAAAGTCGCATCACAAACGGCTCGTACTTGGCCGGTTTGTAAAAAGGGAAATGAGGTGCCATGTCAATTAATTACGGTTAGGTATCAGTATCTGCCTTACCAACTGAATATGATAAAACGTGTTTTTTATTCCTAGCAATACCTATGCATTTTAGTTGTTTTTATTCAAAACTTGTTTGCCAGGTCTAATCAGAAAATGTAAAGTTTACTTACCTATTCTTCAGTCAAATTCGATGAAGAATAAATATAAACAAACCACCCATACTTAACCTCAAAAGTACTTTTTTATTATTTGTTTTATAAATATGTAAACTTCATTAATATCTTACTTATATAGTAAAAGTTTCATTTATGACATTATTAAACTGAAATATTACGTATATTTGGAATAATTGCAAAAAGTGTTGAAATGTTTGTTTACAAACATTCTTCATCCAATATGGCTGAAGATGGTAACATTCTTCATCCAATATGGCTGGTACTGATTTATTACGTAGCTAAGTACAGGCGCGGATCCAGCTTTCTAAAAAGGTCACACCCACCCGAAAATCGGGCAGTTGCGAGTCGGAGTATGAATTCGCTCATGATCGATATAGTGCAGTGGCTCTTAACCTTTTTGCGGTTACGGAACCCTTGCAAAATTTCAGACCCATCACGGCCCCCTCTCGAAGGCAGTTGTTAGAAAAAAACCAGGCCTTACAAATTATTTAGTATTGATCTATAAAAAAGTTAACACCATGCACGAGGAGGACTCGACCGACGTGCAGAACCACATCTTTGTTTTCAGCACTCAAACTGTTAATTAATCTATATTACGTTTTTATGCAACTAACAAGAGGCTGAAAATGAGGCATCTAGTTAGCAACATCAAAAAAAATTTTAAATGGAGACGGCGAGCGGAGAATTCGTAGCTCTTCTTTAAATACAACAAAATGAAGTGCTCAATTTGTAGCGTCGCTGAGGTCACTGCACGACTGAGTAATGTAGTCGGCGAGAGCAGCGAGCTGCAAAACTTTTACCCGATTTCTTTAAAACTACAACATACAGGATGCTTTATTCAAAGTACAGAGTTGCGTTGTGAAAACAAGGCAAAAATGCAGACGGCGAGCAGAGCGAGCTGCAATTTTTATGAATGATATGACTAAGCATTCGCTGCGTTCCAAATCACGCACGATTCATTGGTTTTTTATTTGATTAAGGCATTGGATATACATAATATCATCGGCCTATCAATCTCAATAGAACGTGAAAGTGTGACGTCATACGTCTTTTAAGGTTGTGGGCATGCCAATCGTGCTCAAAATGGTGGATCCGCGCCTGGTTAGGTAACTAATTGTTTATATTAATATATTCCACATTTCACATTCATGATTTTAAATAAACCACTTTTACTCAACATTATTTACTTTTACTTTACCCTTTTGTAGGTCTCCTACGACACATTAGGTTACTTACCATAATAAAGAAGCGTCTATAACGTCAAAAATGTATTAACTTCATTTTATTTCTGAGGGCTTATCATAGGTTTTTATAGTTTACGAAAACTTAATAAGTTTCGGTATCTTTCCATACATTTTCAGTACAGCGCCTCTAGGGAGGGAAACGTGCATGAACTACGAAAATGTATGGAAAGATACCGAAAATGAAGTTTTCGTAAACTCTAAAAACCTGTGGTAAGCTCTCTGGCGTAGTGAGAAGTGGCAACGGGGTGGTGGCATCACTAGCTTCCGCCCGCGGCTTCGCTCGCGTGGTTCCCGGATAAAAATTAGCCTATGTGTTAATCCAGGCCATAAACTATGTAAGTATATTCCAAGTCTCATCATATTCTGTTCAGCCGATACGGAGTTGAGTGGGAACAGTATACTAATAGTAATCCACTGCTGGACATAGACCTCTCTGTTTCGTCAGCTGGGGCGTATCTAGCTTCTTACCTGGCTGGAGGTTTGCCGAGCCGTGGTATCCATTCAATAACTCTTCTATCCCATCCCAACGGTTGTCGGTTCTTTGCCAGATAAGGCCAGCCCACTTTTTTCAGTTTGCTTGCTGATTCTCTTAGCTATGATGGCAGCTTTAGTTTTCTGTCGGAAAGTCTCTGTGCGGATACGATTAAAATCAAAGCCGAATTGCAAACTACCTATGCCGTAGTTTCTACGTCGTCGTTACGCCAGACTGGAGCGTCGCCAGTCGTCGTCGTGAGAACGAACGAAGGAGTCTACGCCGTAGTGCCTACGCCGGTCGTAGTTTGTCGAAGTTGCGCATCGATTTCAAACTACGCCGTACTTAGTACCTACGCCGTAGCCACGTGTCGCCAGTAGTCGTCGTGAGTACGAACAAAGAAGTCTACGCTGTAGTGCGTACGCCGGTCGTACTTTGTCGAAGTTGCGCATCGATTTCAAACTTCGCAGTATTTAGTACCTACGCCGTAGCCACGCCAGACTGGAGCGTCGCCAGTCGTTGTCGTCAGTCGTAGAACGAAGAAGTCTACGCCCCGTTTACCTACGCCGGTCGTAGAATGTCGAAGTTGCTGATCGTTTTCAGACTACACCATTATTTCTTCGCCGTACTTAGTATCTACGCCGTAGCTAACGCCAGACTGGGACGTCGCCCGTCGCAGAACGAAGAAGTCGACGCTGGTGGTCGTGGTCTGGAATGTCGAAGTTGCGCATCGATTTCAAACTACGCCGTAGCGTAGCGTACGTAGTTGATTTCGAACTGCATGTTAGGTACTTTTGGCTTTGCTTTCCATATGCCATACTTTTACAAAGCATTGAGTAAGTACATAGAGTAGAACCGTACACCTACCTATACTATATATATACGTAATTGGTTTTGTTTCTACCCACTTTAGCCTAAAATTACGTTAGGGTACAGTATTTTATGCACTAGCACGTTGACTGCGAGCCACGGACATGACGCTACGGCCCGAGGAGCACGACCAACCGGGCGCCTGCAGTTTTCAGCACTCAATGCGTTACGAGATCTGGTAGGCAAATTACTCTGTGGCAAATACTGCACTTGTAATTTACGTTGTTTGTAAGCAGGTACATCCATACTTGCCTTACTTAAGATAATATGTTCGCAATAATTTCAATTTTAAAGAATCAACAAGACTGCAGTTAGCCAAGGCGATAAAAAGCGCCGAAGTCGACACAGATCCTTTTAAGAGGCACTTAATCAAAAAGAGAAAATAAAATCTTATTTTATGTGTGAAATACTGAATGGAATAAGGTTCAACAATTTATCGAGCGAAAGTTCTGGCTTCAGCGAAATAACCAAAATCAACCCTCATCACAAAACCGATTGGCAGAGCTACTATACCTACGTATAGTAGGTACTATGAAAGTAACTAGCTGTGTTGTAAGTACCTATTTATATTTTGTTCCCACTGAACTCCGTAACATCTGAACAGATTCAAATGAAAGTGAAAGTGAAAGTGAAAATTTCTTTAATCATTACACTTTGAATCGTAATTTTTTTTATTTACAGCAATTCGTAACGCAACCAAACAAGAATAATTGGCAAGAAACTCTGCTAGCCTTATTTTTTTTTTAAATGTCAGTTTTACAGTATTTTTTCTTAACTATTACATTGGTTTTGAGGGAGCTGGAGACAGTTTCATCCCAAGCTTTTTTGTCATCTAAATAATCAGAAATTTTATAATAAGTTTTAATTAATTGAGTCAGGCGTGACTTTGCGGAAATCCATTACAAGATATTCTACAAGACAAAATATTTAGTACAAATTCCGCTAACTTTCTCTGACAAGTTCCACAAAATGCATACGCATGCACCGCCCTCCCGCCCGCAGATTCACATGCAAATCAGAGAAAGAACAAGCAAACATGCAATCATTAATAAATGCAACCGTCTACTTACTCTTCCACCAAATAAAAACAACACGTTAACCTGTAATTAGCTTGGAGAAACGACACACACATAAATACACAAGTACCCTACATGATAGATAGGTAGATAAGTACCTGGGTTGCTAAGTAGGTAACCTTTAAAGCTAATCTATGCATTAGGTAGGTATCTATCAACTTAGTAAGCAAAGGCGCGCTTTGAACCAGAAACTATCGGTTCTCGTTATCCCAATCGAGTAAGTACCTAATCCTGAACTAATTGAATGGATTATCCATCCACATTATTAGTGATATTGAGCCAAGGGCGTCTGGATAGACTATTGAGAATGCGGAGATGTAGGTACCTATATAATATATTTAGGTATTTGATTGGAGTTCGCAGCCAGGCAGTGTAGCGATCTGCGAAAGGCTGCTGGTAGAAGCTGGATGCGTCGAGCTGAGGACAATGCGCAATGGCGCTGGAGGTCTTTGTCCAGCAGTGAACTGCTAAGGCTGATGATGATGATGATGAAAATGATATAATGTTCCACTGTAATGTAAGACATTATGCATAAATAAATGAATTTGTATATGAATGTACCTACCAAAAGTTTTTGCTGCTAAATTAATAAACGATATGGGCAGTCTTCAGGTATGTCTCAAATATACCTATACAACTTCCTAGTAAGTAAACAGTTAGAAGCTTATTTGTCTCGACATTTGACTTCTCACCGCAATACTGCTTCACCCACAATAATAGTCAAACAGCAAACTGCCATCACGCAGCCCAAACCTCTCTTTAATTGTGTCAAAAGGTAATTCACAGTTGAAAATGTTCTGTTGGTGTGAACCAAACTCAAAAAGGTGTATAACCAGTTTCAAAGTTGTATTGTTACAATCTGTAAAGTGGTTATTAGCAAGGCGATAATTAAACTCGCTTGCACCTACTTCTGCCAATGACATGGGTCAACTCAATTATATTATACTTCTAAGGGAATCTTACAAAAATTATTCTGCCAATTACCATCCACATCAAGTTGATATTCCATCTATCAGAAGTAAGCGCTTCCAAGCAAAATTTATAATGCGCACTGCCAAAATATGGAATCAGCTGCAGCCGTTTTTTTTTCCATTGACTTACGACCTTAACAGCTTCAAAAAGAGAGTCGACCTCATCCTTGCCTATGCAAGCCTCAAGGTCAAGAGCTGGCCATTTATAATAAAAAATATATATTTATTTACCACTTTTTTACACAAAAAATTGTTGCCAGTAATTATCACTTAACATGGGTTCGGTAGGCCATGTGTTAATTTCATCTTCAGTTATCAAAAAAAATAAAAAATATCTATGATTGAGAAACAGGCGAATGTCATAACACCATGACAGCCCTGGCCTAGCCTGGATGGAAGGCGAGGTCGTGGTTGGCCAAGAGAGCATTGGCAGGATGACCTCGAAGCTTTCGAGAAAAAATGGAATATCTCGAAGGATGGAGATGGTGGACAGAATTTGAGAAAGTGCTCAGTCTTTCTTCCACTCATCCTTGATTTTATTACTAACTAAGTCTAAACGAAATAAACGTATTGTCTATGAAATAAATAGTTATCTATTGTTCATAAGAAAAATATATTTCTACTATCCCCCCTACTGGCGTGATACTTGGATAAAACCAAAAAGTAGGTAGCCATGTATTAATGTGTTAAATAACACACAAACTTTATACTATTAGCACTATTAGTGTGATTCTAAAAAGATGCTAATAAGTTCGCGTAGAGGGTCTACGGCGTGTCTACGGCAGTAATTGCCTTGCTTGCCTGTTCATTTAAAAACCTAAATGTAAGTACTTATAACACATTTTAGGCTGATTTCATTTGTTCTTTTTATTACCTTCTTCTTCTTTTTCTTCTTAGTTTTATTTTATAACAACAACGGTTTCTTCAAGGCAAGTGTGCTCCAATTAAAAAAATGACGTTTCAAAATGTACTATACAGTTCCTACTGAATAAATGAATTTTGAGTTGAGTTGAGTTGGGCCCAGGCATATAAATCCATACCAGGCAGATATGTCCCTGCTCTCATGGAGACATCTTGTTGTGACATCCGCAGACTGGGGCAGCGCTGGCGGTGGCGGCTAAGAAACTATTCATAATTTTTTGAAGGCAAACGTCCTTATGTTCAGGGTATCCCAACCCCTATCTTCGGAACCCAAGCCAACCTCTAAACAACGAACGGGGCTCTGGCGGCCGGCTGATTGCTGCATAGCACAGCCTATATCGGCACAGCTAAATCCCCTGACCACCGACGGGCAGCAGCATCGGTGGTGCGAGAGGCTGTGTCCTGCGATCCCCAACCCGCATGCCAAGCGTGGGGATTATGGGTATATCCCCCTTTATTAGGGGAGGCCTATGTCCAGCAGTGGACTGATATAGGCTGGTGCGGTATGTGGTGAAGTGTGCTCCATCGTAGACTGCATCTTCGCTTACCATCAGGCGAGTTGTAGTCAAACGCAAGCCAATTCAATTAAAAAAAAAAACAGTCATACACCAATTGTATAGGAGGCTAGGTTCTAGTTTTTGTTACATTACGTAATTCGTTTAAACCACAGAAAAGTGTATTCTTACTTAATAATATTATGGTTACGAATTGGTGTAAATTTAAATTTAAAAAAAATACCTATATATAAATAATAATAATAAAAATAAATACATAATGCTGGATAATAATAATATATATTATTATTAGCTAGCTGCCGACGGGCAGTACCTAGCGTCGCTGGTGCCAGAAGCTGTACCCTGTGATCCCCAACCCACATACCCCCTGCTTCTTATTAGAGGCCTATGTGTAGCAGTCGACTGATATAAGCTGTTGTTCTAATTGTTGTTGTTCATACCCCTATATGTACCTCCATCTGCAATGGATTTTTTGCATTGGATGGACCTTTGTTTGACCCCAAACTCACCTGATATTAAGTAACGTTATGGTCTAAGATGGAGCACAAAGGTCCAGAAGACACCTATTCACTCTAGACTTAAAGAGACCGGGATTACCTATAGTTATCAGGAAAGACAGAGGCCGGTAGAGAGTATGATTGGCAGTTCGCATAGTAAAAGTAGAAGAAAACCGCTTAGTACGAATATGTGGTAGGTTATCGACTAATGGCCGATTCCTTTATTATACCGTTACCGATAACGCTTCGTTTTCCCTTGAAAAACTGTCAAAAATGAACAACGAGGCGTCGAAAATTTGACAGTTTTTTTTTGGGAATTTGACTGTTTTTTAATGGGAAAACGAGGCGTCATCGGTAAATGTATATTATAGGAACCGGCCGTAAGTAAGGATGGTACTAAGCCGTGCGTTTGCTTATCCTGAAGTGGAATAGATATGATGGGATCAGTTCATGCAAATCCTGAGAGCACTCACGAAAAGTAAGTTTATGTAATCCGAAACGTATTCCCTTAGAATAAATACCCAGTTGGTTTCTTCTTTGATTTTCAAATCATCCTTCCAGTCTAAAATGTAAGATTCCCTCGAGCTCCAATTCAACCAAAATGCACTTAGCAAACATTGATGAAATTTCAAGGAGGAAAGTCCGAATTTCGCACGAATTATGTTTTGAAAGAGATTCTAGAGATGCCGGTAATTGTTATCAATTAGGGATGCTGGCTGTTGGCGGGTAGCCGCGGGCTTTACAATTGCCTTATCTTAGAAATAAATGGTAAGATCGTAAGGTTCTGTTTACACTACAACCGCTAGTAACAAGTAAATATTGAAGTAAAATACAAGAAATTCCAAATGCAGTATTTGGCATTTTCTTAAAGTTGTGCATAATATTTGCGAACGAAGATAGTAGGTACTTATCTAAAGCGGGGTCGAAACTGTTCAAACGGATAGGTAAATACTGCCAAGTTCGCGCTTCGCGGACCCTTTGACGCGGGAATAAAAACTGACAAAGATCAGGGAACAAGGCACAAAGCAGCGAAAATACAAAATACAGTTATATGTTTCGCAGGAGGTTCGCGGCTTCGCGTGCAGTTTTGCGCGGTAGTGTGGAGAGGCCTTATATGCGTGTTCGTAGATCTTAATGAAATTGAAGGCGGGAATTTTTTTCATCTAGAAAAACATTGTTTTTTTTTGTATTGTTTTTCTGATTTATGTTGGGTAAAGTTTATGGCGCTTTAACCAACCTACGTTAGTAAGAAGACACAAGTGTTGTGAAATGAAATAAAAGTTATAAACTGGACTTCTCAGATGAAGAAATTTTATGCTGATTGCTTTGTTATAGCCGTCATAGTTATAACAGAACATGACTTGACCGAAGACGGACGACTGGACTAAAAGACGGAAAAAATGGAATAGAGGAAGAAAAACACTCACAAAATAAAACGGAATACTTGGTAGTATGGTCAAAAGACTTTAGCCTGCCCAAATTGGGCTAAGAAACAAAAAAAATATTGAAATTGAAATAAACATTTACGTAATTTTATAGTAGGTAAGTAACTAGAACTGTCACAGTGTATATTACATAGATTAAGTATATATATAGATTTATAGTTTGCGTGGCCACCCTAGTCTTCAAAGTCAAAGTCAAAGTCAAAGTTATTTATTGCGCTAACTTCATTTCAACTGCAGGGTTGCCACATAATTAAAATTTCCATAGATTTGGGTAAAATATACTGATAATACGCCCTCCGGCCAGGTGGTAACGATCTGCGAAATGCTGCTGGTAGAAGCTGAATGCGTCGAGCTCAGGACAGGAACTCAGGTGCTCATTAGGGGAGGCCTATGTCCAGCAGTGGACTGCTATATGCTGATGATGATAATGGGTAAAATATTTGCATATTGCACAAGGAATTCAAAGACAAACAAATATAACAAGAAATTATTGTCATGCAGGTAAACGATTAATCTATAAATTTATACGAATTTTTTTTTCATTTATAATCTGCTTCACTAACAAGTTATAATGACTTTTGATAATATGTAAGGGAAGGAAGGATGTTTAGCAAATTTGATTGAATGCACCACCTATATAATTTTCAAATCAAATTATATTTACAACCTCTATAATTTTCAAATCAAATTATATTTATTTGCATAAAAGTATGGTAAATCACCATCATACAGACATAGAAGGCTGCGAAAAAATTTTCGTTGGACTGCTAAGCTATTAGAAGATACGCGAAAAACTGCGAGCAGAATTATAAAGGAAAGGATCTTAAAGGCTATGTGGATCGCATACTTATACTTCATTACAGAAGCGTGCAAATATTAAATTGTTATATGTATATATGTCATTAATTATGATTGATATCGGTTAATTTTACTTAACAATAATTAAGTTGACAATCAAGATTACTCAATAAATATATGTCAAAATGAAAACTAACCATTCAAAAGAAGAAATAATAATAGTAAATTATTATTTCGTTTTAATAAATTCGTTTGATTGTATAAAAGCATTTATCTACAAGCCATTACAAGCAATTACAAAGGAAAGGATCTTAAAGGCTATGTGGATCGCATACTTATACTTCATTACAGAAGCGTGCAAATATTAAATTGTTATATGTTTATATGTCATTACATTAATTATCATTGATATCGGTTAATTTTAATTAACAATAATTAAGTTGACAATCAAGATTACTTAATAAATTTATGTCAAAATGAAAACTAACCATTCAAAAGAAGAAATAAAAATAGTAAATTATTATTTAGTTTTAATAAATTCGTTTGATCGTATAAAAGCATTTATCTACAAGCCATTTGTGAAGTCTTATTTAAAAAAGGCTAAGTGTCAAATCTTTCATGTCTTCGGGGAGACTATTGAATATTTTAACGGACATGAATAAAGATATCTTTTGCATTGATTTTTTACAGAACGGCAAAAATATCCTATTATTTATTTGTGTCCTAAGTTGTCGTTCACGCATGTCTTTATGTTTCTTGTATAAGCTTTCAAAATTCCTACATGCAAAAAAGAATAGAATCATAGTAAATATATTTTTATTTCTCAAAAACTTCAACATTTAGAAAATTATGCTTTCGATTCTGCAATCATATTTTCTAAATTCGCTAAACACCAACTTTTTTCCCCAAGAGCTAGCAGTTTTTCGCGTATCTTCTAATAGCTCAGCAGTCCAACGCAAATTTTTTCGCAGCCTTCTAGGTGTGTATGATGGTGATTTACCCTATAAACAGTAATCAAAAATTAATTTCAGTATTTAAACATAACAAATGTAATCTGTAGAAAATGCGTACATAAAAGGCTAGCAATTCTACTAATATAATAAAGGCGAAAGGTATTGAGTATTGTTTATTTCTCCCTCACGCAAAATTTAGATACAAAATACAATACAATACAATAAATTTATTTCTTTTACAAGTTACACACGTACATCGTTCTGGCTGGGAAAAATAACAAGCTATTAATGGCGCTACTGATGATGATGATGAAACATATGAATTGAGGCATGGAATATATTGGTCTTCTTCTTCTTCGTATGAAATAGTGGCCAACTCTGATGTCGGAATTTTTAGGCCACCCGAAGGCCTCCGACATGGCGAACAACTGAAAAAGCCGGGAAGAACATCTTAACGTGCCTTCCGAAGGACGGAAGCGCTCAGATCTAAATGCCATCCAGATCACCCATATAAGTAGTGTCCGGGCAAAGTGTTCCTTAACCAAGATGATCTGCGAAGATCACCGGAGTAAATTATTTACATGGTGTCAAATTGCATTATGTTACAGGTTATAGGTAAGGTATCTCACATAAACCCTGTCTAAGGGTAAATTTAGCAATATGGTTATATAGTAGGCAGACCGAGGCTTTGTAGGTAGTTAACTAGGTGTACCTATATAACAAATTGTCATTGCACATTATGTAGAGCTACACCAGCTGTGTGAGAAGCCGCGGGCAGAAGCTAGTATAAAATCTTAGTGAAAACTTTTTGAAAAATGGAGCTAGCATTAAAGTATTTCTTTCCTGTCAGTCAAAGTCCATTGTAAATAAATAAATAATGCGGGACGTAATCACACAACATCATGTAGCCCCAAACAGAACATGCAACATTTGCCCCGCAGTGGGAATTGAACCCACAACTAGCTAATTTAATTTGCGGGTACTTCGGAGAAGGCAAGCAGTATCTTGGGTTTCACTTACCCGGTTTTGATAAAATATAGCTTAGGCTTTTTGATACTTACTTACTGTGGCAGATTTAAATAATTGGGGGCATATAGGTGTATTGACAAAAAATGCTGTCAGTTGTGACTGACGAATCCCGAATCCGTTTTAAATCTGAATGATCCGTTGATTTGACGTAGCCTCTGGTTCTCTAGTCTGAAATAAAAAAACAGTTCTAAACCAAAACAAAAATTAACGAATTCTATCATTGTAGGTATGATAATAATAATAATAACAATAACCTAACATTTAATAGCACAACATATATAAAAATAATGAATTCTTTGGTTTTCGTGGTCTTTTTTCCTATACATTCATTAAAACTTCGGTTTGTCAAGGTTGACCAAATATAGCACATGGCTTTTAAACGATAAAATCAGTATCAAAATAGATTAAAGATTAAAAAGATTAAATAGATTAAAGATTTTTATACATACTGTGGAAGATTCACATAACTGGAGACATAAAGGTGTATTTTCAGTTACCATCCATTAAATTACGTGGCCTTTGGTTTTTTATCCTGAAATTAAAACGTCATCTTTAAACTGGGCTATGCAAATAATAATGAACCAAAGAAATTATATTATTTAAAGTTCTAATAAAAAATGAAAAGACTTTTCTTTATATGCTTATAGCTTATAGCTTATGGGGTGGGAAGGGCAGGGAGGGAGTGAGGACCCTCCCTCTAAAAGGGGGAAACGCAGTTTCCGAGAAAAAATGAATTACGTTTTGAGGTTAACGAGAGAAAAAAAATTAAACAACACGCCAAACAACGCCAAAACACACTACCGGACTACTACGGACCTATGACCTATGATCAGTTTAAAAACAGTTTCAAATCATAAAAATGGATATATGATTCGGGTATTTGACCTCATCGGCCCTGAGTGTCGCTTCGTCCACTCGTCCTCGCGGGCTAGCTCCACTCTGGATCTTCCACGGGAATTTCTGGTTCCACATTTTTTATATCCAATCTACGCATAGAGACCACAAGACTACGTGGCATCGGGGTGATCTGCGTCAGTTCTGTGATATTGCTACTCAAGTTGGGGTGTCCTAGAACCTACTGATGCGAGAAGGATTTCCAGGTGGTTGTAAAAAATCTAATAACCGACTGTCTATTCAACGTATTACATTAACAACGAGAAATATCATTGTCAATGTCGAATCACCAAAAAATACCACAGAGGCCATAAATAAAAAGAAGATGAATTTTCAAATAATCATATCTCAAAAACTATTTGGTTCCGCACTACGCCATTTTAGATTTAGGCTTCCTAGATATAGACCTATCTGTGACAAAAGTTCCAGCCGCCTAGCTCACTACAAATAAATGAAAGTTGAGCCAAAAATTAATGTGCAGTGGGCAAAATTCATTTCAAATGCCGGCAACACCAAACAAAACAAAACAAAATTGAATTTCACTTTTTGGCTTATTTTCTTACAGATTTCTGCTCTAAATGTTGTATTTATTGTGGAAGTCTAGTTAATAATCCATTTTTGAATAAATACCTCGTCAAAAGTACCATACTTACGCTTGAAAAGACAAATCCGGAATGTTTTGATCACTGCCACTTTTGCACCAAAATACACTACACCGATCCATTTTGTTACGCAAGGCTCACCTAAGGGAATCGCTGCGCTTGCACCGGCCTGAATAAACATGCAGTCACGTTTTGCGACATCAGCGGGAACGTGCGCCGACTGACGTCAATCACGCGGCTCGTGCATTCTACTGGATTTTAATATCGCATTCTTTGTTCACACTTCGAACTTGTTTCAGCTAGGTTAATTTGATTGTAATTTTTATTAATTAAATTAGATTAAATAAAAGTATTTTTTTAAAAGCTACCCTTGGAAACGGCCTACGTATTTGGCGCAGCCGGTAGGATTCTCGCGTTCATCTCAAGTAGATTTATCTGGCGAGCATAAAGAACCTACTAGTGCTATTCTCCAAGGGTGAATCCAAAATTAGATTCAGTGCGAAGGTACCAGACGACAAGAATGCAGTAAGTCTTTGAATCTTTCAAATCCTTGCTTATCCTACTCTAATCCTTTCTTTATAATATTTTATGTGTATTTCTTTTTTTGTGTGTGTTAGTGTAAAACATCCAAGATTTTTCATCCACGAGAATCGCGGATTATTAGGTTAGGCAGCAATAGTAGATTAGCTAATAATAGTAGACTTAGTGTAATAGACGAACATAGAAACTTAGAAGAGGACATGACGCAGGAAGTAGGAACCATGGATATGATATACAAGTCTCTCAGACTTGTGCCGGACTTTGACGGCAACCCACATGTTTTAACAAGATTTATTAACCTTTGTGACCAGCTTGTCTTAAAATATTTTAAAGTTGGGGAAGGTAACGAGCTGACAAACCAAGCTCTCATTAATGGGATTTTAAATAAAGTATCGGGGTCCGCAGCTAGATTAATCAACTCAAGCGGGATACCAGATAACTGGCAGGGCATTAGGAACGCGTTAGTGAATAACTTCGCAGACCATCGAGACGAGACCGCTCTCTATAGTGATTTATCCCTAGATACGCAAGGATCAAGTACCCCGCAGGAGTTTTACGAACGGTGCCAAAATTTATTTAGCACCATAATGACTTACGTCTCACTCCATGAGTCAGTTAGTACGACTGTAGAAGCGAAACGTTCCCTGTACCATAAATTGACCCTTCAGGCGTATTTGCGAGGACTCAAGGATCCTCTTGGATCCAGGATACGCTGTATGCGACCTGAGTCGATGGAGAAGGCCCTGGAATTTGTCCAGGAAGAGCTGAATACGCTCTATATGCAAGAGCGTAGTGGTGGTGCACCTAGTAGGAAGGAATGGCAACAGCCTACCTCCAACACCCCTAAGTTCAATCTACCCCTAAATAACTTTGTCCCTAGACTGACTAATGTACCAATGAATTACGGATCAGTAAGACCTACCTTTAATATGCCTGGTCCATCAAGGCCGAATCCACCCTCGCAGGGCTGGAGACCTAGCTTCCAACCACCTCAGGGTCCTACTCGCACCCAACAGATGTTCCGTGCACCCCCTCAGAATTATAACGCCCAAAATAACGCATTCAGGATGCCTCCTCGACCTCAGCCGCAACAATCATTCAGTTTCGGAAATAGGAATTTCGGTAATCCTGCGCGTCCTACACCTATGAGCGGTGTAAGTCATTTTGTAGAAAAGCGACTACCCCCGACAGGCCATGATTGGAGGAAACACGGGAATCCACCCCCAACCAACTATTTCAAAACGCGTGAAGTAAACTTCAACACATTTGACGGCTATGATAATTATTGTTGGGACGATTATATGGGGTACCCTGAGTCCGAATATCACTATCAGGACTACTATGCTTACGAACCCGAAGGTTATTGTGAGCAGTACTCCTACCCCGAGCCGCCGGTAGTTGAGGAAGTATTTCAGGGTTCAGATGAAAATTTTCAGGAAGATACGAAGTCAGAAAAGCCAAAATAGAAGTTAATTTTCATATTCAAAGGCAGTTGGGCTACATCCAGACCTCGAATCCTCCTTTAAAATTTTTAATCGATACAGGAGCTAATCAGTCTTTTATAAGCCCGGACGCCGTACAAAAATACTTCGGCCACATTCCTTTGAAATACGAACCGTTCGAAGTGACTAACGTACATGCGACTAGTAGAAATGACTACTCTATTACATTACCTTGTTTCCAGGAATTTAACGACCCGCATAATATGACTTTGTACGTTTATAAATTCCATAATTACTTTGACGGACTTATAGGCTTTGACTTACTCGATTTATGGGACTCTAATATAGACTTAAAAAATAAATTGCTTATAACTCGTAACACGCAGATACCTATTCAGATGCACGATTCTAGGAACGTGAACTTGTATGAAGAAATTATTCCCGCTCATTCTTCAAAGTTGGTTAAATTACCTGTGAATTCAGGTGACGGCGAAGTTCTTGTAGGGAATCAAACGATTTGTAACTGCCTTATTTTAGATTGCATGACGATGGTCCGGAATAATAGAGGCTGGGTAGAAATTGCTAACCCAACATCGAATGATGTCATCTTTTCTATGGATCGTCCTGTCGAAGCTGAGATATTTAATTTTGAATGTGACAGTACTGAAATTTTATCAGACCGCGCGAAAGATGTTTTATCGCGTCTTCGGACCGATCATCTTAATCCGGAAGAACTTGCGAATTTAAGGCGTTTATGCGCTAACTACGCGGACGTGTTTTACCTTGAGGGTGAACCACTTACATTCACCAACAAGATCAAACATAAGATTAGGACAACTGATGAAATTCCAGTACATACAAAGAGTTACCGCTATCCTTACGTTCACCGACAAGAAGTTAGAGATCAGATCAGTAAGATGCTGGATCAGAATATTATAAGACCTTCCGAATCCGCATGGAGTTCTCCGATTTGGATTGTACCCAAGAAGGCAGATGCTTCCGGTAAAGTTAAATGGCGTCTTGTCGTGGACTTCAGGAAAGTGAACGAGAAAACGATTGATGATAAATACCCTATCCCGAACATAACTGACGTACTTGACAAACTGGGCAAATGCCAATATTTCACCACTCTGGACTTGGCTAGTGGCTTTTACCAAGTGGAGATGGACCCTTCTGACATTCACAAGACTTCCTTCAATGTAGAAAACGGGCATTACGAATTTTTAAGAATGCCTATGGGCCTTAAAAACTCGCCATCAACATTCCAACGAGTGATGGATAATGTCCTGAGGGGTCTCCAGAATGAAATTTGCTTGGTTTACCTCGATGACATTATTGTTTTCAGTACCTCCCTTCAGGAGCACATTGTGAACTTAGAAAAAGTCTTTAAACGGTTAAGAGAATCGAACTTCAAGATTCAGATGGACAAATCTGAGTTCTTGAAGCTGGAAACTGAGTTCTTAGGCCATGTCATTTGCAGAGAGGGTGTTAAACCAAACCCTAATAAAATTAAAGCCATTGAAAAATATCCCATTCCAAAAACCACAACAGAAATCAAACGTTTTCTCGGGTTACTCGGATATTACAGGAAATTTATTCCAGATTTCGCACTCATTACTAAACCGCTTACTCAATGTTTAAAAAAGGGTTCAAAGATCAATTTAAATGAAAACTATACTCGTTGTTTCGAACATTGTAAGACACTTTTAACTAACGACCCGATTTTACAATACCCTGATTTTACGAAAGAGTTCATCTTAACAACCGATGCCTCTAACGTAGCTATCGGTGCCGTTTTATCTCAAGGTACTAAATCGTCAAATAAACCTATAGCGTACGCGTCGCGAACCCTTAACTCAAGCGAACTCAACTATAGCACAATTGAGAAGGAGCTCTTGGCTATTGTTTGGGCAACTAAATATTTTCGACCGTACCTCTATGGCCGAAAATTTCTTATTCTGACGGATCATAGGCCCTTACAGTGGGTCGTAAATCTTAAAGATCCTAGCTCACGACTTACGAGATGGCGTTTAAAACTTAGTGAGTACGATTATAGAGTTGAATATTTACAGGGCAAGTGCAATACGAACGCCGATGCACTATCGCGTATCGAAGTTAATAATGAAGAGCTTATGTCGATCGCAGTAAACGTCTCTGAAACTAACCCCGAATTAGACGAGTCTCGGACTATAACAGCAACGGAAACTAGGGCTGGTTCTGAAACCGCCACTATTCATACGAATAGAGAAAACCCCATCTTAGAGGTCCCGATCTCAGATGACCCATTGAATAGGTTCACTAAGCAGTTAGTTTTCAATGTTGTTGGTGACATTAAAGGCAGACCTGTGGTCACTAAGCCTTTCGAGACACACACGCGAACATGTATCCAGATATCTGAATCTAACATAGAGGAAGATGTCATTAACGCGATCAAGGAGTATGTCCATCCAAAGATCAAAACTGGACTACTTATTAATCCTTATTTGGCTATGTATACTATTATACCTATTATACAAAAAACATTTAAAAATTCGGCTATGAATCTTACACTAACTAAAACGGAATTAGAAAACGTAAAAGAATACCTACGACAACAGGAAATTATTAGCAAATACCACGAAGGTAAAACCAATCATCGCGGTATCAATGAATGTTATTTGGCTTTATCCCATAGATATTACTGGCCTAAAATGAGAGAGCAAATCACAAAATTTATAAATGAATGCACTATCTGTGGCCAAGCGAAGTATGATCGCAGCCCCATAAAACAGCAGTTCAAAGTAGTACCACCGGCTGGCAAGCCCTTTGAACTAGTACATTTAGATCTCTTAACTATCCAGAGCGAAAAATTCTTAACGATCGTAGATGCATTCTCTAAGTACGCGCAAGCCTATCATCTGAGAGATGGCACAGCTGTGAGTGTAGTACAAGCGTTACTCAACTTCTGTACTCACCATGGAATACCTATCACTATAGTAACCGATAACGGAACCGAATTTACTAATCAACTCGTCGCGGAATTCGTTAGGATGCATAAAATTCAGCATCACAAGGTTGCTCCCCATTCACCAAACGAGAACGGCATAGTCGAGAGATTTCACTCTACGATATTAGAACATCTCCGTATTCTAAAGTTAGGTCAGAAATCGGAATCTGTAATTAATTTAATGCCCTACGCCCTTTTAGCTTATAATAGTAGCATCCATAGTTTCACTAAGTGTAAACCGATAGAAGTAGTTACAGGACATTACGATCCTCGTGATCCTTTTGACGTAGACCTTTCAGCTCATTTACTGCAACAGTATATGACTAATCATAAGGACAAGATGACTAAAGCCTATAACGCGATCCATGACATGTGTAGTACGACTAGAAAAGACCTGACTGACAACCGGAATAAAGGCAGGGAACCGGAAGCTGAATATTCTCCCGAGCAACAGATTTTCGTGAAAAATCCGTTCGCTTCTAGGCAGAAGTTAGCCCCTCGCTACACTCATGACGTCGTAATGGCAGACCTCCCTATTCATATTTACACTAAGAAGAAGCGAGGTCCGATTGCCAAGTCTAGGCTTAAGCGTCTCCCTAAAAGCGCCCGATTGTTACAGGACGCTCCTGATATTTCACCTGCTCCTGGCCCCAGCTCTAATGCAGGAGATAAAACTTGAAAGCCTCGATGACGGACCTGGTATTTTACCTTTTAAATTAGGCTCCGCTAGAATGATATCTCACTATCATTCTTTTCTACAATACGTTAATCTCCGAGAGTTGCGAGACAAAGTAAATGCAGTTAATATTCAAATAGATAGTTTTGGCCCTCGGCTTAATAATAAAACTAATTCCCTCTTCGAACCTCACATAACCTATCTTAAAAGTAAGCTTGCGGATGAACTAGATCAATTGCAGACTTTTGAGATAAATCGTGTCAAACGAGGACTCGTGGATGGTCTCGGATCTATAATTAAAGGCATTACAGGAAACCTCGATTATACGGACGCATTGCATTTTAATCAAGCTATTAAAACCTTAGAAAATAATGAGAATAAATTAGTAACCGAATTTAACAATCACGTTAGTTTATCTAAAAATTGGTCTTCGCAATATTCAAAGATTTTAGATAGTATAGTAGATAACCAAGATAAGATCGAAATTTTAGTTAATAAAATTAGGCAAGTCGAAGCTTCAAGGGATCATGACCTAGTAAAATACGCACACTTGGTTCAGGTGCTTAGGGTTTTGACGGATAACGTAGATTCTATCTCGCAAGAATTACTTAAACTACAAAACGTTCTAGCTTTCATAAGAGCTTCCGCTACTCATCATTCGGCCCTTAATTTGTATGCAATTCGCGATATTATTCGTAGATTGAACGTACTATATGGCAGTCAGAAAGTAGTAGATTTAGACATTAGAGAATATTTCGATATAATTAGATTAGGATTTTACTATGTAGGTAATGAGATAGTTATAGTATATAAGTTTCCTATAGTGCTCCCATACATTTATGATATGTATAAATTATCTATCATACCCAATAAAAACCATGAGATCCTTATTCCTCCTCTTCCGTACCTATCCATTCATGAGAAAGATTTCAACTACATGGAGGCTGAATGCCCGAAGACTAGTAAATGGTACCTTTGCGAGGAGAAAAGGAGTCTGCAGAGCCGATCAGCAGATGACTGCATCCAGCATCTCATCTCTACGCAACAACGCAGCAAGACGTGCAACCCTACCACCATCTCTTTAGAAAAACCAGCATACGAAGAACTCGACGAGAAACACTACAGCATTAGCTTCCCTATATCTACGAAAGTACATCTCTCCTGTGGTCAAGATCTCTTCCAGACACTCCAAGGCAGCTTCCTTGCTATAATACCTCAAAAATGTTACTTAGAAACGCCGGAATTCAAGATCTGCAATACCAACGACCGTCTGAAGGGACAAGCATTGAAAATCATGGACTTACCTAATGAAGACATCTCAACCCCATCTTCAGCACCAGCGTTCAAATTGAATTCTATCAACCTGGATCATCTTCATGCCACAAACAAGAAAATCACACTGCAGTCGCCACTTCACATTCAAACGGACATCGACTACAGTTTATACCACACTACAATCCCTATGTACGTGGTTATACTGCTCAGTGCATGCGCACTCGTTAGTGGCTTTCTATACAGAAAATATAGAATGAAGCTTGCGAAGAATTCGCACCAAGTTTCTACAGGAGAACCACAAGATATCTACTCCCTTCCAACCAATAAAAGGGTTGATCCCAAGCAACCACCAGCTCAATTTACGACAAGCTTCAATACTCGCTGTTCTTCGGGGGGAGGTGTTACGCAAGGCTCACCTAAGGGAATCGCTGCGCTTGCACCGGCCTGAATAAACATGCAGTCACGTTTTGCGACATCAGCGGGAACGTGCGCCGACTGACGTCAATCACGCGGCTCGTGCATTCTACTGGATTTTAATATCGCATTCTTTGTTCACACTTCGAACTTGTTTCAGCTAGGTTAATTTGATTGTAATTTTTATTAATTAAATTAGATTAAATAAAAGTATTTTTTTAAAAGCTACCCTTGGAAACGGCCTACGTATTTATTTTGATAGAGAAATCCATAACATTCATTTGTTATTATTGATTTACAATAGATGAAACATAATTTTTCCAGGTAATAATTTAGTTTCAAGCAAGTTTTTCACAAAATCTTCCGAAACTGCTGCTAGCTGCCAAAGTTTGTTTAGCGCAATGTTGCGCTAAACAACGAAAAAACCGGCACGCGATAAGGGACAGCAAATCTATAGTGCGGTCTCCCTTATTTGCATGAAGCACGCATAAGTAGTTCTCTTTCTTGAAAGAATGAGATGAATTATCTCGTCGTCTATAGCTTTCTCTGTCTAGGGTATATTATAATGCTTTATTTATTTTAGTAAATATTTTGGTCTCTACTTACCTATACATAACATAGTAGGTATGTTATGGTAGGTATGTTGTTACATAATTTCCTGCAATCTATAAAACAATACACAACACAATTTAGTAACACAATTTTTAACCGATAAATAATCAAACAAAATGCCTATATATCGGACACACATAGTTAACTTTCCCTGGTAAATTCTCGAAAATCCAACGTTCGCGTCAGGTATTTTCCTAACAATTTCTTTTATTGGTGAATTTCATACATTTTATTATTTTCTCTTATTACCAACAGTCGCTTAGTATTCCGAGGGCAGATTGTTTCGGACACCACACATTATTAATGTGTGATCCGTGACTGTCCTCAGAAACATGATCATAGATAGGTGCCCACAAGGTACCAGCATAAAGGCTCTTGTTGACACTGTTGTAATATTAATCAAACCAGGGTCGGGTTGTGGTTTTTTAGGCAAGGGTCTCGAAGTGTGTAGGTACTAAGCTAAGCACCTAACATAGGTAGGTTCTTAGAATGTATTGTTTTCAGGCTTAGGTAGTTCAAAAATAACTAAATGTTATACGTATTCACTAAAAATATATTAAATAAAGCATTCCATTTTTACTGAATTTAAAGAAACAAATCAGTCAAGCCGTTTCAAGCTTTTGCGAGACACACGAGCACGGCAATGGTTTTTTTTGCACATTGATAGGCATTCAATCAAATTCTGGAGTTAATAAAAAAAAATTATACTAGTGTCAAGTCTTACTTTTATACCGCGACAAAGTATCACACCAAAAAACCCTTACAAAACTACCTAATTGTTTTTTTCCGGCCTTTGTTTAGTATTTTCTAATATTTTTTTCCTAAATGCTTGCGAAGCTTTTATTTAGCGAGACACACGCACGGCAATGTCTTTAGATCTAGACAGATTTAGAAGAAAGCTAAGACCAATTAAAATGTGATAACTAAATGCCCCTACCACAACTTACCCACCTAGTTGTTGCAGGAAATTAGATGTGATAAAACTGTGCACATTCGAATTCTAACATTTCAATTCTTGCCCGCAACTCGATTGAACCCAGTCTTACGTCGAAAATCCGTTCCAATTATTCCATTCGAATCTTCTGCTCAGCGATAAAGCAGGGTCGAAGCGGACAGTTAAATAAATTAAAGAGCATTAGAATTCTACCCAATCGCAGTTTCACAGTTGCAGTTATAAAGGAGCTAATCTAATCCTGTTTCCAATAGTCGATTTCGTCGATCTTTGAGAACCGTCTAGTCAGAGAGCCGCGGTACTTCTCTAGCCTATACCAATAAAATATAATTAGGTATATTTAGGAGGTACCAAATATCAAGGAGATTCGTTTCAAAATTGCAATTGCACTCACGAGCAATGCGCTTTTGCAATTTTTTTATTTCTCCTTCGATCAACTCCTTTGCAAAGTTATTGCAAGAGATTATATTTGGATGCGAGACGTTTACTATTATTTTTAGTCCTATGTAGTTGTAGTAGTAAAATGCAGGGGTGGGGGTGCTAAGTCCCCCACACAAACCCCGTCGTGGTATGAGCTTCATGAAATATTCACCTTTTTTTCGGTTATAATTTTCAGCTATACTTGAAAAATTTGGCTTCGCTCGTCTACTTCGTTTTCTCCATCTGTTGTCACAATTTATTTATAGATGCTTTATTTGTTATAATATTGTACTAAAAAAACGCATTAAGCATGTTGGTTCTATGTTTTTTCTTGGCGAGCAGCTCTTGTATTCAGGAGTTCCTGCCGGCTATGCTATTAATTTCACTTCAAAACGTCCATTGCACACTAATGCTCTTTCCGAGCTCTTGTGATATTTTTTTGCTCGTGCTCAATAGCTGCTCATTCAGTGTGTAACTACTACGTAGTTTCCAGAAAAAAACCCAATTTATCAACAGCTCCCTTGTCTTGTTTTATTTTACTCAAGCAAAATCAATATAAAGTGGGAATGCAGAGATTCAAGATTTGCAGTGCTACATTTTTAGGTCTTTCAGACTGCCCATTTTAGGCATCTCAAAAATGTAGTTGAAAGGCCATACGAAGACAATATCGTTTATAGCAAACCTGTTACCAAACTGTATAAAATTAACTGGCCGGCCAAGTGAGCGTTGGACTCACGCACCGAGGGTTCCATACAAACTTCCTTTACCTGTGATATAAGGCATAGCTTCTTACCAAATTGTGTGAGTTTTTATTTCCCTGAGAGTTCCAAAATATGCGGCATAAACGGCTGTATCTTTTGATTGCATTGACTTAGTTTGATACGGCTCCAAGGTATTGAAGACCGGAGTATTTGATATTAATTTGAATTAAGTATCTTAAGCGTTCCTTACAAAAAGTCTTGACACAGAGAAAGACAGACCAACAAAGTGAACCTATTTAAGGGTTCCTTTGTTCTTTTCTTATGAGTTACGGAACCCTTAAAATATTATGTTTAGATAATGTTATATTATAATTTATAACCTAACATTATTATCCACCTATAATTAAATAATTTAATCAGTAAGGTTGATTTTAGCACTAAGAAAATAAATATAAATTACTTTTATATTATTTTATTTGTGGGTAACGGAAACTCGGCGAGGATTTTAAGACCACCAGTCGTTATTGAACCATGACATTTTTTTAAATAATGTAGACATATAATTTTTTATGCTAGATATGTAATCTACCTATTGTAATCTAAGTTTTGACCTGCCGTTAGGTGAAGCACAGAGATCCATGATTACCTGTTTACTATCTGATATTGTATATTCACCTGTGTTTTCAAACAAATAAATGAATTGAATTGAATTGAATTATTTTTGGATTCAGTATTACCTACTTAATTATTAGAAAATCATAAAATACAATAAAATTATCCCTAGTAAGTTGATATTTTATTCACAGCACTAGGTCGTTATTCATTGTATTAATTCGTGGGAAAAGTAGAACGTGGACCTATTGGATGGCGGAACTCGGTGAATTGCAATATTTTACGTGATCCTGTAGGTAAGTAGGCTTCATTGTTGGTGGCTCGCGTAAGTCAATACGTAAAGATTATTTGTTTCTTATATTAGCGTAATTTTTATTTAGTAATTCGTTCTTTGTACTAGCTAGAACCTTAATGGCGACTTCAGTGTAATTAACCAAGCAAGGTTAATTTGATCAATGAGCGCTTGTTAGTTTTTTAAATCTACTACAAAAGTTCTAAAGATAGTAAACTCAAAAGCTTTAAGTAGGTATCCTGATCACTTGCCAATTGGTGTGATCTCCTAGCTCTCCTTCTGGTACTGGACCTACTTTTGTACAGTACTAAGTACCTACATATCAACACGTTCCTGCGGCCGTACGCACTGTATAGTAGCACCAGTCAAAGCTCACTCCAAAAATGAACAGAAGAGATTTCTTTTATTTATAAAAATAAATGTACAATTGATAAAAAAATTACCACCGTGGAGTATTTCCGTTACAACGAGTTACGTGGCAGTTTTAAGTAACATGCGTTCAGTACAATCAGCTACAAAACGAGGAGGATAAAATGTTTTTTAGATATATTTATAATTTTTAAAATTAGCTAACCATATCTAACATGTTCTTCCTAGAAGAAAAATGATTGGCCGCCTTATACGACATGACGGCTTTCTTAAAAACATCATCGTGGGAAAGGTAGAAGGAGACCGTGAAACAGGAAGAGCAAGAATAAGCTAGATAAAAGAGAAGGTCCCCGTCATGTCTTTTAAGGAAGTAAAAGATCCCGCAACGGAAAGAGCAAAATGGAGAGAATTGAATCACTACACCGACTAGAACTAAGGCACTTAAATTGAATAATAATAATCAATTTTTTTCAATTTTAAAAGTTCTTTATTTCATAAGTATACTTAATAGGTAGGTACATAATCCAGTGTTAATAATTTTCCTAGAAATGTACAATCAGTTATTAAATAGGTACGTTTTTTAAGCATCTATGCTTATCAAAACTTTTAAATCAAGTTTGTTTATGGTAAAGGTAACGTAAGAAATTAAACTTATTAAGAAATTAAGTAGGTTCGAAAAGGTTCATGTAAGCTTTGCGACGAGCATTACATTTATGATTGTGACACATATTACTATAGTTTATAATATCACTAGTAGATACTAGGTACGACACACTACATTACGGTTATTACTATTAGATAAAGGCAGGAGGGTAGAAATAAAAGTAAGACAAAAGGTCAGCTAGCAACATGAACATTAGGTTGGTAACTTGGTACGATCATCGATGGCTACGGTCGCCACACACAGGCGCAAGCGCCAGCCGTGGTCGTCGCGCACGCCGCTCTCGATCTATATCCCTAGATAATAAGAGCGAGTGCAGCGCGCGCAAGCGAGCGGGTCGATGAGTAGCGCGTGCGCCTGTGTGTGCGTCTATTGATCATCATTGCACTCAAGGAACAAGTGATGGGGTAATTTATATCGGCAGTATTTTTCGGAGTAAGGTAAATTATGCTTTCGTGATTTACAAATATATTTTATTTGTTTATTTTTGTTGGTCGGGTTGGTGTATAGATAGAATGTTTTAGATAGTTTATAGATATATGTTTCCAGGGTAGGGAGTCCTACTTTTAAGTGTAGTTTATTTAGGTTGGTTCGAAAAGGGGGGTTAAGAGCATATTTTATAGCCTTATTTTGTAGCACTTGGAGATTTTTAATGTTTGTTTTGCACGTACTACTCCAGACTGGGCAAGCATATGTAATGCAGGGTCGAACTAGGGTACGGTAAATATTTAACTTGGTTGAACTGCTAAGACACGATTTGCGGTTGAGAAGTAGACTTAGGGCATTTAAGGCTTTTAGTCCTTTCATACGAGTTTTTATGCAATGTTCGGTCCAGTTTAATTTTCGATCTAGGGTAATTCCTAGGTACTTAACAGAGTTGCTCCAGGGAATTTCGAAGCCCTCAATTTTTAAAGTACGAGTTGGATTTATTCGTTTCCGCGAGAACATAATGGCTTCAGTTTTGGAGGCATTTGTTTTTAGTTTCCATCTGTGGAAGTAGGATGAAAGCAAGTCGGCTGATAGCTGGAGTCGACTAATAACTAGGTCAGAATCATACGAAGATGTAAATGATGCTGTATCGTCAGCGAAACATGCCAAGTTGGTACGTGGCTGGATAGGAATATCGTTGATAAAGATAAGAAAAAGGTGAGGCCCAAGGATTGAGCCTTGGGGGACTCCAGCAGGCACAGCTTTTGCTGAGGAGATGTGGTTATCGATATAGACTTTAAAGGAACGATTTAAAAGGTAAGATCTAATTATGTTAACAAGTGACTTTGGTAAATTTAGGTTAATTAGTTTATGTAAGAGGCCTTGATGCCAGACTGTATCAAAGGCTTTTTCGATATCTAATAGAAACATCCCAGTAGATTCCTTCACATTTAGACTATGGGATACTAATTCAGCCACCCTCGCCAATTGCTGAACAGTCGAATGAGATTGGCGAAATCCAAATTGCTCATCGATTAGTATATGGCTTGTTGCTGCGGATAGGCGCGCATATATGATTTTTTCGAAGAGTTTGCCTATACACGGCAACAAGCTTATTGGGCGATATCCTACTGGGTTGGTAGGGTCTTTTCCCGGCTTATGGATTGCAATGACTTTGGCAGTCTTCCATTGCATGGGGAAGTAGTTCAGCGAAAGACAAGAGTTGAACAACTTAGTTAGTAAAACTACGCCCTTTTGAGGGAGGTTTCTAAGCAAAATATTAGATATCTGATCAGTACCAGGAGCTTTGCGAATTTTAAGTTTCATGAGATATTTTTTAACTTCAATTGGACGTACTAGTTGCATCGGACGACGATCATCAACATTAGACGGTGAGTTCCTGTTGACAGAACCAGCGAGTGAGGAAAGAGAGTTATCTACAGAGCTTTCCTCCTCGCTGATCCAGTCATGCGTCAAGAGCATATTATTTAGAAATGTGTTGGCTAATAATTCACATTGGTCCATCGGGTTTGAAGTCAAGGAACCGTTCTCAGTTAATAAAGCCGGTATTGAAAAGGAAGATGTTTTTAAGTTTTTGGCTAAACGCCATATATCGGTGCTAGGGTTGTCAACTTTTTTGAGTTTGAGGTTCCAGAGTTTATCGTGGTGTGACTTCAATGCGCAATTAATTTCAAACTGAAGTCGGTTAGCTTCTTGATTAAACATATGGCGAGCTGCCTTGTTGGTTTCTTTGGCAGAATATCTGCGTAGCTGGTTCTTGGCTTTAATTTTTCTTTTGATGCTGCGTGGGATGGTCGTTGTGTTCCACGGCTTGAGGGTTGTAATGGGTACGCTAACGTTCCTTGCATGAATTATATCGTCTTGGAAGGTGGAAATGGCTGTATCAATTTCATGCTCCAGTTTATAAACATTGTTGGAGAGGAAAATTGTATCGTTTAGCACATGCCGATATTTTACCCAGTCAGCTTTGGCAAAGTTGTGTTTTTGGATTGGTTTGCGAACTATATCTTTAATACTTAAGTCGACTAAGACTGGCATGTGGTTAGATGACAGCGCATGGATTGTTGAGATTTCATTGATGGTATGAATATTTTTGGCGAGTAGGAGGTCTGGTGTAGAGGGGATTAATGCAGCTCGATAATGCACCAGGGTTGGTTCAGAGGGAGCATGAATAACAAGTTCATTGCGAACAACGTATTCAAATAATCTCTTGCCATGAACGTTAGAGGGGCCAGGTGACCAGTACGGGTGTTTGGCATTGAAATCCCCTACGATAAGGAGGTTATTACCCATGGTCATAAGCAAATCAAGATCACATGACAACAATGGAAGGTTTGGGGATTGATATACTGAGTAGACCATAACTACGCCAGTAGGCAAGCTGAGAGATATTCCAATAACCTCAAGGTTTTGTGTTGTTGGGGAAGGTGCGAGATGGTGAACTATGTCGGCCCTTACCAGGATTGCAACGCCCTGGCCAGAGCCATTGCTGCGCTTGTCAAGGCGGTAACAACGAAAGCCAGGTATGGTTAAGATACTCCGGTCGGGAAGCCTTGTCTCGGAGAGTGCAATAATGTCGACTTTTAACTCACCTACGGCTAGATCCTTGAGTTCATGTTGCTTAGCGCGAATGCCGTCAGCATTCCAATAAAGTAATCGGAGATTATTTTTGGAGTTAAAAATAATGCCCGACGTGGGACATAATAAGGACAACTTTGTCCATGAAGGAATTGCACTTCCTAAATTCTTGTTTGAGGGTTTTGATCGTGGAGAGGATTTGAAGCATCTCTTTGGTATCAGCATCCTGAGAATGATCTTCACCGTGGTAGTTGACGGCTAGTCCAACAGCCTTAGTGATAACAGGACCATCGGGGAGGCGTTTGATGACGGCTGGCTCGGAGTCGGTTGGATTAAGCTCTACGTTGAGGCTGAGAGGCTGGCGTTGCATGGTGTTTTGCACTGCCTGAGTAAAGTTTTTGGAGGTCACTGCAGGCTTCGTGGGGACCATTGGTGGTGGTTTTATCACAGGTTTGCCAGCGGCCATAGCATTACGCAATGTTTCACGTTTTGTTCTGATGCGGTCCAGGTATTTCAGCCGTTCAGTACATTGGGCGTAGTTTGCCGGATGATCTTGGTGGCAATTGCAGCAGAGTGCACTTTCGATAACTCCTGGATGAGGACATTTTGATGTGAGGTGGTCCTTTGAACATTTTACGCATCTGGCCTGTCTATTGCAGTTGCGGGAAGCATGCCCAAAGCCCTGGCATCTGTAGCACTGGGTGCCTGTTCTTCTGCTGGGCTTAAAGGGCTGGATATCCACAACACAGTTAGCAAGATATTTGACTTGCTTAAATTTGCTCATGTTCGTTCCGGGTGGTAGTTGGACAAGCAGCAGTGGACAGCTCATTATTTTCATAGTTTTTAGTTCCGTGACTGTGGCATCCGGGAAGCCGATGGACGCGAGATCCGACGGCAGTGTTTCTTGAAGGAATTTAGGTAGTCCTTTGATGACTGCTTTCGGGCATTTTTCGTCCTTCCTGGTGAATGTGTGGAATGGGACATTTTCCTTCAAGAGACCCTCTTTGACCACTTGATGGTCAGTTGTCGAGTAGCATTGGACTTTGACTCGATTTTTTCCCCTGAACTGGAGGTGGTAATTTATTTCATAAGAATCAACCGTGTCTTTTATTTTCTGATGATCCCACTCATCGCGGAGTTCAACGACTATCGGCGGCACACGGCTGTTAGGCTTCTTTTTGGAAGCTTTTCTGAACGACTGCTTTATTTCATCGTTCCCGTCCACCGCGAGACTTTCAAAGCGATTGCTGGTGCTGGTCTCGCTTTCTTTGGTGATTTGTCTAGGGAGCGCAAATCTTTTCGGGAATTGCCATTGCGCACCTGTATCATCTCTGGGTCTTTTCGTGGCCAGGTTTGGGCTGGATGTTGATCGCGTTACAAACTTATCCATTTTGCAAAACTTGCGTGTCGCCGATGTTGTGGCACATCACTAGTAAGAGGAACCGGTTGGCGAAACGATATTGCTACGAGCAGCGTGCGGCTATAGCGGTAGCCGAGCGCGGAATGAGATAATGAGATATGAATAATAATAACATCTATTCGGAATACCTACATGTAAATGACAATTTAGGTAGCTGATTACTTCAAATAAACTTTTTAAAAGTGTAATTAAATAGCTACAAGTATGTCTACTTTTGTTGGTGATTATGCCCTTCTTTAGCTACCTACCCTTATAAATTATGGCACAGTCCTAATGGACTACTAACTCAATTTTCCTTACTATGACACTTAAAACTGTGTCAGCAAGACCTTAGATATTATGGCCCATAAATTTAACTTGGACCTATGAACGGACGAAGCTCTTAGAATTACCAACTTGAAGTGGCAATGGGCAGGTCATATTAAAACTTGTAGCTGAGGAATACAAGTTCTCGAATGGCTATGGCTACCACCTACTACGAACAGTAAAACAAGGTGTAGGAAGATAAACCGACAACATCGTAAAGATTGCAGGGAGTTGGTTGGTGGAAAGGGCTCCATGATGAAATGATTTAGCCCTCGAATAAAACTTGCTGAACAGAAAAAATATGTGTTTATTATTTCATCATAATCAGCCTTTAGGTATACTGCTGGACATAGGCCTCCCTCAATGAGCGCCATTGAGCCCTGTCCTCAGCTCGACGCACCAACCTCTTTTATTTAATAAATAATAATATTTAAAAGCACATTTTATAAATAAAATATATATATTTTTTAAAAGCTCTACTTTCTATAAATGTAGGAGTATTTTCCCTTTTCAGAACGTAGATAATAAATATCTAGGTTTGAACCGTTTCCAAACGGTTACGAATTGAAAACGTCCAGCGGTTAGATGAATGGGTCGATCTTGGCAGCCCTTTCTATCGACCCGAGTCGCTAATTAAGAAGTTTTTCGTCGATCGACATAAATTTTATTACGAGGCGTGTCTTCAAAACTTTCAACAAAATGAAATTAGTCAAACGGAGATTAAGGGTACCTACAGACATATTCAATTCAGATGGACTGCACTTGTACAATTCACTTAGTTATGGCGTCACGACAATAATTTAGATTTGTTGACATCGCGTCTCTATTCGGACGCTGAGGTAGGTAATGGTAATTTAATAATCCACTTGCCTACCCCATTGCCCTCTCAATGGGCAGGCGATGAGGATCCGCGCCTGAGGAAACTTGTAATATACATAGTTTGTGACCTGTATTATCATTTATCAAAAAAGGCTACTATTTAGTTCGGTACCAAGCGAGCGGAGCCGCGATTTAATCCAAATAATAGTTATTATGTAATAATGTGATGTGTGTGATTTTATTATATTTTTCAAAACCATCTTAGCCGTAAGTAGGGGACGAATGGGGATCCCTATTGCCTACCCATAGAGAGCGTACCTAATGGGGATATTTAATGGGGATCCACGGACTAACCTATAAAAACAAGTTATCAACTCTTCCATCTTTAGTCAACTTCGTAAGAAGGTAAACTCATGCAGTCCGTGTGAATTTACTTGAAAGTGAAGTCCATCTGCTATTTTCTGAATGTTTGAGGAAAGTCTCCCTGTAGGTTTGTAACTTGTAATAATAGGCTTGGAGCTTTGTGATTAAGCATTGTTATACTTAGTAATTACTAATTCGGTACCTCAACGTTTTTTTTCATTAGAATGTGGCAGTAAATGAACATTACAGGGTTTTTCTATTCATTTTGTATTATGAGTTTATTTTACATTCGTCAATTAGGTACCTATATCGAAAGCTAGAGCATTATTTTATCTCGAAATCTTATTTTTCTTTTACGTAAAAAAATACAAGAAACAAAAAATAATTTTCCAAATCGGTTCATAAATGACGGAGTTATGAGCTAAAAACATACAACCGAATTGAGAACCGCCTCCTTTTTTGAAGTCCTTTTATGGGGTGTACGGGGCAACCAACCACCAGCCAACCTCACCTGCTCGTGGTGCACCCTGCTAAACAACGAACGGGGCTCTGGCGGCCGGCTGATTGCGGCATAGCACAGTCTTAATCGGCACAGCTAAATCCCCTGGCCACCGATGGGCAGCAGCGTCGGTGGTGCGAGAAGCTGTGCCCTGCGATCCCCAACCCGCATGCCCAGCGTGGGGATTATGGGCATATCCCCCTTTATAAGGGGAGGCCTATGTCCAGCAGTGGACTGATATAGGCTGGTGTGGTGTGGTGTGGTTTTGAAGTCTATTAAAAAGAGACGAATGTTTTCTTATTTTGTGGTTGTATGGAGGATATTTTCCACTTCTCTGGCTCCGTAACGCAATAAAAAGTATAAATTAAAACAATTTAAGGTGTGATATTTCAGTGTCGGTTTGTCTGAAACAGAAGCCAGGACATTATGGAAGATTTTAAGATTATTAATTGCTGTACACTTCACTCTATTGTGTTTTGTAAGACTGGTCTATTAAGCTGACTTGACAGTATTTAATCCTGTGCTGAGTAATCGTGGGATTGATTCCTGCACAGGTGTTTGTGTTTTCTTTGGGGGGGGGGTTAATTTATAACTATAAGGGTATGTAGGTAGATATGTACGTACCTATATGTACGCTTTAAGGGTTAACGTCGCCCATTGTACCATTCTTTTTAATGCATTTTTCTTTATGTTGTAATTCATTGTATGGTGCGCAATGAAGTATCTATTGTGTTTCACGTACCTATTCAGTTCCGTAGATATTGTCAAAATGTTTATAACATGTCTGTAGTAAATTATCATAAATTGCCTGAAGGACTAAAAATATTAGATGGAACCATATTCAAGAAAAATAATTGGTTATACTTATTAATACTATTTATAGCCTAAACGAATATTTAAAAAAATAGATTTTTAGATTATTTGCAGGCTGAATACATGTACTATCATAGCTATAAGACCTATTTGTGAAATAGTTATTTGTTATACAAGAGTGCAAAGTTGCTTTTTATCCGCGTGCTCAATTTTGATTCCCTCGCTAACGCTCAGGATTCTAATAGCGAGTGATTCAAAAATTTGAATCCTGAGCGTTAGCGAGGGAATCAAAAGAGCACGAGGTGAAAAATCTTTTGCACTCGAGTGCAACATGTAACTTTTCATCCCACCTCAGCGAGGAAATTACTAAATGCAGTTTAACATTTAACGTTTAAAAAAAATAAAGTACACCAAGAAAGTTCTTAGTCTGAGGTTTTATCAAATTAAAAAAGGTTGTATGATAAATTCGGCAACATGGAGGTAGAAGTTAATAGGTTTAATGATGTTTTGAATTCACAAACTTAGTGCTCACCAAACGAAGGCCTCAGACATTGTTTAACTACTGAAAAAACCGGGAACAACATCTTAACATACTTTCTGAAGCACGGAAGAGCTGTGATCTAAATGCCACTAAACGGTCACCCATTAAAGTAGTGACCGGGAGGAGGGTAGCCGAAGGAATACCGATGTTAGCCACGCCTACGTTACACGCCACGTTTTATTATAATTCAGTATAAATACTACATAAAAGTAGCCTACCCCTGTAAGTAGGTCCCACTTAAATTACGTAGTCAAACAGCCCTGTTTGATTTTTTTTTATGAATTTCGTTTCACGACGTGCATAAATAATTCTGCCTCTGTCAGTTTGGCTGAGAGTTCCCTCACCAGTTGAGTGAGCGTAAGTTGATGAAAGCAGGGAGTTCACTCGAGTCGACGCGCTCTGCGTTGTCACTAGCGCTCGTCTGCACTCGGCTTTATGATTAAGGGGCGTTCTTTACGGTGTCGAGCATACGGATAAAAAATACATAAAACAAAGATTTATTGATGACCTCTGTGGCGCAGCGGGCGAAAACCCGCCTGTGACACAAACGGTTGCAGGTTTTGATTTCCGCCACGCGGCGGGTGACACCGGCGCGGCGGAAAAAATGTGTATATACCTAAGTAGTATAAAAGTCACGTCATCATCATCATCATCATCAGCAGCCTGTAGCAGTCCACTGCTGGACACAGGCCTCCCCTTATGAGAGCCATTGCGCCCTGTTCTGAGCTCGACGCATCCAACTTCTACCAGCAGCCTTTCGCAAATCATCACTCCACCAGGATGGAGAGCTTCCGACATTACGTTTGCCGAGCCGTGGTCTCCACTCAAGAACTCGTTTACCCCAACGGTTGTCGGTTTTTCGGCAGATATGGCCAGCCCACTGCCACTTCAGCTTGCTAATTCTCTGAGCTATGTCGACAACTATAGTTCTATTTCGGATAGTCTTCTATCCTTCAGAGAAACTCGGAAGCATGGCTCGTTCCATAGCTCGCTGAGCGACTTTAAACTGGTGGACTAGCCGTACTGTGAGTGTCCACGTTTCGGCTCCGTATGTCATGACAGGTAGGACGCACTGATTAAAAACTTTCGTTTTCAAATATTGCGGTATTGGTGACGAGAAAACTCGACGTAGTTTTCCAAATGCTGCCCAACCCTGCTGAATCCTCCTCTTGGCTTCCTTCTCGAAGTTGTTTTTACTCAACTGCAATATCTGCCCGAGGTATGTGTACTCCGAAACAATTTCGAGAAGGTGTCCATTAACGACGTCAGGTCTCGTGTCAACAAACTAAGCAGAGCTTGTATTATGGGAACCACATGATTGATATACTACACATATATTTTTTTTTCTGAATACAACATGATCTTATAAAATAGTAGCATACTCTATTTTTCTGGTCATGTGTATCGCTTACAGATAAGTCGGCAGTCAACTACGGCACTCGTGCAATAGTTGTGTACTCCAAGCCGAGCTACGAGTCTGTCGCGACGTTCTCGCTTGAATCCAGCCCTTCGCAGACTCTTCTTTTGTTTGCAGTAAAAGCGTTTGAGTTGAGCGATTTATTGCGAAACTTCGAGGGAATGCAGTTCGTGTTTTTTGGTTCTAATGTTGAAGCGCTCGTGGTGTGGTTTACTTCGGTTCCTTCGGTTTTTCGTGTTCCTAGCAGATCATCTTGGTTAAGCAACACTCCGCCCGGTCACTACTTGGATGGGTCACCGTTTAGTGGCACTAAGATCTGAGCGCTTCCGGGTTTCGGAAGGCACGTTATTAGAATCTTTTTCAGTCGTTAAGCCATGTCAGAGGCCTAAAACTTGAGCGACACTTGAGCTTAGCCACTAGCTCGTACAAAGAAGGGAAGGAAGGTTTCAACGTAATTGAGTCAGTGAATGATGAAAGTAAAAAGTGTAAAGTAACACAAGGTTCTGTGGTTTGAACGTTTTTGTTCAATCCATTTTTGGATTTGCTCTAACTTTCAGGGTTCCGTACCCAAAGGGTAAAAGCGGGACCGTATTACTAAGACTCCACTGTCCGTCTGTCAGTCTGCCTGTCTGTCTGTCACCCGGCTGTATTGCATGAACCGTGATAGCTAGCTCGAAATTTTCACAGATGATGTATTTCTGTTGCCGCTATAACAATAAATACTAAAAACAGAATAAAATCAATATTTAAGGTACGGAACCCTTAGTGCGCGAGTCCGACCGGCCGGTTTTTGGATTTACTCTAAATTTTTGAATGATTTTGACGTCTTTTTATTGCTACAGGATAAATTCATAAGTAGATATTAATAAGCTTTACACCAAACAAGCTAAGTACCTGAATTCAAATTAAGCAAATCATATTTGAAGCAGGCAGGCACTCGGTAAAATTGGAGCGTTGCCAATTTTTTTAAATAAACTTTCTTCTTCCGCGACAAGATTCGTATCGTATTAAATTTCACCTGAAAGTTGATATATGAAGCCAACATGGGCGTAGGAGGCAGGGGTGGCCTGGTACCTACCCCCAGACTCAAGTTGTGAAACCAAAAATTATGACGCACTTAGTACGTGATGGCATAATTTGCGCGTTGCGTTCACCGATAACGTCCTTCTTTTATTGGATGTTTCTGCGAAAACAGAAGCTTAACGATTATTATTTTTGGTTCAGATTGACGGCCCCTGTGGCGCAGTGGGCGAAGGTCCGCCTGAGATGCGGGTTCGATTCCCGCCGCGGGACAAATGTTAACATTATTTGCATGTTCGCATTATTTTATTGCAGGTTTGGTTGTCATAATACAAGCTCTGCTTAGTTTGGGGCTACATGATGCTTTGTGGTAGTCTCCAGCATTATTTATTTTTATTTATATTATTTGCCCCTGGACGGAGTCCTGGCTACGGCCATGAGCTCTCGGAGTATTGGGGGAGTAGCAATTTCCTTAGCGGAAGCGTCGTCAAGCCGCATGGCATCGTCGCCTTGGGTCTTTTCTAGAAAATATGACTGTGCTGTAATGGTTTAGGCACTGTTATTTCGTTAACTACATTGTGCTGATATGTGCTCTAAGACGTTATTTTTTTTTATCGTTATTTTCTTTTCATATTTCATTTTGGTTTGACACCTACGAGTTCTTGAGTGGTGACCGCGGCTCGGCAAACGTAGTTAAGGATGCCCTCCGGTCAGGTTTAGTGACGATTTGCGAAAGGCTGCTGGTAGAAGCTGGATGCGTAGAGCTCAGGACAGGGCGCAATGGCGTTCATTAGGGGAGGCCTATGTCCAGCAGTCCACTGTTATAGGCTGATGATGACGATGATGATAATGATACGGAGCAAGTGTTATGTAAATGTTTGTACCTACGCTTTTATGCAGGACTAGTAAGATTACCTAAAGTTTATTTTTCACTATGACATCAATTGTAGCTAGTTTCCACGAACAATACATTATTATCTTTAGCAATGGTGAAAACAATTTATATTTTAAAACATTCAGTATTATAACATCCTTTAAGGATTTCCTCCTTAAGCATACCAATAAACTATCCGAAACTATTGATTTTCATAATCTGAACGATTCTATTTAGGTAGGCGTATAAACCAGGAAAATGGATATCGATACGTGTATCGATACGTAAGCATAGAGGTCACATTTTTTTGTCATTACAATCACAAAGGGAGCGATGTGAGCGTGATCCTTGACACACAATTAATGTATCGCCAAGTAATAATGAAGCATGACTCTTAATATAGGAAGACGTGCGGGGATAATGGGGAAAAGGCTTCGTCTGGAAGGGACAGTGTAATTTATTAGTGATATTGAGTTTCTTTTTTGGCGATATCCTGTTGTTGTGCTCTACTTTTGGAATTGGGTTTCTCAGTTCTTAATATTTTTCTGTTTTGGTAGTTTGACGGATTACCTAAACCTAACCTAACCGCACTTTCTTTGGTTGTTAGTACCTACCTATATTATGTCTGAGTATTCAAATAGGTACATAGCTTACCTATTATTATTGTCTGATTAGGTAAGTTCGTAACTAACATCTCAAAGCTAATCAAACATTCCGGGCTATCTCCTTGTCACTTCAGTCTAAGTTCAGACTCAACTATACAAGTTTCATGGGACGTCGTTCGCACTCTGCCAACAACGTGGCGTGCAACTCAACTCCTTGCCAAATTCCTTGTAATATTCAGGCGTTCGACGAAGTCCCAAGATTTATTTGCGTTTATTTTTCACAATTTGCATGCAAGTGGAAATTGTTTCGTCTAGGGAGGAAATAAGGCAGCAGTTTTGTCGAATTCTGTGTGTAAACTTTTGCAGCGAAGCGTGCGGTTCCGCGTGATTTTTACCTTTTTTGTTTTACCACTATTGGCACGTCAAAACAAGGCATCGACTAACGCAATCTACTTCAATCACGATTTTGTTTTAGGAAAAGCAATTTTTTTGTCACCCTAATAATAATGACATCAATCCATAGTAATTATAACAGAAAAAACCACATAAAACCGTTTTAATCAATTTCATATAAAGGTTCTTGAAGGATTAAGTTTTTGTCCGTGATTTTCAGAAATTTGTCAAACGTTTTCGACATAACGAACCAACAACTATTGCTAGACCCTATTAATGGGGTCTATTGATTGAACAACTTAGTAATTTACCTTTGGATGGTTTAAATTAATAATTTTGTTTGACGTTACAAATTGGAGCGGCGAGTGTGGCCTACAATTTGCGCTGTATGAATTACTTAGCGGATAGTCAAAGGGATCACTGGCTTGGGTGGTGTTGATTGAAACAATGGCTCTACCTACGTGCGGTTACACTGCCATAACGAATTTATGCGTGAATAAGTGAGGTGATTGAACAAAGCATGGTTTCAAAGCATGCGAGGACGCAATCTGAGTCACAAGAAGTAAGTTTAATTAACAATACCCTTGTAGGTAATCACAACTAATAATATATTTGACCAGTGGGTTTTTTTTAAATTATAATTATACACTGTTGCTGTTAAATTGCAACAACATTTTATTCATATTTTATTTTTTACTGGTAAATAAAAAGATAAAACTTTTGTCTTTACAATGACTTCTCACTGTAACTAAAATACAAAAGGCAAGATGAGACTATATGATTAAGTCTCCCACAAAATGAATCTCATCACACACCAATGTGTGGTGTGTGTGGTTATTGCTGATTGACATCTTGCATGATCTACAGATGTTTGTTCTGGGTTCCAGTGTTGGTATCTTCGCGTAGGGCAAGGGGGTATAGTGGGGTAGCGGGGCATAACGAGGTAGCAGGGCATAGCGGGGTATCGCTCATGCAAATCGAATGAAACGCTGTTCAAAGATTTAAATGGCAATTATAAAAGAAATAAATATCAGCATTCATGTTCAAGTTTCTCAACAAGAGAGGCAACAAGAGTTCTCCAGAAGTTGCTGAGGATGTTGAATGCATATAATGTGCCTACATGTGGTCAAAGTGTCAACAGAGGGCTGGAATTACTGTTGAAAATGTTCTCGTTGGGCACACTTCCTTTGTGCAGGAGAAGATGAAGAAGACGACGAAGCTACTCAAAGTTTAAAATATAGAACCAGTAATTTAATTAGTAAAGTTGATTTTGAGGGTGACTTTATTTTTCCTTTGTTTCTAGTTTTGTAAGAAAAGTTTATTACGATAAATAGGGTGTCATTTGTACCAATGCTTTTAGTTCTTATATTATTTAAAGAAAAGCTTCAGACAATTAAAGATGATTCAATTATCTTGAAAGTGGTGCCAAATATTGAGATTGGATGTCCTAAATAATTATAATTATTAATAATAAAGAGCATTGCGTATTCACATAATGATAAGTTCATATCGTAATCGAAAAAATATGCATAGTCATTGGCAATGAGTTAAACTATGATATTGAGTTAAAATTTGTTGATTAATCATAATAATTTATCTTGTAGGTATGCTTGAGTCTTAAGTACCCCACTATGCCCCCCCCCCCCTCATAGTTCCAGAAAACCATGGCACAGAAATACTTACCCGTGTGAGATCAATACATCTGTCTTTAATATAAAAATCAATTACCGTGCATTTATGCTCGCAAAATCGCAAAAAGGAAACAGCTGAAACAGCGGATCAGCTACTGTACAAGTGTACTAAATGACTGTTGAATTGTTGGGCAAAAAGAATAAATAGTAGTTAGTATACCTACTCTTAAAAAAAAATATCCAGGTAAAGTAAAGGGTAGAAATTCTCAAATAATAGCAGAGTGTCACTCTGGCACAACAGTGGAAGCAATGTGGCGTAGAAGCGTATTTTTACCGACATTTTACGAAAGTTCGGTGTTTTACACTGTCCAATACTTCTTTAGCGAATTTAGATTTGTCAAACCTTTTAGATTTTATTGCATCCTTATTTATTTAAAAAAAACCCTATCAAATTAGTCAAGTTTTTCTTTACACAAATTAGAAAAAAACTTAAATCTTATCAAATAATCGAAATTCAAGATGTTTTCTAGCGAAAAAACGAAATTATTGACATTTTAATTTTGACGCAAATTATCCCACTTTTCCGTAAACACTGCGGAGTCTACTGATAATAAAGCCTCTAGAGAGTTCTAAATAGGGAAGGAAATCCAATTTTTTGCAGTAAAATTTGTATGCTTTCCGGCGGAGATCATTAAAAGGTTTAATAAAAGCCGGGTAAGCCACAAAAACGCGCCTAAATGTTTTTAATTAGGTTGATAAAGCAATTTTTGTAATGATAGCAATATTTTTAAATGGCTGTGGGAATAATAAGGTACTATTTTCAAAAAATATGTATATACCTATGAGTGGTATATTAGTCATGTGCATAACACAAACCCTGCTTATAGCCGGGCAAGATGATGCTGTGTGATAATGTCCAGCGTTATTAATTTTTTTACTTATTATGTAAATTGCTTACTTCTTAGGGTTCCGTAACCAAAGGGTAAAAACACTATTACTAAGACTCCACTGTCTGCCTGTCTGTCTGTTTATCACTAGGCTGGCATTATCTATTTTTTATTTTTTATGTAAATTCCTTACTTCTTAGGGTTTCGTACCCAAAGGGTAAAAGCGGGACCCTATTACTAAGACTCCACTGTCTGCCTGTCTGTCTGTTTATCACTAGGCTGGTATTATCTATTTTTTATTTATTATGTAAATTCCTTACTTCTTAGGGTTTCGTACCCAAAGGGTAAAAGCGGAACCCTATTACTAAGACTCCACTGTCTACCTGTCTGTCTGTTTATCACAAGGCTGGCATTATTAATTTTTTTATTTATTATGTAAATTCCTTACTTCTTAGGGTTTCGTACCCAAAGGGTAAAAGCGGGACCCTATTACTAAGACTCCACTGTCTGCATGTCTGTCTATCACTAGGCTGGTATTATCTATTTTTTATTTATTATGTAAATTCCTTACTTCTTAGGGTTTCGTACCCAAAGGGTAAAAGCGGGACCCTATTACTAAGACTCCACTGTCTACCTGTCTGTCTGTTTATCACAAGGCTGGCATTATTAATTTTTTTATTTATTATGTAAATTCCTTACTTCTTAGGGTTTCGTACCCAAAGGGTAAAAGCGGGACCCTATTACTAAGACTCCACTGTCTGCATGTCTGTCTATCACTAGGCTGGTATTATCTATTTTTTATTTATTATGTAAATTCCTTACTTCTTAGGGTTTCGTACCCAAAGGGTAAAAGCGGGACCCTATTACTAAGACTCCACTGTCTGCCTGTCTGTCTGTTTATCACTAGGCTGGCATTATCTATTTTTTATTTATTATGTAAATTCCTTACTTCTTAGGGTTCCGTAACCAAAGGGTAAAAACGGGACCCTATTACTAAGACTCCACAGTCTATCTGTCTGTCTGTCTATCACTAAGCTGACATTATTCATTTTTTTATTTATTATGTAAATTGCTTACTTCTTAGGGTTCTGTAACCAAAGAGTAAAAACGGGACCCTATTACTAAGACTCCAAGACTAGGCTGTATCTCATGAACCGTGATAGCTAGACAGTTGAAATTTTCACGGATGATGTATTTTTGCAGCCGCTATTACAACTAATACAAAAAAAAGAATAAAATAAATATTAGGTGGCTTTCATAACATACGTCCTTTTTGGCCGTATTTTGCTCGATATTAATTAATAATGGAACAGGTAGACAAGACACTTGAATTATTCATAGAAAACTTAGTAGTACTTTTCACTGCAGAAATAAATAAATAAATAAAATTTCATACTATACATGAATAGATAAAGGTACGGAACCCTTCATGGCTCGCACTCGCAACTCGCACTTGGCCGGATTTTATCCCGGTATCACGTGAGTGAAGCCGCGGGCGGAATCTAGTTTTTTATATATATTGGTAGCGTATTTGTACAATCGATTAGTTTTTCAGATTAATTTCTCATACACTAACTTAGCTATGTCTTTAAAAATAGCAATGCATAAAACATATCTTTTGAGACATTATACAAACGAAAGGAGGACCGACGAATACTCCTATGTCCTTTGATGTGTGTTTCAAAGAAAAGCTCTATATTTCTTTGTTGACAGAAAAAATCATCGGGATTTTTCCAATACATGTAGATACTGTAACGAACGAGTAGGTGTCTGCCACAGGGTTTTTGAAAGGAAATATGGTACGTTTTATGGATTGTACGGTGTCCAAACATCCATCTTCGGTGGCCAAGCTAGTCTGTTCTGCACGTGGTGCACCCTGCTAAATAACGAACGGCGTTCTGGCGGCCGGCTGTTTGCGGCATAGCGCAGCTACATTGAGAGTGAAAAGAAGAACTGGGAATTTGTAGTTGAAAGATATCTTCATTCTCTCAGTAGACTTTATAGGTACCGACTGTGGTACCGACTCTCGTGGTTACAATAAAATAAGGAGGTACCTTCTTATTTTAGCAATGAAATTATGAGGTATGGCACAACGTAGGTTTTTTGTCACTTACTTACAACTAGTAAGTACTAGTTACACTTAGGTGAATAAAAATAATAATTATAATTATATTATAGTGAGGAAACTCACAGATATTTCACAAGGATTGAATTAATACGTTAAGTTAAACTATTGTAAACATAACTAAATTGCATTATGTCAATAAACGATTTTTATGTTATATGATGTTATGTTATTTTTAAACAAAGGAAGCTTGACGTATAATTTATTTAAGAAAGCCTTATTTTGTGATACCTACTAGAACATAGCCAAGGACGGGCCCACCTAAGCATTACCTGTCCATAACAAAGGTAGGTATTGCAACGTTAATCACGCAGGTAGTTAGGTCGTCAGGTATAAAATTCCACCATTATATTAAATTAAACCGAATTATTAATCTGGCCAACAGTTTCAATGGTAATCAGTCTTTGATACATTTTCATTTACAATTCCGATATTTCTCTGGAAGCTTAGGCACAGATGTTCAAGTTTTCAGCTTAATTATTTATTGAACGGAATAATATTGCGTATTTTGCATAAATTTATACAGATTTAGGTAGGAAGATAAAGATCTTTTTTAGGCTTAAATGATTTATGCATTAGTGAACTTATAAAGTATTGCAAAGTATAATTTACCTATCTTATTTTATTTTATTTGAAAAATAAACAATACCTAAGACAACATCATTGAATTAGAAATTAATACAAAAACCAGTCAAGTTTTCTCAGTTATAACGGGTGTTGGTGTAATGGAACACACATTAATTGAACACACGGGTAGTGCTACTTGTTAGTAATCATAAAAAATTAAAACCTAAAGCTAAAGTCCTTTTTTCATAAACATTTTTTTTCAATCAATAGAAATCTCAAATGAGGTAAACAAAAATGAATCATGCTGTGTAAGGGCTACTTACCATTGCCAACGTATGGTACACAGCATGATTCAATTTTTTTTTACCTTATTTGTGATTTATTTTGTTTGAAAATAGTAGATCAAAAATAAATATATAAATAATAAAAAAATGATGGACATTAATCATACAGCATCATGTAGTCCCAAACTTAGCAGAGCTTGTAATAAGGGAACCACGTGATTGATATATTACTCAAATACATTTTTTTTGTAAATTCATACATATCATACATAAAAAAACACCCAGACCCATAATACAAGCTCAGCTTATTTTGGGGCTACATGGTGTTGTGTGATTAATGTCCAGAATATATATGAGTACATAAATGCTAACATCATTTATGTACTACCTAACTAATACAATAAAGAAATATTAATTACGCTACTTTACAGTACTTTATATCTTAGGTAATTTGATTACTCACAGGAAAACTATAGTTACAAACTTGTTTAATAATTATGTTAACTGTTTTTTTTATATAAGTATAAATAAATAATTAAATAAATAATCCTGGACGTTATCACACAGCATCATGTAGCCCCAAACTAAGCAGAGCTTGTATTATGGGAACCACATGATTGATATACTACATAGATACTTATTTTTTTGTTGTAAATACATACATATCATACATAGAAAACACCCAGACCCGAGACAAATATCTGCAGAACATGCAAACATTTGTCCCGCAGCGGGAATCGAACCCGCAACCTTCTGCGTCACAAGCGGACCTTCGCCCACTGCGCCACAGAGGTCGTCAAATATAAAAATATAGTATATAAATATAGTTAACTTGCAATTTAAGATAAAGTTAATAACCTGATTAGAAAGATAGGTACATCCGTAAGTAGGTAGATTCAAGATTCTAAATGTTTATTAGCCTATCTAACTTCTGATCCTAAACTTCTGACCTAGGTTAGCGGGCACTAAACACGTTCAACTGTTTTTTGACAATAGGCAAAGTAAACTACTTTGCACTTTCAGCATCAGCTATGGCAGTCCTATTGATCCGAATGGGTCATACAGTTTTTATGGGATTTTTTCAATATCGAGGCGCCGTTAGACCGGTACAATGGATCATAAAGGCTTAGTGGGCAGCTAACGGCACCCTCGCGGCCACCGTCACAACAATTGCGTCATTTTTCATTTACAGACCATTAAAGCAACGGCTACTGCTGTTTACCCCCTCATAAAGATACAATATACAGTGTAACAACAGCACCGAGATTATCGACAAATTAACGGATTGTCGAGGGAAGTAAGGTTTAGATGGCCCAGCATGTATACGACACTATTCAAAAAACTTTCTATTTTTTGTTGGGACTAAGAGACGTGTTTTTGGGACACCCAAAGGCCAACTTCCGAAGCACGGACTAAAAAAAAATATAAAACAGTTTTTGATAATAAAAAAAAATATAATACTAGTTATTATTAGTCAGGGTGAGTTTAAATTCATATGTTATCCAGAGGGGTGATTTGGACCATGGTTGTCAACAAGTTACGAAAACCTCAGTTAAAAATACGTGATGCAAAACTTTTGTCCAAATACTTTATGTTGTTGTGTTGCGAGGGGCAGCCCTAAAATTACGGCAGGGCTACAATTACCATTATCAATAGATTTAGGACATAGTGTAACAAATTCTGTTCTAAAGTTGCTTTACGAAGTAGCTTTCCAAAGTTTTTTTTTTGAGTACAATTAGGTTGAACTTTACAAGCCATTTCTACAATGAAAAATAGTATACTAATTCAGACTCACCTCATACCGAAACTAAATATTTTTTCAGATAGAATATTTTGATTCCTTGCAATAAATTTACCTTAAGGTAATATATGCCATATGTTCAATTAGTTCAGTGGTCCAGTCGTGCCATTTGCGAGCCAAGTTAAGTTATCAAAATAATAAAATATATTATTTTTAAATTAAATATTTTTTTCCGTGGCTTTCGTTCAATAAATATGTTTCAGCTTTTTTATAGCAGGAAATTATGAAATTGTGCAAGTGTTTATGCAAAACTAGGTAAATTTTCATTCAAATAAAATATCTATTTTCCAGATATTTTGAAGGAGTTCCGCTATCATCTTCCATTTCCTCGAGGCACGCAACTGTATGACGTGGCGGAAAGGTTCCTTTGAGCAATCCTGATTCCAATTTGGAACTGGACTAAGAAATCCGTTTCGTCGTGAAATATGAATTTACTGCCAGTGGCATTGTGCTTAGAAAATAAAAGCACAGGAAAGAAATTCTTTTTTATAAGCAGAAGTGATGCTTGGGTCATGTCGCTTTAAAATTTTACATAGTATGTGTGAACGATCAGCATTAATCTAGACTCAAATAAGTTTATAAAACAATGAAAATAGAGAAATGAGACTATAACAATAACACCGACGGAAGTGATCTAAACCTAAATAGGTTGTCATGTCTTCGTCATCCCACATTAGATCCAGCCTGGTTTCAATCTTAAGGCAGTGAAACAAGTTTGATAATGATTTAGTCAGGTATTTTGTTTGGCGTGCAAAATAAAACTGTCTACTGAACTTGGCAGTTATGTCATAGTATTCAGAGTCCCCATACTTCCTCCTGTGGAATGTCGTAAGAGGCCAGACTAAATGTAGAAGAAAAAAAATTACAAAAAAACACTAAACTAAAGGATCCATCTGTATGCTCAATACCAAAATTGCCATCGCCGACCTGCCAAACCTCCCAAATTAAACAGAGGCCAATACATAGGTACTCTGCGCTAAACTTAAATGCTTGCTCCATCTTCACCTGTTTCAGATGTGATAGTGGCCAAATGCTGAACTATTTATTGCAATAAAAAAAAATTAAGAGAAACCATATCAAGAACACAGTGCATTGATTTGATAAAACTCATCGTGTAGATACTGGGAACTGCTGATAAGGTTTGCTGTGGCCAAAGGCATCCGCCTTGCCTATATCTGAAAACGGCAAATGGAAACTATTTGTCACCATGGTGTAGGTACTATTCCTAATGGATTGACCCTTGGTGCCGTATCTTTTCAGATAAATTGCCTTTCGCTCCGATTCAGCGTGGTCGCCGTCAATACGTCAATTTGGAAGGGACTGGGACATATGAAAACAATACCTCCAGTATTGATTGACTGACATTGTAGATATTTCATTTTTGATGATGGAAAATAGAACCTGAAGAAGAATTAGATCAATTATCAAACTCAAGTCAGGAAAAAAATTACTACGAAATGGATACTACTTCTGACTTTCGCAGAAATTTCGATTACTGAGTAGCTTATAAAATTTTGATCAAACGACCCTAGAAATTAAATAAAGCTTATATTAATATTGCTCGGAAACGAAACAAGTTTCAATAATTTTTTCTATAATTAATTATTGTGTTGAAAAGTTGAAAGCCTCACTCGGAACTTATCGGTAAGTAGTTAACTTTGCAAATAAGAACCGAAAACAGACTGCAATAAGGTTGTACAACTAAATTTGTCCGCACAAAGTTGAAAACGAATGTAGTGTATAAAATCTTATGTATGTACTTACATACTTTCTTCGGCGCTACAACCCTTTGTAGGTCTTGGCCACTCCTACTGCCATTCGCTTCGATCCTTGGCTTTCCTTCTCCCGCTGTTAAACTTTAACATGGCCATAAGATCTTCTTCGATGCAGTCTCACCATCTCTTTTTTGGTCTCCCTCGTGGTCTCTTCTGCTCCGGCTTCCAGTCGGTGATCACTTTGGTAGGTATTATGTATGTAGTTAGTTACAAAAAAAAGCTTCTAACAATTATTAGTAGAAGTATCTAAGTGTACATAATGTAGGTAATAAACATTGTTTGGACAGTTAACGTAAAATAATTTTTAAATAATCTTTAGCGAAAGATCATGCCGACCTCTTCGAGTGTGGCTAAGCAAATGATTATTTTGCGAAAAAAAAAACAAAGAGTACCGTTTCTGTGACAGTTTCTACGGTAATAGTATTATTAGTTTGTATTGAATTTACATACTTTTGGTGGAAAAACATATACTTCCATCCGCCATCTCATTAAAAAACCTTGAAAAAAGAAGACTATCACAAACAGTATTCAACAGTGACACTGCTGCAAAATCTCGCAACTCATCCTTGGTCGACTGGAAAAACAAAAAAGAATATACTTAATTAAAACAAAATAACTATCCAACTCAACAATAGCTGGACTTGACATTGGCAGTAAGCACCATTGTTTAGCAATAACAATTTTAATCGGGTCTCAGTCAAGTATTCAAGTGTATGGTTTATTATTAAAAGTGCGCAATCGTCATTCACGCGATGTTAGGAAACTCGGTATTGTATGTTCGTGTTTGAATTTTAGACAGGGTTACGAAACGTAATGTTTGCTTCTAGTACGGTCCCATGTGAAAGAATTTGTATTATTTTGGTAAATGATGATATGACTCTTTCAAGGTTATGTTCGCCTTTGTACCTACTTACAAAGCTTTTAAATCCAGAGGGAACCGGTTCTTTCTAGGTTAGCGTGCTCCATCACATCTTGCATTTGCCTGTTTCAAGAGTGATAGTGGACAAACGCTTTTTTTATGTTAACTTTTTTATCATGTCAACGGGTCATGTCACCCGTATGCACCCGGAGAGGTGGGCCAACATAGTGACTGGCTGGATCCCCACTGAGGGAGGGCAAACGGCACAGACCAAACCTTCACCACTAATTGGCAAGAACTTGCACAAGACCGCAAGAGTGGAGGGTGGCGAAGGAGACCTTTCCTCAGCAGTGGAAAAGTCTAGGCTAATAATAATAATAAAAAAACTTTTCTGTAATATTTTTGTGTGTACAGCAAAGAACTAAGGATTAAAATATATTCTTATCTGCTTTTCTAAGAAGATAATCATATTTTAAAATAGTATCTTTTCCCATTATCAATTTTATAAATAATAATTAGTCTGAACCATTACATAGGTAATGATTCAGACTAATTTCAAGACATTTCAGGTAACCAATTCGACAATGCAAAGTTCAAAAGTTGGGTTTTTGTTAACTTACTAATTTTACTTAACATTTTAAACTTAACCATTAATAATTTAAAAAACAATATACATTTTTAAGAATACAATAAATTTAGATAGAGTTCTTTATGGAGGGCTCATCCGGGGAAATACTGCCATCATGTCTATTTTTGCCGTAAAGCAGCTATGCTGTGTTTCAGTTTGAAGGGTGTGGGTGCCGGTGAAATTACAGGCACAAGAGGCTTATCATCTTCATGCCTCAAGTTGATGGACGCAGGTAGTTACATCGTAGAGCACGTTCCGAAAAAACGTGATCTACAATAATAATAATAATAATAATAAATTTTATTTCAGGCACAAAGAAAAAGTACAAGATCTTAATTTACTTAAACTAGGGCCCATATTTATAAATACCTTAGAGACTAACATACATAATACAATGCAATGCTTTGTGATAGTTAATGGTTACCACTTAAAATCAGGTGTGCCATGTGCTTGTTTCATCTTCAAATACCATAAAAAATCTAGTATGACTTTTCTGGTTGACTAATTTGACGTTGCATCAAGTTTTAAACTTGGGTTTTAGTTTAACTAGTATAATTAAAGTCTTAGCTAAAAGGATTCTCGGAATCAACCGTAGTCGTACTTACCTACAATGGTAGAGTTCTTACTAAGTACACCAATGTAGACAGCATTGGTAGATTAGAGTCTGTACTAAAATTGGTAGAGTACTTGCTATTGCGAGAGTAGAACGCTAGTTGACTATAACGTCGACTCTACCCGCCTTTACGTAAACTCTAACCCCCTCATTCCAAAACGAAGACTAAAGATAGTCCAAGTTTAAATCTGACATTTTGTATACCTACAAAATACCAGTTTTAAACCTAGACAATCTTTAGTCTTCGTTTTGGAATAAGACAGAAAATAATCCTAGTGTCACAGCCAGTCGTAGATTTAATAACCAATTTTCCAACTTGCCAATCTTTCACAGTGAAAAGAGACACATGTTGCGCGACTAAAAAGGTCAATGCACGTCACCGCCCACTTGCAAAAGGTCTCTGAAAGGGCAACTTGAAGCCTCATACAAACGTGAATAACAGCTAATGAATCCAATTTCTGAGTTACACCTGAAAATATAAATTGAGAGCGAAAATAAACTAGCTAGCGTGCTGCAAAATTAAATCCTTGCCTTGGCTTATAGTTTTGGTACACTTTCAGTAGGGTTGATGAATTCTAGCAAACAAAATTCTTAAGCTGGGTACGGATAGCGCGTTCCTGTATACGCGTAGTGGGGTTCGCTGTGTACGCGTACAGTTAATGTGGACCGCCGCGAACCGGAACGCGAGGTCAATCGATTCATAGTGCTACGCAAGCCGAAACCGACTGACCACGGGTCGCGCCGCGAGCCAGCTCGCGCGACACGCGTTTCCCAAAGTGTACGCGTAGCTACAAGTACAGACATGGCGGTCCAAGATACGCGTAACCCGACTACGCATACCAATATACGCGCTATGCATACCCAGCTTTATAACGCTTTGAGTACTGAAAACACAACTGTGGGAGTGCAGCAGCCCCTAACTCGGGCATGGCACGTAGCGTCCCGCAGTCAACGTAATAAGATTGACTCTTTACTAACTAACTGCTGATAGATGATGATGATGATGATGAACTAAATTGTTAACCCGGCCATTATTTACATTATACATCCACACACTGAAATATAATTTTAGGGATCCGCTCCTCAGTACAGGTACTTACTGCAGCGAATCTACACTAAGGATGGATACCTTTATGTAACTTTTAGAATATCTCTGAGAGCGGCCTTCAGAGTTAGATAGGTATCAGATATAAATTATTATATTAATATTTTACAAAGACGAATTGTAAATAAGTAGCAACCTTTACGAAGATTAGCAGGTATTCATTAACATAGGTACTGAAAGGGATGATGTTATTCCATTTTAGTGGCATTTGCGTAGGACGCAAAGTGCGGGGGCGAGTTTATATTTACCTACATTAGGATGGAGTCGAAAAATATGGACCGGTGGTTCTTCTGAATCATTCAGTAGCAAGGAATGATCAGCGACAAAATTAAATAAAAAAGGTGTTTTTAATAAATAATAGTTTAAAAAAACTAAAAAAAACACGCTTGCACGCATGCGTAGTTCGCGCACTAGCTCTGTCTCTCTTACTCGCATGCAAAGGATGCGGAAAGAAATTAATTAATCCTGGCGAATCTAATTAGGATAATCGGATATTTTTATCGGATTATTGCATTGTCATCGACCTTTGACAGGTGTGCAAAGTTTGAATCAAATCTGATCGTTCAAAGTAGGGCAAAATCGAGCTCAAAGGAGTCGGTTACATACATACATACAGGTGAAACTAATAAAAGCGTGTTAAAAATAGTAATAGTTTTAAAATGACGTTATTTAAATTTGTGAATTACAAGAACTTGGCTTGGATTGGGTTCCTAAGATGAAAACTAAACTCTAACTAAACTCTATTTTTCTAATGTCATGTAAACCTCGGCACTCTCGATCTATTCTAGCCTATTCTGGGATTGAAGCATGTGTAGGTAGGTAAACTTATTTACCACAAAGAGTTATATATCTACTATTAATTTTGGCACGTTATTGATTAATTGTAAGTAATTGAAACAGTTAGGCTGTAGACACCTACCTACATGATGAATGGCGTAATCAACCACGAAGTAAGGTGAATGCGTAATTGGTGAGCTTTCAACGAGCGAGCACCGCTGACCCATTTGTTCAGTGCCCAATCACGTGTAGAAAGGGTCTAGGTGAGTTTCTGATGTCCGGCATTTTAGTTTTTCAAAGTCCATTTTTACATGGTGGACCTTCGTTTGACCATGAACTTAGCTGATGTTAATTGACGTTGTGGTCTAAGATGGTTCACGAAAGTCCAGAAGACACCTTTTTCTCTGTAGACTTAAAGAGTCCTGGATTATGGTTATCAGGATAGACAGGTCGGTAGAGAGTTCCAATCCTTAGCCTTTTTTTAACAAATTCTCGAATGACGTGATTAATTTATCTGTAAATAAATATAAATATTTTGTTAACGTAATCTCTGATTATTTAGATGACAGAAAACTTCGGATGAAACTGCCTCCAACTCCTAAAACAATGTAATAGTAGATAAGAACAATGTTAACAAAATATAAGCCAAGCACTGTTTCTTGCAAATTCTTCTTTGTTTGGTCGCGTTACGAATTGCTGGTATATTAAAAAATAGACGATTAAAAGTGTAGGTACTTTAAGTGCCTCATTATATTTTTTGGCAGTTCGCATAATAAAAGTAGAGGAAAACCGCTTCGTGCAAAAAGGTGGTATATTTACTAAATAAGGATAATATTGTTTGTTCTGAAGTGTAATGGAGATGGTGGGATCAAAAAATGCAAAATGCTAACCTAACCTGAGTCATGTTTTGCATTTGTTTATAAAAATCAAACAGCTGAAAGTGAAGTTAGATATCAGAAAAAAGCTATATCGCTAAAACGAGGTTTAATCCTTCCTAAGTTGTAAAAAACCTGATAGAGAAAAAATCACGCATCCAAACAGTTAAATAACTTTACCTTCCGTGCTAGCAACAAATTGTGTTACAGCAAGGTAATGCTTCACTTTATTGAGATACGTGATAATACAGTAGAAATGACAAACATAATAGGATAGACGACTGAAAAATTCTAATTAGTCTGTTATTTAATTATACAAAAAAATATTGGACACGTATTTTTTCTTTTGTCAATTAAACAAAAAATAACAAAGATGTAGTGCGTTAAAGTTCCGCGCGACGTCACGATATAGTACATTTTTTACCTAGGCGTGACGTCACGACCCCTCACTCCCGAACTTTCACGTTCTTTATCTCCGTCAATTTCTATTGATTCAATAAATAAAAAAATACGTGTCCCGTATTTTTTGTTGATCTAACTGACGGACTAATTAGAATTATTATTTTTTGACCCAGTCGTCATGCCTAATTCTGGGTACCGCGTGAGCGAAGCCACGTGTGGAAGCTAGTAACATATAAATTTGCTTGTCGAGGTGAAAATTACCACTTTTTAAAGTAAGTATCATCTACAAATTTTAAGTGCTAACACAATACTTAGATACAAAGATATACAAGTTCACAACAGCTACTGTAAAAACAATTGACCAACCAGTACCTCAACTTTTTGTTGATTCAAAATAGGTCTAAGCCTGTAATAAAAACCTAGATCGTACAGGATGGTACGACATAAAACCGAGGCTCTAAAATGACTAACTCCTTAGTTTAGACTTTTTTCTATATATAATCGTGTAATCCGGCTTTACTGAATAAACTATCCACCCTATCGCGGGTCAGATTCAATTTTGCCCACTTTTATTCGGTAGGATAATCCTGAAAGATATGAACGGATGTATGGAAGGCCTTATTATATTTCTCTTTATTATTTAACGAAATTGGCTGTTCATTGGAGCGTTAGGCACCGGACTAGTTTGGCAAATGAGGTCTTGAAAGGTTATCTTACCTATTATAAAAATCAATGTTTGTATGTTTGTCCTCTATGCGAATGCGTATGTCCTGTATTTTCCGAAAACACCTTGTATGCTATTTTGGAGATGCTCGCGAGGGTTCCTGACCCAAAAGTTTATTTTAATAAAAATCAATGTTTGTATGAAATGGTGCGTTCCGAAATCATTGATCAGATTTTGATGAAACTGTGGTAGGGTATTATGGGGACCCCGCAAGGGTTCCTTGCCAAAAATCGATCTAAAAACAATGTTTGTATGATTTTCCTCTATGCGTTGTCTCCCTCCCACCAGGGTGGGAGCATAATGGAATAAACCCTAACTATTGATCGCCGGGGTGATTGGCTAACTGTGTTGCAAACAGAAATGATTGACACCGATCCTGTTTTTACAAACTTTTGACCATTACCATTACATTCGTTGAAATTCAATGAACGTCAATTGACAAACTGTCACACTTTGTTAAAACAGGATCGGTGTCAATAATTTCTGTTTGCAACAGATTTAGTCGATCACCCCGCAGAATATGATATAAAGTATACACGCAAACGAAATTCCGGGCGGGTCATCGCATAAATATTCGGATAAAAATTGTTATTTTCAAAGTTTTGCTGAATTAATTCGTGAACGAATTCGTATTATGTTGTAAGTGAGGGCCTAGAATTGGCTTTCTATTATTATTTTAAGATTTCCAGTTTATGTTAAATTAGCTGTTGGTCTTCCAATAAATATATAAATAAATAATTTAAACATTTCTGTATAAAATATTGAGCTATTGGTATAACCTGTAATTGGTTGTTGTAGGTTTCAATTTTTTTTTTATATTATTATTATATAAAGGATTGCGTTTGACTACAACTGGCCTGATGTTAAGCGAAGATGCAGCCTACGATGGAGTATGCTTGCCTAGAAGAAACCTGTTCACTCGTGCCTTGAAGATGCCCATGTTATAATTATCGGGGAACACATACTCGGGTAGAGCGTTCCACTCCTTGGCGGTGCGCATGATAAAGGTGGAAGAGAACCGCTTTGTGCACATACGAGGTATGTCTACCATATAGCGATGTCGCCGTGCAGAACGCCTGCTTGTCCGATGGTGGAATGGAGCTGGTGGAATCAAGTTGTACAGTTCAAATTGCGAGTATTAGAGTTTCTTGAAGTCTTAAAGATATAAGATGGGTTATTTATGTGTACTTTACACAAAGCTACAAAACTACTCATGTTACAGAAAACATTCTCAAGTACATAAGTCAATATGTTTAGATGGAAACGCTTAGTTCCAAAGCAGTTGCGTATGCAAGATGCAAGTGAAGAGAGAAAGTGACAGGTTTAGTGCTTACTTAACTGACTAAGTGACTTTTTTAGATTCACCCTGAATTGTGTTTGTTGAAATTGGAGTTCATAGAATAGACAGTAAATTCATAGTTATTTTCATAAATTATTTGATTTTGACATAGTCAAATTATTTCCCCAAAGAGATTATAAGTAGATTTACTTGGGAATATAATCTTCGCGGCTTGCGTTCATGCAGAACGGAGCATTCTGAGAAAACAAAAGTCAAATTCTCTTTAAATAAAATACCCTCGGGAACATGCCACAACAAAACATTTCTTGAAATTCCTAGAAATAAACTGTCGCAAATATATTCTGTTACAAATGTAATATGTGGTGTCCGCGTGTCCAGTGTGAGTTAAGGGGTGGTTTACTGCGGGCTGTGGGCACCGCAATAAAATGAACACCCACCCTAATGTCCTAACATACTGCAGATGAAACTTGAATTGCTTCACGGTTTGGACACAGCTCCAAAAGACTAAAGAGCACTGAGTACTACTTAACTTGACAGAACTTTCTTGACCTGTGACTATCCCATATTGACTTTATCTAAAGCCGGCAGTGAAATAGGTATCTTCTTTCTTTGGCACGGCTTGCTACAACCCACCCCGTGCTTAGGGAAGGACCCGGGTTTTTCAGTCGTAAAAAATTCTATACCAGCGTTAATCACTCGCTCATACGAAGAAGCAAGAATGAACCATAAGCAAGAAGGTACGAAATAGTATTATCATTGTTGAGTCATCAGGTATCTTGACATCCACGATAGGAAAAAGAGGGCCTTAGAACTTTTTACTCGGAATATTTTATCAGTGATTCTTTTCATTGTTTTTGAAACTATCACGGATTTTATTAGGGCGTGTAGCGTAGATAAAGTTACATGGTTTTGTCGAATGGGCGCTAAATTAATAGCCTTATTATATCGATATACTTATAGGTCTGATTAGCCTACCTTTAGGTACTATATTCATATTCTATTTACGTTGTTTCTGTGGGTACTGAGCACCCTACACGGTTTTACAGTGTACATTGATAAATAGTATTAGGTTAAATGCAATAATAAAATAAAATAAAATAGCCTTTTATTTTTTTCTCACTACAGAGGTTAATACAAACATAATCTAAAAATAACAGTATTGAATGTAAGTAAGAATGCACGTGTTTAGACTAGGGCATTACTTAAAAACATCTGTCAAAAGATAAACAATCCTTAAAGTATAAATAAATTAAATAAATAATGCGGGACGTAATCACACAGCATCATGTAGCCCCAAACTAAGCAGAGCTTGTATTATGGGAACCACATGATTGATATACTACACATATAATTATAATATATATATAATTATAAATTTTTTTTTTTTGTAAATACATACTTATCATACATAGAAAACACCCAGACCCGAGACAAATATCTACAGAACATGCAAACATTTGTCCCGCAGTATTGCCATCTCTCAAAGTGACATGGCAAACTATAAACAATGGTTAAATTTAAGTAGCGTTTATAAGTATGTGAGGTAATTGATGTGAGAACCCCTCTTTGGATAAATGCAGTACAATAATACATTAACTATAGAGTTATATTCCTGGATTATAGCTTAGAAACACAAAAGCTCAAGGTGTTATGCGGGCTAAAGTCGATTTCTGTGTACACTGTGGTATGGACCCGTCTACCCAATGCGTTGTTTATTGTCACACACAATGTACTTTATCGGTTAAATACTGGCTGGATACTGGTAATGTTAGGTTGTTAGGGCATTGGGGCTATACATTTCATTGTAGGACTTTACTAATGATAAGACATTAGACTGTTACAAGCTAACGTAGGCACCTACCTAAGTTTTAGGTATGTTTAAACTAGAATAATTCCAAAAGTAAGTATTTTTCTACTTTTTGTAATAATAATAAGTACTTTACATACCTATATAAAGTACATATCTGAGGTTTATTTATTATTCAACATTCAACTAACATTATTTTTTAGTACCTAAGTAAAAATTACAGGTTTAAGTAATTATTTCTAATGAAATTTAAGTATCTACTTTAGTCATGAAACTAACGTGAATTAACTCATTCATATTGAAAACGGGAATTTTCACGTACCGTTACATCGGTGAAGGCACCGACGGCGTTTCTACTCGTTAAGAGAGTCTTCATCAGGGTGAGTGAACGCGACGCTCTCCTTCCGCGTCCCGTCTTGCGTCTTGCGTCGGTGCCTTCACCGATGTAACGGTACGTGAAAATTCCCTTTTTCAATATGAATATCTACTTTAGTTTATTTCCAGTGCTACTATAGTAATTGTCGCCATTTTTTTTTTTAGAATTTGGTATTTTGGGGCTACATGATGCTGTGTAGGTATGCCGAGCATTATTTATTATTTTTTCAGGCATACATTAAGTTTTCATATATGTATTGGCACAGAACTGTCATAATAGTGATTCTCCAAGGTCCATGTTGTACGTAAATTGCACGAAAAACCCTTTTCTAAAACACAAATATCGTGATGATATCTGCAGCATTCCCCATTAATAAAATGCTGTGGAAGTAGCTGAAATGTGGAAGTCTAGCTGTTTCATAGACTAACCACAAAAAATACCTAGAGCATGATGTGATTCCTCCCAGACCCCAGATATGTGAAACCAACTCAACACCGGCATCAATTGTTGATCTGCCCCGCGTAAAACCAAATTGTTTGCCATCCTGTAAATTGTTCAAGTTAAAAAAGCTTTGGAGCTATTAAGAAAGCTCTTTTATTTTTTGTATTGATTTCAGGCAGTATTGATATTGGTCTAATCTAAAGTAAGTAAGGTCAGGTCAAAACTTGCGTTTTAACCAAGTATATACCATTTGACGTAAATACACAGTAAAATGTGAAACAACTACCTTATTATTACTAAAACTTATTAGTACCTACACAAAACTTGGGAGGGACCATAATTATATATTATATAATTTAATTTCCACTTTACTCCTCCGGAAATTATTAATCAAAATTAATTAGAAAGGTACTTCGTTCTTGTAAGTACCATAAATCCCTGTTCAACGTATTTTTAATGAAGATTATGTTTTTCATTAGGAAAGCATAAATTTTTCAATCATTAAGTAATCTTGTAAAATATATAGAAAACCTTTTTTAAGAGATAACCGTGGTAAAAGTATTTTTGATAAAAAATAATTAATTTAAGGCAAATTTCATCATTAAAAAACTTATAAAAGTAGAAGACTCGTAATTAAAAAGTTGGTTTGTTCACTTTGAAAGTTAAAGTTAGAGCCGGAGAATTCAACAATAAACAAAATCAGATGACTACTTAGCCGTGTTTTAAAGCAACCAACAATTTGCGTTGTTTTTGAAAGTTATTTTTAAACAAGTCGAATTCTTTGATAATTTTTTTGCACTAGAACTAGATTTAATACTATAAGACTTATAGTAGAGGAGACCGTGGGAAGCGAGCTTCACCCATCAGATAACTTGATCAGACAATTTTTTTATCAAATATAATTGATTAACAAACATGCCTATGATATCTTGGCTATCGAAAAGGGTTCATAGCTATTTTTGATTGAATTCATTTTAATCGATTTTCTTTCATCACCTTCACTATTTTCATAACCGAATTAATTTCATCTGAACTGATATTTTTTAACAAGTTAAGTTATCTGATGGGTGAAGATTGATCTACACCGGCTCTTAGACTATATATATTTATAATTGTTTTTTATTCATAGTGGTAGAGGTCAAGATTCAAGATTCAATTATTTATTTGCTATATATTTGCTATATGTATTGCTTATTTATACCATACATAATTATTTTCACCATCAGGGCTATGTTAGTTCATGTATTCAGCCTTCATGCAAGCATTCAAAAATTATTAAGGAGTCGTTGCAGTAAAAGGAATTATTTATAAATATTCATTAGTAACCAATTATTTAGTATCTTGAATAAGTTTCCATCTAATTATTAAATTAAGCTCTCTGTAAAGGGCTCGTCCGGGGAAGTACTAAGCTATTTCTGCCGTGAAGCACTATCGTCATGTTTCGGTTTGAAAGGTGTGCCGGTGGAATAACAGGCACATGAGGCTTATCACCTTCATGCCTCAGAACGCAGGATGGTGCATCGCAGGGCACGGGCCCAAACAGGCGTGACCTGCGATGCCATGCTTTGTGAAAGGTACCACTTAACATCAGATGGGCCATGTGCTTGTTCTATTTTCAGGTCGATTACCAAACACTCATTTAAAATGGCTATGTTCTTATAACATAATATATGAAAACTTAATGTAAGCCTGACAAAATAATAATTAATCCCCGGCATACCTATACAGCATCATGTAGCCCCAAATTATCAAATTCTTAAAAAAAATGGCGACAATTACTATAGTAACACTAGAACTAAACTAAAGTAGATAGGTACTTAAAATTCATTGTACTTTGTCCTAAATTAGCTATAATATTACAAGCTTCCGCTCGTGACTTCACTCGCGTGGTAACGGGATAAAACATAGCCTGTGTTAATCCCGGTCACAAACTATGTATATTCCAAGTTTCATTCAAATCCGTTCAGCCGTTACAAGTTCAGGAAGAATAAACATAGTCGACAACAACAACAACAACACCAGCCTATTCAGTCCACTGCTTCCCTATAAGAAGGGAGATATGCCCATAATCCCCACTCTGGGCAAGCGGGTTGGGTATCGCAGGGCTATGTTGATTTAAGCAGCGCAATGCCGCAATCAGCGGTGAGTTTAATTGTTTTTTTTTTACGCTCACGCCTTAAATATTCAACTGGTCGTCATCTCATTACACATACATGTTGTCAAGATTTACAGAAAAGGAAATAGATATCCTTTATCCAGAAAAAAACTGTTCCCGAGGTATAGAAAAATAACTTTAACGCCTAACGAAACCGCGGGCAGAAGCTAGTTCAAAATCCTGGAAACCAATACAAGAGTGGACTAAAATTTAAGCTTTAGCTTTACCCAATAATAAAATTATAGTCCATTCTCGTAACAATTTTGAAGCAATATAGACTGATCCGATCAGTGTGCCCAGCGGAATCTAATTTTACCAAAATAATGGAACGAGGGATGGATACGAGCAGGTGACTCTGAAATGAGTCATTACTTTTATAACTAGATTGTTATTTATTTAGAGTTATGTCGTTAGTGGAATCGTATATTCCACTATCATGTTACCACGTTGTCAAACCCGTGACAAACATCGTGAGGAAAGCCGCAGCCACAGATAACATAATACTAATACCCGAAGCTTAGTTAGCTCCACATGTATTGACCATGTCTTGGGTAAAGGCGACTGTTGGTTTGCCTAGCACCTGCCATTTTTATGGTACCTGAAGATGGAAGAAGAATATGACCCACCACACTATACCACACCAGCCTATATCAGTCAACTGCAGGATATGGCCTCCCCTTATAAAGGGGGATATGCCCATAACCACGCGGGGCGGGATCACAGTGCAAAGCTTCTTCGTACCACCGACTCTGCTGCCTGTCGGTAGCTAGGGGATTTAGCTATGCCAATGTTAACGCTATGCCGCATTCAGCCGGCCGCCAGAGCCCCGTAATTTAGCAGGGTACACCACGTGCAGGTGAGATTGGCTTGGGCACCAAGATGGATGTTGGAACCCCGTATACCCCATCCCCAATCCCGTACTATATGCATATGGCCCACAGTGACGTCACGAGCCTCCACTCCCGAACTTTGACGCTCTATATCTCAGTTTACTAGCTTCTTCCCGCGGCTTCACTCGCGTGGTACCCGGATAACAAACCTATATGTAAATCCAGGTCATAAACTATGTATCTTCCAAGTTTCATCCAAATCTGTTCAGTAGTTTTTGCGTGAAAGAGTAATAAACATTCATCCATTCATAGTTGACGGCCTCTGTGGCGAAGGTCCGCCTGAGACGCAGAAGGTTGCGGGTTCGATTCCCGCCGCAGGACAAATGTTTGCATGTTCTGTAGATATTTGTCACAGGTCTGGGTGTTTTATATGTATGATATGTATGTATTTACAAAAAAAAAATATGTGTAGTTTATCAATCATCTGGTTCCCATAATACAAGCTCTGCTTAGTTTGGGGCTACATGATGCTGTGTGATAATGTCCAGCATTATTTATTTATCAGTGTTTTTTGTTGATCTATCTGACGGACTAATTAGTTTTTTTTTACCCAGTCGTCATCTCTATTGTGGGTAAGATGACCGTGACATCACCAAACGGTTCTGACGGTTGCCAGTCAACCAACCCATGCTGAGTCAGAGACCGTCTTAGAATACACGTGCATGTTACATAATATTTACTTATTTTTGTTTGTAATACCTCTTTTTACACGTGCGTATTCTAAATAAATATTTATCTATTTCTATTTCTATTGTACCTGATGTTAATTGGTAACCACTACCTTTCACAAAGCATTGCATCGTAGGTCAAGCATGTTCGGAACTGTAATGCAATGGAACATCCTGCGTCCATTAACTTGAGTCTTGAAGGTGATAACTGATAAGTCATGTGCCAGTAATTTCACGGGCACCTTCGAACCAAAACACAGCAATGCTGTTTTACGGCAGAAATAGGCATGGTGATAGTACATCCCCGGACAAGCCCTGCACGAAGAGTTCCACTAGTCCTCAGTAAATCGGCTTCAATTAAAGGAAAAATGTCAAGAACGCAAGCAAAATACGTAAAAACCGAAACTCTACCAATAGTAAAGTATCAAACGGACGGCAGCTACATTCCCATTTTCCCTTTGAAAAATGCAAAGGAAGACCCATATCCAGTGCTTGCTATGAAATATGCAAAAAGCTCTACGAACCAATATGGATGCGATGTTCCAATTACAAAGAGGCTTGCGTCTGTATCGCGGACACTACAGCTGCGGTGGTACAGAGGAAACCATAGAGTAAATTAAGTTATACCAAGTAGAGCCAACAATGTTTTTCATCATTTAGTTTTTCATCGTTAAATCCGACAGTGAAATGAATATAATTGAGTGTGATAATCTCCAACATAAAAAAAATTAGGTGGGTGTAATTACCGCTAGTTTTTTCGTGAATTCGATAATTTCCAAGGAAGTCTGATTGATGTATTCAAATGGCTGCGAAGTAAAAATTGTTGAATTTTGCATTCGCCGCTCGGCATATTAGCTAGCCTCATTCGACCTGATGTCATTCTTCTAAACCTCTTTCTTTCTTAAACGATTAAGACGCTATTTTGCCGCACCTGAAATTGAAAGAAAGAAAAAAAGAAAATATATTTATTTCACCCAAATTAAAAACAATGTACTTAACACTAACAAAACAACAATTACAAAAAAACATGGTTTTGGTCTATCACAAACGAGTTCAATGCTTTTAATTTTGACTCTTTTGTAGGGAGGGTTGGGGGGAATAGTGATCTAACATATATCATATTTAAGTAAATAAATAAATAAATAATTAAATAAACGTTACGACGTTCATCGAATTCAAATCAAGGAGCCAGCGTACCTAGCCAGCTAGGTAACGAATATTATAAATGCTAAAGTGAGTAGGTATTGTAATTTCTTACGCTGCCACACCACTCAAACTGATCATGAAAATCCGACATAGTGTAGGATATGTCCTGTAGTCATCGAGATAATTACATAGAACACTATAGAATGACAGTCTTCAAGTGAATTTAACAAAAATTGTACAAGCGTGTTTGACATAAATAAACATCAAAATGCCAAATTTGCACTACTTTAGACCTTATATGTCTTATTTTGAAGCGAAACTAAAGGTAGTCTTAAGTTTTAAGTTTAAATCTGACATTTTGTATACAAAATACCAGTTATAGAATAAACACTATAGAGTAACAGTCTTCACGTGAATTTATCAAAAATCGTCCAAAAGTGATTTACAATAAACTTCAATATGCCTTGCACTACTTTAGACCTTTATGAACATCTTTCAAAAGTTAAACGATGCTTAGGCTATTGCCATCTCTTACCGTTGGATAATGACAAACAGTGACAGGGCTGACTTTGAGCATTGCTTAACTTTAAGTAGGGTTCATAAGTAAGAGGGTTAATGTCTTATTTCAAAACGAAGACTAAAGATAGTCTAAGTTTAAATCTGACATTTTTTTTTATACAAAATACCAGTTTTAAACCTAGCGTCGGAGAAGGAAACTCCGTTATCAAACCCCTACCGCGGGCTTCGCCGACATATTTGGAGCAGAGGTCGTGGATAGCGCTGGATGCTTAGGCTGGAGCACTCCAGAAGGAATGGCGGCGGAAGAGCTCTTGATGGGCCAACGGCGGCACCCACACCCTGGAAGAGGGGGACAGCCTTGGCGTCAGGTGGCAACCGGCTGTAAAAACACGTATGAAAGCACAACACAAGAAAAAGAGTATAACGGTTAGGGCGTACCCCGTAAGCGACGGAAAGATGCGACCACATGCGAAAAATGCTAAGGCGTCCCCTGCAAGCGACGAATCTAGACGCAGCGCAAATAACATGCGCATAGCTACGTGGAACATCGGTTCCCTAACCGGACGCAGCCAAGAACTGGCAAATATATTGCATAGGCGTAATATTAATATCTGTTGTATACAAGAACTTAAGTGGAAAGGTTCAAAATCCAGGGACATTGGTAGGAACTATCAACTATTGTATAATGGCACATCAACAACTAGGAACGGAATTGGCATCATTCTCGACGAAACACTAAAACAAAGAATCATTAAAGTAGAAAGAGTAAGCGATAGAATTATGCATGTAAAACTAGCTCTAGATAACCAACCAGCTCTAAATGTAATCTCAGTATATGCCCCTCAAGTGGGATGTGACAACGAAGAAAAAGATCTGTTCTGGGGGAGTCTAGAAGACCTTCTACAAACTATACCATTAGAGGAGAGAAAATTAATAGCAGGGGATTTGAACGGACATGTGGGCCGGAAAGCACCAAATTCAGTCATACATGGAAATTTCGGGTATGGCACTTCTAACTGCCAAGGCCATGACATATTGAATTTAGCGACTCAATTTGACCTCCCGATCGTTAACACCTATTTTCAAAAAAAGGACGAACACTTAATAACCTACAAAAGTGGTGGTAAGGCCTCACAAATAGACTATTTTCTGTGTGACAGATCCATTTTGCGTAATTTCAAGGATTGTAAAGTTATACCAGGGGAACCACTAACCACCCAACATAGACTTCTTGTGGCCTGTTTAATAATGCCAAATTGGAACCAAAAACAGAAATATCAAAAATACGAACCCCGCATAAAATGGTATAACATACACAAGACAGAAGGCGCTTCATTAGTTGTCAAGGTTGACACATACTTGAAAGGCACGCTACAAGACCCAAAAGATAGCAACACTCTTTGGAACGAATTCCACCAGTTTTGCCTGAAAACCGCTCATACAACTTTAGGCGTCACAAAAGGAAAACTAAGAATAAATAAGAACCCTACTTGGTGGGATGAGAATGTTAAATCTCAGATAAAGGAAAAGAAAGTGTACTTCAAGAAATGGCAGGAAACAAAAATGGACGCCGATCGCCTGGATTACAACATAATGAAAAAGAAAGCTAAGAAATGTGTTGCAGTAGCAAGAGCACTGTCCAACGATCACTTTTACAAAGAATTAGAGAACGCAAAAACAGATGCGGAAATATTTAAATTAGCTAAACTTAGAAATAATCAAACAAAGGATATCAAACGTAACAAATATATTAATGATTCTTCCGGCAAACTGTTAACCACAAACAAAGAAATTAATAAGAGGTGGCAAGAATACTACCAAACACTTCTTAATGAGGAGTACCCACAGGAACCGCTTACAGCACTGCCATGCACCGAAGGGCCAGTTAATGCAATTTCACCTGAGGAAGTCAAAGCAGCTATCCATAAAATGAAAAATAAGAAAGCTACAGGACCAGACGAGATTCCAGCTGAGCTATGGAAAAAACTTGGAAAAACTGGTGTAGCATGGCTGACTCTGCTTTTCAACGAAATTCTTATAACCACCAAGGTACCAGATATGTGAAGAACCAGTATCCTGATACCTTTCTATAAGAATAAAGGGGATGTTGCGGACTGTGGAAATTACAGAGGAATCAAACTAACCTCTCATACCCTAAAGATCTGGGAAAATATCCTCGTAAAAAGGTTAACTACAATAACAAATATAACTCCGAACCAGTGTGGATTCACCAGTGGTGTGAGCACCACAGACGCAATTCACTCGGTGAAAATACTTATCGAAAAGTATAAGTCTCGCAAACAAGACTTACACTTGGTTTTCATCGACCTCGAAAAGGCGTTCGACCGAGTTCCGCGAAAGCTTATCTGGCAAGCATTGAGGGCACAACAAATGCCGGAACATTATATTGAGCTGCTTAAAGATATGTACCACAATGTATCTACAAGAGTAGTCAGTCCAGCCGGAACAAGTGAAGCTTTTGACGTCAGAGTAGGTGTTTATCAGGGCTCGACCCTAAGCCCTCTTCTGTTCAACCTGGTAATGGACTATATAACTTCAAACATCCAAAAACCAGCGCCGTGGACACTTCTATACGCCGATGATGTAGTTCTTATAGCCGAATCTTTGGCAGAAGTGCAGTCAGACCTGACAGCATGGCAGGAGTCTTTGGAGAGAAAAGGGCTGAGAGTCAGTAGACAGAAGACCGAATATATGTTTTGCGACTTTTCCGGAGCTAATGTGGGTGCCATACCATGTCCATCCATCGAAAATAGGCCTCTTACCAGAGTTGAACAATTCAAGTATCTCGGATCCATTGTAGCACCACAAGCCAGTGTAGAGAGAGACATACACAACAGAATCCAAGCAGCCTGGCTGAAATGGAGATCGCTGTCTGGCATCCTATGCGATTCCCGTATGCCGATTAAAGTCAAAGGCAACGTATACAAGAGGGCAGTAAGACCAGCTCTACTATATGGATCTGAGTGCTGGCCGATGAGGAAGATGGATGAACAGAAAATGCATACCACAGAGATGAAGATGCTACGCTGGTCTGGTGGAGTTTCGAAAACTGACAGAATAAGAAACGAATATATCCGTGGCACTTTTAAAGTCGCTGAGATACAAAATAAACTTAGCGAGAATCGTTTACGCTGGTACGGACATGTGATGAGGCGAGAAGATGACCATATGACTAAAAGAGTTATGAATATAGAGGAAGGAAAAAGAGGGCGTGGACGACCACCAATGACCTGGCTACGAGCAATAAAAAATGACATGATAGCAAGCAACACAACAACAGAGACAACCCACAACCGTACGGTGTGGCGCAGAAGTACTAGGAGGGCTGACCCCAAATAACATGGGATAAAGCCAGGAGAAAGAAGAAGACCAGTTTTAAACCTAGCCTATCTTTAGTCTTCGTTTTGGAATAAGACAGTATGTCGCTTGAAAAGTGTTCAAAGACTGCGCAATTGACAGCGTGCGCGGAGTTTTGGTGCAGACACTGTTCCACATTTTCCACTCTAGAGTATAAATATATCGATGCCTGTAGTGGACTACAATAGGCTGACAACGATGAACAGGGTAATTTTAAAATGCTCGAAAACGCCATTTTGTTTCACATTCGAATGCTCCTGATGGAGATTCTGTCAAATGCAATTTTATAACATTCGAATCGAAAACTTTGTGAACGTTTTAAAATGCTCCTGCTGGTATAATGAATCGATGACTGTCAAGACCACTATGGTATTAACAATTAGTAAGTTGTATGATACAGCTTTCCGTGACAAATCTATTTCCCTCTATAATATCATTGCCTCTATGTAAGCCTCTGCAAATTAATTTTCATAATCTGTGAACAGAGTGGAAAAAAGTATTGATGGATCGGAATGTACTGCGTCCGTGGAGCATGCATGTTTTTACGAGTGGATGCACACGAAAATTGCTTCTGTCACATTTTCACAGTGTGGGGATGGGGGAAATCACATTTTTAAACGATAATCACATGAAGGATGGCGGTACTCGATAGTAACATTAGGTATATATATATAGATGACGGTATCTATGTATGTTTTCAGGTAATTTTTACGTCCAGTAAAAGCCACGCGTGCTTCTAAAGAAATTAAAATGAGTATTTATCTACTCAAATCTAATACTCTCTCATCTCTCATGCTTTAACATTTAATTCATTCCCATAGAAATGAGAGTGCTTTCATTCAATAGGCAATAGAACTGGCTTTCCGAAAGCCAGCCTTTAACTCATAAATTATTTTAAACAAACAATATGCCCTCACAAAACATCAAACTTTACCGTTCAATTTCCAAGCTTACCCTCCAATTTCAAGAAACCTAAATCTATTGAAATGAGAAAATGGTCTTATGTATTATTCTCGCTCCGCCAATATCTAGTCAATTAGTTTGCTCATCTACGCAAACAGAGATGCTTTAAATTGGATTAGATAGGTTTACAAACGCTCAGCCAATCAAGGAACTAGAATTAGACCGGCAAAGTACACAGAATAATATGCTCAATGGTTTTTGCTTCTATCCAGCTGAGGTACCTTCGCTTCGTCTTGAATAGTCTGGAACACCGCAGTGTTCCAGACTATCTACACCATTCCAGAACGTTCCGGAGTGTTCTGGACTGTAGAATGCTCTCAATAACTATCCAATGTTTTGCACTATTCTAGAAATTTCTAGAAGGCGAAAATTCCAGTCTTTAAATTTTTAAAAGCACGCCCTTGATTTAAAAAGGGGAAACTCCATCCAGAAAAGAAAGTACTGTTTTTCCAAAGTATAGAAAAAAATCATTGAAATAACTTTTAAAGCAAACGAAGCCGCAATCAAAAGCTGGTAATATATTCTTTATTAGTTTTAGTTTATTAAAGGCTTGTTATCATGTAATAATGAGCTGAAATAATTAGATAATTAGATTAGAGAGATAAAAACGAGCCTAATATTTTTTTTTATGATACCTATCTGAAGATGGATCAGGCATATGGCAACAACAATATAATTATACATAGTTAACAAATAAACATATTTCGAATGTGCCTTACGATGCAACGCTCTGCATCCATCAACTTGAGGCATGAAGATGTCAAACCTCGTGTGCCTGTAATTTCACCGGCACCCACAATCTTCAAACCAAACACAGCAATGCTCACGGCAGAAATGGGCTTAGTACTACTACCTCCTTATGTCTCAGGAAATTGCTAATTAGTTAGCAATTCCTACACATTTCAAATTTCAAAACACTTTCGCCTTTTGATTATTATCCTATTAATAATCAAAAGGCGAAAGTGTTTTGAAATTTGAAATGTGTAATGTTTGTCCTTTCTCCACGCCAAAACTACTGAACGCATCGAGCCCAAATTTAGCGCATATGTAGTTCTAGGCCTGGCCTATAATAACATATGGTTTCTATCCGGTTACTATGCGAGGGAAGCCGAGGGCGGAAGCTAGTATAGTATAAAACCCAAAAATATTACGCCCCACGTGGTATATAAATCCATGTAAATAACGGCCACAGCTTGTAGGATCGAACCTCTTTCGTACTTATATTAAAATATTTTACGAGTTGTGCACTTCGTCCCTCAGTTGCCGAACAGCCGACACACCTGTGTTGCCACCACAGTTTAGTGGACCGTTTACAGAAAAAACATTAATTTCAAGAAACTTCTATATCTGTATCTATTTAAAAAGTAAAAGTACTATGCATAGCAGTTTTATGAGAGTAGCAGATGCCTCAGATGAAAATACTTATCATATTTTAAATTTGCGGCACTTTTACATATCAAGAGATGGAGCAAAAAGGTATTATGTTAATAGTAACGTTCTAGAAGTAGGTACCAAAGAACCAACATGAGTGACATAATATTACTATATATTTTTTTTTGTAAATACATACATATTATGTATAGAAAACACGTAGACCAAGACAAATATTTGCAGATTATACCAACATTTGTCTCGCGGCAGGAATCGAACCCGCAACCTTCCTACCTAATTCTACGTCTCAGGCGGGCCTTCACCCACTGCGATACAGAGGTCGTCAACAAATGTATTATTGCACTATGCCTATCACTATTATATAATTCTATCATAACTAGATCATCTATTCTAGAAAAACAAAAATTTTTAGAACACGTTTTGTTCTTTAAGCACTTTAATTTAATTATTTTGCAGACACTACATCACCCACGCAAGAGAAATCTTTTATCCTTTGAAATACTGCGAAGTGTTTAAGTTTTAAGACAAGATGTGCTTTTCTAGGTAACGAGAATTTTAATTGTTTCTCCATTAAAGCGTTCTCACTATAAAGACGGCTTAGAAACCAACATCATTATTTTATGTTGAGGGAAGCTTATATTATTTGGTCATGATGCAGCATCGTATTTTACCTAGGGCTCAATTACGCAACGAAGTTCCGTAGACATAAAATTTTGGCTAGTTATAAAACTTAGATAACCATTTGTCATAGTCAAAATTTTTCGTAAAGGTACAAGTTCGTAGTCGACTGCAGACACCAGCAGCTGGCGACCTGTCGCTGCGACACTACTGGTTTATATATATTTCTATGAGATACCTTTCGTGGTAGAGACACGTCTCGCCGCGTCGCGTCTTCTGCCGCTATGGCCCGAACGTCAGAAGACACTGTCACCCGGTCGCAGATCATACTTGCAGTCGGGTTCGGATTTGATTGCAGAGACATGACGCCGCGACTTGTTGTCGCGACATGATGCGGCGACCTACTGGGGTTGGTTAAGAACTCATACCTAATATTCGTGATCGCCCTAATCTAGTCGATAGTAACAGTAAACATTGATGGTTAAATATCGTTAGAGATCAAATAAAAAAAAAGAATATTCATATGGGTTTCTATTGAAAGAGCAGTAAGGTAGATTATTAGTAGTTTATCAAATCAATTCGTTCAATAATGTATCAACACGGCCTCAGATGACGCTCCGTGCCAGGCCCAACGTGGCCGACAAACCACGATATGGACAGTTTTGTTTTCAATAGGTACTAGGTATATGCGTAAACATTACAAAGGCAACGTTAACCTTTACACCAATGAGTAAAGTTTTAGTTTTCTTAACATTATAAATCCTGTAAAATAAGACAAGGATAAGCTCTAGCCAGAGTAAGTAAATTATGAAAATCTGTTTCAAAGTAGGGGCTCACATGCGAACCCGCATAATGTATGTAAATAACAGAGATAAAGTCAGCGATCCAATTAGGGAAGAATTCACGCATCGCTAACGCCTACCACCCGTACTTACTAACACAGAATAAAGAATAATAATTATAGAACCGGTGGTTCCGACTAAGAGGCATGAGGACTGGGTCAAAAAATAATAATTCTAATTAGTCCGTCAGTTAGTTCAACAAAAAATACTGGACACGTATTTTTTATTTATCGAATCAATAGAAATTGACGGAGATAAAGAACGTGAAAGTTCGGGAGTGGGGGCTCGTGACGTCACGCCTAGGTAAAAAATTATATCGTGACGTCGCGTCGCGCGGAACTGTAACGCACTATATCTTTGTAATTTTTTGTTTAATTAACATAAAAAAAAATACGTGTCCAATATTTTTTGGATATGTAAATAACGGACTAATTAGAATTTTTCAGTCGTCTTCCTTCATTTTCTTCTGTGAAAGGCGAAAGGACTATCTTATGGTGATTTTGTTGGGTGATAGTTATTTGGAAATTGATATGTATGTGCGTATTACTTCGTGCTTAAAACAGTAAAGAAAATTTGTTAGGAAACTCGCGGCTTGGTAATGACTACTAGACTAATGACTAGATTAGAGAGAGTCCGATGGAGGAGAAGTGGATTTAGGTGCTGGGCAAGCCTACTACATTTAACGATGTTGGCCAGGCCACAGCATCCCGATGAGTGCGTAAATGTTACCACTTGACGCTTCATTATAAGGAATACTCAGATATATAGATAGATGAACTCTTTATTGCACACAACACCAATTTAAAACCAAAAATTTACAAAAACAGACAAATGAAATAGTAATGTAGGTACAATGGACGGTCTTTTCGCTTAAAGCGATTTCTTCCAGACAACCAAGAATGGAAAGAATATAATTAAAAGAATTGAGCGGAGGTGCTTATAATACAAAAACTAATTACCTACCAGATACTCAGATGCAAAGGCAAAAGATAGTTTATGTAGGTGATAAAATATTTTGTGTAATAAACCTCAAATCTTTTTGCTCAAACTAGTGCGGTAACTACATGATGCATAATGATTTTTGTATTTTACATGAGTGTAAGTCCACACTTCAGGATATATAAAATCTAATATAAAAAATGGAATATTGTTGAGATATATAAACGTCTTATGATGCAAAATATTCATCATCATCATCATAAGCCTATAGCAGTCTAATAGCAGTCTAAGCTGGACATAACCTCCCCTGATGAATGCCATTGCACCCTGTTCTCATGAATCGTAGGTATTGGTGTGTTGGTAGGTACTAATTGCATAGGAAATTATAGATAATGGCTCCATTTTTCGTTCAAACCCCTGTTTGCTCCCTCTTAATAATGATTAAGTTATTCCTTCCACTGTTTTCATGATTCTGTTAATTCGTCATAATAAGCTAAAAATCTCAAAAAGCGAATCAGTAGCGTAAATGATCAATTGACTAAACGTTCTTGGTGCAAATGAGATGAAAACAACGTTTGTATTGCGCCTCAAGATTTTCATTAATTAACTCAATTATGTCACCGCATATCAAACTCTGGAAGTATTTACTAACTCTCAAAGACTCGGGTAATATTCCAGAGTATTCAATTATTCAATTCGTTAATCAAAGTCAAGGTCTCTGACAGATGTTTATGCGAAAACCGAATGGTGTACCGAGCGATAAAGCGCGATAATACTGAACGCAATTCTGCACAAGTATCTTGCATGATAAAATTTATCTTGAAGGTCCGAACTTTTGTTGAAATGAACAATGCTAGCTAAGCCTCTCGCAGACACAGCTAGAACTCTTTACAAATTTGCTATGTTAAGGTTGATTTAAATTGATTGTTAACATAACCAGGGCGGCATAATCGCATGTGCGACAAAGTCCTATTTATTGAAACAAAATAAAACAGTAGATGAACATTTGCTGTTTTTTTAATGTTATTGATAACTTTCGCTTATACCTTTACGTAGGTGGATAAATATTGAATAAAAAATACCTTTACATTTAAAATTTCCATGACAATGTATACACATTGTCATGGAAATTTCCACAGCAGGCTCTGAATTACGCTAAGATATTTACGTGTCTGTTGTTGACTGATATTTATGCATTATTATTTAAAATATTCGAAATACTATTGTGAATAGTAAACTATTCAGCATGAAAAAGGGTCTCATAACGTTGTGATTAACACGAGCAGTGAGTATACGCTATATTTACCGAACGGAGTCCCGCTGTGACGATATTAGATCTGTCTGTGGAAGCCTTTATTAAATTAAATCAGTCAGTCTTCTTTGTAATAAATTGTGAATGCCAATTTTCTGTTGCCACAACTCAGTATTTTGCAGTTGCTTGAGTTACTTCGGCGGCATCGTTGTCGCAATGAGTTAGTTTAGCCGTAAAGTACGAAATTCGAAGTACGAATTAGTGTTTTTGTAAGTCATAATTTTAATATGAATGCGATATTTACCATGATTTGTGATTTCTATTGTTTATCACAATCAGTAGTTTCAAAAGTTTTGCAAGGTTTTTCTTGATTCATGATGAATGTTCCAATACTTGTTGGGAATTGAAGTATGAAAACAGGGTTACATGTGAATTTCATAGACTTTTGAGGTGGGAACAAATTATCAGCCGAGCTTGTAAGCCGCGGCTAAACGACGAGACTGAGGAATGTACACGGTTGCTCGTCTTCCAGCTGGCCAGATATCTTTCAGGCGTCCGAACGTCCCAAGGTGACACTACATTTCACATTTACATGTTCACATTTCGCAAACTTATTAGGATAGGATAGAATAGGATATCAACGTTTCTAGCGACACACCAAAACCCTCCTTTCAAAAGTTCTAACACGTTGGCTGCTGGTCTCGCACATGACGCTCTGCGCCATGCACGAGGAGGACGAAGACGTGCAAAATCACATTTGTGTTTTCAGCACTCAAAGCGAAAACCAATAATGTCAGTATGTACGTGCTAAATATTTAAATATGCAAATCTGTCCGGAATATACAAACTATCGTAGTTTGTATAAAAATTGTCAATGACTGGTCGAGTGCTTTGGAAAGTTCTCATTACGAATACTCCAGTTAAATTCATGGTACCTATGGATTTACTAGCACTGCAATTTAGTAAGTGTGCGGTTCCACTGCGATTTATCTATTTGTGTTTTCAACAACGGACATTATTCTAGAATCAATTGCTTGCATTTTGCCGAGTCAAGAATGTTTGCTGTCGAATACGGGAAGCTCAGAGGCCGCATTTAGTAACTCACTCTGTTTGCGACAATCCAAAACCATTCCACCATTCTAAAACAGAAACATTTAAGGCCTGTGCGCACATATCAGTGCCGACCCGTGACCGACAGTGCCGTGCCTTACCGTTCCGTGACGTGCTATTCTTACATGTCTGTGCAGACACGACGCGTTCAGAAATTTCTAGTTGTCTTGGAGTACCTATCGCAGCTTCAGGTGTAAAAATGCCTCGGTATTCAAGGAATACTACAACCATGTCAGGCAAAATATTGTCCGCTTAGAAATTCACGTCAGGTCACTGAAGGCGCCGGAGCGTCACAGACGTCACTGTCACTGACGAGATCGAATGGTATCATAGAAAAGCCATGAAAGAATATTAATTTTCACTGATACTGCACGATACGGTACTATCGGTCATGTGCCAGCACTGATAAGTGCGCAGAGGCCTTTAATTCTGTTTTTACAAACTTTGTCAATTTGTTAATTTGCCTTTCTTTGAACTTTGACAGATGAAATGACAAAGTTTGCAAATAAAGTTAGCAATGAGTAGCAAATAAGGCCTCTGGACACAGTTTATTTGTTTAGATGATGGTTTTAGTGTTTCAAATTTTACATTTCAAATTTTATGTTGGCTACATATCTTACAAACAGATAGGTACAAGCTTAACGAAAATTCATTAGTAAGCGTACGCCACATAATGAGTGATATCGATCGAAGGTGAACAGAGCCGTGTTGATTGATGATCGTGCCAAACTTAATTGAGCAATCAGTTGCGAACGTTCTCGTCTCATGTGGATAAATGAGAATCCATATAGGTTCTTATTTTGTGGGCCACAGTATGGATAAATGGAGACAGTACGAACTAATTACGGTCCACAATCAAAAACATTGTTCGAATGCAAACACTTTTTAGGGTGACGCTTCTGACCAGTGATGTACGATTCGTCGGAGAGCATCGAAGCGCATTTTAAAACATGCTAGAGGAAATTGAAACATCCACAAACCAGTTAAGTCAGTGTTTGAGAAAGCTCAAAGCTGCGTAAATTGCATGTAAATAAGGAAGTTTTTTTGTGGATGTTTCAATTTCCTTTAGCATGTTATAAAATGCTCTCCGATGCTCTCCGACGCGCGCCGGTAAGTGTAAATCGTACATAAGGCGATCACAGAGATTTCAACCTGTATCACAAATAATTAAATATTTAATAATATTACATAAATATGTTGGCAAAGGCGTTATTTTGAATCTACGCTTTCTCATTGGCCAATAATTTTTCGCTATCAGTCTTCATGATCGAGCCTCTAGGTAAAACCATTTTATTATGCAGACTTAAATTCAAAAGTAGTAAAGTATTTCAGCATTATACTAACTTACACCACGCCACCAGATGAATCGCCGACATCTTTGAAATTGCAGAAAGTCATGAAAATATGTGACTTCAGCAGTGCACTTCTACAGGCTGTCGATGCTGATTTCTTCTTCAGCCTGTAACAGTCCACTGCTGGACATAGGCCTCTCCCAGTAAGTGCCATTGAGCCCGATTTTCGGCCATCCGCATACATTAGGTTGGACTAATAATTTTTTGTTATCTACTTATATGAATGCAAATTCTCGAGGATAAAACATTATACAAGTACCTTGGTTCTACATTATTTCAATGCGGCTATAAACCTCTTGAGGTCGTAACTTGAATGCCATTCTTTGCCATTTCCGCCAGGACTCAGGTATGATATCCCAGTGGTACGGCCGTATTACCATCGAGAGCAGGTTTACCAACTTTTAGCCGTACACTGCAAGTTTTTATTGGGAAAATTGGTTTGACCACGCTACGATAACAAAAAGAAATAAAGAAGTCTGATTTATACCAACAACAAAGATTAACAAAGGGACCAAAACTATTTTATTCATAAGAAGGTAAATACATGTATTGCCTACGACCAGTAAGCTTTTTTTAAAATCAACTTTCTAGTTTTTCACTGTTTATTAAAGTTGGTTAGTTATTGATGTAGGTTGTAAGCTACATAGCTTAGTTAGCTTAGTTAGTACATACTAACTAGTAGTTACGTAGCTTAATATCTTCATCTTCGTATTGTGTAAAACTCCTTGAGTTAGCCAAAGCATTCGCTTCTAAATCTACATACAAGTCTACTTAAAGCGATTAATTCAAAGTAGTAGAGCTTCGAAGAAGTGAGTGAAGTTATTTCATTTAAATCCAACGCAAAAATATTTTTAAATATTTTAAATGTATCATGTTTTTTGAGTCAGATCTACAGAAAAGAATAGTGTACAGAACAATAAGAATACGTTTTCTATGAAAAAGCGACCTTAGAAACATTATACTTCGAAACTTACGTTTTCAATTCTTATGCGATCTCATATTTTATTTGTTTTCAATTCCTTCGATCGTGTGGGTTTTGTTAGAAAACATTTTCAATTTCCTTTTCCCCTGAAGAATAATGGATAAATGTATGCAAAACCAAGAAGAGCCACGACAGGATAGGCCCAATCTCTTAGTTTATGAAAAAAAGACTTACCAAAACAAAACACCTTTCCACTCACCGCATAAATTATAATCAGAGGGCTTAAGTAAGAGTTGCACAATTAGAAAACTTTCATAGTATACTATATCGAGATCAATTTTAATGTACGTTTTTTGGAAATTACTCAACTGGTTTTAAGAAACTGAATCGAACAACGTAGGTAATTAAAACTTCTTGCAGATTGCATCAATAGTCACTCAAAAAGGTGAGGTAATTAACGAAAAAAAGTACTTCAAAATTGAGCTCGATATAGTATACTATAAAAGTTTTTAGAACTCCTACTAGGCCCTCTGTATTCTAAAAGTAGGAATATTTATATTATTATGTGTCCCTATTTGTAGTTCGCACAAAATAGACATTCAAAGTTGCAATAATTCGCATTAGGATAAAAATTGATACGACCTTTAGGAACACCATTATAAATAAATTGTTATAAGTCCACATCGATAAGAATCTGCAAAAAAAATATTCAAGGTCAAAGTTCAAGTTCATTTTTCAGCTACACAGTAAGTTTTAAAATAAAAATAGATCATACAGAATTGTAGATGATGATGATGATCAATGAAAACTGATTTAAACACATTTTTTTCTTTTTAACACGTTGAATGTGGACTTCGACATGATAGAGGGTGCTATCACAGACATCACAGAGGTGCAATTATATGGTAAGGGAAACTTGGCAAAGATGTTCTACGTAAACGCTACGAATGCTACGACGTAGACACCAAACGTTGTTCCGCAGTAGGTTAAGAGATTTATAAAAGTTGATTTTTTAAAATATTTTTTTATGATTTCACGTAAATAAAACCTCCAATAAAATCTCCCTTATTTTCATGACATGGGCGAAATTATGAAGATTTTAAAGCCAGTTCAAAACCAGTAATATTGTATTTCCAACCTTATCCGTTAGAGTTAAGGTTAAACATTGAAAGCTTTAAAGCGAATTCAAATGCCCCAACAATAGCATTTGACTTGCTTAGAAGGCACACGTGCGGATGATGTGAGATGACAGATGACTTCTGAAGCGTGGAGCTGAAGCGGAACGTTATAACAATGTTGTGACGACGTTTGTAAAGATATTTTGGGCCATAGATTGGCAGCCGTTTTTCATATTTTGATCCAACATTAGACGTTACCTACGTACGCCGTAATACAGTCAGTGTTGGAACCAAATATCAAAATTACTAATCGTGATCATCATCATCAGCAACTAAAACTAAAACTACTAAAACTTACTAACTAGCCTCTACCAACCGAATACTCCGACATCAGAGTTGGCCACTAGCTCATACGAAGAAGAAGATCCGCCTTTATCAGTTCACTGCTAGACATAATGAGCGCTATTGCGCCCTGTCCTCAGCTCGACGCAACCAGCTTCTACCAGCCGTCGAACAGATAACGTTTGGGCGTTGGGGTAAACGAGTGATTGGAAAAAAACTACTTATAGCAGTTTGAAATGTGTAAACAAAAACTTGACTGAAACAGTGAAGTATTACGTATTATTTTACAGAATCTAAGAAAATATAATTTGACAGACATCCCTCTCAACTTATGATTTAAGAATGCCCTCTTACCACTAATGGGAATTTCTAAGGTTTTATCATATCAATAAAATCATTTATGTATGTATTTAAGTGCGTCCTACCCGTCATGATATATGGAGCCGAAACGTGGACACTCACAGTACGGCTGTTTAAAGTCCAGCAGTTTAAAGTCGCTCAGCGAGCTATAGAACGAGTTATGCTCGGAGTTTCTCTGAAGAATAAAATCCGTAACGAATTTATACGACGTAGAACTAAAGTTGTTGACATAGCTCAGAGAAGCAAGCTGAAGTGGCACTGGGCTGGCCATATCTGCCGAAAAACCGATAACCGTTGAGGTAAACGAGTTCTTGAGTGGAAACCGCGGCTCAGAAAACGTAGTGTAGGACGCCCTCCAGCCAGGTGGGGAGACGATCTGCGAAAGGCTGCTGGTAGAAGCTGGATGCGTCGAGCTCAGGACAGGGCGCAATGGCGCTCATTAGGGGAGGCCTATGTCCAGCAGTGGACTGCTATAGACTGATGATGATGATGATGATGATGATGATAATATCAATTCGGTCTCGCCAATTCTGGTATGATATACACTCAACTTTGAGATATTATATCAAATTGGAATGAAGGTATGTATAGCTATCGCCGGCGACTTCGATCGCGTTAGATTTATTATTCATCTTTCGGGAACTTTTTCTGTCCTAACCTATGTCCTTTTCTGTACCCCTGACAACCGTGTATCTGATATTTTACGATGATCTGTTGAGTAGTTAAGACATAAACGCGAAAGAAAAAAACATACATATAAACTCACTTTCGCAGTTATAACATTCGTTCTGATTAATAAGGATCCTGGTACACCCCATACGATATAACATCCACAAGAAATATGCTAAGCGGAACACAAACTCATCACATAAATAAAAAGGTCGGAGTTCTCGTACACAAAACCAATAACAGTTTATCTGCCGCGGAACAAGCATTGGGGCTCTGCGTCCCTGTGGGGCAATCGGTTGCGAGACTTGCGCGTTTGTCGGACAGTGTCAAAGCGTCCTACCCTACATCTTCGTCGATGTAGATAAAGTTAAAGTTAACTGATAGAAACCTACACCTTCGTCATGTAAGTATACGATAGTATTGCTGATTGCTGGTGATTGCGTTTAATATGTTAGTTCTTACAAGTATCTAGTTATGCTTTCTTTGAACCTACGAGTAACTTATCCAAGGTAATCTCTAAAGATCTCTGGTGCAGTGGGCCAAGGCCCGCCTGAGACGCAGAAGGTTGCTGGTTCGATTCCCGCCGCGAGACTAAAATTTGTATGTTCTGCAAATATTTGTCTTGGTCCTGGGTGTTTTCTAAGTATGATTATGTATTTACAATATATATATTATATATATATATATTTAAATTCCAACCAATGAGGACCTTTATATCAAAGTTTTGATGGCCTGAAATAATTATATTTTTATAAATTTACGAGCCATACATCAGGTAAATAAAAAATAAGACTGGACTAAGCAGAGTTTGTATTATGGGAACCACATAGGTATCAGTCATGTGGTTCCCATAATACAAACTCTGCTTAGTCCAGTCTTATTTTTTATTTACCTGATGTATGGCTCGTAAATTTATAAAAATATAATTATTTCAGGCCATCAAAACTTTGATCTAAAGGTCCTCATTGTTTGGAATTTAAAAATCCAGTCTTATCCGGCTAAACCTGGCAACTATACGGTGTAATTCTAGAAAGTTCCGTATTGCTTCCTCACTAGAGGATTCTCTCACCTGATATCGTTATCCCGGTATCCGATAGCTTCCGGCATCAGCCTTTTATAATAGAAGGAGCCTTTTATATTAAAAGCCTGACGGTAAAAGGGTGTTTTGTAGTTTGCTTATTTTGGACTTTTTAAGCCGGTCAGTTCTAAAGTAACTTTACTTGTAGATAGGTACAAATACAAAAACTCTTTATTTACTATTTAAGAACCTTAAGAAACACTGTGAGTGTAATTTTTTGTACTCAACGCGACCTAACAAAGAAGAATTGGCAAGAAATTCTGCTTGGCTTATATTTTTTACGCAAAAAAAAAAACAAAAACAAAACAAACATCTTCACGACATATATTGCTCAGTACGCAAATCGATTGAGGATACTTTAATGGGGGTAGTCAGAGGCAAGTCGAAACATTACGTTCGATACATGCCCACTTTTTGCAAGCATTCCACGTGACAGGATGCAGCCCATCGCCGCTTTTATTTAAGTCGGGGTACATCCCACTAGGCCACCACGGCTAGTATTTACGCCTTTGTTGCAATTATTAATATTAACATTGTTTTTGAGTTAGTTAGCTTTTTTGTCTAAATTTAAATAAGGTTTATTACAGTGATGACTTTTACAACAGTTTTGAATTTATTGACTAAATATGGAGCCATACAGTAGAAACTTTGTGTTAATCTTCGTTTTAACATTTAACATGATTGTCGCTTTTTTTTAATATATTGCTATTCTTTCAGGCATACATACAATTTAGAAGTAGTAGAGTTTGTGGAAGGCTCGTCCGGGGAAGTACTGCCACCACGCCTATTTGTGCCGTGAAGCAGCTGTGCTGTGTTTCGGTTTGAAGGGTGTTGGGTGCCGCTGAAATTACAGGCACAAGAGGCTTATCATCTTCGTGTCTCAAGTTGATGGACGCAGGGCATTGCATCGTAGAGCACGTTCCAAAAAAACGTGATCTACGATGCAATGCTTTGTGATAGGTAATGGTTACCACTTAACATCAGGTGGACCATGTGCTTGTTCCATCTTCCACTACCATAAAAAAAACATAAAATTTTCGTATATGTATTGGCAAGAAAGTGTTATAAAGTTTATGTATTTAAAATGATTCTCTGGGACCCATATTAAAGTTACCAAACAGCCCTCTTCTGCGAAACCTAGACTAGTTTTTCCTTTATCGTCGTTATTGAAATCAACGAGGAAGACCTATAAAGGTAAATGATTCAAGATACAACAATAGGTAACTAATTTTAAGGCGCATCTATCTAAAACTAATTTTAATTTATGTTCTCTAGAACCCGTAAGGAACTTAAATTAAATTCCTATGGATGCATCTTGCGGTTAATCTAACTAAGGCTAAACTATTTATATAAAGTGTTTGCAATAATGCCCAGAAGACTTCACCTTCACGCAGATCCCCTTATTTAGTCTCATTTTCATTTAGCCCGAGGGCAGAGTTAGGTTTGGGCTAAGTTAAGATTTACGAAGGGGTCAATATGGCCCGCGGGCTGAGTTGACTATTATGATGGAAAGTACGTACTTAACGATTATTTTTAATTATAAATGTGTGTGTGTGTGTAGGTATGTGTGTGTATGTATGTATGTATGTATGTATGTATGTATGTATGTATGTATGTATGTATGTATGTATGTATGTATGTATGTGTATGTGTATGTGTATGTGTATGTGTATGTGTATGTGTATGTGTATGTGTATGTGTATGTGTATGTGTATGTGTATGTGTATGTGTATGTGTATGTGTATGTGTATGTGTATGTGTATGTGTATGTGTATGTGTATGTGTATGTGTATGTGTATGTGTATGTGTATGTGTATGTGTATGTGTATGTGTATGTGTATGTGTATGTGTATGTGTATGTGTATGTGTATGTGTATGTGTATGTGTATGTGTATGTGTATGTGTATGTGTATGTGTATGTGTATGTGTATGTGTGTATGTATGTATGTGTGTATTTATGTATGTATTTATGTATGTATATGTGTGTGTGTGTGTGTGTGTGTGTGTGTGTGTGTGTGTGTATGTTTGTTCCCACTCATCTACGAAATGGCTGATTAAATTAAGATAAAGCTTGGAATATATATAGTTTGTGATCTAGATTAACACATAGGCTCCCTTTTATCCATGCGAACGAAGCCGCAGGTACATTTTACAATTTAAATTCAATATTCCCCTCTAGACTTTTGAAGCCTTAAAACTCCGAAACCAGACTTACCCATATCGGCTCATACGAAATATTTTTTTTCCAAGGCGTTGCCTTATTTCAAAATATTTCGCTTAGTTTAATTTAATGCATGTCGTCTCCATAACTTTGTCTGTAAATATTTGTGGTAAGTGCTTGATGAAAATTTATGACATTACAACGTTGTTATGTTTAAGTTTCCCATAAACTAGTCAGCAACGGATCAAACAATATATTTACGACCAAAATACGTTTAAACCAAGTTAAAATCATGATCATGTTGGTTGTAAATCGATTTTAACGGCCGCCCGTAGGATTGCGAAGGCATAAATCCTGGATTATGTTAAATTTGCATTATTTTAAATGAGGGCTTACGTAAAACAACAGATAAAACACACTTCATATTATTCTTGTTATCTTTGAAGTTAAAAGGTGTTTTTTTTTATTTTTTTTTTTTTTGGCGTCGCACTGTTTGTGCATTTGCCATAGTAAGTTTTTGTATTATACATTTTTTTTATAAAAAAATTAGGGAAACAATATTTACAAAAAACAATGAACGTATGAAATTTGAAAAAAAGGTGTTATATTAAAACAATGTTACGAAGGAGTTTATACTATACTACTTGCAGTAATTCATAATAAACCTACTGACCAAAGATTTTGGATTTTTCTACTGAAAGAAAAATTGAAAAAAAAAATTTGAAAGAACCCGTTCTATTTTCAAACGACCGATACCAAGGAGTTTCTTTGATACTAATTGTAGTAATTCCATGGTAGGTAGGCATAATGTATATAGCGTCCTATTTACGTACATACCGATTGAATAATTTGGAACATTAATGAAAGTACGCGTTCCAATTTCAAACTAGATGTTTGGGAAACTGAAGATTGAATAATCAGGCCTTCGGCATGAAGCAGCGCCGGACATAGACCAGTAGAGCGATCACAAATATTTCAAACTGAAGTATGTATCGTTAGCGTAATGACAAATTTTGGCAAATGACAAAGCTTTATTTTGAATCTACACTTTCTCATTGGCCAAAATTTGAAGTCTAACGATACGATTACTTTTTCGCGGGTCTTCGTGATCGAGCCTCAGGTAATAAATATATAGTTCATAGTTCATAGTTAATTTATTCATAACAATTATGTTACAGGTCACAAAATATAAATTACATAATTGTAAAAGATACATTTAGAATGGTCAAATATCACAATACATCATCATTTATATAAAATTAAATATAGTACTATTAAGTGTTCCGCGGAGCGGGAGTCAGGGTGTAAGGGGTTTTCAACCTCCATATTCGGAATCCAAGCATCACCTGCCCTAAAGAGAAAAAAATACTTTGCTTCATAACCCGGTTCAATAAAGAAACGAATCATCAATTATCATGTTCTCTCGCTTGCACACTAGTGCAGTCTATACTCAATCACGCGCGTACAGTAGGCAAAAAACCTCACCAGCCCGTGGTGGCACCCTGCTAACTAACAAACGGGGCTCTGGAAGCTGACTTATTGCGGCATAGCTCAGCTTTATACCAGCACTGATACATTTACTGACCGCGGATAAAGTTGTGCTTCTCGCATCGCCGACGCTGCTGCCCAACCCGCAACCCCAACCCGCATGCCCAGCGTGGGGATTATGAGCATATCCACCTTTCTTATCAGGGGAGGACCTATATCCATCAGTGGACTAATACAGGCTGTTGTTGTTGAGCGGTATATTGAAATAATGATCCGTACCTACTTCAGGATATTAATCAGATTATAATTTATTCAAGTCTTGAATGATCGAATTCTTGCCTATTTAATAAGGTAGGGGGCTGATCGAAAGCTTCTAAGCTAAGGCACGTCTTAATTATAATTTATTCGTAGCACCGCGGTAAATACATTTTCTTTGAGTAATCCATCAGAATGATTGCTAAGTACAAAACAAGTTTCCACCCGTGGCTTCGCTCGCGTGGTACTTGGATAAAAAGTAGCCTATAGGTTATTCCAGGTCTAGAATTACATACATATATGTAAAAATAGCTTCCGCCCACGGCTTTGCTCGCGTGGTACCGGGATAAAAAGTAGCCTTTGTGTTAATCCAGGTCACGAACTATGTATATTCGAAGTTTCATCCAAATCTGTTTAGTATTTTTTGTGTGAAAGAGTAACAAACGTTCATCCATTCATCCATACATACTCATAAACTTTCGCATTAATAATATTAGTAGGATAGGATTACAGCTCAAGATAATAAACATTTTAAATGTGCGCATTTCACAAACTCTCGCCTATATACTTATATAACAGCTATATACAGGTTGGGGCAAAATTTTACCTCATTGAGGGCAGCTGCCTTTTCTTTTGTAGTTGGAAGATTTTGTTCTGAGGAAACTATAGGTTTCTTGTGAAGAAAAACACAATTACAATTAATAATTCAGCCGAGAAAATGTAATTTGTCAAAAAAACAATCGACTCTATCTTTGTTGGTCTCAATCGACTCTATCTCCCAACAAGAGCACTTTCCCTAAAGTAGAAACTTACCAAATCAAATCATAAGATTTCGCGAAAATAAAAAAAAAAGTTTTCATACAATTTCTAAAGCTTCCAACCTTAAAAGAAATAATATTTACAGTATTATGTTTTTGAGGCCTTCGGGCGGCCTACGTAATCCAACATCAGAGTTGGCCACTAGATTATAGATAAGAAGAAGAAGTATGGTACTATACTAAACTGCTAAATATGATACCCATGTGATCATTTTAAACCACACATGCTATCATAAACAGTGACATAGTTTCTAAGTTATTATCAAAATTTTAAGTTATATGAACAGCATTTAGCACCTCTTCTTTTTTCAGTGTGAGGTAGAGTTTTTGATAAGTTTAAGTCAAGTTTTTCTTATGTTTTCCGGCTCAATGATTGGTATATCTTATCGTGATGACATTTTTGTTATGAGAAGCCATAATAAAATTGACTAATACACTGTCTGATATTTTACTATACTCTAAACGAAAAAATCCAATATTAAAAGAAAAAAAAAACAATTTAAAAACCATGACACTTTTCATAATAGCGTACGTTTCAAAAGAATTTCAAAATTCAAAATGGATTTAACTGTAAACACACTTTGAATCGTATTTTGTTTAATTTACACCAATTCGTAACGCGACCAAACAGAGAAGAATTGGTAAGAAACTCTGCGAGGCTTTAATTTTTTAATGTCATTTTTACAATAGTTATGTTCAACTATCAATTATAATGTTTTTAAGGGAGTTGGAGACAGTTCCATCCCAAGGTTTTTGTCATCTAAATAATCATAAATTTTATTATAAGTTTTGAGAGGCAACGTTTATCAATATTTTTAAATAATTCAATTATTTATTATCAGATAAATTAATCATGTCATTTAAGAGTTTGTTAAAAAAACGTACGTAAATGATTGACTAACTTTTTGGAGCCTTGCAGTAGGAACAGCAAGTTTATCTTTATTTCTAGTGTTCACATTATGATTGTCGCCATTTTTTAACGTATTTTTATAGTTACATCTATATAGCATACATCTATGGTTTTAAGTGATCATATGGGTACCATTGATTGATTAGCTCCTTCAATCTTTGCATCTTTCCACCAAACACCCTGTTTATATTAATATATACTAAACTTAAGACTTTGAATGCTGAATTTCAAACCGTGGAAGTACAGCTAGTCAAGCTTAGTCATGTCAGTCGTCCCGCAGTCAACGTGTTATATGGCTTTAATGGCATATTGTTTTTCTTAATTAATTTAACTACTGTATTTTGTTGGTACTGTGCATGTGTATGGTATGCTGAAAAGTGTTTTTGGTCAATAAATAGGTATTCAGACAATTCTGTCTGAGAATTTCAAAGGGTGTCGGAAAGATAATTCTGAATACGGTCCACTGTAACCGCTTTGCGCACTAATGGGACTGTCGCACTTTGTTATTCACCCTAATGTGCTCAAGAGCCCAAACTACTTGATCCGACCCTATATAATGAGTGCCTATTTTAGAAAGAGTAAAGACTTTAAAGACAAAAGTATTATTGATAATGGCCTGTGCTTTATTGATATTGATATAGCTTCCAAAAACTAAAAAAAAAAGTACCGATTGGTAAGCATATTAATGAATTATGTCATGATAAGTTATTCATAACATAGCAAACAATAGCATGTATAAAGGCAGGTATAGACTTATGTAACGTAACATGAAAGGAGCATTTCATAAGTCTGGACACAGCGCGTGCACGAACCGAGCATGTATGCAGAAATGATCTGTTCGTGCGCGTAGTGTGTAAAGTTGGTGAGCGCAAGGCGTTCACACTATGGGAATTCTGTTACATTGTATGCTAGGTACATTGCGACAATGTGGACTGCAAATTCTTTCATTGCGTGAACATTTCGTGAGTAAATACCCGCTACTAATGTGCGTGCTATAGAAGTCCACAGCAGAACATAGGCGTTCCCTAAACATTTACACGAAGAACGGTCCTCACCTTTTCAATTTATCTTCCTTCTTACTTATTATTGCAATTTTTTTTTCGTTTTTATCATATATCTATTACTAAACGTAATCTCTGTAATAAAGTAAATTGAAATTATTTTGATGACTTTATCGTCTTTGTATGAAACTTTCTCCAACTCCCCTAAAACAATGCGATAGTTAAGAATAATTGTAACAGACGTTAAAAATATAAGCTTTTCCAATTCCTTTCGATTTGGTCGCCTTATGAATTGGTATTTTAATAAAAAAAAGGCGATTTATAGTGTTCCTTATAAGTTCTAACAAAATAAAATATATTTTATATTTGTCTAACGATTTATTCGCGTTGTAGAGCCTATGTTTTATGTTATGCTTTGTCTACAACTACATACCAAATATTCAGTAGCTTTAGCGTGGTAGAGGAACAAATATTTAACTTCTTTTTATAAGCTTTCGTCTATTTATGCATACGATATTTATGTAGGAAGTATAGATGATATATAGATAATTCCAAGCTTGACATTGATAGGGCGATCAAGATCGGTCACGATTATCGTAAGCGTAACGAAAAATGTGCTGTCTCGTGCTTTCTGCCCTCCAGCCAGGTAGAGTGACGATCTGCGACAGGCTGCTGGTAGAAGCTGGATGCGTCGACCTCAAGACAGGGCGCAATGGCGCTCATTAGGGGAGGCCTATGTCCAGCAGTGGACCGCTATATGCTGATAATGATGATGATACAATTTTTACAAAAATATTGTTTTACTAATCGTCCACGGGTAAGTTACCACCTTCTTCACTATCTGGGTTTAGGTTTGATTGGTAACCTACTCAGATGCTCTTTCGTTCTACTTTTAGAAGTATGTTCATTTTCGGGATAGCCTGCAATTATCATCATGCCTGTCGTTGTATAATTTAGTGTTAGCATTTCTTCAAAAGCTAAATTTAGAATCGTTGTATGGCTACAAATTGAACAAGTCAATTTCGTATTTCTTCGGTTTTTTAGTGAATACACGACGAGGAAGCAAGCTTTGGGTATCGGTGTGGATGTCCATTCAAACGAGGTTATCCGACTTCTAGACACATTAATAATACTTACCGGTTTAAAAATAAAACATCTTCAAGCAACCTGCTGTGTTTTACTGATTATGCTTACATAAGTAGGTATTAAAGTTAGTTCCACAGCTTGCTATTGCTGATGGTCCTTTAGAAAAAAAAATATTTCTTAAAAATAGCTTTGTGGATTTAAGTAGGCTCTAAAGAAACGTTGTCAAAGAAAGGGCTACATATTGTCGTAGTGTCGTACAACTAGGTTATAATAACAGCCAATTATTATAAGCTGCAGTGGCAGCTTGTGTCAACGAGGCAATATCTTGCGGTCTGATGCAGCTATGTCACTTATGCCAGGGACAGTTAATTGTTTAAAGGCGATACTTAAACGTCTTTGAGTGAACGAGATGTAAAATACGCAACCAAAACAAGAAAAAAGGGTTCGGCATGATGACGCTGCACCAAATTCAATAAAAATAAATATTTATTTTAATATCTCCGAAGCTATCGAACATAAACAAGTTGTATTTTTAATTCGACTGGTTCGTATGATTGTCTAACAAGTTGTATAAAAATTTGTTCAAGTGTTCTATATTTTGAATAACATGAAAAAAGTATAATGCAGGAATAGCCACTTTGGAGAGTAAGTATATATATCAAGAAAAGATTAACCAATCGTATTTCTGTCTTTAATTTGACTCTATTAGATCCTGAAATTAAGTCATTAAAGTCACGTTTTTTCTCGGGCATACAACGTATTGTAACGTTGTATGCCCGAGAAAAAACGTCGGAAAAAATCAGTAAAAATGTATTCATCCTCTTAAAGATCTGTGAGTATTGCTGTATGGCAAGCTGAAGTGGCAGTGCTGGCAACATCTGCCGATGAACCGATAACCGTTGGAGTAAACGAGTTCTTGAGTGGAGACCGCGGCTCGCCTAACTTAGTGTAGGACGCCCTCCGGCCAGGTGGAGTGACAATGAAGAAGAAAACCATTTTTTGTTCTATATGCCAAAATATTCTACAAAAAATGACGAGAACAATTGTGTTTTTATTATTTTTCTATCTCTAAAACTGACCGAGATATAAAAGTGCAAAGTTAACATTTTCGGTCTAAGCCGCGGACCGAGCGCGATATTGTGATGACGTCACGGCTCCTGTCTCCGCGCCAGCGACTCGGGGATTCGAAGCATTTACCCGAATGTGCCCGTCGCGCGCGGAACTACTTTGTTTATTTTAAATAAGAAACAATAAAAACTACATGAGTCCATCTAATTAATGTTGTATTGTGTCTCAGTGTAAAAATAGGGCCACAAAAACACCCGAAAAGTTGTTTTTTGACGTTCCTAAGGATCTGAAAATCAAAAAAATGGACAAATGCTTTGAGAAGAGCACATCCATTAGGGCCAAAAACAACAGCATATATATTGTTGTGAGCATCATTTCGATGTCAATTGTTCAAATACCATGTGAAATACCAAGTAGTAGGTACTTAACCTTGCCATGTGAAATACTAACTAAGTACCTAGTACGTAGACTAGGTAGGTACTTGGTTTTTGCTAGTAGTATGCTTTTTAAGGTTCCGTACCCAAAGAGTAAAAACGGAAACCCTATTACTAAGACTTCGCTGTCCGTCTGTATGTCTGTCTGTCCGTTTATCTGTCACCGAGCTGTAACTCATGAACCATGATAGTTAGACAGTTGAAATGTTCACCGATGATTTATTTCTGATGCCACTTTTTTGTCGTTTTTTGCTCGATATTAATAACAGCAACAGGTAGACGCTTGAAATATTCACAGAATATTTTGTTTACATATTTACTTCAAAAATAAATAATTAAATTAAATTAAAATTAATTAAGGGGGACTCCCCGATACATTTATATGTATATACATGTATGTGTAGGTATGTAGGGTACTCGACTCGCAGTATATTCCAAGGTTAATGATTTCTTTATTTTTTATAAAATATTCTGCCACCATCATATCGTGAACTATGGGAAGGTTGTTAGATTGGCCTTTTTGAAATCCTTCTTCCATTTTAGTTCTAAAACAATAATTTACACGATACACTCACTCAATCAGCATTATTTTAGATTAATAAACATAACCAGAGCGTACGAGAGCAAACAACTTAGCAGCGAAATGTACTACGGACGCCCGCCGCGCCGCGCCGTATAGGAGCGATGACGTCACGCGCTACTTGCGTTCACTGACGAGATTTAAAAAACCTACGTAAACTTCCCATGCTTATGGTAATATTGTACCGATCGATGTGAAATAAAAACTAGAATAATGTGAACGGTCTAGACTTTGATTCTACGTACATAAAAGTGTGATATTTTAACCTTGTTATCTTCTTCATTGACGAAAGGCTGCTGGCAGAAGCTGGATGCGTCGAGATCAGCACAGGGTGCAATGGCGCTCATTAGGGGAGGCCTATGTCCAACAGTGGACTGCTATAGGCTGATGATGATGATGATAATGAGTATTGTTGTGATGTTAGAACAACTTTATTGAACTCCCCAAACACCTTCGCTTTACGAGCAGTATTATTGATAGCGTTTTATTGATGTTTACTGTCTTCCTTGAGCTATTGAATGACTCGTTGTAAAACCATCAGTTTCCATTGGTAAAACTATAAACCTCTTGTAATAATTAGATACAAAATTAGATTTTCCTATAATTTCGGATTTTATTATTAAATAATTTATGCAGACAAATATTTGTAACTTAACTTAAACTTTTATAACTAAGTTTGAGGTATTTAAATGAGAAGTTATTAGTTGCCTAAATTTATTAATTTTAGATATGTTGGTAATAATAATAAGTAGTTCATTACCCTTAAAAGTATTTGTTCATGTGAATCGAACCCGCAACCTTCTGGCGTCTCAGGTGGACCTTCGCCCACTGCGCCACGGAGGTCTTCAATTTGAATGAATAATTGTGTGTGTGTGTGTGTGTGTGTGTGTGTGTGTGTGTGTGTGTGTGTGTGTGTGTGTGTGTGTGTGTGTGTGTGTGTGTGTGTATGTATGTTTCTAATGAATAAACTCAAAAAGTACGTACTGTGCTAATTCAAAAATTCTTTCACTATTGGAAAGCTACATTTACCCTGAGGAACATAGGCTATATTAAAAGGTAAAAATATTTTGAAAAATCTTATGTCCATCCGTGCGAAGCCGGGACAGGCCGCTAGTGATATATAAAATGAAACTTTGGCATTGTTTATGGAACCAAATGAATAGGTCCAAATATACGTGTGGTATAAGTTTACTCCAGAGAGGAAGGGCATGTGACCACTTTGTTAGTTGGGGCTGTTATTTACCTCTTATTTCATTCTTTACTTAAGTACTTTCATATGTAGGTACATACATAGTCCCATAGGAAAAGAACCAAACCAAAAACAATTTTATTATGTAAGTATTGTAATATAATCGCAAAACCATACAAAGCCTTTTCGTCGTAAGCATATACCAACAACAAAGTAAAATGGCGTAGGCGGTCTCTTTGTATTTCGTGTGTGTTACTATTATTTATTCTACGGCGTGTTTGTGAGATCAATATACCGTAACACATCAAAGGATTTGTAGAATACTCCATACTCCATAATGTTATAATTTATGAACGTGTCAATATGTCTGAAACTGAAAGCAAAAACCTGATGCATGGAATGAGAAATGGCGTTTTAAAGCTTTTTTGTTTTTTTCTCTGTTTGCATATTTATTTGATCACTAGTGAAGAGCTCGTTTCTTTGCCGGAGAGTTTAGTATTAAATTAAGTTATAGTATTAAATATATGGGGTATAATTATAGGGTTATAGGAGAATACACGTATCCTACTTTCCTACTATATTATTTCCTATTATAAATGCGAAAGTTTGTGAGTGGATGTATGGATGAATGTTTGTTACTTTTTCACGCAAACCTACTGAATGGATTTGGATGAAACTTGGAATACACATAGTTTGTGACCTGGATTAACACATAGGCTACTTTGTTTACCGGTACCATGCGTGCAAAGCCGCGGGCGGAAGCTAGTAAAGTTATAAAAGAGGACATAACTTATAGTAATAACATAAATATCAGAAAAATTTTGTACCAAGTCGACAGTCATGCAGCCAAGGCTAGACACCTATTTCAAAAACACGAGATCTACAGGTTCGATTACAACGGGATACACGTTTACGTATTCTGAAAAATTTTCCCAGCTACCGCTAGATACCACTAGATATGCCATCTTCTTACTTTGTCTTGATCATTACAAAGGGAAGGACGGAATAAGACTTTAGCAATATTATTCGCGGGCTAATCAGCTAACTCTGTTGCAAACGGAAATGATTGATACCAATCCTATTTTTAACCGACTTTAAAAACAGGAAAAGATTCATTCGTTTGTAACTTGACTTGACTTCTTGATTTTGGCTCTTGTGGCAGTGGTCACTATTCGGCCAATATCCGTAATGCTATTTTCATATGTTATGTCGGAGAGTGTGGACTAACAATTTGGCCGGTTGTTCTAAGGGAGAATCCTTTTGGTTTTTCTAGAACAAAGACAACACAATGTTTGTAAGTTTATACAGGTAATATTTACAGATTGGTTAGTTTATAATATATAAATATACTCAACATTCAATATTTAACTACATTCATTCGTTTGTATTTTTTTTAACAAATTGTGACAGTTTGTCAAAAGACGTTCATTGAATTTCAACGGATGAAATATCAAAGTTTGTAAAAATAGGATCGGTGTCAATAACTTATGTTTGCAACAGAGTTAGCCGATGACCCCGCAGATAAATAATAATTTATTCAGTAATTCACGAAATAAGTCATAAGTCATGTCAACTTTATAATGAAATAATATTTTTTTGATAGTATTGGTTAGTATTTATTTATTTATTTATTTATAAAGGAAAACCAACAGCTAAAGTAACACAATGGTATAGACTTATAAAAAACAGAAAGCCAATTACAGGTTTTCACGAGTAGAAGCTGCTTAGAAACAAATAGTGTGAATAGCTTGAATAACAATAATAATTAAGAAATATCAACATAATTAGGAAGGTACACTGTCAAATCAAATCAGACAATCAACATCACTGGCAAAGAATTCCGCACTCAACCGCTGTCTGGCGGAGTTGACGCTCGTGGTGAACAAGTCAAAATTCGTGCGCTTGCAAAGCTTATTAAAATTGTTGCTTACTCGCCATAAAAATGAATTTTGCCTGTAATTAGTTCCGACTATAGGGGTTGAAATAGGGGGATTATACCTGGTGTTTTTAAAAGGGACATTAATATTTATTTTATGGAGTAAATCGGGACAACTAATGTTGTTCGAGGTGATTTTTAACAGAAAAGTTAAATCTGCAATTTCACGTCGCTTGGAAAGGGGAAGAAAATGGAATCTTTTACAGACGTTGAGGTATTTAGAAGATTTATATGAAATTTTCAATCGAAAACATAGATATTTGATAAATTTAATCTGGATTCGTTCAATTCTTTCAATGTATTTATTATATAGAGGGTTTCAAACTTGAGATGCGTATTCCAGAATGCTTCGGACGAAGGTGCAATAAAGTATTTTAAATGTTTTGGCTCTATTAAAGTTTGACGAACTTCTCATTATAAAACCCAACGCTCTAGAGGCCTTGGATATTATCGCGTCAATATGATCGTCGAATAATAACTTCGAGTCATGTAGTACACCAAGGTCCCTGATAACGTTGCGTCTAATCAATACTTCTTGTTTTAGACAATATTGCGAGGGTACTATAATAGTTTTACGGGTGAAAGTAACAACTGAGCATTTAGACGGATTGAGTTCTAAATGATTAAAATTACAATAAGCGTCAAGTCTTGAAAGATCAGATTGAAGTTGACTTACATCATCCGAAGATTTAATAATTTTGAAAATCTTCATATCGTCTGCAAAGCATAGCAATTGGCTGAATTGAAAACATTTAGATATGTCGTTGACAAATATCAAGAAGAGTAAGGGACCAAGTATGGATCCTTGTGGAACACCACTAGGAATAGACACCCAACTAGAGATATAATTTTTGATGACTATAGCTTGCGAGCGATTGTTGATATAAGAGGAGAACCACCTAAGTAAGTCACCTCTTATACCGAACAGTTCGAGCTTGTACATGAGGAGTCTGTGATCTATTCTGTCAAAAGCTTTACTGCAGTCTGTATAGACTACATCAACTTGATGACCGTTGTCCATAGCTTCTGTTAAAAAGTCATTAAAAAGAATAAGATTAGACGTGGTGGAGCGGCCCTTAATGAAACCATGTTGCGTTTGGTGGAAGGAATGTTTCAAAGCAGCAAAGACCTGGCTATATATAATCTTCTCAAATATTTTGGCGATGATGCAAAGTTTGGAGATCGGTCTATAGTTGCTGACTTCAGATCTAGATCCTTTTTTATGAATCGGTGAGACAAAAGCGGATTTCCAAATAGAAGGTACAGTACAGTCAGTAATAGATTTTTTAAAAAGTAACGTTATTGGGACACATATTGATTTAGCGCAGTTTGTAAGAAATATAGGGCTAATTTTGTCAGGGCCAGCAGATTTAGACGTATCCAATCTTAAAATAAGTTTACAAACTTCATTTTCGTTTATTTCTATGCTGTGTATATCGTGAGCATTGCCGCACTCGAATTGGTGTAATGGGTAAGTAACGGATAGATCAGTTCTTTGCGTGTCCGGTGATAGAAAAGTGGAATAAAAATACTTTGAGAACATATCACAGATAGACTCACCATTATTTGCCTTTGAACCAAGATAACTAACACAGGTCGGGATACCATTTGAATTGGATCGATTTTTGATAAATGACCAAAAGTGCTTCGGTTGGTCTTCTATACCATTTTCAATGAGCGATATGTAATTCTCATAACACTTACCCTCCAATGCATGCGCTCTATCTCGCAGTAGCATAAAGGTGTCATGGTCAGATTTCCTACCATAGGTTTTAAACTTTTTGAAATATTTTGACTTTTCCTTGATAACTTTAATTAGTGCAGACGAATACCATTTGGGATACAGACCATTACATACAGCTTTAGCGGGGATATACTGATTTTTTAACCGGTCTAGAACGGAGTAAAAATAATCAACAGCAGCATCAATGGACCTACATGAAAACTCAGTGAACCAGTCAATATCAGATATTTTTTAGTATGCACACTGTGTTCAGTGCAATGTTCTATCGTGGCCACTCAATCTATTTATTTACACAAGGATCGGAAGCTCAAAACAAGTTAACTTTCTCCAAACATTTGAACGCCGAAGGACCAATAAATAACAACAACCTCCGGTCCAGCTTTACGAGTCTCCTGTTTACGTGCGCTGAGACAAAGGAACAGATCGGGAGTTCTAAATTCTGTTTTTTATTTAATCTTAATCTGCTCGTAAAAAGGACACCCCGAGTTGGACCACACAAACGTTCCGATTTCGTTCGAGATTTTCAGTTAAGATAGCTGTTGCTATTCTATTTATGTTGTGAATTGCTGTATTTGGTTTGAAACTTGTAGTGTGGCGGTTGCTTAGCACCTTCATGCCTTGAGTTGATGGACTCAGGGCAATGCAGCATAGGGGCAATGCTCGTTCTAAACATGCATGACCCACGAAGCAATGTTTTGTGATAGATAATGGTTAGCACTTAATATAAGGTGGGCCCATGTGCCTGTTCCATTTTCAGGTGCTTTACTTAAAAAAAAAACGAAACCATCGGTTTGACTAGGATGTAAGAAAACGTAAATTAAATAAATGTTCTACACCCATAGAATCATAGAGCCCCAAATTAAGAAGACCTTGTGTTATACGTTGCGTTGCGCTAACATAAAGCGAGGAATTCACTAGACGGACATGCCCGCGGGGAAGTCAGCAGCATGCCCGCCGGACCTCGCTACTATAGGTCTGTGCAATGTTTTTTAGTGTAAGCGAGGAATGCAATTGCACAGACCTATATTAGCGAGGTCCGGCGAGCATGTCTGGAGACTTGCCCGTGGTCATGTCCGTCTAGTGCATTCCCCGCTCGGAAAAATCTAAATATGTCTATAATAATTAAGCTGACTGACTGAGTTGTTTAGAGGATATGATTATAGGGTTGCACTAAGAAAGGATTGTCTGACTAATCAATATTTATGTTTAAGTCGTGTATAGTATAAGTCGTGTTAGTTACACTATATAAAACTCAAGAACGGCTGAACCGATTTGGCTGAAATTTGGTGGGGAGGCAGCTTAGAACTAGGAGACTGACATGGGATACTTTTTATAGTAGAAATAGGGGTAGGGTAAGGTAGGGGAAGGGCAGGGTAGGGGTAGGGGTAGGGATAGGGGTAGAATAGGGTTAGGGTAGGGTAGGGTAGGGTTATTGTTGATGTTGTTGTTGTTTTATCCCTTTGCTTTTTCCATTTCGATATCTGTTTTGAATGTTTCTTTAAACTTCGATACCCTCTTTGAGACAGTACTACGTCTGTCGAGTCAGCTAGTTAATTATAAAAAAAATAACGGAATAATAATGATATTTAAAAGCTGTTGTTTATACCTATTACATTCAGACAGTGAGTTTAATCTTAGTGTGATGCCAGATCCGTTTGTCTGTAGAGCCTGGAGCGCCACCAACCGGAGCGAGCGAGTTTCCGCAGAACGGACCGTAAAGTTTTTATAGTTTCCGGGTCACAGCGCCCCGACAATTTGGTTTTCCAATCAACATCTTTATAGTGATCGAGTGTGATGTATACTAAATCGCTTTCTTGAGCAACACGAGCTATGGCGCGCCGCCTGGCAAAAGTCTTTACAAATGCAAAAAATATTTTTTATACGTGTTGGCGGGACATACTTAACTAGTTACAGAGAGTCATGAGATGAATGAAGTCATTCAAAAAATAGTACTGCTTCTAATCTAGAATTGGATGGGAGGCAATATGGCCTTGTTATGTAAACCCATGCCATAAATTGTAGGCCCAAGATGGGGATGACTGTATTCGTCTTCCATTATTAGGAATTTGTATATTATTATTCTGTTAAATTACTAAACATTTTCACGGCTAATAATCTGAATGTGGTGAAACTATACATATAATTAGCCTAAGTACCAAAATGTACCTGTATTCATGCAAATAAACATTTCATTTAATCCTAAAGTTCATAATAATAATTCCGGACATTAGCAAAAGGCCCCAAAACCCCCAGGGCCCCAAACTAAGCAGAGCTTGTATTATGGGAACCACATGATTGATATTATACTACTTACATACTTTTTATTTAGTAAAATGTATAATATAGAAAACACTCAGAGAAAACCCACCAGAGAAAATCATACAAACATTCGTCTCGCGGCGAAAATGTATTACGGCTGTTTTTTTTGGTGTTTCTTCTTTTTTTTTCTAAGCAATCCCTACGAAAATAACAAAATAAAAATCAAATCAGTCAAGCCGTCATTGAGCTTTGAGATAAACGCGCCGTAAGACTTCATGCACAACTAAAAAAATATGCAACGTAAAATTGATTTACGATCCGAAGGGAAATTGTCATAAAAAATTACGAATTTAATTTTGTTTTGCTTTTCAGACTAATTAATTTGGGTTTTTCTTAGGCCATCCCAGCATTGAGGCAAACAAAACAAAATAAAAGTCTAATCGGTCGAGCCAATTTCGAGCTTTTTCACAGTACACAGGCACGGCAAATGATTTTATAATTTTTATTATTGATTATTTTTATTTATTTTATACATTACAATATCATAACAGTCTTAGACGAAAGCGATATTGTATAATATATAGATAAGTAACTTCATCCCATTAGCTTTGCTGCGTTGAATCTGGATAAAAGTACTAGGTATATATACATTAGGTAATAATACTAAGTATACTTTCGTATATTTTTCACGAGTAATAAAGATAATTAATATTATTTACAGGATCTTCTTCGCGGTTCGCGTACGTCGGGAAAATAAAAGGCAAAATGGGAGGAAGACCCGTTAAACATTATTAATTATAGTATACTTTGCTGTATATAATCCGTGCTTCGGAAGGCACGTTAAGATGTTGGTCCCGGCCTTTTAGTCGTTAAGCCATGTCGGAGGCCTTCAGGCGGCCTAAAAACTCCGACACCAGAGTTGGTCACTAGCTCATACGAAGAAGAAGAAGAAGAAGTCGACCTAAGTACATTATGTATGACAACTTCAAAAAATAAAACTACATATCTCCTGAATCAATTGTTTATCCAGAAGTCAAAGGCAGGTTCTGTTTTGTTTTCATTTTGACTTCCTGATACACAATTTATCTTTTAGACTCCATCATGTTTCTCATTCTATACACGGTAATAACGAGGAAAAATTCGTTTACACAAATCTACCCACGCAAGTGTCTACATCTACCAGGTAACGGCTTATAATATTGTATTTTAGATAGAGATCTGCCATATTAACCGAACATTCCTCGTTTTTATGTGTCTTCTTAAATAGTTTATACAAAATCGATGTATTAACCTTTTGGAAATTTTGAAGCCTCTGTATTTTTCATAAGTATTTCAAAAGTATTTCTTAAGAAGAAGAAGAAGATTTCATAAGTTTTTCTTTCTCTATTGATTGAAAGCCTTAGTCCATCAACTTGAGAAGGTGGATGAAGGTTAGGTCAGGCTTCTTGTGCATGTGATGCCTCTACACCCATATCCTTCAAACCGAAACACAGCAATGCTGCTTCACGGCAGGAATAGGAATGGCAGTAGTAAAAACATACCTGAACACCTTCGTTTTCGATTATAGTGTGACACTCAATGGAAATTTGTTGAAAATTATTAGACCTTGCAAAATTTTGAAAACTCGGGCATTGTTAGTTACTCATCGGCGCAATGTGCCATAGTTCTGGCCGGGTGCTGTACACATCTATATTTATCAACCTACAGGTAGATTTCGTTCTTTGAAATGAACAAAATTAATTTCACGTTTGCCTTTGGTTTCTGATGAGCCAGGGAATGAGGGAGTTCGCGCTACGTTAAACAGATAATTTGATTCCTTTGAAGCCTATTCGTGTATTGTCTGAATGATTACGGAGTTAGGTCGCGGAATCGTCTTAATTATCTGGAACATAAAACGAGTATACAGGAAATTTATACCAACATTGAAATAAGATACGTAGGTAAGGACAATTCGTTTTTCGTTATGTTTGCTTTCTACGTTCTGACGAGTTCACTCACAGTTTTTTTATGCTTTTTTGAGTAAAATTTTATCACTAAGGCACAAAAAAAAAATGACGTGAAGCATTCAAAGACCATGTAATGAGGTGTAAGCTACAAAATATTCTCTAGTCATTATTTTTCAAGAACTTTGCATTTCATCATCTAGAATTCAATCCTATATTAGTAAGTAATGGTCTGATCTAAATCATTCCTTTCAATCAGTTCAATTCAGTTCTGAAGAGTTCTTTCAATCAACTCGATTCAGTTTCATAGCTTGAATTGTCATGCAATCATGAGTTTATGCAGAGATCTAATAAAAATAAAGTTAGTAAGTACTGTTCATTGGGTTAAGGAACTATTTCACAACCAAGAACTTATCTTAAGTAAATTGAATTATCAATACTCTTTAAAATTTGCGATGCTTGGAATAGGCAAAGACCTAAGTTTTTTAAGTATATTCCAGCACGTCGACTGCGGGCCTCGGACATGACGTTATGCACCATGCCCAAGGAGCAAGTCCTGCAGAAGGTACGGCGATGAATCAACACTCAATGCGATAAACACTAGGATCATTCCCTACATTTAATTATGCAAATAAAAATCTTGAATCTTTTCTGTTAGACGGGAAACGCGGAGAGAAACATAACAAAACGCCTAGCCGAGCCGTTTAGGCGTTTTGTACATTTTTTTTTCTGAAGAAGTAATCTAAAAAGTCTGACCAACCATTAATAAATTGTCACAGACTTGTCACTAAATCTTATATATTTTTTAGCTGAAGTCTTTTATAAAGTCCAAACAATCACGTAACTTTCAGAATTGGCAAAATGGCGTAGGCGTTCTATCTACCTATTTAAACAGGGTGGGTACATTCAAGTCAAACTCAATATTAACTTTATCCACGACCGAAACCGAGTTCTCTTTTAAAACAAAAATAGCAATCAATCATGAGGAAAGTTCATCAAAGTTAACACAATTTTGTAAAGCCCTTTCTACACTAGCGCACATGAATAACCATTGTGACCACTTACACATGTAGCGAAACAAACTGAATATGTAGTTAGTTAGGTTGGTTATTAAATAATTGTTTTTATAGCTTCAATGAATAGGTTTTAATATCGTTTATGTTTTTTTTACTCTATATTTTGAACATTGACGGTACAGACCCAAGACACAGGATAAGGCTTTGTATGTAACTCCGTGAAATATATTATGTTTAATACCTACAAATCTATGTTCAATGAAATTAACTTCTTCGCTAAATACCTACGCTCCAGTATGGACACATCTAAAATTGACGTCTTTGGCAACAGAGAAAGACAAAAGATAAATACTGGTTTTAAAAGCTTTCTGGAATTCTTCGTGTGGGTTCGTTAAAAGTTGTTTCAACTCTGTAAAGTTCAGCAAATAAACCTCAACTTGTACATTTCACATAACACTGAAGACAAACCTTGAATGGGTTCTGTAGCCAATTAGGTCAAGACGTGGTTGAAAAATAAATAGTAGGTTGATAAATTCTTACTTACTTTACTTTTTTATTTTATAGTTACCATAGATCCGATTCACGATTCCTTAAATTCAAGAACTTTGTAGAGTTTCATGAATAACGTAAAATACTGTTAGTGCTGCCACACGGGCGGCGTTGCAGATGCGTCGCGCTGCGTCGTGTCGTGTCGCAGTGCAATGATTTCGACGCATTGAGTATCACACGGGAACTGCGCTGTGTTGCGGTGCGGTGCGGTTGCGCTGTCACAACCCACTAAAATCTACATCATGTAGGTACATGGGTTAATGAGCTGTACAATATTTGGATGATTTATTCGCTCCCAAGCGTTTGTAGGGTGTGTTATATCAGTTATTAAAATAAATGAAACTGGGGTCCTACTACAATTCACGGAAGTACGAAATTACGTGTTTCGTGTCTTGCGATTGGCACCCATAACCAAACGAAACCCGAAATTTCGGCACGAAGTTTTTAATGTAACAGTCCGAACGTTGTGCATCCTACTCTATTTCACAAAACATACGACCGCAATATTACAATTGACAGTATGAAATACGACCAATCGCACGAAACGAAACACGAAATTTCGTACTTCGGTGAATTGTAGTAGACCCCCTGCACTGCGCTGCGATGCCGATCCTACGTCGTACCGCATTCGTCTCTCTGGTCCCCTTGGGCGATATGCATCTGTGGCATCAACGTACGTCGTCGCACCGCATCGTGTGGCATGTCGTTATGGTTGTTTCACCACGCACCGGCACCGCACGGTATGGCAACATTGTTTAAAAAATATTAAATTATTGCCATCCGCATTTACCTAAGTTGTAGAACAAAAATAAATTTGTGTATCTAAGTAAAAGAGTTTTTTGATGTTTCATAGTTTTGTCCGCGACAGCACAAGACAAAATAAATATTTAACCCGGAGTTAAGTAGATAAGTAAAGTTTGCACAAGTCTTGTTGCCAGTTGCTTTCTTTAATTTCTATCTGTGGTCGCAGTTTTATTAGAGCTAATGCAAGAACAACATGCTCATTGTGAGCTCTACGTCGGTGTCGATAGCATTGACTCTTTTATAGATTTTTAAGATTGTCTCTTTATTTTGAAAAAAAAAAGAATCCTACTAATAATAAAAAGTTGAAAGTTTGTCAGAATGTATCTTTACGCCAAAAGTGCTGAACGAGACTGAGCTGAAATTTTGTACATTTATAGGTCTAGACCTGGATTAACATATAGGTTACTTTTTATCCGGGTACCAAGCGAGAAAATCAGCGGGCGGAAGCTAGTAATTTAATAACAGGAACTTAAAAAATCGGAAGTTATTTTCTTTGACCTGAAAAGATAATTTTCGTGAGTGGATCTGTCTATACGTGTTCCAGGATGTATTGAATCATTATGGATTCAGATCACAGCTGAACCCTTACAGAATACGTGACTATACAGATAAATTGTGAAGTCGTCCTATAAGATCATTGGAAAAATTGAGAAGCCTTGGCGTGCTCTCGATCGCTTTCGTTTGGCCGTAACCTAGAATCTCCAACAGGCAACGTGTTAAGAAACTGAGTCAGTAAAAACTAATTTCAATGACTTGAGAGGGACTTAATAACATTCTCAAGTACTATTGGAGCCCTTGAGAGAGTTGACATGACAGGCCGCAAAAGACGTTGCTATATGGTAGACATATGCATCAATATGTACTGATAAAGTTATTCTGTTTCTCCGGAAGCGTTCTATGGCTTGGCTAATTTCGGTGACGGAGCAGATAATCTTGGAGAAACACTCTGTCCGGTCAATACTTGGATGGTTGACCGTTTAGTGGCATTTATATCTGAGCACTTTCGTGCTTCGGAAGGTACGTTAAGAAGTTGTTTCAGACATTCAGCCATGGTGGCCTTCGGATGGCCTATAAACTCCGACACCACTAGCTCATATGAAGATGATTTTTTTATACTTTCGGGTTTAAGATTGTGGATGTTGCAAATTATTACATGTGGTTTCACATTTTCTGAACCTATACAGGCCCCTGCATTAGATAGATAGTTAAATCATTTATTCAATAAAAGTTCATTACATAATTTGGTTAACAGTGCCTTAAAGCCTATGTTAGGTTTATCTAAGCACTTAGTACTCACCTACTTTTACTTTATTGGTTTATAACTAACTAGCCTAAATATCTATAAAATACGAAATTAATTATTAAGATATGGTTTGTTTTTACATTATATAGCTTCATAGTTCATTTGTAAGAGAATATAAATAATGCTGGATATAAGCAAGGCTTGTGTTATGGGAACCACATAACTGTATAACTCTTACTTACATTTTTTTGTAATTATATAATATTATAAAAACATCCAGACCCAAATTAAGTGCAGACTAAAAAAATTGTCGCGGAAATATAATTTGCAACCTTCTGCGAGTCAAGCAAGCCTTCGCCCACTGTGCCCTAAAGGGGAACGTGGTTGAAATGAGTACTGATTACATAAACTGTAAGCAGTATCTATTTTAAATTACTATATCTGAGTTAGGAAGGAACTGATAATTTTATTAAGGGGTGTACTGATAAAGGGTTCCGACCTCCATCTTCGGTATCGAAGTTAACATCACCTGCCCGTGGTACACCCTGCTAACTAAAGAACGGGACTCTGGCGGTCGGCTGATTAGCAACACCAGTACAGCTACATCTCCTGACCGCCGACGGGCAGCAGCGTCAGCGCGCTGTGCCCTAAGCGCTGTCCCCAACCAGCATAGCGTGGGGATTATGGGCATATCCCCCTTCTTATTAGGAGAGGCCTGAGTCCAGCAATGGACTTATCCACCAGCCCATGGGGTTGATTTTGTTGTTGTATGCAGTAGGTAATCATTTCAAACAATGTCTGTAGTTAGTAATAATAAAATAAATTATAAATATAAATAAATTATAAATATAAATAAATAGGTAAATAAAGTGATAAACTTACTACTGATACATAATACATATTTTCTGTTTTATTTTTGGTGTGGTGGAGCGGAGCACATCAACCAATTTTTTTTGCAATAACTAAATGCTTAACCATCGCCAATGACTGGGTTTCGACTATTTGGTTGAAATAACCACAATCCGTATCGAATTCGCTGAATTAGTTATTTATTAGTTTGAATTATTAATGGAATGAACTTGCCTTTGATTTCGAATGAATCATCGATTTTGCATCCTAGAGATCAAACATAGTTTTGTTTGTAGTAAAATATTCAAAGTCAAAGTTGTTTATTGCGTAATATGGGTTAGTAACAGTTCTATTTACAGGTTAGTGCAGCCATAAACAGCGTAGTACGCATGCAATATTTATATGTCTACATTTTAACATTATGTACATAGCTATAACATTTTTAATTTAATTATTTCAGTAGAGATGTCAAAAAAAACTTTAAAATACAAATTACAATTCAATCTTTTATGTCATTTTTATCATTTAAATAGTCACGGGGAGAACAATAAGCCCATTCAAATAATAACTTCTTCAGTCGTACTTTAAATACTGCAATATCTGATGTATCTAACAAAAATTTTGGAAGATGGTTCTAAACACGAACAGCCATACATAATACACTCTTGTTAAACTACGCTGTTCTATTTCGATTTTGTTATTATTACGTCTGCTCTTTAGTTTCACAAAAAGGTCCATATTACATTTTACAAAAACAGATAGTTCGTAAATATAGAGACAAGGCAAAGTCTAAATTCTTAGTTTAGAGAAGTGAGGTTTGCAGCTGTCGGTTTTTTGGAGTTTGCAAATGGCTTTAACATTATCACAATATTAGATGGTATTTGTAACTAGTTGTACCTACCTATTAATTTGTATGAATATCTATTACAAAGTTCATAATAAAAAATTGCATACAAGATAAATATGTACATTTTTCATGTATGATAGATGTTCGCTTTAAAAAAATAAAACAAGTTTCAGAAGCTATATGGCATAGTTGTTTTTTTTGTATAAGTCTAAACCAATGTATTTGATTTAGTGTTATATTTCTATGTACCGACCCAATACTTTATTATTTAAATGTATTTTGCGTTTCGTGTTTTAATTTATTTAACTTAAAATAACACTTAGTGACGTCATTATATGTGTGTGTTCATCAAATAAAGATTTTTTCTATACTATTTGTAGGACTAGCCTACTTTAAATATCAAAACTTCGTGGACGTGGTAGGAAAAACGATAGAACTTTAGAACTTTGTAGACTAATTTATTTTAAACTTTTATACTGCAGTGTCACAATTATACTTCGTGCTTGTTCGGCTCCTCAGAACAGAATGCCCCCCAAAATGACATTTATTTATTTATATTAAAAAATGAAACTAAAATCTAAACATTAATAATAATAAAAAAAAAAAAAATCCTGGACGTTATCACACAGCATCATGTAGCCCCAAACTAAGCAGCAATAATAATTTGAAACAATAAATAAGCCAAACCAAACCACGTATTAATTTCTCTAATTTGGACAATTCATAACACGAGGCTCGACTATAGCCGGAAATGATAAAATGAGCAATTGTTACATCAAAATATTAGTTAAACATAATTTTATAGCGACTTTCAACAATGTTTCTACCAATATTAAGTAGATAATTTTTACAGCAATTTAGAAAACCCTAACATATTCTACTTTTTATTCGGCTACTACTACGCTAGAGAAGCTGCCACTGGAGAAGCAATTTTACTGTAACATATGGAATCTGCTATCTAAGCTTAGACTTTGTAATTTTATGTAGCCTTGATTCACAAAAGCGCTTGGTTTACTTCAGTGTTCTTAACAGATCATCTTGGCTAAGCAACACTCCAGTCGGTTACTACCAAAATGGGTGACTGTTTAGTAGCATGTTAATCTGAGCGCTACCGTACTTAAGGCACGTTAAGTTATTGCTCCCGGCTTTTCCAGATATCAACCCATGTTGAAGGCATTCGGGCGGTCTAAACATTTTGACACCAGAGTTGGTCAAGAAGAAGAAGACAATAGAGCGATTCGAAGCATGGCTGTTGGCTACAACCTACAAGGTTGCACCAACCAGTTCCGTGTCCACGAATTCACATTACGCAAGGCGTTTCGTAATCATTTCTCAAACTGGTTACCTTGTAATTAAGTTTTGTACATACCAATTTCAATTAGAACAATTAAAGTTACACCTTGTTCGGTTACCTAAACATTTACCCAAATTAAACGCAACCTTAATTAGGTGTGTAGGTAAAACGTGACTCTTATTTTAGATAGGGAATAATCTTTAAGTAAGCAAGCATACGTATGAGAAGATTGAGTAGATACCTAAATAAGTAAGAGCTGGTTCCAACCTTCATTTTCGGAACACAAATCAACCTCGCCGGCACGTCGTGTGCCATACTAACTAAATGGGGCTCTAGTGACTGGCTGATTGCGGCATAGCGCAGCCTAACATCGGCGGTACAGTTGCATTTCCCGGCCGTCAACGGGCAGCAGCGTCGGCGGTGCGAAAAGCTAAGCTCTGCAATCCTGAACCCGTTCGCCCAGCGTGGGGACTATAGTCATATCACCGTTCTTATTAGAGGAGGTGTATATCCAGCAGTAGACTGGTATAGGTTGGTGGTGGCTTTGATAGTAATTAAATAAATGTTATCTGGAGCACAGGACACTAACCTACTCTCTAGTGAAGTCCCTGTGAATAAAGTTCGACGACCTCTGTAGCGCAGTGGGCGAAGGTCCGCCTGGGACGCAGAAAGTTGCGGGTTCGATTCCTGCCACGGGACAAATGTTTGCATGTTCTGCAGATATTTGTCTCGGGTCTGGGTCTTTTCTCAATCATGTGCTTCCCATAAAACAAGCTCTGCTTAGTTTGGGGCTACATGATGCTTTGTGATAGTGGCTAGTATTATTTATTTATTTATTTATAAGTACGTATACTTGCTTCCTTGTACCTGGGTCCCACAAATATTTGAGAACCCAGAAAACACATTTATTAAGACTGCCTAAATTAGCATAATAGCAAAAACTTCTAACTTTATATTTATATAAAAACACACTAATAACTTAGTTATTCCACAGTTCTATTCCTAGTGCATGATGTGTTCTCTTCTAGAAGGTTATACACCTGTGTTTGTTTTTTCAAAACTAGTGTAGAGACCATAATAATAATAAAAAAATATCTCAATTCATACAACACAAAAAGCGTTAAGCAATTTAAAGTTATATGTGAACTAAACATACAAAAGTACGTATATATAATGTTTTATTCGTTTTGTGGCTCTGAAAAAATACACAAACCTCGTCCGAACAAAGTTTATACACAGTTTTGTGGCTATCAAAAATGCTAAATAGACCACCCTGTGTTGTGTAATGAATTAAAAACTTTTGCCCACATGTTCGGATAGCGTTTATCTCTTAAACGGAAATAGAATTGGTTTGCATACCGCCCACAAACGATGTGAAACTAAAAACAATGGATGGTAATAATATACGCTTAAATAATAACAAACAAGCTAGCTAACGAAGGCAACATGCGCCGTTAATTAAAAATAAAAATATTTTTAGCAGTGGGAACTTTGTGCTTCGACTCAACAAGGTGAGTTTTAATTCTTATGTTATCCAGAAAAGGAGTAAACCCTGTAGATCATCAAAATTAAAAAAAAAACAAAATTCAAAATTTATTTATTCAGTAGGAACTGTAAAGTACACTTTGAAACGTATTTTTTTTTAATTTACACCTAATCGTAACACGACCAAACAGAGAAGAATTAACAAGAAACTCTGTTAGGCTTATATTTTTTTAAAGTCCATGTTATTACAATTTTTATCCTACTAACTATTTAACATTGTTCAATGATCATTTTAATATTTTAATATAAGTAATATTTTTTCTATTCTTTAATTAAAAATTCTTTATTAATTTATCGTTAAGTATGTTTGTACCTAGTTATTTCGGAAAGGTTGACTGGCAGAAAGGGCTTTAGCATAAGGTTTCCGTTTGGTAGTTTTTTTTGTGACATATAGTGTACAACATCTGTTCAAAAACTTTTTCAATATTGTAGTTTTCATTGACTAAATGGCTTGTAAACTTAGGTACCTAAAAATTAAATCCAAAAACTTATGAGGCAGCCCTAGTACAGCTAATTTTGTTAGACTTTGATGATAATTGTAGCTCTGCATTAATTTTAGTACTGCCACACACAACACTAAGAGAAACTTAAAGTTTTTGGAGAAAAGTTTTGTTCCTCGTATTTTTACCCGAGGTTCTCACAAATTGTGAACATCCATAGTCCAAACCATCTCCTTTCAGGATAACATAGGAATTTTAACTCACCTTGTAGAAGTGTTATTTATGTACTTACCACATACATCGAGCCTAATTAACCTCCAGGTAGCTTAACTGCATATACATTTTGCTAACGAATTGTGCGGTGGCAGGCATTACACAAATCCCCAGTTTAACGATTAGGTATTAAGTGTTAAGTAACATTAAACCCCGCTTTTGGACAAAAGAAAGCTTGGTATTTGACAGGTTATAGTCTTAACATTCTAATTAACTTTAGTGCATATTAAATTATAATGCTGTTAAAAATATAGCATCATTTTGCCTCAAACTAAGCAGAGCTTGTGTTGAACCACCTGACTTTTAGACTACCTATGTACATTTTATTGTAAATTAGTAGGAACCAGACCTGAGACAAATAGGTATATTTTGCAGATAATATATATATATATATATATATATATATATATATAAACTATATTTGTCTCGTGGCGGGAATTCAACCCGCAACATTCTGCGTCTCAGGCAGGCCATCACTCAATGCGCTACAGGGGTCATCAAACACATTATAGTTGTGAACACAAACTTAAAACAATTTTAGAGCTCGTCCTCTAAACATTACGTAGAATAATGTATAAGACGTAACGCTGATTAATGTAGTAGATGACGAGTAGATGACAGAAGCATGATGCCATCTGTGGGCGACACGGTCCGCCTGAGACACAGAAGGTAGCGGGTTCGATTCCCGCCGCGAGACAAGTGTTTTCATGATCTGAAAATATTTGTCTCTGGTTTGGGTGTTATTTATATATAAATAAGTATGTCTTTTCAAAAACAAAAAGTACCACCTAGTATTCATATTCATATAGTTTATTTCCACAAAACGGCACATAAGTATTCTTCAACACAAAGTAAATAAGCTGGTTGCTTGTTGTAAATTTTGAATTTGTGGATCGCTATGTGAGATATTGATAAAGTTTTGCCAAAGAGTGTGTGACATATCAAATGAAAGGGCTTTTTAAAGGTTTCAAATTAGTTTATTTTATAATTTTATAAAAATTTGTGATAAAGTTATTTTTGCCCACCCTGTCTCCTATCTCCTATATCTCCCTATATATCCGTATGTAACGAGCCTAAAATGTTGATAAAATTCTGTAAATACTACCTACTTAGTTCGTTACAGTTTATAAAAAACCTATAAGAAGACTACTTTCGAATAATATAGTAAACATCTTATTAAGAATAATAATCAAGATTTAAACAAACCATGAATTACATAATTAATTAATTCATCGTACGGAACCCTCTCGAGTTTAACTCGCAATTGTCCGGTTTTGAATTTATTATTTTTGTGGTCCTTTATGGTGAAAAGTGCAAGGTTTTTGTATTGTGTATTATTGTACTGCTTCGTTTCCTAAATAAATATAAGCTTTGAAACGTCGCAAAGAATTTAAATGATTCATAACACTATCATTATTATCCTATAGTAGTTCACTGCTTAGTCATAACATAGTTTACAATAAATGATTCTGTTACTTAGATCACTTTAAGTCCCTTGATGGAACGTTCCAAAGCACCTACATCCCACAAGACTAGTTGTCCATCAAGACCCGAAGTACTGAACTTCTTTACTTGAGTTTTGTTTCCTGTATGCAGTCTGATGCAAGTAATAGCATTCTGGTGAACAGAGTCGAGTGAGGTGTCGTTGGTTTCGACGGCTTGTTTGTCAAGCCTCTGAAACTTCTTCATAGCAGAGAAAGCTCCAGACTCCTTCTTCTGAGAACTATCAAGTCCAGCTATGAATTTTATCTCAGCATCTTTAAAGCAGAACAGCATTGGAACACAGCCATGTCCAGCCGCAACGATGGAGTTATTGGTGATCCAAGCGCATTCTAGGAATGGTAGATTTGTAGTCTTCAACTTGAAGACAGGTTTTTCTTGAGACGCGTCGACTACATATATAGTGCTGTCATGACCCACCCAAGCAATTTTGTTGCCATCAGCGGAAAACGAAACGCCGTGAACCCAACCGCTTCCTACTGGAGTATTAGGGAATTCAGCCAGTAGATGTCCCATAGGCATCTTGGCGCCCCATGCATTAAGACCAGGTTGTTCCTCAATATCCTTGATGTAGGCAGAAAATATTCTCACCATGAAATCAGAAGAGCCAGCCACCAACAGCATATTATTTGGATGCCAATCAAGACAAGTAACAGTAGAACGAATAGGCCTTTTGATGTGCTTGGAAACCCACCAGTTGTTTTCTTCCTCAAAGTAGCAGACAGCAAGTAATCTTGCCGCCGAACCGACTGCAAACTTATTCTCCATGGGTGACCATTTGACGCAAGTAGCAGCACGATTGATTCGGAGGAGTACCATAATAGTGCTCCACTTGCCATCTTTTCCTTGCGTCCAGACATAAGCGTTGCGGTCCACAGAGCAAGTGACGATACGGTTGGTGTTGGGAGCCCAGTCGATGCCCGTAACCGTCAGGTCATGGTACGTTAGGTTATTTGTTCGCTTCCAATTGCTTCCATCCTTTTCGTAGATGTGGACTTCATTATTGTTCGGTGAGAGAGCTATTTCTGAAAAAAAAGCTCAATAAAAAAAATATTTCAATCAAATTATGCGCCCTGCACACGTAAAGATCGGATCGCGCATCGGGACTGCGTTCCAAACCGCTGTCCGATCTGTACGGTTTGGATTGCGAATCAAACTATCATGCTAATGGCGCGTAAAGATCGGACTGCACATCTGAGACTGATCACTGACGTGATGCGTAGTTAAAACTGTGAGGTTTGCCTTCGCGTCAACAATCCAGATCGGACTGTCAGCCCCGCGCATCTACACGTACGTTTCGCAGTGCGGGTTGGAATGGCGCGCGCTGTTTCCCGCGGTCCGAACTTTAACGTGTGCAGGGCGCTATTGGTTCAATTTACTGTCTGTACTGTAACTTACTGGTTCTGTCTTTATTCCAAGCATGAGTAGTTATGGAAGTGCAAGCGTCACTAAGTGTTAAGGTTTGCGACATGACGCCTTCCTGTAAAATATTGAAATCAAATTACTTATGAAGTTAAAAATAAATACATTACACATAATTACTTATTATTCCAATGTTTAGACCTTTTCCTCGTAGCTTCTGATCACCTATAAATAGTTTGGTAATCAAAGTAGATAAGGATTATTCGTGGACTCTGGGCAGTCAACGCGAAACCCTTAAATTTAGGTCATATCACACAAAAAGATAGGTAACTGAAAAGCACTAGATCAATTCAAGTTTTGGGTTAAAATATATACTTTAAGGAATAATCACGAACTATTCACATCAACATTACAAAGCAAGTGGCCGACTGACTCATTAGTCAGTGATAACAGAAAATTGTATTAAATAACAGGAAACTCCACAGACTAAATATATGTTTCGGAACATATCGATATATAGTTTGGTTTGAAGTATCATTCAAATAATGTTGAAAAATCAGCATCTACATGTTTTTTTTATAATATCAAAAGTTTTGTAAGTTTCGATTTTGATTACAAAGATTTTAAAATATATTATTTTTAAAGCGAGTTATTAGCGTCGAATAGTAGTTAATGATTGAAAAATACTAGTTTATGTACCTTATTTATGTACTAATATATTTTCCTTTCGAGTTTATATCGAGAATCTTTAGTTACTCCGGGACAAACACAACAAGGCGCTCGCTGTGCGCAGAAATTAATGATTTGGGACTCTGTTTACCCAAAATACCAAATTGGGGATTTGAATATGTGACTAAATACTGAATGAAGATAAACGGGAGCTTGGGTTTATTATTACTGCTATTAATTTATTCATAGCCTGCAATGTACCAACACGTTTCAATGGTATAAAGCTTAATTTAGATGGAATTATCTATATTAATGAAACTATATATATATAGTTATTGATAGATCACAACCAGTGGATCTAGTTGCATGACATTTTACCTAGATTTTTTATTTTGAATAAAAGCTATACGCGCTTCCAAAAACATTGATATCAAATCCTATGGCCAGCACTCTTGGGTGCCAATTTCTACACCATGATGTAGTGATGCAATTGTGACGCAGATCGGTACATGTCTCGCAATTTATGACAGACAAGTTAGGCCGAGGTTTTAACTGTTCTTTTACTTACCTGCTCACCTAGTACCTACCTACAGTGAAAGTCCCAGCAAGCCCAAAAATAGGGTCACTGTTTCTCAGAAATGTGATGCAAATTTTGAGTCTAATACCAATCTGTATTATATAAACTCTATAATCGACCTCCTTATTCATGACCAATTATTATTTTATAACGCTCGATAAAGTAGTCCCTGCCATTAAAATGTAAATAAAAAGAGGTGACATAATATTTTAACACAATTTCTTACATTTCTTCTTCCATTTATCTGATGTTTATAGAATTGTTATGAATAGAATGCCTTATTCATAATTAGGATTTTATTTTTATAACCTCAAAAGAAATGTAACTCCAATAAAATAACCTTAGAGGATAATTTTTAACTAGGATTTCGTGATCAACCGACCCTAAATAGTAGAACAAAAAAGTTAGCTCTTGATTCTCTATGCTTACAAATATTTTTCACTCATCCAATGCTTAAATTTAATCCAATACTTTAAATGCAATAGGGAATGGCTTCTCAAATGTTGTAATTTTTCATTGAAGAAATGGCTTGTAATGTTACACCATAATTTTACTAAAATACTTATGAGGTAGCCCTAGAACAGTTGATTCGGTTTAACTTATCGGTGATGATAATTCTAGCTCTGCTTTCATTTTAGAGCAGCTACACAAAACACAAAGATGAGCTTAAAGTTTCGAATCACGTATTATAAACTAAGACTGCAATTCTTTCGCGGTAACATACAAATTTAAACCCAGTGTATAAGCTGTAAAACAAGTAGTGAAATAATAAGTAATATCGCAGTATATACATAGTTACATAAATACAAGATACGGTAATCATATTAAAGACAAAAAGGTTCGTGTCACGTACAATCTATCATCACAGGAAAACGCTTACACCTCTTAGCTTTGGGAAAAGAAAATTATCCCTCTTCAAGAGAAAGAAATCAAAGCCAGTCTCTCAGGTAAGATTATTTCCTAGTCGTTTATTTTCTCTGATTTATTTACAAGAAAATGCGTTATTTTTTATGCATAATATAGTTTACATGATATGAACTTACACATAACTGATTGAACACTGATTTTAATCATACTAATATAATAAATGCGAAAGTTTGTGTCTGTGTGAGTAATGTTTGTGGTCGCTTCACTTCGTAATGTCTGAACGGATTTGGATGAAACTTAGAATATACATAGTTTATGACCTGGATTAATATATAGGCTATTTATCTGGGTATCACGCGACTGCAGCCGCGGGCGGAAGCTAGTAATATATAATGCTGGACCTCATAGCATAACACAACATCATTTAGCCCCAAACTAAGCCGAACTTATACCATGAGAACCGCATGACACATGCCTGATATACTAAGTACTTCATTAACAACCTGTAGTCCACTGCTGAACATAGGTCTCCCTCAAGGAATTCCACGAAGAACCGTCTTGAGCCCTCCTCCGTTCACCGATTACCTGCAATCTTGACGATGTCGTCGGTCCATCTGGTGGGGAGCCCCCACTTCGTCTTCCAGATCGCGGTCGCAATTCTAGAACCTTTAGTCCCAAACGGTTATCGGTTCTACGGGCTATGAGGCCTGCCCATTGCCACTTCAACTTGCTGATTCTGAGAGCTATGCTTTTACCCTGATTCTTCATTTCGAATTTTATCACGTAGAGAGACTAGACACGGAGCATAGCTCTCTCCATAGCCCGTTGAGCGACTTTGAGCACAAAAAATTTAAGAAAATTGGTTCAAGATGGTTGATTTGTAATGTGTGCTAGAGTAAATATGTAGGCAAGAAGCTAGCTCCCTACATTAAATGGTTATATTAATTAATTAATTTAGTAATTAAATTGGCAAGTGGCAAGAACAAAGGGACGTTTATACTCAGTAGTGGGGGAAATCGGGCTGCGGATGATGATGATGATGATACATAAAAACACCCAGATCCGAGACGAATATCTGCAGAACATGCAATCATTTGTCTCGCAGCGGGAATCGCACCCGCAACCTTCTGCGTCTCAGGCGAACCTTCGCCCACTACGCCACAGAGGTCGTCAAGTAAATCAATCGTTGAAGAAAAAATAAAACCATTTTCAGATTTTTGTAAAAATGTACAGTCTTGTCAAAAAAAAACAAGTTGGTCTCAATCGACTCTATTTCCCAAGAGGAACTTTTCCCAAAGTAACTAACAAATAAATCACAGAAGATTTTGCTTATAAAAAAAAAGTTTTACATATTTTTTTTTATCTGAAAATTCAGTTCAGAAGAAAAAAATTCTTTCAAAATAAACCCACAGTTTCTTCAGAACAAAACCTGCCCTCGATGAGTTAAATATTTTTTTGTTTAGGTATTATAATGAACTATTGATTCTCTATGCTTAAAAATATTTTTCACTCATCCCCTGCTTAAATTTAATCCAATGCTTTAAATGCAATAGGGAATGGCTTCTAAAATGTTGTAATTTTTCATTGAAGAAATGGCTTGTAATGTTACACCATAATTTTACTAAAATACTTATGAGGTAGCCCTAGAACAGTTGATTCGGATTCGGTTTTATAATACCTACATACCTAATATAGGTGTTGTACCTTTTTTATTATTATTATTATCATGAAAATCTCAACAAGACAAATAAAATACCGAAGGCATATGAAGTAAAAGATAATTATGAACACTTTAGTCAAAAATTGTTAAGCGGAACGTTTACCATCACGCCATTACAATCTACAACAAATTACCAAATGATTTTAAGGAACTAAGTTTAAATTTATTTAAAAGAAAAGTGAAGATCTGGTTGTTGGAGCATTGTTTTTATGACATCAATGAATATTTAAATTATAAGAAGGTCGGTTATTATAATTATTATTATTTTTGACTCAATTTGTATATATTGTATATATATATTATAAATTTTTATTTTTTCTCCAATGTAATTATTTTTATCAATTGACATTCTGTAATTATGTTAGATTTTTATTAATTTGACTCAAAATTTGCACGCCTAATCGAGGTAGAATATAAATGGACATACTAGATTATAAGAACTTTTGTACATATATTCATGCAAATAAATAAAATGAATGAAAAATGAAATGAAATAAAATGAAATGAAAAATGTGTACAACCGTTTGGGCTACAGCGCCAGCCAAAGGAATTCAAATAAATATACTTATACAATCATTATCATCATATCATCAGCCCAAAGCAGTACAATGCTGATCATAGACTACTATAATAAACACCATTGAGTCCTATCCTCAGCTCGACGCATCCAGCTTCTAGATGCAGGTTTTCGCAGATCACTCCACTTTTTAAACTTTTTTTATAAATGTCACCTGAACATGGAACAAGCACATAGCGTACCTGATGTTAAGTGGTAACCATTACCTATCAAAAAGCATTGTATGGTATGAGACGTTTGTGTGACCTACGATGCAACGCCTTGAACATGAGGCATGAAGGAGATAAGCCTCGTGTGCCTCACACACACTTCACATCTTCAAACCAAAACACGGCAATGCTGCTGCTTCACGGCGGAAGTAGGTATCGTGGTAGTACTTCTCCGGACGAGCCCTTCACAAAAAGCTCTACTAATACAGTTCACAAAGAACTACTACATTACTACTTGTCCGGAAACCGTCCTACAATACGTTTGCTAGCCGTGTTCTCCATTCAAGAACTCGTTTACTCCAATGCTTATCGGTTCTTTGGCAGAAATGGCTAGCCAATTGCCATTTTAGTTAGCTTCTCTGAGGCTATGTTGACATATATACACCTTGAAAACACCACTCTCCTCAATTGCGAAAAAATAACCAAAGTCCCTAAACAAAAGGCTGAACACCAATTTTCAGATTCGATGAAGCAAGATCACCCAAATACACCCAGAATACAAAGTACCGTACTTGCATAAACTTTTTGACATTCATTATTTAGATGTTTCTTTTAGAGGATGAGTGGTGGGAAAATCCACAAAGAATCATAAAAAAGTAACAAGATACGCACATGCATACGTGATGACCACACATCGATGGAACAAAATTCCGATAGGCTCTACTTGGCTCGGAAAGTATATTCCAACAAGAACCAAAGCGTGACAAACGGCATTTTACCTTGCAGAAACATGAGCATGCCATTCCTTAGACTATTATAAGGTTTTGTCAATTCATTTACACGTATACAATGATTGAGCAAGTATACCTTTCAAATAATTCACAAAGCTAAAGCACGGTCTTAACTTAGAACTATCAAGACTCGAGTTCGGGTTTTCCTGAGGCTGTGAGATAGCTGTCTCTTTCCCTCCCATATTCCAGGGAGCTTTAGGTGTTCTGTTTCGTTCTAGCTCGAGAAGGCTTGCGCGGAAAGAGAATGTGGGTAACGAACGACCTTTTGCCGTTATGGGCGAGCAGTGCGGCCCGTGCGTTCACCGGGAGTGGTACACTTCGCTGTACTGTATACTTCGCGTCTTCGTCTGACAGACTGAAAAAAAAAATTACGTAAATATTACAACACTCACGCATTGATTATAAAGCGTACTCGTTTATAGCCGCTGCATTCTTCCTTTGGACCTGGACTCTGGACTTGAACTCTGTGCATGTGTTCACGTTTTGTTTGAATTTGTGTGATCCTGCTTGACCCTAGTGATTTTATTTTATTATATTGTTTTCCTAACCCACCCCGTGGTATATCTGTATTAACCTTGTGTTTTGTTTGTGATTCCTTTTCGTCTGATTGGATTGTCACAAAGTTTTGGTGAGTACAACCTAAAAATTTGATTCGTATCACGTGTATGGTATATTTTTGTTTTCTGTATTTTTTTTAGCCATGTTTATAAAATATAAATGAATTTAAGCTGGCATTATCACAACTCATCACAAATGCTATCTAATAAATGGACTCTACTTTCTCGTATAGCTGAGAAAATAATCACTTTTCTTTAACCACAAAACAATTGACATTTCTGCAACGATTGCAATGCAGGCCACTTTCTACTTATAGGCCAAATTGTGGATACTTATGTAACTTGTTTATCCTTGGCATGTGGAAACTATTTTTCGTTTTCATCGCATATTCGCGGCTCTGCAGGAATTCGTACATTCTTTTTTACCCTTATCCGTATTGATCATGTGAAGAAGGTAGCTAATATTCATGAATGCTCTTTGCATGGACTTGCTTTTTATTGTTTTTGTTAGATTATAAGACATAATATATTTGGATTTTTATGATACGATACCTAAACTATGGAATTGTATTGAAACTTACTGACGTAGAGCCTAAGGCATAAGTCCTAAAGCTTCTAAATAGGGTATGTTCCTTACATTAGTGTAGAGGTCTACTTCCTTATAAAATATTTTCAGAAATTTGTCTTTTGAGGGGGTGCAGCAGGGAAAATTTCTGGCACCCACCAATTTATTATAATTGTTTTAATGCCTAATTTCTGTTAGTCTCAAATAGTCAACTTTTGTTGAATGTTGAATTCATTTGTCAAATGAAATCTGTAAAATTCTATTTGCATTATAAAGTTACCTAAAAGTCAACAACACTAACCAAAATATAGTAAAAATGTAAAGAAAAGGGGAAGATTATTGTAAGAACATTTATTGAAGCACAAATGGCCACAAAGAAGAATAGTTCTCCCTACCCATCGTAAGTACCGAAGTTGATACGTATAGGTACTTTCATAAAAGGCGATATATTACTTAACACAAACACTTAAAAGATATTAGAAAATTATAATTACCAGGGAAATTCCTACACATAATGAAGAGCAACTGAGCCCTTCTACACACAGAAGTAGGCACTAATGGTGAAAATGGCGATGTCTATTATTCAAATTAAACTAGCTACGCACAGTAGAACTTATAACGTGCAATACCTATGATATGCAATACAACCTTCCCATTAGGAATTGCAAGAGATATCATAAGTAAGGAATTCGACCTTACAAGCACCGCCGTCGCTGTTGAAACCGGATAGCGTCCCTTGTACGTTGTGTATTTTTTTCATTGAACTTCTTTCGCATGATCGTGTCTTGATAAAAGACAAAAGGTCACCCGAGTTCTATTTTAGATGTCCTAATTAAAAAAGGAAATTCTCTTAGCAAAATTAAGAAAGGGCCGAAGTTGATATAAAAAAGGCAGGACTGAATATTTCCACCCTCTTACTTAGTACGGTAAGGTATTATACTGATGAGTATCTTATTGGAAATGATTCTCAAGAGGTTTGTTTGGTTTTTAAACGAAATGATGATAATCAACGCCGATAATAATTGATCTATATTGTTGTACCTATTTTTTGTACAGTTCTATTCTAATTTATAGTTGCTTTTGCTCGTTTTCAGTGCTGAATAAAATAACTGCAGGGCGATCATATTGAGATAGTTCTCTATGCAATGCTTAGTTGTATGCTAGTTAGTACATATCTACAGACTTGAGTATTTTTAAACTTGCTTAAATAAATATTAGTAAAAATATTTTGTAAACGCCTGTAATGGCAATGTCACATGTGAATTGTCGTTGGTGTTTCTAACAATAAATAAATAAATATAGAGTAATTTGCACTAATTTAGACCATAATGTCGATTCAAAAGTGTGATATCGAACACATGTTTTCCCACGTTTGTTTGACTTAAAGTACCTTCATATCTACAATATTTCATCCTAACGTATCGTAAGCGTTTGACTAGTGACAAAGCGTCATTTTGAATCTACGCTTTCTTATGGTCAAAATTTTACGCATACGATTCGAATAGTTTTTTGTTCGTATCAGGCTACCAGCCCCCTCAGCATGCCTTTTTTATGTTTACTCTACGAGAAGACAACGTATTTTTCTGATTGTGGGTCTCCCTGCATCCCAACATAGCTATTTTTATCCCAAACGCTTATTTTTATCTATTCTATAGAAAACCGTAATTAGGACATTTCAAATGTTGCTTCATCTACAATCAAAAATAAGTTTTCTCTATTTTTTGGTCGACAGAACCTTGTCTACGGTTGCTGTGCTAAGCCGGCGGCTGATGTAATACTTTACCTTGTCACACTTGCTTGTATTTTATCTTTTAGATCATCAATACTGCTCTACGTAGTACTATTTTCTTTCGTAGTTTATTAGTAAATAAACCAATGTTATTTACCAATATTATTTGTGAATGAACCAATTGTTTTAATAAACAATTGATTGTTAGATTATACCATGAAAATAACGTAATCACCAGGAGATTATTTAGGCTTAGAACAGTTTATAATATTGTCTTACATAATCTTGGCTATAAAATTGTACAACTTTACTTCTTTTTTTTTATGCACACCCAAACCGCGGTAAAAATCAAGCAATATATTACAAACAGGTATTTATAGGTATTAATAAAATAATGTACCTTTTGATCAAAAAAATAATTAATTACCTTGGATGAGTTCTAAATGTTTAAATTTACAAGTTCAAGTAAAATTTTGTCAATCTACTTTTGTCGCTATACATTATAAACTGACCTATCTACATATTGCTGTTCTTTTCCCTGCCATTAGAAACAAAAAAACATACAGAAGATATTATATCTTTTACCTTCATATCAGTTTAAATCGGTTTACTTTCTATTATAAAACACATCAATAGATAATCGTCTTCATAAATATTTCGTAAAGCATAGAGACGCACGATTTTCTACCCGAAGCGATGTAGCAATCAAATACCTGCATGGGTTCTTATTGCTCGAATGATTATTAAATTAGTCACAGCACACATTCATAAATAACGATTACCTACACCAGTATAAATATGTTAATTAATCTTTATAAATAAAAAAATGAAACATGTTTTTATAAGATCCGGTTACGAAGAGAATTCTACGTTGTATTTTTTTCTGTAGTAGTGTAGCTTGAATATAATTTTTATTATGTTAATTCAATCGATTGATTTTATATTGAATATTTCAATAAATATTTTCTAATTAAACTTGCTTGTTACGCTGTTCTTTCAAATGAAAAACCCTGTTGTTAATCTTCTGTAATAATTAGAATACATTATATTAATAAACTTTGTATGTTTGAGGGTATATTTGTCCCTACAAATAGTTCCAGAAATTACCAAGGGGTAATTTCCAATTCTGATAACTCAAGGGGCAATTCTGTAAACTCTCACCAAATGAAAAGATAATTTCCCTAAGTGCTTTATATTAAAATAATAAATAAATAATGCTGTACGGTATTTCACAGCATCATATAGCCACAAACTAAGCAGAGCTTGTAATAAGAGAACCACATAACTGGATATACTACTTAAATACCTTTTTTTCTAATTACATGCAAATTTTACAGAACCAAGACAAATATTTGCGGTAAATATAATACAAAACAAATATAATGCATACATTTTTATAAAATTATTATTCACATTGATAATTGTTAGAAGAAACACTACGCTAATTAATTTCCGGGTCGGCTAGTACTGGACGCAATACGAAGGTATTGTTGCGATCAAAGCTCCATCAGTAGACAGATACACCGCAGCTTAGTCAATATTGTCTATGTAAGCTTTACCGGAGTGACTCATTTGGAAATTGATTCGAGGTCAAGCAGCATCCGCCTTCGAGTGCACGTAGATCACTGATGTTTTGTAGGTGACGTAAGAGGTAAGAAGCACTAGCAGTGCGATCACGAATATTTCAACCTGACGTAAATTAATTTTGCCCAGTGTAAATGTAAATGTAAATGGACTCCCTTTCCTGCAATTGGACTCCAGTTGGTCCATTGTGCGTGTGGGAGATCTGGTTAAATACTTAGCCAGCCTAACTCTGCACAGAAGTACAGAAGTTGCCTGGAGTCTTCGCAGACTTCGCGGAGTGACTTCGGTGTTCCAAGGATTTGTTCGCGTCGTGATACAACTCCCACGCATTCCAGGATTATGTGGGCTGCCGATTCTTGTTCGGTCAGACACAATCTGCAGAGTGGGCTGTCTGTTGCTCCGATGTTGTAGAGCTGTTTGTTCAGAGGAGAGGGTCCCGTCATGGTACCAACAATAGTGGTTTGGCCAATGACAAAGGGTAATTTTGATTCTACGCATTCTCATTGAGCAAAACTTTACGTCTACGTTACTTTTGCTAGTCTTCGTGAGTGAGCCTCTGACTTTACTACTTGGTTGACCTAATTCTACGTTTCTACTCGCCCCAACATAAAGACCATGTTATAAAATAAAGTCTATTAACACGATAATCAACATTGTTATCCCATAAAAGTTGTATGACATAATGGGGTCTCGATTGACTAGTTTGATAAACTTAAGTTATATACAGACTGGATTTGTTTACCGTTGGAAATCCATCAAAATTTTATTAACATTTCTAATGAAAATTGCTACTATATATACCGTAACCGATGACTCTTCATTTTCCCTTGAAAAATAGTCAAAAATTAACTACGAGACGTCAAAATTATGATAGTTTTTCATGGGAAAACGAAGCGTCATCGGTAACGGTCATTGAGATAATTATATAGAACACTATAGAGTGACAGTCTTCAAGTGAAATTTAACCAAAATTGTCCAAGCATGTTATACATAAATAAACTTCATAATGCCAAATTTGCACTAATTTAGACCTTATGTCGCTAGAAAAGTGTTCAAAGATTGCGCAATTGACAGCGTGCAGACACTTTTTTTCCAAGTTTTCCACTCTAGAGTATAAATATCTCGATGGTAACGGTGTAATAAAAGAATCGGCCATCAGTAGATAAATGAAAAATAAGTAACATAGATTCTATGAAAATTAATTACTACTCAGTCGTTAATGTCTGAGGCCTTCTGGCGGCCTAAAAACTCCGACACCAGAGTTGGTCACTAGCTCATACGAAGAAGAAGAAGAATTACTACTCCCAATAGATGTCTCCTCTCTACATTGCCAATTAGTTTTAAACTAACATCTATTTCACGTCTGCTTACTCAGATAGAAGATAAAGTTATTCCGTATTTTAGTATTCAATAATAGCATTCTCAGTTCCAATTAAAAAGATTTTCTTGTTTCACACTAATGCTTGTTTTTTTCTGTTTTTATTTAGCTTATATTGTTGAAATGAATATATCTTTATTGGAATACATATACGAATAATAGGTATTGGTTCATGTGACGCCCTGTGTAGCAAAATAGGCGATGTACCGTCTCAAACGCAGATAGTTGCAGGTTCCATGCCCACCGCGAGACAAGTGTTTGTATAATCAGAAAATTTTCATCTTGGGTCTGGGTGTATTCTACACCATAATTTATAATAAGTATGTATTTACAAACTGGCTCCTGAAACACAGTTTTAACCTATCAACTAGTTCTAGCCTATGGATTCACTACCAAAATTTTGTAAAACTTTTCTATGTAAATAAGTTTTTTATTATTATTTTTGTTGAACAAAAAGTATCATAATATTAGTCATGTGATTTCCATAGTACATAATCTTCTTTGTTTTAGACTAGATTCTGATGTGTGATAATGCCCAGCAATATCTGCTAATAAACCTTACCGCTGATAACAACGTGATAAGTTGATACCATAAAAAAATTTAATAATCGGAAGTCATTGTAAATAGTTGTTTACGAATAAAATAAAACAGGATATTATTAAACACAAAAGGGATCTGCCGTAAAAAACTTTTTCACGATATATCTATAAAGCTGTATTTACACTCGGTGCTCTAAGCTGAACGCAAACGCGTTTTCATAAAGTTTGCACTTCACAGAGCTTTATGTAAGTGACAAAAGTGGATTGAAGTGAGCGGAGTGAGAGTCAACAGAGTTTAACATCCACGGAACAGAAAAAACAGACAGAATTGATAGTGGGCGCGTCGCATGTTCCACTGGTGTGACACAATGCGCAGGACCATTGGTTATGTTCAGTTTATTTAAAATATGAAGACAGGCTGATTGCAGCATAGCGCAGCCTACACCGGCACAGCCAAATCTACTGGCTTTCGACTGGCAGCAGTGCGAGAAGTTGTGCCCTGTGATTCCCAACCCGCATGCCCACCGTGGGGATAATGGGCATATCTTCCTTTATTAAGAGAGGCCTATCCAGCAGTAGACTGATATAGGGTGGTGATGTGATGAAAACTACGGTCCGATTTTTAAACATAGGTTTTTTTAACAGTTTTAAATTGTGTTTGAATCACGACCCCGTTTGGTTATCTTCAGTTAATTAGCTACGGTCTTTCAATTCTACTACGCATTTTCGAACCACGGATTCTAAAACACTGTTTTTTTCACGTTTAAATTTGTGATGACTACGTTTTTTCACTAGGAACTTATGTATAAAAGAATTATAATATTGTTTAGTGAAAAGGGTTTATTTTTATCTTTTCTCGACTTTGATTGACTACACAAAAGATCCGACTTGTTTTGAACCATTTCGTGACTCTACGGACTCATAAAAAATGCCCTCAATAGTATTACTCAGGACTCCGTAGACTGATCTACTTGCCTTTAATATATCTCTTTGACATACTGTTTCAAGAAAACATATAGTATCGTTTTTCATATCGTATATTAAAACACTTAATGTTTCCAAAATAGATGTAGAAAATAGAAGAAATAGATATGGAATAGATAAAAAGTAAAACAAGCGGTAAAATTATTAAAATTTTGAGAACAACACCATTATTTTTCAAAATTGCTGACATTTTAAATTTTATGCTAATGGATCGTTATTGCACCTATTTCACCGTTGATCGTTTTAAACATCATTTCTGGATTACCTTTCAACGCACAACATCCTGAATGGTAATTTTCGCTCTGCAGCGTTTGCAAAATTGCTCTCCACATGGTTAACCATCGTTCCAGGCGTGTACACATAGCTCAATCCAGGGGTTGATTCAGGGCAATATTCGGAGGGATTGAAATAAAACCTTAATGATAAAAACTTTTTAAATTTGAACTTCACTGATAAAATAGGGATTTACGGAAGCTTACAGGCATAAGCTTCATAGATACTCACAGTAATCAATTACGTATAATATTAAGTTATTATTAGGTATTAAGTAATATTAATTTCTGTGTGTTTTATTGTTAGGTTTTAATATTACTTATTATACTTTGAAATAAACCATTCTTTTTAGATTATTTGAGTACGTTGTATCATTATCATCATCACAATGCCATAGTTGTATCAATAAAAAAACAACAGTCACTGTTGGACATTGGACTCTACTATAAGAATGCTATACTATGGGATATGCCCATAATCTCTACGTGGGTTGGGGATCGCAAAGCTTCTCGTGCCACCGACAAGGGCAGACAAAGCAGGGTGCACCACGGGCAGGTTGGCCTGGATTCCAAAGATGGAGGTCCCTTTACCCACACCCCACTTGTGTCAAACAAGAAGTAAAAAACAATTCATAGCGGAAAATAGATCACCGCCAAGGATTCCCAAAACAGGATTTGTTTGTTGTACAGCCGATGATAAATTGGGGTATACGCTACCCTTCTAAATTCACCATAGTTTGTTGAGTTTACTCTATCAATGTGCGTCCTGCTAGCCATGTGCGCGAGCAAATGAGCGGAACCACGTTTTCACCTGACGAGTCACTCGTAGCCAGCAATGTGGAAAGCTAGGTCTGGCTTTGTCACAAAAAATTGATGCGCCGTGTTTCTACCGACTCGTGCTTCACGGATATTAAACCTAAATAAGCTAAGCTGAGCTGTTTTAAGCCATTGCGTCCTACCCGTTACATGACATACGGAACCAAAACGTGGACACTCATAGTACTGCTAATTCACTAGTTTAAAGTAGCTCAGCGAGCTATGGAACGTGCTATACTTGGAGTTTCTCTGAAGGATATGATCCTCAACAAGACTATATGACATTGAGCTTAAATTTATCTTATCCATTATATGTACACATATATCTATCCTTCTCTTTTTATCTTCTCCCAATACCCAAAGGTTTGCTGGAAGAAAACTCTTTCACGGTTAAGCTCGACTTTGTACATAGCTTAAAAGTAAATTTATTCCTGTATTATGTTTATGTGTACAATAAAGAAGTAAAGAATAAACTATAGTTGTCGACATAGCTCAGAGAATTAACAAGCTGAATTGGCAGTGGGCTGGCCATATCTGCCAAAGAACCGATAACCGTTGGAGTAAACGGGTTCTTGGGTGGAGACCACGGCTGGGCAAACGTAGTGTAGAATGCCCTCGGACAGGGCGCAATGGCACTCACAAGGCAGTGGACTGCTGGTTTTTGAAACTAAAATAAAATAAATAATGCTGGAGGTTATCACACGGCAACATGTAGGACATAATCACATTATGCATTCTAAACCTAAGCAGAGCTGCTAAACCACATGACGAATAGACTACTTAATTTTTGTAAATACAACAACACAAACATAACAACATAACAACAGGTAACATCCAGATCCAAGACTGCAAGTACAGTTTATCCAGTGATTTGCATATTGTACAAACACGTTCTCGTGGCGGGTATCATACCTGTAGCCTTCTGACTTTCACTACCTCTGTGGTGCTTTTGGTGCCCATTCTGAGATGCAGAAGGTGCAGGTCTTGTTACTTCACTTTGCCAGTTTTTTAGGAACATTTGAAAGGCACATTGAATCTAAAACCCTCAAAAGTTAGGCTCTAGCCAACGATTCGACCAATCCTTGTACAATTTGACCCAACACCCCAACACGTACTTTAAACAAAACTCCGACTGCATAGACAGGAACTTTTTAGTACTTAGTCAGTTTAGTAGTCGTTTTAGTTAATCGTAAATTGAAAATGGCTTCTTACAGCCGCCATATTGGATTTTTTGAAATTTCATATAACATGTCACCTTTGTGATCTAGATGAATCCAACGACACCTCATTAGTCAAAATCCGTCCAGCCGATTGGGCTACAGCGACCGACAAATAATATTACAAACATACATAGACCCTAAAAACAAAACCCGACTTCAGTCGGGTAAAAATAGGAACTACATCGCTACTTTATCGTGTTTTATATATGTATAATATGTATGTATTTAAAAAATGTATTTATGTAGTATATCAGTCATAATATGGTTCATATGATACAAGCTCTGCTTAATTTGGGGCTACATGATGCTGTGTGATAGTGTCCAGCATTATTACTAGCATATTTACGCTGTGACTATTGTATTGAGCAACCCTATTCACGCCACTGTTTCTATTCAAGTTACACAAGCTTGTACAGTGCATCCAAACTAGTCGGTCACCATCAGAACTAATTAGTCAGGCCAGGCTCTTCGTAAATGGGCCACAACGCATCCACATCATATTTCTGGTCACGTATCAGGTTACCGTACCTTTGTTACGTGGGCTACTTTCAGTTAGTGAATAGTACTGGAGTTGGAGTGTGAGTTGAATATGATTAATTACACGCATGTAGTTAGTGATTTGGTGCATAGGTGTCTGTTGATCAGTACTCAATACTCAATACATTTGTTGCTTTCACATGGTGTAAAATTGCATATTACCAGTTATAATTATGTCACATGAACCCAATCTAAGGGTAAAGCAATATGGTAGGCAAATAGAAACGTTGTTGGTAGTCCAAGTAGGTACTTACATAAGCGTACCTAGGTAGGTAACAAATTGTTACTGTGTTATTTTTAGATAGGTATTTATTATACATATAAACAATTTTTGTATGCAAAGTTTTTCGGCGAAATATGTTAAAGCAACTTTACATATTTATAATAACTGTTATTAATGTCATGATTCACGCAAATAAAAATCATTTATCATAAAATAAATAACAACAACACTATAAATTTACTTCTATTTACTGACTTGTAACAGAAAATATAAAGTTCTTTGAAAACAAACAAGTAACAAGTTGGGCATAGCATAAAGAGGATCAGGGTCAACTGATTTTATTAGTAGACTTTACACACCGTATGAGTTTTTTTGTTTTTAAAACATTGACAAGGCGAAAGTTACCATGATAAAATCTAGGAGCAGCTAGTCACATCATCATCATCATCAGCCGAACTAATAATAAAAAATAATGCTGGACACTACTCTACAGTATCACCCAAAACTAAGCTGAGCTTGTATTACAGGAACCACAAGATATACAATTTATCTTCATATTTTTTGTAAATATACACATAATAAACATAAAAAATACCCTGACCCGAAACAAGTATTTGTAGAAAATACGACGGGAATTGAACCGTCATATGTCGTATGCAATAATTAGGAACAAACTGGAATTTCAGAAAACATGTTCAGTTTTTTACGCCTGTTCGTCATACTCTATAAAACATACCTAAGCACATGGAAAACCCGGTGGACAAAACCTAATTAGTAGCAGACTCACTGTATAATTTTATGATAATATCGAATCCCCAGCAGGTTTATTTACATCGTAACTATACATGATCGTAGATTATTACATAGGTAGTAATAATGCACTATTTTCGTACTTCGATTTCTGCGATTTGGACACTAGCTCCTAGTGGAGCTGCCAGCAACTTGACCAAGTTGGTAAGTCGGTAACTTGACAGGGTTTAATAAATACTTGATTGCGAGTTTTCTATTCATACTAATATTATAAGTGCAAAAATGTTTGTAAGTGTGTATTTTCCGGCTGAACAGATTTGGTTGCAGCTTGGAATAAGTATAGTGTAAGTACGCTGCTTTTTATCAAGGTACCACGTGAAAGAAGCCACGGACAGAACTAGCCATCCCATCCATCTATCCATCTATCCATCCATCCATCCTGGACGCCCTTCCATCTATATATCCATCAATCCGACTATCTATCCTCACAAACATTTACATTTATAATATTATGTAGAATTGGACTAAGGATGTCCAACAAAATAAAATAAAACTGTTTTTTAAGTCTTAGAAAATACATATGAACTAGTTTATAATTCAATTATTGGTTATGTAATACCTTGGTACTTAAACTGAGATACGAGTAGGTCATGTATAATAAATTACATAGGGTTACAATATCTACCTCAATGGCAAATAGAGTATGAAAATGCCGCAATGTAGCAGCATCGTTTCAAAAACTCATTATGGAGTTTATTAGTAGCCAAGTATACACGTAGTAAAATTAACATAAAATTATAAACAGTGCTCTAAAAGATCATACGCAACATGTTTTTATTTCATGAATAAAAAACAGTGTAATATAAAACATCCTTTTTTGAGAAAAAATATTATGAACTAGTTTTCGCCCGCGGCTTTGCTGGCCAAGTTACAATCTATGTACCTATATTCCATGTTTCATCCTAATCCGTTCAGCTGTTTTGGAGTTGAGTGGGAACAAACATACAAATTTTCGAATTTATAATATTAGTGTATTTTTAAAAAATCTTAGTAAACCAAAAAGCCTTTAGCATTTTCTCAAAAAGAAAGGCAGAAACAACAGCCTTTTATTTCTCAATTAAACTAAGACAACCCATAAAACCCGAAGGTTTTTTAAATTTTAGCCTTTTTACAAAGCCTCCGCTTCACGCAACGTCATTGGCTTTGATCCAAGATATCTTAGCCAAGGGTCAAAGACATGGGAGAACTTTTTTGTTCAGGGTTTAAAGCTATCATTCTCCTCGAGATAAGGCAATAAACGCCACTTGAAAGCAAAGCTCATTTATTTGCGGAAGACAGTGCACTGCAGTCAATGTTTTAATTCTAAAGAGGATTTCAAGAAGATTAATTGTATAAAAAAAACTGGACATTATCATACCGTATCATCTAGCCCCAAACTAAGCAGAGCTTGTATGTATTTGTATAACCACATGTCTGATAAACTACTTAATACCTTTTTTTGTAAATACGTACACCTTAGAGAACACCCAAACCTGCGACGAATACTAGCAGTTCATACCAACATTGTCTCGCGGCGGGAATTGAACCCGCAACTTCCTGCGTCACAGACGAGCCTTCGCCCACTGCGCCACAGAGGTCGTCAAAATATATTGATATGTTTTTGCTTGTTGAGTTTATACAATTTCAGATTTCCTAGGGCCAAGATTTTTTTGTGTTTTTATAAAAGTCAAAAGCTTTAAGTGCTTATAAGATAACAAACTTAGTCGAGGCCTTCAAAATGTCGCCTGAACAATACAAAATACTTTCTTCAACTAAACTTTTGGCAGTAAAGTTGAAAACGGATTAAACGAGGAATGAATTTTAAATAGCAGTTAGAAACCGCAGAAACAAATGTTAGAGTAAAAATTCAAAAGCAGTCTGTTCGTGAGGACACTTCCTACACAACTCCATTCTTTTGTTTCCCTTTTGTCCCTCGGGACATCAATTCGTTGGATAAACTTGAGATAAACAATAGAAGAATTTTATAAGAGCCGGTCCGTTCATTGATAGAGTTTATGAGATCAGAAAAAGGAAAAGTACATGGAATATTTAATGCCATAGACTAACGATAGATAAATCGTTGTTTTTTTTATGGTACTTGAAGATGGAGCAAGCACATGGCCCACCTGATGTTAAGTGGCAACCATTACCTATCGTAAAGCATTGCATCGAAGTACACGTTTTTTTTGGAACGTGCTCTACGATGCAACACTCTGTGCCCTTCATGGACACAGGGTGTGAAGATGATAAGCCGCTTGTAGCTGTAATTTCACCGGCATCCTTCAAACCGCAACAGCAATGCTGCTTCACGGCAGAAAAAAGCATGGTGGGATCCCCGGGCATTATGTATTATGGGAACCTCATGACTGATATACTACTAAAACACCCAGATTTGAGACAAATATATGCAAATTATACATTTGTCCCGTGGCAGCAATCGGGAACCGAACGCGAAATCGAAAATCAACCTTCTGCGTCTCAGGCGGACCTCCGCCTACTGCACCACAGAGGCCGTCAAAAATAATGGGTAATAATTGTAGCACAAAAACAAATATCATTTTCTACAACTCATTTAATAAAATTATATTAATTGAGAATAAAAACATAAGAATTAGGTATGTATCCTACGTATTTTGTTTTCATTTATTTCCTACTAGCTTCCGCCCGCGGCTTCGCTCGCGTGGATTTCGGAAAATAAATAGCCTATGTGTTAATCCAGATCATAAACTATGCATATTCTAAGTCTCAGCCAAATCCGTTCAGTCGTTACGGAGTGAAGCGACCACATACTTTCGCATTTATAATATTAGTGTGATGTGATTAAACTTTACAAAATATACCGAGTTTTTTGAGAATTCAATTAGGATTCTTTTTTTCGAAAATGTGGCTAAATTACTTGTTTTTCTTTTCAAAACCTGCACACGTTCCTATTTGTTTTCAATGTTCGTACAATTATTATATATAGCTGTAAGAGCAGATTAGAGCCTAATATAAAAAAATAAATGTCTGGGTGACGCGTTGTCTCCTCATGAGAAAGTATCACTTATGTTCCAAAGATTTCTAATTCAAATATCAATAGTTCTGACAAAATACTTTCTAACCTGTCCATTCACTTTCACTTATAATTGGGGAGCCCTAAAATAATTTGTCCGTCTATAATTATATAACCCAAACTGACAGGTTATCAATTAAAAGTTTCGCAATTTTACGTCACAACAGAAAATGTTTACATTTCAAAACAAGTAACAATAAACATGGAAGGTTATGCGGGAACTTTTTTGAATACAGTTTTACATAATGGCAAAATTCTCGTACCTACTTCCTCGTTTTGAGCGGAGTATGATTTATTATTGGCACATGTAATCAAATTGTATGTAGTGTCAGTATTGTATATGGTGAACTTAATATTGGGAACCCCAATTTCAAGAGGCAGAATATATAAATAAAAATTGAAACAGAAAAATTAATGGCAGCGTCCGGTTAATAAGAATCGGTGCCTTCACTGACGTAACGGTACGTGAAAATTCCCGTTCTTCAATATGAATGGTTAATGAGAACACAAGAGATCAGAATGTGGGTAGGTTTAGACTTTTAGCTGACAAAAAAAGCTTGGGGTGAAGCTGTCTTCATCTCCCTCAAACAATGTTATAGTTAAGTATAACAATTGTAACAAAGACGTTAAAAAATATATTTTTTATTTATTTATTTTTCTAAATTATATTAATATTTATTTTTCTAAATAAATATTTAGAAATAACATAACATCATAACAGATTTTTTTAACCCTAAAGCGATGGTATATGCAATTATATATATAACCCTACCAGAGTTTCTTGCTAATTCTTCTGTGTTCGATCGCGTCACGAGTTGTGTAAATTAAAAAAGTTGATGATTCCACGTGTTCCATAAGGTTCTTATTGAATAAATTATTTTGAAGTTTGAAGTCCGTGAATGTAATATCGCTGCTGCAAAAAGGCCCTAACACAGCATGTTACTAGCCAAAATACGCAACATACTATAATTAATGCATAAAATAAACCTAAAATAATACGAAACACGTGTGTAAAATTTTTTAATTGAATAAATTTCACTTGCTAATGTCAAAGCAAACAATTTCGACAGGGCTTTTGGCACGAACATAGAATGTGTTACAATTATGCAAATGGTGAAATAAAGCAATTAGAGCGGGTAGTTTGAATTTTTAACTGTTTGTTCGGCGAGGGCGGGTCGGCTGCCCGGTGGAATTCCACCGCGGAATGCACACGTGCTGCGCAAGGGTTAAGCCGAGTTGAATAAACACTGTCGCTGAAAATTATTAAATACCTTTTCTGGAACTATTAAATACTTTCCCAGAGTACGTTTATAACTGAATTCAAAAAAGGAGGAGGTTCTCAATTCAGTTGTATTTATTTTTATGTTTGTCATCTAATAGCTATTTATGAACCATTTCGAAAATTATTTTTCGTTTGAGACCCCTAACAATAAAATTCTTTGAAATTGTTTTTTTAATTAAATTACGCGTAGTACGTTCTGTAAGTAAGACATACTGTAATATTTTTTGTAATAACTTCCAATAAGGTTTCTACTAATTAATAAACTCTCATAAAACCTCATTACTTAAATAAATATTGACTAACGAAGCAATTACTTTACATTAATTAATTAATTCTCAGTCTCAGTTGTGGTAGTTAGTACCTAATGTTAGCTCGAGGCAACTTTGCTTTGCAAAAACGGCAACAGACGAAGTTTATTTCTGTTTAGTCAACAAACATAATTAATTGGTCAACTGCGCATTTTGAATGAACACAAGATTCCGTACAATAGCAGTTCTTTTTCGAATACCAAAAAAAATCAAAACAAACCTCGTTCAGAAAATAGAACTAGTTCGTTTATTGGCACTTTTTTGTTTCTTAATTTTTATTAAATGCATTCACTGTGGTCTGGTGTGTTCACTCTTCTCTAATGAATTTTATTTTTATTTTATTTTATTTCAAGAAGCCTTTTATTATATATAAAAGGGTTTTTTTACTCTCGTACAATAGCAGTTCTTTTTCGATCACCATAAAAAATTCAAAACAAACCTCGTTCAGAAAATAGAACAAGTTCGTTTATTGGCACTTTTTTGTTTCTTAATTTTTATTGAATTCATTCACTGTGGTCACTCTTCTCTTATGAATTTTATTTTAATTTTATTTTATTTCAAGAACAACAAGAAGAGTTTATATATAGATCGACAAAAAGAAGTGAAAAGCTTAGTATATATGGGTATATTGGCATGGCACCGGGTACGATAAACTAATAAGTAGCTCCAATACATTCAGGCCCACCTCGAAATAAATTAGGTATATCATTGATACATCACAAGTAATGACTTTTTGAGTTGATTTTACGTGCTTTTGCTAACCTAGGCGGCCCCTCGGAAAAGGCTTTCATGTAGGTAAAACTACAATGATATCTTTATAAGTAGATACGACTACAATGGCGAGACAGCAAAACGTCACTATACCAATAGAGTAAGGCTTGCGACTACCACTATCGGCCGAGCGCTCGGTGATGTGTATGCCTCTGACCACGGCCTCTGTGACAAAGTGGACGAAGGTCCGCCTGAGACGCAGAAGGTTGCGGGTTCGATTCCCTTCGCAAGACAAATGCTTGTATGATTTAAAAATATTTGTCTTAGGTCTGGGTGTTTATTTATTTATTTATTTATTTAATAGGAACGCCAACAGCTTAAATATCAATACATTGTAGAGTTACATTGACAAAGTTTTCATTCTGATACAGAAACCAATTACAGGCGGACACAGCATTCATAATAATAATAACTAAGTAGTAGGTACTTATGGTAACTAAGAGATCAATAGGTACATATGTATTATTAGAACTTAAAATATTTAAAACATTTAAAACTAAAAAACGAATACTTAATAAACTTTAACCAATAAATGTAACAGTTATTATTTAGGAACATATTTAGCATGCTGTTTTTTATGTTTTTGTTTTCTATGTATACTATGCACGAACATATTTACAAAAAATAGTTCCCATAATACGAGCTCTGCTTAGTTTGGGGCCACTTGCTGTGTGATAGAGTCCAGAATTTTTATTATTATTAAATGGGAGCACTCGGCCATCCCGCTAGAACTCGGAACTGTACTCGGTTCGTGCAATCAATGCCTAAGAACGAATGCGGCGCCGCAAGGGCGTCGTGACTTGTCGTGTCGCATTGTCGCAACCCACGTATTGCCAGTAGATTGCATACGACGTATATGAATCACGACACATAGCTCTTAAAAATTTCATGCTTGCACATTTTAACGCCTTGACAGGAAATAAAAGCGAGGCATTGAAATTGAAATTGGCGGGTCTGCCCTAAGAGCGTAAATGACTGAAATTTAGTGATGGATTTCAACTTGACGTCCATAGCAAAGACTCTACTTTATAATATGTAAAAAGTTACGATTCATAATATTCTTTGGAGTATACCTTTTTACCTACGAGTAAAACCATTTTAACCTACTAGTAAAACCTTGGATCAGTCATATTTTGCCTAAAAAGGTTATTTCATATGTTGTTTCAAAATAGTTAAATCAATAATAACTATGAACAAATCAAAAATAATTAAGTGACTTACCTTTCTCAATAATTTGTTAAAATTACGAGTTGTAGAAATTGCATGCCTATTGCAAAAGGCAATATTATATTTCCAAATTTATTGCACACGTTCACTTGGGTGTTCTGGCGATATTATAAAATAAAACTAATCTATATCTGAAGCACCAAGCCTTCTGCTTCAATTCAATAAGTGAAAATGTGGGCCTGACTCACGTCGATCTCGATGAGACGCGTCGAGACAATATTGGAATACTTTAGTTTCATTTCAATGTCGCTAAGTTATGGAAAAATTGTAACATACATAAGTTTTGCATCTTTGAGGAGAATTTCATTTCGTATCTTTTTTTATAAAAATCAAAGCCTTTATTCATATAGACAAGGAAGATACATGGTTGCTTACTAGCACGTTTTAAAGTTTGTCGGCAGTCTGATTAGAAATATACTAGAGACTAAATTCGGGGATCAAATCAAATTAAATTACTTAAGCTGTACAAATGTCTGTAAAAGCTAATAACATCACGCTGTAAGTTAATAAACTAGGTACGTAATTTCATGATGGAAGGTCAACTGAGTCATCTTGAGAACAGTTAAGTAACGTCATCTGCTTTGGAATGCGAAACTAGCTTAGAGTATGACGGAGTGTGACTAAAATATTCAGCAGTATAATTTGTTTATCTCGCCTAACTTAAGTCTAATATATAACGTAAATTGTAAGTTTGATGATAGAAGATTCGACCCCACTTTGACAACTTGATTGTTGACCTTTTTATTTAGTAAACATTTTACATTTCTGGTTGTTTTATATAAGTTATGTGCAAGCTCTTGACCTCGAGGCTGGCTTGGGCAAGGAGGGGGTTAACGATGGTTTTTACTGAAAAAAAAAAAATACATCACCATTCTCCTACCCCTGACAACATGTTTTATTCTTCCACTCACGTCTATCAGCCGTCAAATCTGTGCTCACTCCTTTCATTCTCCTATCATCTTTCACACAATCCATCCATCAGCTTCGGTCTCGCTCTATTCGTGCATCTAGTCACATTCATATTCATCACTAGTCACATGACATCCATCCCATACCATGCCAGTCTACCACTCCTCACGTTATCTGCCTAATACATAATACGCCAATCTATATCCACATCCACATAAACATCAGCCTATATCAGTCCACTGCTGGACATAGGCGTCCCCTAATAAGGGGGATATGCCCATAATCCGCACGCTGGGCATTTGTGTTGGGGATCACAGGACACAGCTTCTCGCGCCAGCGGCCAGGGGATTTAGCTGTGCCGGTGTAAGCTTCGCTATGCCGCAATCAGCCGGCCTCCAGTGCCCCGTTTGTAGCACCATGTGCAGCTGAGGTTGGCTTGGGTTCCGAAGATGGGGTTTGGAACGCCTTACACCCGCTATATATAAATGTATTCAAATCTTAGAAATAAAACATTTGGAGTATTTCACGTTTCTACCGAGACGTTGGTAAAGATACCTGTCTCAGTACGGAATGTCTAAAAAATCTCGAAGGAAATTGTTCCCGGAAATCCTACCCTTTGTGCCACAACTTTTGTGTCACGTTCTGTAAATGTGCTGTGACAGAAAGAAAAATGGAAAATGGAAAATGAGATGAAAATAGTATGCTATAATTATTTATCATTGTATTCTAATTTTTGTAGATAACCAACTGATATTTGTATGCCTATACGCCGAACCATGGCTGATCGAACTGGTATTTTGTATACAAATTGTCAGATTTAGGCCCAGTTTCACCAAATTCTTTTTAATCAGTGATTAGCTAATTCGTGTTTAAAATTAACAACGCTGTTAAAACATTTCATGTCCCACTGTGATAATCTAACAGACCGTTACTAAATCTAGCATCTAACCGAATGACACATTTATCGTTCACTCACTTTCTAAAACGACCAATACAAAATGTCATTATTTGTTATTTCTTTGACGCAAACATGTGCACTATTTCAGCTAGTTGTTTAATAGGTACGTCATGGGCTATGTGATGTGACCAAATTGAAATATCGTTGACTCTCTGCATTTAACATGCAAGCGGGATACCTCCTCTGGTGTCCTTGGGTCTTCTAATGGCATCATTATATATGGTTGATTCATATATCCACTATCAGCCAAAAGAACTGCATCTCCATACCAGTTGCTTTCAAATATGGCATTTCTGTATGTATATATGTATGGGGGTGTACGGGGTTCCAACCCGCATCTTCGGAACTCAAGCCAACCTCACCTGCACGTGGTGCACCCTGCTAAACAACGAACGGAGCTCTGGCGGCCGGCTGATTGCGGCATAGCACTGCCTACATCGGCACATCTAAATCCCCCGGCCACCGACGGGCAGCAGCGTCGGTGGTGCGAGAAGCTGTGCCCTGCGATCCCCAACCCGCATGCCCAGCGTGGGGATTACGGGCATATCCCCCTTTATTAGGGGAGGCCTATGTCCAGCAGTGGACTGATATAGGCTGGTGTGGTGTGTGGTGTGGATTTCTGTATGAGGCATTCCATATAGTCTGATCTTGACTACTGCCTGGCCATCTTGCTACCAAATCTAATATCTCTAGGTTTGCACTACCAATGGCTTGCACATTAATGGACATATAGCCTTTTCGATTTCTAAAATACTCTCCATTTTCTCCACCAGGTGATCTAATACGTACATGTGTACAGTCAAGAGCACCCGAAACCTTTGGGAACCGCGCTATATTATAAAATTCTAATTGTGCTTTCCTTAACTCGTCCCCTGACTCACGGAACTTGATAAATTCACGGCTGAGGGAGGCTATTACTGCGGTTACTATAAGTATAATTCTGTGAGATGTAGACTTGCTTGTTCCACAATAGTTCTCCTACAGTTATTTGCTGCGAACCAGTTGCATAGTATCTTAATGTCAAAAACAATTGATTTATAGGTGAAAAGATTCATTCCTGTAAACAAATAGAGGTTATGTTAAATAATTATGTTGGTGAAAATAGTAAAATAAGTTAGCGTATGATGTCACCTTTGCAAAGTACCTACTTACATAGGTAAAGCAAATTAGGAACTTATCGATCTGATGGGTATTCAAGCTTGTCTTCAATTAATTGTAATACATCCAAAACAGATTCTTTCGATAAACGAAACCTCGTGCAAAAATTAATGGCATCGTATTCTTCGAAAAACATTCGCCGTATATTCTAGGACGTTTTACTAAATTGTCCAAATCATCTAAATTGTCTAAAATATCTTCGTTTTCGAAAATAAAATTATACGCCATGTCCATCTTGAATTCTTGACTGTAATAATAATCGTCTGTTAACAATTTAACGGACCTGTGGGGCAGCCGTTAAGTTTAACAACTGATTAAGAAAACTAATCAATCGTTAGCACATTGTGGAACACTCGTTAACCTTAACAATCTGTTAAAACAATTAACAGGGCATTTAATTAACTAACAGAGTATGGTGAAACTGGACCTTAAACTCAGACTATGTTTAGTGTTCGTTTTGGAATAAGACAGATACTGTTTTATTCCAAAATGAAGACTAAATATAGTCTAGGTTAAAAACTTGTATTTTGTATACAAAATGTCAGATTTAAACTCAGACTCGTCTTCGTTTTGGAATGAGAGGGTTAATGTTTAAGACCTTTGGAATTTTTTACCTATGTTTCGAACAAATACTTAAATAGTTGGTTTTTGTATATGTTGTTAGTTATAATCATCATCATAATCAACCCATAGTAGTCCACTGTTGGGCACCCACAAATGAGCGCTATTGCAAGTATAATAAAACTAAGTAAAATATAATCAAAATTAGTCAAAAAAATAATGTTACAACATTAACTACATCGTTGTGTAATGAACTGATAATAACATTAGTAAGCTAGATCGTGCTGTATAAATTTTAATTATATTAGAATTGTATCAAATATTTTATTAATATAATTTGTCAACCTCTGTGGCATATTAGGTGAGGTGAAGCTGGTCTGAAACGCAGAAGGTGACGAGTTCGGTTCTTGCTGCGAGACAAAAGTTCGTATGATCTGCAAATATTTGTTTCAGGACTGGGTGATTTGTATCTATAATATATGCTATTTACAAATAAAAAGTATATAAGTAGTTACTATATAAGTCATGTAGTTCCCATGACACAACTCTGCATACTTTGGGGCTAATGATGTTGTGTCAAAATGTCCGGCATTCTATTTATTTGTTTATTATATCTAGATATATCATGGTAATAATGCTAGGTACTAGTCGTAGGTAACCTAGGTGTAACCACAACTTTGCATGAACGAGGTTTTCTAGACGCTTTTAGAAGAAAAATATTGCCAGAGGCTATTGTCGACTTTAAAACTTCGTCCTCTTCAGGTACTAACGCCTAATTAGGTTAAAAAACTCTCAAGGAGTTTTTAAAACTAAAAGTGTCGGTGTTGGTAAGAGTTTGTTCTAAAATATGCTTTTATCCAAAGTAAAGTAATTCACTTTACATAGTTTCCTTGCCGTAAAGTAGTACTTGGGCAATAGAATATTTATTTTAGTTGTTTTTTTAAGTACAAGCTAATTTTATGCTCAATTCTTCATTCCTTCCTAATAACACTTTAGGCTGTTGTGGTTTTATGAAAATATTGGGGGATATTTCCTTTGAAGTTTGGATCCCACTTAAACTTTCCAGTAGACGGCGAAAAGTCAAACACTCATGAATAAACTTTAAAAAATATAGAAGGTAAGAAAAGTCGATTAAATTTTCAGGCGTTGCAAAGAAACATCAAAAAACATGAAAAACCTAAATTATGAAGGCGGTATACAAGTCGTGCAAATTTTTTCACCAATTTAGATAATCATCGCAGACGATAAAAATTCTCTATTTAATATTTGTAAATAAATAAATAGTAAATAATACTGGACGCTAAGCATCATCTAGCTCCTAACTAAGCAATATCATGGGAATCACATGATATACTACTTACATACTTTGATTTTTTTAAATACATACTGATTATAAATAGAAAATACCCAACCTAGAGACAAATATTTGCATATCATACAAACTTTTGTCTCGCGGCGGGAATCGAACCCGCAACCTGCTGCGTCTCAGGCGGGCTCTCGCCCACTGCGCCACAGAGATATACAATACAAATGTAAGTTTATAATCTTTTTTCTTTCTGAAATGAACTCTGACATAATTTTGCTTTGATTTTAGCGCAAGATTCCAAATGAATAACACAGGCAGTGATTTGCAAAAATAATTGGACAAGAGGCAGGTGGAGCTCACCGGAATTCCTCGTTCATTGTCAAGCGCTTCCCATTAGCCAGTGACTGCTAGTGTACAGTTGTCGAGAAAACTCCGCTGGGAAATTGTTACAAAAAAGACCTTTGAAACACGAAATGTAAAGAAAAGATTGGTGTAGTTTTTTATCGTCAAGCTGAAGCGTCATAATTTTTGGATAAACGTTGGTGTTTTTGTTTCCAGTGATGGGAAACAAAGTTGATTTCATACATTTCAGAACTTTACATTTTGACTGTCAGAAATATAAAAGTACCAAAAATTGACGCCTTAGGCGTAGGTCACACATATCGGGCGCGGACATGGCGCGGACATGGCGCGGACGTGGCACGGACGTGGCGAGGACATGGCACGGGCATGGCGCGGACATGGCTCGGACATGACGCAGAAATGACGTGACAGAGGCACATGTGTAGTGCAGTCTGTTGTCCGATATCGATGTGTCAGCATGTCATCCTCAGAAGACGAAGATGCTCTTGCTCTCGTGCATACAATTAATAAATATCGGATCAGGGCCCGTACAACCCCGATTTCGAGTTAGTTGCTTCGAAAGTCAAACCCCTTCATTGGGTTATACAGTTCGTTTGGGTATTCTCCTCCTAACACAAGCGAAAGTGTAATCCTTTTGGTTTTCAGTCAGTTTGAGTTTGAGTTTCAGTGAGTCAACCTAAGGGTAACCCTATCGGTTACCCTGTTATGACACAGCTATTGACATGAACTTAATTTTCGATGACAGCTGTCAAACTTAAATCGACCATATCTCGAGAACTACTCATCCTAGACTTGCTTTTACTAGCTAAAATGATTGCTATTGACATGAACTTAATTTTCGATGACAGCTGTCAAACTTAAATCGACCATATCTCAGGAACTACTTATCTTAGACGCCTTTACTATCTCAAATGATTACTATTGACATGACCTTAATTTTCGATGACAGCTGTCAAACTTAAATCGACCATATCTCGAGAACTACTCATCCTAGACTTGCCGTTACTAGCTCAAATGATAGCTATTGACAAGACCTTAATTTTCGATGACAGCTGTCAAACTTAAATCGACCATATCTCGAGAACTACTCATCCTAGACTTGCTTTTACTAGTTCAAATGATTGCTATTGACATGAACTTAATTTTCGATGACAGCTATCAAACTTAAATCGACCATATCTCAGGAACTACTTATCTTAGACGCCTTTACTATCTCAAATGATTACTATTGACATGAACTTAATTTTCGATGACAGCTGTCAAACTTAAATCGACCATATCTCGAGAACTACTCATCCTAAACTTGCCGTTACTAGCTCACATGATAGCTATTGTTAAGATCTTAATTTTCGATGACAGTTTTTAGTTTGACAAAAAAAATCGGTCAAAAGATGAAAATTAATTGCGGTAATTGTGTTCTAAGCATTAAGGGCGGAAATACAGACTACTAATTGTTTATTTTACGCAATAATAATTATATTATAGTAAAATTGGAATAAATTTTCAATAACAGCTGTCAAACCTAAATCGACCATATCTCGAGAACTACTTATCTTAGACTTGCCTTTACTAGCTCAAATGATAGCTATTGACAAGACCTTAATTTTCGATGACAGCTGTCAAACTTAAATTGACCATATCTCGAGAACTACTTATCTTAGACTTGCCTTTACTAGCTCAAATGATAGCTATTGACAAGACCTTAATTTTCGATGACAGCTGTCAAACTTAAATCGACCATATCTCGAGAAAAACTCATCCTAGACTTGTTTTTACTAGTTCAAATGATTGCTATTGACATGAACTTAATTTTCGATGACAGCTGTCAAACTTAAATCGACCATATCTCGAGAACTACTTATCTTAGACTTGCTTTTACTAGTTCAAATGATTGCTATTGACATGAACTTAATTTTCGATGACAGCTGTCAAACTTAAATCGACCATATCTCAGGAACTACTTATCTTAGACGCCTTTACTATCTCAAATGATTACTATTGACATGAACTTAATTTTCGATGACAGCTGTCAAACTTAAATCGACCATATCTCGAGAACTACTCATCCTAAACTTGCCGTTACTAGCTCACATGATAGCTATTGTTAAGATCTTAATTTTCGATGACAGTTTTTAGTTTGACAGCTGTCATCGAAAATTAAGATTTTATTAGTAGCTATCATTTGAGCTAGTAACGGCAAGTCTAGGATGAGTAGTTCTCGAGATATGGTCGATTTAAGTTTGACAGATGTCATCGAAAATTAAGTTCATGTCAATAGCAATCATTTGAACTAGTAAAAGCAAGTCTAGGATGAGTAATTCTCGAGATATGGTCGATTTAAGTTTGACAGCTGTCATCGAAAATTAAGGTCTTGTCAATAGCTATCATTTGAGCTAGTAACGGCAAGTCTAGAATGAGTAGTTCTCGAGATATGGTCGATTTAAGTTTGACAGCTGTCATCGAAAATTAAGTTCATGTCAATAGCAATCACTTGAGATAGTAAAGGCAAGTCTAAGATAAGTAGTTCCTGAGATATGGTCGATTTAAGTTTGACAGCTGTCATCAAAAATTAAGGTCTTGTCAATAGCTATCATTTGAGCTAGTAAAGGCAAGTCTAAGATAAGTAGTTCTCGAGATATGGTCGATTTAGGTTTGACAGCTGTTATTGAAAATTTATTCCAATTTTACTATAATATAATTATTATTGCGTAAAATAAACAATTAGTAGTCTGTATTTCCGCCCTTAATGCTTAGAACACAATTACCGCAATTAATTTTCATCTTTTGACCGATTTTTTTTGTCAAACTAAAAACTGTCATCGAAAATTAAGATCTTAACAATAGCTATCATGTGAGCTAGTAACGGCAAGTTTAGGATGAGTAGTTCTCGAGATATGGTCGATTTAAGTTTGACAGCTGTCATCGAAAATTAAGGTCTTGTCAATAGCTATCATTTGAGCTAGTAAAGGCAAGTCTAAGATGAGTAGTTCTCGAGATATGGTCGATTTAGGTTTGACAGCTGTTATTGAAAATGTATTCCAATTTTACTATAATATAATTATTATTGCGTAAAATAAACAATTAGTAGTCTGTATTTCCGCCCTTAATGCTTAGAACACAATTACCGCAATTAATTTTCATCTTTTGACCGATTTTTTTTCTCCTTTATCTCCTATAACCCACGTATAACCCGTGTTACAATGATAAAAAGGGTAACCCTAAAGAATGGGTTTTGGAATAATACCAAAACCCAATACTATTGATAACCCTCATGATCAGGTAACCTAATCAAAAGGGTTTTGAATGGTTTAGACCCATCAAATAATAGTGTAACCCATACGAAGAGGGTTAACTAAGCTTTTGAAATTACTAAATTACTAAGCTTTTGAAAAAACCCTGCCGAAAACCTCTTCATCGGGTTACCAAATCGGGCCCTGATACAGATGAAGAAAATACGCGCAAACGAATTTGCACAAGGATCAGCTAGTATTACCATGGGTATTACATAAAAAAATCTTAGTACCGGTTTAATCTCTTTCCGATTTCCAGCCACAATTTATCTTGAACATTTCAGTTACAATAATCGGAACGACAATGATCATAAAGCGTTGCATATTTTACAATCAATTCACAAAATTCAATATTAAATTCGATATCGTCATTCGTCACGCATTTTTACATCACTAACAGACGTATGTCGCAAGCAAGTACATACTACGAACTGGCGGCCATCTGACGCTTATCTGGCGGCGATCGGGCGCGGGCGCCGAAAAGGCGCGTCATACGTCCGAGCAACGACATACTATGTGCCCTAAATTGTGCTTTATTTCGATGCATTTTGTATGAAATTTGAATGGAATAGGAAACCACCTGTGCCATGTCCGTGTCATGTCCGTGCCCGATGAATGTGACTAGCGTCGGGCGCAGACATGGCACTGGCGGTTTCTTATTCCATTCAAATTTCATACAAAATGCATGGAAATAAAGTAAAATTTAGGACACACGGTATGTCGTTGATCGGACGTGGTTATGACGCGAAGTCGTCGAGCTAAATTGTGCTTTATTTCCGTGCATTTTGTATTAAACTTGAATGGAATAGGAAAGCGCCCGCGCCATGCCCGCGCCAGGTCAGACATGTGAGGCCTGTGCCTTAAAGTGCTAAAAGGATATTTATGTTGCATAAGCATAACAACAGTTGAGCCCGATGAGTAATGCTTTGACTTAGGTTACATAGCTGTTGTATTGTTTTCAATTTAATTCCACCTTTTTAGGGTTCCGTGCTCAAAGGTTAAAAGCGGGACCCTATTACTAAGACTCCACTGTCCGTCTGTCTGTCTGTCACCAGGCTGTATCTCATGAACCGTGATAGCTGGACAGTTGAAATTTTCACATTTGATGTATTTCAGTTGCCTCTACAATAAAAAATACAAACAGAATAAAATTTTTTTTTGTTAGTGGGGCTCCCATACAACGTTACGTACCTCTTCACTCGAGGCCGATTCGTACTTGGCCGGTTCTTTTAAATAAAAAACTAACAGTAACTTTTTTTTATAAACTACACTAAATAATCATAAAACAGTATTTATTAGCATCTTTATTATTTCGATGGTATCTTGTCGTTCACTGTATAGTCTCATGACGAATGGAGAAATCCACAAAGAGTTTTGCTTCACGGGCGAACCTATCCTTGTTAATGACATAGGACGCAATCATGTAAAAAGCAGGTAGCCCCTGGTTGATGATATAAAAGTCAACATTTGCACTAATTTAAAGATTCATTGGAAAAATAATATAGGTACGTATTATAAAAACCATAAAAACCGCTCAAGTACGAGTCAACTTGCATACTTTTTAAATCATCATCATCAGCCTGTAGGTGTCTACTGCTGGATAAAGGCCTCCTCTAGTGAGAGCCATTGCGCCCTGCCTTCAGCTCAACGCATCCAGCTTCTACCAGCAGCCTTTCGCAGATTGTCATAATTTTTTTATTCATAAATAAATTTTAAAAGCCCTACTAGGCTGGAGGATATCTTACACTACGTTTCTACATTACTTTGTTGTTATAGTAACTACAGAAATACACTATGAAAATTCCAACTCTCTGTCTATTACGGTTTATCAGCCCGCTGACAGACAGACGGACAGCAGGAGGCTTACGGCCGGTTTCTATATTATACCGTTACCGATTACGCCTCGTTTTCCCTTGAAAAGCTGTCAAAAATTAACAACGAGGCGTCGAAAATTTGACAGTTTTTCAGGGGAAAACGAGGCGTAATCGGTAACGGTATAATATAGGTATCGGCCATTAGTGGTTATGTTGTGCACTCTTAAATGCGAACCCTAAAACACCCTAAAATGCAAATTATAGCATGGTAACTGTCTAAAGTTGTGCTCCAAAGCAGATGCTATAATTTATTTGACTTTTTTAAAAGCTAGGCAAACAACGTAGAAACATAAATTGGTAAAAGTTAAAGTAAAATTGGCTACATAGCGCATTAAATCTCATTGAACTTTGCAAGCAATTTATTGAACTCGTAAAAGTAAATTATGACCTTAGAAAGTAAAGAGCACCTTATGATATGACCGTTTGGTTCTAGAAAGAATACTGTTTTCTAAGTTTTCTCAAATCTTCTGTCTACAAATCTCTTGTCTACGGTTGTTGTGCCGGCTGGTACCTTAAGCTTTGGTTTATTTGTGATCAATGAGTACGTGTATATGTAGAGTGAGATGTCCCATATTGTATTATAACGCCAGAAACACGCACAGAGAATCTTTTATCTACGTAAATGTAGCCTTTGTAGTCATTGGAGTCGACAGCGTGACTACACGCTTTTTCGTCATCATAGATTTAATTTACTGGAACAATCGGGCCGGCGGGAAATAAATTGGAGAGTACAAAATCTGAAAGAACCAACAAAAATAGCATCATTTTGGTGTTATTTTTGTTCGCAATATATTTTATATTAGAACATCATAATGTGTATTCTGAATCACTACTCGTACATAATTGGCATTGCCTTTTGTATAAGAGTAAAAAACCTAAAAAAACATCCTTTATAAAATTCCCCAAATTAAAGGGTAAATATTTGTAATTAGATTCTCACCAGTAAATCAGATTTTTAATTCATCAGTTACCTGTTAAAATTACACCATTTGAAACTTATGTAGAACGCGTAAACTGCAACTGTTTATTTCTGGTAATTTTTTTACACGCATAGGATGAAACACTTACGGACTTTAAGAAATCAAAAAGTACGTATTTTGTACCTTTCTCCGCATCTTATTTCACTTTGAAAAGCTTTAAGAAATTAGAATAATAATGCTTTGTGCGGATCGTTTTATGAAGAAATATTTTTCATTTTTGGACTTTTCCAGGATCTTTGGGGTTCCTCCCTCAAGTGGGTAAATGAGTTTTATGTTTCAAGTTGATTGAAACCTTGGATTCTATTTTGAATTGTTGAAACAAAGCTTTTAGCTTGCTTTGTTTTACTTTTTGTATAATAAGGGTCAGAGTTCTTTCATTGTGAATTTCAGAAACCGAGTTTAGAAAAGTGAGATTGAATTTCATCGACAGTTCCATTACTTGATTACTTTGTTATTTCCTTCCTTCTTTGTATGAGCTTATGGTCAACTCTGGTGTCAAGTTTTTAGGCTGCCCGAAGGAATCCAACATACCTCCCGAAGCACGGAAACACTCAGATCGAAAAGCCACTAAAATGATCACCCATCCGAGTAGGTGTGTTGCTTAACAAATATTATTCGCTAAGACACCGAGCTAAGCCACGCCATGAGCCTTTATTTTTAGTTTTCGTATTATTTAGTTACTACCAATTTTATTCAATTCATTTATTTTCAGAAAATATGGTACAGGTACAGTTGTTAATATTTTTTTTTTCATTTTTTTGTACTTGAAGATGGAGCAAGTACATGAGCCATCTGATATTAAGTGGTAACCATTACCTATCACAAAGCATTGCATCGTAGATAACGTTTTTTTGAAACGTGTTCTACGATGCAACATCCGCGTCCATCAATTTGAGGCATGAAGATGATAAGCCTCTTGTGTAAAATACATATAAAGCGTTTCACATATTTCACCAAACATTTGGCATGCAAAATTATACAAAACAGAATTTATATTTACCGTGTAAGATTATTATAAAATCAATAACGTCAAAATATCAACATAAAAAATTACAATATAATAAAGTGTTAAAAAATAGGAATACGTCAACTTAAAATGCCTGTGAGAGACTTCAGAAAACATAATTTGTATTGCTTGTTTAATTACCTTTTACAAAAGTACTTCTCAATATAATACTAATATCTTATACTATACATGCCTCTATTTAAAATTTAAGATTAGCTTATTGGTTATACAATGTTTCCGTAATCTCAAAATTAGTCAAGATTTGCGTTCAAGTAATATTTGTAGGCACATAATTATTCTAGGAATTGCTTTGTTCCTAATAACTAATGGAAATTATTCTGGCAGGCGAGTTAATTGGCAAACGACTAGACCTAGACTTACAAACAAAGCTTAAAATCCTGTATTATTGTAATCGGAATTCTATTAGAAGCAGGACTGCCAGTGAGCAATGTGATTCGATTAGAAGCGGGTTCCCAAGCGAGTTTAGATCAAGACCAGTCTGGTCAGAGTAATTATTACATCTAGAGCATGATTAAACCTGAGCTGGAATGAAATAAAAACAAACTCTTCTTCTTGGACAGAAAACAGTACAATTGAAACGGTAGGGTGTACCTAAAATGATAATTTAGGAACAAAGGAGAATTATTTTCGTAAAGCGGGATAAAAATATTAATGATCAATAGATAAACCGCCAATTGTTAAATAAATAAATAAGTAGTGGAGTACTTTGTGAAAGGCTTATCCGAGGAAGTACAACCACAATGGCTATTTCCACAATGGCTATTTCTGCCGTGAAGCAGCATTGCTGTATTTCGGTCTGACGGGTGTAGATGCTGGTGAAATATAGGCACATGAGGCTTAATACCTTCACTCCTCAAGTTGATGGACGCAGGGTGTTGCATCGTAGGGCATGTTCCAAACCTCTGTGACCTACGAAGCAACACTTTGTTATAGGTAATGGTTACCACTTAACATCATGTGAGACACGTGCTAGTTCCATCAAAAGGTATAATAAAAAATTGATAGATACATTTGACAGCCTCTGTGGCGCAGTGGGCGAAGGTCCACCTGAGACGCAGAAGGTTACGGGCTCGATTCCCGCTGCGGGAAAAATGTTTGCATGTTCTGCAGATATTTGTCTCGGGTCTGGGTGTTTTCTATGTATGATATGTATGTATTTACTAAAAAAAAATGTAGTTTATCAATAATTTGGTTCCCATAATACAAGCTCTGCTTAGTTTGAGGCTACATGATGCTGTGTGATAACGTCCAGCCATATTTATTTATTTATATCAATTGGACGTTGACTGTACCTACTCGTATTTTATTTAATAACACTTTTTGATTATTATATGGTAATAAATATGTAGATACTACTTCCGTAGTCTCAATAACCTAAATATTCATAGTAATACGGTTCTCATGATTTTCCAGTCTAGTGCTGTAGTTTGTTTCACTCTTTCTTCGATTCTTTAAAAAAGTTTGTGTTGACAAAGATCTTTATCGACGCTTGTTCTTAACTTGTCACGATCGCTCTATAGCCAGCAAATTTTACTCTGCCAGTCCGGTATGGCATGTGACTGGATAGGCGTGGTGGTGCCGAGGTCGCTTAGTCGCAAAATTGGAAGTATATTCCATTATGGCAGCGGCACAAAAACTTGTTTTTTGCTGCTATTACAAAATACGAGTCTATCTATGTCATTTCTAATGGCACTTGTATAAAAATTCAAAAAATACATTTTACATTTTATAAAATTGATGAAGAGAATTCCAGATTGTATTCTGTCTGTTTTGTAGGCAAGTACAAATGTATAAATTCAATTTCCATCTTTATTTTTACATCAGGCGCACTGATAGTATATTTTTTTGTTTCTATTCTATTCTATTTTATTCCAGTGGGGATTAGGGCCACATCCCACTTCTTACTAGTGGAGGTCTATGTCCAGTAGCGGTTGCAGGTTTGTTTGTTTGTTATTCAAAATCTGGGTGTAAAATAGTTATTTGTTATACAAGAGAGCAAAGTTGATTTTTAACCGCGTGCTCAATTTTGATGACTGAGCAAGCGAAGGATTCTAAATTCTAAAAAATAGAATCCTGAGCGTTAGCAAGGGAATCAGAAGAGCACGAGGTGAAAAATCTTTGCACTCGAGTGCAACACGTAACTTTTCATTAAAAAAAAGATTAACACTAGTTTAACATTGAAAGTTTAAAAAAAAGTAGACCAAGAAGGTTTTGAGTCTGAGGTTTTATCAAATTAAAAAAGGTTGTAGGATAAATTCGGCACCATGGAGGTAGAAGTAAATAGGTTTTATGATGTTTTGAATTCACAAACTTAGTGCATACGATGTTTTAAGTTCTATTTTACTTTATCCTCTAGCGGATAAAAACGACTTTTGCACTCAGATATCAACGAGCAAAAATATTCTTTCTGAGATGGGGGGATGAAAAAGCAAAAACTTAAATTAACAAATTAATTTAAGTTTTTAAAAGCAAGTTACAATGACTCCCTTTCAGGCTGTCCCGATGAAGTAATTTACGGCGCAAAGCGAGTCGAGTATAGCTAATCAGGCGTGCAAAATGTTACGTTCAATGTGACATCCGTCTAGTATGGCCAAAGAACTTATATCTGTGAGTAGGGCGATCACGAATATGTCAACCTGAAGTATCATTAGTGTTACGAAAAATTTCGGCCAATGACAGAGCGTTATTTCAAATCTACGCTATTGCATTGGCCTGAATTTACGTCTACAACACGAAGACTTTTAGTAAGTCTTGGTGATCAAACCGCAGATCATTGGCTACGCGTGTCTCAACTCGTATCGTAAATCGTTCATCTGGGAATATTGAACTTCTGGCTGTTTGACCTGCAACTAAAATATATGTAAAAGCATAAAAATCTTGGTTTATGTTACAGATAGATAAGTTTGTATCTATTATCTATGATCTTATTTCCTGAACTCAACTTTTGCTTTTTTTATGCGGATGTTGTCCATTACATCTGGCTACTTAGAAGTTCTGGTTTATCAACTGGTTGACAACATTCACCATTGCACGGACAACTTGGTGATTAACATATTTGTCTAGTGAGTTAGCATGGAGTACTAGATCAGGAAGAAATTCTTGAATGGATATCGATTCTGCCACACAATGTGAAACTTATATTAATACAAATAGTTTTGCATCTACTTTGCCGTTTTGTGGAAATAAACTATGAAGATTTATAAAGCGTTATTAAAATTATTTACAAATAGCTTTTGCCTACCTTAAAGGGTATATATAATATTTATTATATAGGGATATGATTTAAGATGGAGTCGGCTTGCCCAGAACCAGAGGAGATTTTTCAAAATGATACAAGATAATGTATGATTTTTTTCAGAAATCTCATGTAAACAACTTGAAAACTGACAAACTGAAAGAAACATTTCATTAAGTTTTAACAAGCCTTTAGAAGATGATAGTTTATTTGATTTTTATACGGAAACCAGCGGTGATTTAATTTTCAGGGAGAATAACAAAACCATTCTCCCAAAGCTACAGATAGAAAGGGTTCATGATCCTTCAAATAAATTCAGACAAGCTAAGTGCCTTCATCATCATTATTATAAAATGTTTATACAGCGGCGGAGCGACCCAGAACAAACATTTACAAAATATTAATACAATATTATATTATGCGGCCATCATCGCCTATTTTGATTTTTCACATTTCATTTTCCTTTTCTGAATTGTAACAGTACATAAATATCGATGGTTCCATGCATATTGACTGTAGGATCCATTGATCGCACTCAATCTGAACTGTAGTGTACACTATACTAGTATGCTAAGGCTTCAGGCAAAAGACAAACGACCATGATCGTGTTTTATGATATTGTGCGGAAGATATAGTTTCAATTTTAACACTTAAGCATATTTTAATGTCACAACTTAAAATTTTTAGCTGATCATGATATCAGGTAAATAAATATCACATAAACTCTGTAAGAAAACGACATCACGCCGTGCCACTTACGGCTTCGTGTATAAAATAAACTCCAGCTATTTTATATTAAAGTTAGCAAGAAAGCGATTTTTGCTCCAGTAACCCGCGCAACTTGCCAGAAATATTCCCGGCTACACAAATGTTGAAAGATTTATAACGATTTTCGCCGTCGACAGCAACTTAGAGAGGGCGGATATAAAAGTTTTCTTATGCGGCTATAACTCTAAAACTTAGCTAATATTCAACCAGTTATAAATTACTGAGATAATGTTCTTTGCAGATTTCATTAGAGAGATCTCAGTGGCTGTGAATTTCAGCTGGAACTTGGTGGCACTAAAAAGCAGACGGTCCTATTAACTTGAAATTATACCACAATTTTTATTCGTGCCATTCCACACAGTGTTCGAGCGTATTATGTCTGTAACTAACTCAAATTATTTCAGTGAAAGAAAATTTCAGCGTGATTCATTTACTATTTATGTGAAAGCAACATTTTTACCTTGTTTTTTACCACAAACCAACTCATTATTTCGAATTTCCATTTATCAAGTCAGCCTGCGGGGAATCAGTGAATAGGTTCCACCATATTGGCGCGAATCCAATGAATAGGGTTCCAGTAAACCGTGGTTATCCCACTAATTGGAACCCGGGAAACGTTAATTTGATAACTGGCAAGTTTACATAAATTGCGACCGACTGTAATAAATAGATGAGTGCTCGTCATTGGAAGTTTGCGAGTTTGTGTCAATTATTCCGGCGGTTGTTGTGACGTTATAGTGAACCGCAGAGCGCAAAAGTTTTAATTAATTTGCTTGTTTTGTTTTGAAGTAGGTATTTTATAGCTATTAATGTATGTTTCATTAATAACCAAAAACCTAAATTGAAATTTTCAATCTTATTGCTCGAGTATTTAAGGTTATGTGTAAGTTGAAAGGGTAAAATGTATTTAATTATTGAGCAGAGTGCACAAAGTAAGCAACCCACTGTCGTTGCATGTTTTGACCCCATTTATATTAACGCAAGCTGGGCAGACCACTTGTCAGCAGTGCTGGGACGAATTATAAGATCAGATAATTGAAACACTTCTAATCTGCAATTTAAATGAAGTCCGTGTTGCGTAGAGATAGAGACCACAACTTGTTAGGTCTGATTGGTCTTATTGAATACGATTCAAACATAAATTTATCGTTTCAATATATTAGTTTAGCTATGTACTCCTTTAAAATTCGCTACACCCTAGAATTAATTTTACACTAACTACCTACTTAGTTATATTTAGTAACATTCTAATGTTCTATTATATTTAGTTTAGTTTGAATATTTTTAATTTAGTGAATACAAAATATTTTAAATCAGTGTTATATTTCGTCGTAGCATTTATGTTTTAATAGAAACATACTTTAGATAAATAGTCAGCATTGAACTTTGAAATTCCATTAACAAGTTCAATAAAAACTTTGATCATTTTTACAAATCCTTTAAATATTAATAATAATCAAAAATCTCAAATAATCTAACTGTGTATTTGATAACCAGTACCTATGCATCGAAGTGCCTAGTATTTATAGACATGATACATGTTTGTGCCCAAGAAGGTGATCAAGTGACATTTAACACGAACTCTTCCGCAGGTTGTATTATTTCGTGCCATTTGTATGAACCGGTCCATGCAGCGCCATTTTGAATTTTTCGTGGCCCATCTTATTAGGTCGTAGGCCCCGGATTTGTATTTTTTTATTTTGTTTCGTCAATTATTTTTCAGAATAATAGTAAAACATAAGTTACTTGTCATCATCACCAAATAAGTTGTTTTTAGGTCATGCATTCTTCGATAGAAACTCATAGCGCAGATTTTTTCAAATATACTTCTGTCTGTTTTCTATTTATTGAATTTGACGTTTTGAATGCCGCGTTAATTTATTAATTTTTTTATATTTTTTTAATTTATGAATTTAACCCAAATAGTACATACAACTTGAATGTTAAATATAAATAACCTTTTGCGTCAAAGGTAAAAATATTTTGCGTGACTGCCATTAAGCAATAAACAACTTGATGAGCTTCGAAGCAATTAAAAGTTACGTAATATTTTGACAGTCACAAATTTTAATGTTATTTACAAACAAATAAAGTGCCATATAGTACAGCACCCAAAGTAATAGGACAGATAGGAATAAATAAAAAGGTATGAGAAGAAGTGCTGGGATAAAACCAATGGCAGGGACGTGGGAGAATTTTTGAGGGAGGCCTTTACCCAGCAGTGGGACAAAATGTGCTAGTAAAAAAAATTTTAACTCAAAAAACTAAAAAACACTTGCTCTAAGATGCTACGACAACTTCACAGCCATACAAAAGACATAAACGAGGTCTTCTACAAAAAAAGATTTGACAGTGTAATTATCTATTGTAATTTTTTATACTTCCGCTTCAACCAACCCATTGTATTAATTTTCAATTTTTCTCGTGTCAAATCGCCAAATTTTTCTCTCGTTATTACATTGACGCAACATTTTAATGTTTTGTTTGTATACAATATAGTAATAATTTACATGTATTTTTTAATAGACATAATACCAGAGACGGCCGGGTAAGGCCGAGTAGAACCGAGTCGAGTGAAAGTGAATCGAGGGCGTCACTGGTGGGAAGGAGGAGGGGGGCAGTGGGGAGGTGGCAAGGTTGCGAACCGGCCTAGACGTGCCAAACAACACGTTGAGTAATAAGGATTGCATTAGCTGGCTTAATGATTCGGTGATGTATGGTGCCAGTGCCGAGGCGACACATTGTCATCTCGTCAGCTTTAATTTGATGTTGTGAGTTGAGGGAGTTTAGATGGGGTAATTTTGTCGTGATAACATTCCGTGACACGTCAATCTTGATGTTATTTCATGCTGCCACTTGTTATACAAGATTACATAAATACGTTGCAAACGACCAAGAATAGCGAGGCGGCTGGGACTTGGGGTGTTTTTTTACCGTCAATCATCAGAGTGGTGTGTCCATAATTTCCACGCTGGGCATGCCGTTTGGGGATCGCAGGGCGCATTTTCTGGCTCCCCCGACGCTGCTGCCCAAAGGCAACCAAGGATTATCTGATCTATCCGCAATCAGCTGGAAACCAGTGCCCCATCTGTTAATTAGCAGGGTGCACCGTGGGCAGCTGAGGTTAACTTGGGTCCCAAAGATGGAGGTTGGAACCCTTAAACATACAAACATACATACATACGACATAATAACAGGTGGCAAGGTATATAGAGGATATAAAGTATTACGTTCTTACAAACAAACATCTTATTCCATTCTAAATTTCAAAAGCAGGCATTTAAATAAAATATAAATTATTTAAACACTAGCAGCTTTAATAATCAAGTCAATCTTAATCATAATTGCATTCAAAAATTTAACCCACATACTAGTTATTCTTGAAATAAGGTCATTTCCAGTTCCGGCGATACTTGCCGGATGTTTGAGCATTCTACACTTACTTTGCTTTTTGCATGACCTTCTTATAGTGTTATAGAAGAATAGACCTATGAATTATAAATCTGTACATTTTTTTTTTCAACAAGTAAATAATATTGTGAGAATTTTATGTTGTACGATCATTAACTTAATTGCTTAGATTGTTTTAAATTATTTTTACTATTTTGTTTGAACGCCAGTTGGATTGGAGAAATATATGTAGGTGACGGGTGTATATACCATACCTACTTCTACAAACAATTAATACATAATCATTATCTTCGTTCGCTGGGTACCCAAATAAAAAGTAACTCTATTCCTTTCCTAATACTCAAGGTATATCTCCATACCAAATAACATCGGTTAAGCGGGCAATTGTATGCCTTGCCCGCTGAACCAAGACATTTTTGGTTTCAAATTTATATTATATACTGGCTGTCACCCGCGATTTTTCGCGAGGTACCCGGTTATTAATAGCCTATATTAATGTCCTTAACTTAGAACTAAACATGTGCAAAATTTCAGCACAATCTGATCAGCAGTTTTTACATTTCAAAAATTTTCATATTTATAATAACAGTATGAATAAAAGCAATGTATTGTCAATTCCTAATAAACAAAATATACCCGTGAAACCATACCATTCGCATTACTAGAAACGATCAAAAATTTATTATGCTCTAGTTATGCGCATGCGCACTGAGTCGTACAAATATTGCGTTTTGTTGTATTAGGTCATCGGAATAGTCTAATTATGAAATCGAAGCTTTTTTCATTGCACGTTTTGTTAAATAGCTCGGAAATGGAACGGGAATATTGTTTTTAATTATACAGATTCTCGGATGACATTTAACACAGATATCACCAACCTAAAAAAAGGTTTTATGTTGTTTGAAGTTCAGCAAGATTATACATTGTATCCAGCATGATTTAAACTGTAATTTCTACTTTGTCATCATTTTGTTCGCCATCAGTCAACCTTTTATATCAATGGCCTGCGTTTTTCAACTTCCTAAGTCATACGACCTTGATCGTAGCAGCTTTGTCTAAAATAGCACTTAATAACGAATAAACCACTTTTTATACACTTCTATTAAAATCATTGAAATGCAATTGTATTTCAAGGCAGAATCGTGCATACTTACCATAAAATATAGTGTCAAGTAGACCTTCGTTGGGCATTCAAGTTATTAACATATAATCACACCTTGAAACTTTAAATACCTTATGTCCTCTCTTATGTATTTGTTAATTTATTTTAATGCCATAGAAGGATGATTTTGTCAGGGTGTTATGTTAAAAGTTTATGTAATTAGGGCCCATGGTCTCATAAAATTTGTGAAATATCTTAAAAATTTCATGTTTCTTCTCTAATATTATATGTTTCTTTAAATTTTCGTATGAGTTAGTAGCTAAAGCTGGTTTTGGGGTTTTTAGGCCGCCCGAGTGCCCTCGACATGGCTTAACGCCTGTAAAAGCTGGCACCAACATCTTAACGTGCCTTCCGAAGCACGGAAGCGCTTAGATCTAAATGCCGAACGAATGAAGTTGAAAAAAGATTTTTATAATTTCACATTTTACTAACACTATTCTGTATTTTATTGGTATATTCTACCAATAAAATGTTTCAAACTACTTTGGCCAGAGAATTCGTTTTCAAGCTATGTTTTTTCCTGAAACTAAAATTTAGTATCAAACTATAACTTGATATACATAAATAGTGAAAGGACCAGTACAATCCGTGGACTACCACAAAGTATGTGAAGTTCGATCAAACACGATCGCAACATCACAAGTTCCCAACTGAAAGATTACGTGGGCACCGAAACTTTATCCTACGTTTAGTGGATGTGTTTCGAAGGACTTCTCTTTTAACTTTTTTATCCAGACCTGAGAAAAGTTATTTTTACAAGGTGTATTTGAATTTGTATGTTATCCCAAACAGGGGTAAATATACTCCCAACGGTCACTAACATTTGTTCAAGGGCCTTTCGAATTTTATAGTTTTTCATTGAAGAAATGGCGTAACTAATAGTAAAATTATGTTTTTACTCAAAAATATAGGAAGCAGCCCTAAAACCTCTGATTTTGTTATGTCCTTTTAAATTTTGTATGCGATTCTTTCAGAATACAAAGGTCCGCATTTATATTCCTACTACTACTAACCTATTCTAGCTTGTATTCACAAAATAAATGTTTTTGTACACAAAATAGTTGATTGATTTAATTGATTGACTTATTGATGATGATAATGCTTTTAATATTTTGCTAAAGTTTTTGGAGACAAAAATCTCACAACTTGTGGACAACCTTGCGGGATAATGTAGAAATTCAAATACACCATGTACTAGAACAAGGTTTTCTCAAGTCTGTACTAAAGATTCATTGTTTTAAATCTTATAATGGTTTTGCATCAAAAACTTCTATTCGTCCAAATATTTATCAAACACAGGTTCGGACTTTGCTTTGATACCTGCGATACAACATACAAAGAGAACTTGCCATTTCCGCCGTGAAACAGCATTACTGTGCTATTTGATGTGGGTGCCGCTGAAATTACCAGCACAAGAGGCCTTCATGTTGCAAGTTGATGAACTCATGGCGTTGCATCTTAGGGCAGGTTCCAAACAAGCGTGACCTACGATGCAATGCTTTGTGATAGGTAATGGTTCCACTTAGCATCAGGTGGGCCATGTGCTTGTTCCATCTGCATATACCATAAAAAATCAGACGTGTGTTATTGTATAAGGTCCATTCGTTATTACTTACTAGTTTGAGCCCGTGCCCTGCTTGAATGGTACAGAGATAAAAAGAAGACTATGGGCCTTACTTGACAAACAGTGACAGAGAGGCAATGGTTAAATTTAAGTAGCATTTATAAGTAAGGGTGTTAATCAAGGTCGCTAACTGTGAGTATACTAAATTTCATCCAAATCCGTTCAGATATAGCGGAGTTGAGTGGGAACAAAATTCTAAACATACACACTCACACTCACTAAAACACAAACTTTTGAATCTATTATTAAAAGCTTTCGCCTACAGCTTCGTTTGCATGGCAACCGAATGAAAAGTAGCATATGTGTTTCTAGGTATAGAACTACATAATTCTATCCTCCTACTTATATTATAAATGCGAAAGTTTGTGAGTATGGAGTATGGCTGTATGGATGGATGAATGGATGAATGGATGAATGTTTGTGACTCTTTCACGCAAAAACTACTGAACGGATTTGGATGGAACCTGGAATATGCATAGTATGTGACCTGGATTAACACAAGGGGTACTTTTTATCCCGGTACCACGCAAGTGAAGCCGCGGGCGGAAGCTAGTGTGGAATATTTAAATTCAATCAATTTGGCGGTTAGTTCCGCTTTGAGGAACAAACATCCATCTTGACTGGCCTCATAGCTTCGTTGGTAGTAACTCGGTCTTCTGGGCTGAGCAGTGAGCAGGTCGCGTTTGATTCCCACCCAGTACAAACATTTGAGTTACGAACATGGATGTTTGTTCTGTGTCTGGATGTTTTATAAGTATTTATGTATGTTGGTCAGTCTCTGGTACCCATAGTACAGGCTCTGCCTAGTTTATCAGTTGACCATGTGCAAGATGTCTCGTTTTTATAAAAGATGGTATATTTATCCAAACATTCGCATTTATAATAGTAGTAAGATTAGTGTAATCCAAAAAATAACCCCATTCCTTGATTACCTGTTACGACATCTTTGCCGGAACTTCCACGGTCACAAGATTTGAATACAATTAGCATTGCATCCATTAAAACAATTAAAATTCCATACAAATAAAATTGAATTGCCACAAAACAACCTTGCTAGAACATTGCAACATTTTTTATTAAAACTCATAATGAACCACGTCGTTAGCAAAACGACATTTTAAGTTATCTATAAATAAGTACGAATGTGTATGTGTAGACTCACAAGAACCTAGATACAGTCGCCTACAAAATGTCACAAGTAAAGTGACCAATAGATAGATTGTTTGTTTGTTTGAACACTTCATTGTACATACTTAAAATATGTAACAAAAGGTGGACTTAAGGCCGTAGGAATTTTGTACCTGCTTACCAGAAACTACTTACTCAGAGTAGATAGTTATATAGATAAATAGATAGCATTTTATTGATCACCGCATTCATACAGAAAAAAGGAAGATACGAAATGACTAATATCACAATCAGACTAGAGATTTGGTTAATATTGAATCATCATCATCATCAGCCTAGAGCAACCCAGTGCTGGACATAGGCCTTCCCTAATGAGCTCCATTGCGTCCTATCCTTAACCTGTATTGAATCGATGCGCATAAATTTCCAGTTAGGTTAGTGTAAAGTAAAAAAGACATACAATTGATCGAGCGATGATTTGTGTCTTTGATTCAGAAATTTTGGATAGCAATAAGTTACAGTTAAATGACTCTAAGACTACTAGATATTCTAGGATAGAGAAACAAAATATTTTTGAGTCACAAACTTTCTCAGTTAAAAATTCTTTTATTTACCTTAAATCGACTACTGGGAGAAAAATGTAAGACAAAAGTATAATTCAGCGAATGCTGCGGGAGCATAGAAGCATACAGCTGCAGCGCTGGTAAGTGGCGTCACCGACATCTAGATATTTATACTCTAGAGTGGAAAACGTGGAAAAAAGTGACTGCACGAAAACTCCGCGCACGCCGTCAATTTCGCGGTCTTTGAACACTTTTCAAGCGACATGGGGTCTAAATTTGTGCAAATTTGGCATTTTGAAGTTTATTTATGTCAAACACGCTTGGAAAATTTTTGTTTAACACTTGAAGACTGTCACTCTATAGTGTTCTTTAGAATTATCTCGATGGTCATGAATATTTCAACCTGGCGTATCGTAAGCGTTTTTAAATTTACGCTTTCTTGTTGGCCTACATTTTAAATCTACCATACCAATACTTATTTCTAGTCAACGTGATTGAGCCTCTGTTCGTTTTATTTTCTCTGTTCGTTTATATGTATAGTCTCTCTATTTGGTCACTTGCACGCTAAAACAATTGTCGACGACTGTACCACCTATCCACACTAGTACATACAATATCTAACAATACTTGGCCGTGAGAATGTGTTGTAACCTCAACAATAGAGGCAATTTAAATCTACCTCAGACACGCTTGGACTTACTCTAAGCAGCATGTGAAGGCAATGGCTGGTTTCTATGCATAAACCGCAACGCCTTCCTATACAGTACCTACTGATAATGCATATTTCAATTCGATTTCCTACTATATTTTTTTTAAATTTATATAAGTAGATAAATATTATAAATAACAATTATATTCTACTAGCTTCCGCGTACTGGTATAAAAAGTAGTAGGTATTACAAGTTTTAGCCAAATCCGTTCAGCCGTTACGAAGTTGAGTGGGATCAAACATATTATGCTTTTTTACATTAATAAAATGCATAACTAAATTGTTCATCGACTTTTTGTTTAACCATGACCATGCATGCGTGCAAGTCAGCTTTTGTTATATGACACCATACAAATAAGATTAAATTCTGCGTTTCATAACTTCATGCACCAACTTTGTTCGGCGAAACAAAATAGGAGCCACGCTAGCATAGGTATCTAATCTATTGTTTGCAGAACCACCGAGAGTAAACTTTCCAAAAGTTTTAATGCATTCGCAATTTCTAGCCCAACTTTTTAATAGTCTTTGTCTCTTGGGATGAAAATGCGTTGAGCCCACATAGTTGATTGTATGCTGAAGCGGAAAAATTAGATTTTTTTGAAAAATACTGGTAAATCATAAAAGCATTGTGCTTAAAAAAGTAAAGACAGACATAATTTTATTTACCACAAAATAGCATAAAAATACGTTTCAAATTACATATATAAAAAAACACTTTCATACTGTATTGTGTGATACAGCAGCAAATAGCCCCGTCTCAGCAGTATCCCAATGCGTTACCAGTAGACGCTGTTTTTCTGCTGGGACCGTATTCAGCCACGAGACCATGTGAGAACGTACTCGTATGGTGTTATTAATGTAGGTACCTTGTGTGGTATGGTATGGTAACTTACAATGTGGATCTTTGTTTAATATAATGATGCATGCCCAATTATTTATACTTAATGTTAGTAACGCTAATGGGTACATGTTGAAAGCGAAATGATCCAACAATAGGAATTATCAGCCACATAATGGTGATAAATGTTCTGAATGAAAACGAAACTAAATTCGAATTGTATTGTGTTTCAAATTAAATTGACACGGCAATTGTTGCGTGTACCTAGGTGTAAAAAGCTTTTCACACAATTGACGTAATCAGATAATTAAATGAATTTATTTAGGACAAAAATATTATCATGACGAGTATGTCCTTCCTAAGCGCTGCCTAACCAGGAGTAATCAATCATCCCTATCTGTCTTTAACCCAAAAAGGGACAGCCAGTTAAAAAGAAATAAAGAAAGAAAATTTATTTATTTATCATCATCAGCCAGTCCACCGCTGGATTCAGGCCTCCCCTATTAAACGCTGTCCTCAGCTAGCTGAACCTTTGTAGGTTCCTTAATCTAGACATGTGATTTTTCATTCAGAGAAATAAAGTTCAATCGATTTGATTAGGGATGCTGGGTACGCTACTCTAATATCTTTTTATGTCCCGAAGCAAACGAATTTTTCATTTTAAATAAATAAAATAAAGAGAGATATACTAATTAAATAAAAAATTTGAGATATTTACTCGAACAATAGCTTTAATTATTTAAGCTATTTATTTTCGCTCTAATATTTTATTTCCCATGTGTCAATGTTTGTATTTTTATAGTTTATCAATATAATATAATCATTTATCATTCACCTTTGTAAGCAATAAAAAGGTTAGATAACGTCATTGTTAAAAACAGGCATAATTATTTTGTTGTTTATGTTCTTAGTGGTATATTTACTAAATACAATAGGTAGTTTAATCTCTACCGGTATATTATAGCAATACCAAAGTAGAAGTCAAAAGTTCTAAAAAACTATAATAAAACATAGCATTAACCCGAGGTTAAGATATCTTAAACTGCAATTCGGGTATGTAATTATACAATTCCAGCTTGTAACCTTGATAATACAATTTAGGCATCAAATTCTCACCAACAGAGTGTGGCTTACCGAAACAATATTGTTTAATAATATTACTAATTACCATAATGAGTGGTTGGTTATTGTAATTTATGCAATGCTGGTTCGCGAGATGATTAAGACGAGTAATGAATGCCATTAGGTGTCAATTTGGCAGCTAAGCTAAACCTCATTAGTATCCCATGTAGCAGTATTTACTTAGTAAATTCGATACATAATGTAAACATAATATCATAGTTATAATATTGTAAGTACCTAAGCTAGGATTGCTGTAACCTCACTAATATTCTCAAAAGAGACCTTGTGCGAGGGACAGAGCAAAGCCGAATTAAATTCTTTTACTTGATGTTAGGGTAACAACCGTATCCGTACCTTCTAAAATCATGTACCTATCAGATTAGGTTGTTAAAGTTTGAATAAATTTATTTATTTTATTATTTATTTGGTTGACCTCTCGTTACAATTAACTTGAGAAAGATTACAACGTACAAGTACAACGGTTCCTTCTAGGCAAGCGTGTTTCATCTTAGAACACATCTTCACCTGCTTCAGGTGTAATAGTTGTCAAACGATTCACTATTTTGTGTAAAAAAACGTGTAAGGGATTCCAATTTCCCAAAACCCAAGCCAACCTCACGTGTCCTTGGTGCATCCTGCTAGGTAACAAGGACATAGCCCCCTTCTTAATAGTGGAGGCCTATGTGCAGCAGTGGACCGGTATAGGCTTATGTCGTTCTTGTTATGCCTAGATAGACATATAGATATATAGATAGATAGATAAACTCTTTATTGCACACAGCATCAATACAAAATTTACAAGAACAGAGAAATAGAAAAGTAATGTAGGTACAATCGGCGGTCTTATCGCTTAAAGGGATTTCTTCCAGACAACCTAAGAATGGAAAGAATAAAATTTTATGAATTGAGCGGTGGTGCTTAAACAAAATCAACTACCTCCCTATATTACATATATGGCATATTACAATACAAAAATAATAATGCTGGACTACCATACAGTATCATAATCCCTAAGCAGAACTTGTATTATGGGAACCAAATGACTGAGGCAATAAAAAAGATATTACCCTAACATTTAATATAATATACTCGCCCTATGTAAATGTACCCATTTAGAACTACGCTTAGTTCATTGGACTATTAATAACTAACTAATACAACAACAACAATAGCCTTTATCAGTCCATTGCTGTCTCAATAATGCTTAAAAACAGATTACCAACAAGAACAGACACCACACCACACCAGCCTATATCAGTCCACTGCTGGACATAGGCCTCCCCCAATAAAGGGGGATATGCCCATAATCCCCACGCTGGGCATGCAGGTTGGGGATCGCAGGGCACAGCTTCTCGCACCACTGACGCTGCTGCCCGTCGGTGGCCAGAGGATTTAGCCGTGCCGATGTAGGCTGCGCTATGCCGCAATCAGCCGGCCGCCAGAGCCCCGTCCGTTAGTTAGCAGGGTGCACCACGGGCAGGTGAGGTTGGCTTGGGTTCCGAAGATAGAGGTTGGAACCCCATACAAGAGCACATAATCCTTAGCAATAATAATAAAAAAATAATGCTGGACACTATTACAGAGGAGCATCTTAAAAGTAGCAAACACCAAACTAAACAGAGCTTGTACTTATTATGGGAACAATATTACTGACAAACTATATAGACACATTTTTTTTGCAAATACATACATATTATACATTTAAAACACCCAGACCTGAGACAAATATTAGAATTTACAAACATTTGTCTCACGGCGGAAATCGAACCCGCAACCTTCTGCGTCTCAGACGGACCTTCGGCCACTGCGCCACAGAGGTCGTCAATGTGCCGCACTGTGTTGGTTCGTTATTTTGAAGAGCCCTGCTTATCCTTGGCTATTTTCCAATTTAACTGCCGTGAACCAACTTCACGCCATTTAAGTTAAATTGGGCATATAATTCACACCGATGGAACCTGATAGGCCTCATTCTTGCACAAGGTGGCAGAGCTTTGAATCGTTACTGGTATACCTAAGCTCTTCATAGTTGATATTATATAATAATTTACTTCTTCTTCTGCGTCTGTGTTTGAGGTTTTAGGCCTCCCAAATGACACCATCATTGTTTAACGACTGAAAATGCCTTCTGAAGCACGGATGCACTCAGATCTTAATGCTACTAAACAGTCACCCATCCAAGTAGTGATTGGGGTATTGCTTAAAAAGGTGATCTGCTAAGAATCACGAGCGCTCCAATAATCTACTAAGAATATTAGAAACAGGTTGCATTTCCAATGGCAGCGTTTAAATTATTTCAGAACCACCGAATAAAACAGAATATGGAAACAATGAGACAGTTAAAGTAAAAATAAAACTACGTAACTAAAGTAGTTATGTAGTTATAGTTGGTTGCAAGTGTGTTACTTGGTGATTGATTTAATGGCCTTTTTGCAATTTTTCATAAATATAAATCATCCACCTTTTTACACCACTCTACTGTATTTCAGAAACATTATATTAATTTTAAACAGTACCTACATGTCAACTTCTTTATTTATTTTTATTTATTTTACTTTATGATACCTGCCACACGTGTCATAATTATACCCTGTTAGGATATTCTTCTGCTAACTTTTTTCCATGCGTAGCAACATTCATATAAAATTGTATTGTTAAAAAAAAATGATTTTGTAGTATGTAAGTTTCTCCCTACTTAGTTTCGGCATCTTCTCTTCCTACTCCCTGTTATTCGTAAAAACGTGAGAATAATAACCATGTGCATTACCATTGTCACGGACATCCACAGTTATCTAAGATCCGCATCACGTCTGCAAGATCGCAGTGTCGTGTGTCGTGGACTCGTGGTATGCGATGGCGATGCGTCTAGAAACTGGCCGGCGAGGTGGAACGCCGCTTTCTCGAGCACGTGTGACGTTGCCGTGACGTTGCGATACGTTTCACTACCTCCGATAATGCGGAGCTGTGTTCAATGGAAGCGACTTATAAATAAAACTAGACAACTCGCGTGTAGACTTCATATGAGAGGTTTCTTTTGCAGTCTGTACCCACAACCATACTTAACAGAGGTTCACTCTGATATAAAAAAAGTATATCAAAATAAAAATTTGTCTAGTGGATCTTGTATTAAATAATTTGCCTTTGTTTTACTGCTAAATTAATATTTTGCAAATCTCATCCGACGATTCCCAACTACCTACGTTAACAATGTCGTTCAGTTATCGGGCAAGCAGTTGACCCCTTGGAGGTCAAGCATCTTTAGGCCTCTAGTCTTATCTCAAAATTAAATGTATAGTTTTTGCGTGATTTGAAAAAAAAATTAAGTTTTAAAGTAGCTCGAATAAATGACAAAATATCAGAAGCTAGGCTCTGATGGTATGGGCATGTTATGCGAAGACCAGAAGACCACTTCGTGAAAAAGTGCCTTTCCATTGCCATAAATAAAAGGGGAAGAGGAAGACCTCAAAAGACTTGGATGACGAATGTCCATAAGGACATGAAAATCCTTGGCCTTACAAAGGCATGACATAAAGCAGCGGAATACTTGGCGAGCACTTGGCGCATGATTAGAAAACCCGACCCCGAGTAACGGGAAAGAGCGAGGATAAAGAAGAAGATGTAATTTTATCGTTTTTAGTAGAGATACGTACACGAAACAAAACTATAACACAACGAGCATCGTCAAAGTATTTGGTTAAGCTGTTTTATGAATGTATCGGAAAGGGGATCAAACGGAGAACTTTAAACCTAGGCATAGGCATCCCCTAATGAGCGCCGTTGTGCCCTGTCCTGAGCCCAACGGAAATATATAAATACAGCATAAAGCAAACACGCTCCGCGACCTGTCCGTTGGGCTCAGGACAGGGCACAACGGCGTATTTAAATATATATATTTGCTGGGGATAAGGTGCAATGGCGCTCATTATGGGAGACCTATGTCGAGCAGTAGACTGACGTATGTTTGCTTTTCTGCCAGTTTATGACCTTAAAAATATTTTTTTTATATTTAACGTTCCTGTTCAGCGATCAGCAGTTCATAGCTATCCAAAGTCACTTTCAGTGAAGCACAGCTGCTATCAAAGTTCTTACCGGATCAAGTTTTGAGCCGTCACTAAAGTTTGCATAGAGCGTGTCGAAACTTATCCCAGGACATTGTTAGAATATAATATTGAGCAACGTTGCTCTGCTTGACGGCCCTTGCTACCCTTGCTAGAGTACCAGATATAACAGAGGTGAAACTCATCTATGTATTTTTCTTCTATATAAATCAAAATCAATGTTTGTAATCAGATTGTGATATAGCTAGCTATACATATATATATATATATATATATATCCCCGTCGTGCTCGACGTCGTCGTTGAGACAAGATGAGGACGACGGGGACTGTACGAGGAAGAAGTCTTCTTCGGGGACTTCCGGGACGGCTTCTAGTTTAAGTTAGTAATTTATGAAGAAAAATACAAGATCGCCTACTATCATTTCACGCCACTGTAAAAACGGTTACCTACGTCGTCCCTCACGGGTACAAAAAATGTTTACATTATTTACAAGTTGCGTTTCTATTTACTAGTTTACCTATTCTGTGCCCTCGCAAAAGTAATCAGCAAAGTTTTACCGCTACCTGACACCTCGTTGGGATGGGCCTTGATTGGGCACACTCAATTTTAGGCTTATTGATTACCGCTTAGAAGCTTATCCACAAAGTACTGAAACTGGGTTATTTGTGTTTACACTTAACATCAAAATTAGCTCTCTATCTCGCTACAATAGATACAATAAACAAATAAATTATGCTCAATTTTTCTCACAGTATAAATGGGCCTCAAAAAAGCAGAGCTTGTGTTTTATGAACCACAACTTTGATAGGTTGGTATTAATTCCACTAAATAATGAGCTGGCCCATATTAAATAAAAATAAAAAAAAAATAAACTAAATAACACAATGACAATTTGTTACCTAGTTACGCCAAGTTGTACCTACGTCTAATACCTAAAAAACTGGGTCTGCCTACAATATACATTATTTTTATTATTTACATTAGATACATAGAATATTTATTTAAAAAACTTACTTAATATATGAATGCCGCTTCCAGTTGTAGAGCTATAAAATTCCTCAACGTTATGATTGTTTGTGCAATTATAGTTTCAGTATCTTTCGTTACATATGGTTGGTAACCTACTTTTGTGTGGATAGTTTTTGTTCAAATTACAAGCTATTTTTGTGGCATCATGTGCACAAAGTATTACTTAAATATGTATTGTAAAATTATGTTTATAATTCCTATAAAATAATGTTTGCAACTTCGCGTTCATTAATTTTTAAGTTTTTAAAGACTGTGATCATTAACATAATTAGAGGAGGTCCTTGTCCATTAGTGGACTGCTATAGGCTGATGATGTTGATGATGATCAGCCGCCAAGCGTGGGCGTGGGAGAGACCCATGTCCATGACCTGTAGACCTTAGACGCTTCGTGCCATGTATGAGACTCCTATTCCCGTCGGAGTTTTAGGAGCGCTGTGTTTTCAGCAGTCAAAGCGCATTGGCAAATCTTTTATTTTTTCATCAAGACTTATATTTCTTTTTCTTGTTTCAGATGTGACAGCGACATGGCGTAGACCAAATCGATGTGCCAATTTCTCCGTTGCCAAAAATGGCGATCTTCCATACTCATGGAACTTTCGAATAACTTTTTAAGTTCTTGATGACGTAGACGAATCGTATCCAATGATACGGTGAGAATAAGTTGATGATATAAAATGGGGCGACGTTGGAGGGTCGTTACCATCGCCGCGTTCCTGCTATTTGTAAAGGATGCGCAGTGCCAAGGTAAGATTTTTCAATTTTATTAAATCTATGATAAATTATGTCGAATGCAAGACTAAGTTTTCAAGTTACAAGGAAAAGATAGGGGTCCCGTGCAGCAAGATGAATTATAATAGTCGTGCTCTTTGACGATCTCTGTGGCGCAGAGGACAAAGGCCGCCTGAGACGCAGAAGGTTGCGGGTTCGATTCCGCTGCGGAGCAAATGTTTGTTAAGCAAATATTTGCATAACAAATACGGTTTGAGTGTTTTTTATGCATAATATCAATTTAAAATAAATATAGCTATACCCTGTGTCGTATAAACCTGCAAAAAGGTAAACCATACCAGTAAAAAACTTACCTCCTTTGTAGTAGGCAACTACAATGTTACTACGTTTCACCATAAAAATATCTATGATTTTTAATTTTAGCCGAAACTTGTCAAAGTGTACTTAAATTATGATGTGGGCATATTTTTATTATTCTAATACTTTGTTTCCTTACAAAGATATTCGATGATAAACATGTTTTATGGTTAATTTTTTATAACACTGGTCACATTCTGGCGAATGCTGGCCACTGAACCCTCAAGTGCATTAGTACTACACATTTGGTATTTTTGATACTTTTGAAGTAAACTGCTGCAATCATCTGATACCATTAAAAATTCGTATTTACAAATAAGTATTTGTGTGTTTATTTCTGAGGACATGGTCAAATATTAGTTATTTATGTAAGTACAGAAAACTATACCTAATTATGTACCTATGTATATTAGTTTGTTTTTTTATCTCTAAGGGCACAGCCTAACGCGCTGTCAAGTCTAGCTAGATAAGCCTTTCTTTTACAACATTTCTTGCGCAAGCAAAGCCGCGGGCAAACTAAATTAAAAAATACAGACTTATACATAGTTTCAGTATTTATTAGTCATGTGATTCCCATAATTCAAGCTCTGTGAGTTTGGTTGGTGCTATATTATGCTATGTGAGCATCAATATTATTATTATTTTATAAATTGGCATCTTGTCAAGGCTATCTTTTGTTTAACGCTTTGTGTTTCCAGTGCAATTAGTTCGGCGGTCCGATCGGCCAGGCCAGGCAAACCAAGTTATTAATATTTAATGGGTAAATAGTACATTAAGCTGGATGCGACGATGAATGGCGCTCATTGAGGAGGCCTATGTCTAGTAGTGGACTGCTATAGGCCGATGATGATGTCAATAATTATAATGATGATGATGATGATGATGATGAAATAGTCAATTAACTAATAAACAAACACAATCGAAGAATAAAAGCTGCACACATGCATAACAAGTTTTGATTAAATTGTAGGGTTAAAATTAATTTATAGCGTTTCAAACAAAATGTACAACTCACCGACACGAAATTAATTATACCGTAACGCTTCTCATTACAATAATAATATCTTATAACATAACACAAACGCATAATTTCTGGCAAGAGTCTAGCAATATACACTTAACCTTGGTATGAGTATGCTTTATTTAGATGTAAAACAGGTTCCAGCTCATTTTAACCGGCGTTTATCAGTACCTATCTAAAAGCGCAAACTTACGATTTTATAAAATTATGGCACCATCTAGCTTTTAAATCCTATCCTACTAATATTATAAATGTGAAAGTTTGTGAGGATGCATTACTCATTCACGCAAAAACTGGTAAATGGATTTTCATGAAACTTGGAATATACTTAGTTCGTTACTTGGATTAATATATAGGCTACTTTTTATCTGGGTACGCACAGGCGAGCGAAGCCGCGGATGGAAGTTAGTAAATAAATATAGTTAATCGTTAAATCAGTTGGCGCGAATCCAATTTATTATTTTCAATCTGGGATCGCGACAGCGCCTCCGCCGTGAAGCCGTACGGAACCTCTATAAACGATTTCAGAATGGAGTTTCACAATTCAGTTATATTTATTCTAACATAATATTTTTGCCACAATATGTTGACATTAATGATTTTCTATAAGAAGCATTTAAAATAGCACTTTTGGGTAAATTGGTACGTGTATAAAAGAAAACCCCGCGTCCATCAGTTAATCTGTATCATATGTAAATTCGCTCATGCAAAGTAGGTACGCACTCTTCATCTAAAATTCATATTTCCACTGTCATTAGGTTAAAATTTGTAAGGTATAAAAGTTTCCTCGTAGAACCACATATTCCTGCGTATAAATTATATCACAATGTACATTATATGGGCAACGTTTCATTATTTTTAGAGAAATACGAACAAGGGAATTCTCCAGTACAGTGTAAGCTTTTTCATTTGGTGTCAGACATCATTTATTTTAGTCTCTGCGGGTTATTCTTTCTAGAATTCCGTTTTATTACAAAAGCAAAATTATGCATTGCCTTTCAAAAAATAGGGCATGGTATCACGGCTTTGTGACTTTCAAAGAGTTATTATTTACTATGGAATACCTAGGTTACAAGAACCTTACATTTATTTTTAACGGACTTAAAAAAAGGAGGATGTTCTCAATTCATCGGAATCTTTTTTATGTATTTCCCCCGATTGCTCGAATACGGCTGGACCGATAGGTAAAATTATTTTTTTGTTTGAAAGGCTACTTCTCAAGTGGTCCCATTGATAATAGATGAAAATCTGATGATGCGATCCTGGAGAAATCAAGAGAACTCTACATAATATTATCTTTATCGATTTGGGTACCCATGTTTTATAGTATGTAGCTCGTAGTGCATTTGCTCTCGGAAAGCACAATTTGGTGAATTGGACCTGAAGATGAAGACCACGGATGGTCACCGAAACTAACTCTATTTCTAAGTTTTATGTGTAGTTTAACGTAAGTGTTAAGTGTGTTGAAGTTCGTTTTAATATTATTGTAAAAATATTTACTTGTTCGTCTCCTTTGTTTTTTAAGGAAGGGTCGTAAAAGCTTCAAATTAGTCTTAAAAAAATAAATTTAAATAAAATTGGAATTATTGTTATTGCCATTCTAGTATAATTGAACTTATCCGGAACCCAAAAACTACAATACAATACAACCATAACGATATAGAACGTGCAAATTGCATGTCGTTCCGTTTCTTGTCTCCGATGTAGCAGCATCCTATTTCTGGCGTAATTGGGAATTCGCCTGCATTATTAGGCTCCGGACGGGCTGGGTAATTACTGAAACATGACACAGGGAGACAAGACACGACACGGGAAGGTATACAATACGTATCATATGATACATTATATTAGATTGTGGCATGATTCTATACATAGTCAGCCAATTTTCTGAGCTTCTTTAACAAGTTATATGAATTATGTTTTGGAGACGTACATTATTTATGGGCAGGGGAGGGGTACCGGGCGTGGCGTGGTTTAATACTCTGGTGTCCCTACAGGTTATTTTAGATAAAAAAAAACTCTGTATACACTCCGCCGTCAAGATAACAAAATACAGGGTAGTTTCGTACAAATTTTGAACCTACAGATACCTATCCATTTTCAACTTCTAGTCAATTAAGAATATTCTATCCAAGGCCAATTTATGCAAAATATTCTGTGATTTATTACAATACCGCATCTATCTAACGCCACATTATCACCATTATTAAACTTGATTCATTCTGCGCTACCAAGAAAATTAATATAAAATCAAATCAGTGCTAAGGCACAATAAATATCTTATAACCAATAAAGATTTCGATACTTATCTACCGAAAATAATAAGAATTTACGTTGCTTCGCTATAATTTCCCGAGGGAGATTTTACACGAAAACCTTGGCTTAATAGACAGATAGACTATAAAAATGGTTTATTTGATAGATTCAAAATTAATCATATTATGATAATTGAATAGGTGTTGTTTTTCTAAAGTACGCTTCTTTATTTACAATGGTTATTTTAGGAAAATATATAACAATGCAATAAGAAAGGTGTGTACAATAAAGGACCATAAACTAGCTCAAACACCGACCAACAGCAATATTTCATGTTCAAACAAAAACAACCTTGAGACACAATACGAGCTAAAACTCTTTTTATTCGGCAAAAGCGACAAATATGATGCTAGACCTTGTATTGTACAATAGAACGTGTAACAATAAGACAAACGTATCAAAATGATATAAAAGCCCGTACTAGGACAGAGTGGGTGGCGCTGCCCGTGGGTGTAAATGCATTGGTACGATTCAAGTTGAATGTTAAGACTTGTCCTATTCAAAAATGTTTACATTATTCTATGAGTCGCATGGCTTGAACATGAACCTATAAAATTAGGTAGGTACTTTTTTGATTTTATTATAATTTATTGTATGTTATTCACGTGAATGAGATTGAACGAAAGCGAGCTTAGTTTTTTCTTAAGATTCGGATTAAGATTTTTTATTTACGAAAAATGGGTAGGTAACAATGGATTGTATTAAATTGTAAGTCGGTACAGCCATGATCAGCATAAAAGCAAAAATTAAGTAATGAATTAATTCTTTACTAGAAATAGTTGCCTCTAGAAATAGCACATAAGTAAGGTACTATGTAACTATATTATGTTTTTGTGTGAAATAAATTATCTTATCTTATCTTATCTTTACCTTTGATTTATAAATTAAAAAAAATCAAAAGAAGAAATAATATAAGATAAACTAAGTCAAACATCATTTGGGAGTCACAACAATAAATCATTACACATTTAAGAACATAACAAATATAGAGTTCTTATGAATTATCGAAATTTTTAATAAAATCTTCTTCTACGATAAGGTTTTTTAAGGGTTCTTATGTGATGTTTTAATACAACCGACGCATAATTTTGTCAACCACCTATGTAAAACAAACGTGGTTCACACGATTTTCCAACGTAAATATTTTCACTTCCATAATTAAAACCCAAGTGTCGACTTCGTTATCGGAATACACTTAACGTTTTCGTGCTCTAAAATAAATTGAACAAGACCAATTATGTGTGAATGAAAAGAAATATCGAAAACATTTCAGTACTAAGCCTCCTTAAATACATTTGGGATTTGAAAAAAAAGCAAAATGAATGATAAATAATAGATCTTACAAAACAATTTGATTTTATTACTTAAAAGTTTCACTGAGCTCAATCTTGGGAAACAATTTATCGTGGAGCTGAGAGTTGGTGGCGCGGAAAATATCGAAATGAAATAAGTACATGGCTTACTCCGTCTTATTTGTACCCTACATAACTTCAATAACCATAAAATTTAATGGAATTACGAAGATTACTTAATAAGTAAGACGACTTGTTTCTTTTACTTTTATTGTATCATTTAACAGGAGAGTGCAATGTTTTGCTTTGGTAAAATTAGTAGGTTTAGCCCCACAGTACCTGATAAATAAATTTGTCTATATTTTTTGAGTCGTGGCGGCCTAGTGGGATGTATTCTGGCTTAGATCCGGAGTTCGTGGGTTCTTGAATCCTGGCCATTCACCAATCAATTTATTGGTTTTAAAAAATACCATGTGCTCGAAACGCTAAAGGATAACAATGTGAGGAAACCGGCATGCTCTAGAACAAAAAAAAAGTTATTCCAATAAGAAATGGCGATGGTTTTGAAATTTTTCACATGGAAAGATTGCTATTACTTGCAAAAGTAAGGCATGCACCAAAAATATCTGAAGATATCCAAAATGAGGAAAAAGTCGTGTAGATATTTGTTTATATTTTTATATATACTTAAAAAAACTAAATAGAGTCGAAAAGATTCTAACTAGTAACTAACAATTATTAGTAGATATGCGGTTATTCCAAGCAAATAAATCTCTGTATCGACTGTTTAATGTTTCAATTATGTTTGAAAAAATTTGAAGGTTTGAATTTTCATTTTCCAAACCCCCCAAAAATCATTCCAATATTTTCCTTAAATGGGGTCATCTCATCAATCGCCCTAATCTCGCCAATTAGGACGGGGGCGAAGCCTTCAATGTTCATTTCAATAATGATTGCCAAACAAATTCAGGCTTCGAGGGGTTTGTTTTTAAATTTAGATAATCAATTTAGCTTACCATTATGCCTATAATCATGAGCATGGTCCCTAGAGTCCCTTGTCCAAACATTTGGGAGGTGTACGTGAGGGCTCACTCTAATTACGGATAAGGTGACTCAAAGCTACACAAAACTATCAGATACCATTTACCTTTCAAACATTTTATCTTCTTCTTCTTTTTCTAGTTCTATTTCACTTTAGGTGGAGTCGGCTCTCCTAATTTTCTAGCGCCAGGACAATCTGTCCTGGGTTGGGTCGAGCAGTTCTTCCTCCCATAGGAGTTTCTTGATGCTAGTCCACCACGAAGTCGGAGGTCGTTCTCTACCTCTCTTATGGTCTGATTTTTGCAACTTTCAAACTTTTGTCAAATAATAAATTTATCGAGGTGAGTTCCTTTGACACTGTGATAAAACTTTCCTCAAATGATAAAAACAAACGCCTACAATTTCATCAAAAATATGCGCCCGTTCTTCGACTGTTGTAAACTTTTACATTAGCAGGAATATTGAAAACTTTTTCGCTTTACAACTTCCGTCCGTACAAAAAAAGGTTTTATATTTACTGTACTAAAAGTTGAGAGTAGCTTAATGAAGCATTATCCAAAAACATGGGATACTAATGCTACATTTGGCTCAGCTTGCCCATTCGCGCTAATGGTGGTTACTTTCCGTTTTTTTAAATTTCAGCCCCATTTACCTCTTTTTACCCCTTTAGTATAACAAATTGCTATTTAAGCACCTTCGAGTCCCGTTCACCCGAAAACATAATGATCATTACGTTGGTAACTTTTAAACATTTAAAATTACGTTATGGAACTTGATTAATTGAAAATTCAATGGCTCTGTTGTTCATTTGTAAAAGCACTTTCAGAGCGTTTGAGCTAATTTTAAATGAGCATTAATTACCAATGCAGTATTGATCCTAAACCCGCATGCCCAGCATGGGAATTATGGACCTTTCCTCCTTCTTAAGCAGTAGGTCTATCTTTAGCAGTGGACTGATATAGGCTGCTTGTGGTAAATAACGCTATCGGTAAAAAGAGCACTTAATTTCATTATTTTATTGATTGAATAGCATGATTTCCAAGCTCGACTTCAGTGAACACGTAAAATCGATTTTTAAGGTATCTTTCCGTAAAATATACTCTCAATATCCACCGCAGTGGATACCTATCGAAGATAAATGCCGTATAGAACGTGATCCTTTTCCAAATTTATATGGGTAGTGTTTATTAGATGGTGGAACTCCGTACGAGGCTTATTTTGCACTTACGGTAGGTACCGTACACACTTTATGGCATCATTTTGGTGCTTTGCCTAAAATAGGTCAATTGCTTCCATGTAGAATGTTGCGAAATTTCGAATACTATCCGGCATACCTAATTAGCTGCTGTTGAGGACAATTAAATTATCTTCATATTATTGGTACATTTGGTACTTTTCCAATATTATTTGCATTACTCAGAGCACTATTTTTGGTTTTAGTACTTAACACGTTGACTGCGGGCATCTTGTGGCAAATGTGTACAGAAAGCACTCAAAGTGTTATACACACTGATTTGCCAGTTTTATTTTTAAGAAAATAATTAAAAAGTCGCAATAAATGAATTGCTAAAAATGGCAATTTCCATGTAAGGTAGAAAAACATTTAAAAAGTCGCATTATTCATCTTCGTAAACAAACCAAGAGGAAAAATTAGAAATAGAGAAACAAATTATTTTTTAGATTTTACCAAAGTTTTCTCTAAGTTTGGTCATAATCTTATTGTTATGATTTTAGTGAATTAGATAGTTTCGAAGATATTATAAGCTATTTTTACCAAGGAAGGGATATGTTTCTTATCATGCCTCACTTTTGCAAGAGTAAAAGGGATGTAAAATATATCTCGTTCACTCAATCAACTCTTAGTATCCCCTTAAATAAAATAAATTTCCATGATAAGTATTTTACGGGTTCAACTCACCTGGAGACAGAATCCACCCGTTATAATAATCTTACCGCAACCCATATTATGTTAATATTTAGCCGAAGGATCGCACATTTCCGTTTTTATTCGACATACTAAAAAAATTCTTACCTTTTTACGGTCACAAAAAGAAAATGTTTATTTCTAAGCGGGTTTCATAAGCGCCTAACGGTACAAAGTGGTTTTGGGGTAAGTAAGGCCTTTGCTATACAAGGACCAGAGGTTTCAAAGAGGAGCTATGACTGAAAGTACCAAGGGAGCCTGGCTAGAGCCTTCCATCGACTAAAAGGCGATTGACGTGAGATCCCTTTTGCTGAAATCTGTGATGGTGTTTAGATTCAACGTTATTTGTGCGACCTTAGCTACTTAGGCCTTTTGCATCTTTTCTAGATGAGATACAGCGTCCAGTGGTATTATTCTTATCACCAGCAATAAGAATAAGAAATATTTATTAAAAACTGTGTAAAGAATAGGTCTTATTAGTAAGTTTGAGACAGAACAGTTTATCCATTTCAAACATACAATATTTGTTAATTATTTAAAATAAAATAAAATTAGGTATACCTACCTAATTTTGTGCGCTACCGCGCACATCATATGACGTAGTAACTGAGTAGGTTTAAGTTGAACATGAGATACTTGAGTAGGTAGTAGATACCAATAATACCTTCCTTCCTATGGACTAGTTGCCAAATCTGGTGTAGAAGTTTTAAGGCTTTAAGGCTACCGAAGGCCTTAGGGCCTCACGGCATAGCGACTGAAAAAACCAGGACCAACATATTAACGTATCTTCCGAAACACGAAAGTCCTCAGATCTAAATGCCACTAAATGGTCACTCATCCAAGTAGTGTCCGGGCGGAGTGTTGCTTAACCAAGATGATCAGCTACACATGACATGATTAAATAGAACAGACTGCAAAATAACTCTCTGACCAGTACACTGTTGTACCCGGGATACCATGCTTGCCTAACAGCAACCATCCTCTCAGCCTATTAAACCTTACCCACATGAAGACATGGTCAATACATGTCAATACCGTAGCTATTAAATATGTTTATTTCGAAACCAAGATACTTGCCTATTATCATAAATATGAATATATAAATATATTTTTAAAAAATATAGTTTCACAAAGTTATAAAACTTATAAAACCCTACCCCTATACCCTACCCTAGGTAAAAACCTGTGTTTTTACCTAGGGTAGGGCCAGCAGATATTTGAAGTGTTTTTGTGGGGATAAAAATATTTCATTTTTATCACTTTTGTGCAACACCAACAACAACACCAGCCTATTCCAGTCCACTCCTGGACATAGGCCTCCCCTAATAAGAAGAGGGATGTACCCATAATCCCCACGCTGGGCATGCTGGTTGGGGCTCACAGAGCAGAGATGCTGCTGCCCATCAGCGGTCATGAAATTTAGCCGTGCCGGTGTTAAACGCTATGCCATAATCACACACACACAAACCAGCCTATATCAGTCCACTGCTGGACATAGGCCTCCCCTAATAAAGGGGGATATGCCCATAATCCCCACGCTGGGCATGCGGGTTGGGGATCACAGGGCACACCTTCTCGCACCTCCGACGCTGCTGCACGTCGGTGGCCAGGGATTTAGCTGTGCCGATGTAGGCTGTGCTATGCCGCAATCAGCCGGCTGCCAGAGCCCCGTTTGTTGGTTAGCAGGGTGCATCATGTGCAGGTGAGGTTGGCTTGGGTTCCGTCGATGTGGGTTGAACCCCGTACACCCCATAATCAGCTGGCCGCCAAAGCCTTGTTTGTTAGCAGGGTGCACCGCAGGCAGGTAAGCTTGGCTTGAATTCTTGGTATTTGGGACTCCTCACATCCCTTTTTTGCGATTAAAGGAAAAGCAATCCTTCCTCATTATGTGTAACACGGTCCTTATCCACTTACGAGTACGTATCACGCGCAGGCTGGGACGGTAATGCGCATGCCTAATTACCCACGATTTAAGCCATGTGCCTACCCTAATATTAATTACAAGTTACTGTATGGGAAACCGCTGTTTTTACGCTGAACGTTGTAATAAAAGCGCTTACTAGGGAGCTGTTGTTGTAATCCGAACCTTGCTGTAGAGTTCTGGTTTTTGATCGAGTTTGTGCTGAGATTTAAAAACTTCAGGTTTCTTCTATGTTATGGCGATATAGATCATGGACATAACTATAATGTTAAATGTATTATTGATCGTAACTAAATTCGTATTTTTTTGTGTTAGCATATTTTTGTCCCCACTCGACTCCATAACGTGGATTTGTATGAAACTTGGAATAAGTATACATGGTTTGTAACTTGGATCAACATATAGACTTTTTATCCGCATATACATACCACAGAAGTGAAGCCGTGGGCAGAAGGCTATAGTAATATTGTCTGTCAAAGTGATGAGTTCAAATGTTATGTAGTTCAATCAACCATCTTCGATACAATAACACCCTATTATCACTTCGCGTTCTTATCATAACAAACGCCATATTACTATCAAGGGCACTTTAGAAGAGCCAAGATCAACATTGGCGACAAACATTGACACCGCGATATAACGGCAAAATTCGACCACGTCTCTGGGGAAATTTCAGCTTCTCATAGAAACCGTGTTAATCAGAAAAAGTAGATATCTATAGGGTGTTCTTGAACATTGGTCTTCTAATGCCTGTCTACTATCAATTATATCGAGCAGATCTACTGTCTGATAGGAAAATACTGAGGTTCATTAAATTCTAGGTTCCTATCCTACCTACGACAAGCTAAAAGTGCTTTTTTTCATTCTCAAATAAAGGTATACCTACGTAAGAAGGCGTGGCCTACTCATGATTAGAATGATTTATTCAGTAACCTAGCATACCTCTAATAACGCTCTCCCAGAGTTTCTCTATTGTCGCCATTTAATAATATTAGATTATTAATCAAGGTAATAAAGCAATGTATACGCCATGGCACCTAGTGAATGAATATACTCCTCAGCGGAGCGAGGCAGTTTAAACTAGAATCCTGAGTTTAGCGAGGGGTTTAAGCTCACCCAAAACGAAGACAGTTTAAATTTCCAGAGGTACTTACCCTACTTTTCCCAATACCAGCGAGAAAAATTTTTTGCTATAGTACATTACTGCAGAGGCCAGCAAAAGAGGCATCGATGGACGAACGTGTAAATGTGGGCCGAGACACACATACGTGAGTCCATCAATGCCTAGTTGTGGCCAAGGCTTGTATAGACCTACTTTTCTCAAATAATGCGCGGAAATCAAAACAAAATAGTTCCTAGACAGAACTTGTACATTTTTCAATAAACAGCATTCTATTTGCAAGCCAGTTCGAAATTTAAATAAACCCTTTAATTAGTTACCTCCTTGGTTGCCATGTTTCGGAGTAAAAGATCGTTCCATTTTTAAATAACACGACAATAAGAGTTTTCATACTACATACCTAATTTATTTGGCCGCTAAACACGACAGATATTTATTTTCTTACAACTTTTGCCGGCCGCTACTCGCATGTATTGGGCCGGTACAGCAATTTAGATTTATCTTGAAGAAGGTTGTCAAAATAATGCTTAAATTTCCAAGCATGTTTGAGAAAAATTGTTTTCGATATTCCTACTTAGTACTTACTCGCGGAATGAGGCTAGTTCGAATTTCGAATGATCAAATTCTTTTTGGTGTGAATCTCTATGGTAAAACTTATTCTACCATCGGAAGACAGCATCGGAAGCTCTGCAGCCTCTGAGAAGTTAAGTCTCCTTTGACTTTCAAATCAGTAAATTCTTTTTACATCTCTCATGTTCGGTAAGTAGGTTCTTATTACCTCCAAATGGGGCTTGTAGGTGACTAATTAGCGCTCTAGGGTAATAATGTAGCTAGAAAAGCCCTAGGGCGGTAAGTAATCTCGGGCTGCAATTGATGCCTTACAGCCCTTGGCTACTAATCTACTATCTTTCTTTTTGGTACCGAGGCTTATGGGACTGATCAAATCTTCATTCAATTTTTGAGGTTCCTAATAAAATATTATTTGCCTTGGGATATTATGATCTCTTACTTTCGTGAAGGTTTCATGACGTTTTCGAGCAAGTGGTCTGAAAAAATATTTTGAGTCTTTTTAGTAGGCACCCTGTACCTATATCCCGATGTGGGAATGAAGCACGAACTAGATTTCTTTAATCAGGAGAACTCTGATCAATAGTTCCAAGGATAAGTGTTATTACTACGATAAAATAAAGACGTGTTTGTACCTGACTACGTGCTCTATTGAAGACCTCTGGCATAACGGGCAAAAAGCCTACTAGGACGCAAGAGGCTGCGGGTTCGATTCCCGCTAGGGGACAAATGTTTACATGATCAAGTAGGAATCCTACTACCCAACAGAAAGGCAATACGTGAAAATTTGTATCAGAACACTGTCGCCGATTTGTTTCTTTCTCTTCTTCACCCATCATCATCATCATTATCATCAACCTTTAGCTGTCCACTGCCGGACATATACCGGAAATTGCGCGCTGTGTAATTTCCAAAAAATGTACATACCATTGAGCTCGATATGGTAAACCAAGAAAGTTTTCGAATTGTGCGACTCGAACTAGGGATACTGAGCTACATCCCTCTTTCGAAGGCATCGAGCTTGTCCCGCCATCGCCATCGCATACTCGGCCGACCCCTTTCCCTCAGATATCCAGGACCTATTAGAATGCATCCGGCTGACGCATCCCGCCTAATCCTATTTGAGCCTCACAAATACATTCCGCAAATCGATGTTTTAGTTTTTTTTCGTGACGCAACGTTCACTCACGTACGTCAAAAAACTCATTGACAAAATTGTATTAAAATATGAGTGAATGTTCATAGTTGAGGCGAGCGATGCTTTGCGACGCTCGATGCCCGTTCTATAAGTTAGTACTCATGCGCGATATTTAACTATTTGTTCCGATTCATGCTGAGTACCTTCATATTAAAAAATTAAATTTCTTTATTGGCAGTATTATGAACAAACTAATTTAAATTAAGAGTTTTGCTGGGCAGACGAAACTCGCGACAACGCCTTGTGTAAAAGCAATCCACCCTAGACGATATCATACCAGTTAGTTCCTGATAACCACAGTCCTGGAGAAAAACTAAGTGTAGGATGTTTTGCATCACCATTACGATACATCACCATTACCTATGGATACCTATAAGTTATACTGTTGCAAGATTCGTAATAGATAGGTACGGTATGTATGTAAATTCTGTTCGCTTGAATTTGCATAATCTATTAACTTTGTTATGTTAGTAGGAAGTGTTAAGAAATAACTACAATTTCATAATACGACTTCAGGAAGGGAATGAATTAAATAATGAACAATCAATTAATGAAATTTTGAATTATTTCTGTTCCAAAACTTTGCTAAATTTCAGTACCTAAACCATGGTTTTATTAAGAAAATCCAATTATTTACGACTATTTACGACTACTCTTCTATCTACAATAATATTAAAAATAATAAAAAAAGGCCGGGTTAACTCTTCCACCGCGGGTGACTCATACATTCAGTATTGTATTTTCGTGGATATCAGAGATTGAGAAAGTGAGTTAGAGTGAGGGATATTATATAGTTTCTCTCACTCACACTCGATGTATGAAGAGGGGTAGGACTTTACTACCCCTCTTCATAGTTCGCTTTTTTGTAGGTAGTTGTCCACGTGGCTGACCATAGTTTGAAACAGTAAGTGGAGGAATTATCTAGTAGTCTTTTTAAAGGACTTAAAAAAAGAGGGGGTTCTGAATTACGTTTTATTTTTGTTATTAGTAAGTTATTTTCCGAATTTAAAAACTGTACGTTTTAAATAAAAATAAAATCCTGTTATAGAATAGGCAAATCAAGGCCTTTCAGATAAAACATGCTTGACCACTTTTCATGTAAAATATAGATATACTTCTATTACATATTAAAAAATAAAGTTTCTCACTTTGCAAACTTCGGAGTTAAGGGGGGGGGGGGGATGGTAATTTTTTGATGTTTTTATCATTTATCATTAATACTGTCCATGATATAAAAAAATTAAAAAAAACTATTTCGAGCAGTACAAATTAGGCAATTTTGTTACAATTACTAGATATTTTGTTTTTCATTTCTGCGATTTCGAATTTCTTGGTTTTGTTTATTAAATCATATGATTTTAACTACGAAGAGTTAAAAATGGCTTCAAACAAAAAAATCTCCAAATTGGAAATATTTTGAGATTAAGAACGATCCTACGAAAGGGGAATGGAAAAGAGGGAAATCGCTAACGAGATTGATTTTTATTTGAAAAGTGCTCGTCTTGATCGCAAGGCAGACCCTTACATGTGGTCTGCAAACTGTAATCAGTCATTCAATTTGATAAAATTTGTTAAAAAGTACCTGTCGCCACCCTGCAGTAGTGTCTACAGTGAGAGACTATTTTCAGAGGCAGGTCTTGTGTATGAAGAAAAATTAAATCAGCTTTTACCAGCTAATGCAGAGAAACTGGTGATTCATCACAATCTGCCTCTAATTAATTTAAAATATTAAAATTATTTAATTATCTATCTAAATAAAAACTTTTTGATTGAAATACGTCTTTATTATAATATTCTTTTTTGTATTCGGTAGTCGGCCGAATATCGTCACTATTCGGCCAAATACCCAATATTAAAAAAATTACCGAATAGCCCGAATACCGAATAGTTGCCGAATATTCGTTGCATCTCTAGTGTATACCACTAGGTGTATTTCCACTAAACTCTGTAACGGCCGAACGGATTTGGATGAAACTTGAAATATGCATAATTTTGAGACCTGGATTAACATAAAGGCAAATTTTTATCGTTACTAATTTACTTTTTATCCGGATATCATGCAAGCTAAGCCGCAGGTAGAAGTCGTAGGCTCGTATTACATAATAATCAAAGGTATTATACAACAAGAACCTCAAAAAAACCCTCACCGCTCGGTAGTGTGGAGCACTGAAAAGAGCTTGCATTGCCACGTTGGTTGGCAAATGCTGATGATCTGTTTACCAGTTTAAGTTTAATTAAAGGTACTTATTCAAACCTGTCTTTGAGATCGAAGAGAGAAACGGATTGAACGAAATACATAGAATACAGAAGAGAAAGAATATGCATAGCGAATAGGAAACTATTTGGGCAAAGAGTGAAAAGGAGAAATATGTTCTTAATATGATATATGACTAATAGAAAAGAGAAAGCTCAAGTGGAAACCGGTGGCTAAAAATGTATGAACCGTCTACCTTTATTTTAGAGTAAAATGACAAACTCTTCTGTTAAGCACAGCAGCGCTCCCTAATCCTTAAACGGTTCCTTTCGCCGCTTTCGCCACTCACGCTCGTGATCCGTGTAAGTTATGATTATAATTCTTCCAAGAGCGATGTTGCTGTACCTACCTCAGTTATGTTTTACGAAGGTTAATTATAATACATAAGGATACATATATAATCAAATAACAGATAAACCACAGTAAAAAAATATCAGTTGAATCAATAAATGGGTGTAAGGGTCTCCAACCTCCATCTTTGGAATCCAAGCCAACCTCAACTGCCCTTGATGCACTCTGCTTTATAACGTCGGCGGTGAGCAGCTGTGTGCTGCGATCTCCAACCCGCATGCCCAGCGTGGGGATTATGGGCATATCCCCCTTTATTAGGGGAGGCCTATGTCCAGCAGTGGACTGATATAAGCTGGTGTGGTGGTCTGGTGGTGTTCTATTCCCAAAATATCTAACCGAATAGCTGAAAAAAATAGGTAGGTATCCGTACCGTTTATTATATTGTATATAAATAGTATATTATATTGTAATCGTTACTAAATTATTCTCGCTGTCACAAAAATAACGAGCATTATTGTTGAGTCAAACAGAATTTTAGTAACTATTTAGTTTTTCTCCGTAATTATAGCTTCGACATAGAACTAAAGTTGTCGACATAGCTCAGAGAATTAGCAAGCTGAAGTGGCAGTGGGCTGGCCATATCTGCCGAAGAACCGATAACCGGTGGGGTAAACGAGTTCTTGAGTGGAGACCGCGGCTCGGCAAACGTAGTGTAGGACGCCCTCCGGCCAGGTGGGGTGACGATCTGCGAAAGGCTGCTGGTAGAAGCTGGATGCGTCCAGCTCAGGACAGGGCGCAATGGCGCTCATTAGGGGAGGCCTATGTCCAGCAGTGGACTGCTATAGGCTGATGATGATGATGATGATAGCTGACGATTGATAATTGGGTATAAATCATGTTTACTATCGTGTTTAAAACAGATCTGGTATTTGATAAAGAGCAGGATTGCCTCAACTGTACTTGTCAGCTTCGAGCAAAATACTTGTGAGCATAAGTTTCAAAGTTCTTACGATAGAAGATTACCCATTATTTCGCCCCACATACTTTGAACATGCCTCCCGGCCCCAGCTCCTGTAGTTTATGACGTCATCGATTTCCTATTACCTTATGCTCTGACGCCGTAATGAGAACCTCCATTCCTAATTAGAGACATGATATATTTCGCCAGAGAGTAATTTCCGTGAGATTATTCTCTGAACTACCTATGCGAAATCTATTTTCTAGGTGTCGTAGGTAGGCTATTCATGTTGCATCCGTTTATATGTATAGACTTGTGCTCCTTTGAATCAATAGTTCGTCATTTTAGTTTTAGAGATTTTTAGATATTGTCTAAGCACTGCACATACTAGGTAGGTACATTATTAGGTAAACTATTTTGTATTTGAAAAATTGACCCATTATCACTGCTAGTTTCATCTATTTTCAATGTTTGAGATTTCAAGAAGAGAATTCAAGATATTCTCTAAGCTCTGCACATACATTATTATTAGGTAGGTTAATTTGTATTTGACAAATGTCTCATTATCACGGCTGGTTTCATCCATTTTCATTCCTATAAGTTATAAATGTAACATAATTTTGAGCGTGGTATAAATGTAAGAATGCCTACTCATCTAATACTCTCAGTATAAATCACGTAAAATAGATGTAACAGGCCTTAGTTCATAGCCATCGCGTCTGAGAATTTAAAGTGTTCTTCTGATTTGTATTCTCGGTACCTTTCCTTCACTGCATTCATATTCTGTATCCGATGCATTCTTTACCACGTTGAAGCAAAAGTATTAATATATTCCTATCTCGTGAGTTTGTGTTGAAAAGGCTCAATTTTGCTAGCACTTTTAATATTTGCTATGCACATTTATAACACGTCTTTCTTTGTTTCAGATGATGATTTTTATTACACACCGGTAGAAAGAAGTTTTGCTCAAGTTCAGCCACCTCTCTATCAAAATAATAGACAAACATTCTTCGAGAATGGCGGTGACAGCTTCAGAACTGCACAGCCATCGCAGCAACCGCTGTATAACGAGGGTCACGTTAGATTTCCGAGTCCTAACTACAACCAGAACCCTTCGCCATTTCAACTGCCCAGTGGCAGGAGTCAGTCTGGCTCACAATATTATGTAAACCAACCCGAATTTACATCACAACGACAGAGATTCAGGCCGGCTCTACCATTTAACTATGAACTAGTCCACCCGGCATCGACGAAAAGGCCTGATGTGTCACAAATTCATTCAGTCGCCTATCAAAACGACCCTTCTAAACCAGAAACGTTTTTGGGTCAGATAACTTTAAATAATCCTGACATCGATTACCTTCAAAACAGTAGATTTAAAAATTTACCATTTGATAGTAATAGCCTGAAAAGTAATGGTCAATCTGGTCACATTACACACGACGATGATGATGAAAATGAAAACCAAGATTTGTTAGATCACACAGTAAACCATAAAGTGACGACATACAATCCTAACAAATTTTCGGGTAAACAAAGACTGAATATTAAACCTACGGGTTCACGTTTCACTCCTTACAGTTCAGATACAGATGAAAAACTAGACTTGCAAGACACACCTAAGATTGTATCCAAGAATAACCTGATTGAACCAAAATCTAACGCTAACGTTTATCAAAGCCCTTCCACTGAATATAAAGCATTATTAGATATAGAACCTTTACTCGAAGATGATATTAGTGATATCAGCTCCTTCCGTGAATTGATGAAAAATAAACAAGCCTCTTTTGATGTTCAAGTCATCAAATCAAATCATTCAGATTATTCTGCAGATGACAGCAAGCCTGACGCAAGCTCAATGAATACTGACAATTTCTTAAAAGAAATGCCCGTTGAAAAACCCAGTACCAAATCAACACCGACAACCTCTACGACCACGACACCATCTCCTAGCCATATTGATACAGAAATAGAACACGGAGAAAATGAAGAAGAATATGTGGAATATTACGACGAATCTGAAAGCTCCGAAATAAAACAGACTCCTGGACCTCCTTCATCATCACTTTCTACAGAACATGAAGACATCTACGATGAATATGATTCGACGGAAGAGCCAGAAAATACAACAGAGGAATCTAAACCTACAACCAAAGAAAACTTTGATGTACTAGTAATGAAACCAGGAAACAAAACAGTTCAAGATTTCAAGCAGTTTGTTGATACGACTATCATAGATCAAACGGAAGAATTAAAAAAAAATTTTTCTTCACCTGTTTCAATAATTTCTTCATCTAATGAAGATACCACTCCCATAGAAACACCATCCATCTTAGGCCAAGAGGTTGTATCTGTTGTTACAACCAAAAGTGTTGTTAACGGAACCATTTCAATACCTGATGCAGCATATGCATCGAGTACTCAAAAAATAAGCACAGAGACAGAAGATGCATATTCTTCTAATGAAACCGACGATGGCTCAATTCCTGTTACCACTGAGAACTGGGTTGTAGTTGCATCTGTCCAAACAAGTAGAAGTGTGTCTGGTGCTCGGTTCCTACCATTCCCAACAGTAGAGCAGGAAGAGAAAAAGCAAGTTTTGACTGACGAAGATGAAGAAGAAGAAGAAGAAGAAGATATTGATGAACCTGTAACCAAAGATCCACGTCAAGACAGTATTAGTTCCATGGCATCCACAGAAAATATAAATGATAAACTGGACAGCATACAGTCTGAATTGTCAAGCAGCGTGTTATCTGGATCTTTGGATAAAGAAAACAAAAACATTGAACTCATCACTGAATCTACTAATGAGCAGAATACGACTACTACGACTACCACTACCACAACGACAACCACAACCACAACAACTCCATCTCCTCCTAACGTCTTTACATTAAAAAGCACAACAACCGCCTCATTTACTGAAAGATCTTCACCTGATCCTTTGCCCGTACAAATCAAGAAATTCGCTCATCGTACTAGCACTAGTTCTACAACGCCTAAACCTAGGAAGAAACCATCATTAGTTACTGTGATGGATGATCTAACCGGCTTGTTACCTCCCGGATATAAACCACGACTGTCATTCAAAGACAAACGGACGAGCACTACATCCACAACTACTACAAAAGCACCAAAAACAACAACTGAACAACCACTCGCCATCAACGAAACACAAGGACGGTCATCTGGCATAAGCTCCAAGAACAAAGTTATAGTCCTAGATGGGAAATCTTTACTACCTAGAGAATATAGACCTAAAGAACACAAACCTCAAGAGGATATTTTCAAAAAAATACAAAGAGATGATATCAGTAAATTGTTACCACCTGGATACAAACCCCCAGCTTCAGAGGCTCCAGAAACTAAAGAGTCAACTAAAGATGGTATTTTAGAAAAAGTTCAACAAGCGGATATTTCTGCGTTTTTGCCTAAGAACTTTAGCTTGAGCGCAATTTCTACAGAAAAACCTAAAGTTAAATTGCCAAAAGTACCAACTCTAGCAATACCCGTCGACATTAAAGCACTCTTGCCTCCTGGTTTCAAATTGAATAGTACTGACAAAGAAGAGAGTCTACTTGACAAAATAAAAGTTGCTGACGTTTCAAGTTTGTTACCTCCTGGTTTCAAACTCAATAATACCGAATTAGAGCAAGCCGCTGAAGAACCAGCATTAGAAGTTCCTTCAAGTACAACTAAAGCACCTGGTGGAATCAAGTTGGTATTTCCTTCAAGACCTGGTGGAAAGGTTAATAGAAAAACCACGACACCAAAACCGATGGGTCCTACTCTTGTAACGAAAAAAATTCAGAAAGGCTGGCCGACAAGGTATTAATAATTTAACTTGCACAAAATATAATAATGTACCTTCATACTATAAAATTGCTGTCTTACAAATTAATTAAATGTTTTCACAGACCATCGACTGAATTCACTGGTTGGCCGTCTCCTTCTACTACTCCGTTTTCTATTGAGAAACTATTGGAAGCCCAAAAGAATGCTACTGCCACAACTCCATTGCCTGACTTCACTGAGATAACGACAAGAAGAACTACTACAACTAGTACCACTACACCTGCGCCACCACCTACCACTCCTGGTGTATGCAAAAAGGATTGTGATATAGCGGCTACTATTAAGATCGTATCAGGTAGATACTTATTTCCACTAATGCTTTTCTTTATTACGTATAAAAAACCTCTGTATCTATATTTTTAAATAAAATGCCATTATGACTATGTTTCGAACAAATAAATAATTTGTATTTGTATTTGAATTTGTACTATTTTGAATTTTCAGGAGCTGCATGGGTTCCTGAACTTTTGGATCACCATACAGATGAATGGCAACGGTTAGCTAAAGAAGTCAAAGATGAGGTATGTAAATAAGTACTGTAAAAACATTAATGATTCTATAGTCCATATCACTAAACATTTAAGTATTTTATTTTCTGTGGATTTCAGCTCAACTCTGTGTATTCTAAATCAGAAAACCTACGAAAATGGTTTAAAGGAGTGCGTATCGACGGGTTCACCAAAGGTTCTGTTCTCGTTGACTACTTTATCGAATTAAACAACGTCGAAGAGAAAGTTGATACATTGGAGTTGAAAAAGATGTTCCATAAATCTCTCAATGAAGCTCAGCCTGGGTCAGTTGTAGAGATAATTGAAGAGCCAAATCTGGAGACTTTCGATCCTGACGTGATGCTTGGAGACCAGCCTGAAGAAGAGAGAATGAAAAAGAGTAATGAGAAAATGACGAAAACCATTGACAAATCGGCTGGAAAATTGGAAATCGGAAAGTTCATAATGGATCCGGCGTATACGGAATTCATTGGTAAATACAATTTATTTTTGAAAAACGATGATACGGTCCTTCTATAATAGGTTTAAATACTAAAAATAGTAAGATGTAATGTTCATGGTTCAATCACTTTCAGATGATTGAACCGACTTTGATTAAAATCGGATTTAAAGAGCTTTGGAACCAGTCAAGCGATACCTCAAGTAAAGTAGGGAAATTACATTTTCAAAGTTTATCCTAAATTATATCTTTTACAGTTTTGCCGAAACGTTTGGAACCGACGCTGATAGTACCTGACGAAGAATCTTTTCTACCTCAATGGGGTATCGCTGTTATAGTCATTGCTTTGGCTTCTCTTCTCTTCGTTGTAATATTTGGAGTCACAGTAGTGAGTATAACTTATTTGAATATAACATTCGGTAAATAAACTGATAATGATATTAAATGCTTACTTATTTTTTTAGTTGGTGAATAGACAGAAGAGTGCCAAAGCAAAGCAGCCTATACCACTAAGTGAAGAGATGCTAAGAGACTTGGACAAGAGCCATATGGGGGGATTTGAAGATCTTCATCAAATGAAGGAGCGTGATCTACCATATTTACCGCCTGGCAAGGTAAACACTAATTTAGCAGGCTACCACGCGAGCCTTTTTGATATATCGTAAAATTCCAACACAGTTAGTGAACTCTTAGAATGCCGCTAATTGCAACAATTTTCGGTATACTTTGTTTTACTCCTGTTTTGACTTATCAATCAAGCTAGTGAGACTGAATTGTGAATACTAATTTCTCTGGTATGACAATAATAGCAATAGGAAGACCTTTAAAACCAGCTTTCAATTTTAATAGCCAACTATATAGCTTCGTTTGTGTTGTACCCGGACAAAAAGTAAATAAATAATTTAAATAAATTAAAAAGTGAAATTATCCTTTATCTTATTCCTGGTTTAGCACTACATTATGTACAATGGTCATTCAGTAGTTTTAAAAGGAGTTACATACATTTCATATTTCATAACTCACATCTTTTTTTACAAACTTTCTGTAGTCTTCAAAAAATTAAAAATAAGTTCATGATAACAGAAGCTCGATCACGAAAATAAGCGAAAAAATATTCTTATCGTAGTAAAAATTTTAGCCAGTGAGATAGCTTCGATTCAATATAACGCTTTATCATTGGCCAACATTTTTCGTTACGCTTACGATCGTCATGATCGCCCCAGTATTATCAAATTGAAAGGAACAAAAATGCAAGCGAGGGTGTAAACTAGCGGCACGGATTAACCTTGAATTTTATTTAACCTTGAATGCGCAGAACTCATTTTTATAATTTTGTATAGACTTTTTGGTCTACTTGTTCTGCAGTATCCCCATTATTTTCGCTAAACTATGCTCAATTCGTTCCGGGACATATATCGAGTATTATGTTTGATCTTTTTCAGCGCATGTCTACTGCGTTTATCGAGCAGCTGGCATACCCGAATCCTGGGGACTCTTGGCGATCAGAGTGGACGCCGCAGCTCCAGAAGTACATGCAACACTACACTCCAGACTCAGGCAGGGGCTCGCAAACTTACGGAGCCGCTTATGGGTAAGATATTTAAAATAAAAAATACCGAGGGATAAAAAGCAGACTTCAAAGAAATTGATTCTTAGGGAAAAAAAATAAAAGGATTCTTTTTCTCTCTAAAGGACAATGCCGCCTTATGTACCAAGGCGCTCGGTACCAAGACTAAAGTGACTGCGTTAAAACCAAACCAATAATGCCTTACTTATCATTATCTTATTATCTTTCAAAAGATAAACGATGCTTAAACTATTGCCATCTCTTACCGTTGGATAATGACAAACAGTGACAAGGATAACTTTAAGCATTGATTAACTTTAAGTAGCGTTCATAAGTAAGGGGGTTTGTTTTTAGTCGATTCTACTGTCTAAATAATTATAAGTAGGGGTTGTTGCCATAGTAACAACGGTTGTTGCAGTCGTGTGGCTGAAACCAAATCAATAAAATATTTTTTTTTTACTTGATTATTAATCCCGTCGGGATGTAAAACTAAAGAAAATGTTACTGTCATTCATAAAATATAATAAATTTTATGGGATAATATAATAAATTTTATGGGATATGTTTGGTTTTGACGCAATTGGTACGGGTTCTCGGCATTCTCCTATAAATGGGACCAAAAAGGAAAATATACCCTCCCAAACGAAAAATTAATTTCCAAAGCGGTTCATAAATAACCGAGTTTTGTGGTAACAGACATAAATAATAAAAAAAATACAACCTAATTGAAAACCTCCTCCTTTTGGAAGTCGGTTTAAAACATTTGAAACTAGTACTTGATGTGAATCTATATTTTCATTAAAAAATATTGGCATAGTTCTGTATAAAATATAGCACAGTAAAAACGAGGGTAATGGTGATTAACTTAAAAATAATATCCGCGTTTTGTTGGAGCTCATCCAGAATCCAACAGTAGTTATTGTGTTCACTGCATCATTGCCCGATTGTTGAAAACATCAGCTGTACCTACTTATTATTGGAAAAAATCACTATAACTGGCCGTTCTAGTAGAAAGTTCCATAACACGATAACGTTCATAGTTTTTATTTTCGAGCTAAATTTAGAGTAACTCTTTTCAACAACAGTTTTTTCGCCAAACCGGTAAGGTTTGGCGGAAAAACATTGCAAGCTACAAGTAAATTTCATTATTTGTGTCGTTCGATCAGTTTATATTTAAACCAGTTTAGTAATTTCCTAAAAACATTCTCTAAATTTGAGCTTTAAAATGAAATCTATGAACGTTTTCGTATTGTATTCGTTGTACTAGGGGTACAAACATTCAATTGAAGAAAAGTTCAAAAGTTCCTGGTTGGTCTATGAAATACACAGAAAAGCATAAAGTAAAGATCGGTACTGGAAGGCTTCTCGTGTGCAATAGCCACTCCAGCCTCTTAAAATTTATAAATGTACGAGTACTTAGAGCTTAGGATATTGAATCTAGTCTAGGGGATTTATACAACTTCAAGTGGCTACTTTTATTCACAAACCAGGACCCTGGGACATGATTAATTAGATAGATTAGGCTGGTCCAGCACCTATACCATCCTCACAACCTGTTTTCACTAACTGCTGGGTATAAGCTTCCCTCAACTTGTTGCCTTCCCCAACGACACGACTACAAAAATAGTGTAACCCATATACAGCCCAAGACTTTGAGAATCAACTAAATATACAATACTTGCTTCCACCAGTGGCTTCGGTTGCGCGGCACACAGATAAAAAGTAGCCTTTGTGTTAATCCAGGTCATAAGCTTTATATTCAAAGCTTCAATCAAATCTGTTTAGTCGTTACGGAGTTGAGTGGGAACGAACATACTTACTATGATTGTGATTTTAAATTAGTTTTTATCAACAGGTACGGTGGATCACAGCTGTACGGGCAGACGGGCGGTGGTGGTGGCTCGCAAGTGTACGGATACACTGGAGAGTACCCGACTCCACGCTCACACTACTCCAGGCGACGCTCCGACTATGACAGCAACTTCTAGAACCTTCTATAAGAACTCTCTAACCGAGACTTAAAACACCCTTGACAATATCTCCTTGTAACCTCGATCTTAGAATACTCATAACTTTAGATACTGCATCAAACATAGTGTTCCAATCTTAACATCAGTAACAGGTTGTGAAATAAGTTTATCATTGTAAAATCATTTAGATTCGAATTTCAGAACTTTATACGATTTTACATTTGCATGATATTTTTAGCAGCTTTTAGTCCGGCCTATTTAGGACTTTACAGTGCCAACCCCACAGAGGTTATTTTGCGTTTTGTATTAAAATTTTCCTTTCAGTAATCTAAAATAGTTTTTAATTAAAAATTGTCTGCCAAAATATGAAATATTTACGACTGATTGTGAGATGTAAATAAGTAGCATAAGTTCTCACCAATATTGTAAGCGACGATTCGTAGGTGAAGTCACGGATTCTGTAGATATCTCTGTACCTACATACCTATATTTGCTCAGAACCTGTAGTGGAGAGGCAGTGGCAGTGTGTGAGCGTGAAACGCCTCTTTGTGCCAAAATGTTCGTTCTCCGTGTGTGTAAATATGAACCTTATTACTTTACATATTCATATTTTTCGAGACGGTGCCAATATTGTGGCAACTCGATTGCATTCGCGCTCCTCTTGAAATCATTGTGTCTGGGGTTCCGGAGACAATTACGTGAGCCGTCGTTTACGGAACCCCGCTCCACCCGAATAACAATTTATAAGATCATTCTTTATTCCGAGTAATCGAACTCGCGTTTTATTGACGATTTTTGTGAAACAAATTCGTATCTTTAAGAATTTAGCTAATGGATGATCGTCAATTTAAATGAATGCGAAATTCGCGAAACAGGTTCACGAAGATAATGTTCTTTTATCACATTTAGCAGGTAGATTATTACTCATGAATATTTATTATTAACAAGGTTATTAATACATTTTAAATAATATAAAGTTTCTTGTTTGTGTCAAAATTATCGATTTCCAAATACATTATCTATAGATGTTGAATGTATTGTACATTTTTATGTAATCTACCAATTAGAATAAGACCCTATATTAGCAATTGCATGGTAATTATCAGTTATTTTGTGTATATAAAACCAATTTTTGTACATTGTATGTAGTTTTTAATTTTAATACTTATTATTGAATTATTAGTTAGATACAAATTAAACCCCTAAGATTCTGATTATAGAAATATATGACATAAAGTAATAATGGTTTATTATTTTAGACTCCATACTAAGTAGTGGTGGCGCTATAGTTACACAATGCAAAACAGTTCCTTATTTGTTTTATCTATAAAATAAAATAATAGAACTGAAACCTTATGTAAGAATTTTAATCTATACATATAAGAAAAGAGAAGAGCAAAAAATACTGTAAATATGTTTTTTTTAGCAAAAGTATATTTGATAAAGCATAAAAAAGCGGAATAGAAAAAAATTTTTGGATCGGAAGACTTCCTTGCTAAATGTTTGTTACCATTTGGCGCGAAAAAAACCGTACGGATTTTGGCGAATGTTTTAAAATCAGATAGCTTACCATCCAGCTTACCATCATCATCATCATCAGCCTATAGCAGTCCACTGCTGGACATAGGCCTCCCCTAATGAGTGCCATTGCGCCCTGTTCTGAGCTCGACGCATCCAGCTCTTACCAGCAGCCTTTCGCAAATCGTCACTCCACCTGGCCGGAGGGCGTCCTACATTATGTTTGCCTAGCCGCGGTCTCCACTCAAGAACTCGTTTACCCCAACAGTTGTCGGTTCTTCGGCAGATATGGCCAGCCCACTGCCACTTCAGCTTACTAATTCTCTGAGCTATGTCGACTACTTTAGTTCTATGTCGGATAGTCTCGTTCAGACACAGGGGCTGATTATACTCTTCGGACTTCTGTATAATCTGCCTTACTGTGTGAATGTGGTCTATGGTGCCATATCCTCCGCGAAACCCGGCTTGCTCCGGTGGCTGGACTTCGTAGAGTCTTCTGGCGAGACGATTCGTAATAACCATTGAGAACAGTTTAAAGACGGCTAAGGAGCGAGATAGGTCTGTAGTTTTTAAGAAGGGTTTTATCTCCCTTCTTAAAAAACAGAACACAATTAACAACAAACAACACACATTAAATCACAACAATTATGGAACTGTTTTGCATGTTATGCAAAATATCAAACCTATGTGATCAATTTTGGTGCAAATTTTTTGGTAGAAAAACGTGTTGGGTTCACCATTATATTCTAGCTGAACCTTTGTATTATTATTTTCTAGGCCGTGAAGGTTTGCTATTTTTCATAACTACATTCAGTGATTTTATATCTTCAAAAATGTTGAATAGTGCGAGCGAGAAGGAGGTTTGACCCGTATAGTCGCCTTAAGCTACAATTTATTCTTCTATAATGTTTAAAACCAGAGTTATAAATAAAAAAACTAATCGTTTGCGTACCCTTCATACATTCATATGATAGACCTCGTTACCACACTTTCAAAACTCTATAGTATGACGTGACAGGTTGCGCAGCTGAATAGTTTTTGCATGTCACTTTTGTCACTTTTGATTCTGCCAGATTCTACTATCTACATTACTTTTACAAGGAAAATGTATGTTTTTCTTATAATGTACAACAACGACAACACCAGCCTTTAACAATCTACTGCATAAGCCTTAGATAAGAATAAATGAATGCTGTGTCCGCCTGTAATTAGTTTCTTTATCAGAACGAAAACTTTGTCAGTGTAACTCTACAATTTATTGATATTTAAGCTGTTGGCGTTCCTATTAAATAAATAAATAAAAAATAAGAAGGCTCATAATATCAGGCATGCGGGTTGGGGATCGCAGAACACAACTTCTCGCACCGACAAAGCTGGTGCCAGTCGGCGGTCAGGGAATTCAGCTGTGCCTATGTTCCGCTGCACTATGCCAAAATCAGGCGGCCGCCAAAACCACGTCTTTTTGATAGCACCTTTATGGTCTATTACTTTACTCTTTGGGGTGCACCACGGGCCCGTCGGGCTGGCTTGGGTTCCAAAGATAATTTGACTAAGTATTTTAATATTAATTTTATCTTTGATTTGATTTAAATGTTGTTATTTTTTAAATTTACATTTTCATTTAAATATAATTTTAACTTTCATTTTAATGTGAAGGAATTCTTAATACTATTTTTTTCCAATCTGACTACGCAATTTTATTATGCATGCTTGAATTGCAATAAGAATAAACAGGCTTTTCTATCTTATTTACTTATTATTATTACTCCTACTATTATTTTTGACTCCGTGAAGCCTGCGAAGACCCCAGGAAATTTCTGCGTTTCGTGGAGTTAGGCCGGCGATGTATTTAACCAGATCTCTCACAGGCACAATGAACCAGCAGGAATCCAATTGCGGGAAAGGGAGTACCTTCTTACTTATTAGCATAGTATAGTAATATTTATAAAATAATACATTCACTCATAGATCCTCCTGCTCTGTTGTCCTTGGTATCATGAATATTAAATTTAGGGCACGCAAGTCCAATGAAACAAATCTGTTTGCCTTACAAATTTATAAAAATAACATTTCTTTTTATAATCCTTTGATCAGAATGGCTCGTCAGTACAATGAAATGGCTAAAAATAATATACAACTGGATATATTTGTTTCTAAATTGAGCCAATACATTAAAAATGTCAGACATCCCAAAGCACTAGATGTTTGTTAGTCATAAAATAAAATAAGTTAGTTACCTAGTTTCTACGTTTGTTAGTTTTCTTTTTAGGAATATTAAAATATAAAATATAAAATTTATAATACCAATACCGACCTGTTAGTTATATAGTTCAATAGACCTAGTTAATTGTAATTTTTTTCTCTGCCTTTTTTTTATTGTTTTATTGTTGTTTTTAGAGGTTTAGGTCTAATTATAATTAAATCTTTTGTATAGTTTGCTTGATGATTACCTTATAATTTTATATTTTTCTGTATGCACATTTTTATATTACTACCTACTTCTAATCTGTGTTTTATATAATTTTGTTTTTAAATGGTTGTAATGTGTTTGTGCATCTTTGTAAAAAATAAGATAAATAAAATAGTATAATTTCTTAGTGCCTATAAGGCCTTCGACAGTTCACACAGTTAACGTGCAAACCTGAATACATATTTATGGTGTTTGCTGGCGTACACTTAAAACGGCTTTATCCCGCGCTCGACCCGCATTAATATAAATATCCCTGCGTTTCGATCTGTGCTACATTTCAACTTACGGCTGCAATCCACACCCCGTTTACTAGCGAGAGAACGAAGGTCTCAGACCCCGTGTTCGTTGACAAAAATTTTCGCTGAAAGACTCTTTGGGATTTTCTTTTTCATAATGTATAAGTGTCGAACTTTAAATACGGATCTAATCGAGTGACCAAATTAAAAGTTATTTTCTATACCTCGGGAACAGTACTTTTTTCTAGTCGAAAGGTATCCTATGTCCTTTTCTGTACCTCTGACTATGTGTATGCCAAAGAGGGGTCGGGAACGGTAAATAATACGTACATGCTACGTGAAATAGGTTCGCAGTAAAAGATTTAGATATAAGAAAATATTAGATGTGGAAATTGTGGAGTAGGTATCCAAAGAAAATAAATATTGGAGCTACAGCGCAATCTTTATTAATAATCTGAGTTAGATCCAAGCTCTAGAAAAAAAAATTATGAACTTTTTTTCTTGAAAATGTTTTTACTTACGAAATATTCAACATCAATCAAATATTATCATCATCAGCCTATAGCAGTATACCAGCAGATTGTCATTCCCCCTGGCCGAATGGCGTCCTACACGTTTGTCGAGACTCAATCAGGGTGCCAAGTGCGAGTTTTTTACCTGCTCGATCGCGTTTGCGTTTTCGCAAATTTATATGGAATCGAGGTAGCGCCATCTAGTGAAAAACGCGTGGCACTGACTCCTTTCCATACAAATTTCCGTAAACGCGAACGCGATCGAGCTGGTAAAAAAACTCGCACTAGGCACCCAGGTATGTCACTGATTCAAATGATCATGCCATTTTGAATAATAAAGTACCTGTTCTCTCTCTCTGTCATAAGAGAGTTTCTAGATGACTTATACAGTGCCAAGTGGTAACTTTTTACTCACTGACCGGGACGCTTGTGGGACATGGTTAGATTGGAGTAGTCTTGCCCAAGAATCGAACCCGCAACGGAATCTTTCGGAATCGGATTGGAAGACGAGGTACATCCCACTAGGCTAAGTACGTTTAATAATGTTAGTATGAGTAAGCACAGGGTAAGCCGTATAAACTTACCTCAATTTCGGAAGAACCTCGTTGCAAAAACATGGCTGTTCCCAATTTTATACGGAAACTCGAAGTCCCATTATTACTTCGAAAAGTGCAGTAAAGTTAAGTGTTCATTAGTTTCAGAAGAGATTTAAAAGTCAGCGATTTGGGCATTGAAAGTTGAAAGTAATATACCTTTCTGAACTTTTAATAGTGAAATTGGACTTTTTTTAGAATATTATGAGCGGTATCATTATTTAGCCATTTAAATCAACAATGTTTGTGTTCTGAAAAACGGTTTACTTAACACGTTGACTGCAGGCCTCGTGGCCAACGTAGGAGAAACAACACGTGCCTGTGAGAAAGTGTGTTTGCAGCATTCAATATTAAACATTTTCTTTTGTTAAATTATTTTCATTAAAATAATATTTATTTATTTGTTCTTCGTTCACTCAACTGACAGTTTGTGAGGTTGTGTGCGCAGGATATTTACTTTATTAGCTGATTCATAGGCGGGATGAACGTACTTACATAAGCACCTAAATCCATCTAGTGCACTTTTACAGCCTCTTTTACCTTGTTTATTGTATTTTTAGACGACGTAACGTCTCACCAAATAAATTATTTCTATTTTTTCAATTTTCTTTCCCTATTTTTTACGTATGTAGTAGATACCTAAACTTCTCTTATTATTTGGCATGAAAAACATTTTGCATAAACTAATCCATAGCTGTTCCTTGTTTATTGTTACCCACTCCGACTAAGAAGCCACTTAGTTTAAGACCAAAATGCGTTTAAAAGCTTCGTAATAATATGGGTATAATAAAAGCCAAGTTTCCATTACAGTTAGTAGGTACGTTAATAACCGTCTTCAAAAGCTTGTTAAGTAAACTAGAAGCCTCTATTAGCCTCGCATGAAGCATTTTAGTCATACTCGTAGAAACTCATCTACCCTTAATGTATTAAACGATTTCCCTAAAATAAGATAAAGATGAAGATGAATCAAAATTTATTTGAGTCACAAAATATACAAAATAAACAATAGTGTTTAAATCTAAAAAGAGAAATAGTGACACAAAAAGGTCTCCACTCAGTATATGCAGAACCCTAACGGCTTCAAAAACAGAGTTAATAGGCATTTTATGGAAAGGCTCGTCCCATCATCGACCTCATCCTTACCCACGCATCGAGGTCAAGAGCTGGCCCATACTAAAATAATAAAAATAAATAAAAAACTAAACATGAAAGCAACTGCAGTGCTGGTTTTCAGGAGCGCCACCGTGCAGAGCACAGCAGCAATTGTGAAAATCATTATAATTAAAAATAATCCTACTAATATTATGAATGCGATAGTTAATGAGTATGGATGTATAAATCGCCTCTCGAATACCTCAATAACAAATTCAAAATTACCAAACTTACAGAGAGGCATGTATGTTCTTCCTTAGCCACATACTCATTATGTTATGAGCAATCTCTCTAATTAGGTGAGGCCTTACTAGCTCTTACGAAGAAGAAAGAAGGGGAGGCCTATCTCCAAAGTATGCCTGTCTGGCCACAGGCATACTTTGGAGATGAACTGTTGATAGTTGTATGTATGCTGCCTCCAAAAAATATATAATTTGAATTTGCAGAAACTGCACGCGCAGGCGGTTTGAAACCGTTCTCTAAGTTTGTTCCACAAGGAGAGAATGATCTCCGTCTTTAAAAATAAAACTACTAAAAATAAATCTACTTATAAAATTTGGATAAATAACTGTAAAATGACAAGTCTAGTTCCATAATCACGCAAAACTTTTGATAGAACATTTTCTGGCTAACTTTAGCCTATTTTACTAAAATTGGGCATAAAGAACCATAGATTGAGTTGTCTCCCAAGTTTCCATACTTATCAGAGATCATTGTACTCTGACAGGCGGGATAGAAACCTCGCAAACGGTGTTGTCGCGCGGGTCGGCTACCAAGTACACAATAAACTAACACACACACACACAAATCACTAGGTAAATCTATCAAGACACGTCCACACGAGACATGAGAACACTTGCTGAAAACAATCCATTCTCAAAGTTGTACTAAAGTTCTCAATGTCGCACAAAAAGCTCTACACCTGACTCACGTGTACATAAGTACGTGTACCTTAGTTATAACTCAACGAAAGTTTCGGACCCCACTTTCGTCCCAAAAATTCTCGACATTTCCTGAAAACTTTTATTCGTCCCTTCAAGAATTCAGCTAAAATCGGCCAATATAATACAGCTGAGGCCAACGGTCCACAATGCCATGCTTGCAATCGACTCCTGCAGGGGTAATTCCATACGTTCAAAACGTTTCCCCGTCTAATCCGACCATGATGTAATTCCAGCTGACGATTGAGCTGTTTTTGCATTGTTTTGGGGCCTGTGTTGCGTTGTAATGAGCCATCGTGACTTTGCGTTCTATAGTATCACCACCAACTGCTTTTATGATTCTAGAAATCGTAATAGAAAAACAATTTATCATTATCTGACGGATTTAATTCTGAAAATCGAATGTCTTAAAATACCTCTACCGAATCAATAGTGACTGCTTTTTTTATTGTCTTACCCAATTTTCTTTTGGTAATTAAACACTTGTAATGTCTAATAATCAAGCAGTATCAAACATAAAATGTCGTGCTATGCGTTCTACACTTCGATGGACAGCAGGCTTAAATGAACACGGAGGTGTAAAAGGGATAATAATTTTAATCCTTCCGCATGCCTACATTTTACGATGGGTGACGCCACCCCACGAGTGTTATTGAAAACGATGTCGTAAATTTGATTTATACCAGTCACGAGATTTCGTTGGGATATCAAAAATAAGCATTACATTTTTGCCACGTTAAATATTTATCATTTTATCCTTTTGTGTTCGTTTGCTGAAATAGTATAACAATAGAATATGGTGGCATGAAAATAATATTTTACAAAGATTGGTTATGAGTTCAAATAACAAAGACTGTGCGACATCCAGCCAAAAATCGAATCGATTAGAAATCCGAATAACTTTGGAACATATGTGGGGGTTATAGGATTGAGATCCCACATCATGCTGCGCCCGTTGATCTATACTATACCTCCAGTTCACCGAGTAGGTACTTATATTATTTTAATTTCGTTGAAAGCGTAGATTGTTTCACTCTTCACAATTCTGAATATTTTAACTTGATTTGTTACCAGACTAATTAGAGCTGTTGGAAAAAAAATGTAATTAATTAATTAACACGAGCAAACATGAGGTATTCCCGAGCACGTGCGTTCTGTAATTACCGCTAAGCCATCCGCACTGTACTGCGGGATTCTGTAATGGAATGATAATACTCGTCCCGGGCGTGATCCGGGTTCTAATTCCAATGGTGTGGAGATCTTAGAAGAAAGAAGGCCCAATCGAAACACCTTTACCTCATCGATATTCAGTACCTTCAAAAAACGGTATCAAAAATAGTCAATTAATAGTCGAAAAGGCTGCATCAAGAATTTTGACTAGGTGAGGAGTTGGCTCGGCAGCGCCAGTTGGCAGCGTGTCCCGGTATCGATGGGAAGGTCGCAGGTTCAAATCTCGTCTGAGTGGATTTTTTTGGAATATTATAAAATATTAAATAGTTATAATTGTTTGTTAAAAAGCTAGGTATCTGCGATCATAAACAAAGAAATAACTCACTGGATCCACGGTTCAGTAGGTATTAGCTCTTTCTGTGTCTTACGAAACTAAAGACTTATTACTAAAGACTTACCCCCTTATTTATAAACAAATGTAATTTTATAACGTTCGATAAAGTAAGCTTCTTTGAAATGTAAATAAAAAGAGAAGACAAAAAAGACATTTTAACGCCATTTTAGCTATCTGCGTGTTATAGAACTTTTATGTATAGGACAGATACACTCAACATTATGAACATAATTGTTTCATTATGTATGGTGTTTTTGATTTTATGCATGATGCTCAGTCTCTATGGTACAAGAGTTTGGTTTGAGATTTGGGACCATGAGCGAGAACACGACAAGAATTGTATCAAATCCTATTCATTCGTTCAAAGGACTGAGGAAAGAATATCTGCAATCATACTTTAAGTTTTATACATAGTCAAAGTATGTTTTTTACCTTATCTCTAGTTTCTTTAATCCTGTTCACACAACCTACAGAGATTGGGTACAAAATTATGATTTGTAGGTAAAACATAAACTACTAGTTCTCCTGATTCAATTTCATTTTGATCCATACATACGAGCATAATTATATGTTGCTTAATTGAAAATTATTGTCTCTTGCCTAGATATACCGCTCTAATGAACGTCTTGAAATTGTGTCTTATATCAAATATCATAAATGCTAAATTAGACTGAAACTAATTCAGGGTTTACATGGTAACAGGTTTGTATGTATAGTGAGTTAGTTGTTATAATATAACGTAATTTAGTGGGTTGCTTACCCATCGAGCGAGGAACAAATCCTCCATCTGTAAGCGTTTATCCAAGGGTGTGAGTATACAATATAAATGATGTACGCACCTACTTACTTTGATATAATGATCTCGATCGCACAATGAACATTTGAACAAGTAACACGATAGCTCTCGTCAATGTACACAAACTAAAATCACCGTACACGCATAGATAATAACTATGTTTTAGCTGTAACTTCCTTTGTTTGAGGGCCATTGCATACTATCAGAAAAGGTCTGATATGCAATCGTCAGACACTCGCTGAAAACGTTTCCTTCATATAAAATGATCTAGCACTTGCCTGGCCCCGCACATAGTCAGGAATTAGCCTGGGCGTGCGACATTATGTGAATAAAATCATATGTCGAACGGACGTCTTGCAGATCGTCCTAGTGATATATACCCTGTTGGTGCAAGTTTCTATCCTCGTGACTACGTAAATCAAGTACAAGGATCAACCTGGGTCGGAAATAGTCTTTTTATGCTCGAAAACGTTCAAATGCAAAGCGCACCAGCCCAGCCAAGTCGAATGGCAAAGAAACCGTATTATTCCTCTAAAGTAACTCGGACAGTTTTCAGGCTCTATCTTTACAGTTTACTAATTTGGAGTAATCTTCTGCTAAAGATGGTGTCACAAAAACTACATATTAGTCATAACGTTTAAAATAGTGTCAAGTCTTAAACTGGATATCCAGATGCAGGGAGGATTGATCATAAAGATGATTTTGGAAATATAAAAATATTCGCTACATTTCTTGTAAATGGTTTGTTAAAGCAAGTATGAATCCCACCTGATGGTGACAACAAATCTCAGATTTAAATTGTGATGTTTCGTCAATCGTCTGCTCTTTATTATCGATGAAATTATTACGGCCACCGTTTCAAGAAACTTATTTTATACTGGAAATAAAAATTTCCACTTCATCAGGATAGAATTGATTTTTTTCGTTAGCAATTTGTTGTGTTTACTTTATGTTGTTGGTTTTATTTTCGTTTGCGAGTGGCCAGCCATGAATTATTCAGCTTCAGAGTGATTTACGTGAAATTAATTGTGGAAATTGAAAGTGGCGTATCTTGTAGGCGCCGCCGCCGCCAGCATTTATTTTCCCTCCTATCATTTATAAAAAAAAACTAGGTGGTTGAACCTATTTTTTTTATAATTATTAGTTTCAGCCTACATCTCTCACTGCAGGGCAAAGGCGTCCCCATCACCCATCCGTTTTGATTGGTTGTACCTACTTAGCTTTTGTCGTCAATAAAATAGCTTAGTACTCTCTTTTTACTAGTAGATAAGCGTCACTAGATCTAATATTATTAGTATCGATCTACGGTTGCGACTAATGCACGATTCACACTTACCGGCGCTCCTCGGAGTGTATTTTAAATCATGGCTAGAGGAAATTGAAACATCCACAGAGCAGTTACATTCCTTATTTGAATGCTATTTACGCAGCTTTCGCTGCCTGCTGCGCTCGAACTCCGCGACCCACTCGCGTACACGGCCGGCTGCTCTCGGTTGCTCGCGGATGCTCGCGGCTACTGTTTCAGCTCGACGCGTCCGTCAGTCTCCAGTCAGATTTAAGCCGTCAGGCGGCTTCGGTCGGCTGCCGGCGTGTGCCTGCGCATCCGCTGCGACGCGCTGCGCTGCGCTCCGATGCAGCGCATCAGGTGTTAATCGTACATAAAAAATTCTAACCTTGGTCACAGATTATGAATGCCTTGGTATAAATTAATCTCTACCGAAATTCTCCGAGCCCCATTTTTCTCTGCAGTTCTTTACAGTAACATTTATGTATGTAGTAATAGGTACGTGTAATAAACTTCTATCGCTAGCCGCAACATACAATTTCCATCAAAAGGGTTTGGCCGAGAATGCCGGAGGGTCGTAATAAATGTAAGTAAATCTTTACCCATAGGTAGGTATAGTGATGGTTTTACTTTCGAATAAGTAATAAATAGGCATTGTGTTGTGTGCTTTGTGTTGATGAAAGGTCTTGTTAATTTTGAACGATTGCTTCGGGCCTGTGTGCGTAGGTAGGTAGAACAATATTGGACTCGTAAGCTATTCCAGAAAAAGGCGTACAAACTCATATTTTTATAATGAAAAAGTTGTCATGGAAAACTTAGATAGCCGTGAAAAATTACTTTGGCCTTTGCATCTAATTTAGAACATTTATACTTCGTCAAGTGGTAACTTTTATTCACGCATTGGAACACCTGGTACCTACCAGAGACATGGTTAGATGGAGTAGGTTTACCCAGCACCTACATAGGTATACCGTCTTCTCAGCCTAGCCTTACTTACCCACAGGAAGATGAAAGATAACATGTCTATACTGTGGGATAAACCTTGAAAATGCTAAATTTCCGTGATTTACATATATGCACGCCAATGATACAAATGAGAGTAGAAGATGGCCACGAAACAATTTCCCTGGATGAAGTCCGTTTCGTTCGTCCTATAATGGATAGAAATACAAATTCAAAGTCTTCCATTTCGTGACATAGGTACCGTGCCGATCCATCTGTGAAGAAATTCATCATCATATCATCATCATCATCAGCCTATAGCAGTCCACTGCTGGACTCCCCTAATGAGCGCCATTGCGCCCTGTCCTGAGCTCGACGCATCCAGCTTCTACCAGGAGCCTTTCGCAGATCGTCACCCCACCGGGCCGGAGGGCGTCCTACACTACGTTTGCCGAGCCGCGGTCTCCACTCAAGAACTCGTTTACCCCAACGGTTATCGGTTCTTGTGTGAAGAAATTACTTGTATGCAACGGAATGTCAATTTGCTTACTAAATTATCTGCAATCCTTTAGCTGTTAACGCGAACTGTAAATCTGCGGTAGAGCAAGCCCAACAGCGGAGCGCATTTCGAGAGAACTGGATACGGTTTTAACAATATTTTTTTTGAAACAAATGAAGATAACAATCTTAAACTTTTTGGAAGGAAACTATTCTAGGTACCAAGTGATCTGAACCATAGGCAATAGCAATAAATAAATAAAAACATGACTGGAGACACAAAATAGTTTTCCCAAAGAACATCAATTTATCACAAGCCAGCTTCTTCGATTTCCACTCCGATAAATATCGCTAGTTTTTCCGAAACGCATTAAAAATTATCATGTGTATAAAAAAACCGGCGAGACGTATTTTATAGGAAGGGATCTGTCATTAATCACATCGCGCTGGTTGAACGTGCAGGATTTCAGGGGTAAAATGCGTGAAAAAACAACACAAGTAACGCCACCCGAAATTGTGATGGATATTCATTTCAAACTTTACTTTTATTTTACTGATAAAAATTACACATTTAAGCGAAACTTTTGAAAGCTTTTAATTCAAGAAAACCGTGAAATTGGGACAAGGTTTCTAAACATGAAAATCCTTAAAAAATCAAAAACAGGATAAACAAGTCATTATTCATATCAAAAGATCAAAATGAATTAATAATTGTATGTATCAAGTGATAACGTTAACGCAAATAATCTAAGACCCAAATTTTTCAACAACAACTAAATTCAGCAACATCGAGTATACTAACATTTTTGTTTCATACAATTTCCGCAGGCCCGTACTTTTAGCACACCGCTTTTGCTGGGATTTCGTAAACTATCTCGAGATCTTTGAGAGAAATGTGTCGCTTTGACCTGATAGCGAATCTTTCAATTGAAGACTGGCATTATGTTCGCGCGATGTTTCGGCGACGCAAAAAATAAATCACAGAATGCGGAAACGTGTTTTTCTTCCATTTCCCTTTGCCACGCTCTGTGAGTCCGCATTTGTAGAGTGTTTCTATACCTTCCACTATTTTACAGATATACTCGGTGGATACTGACAAAAAAATTGTGTAACGTTCTTGAAACTAAGATTTTTCGTTTGTTTTTAGTGTAGTTATTTTATATCAGTTACAAAACTAAGCAAATAAGTCCAACAATAGCAGAGTAATTAGGGATAGTCATCACAATATCAAATAACAATATCAAACAACAAAAAAACAAACAAACAAATAAATTCGGTCAGATTTCCACATGAGGAAGTAACTTGGAAGTAAAGTACATGCTTCATTCGATCGATTTATAGTAATCATCTGCCTGCACTTATCCCTTACTCTAGAGGGGGTCGGCAAAACTTGTTTTTATTTTCATTCACTCCTTTAGCAGCTGTCAACTTTTTATTCCCTCCTTTCACGCTCTTATCCACTTTCCCTCTATCCATTCATCTCTTCTTTATTTATCTTCTTGTATATCCTGGCAGATTCATACTTTTTAGGCACATGGCTAATCATCCCTCCTCATCACATGCCCTAACATACTAGTCAATTAACCTATTTATATAAAAAAAAGATTATACTTTTATTACCATTAGATCAGAAACGTGTACCTTATGTCCACGATATCTATCTATGAAATTCAACTAGGTATATCATTTGAGATATCAATAACAATAGCACCAGCCTACATCAGTCCACTGTTGGACATCATCATCAGCCTATAGCAGTCCACTGTTGGACATAGGCCTCCCCTAATGAGCGCCATTGCGCCCTGTCCTGAGCTCGACGCATCCAGCTTCTACCAGCAGCCTTTCGCAGATCGTCACCCCACCTGGCCGGAGGGCGTCCTACACTACGTTTTACTGTCACACATAGGTCTTCCTTAATAAAAAAAAAATACAACCGAATTGAGAACCTCCTCCTTTTTTTGAAGTCGGTTAAAAAGGAGAATAAAATGTAAATAGTAAGAAATTGAACTGCGATGCACAACAAGCATTATAATAATATTCTTGATTAGCCTGGATCGAGGGCTTAAGTCGTCTTATTTATTACTCGGGTAATCTAATTTTCTTCCTCCGATATTAATTTATGAGTGGGTTCCACCGCAGTAGATAGATAATTCTTCTGTGAATAATACGGTCGAGTGGTCTCCAAGGAAAATGCCACTACTTGCAAAGAATCCGTAATTTTTCGCCAGAAATGATTTCCCCGCTGCATTCATGGGTAAGTGAGCAACTAGGATAGATAAAGAAAATCATCTATCAAGTTTTTGGTTGGATTGCCAAAAATAAAATATTTCTCTTGGGTCTGAATTTTTCAGTTTTTTTTCAACACATGACCGATTTCAATTGACTTCTGTATTGTTTTGTTGCAAAGTTATAATAAATACATAATTGATCTTTTAATCTCTCTTCTTATTTGTGTAAGTTATAGTTTAAGGGATATGTATAGATCCCTTAAACTATATCCCATCCGTGGGGAACACGTGTCCTGCTATTATGAGTCGGAACAATCCCGAATGTCAGTTGACTTACCAACAAAGCACTACCCAAATCTGGCAACAATAAACTTAATTACCTTGTTTTCGGAGTTGGTTAATCTCAATAGACCCCAAGTAGCGGTTTGGACGTCAATAGCCCGATGTTTTTGTTCATAATGGGCAGGGAAACTGAAATATTATTGGGAAACTTTTTCATTATCTAGTAAGTATCTTTGTCTGCGCTTTGCTTGCCGATATGGCAAGGCACTATGTGTACCTATTGTTTTAATGTAGGTACCTTGTCGACTGCACCATCGTAATATTCTTTAAATCATTCCACAAGCTAAACATACGTTATAGATCATAGGTAAATCTATAATTCTTAAATAAATCAACGTAAAGAATAACAATGTTTTATGTTAAAATCCAATCAATATGTAAATATGTAACTTATGGATTGCACCCACTTACTTTCTTATCTTTTAGGTGATTCTATTTTATTTCTTTCTTCAATATTAAAGTTCAAGGAATAGCTATTTGTAGACGGTTTATTATATTAAGTCATTTTGCTGAAAATAAACAACCATTGTCCTCTTGGAAAATAGTACTAAAACAGCTCCCGGCACCTACGCCTAGTTAGTACCCAAGTTTCGTCGTTAGCATACAAATAACTTTCTTCTCAAACATTTCTAAAGCTTATCAAGGTTGTCTGTAGATCATCAGAGCTTTATCAAAAACAATCTATGGTAGTAATACTTACCTAGAGATCAAAAAGATGTTCCTATTTTATTTTCCTCACTGCTTGTGTGAAAGCACTTTTAGCTACATTGAATGTTTTATGATTTTCATAGGGATTTAACCTTCATGAAAGATTTTTCATAAAGACAAAAGAAATGCTTTTAAAATCACCCTTATAACATCTTTTATACTAAAATTAAGGCGTATTCTACATTTGCGCGTGCAGAGTACGGTAAAGAAAAACATTCTTAAGGAGTTATATGATTCTTTATTCTTATCGGAGGAAAATATTAAAAACGGCGGTTCCTTTTATGTTCTTTTTGTTTCATGTATAAAATGCTAAAGATAACCACATTTCGTCCGTATTTTTTTCCGACGCGATAGATATATGATTGCGCAAGTCCTTAGACAATTTAAGTAAACTTATTGTTTTCATTGACTCTTAAACCGAATAGTCGGTCGTTTCACACTCTATCAACAACCACAATACCAATACCAGCCTATATCAGTTCACTGCCCGACGTAGGCATCCCCAAGTGACAGAAGATCTATCTTCTGTCAGTGGGCATCCCCTAAGAAGAAGGAGTATATGCCCATAATCCCAACGCTGGGCATGCCGTTTGGGGACTGGAGGGCAGGGCTTCTCGCACCGCCGACGCTGTTGCCCGACGGCGGTCAGGGAATTTAGCTGTGCTACACTCACTCAAAAGCTGCTAATTTTTACTCACTTGTTTTAATTAATTTCATTAAATTATTTTATAATGAAAATGCTGAGAAAATATTTGCTCTACTCTGTCTAAACACCTAAAAAAGGTTACCTCAAATTCATGTTTCTGTACCAAAATTTATTACGAAAATATCAGGCCCTTTGATATGAAATTGCTCTGAGAACTGTTATTAATTAATACAAATTCCAATATGACGCGCACATTAAAAATAAATAGATTCGCTTATTCACAGAGGGAATTCGTGAATTATTTATAAGCTATTTATTTAAGAGAATTAATATAATTTGAGTGTTATGATTTTCTATTTGAACAGTGTATACATACTTTGCTGTACTTGTTAGTTTTGTGCTATAATTGGTATTGTTAGTCGTTAAACAAAACATATCGGTATTGGTTTTTTTAAAGCAATGCCAATACAAAGTACCTACCTCTACTCACAACGTATCTTTGTCCCTCTAAAGTACGCTGCAAACAGTGACGTAGTTCACACAGTCAAAATTCTTTAGTTCCATACTGTTCGGATTTTCATTCTTATAAATAAGATATGGGTTCCATACCCAAAGGGTAAAAACGGGACCCTATTACTAAGACTCCACTGTCCGTCTGTCTGTCTGTTACCAGGCTGTATCTCATGAACCGTGATAGCTAGACCGTTTAAATTTTCACAGACGCTATAAAAACAAATACTAAAAACAGCATAAAATAAATATTTAAGTGGGGCTTTCATAAAACGGTACAAAACCCTTCGTGCGCGTGTCCGACTCGCACTTGGCCTTTTTTTTCATTTCCATTTCCACCAATTTGACAAATCTTTGACAAACCAATCATCATTGGTTGAATAACTTGCTGGCCTAACTTCAGAGGGATAAATCTATTGTAATGATTAGAGTTGACGAATAGAATAAGTACTGATGAAATAATGCGACCAAAACCTCAAAAACGTAAGAGTGTTAAAAAGATCCATAATCGTGCTGGATAGTATCACACATATTTTTGATACTACGTAATTTAGTTTCTGCTACTTCTCCACGACTTTGAATAGTATTAGCTATACTTATGTAAAAGCCAAGCAGATTGCTACGTAGCTTCAAGTCCCGATTTGCATAGTCGGGTACAGCGCATGCCACATCATCAGCAGACAAGTGGTACTAACGAGGCTTTGCTCCCGGTTCGTTAGTCGCAGATACTGTCTCAGGTACCTGAGCAGGAATTACAAGAGCTTTGGAATTGGGGCTATCGGATTGCTCCGTTCGAATCCTTTAGAATCCTTTTTGCAGCTACGGGTAGTTTTCCTAAAATGGTGTTTTAGGGAACATGCTGCCTAGTAAGGTTATAAGTATTTAACTACTTAGAACTATTTATTTTTTAAACAACCTCTGTAAAATTTATTGATGGAGTTTTTTGTATTACTTTAACTGCTTAAATAAACTCAAACTGAAACTCAAAGTATTTTTTTATTACCATAAACAGAAAGATTGCCTGGATTTGCTTTCAGCGATAAAGCCGCCTATTGTACCATTCTTAAATATCACTGTGTTTTGTTATACATTACACGAAATAAAGTGTTCATTCATTCGTTTACTTACTCATAGAAAATAAATAAACTATGTCATATGCTGCATGAATCTAGAAGCGTGCCCTCGACCTGTGGCTCGACCACTAGTGTTTTTTGTCTTTTTAGAGCCATTTTTCAACTGTGCCATGCGTGGTTGTTTGCGTGTTTGAGTTGAGCAATAGGCGGACAAATGCCATTGTTTTGTGCATGCCTCAGTCTGAGCGAACCGCAGCGCACGCCCCCGGATGTCTGTATGCGACTTTATATTGTGGCGTGATCTGACGTTCAGATCGATAGGAAATGTAGCGAAATTTACACCTACCGAAGACCTAGACCAAATAAGGTTAAGACCTGGTAGGTAGGAACGTATTATCTATTCTATACGAACTAGAAGGCCTATTTGTATGTATTTAACTACTGTTATACACCCATAGAATAAAATGCTTTCAAACCCTCATTGTATTTGCATTTCGACAAATCCGATACTAAACAAAAGATTATGTGCCGGAACAAAAATGCACGATATAAATGAGTTGCTGCTTTTCTTCTTGATAGTGAATTATTTACCCCAATAAATTTTCTTTTTCGGAAACAAGGAAGAATTGTGAAAAATTGTTGTTTTCAAAACCATTACATTCGCAGGCAGTGTAATAGCGACTTCGTTAGACTAATATTTTGCTTTACTGGGGTGAAAAATTAGGTAGGTAGAATCAAAAAATCAATATCAAAATAAGTTTATTCAATAAGCACATACAGTACACTTTGAAACGGCAATTTTTTTAATTTGAATTTACACCAATTCGTGACGTGACCAAACCGAGAAGAATTGGCAAGAAACTCTGCTTGGCTTATATTTTTTAAAATCTTGTTTTTTCAAAGTTTATTAATCACTATTACATTGTTTTTGAGGGAGTTGGAGACAGTTTCATCCCAAGCTTTTTTGTCATATAAATAATCAGAAATTTTATAATAAGCTTTATTACAGAGGTTACGTTTAACAACATTTTTGAATTGATTTACAGATAAACTAAGCATATCATTTGGGATTTTGTTAAAAAAACCGTACTTTTTGCCCTTTAAATGATTGACTAACTTTATGGAGCCTTACAGAAGGAACAGCTAGTTTATCTTTATTTCTAGTATTAACATTATGATTGTTGCTATTTTTCTTAAACAATTTGATATTTTTTCGGACATACATTAAGTTTTAATTTTATATATTGGCACGGCACAGTCCTAACATTTATTTCTTTAAACTTAGTTCTAAGTGATTCTCTGGGGCCTATATTATAAATTGCACAAACAGCCCTCTTCTGCAGCACAAATATGGTGTTGATATCTGCAGCATTCCCCCACAGTAAAATGCCGTACGACATAATGCTGAGGAAGTAGCTGAGATAAACCAGTCTAGCCGTTTCTACGTCAGTAAGTTGACGGATTCTTTTGACTGCGTATGCTGCAGAACTGAGTCTATTCGACAATCCATTTAAGTGAGCGCCCCATTGAAGCTTATTATCTAAGGTTAAGGCATCAATTCATCTTTTATTCTAATGTTATGTTTAACTTGTTTAGAGGACATAGCAGAATAGAATAACAGATGTTAGACATGAAAATTCTGAAAATTCTGAAAAAAATCTATCAGAAATAGTTTGATATAATAAACGCTTACAGTTAGCTCAAAGATCAGACACATAAAATACATAGGCAAGTAGGTTGGTACCACTCGTGGAAAACAAAATAATGTAGTCCAAGTAGTTAGTAGAGTAGTCAAGTTGTAAGTAGGTAAGTTGTAGGTGTTTCACTATTGTTTATAAATAAACAGAAATCGATAACTTACAGGTAAAAAATTACCATCCTATTGGTAATAGTTTTATAAACCTCAGATAACTAAAATGGCGAATGGCGATAAAATATCAATTCACTTCTTATTATTTACATTTATATGATAGAGACAATCTCACTAAACGAGCATTATAAAAGACATTTGGTTATAAATATGGGGGTAAGTAGTTTGTTAATAGGCATGTTAGTTCATTTTATTATACAAAAAGCATCGAAGTAAGGAATGACGACGCCCTCTGTAGCGCAGCGGGCGAAGGCTCGCCTGAGACGCAGAAGGTCGCGGGTTCGATTCGCGCCGCGGTACCAACGTTTGTATGATTTGCTAATATTTGTTTTTTCTGTGTATGTTTAAGTATTATGTATCTATTTACAAAAAAGTATGTAAGTAGTATATTAGTCATGTGGTTTTCATAATACAAGCTCTGCTTGCCAAACTAGCGGCCTCTCTCTCTAGCCGCTAGATGATGCTGTGAGATAATGTTCAACATTATTTAATTATTTTTATTTTATTTCAGTTAGAAAAATTAAAGATTAAACTAAATGAAGAAACTTCAATAACTTGGAATGGACTTACAATGGATTCCACTTGATCCCAATGTTGAACCTACAGCTTTATTTAGAAGCAGTTCTTTGGCTTTTGTCCTTAAAAACAAAAGAGCGAAGCTGTAGTCGTGTAAAGTTAAGTGTGCGCTTGTAATTAAATTCTAAGACGCCTGTTTGCCTTAATACGTAGTTTATTTTGGAAACTCAATGGAAAATTATCTTTCCGGTAAATTAATTGGGGAACGTTTATCTAGAAGAATTATGCGCGTCTTTGACTGAAGGTGCTCGTACATGGGCGATTTAAATAATCTAAATGGAAGCATTGACGTGATTTCTGCAGCAAGCTATTATTCTCGGCAGCTGTAGCATTATTTAAATTAAGCAATAATGTTCAAAATTCCATATCAACATATCTTTAACTACATTTTTCAGGTTTACATATTGATATGTAATGCGATTACTAAGGGTTCTTTGTACCTTTTTCAAAGATCTTTTCACGTCAGCCTTGCGGGTTGCTAAAAATTTCCGTCAGACGATGTTGTACCTTGTTATGTGAGCTTAGAGCTGGCTCAGGGATATCCCGCCAAATTATTTCTCTTTCACTAAGGCTTCATTCTTGTCTCGCATTCCCGCTTCGTTTTATTTATTTCCGGCACACTTCTTGTCATGGAGTCGGGAATGAGAGGTAGGTGGTAACTTAAAGGCACGGAAACAACTGGTGGTTACATCTTCAATAGACACCTATGTACACCCTGTAAGGCCATAGCAAGGTGAGTATAATTTTATTTTTTATTTAAATATGCGGCTCGGCAAACGTAGCGTAGGACGCCCTCCGGCCAGGTGGGGTGACGATCTGCGAAAGGCTTGCTGGTAGAAGCTGGATGCGTCGAGCTCAGGACAGGGCGCAATGGCGCTCATTAGGGGAGGCCTATGTCCAGCAGTGGACTGCTATAGGCTGATGATGATGATGATTTAAATATGTATAGTAATTAGGTTTAAAATTTAAAATTACATTATTATTAATTATGGCACCTCCTTATATAATTTTTGTCACTTACTTGATGTAGTGGTCAAAAATGTGATAAAATTAAATTAGAAACAAGATTAAGCGCGACTTCGCTAAATTTCACCACACAAACTCTGTTAAAACACATCGTCCTATTTATATTCGCCTTCGGTGTTTCTTTCGAATGAATCGTGGAGAGAAAAACAGTTCTCAGGGCTTAGTCTAATCTTGTTCCTGTAGCATGAGCTCACTTACTGAGAGATTTAGGAAAATTGCCGGCAGTGAGTATCGCTTTGTGTGGAATTAACCGTATTACAAATTACCGCTTTTGAGTTATTTCTGTATTAATTTGCTTTGTTCTGGAAATTGCCTTTGAATTTATTTGTAAAATTAAATGTTATTGTACTAACATTGTTCAAAGGAGACATTTTGCCATACTGCTGTAAGCGACCGTCTGTTTAATTTATAAACGCTTTTGATTAAGGTTTGTTTTGGGTAGGTACTTACTTACATTTGTTATTAGTTGTTCTATTGTCTCATTTTAAACCACGTTTCTAAAGCTTTATTATTATACTAGCGGCTGGCCCCGGCTGCGCACGGGTAGTTAATAAAAAAAAATGTTTACACACACACATATACACCCTTTATTTCTTGATATTTGACTTTCCGTAGGCGTCACTGCGCCTACAAACTACATCGCTTATTAAGGTGCTGCCTAGCTAGCCGAGCAGGGTAAGCGCAACTTTTTTCAAATATTTACATTTTTAAACTCGTGATCTCTTTCGAATGGTATGTCCGAATTGAATGATTCAAACTATATAAAGGTATTATATATATAGAAACAGTCTTGATTAAGAAGTAATTTATTTTGATGAGGATTAATACCAAGCGACTAATAAAGAGCTCTTTCTAGCGCCGACATTTCAATTATTTTTTTATAATAAAAGAACACTTATTGGGTCATAACTATAATCGCTAGACATAAGCTGTTCCGACACTTTTTGTAGATGTATTCTGCAAAGTTGTAATGTATTATTTTATTCTATCGTCAATAGTTTTCGCAGCGTGCGCGATGTAAGGAATTTTTACATTATTGGAGTTTTAGTAAAAAAAATTTTTTTGAATATATTATATAATCTATGTCGTCCGGAGAAACAAACAAACAATCAAACCTTTCCTCGCTATATTTATATTATATATATTAGTGTAGATTTTAAATTTACGTACTTTCACATCGGATACCGTTTCGATTCATTCAGAGTCTTCTTCAGGGTGATTGCGAATGCGACGACTTCTCTCCGTGTCATGTATAGCCAAAGAGGTTGGATTTTTTTTTTCTTTTCAGAAAGAGATACAAACAAGGATGGCTATACATGAATAATTCATGAGTGGAAAAGAGAAAGACAATGTCATTTGAATTCGAAAATTTGACAGCATTTTGTCAAACTATCCGTGGTCGCTGATTTTATCAACCAAAACAACATATTTTACTTATTAATTTTCCTTGATATTTAGGTTACTGTACTATAATTTCAAGAGTGAAGTGATCATGGTCTCATTTCTGTTCAAAAGTGTATAAATACACACTACCATAATCCAGATAATTGTAGGTTTCATCGGTAAAGAAGCATCCGCTCCATTACCTTGTATCTTTGTAAATACAACGCGTTTGACTGTAAAAATAGATAATTATGATTCGCGATTTATGTGTAGCGTTATGTTTGGCGTATTATAATGAAGGCATTTTGAGATTTATTAGTTTAAATATCACAGTAAAGAAGGCCGGTCATTTCAGACCTGACCATAAATGGAAGCGACTAAAAATGCGAATTATGTAAAAATATTCTTGAAATGGAGTATTGAATTTATAACTAATAACTTTATTAATTAAAGCCGGAATACTTAGTAAATTAATCATAAACATCGATCGCAATACGCCCTATCATAACAAATCATGGTTATTGAACACACTCTCACCCACATTGTGCATCTCTCGTCCCAATGTCAACCATCTAAAACAAAACTGCCACTAACAAAGCACGCGTTTTGTTAGTTTTTGTTTAATGGCGCCAGTGTCCTATTCAATCATAACCTAAAAGTATAAAATAAATACCCAGAAAAATTCTCCGGCTTTAATAAAAAAACGATTAATTGAACATGATATCCTGCAATAAGAACTAGCAATTAGGGCATAGGTCATTTCCAGACGCGACATTTTATGGTCAGGTCGCAGGTCACAGGTTGTATGAAACTGACCGATCTTCTTTGTGCATTATAGTTGGTAGTGATGGTAGTGTCGATAATTCTGTCGATAAATGTGTAAAGTACTTTTAAAGGTTAGAAGTTATGTGAAGTAAGTTTTGAAATAGGAGTACCAGAGTAGTATATGCTTGATTGTACATAGCTAAAATGTAGAAAATCCTTGCGAGTTTGCCATTCAGGTACGTACGGTAAGCAAGCTTTGTGATCGTGAAACATTAACACACCCACCTCATTTTATTTCAGTAAATCTGTTAATTTGCATCTTACTAAAAACTAAATTAATTGTATATATTATATATTTTAGATTTCCTAAAGACGACATAATGAAAACAAAATGGATAAATTCAATAAATAGGCCAAAATGGAAGTCTACAAAAATTCTACAATATGCAGCAGACATTTTGAAAAAAAGTTCTTCTAAATTGAAACAAAAAGGAACAGTTTACTCAGTAAATCATTTCCAACCATAGATGTGCCAGTAAGTTTTGGAAATCTTCTACTGTTCAATTTCTATTTTCTCTACTAAAAGAACAAAACAGTATATTCAAAATCTATATTTAACACTGTACTGCCTCTTGTTAACGCAGCGCATCTTTCTCGCAAAAAAGTATGTTGTTTGATAAACTACAGCCCAACAAATTTTGGATCAGAAATAAAACAAAATTTTCATATAAAGATACTTAAAGGAACGGTGATTATTTAACTGAATCTTTTCTATTTCTTTGATACAGCCTGTCTCTTCACGTTCTACGTCTTGCATATCTTCTCCGCACGTGGCTATAATAACATTTTTTTTTATTGTAGGTTATCCAGAAAGAAGTAAGAATATTTTGTTACTGTAGACTTTCAGCCACAGCTAGGGGGTAGAGTATTATAAAATAAATGACAAACACGAATAAATACCTTGAATACTTATATTTCCATCCACAATAGTACTTTACAGACTGTACTTCCACTTTCTCCTATTTTAGAACGTCTTTACTCGATGCCAGCCGTCAACCAACTGAGCGCTCGCTAGCCGATCACCCCACCCTGCGACATTGCTATGACGTCATCGCTAGGAAGTTTTAGCGACAACTTCACAGCAATGCCTTCGGGTTGCCAGTAAAATAAATAAATTATTACAAAATTTGTAAAAATACAAAAACCTAACACTCAAGCACGCAAACAGGTCGATCATAGAAAACCTATCCTAACACTCGGTCGGCTTGCTTCCATACAAAAATAAATCATAAATCATCGACAAATATCAACCAAACACAAAATTTCCTTAAACTCTGCTTAACGTAACAAAAAAATATATTCTAATTTTAGAGCTGATTATTAATTATATGAATTATTAAAATATCAATTAAAATTTTATTAAATTATTAACATGTCATATGTGGACAGACCCAATGTTTTAGCTATATATCTATAAACATTATGATACAATTATCGTTTGTTTGTTAATGTTATAAACCAAATCTTTCGTCATATTAGTTCGTTTACATAATTCACTCTAAGTGGATTATCATACCTGGTTGGTGCGAACCCTGCTTCTCACATCCAAACAGATTAATAATACCTAAAGTTAATGTATTTACTCTATTTTAACCCTGCTTCTTACAATGGTAGGTACATTATCGATCCAAATAGTCTTTTCAGCGATGTGAACCCTGCTTCTCACATTAACAAAATGATCATTTGGCCGTTCATTCAAAAAATAACTCTGCAAACCCTGCTTCTTGCAAATTATTGTACCTTTGGTTAGTATACACTTGCAAACCCTCCTTCTTACAAAAGTATACTACCCTTCAAAAGTGGTGATCTTACTGGTGTGAACCCTGCTTCTCACTTCCAGCAAAATCACCTTTATCCATTAATTCCAACAATAACTCTGCAAACCCTGCTTCTTGCAGATTATTGTACCTTTGGTTAGTATACACTTGCAAACCCTCCTTCTTACAAAAGTATACTACCCTTCAAAAGTGGTGATCTTACTGGTGTGAACCCTGCTTCTCACTTCCAGCAAAATCACCTTTATCCATTCATTCCAACAATAACTCTGCAAACCTGCTTCTTGCAGATTATTGTACCTTTGGTTAGTATACACTTGCAAACCCTCCTTCTTACAAAAGTATACTACCCTTCAAAAGTGGTCATCTTACTGGTGCGAACCCAGCTTCTCACTACTAGCAAAATGACCTGCCAACCCTCAATTCTGGCATTACTATAATCAGTTGTTCATATCATCCTCCTCCGTCGTTTCCTCAATCCTGAAGATCGTGACTCTTTTGGTGAAGTCTCTTTTCTGTCCGTGTCCATTCTATCAGCTGCTTAACTTATTTTATACTTCAATAATTCAAAATACATTTTAACCATTTACAGTGTTATCATCATCATCATTATCCCGCGATCTTTTCCTTCAAACTCATTCCAAGTCTAATAACTATGCAAATTCCCAACTTCAGTTACAAAATTTATTATGTAAAATTGATTTAACCAGTCATAAATATGTTTGAATATTTTTAGAAAATTTTAAAAGTATTTAATTCGTTTTAAATGATACGCTGAAAATATTATCAGACTTGAAGTGAATTTTACGGTCTTAAATAATTCAGTTTCATATTAAAGCAATAAAATTGACAATATTTTTGTTGAAAATTGCAAAAAAAAATTAAATAAGGCTAGTATTTCAAGAAACCTGACACTTATGCCTATCATGACATTGATGATAGTGTTTAATATGTCAGAGAAGATGAGAACAGTGTGAAAACGAATAAGAAATTAACTAAAATCAAATATTATCTCTCAAATAACCTCAAAAATATAATAATACTCAATTCTTGCAACGTTCCTGAAATATGTGTGAACAAGATCTCCCTTTCAACATTCTACACATCCTTCAACAAATCCATCTCTTGAAATATGTAATTACATATGAGCATTTTTTTTTTCTCAGTAATGACACCATATCCTTACCCTGAGCTATGTGCTTACGAAGGTTACCTTATTGTAAACAACACATCCATGTGATAATTGTTAATTGTAAAATTCCTTCTTACAATGAATTTATCCAAGATTCTAAACAATAATAACTCTACATAAACTCATAAAGTCAAGTTACTTCCAAATTTCATAACCAAACAGATATCTAAATTAAATTATATTACAAAAGAAACTAAAATAATTACATATATCCAATCACAATAATTTTAAATTATTGTAACACGTTGACTGCGGGCCTCGGTTATGATGCTATGCACCACACCCGGGGAACGCAACCTGTTCCTGCTGCTTAGTTTAAAGCACTCAAAGCGTTAATCACTAAGTCTACATTCTTATTGCCTATTATATGTTCTATAGCTATAATTTACCTATCTGGGTTTACAACCAATATCATCTACATCGTCAATAATGTCATCCTCATCAATAGCATCGGAATCATTATCTTTTTTTTGTAATTAGTTTTTTTTATTTAGCACCGTTAGGAACGTTTTGAATCGTCAACTTTAAATATTTTTAAAATTTACACCAATTCGCTAACGCGACCATACAGAGAAGAATTGGCAAGAAACTCTGCTTGGCTTATATTTATCTTTTTTTTGTCTTTTCAAATTCTTAAAACATTGTTTTGAGGGAATCGAAGACAGTTTCACCCCAAGCTTTTCTTTTGTCATCTAAATAATCAGAAACTACATAACTTACAGAGATCACATTTAACACCTTTTTTTTAAATTCATTTACAGATAAATTAAGCCATCAAAAAAATGTATACTTGCTCGTTAAAATTGACCCCTGGATTCAGGTAACTCGGCCACTACTTTAGGTGTTGAAGAATCCAATGAATTCAGGCCTAATAGGACCTACATTAGACATCCATTCAAACTGGAAAAGTTATATTGATGCATTCCTCGAGATCTAATAAGGAAAGCGCTCAGGAAATAACAAATTTCTGAATTTTACACTCATTAAAGACATTTAAAAAGGCAAAACAATCCAGGCGCTCTGTTCAGTTGCGAGCCAGTGATAGATTCGAAGTCAAATCAGGAGTCCACCAAGGTTTCACGCTCAGCCCGTTACTCTATAATACCATCATGGACCACCTAACGAAAAGTTGTCAGAAACGATTCCCTTAAAACATCCTATACGCAGATGATGTGACGCGAATCTCGAAGAATATAAACGATCTCCAACAGAATTTCAACTCCTGGATAAAATCACTCAAGAAAAATGGTCAAGCAGACAGAAAACAGAATACATACATAAGTTGTGCGTATTTGATGGTGCCACAGATAATGACATCTATAAGATCTTTATACATCTTCCAGACCTAAATCGATTAAAATACTTAGGTTCTATAGTCAGCGACGATGGCAAGATCGACAGTGATGTAACACACAGAAACACGAGAGACAATTCACAGGTGTAATGTGTGACACAAAGATGCCACTTAAGGACCATGCAAGATGCATAAAACAGTAATAAGACCAGCTATTTTATGCGGGTTTGAAACGATTACATAAAAGGCAGCTTCAAAGTAAGGACCATGCAAGATGCATAAAACAGTAATAAGACCAGCTATTTTATGCGGGTTTAAAACGATTACATAAAAGGCAGCTTCAAAGTCGCGCTGATAGCGGACTAAGTAAAAGAAGGACGCCTACAATGGTATGGACATATTCAGAGGCACCCTGAAAATCATAAATGGTTAAGTTTGCCCTAAATTTGCCAACGACGAAGCATAGACGCGTAAGACCACCCTCGACTTGGTTGACCATACAGAAACAGAATACAGAAAACGGACAGAGAAGGTCGCCAATTAAATGGGACCAACGGTCGAGGTACTCTACTCATTATACTCTACTCTATTCCTCTACTCATTATACATTGATGTGTTAAAGAACAAACTTTCAAGATTCACTTACGCCTCAAATAATCTAACGCAAAACAGCAACCACCAAACCACCCTGCCAACGTACTCTGCTTATATTGTGCCTACTCACAAAAAAAACAGAAACCTCAACTGAAAAATAACTGCAGCCACAAGAGCCAGGAAAGACATTCCAATTTTGCCCCAGTAAACCCCTACTTCCCTACTAGTTATTAATAAAAATCTGTCTTTATTAAGAACACAAAAATGTTACTACCTACATTTGTCAGTTAAGGAAACTATCCAACTGGTGATGTGTCCCGAACTGGCTTTATCCTAAAGGCACTAATGTGAAGATGGTTTTACTCAACGAAAACCCAATCAATAAAAGTAATATATCTGCCTGGGCCAAATTGTCTTCTTTAATGACAGACAGAGAAAGGAAGTCGCTCGACGAACAGAAAATGCCTGGAAAAGTTACTGGTCAATGGGAAGCATAGTGAAGGGTGAGCTTCCCATATCGCTCAAGCGAAAGTTTATGGACGTATGCATCCTTCCGTACTCATATATGGAGCGCAAACCTGGTCTCTAACTAAAATCCAAAAGTCCAAACTCAAAGTTCGTCAACGTGCGATGAAGTGTAGTATCCTGGGTGTCAGGGGAACAGAGAGTCCGAAACACCTAACTACGCTCAAAAATACAAATAGTAGACGTAGCTCTTAAAGCTGCTAAAATTAAAGTGGGATTGGGCTGGTCACGTCTGCTGCATGTCAAATGACCTATGATCAAAAACATGGCGCCCCGATCCAACAAGAAGCTGACGAAACGGTAGACCGAAACAATGATGGCTAGTATAATTATAACGTTAATGAAAAAAGTTACTACTCCGTTGCCGAATTTTTAAATGACTATAAATATGTATAACATTTGAGGTATTAATTCTTGCAGACGGCATTGACATTACCTATTTACTGTAGTGTTTTCTATTAGACATTTAACTTATTCACTTTTAGGGCGTTATAACCAATAAACTTTTGGTATCTGCAAATCAATTGTAAAGCTAGTGCTCTAGTGTAGCAGTTACGACAGTAAGTTGACGAATTCTATCACCTGCGCTTGTCGCAGAACGAAGTTTGTTCGACATCCCATTTGCATGCTTAATGAAGTTTATTAGGTACCTAAGGTACCCAAAAATACAATATTATCCACTAATTGAGATTTTAACAAATTAAAAAGGTTGGTATGTCCAGCAGTGGACCGCTACAGGCTGATGATGATGATGATAAAAGGTTGGCAACATCTTTAGATGTAAAAATTGGACTACGTGACCTGGTTTTCTGGGTTCTCCGGCGGCTGTCTCCACGCTGCTTCAGGCTATGTTTCCGTCTGTGTTGGTCCTGCCGCTGTTGTTTTTCGCGCGAAGTCAGCAGGGTTGTACGATGGTCTTCCTGTTGACGATGCTCCCTGCAGAAATCTTCAACGCAACCGCAATCGCGGTTACTCAAGCTCCAGCTCGGGCTTCCTCTCTTCTTCTGGTGACTCACGCTGTAGTCGCGGCTTTGCACGCGTGGATACCCGCTGTGGCTCCGCTCACGAGATGACTCGACGTGTCCTCAGACCGACTGTAAGCCGGGCTCCATCTGCGACTCACAGCTGGCGGTGTGCCCCATGGATCTTGCACCATCTGGTGTCGCCAGCCGGCGTCGCGGGGACGGCAGCTCGTTGCCGCGTGGCATTATTTGAAACAAGGAAACAAAAGCATAGCGTTAGATCAGTTCACTTCAAACACCACGTGGCCGGGTAACAAAAAAAAACAATAAAGTTCAGCTCGCTGCTACGTGGCATTATGGAAACGAGGCAATAAAAGCATGCTATTAGATCAACTTACTTCAGAATTACCACGTGGTTGAGTAGCAAAAAATATATAATAATGCTTTTAACTCCTAAACGGTACGCTGTAGCTCAAAAATAACGAAAATTTGATCCCCCTTAATAACCCCCGACACTATAAAACTGACCGAGTAAATGTGAGAAATCTAACCTTAGTTATAATACATATATATTACAAAGCGTGGTGTGGGTAACGTTACTTCTGAAATGTAGGCTTTCAGCCACAGCTAGGGGGTAGAGTATTATAAAATAAATGACAAACACGAATAAATACCTTGAATACTTATATTTCCATCCACAATAGTACTTTACAGACCGTACTTCCACTTTCTCCTATTTTAGAACGTCTTTACTCGATGCCAGCCGTCAACCAACTGAGCGCTCGCTAGCCGATCACCCCACCCTGCGACATTGCTTTGACGTCATCGCTAGGAAGTTTTAGCGACAACTTCACAGCAATGCCTTCGGGTTGCCAGTAAAATAAATAAATTATTACAAAATTTGTAAAAATACAAAAACCTAACATTACGTATATAAATAACTTTTGGGTAAAAATAACTTGTACACAGTCAAATTTTTGTATACTTACAAATTAGATACTTAGATACCTACTTTTATGTTTTTGTTACTTATGTAATTAGTATGTTTATGTTATGGTAGGCTGAATTAAAGTATATCGATTTATAAAGAATTTTATCATCACGTCGCCAAATCTCTAGCCAAAAATCCGTAGGACATTAAAAAATATAACTAGGTAGGTATGGATTAGTAGGTAGAGTAAAAACATCGATAAATGAAAGTCGATATAAAAATGGAACTTCACTAGTTCATCAGTCATCACGCGCGGTTGCATTTTGGTTGTGAATCCAAAAGTTGTTTCATTTTTGAGTCCCTAGGTCATCTTCTGGTAATGTACTTAATCTATGTGTTTAGCACTCAATCTTGGCTCTTACTGACTCGTACGTTATGCTGAAAGGTACTTTAGTAGAAAGATCAAAAATCCAAAAGATCGAAAATTTAACAAAAGACATGAAAAAATTTCGAACATTCAAATTAAATGTATTGCACTTTCGTATAATTAAAATCACCATCTGCGAACCCTAAATAGCAAATAACTTCAGCTTATCTATGAAAAATGTGCTTTTAAGAGATAATTAATCCCTTAATAAATTAAAACATTGCTCGGGGCAAACAATTTGTTATTCCAGATTCTTCTCGAGATTGCCTTCCTAGTTGTCTTGTTATACAAAAAGTAATTAAGCTTGTATTTACTACTACTCTTTTTTGAATACTTTTTTTTAGCTATCCAGGTACGTAAAAGACTTGTTTTTGTATCAATCTATTTACGTACTTACTTAGCTTCCGTGTAGGCCTGTTCTTGCTTGGTATACTTAGAGACCCGGATCAAGGAATGCGCTTAAATTCTATCAAAAAGCAAACTTAATCGAGCAAATTGTTAAAATCGAAGCAAGAATCTTATATATGTAGTTACACACCGTGCGGATGAAGTGTAACGGAAATTGCTCTCAGACACCCGTAGACGTTTCGCCGTTTAGTCTAAAATCGGATGATCTACTTTGATACATATATACACCTCTACTTTCTGAGACATGGGCACAACATGGGATAGACCGTTTTCACACTGAAGGACACGATATTTGTATAGGTCTATCGGGAGTAAGGAGAGTAACCAAGAAGTGAATTTATTGTCAGGAAACTTTATACTTATCTTCTTCTACTTCTTCGTATGAGCTAGTGACCAACTCTGGAAAGAAGAAGAAGTTTATACTTATATAATGCACAATAAGTAGTAGTAGGCGTTGATTATCGGGTGAAAAGAGCTATTGATCGATTCATTCAGGATAGTTTGATTATCAATGGAAAACAAACACTCCGCCGAATACGTAATGCCTAAGTGTGACGAAGATAATTTTCTTTATTTACGTTTTAGGTATCTTGATGTTAAGCTAGTTTTCATTTGATCTGTCATCGCACTCATACTTCTTGCTACTCTAAAATAAAGATCGTTAGTGTCTGCAGGTCTTTAAAATTATAGCAATCCCTCAGTTATATGAAAGAAAATATACAATTTTATTGCCGGTTACTGATAATATAATCGACACCAGTTTATTACTTTTTCACTTTCTCAAAATATATATTCCATTCATGGAGTTTAACAATCAAATCCTTGATTTGTCCCGCACATGAGCAAATATGCAAAAAGAGAAAACATATTGTAGCAGATGAAATTTACAAAAAATAATTCGAGTTGCATCAATTTTCCGTCCTAACTTTTTCAATTTTGTGCTCTCCATAGCATGGTACCTACCCATCTAATGGCAATGAAAAAATATTCAAAACGACAGTTTTTTACGATAAATAAAAATGGATAAGCCCTTTCGAAACAATTTAAGCGTAGGTACGCCAACGTGCGGAATCGTTTTAAAAATGATTTCAATTATTTGTGCGGTATACTATCCTACTAATATTATAAATGCGAAAGTTTGTGAGTATGGATGTATGGATGAATGTTCGTTACTTTTTCACGCAAAAACTATAGAACAAATTTGGATGAAACTTGAAATATACATAGTTTGTGACCTGGATTAACACATAAGCTACTTTTTATCCCGGTACCACGTGAGCGAAGCCGCGGGCGGAAGCTAGTATGCTATATAGTTTCAATATTTACATTTTAAGTGTTTTCATTTTCAATGTAGTTAGATTCTTACCTAAGCTTAAGATTCCTACCCTTAAGCTTAATACCAAACGGCAATAATTTTAGGTATGGACTTCACAAAACTAACAAAATTATTAGCTTGACTCAGGAACGGTGATAAAATCAGTCATGTTGAATGGCAACCAATACATTGAAAACATTTTAAAAATCTTGGGTTTGATTCGTAACATATTTTCCATCTTGGTAGGTATAAAATTTTTAACCGAATTAAAAATGGAGGAGGTTCTCAATCCTTTTTTAATGATACCTATCGATGGATCAGATGGCCCACCTGATGTTAAGTGGTAACCATTACCTATAACAAAGTATTGGTTCTTAGGTCACGGATGTATGGAACGTGACCTACGATGTAACACCCTGCATCCATCGAAACACAGTAATGCTGCTTCACGGCAGAAATAAGCATGGTCTACTTCCCCGGATGAGCCCTTCACAAAGAACTCTACTACTAAATTAATTCGTCGGAATCTTTTTCTTCGGTCTGGGTGATTTATATGTATAATATTAAATAATATATAATTCCTTACAAAAAAAAGAATAGTATATCCGTCATAATTGTAGTTCCCTTATCACAAACACGGCTTATTTTTTGTGACGACCTCTGTGGTGCAGTGGGCGAAGGTCCGCAGGTGAGACGCAGAAGGTTGCCGGTTCGATTCCCGCCGCGGGACAAATGTTTGCATGCTTTATAGATATTTTTCTCGGGTCTGGGTGTTTTCTATGTAAGATATGTATGTATTTACAAAAAAAATGTATATATGTAATATATCAATCATGTGGTTCCCTTAATACAAGCTCTGCTTAGTTTGGGGCTACATGATGCTGTGTGATAATGTCCAGCATTATTTATTTATTTATATTGGGGCTATCGACACAGCTAAATCCCCTCGCCACCGACGGGCAGCAGCATCGGTGGTGCGAGAGGCTTTGCCCTGCGATCCCCAACCCACATGCAAAGCGTGGGGATTATGGGTATATCCCCCTTTATTAGGGGAGGCCTATGTCCAGCAGTGGACTGATATAGGCAGGTGTGGTGTGGCGGTGGTGGTAGGGCTATATAATGACGTTGTGTTAAAATGTACAGCATTATTTATTATTATTATCATAAATGCTTATTTGATTTAATTAAATATGACTCTAGGACCAATTATATAGACAGTAAAGCAAGTGTTGTTACAGCATAGTTATATCAGACAACATCGCAAAGAAAGGTCATTTCTAAAACAAACAAAAACACGCCGTAATCCCCTGCGAGTGATCTGCTTGATTGATGGCTGCAATCAGTTTTTTCGATGGCATTATCTACACTTTCGAAGTACATGGCTGAAACAACGTTCCCAAAGTGCGTGGCTTTCGATATGACGACCGTTAGTGGCTTCCACAAGAGTTTTGTGAGAGGAGCAGTGAGCGAGGAAAAACATGTATCTTCGTTGCCTTGTAAAAATTATGGTTAATTTCTTAAAAATCCAAGTGGTACTAATTTAGTAAGGTATGCTTAAAGTTTCCCATTTATTCCTCCATTTGTGGATTGATAGTAGATGTAAAAACTTTGGCTTTTGCATCTAATCTAGATACATCGTCAAGAGATAACTTCTTACTCACTGACCGGGATAATGTAATGCCTGGGATATGGTTAGATGGCTTGGCTTATAAATATGCTTGCCCAGCAGCACCCATCCTCTCAGTCCAGTCGGCGTTACCCACAGAAACCGCGGCTTATTCAGCTCCACACGTATTATATGTAAAAGATGTAATAATTTGACTGGACTTTGCAAACGAGTCGGACAAAAGATCGTAACCGTTCCTTTTGTCTTTGCCATAGTCAGGTAAAAATTACATTTATCAAATAACTTCACCGCTATCTTTAGAATTTTCGGCTGGTAATAAATTGAATTGTCCGAATAAATATTTTCCATTCCATTTGTCGAGTGTTTAACGCTTTTAAGTTGGAGATTTCCACTTAGACGTCATTGGAAAATCCCACGGCGGCGTTCAGAATCCAAACACTCCCGGGCCTCTAAAATTAATTTCAAAATACCGAATCGAATCGGACCGATCAAAGATATTGAATTTCAAAAACAAATAGCTTTGAAGTCTGCGAATCAATTTACCCACCCCAGTTATCCTATCAATATGCATCAAAAAAGCAAACAGGCAAATAATTCCGGTTCTGTTTACTTAGAACCTTTCGCCCCAGCTGCCTTATCGGAAGTAACGATGGATTTTACGATCGCGGGAAAGCCACATCCCTTCCGGAAGAGCAAGGCTCTTTAGAAGGCTTCAGCAAACTCGCTAGCTCCGGCTCTAGGACTTTTGTCAATCACGCCTTCCCGATAACATTTTAAAATCTTCGGAAACCGCTTTCTGGGGCTTTGTTCGTTCTGTTCTCATCCTTATTTATAAGATTGGATCGAGCTCGGAAAACACAGGACCTACCGTGCATGTACGGTGCTAGAGCGGGTAGGTATATAAATGCTGGATAAAATAAATGATGCTGGTCATCATATCATAATATCATATCATAGTATTAAGACCTAATATCATATCTAGCCGCAACGAAGCAGAGCTTGTGTCATAATATATGCATGAATAAAGACGTCAGTAAATTTGTAAAAGTCATCAATATGCGTACCGTAGTATGAGTATATTATATTGATGATTATGCAGAGCAATGTAAGCGAGTGGTCAAACTTTAAACACTTCCGAAATTCTCATGATTTTTAACTAGATTATTTACTGACAATATGAAAGTTTTATTTAGTACTAGTATTATTTCTCTGTATTCCAAAATAACCTGTGTCATTTCCATGAGTTTATGACAATATATCTTCATCATCTAATATTAAATGAGCGTTTTGTCCGGATAATATTAGCCGGAGGTGCTCATGGTTGCGCGCCCTCACTACGCCCATGTCGGTAGGTACTTGAGTGGTTCAGTCTTATGTGGATAAAGCAAGCAGATGCGCTGGAGTAAAACCCTTTAAGTTCAGTTGAGTAGAAATTTCAATATTACTTTGTATCTTTAGAGTAGTGATATGTTTTTATTTTGCGCATAAGACCACTTGGAATATCTATAGAATAAGCTCATTTCATTTTATTTTATGTGTATCTAGATTCTTATTGAAAACACTTATAGCTTCGAAATATATTATTATTATACACAGTTTTATTTACATACTAGATGACACCAATCACACGGTTATAAAATTACGATAAAAATGTAAAATATTGCGAAAGTTTGGATGGATGTGACACATCCATCAATCGCGGCAGAATGGCTGAACGAATTTAGATGAAACTTAAAATCATAAACTACTTTTATCTGCAAACTACGTGAGCTGAGCCGCTGTCGGAAGTTAGTCCGACGTAACGCTTCTATTCTCTGCTTCTATCCACACCACATGACCACATGTTCTATCTGTGCTCATCAAAATAATACAACAGGACTGAAATCAAATTTGCATTATGTTAGCAATGCACTAAGCAATCATTCCGCGCCGGTCTGAGCGATCATAGCAGGTACATACAAAACGCTCACTACTTACCATCCCATCCTACTCAAAAGCGTGTAAATTGGTCCATAAGCACCGCTTGAAAATGAAATGTAAATTAATTCTCGTGTATTGCGCGGTTATTGCAGACTGTGTTGGGTGTGTCTGACATGCTGGGAGGTCGTCGACGACACTGACAAATCGCTGGCAGCTATGAAACGACCACCGTCTACGTCCCACCTCGGCGCCCGTCTCGTTGGCCCGTCCACCTAAATGGAGGTGTGTGAAGCGAAGTGATGTATAGCACCACGCGGTGTCAGCCTGTCGACCAACGAGGAGATAAGCGGTGCGGTAAATAAATAAATATAATAACAACAACATCATCATCATCCTATACTCGTATCTACCAGTTAGTTTGGAATAGCCCCTAATAAGCGCCATTGCGCCTCGTCCTCAGCTAGACGCATCCAGCTTCTACCAGCAGCCTTTCTCAAATCATCACTTCACCTGGCCGCAGGGTGTTCACAGCCTCGGTCTCTACAGGTATTATTTATTTATTTATTTCTCCAGAAATATAATGTATTACAACCACTAATTAAGAAACGAACTACAGAGAGTACACTTAACTAGGTATATTAGGTAGAGGTAAGTTAGTATTTATGACAACTTTAATTCTCTGTCGGATAGTCTCGTTGCGAATTCCAATATCATTTTGAGAGACTCCGTAATATATCAAAAACTTTTTGAGATTTTACATGTCAAAATTACTTTTTTTTTTTTTTTGCTGACTTGAATCGAGTATTTCTGAATAACTAGATAAAGATAAAAAGATAAAAATACATTTATTCACAGCAAAAACACAATCTACAAAATAAGAAATAAACCGGCAGTAAATAAGGATAGGTGAATATTATGCTAGGATACAAACAGTAATAACAGTCAAATCTTTTAAACAATTAAGTAGTGGATTCTGAGTAGCTATAACTTAAGTAATAAGACAATGTAGATGCTGAAAGGTTTTTAAAATAAACTATAGTAAGTGTTATCGTTGGACCTCACACTAGGCCGAGCCTATATCGTGAGGACCACGCTAACGATTAACAGAAAAATTATAATTTAGGTCTCAGTACGACTTTTGATCTTAAATCTATTTCGACATTTTAACATTTTATGTAATTCAAATTAATGCCACTCCCTGTCTATATAAATTAGTAAGCCTATATAATTGTAATAAAAATATTATTATATCATATATTAATATTATATACATACCAATAGTATATACTATTAATTATATATTAACAACAATCAAGTAAGGAGAAAATAAATAAATATATAAATATATGTGAATTTACATGAGTTTAACTATAATATAGGAAAATTTAATGAGAAAAAGTTAGCTTAACTTTTATTTATTTTGAGCTCGCTATTCAAGAAACGGAAAAAATAATATTTCGGGATGGAATTAAGCTACAGTTAGTCATTTTAGGAGATGGGCGGAAAAAACTGTGGGCGATAGAAGGGCCTTTACGCGCGAGGCCAGTTTGCGCTCTGTTCTCTTTATCGTCAGTTCGATAAAGTCAAATTTTATCGTTTTACCTTTGACAGTTGCGCGTAGTATGAGATAGGTTTTTTAATAGTAATGTATTATTTATCATTTCTATTATGAATATTAAAATAAAATTGCACCGAAATATTGCTACTATATCACGAACTCGTCTGCGCGCGGCAGCTGACCCAGCTCAGATGCAATTGTAAAGTAATTTACTACAAACAATCCCCATTTTTATTTCAGATTTTTTTTTATTTTCTTAACGCGCTGGCTTTGACTGAGGTGCCGGAGGTACTTTACACGAAGGGTTTGCGTTATTCAGCACATTCCAAGTGTTATACATTATATACTAGATATTATATTATACATTAAAAATAGAATTTTTGTATTAGATTTTCAGAATGTTTACCTCGATGAAATAGGATTAGCGAGGCAATTTCAAGTCCACTCCGCTGCAGTGAACATCCATCTTAATCACTTCGTAGCATTAACACTGAGGTTACGTGACAGTTGTCATTCCACTTTACATACGGCGACGGCACGCGACATTCGACCACCACCACATAATCATTCAATAGAATATCAGAATGGTTGATGGTTTGAAAATAGTCTGAAATGAATGTGATGTGATAAATATTATGCTAGATAGATTGATCGGTCAGATAGATAGTACTCCGTTATTTGGTAACTGATAAAAAATAGTGTATACTCGTCTATTTATATTAAATTGTAATTAAACTTACCAATGATGTTACCAGTGATGTTACAAAATAAACAACATTTCTATAAAGAAGTATTTTAACTAATAACCTCCTTTTAAGCTATTGCATAGCTTCTATCGAGGGCCTTGAGCGCGGGGACCGAATCCAGAAATTCCGTAACGAAAAAAAACCTCACGCTCCCCACTTTTACTTAATTTAATAATCTGTTGCTTGGAAATAGAGTTCATATTCAAACTTTTGTATTCTATTAGTTCTTCGTCGCAACGTCGCAGCGCTAGTGTTCAACACAGTAAAGATAGCTACACATCCATGATTGGCCTCTGACACGAACTGACGTCTGACGTTTTTCACCTGAATCTAATTTCAGATTTGTTTTGAAATTTCTGTCATCACAATCTTGCAGAAAAAGAAATACTGCATAAATAAAATAAATGAATAATTATAATTGCATAAGTTGATACAAAATGCTATGCAATAACTTTACCGCGGCAGTCCCCGAGTGCCACACGTCTTTTTTTTTTGAACACGGTAAAAAAGTGTTAGTACAAAACGTTATTGTGCGAGTAGAAGTACCTACTTTCAAAACTCATTATACTTAGTACCTAATACTCACTGTTGCAGTCTTTCAAATAGACAATAATAACTTCTTATAAACATGAGAAATACTATATCCAACTTTCTATGTATAAAGACAAGGCTAATTACTCAATCTCAAGAATACACCCAGTAATATACGTCGCAAAACTATACTTAAGTCGCACAGCTGTCATTCATACAAGTCTTCAGAAAGTTCCCCTTTGATACATGTTTAATGAATAGACGATCCTCCGGAGCCTTCATGAAACGTTAATAACTTAAAGTTGTATTTTGTTGAAAAACGGTTGCCGTCAACAAGAACATAGCAAGCGAATCGCGCGTAGCGTAGCCAGTTTTCACCCTGGCCTGAGCTCTGATTGTCAGAAATAGAGATGATTGTCATAACATACATGTCGCGAGAACTTTCCTTATAATTATTTTTTACAGTTCTCGCTGAGAATCAGGGCCCAGAGGCCTCATTTAATAGCGCCCTGCACACGTAAAGTTCGGAGCGCGGGTAACAGAACGCGCCATTCCAACCCGCACTCCGAAACGTACGTGTAGATGCGCGAGGCTGACAGTCCGATCTGGCATGTCGATGCGAAGGCAAATCTCACAGTTTATACCGGCCATCACGTCAGTGATCAGTGTGATACTACCCAGCACGTAATTTCTTTGAAATTCTTTCAAATTCATGAGATAAAACGTACTATTTTGTACCCTGGAAGAAAAATGTTGTACCGTTATAGTTTTGAAGATACATCATAGTGGCTTTGGTCGTGCTGGGTAGTACCTTCCTGGCACGACCACGAGAGATTTATAGTAATTGAGATCATGAATAGGCTCAGAAAAAAATGTACTATTTTGTACTCCAAAATTTGTGTTTCGTACTTCAAAGGTTGAAAAGTTATAGCCAATTTAAAACAAACTTGAAGGACCCAGAAAATGCCTTGAGTGACTCTGAAACTTTTCTCACTTTAAAAAACGTGTAGCTTTATATGTAAACCTATCCACATCAATCTACCGACAACCTAATGTATCTATCCACGTATTCAGATAATCATCATCGATCATAAGGAAGTATTTTCCTACTTTTTCAATTAAATCGTTCGTCACCGTCTTAGGCTCCCCGCCCACGACCGACTATACGACCGATTTTTTGTAGGATAGTGATGGGACGCCATGGACAGAGCGTATACCAACCAGGTTGGATTTAAGAAGGCCCTAAGAGCTAAATTGTTGAAATTAGATTTTACGTATTGATATAAGTATTTTATGTTCTCAAACTTTTTTTCGTAAAGTTTTTTGGAGTTATAGCACTTTAAAAAGAAATTTTCAAACATATTTCAAATTACCATAACTCCAAAACCATAAGGGTCTCCGCAGACGACCGACTTTACGACCGATTTTTTGTAGGACAGTAAGGGATGGGACGTCATACCAACCAGGAAGAAAGAGCGAATACCAACCAGGTTGAATTTACGAAGGAAGTAAGGCCTATAGAGCTAAAATGGAAAACTGAAATTGAATTGTACGTACTGATATAAGTATTTTAATTTCTATTATTTTTTTTCGTGAAGTTCATAGTTTTGGAGTTGTAGCAGTTTCAAATTATGTATGAGTATTTCGTTTTCTGGATTTAGAAAGTAAGATCTTCAGGGCTAAAATGGTTGGCATTGTATTTTACGTACTGATATAAGTATTTTATGTTCTATTACTTTTTTTCGTAAAGTTTTCGCTCTTTCTTCCTGGTTAGTATGACTTCCCATCCCTAATTGTCCGATTTTCTTTCCGTAAATCCAACCTGGTTGGTATACACTTTGTCCATGACGTCCCATACCTATCTGTCCTACAAAAAATCGGTCGTGGGCGGGGAGCCTAAGACGGTGACGACCGATTTAATTAAAAAAGTAGGTAAATACTTCCTTATGATCGATGATGATTATCTGAATACGTGGATTATCATTAGGTTGTCGGTAGATTGATGTGGATAAGTTTTCATACACAGCTACACGTTTTTTTAAGTGAGAAAAGTTCCGGAGTCACTCAAGGCATTTTCTGGGTCCCTCAAGTTTGCTTTAAATTGGCTATAACTTTTGAACCTTTGAAGTACAAAACACAAATTTTGGAGTACAAAATAGTACAATTTTTTCTGAGCCTATTCATGATCTCAATTACTATAAATCTCTCGTGGTCGTGCCAGGAAGGAACTACCCAGCACGACCAAAGCCACTATGCTGTATCTTCAAAACTATAATGGTACAATTTTTTTCTTCCAGGGTACAAAATAGTACATAATATTTCATGAATTTGTACCACAAAGAAATTACTAAAAGCTTCCATGGTCGTGCTGGGTAGTATCACACAGTGATCAGTGTCCCAGATGCGCGGTCCGATCTTTACGCGCCACTAGCACGACAGTTTGATTCGCAGTCTAAACCGTACAGATCGGACTGCGGTTTGGAACTCAGTCCCGATGCGCGGTCCGATCTTTACTTGTGCAGGGCGCTATTATCTCAGTGTCACACCGAAATGGTCGGCACGAGAATTATATTTCTAAACTTTGACATTTCATCCGTCATAATTCAAACAACAACAATTGACAAACAGTCAAAGTTTGTAAAAACAGGACCGGTGCTTGTCATTTCAGTGGGCAACTGCGTTACTAAATGTGGCCTCTAGACAAGCTCTACGCACAGCGTCCGGCACAGTAAAATCTGAGTTACTTTGATTGCTGAAAACACAGATGTGGTTCTGCAAGTCCTCGTCCTCCTCGTGCATGACACGTAGCGTCAAGGGCGAGGCCAGCAGTCAACGTGCTAGTATATAAAATGGTACATAATTGTTGATTTTCTTATGATGATCTAAAGTTGTCAACCCACTGCATCATACATGCCCTTTTATAAATATATATACTGTAGAAGCAGCTTAACATTTTGACTGCTGCTGGCCTTGCACATGACGTGTAGCATCATGGCAATGAGGACGAGGACGTGCAGAACCACATCTTTTCAGCATTCAAAGTGCTATACACTAGCACTTTTTTGTATTGAACACAAAATATTTTGCGACTGATTGAATCGTCAAATTAACACCGTTAAAAGACGGTTGCCTTTTTTAGGAAACTTAAAATAAAAGCTCATTGCGACTGAAAATGGGAAACTGTCAGAGACTTTAATTTTTACATCTTATATGTATAGATGGAAGTTTTGAGCTTTTTATAGTGTCCTTAGAGAAATTTATACCTACTACATAATAAAAACCCTAAAAAAAGCTCTGCATAATAATACTTGTATTAGTTTGTAAACCTCTTATGGAGTAATAAATATATTTTGTATTTGTATTTTGTAACTCCCTATTTTGATCTTCGTTCTTTTTAAAAACACTGCAAAAAATGTACAAGCGATTCTCCATTATGGTCACACACAAACTTCCACATTTATAATATTTAGTATGATAGTGTGATTTTAGGCGAGTTGCGTTGAGAAAAGAAAAATAAATGGTTTTGCCATATCATCTAAAGTATACTTTTTATTTTACTTACCAATGTTTCACTTTTAGTAATTGTAGTTATCTAATCGTCTTAATATTTGCTGGATGCTCCACTTACCAAGTTAGCAAGAAAACTTATGAATTAATTGGTTTGCGTGGGATTCGGGAACGCCATTCAAAACTTGGATTAACTACTAACTAACCTTAGTTAATGAAAATGTTTGTAGAGAAGCCAGGTAATCTTCCAAATCTTCGGATGTGACTAAGGAAGGTAAAGTACTCATAACTTAGGTGCTAGAGAATCACGTTGGGTCTTAATTGCTTGGCAAGATTTGGTGTTTTGGACGGTTCTATCCTTGGCGTGATTTGGAGTATATAAATGGAATAAATATAAAAATACCACTCAGATAACTTTTTATTAGTGAATTATGTCGATTTTTTTTTTATATATTAAACTGAATGCGTCGAGCTCAGGACAGGGTGCAATGGCGCTCATTAGGGGAAAATTCTTTATTCAGTGTTAACCTTAAAGTACATATTGAATAGTATTTTTTTTAATTGCATCAAGTCTAGATGATTTAGACAGTGTCAAGTGGTAACTTTTCTTCACTGACCGGTACACTGTAGTACCTAGTTGGTAAATGGTTAAATGAAATATGCATATCCTTTAACTATCTAAAAAAATCATCCTCTCAGTCTAGGACGTCATACCAACGGGAAAGATAACTAGCCGAGGGTTTCCTCACGATGTTTTCCTTCACCGTTTTGATCACCTCTAATGCGCACATAAATTTTTTGACGTAAAATCGGGCCGGATCAATTCGTGGTACAATATTATACAAGAAATTATTGCTTATAGGTAGGTACTTACAGTCATTAGTTGCAAAGTGAATGTAAAAACAAAATCTTATTTCGTTTGCGAAAGTTAACACAATAGAATCAGGGTACTTTTAACACAGAAATAAATATTGTTAAAGGAGATAAAAACAAACCGAAACACTTTTTAAAATACAAAGTAAATACAGACAACCACTGTAGCGTCCTACCAGGAAAAATATAGTGGAAAATGAGCCAAAGGCTGCTCTATCGGTAAAGCGAAGTTTGTATTTGACAGGTTCTCAGGATGGCCGATGCCCCAGGCTTTCAAACCCGCAAATTAAACGAGCAAATTGTAGCAGTCGATCTCAGACAATATACCCACGGTTTAATTTATGTAACAAATTAATTTCACTTACACCTTAAAATCTCTGCAATGTCCTACTGCAACACATACAAACTTACCCATATTAAGTAATTTTTAAGTTCATACTTACCTTTTTGAGAATATTTGATTATGCTTATTTTAAAATTGTTCAGTTATGTAAATTGTCTGTAGTAACAAATAAATATATATGTAAAGGTATCTATCTATCATAAAATTATTGTATTTTTATAGTCTGTTCATTCGTTTCTATTTATTTATAGCGGAAACTTCATAGGTGTGCGAATTATTATTATGTATTTTTATTATGTCACTTTTTACTGGATGTTTCCCAAATAAAATAAAAAACTTTACTAATATTATGTATGCAAAAGTGAGTATACCTATTTGTTTATTTGTTTGTTTGTTTATTACACTTTCACGCCTTAACTCAATCGATCATCATGAAATTTCGCATACACGTTGTCAAGGGGTCCAAAAAGAAAAGGGTCCCAAAGAAAAGAAAAATAACTTTAACTCGAGCGAAGTCGTTGGCGAAAGCTAGTAATAAATAAATAGACGGGACCGATCCCAGATTAGTCAAAGCCAGTATTACTGTTAAGCATAAACTATATTATTTTGTACTCATAAAAAACATATGACTTTTAAAATCAAAAACGGTTAAGCTGTATGTTTTCAGATAACGCCTGCTGGCTACACAGTAGCAGTAGAAAGGTATTTCCGCATAAAATCCTTCTAAATTAGCGAAACTTTTATAATTTATTCGCTGACAATTCCATTTCTTATATATGGCATTTCTTTTAAATAGCACTTCCTCGTAAATAAGTTATTATTTATTTATTCGTTTCCACTGAACGGTAAAAAGGTGCCGGTAACTTTCTGGATTATGCAAAGTAAAGGAGGTTGAATAAATAAATCAGATTTATTTGAAAGCATTTTCAGAAATGGCAGAATAGGGGACAATTTCATAATCCACGCCGCCGGACTCGATGGAGGCCCATTATCTAAATTACCTATCTAGAGATTTAATTAAATTGTGGCGCTGAATACCCACCGCATCTATCTAGGGTTCACAAATTTAAAGTCATAGTGTAAATGAACATGTTTTCTTTTGCCACGATTAATAATTTAAAGCTCAAGGTCGCTACATGTCAAACCTCCCTCTCACTCGCACTATTCAACATTTTTGAAAATATAAAATCTCTTTTTCTCCTTCCTTTAGAGGGAGGTTTGACCTGTATAGTTGCCTTAATAGATAAATAAAGGCGAAAGTTTGTGAAATGTGAACATGTTTTGGGGGTGTACGGGGTTCCAACCCCCCTCTTCGGAACCCAAGCCAACCTCACCTGCACGTGGTACACCCTGCTAAACAACGAACGAGGCTCTGGCGGCGGCTGATTTCGGCATAGCGCAGCCTACATCGGCACAGCTAAATCCCCTGGCCACTGACGGGCAGGAGCGTCGGTGGTGCGAGAAGCTGTGCCCTGCGATCCCTAACCCGCATGCCCAGCGTGGGGATTACGGGCATATCCCCCTTTATTAGCGGAGGCCTATGTCCAGCAGTGGACTGATATAGGCTGGTGTGTGTGTGTGAACATGTTTTGAAATATTTGTCGCTCTATCAAACCAAAACTACTGAACGGAATAATAAGCTAAACATATATTTGACGAGTACCACGCAAGCCAAGGCGCGGGCCTAACCTAGTCCATAAAAAGAAAAGAAATGGTGTTTAAATCTGATTGGCAATCATTGCTTAAAGATGACTTATAAAATTGGACCCGTGTTTGTAAAATCGAATGTCAGCCAGCCTACAGGGTTTGACCCTTGTCAAATGGATCCGATCCATAACGTTACGCACACTAACACAGTAAAGTGCTTATGCTAAATAATTTGAATGGACCTTTCCTATCTAAAGCTTTTAATCGTCAAAGGTCAAAGGTTCAAAGCTGATTGCTTTCGCGCACCTAAGTAGTCATACGATCTACAGAATCAACTTCCAGGTGTATTTAACGTACCTGCAATGTATCTGCGAACTCAAAATATAAATACTCGAAATCTTTATTATAACGAAACTACAAATTACCAAATATATTCGTTCTATACTCGTTAAAAGATGTATACAGATTTAGATTTAATAAATTTAGATTTATTAAAGAATAATACAAAGTTTACAAAGTTTACGAAGTTTACAAAGTTTACAAAGTTTACAAAGTTTACAAAGTTTACAAAGTTTACAAAGTTTACAAAGTTTACAAAGTTTACAAAGTTTACAAAGTTTACAAAGTTTATAAAGTTTACAAAGTTTACACCCAAATACTTAGTATCTTAAATTAAAACTATCTTAAATGATCTTATTATAAACTAGCGGCCCGCCCCGGCTTCGCACGGGTTAGGGCTCTTTTTTTACACCTTTATAATTATTGTAGATTAGTGATTAGTGTAGATGTACATGGTTATATTCTTCGAGGAACTTATTAATTAAAGTTTGTGCCCTAAGAGCGTGGCACAGTACCATATATACAGTATAGCATTAAACCAGACAGCGATTGCAAGGATACGCCGCTGTAAAATTAATTATTTAATTTTACAGCGACATACTCTTAAACTGTAGGGCAAATATTTCAACCAGACGACGTAGTGTAGGCGTAACTAATAATTTTAGCCAATTACAAAGCATTATTTTCAATCTCCAACGACAAAGCTTTGTTATGAATCTATGCTTTCTATGTGCAAAAATATAATGCTAATATAAGATTCTCACTTACCGGCGCGCGTTGGAGAGCATCGGAGCGCATTTTATAACATGTTAGAGGAAATTGAAACACCCACAAAGCAGTTAAATTCGTTATTTGCATGCAATTTACGCAGTTACGCAGCTTTTTCAAACACTGACATAAATAGATCTGCTGCGTAAATTGCATGCAAATAAGGAACTTAACTGATTTGTGGATGTTTCAATTTCCTTTAGCATGTTATATAATGCGCTCCGACGCACTCCGACGCGCCGGTAAGTGAGAATCGTACATAAGATTCGAATACTTTTGCGCTCGATATTCGTGATCGCAAACTATTCTATCTTCTTCTCGGCACACGAGGCTTATCACTTTGATGCCTCAAGTTCATGAACGCAAGGCATTGTATCGTACACATTGCACAGGGCACGTTCCAAATAAAGCGTGACCTACGATGCAATGCTTTGTTATAGGTAATGGTTACCACTTAACATCAGGTGGGACTTGTGCTTGTTCCATATTCAGGTAACATAAAAAAAACTACAAACAGTAAATTGATAAATTTCCAAAGTTTGAGCATCAAGCAAACTACTGAAATCCTCAGAACATTAACAAACGCACTGAATAACAGGTATGATGGCATTAATATGTATTCTATTTAAATATGTATTAATTGACGATTTAAAATATCTAATTAAAGTTTTTTGAGCATATCTATTATCTAACAAAATCACAGTAATATAATTAATTCGAAAGTTAATGTGTTTGCCTGTGTGTTTTAGTGTTTGTTTCCACTCAACTCAGTAACGGTTAACCTGATTTGGATGAAACTTGGAATAAACATATGTTTGTGGACCTAGATTTTTTTTATCTAGATACGACACACGTTGAGCCGCGAGTATTACGAAACTAGTAGACTACATAATACTCAAAAAAAAAAGTCCAAATTAATACAACTCAATATTGGTAAGTCGACAGATGTATTTTATTTTATTTTAATTTAAACAAGGATTCACAGTTTTACAATGTTAAATTATAGGCTAGTTAAACATAATTTGTACATAAACCAGTTTGAATCCACATTTTGTTAACAGCTCGTAATATGCGTTAGGACGATAAGTTAGCAGATGAGTATGTTACTAATCACAAAAACTAAGAAGTAATGAGTAAAAAGATAGGTAGGTTACAACAACAAAGCAGCAATGGTAATTTTATAAAGAATTTTAAATATTACAACGACTATAGTGTTATATTTCAATCGCATTTGTATGTGTGTAAGTGTGTGTTTTAGTTTTATGTTGTATATGTAGGAATGTAATTTGACTGAATAAGAAGTAAGTAACCTAGGTAATAATAGGTAATAAGTAATAAGTAAGTAACCTAGGTAGGGATGCAAAAACAGATCGAAACCTATTCATACTAACCTATGTAAACATACATTAATGATAGATTCCTCATTAGTAACGTATGTCAACGTAGACGTGATCATGTGTAAATTCTGCATCATCGTATTTACGTGCCGTGGTACAACGTGTGCAAAGTTGCAAATTTCCATATTAGTCAGCAAGTTGTTCATCGATTTTACATTAGCACATTGGATGTCATTATCAAAGTTATTAATATCAAAATAAACCAATTTTAAGCTACTTCTATTTAGATTAAGGATTCACAGTTTGACGATAATAATATTATAGGCTATAGTAATATTATAGGCTAGTTAAACATATTTTGTACATAAACCTATTTGAATCTATATTTTGTAAGCAGCTCGAGAAGTAAAATGGGTAGGTAAAAATATAGTAACAATAGTTAATTATAACAAGATTTAAAATAGTACAATCATGTAAATAGACGATTATTAGGTGAGTATATAATAGGTATACATAAAATAACTTATGTTAACAGCTTACCTCGACTTCTTTCAAATGCCATCAGAAAAATCAGTTCTGAAACTAAAAACGTTCAATGTACCTACTTAAATAAATAAATAATTTATTCAAATTTGCTTAAATTGGTAACATAAAAATATTAAAAGGTAAAGAAATGTTAATTAAACATAGGTATAAAAAAAAAACAAGAGACTGAACTAGGTAATCCTGTGTTCCAGGCGAAGAGAGCTAACAAATAGAATATAGGTTTAAAATATGTGATTAAAATCAAATAATATGAAACAAAATAATAACCTACTGAATTTTAATACTAAGGTACGACTAAATACTTAATAGGTATGTACATTATAAATAGTGAATTAAAACTAAATCAAAATAAGTCTTTAATGGCGTATTTGAGAAATCTTATTTAACTTAACTTAACTTAATGTACCTACTTGTAGGTATATTACCTTATTAAGGTTCCGTTTTATTTACTCTAAATCAAAATTCTTCAATATAATTTCTCCCGAACAATAATTCAAAATGAAAAGGCATCAATTTCACCTATTCAACTTCAAGTGACCCATAATCCGAGCAGAGATCGAGTTAATTTAACTTTGTTTTTATTCATAAACAGTCGTCCTTTTTGTTTGAGAGACATAATTTAATTTTATCTGTGACACCTGCCTGCGATCACACGGTCCCAAATTTAACCCCCTTTATATTAATCTGGAACTTTGTCGTAACTCAAAGGCGAAAAAGGGATTTTCGAAAGGCAATATGAGGAGCTAGCCTGAGCTTTGGGGATAAGCAACAGCCAACAAGGCCGTCATAGCTAATTACCACTTTCAGACGTCAGTGCATATTGTAATCATGCACATAAGAAAATTTCAAGTGAATATCTTCACTCGGTATTTTACTGGGAATTGAACTAGAGCCATAACGATACATTACAATTATTGTATAAGAATGTTTATTTAATATCGTTGGTAATAGAATTTTTCATATCGGGAAATAGGAACTCTCTGTAACAGAAACTGTTGATATTGGATGACCGCTTCAGGGGGTTGTTTTATCTGTTTTATACAAACAAGAGGAACCTACAAATCCAATCCGTTTTAAATTGAAAAATAACATCAATGTTATTTTTGAAGGTTTGATTTGGGACGCGCTCGTTGGTATCTGTTTAACATTTCGATGAAAATTCTCCCAATTTTAAGCTTAAAAAAGTTTGTGTTTGCAATAATATGCTTACGATGATAAAGAATACGGAAAAACAAATGCTTTCTAAATCGTTTTGAATTTCAAACACATAAAACTTTAGTTTTACGTAAGTTGTGTTCGCAAATGTTTGTCTTGGACAGCATGTCGATTGTCCAACTTTTATAGAAAGTAAATTGGGGCAAGTTGAATACAGTTCCGGCCCTGTTTGACTTACTTATTCAGTAAAGTAAGTTAAATTGATAACAGCTATTTTTACCATGTTTTTTTACAAAGAAGAAAATGTGTAAAAGGACACAGGGGTCTCTTTTCTTCATGAAAAGGTATATAGCTTTGCCTTTTTTTAAAGGAATTTTGCTTTTGATAGCATCAAAATTCGACAATTGAAATACTACACACAGTTCAGAGAATTAGCAAGCTGAAGTGGCAGCCGGCTGCATATCTGCCGAAAAACCAATAACCATTGGGGTAAACGAGTCCTTGAGTGGAAACCTCGGCTTGGCAAACATAGTGGTAGGAAGCCCTCCGACCAGATGGAGTGACAATTTGCGAAAGGCTGGTAGTAGCTGTATGCGTCGAGCTGACGACAGGGCGCAAGTGGACTCATTAGGGCAATTATATGAAACAACATATCCAACAGTTTACTGTTATAGGCTGATGATGATGACGATGATGAGGAATCACACAGTTGGTACAAAAATACGCAGGAAACAAAACCAGTTGTATAACACTACTAGTATGGAATGGTCGTGGCGTTGTGTGGTGGGCCAAGTATGACTGCCATATGCTAGAACTAACAGATTTATAAATAAGGCCTGTTTAAAAGGCTTTATTTAGCTTCTCTTGTTTGTATTGTTGTGAGTTTTGAGCTAAAAACATTTTGAGTTAAAGCGTATCGTACTATTTCAATGGCTAATGACACTGCATTTAAATCAGCACAAGTTGCATTCAAATTAACATAGCACTTAAGTACTGCATTTAAGCATCTTTTCCTAATTTGTATTCAGTAGTGGATTGCATGCAATTTGCTCTTTGATCTAACAAAGAAAATAAATCAAGATTTTATTCCGCCTAAACAAAACAAACTCAATTCGTCAGGTACGTTTTATCTCCGAATTCTCCAAACTGTGGCTACAACGGAGATAAAAGCTTTCGGAAATGGCAATATTTGTCACTGTAATCCAACAGCTCGGGTCAAACCACGGAAACAAGAAAAGTTTTGAAAGAATATAGGTACTTATTCTAAAATTATTGCAATACATCATAATATAATAAGGTACAATTTATGGAGTAGTTGTAGCGGCCTCATCAGGCTAAGTGAGAGCGCTTCCAAAGCAGCAAATGGAGGGATAAATCTAGGAAACTGAGTACAATGCTTTGCTACCACAAAGAGTTTACAATAATAGGGGTTATATAGATCGTGATAGTCAGTCTTAATGTCTTTATGCACGTTTATTGTCATTGGTACAAAAGCTTTGTTGAAAATTACAATACATAATTAAATATTATCCTGTTAATAAATATGCCAAACATTAATAAAGCGGGACTTAATCACACATCAGCATCATGTAGCCCCAAAATAAACAGAGCTTGTATTATGAGAACCACATGATTGATATACTAAACATATATTTTTTTTTTGTAAATACATACATATCATACATAGAAAACACCCAGGCACAACATCTACAGAACATGCAAACATTTGTCCCGCAGCGGGAATCGAACCCGCAAACTTTTGCGTCTCAGGCGGATCTTCGCCCACTGCGCCACAGAGGCCGTCAAACAAATTTAATATATGTCATCAATCTCACTATTCTCTGAATGTACACTAACCACTAAAATGTGATACTTGAATTGACTATGAGGGATTTAGATTGCTCAAAAGCACCAGCCTTCAGTCAATTGCTGGACTTAGGTATTCTCTTAATAAGCAGGGAGTTATGCACATAATCAATAAGCAGAGCACAGTTTCTCGAACCGCAGACGCTGCTGCCCGTTGGTGGACAGGGGATTTAGCTGTGCCGGTGCGGGCGGTGTTAGGCTGCGCTACGCCGCAGTCAGCCGGCCGCCAGAGCGCCGTTCGTTACTTAGCAGGATACACGGGCACGGACAGGGTTTGCTTAAATTCCGAAGGTAGCGATTGAAACCCCTCTTATAAAGATTGCTCACTTGAGTCTAAAATACCTACTTACTATATAGCAAAGTGGGCCAGTTGAAGCTTTTAGTATTTTGGTAAAGCCACAGCCAAACTAACCGCATTCCGAATCTGTATGCGGATTCCAGATAATGCTTCCACAAACTGCTCATAAATCATGATAGATAATATTGAAAAGATCGGTTGGTACGTATTTATGTGCAAACCCTTTTTGAGTACAGTTAGAAAAAAAACATGTATGTAAATATAGTGGCAAAAAACTACGATACTTTTTCTATTAAACAAAGAGCGCGCCTATTCGCGCCATCTTATTATGATTATTTAATTATCATAATCAAAGTATACTTCTTAAAAGTAATGATCCTAAATAAATTTCCCTAGTTAGTTCCTATTTATTTATATACTGTTTAGTACCTTATTATTTTTAATATGATAAAATACCTACTTATATATATTTAATTGACTTTGAAGAAGATTAACTAATAAGACCTAATTGATATACTTGGGTTATTATGGATTGGTTTGATTTGTTTAGATAACTAGTTGCGTAGTTCATTTTTTGATAATACTGCGTGCTAACGAGCACAGTATTATCAAAAAATGAACGACGAATGATTTTTTTTTAATTAATTCGTTTGGAAGAAATTATGGATCGAATGGAATTAATAGAATACCTACTCCTACATGTAAAAACAAACTTTATGTGTATATCTAATGTGTGTGTGTAATGTGTATGTTACGTGTAATCTAAGTACACAAAAGTATAAAAAATAAATAAAGTATATAAAAGCGTAAAAGGTAGATTTCGCTTACAGCTATTGAGCTACAATTCTAATCAAAATATCCACAGCTGCACTAATACAGTATGATTAAGTACCTACCTATTCCGAATTGAATAAAATCTAACTACAGTTATATGAGGAAGGTAGAGCAAAAGGCAAAGCATGAACTGTTATTTGGGAGATTTGGCTCTACGCCAGAATCTAAGTACCTAGTTATTTCCGTATAGTGCTCGCTGTTTTGATTAGAAATTATATCAAAACATGAAGTTCAATCGTACAGTGTAAAATCATAGAGAACGAATCCACAATCAGGGTGCCTAGTGCGAGTTTTTTATCAGCTCGATCGCGTTTGCTTTTACGCAAATTTATATGGAATCGAGGTAGCGACATCTAGTGAAAAACGGGTGGCACTGACTCCTTTCCATACAAATTTCCGTAAACACAAACGCGATCGAGCTGGTAAAAGAACTCCCACTAGGCACCCTGATGGCAGTACTCGTGGCCTGGCTTAAATTGCTTCGGTCGGTGTTCTTAGCAAATAATCTTAGTTAAACAACGGTCCACCAACAGTCACTACTTGGATGGGTGACCGTTTAGTGGCATTTAGATCTTAGCGCTTGCGTCTTTCGGAAGGTAAGCTAAATTTTTGGGCCCGGCTTTATCCACTAAGCCATGTCGGAGGCCTTCGGGTGGTCTTAAAACACACCTGAGTTGGCCTCTAGAATATCTATCTCATACGAAGAAAGAAATGCTTGCAGGAACTGCATTAATTTTTTCAGGGGTTGTGTACTGTAAATTGTCAGTTATAACTACCGTAGTACCCCCGACACCAAGAGACGAATCCTAGTGGGTGGTCAGTTAAAACCATGGAATACTATGATTTATAAACTGACGTCAGAAGATTCCAAGGAGTTTTTATCAAGAGAGTACGTGTTTTAAAAAAATATGTGCCTGATAATCTCAATAAAAATGCCCAAAAAAAGTGTTTCCTTTTTTGTGTAATACTAAGTGGAGCAAACCAGACATACAAATTATGATAATTTTGTGGAGCCACATTTTGATGTAAAAAAATAAATGATAATCATAGAACTTTCTTGTTTATTATAAAATAGTGCCACAAATTGTTGTAATACAAGAGTTGGTGTCCATCCTACCAATAACGAGACACAACATCTTTCAAAAGACGCAATCTCTTTTATGTTAGTACTTACTAGTAATTCCATGGTCAGAACTGACTGTTGGGTATAAGTTGACAAAGAGAAATCAGAAACTGCTTGAACCGTAAACTCAGGTCAGGTACCTAATGCTTCTCTCTTAAATTATTCAATGACAGCAATAAATCCAAGTAGTTCAGCATAATTATCAAACCAGTGATACATGAAGACGGAGTCTTCCCACAGGGGCGGTAAATCGCCGCATTCAGTCTGGAGAGTTAAATCCGCTTCGAATATTCCAAAATGATGATAAAGCTTCGTTCGAATATTTAAAATGATGATAAATAACTTTTTTTTTACTGATATTATAAAATGAGCATTCTACCCATTCGGAATTGATGCCCAGGTTCTTTTGCATGTATGTTTTACATTTTATTTACAGGCATGTGTCTCCTTGTGTCTCTGATTTTTTAATATTTTTTTATTATAGCCTAAGTTTTACTCAGACTAGATAATATACACAGAAAATTTCTATGGTCAAAGCTTTATGTGGAGAAAGAAGTATTTTTTCTAATTATCGAGATAGTATACTCTAAAGCCACAATCGTGGAAAAAATGTCCGCACCAAACCGCTCGGCGTACGCTGCATATTGAAAGAAAGAAAGAATGTATTTATTTGACACACAAAAAGGAAGGTTCACAAACGAAATAATGGTAGTGTAAGCTAACATACACACACACACAGTACAGTAGTAAATACAAAATAAAAACACATAACACACATAACTACAATCATTTTAGCCCCTCCCTGTTGCGGCCAAACAGGTTCAGTCTCAGCAAAATGCTGCTACCAAACATGGAATGTAAGGTGGCGCTGGTTTTCAGACTTGACCTATAGGTCGGTGACGTCTTACAAATAAATACACTATTTTTAAACAAAATACAAGCAAATAATACCTTAAACACAAAAAGACATAGGTACAGGTTACCTAATGCACCGACATTGAGCACTTTTCAAGCTACATAATGTTCAAAATTCTTCTTCTTCTTTTTTTTAATTTATGGCCTCTGCGGTATAGTGTCCACAACTTTGCCAATGTCGACGTCGACAAGATTTAACAATAAAAAGGCGATAGAGGTTGAGTGTGATATAAAAAAGATTCGTGTTTCCAGAGGGAGACTCGACCAAATTTGGGCAATGTTCAAAATTAATGCAAATGTTGCATTTTGATGTTTCTTTATGTCAATGACGCTCGGGCGATTTTTGTCTTGATGTTAAAATAAAAAACTTCTATGGCAGTTAAAAGTCAGATAATAATTAAATTTCATTATTTTCAACAGACTATCTGGTAACAACATTCTAAACCTCCGCAAAACAATTTCAAATGAGAAGCAATCGAAGTGAACGAATCAAACGCCGGTGGTTTCAATTTCGTCCAAACAAACAATCGTTCAAGCAATGGTGTACACAAAAAACAAATATGATATTAATCCATTAGATGTTTGTATCATCACGCACGTTGTTTGTAGTCAAGTATGATCACTACCTAAGCCAATACCTATAAAAATATAAAACAGCTAAGGTATCTGTTTAAAGGTTATTAATTAGAGAAGACTTGGGAGACCCATCTTAACACGCTGAATGCGGGCCGACAATGCACGATATCGACACGTGTTTTCAGCACTCAATGAGTTAAAGTTTGTTAATGATGACGGAAAAAAATAATGATTAAAAAGCCTGATTTGCATTTGTTTCTTCTGGTAGAGTACATATACACACTTGTAAATACACATGTATAAACACTTGGCCTATCATAGAATACGAAATGGGTACATCTTACCTACTTTTCTTATTAAATTCGAAATGTTTTTTCTAACATAAAGTATAAATCTAATTGCTTGCCTTTTGAAATATTGTATAACTTAACTTGATTTTGTAATGTATCCACCCATTCTCGCAAATTGCCTACCTAGGTCAGCCTACGGGCCAATCACCCATTTCCAGTTCCATTAGTAGGCATTATCATTAGCAATTTTGAGCAAAACGGCTAATGCAAAATGATCACCAACTAGCCGATCGCTTGCATGTTTCTCCTCTTCCATTTGTCAAATTATTTATATTATTATTGTAATTTGTTGAAATACACCGGCAGCTTAAAGCTGATACGTGTATGCCAGGGTTATTTTTAAGCACATTTTAAATATTTGTCCAGGTTATTTTGGAAAGAGTTCAGTGATGGAGCACTAACTACTGTCTCTGGAAGCATTATGTATTTCTGTATTGTATTTGAACTAATATAAATAACCTGCAGCACTTTGATAAAGTAGCTTGATTGAAAGAATTTTCAGTATCACATCAGTAGTTCCAAATTACCAGCCCCAACACGTGTATGTAGAATTCATTTTCGTCTGTGTTGTATAGTAGAGTATGGAGACTATTAGTGTATCACAACATTTTGGAATAGATGAGCGCAGTTTCATTTACACGTGACCCGAATTTGCCCTGGGCCCGATGCCTCGTAATTGTTTTACGAGGCTTAAAACCTTCATGCTTCAAATTGATGGACGTATGGCATGCTATAAACATGCGTCACCTACAACGCAATACATTATACCTAGGTATTGGTTTCTATTTAACATTAGGTAGGTCATAGTACCAACGTAAAAATATTATAAAATGTTTACCATTTAAATGTTAGGTTAGCCGACTGTCTACCGTGTAGATACCATGAACTTTTAGCGATTCAAATGGTCGCATTATGCTATGTGGACTTAGTAGACTGAATTTGGACACATTAGTCCATTGCGTGTGTAAAAATCACTGCATAATGTGAATATTTTTACTATTTCATACCATGATAAGAACGGGTCAATTCAGTTTAAATTGCCACTATGTAAAAACATAATAATTATGACAAAAATCAAGCTTTTGATTTACATCCTATCATCATATTTAAACCGAATTTTCTAAAATGATTCATGTTAGTACGCCACATAATTTAGACGTACGGGCGATCGTTACCTTCGTTCAGAAAATACGTTGATAGGAAATGATACAGTGCCGGAAAAGGTTTTATTCGATTTGAGCTCTACGTTGCTTTATCTTTTTCCTATAAGCAACTTTTAAGAAATATAATTTAAGTTAAACGGTTTACTGCCGTAAATGACAAAGATTACAGTAAGAAGAAGTAAAAGTTGCTTATATAAAAAAGATAAAGCAACGTAGAGCTCAAATCGAATAAAACCTTTTCCAGCACTGTATCATTTCCTATCAATGTATTTTCTGAACGAAGGTAACGATCGCCCGTACGTCTAACTTATGTGGCGTATTAACATAACCTCTTTTGTATCTTATCCACCTAATCCTACTATCCTATCCTACTATCCTACTTCCTACTATCCTACTATCTTACTATCACACAGCACACTTCATAAATAAAAATAAATAAATAAAATAAATAATAAGGGACGTAATCACACAGCATCATGTAGCCCCAAACTAAGCAGAGCTTGTATTATGGTGACCACATGATTGATATAATACACATATAACTTTTTTTTTGTAAATACATACATATCATATATAGAAAACACCCAGACCGGGACAAATATCTACAGAACATGCAAACATTTGTCCCGCAGCGGGAATCGAACCCGCAACCTTCTGCGTCTCAGGCGGACTTTCGCCCACTGCGCCACAGAGGCCGTCAAATATTATAAATATTATAAATGCGAAAGTTTGTGAGTATGTATGGAGGTATGGATGAGTGGATGAATGTTTACTCATTCACGCGAAAACTACTGAATGGATTTGGATGAAACTTGGAATATACATAGTCTATGACCTTGATTTACACATAGGCTATCTTTTATCCGGCATAGCTTTTTATCCAGGTACCACGCGAGCGAAGCCGCGCGTGGAAGCTAGTATCTAATAGTTACGATATTCAAATGCAGGTACATAGGCCTATCACCTTTCCCGCCTGGTTACTCTACAGATGGCGAAGCTTTATTCTGTGTCCATCCAAAGGTTGGGCCGGTGCCAGCGTCCCACATTTTTACCTGAGCATGTTCTGTTTCGCTTTGTCCAGAAACGTCAGGTGCAGCTTTATTTTATCCGCTTGGCTGCAAATATTATGCCATTTTATAAATTGATCTATGTGAAAACGCGCCGATGAAGAAACGATTTGAAAATAACTTCATAAGTAGGTGCTATCTCATTCCTAAGTTCCCAAACAGAAAAATCGTACATGACTATATATTACAACCGTTATGTTAGGTACTTACTTAATATATATAATCTTGCAAATAAATAAAATTGTTATATTTATCTTTGTACCTAATCACTTTTAATTTTACAGAGGTGTATTCCAATGAGGTAGCTACACTACTATAATATTATGTGTATGAGTAATTTGCGAAAAGCTGCTGGTAAAACTTGGATGCGTCGAGCTCAGGACAGGGCACAATAGCGCTCATTAGGGGAGGCCAATGTCCAGCAGTGGACTGCTGTGTAGCAAGCCTTAGCTTATAGTAGCCGTATGCTGATGATGATGATGAATTAAAATTCAACAAAACCATCGATATATATAATTACTATCATTGATCTCTATTATCTAGACTTAGTATCTTACCATTACACAAACACAGGATATCGATCGACCTAAGCAAAGTCTCAAAGCGCCATCAAAGCAAGTGGTTCTCCCAATAGCATCAGTAAATTACTTCTTGAATGGTGAAACAGCTCAACTACCAAGGTTTAAGAAAATACTCTCAAGCAAAGCATAGAATTTGAAAGATAAAAGCATAAAAATATCTTAGAAACGTAGAAAAACTTGAACACGAGTACTCTCTCTTCCCGGCAATTACACAAATTGAAGCCGAGCAAACAACGGATAATGATAAAAGAGCAAAGAAATGATAAGCTCAAGGCTCTGAGTTTATTTTGATTTTGGTCTATTTTTCTCAGAAAGCTGCCAGAGCCTGTGTCGGCACTAAGAACAGAATGTAGACATTAACGATCAAAATACATAAAAATCTACGACTTCATTAGGTCTGCTTTTACTTATAGGTTGGAGAAATAACTATGAAAATTTTCCTAGGCTTTAAGAATACACTTGATCATATCCTGAAATTAACACTGGTGAAATTACAATGGGTATACAAATCAATCTAAACTCACATGAAAATATATTCTAGAAACTTAATTTATACTTGGATTTCAACAATTGAAAAAATAAAATAACATCGGCTTAGGTTTCATTTTTTTTTTTCAGAAAATAATGTTACCTTTGGCTACTAATCATCCCATTGATATAGAACCAGGAAGTGTAGGTATGCTCTGATTTTGCTATTCTTCAACTGATAGATGAAAGCAGGCACAAGTGCTTCCCAAAAATGCATTTCATCCACATTTTTATGACTTCACTTTTCTGCGCACTACGAATTTTCTATCTACCTGTTTTACAAGCAAGGAAATTAAAAAATAAAGCTTCTTCGAGTTTCAATCAATGTGTTTACAGCTCAACCATCACAACATAAGTTTGATGAGTTTTGTTATGCTATATGCTAGACATTCAATGCCGTTGAAATTTGAGCGGCACCCACAAATTTCCAACCGAATTGCCACAATACTGCTTGGTGGCAGGAAGAGGTCTAGTCGGACGAACCATTCACACAAACAAGCCTACTACTACTAATGAAAATAAAAAGTACCTACCCAAATGCGACCAGTTAGAGATACGAATTGAGAATAATGCCACACGCTGCCAAAATAGCAGCATGGGGAGAATTTCCATTTAACGTTTTCCCGTGAATTCCTATCGGTTCCCCAATCCATCCGAGCATTAACTGGAAACCGGCATTATTGTTCGCTCTACCAATCCACTTGAATTTAAGGTACCTACGTACAAAAATAATGTTTACTTGGTTTTCGTAGAAACGCAACTTCTTTAGCTCTTGAGAAAATGATGCGTGTGTGTATTTATAAATAACGAGCAAACCTATATTTTTCTTGTATGAAAAGAAAACAAGTGGAAAAATGCAGGATACTACTTTACAAGGTACGAACGAAAACAAAATAGATTAAAATCCATCATCATCAAAGCATCTGGCCCAGCAGATTTGACATACTGATCATACTGTGTATACTGAGTGCATACTGAGGTAGTTTAGGTATGCAAGTGTAATCAACTCGCTTGAGTTTCACGTCTGCATTTACCTATTTACTTTGTATTGGGATCCACGAGGGAGATTGATATGATCGTCAAATATTGAATAAAAACAGCCCCGGGACATCTGACGATGACGGCCGACGATGTCTTTTATGGGAATCGTGGAAATAATAAAAATGTAAATAATACGGGCGCAAGTACTTAGGTACTTACTTTCTTACAGAAAAACAAAAAAATGTTCTTGGACCAATTTTTCGTATTGAACATCAACAGAACTACACACAACTAACTTACAATGAACTAACTTACAGACGTAATTAAAAATGTCAATTCGCTGAACAATATTTAAGAAAGGACATGTATCTTATTTATAGCCTTCTCTACAAAAGCAGCGTTATTTGCCAAAATAGATTATAAGAAAAATCTAAACATTGTATTGTATTATTGAAACGACGGAATACACCTCATCTTTCTTTAATAAAGCTTCTTTAATAATCACGTTACCAAATGTATAGGTCACTACTCAGACTTACATAATACGAAATTATATTTTTTATCTAGATACTGTTTGCAAACAATACAAAATAATAACTGCTACTTATAAGAATTTCTCATATTTATTCTAATCTATCTAATAATATTTAGATAAAATATTATTGTTATTCGAACCAATTATGATAAAAGAATATGCCATATTTGGTGGCAATACATAATAGTACGATAACGTAACGTTGTTCGTAACGTAGCTCTACTTTGTGTTCTATTGGTGTTTTCCACAGCAGTATTCCATACTGCGATTATTCATACTTGTGCGTCCTATCTCCCCTATTGTATAAAGTTGAAATATATGTTTTTCTATCGAAATAAGTTTGGGCAGAATCGTGTCGTAAGTCAGCGGTGTGCGGTGCCCGAAACTAATTTCGAAGGATTGATGCGAGGGCGGGCGGTCGCCCGGGCCCTGCAATTAGTCTAATATTTCTTTGGCAGGAAACAGTAAACAAAACGGGCTCTTGTTTAAAATAATTCTTGTGATTGATATCGTCATTTATCCCATCTCTTGCAGTAATAGCTTCTCTCATAAAACGACAAAAGGTGTTCAAAAACGCATACCTTATCTGAAACACTTTCTATCGAGTCATCTCTCCCACTGAAGGTGGCCTTTTCTTTTCTTTAATAGGTTTATTCGTTCATAACATGTGAAAGCTTTATTATCTAAAAGATGATGTCAGTCTGCCAATGAAAAAGACAATACTCACGCACTGTAAAGCGAAGTGTTCATCCATGTCCGGGAGATTGCAATGTACGTTTTCAGTGCGCCCAGCGAAGCGCGAAAACGCCACTGATAGCCGAGCGTGGCTGCCTACACCGTAAGTATATGTATTGGTATGCGTGAACATTGTTTCGTGTTGGAATTGTTTTAATCTTAAAGGATTATTACAAATAAGTAAACATATTTTATGGTATGAATATGGTTGAAGACTTGTGTAAGGAGATTACGCAATATGATTTTTCTACATCTACACTATAATATTAGAAAGAGGAAAAATTTGTGTGTGTGTGTGTGTGTGTGTGTGTGTGTGTGTATGTTTTTAAAGAATAAACTCATATTATATACTACTGTGTGTTTCAAAAATTATTTCACCATTGGTTGCTACATTCACCCTAAGTAACATAGGTTATATTTATTGCTAGAAAAGATTAGGAATCCTTACTAAAACTTAAGTAACGTAACCATAGGTGTAAAAAAGTGCCCTAACCCGTGCGAAAATATGTGCGAGTTATAAAAGCAGTGCATACGAGATGACATTACTTACAGATCTTCAAACCTTTATCTCGATATGAACTGACTAAACGCCTTTTAATATTCATACTTCACATAAAGCTTAGGTCGGTAGATATTTCAAAATGATCCCAACATCAAAATCCTGAACTGTGAACTGCTGTCGACGCCGCCGGCTATAATTTGCGAACGGAGCCTCCTTGTAATATTACTGGAGTTACTACTCTACATAGCCTATAGAAGTAACTAGCTTATTTCGCAGTCGTGTGCACTAAGTTCGTTAAGTTTATAAGTTAGTGCTTAGGTGTGCACCGGAATTTACTCAAAGCTTTGAACACTTGTGAGCTTGAGATAAATAATTATGAAAATCAGCTTTAAACTTTCCCATGTTACTGGGGTGTTTGAATAGTTTTTTTTTCTGGGGTTGGTATTACAATTGCCAATATATACTGAGTGTAGGTTTGTGAAGGTTAACAAAACAACAATACCAGTCTATATCAGTCCACTGTTGGACATTGGCCTCTACTTATAAGAAGGAGGATATGCTCATAATCTCTCTCTCCTAATCTCTAGGCATGCAGGTTGAGGATCGTAGGGCGCAGCTTCTAGCAACACCATTGCTGCTGCAAATCGGCAGCCGAAGGATGTAGCGATGCCGATGTTAGGCTGAGCTATGCTGCAATGAATTGGCCGCTTAAGTCCTATTTGTCAGTTAGTAGGGTGCACCACGAGCAGGTGAGGTTGGCTTGGGTTCTAAAGATTGAGGTAAGACCCCTAAAACCCCACCCCACCCTTATGTAGGTCAATATAACATAACTTTATCCAATTTTTATAGAGGTCGAGCCGCTGAGATGTTATCATTTTTCTTCTTTAGGAAAATTTTGTTTATTGGAGCTCGAAGTAAATACTTATCCTTATTTATTTCCTTGGAAAGTGATATTTTCGTGCGACATACGAAGGTATTCGTTTCTATTATTTATTTTACTGAATTGAGATCAAAGTAATAACAAGTGACAAGTGTAAATGTTCCCACGATATTGCGGTGTATAATTAAATTGGGTAACAGTACGTGAAAGTCGGCTCGATTGATTGAAGTATTGAAGCGGATGAATAACAAAAATATCAGTACCACCCGTACCACCGCGGATTATTATCGAGTGAGAGCTATGACGAGGATTTATGGTGAATTCGATATCAGCGGAAAATTATTTACCGCCCACCGGTTCAGAGTCTCGTGATTAATACCCCTGATATTGTCATTCAATTAAGATTCTGGAAAAAACTCATCAATATTCCTGATATTCATCATCATCATCAGCCTATAGCAGTTCACTGCTGGACATATGCCTCCCCTAATGAGCGTCATCGCGCCCTGTCTTCCAGATATTTTTAGTGTGATATGTGCTAGTTTTTTGTATGTAAGTATCTACTACATTATAGTACAATAGGGATGATGCCTGGATAGAAAAATAATAATTCTTATTAATCCGTCAATTAGAATATGAAAAAATATTGGACACGTATTTTTTTATTTTTAAAATCAATGGAAATCGACAAAGTTATTAGAGCGTCAAAGTTCGGAAATGGGGGCTCGTGACGTCACTTGTATGTAAAAACTGTACTTACCCGTGACATCACGTAGAACTTCAACGCACAATATCTTTGTCATTTTTAGTTTCATTGACAAAATAAAAAATACGTGTCCAATATTTTTTGACGATATAAATGACGGACTAATTAGAATTTTTCAGGCATCTAGCCTATTGGCCGCAATATGATGTTTTAAGCTTTACCTTACTTTGAACATGCGATATAATACCAAACTATTAAAAACTAAGGGCAGGAACTTTGCATGGTCCTTGGAGCTAAGCTGTTTGCAAGGTGCCGTGCTCTACAGCGCAACAACGTATTGTCAAACTATTGCGATAGCCGCGATGTAGGATTTAAAGGTTTGAATGCTGAATAATGCAACCGTGGAAGTGCAGCTGCTTTCCATCAGCTGGCCCGCAGTCATAGTCATAGTGTTTAATTCATTAATCTCTTTGTGAGACTCGTACTGAATGGACACATCAAACATAGTTCAGCATACCATACTGCATAGCTGAGTAATGAGAAATCACTGCAAAAACAGTCGAATGTCTTAAATCTCCTTGTGAGACTCGTAGTAAATGGACACATCAAACAAAGTTCAGCATGTCAAACTGCATAGCTGAGGAAAATCACTGCAAATACAGTCGAATGTCTAAGACGATGGAGCAGATGCTTTCTTCACGTTTAAACTGACCGTAGAAACTTTAATAACGCAATATTAAAATTTTAATTTCATGTCATAATGTCCTGAGTAGGTAGACATCAGAATTTTATTGCCCACGCTATAAAATAGCTGTTTCGTAAAACGGCGACGATAAAATATAATTTATAACGAGGACACGTTCCTACTTCCAATTAATTCTCAGGTTATTCCAAATCATAACGTAATTTTCTTTGCTTCGCTTAGGTCATACTTTTAGGTAACATTTTAAGGTTTTTAATATAAAAAATTGAATTATAGTGATAGATTTTGTACAAGTAAATTTTACTTTTAATAGAGAAATACTAAAAACACGTCTAAATCCAAAAACACGTCTACATACTCCCTTTTAAAATAGTGGTGTAAAAATAATACATTATTTGAATTTAACTTAAACAAAAAATAAGTTTTACCAAAATTCCAGTCTTTTTCATCTTACTGTCTCTCAAACTAAAAAATAAAAATACAAAAACCACTTTGTACTGTACTAGCTACGGTTTTCCCACTGTTTTTATTCGTGATAAATGTTCTCTCAAACGTTTAAAACAGGCCTTTGCTCTAAGCTATGGCTGTCACGAAGAGGAACATGAAAATCACCCGGCTTTCGGTGTCACACGTTCAAATGTCGCGATGGTAAGCTGGTCTTAGAGCAAAGTTATGCTATCTTCCACAAAAACTTTATCCTAATCAACAAAGTGTCAGAATGTGGTAATAATCTTTATCTATCGGACAGTGACTGCTTGACCCGTTTCAATGTCCGACAAAAATAAATACCCATCGTTTCCTTAATTTGATTCAATTTATCTAGACATTTTATAGCTATTCATTTAGCCTCTATTCTGTTCTGTGTATCGCTACTAAGATGAGCTCTATAATTGTAATCTGCAAAATATCATAAACCTACGGTTGGTTGCACTGGAGACTCATTAAGTATATTCTATGGTTAATAGGTATAATAGGAGCAAGGTGTCAAACAACAACATATAAATAGATAATAGATATATAATAGATAGAAAATGAATAATTATGAATAATGATGAATAGATAATAGATAACATATAAATAGTCAATAGTTGCATATATAGAATACTGTTTAGAGTTTAAGTACGTGTTTTCCAAATAAATATAAATAAAAGTAAATAAATAAACTAGCGCATGTGACCGATGATCATAATCATTAATCACTGATTGGAGGGCTCGTCCGAGGAAGTACTACCACCACGCCTATATCTGCCAGCACTGTTGTGTTTCAGTTCGAAGGGTGTGTCGTTACCGGCACACCAGTGAAATTACAAGCCTTCATGTCTCAAGTTGATGGACGCAAGGTGTTGCACCGTGTAAGGCAGGCGTAAGTTCCAAACATACGAGACCTACCGAACCAATATTTTGTTGCTAGTAACGATAACCACTTAAAATCAGGTCATGTCTAGCACATGTATCAAATCCAATTGGCAACCTATCGCAACAAAATTACCCTTCTTCACAGTCGGGTAATAAAATCAACGCTTTGAGTAACGAGCCCACTCGAGTATTCCTGGAAAATCTGCTATGAGGCTATGTTCGGAAACTGTTGGCCAATTGTTGGAAGTTTCGGTGATCCTGTTCAAACTGGTAGCGTAGTGTGCGAGACAACCACGCTCGTACCATTATCACGAGTTGAGAGTGAGTGACAGTGCGGCCAGCCGCGACACGCAAACCCCTAGGGACACTTTAATTAGCCCCCGACAGCGCTCGGCGTCAGCTATGCAGCGGATGAACTTTGCTTTGTTACTGACAAACGGGAAAGTTTACGGATTTTCAATTTATTTGGAAGCGTTTCTGGTTTTGTTGTACTTGCATTGTTCATTTTCCACTGTAGAGGCAGAGAGGAAAGTTACATGAGAGTAGCTTTTTGACTTTGTTGCTTTACGTTGTGACATCACAATCACAATATAGAAACAGTCAATTTTATGTCTCTGTTTGGTGCGATACCGGGTGGTGCAACCGAAGACGGGGGAAAGAAAAATTGGTGATAGGTAATTTTATATAAAAGAGGTTGTATTGCATCCTGATCAGGCAATTGCATTTTATAATTTAAAAAAACTGTGAATGCAGATCATGTGTACGTACATTATTATCATCTTAAGCCTGTAGCAGTCCACTCCTGGACATAAGCCTCCCATTGTATTTATACCATCTGTACTATATTATTCTTTAATTTTATTTACCTTTACCTTTCTATATTTTACCTTACCTATACCTACCTTTTTATACTTTAACATTCTTTCTGGGGCATTGATTTGGAGTACCCTTTATAAGCCAATAGGAAGACTTTCTATTACTTATCTACCGATCTTTAAGAACAAACTTATCATGAACTCTCCTTATTCAAAGAAACTCCAACTGAATACCAGAAAGTGCAGCAAGATACTTAAAGCAGATAAAGCGTTGAACTACTGAACGTACAAAGTTCTTTTCAATTTCGAAGTTAAAAATGTAAGTTCACCAAACCAATTTTATTTTGAAAAACCTGGAGGCCCACCGAGTGCGGGAGTTTCGTCAAAGATTAAAAAAGTTTAAAGTGTTTCCGTCCATCTTCCCCTTTGGGGTTACGCTGGATTTACCGAGATGACACCAGAAATCTATTTTTAAAGGAGTGCAGGCTTTATTATGTCTTCGCTTCGGACAACGGTTCGTTCCCGTCAAGATATTAAATTGTTTGCGTTCAGAAAGTTGACCTTAATGGGATTTTGATTATAGTTTTCTTATCCACGTATTTTCTAGGATCGAGTTTATAGCCTTTCTATTTCCGATCGAAATCCAAGAAATATCATTATAAGGAAAGATTGCTAATGGAGTTTATAATTATTAAGAGTATTTCGAGATGTTTTTTTCCATAAAATTAAGTATAAAATGCCTACTAGGATAAAATACACACGCACACACACAATGGATCAATCGGAATCCAATTGCGGGAGAGGGAGTCCATCTCACTTATCCTACATAGGGTAAAATACTATGCCCCATACTTATAAACGCTACTTTTTAATAACTTTTATCAGATTTTTATAAGTAAGGTCATAAGTTTTTTAGCACATGCTACGGTTTATCGTAGCACCTGCTACATAATTTTAACGTGTGCGTGGTACCAGGATAAAAGTACACTTTAAATTATTTGTGGTCTAGAACTACATTATGTGCAATTTTAGCTCAACCCGTTAGTAGTTTTTGCGTGGGGGAAGAACAGACATTTCTCATTTCACATCCTTTTTACAAACTTTCTCCTCCACAATATTGGTAGGATGTGAGATTAAGATAAATGTGAGGTGAGATTATACAATACATTGAATTCGTATGTTATCCCGAAAATGGGTAAATTTAAAAAGTCAACATGGTCAATGACTTTTCGAATTTTGTTATTTTTAATTGAAGAAAAGGCTTGTAAAGTTACGCCATAGTTTTACTCATAAACATAATGAGGCAGCCTAAGATGATTTCGTTATACTTTATCCTCGATTTATTGTTACTGATAATAATAGCTCTGTCTATTTTAGAGCTGCCACACACAACACAATGATAAGCTTAAAGTTTTTGTAGTTTTTTTTGTATCTCGTATTTTTAATTGAGGTAACAACTTTTGGATGACCATTCATGGTCCAAATCACGCCTATTTGGGATAACATACGGATTCAAAAGTGTTATATACTGTCTGACAATCGTCTCACGGGTTCGCGTAAGTTAGTCACAAATCGTTGGATATGATCAATAACTTCGTGAACAGCTGATTAGGGGACCCTGGGAGTTACTGGAGCACGAACTAACACGTAAATTCAATATGAGGGGCGTAAGTGGCATAGTTTGGTTAGTGAGGCGCTGTGACTTCAGGTGGAGCTGGACATCGACCGAATGGTGGCCGAGGGTAGGTAGAAAAAGCGTCGGAAGACCAGTAATGATGGGCACCACATAGTATCGCCAGGCGTTCGTGGATGCGACTACCATAACCGTAGTGGATGGCACAAACTTCCGGAGGCTCATATTCAGCAGTTGATAAAGTCGGGCTGTGAATGATGATGATAATGAAGAAGCATAATAACTGAAAAATTTCATAAGGCAGTTTAAATGCATGTAGGGCACTAAACGTAATATCTCACGTTTAACGCCTCACTGCACAGTAGCCGGCCGTTAAAATGCAAATTTACTAGAGTTGAGACATATATTCTTGCCGGAACTTTTTTAGGAACGAGATGAAGAAGACGTGTGCTCAATGTATGCATTTTGTTCACAACTCGTCAGAGAAGAGTGTTGGCGTTTGTACCAATAATTTTTCTCGCTTAACTCATCTTGTGATCTATTTCTGCAGTCAGGCCTGAATGAATTAACTTTCTTAGGAAACTACTTATTCGGCTTCTACAAGAAATTTGCTCAAACTGAGGTGCTACTTTGGCATTAAACGGCAAAAAATGATACATACTTTTTCAATTAGAATTCTATCCGAATTAAATAAAGACTTTTAAAACGGAAACAAATATCCTACCATAGTGTATTTTATTATCTAAATGAGTATGTAGGCATAGGTATGTATTATATGATACGAAAAATATTCAGTGCAAGCTTTCGCTCGCATTAGTGTAGATTTTGGCAAATGTTCCGTTAGGTATTTTCCGAAAAGTACTATTTTTCTAGATGAAAGGTACCATATGACGTTTTCTGTACCACTGACAATAGACAATCAATTTCGCATTTATAATATTAAACTATAAAAACCACGCGATGCATCCCTAAAAGACCTACTTATATTTCTTATAAACGATTATATTCCGTTTCCGGTAGTGGAAACTCTAGCATCCCTCGATGAGGATAATTAATACGGGACACGAACTAGCCCGTGAGCATAACGCTTAAATGCGAAAATCTTTGAAAACTGACCCAGTTTAGTGATCCCAGTTACCAGCTAATATAAGATTTTATGCTACATTTTGAATTAATTAGCTGGCTTGATACCGAACTTGTAGCACTACGCATTGAGCTGCTACGCTGCTACGGAGCTATGATTCTACGTACCGAAACTACTGAATTTATAAGAATGTAATAATTATCTTTCTTTTGGTTTCTGCTATGTATAATCTGTTATAATTGCATACGTTTTAAGATCTAATCAGGAATTGCTAAGCAAAACTGAGAAAAAGTTGCAAAGTAATGTGGCACACAGCCAAAAAACGGCTGAATCTAGCCTAAAAGTAAATAAGTTGGCAACAGCGTATAGGTACCGGTAAGATATTCGACAGGCTGCAATGTTGCTTATTAGTAAAGCTACCGGAAACTTGAATATGTAACCACTTTACGTCGATCGATCAAATCGAAATTGTTGATGAGGAAAGTTGGGGGTGTATCGGAAACTTGGAAACAGTTTGAGAAATTTGCTGCTTTCTAGGTATTTCGATATGCTTGATCCTTTGCTATGCTGTAGCCCGGAAGACATGACTTGCTTATTGCTTTTAAGTTCCGCTCGTGCCTCCACTAGCGTTGAGAAAAATAAATTGCAGTTGGTGGCATAATTAATGAATGCATTAATGGACACTTTATTGCACGAAACACTATAAAACAGACAAGACAATGCATAACACAGTGAGCGGAATCTGAAAGCGATTTCTTTCCGGCAACCTTTTGATGGAGAAATATGCTTAAATATCATTATGGGATGGCAGCACAGTCCAAAAACAAATTAGTACATACCTACGCAGAATAAACATAGTAAACAAATATAACTCAATACGAATACATAAATAACAATAATAACAATTCTTTTGCCGCCTAACTAAAGTAGGGGTGGTAACAAGGTTCGTGCCTTCAACGGCTGTGTTATGCTCCTGCTTATCTATAGGTACCTTTGGCATATTGAGATGGACTTAGACTGAACTTGACGCCCTTGACTGTAAGGTTCGCCAATTTCTCACGACACACAGAATACGACATCCACGTTCGTCGGTAATGAGTATGTACATCCCGCGAAAATGGGAGGTCGGGGCTTTTTAAATACCAAGACCCTCCTTAAGCGCGAGGTGTGCAACCTCAGAGAATACTTCCTCCATGCCGACAGTGAGATGCATCGCGATGTAGTAGCAGTTGACAAGAACCTTACCCCGCTCTCACTGGCTAAGGAGAACTGGCACAAACCTACGGAGCTGAGTGCCCTCGACCGCAAGGTTGTATGGGAGAGTAAGGAGCTGCACGGACGGTTCTACAAAGCCCTTACAGGGCCTGATGTAGACCTACTCGCATCCGTGAACTGGCTACGTTTTGGTGACCTCTTTGAGGAAATCGAAAGTTTTGTCTGTGCGATTATGGATGAGGTAACAAAGACGAACAACTACCGAAAGTATATCATGAAGGATGGAACCGTTGACATGTGCAGATCTTGTCATCGTCCCGGTGAATCCCTCAGGCATATACTTTCGTGTTGTTCGCACCTTGTTAACACTGAAAACTTGCACAGACACAATCAAGTTTTAAGTAAAAAAAATATGTTTGATGAGTTTTAAAATGAATAAAGTGTCTTAACAAAAACAATATAACATACATACTGTATTAAACAGACCACCTACTGCAGAGCAATGACCTTATTGTCAGAGATGATGATGATATAGTAAAAATATGAAAGGTATATTAAACATTGAATATTTTACAAAATAAGCTATTTATTTCGTAATTTGCTCAACTCTTTACTTACCATCCTTACATTTATTAAATTATTATTTATTTAATTTTTATTTTGCAAGTATATATTACTAGCTTCCGCCCAGGGCTTCACTCGCGTGGTACCGGAATAAAAAATAGCCTATATGTCAATCCAGGTCACAAACTATGTATATTTCCAGTTTCATCCAAATCCGTTTAGTAGTTTTTGCGTGAAAGAGTAACAAACATTCATTCATTCATCTATTCATCCATACCTACGTCCATACTCACAAACTTTCGCAATTATAATATTAAGTAGGAAGTAGGATTCTGTTTGGTTAGTGAAACACAATCCTTCTATACGCACCAATTACCTTCATAAACCCCCATAAATCATGGTAACGGTTTACCTAAGTAAGTAGGCAGGTTACCTTTAACTTACTTTCGCACCGAACACGTTCAATAATTCATCGACCTGCTCTTGTATGTGGAATATTCAGTGGTAGCACTTAACAAGACTCCGGTCAGTTGATTCTAAGTGCTTGCCTGTTGCCTGCTACATAAACAAGATCGATCTAGTCTACATTAATAGTTTATCTCCACACAACAGGACCTGAACTTCGTAATTAATACACGGAACCGACTAACTATTCTATCCCAAACGCAAACAGGGCGCAGAATGCAAACACAAGCATGAATCGGCAAGTACTCCGCAACTACTCCTACGAATTAGTTTATTAGTTACACAAGCAACGTTCTTGTTTTAGCTAACTCATTTTGCCACTGACTAGCAACTCACTATTATATACTTAGTTATTAGTTAGTTATTACACAAGATAAATACAATCTATCATTGGAGCTCTTGGTTTTCATAACTCATAGATCAGATTTAAACTGTTGTCTGAGAACAGGACTCGATGGCGCTCATTAGGGGACGCCTATGTCCAGCAGTGTACAGCTACAGGCTGATGATGATGATGTAGTAATCGTTTTTGCATGGTAACTTTATAATGATGTACTTACCTATTTAGCTGACTAGTACCTATTGTATGATCTTACGTTATAATATAAGTGTGTGAAAATTATCGCAAAAACTTGTTCCTTCATTAGAAATTTATATCAATGTTACTATGAAAATATAAAATATTTATTTCAGTAACTAAGGTAAGGAACTTGCTTGTGACAGAAGATTTTGCTCTTATATATCAATTTACATTATTTTATAAGTTGGTACGTATCTAATAGGAGAAAAGCAATTAGAAACATTCTCCTTTTAGTTATGAAATGCTCATAATTGGACAAAAGTGATGTGATCTTTTATAAGTTGGTATGTACCTACCTATAATATAATACATTTTAAAGTGATGTGATCTATGATAACATTTTTAAATTACCTATCTAAACTTACATTCAAATTATGAGTACGCTAAAATATTTGGTTAGTGTGTAGTGTGTAGGTATGTATGCATTGTTGATTTAGCACAATGAGTACCAATTTTTTCATAGAAGGCATGCGTTATAAAAACATGTAAACAGATCCAAAACTGCAAGTCCAGTGGCTAACAGCTGGTGGTTGTTCAACTATGTATGTTATATTAGTTTTACGTGGTCTACTCTACTCGACCCTTTATAACAAAAACTGTGAACCGTGTTTAAAGTGAGCCGTTGACGATGAATAAATATTTTTTTGATATAAAATTTAAAAGCGGTGGGAATGGAATATTGCAAAGTAACTTTTCCGTGGAGCTCGCACACATACACAATTAGGTACGCACACATAATAGGCTGCGTCTAGCATATACTCTCTTCACTGGCTTCTTTCATCAATATTGTCCTCACAAAAAAAATATGCTTATAGCTTTCACTTATGAGCCGAACTAATAGTAGATTAGTAGCCAAGGGCTGTAAGCTGTAAGGCATAAATTGCAGCCCGAGATATTTAGGCGCACGAACGTAGCGAGGGCGCCTATAGTTCCAGGGTGTAATTGGTGCTTACACCCGAGCTAACTATTCTGCTTTACATCTCGATTGTGAGGTAAGTAGAAAAAAACCGGCATTACAAGAATAACACATTTTTCATTATTTTTTCAAGAACGAAATTGAGCTTCGCCGTTTGATATTTAAAATTGATGACTATTATACTCACACGAAGACAAAGCTGAATAGCAAAGCGACCTCTTTGGTCATTGGGCTGAATGCATGATGTCTATTGCCAGTATGATGGTTAGATGTATGCGAACTTTTTGAAAGAAAGAAGTGTTTTTTTTAAATTACTTACCGCCCTAGGGCTTTTCTAGCTACATTATTACCCTAGAGCGCTATTTAGTCACCTACAAGCCCCATTTGGAGGTAATAAGAACCTACTTACCGAACATGAGAGATGTAAAATAACTAAAGCTGTTACAATTCCTACTCATATAATATTATTATTTATGCCTTGTAGCCACAGACTTACCTAACCTACTAATGTTCATACGAATTCGTATATTCGTACATCCGTTGGTTTACCCAAACAATAGGTAATTTCGTTTGTTCTGAAAAATCACATTTCCTTTGGGGTAACTACTATTAATAGCCTGAGCCGATGCTCAATGGTCGGATTATTGTCAGATAGAGAATTATTGTTCCTCGTCGGCACTAACGAAATTGCAGGAGTTTATGGCACAACTTTCGCATTCAGACTATTTGAATACATAAACTATTGATATTCTATATTGTTGGGTAACTGATGGCTTAAACTGGTATGTAGGTACGAAGCTATTGGAGTGTTGGTTAATACTTACTGACAATCTACAATAATCTTTTTCAAATTTAGGGTATAGTGTCCTTTTCAGAAGTTCCGCAGCAGCGGCGCCAATGTTGTTAAAAAATAAAAATGAAATGGAAATAAATCGATGCCGATATTTTAAACATAATTTTTCGAACAGATCCTCTTCTTCTTCTTAGTATGAGCTAGTGACCAACTCTAGTGTCGGAGTTTTTAGGCCGCCCGAAAGGCCTCCGACATGGCTTAACGACTGAAAAGCCGGGACCAACATCTTAACGTGCCTTCCGAAACACGGAAGCGCTCAAATCTAAATGTCACTAAACGGTCACCCATCCAAGTAATGACCGGGCGGAGTGTTGCTTAACCAAGGTGATCTGCTAAGAACACCGAGGTTAACCACGCCACGAGCGCTTCACAGAACACACAGGACAGATTTTAAACAGGAACAGATTTTAAATTGGAAGAAGTCAGATAAATCAGTAGTGTATCAATCATGTGGTTCCCATAATACAAACTCTGCTTAGTTTGGGGCTACATGATGCTGTGTGATTACGTCCCGCATTATTATTATTAGTATAAATAGTAAAATAAAATAAAATAAAAAAGTGTTATTTACTATACAAGGGTTGATATTCGTTACCCTCCAACTCGAAAACAAGAAAACAAATCCAAGATATACCTGTGACGTCACAACTATAGAGACGTGTTAGATGACTTTACAGATAGTTTGTTTGCTAGTTTTGTATGCTGAGGCTTCGAAGTTGGAATAATGCGGGCCAGAGTCACAGAACAGCCATAGACTAGAATGTCAGCAACATTTTCTGCTCGTATTTTTCATGTAAAATAGAAGAAAACTTAGAACATTTTATAAGTACACCATTGTGTTTGGAGTTGCAGTTACAGTAATAACCAGGACTTGGAAGCTCTCAACTGCCCGAGTCAACTGTAGGTACAGTCAGATACAAAAGTTTGAGATTTCCTTGATTTTACCTACCTATCTATCATATTTAGAGCCGCTAGTGTTATTTTAGAACCGGCTTCAGTTAATGAAAAACTTTCCTACACATCTGTATAACTATGTAAAGCGTAAGCTAAGCTTAGGGGTTTAATACTTCTACAACCAACTAGTAAAATCATCATCATCCGCAGCCCAATTTCACCCACTGCTGAGTATAGGCCTACCTTTGCTCTTGCCTCTCCCAAGGTCATGCACTAGCCTAACTTGCGGCTAAAGAAGCTATTTAAAGCAGTGTTCTCGAACCTACCGATTTTTCGGTATTTCTACCGATATGGGCTCTGTCCTACCGAAATACCGAAATGCAACGATTTTTCCACGATTTCAGAGAATACGTGTAAATTATACCGATTTTTCTACCGATTGTACACTTTTAAGTTGGCAGCCCTTTTCATTTATGGTTTATGTTACGGGAAATCCCTCAATAGTAAATAAGAATGTTCCATAAATTTTAGGGAGCACAGTACTTATTCAAGGAAACTGGATGTTATCAAGGGCTTCCCGCTCGGGGATTCACTGCCATTCACTATAGAAACAGGAATTCGTATTTAATTTTTCATTAATTTTCTTAACTTCGAAGAGAAAGTTTCCTAATCTTAATATCGAAAATATATAATATTATTATAATTGATTGGGGTTATTCAAGATAGAGAAGATCAATGGATAATGACACCAATAACCCAAAAATTACCAAAGCAAACCAGATATACGAAACGCCACATCAAAACAATACCACATTACCAAATAAGTTAAAAATATGTCGTCTAACGAGGAATTGTGTACAAGCGCGAGTGCAAAAAGAATAAAATACCAACAGTATTTAAAAAAATGAGCAATACTTTTCAGGCTAACTGCAATATAGTAAAGGCGTAAGATATGCCTATTGTAAGAGTTGAATTAACACTACATCAGGGAAAGACGTTCTAAAGAAACTTAGTTCTTCACAAGCACACTCGGTTTTAAACGAATTTGATTGTAATATTTTTTGTCATATACCGATTTTGGGTACAAATATACCGATTTTAGTGGACAGCTCTACCGATATCGCACTTTGACGTTCGAGAACACTGATTTCAAGTCGCAAGCTTTCATCGAAAACGCTGCCTTAATGTAGGCGTAATACTACCCGTTCGAAACCGGGACGGATCGCTAGTATTAGGTACTTTTCAGCAATCTAAGCAAACTCAATTTTAAAGGTGCTCAATATGTGCTAGGCTTTTGTGATCAATAAAACGGGATTCTCACACAAAAAAACTGATTTCAACGGTCAAAATAATCTAAATTCTTGACCATAAAACACTTATCTGAAAGACCCTTCCTTTCATTGCAAAAATACCTTCTATCACCCTTGCCGTTTAATAAAATATCCATCCGTTTCATTCGTCCACAAGGCATTCCATTGTACCCAATAATGTGTACCCTAACCCACTATAATAATGTGTTGGTATTTCGATTTATTTTCCTTTTCTCAAACATTTCAATCTGTAAAATAGCCCTTATACACACTACCCTTATGGCACTATTAGTATCTGTGATGTCAGATGTGTTGACCTACCTTTATTTTTACGAAACATTGATGAAAAGGCACCTTAATCACATCACACTAATATTATAAATGCGAAAGTTTGTGAGTAAGTATGGATGAATGGTTGAATGTTTGTTACTCTTTCACGCGAAAACTACTGAACGGATTTGGATGAAACTTGGAATATACATAGTTTGTGACCTGGATTAACACATAGGCTACTTTTTATTCCGGTACCGCGCGAGCGAAACCACAGGTGGAAGCTTGTATTACATTTGTTTCTCGTTAATTACTTACTTATTATTACTTACTTTAGCCAAATTCGTATTATTATTATTATAAAAGTAGGTACTTAACTTACGCATTATAATTATTAAATTAATTAATTAAAATTGTTACAATAGGCATTATAATTATTGCATACAAAAGCAAACTACGTTTATTTAAATAATAATGCTACGTTTATTTAAGACTTTTTAAACCGTATTACGTTTATATGATAGATATGATAGATATTTTCACACACCGACAATTAGAATAAGAATAAGAATAAGAATAAGAATAAGAATAAGAATAAGAATAAGAATAAGAATAAGAATAAGAATAAGAATAAGAATAAGAATAAGAATAAGAATAAGAATAAGAATAAGAATAAGAATAAGAATAAGAATAAGAATAAGAATAAGAATAAGAATAAGAATAAGAATAAGAATAAGAATAAGAATAAGAATAAGAATAAGAATAAGAATAAGAATAAGAATAAGAATAAGAATAAGAATAAGAATAAGAATAAGAATAAGAATAAGAATAAGAATAAGAATAAGAATAAGAATAAGAATAAGAATAAGAATAAGAATAAGAATAAGAATAAGAATAAGAATAAGAATAAGAATAAGAATAAGAATAAGAATAAGAATAAGAATAAGAATAAGAATAAGAATAAGAATAAGAATAAGAATAAGAATAAGAATAAGAATAAGAATAAGAATAAGAATAAGAATAAGAATAAGAATAAGAATAAGAATAAGAATAAGAATAAGAATAAGAATAAGAATAAGAATAAGAATAAGAATAAGAATAAGAATAAGAATAAGAATAAGAATAAGAATAAGAATAAGAATAAGAATAAGAATAAGAATAAGAATAAGAATAAGAATAAGAATAAGAATAAGAATAAGAATAAGAATAAGAATAAGAATAAGAATAAGAATAAGAATAAGAATAAGAATAAGAATAAGAATAAGAATAAGAATAAGAATAAGAATAAGAATAAGAATAAGAATAAGAATAAGAATAAGAATAAGAATAAGAATAAGAATAAGAATAAGAATAAGAATAAGAATAAGAATAAGAATAAGAATAAGAATAAGAATAAGAATAAGAATAAGAATAATAATAAGAATAATAATAAGAATAAGAATAAGAATAAGAATAAGAATAAGAATAAGAATAAGAATAAGAATAAGAATAAGAATAAGAATAAGAATAAGAATAAGAATAAGAATAAGAATAAGAATAAGAATAAGAATAAGAATAAGAATAAGAATAAGAATAAGAATAAGAATAAGAATAAGAATAAGAATAAGAATAAGAATAAGAATAAGAATAAGAATAAGAATAAGAATAAGAATAAGAATAAGAATAAGAATAAGAATAAGAATAAGAATAAGAATAAGAATAAGAATAAGAATAAGAATAAGAATAAGAATAAGAATAAGAATAAGAATAAGAATAAGAATAAGAATAAGAATAAGAATAAGAATAAGAATAAGAATAAGAATAAGAATAAGAATAAGAATAAGAATAAGAATAAGAATAAGAATAAGAATAAGAATAAGAATAAGAATAAGAATAAGAATAAGAATAAGAATAAGAATAAGAATAAGAATAAGAATAAGAATAAGAATAAGAATAAGAATAAGAATAAGAATAAGAATAAGAATAAGAATAAGAATAAGAATAAGAATAAGAATAAGAATAAGAATAAGAATAAGAATAAGAATAAGAATAAGAATAAGAATAAGAATAAGAATAAGAATAAGAATAAGAATAAGAATAAGAATAAGAATAAGAATAAGAATAAGAATAAGAATAAGAATAAGAATAAGAATAAGAATAAGAATAAGAATAAGAATAAGAATAAGAATAAGAATAAGAATAAGAATAAGAATAAGAATAAGAATAAGAATAAGAATAAGAATAAGAATAAGAATAAGAATAAGAATAAGAATAAGAATAAGAATAAGAATAAGAATAAGAATAAGAATAAGAATAAGAATAAGAATAAGAATAAGAATAAGAATAAGAATAAGAATAAGAATAAGAATAAGAATAAGAATAAGAATAAGAATAAGAATAAGAATAAGAATAAGAATAAGAATAAGAATAAGAATAAGAATAAGAATAAGAATAAGAATAAGAATAAGAATAAGAATAAGAATAAGAATAAGAATAAGAATAAGAATAAGAATAAGAATAAGAATAAGAATAAGAATAAGAATAAGAATAAGAATAAGAATAAGAATAAGAATAAGAATAAGAATAAGAATAAGAATAAGAATAAGAATAAGAATAAGAATAAGAATAAGAATAAGAATAAGAATAAGAATAAGAATAAGAATAAGAATAAGAATAAGAATAAGAATAAGAATAAGAATAAGAATAAGAATAAGAATAAGAATAAGAATAAGAATAAGAATAAGAATAAGAATAAGAATAAGAATAAGAATAAGAATAAGAATAAGAATAAGAATAAGAATAAGAATAAGAATAAGAATAAGAATAAGAATAAGAATAAGAATAAGAATAAGAATAAGAATAAGAATAAGAATAAGAATAAGAATAAGAATAAGAATAAGAATAAGAATAAGAATAAGAATAAGAATAAGAATAAGAATAAGAATAAGAATAAGAATAAGAATAAGAATAAGAATAAGAATAAGAATAAGAATAAGAATAAGAATAAGAATAAGAATAAGAATAAGAATAAGAATAAGAATAAGAATAAGAATAAGAATAAGAATAAGAATAAGAATAAGAATAAGAATAAGAATAAGAATAAGAATAAGAATAAGAATAAGAATAAGAATAAGAATAAGAATAAGAATAAGAATAAGAATAAGAATAAGAATAAGAATAAGAATAAGAATAAGAATAAGAATAAGAATAAGAATAAGAATAAGAATAAGAATAAGAATCATTTATTGTAAAAACTGTGTAAACATAGATCTTTTAGGTAGGTAAATTTCTGACACAACAGTTTGTCCATTTCGGACATACAATATTTTCTAAATATAAGCTAAAGTTAAGGCACAACATTGACTTAGGAACTTATACCACAATACAGTAACTTAGAGTACTATGTTTGAACTAAACTTATGATACTTTATTGGTATCTTAAACTTAATTATATGACTAGCCATAATATTCTTAGTTTAGCCCCAAAGTAAGCAGAGCTTGTATTACATAATTATTTCTTCAGTCCTTATTTCTATTCACATCACGTGAATAACTTTTTCACAGCATTTGCCAAAGAGTCGTTTATTTTTCTCAATTAAAAATGTTTAATTAATAAACACGGTGCTGTCATACGTAATATTTTTTTACATAACTCGCCAAAGACCTTTTAGTTTTCTCAATTTAAACTGATTTATTAATACACAGCGATGTTACCTTTACTAATTAGTAGCTACGGTCATCCTACGTAATATTTTTTCTTCATTTCTTGCTGAAAATCATAATTTCTATCAACACCACGCCCAAACCTCGCTTTTGATATTTTTAATGAACCGAATGAACACTGGCCACAAAGTTTTTTATTTTTCTTAATTCTATTTTAGAGCGGAGAAAATTTAATTAAACTCCGAATTGGCTGGCAGTTCCACTGTTTTGAGCAAACCCAATTATGTAATCACCATTTAGTTATTATAAACCGAACGGAACTTATTTAGTGTGAAAATCTGATAAATAAAAGAAGGTTAAGAGTACATGGTTACCCCGCATTCATATTATTATTAAATTATTATATTATTATTATATATTATTCATATTATTATTAAATTTAATAATCTGCCCAATTCACGATCTGTCGAGTAACGAAACTGCCGAATTACGAATCTGTCTAATCCAGAATCTGTCCTACACCGAACAAAGGGTAACAACTAAGCATTATTACATATTATGTAGATATACTTGACTTTCATAACTTTCATATACTTCTAAGATCGATGAGACCAAATAAGTCTTACCTTAGGTCAGAATAATGTCTTTAAATTCATATTGAAAAACGGAAATTTGCACATGTGCAAGACGGGACGCGGAGGGAGAGCATCGCGTTCACTCACCCTCATGAAGACTCTCTTAACGAGTCGAAACGCCGTCGGTGCCTTCACCGATGTAATTCCCGTTTTTGAGTGAATGAGTTAATTCACGTTAGTTTCATGAGTATAATGTCTCTACATTTCTTGGATTTCAAATTAACCTTAGTTACCTAGCGACTACGGCCAAAAACGACTTGTTTTTCATAGTTAATAAATAAATAAATAATAAATAAATATACGGGGCATTTCACACACGGTCAACTGATCCAACTAGGCAGAGCCTGTACTATGGGTACCAGAGACTGATAAATATGCGTAGATACTTATAAAACACCCAGACGCAGAACAAACATCCAAGTTCACCACACAAATGTTTGTCCTGAGCGGGGATCGAACCCGCCACCTGCAGCTCAGAAGGCAGAGTGACTACCAACATAGCTATGAGGCCAGTCCATCAATGAACAAGATCGAAAGTCCATTATTTGGTAGTTTTAGGTTGATTCTCTATTCATCTAAGCATTAAGACGACTTCTGTGGCGCAGTGGGCGAAGGTCTGCCTGGGACCCAGAAGGTTGCGGATTCGATTCCCGCCGTGGGACAAATGTTTGCATGTTCTGCAGATATTTGTCTCGGGTCTGGGTGTTTTATATGTATGATATGCATGTATTTAGAAAAAAAATGTATATAAGTAATATATCAATTATGTGGTTCCCATAATATAAGCTCCATGAGGCTGTGTGATAGTCCAGCATTATTTATTTATCCAGCATTTTTTTTTATTTATTAAAATTCCATAAAAAAAGAAAAAATATTATAAACATTTATTAACATCGGGGCCTATCTTAATTAGTAAAAAAGTATATCATCATCATCCGCAGGCCAACTTCACCCACTGCTGAGCACCTCTCTCGGCTCTTGCCACTTGCCACGATCCTGCGCTTGCCTAATGCACTGGCGTGAGCGAGCATCCATCCCTCGACGTAAAGCCTAGTTTACACGAGGCCATTGCTGGCTGCCAGTCTTACTGCTGCGGCGCTGGCTTGGTATTTGCCTTGTGTAAACAGTTTTTCAAGCCAAGCCAGCGATGGCTGCCACCGCTGGCGAGAATAGAGCGCCCGTCTATTTTTCAAGCCAGTGACCTCCACCCGCTTACTGAATACTTCAAACGTATGCACAGCAGAAGAAAAATCCGTGCATGAATGGCCTCGTCTAAACAACTGGGGCTAGGCCAACGCTAGTTTGTCTACAGGACTGGTGCCAGTATTACTGGCTTCGTATAAAATCTGCTTTAGTCATAGTCGGAAGAACACAGAACAAGTTAATTATTCACTTATTTTTTTTATATTATAAGCTTACTTTTAAGCACATAAATGTGAGTAACTATTGTATATTGACTCGTAACTGAAATTAAAAACAACTGAAATAAAAACCTCCCTGTGCTTTTTATATATATCTACAGGATTTCCCAGCCCAAAAACATTGCGCTTGTTTTTGCTTATTTATTAACAAAATATCAGTCACTCGGCTCATTTAGTCACTGCAACCAATCAATATGCACAGCATTGAGCTTTGCTGCAATTTATTACACGAGGATTTTAACTTTAAAATTTAGGGGCAACCTTTACTGAATTTACGAGCCAGTAACGGCTAATTTGGGCCTGAAAACCGCGGGCTGTAAATCGAAACGGAGTGGGGCATTAATCACGTGAAGCTGAGAAGGCCGCAATCATGTCAAAAGCATGTTGCCTAGCACTGGCGGTATTGGTGCTTCCCTTATTCTTCTTCATTCTTCAGTTTATTGTCCCGTTTTATTTAGGGTAAGCCCTCTTAGTACTTCTGCGCCAACTCCGTACGGTTGCTTGCCAGTGGACAAGAGTTTTACAGGGCCATTATTCGCTATAATACAAAAGATTCCTTGACGTGAACCTGTGATGTCATAACATGCTTCAAATCAGCGACTGCTTCAAACACAGACGCGTTTCCAAAACACGCCATGGCGTCACGTTAAGAAATTTGACATAGGCATAGAGAATTAGATAACACGCAGATTCCACGCAGATAACGTAACGAGGTGCGTTACCTTTGCGTTTGGTCATAGAGAATAATGGCACTGGCTCCATTCTCAAAACGTGCAATATCCCCTAATCCCTTATCCGTATTCACAGCCCGTCCCAGGCGACAGACTATAGAAGACAACTGAAAGTCATTGTAATTATTACTTTTATTAACCTTCGATGTCCCACTCCTCCTCCTCAAGAGGGAGGCCCCCACTCTCTCTATATTTTTCCTTATCCTGTGCTAATATAGTCCAGTCCTTTGTGATTTGTATTTTATAATGTAACCTGTGTAGTACATTGTACAGTGTCCCTGCCTTCTTGTGTCGAAATAAATGTTTTTTCTTCTTCTTCTTCTTCTTCAGTCGGCACAAAATTTTGCGAGCTAGTCCATCCATCTCGTTCACGAAGTAATATTTATATTTTAATATGCCCTTTCGTATGTACTAATAAGTGTAAGCTTTCAGCCACAGCTAGGGGGTAGAGTATTATAAAATAAATGACAAACACGAATAAATACCTTGAATAATTATATTTCCATCCACAATAGTACTTTACAGGCTGTACTTCCACTTTCTCTTATTTTAGAACGTCTTTACTCGATGCTAGCCGTCAACCAACTGAGCGCTCGCTAGCCGATCACCCCACCCTGCGACATTGCTATGACGTCATCGCTAGGAAGTTTTAGCGACAACTTCACAGCAATGCCTTCGGGTTGCCAGTAAAATAAATAAATTATTACAAAATTTGTAAAAATACAAAAACCTAACACTCGACCATCCTGACCACGTGCGTGTCCTCAAGCACGCAAACAGGTCGATCATAGAAAACCTATCCTAACACTCGGTCGGCTTGCTTCCATACAAAAATAAATCATAAATCATCGACAAATATCAACCAAACACAAAATTTCCTTAAACTCTGCTTAACGTAACAAAAAAAATATATTCTAATTTTAGAGCTGATTATTAATTATATGAATTATTAAAATATCAATTAAAATTTTATTAAATTATTAACATGTCATATGTGGACAGACCCAATGTTTTAGCTATATATCTATAAACATTATGATACAATTATCGTTTGTTTGTTAATGTTATAAACCAAATCTTTCGTCATATTAGTTCGTTTACATAATTCACTCTAAGTGGATTATCATACCTGGTTGGTGCGAACCCTGCTTCTCACATCCAAACAGATTAATAATACCTAAAGTTAATGTATTTACTCTATTTTAACCCTGCTTCTTACAATGGTAGGTACATTATCGATCCAAATAGTCTTTTCAGCGATGTGAACCCTGCTTCTCACATTAACAAAATGATCATTTGGCCGTTCATTCAAACAATAACTCTGCAAACCCTGCTTCTTGCAAATTATTGTACCTTTGGTTAGTATACACTTGCAAACCCTCCTTCTTACAAAAGTGTACTACCCTTCAAAAGTGGTGATCTTACTGGTGTGAACCCTGCTTCTCACTTCCAGCAAAATCACCTTTATCCATTCATTCCAACAATAACTCTGCAAACCCTGCTTCTTGCAGATTATTGTACCTTTGGTTAGTATACACTTGCAAACCCTCCTTCTTACAAAAGTATACTACCCTTCAAAAGTGGTCATCTTACTGGTGCGAACCCTGCTTCTCACTACCAGCAAAATGACCTGCCAACCCTCAATTCTGGCATTACTATAATCAGTTGTTCATATCATCCTCCTCCGTCGTTTCCTCAATCCTGAAGATCGTGACTCTTTTGGTGAAGTCTCTTTTCTGTCCGTGTCCATTCTATCAGCTGCTTAACTTATTTTATACTTCAATAATTCAAAATACATTTTAACCATTTACAGTGTTATCATCATCATCATTATCCCGCGATCTTTTCCTTCAAACTCATTCCAAGTCTAATAACTATGCAAATTCCCAACTTCAGTTACAAAATTTATTATGTAAAATTGATTTAACCAGTCATAAATATGTTTGAATATTTTTAGACAATTTTAAAAGTATTTAATTCGTTTAAAATGATACGCTGAAAATATTATCAGACTTGAAGTGAATTTTACGGTCTTAAAAAATCAGTTTCATATTAAAGCAATAAAATTGACAATATTTGTGTTGAAAATTGCAAAAAAAATTAAATAAGGCTAGTATTTCAAGAAACCTGACACTTATGCCTATCATGACATTGATGATAGTGTTTAATATGTCAGAGAAGATGAGAACAGTGTGAAAACGAATAAGAAATTAACTAAAATCAAATATTATCTCTCAAATAACCTCAAAAATATAATAATACTCAATTCTTGCAAAAAAATCTCGTTCCTGAAATATGTGTGAACAAGATCTCCCTTTCAACATTCTACACATCATTCAACAAATCCATCTCTTGAAATATGTAATTACATATGAGCATTTTTTTTTTCTCAGTAATGACACCAAATCCTTACCCTAAGCTATGTGCTTACGAAGGTTACCTTATTGTAAACAACACATCCATGTGATAATTGTTAATTGTAAAATTCCTTCTTACAATGAATTTATCCAAGATTCTAAACAATAATAACTCTACATAAACTCATAAAGTCAAGTTACTTCCAAATTTCATAACCAAACAGATATCTAAATTAAATTATATTACAAAAGAAACTAAAATAATTACATATATCCAATCACAATAATTTTAAATTATTATAACACGTTGACTGCGGGCCTCGGTTATGATGCTATGCACCACGCCCGGGGAACGCAACCTATTCCTGCTGCTTAGTTTAAAGCACTCAAAGCGTTAATCACTAAGTCTACATTCTTATTGCCTATTATATGTTCTATAGCTATAATTTACCTATCTGGGTTTACAACCAATATCATCTACATCGTCAATAATGTCATCCTCATCAATAGCATCGGAATCATTATCTTTTTTTTGTAATTAGTTTTTTTTTATTTAGCACCTATAAGGAACGTTTTGAATCGTCAACTTTAAATATTTTTAAAATTTACACCAATTCGCTAACGCGACCATACAGAGAAGAATTGGCAAGAAACTCTGCTTGGCTTATATTTATCTTTTTTTGTCTTTTCAAATTCTTAAAACATTGTTTTGAGAGAATCGAAGACAGTTTCACCCCAAGCTTTTCTTTTGTCATCTAAATAATCAGAAACTACATAACTTACAGAGATCACATTTAACACCTTTTTTTTAAATTCATTTACAGATAAATTAAGCCATCAAAAAAATGTATACTTGCTCGTTAAAATTGACCCCTGGATTCAGGTAACTCGGCCACTACTTTAGGTGTTGAAGAATCCAATGAATTCAGGCCTAATAGGACCTACATTAGACATCCATTCAAACTGGAAAAGTTATATTGATGCATTCCTCGAGATCTAATAAGGAAAGCGCTCAGGAAATAACAAATTTCTGAATTTTACACTCATTAAAGACATTTAAAAAGGCATAACAATTCAGGCGCTCTGTTCTGTTGCGAGCCAGTGATAGATTCGAAGTCAAATCAGGAGTCCACCAAGGTTTCACACTCAGCCCGTTACTCTATAATACCATCATGGACCACCTAACGAAAAGTTGTCAGAAACGATTCCCTTAAAACATCCTATACGCAGATGATGTGACGCGAATCTCGAAGGATATAAACGATCTCCAACAGAATTTCAACTCCTGGATAAAATCACTCAAGAAAAATGGTCAAGCAGACAGAAAACAGAATACATACATAAGTTGTGCGTATTCGATGGTGTCACAGATAATGACATCTATAAGATCTTTATACAACTTCCAGACCTAAATCGATTAAAATACTTAGGTTCTATAGTCAGCGACGATGGCGAGATCGACAGTGATGTAACACACAGAAACACGAGAGACAATTCACAGGTGTAATGTGTGACACAAAGATGCCACTTAAGGACCAAGATGCATAAAACAGTAATAAGACCAGCTTTTTTATGCGGGTCTAAAACGATTACATAAGAGGCAGCTTCAAAGTCGCGCTGATAGCGGACTAAGTAAAAGAAGGACGCCTACAATGGTATGGGCATATTCAAAGGCGCCCTGAAAATCGTAAATGGTTAAGTTTGCCCTAAATTTGCCAACGACGAAGCATAGACGCGGAAGACCACCCTCGACTTGGTTGACGACGGTCGAAAAATACTTTATAATTAACTCGACTCGAAAAAGAAGCTGTGTACTACCGTACAGAATACAGAAAACGGACAAGGAAGATCGCCAATTAAATGGGACCAACGGTCGAGGAATATGCATTACTCATTATATATTGATGTGTTAAAGACCAAACTTTCAAGATTCACTTACACCTCAAATAATCTAACGCAAAACAGCAACCACCAAACCACCCCGTCAACGTACTCTGCTTATGCCTACTCACAAAAAAAAGAGAAACCTCAACTGAAAAATAACTGCAGCCACAAGAGCCAGGAAAGACATTCCAATTTTTCCACAGTAATCCCCTACTTCCCTACTAGTTATTAGTAAAAATCTGTCTGTATTAAAAAGACAAAAAATGTTTCTACCTACATTTGTCAGTTAAGAAAACTATCCAACTGATCATGTGTCCCGAACTGGATTCATCCTAAAGGCACTAATGTGATGATGGTTTTACTCAAAGAAAACCCAATCAATAAAAGTAACATATCTGCCTGGGCCAAATTGTCTTCTTTAATGACAGGCAGAGAAAGGAAGTCGCTCGACGAACAGAAAATGCCTGGAAAAGTTACTGGTCAATGGGAAGCATAGTGAAGGGTGAGCTTCCCATATCCTTCAAGCGAAAGTTTATGGACGTATGCATCCTTCCGTACTCATATATGGAGCGCAAACCTGGTCTCTAACTAAAATCCAAAAGTCCAAACTCAAAGTTCGTCAACGTGCGATGAAGTGTAGTATCCGGGGTGTCAGGCGAACAGAGAGTCCGAAACACCGAACTACGCTCAAAAATACAAATCGTAGACGTAGCTCTTAAAGCTAAATTAAAGTGGGATTGGGCTGGTCACGTCTGCTGCATGTCAAATGACCTATGAGCAAAAACATGCATGGCGCCCCGATCTAACACCTAACCTAGAAGGTGACGAAACGGTAGACCGAAACAATGATGGCTAGTATAATAATAACGTTAATGAAAAAAGTTACTACTCTGTTGCCGAATTTTTAAATGACTATAAATATAACATTTGAGGTATTAATTCTTGCCGACGGCATTGACATTACCTATTTACTGTAGTGTTTTGACATTCCTTCTATTTGACATTTTACTTAATTACTTTTAGGGCGTTATAACCAATAAACTTTTGGTAAATCAATTGTAAATGCATGCTCAAATCCTATATTGCAGCATTCCTCTAGTGTAGCAGTTACGACAGTAAGTTGACGAATTCTATCAACGGCGCTTGTCGCAGAACGAAGTCTGTTCGACAACCCATCTGCATGCTTAATGAAGCTTATTAGGTACCTAAGGTACCCAAAAATACAGTATTATCCACTAGTTGAGTTTTAACAAATTAAAAAGGTTGGTATGTCCAGCAGTGGACCGCTACAGGCTGATGATGATGATGATAAAAGATTGGCAACATCTTTGGAAGTAAAAATTGGACTACGTGACCTTGTTTTCTGAGTTCTCCGGCGGCTGTCTCCACGCTGCTTCAGGCTATGTTTCCGTCTGTGTTGGTCCCGCCGCTGTTGTTTTTCACGCGAAGGCAGCAGAGTTGCACGATGGTCTTCCTGTTGACGATGCTCCCTGCAGAAATCTTCAACGCAACCGCAATCGCGGTTACTCAAGCTCCAGCTTGGGCTTCCTCTCTTCTTCCGGTGACTCACGCTGTAGTCGCGGCTTTGCACGCGTGGATACCCGCTGTCGCTCCGCTCACGTGATGACTCGACGTGTCCTCAGACCGACTGTAGGCCGGGCTCCATCTGCGACTCACGGCTGGCGGTGTGCCCCATGGATCTTGCACCATCTGGTGTCGCCAGCCGGCGTCGCGGGGACGGCAGCTCGTTGCCGCGTGGCATTATTTGAAACAAGGAAACAAAAGCATAGCGTTAGATCAGTTCACTTCAAACACCACGTGGCCGGGTTACAAAAACACAATAAAGTTCAGCTCGCTGCTACGTGGCATTATGGAAACGAGGCAATAAAAGCATGCTATTAGATCAACTTACTTCAGAATTACCACGTGGTTGAGTAGCAAAAATATATAATAATGCTTTTAACTCCTAAACGGTACGTTGTAGCTCAAAAATAACGAAAATTTGATCCCCCTTAATAACCCCCGACACTATAAAACTGACCGAGTAAATGTGAAAAATCTAACCTTAGTTATAATACATATATTTTACAAAGCGTGGTGTGGGTATTGTCACTTCTGAAATGTAAGCTTTCAGCCACAGCTAGGGGGTAGAGTATTATAAAATAAATGACAAACACGAATAAATACCTTGAATAATTATATTTCCATCCACAATAGTACTTTACAGGCTGTACTTCCACTTTCTCTTATTTTAGAACGTCTTTACTCGATGCTAGCCGTCAACCAACTGAGCGCTCGCTAGCCGATCACCCCACCCTGCGACATTGCTATGACGTCATCGCTAGGAAGTTTTAGCGACAACTTCACAGCAATGCCTTCGGGTTGCCAGTAAAATAAATAAATTATTACAAAATTTGTAAAAATACAAAAACCTAACATAAGCTTCCACCTGCTGTACACTCCGGCCCATACCAAATAACAAAACCGGTTCAACAGTTTACACCTAGGCGTAGGCGTATTTAACGACTGAAAAAGCCAGAACCATCACCTTAACGTACCTTCCGAAGCATGGAAGCGCTCAGATCTATCACTAAACGGTCACCCAACTACTGTTACTGTTGTACTGTTCAGTGCTGCTTATCCAACATGATCTGCAAAAAACACTGAAGTACGCCACGCAACGAGCGCTGGAGTTTACACCTACAGTTGCGTTACAAATAAAATCATTCTCTCTTTTATAATAATTAAGTCTTAGTTTGATTTGTCACATAAATTTAAGGTAGAGGCCGGATACGTCGAGCTGAAGACAAGGCGCAATGGCGCTCTAATGAATCTGATCATGATATCTCATAAATTTTGTAGCTGGCTGGTTTTTAATACCAGCTGTATTGTTGTCGGTATCAACCTGTTTTAGATGTAAATACAGTTTAAAGCTCCACGCTTAGTGATTTAGCGCCGGTCATTCCGAATATCATTGCTGAAACTATATTAAACCAATCGCTACGATTACGCGTGTTTAGGCTAATCTGTTTTGGCACGTCCTATACCTAACATCTGCTACATACATAATAAAGTATTTGCATAATAAGTTCACGATAATTCTGTTACCTATAGGTTTAGGTATAATTATCTACTATATACCTACCAGCTTCAGATTCGGATCGGAATCTCCGTAGGTCGTGGATTCAAATCTTCGTACCAATTTATTTTTCGTTTTGAATAATTTATGTGCGCATTACCACGTGCCCAAAACGGTGAAGGAACACGTCGTGAGGAAACACGTGGCTTAGTTAGCTCTACACATATTGACCACGTTTTTCCTGTGGGAAAGGCCGACTAGGTTGAAAGGATGGTGTTTGTGCTGGGCAAGCCTCCTTCATCTAACAGCTGCAGCGTCCCAGTCAGTGAGTACACGTGATAACACGTGTGTTTTCCACGAACTTACTCTGTGTGCAGCATAAACTATCGCGACGATAGCCAACAACTGGTGCTCACATCTCCATGCATCATGATAATTGCACGAAGCTTCGTCGCAATAAATACAGGTGAGGCCTCAGCATAAGAAACGTCAAAACCATTCGTCAATACTATTTTAATAATCGCCGTAGCAGGTCGTCCACCTGCCATTCAATATTATTAGACCTGCGACTGTTACCCATTTTCCGTTGATGGTTTAGCTCAAGAGGCGCGTCGTCAAGCAGCCTCAAAGACTTCATAGCAGCGACTTGGGACATAAACAGGAGACCCGATGGGTTATTGTAGCATTTGCCTAGTGGCTGGATTGTTACGTCTGGAATTTAGATTACAACATGTGTTAATATTACAATTAAATAATGTGGAGGGATATACGTGTCCCTGTTCTGGGCTCGACGCATCTAGCTTCTACCAGCAGTCTGCCACTCTACCTAGCTAGAGAGCGTGACAACTAGAAATGTGAGGATATGTTTTCAGGTGACGGCAGATAAAAGAAATTGAAAATGAGAATAATATTTTGTGCCGACTGCACATAATATGGAATAAAGACAAGGATGTGATTGACAAGATGATCATCATTTTCATCATAAGCCTATTGCAATCCACAGCTGGACATAGACTCTCTGAGCTCTACTACGTCCTGTTCTCAGCTCAGCGCATCCAACAGCCTTTCACAGATCGTCACCTAGCTGGAGGGATTCCTACACTATGTTTGCCGAGCCGCGGTCTTGACTCAAGAACTCATTTACTCCAACGGTTATCGGTTCTGAGGCAGATATGGAGGTCAGTCAAGCATGTTGTTTTAGTTTGAAGGGTGTGCCGTTAAATTGCAGGTAGGTACATGAATCTAAACACCATATGCCTCAATGTGCACCTGTATCACTTCTGGTATTATGTCCAAGACTGCATGTCCACCATTAGAACCAAATAACACCTATGATCCAGAAGACGAGCTCCATGCCGTTCACTGGTATTTTTGTGATAAGGCTACGAGTATAACGGATAAGGATAACCTCGTGAGCAAACTGGCGTTCACCAAAACTCCGAAGGCATATTACTGCAGCGCGCTAAATGATAATTTGTGGGCCTAATTTACTAGCAATATTTTTGGCAAGTGGTCGACTTGAGCGGTGTCTGTGTGTTTCGATTCGTAGCAAAATAAGACGACACGTAGCACTCTGTAGCACCTGCGTAGCAATACAGAAAGGACCTAGAAGAGCGTATGGAGTTTGAACCCTAAATGAAAAATAAGATAGTGTCGTAACATCATACCTGCCGAAATAGAAGGTAGCCATCGAGATAGTTCTCTATAGAGTCACAGTCTCCAAATGAAAACTGTGAAAATCGTCCGAGAGTCGTTGACATACATAAACATCAAATAAATAGATTTGCACTTGAAAAGTGTTCAAAAAGTAGAGTAGGTATACTATCTTGATGTAGGTAGCTTTTAGTTATGACATATTTTTTCGGTGATGGCCATTGATTTACTTGGTAGTTATGGGGCTTTCCTTTAAGTAACCGTGAGTAGAGACTATTCAGAGAAAACTTTGAAAATGCTACTACTTTTACACTTTTAGAGGAAATCGAAGTTTTTCCGAAGTTTTTCCAGAAACTACGTGATCAGTTAACTTCTTAAGTTTCAAGTCGGCGATGTATGGCGTTTGCTAGGGGACATTATTTTTTTGTGAAACTTTCGTCATATTTTTACTGGCTTTACCTGCGGCTTCGTTAGCGTAGTACACGGATAAAAAATAGCCTAAATGTTAATCTAGGCTACAATCTATGTAGAATATTCCAAGTGTCATCCAATTCAGCACAGCTAGTTTGGTGTGAAAGACTAACAAACATCTTTACATCCTCACAAACTTATTAGGAAGTAGGATATATAGATAGATAGATAGATAGATGAACTCTTTATTGCACACAACACCAATTTTTTACTAAAACAAAACCAAATATTTACTAAAACAGAGAAACGAAATAGTAATGTACGTACAATGGGCGGTCTTATCACTTAAAGCGATTTCTTCCAGACAAAAAAATAATGATAAAATATATTTATTTTCCAGAATTTATGTCACAATTTTAGGTCTTAAATTATGTTAACCAATTATATTCTACCTAATAGGCATGCAAATATTTTATGTGAAACAAATTAGTTATAAGAAATTTAATACAATTATAAGACAATTAATTGTACAACCAAGAATGGAAAGAATAGAATCAAAAGAATAGCAGATGTTTTTTTTTGCTGGATACTATCACAGAGCGTCATCTAACCCCAAACTAAGCAAAGCTTGTATTATGAAAACCACATGATTGATACTTGGAAATCATACAAACAATTGTCTCGCCGTGGGAACCGAACCCGCAACCTTTCGCGTCTCAGGCGAGCCTTTGCCCACTGCGCCACAAAGGTTGATTCCGAGAACATAACGATGTTAAGATTAATAATACTTACTGACACCAACGGCACAGGAAAACAAGTCAATATGACAATGGTTGATCATCGGTCTGTAGTCAAACTTCTTCATGCCCCGTTTCCAGATCTGCGCACAGGCAGGTTCGTAAGTATCCACGCAGTAGGTTGGACAGGTATGGTTACAGGCCTGGTGAGCGCCGACCACACTGAAGTCGGTTAGGCGACGTCCACTGCGAAGGCTATCTTTGGGGTACTTCTTTCTTATACGGCACAGTTTTTCTGATACTTGAGTTAATTCTTTAACAATTTTTGGTTGAATTAAAATTATTACAATTACGTGATTCCTTGAAGAAATGTACGGGGTTCTAACCCCTATCTTCGGAACCTAAGCCAACCCCAAGTTGTTGCAGGGTGCACATGGCGCACCCTGCTAAACAACGAACGGGGCTCTGGTGGCCGGCTGATTGCGGTATACCACAGTCTAGATCGGCCCAGCTAAATCCCCTCGCTACCAACGGGCAGCAGCGTCGATGTTGCCAGAAGCTGTGCCCTGCGATCCCCAATCCGCATGCCCAGCGTGGGGATTATGAGCATATCCCCCTTTATTAGGGGAGGCCTATGTCCCGCAGTGGACTGATATAGGCTGGTGTGGTGATTCCTTAGCCAACTTGCAGACAGCAGCAACAAGCAAAGTGTCGCGACACGGGTTCCTATCCCGTACAGGAAATGGATCGCTAGCTTATATTATAGAAATACAAAGAAAGTAGTAGTGTTACGGTGACAAACCGCCTGCTGCTGTTTGCAGTCGGCTACGGAAGAGTACCTTTAGGCTGAAGCTTATATGTTTATATTGCAATGTCACCGTGAGCTTATTTAAACAAGCAGCAGATGCAGTTAGCGATATTTAAATCAAATGGTCAATGCTAGCCATTGCTTAAAAACTTGAACGTTCGAGGCCAGTAGTCAACATGGTAATGTATAAAGCTTTGAGTGCTGAATAAAACCACCTTCCATGTTCAGCACCACCGGCTAGTCGGGCTAATTGCGCGGAGCATCGTATCCAAGACCAGTAGTGTTAACCGCCTGTTACTGTCGATACTAGGGATGTTACGAATATTTGCATTCTGATTCGCATCATTTTCTTCATTCGCAACATTCGCATCAAGCGATGCAATGTATGTAGGTCGTGTCGTGCCTCGCCCGACGGCCTCGCGATCGTCGTTCCTGGCACGCGCACAGCACCCATGGAAGGCCTAATTTTTTTCCATTAGATCTCCTGAGACTTCCGGAGTTTTGTTGTCCGATTTCTTTCACAAAATGTATCTTCACGTAAAGGTATTTTTTTAAATCGACTGTTTCCCCATTAGTTATTCAGATATTGCCCAGTACGCAAAACTACTGAGGATACCATATAGGGGATAGTCAGAGGCAAGTCCAAATATTACATGCGGTACATACCCACGTTTGCAGACCATCAAAAATCTGTCAATTAATGAATTTGACAACCGTATAACCGTACCTACCTTCTGATGGTTCAGAAGTGAAGTTGATCATAAACTTCATTTAAGGTGAATTCTGCAGGTTCTACGATAGAAAGATACAAGGATACAAAAGTTTATTTCTAAAGTAGACCAAGTACAAAATAAAGTTAGATCTCTGCTTTCTGTGGTAGCTAGAGTTAGCTGTATTGCAGGACGACAGTTTCTTCCCAAACTAGGTACGTACTAGGATTGCAACTATAATTGCATACACTGACTCAATGTTGAGGAAAATGTCCCTTCATAGAAATTCTATGGAAAACTTTTTTTAATTTGCGCGAAATCTTACGATTTGATTTAGTTAGTTACTTTGGGAAAAACGTCATGTTGTTTTTTTTTGTCAAATGTCATTTTCTAGGCTGCATGGGCATTTTTTTCAAAATTCCGTAAATGCAATTGTTATTTCTTTAAAATAAACCTATAGTTTCCTAAAAACAAAACCTTCTCACTACAAAATAAAAGGTGGCTACCCTCAATCAGGTAAAATCAAAGGATGTACTTGCAAACCCCCAAAAAATATATAAAAATCTCTAGATTCAATTAAAACACTAGAATCTTTTTCACGAAAGAAGTTCCATGGCAACTAAAACCGAATATAAATAAAAACACCGAAGAAATTCTAGATAGAACAGATTATTTGCATCATATTTTAGTAGGATACGTGTTGATTTTGCTGTTCTTTGACTTTATTTTCATTCTATTTTAATTTTCACATGACAGTGGCTTCGTGTTTGTGGGACTTTTTTATTTTTCGCTCACATGGTAGACTACAGTGAAAAAAAACCTTTTATTCCTGGTCTGAAACTACATAATTTGCAAAAAATAATTTCATTAGTTTCGGCGTACAGGAGGAACAAACATCCTACCTCTGCCTATTACAAATATTAGTAGGATGGGTTGAGGGACGAGCTCGATGACTTTATGAGGGTGGTGGAAGGTAGCTCTTGATAGAGATTTTTGGAATTCTATTGGGGGAACTTTGGCTGTGGGACGAGAAGGATCATAAAATAGTAAGGCATGCAAACCAACGAACCTAAGATAGGTTTGAGATGACATTGAATCTTCCTCATATGGCAAATGTTTTGGTACTTCGAAATAACCGTAGTCCCATCCCACGTCCGAGCCATTCCACAAACATGGTCAAAAACATTAGAGCAAGCTATACTTTCACAGTTTTCTTCTGCAGTTGTTATTATAACTGGAAGAAAAGTAAAATAAATAATCTTCATTCGTCCCTTCACTCTCTAGTTTTTTTTTGCGTTTATGATACGTTAAGATTGAACAAGCACTTGACTCACCTGATTTTAAGTAGTAGCCATCACCTACAAAACCTACGTCACCCTACGATACCACGCTTTGTGTCCATAAACTCGAAGCTGAAGGTGTTTGACCATGTAACTATAATTTCGCCGGCATCCACACCCTTCAAACCGAAACACAGCAATGCCGTCTCGCGGGCAGAAAAAATAGGCATGATGGTAGTATTTTCCCGGATGAGCCCTACACAAAGAACTCTACTACTGGTATAATCATCATCATCATCATCATCGTTATCATCATCATCATCATCATCATCATCATCATCATCGGCCTCCACCGTGCCTCCACAATGCGTCCACCGATTTAATGCTGGAAACCAGTATCATACAGTATCATATAAACTTAGCTGACCTTGTAATAAGCTGACCTTGTATTACTGATATAGGTGAGTACTACACATATTTTTTTAATAAGTACATACATATGACATGTATAGAAAACTATACCCCACATAAATATTTGTGGATCATACAAACTGTCTCGCGGTGGGGATTTAACCCTCAACCTTCGCCCAATGCGCCACAGAGGTCCTTAAAATAGAGTCGGAATTACTCGTTAAAGCTTAAAACAAAGGAAAACTGTGACTGAACTCAGACAATCACATAACCAAAAAATTTTTAGCTAACCATAGAAATGTAATATTAATTCCATCAAAATAAACAAGAAATTTAATATAGTTAGAATGTTCCTAAGATTAGAGTAATACAACACGAGTAAACATTTTCGTTCGCATCGAATATTTCCTTATTATTTTCTCAATTTGCCTCGTAAATAATAGGTAAATTGTTATTGTCTCTTTTTCCTTAATCCCCCTTCCGACGTATTACTGGCTTGTTATTAGCAACGTACCTAATAATAACAGTAATAGGCTATTAGGGACCGGAATATTGGCTCACCCGTAGGCTCTCCCTATATCCCCTTAGACATAAAGTTAAGCCCCAAAAAGTTAGGTGGGTATTTACTTTTAAGGTTCACGAACAGAGATAAAGCTACTCATCTCCTCAAAGCCAACATCTAACCAGTTTTTGAAATCACAGCCAATTAACAGGGCAACCAATCGTGACTAACTTGAAAGCCCTACAATTTATGACGCATACTGACAAACTGGCCTTAGGTCTTGTGAACTAGGTTATGGTGCAACAGTAGGTACAAACACATATAAATAAATAAATAAATGAATAGACGGGTCATCTCACATACGGTCAACTGATCCCAAACTAGGCAGAGCCTACACTATGGGTACTGATAAACATACATAGATACTTATAAAACACCCAGGCACAAGACAAACAGAAATTTTCACCGCACCAATGTTTATTCTGAGCGGGAATCGAACCGTTCACCTGCAGCTTAGAAGGTGGAGTAACTACTATCTGAGCTATGAGGCTCGTATGGGGCTTAAATTAAGACATGGTGAGTTTGAATTACTATGATATCCTGAAAAGAGGTAAATCTAGTACTCCCAGAAGGTGAAAAACATTTTCCAATATGTCATCGTTATTTGATTTCATTAGCTTTTAGTTTAAAAGCTAGAATTTATAAATTGTTCACTCAAGTTATCTATCTAACAAATAGTCAGTTATCTCCATCTGACCACGATTCATGTTCGAGAGAACTAGTTTTGAATCGAGTGACTACAGTCTCATCATTATCAGCATATAGCAGTCGAGAGCTGGATATAGGCCTCCCCTATGAGCGCCATTGTGCACTGTCCTCAGCTGGACGCATCAAGCCTTTCGCAAATCATCATTCCACCTGATTGGAGGGCGTCCTACACTAATTTTGCCAACGTCGACAGTCGTACAGTCTATGTAATAAATAATGTATCCAAAGTCGTGTTTATAAACCAGAACGTACAGGACACTGATATATTGACGTGTTTTGGCGTTCGTTTCCTCTATCGTTTGACCTCACCATACTTATTATTACAATCCTGGTCCCGCAGTTCGAAAACAAACAAGCTCTCAAATGTTTTCCTACAGCGGGGCAAATAAATGAGTTTTCTACTCACATTTCAAAATTAGAATAAAAATCATCTCGCTGAGAACTCGTACAATTTACATGAAATATGAACCGTCAACACGCTCATGATTTCGTATGATCCGTCTGCTCAACCGTGATACCGAAATTACATTTTGATGTTTTCCAAGATTTACGGTTCAAATTTAATTAAATTCTCGATTGTGATAGGGTATTTTATTGGATTTTTCAAGTGTAATTGCGTGTCGTTAGTGATACGGCATTATTCCGCGGGAATCAGGCCCGCAGCACTCGTACCCAGGACTCGTTACTGGGGGTACTTATGAGAGTAATTACGAGGGTATAGCTACTTAGATTATATGGGTTTTCTTAGGCTATTTTTAGGTGTATACTGTTATGTGGGTTTTAGCAAACTACTATCACTTCACTATCACGTGCTATCAATATCATTATCACTAAATATTTTTTTTTATTTACTATGGGCCAGCTCTTGACCTCGGGGCTTGCGTGGGCAAGGATAAAGTCGATATTATAAAACAGTCTCCCGCCGCGTCTGTCTATTCGCAGTTCTATTCGTAAACCCAAAAACTGCTGAACGGAATTTCATGCGATTTCACCAATAAACAGAGTGATTCATGAGGAAGGATTAGGTATATAATTTATTAAGGTTTTATGTAAATCGGTTTAAATATGATGATAATTTATGAAAATTAAGTCAAGCCGTACGGGGTGTACGGGGTTCCAACCCCCATCTTCGGAACCCAAGCCAACCTCACCTGCACGTGGTGCACCCTGCTAAACAACGAACGGGGCTCTGGCGGCCGGCTGATTGCGGCATAGCACAGCCTACATCGGCACATCTAAATCCCCTGGCCACCGACGGGCAGCAACGTCGGTGGTGCGAGAAGCTGTGCCCTGCGATCCCCAACCCGCATGCCCAGCGTGGGGATTATGGGTATATCCCCCTTTATAAGGGGAGGCCTATGTCAAGCAGTGGACTGATATAGGCTGGTGTGGTGTGGTGGAAGTCAAGCCGCCTGCGAGTATACGACCGAAAAAACATGTCGGCATAATATGCTTTACTACCCGTGAAAAGCCGGGACGAGTTACTAGTATTATGAGGTATTGATGCCGGGGTTATTGAGGGGTTTGAGCCTGATTCATAACATACGTTTTTAGATGATTTTGATAGTTTATAAGAGCTTAGACGCATTCTCCACAAAATATATTACAACTTTAAGCCCTCGTTCATCCCCTGACTGTGACCCTGGTGGAATTATTCTGTCGTATGGGGTGGAAGGCAATGGGCAAGGACATGGCTGATTTATGAATGGACGTTAACTTTGGAGGCCATGACATTAGCGGGGAGTGATTGCCACCGCGCTCGGCCGATAGTGTGGCCATGTAGATAATATTGTGCTCTATATATTTATTATTATGACACTTTATATTTTAAAATTCATTAGAACATATATTTTTAGTATAAAGGCCGGTTGCTAGGGCTGCAGAGAGACGAACCTATAATGCGTGCAGATTCCAGGAGATCCGAGCGGCCACTAATAATTATTATTGTTATTATTTATAGTAGCTAGTCTTAATAAACCTTGGTATTACTAATATACTTTTATTTGCTTATAATAGAGATGACGAATGAAAAATTCTAATTAGTCCATCATTTACATCATCAAAAAAATTTTTTTGTCAATTAAACAAAAAATGACAAAGATATATCTAGTGCGTTGAAATTCCGCGTGACGTCACGGTTTAGTATACTTTTTACCTAGCCGTGACGTCACGCGCCCCCACTCCCGAACTGTGACGCTCTATGTCTCAATCAATTATTATTTATTTGATCAATAAAAAAACGTGTCCTATATTTTTTGCTGATCTATCTGATGGACGAATTAGATTTTTTTTTTTTACACAGTCATTATCCCTATTACTATGTATTACTATTGTTTGGAAAATATAGCGTCAAGTGGTAATTTTTACTCACTGACCTGGACGTTTCGTGGCTTGCCCAGCACCTGTGAATGATGATGATGTGGATGATGAAAGACCACCTGAAATGCCTTGGCCAAATGTGAGCCTAATAGGTCAGATTAGAAGCTGACAGTAAAACCTGTTTACGTAAACATGTCTGCCTTGTGATTTGCGAGCATTACATAGGCTTGGGAAATGTAAGCCTAGTAGCAAACTAGTGCAATTTGTCCTCAGATGCAGTAGTGTAGCGTAATGGGCAATATACATTTACGCTCGCTAAAACTGTCTGAAACTACATCAGGCTTACAGATATGCATTGCGGAAGCAATTTTCAGACGAACTGTGTTTTTCAGTAACTGCACAATTTAATAGGTCTAACATGGGTCTAACTAACCAAAAAAAGTTTGATTGCGACTTGGGTAGTTCTGCCAGTGCGTAGTAGTAGACTTCTTTGTGGAGGGCTCTCCGGGGAAGTACTGCCACCATGCCTATTTGTGCCGTGAAGCAGCTGTGCTGTGTTTCGGTTTGAAGGGTGTGGGTGCCGGTGAAATTACAGGCACAAGAGGCTTATCATCTTCATGCCTTAAGTTGATGTACGCAGGGAGTTACATCTTAGAGCACGTTCCGAAAAAACGTGATCTACAATGCAATGCTTTGTGATAGGTAATGGTTACCACTTAACATCAGGTGGGCCAGTGCTTGTTCCATCTTCAAGTAACATAAAAAAAGAGACTGACTACCATGGAAGTTTTCATAGGCATTCATCGTAGAAAGATCATCTTTATTTTAATTTATTTACCTACATTATTATTATCATCACCTTCATCATCAGTCCACTACAGGACATAGGGCTCTCCTAATAAGAGCTATTGCGCCCTGTCCTCAGCTTGACGCATTAAGCCTCCACTAGCAGTGTTTCTGCCTACAAAAATATCTTAAAGATCAATAAGGTTCCAGAAATATTATTTTTGTCGAAGATACCAAACCGTTATTTAACTACTTTTAATATTGGATATATATAGAATCAAGTCAACAGGCCGTAGACGAAGGATGCTGGCGGTGAACTGAAGGAGCGGCGAATGGTATTTAATTTCCCTTCCACTTATGTAAGAACGCCGCAGTCTCTACTGACATTAGAAGTCCCCGAAACCACTGCTTAAGGGGCTGCTTAAGACGAAATAAGCCCGTATACATAAAATGCTCCAAATAATACCACAGACCTTCTTATCTTGTTGTTGAAAGGTTGTCTGGAAGAAATCGCTTTTAGTGATAAGACCGCTTGCTTATTGTACCTATTTTTTTTAAAAGGTAAATTAGGTATCCTCAAATTATTTCTGATGTACAATAAAAATCTATCTATCTATTTGGCGCAGTGGGCGATGGTATGCCTGAGATACAGAAGATTGCGGGTTCTATTCCCACTGCAAGACAATTTTTTGTATGATCTGCAAATATTTATCTCGGGTAATGATGTCTTCAATCATATTCATATGCATAAGTATTTACAAAAAAAATTAAAGTAGTTTATTGTTCATTAGGATTTCCAAAATACAAGCTTTGCTTAGTTTGGGGCATATGATGATGTATGTTAGTGTCCAGTATCTAATCGGTCCAAAGATACAAAATTTGTAATTTTTGCCAACTCAAGAATCCCATCACGATGAAATGAAGCTGTTCATAATTTACGACATTCGAAATGAAAATATCCCCAGGTTCCATTTTCTGTCCCAGAGAAACTTTAAAGCTTGTACTTAATGTCAGTCTGGCAGATTTTATTAAAATGTTACTGTATTACAAAGGCAAAGTAATTCCAAATAAGTATAACATTTTCACAGTACATTTCATTTATAAGAGGAACATTTTGTTCGTGACATAATACAGCATTGAGTTGTAAAATACGTACGCAATCCTACTTTGATTTTATTATTGTGCTCACAGAACAGGGTATAGTGCTCGTCTACCACGCAAAAGTCAAAAGTCAGAACTAATGAAACTCTTCTATCATATATTCTAATTAGTTAATGTTGCTTAAGTGAGAGACTTGGATCAAGAAGCTAAATAATACCACTCTATTAAGTTGGTAACACTCCTATATTTTATTCTTGGCTGAATTACATTACACAGTAGACGAAACTTCAAGGTAGCTTCTGAATGTGGCACCGCTTGCGTGGTGGTGTCCGGATAACTCCAATTTCATTCCTCTTTCTATTTCTTTCTTCCTTCTACGTGATTACGGGGAATTTTGAAACAATCTGTTCAAATGTTTGCGTGAATGATTAAAAATTACCATTCATCCAAACGCCTATACAAACAACTTTCAAAATAATTTCAAGTGAAAACATTATAAAAGTGGGTGTATAGCCTTTGAACTATATTAATCCTTGAAAGATGTGTAAAGCAATGTAAAGTACGAATATGAAGTTGTAAGTACCTGGAAATGAAAAAAAGCTGTCAGTAATCAACTCGCACATCACGTGTACCGCTGGTGCCTAGGATTCTTACAAGAGTATGTATCTCTAAAAAAATTATGGAGATATTAATCTAGTTACATTTTTATAAGAATAAATTAAAAAACTCAATGGATAACTTTCACTTTCATATTCACGGGGAACATATCAACTTATACAGAAAAAAAACCGTCCCGAACCATCTTTTTGTTTGGAGTCACTTAAAAATACTAAAAGGCGAGAACGAAATTCAAAATTCAAGACTCGACCACATATTTATTGAGAGTTTTTATTAAAAGTCTCAGCTCACTACTTATGGATAGGTTTGAATAGGGGCATAGGACTAATATAATAAGCCCAAGCCTATAATAATGAGAGTTTGAAACGCATCTTTTGGATTCGTAATCATAAAATGATTACGTGGACTCGACCCAAAAAAACTCTTCACTAAAACTTCTCCACTGCGGGGACAGATGCAATATGCATAGAAATGGTTGGCAAAATTTAGTAAAAAAAAAATTGCCCAGCAAAGGGACGACGTTTTGAGTAAAAATAAATGGCAAGCAGGTTGACCTAAAAAGCTTAAAGCTTATCTAATGATAACCTATTTATGATAGTTATTTTGTTTATTAGTTAAATAAGACAGAAACACTCACTGAGCTGTACGTAGCCATAGTTATGGGGCTGAATTTCAGGGCGGTGAAATATAGAGGCTTCTGTGACCTGCAAGCAATGGAGATCTACTTTACATAGTGAGTAAATAAAATAATGATTTCAGTAGTTTAGCATTCAAAGTTTTATTCACACTTCGTTGATTGATTGCTCTGTTTTCTAGGGATATTTACTGAACAACTTAATGTATGTCCGAAAACACATTAACTTGTTCAAAAAAAATAGCGACTATCATAATGTTAACACTAGAAATAAATATAAACTAGCTGTTCCTGCTGTAAGGCTCCATAAAGTTAGTCAATCTTTTAAAGGGATGTGTGTACGATTTTTTAACAAAATCCCAAATGACGTGATTAATCTAGCTGTAAATAAATTCAAAAATGTGTTTAAACGTAATTTCTGTAATAAAGCTTATTATAAAATATCTGATTATTAAGATAACAAAAAATCTTGGGATGAAACTGCCTCCAACTCCATAAAAAACAATGTAATAGTTATTAAGAACAATGACGTTAAAAAAATATAAGCCAAGCAGAGTTTCTTGCCAATTCTTCTCTGTTTGGTCACGTTACAAATTGGTGGTAAATTTAAAAAAAAATTAGTTTCAAAGTCTACTATACAGTTCCTACTGAATAAATGAATTTTGAGTTTGAGTTTGAGTTTGACTATGCATTGCCAGCTTAGAACAAGGATGTGGGTTTGACAGTACTGATCGTAATCATCATCACGATTCTCTATTGAACATAGACCTCTCCTAATGAGCGCAATTGCGCCGTGACTCAGCTCGACGCATACAGCTTCTACCAGCAGACTTTCGCAGATCGTCACTCCACCTTCAGCGGAGGACGTACTTCACTGCGTTTGGCACCACGGTCTGTCTCCACTCAATAACTCGTTTTCCCCAACGGTTGTCGGTTCCTCGGCAGATATGGCCAGCCCACTGCTACTTAAGCTTGCCAATAAAAACATTATTTATCGAATATCGGTAGGTACCCAATTAGTACGTACCTTTGTAGCACGACTAGCAATGCTCGGCGGCAGCGTACATTAGTTCTGTACCAACCACTTTCGTACACCGCATCAGATACACCTACGCTCTGAAATATAACATTATATTATTGCGAAAAGAAAACTAAAATATAATACATCTGTATATAAATTAGTGTTATCTATATACGCATACCAACGAAGTACACTCTTCAGGTCAACTCCACAGAAAGACTACTTATATCATACGTAGGGGCTAAGTACTTGAAGACTTAAAATAAAAAGACGCATAGAAAGGTCTTACCGCTCTAAAAATATCATCAGCATACCAACAGACTATTCCCATTTGAGTGAGCGCTGCGCCAAGGAAGAACTTATTGCTCATTTCCATCCACGAGTCTAAAAACTGAAACAAAAAACGTAAACTGCAAGACGCAACACAGAATTTTTATTGCACAAACTACTCGAACAGCAAACGCTCCAATTCTCATCGAGAGTGTAAATGATGTCGGGTGAAATACGAATGAAATTCAAACAAGCCTTCTGTCCAAATGTACTCTGTTTTTCTTGCATTCTGCTGTTAGGGAACGAGTAAAAACAAGAGAATCGACGTGTTTGCAGAGTCGCTGTTCGAACGTATTATTGAAACTTTGCTTTGCTGCGTTTTTGTGTCGCTATTATTTATCTAAACACACCTGGCTTCAATAAAACGAGGTATTGTACAGTCAATAACACAGGCTTGCAATTTTCCGAGCTTTTATTAAACTGCGCCCTGATCAACCTGCCCAAGAACTTTTTCTTTACCTACACAAATTATCTTCTATTAGAATAGGCATTGCTCGTTAGGGTAATCAGCTTCTTAAGTTTATGGAACTGAACGATAAAGTAATACATCAAATAGGGCTATAGAATCCCCCAAAATTGTACCTACTGCAGCATACGAAGTGATTATTCCATGGAAGATTTCAAGATAAAAATGAGTTCTATGACTCCGAACGGCGTTTATACAAAAACCGTGCTTTACGCTTTGTTTATTCACTAGAGAAGGCTTCCAAAAATCTTTGAGACTTTAATTCAGTAACATAAATTCTCACAAACCTTACCACAATGTTGAACGCACAACAGCAGATGTTAACTGAGCTTATGACAACATTAATAAGATTCGCCGCGGAAAATGCTCCTTCTAAATCATTGATGTAGCTAAAACGGAAAAATAAATGTTACTTCATAGATTGGCTGCATTTTTAATGCACATATTTATCGTTTCGTTTCAAACATTTTAAAGTGGTAGAAGGTTCTACTTCAACAAGGCAAGCGTTGGCCGTCAATTCAATACGAGTTTGTTTAAACTAAAACATATTACACATAACCACTATACACTATACATATATCCATTCAAATACCTTACTAACTTATCAATATACCCTTAATGATATTAAGATATCATGAACATAACACCTTTGATGGTTGAAAAAAAAAGTGTAAAAGTTTATTGCTGGAAACACAATTTCCTTATGAGCTAACTAGGGTACAAATGTACATACTACTACATACTAAACTATAAAACTTAAGCTTTAGTATGTTATCATCATCATCCTATAACAGTCCACTGCTGGACATATGCCTCCCCTAATGAGCGCCATTGCGCCCTGTCCTCAGCTCGACGCATTCAGCTTCTACCAGCCTTTCGCAGATTGTCACTCCACCTGTCCTTATGTTATATATGATGGTAATCAAATTTGAATTCATCAAGCATCTCAACCGGCTCAGTTGTCGGTCAGTCATCGGCTGAGTTGTGGCTACAATTTCATACAAATAGAAAAAAGAAAAAACTTACTGAATGAGTCGTTGATGTATTTTCACCACGTCCACAATCTCGCCATAACAATCTAATGTTCCTGTGTCATTTCGGATGTCATCACCATTGATTAAATTCCGAATTTTGAGTTGGAGAAGGCGTAGCAGCATGCCTATGTGGCTTGTCATTGTCATGAACAACAAATCAGTACCCAGCATGATACAAACAGATAAAGTTCCTAGAAAAAAAATGTGGAAGGGATATCCCATTCACAGCACAATTAGGGTACCTATATACTTGGCCGACTTTATTATTGTATTTTTTTTTATTTTTAATTATGGTTAGATTTATTTATTTATAATTATTCACAACAGTATATACAATAACAAGTTCTTAGTTAATATTTGTTATACCTACATATTTGACAAAATATTTATACCTACTTATTACTAAAATAAAATAGCCTAACAACAATCCAGACCGTCACCACAGGGTAGAGTGCCCAGAATGCTGGCTGCATTGCCACGTTGGATAGCAAGGCTGCTCCGTTGGCCCAAATAGAAACCACCATTCCGATCTCGTGTGCTCTCGAATAAGCGCTCTGCCAAGTCTTTGAAAATTTTGTGGGCCCCTGGTCCCATGTATTAATGTATTAATTATTATATAAATAATTGGCCTACTATTATTATAAAGGTGAAAGTTTAAGAAATAAGAAGTGTGAAGTGAACATTAGAACATTTGAAGTGTGAACATGTGAACATGTGAAATGTGAACTTGTGAAATGTGAACATGTGAAAATGTTAATAAGTGAATGTGTGAACATGTTATCATGTGTGAACATGTCTTGTGATGTTTGTCCTTCCTTCACGCCACAACTGTTGAACTGATTGAACTGACATTGTTTACGTATGTACCACGCGAGAAAAGCCGCGGAAGGAAACTAGTTTTACTAATGTTGTTCCCGATATAACACTCGAGCGCAAATGCCGGTAGAATCTAGTAGAGCAATTGATTTAATTTTCACGTAACATGTAATTTATAACGTTTGTCGCTCTTCCGGGAAAACATCTATTACGTCGAATTTCATTTAAACCTGTGATACACGTGCTATCTTACTTTTGCAAACACCAAAATGAATGATAATCTAGATTAATTAATCATATGAGTTTGTGGATAAAAATAAATATCAATAAAAAAAATTGTAGGATCTAATTACTTACTAGTGCTTTGGCCCGCGCAGACCGGGATAGCATGGCAAGGAATTCAATTTTTCACCAATGATCATTCAAACTTATCGAAATAGAATTACGATACAAATTCCTGCCGTGGCATTGAAAGGGATGTCACGGCATTATTTTAAAGCATAGGAATTTGTATCGTATTTCTATTTGTATAGGTTTGAATGTCCATGGGTAAAAATTGAAATCCCTTGCCATGCTGTCCCGGTCTGCGCAGGCATATGCATCAGTGACTGACTTCGCTCACTTGGTACCCGGTAAAAAAGTAGCATATGTGCTAATCCAGGTCACAAACTATGTATATTCAAGGATTCATCCAAATTCGTTCAGTCGTTACGGAGATGAAACATACTCACAAAATATTAGTACAGATATCATCGACAAGTGTGTTTCAAAATGCTAGTAGCAAGCAAGTGTATTATTTAGATAAACGCTAACACTTTACCTGCGCAACTTTCGAAGATGTAAGCAACTCCGTGATAAATTGGCTTAGTTTTGTCAAAAGGGTAAATCACCGGGTAGACGTAGCCTAGCTCTGCCGGAAACCCTCGTATATTGTGGTATATGAATTCAGCAATCGGTGTCAAATTGAAGAGCCAAACGCCGAGAGCGTTCCAGAAGGTGTACACTTAAAGGGTAACATTAATTATATTAGTATTGGGCGTATCTAGTAGGTATATTATGTAGCTACTCGTAGTAATCAACTGTAGGTTGATATATTCACTGATTACTGATTTAGATTGATCCCTGATATTGATTTTAAAGTGTTTTAAAATTCATAAGTATTTTTTTATTTATTTATATTCATATTCTTACAAAACTAACAGCTTAAGCCAATATGTTTTATAAGTTAAACAACATTTTTATTTAACAAAAATAGTTACATGAAAAAAACCACTATCTTTCTACCAGAACATTGATTTACAGAGATTTTATGAGGCCCCTTGAGTTGTAAGAATGATTAGTTTGGTGGTCCAGTTCGCCAGTCCAGACACGCGAACAAGTTATGTCAAAAAACTAAATATACCTACTCATTGTAGCTATAAAATACACAATCAAAACACCAAAGAGGTTGGAGTGGTCTTTTCAGTAAAACACTTACTTATCTGACTATTCCGTAGAGTAGAAAGGCGTTCCCGTTTTATATCAGCCACATTCTCTTCCTTCACTGAAACTGGCCAAATGTCTGCGAGTTCCTCTACAAGTTGCCTGAACTTGTGCCTTTTGATCCAGATTGTTATCAGTTTAGCCAGACCTGAAATCAAAAATTTAAGAAGGTGCCTATACCTGTCTAATAATTGTGATCATCTCCACCGCCTACACTGCATCAACTTGAGGCATAAATGGTATAACTATCTAAGCCACATGTGCCTATAAATTTACTGAGATCAACACCTGCTTACACCTGTTATCAGCCTAGTGGACATAAGCCTCCACTAGGAAGATGCTGAAAGAAGAGGCTGCTACGCGTCAGCAGCCAGGGGATGTAGGTAGCTATGCTGCTCCACTATGCTGCAAACAGTATGTCGCCAAAGCTGCGTTTGTTATATAGCAGAGTCCGAAGATGAAGATTGGAATCCTTTACTGAGATCAACAAATACTAAAATAAACGACTACAAAAATAGTAGAATAAAATACATTCAGCAAAGCAATACTGAGTATACTAACCTACAATCTACATACATGCCTAGCATGCACCATACTTAAACATGTAGATAGGTACCTATGATGTAGGTACAATACTCGCTAAATAAAAATAAGTTAAAGCAGTATGGTACTCCGTTATACTAACTCATAAATCCATAACCAGCCGTATGTAGATTACTGCCGATCAGTCCCTCAATCACGTCCAGAGTACGCATCTGCCCAACTATGTAAGAATACTGTCCAACCACTACAAAAACCAAAAACATAGATGTCATAAACAACGCGAAATAGGTCCTCAATCTCCCTCGAAACTTATTAGAAATATCTTCGGTCATGGAGATCCCGATACTGCCTATACAGAAATTGCATATACGGAGAGTTCCATGGATTTCTTTCCTCGCTATATGTTTATCTTCTGCGGACATCGTGAAGCTTCTAATGCTTACTTAGTAATGGACAAAAATTTATACTTTGTGGGTAATACTTGATTATTTATAACTTCGATAAATTATGTTACAAATCAAGTCCAAAAGTTTTTCTAAAAGATTCCTTAATTACATAGACCGACTTTGAATCAAACTTTTCCGTATCTACCCAACTTTAATAAAAAGAAATCAGTTTAGGTAAATTTCCCATGATGTCTTTCATGATTAGTATTACTTAGGTAATAAGGTACATTTATTTTATTTTAGTATAAAAAAGGTTTTTTTTTAATCTATACGAACGTTACAGTTCTTTTTGAGTACAGTATACTTCTCTAGTAGGTACCTAAACTCCGTACCCCTTTATTATTCACTAACTGACCCGCGTGCAACTTTGTTTGCGTCTATTTTATTTCACGTTTTCTCCCTCTCTCAATATAAAGAAAGTCAAATAAAGTTGTAGTTTGTTTAATCATTGGAGCCCAAGGCCGCCTCACCGGCCCGTGGTGCACCCTGCTATCAAAAACACTTTAGCCGGCTGATTTTGGCATAGCGCGGAACATAGGAACGGAACATAGGCATAAGGGGTTCCAAATTCCATCTTCGGAACCCAAGCCATCCTCACCTGCCCATGGTGCACCCCGCTAGCTATCAAACGGGGCTCTGGCAGTCTAACACCGGCCTAGCTAAATGCTAAATGCCGCCAACGGGCAGCAGCGTCGGTGGTGCGAGAAGCTGTGCCCTGCAATCCCCAACCCGCCTGCCCAGCGTGGGGATTATGGGCATATCCCCCTTCTTATTAAGGGAGGGCTATGTCCAGCAGTGGACTAATACGGGCTGGCGTTGTTGGTGTGTTGATGCAGTTCACTGAAAAAAAAAACAGTTTTAGCTTTACTGAATACTCTTAAAAAAAAATACTTAAGTACAGATTATTTTTGCTCTTCTCTTTTATTATATGTATAGATTTTATAAGAAGCATCGATCGATCTTAAATATTTTACTTTCTAGATAATCCTTTGTAAGTAAAGTACCTACTAGTTTTTCAATTAAGGTTTATCAATCGGGTTTTAACAAACTAATCAAATCTAAATGTCCTACCCGTGCGTCCTGTCCGTGACGATATGAAGAGCGAAAACGTTGACACACAGTACGCAGTCAGTAAAGTCACTCATCGAACTATGGAAAGAGTTTCTCTTAAGGTTAGAATCCGCAACGAGACTGTCCGACATAGAACTAAAGTTGTCGACATATGTAGCTCAGAGAATAAGTAACCTGAAATGACGATCTGCGAAAGGCTGCTGGTAGGAGGTGCATGCGTCGAACTGAGGACAGGATGTAACCGCGCTCATTAGGGGAGACCTATGTTTAGCAGTGGACTGCTACGGGCTGATGATGAAAATCCACAAAACATAACCGGAAGTCAATTTAAAAAGCAGGGAATCCTACTATTGCTGTGAAATATAGGTGTTTTTGTGACCTGTCAGCAAAAGGGAATAAAGATTTTTATGACGGTGAACTTTTTACACGTTTATTCCATTGAGCAGTTTATGAAAATATTTTACGTTTGAAGCATAAAGCTCGCTCGCAACGGGTGTTGTTTTTGTCCACTTTCATTAATATTGCATCGAAATTCTGTGAAATGGACATTTATTATTAGGCGTAGGCCTCACCTGTATGACCTGGCGCGGACATGGCGCGGGCGCTTTCCTATTCCATTCAAGTTTAATACAAAATGCACGGAAATAAAGCACAATTTAGCTCGACGACTTCGCGTCATAACCACGTCCGATCAACGACATACCGTGTGTCCTAAATTATACTTTATTTCCATGCATTTTGTATGAAATTTGAATGGAATAAGAAACCGCCAGTGCCATGTCTGCGCCCGACGCTAGTCACATTCATCGGGCACGGACATGACACGGACATGGCACAGGTGGTTTCCTATTCCATTTAAATTTCATACAAAATGCATGGAAATAAAGTATAATTTAGGACACACGGTATGTCATTGATCGGACGTATGACGCGCCTTTTCGGCGCCCTCGCCCGATCGCCGCCAGATGGGCGTCAGATGGGCGTCAGATGGCCGCCAGTTCGTAGTATGTACTTGCTTGCGACATACGTCTGTTAGTGATGTAAAAATGCGTGACGAATGACGATATCGAATTTAATATTGAATTTTGTGAATTGATTGTAAAATATGCAACGATTTATGATCATTGTCGTTCCAATTATAGTAAATGAAATGTTCAAGATAAATTGTAGCTGGAAATCGGAAAGAGATTAAACCGGTACTAAGATTTTTTTATGTAATACCCATGGTAATACTAGCTGATCCTTGTGCAAATTCGTTTGCGCGTATTTTCTTCATTTGTATCAGGGCCCGATTTGGTAACCCGATGAAGAGGTTTTCGGCAGGGTTTTTCCAAAAGCTTAGTAATTTAGTAATTTCAAAAGCTTAGTTAACCCTCTCCGTATGGGTTACACTATTATTTGATGGGTTAAACCATTCAAAACCCTTTTGATTAGGTTACATGATCATGAGGGTAATCAATAGTATTGGGTTTTGGTATTATTCCAAAACCCATTCCTTAGGGTTACCCTTTTTATCATTGTAACACGGGTTATACGTGGGTTATAGGAGATAAAGGAGAAAAAAAGATCGGAAAAAGATCAAAATTTATTGCGGTAATTGTGTTCTAAGCATTAAGGGCGGAAATACAGACTACTAATTGTTTATTTTACGCAATAATAATTATATTATAATAAAATTGGAATAAATTTTCAATAACAGCTGTCAAACCTAAATCGACCATATCTCGAGAACTACTTATCTTAGACTTGCCTTTACTAGCTCAAATGATAGCTATTGACAAGACCTTAATTTTCGATGACAGCTGTCAAACTTAAATCGACCATATCTCGGGAACTACTTATCTTAGACTTGCCTTTACTAGCTCAAATGATAGCTATTGACAAGACCTTAATTTTCGATGACAGCTGTCAAACTTAAATCGACCATATCTCGGGAACTACTTATCTTAGACTTGCCTTTACTAGCTCAAATGATAGCTATTGACAAGACCTTAATTTTCGATGACAGCTGTCAAACTTAAATCGACCATATCTCGGGAACTACTTATCTTAGACTTGCCTTTACTAGCTCAAATGATAGCTATTGACAAGACCTTAATTTTCGATGACAGCTGTCAAACTTAAATCGACCATATCTCGGGAACTACTTATCTTAGACTTGCCTTTACTAGCTCAAATGATAGCTATTGACAAGACCTTAATTTTCGATGACAGCTGTCAAACTTAAATCGACCATATCTCGAGAACTACTCATCCTAGACTTCCTTTTACTAGTTCAAATGATTGCTATTGACATGAACTTAATTTTCGATGACAGCTGTCAAACTTAAATCGACCATATCTCGGGAACTACTTATCTTAGACTTGCCTTTACTAGCTCAAATGATAGCTATTGACAAGACCTTAATTTTCGATGACAGCTGTCAAACTTAAATCGACCATATCTCGGGAACTACTTATCTTAGACTTGCCTTTACTAGCTCAAATGATAGCTATTGACAAGACCTTAATTTTCGATGACAGCTGTCAAACTTAAATCGACCATATCTCGGGAACTACTTATCTTAGACTTGCCTTTACTAGCTCAAATGATAGCTATTGACAAGACCTTAATTTTCGATGACAGCTGTCAAACTTAAATCGACCATATCTCGAGAACTACTCATCCTAGACTTCCTTTTACTAGTTCAAATGATTGCTATTGACATGAACTTAATTTTCGATGACAGCTGTCAAACTTAAATCGACCATATCTCGGGAACTACTTATCTTAGACTTGCCTTTACTAGCTCAAATGATTGCTATTGACATGAACTTAATTTTCGATGACAGCTGTCAAATTTAAATCGACCATATCTCGAGAACTACTTATCTTAGACTTGCCTTTACTAGCTCAAATGATAGCTATTGACAAGACCTTAATTTTCGATGACAACTATCAAACTTAAAACAACCATATCTCGAGAGCTACTCATCATAGGCTTGCCGTTACTAGCTCACATGATAGCTATTGTTAAGATCTTAATTTTCGATGACAGTTTTTTGTTTGACAGCTGTCATCGAAAATTAAGATTTTATTAGTAGCTATCATTTGAGCTAGTAACAGCAAGTCTAGGATGAGTACTTCTCGAGATATGGCAAATTCAATTTTGACATATGTCATTGAAAATAAAGATCTTGTCGATAGCTATCTTTTGAGCAATTAACAGCTATTCTAGGATGAGTAGTTCCAGAGATATAACCATTTACAGATGAATTTGTAGAATGAGTTTCGAGTGGAGCTTTGAGTTGAGTTTTGAGTTTGAGTTTTAGAGTGACAGTGACAGTGACAATCCGAAATTATTATTAATTAATAAATATTAGTAATGATAACCATTGTGTAACATTCAAAAAAACCTATCAAGAGGTATCCATTCATTCGTTTAACCTCATAAGAGGGTAACCCTATCGACTGAAAGCCAAAAGGAACGGGTTACACTTTCGCTTGTGTTATGAGGAGAATAGCCAAACGAAAGGTTAATCCCGTCAACTGTAAAACCCAATGAAGGGGTTTCACTTTCGAAGCAACTAACTCGTTGTACGGGCCCTGATCTGTATATTAATTAATTGTATGCACGAGAGCAAGAGCATCTTCGTCTTCTGAGGATGACATGCTGACACATCGATACCGGACAACAGACTGCACTACACTTGTGCCTCTGTCACGTCATTTCTGCGTCATGTCCGAGCCATGTCCGCGCCATGCCCGTGCCATGTCCTCGCCACGTCCGTGCCACGTCTGCGCCATGTCCGCGCCATGTCCTTGCCCGATATGTGTGACCTGTGCCTTAGATGTAGGTACGTTTTTGTTACTTACATGCTTTTTCAAACTGTATATAGGTATACTGTTTGAAAAATATGTTTCCATAAGAAAATTTATTTCATAAAACTAATATTTTTACTGTCTATTTTTCTATAGCTGAAGCACTCTTATTTGCGTAAATAGTAGGTACCTTTCCATCGCTTTGAATGGAAGTAGAAACAAAATATTATAAAATTTGCATTTGTTTATTTTAAGAAATTCATCAACGAATTTCAAGTTATTGCGACAGTGTTATGCCATTAAAGGCGTTTACAAAAAAAAAGAAAATATTGGTATTATTTACTTAGGTGATGTAAGTCTAATCATTTAAAAATACAACCGAATTGAGAACCTCGTCCTTCTTTAAAGTCGGTTATAAAGTAAGAAATTGGGTACTTATTGTAACTAGATTTCACGGATCACAAAACACAAGACTACATTTATCTCATACACCAAACTGATTCAAAAAATTCATTTATTCAACTGGGACCATAAGATACACTTTAAATCTTTTTTTTTTATTTACACCTATTCGTAACGCGACCAAACCATAGAGATAGTATATAGAAAAAAAAATCAAATCCAACCTCTTTGGAGCAAGCAGAACAGAACAGCGGGGTGATCGGCTAACTCTGTTGCAAACATAAATTATTGACACCGATCCTGTTTTTACAAACTTTGACATTTCATCCGTCGAAATTCAATGAACTTCAATTGACAAACTGTTACAGTTTGTTAAAAAAGGATCGGTGTCAATCATTTCTGTTTGCAACAGAGTTAGCCGATCACCCCGCTGAACTAAAGTCCATTTTTAAACTTAGTTGTGCATGATAATATGCTTATGATTGCAACAATTTACCCATGTACCTACAGTCAGCGACATGAGTCGATTAACAAAAATGTTTTGAATTCAACGACATTTTCCGTTGAATTCAATCATTTTATAACTAAAAATAGCTTAAAAATTCAAAGCAAACCATCAAGTAAAGCTAAGTTTGGTTAAAAAATTACTTACTTACAGCAGCTTCAAAAATCTTAAGTGTTATTCTATTATTGTGACAGCAGTCTGTATACAACTACCTAAACTACTTTACAATCTTTACCCATTTTCTGTCGTCAGTTTTGCAGAGGTAGAGCTTCTTGCTCATTGCCGTTTACGGGTCGAGGAACTGAGGATAATAATGCATTCCATTTTGAAATTGATTTTACAATGATGCACAGGTAAGCGGTTTACTCGGTCACTTTTATTACTTACTTTCCAATCATCATAGGGGAGGGCCGGGCAAGACGGGGCCCTTAAGGTTTGAAGTGTTATAATATAAAAACCGTTAGAGAGACTCAAGTATTTACGTAACCGGTCTAACTTTTTTAGTACTCAAAAGGAATAATTTCTTTATAATTACTAATCTACAAAACAAAACCAAAAAAAATGCGAAATAGCCGCTTACCCGCAGGGGCGGGTAGGGTAGGTTATCCCTGGTGGCAAGATGGGGTACCCATGGATAACTAAACTCGCAGATGAAAGTAGTTTCACCGTCTTTATCCTCCATCTGCCACATAATCATATGCAACCCATCATTTATTTGAGTCTAATTAACGACCTTTGCAACATAAATTGGAAATAACCCCTGTTTCCAGTGTCGCAGTCACGTTTACTTAGTGCTGTACAATTGACTGCTATATATTTATGATAACACTAAAATGAATGAAAAAAATTAACGTGGAAAAACAATAACTTTTCATAGTGCATCATTTTTGCAAAGGTGACAAAGCAATTTTAGTGGTTTTTCACGTCAGCTAGAGGTGTAAAACCAATAGATGGGAAAAGCTTTTTCCTGTATTGAATAGTCAAAAAATATTTAAATAAATGTGGTCTAAATTTACTGAACGCAAGATGATTTAAAAAAAATTACATGCAGTGCACCGCACAAAGACAAACTAGTTATTATTTGTGAGCCTGATCGTAGACACATTTAATTTTGAGTTGAATCAGAACTGCTGTTGTTCAAGTCATAAACACGTTCGCAGTTATATACAAAACAGATAAATCAAATCGGCAAAAACAGGTTTTTTTATCAAATAAAAAGTATGACTAGCAAACACATTGCTACTCGGTTATTGTTTAGACTAAATGGTATCATGGCAGCGCATAGTCACGAGTGATGTTTGGTAGATTAGTTTGCGAGAAAAAGCGGCTACCCCGTCTTGCCCGGCTCTCCTCAACACACAAGGCCCCATAGTGAATTTTTTTTTGTATAATATATAATTATGCAATTTTTTTTCTTTACATTCCAAAAGAGCCCCAAATTCTTGGTGTGCCCAAGGGCGCAGCATAGTTTAAGACGGCCCTGGGTGGAGTGACGATCTGCGAAAGGCTGCTGGATGCGTCGAGGACATGGCGCAATGACTCTCATTAGAGGAAGCCTACGTCCAGCAGTGGACTGCTATAGGCTGACAATGATGAAGATTATACACACTCAAACCGTTTACCTCTGGTCTATATAATTTTGTCTCCATCCAAAGGTTGTCTGGAAGGGCTCGCTTCCAAGCTATAAGATTGCCCACTGTACTTATTCTGACCTTTGTTTCTACAATTAAGGTATAAAATAAATCATTTTCACAAATTCATTCCTTTATACAGACGTCAAGTGAGTAGTTTAATTTTTACTCCCCGCTGACAAACACGCTTTAGTGCCTGGGACTTGGTGCCATACAAGGTGACACATATACTTAATATTTTTTCTTCTATCGATATTTTTTGTAAGTTATTCTCTATATTTTTATATCACCACCTCTACCAGCCCATTCAGTCCACTACTGGATATATGCCTAAAAGAAGGGGGATATGCCGTATATACCTATTTGTGTATCAGGAACTAAGTAAAACATGGTCTACGTGTCGTACTCATTTATTTCGCATTACACTTAGTTACAATAAGTATAATTGAGTGGGATTGTACTAGGTTTGGTTGAATCGTTTACTGAGCCTAGCTTCAGAGGGACATACATTAGGTTGTGTGTTTTATACGTCAATTTTATAAATTAAGAGATAGAACTTAGATCTTACCTACTTAGATTATATTAGTTACCTAGTTACCTTAGTTTCAGGATTTTGGTCTGTAGGTTAGGTAAATCTCGACTAAGCAAAACCGCACGTTTTCCAAACTGATCAAACTAACGAAGATAAATGTTAGCTCTACAATTCTATCCTATCTACTAATATTATACTAGCGAACGTTTGAATGTGAGAATGTGAAGGTGATATTTTGAACAAAAGGACACCTACCACCATCTTATAACAAAGGGTTTAGCTGGTAGAAAATGCTACTAGCATTAAGCCCACTTTTTACATTTATTTTGCACTAAAGTACCTATAAATATACTATGTATGTTTCTTTCTAATTCACGCCAAAACTACTGAACGGATTGAGCTTTTTATCCCCCATTGCAAAAAGAAGGATGTTATAAGTTTGACGTGCATACCTATGTGTCTATCTTTGGCATCGTAGCTCTAAAACGGCCCTGTTTTTGGTTGACAAAGAGATGTGAGCAACTTCCACAGGTCTGATTGATTCGAAATTTAGTATTATCCTGTACTTCAATTATTTTGAAAGTACGTGGTAACCTTGGTCTGATACTGCAGCATCACCAACAATCAACAGTATACCCAACTCCTCCGCAACTTACAGAAGAGGTATCGTGCTTGGGCTCATTGGATTGGAATGGTATGAATGAAGTTTTAAAAAAAACTGGTGATGAAGTAGGAAAGAGAAATGAAGTGTATGGGTCGGGAGTTTTATAAACTTTCAATTTATATCTGCTTGTTTGCTAAAATATAACTAAGCTAGGAATGAGATGTAAATACATAGGCAGCTCTTTATCCGGTTGCTACGCGAGCGAGGCTGCGGGCAGAAGCTAGTATTGGTTATAAGCAGAAAACTTTATGAGAATAAATACTCAGTGGAATACGTGCAGAGAAATCCCCAATAGAACTGAACGTACAAATGCAATGGAACACGTGTGAAATAAAACTAGCAAAGTTAGATGAGGTTTGTATGATTTTTAAATCAGAAAAAGTAGACATGACCTAGTTCTTATAGCACTTAATAGCATTATTTGATTTTAAAGTATCTACGTAGTTGAAGTTTGGATAATGGTTCTAACATTTGTTGTAGGCATCTTTCTTATTAATAATTGTCGAGAATTGCTTTAGAATGGATGCTTGAAAACCTATTAAGTACACGTAATTGAGTAAAAAGTAATCAAACAGCACCTGTGTATCAAATACGAGTTTACTCTTACAATTGGGAAAAATGAATAACGCGCGTTTCATCTAAATTGGCTCATTTGAATAATTTCACATCAGTTCCGGCGTCTTCTCCTTCTAAATCGTAAAAACTGAAATCGCTGGCGGATCCAAACCCGGATTTTGAATCAACATGATTTCCTGCTCCTATTTAGATCAAAGGTTACTAATAATTTACTTGATTGACAATTTCGCTGAGTTCGCTGAGCTGCAAGTTGATTTCCTACGAATCAGAGCTAGCTAGGCCACCGTGCCGCTGACAGCCATTAATTAATGCCAATTTACAAATTCAGTGTTACAGTCTGTTTGATTTCTGACTCAATTATTCCAATTTCACCGCAAACGATGTCAACTGCAATCATTGAGTACATCATACGAGGTAGCGCGTCCAAATTGGCTTGAGCTGTGGTATCAATACTGCTTTAGTAACAGAGAATGGGAGCCAGGGGTTTTGTGAAACTGGTCTTTAAAATAATGGATTAAATAAAAGTCCGGGATACCTATATTATTACTTTGATTAAAATTTACAGGACCACATTGCATCTCTTGCTATATTACAAAATCTACGTTCAACTTTGGGTTGCCAACAACTCTTGATGCAACTGCCAAACCAACTCTCTAAGTCCGAAATATATGCAGATTTTGTGCAGCTAGCAGCACCTGGCTCGCCTGAAGGTACTATTACGGAATTGCATTTCGTATCATGTTCAACTTTAGGTAGGTTATGGCTCCTCTGTAAACTGAATGCGAACTACGGGTGTGCTACGTGTGCTACGAGTCGGTATTGATAGTATTTATTATACGAGTAGGTACCAACTAACCTGCGTAGGAAAGCAGCGTATACCTACATTTTTTTGTGTCAAGTCGTTTTCTGTTATTGACATATCATCCCAACATTAAAATATTTACAAAACCAAGTTAGTACTTACTTACCTACATTTTCTTGAAAGTATCACACTTTGGTTGGCTCCATTGTTTCGTTCATTTTAATTATATTTTCATCATCTTTGGTAATTTTATATGAATTATTAGACACAAGTATAATTATTATATTTGCAACCTAATAAGGATTTGGGTTATTTTGTATACAGCACTGATACCCTTTTGAAAAATGTTTTGTTGTTTCGTGTATTTTTTTGGAGCTGATGTTTATTGATCAGCCTAGTAAGGCTCAGCACCAAAAAAATACACGAAACAACAAAACATTTTTCAAAAGGGTATCAGTGCTGTATACAAAATAACCCAAATCCTTCAAGATAAAGCAGCGCTTCACCTGTCCCGCCATCCCGGGATTACTTGGGTACTATGCCCGCATTTAGCTCTTCGGATTACAATACGGGGTCCCGCGAAACTACGAATCATCGACTGCTTATTTACAGGGATTTATTTGTTTTACTGTTCAAGTCACGTGTCGTCCGAAGGGCTTCCGAAGGTTGTCTGCTAAAGTTTTATATTACTCTAAAGTTAAGTCTTCTGATAAATTGGTACAGAAATCTTTGTTCAGAAATGTTGTTATTGCATTCTAGACGCAAAATTTTGTCAAGACAATCCCTTACAATAGTAAACTTAAGATTGTTTTACTATGATTTAGATACACTAAACTATTCGTCGTAGGTACAAAATACAGTATTTAGGTATCTTATCTATAACCAGGCCAGGTCAGATATACTTACGATTACGATTAGCCTGTTAGGTCCCATTGCAGGGCAAAGGCCTCCCCAGGACCCCAAATATATTTACTTTATCATCATCATCATCATCATCCACAGCCCGATTTCACCCACTGCTGGGTATAGGCCTCCCTCAACTTGTGCCATCCACCACGATCCTGCGCTATTCTAACCCACGTACGGCCGCGACTTTGACAATGTCGTCTGCCCATCTTGCAGCCGGACGTCCGACACTCCGAAAGCCATCCCTAGGCCTCCACTCTGTAATTTTCCTACTCCATCGGTCATCACCTCGCCTTGCAATGTGTCCTGCCCAGCTCCATTTGAGTTCCATAATGCGGTTTCCAACGTCCTGGACTTTAGTACGTCTCCAGATTTTCGCATTTGGAACTCGGTTTATAAGTCGAATACCGAGCATAGTACGCTCCATGGCTCTCTGTGCTTATATTTACTTACCTATGTGAAAAAAAAGATAACGCTTTGAGTGCTGAAAACATATCGCACCTGCCCCAAACTAGCTCCTCTGGCATGACGCGAAGCGTCACGTCTGAAGCTCGCAGGAAACGTGTTAAAACTTTGGATTCTATAAGGAGTGTGAATACACCAAAAGTAGGTATACATAAGTACATTGTTTATCTACTATAGTATTTGGTCAACTACAATTTCATAATAACAATTGAGAATACAACGCATTATTATAGAGTAGAAAAGTCTAAAGGCTTACAGAAACTCATTGGCTTTGCACTAGAGGCGAGCTCGAGCACAGGAAGGAGAAATGTAAAGGCTTTGACCGGCTTATCTCCATACGACCCAGACTTGAAACCTTCAACACAATATAAAGCTGATTTTTCAAGAGCTATAATAAGTAAATCACTCATAATAGGTAATCCATACATTGAAATTCAAAGCTTCTGGTTATGTCAAATTTCATCATATCATCTGTTCATTTTTGGTAAATATGCCTGTCCATCTACTAAACAAAAAGCTATACAAAAGGCTCTAGAAATTATAGGCTTGATATAGAAACCATAAACCTCGGATAAATTAATACATAATGATTACATATGTTTTATTTTATTTTTATTTTATTTTATTTATTTAAACAAGGATTCACAGTTTTACAATGTTAAATTATAGGCTATTAAAACATAATTTGTACATAAACCAATTTGAATCCACATTTTATTAACAGCTCGTAATATGCGTTAGGACGATAAGTTAGCAGATGAGTATGTTACTAGTCACAAAAACTAAACAATAAAGAGTAAAAAGATAGGTAGGTAACAACAACAAAGCAGCAATGGTAATTTTATAAAGAACTAGCTGACCCGCTCGCAACTTCGTTTGCGTTTATACTCTTTTTTTACATATGTCCTTTCATGTGAAATGCTTCCCAAGCCCGGTAATTTGACATAAGAATGGAATAAAAAGTACCTACATATTACTACATTACCTACCCCGTGTTGTAGTAATATGGAGGTACCTGTTCCCGCTCTCACTCCTTTTTTCGTTCCTGTTTCCGTTGGCAACCCGTCGCCAAGTTAACAGCCGGTATAGGTATGATGAATTTTTATATGCCTCAGTCTTGATTAGGATTGGTTACCCATGCAAACTTTCATCACATAAATCACCCTCTTTAAGTTTCATTTTCGCTACAAAAAGCAGCAAGTTCTTCTCCAAGGTCCTAACCATGGTTCAACGCTTTAGGTGCTTATTTATTTTCGTTATAGTATCTGTTAAAAATCTCTAAATGTAAAAAAAAAACTTTCTATCCCCGTGGTATTCAAATATCCAAGCACAAATGAATGAAATTGAAATTTCGAATTCTAATCCGATTTCAATATTATTTTTTATTTGACATTCCAATTTTAAAGAGTATCGCATTGCACCAAGCTTTTAAGGCTCCCCCACACAGGTGTGTTATTATCGGCGATAATATCGCATGCGTTATTGCGATAAAGCGTCCCAATTCCTTGCACATAATTGCGTTTTCGTAGCAGTAACTTTTTAGACATCCTAATACATAATGAACTAAAATTCTACAGATCTCACACTACGCGCAACTATCAAAGGCATTGAAAATGTAATTTAGAATTTATTTCTATAAAATTTTCTTGCACACGATAAAATTTGACTATAATGTACTGACGAAAAAGTGAACGGAGCGCAGAGTGGCTTTGCGCGTAAAGGCCCTTCTACTGCCAATAAGATGGCTCAAGCTGTAGCTTAATTCAATCTCGAGATATATTTTTTTCCGTTTCTTCAATAGCGAGCTCAAAAGAAGTAGTTAGGAAATTCTCGATCCAGAAAATTGTTGAATTTTGACAAATTTTGGAAAATCTCAAAAAGTTACCACCCGATTTTGGAAATTTAAATTGCATTTTGAAGCCCTCCGGCAGACGCAAATATTGACATAATTGTGACCGATCACTTTATTCAATTACACATCTTTTTTTAATGCATGTGACGAATTTACTTTTCATGCATGGAGTTTTAAAATTGTGAAGAAATTTACTTTGTGGCAAATGTACAACAACCCCTCTCATATCTGTGAAACTACAGGCAAATGTCAGAATTTCATGAATGGGCTATACTCGATCAGAAAAACTTAAACATTTTCAATATTTGCGTATGCGATATTGTGATATATTCTGTTATATTGTCTGATATTATCGCCAATAATAACGTACCTATGCCCACGCACCTGTGTGTAGAAGACTTTACGTGAGAACGTTTTTGAATAAATTTGGAATGAGTTTTCAAACACGACAGTGTCAAAATAAAATGGCATAACATGTGTCACTAAGGAGTATTGATATCAACTTCGATGCAAATCACCCCTAAAAATCTTTGTACCACTTTTTAACCCTGTTAGGCGATAAATTTCAATAATATACGAAACACGTCTTTCATCAATTTTGTTAAAGAATGTTTATGCAAAATTTGAAGTAGATTGGACCAAGGAATCACGTTGTTCCATACAAACTTTGCCCACGTTTTTCACCCCTTTAGGGGTAGAATCTCGGAAAATTCTTTCTTATCGGATGTCTACGTCATACAAAGAATACGCCCTCCAAGTTTCAGGTCTTTACGATCAGGCTGTGCGTTGATCCGTCAGTCATTCAGGACAAAGGATTTTATTAGTATAGATTAAATCCATAAAGGTATTTTTTTCAAAAACCTGGTATGCGGTCTTTTATTATTTAATATTCAAAGTGTTCTGACGAAGTTTCAATAAAATCACACCACGCGTTAAGATTTTCCCATACAAACTTTACCACCCCATTGCAACCCCCTCAAGGACTATTTCAAATTTTCAATGACACCAATCTTCATTGATTGTGTGGAATATTACATGTCCCAGGTTTCAAGTTTCTAAGTTCAAGGAATACGATTTTTCATACAAACATTTTTACCCCTTTTCACCCTCTTAGGGGTTGAATTTCCCAAAATCGTTTCTTAGTGAGCGCCTACACCCTACAAAGAATACTTTTGCCAAATTTCAGACCTCTAGGCCCTGTAGTTTCTGAGATTTCGTGATGAGTGTGTCAGTGAGTGAGTGAGGATAGTTCTCTTATATATATATAGATTTTAAATATTACAACGACTGTTCTATTTCAATCGCATTTGTGTGTGTGTGTGTGTGTGTGTGTAAGTATGTGATTTAGTTTTATGTTGTAAAGGTAGGAAAGTAATTTGACTGAATAAGAAGTAAGTACCTACCTAGGTAGGGACGCAAAAACAGGTGCCCATTCACTAAATTATGAACAACGCAAACGATGAAACGAGTTATGGGGGTACCAGGTACCAAGCATGACAATATACAACAGAAAACAACAGACCTTATTTTGAAGATGGTTATAAATTAAAACTAGCAGTGCTATCTCAAATTGTGCTGCAAAAAATCAAAGCCAGACAATCGTCAACGAAACCAACAAATGGAAACGTCTGAAAAATATTGCTTTCACCGATTGCAAATTTATTTATGTATGCGGTCTCGTTACCGACCCCATCTGAATTGTAGCCGCTAGCCCGGTATAAGCCCGGCGCACTGATTCTGTGAGTGGATCCAAAGATATCTCATTCTAATCGAGATGCCAATGAGAATAGGTACTTATGTTTTTTTATGGTAACTGAAGATCAACAACAAGCACATTACATATCACAAAGCATTGCATCGTAGGTCACACATGTTTGGAACGTGCGCTAATTTGCATTCTCTGCATCCATCAACTTGAAGCATGAAGATGATAAGACTCCTGTGCCTGTACTTTCATTGGCATACTCTTGAAACCGAAATAAATATGCAAGGTGGTTCCGGAGTACTTCCCGGGATAAGCTCATCACAAAGAGCTTTACCACAGTTCTACTAATATTTACTTCGTCATTAGGTAGGTACTAAATTAATTAAAAATGTTGTTAAACGTACCTTATCTTTGTAATAAAGATTATTATAAAGTTTCTGATTATTTAGATGACAAAAAAGCTTGGGATGAAACAGTCTTTAATTCCCTCAAAACCAATGTAATAATTAAGCACACCTAACCTTATTGCCCTGATTGTAACAAAGTCCTAAAAAAATATAAGCTATAAGCAGAGTTTCTTGCCAATTCTTCTTTGTTTGGTCGCGTTACGAATTGGTGTATTCCTATATTTTCCTAGGCTCTACCGCTTGGCACTAGTCTAGTAGAGTAAAGGGAAATTTTCCTTTCCCGTGACACTACTGGTAGTGGCTACGGGTAAAATTACATTTATAGTGACACTACACTTTTGCCAGTAGTTTCAGTGCAAGGTTTAAGGTTTGAATTGAATAAATAATTTTTGAAGTTTGAAGTTCCTAATTTTGCGCCAAGGGAAATTGCTAGAATTTCCCTTGGCGCTATTTAATTATCAATCACTCCAGTTAGGGATTCCTCACGTACGATCCATGTCTCCTACCAAGCGGTTCACCAGAAATATAGTTTGAAATTATCACCCCGAGAAGAGGCTTAGACAGTCTTTCTCATAACATGCATAGCAACATAGGCAATAGGTACAAAACCATACACTATTAGCTTCCCAATGGGTCTAAAAACTTAGTAAAATTGAAATTGTTTTAAACGCAACCCATACCTACTTTCTAAGGAAAATGTATTGTAAAATTGATCGTTACAGAGTCGGTCCGGTCCGCTTCATTTCAGCACATCTGCAATGCACTAAACCGGCCATTAACTAAAATCCGAAGACATAATAATGATGTTGTGATTGTCAGGGACGTACCTAAGGGTCAGGCGAATTGCAACTGGATCTCGAAACGACTGTAAGGAGCAGTGAAGGTAGTAGAGTTCTTTGTGGAGGGCTCGTCCGGGGAGGTACTGCGACCATGCCTATTTCTGCCGTGAAGCAGCTGAGCTGTGTTTCAGTTTGAAGGGTATGGGTGCCGGTGAAATTACAGGCACAAGAGGCTTATCATCTTCATGCCTCAAGTTGATGAACCAATGCCGTTGCATCGTAGCAAGTACCGGAAAAAAGTGATCTACGATGCAATGCTTTGTTATAGGTAATAGTTACCACTTAACATGAGGTGGGTCATGTGCTTGTTCCATCTTCAAGAAGTATAAAAAAAGTAGTTATGCAAGATATCACAACAACAAGATCGGGACGACACTAGATCGCACGACAAGACGAAGAAGAAATCTGGCGCCGTAAAGTAAAGACTGTTCAAGGGCACGTTGAAAGTTTCTGAGGCACGGATTGTTATTTGATGGTGAAATGAGATATCGATATAAACTTTAGAAGGACTTTGGAACCTTGAGAAAAGTTAAATAGGGGAGCTTTATACGCTGAGAAAGTTGACATATTTTGTCCATGAGTTGACCTGATTTTCACACTAAATTAAATCTTCACCAAGTTTAAATAAATCATTTTTAAAACTTTACAATACTTTACTGCGATTGTTTTAAGTAAAATAAATCAAGCATGAATATTGGCATACCTATGTACTTTTTTACAATTATGAAATATTTTTATATACCTAAGTATAACATAAACTATGTTATTATTAAGAGAACTCACAGTAATATCAAAAAGAAGTTACATAAATGAAAAAATAAGTACAGGAAAGAACAACCATGCTCACTTCTGCATGTGAAGGTATAGCATTATTGTGTTTCCATTAAAAGCCCATTCATTCAGACGTTCGAAGGTTACAGGTTTGATTCCCGCCACGAGAAAGAGATTTGCTCTGTAAATGTTTGTCTCTGGTCCGGGTGTTTTTTACGTATAATATTTAGTTCCCACAATACAAAGCTCTGCATAGTTTGGAGCCATAGCTCTAATATCATATATATGAGTATAATTATCATATTTCATATATAATACTGTGTGATAGTGTCCACAAATATTTTTTATACATGTGTGATGGCCGATAGTTGGTTACAGAAATAGGGGACGTCATCCAGGGAGATGGGTCGACGATATCAAAAAGAGCGCGGTCACAACCGGCTTAGTCTAGCGCAGGATTGACGCTAGTGGCATAATTAAAAGAAGGTCTATGCCTAGCAGTAGGTTGAATACGGCTGATCGGCTGATAATGATAATGATGATGATGATACAATGTAATACGGCCCTGTTAGAACTGCAGCGAGGCTACCCTTGCGGCCGCCATGGGCGTCTCCACTTCAATTTGCGTCCAGCGCCACTCTCGGCAGAATTCAATTACAGATACATGAATAAACATTTACTTTTTTTCTCAAGCGACTTAAACCGTTCATTCAAAGCGAATAATCGGATGAGATCGTGATTATGTTGAAACATAAGCATGGGAAATGTGAATCTAGAAAGTAAACTATGCTTCAGATTTCGTTATGGAAGCTGCGAAGTTGGAAACGCTTATAAAACAGTGTCTTCCTTTGCAATATAAGTTAGTAAAGAACGGGAGTTTCACTTTGTTTTTGCTACAAGTTTCTGTGTTGCAAATATGAGAAGTAAACTGCATCTTCATAAAACAAATATTATTTTGAAATATCATTTGCATGATCATCATCTATAATATAAAAAAACAATATAAAAAATGGAAATAGTAACCCATAAGGCAGCTGATAGCTTTTCCTATAAGCTACTATTTCCTATTACCACTCTGCCCGGTCACTACTTGGATGGGTGACCGTTTAGTGGCATTGTAGTCTGAGATTGAAAGGCACTTTAATATGTTGACCGGCTTTTTCAGTCGATAAGCCGCGTTGACACCATAATTGGCCACTACTTGAACAATTCTTAAGGAACTCCTACAGAACTTCAAAATAGCTGATTTTAAGTAAGTTTTTTTCTGGAGGGCTCGTCCGGGGAAGTACTGCCACCATGCCCCACCATGCCTATTTCTGCCGTGAAGCTACTTCACGGCAGAAATAGGTGCTGTATTTTGGTTTGAAGGGTGTGGGTGCCGGTGAAATTACAGGCACGAGGCTTATCATCGTCATGCCTCAAGTTGATGGACGCAGGGTGTTGCATCGTAGAGCACATTCCAAAAAACGTAATCTACAATGCAATGCTTTGTGTACGCAAAATATATTATGTTTTGAGCTAACCATATCAGGAAAAGTGTAAATAATAACCGAGTATAATCATAGAGGTGAAAATGATGTAAATTGCAAAAATGATATGTGATTTAAAAATGCTTGTGCCTTCTTCACGCCAAATATATTAAAAGGAATAACTATTAACGAGTTCTAGAATAAAACAAAGACTCTTTATTTGGGTACCACGAGAGTGAACCCGTAGCCGGAAGCCAGTTTGAAATATAAAAAAGTAGACATAATAAAAACAAAAACAAAATATGTTAAAATCATTTTACGCGAGTAAAACCCCGATCCCCACAACGGAAAAACTCATTGTCTAGCTGCTCACATTGAAATAGACATATGGGTGGACGAAATATGGCATCAGAACAATCGAAATTCTAAAGCAATATATTGCGTGAGGCACAAGCAAATCCCTACGAGCGATGTGCAATAAATCGTACACGGATGACAGATCTCGTAGGCAAACACCGGCTCTCTGCCTTTTAACACTTTATATGGAAATGCAAAATACTCCGTGATTTATTAAAGGATGTATATCACGAATCTGGAGTTTGGATGTTATACTGCCTGTGGCGTTTCTCGCTAAACGCGTATTCTGAAGTATGATTATTGCCTGCAGTAAACATTGCGAGTATCAAAATTTATGATATACCTACCTACCGAGAATCTTTATGCTAACAAAGAAAACACTGTATCATCATTTTCCTGGCCTTGTCCCATGCTAGGTGGGGTCGGCACTACATGTTTTTTTTCTTCCACTCACTTCTATCAGCCGTCAAATCTGTAGCCACTCCTTTCATTCTCATATCCTCTTTCACACACTCCATCAATCTCTTCTTCGGTCTCCCTCTATTCGTGCATCCATGCACCTTCATATTCATCACACTGTATATAAGCAAAGATAAAGAAACATTTATTTGAGTCACAGATTATACTAAACACAGTCAAAAAGGTTGCCACTCAGCAGATGCTGAAAAAGCATGGTAGCATCATGCAGCGTTGGTTTTCAGTAAAGCAAAGCAGAAGTGAATATTAAAAGTTCAACGTCAACATCATCAGTCATCAGCCTACAGTTAGTCCATAGCAGGACAACCCCTAATGAGCGCCATTGCGCCCTGTCCTCAAGTTCATAATCCTACTATTATAAATTTGGAAGTTTGTGAGTATGGATGTATGGATGTACCTATGGATGAATGGATGACACTCTCACGCAAAAACTACTGAACTGATTTGGATGAAACTTTGAATATACATAGTCTGTGACTTGGGTTAACATATAGGCTATTATTATCCCGGTACCACGCGAGCGGAAGCTAGTATTTTATGAATAAGAGAAGGTATACGCACCTTATCTATTATAAGTGAAAATGAAATTAAACTAATCAAAAACACTAGGTAACTCGCACAGAATTCGCGTACCTACATAGAAGTAGTTGATAATAATAACGCTTACAAAACAAAGTCGTTTTGCAAGATTTTTTAACCCGGCTCGCGAAGCCTAGCAATGTCCCGACAGGTTAAAGCGGGAAATTCAAAATAAATGCGGTTTTGAAACGACCTCTTTCTTTATTTTTGAAAACAGAACTCAAAACTAGATTCAGTGCAGTCTTATGCAAATGTTTAATTGAGAATATGGGATGAAAAATGAAAGATAGAAATTCATTTATGAAGCAATATGCTGCAATACACGACTTGTCCAAAAATAGCAAGTCACGATAATAGATAAGTAGGTATTTACTATTTTGAATTGAATATTTTTAGTTATTAGTTTAATATATTTCGCAATATAATTACTTTATTGTTTAGACATCTTCAATAATTTAAATAAAGATCTTTCTTTGGCGGAAGTTTGCAAATACATGCAGTGTGCAGTGAATAGAGAGAGGTACTCTTCCTATTCAAACTATTTGTACATCCCTCTAGTAGTAGAAAGTTATTGCATTTGCGTCAGCGTTCGATTCACCGGAAGTTATAATAGATGCAAGTTTGAGTGGATGTACATACTTATCATACATAGAAAACACCCAGACCCGAGACAAATATCTGCAGAACATGCAAACATTTGTCCCGTGGCGGGAATTGAACCCGCAACCTTCTGCGTCTCAGGCGGACCTTCGCCCACTGCGCCACAGAGGCCGTCATTAGTTACTTATTACCGAAAAAATCTTTTTTTTATGCTGGACATTGCCACACAGTCCATTTCTAGTCCTTATCTGCTTAGCTTGTAAGTGTTATTGGAACCGCATGACTGAAATATTGTCATATAAATAATATCTATTTACAAAAAAGTATACAATATCAATATTCAGTCATGTGGTTCCAATATATACATACATATAATACACCAAGACCCGAGACAAATATTTGTAAATCATACAAACATTTATAGTCTCGCGGCGGATATCGAATCCGCAAATTTCTGTGTCTCAGGCGAGCGTTCGCCCATAAAAATCTAAAACTCTAAGGCTTTTGGTATCAGCCAGTAATATAGAAGCAGCAAAAAAGTTACAGCTTCCATACAAATTAAAAGGAAGTAGATTAAAGCTTGTTATTCGTCAAAAACATACTCTTTACAAAGTGAACTGTGTCTTCAGCCCAATTGTCTTGAAGAGCACTTCTATTTCGGCACCAAACGTAAAGCGACAAAAACGTAAAGCTGAAAGGCACTTCACAGTAGCCAAATGCTAATGGCACGCGGGCATCGCACGACGTTTTATTTATGAAGCGTACTGCTCTAGGAATACAGTTGAAAATTGCAAGACTTTGAAATCCAACATACATCTCACTTAATTAAGTCACTAGTGAGCGCGGTACTTGTACCTGCCCTGCAGCACTCCCGAAGGCTTCAGCTCGAGAACCCTAATAAAGCACACGTTTGAAATGTTGATTTAATTTGCCAGGATAGATAATTTACGAGTCGAAAAAACAAATCATAAAGGCACTTTATTACTTTATTTATTTTACACTTTATTACTTTACTTTATTTCAAAGTCGCTAAAGACAAAAAACTAGCTTTATTAACAACTAGCTAGCTACCGCCCACGGCTTTGCACGCGTGGTACCGGGATAAAAAGCGTAGTTAATCCAGGTCACAAACTATGTGTATTGTAAGTTTCATCCAAATCCATTCAGTAGTTTTTGCGTGAAAGAGTAACAAACATTCATCCATACATCCATACTCACCAACTTGCGCATTTATATTATTAGTAGCACTGTATACATAAATATAGTCTGTGAATTTAAAAAAACGTTCCTATCCTACTTACCTATTGCAAATTTTGATTAACGTTTTAGGAGTATTTCACTAATATAAATGAAAACAGATTAAAACAAGTACCTAGGTACCTAAGTACTTACGAAGTTCATAGCGCGGAAAGACCAATTATAAAATTAAATCATCAAACAAAATATAAAATAGAAGATATAAAAATTCGTTTCAAACAAAACAAGCACTTCTGTTGCATTACAGACTTATAATTTATATTTTGTCTTGATTCATAATTTATATTTATGTTCACTTGACCAAGTACTACTAGGTACTTTTAAACAAATGAATAGTTATAGCAGCGCTTAAAAAAACTTATAAATTAATTTCGTACCATCCGTACAACAAAATGTAGCTTTTGAAAAGAAACGCAAGTGAACGAGGCTCGCCATAGCCGCTTCGTAGCCCCTGGCAGCGTTGCTTGTCGAGCCTTCTAATAAAGCTCTTGTATAGCCCTCGAGTCGAGAAGTTAATTTACCCAGTGATAATATTACCCTCTTTATGTTCAGCTGCGTTTTTCAAGTCTCATTACCTGCCAGAATTTGTTTGCTATGAGGTAAAAAGTGCCTAACAAGCGTAGCAATACTTTAGGCATTTTGTAACTCATATCTTTTGATTTCTAGATTTTCTCTTCCACGTCCTAACGAGATAATGTCATACAATGATAATAATATGTACTAATTTATAATATTCGAGATGGAATTACATTAACTAAGTAACAGATAAAGCACAAATATATATGGAAATTCACACCTGAGAAAACTTCGGAAAACACAGTAATTCTAATGTGCTTAGTTATGTTCACATGTTCTGTCTAAATATCTAAGTAGGTACTATAACAAATGTACCATCAAAAGTTATATTAGATCGCTTCAGTAGTCGCTTTTCCTGTGACGCAATACTTTTATTTAACGAGTTCCAGTTAAAGAGCAGAGACGGTCGCTTGATCCCGGATTCTTTAGCTAACGGCTTCCCCATTCAAATGTATGTATCCAACTATCTAGACTCAATCCCTGGCACACAATGTTGGCTAAATTAAATAGATCCGATTTGTTAGGGTCTCCACGGTTTACCGGATGCAGTATGAATGTTTGTCTTGGTAAAGAGATGTATATCTATATGTGCAGTGTAGTGACATTGAGGCTCACTTGTTTAGTTTTATTCATTCCCAAGCTCTAAACTTATTTCCAAATTCTGAATCAAAGTATAAACCCAAAGAATAACCATCAATTATGATACGTACATTTGACGTCACCCTGATAAGCGACCCTCTCCCCATTATTTGACTGTAATGTCTCAATGCATAATCAAACCATGAATTTGCATTTAGATAAAAGAGCAAAGGTACCCCATGAATAAACATATCAGTAGGTTTATGTTATTTCGCTGTTTTATCACGTCCTGTTCGATGCAAAGTTATTATGATCTGACGAGCCATTCAAATAAAAGCGGGCATTGCCTTAGGCAAGGCGCCTGTATTTATATAAAGCTGTGAAAATTTTGCGGACGACCCATGGGAGAACAATCGAGGACCCAGTCCTTCCGAGATGGCACAGTTGTGATTTGGGCTCCATTGTGTTCTATATAAAAGGTCCTTTTCTTGCATCCGAAACTTGAAAGCTTCTTTCGATAGAACATACTTCTGATTCAATTCATATTTTGCGTTGAACGTGTCGTGAAATAGTTTCCTGTTTTATATCGATTCGATATCTTTTGGAAACTAGCATCTGTTGGTAGTGAAATTATTGATGAACTCGTTCGGTTTGTTGCGCTACATTTGTTCCTTCGAATTTGACTAAAGTGTCGCGTTATTGTTTTCTATCGCACGGAGAGCGAATTTTGAAAGGAGCTTGAATAAAATATAATAAATACCTGCAGTTTAGACTTCGACGCTGTTCACAATGGCGGAAACGCCTAGAACTAACCGCAAATGTGAATATATTTTTGTAAAATCCTAGCTTTTATTTTTAAATTTTCCATTTTATTTCCCCGTGGGAGACTAAAACCGAAAATAGCAGAGAAAATTTTCATAACACAACTGCATTTACAAAAAGAGCAGAATTCTAGGAATCCTTTGGGGGCTTTGAAGAGTTGAGGAATTAGCTTTGTATTTTCTTTCAGTTTGGATTCTAATTAAAATATTTAATGATCTTTCATTTTAATGGAGGTCCGGAAATACACCTAACAAAGGGAAACAAGCATCCCGAAATCAGGAAGCAGCAACAAACGACGTAACTTAATTTGAGCAACAGATGAAATTTTAACTTGCTTAAGTAATATTATTAACAATTTATTCCGTAAGTAATACAAGGTAATGAAGAACGGAAGCAGCACTAGACAAATGGCTTTTGGAAAAAAGTTTTCTTTTTAAGAGGTGTCACAATCTCACCTCACTTTCCTTAACATTAGCAAATTAAAGAAGTTTATGATTTTAACGACATTTATATAGCGAATCTCTTGTATTTTGTATCTTCGAAGGTCATTTGTCTGGGGCAATTGTATCTAATTAGTTAAAATTTCCTCGCCTTGCCTCCACCCGCTAAGTGTTTGCTTTAATTTGAGGATCCTCTGAATATTTAAAAGTAAGAATTTTTTAAGGTTGGGCGTAGGCAAGTTAAGGTTTTTTTTTTCAGTAAGTACTTATAAAGTTTTTGAAGACGTATTTTATTCGTATTTTTTAGCAAAAGTACACAGTGCTTTAGGTACACTTGTGTTTTTTTTAAACTGTCATTTTACGTTTCAGTTTTTCTATTCTATAATTTTTGATAAACAAAGAAGAAGAATTCTATGTAGGTAATTATTACGCAAAGGTCGGCAGCGCTAAAACCCATAGAAAGTACTGTATTTCATTTATTTATATTATTAAATGGGCACCATTGCTTTAAAAATGTAAATAAGCCCTAACTGATAGGAAATGTCTTATCTCTCCCCAGGAAATGTTTTTTTACATTGCTTCCGATTTTCCTCCGGGCCCGAAACATCAAAGCAGCAGGACATTTCTCTCTCATTACCAGTGAAATTTCCAATTGATTGAATACGAGTACAAGCCAAAGGGAAAAATACAATTTGAAACGTCTGAAGGTTTGCCCTGAAATTGGATTTTAGTCTCTCGATGGAAAGGTCAGCCGTGACCTCAGTAAACACTTGATAATTTGAATTGAAATGGCCCAAAGCTTGGCGTCAGAGGACGTTCCTAAACTTTCGGTCTTCAAAATGTAAATAATTTTAATTCAGTTAGAAAACCCTTTAAACGCCTTACCTTCTCACATCTATTATTAATATTATCTAGTATTTATGGGCAAAAGCCACTTTCCACTCCAATCTATTGCCTTCAACTTTTACAACAACAAATTAAGAAGAAAAATTTATTTCAAGAAACGTTTGCCTTTCACTTACGCATAGGGATGATCGATATTCATCGATGTTATTGAAACGTAAAAAACATCGATATTTTAACATCGATGTTACGATAATAATATCGAAAAAATCCTTTACATTTACTTTGTAAGTATATGTAAAAACAGACGCTGGTACCTGATTACATATGTTAGCAGTGCGCATTATAAATTATGTATGGTAGCGCTTAGTTCTGGAATGGAATATCTAGGTAATAAGTATCGTTTTTAAGCTTCAATGTTCCCGACATAGATGTTTCACTTCGTTCTAACATAATCAAAGCTTTTAAACGTTTCAACAACAACCTTGTTAGGGCATAGCAAAATTTAGGCATCTTGCTAGGTGGCATAATATAATTTAAAAAAAATTACCAACTAAATAAATAATTCTGGACGTTATCACACAGCATCATGTATCCCAAACTAAGCAGAGCTTGTATTATGGGAACCACATGATTGATAGGTATAAATAAATAAATAATTCTGAACGTTATCACACAGCATCATGTAGCCCCATGGGAACCACATGATTGATAGGTATATACTTTTTCCTTTTTTTTGTAAATACATACTTAACATACATAGAAAACACCCAACCTGAGACAAACATCTGCAGAACATTCAAACAATTGTGTCCCACAGCGGGATCGAACCCGCAACCTTCTACGTCTCAGGCGGGCCTTCGCCCACTGCGCCACAGAGGTCGTTCAACAACGAACTAAAATACATAATATAACTAAAATTGCACCAAAAAATTCTAAATAAGTAGGTAGTAAGTAAATTTTAGTATTATTTATTATTCAAAGAACTCTTGTAGCGAGTGAAAACTGTTTTCCAGTAAATATTTTTTTAATAATAATTTAAATCTATTGATTCTGTTTTCATCTATGATTTCTAGGGGATTCTGTTTCTTCTGTTCTTTATTTATGATTAAATATTTATTTATTACTTTAAAGACTAGTCTAGGCTAGACTAGTTTATTTCAGCTACTTCCATAGCATTATGTCGTACGGCATTTTGTTGTGGGGGAATGCTGCAGATATCAACACGATATTTGTGTTGCAGAAGAGGGCTGTTCGTGCAATTTATAATATGGGCCCCAGAGAATCACTTAGAACTAAGTTTAAAGAAATAAATGTTATGACAGTGCCGTGCCAATATATATATGAAAACTTAATGTATGTCCGAAAACATATTAACATGTTCAAGAAAAATAGCGACTATCATAATGTTAACACTAGAAATAAAGATAAACTAGCTGTTCCCACTGTAAGGCTCCATAAAGTTAGTCAATCTTTTAAAGGGATGTCTGTACGATTTTTTAACAAAATCCCAAATGATGTGATTAATCTATCTGTAAATAAATTCAAAAATGTTGTTAAACGTAATCTATGTAATAAAGCTTATTATAAAATATCTGATTATTTAGATGACAAAAAAGCTTGGGATGAAACTGCCTCCAACTCCATCAAAAACTATGTAATAGATATTAAGTACAATGACGTTAAAAAAATATAAGGCAAGCAGAGTTTCTTGCCAATTCTTCTCTGTTTGGTCACGTTACGAATTGGTGGTAAATTAAAAAAAAATGACGTTTCAAAGTGTACTATACAGTTCCTACTGAATAAATGAATTTTGAATTTTTTTGAATTTTTAAAGGATTTTAACAAAGAATTAATGTTTTCAGTATTTTCTACCAGTCAAATCTGTTTTAAGCTGTCTAAGCCTTTTCTGATTAAAAAGTTAAATGCTCTATAATCTGCAACTACATTGCAGTACTTTAGTGTGCATACACAATGTCTAAACATATCATAGAAAGGTACCTACGCACACCATATCATATTCCACGCCTACATAAACAAACCTCCTTATATTATGAATGGTGTCAAGCAGAAGGGGGTGTAAAAGCTTCTTTAGCACCGATCCTGACAAGAGGCTCTCAAACTTTAGCATTTTTGTGTGGAGTACTATCGAAATGGAACACAGGCTGTATTCGCGCACATTCTCGCGCCTCAGATATTAGGTACAATTGAGTCAAAGTGGTGAACAAAGCTTTTAAAATGAAAGAAGTTTTACGGTGGATTCCATTTTGAGAATCGATACAAGGAAGGAAGGAACAATCGTTTGCTTGATAATGAGCTGAGCAAATTAGACCCAGAAAGTTTCTTCATAAAACAATTAACGCTACTTCACTTTCCGATGGTTCTTGAAATGTAATATTAAACTTGTCAAACATTTTATCTTGAGTTAATTTATCGGTCACGAATTTAATATGAAAGAAGCAAATTTAATAAGAAACCTGACGAAGCATTTACTTTGCCTATCATAACTTCTATCGCGTGAAGTGGAGTGCACCGTAAGACGGTTTCAATTGAAGATCGTCTAGATAAAGCACATCCTCTCCGCTGCCTGCTGAATTGGAAGCACGAACGAACGTCCTTCATTTATCTGATTTTGATCTAAGAAAATAAAGCACCCATAAAAATATTTTTACATTATGAGACTCTCCATCACTCTTTTGCCCCGACTGGGATGCCTGACCCTTTTTCCCAGAAATTGATCCTGAAGTGTTTATTGACGTCAACTAAAAAAATAAAAACTTCTTGAGGTCACTTGATTGATGAAATCTATGAATCGATGATTGCGTCAATATTCTTATTGTCAGTGTTAGTCAAAATACAGTAACAGAAGATTTTTGTACTAACATTTTTTGGGATTCAAATCAATATTATGCTTATTTGTTTGTAAAACAACGACAAATGCCTCAGTGGTTAGCTTTGCTATGTTTCATAGAACCTTTTCCATAATATTATTTTTTACAATAAGTATACAAAAGTTATCAGCAAGCCCAAGTGACTGGAGGACTGTAGAACAGCTAATTGAAGAGAATCCTTACATCGTAGCTCTTCTAAATCACACTTTGAACTACCTCTGTACTGGAACTATTATCAGCAAATGGACTGTATTGACTTCAGGCACCTGTGTTACCTCTAATCCTAAGCATGTCGCTGTGGGGCTCGCTGTGATCAGCCAAAAAACCAGTAAAAGCTCAATACTCGACGTGACTAATACCCGACTGCATGCGGACTACACTTTTGAAATGAAATTGAATGCAGAACCGAACGTAACTCGTATGCACAGTAACATAGGGCTCGTGTTTGTTGCCCAACTTATTTTGAATCTTTACACTCCAGCAGCAGAACTAAGCAACTACTACGCTTCGGAATTACAAGATGCCGAACTCACAACTGTAGGGTATGGACAACTACGCGGCACACGGGCTGTAGTGCTACAGTACCAGAATTACTTCCAATCTCCTTGTGCCAACCCAAGATGGTACTACTGTATTTGCGGTGTTGAAGATACCAATAAGTCGGATACTTATGAAACGCCTTTCGGGAATGGAGCGCCAGTTATGTTCGGGGATGAAGTTGTAGGCGTAACAGCTTCCGCCAGCGGCTCACTATCGCAGCACTCGACCGGTGTCAAATTTAACATTTTCACCATAATAGGACCCTATATAGGATGGATAAAAAAGGCCGAATCTACCACGACAGTGATGATGCGTGTGCAAAGTAGGGCTTTTCGCAACGACGGTGGTTTGGCCACGTTATTTTATGTTTTACTGGTAATAAATAAAACTTGTAACTGAAACTTCTTTCAAGTTTTTTCACATCTAAGAATTATTATTTACCAAAACCGAAGTACCTATTTAGATTAATGTATCAATTTGCTAATGAAAATTACCATGGCGATTAGCCTATTGTTCTTGGAATCTTCGTCATCGTTGCAATGTTTAAAAATAGGCAGCAAAGAGCTAAGAATGGTTTATAAGCGTCGAATGTGAATTGTGCGCTGCTTTGCGTGTGCTCTACTATAGAGAGCAGTAATCGGCACACGATAGACCCTCCACTGTTCAAGTATTCATATTTGCATGATGTCTGAGTGACTCTTGAAACTTCTTAAAGTTTCCTCGCAGCATTTGCTCATGTTTTGATCACTAACTACGAATTGAAGCAAGCATTTTTGTGCGTGGGTAAGTTTTACAAAAAAACTACAAATGGACATAGTACTCTTTAGATGAACATTCAATTATAATTTACTTAATTAAGAAAACATAAATCATTACTTTTCATAGTTTCAAAAATGGCCAAAGGTGTTTCGGTTTGTAATTTCATTAAAATCAAAACAATTTGTTTTGTGACCATCGAGAGAAAATGTCGACAAAATCAGTGAAAAATTCATTCATCCTGTTAAATAATGTAAAATTATTTTGCTCGTTAAACCATATCTCTACTAAGTTCAATAATCAACATCTTGATGATGTAATTTATAAATAAGATTAAAACAAACACATCGTAAACTTTGACCCGAAAGCGGGCGAGATAACTTAATAGTCTTTTAGCTTCACAAGTTATCTCGTATCGTCTACTGCGGTCGGTTGTTTGGATCTAAGTGCGGTGCCAGTTTGACCATAACAATAAAAATGAATTTCATCAGGACCTTTGTGAGGAATATGAGTCAGACTAAGAAATGGGAACCATTGCGCAAAGTGGGAATTATTGGAGTGCCGTTCGAGAAGGGGCAGAAAAAGTATGGAGTAAGCGTTGCACCTGCCGCACTGAGATACGCCGGCTTGATTGAACAACTTCAAAAAATCGGTATGCTATCAATAATCATACTTTCCTAAATCTTAGGTAAATGTACAGAGTCATTTCCCAGTTATCCATTGATCAATCTAATGTTGATCATGTAGTTATGTAGATGATAAAAATATTAGCGTGGTCATTCGTAATTTATATTAAGTATTTGTTATGCATAACTAGTTATTTCTACGTAAAATTATTCGTAACTTTTCAAGAACCATACTAGGTAAATTGATGGCCTCTTTGGCGCAATAGGCTTATAGCCACACTGCATCTCAGCGCAATCTCACGCAAGAGACACAGGTTCGATTCCCGCCGCGGAACTTAGATTTACTTATTGTTGAGGATATTTGTTCCGGGTCTGGGTGTTAAAGTACTATGATGTGCTCATAGTTTCATCAGGAACTATTGACTCATTACTTAGGAGGGATAGCTAGGTACTATTGTGGGTCAAGGCTGTCTATGTACGTGACTGTAATGACTTGTTTAGGTATTAATCTCTCGAGAAAAGCACAAAGCTAGATAACAGCCTAGAACATAAATAAATAATATAAATAATACTGATGACAAAGCATCACGGCTCCAAAATAAGCAGAGCTTTTAATTATGGGAACCACATGATCTACAATACTTTTTGTAAATACGTACCTACATAGAAAACACCATTACTTTCATCATCATCATCGTCGTCATCATCATCAGCCTATAGCAGTCCACTGCTGGACATAGGCCTCCCCTAATGAGCACCATTGCGCCCTGTTCTGAGTTCGACGCATCCAGCTACCTTACGCAAATCTGCTTGCTTTCTACCAGCAGCCTTACGCAAATCGTCACTTCACCTGGCCATTACTTTACTACTATTCTATACTACTCTTTGGAAAACACCCAGAATTGAGACAAATATTTGCAGAATACAAAAAAAATATCGAAAAATACCTTCACCCACTGCGCCACAGAGGTCGTCAAAAAACCTAAAAGAATTTGTATTTTCAGATGAACTGGACGTTAAAGACTACGGGGACATTGAAACAGGCGGAACCGAAGACTCGGTGAATGTGGAAAATATGGACCATCTTCAATTAGTTTCAGATTGCAATAAAAAACTGTCAAAGCGAGTATCTCAAGTTCTGAGGGATGGTAGAGTCGCTGTTACTATTGGCGGAGACCATTCTATTGGACTTGGTAAGTTTAAACACCTAATTTCTCTAACATCAGAGACCAAGAGAGACATCAGAGATTAAGGTGCACACTTCCTCAAGTTTTAAAACAAAACATTATGCACTCCCACCTCGGCTTTCACTTGTTTTCTCGATATTTTTTCAAGAAACCGATGTTCAAAATGTTTTAGAATGTTTTACAATTTAGTTTAAGGATAAGACAATAAATGTCAAACCTCCGTCTCGCTCGCACTATTCAATATTTTTGAAGATATAAAATCACTGAATGTAGTTATGCAAAATAGCAAACCTTCACGGCCTAGAAAATAACAATACAATTACAATCACATTCAGTGATTTTATATCTTCAAAAATGGTGAATAGTGCGAGCAAGAGGGAGGTTTGACCTGTATTATCGCCTTAAGACACATAGCAAAATCTATTCTCTCTTTCTCTCTTTCTCTACAGCAGTGTGTAAGCGTGCAGGTGAGGTTGGCTTAGATTCCATAGATGAAGGCTGGAACCCCTTTCAGGCTTTCTCCCTAAAGTAAACTACTATAACTAACAAACTTATACTATAGTCAGATGGAAAATATACGGTCCATTGTCTTACATCCGAGTCGTCTAGCCGGTTTTTTTGATCCTAGAACAAGATTGTTTTATACTATGCCAGTTTCCTCAAAATATTTTTATTTGTGAAGACATCTCGAAGAACCATCATTATTTTCTCTTCGCCTTGTTTTCAGAAAAAGAAAACATAATTCTGCGGTAGGGACTATGTTGTTAGAGCTGTAAAATATGGGTCAAAAGCTCTGTTTGTCGGTTTCAATTGAAAGGTTTGCACAAGTTAGAAAAGAGCAAAGGGTTCAAAGAACGCGATATTGCCTTCAATAAAGAAACCATTGAGCGTCCATTACCGGGACCAATAAGTATACTTAAGAATATTTGTAAATATAAATCCTAAGTATTCGCGGTATTATAAGTACTTAACTTTTAGTATAGTACCTACCTAGACACAAAAAAAGGGTTTGATCAGGAAATTAATTCTAGTAGGCAGGTAGGTACTCAGATACCTTGTTCACCTACCTACATAAGATTCAAGGAGCTAACGGGGAGGTAGATAACTTCCCGGGTAATACTCTATACCAACTCTATACAACGAAAAAAATTACACTCACCTCAACAGTTTTGTTTCTTTTTACCGACATCAGAAAATGAGGTTACCAATTCGACACGTACCAACTAAATAATTTAATTAAATATGTAATATTAATGGACCTGCAAAATAGTTATTCCCAATATGTAAATGTATTTGGGCTTCCAAAGAAATATTTACAACATTTTATAGGTGTATGTAGATGTGTATGTTTGTAGCTATGTATATTTATCCGCGAATTTCTCCTGAACTAGGTATAAAAGATTGTGACCATGCCTTTTTTTCCAGGTTCAGTCGATGGCCACTTCAACGAGGAAGAAGACATGATCCTCATCTGGGTAGACGCTCACGGCGATATCAACACCAACAAGACTTCAGAATCAGGTTCTGTTCATGGCATGCCCGTTGCGCTGCTAGTGAAAGAACTGTCAGACTACTGGCCCTATCTTCCTAGCATGGATTGGCAGGTTCCTAGGTAAAAGCTAATAAATAACTTTATGATGATCAATAATGTTTTTAGAAAATCTCATGTCGTAGCCCAATGTGATTTAGAGCGGTTTTATATAGGTGTTTTTTCGGCGCGTTTGTGCTATTTCTTCGAAGCGCGTGTAAGCGTGATTATTATGTGCGTCTTTTACCACATGCGGAACTTGTTACGAGCCTTGACGCGCTTATAAGCTCGTGAGCTGTGAAAGGATGACCCACCGGCCGGTTAGAGCGAATACGCCAGTGTGCAAGTGCATAGGTAAGCTGATACGAGCGTACACGCTCGAAAATAAACGCTTGTCTGAAACCGCTCTTTGCGCCTTTTGGCACACGCGTTGACGAGCTTATAAGCGCGTTAAGCGCAAGCCACGAGAGAATGACCTACCGGATGAAGACGCTGAAATAAGCGCGTGTACGCGCGTTCGTTTTTTTGAAGTGGGAAAATATGGCGCGCGTCTAAACCTGTAAGCTGTTATGAGCATAAACGCGCGAAAAAAACGTCGACTATATAGTTTGCAGTTTTGTGATTTTCCATTTTGTAACCCATACCTAAGTGCCTATTCCTGTACAAACAGGAACACTTATGGGTTACTATTATATTATACTATTACTATTATATATTACACACAAAACAACTGAATGATTTATTTCATTGTTTCAGATTCTCAATTAAAAATCTTGGCTATCTTGGTCTACGTTCCGTTGATAAATATGAAAGGCTGGTTATCGAAAAATATGACATTCCAGCGTTTGCTATGGAGGATGTTGAAGAGTAAGTCCCTATAGAAAACAATATACCTAAGTAGCCATTTAACATATTATGCTATCAGTTTCATTCATTTATAAAACCCCTGGCATTAAAGCCTCTTTCCAATTTCCTACTCCATCGTCAGATCCTGATCACCACCAATCAAAAACCTACTATCAAGACCATTCCAATGAGTCCAAACACCATAGTAGGTACCTCTGCTGTAAGTTTTATGAGGAGTTGGGTATCCTGCAAATTCCAGGTGATGCTGCACTATCAAATCATGGTTACCATGTTCTTGCTATTATTAATGTGACAGAATAACCAAATTTCGGATCGATTAACCGATTAACATTGGAGGTTGCTCAGAACAAGAAAAGAGCTAATAATCTTCAAACGGCTGAATCCTTGAATCTGTTTTCCTTGAATTGCTAAGGATACTCTGCTTTCTGTTTTCCTTGAATTGCTAAGGATACTCTCGATCAAGTAACCTTTCAAACATCGAGATAATAGTAGTTACATATAATATCTCGATGCTTTCAAACAATCAAATCAAAATTGGTTCATCCGTTTGAGAGCTACACAGATACACACCTCAAACTTCTTTTTGCGTTAATAATCAAACTTTGCTTGAATGTTTTAGGCACGGCATCAAAAACTCTATCCATCATATCCTACAGAAATTGGACCCATGTAACAACAAACCGATCCATGTGAGTTTCGATATTGATGTTCTTGACGCGCTTGAAGCTCCCAGCACCGGCACTCCAGGTAGGTGAAAACACGGTGAAAGACAAACTGCCTCGTCGCATTTGAAAAGAAAACATTTTATTGAGAAAATTCGTAAGGCCTGAGTAACTGCAATGTAGAAATTAGTTTTGCCAACACTAAGAAACCGTAGGGCATCAAATATAATACAGAAACTGTCATTAATTGTATTATCCCGTGCTGTTAGTTATTCAAAGAACCAATGTGTTACGGTTTTAAACTGTTAATAGAGTAGGTACTAGCTTGCTACGCTCGGCGTGATACAGGCTACGGTTTTTATTAATACTATTTAAACGTATATTCAATTTACACCTCCGTAGCAAAAATACAGCAGGTTACATAGGTGACCAATATTTTGTCATTCCTATATCTCTCTGATAAACTAGTGATACGAAAATCATAAGAGTAGCTAATAAGGTGCTACGCCCGAAGTGCTACGTGCTACGTTACAAACTTTTGATAACTCTTAAACATAACTTCTGCTTTTCATGGGATATAAATTTACTGCAGCTTAAGCATATTTGTAAAACACTCTCATTTAGCTTTTAAAGATCGTAATGTCCAGAAACATAGCAGATAGCACTTTTAATAAAGAGAAAGACTCGTAAAGATTAAACTTTAACAACCTACAGCGCTCTACCTAGCGCATATTGTTCAGTCAAAACCGCCGGTGTTGGAGCACGATTTGCATCCAAATTGTTTTATCAATGAGAACTTACTTTTTACGATCCCGCTGCTTTACTTAAAATCGCAGTACCTAGATACAAAGATCTGAACACTCAACGTTCAAACCCACCTTCACACAGTTCACACAGATTATACCTCAAATTCTTCATCAAAAATATAACGTTTTTTGATACTTTGAACGTGATGTACCCAACGCCGATTTTACGAATATTAAGAGATCTCAAATCATAATATTTTGGACGGCAAATGCTAATGCTAAAAAGCACTCAAAGTGGGAAATTTGACAAAAATACTGGAAAACTTGTTTTGAGTGTATAGGTATTTTTAGCACACGAGTTGTTCAGCCGCTGCTTTGCCCAAGAACCTACAGGCATACTATAAATGCTAATTTCTTTCAGTGCGGGGCGGGCTGACGCTCCGGGAAGGTATCAACTTGATGGAAATAATTCATTCGACGGGACGTCTGCGCGCAGTAGACCTGGTGGAAATCAATCCAGCTTTAGGCGACGCGTGCGACAGAAAACGAACAATAGACGCTGGATTGTGCATTCTAAAAGCCGCACTAGGATTTTCTCGAAGAGGCACAGCACCCCGAGGCATATTGGACTTGCCAGTACAGACACAAAACCAGTGCACGATCAACGTAGACCAGAAAGAGACAAAATGAATAACGATTCTAAAGCAATGAGATAAACCCACTTAAAAGCTAAATTGCTAGAACTTAAATACTTTGTTATTACCATGTGGAGCGGGGCAGTAGTAAAACTCCAGTTAAAACTACTTTTATCGTTAAGTGTACTTCTTTTTACTGCCGCTCCATATCGACTCACGCAAATAAAGTCATTTGAATCTCAAGTATTATGATGGTAAAGTTGTGTTATGTTGGTACGTATGTTTATGGAGCAACGCCTGCACTAGGGATCTCCTCTCTACGCGTTTAATAATAATAAAATGTTAACCTACATTTAATTATTTATTTTATCGTCTATCTTTTAAGTGAGGCGTACCTACTTAGTTACTTCCACAGTTTATATGGTACTTCAATTTATTACGGTAAGATTTTTCGGAGGGGGCATAAGTGGGATTTTCCTGGTTCAACAAGCACCTAACGAAGTATTTGTATCGTACGTCACTCATCTTTGGAAAGTGCACTGCGATGCAAAGCTGTGTCCATCAGCTTATGGCATGTAGGTGATAAGTGCCATGATTTCACAGGCACACACACACAGAAACATAGATATTGCTTCAATTATTTTTCAATTCAGTTCAACATTGCTCAATATGTTCAACGAAAGATCTTTTTAATTACGAACGACGAACGAACAATACAATTTCAATTTACTTTGTTGGTTTATGATTTCATTGTTCAGCTTTAATCAGCGTATCGTTATTGTTGATTGGAAGCTTATTTACATTACCATCGCAGTACAAGATGTGATATTAGGTACTATTTATTTATTTGATAGCGATTCAGTAGTTTCTGAAGCCAATATGATTAAGACTTTGGTAAGTATGACTTCATCTCCTGGTTGAGTCACTTATTTATATATTTTCTTGGTCAAGCACTGATTTTTATGGAGTTAGTGCTTGAGTTTAGATGACGACCTCTGTGGCGCTGTAGGCAAAGACCCGCCTGGGTCGCAGACGCTGAACCTGGGTTGCGGGTTCGATTACCGCCACGAGACAAATATTTATGATCTGCAAATATTTATCACATGTCTGGCTGTTTCCTATTTATAATGTGTATGCATTTACAAAAAAAGGATAAAAGTAATATATCAGTCATGTGGTTCCCATAATACAGCTCTGCTTATTTTGTGGTTACATGATGTGTGATTATGTCCAGAATTATTTAATACACCTGCATGGGGTCTGACAGGGTTTTTAACTCTAGATTCTGCAAGTGACTCTTTCTTCCTACCTACTAAATAAAGAATTTGAATTTGTAAAAATTCAGTGGAAACTTAAAAACACCGTCCTATTCATAACAGTTCTATAAATCCCAGATAGCTAAAATGGTTTTAAAATATCATCTCCTCTTTTTTTTAACATTTGCAAGGACAAGCTAACTTTATCGATTTTATCAAAGGTTATGCATTTTTGTTAAATTGTAAGTTTACAGTAGAGCGTATAATGATATACTAACATTACATAAGCAGCGTATTACATTGCAATATTGCTTATTTGGTAAAATAAATTTTGCTAGGGACCAATATTGCCAATTCAGTAGGAATCAATCACTTATCTGCCAATCAAATTCACCGATAGTTCAATCATTTTTCAGATCCTCGCCACAATATTATTAGCCTTGACAAACGCCCTCGAGCCATCGAAGATTGAACTAGCAGACGGCAAAATAAGGGATATCGTCCACAAATACATAAAAAATATATCTGACATTGATAATGAGTATATCATCAACGAAAAACTCTCTAAAGCCATATCACAGTTTTTTAAAGGAAAGATTAGCATGCTTCCTTTATACAAAGTTAGTTTGAAGATTGATAGAAATCCTATAAAAATACCTTGGACTTTACTGGAAGAACGCTCTGGTAAAAAGACAAAGGCGAAAATAAATACGAAAAATTATGCCCGTTTTCTTTATTTTTATCTTTTTTGTATGAATTCACAACACGTTTTGAGATTGAAGATAGAATAGTGTATTCTAAACAAAATTTATGGTCACGTTGTGCTATGAACATCTTACAAATTAAATAATTCATTTAGGTAGCTAACTGAGGGTGGCTATACACGATCAAGTTTACCGGACAAGTTTGTAGCGTAATTGAAACGGCATCCAGTAAACTTGACCGTGTGTGGTTATCATTTTGCACGAAAAGTTTATTTTGATATCCACACACGGTCAAGTTTCTCAAGGTGGCCTAAGTTGACCGGGCAAGTTTGCGGCGTACTTCAAGCGGAATCCAGTAAATTTGACTGTGTGTGGCTATCATTTTGCATAACAAGTCTATTTTGATAGCCACACACGGTCAAGTTTCTCAAGGTGGTACATGATCATGCTTACCGGGCAAGTTTACAGCGTAATTAAAGCGGCATTGGTAAACATGACCGTATTTGGCTATCATTTTGCATGACAAGTCTATTTTGATAGCAACACAGGGTCATCACTGGGGATGCCGCAAGTACGCGGCAGTACCCGATATACTCGATATACACTGTTCATAACACACTCATTCACTGTCCATAACAGTATCTAGATGCGTAGTATCTGCCCCACAGCGTATAGGATTCTGGAGGAGCCATAGCAAGTGCCAAGTAAGGAAGTAGTCCTTCATGCATTGACCATCTTGACGTCGGCCGAGTGACACTTCCACGAAATAAGCAAATAATTTGATGCATCTCTTGTTATTTATCTCAATGCACACACGGTAAAGTTTACTGTACCCAATAGAGATGACGACAGGGTAGAAACAATAATTATTATAATTAGTCCGTGAGATAGATCAACAAAAAATATTGGACACGTATTTTTTTATTTATCAAGTAAATATAAATTGACGGAGATAAATAGCGTCAAAGTTCGGGAGTGGGGCTCGTGAGGTCACGGCTAGGTAAAAAGTGTACTAAGCTGTGACGTCACGCGGAACTTTAACGCACTATATCTTTGTCATTTTTTGTTTAATTGACAAAAGAAAAAATACGTGTCCAATATTTTTTGATAATATAAATGCCGGACTAATTAGAATTTTTCAGTCGTAACATCATACATTAAAATTGAGCTCGAAAACGAAAAATATTATCATTTTTGTATTATGCAATTCTTACTAGGGGAGGGGTACTGGATGCCGCTTCAAGTTCGCTGCAAATTTGCCCCATGTATGGCCACCTTAAGATATAGAGTAACCATCACAGCCAATTTAATTTAACAAGATACATAATTTACATCTCAATATTAGGTATTAAGTAATCGACTGTTATATTTCATCGCGATATAATAAAGGCGACTATAAGGGTCAAACCTCCCTCTCGCTCGCACTATTCAACATTTTTGAAGATATCAAATCACTGAATGTAGTTATGCAAAATATCAAACCTACACGGCCTAGAAAATAACAATACAAAGGTTCAGCAAGAATGTCATGTTGAACCCAACACGTTTTCCTACCAAAAAATTTGCACCAAAATTGATCACATTCATGCAAGTTTTTTGGTTAGTAAACGTTATAGAATCAAAATGATATTCTTTCTGAACCTTTGTATTGTTATTTTCTAAGCCGTGAAGGTTTGCTATTTTGCATAACTACATTCAGTGATTTTATATCTTCAAAAATGTTGAATAGTGCGAGCGAGAGGGAGGTTTGACCCTTATAATCGCCTTAATTTGCATGTTTAATATCTAAATAACTATCTACAGAAGTAAAATACTACACAACTATTGCTTTTGTTACGGTAGGACCTCACGCACTGCGCACGCAAGTGTCGACACACCGTTTATGGAAGCGAATCCGTATTGCATTTTAAAAATAAATAACAATTTTTTTTTAACGTTACTATTTATTTAACTGAACAAAACATGATAAAAGTGATATCTTTTATTTTAAAAATAGCAACACAGAATCGCTTGTGTATAACAAACAAATTAACGGTTTAACACTCTTTATTACTATAGACATAAAGAATAGCACCTTAGAAGTTAACTTGAGCTCGATAATGCGGCTGGAATTTGTTGTTCTTGACTGAAAGCTTCATCTGCCATTTAGCTTGGACGCGTTTCATGAAGTGGATATCTCTTGCTTTTCTGTAAACAAAAATACCAGTTGATTAGCAACCTGGCAATTTCTTTTTTACGAATGATAATGTACGATTAGATGCCCAAGAAGAGATATCTGGATTGTGTGAATAGGAGTGTGATACGAGTCAATAAAATAAAAGATATCATCATCATCATCATCATCTGCCTATAGCAGTCCACTGCTGGACATAGGCCTCCCCTGAGCGCCATTGCGCCCTGTCCTCAGCTCGACGCATCCAACTTCTACCAGCTTTCGCAAATGAAAGACATACGGATACCTAATTCTCCAAGAATTGTAGGCTCAATCCAATTTCACCCTTTGCCTTGACGGCTGATAAGAGTACATGGAGAGAGAAAATATGTTATCCCAACCTAGAATGGGATAAGGGCAGAAGAAGGACGAGTTTCTTTTTGACTCTCCTATTTTGCTTATAATATCCTCAATAGACTGGCGTAATGAACATAACACAACAATATCCGAAGGAATTATCAGCTTTATCGGACTTTATTTACGGCTTTGGATATGGCTAGGCTACTGAAAAGCCGGTACGAACATCTTGACGTGCCTCCGAACGCCGAAAGCACTTGAGTATTTGATTTTAATTTAAACTTGACCTCCAAGCATTCCTGAGAAAAGGTTCTTGATAAACGAACAACTATGCAACGAAGTGATCCTATAAAGATTTATTTTTATCCTTTTGGGTATAAGGGGTTCCAACCGCCAACTTCGGAACTTCAAAAGAACCTAACCTGCTCGTAGTGCACTCTGCTAACTAACCAACGGGGCTCTGGTGGCCGGCTGGTGGCATAGCGCAGCCTAACACCAGCACTGCTAAATTCCATGACCGCTGACGAGCAGCATCGGCGGTGCCAGAAGCTGTGCCTGCCTGAGAATTATGAGGATATCCCCCTTCCTTCCAAGGAGGCCAATAAACATTGTTACTTACTTAGCAGCTAACGCCTGTTCTTTTGGCGCCCAGCCCAGCGCACGATACACGCCCAATAGCCTGTGTAGCTTGCGATCGGACTTCTTGACCAGTGCAGCGCTGCTTTGAGTCACGTTCTGTTTGTAGTATCTGTGAATTTTGTTCAGAATTTGAAAAACACAATTACATTATTGTTTTGGGAAGTCTGTTTTGGGGTGTAAGGGGTTCATATTCATATTCCTTTATTAATGCATAATGTAATCAATTGGGACAATTAAACTGGGTAGTAAAAATAACTAACAAAGAAGTTTTAAGTAGAGTCGCCGAAAATAGGCTTACGTTAAAAAATATAGAAAACAGAAGAGCATTGATGTTTGGACACCTTAAATGACATGACAACTTTATACACAACATCATTGAGGGAAAAGTAGAAGGAAAGAGAGGAAGGGAAAAGAGAGAAGAGGGAAGAAGACCAAGGATAAATTATATGAGCCACATTAAAGAGAAAGTAGATGTCATGTCGTAAAGGGAAGTAAAGGAGGCTGCTTTGGAGAGAGGCAGATGGAAGGAGCTCCATCAGTTGCGCCGACAAGAGCACAGCTTTTAAATAAATGGTGATGATGATGATGTAATCTATCATAGTGATACGATCCTGTCATGTGAATCGCTTGTTTATTTCTTGGTTAATATTTTAGTTTTCTCTTTTTCTTGTTCGTGTTAATTGCTAAGTTAGTTTTTCTTTTTTCTTCCTTTTCTTATGCTTCTTGTTTGTTTGGCTTTTTTATTCAGGCAAGTTGCTCAAGCTTTTTATATGCGAAAACATTTAAATGGTCTTTTGTAATTATCATAGACACTTAATTAGATTATAAGGTACTGTTTGTTTTCCGAAGAAACCAAAATAAAAATAAATAAAATAGACCCTGTCAGGGCGCTGCAGGAAAATAATTTACAGAAATGTACGGGTACGATGTATGATGGGTTCCAAATTCCATCTTCGGAATCCAAGCCAACTTCGCCTGCCTTACAAAGAGGGCTCTGGCGACCGACTGAAGCACAGCCTAACACCAGCGCAGCTAAATCCATAGGGGCATTAGCGTCGGCGTTGCAAGAACATGTGCCCTGCGATCATCAATTCACATGCCCAACGTGGGGATTATGGGCATAATGTGCGTGAGGAAATCACGATGGCAATTTCTTACAAAAATATAGATAGGAACGTTTGTTTATTCACTTATATTACCTTCCGTCCGCGGCATCGCTCGATTGTTACCCGGATAAAAAGAGGCATATGTCTATGTAGGTTTATCCAGGTCACAAACGATGTATATTCTTAGTTTCATCCTAATCCGAGCAGCCATTACCGAGTTAATGCGACTATACATGTCAAACCTCCCTTTCGCTCGCACTACTCAACATTTTTGAAGATATAAAATCACTGAATGTAGTTATGTAAAATAGCAAACCTTCACATTCTACAGAATAACACGGCCTAGAAAATAACAATTCAAAGGTTCGGCAATAATATCATTTTGATTCTATCACGTTTTCTTACCAAAAAACTTGTACCAATGTAATCATTTTTGGTCCAAATATTTTGGTAGGAAAACGTTTTGGGTTCAACATGATATTCTTGCTAAACCTTTGTATTTTTATTTTCTAGGCCGTGAAGGTTTGCTATTTTGCATAACTACATTCAGTGATTTTATATCTTCAAAAATGTTGAATAATGCGAGCGAGAGGGAGATTTGACATGTATCGTCACCTTAAGTGAAAACAAACATACTCATGCACAAAGTATCGCATTCATAATATTAGTGTGATTCGTGTGTTATTTAAAATAAAACTGAGCCTAGCTATGCTGTTGCACGAGCGAGAGAGAAAGAACATGAGGCAGATATAGACAGCTACAGCGCCACAAGTATAACATGATGAGGCTGTACGCCACTGTGCTTCAAATGAGCAAGTGAATGTACTTTGTTTACGGTTTCTCTTGAACTACTATAATCACTTTCGGTATTTCAAAATCCACATGATTCGCAGATTTCTCACAATGTTGTTGTCCGTAAACTACCACGCGTCAAACACACAGTTTGCAGTTTGCTTTTTATTTTTCGTCCGAGATACAGTTCTTCTTAGTTCGAGCATTTTGTAAAAATATTACTTCTATTTAAATATTTTAATCTTATGTTAATTTTAGCACTAATAAAATGAAAAAAGATTATTTATGTATTTAGTTCCAGTTTTAGTTCCTAAAAACGCCACCGAAAACTTATACTTGTGGCACTGTACCTACTAGGTACTTGAATTTAGTAGGAAACAAATATTAAAACTCATTTAGTATACTTATAGTAAGTACCCAAGTACCTAATCAGTTTTTATCAACTCGTAATGATGTTTACTGATCATTGATGTGATATCAGGGTATTTAAAATTCTACTGATAAGGATGTTTTTCTATCAGATCTATGAAAGAATACAGAGCGGTTGACAAGTACACAAATTGGAATTGTTTACATTTCCTAGCTTTGCATTGCAAGGCTCTGAGGACGCATTTACTATTTAATATATTTCTGCTCTTTTAATTCAGTTACACACCAAAATGGTCGGCACCTGAGCTTTATTTGCAAACTCTGACATTCATCATCTGTCGAAATTCAAAGAATGTATTGACATTCTTTGAATTTCAATACATACAGAATGAAACACACCGGCAACAACGTTTCTGATACAAATTGTCACGAACTGCCTTTTTATTGGGTAATAGGTTCACTTTTCTGTGGTATGTATATACAACGTGTAGTGTATAGTGTAAATACTACTTATAATAAACAGAAAAACAGTAAGAAAAGTGCCAATAAACACATTCTTAGAAATAATATTTGTATGAAATTAAGTTAAATTCAAATGATATAGGGTACCATAATATTGGGGTACACTAATTTAAAGAAAAAAAATATATACAATAGATTCTTTTTCATCAGAGGCTGCATTTAGTAACTCAGTTGCCCACTGAAATAATAAGCATTGGTCCTGTTTTTACAAACTTTGACTGTTTGTCACAATTGACACAATTGTATATACATACCACAGAAAAGTGAACCTAATACCCAATATAAAGGCAATTCGTGACAATTTGTATCAGAAACGTTGTTGCCGGTGTGTTTCATTCTCTCCCTCATCCATACATTACACAAATCTGCAGTGAATCGCCTAATGGTGCATTAGTATAAAGGTCTTAACCAACGACGGCTCATTTTCTCTTGAAACACATTCAAATATTTTACAGTTTTTCAAGGTATAACGAAGCACCATCGGTTTCGGACTATTACTAGGAATCGGAAATAAAGCCCCCTCATAGGTGCGTTATTATCGGCGATAATATCACATGCGTTTTTGCAATATCTGTTTTTAGTACATTATGTATTAAGACGGCTACGAAGTTACACACTGCTGCGATAACGCAGTTGTGTGCAAGGAAATGGGACGTATTATCGCTATAACGCATGGGATATTATCGCCGATAATAACGCATCTGTTTGGGGGACGCTTATGTCTTTTCAGACCAAGGGACCAAGGCAACACGCAATCCGTCATGTGTAAAAATGACACAAAGTCACTCACAAAGACATGAAATCATCTGCGTCGACGCAGTTGTAGCATACAATGCTTTGATCCGTGCGACGACGCAACGCAGCGCAAAGCACTATTGGGCTTCACTCTTAACACTGGCCTAACAAAAATAAATGTTACCTCATAAGAGATCGGTGCCCCACAGTGATACCAGAGGGCAGCACCAGTTGAAAGTCATCACCCTCGAGTGTAGTTGGACCTTCCACTTCTTCATCCACATCCATTTTGCCATCATCGCCTTTGTGGTCAGGATATGACGAACTGCAATGTTCAAATACAGAAAATAGTTTATGTAAATAAAAAGATAATTAACACGTTGACTGCATTGCACACGCAGACAACACATCATGGAGCTTGATGCATGATGAATAAGAGAGGGGAAATGATCGCTGGACCAATTCTCCTACATGTCAAACCATGCCAACACCAAAACTGCTCATAGTCTGAAGACTGATCGCAGATCAGAAACAGAAAAAAAAACTCGTTGACTGCGGTCCTGGGACATGCTCCGTGCGATACCCTGCTACAGCTGTCACAGCTGCATCTGGTGCGCCGTTGTTTTCAGCACACAAAGCGTTAAAGAAACACATATAAATATATAAACTGTAATTAAACTGACTGACTCACTGACGGACTGACTAACTGACGGACAATCGCGACTAATGGCCGGTTCCTATATTATACCGTTACCGATTACGCCTCGTTTTCCCCTGAAAAACTGTCAAATTTTCTACGCCTCGTTGTTAAATTTTGACAGTTTTTCAAGGGAAAACGAGGCGTTATCGGTAACGGTATATTATAGAAACCGGCCATAAATGACGTACAGTACGCGTACTACCGTACACAAAATCTGTCATCAGGCGAAGTATGATCAGACGTCACCGGCCGATGGCAGATGACTCGAGAATCAGACGATGCTAGTAAGTTAGTAGTGTACCCACTCTCATTATTTTACATACGTTTGTTCCGATCGGCCGAATTTTGCCGTCGATGCGCGATCACAATTCGGCTGATAATAGACTTGGTGAAATCTAGCCATAAGTCCTAGAGACTTGTTAGGAGGTAATGTTCCTTGCATAGTGTAGGGAAGCACTAAGGATATCCTTAAATTCATAAATAGAGCCAATCAAAGAATCTAACCTGTAGTCATAATAATCTGCATATTCGGCTAAAGCTATGCCTTCGTGTAGCATCTTGCAGTGGCCCTTAGACACCATGTGTGCTCGCGCCGCCTCCATTGAATAGAATGTACGCCCCGTTTCATTGCACCACAGGCACATAAAGCCTTGTGATATCTGCAAAGTAATCATTTTATTAAAGCAACTTAATATAATTAGTAGTCTAGGACGTCCTCTAGCCAGGTGGAGTGACGATTTACGAAAGGCTGCTGGTAGAAGCTGGATACGTCGAGCTCAGAACAAGGCAATGGCGATCATTAGGGGAGGCCTATGTCCAGCAGTGGACTGCTACAGGCTGATGATGATGATGATGATGATGATGATGATGATGATGAATATATTAATTGACTCAGGCTTGACTTTGCGGAAACCCATTAAAAGATATTCTAGTCAAAATATTTAGTACAAATTCCGCTAAATTTCTCTAACAAGTTGATGCCATGGGTAAGGCGAAACATTGTCGAATTTCTGTTGGGTTATTTCTTGTGTGTTGTTTCCCCAAACTAATTACAGGTTAACATGTTTGTTTTTATTTCGTGAAATGGTAAGTAGAAGGATGCATTTATTAATTACTTGTTTGCTTGTTTTTTCTCTGATTTGCATGTGAATCTGCAGGCAGGAGGGCAGTGCACAGGTATGCATTTTGTGAGAGAGTCAGAGAAAGTTAGAGGTATCTGTACTAAATATTTTGCCTTATATTACACAACTTTGAATATGCAAGACCTGTCTTGTGTTGAAAAAAAATTATATAACAAACTATACCTTTTTTATTCCAAAAACGATGCACAAGCATATTAGGAATGGATGAACTTAGCTAACATCCAAATCAACTGGCACAACAACTTGCAAAGCCTACATACAAGAGATGAATAAAAAGAAAAGATATCATGCAGCTAAATTAAAGAATGTCTACTGAAGATAAGAACAGGAAAGTACTCTGCCTGACACAAAACCACCAACAATTTGCTCATAGTTGGACAAACTGATTGCGGATAAAACATAGAAAATAAACTAAGTGTACTTAATGTTCCATCAATCCCTTCAATGGCATGGTACCTGGACAAACTACATATACATTCGAAGTTTCATCCGAAACCATTCAGCTGTTCCGGAGTTGAGTGACAAACATACTCACACACACCTTCTTAACTTATCAGTGTGATAGCATGATGGTTTTAATAAATGAATTGAATTTACTTATTCTTTACTTACTACCTTCAGCCAGCAATTCATATAAAAGTAGGCTTTACATTATGTTATTGGTCTAGAACTAAAATAACCCTATAGTTTTAGCATTAACAAACATCAAAACAAATATAACGATTACAATACTAATAAGATGCATAAAAAGTACTGAGTATATCTTACCTTTTCACCCAAATACAAAAGCAATCCTTTTACATCCGTACAGAATTCTACATCGGGAATGAAGAAGGAATGTGCTTCTGACATGTGTTTCAGATTTTTTACCATATTCTTGCTATTGTGGGTGCAGAACAAACATTGTTTGGGCTTGATAAGAGAATCACTGCCGGGGACACGGCATTCGTCCCAATCATCTGAATCGAGCTAAAAACAAACATATAATGAAATAAAATCACCTGTTCACTAGTCTACTATAATTGGCTTTCTGTTTTTTTATAAGTCTATACCATTGTGTTAGTTTAGCTGTTGGTTTTCCTTTATAAATAAATAAATAAATAAAAGGTGTCTAGATCAAACTGATTTAAATAATGCTAGACAGCATCAAACTAACCCCCAAACTAACAGCTTGTTTTATGAGAACCACATGACTGTTATACAACTTATATACATTTCTTTATTGTAAATACATAGAAAACACTCAGACCTGAGACCATCATTTGCAGTACATACAAACATTTTTCTGTCGGTTTGTACTAGGATATGATTGGGCAAATCTAAAGGAGTCTGCCTACTATATTGTTCCATACCATGACCGTACTAGGAACATGATAGGCAAAAAAATAATCTTTGCATTAAAAAGTACAAGACTATGCCCACTAGACCATTCCGTAACCGACCCGCACCGTCAAGTCACATGCCATGTACGGAGCATCAATATGTCAGCAAGAATATTTTGCCAGTGCTGGTATGCACTGTGCATGGAACGCGACATTGCCAAACAGCTGTGCGAAGGCGGCAAGCCGGTGAGTAACCACATATCATAGTCATTGCTAGGTGTCTAACAGTACATTTTCTAATAGCCATACCTATTTTAGTATTTAAAAACATGATAGCACTCCAAGACACCCATGCAACACAGATAATGTTGATAATAAGCATGTGAGAATGAAATACATTTCTACCAGTTTAGGTGGATATGGCATCATACAGATTACATAGGTAAGTATGGGCAACTTACGGGTTGCATACAGACATCATACGCAATGTATACGGGCACAGATCACGGTCAATCCGTTTCAGTGGGCATCGTAGAGTGTAACGTGTTGCTTTTCATGTCTGATACGGTCCTAGCACGGTCATGGTATGATACGGTCTAGTGGGTAGAGACCTAAATAATTATCTGAGCCTAACTTCAGAGGGACATATACCTGTTGTGACAATTGCAGACCAACACAAACATTTGTAATCTCGAGCTGAGGACAGGGCACAATGGCGCTTATAAAGGGAGGCCTATGTCCAGCAGTGGACTGCTGTAGGCTGTTGATGATGAATGTAGGCTTACCTCTTCAATATCAGAATCTGTCTCAATATCTTCATCACCATCATCATTGGGGTCGACAACCACAAACTTGGCAGGTTCTGATGGCTTAGCACTGCTAGCCTCAACTTTCACATAGCTGTCCGTGTCAGAAGGACCACTGTGTTCATCTTCAACAAACTGCTCTTCAAGTTGCTTGTGCCTTTTGCTATTCAAATGGTTGTTAAACGCATTCTTTGTATTGAACAACTTTGAGCAATACTTGCAGTACTGTGATTCGTCACGGTTAGCAAATTGCGTTGATTCCTTGTGTTCCTTGGCCCGGAGTTCAAACTCTTCGAGGGTCACGGGTCGTATTCCAGCTACTTTCCTCTTCAAATTGTACCTGTGCCAGTCCAATTTGTAATGTTCACGCTGCAATTCAGGCGTTTCGAACTTCACTTGGCAGGTTATACATGTATACGAATCAGGCATGGTAAGTATTGAGAAAAAACGAAAGAGTAATAAAAATAGAATTAAATAGATTCAGTAAATGGACAGAAGAAGGGCAAAGTAAAAGCTTTTAGGAGGTGGGACCACAATTTTGCAAAACAAGTCTCGTTTTACCAACTCGCAACCGTGAACGTCTGAAAGGGTCTGAAAAAATGTGAAAAATAGCAAACAAGCAAGCAGTGTTGCCGTTTTAATTTGGGGATAATGCTGAAACTTGGTACAAATAATGCCAGAACAAATGCCTATGAAATATGTAAATAAATACGTATAAATACATAACTTTTAAGTATGATAAAATATGTTAAAATCCACATTTTATTCCCGAATAGCAAACTGAAGTAGTCTACTGTCAACATAGATGCATATCTACTCTTATTTTATAAAGAGGAAAAAATTGATTGTTTGTTTGTCAAATTAGGGTTCCTTAATAAAACTCCAATTATGTAAATTAAAACGAGTTGTAAAAAAATTACCTAAAAAAATTCTTACATCGTGTACGCTGTGAAAACTATTTATCATAGAACAAAATAATGTACTACGACTTTGCAGAACACATCATTATCTACATAAAGAGTCGGAACAGCATATGCCTAGCTATAATAGTTATGACACAATAAGTGTTATTTTATTTTAAAAATGTAATTGAAATGCCAGCCCTAGAATAGGCTCTTTATTTTTCGCTTGGTATTAATCCTTATAAAAATAAATGACTTTTTCTTCAATAACTTTATCTTAACTTTTTGAATTATACGATTCGGACATTCCATTTGAAAGATATCACGAGTTTAATAATGTAAGAGCCTTCCCAGATGGGTCTTTTGCTCGCGCGATTGACATGCGTATCCAATCAGGCTTGCTGGATGTCACGTGGTATGTGCACGCACTTCACAGTCCATTTGACATTCAGCAAGCCTGATTGGATACGCATGGCAATCACGCGAGCAACACGCGCGAGCAAATCGCCCATCTGGGAAAGCTCTAAGTATTTGAAAAAGTCGCGTGGTCATCGCTTACCCCACTCGGCTAGCTACGCAGCACCCGTGGGGTAATCGGCTAACTCTGTAGCAAACAGAAATGATTGATACCGATCCTGATTTTACAAACTTTGATATTTCATCCGTCGACAAACTGTCACCGTTTGTTAAAACAGGATCGGTGTCAATCATTTCTGTTTGCAACAGAGTTAGTCAATCACCCTGCAGAGCAATGTAGATTGTAGGCGTCAAGTAGGGTGTCTGTGTGTGAATGTGTGTTAAAATTTAAAATTTTTTATTTTATTTTTTATCTACCCGTGCGCCCGGCTTTGCAGGCCGCTAGTTTGCATATAAAGAGCGCAAGAGAAGACTCTTTCTTTGGGTATTAAGACTAATTTGCATCGTAGGTTGATAGTACTTTTCATTGGCCCTTCACATTTTGGATGTTTTGCGGTGGAAATTTGTTGCTTTAATCAGTACATTTTAGCTATTATCTTACACGCCTAATAAGTTATACATTAACACTCTTAACACATTAACAATCGCTAAGCAAAAAATAAACATAAATTTCGGGGAAGTCATAATTCCTTTAAAGAGAGTTTCCATGTTACATAAAAAACTAATTTGAGTCAATAAACAAATTGTCTCAGGCTTCTATAAAATTTTGAATTCCTTACTATGTACGTCCCTACGTACGGTAACGTTCAAAAAATGCTGATCATGAAATATGCTAAATGCAAATTTTTCATGCTAATGAGTCACGAAAGATGCTGGATTTATCATTAAAAATGCTAAAACGGCAACACTGCTCGCAACCGTGAAAATAGCAAGCAAGCATAGAGTGTATTTTAGTAAACGTAGTAGTACGTTTTAGTCTTTGGTAGTTAACGTAACTTAAACGCTACGCTAGAAGAGTCGGGACAAATCTAGAATTGAAAAAAAAACAATCTAAATCCATGAAACGTGCCGATACCAATACCATCATATCAGAAACCAGGCTGCGTAGAATTAATATTCTCTTCGGGTACTGTCACGACAATAGTGCCAACATGACCAATGGAATAGGGTTGCGCTCGTTGCTTTTATCGATAGTAGGCTTACACGATTACACTCAATACTCAATACTCAATACTCAATACATTTATTGCTGTCACATGGTAGTACACAGATGTTACATAGAAGGTAGGTATCACACATGAACCCTGTCTAAGGGCATAGCAACTGAGATAGGTAGGCAGACCGAGCATTTGTCACACATAAAATTTATAACATTCACTTAAATGTCAAGCAAGAAAGTAAGTCAGGTAGTTAGTCCTGTAGTAGGTAGGCAATATGCAGTTTTTTTTTTTTTTTTTTAAGAAAAAAATTTAATTTCATTTTTAAAGAATCAAGTTATGTATCTATTTTAAAAACATATCATTTTATTTCACATAGTATAATAATTGATTGGTTATTATTAGGTATTATTATTACATGTCAAGTTGTGTTTTTAATTAATTATATACTCATAATCTAAGTCCATAGCGATCTGTTAAGATAATTAAACATATTGATAACGATATAAAATAATCTTTATTCCCACAAATTATGTAGAAAAACATTGCCTAACATAATATACAGTTGTGTAAACATAGTACAAAAATCTAAAAAAGTTTATTACAGGAAATATTACATTTAAAACTTTTACCCCCTTACTTATAAACGCTTTCACATTACTTAAATTTAACCATTGCTTAAAGTTACCCCTGTTACTGTTTGTCAATATCCAACGGCAAGAGATGGCAATAGATTTAGCATCGTTAATCATAAACATTTTTTAAGTGGATAAAAATTTAACGGTGTTGCCGATTTAATGCGATCATAAATTAATTAATTTAATTAGACTGCCCCTAAAACTTAAAAACTTTAATTCCTGACACATTATTAGTAAAATTATTTAGTTTCATAAACAAATTGTGTGACAATTTGTTTACTAATTTCTAATTTGTCTACTGTAAAAAGATATTTGCATCGTCAAAATCGTCAGGGTTATAGCTGAATTTCTTAGCTAAGTTCAAAATTCCAACATTTGTTGCACCTTAATCACAAATAGTTGTGATAACGACCTCTGTGGCGTAGTGAGCGAAGGTCCGCCAGAGACGCAGAAGGTTGAGAGTTCGATTTCCGCTGCGGGACAAATGTTTACATGTTCTGTAGATATTCGTCGCAGGTCTGGGTATTTTCTATGTATGATATGTATGTATTCACAAAAAAAAATTATATGTATAGTATATCAACCATCTATCTATCCCATGTATATCTATCGCATGTATTATGGGAACCACATGGTTCTCAACAAGCTCTGCTTAGTTTGGGGCTACATGATGCTGTGTGATTATATTATTTATAACAGTAAAACCAACTTTTACTTCCCGAAATACATTTTTTATGAGGATAGACAATTTTTCTGTTAAATTCAACTTTTGAAACTATCATGGTTGAGAACATAATTATTAATATCAACGGGATATTTACCATGATTTGTGAGTTCTGTTATTTCCCGATATTTCGACGCAGTTCAGTTTCGTCTGCCAGTAACTACCCACTCGCACAGACTTCAGTTCTCCCGTGATCATGGCGCATGCAACTGCGTCGAAATATCGGGAAATAACAGAACTCACAAATCATGGTAAATATCCCGTTGATATTAATAATTATTAACAAAATAATGTGCAATTGCCTTATATCATTTTTTTCTTAGACCTTGCAACTTAAATACCAACGCGTGGTCAGTATTTTTTTTGTTCTACCTTCGTCATCTCCAATATCTAAGAATCTATCCATTTTTTCCGAAGCATCATTATAAATAAATCATTTCTTGAGTCCATCCTTAATGTTCAAAGCATTATTATAAATAAATATTTTCTAGAGTGCACGGTTTCATCAAACATGGGTACGCATATTTGATATTGTTTTGTCATTAAATCTGTTTCTTTTTTTATACGAGCCATTACAGAAGGGATCCAGTCCAGCTTGATATTTTGAAGTATTGCTTGCAGTGATCTTATACTGGCATTGGAAACAATTGGTTAATGTATTGGTATGCTTTTGGTGGTTTCTTGTAAATAGCAAGCGCTATGCTTATGTAAGATTTTGTCCAACGTTTACCTTGCTGCTTATGGGTTTTGATTTCTTAAAGCGACTATAAGATTTCTAATACTGGACAATGAAGAAGAAAACCATTTTTTGTTTTATATGCCTAAATATTCTACAAAAAATTACAAGAACAAGTGTGTTTTTATTATTTTTCTATCTCTAAAACTGACCGAGATATAAAAGTGCAAAGTTAACATTTTCGGTCTAAGCCGCGGACCGAGCGTGATATCGTTGATGACGTCACCGCTCCTGCCTCCGGGCGAGCGACTCGGGGATTCGAAGCATTTACCCGTCGCGCACGGAACTACTTTGTTTATTTTAATTAAGAATCAATAAAAACTACATGAGTACATCTAATAAATACTGTGTCGTGCCTCAGTGTAAAAATACGGCCACAAAAAAACCCGAAAAGTTGTTTTTTTACGTTCCTAAGGATCCAAAAATAAGAATAAAATTGATAAATGCGATGTGAAGAGCCCCCGTTAGGGCCAAAAACGACAGTATATTGTTTTGAGTATCATGTCGATGTATTTATTCAAATACCATGTGAAATACTAACTAAGTAGTAGGTACTTAATGTGAAACATTGCAAGGTTAAGCAACACAACAGGACCTAGTAGGTAGACTAGGTAGGTACTTTGTTAATGCTAGTAAAATGCTTTTTAGGGTTCCGTACCCAAAGGCTAAAAAAGGAAACCCTATTAGGTACTAAGACTTCGCTGTCCGTCTGTATGTCCGTCCATCTGTCACCAGGCTGTATCTCAAGAACCGCGATAGTTAGACAGTTGAAATTTTCACCGATGATGTATTTCTGTTGCCACTTTTTTTGCCGTTTTTTTGCTCGATGGTAATAATGGCAACAGTTAGACCCTTGAAATATTCACAGAATATTTTGTTTATATAATTAGGTACTTAAAAAATAAATAATTAAATTAAAATTAAAATTAATTAAGGGGGACTCCCCGATACATGTAGTAGGTATGTCGTATGTAGGGTACGCGACTCGCAGTTTATTGAACCATTCCAAGGTTAATGATCTCTTTATTTTTTATAAAACATTCTGCCACCATCAGACCGTGAACTATGGGAAGGTTGTTACATTGGTCTTTTTGAAATCCTTCTTCCATTTTAGTATAATTTATAATAATAACCAATAATTTACACAATATACTCAATCAATCAGCATTATTTTAAATTAATAAAAATAACCAGAGCGCACGAGAGCAAACAACTTAGTAGCGAAATGTACTACGGACGCCCGCCGCGCCGAGCGATGACGTCACGCGCTACTCGCGATCACTGACGAGATTTAAAAAACCCACGTAAACTTCCGACGCTTATAACTTCGGTAATATTGCACCGATCGATGTGAAATAAAAACTAGAATAATGTGTACGGTCTAGACTTTGATTCTACGTACGTAAAAATGTGATATTGTCACCTTGTTATCTTCTCCATTAAGTTTGTCACACTGTGCAACTTTTTAAAGGAAGGTTTTAATTTTTAATTTGTTGTTTGCTAATTTATTTAGTGGTTTTTTCTTTCGTGGTGTTATCTACCTGTTCAATCAATTTCGAAGATTCTGCAACAATGTAAATACAGACTATCAGGTTATAATTAAAATACCAGGTCATTTGCTCAAGGCATGCTATGTTATGCCAATTTCACTACACTGCTACCTAATGAGCTACACACGTAGGTACTACCACGGACAGGGTAAGTAAATAGACCGCTAATCCCACACAAAATACCGTGACTCGGAATGTAATTACCTTCTAGGACACAAGATGTCATTACCAGTTACAATTTGACACGAATCTGTTATGTGCCTTCCCAGATGGGCGTTTTTAGGTGCCTGTTGGTCGCGCGATTTTGCTTGTATTCGATCAGGCTTGTTAAATGTCACGTGGAATCTGAAGTGCGTGCGAGGCATTTAGTAAGGTTGATTGGATACGCATATTAATCACGCGAGCAACACGCGCTAGCAAAACGCGCATCTGGGAAGACTCTATACTATTAAGTATCCTGTGCTATTGACTAGAAAAGGCCGAACCATCTCTTCACCTTTCTGCCTTCCCAGATGGGCTTTTTACGCGTGAGTGGAGTCGCGCAATTGACATGCGTATCCAATCAGGCATGCTGAATGTCACGTATGTGCAAGCACTTCACATTCCACGTGACAATCAGCAAGCCTGATTAGAAAGCATATCAATAGCGTGAGCAACACGCGCGAACAAATCTCCCAACTGGGAAGGCTCTTTGGTTTGCTGTTATGTTACTTACTCTTAGTGGTATGAAACAAAATCGTAAGATGGCACTGTTCTGATTTCACCACCATATTTTGATCAAGTAGTACTGATAGTTGTTTCATGAAAAAACATATAGCTGTTTAAAGTTTGACACCTGTCATCGAAAACGATGATCTTGTCAATAATTATAATTTGAAATAGAAACGGCAAGTTTAGGGTAAGTAGTTCCCGAGTTACTATTTTGAGTTTGACAGCTGTCATCGAAAATGAAGATCTTGTCAATAGCTATCTTATGAGCTAGAAACAGCTAATTTAGGGTAAGTAGTTCCCGAGATATAGCTGTTTTAAGTTTGACAGCTGTCATTGAAAATTAAGATCTTTTCAATAACTATCATTTAAGCTAGAAACGGCCAGTTTGGGATAAGTAGTTCCTGGGATATACCTATTTTAAGTTTGACAGCTGTCATCGAAAATTAAGATCTTGTCAAAAGCTATCACTTGAACTATACACGGAAAGTTTATGATGAGTAGTTCTCGAGTTACGGTCGATTTAAGCTTGACAGCTGTCATTAAAAATTAAGGTCTTGTCAACAGCTATCATTGCAGCAAGGAATGATGAGTAGTGTCCGAGATAGCTGTTTTAATCATATGAGCTAGAAACGGAAAATTTAGGGTAAGTAGTTCTCGAGTTTTGGCCGATTTAAGTTTGACAGCTATCACCAAAAGTTAAGATCTTGTCAAAGGTTATAATTTAAGCAAGGAACGACAAGCGTATGATGAGTAGTTCCCGTACACTATTTTTTTCATCTTGAACGACTGTTGTCATTTTTATTACATTTTATTTTCTAGTGTTTTTCTAATGTATGTCGTTTATTAGTCATGGTATTATAACCGTTATACGTTAGTTATAAGACACAAGTATTCGTTTATGGAATAAAAGAAGGTTGAACGGGAATTCTCTGATGAAGAAAATTGTGCGCCGATCGTTTTTTATTATATTCGCCATGGCTATAGCAGAAAACAGGACCTGACTGAAGACTGGACGACTGGACTTATAAACCGTACTACGTTGCCTCATATTATTATGAACATTAAACTTGATACTGGCGAAATTGTGGAAACTATACCAGAAGCCAATTAATAAAGAAGTTAAGTGAAGTGAGTTGCTCCTGAGATATAGCTGTTTTAAGTTTGACAGCTGTACGTAAAACGATATAAATTATTAAATATAAAAATAATTAAATGAGCAATATTAACACATTTAAAAATAATTAATAATTAACTAACCTGGTTCAGTTCAACCCCACAAAGACACAGGTTTGCGCGTTCACTGCCAAGAAAACCCGTTTTTCTGTAGCTCCGCAATTCAACAATACACCTCTGTCCATTAGCAAGAGTATTGGGATCTTAGGTATGGACATCTCTAGCGATGTCCAGTTCTGTAGTCACCTAGAGAACAAGGCAAAGTTGGCATCAAAAAAGCTCGGTGTGCTGAACAGGGCAAAGCTTTATTTCAGTCCGGTGCAAAGGCTGCTTCTTTATAAGTCGCAAGTCCGGCCCCACATGGAGTATTGCTGTCACCTTTGGGCAGGAGCACCCGAGTACCAGCTTAAGCCGTTTGACTCGATTCAAAAAAGAGCTACGAGGCTTGTCGACGATCCCATACTCACAAGCGGTATTGAACCTTTAAGTTTTAGGAGAGACTTCTCCTCCCTGTGTGTGTTCTACCGCTTGTATAATGGAGAGTGTTCCGGAGAATTGTTTGAGACGGTGCCTGCTGCTTCTTTTTATCATCGCACCGCTCGACATCGGCTGAGGTATCATCCACATACATTGCCACCTTTATCTTCCCGCACTGCGAGGTTCCAGAGGAATTTCCTCCCGCGAACAATCAAGCTGTGGAATGGTCTCCCTGCCGAGGTTTTCCCCAGAGACTACAATATGCAGCGTTTCAAAAAGGGCGTTTTAAAATTCTTAAAAGGTTCAGCAACGCGCATGTAATACCTCTTGATGTTACAGGCGTCCATAGGCTACGGGAACCGCTTACCATCAGGAGGACCGTATGCTTGTTTGCTAACTTAGTAGTATAAAAAAAAAAAAAAAAATTAAATAATAATTGAGTGTTTTTACTCAAAGAATAATCTAAATTCTTTGAGTAAAAACACACATATTTAAATTATAACCGTAGGACCTTTGTAACCTGTAGGATACTGACCTTAACTGTGGGATACTTCTATTACTCAATATCAAATGAAAAGTACAATAAAAATCTCACCTTGACTTAGCTTGGCTTGGCGTCAATTCGTTGGGATAGTGTTCTATAGGGACCCACTAGGTCTTTTTCTGTGACTTTGACCCACTCTATGCATCTATAAATAACCGAAAGTTATTTCAAAGGTCAAAAATAATAAAGATCGATATGATTTGAATTGTATGTACCACATCACTATTGTTAGTAAACAAACATCTTTAAATGAGCCAAAATGAATAGAAAAATGACTTTGGCTTAGAAACTTATCAATACATAGTCCTTGCCACGGTTGATCTTGAGGAAAATGAGCTACAAAAGTTCGTTTAGCTGTTTCCAACTAGTTTTTAGACCACAAATTTCACAAGAGGTTTTTCACACCTTATTACCCATGGTTTCCGATTAGATAGGCACAAAAACTTGGTTATGCAATACGAATCGGTTACACTGACCACTTACGATAGGTAAATCAGGTAGAGACTAGAAAAAATTAAACATTATTTTATCTCTAAAATCTGTTATAAATAATATTTATATATATATATATATATATATATATATATATATATAAAAACAAAAAGCACCGGTCCGTGAACGATAACGAATGAACGACTAAATGATGGACATAACCCGTCTGGTTAGGGGAGTACTTACTCACATAGTACATATGAATGTAACTTCGCCTTTCCGACTTCGACGGCCTATGCCATCATTTTAGGGGAGGCGCGTTTCATAAAAAAATCCTGTCAGTTTCTCGTTCATTAAGTTTCGACAGACTGGTAGCGTCAGGCCTGGCCAACATTGGTCGGAGCGCGGGGAATACCTACTGGGGGTTACAACAACAGAACGAGATAAGAGAAGAGTGTTTCCTCTTCTTATCATGTTTCCTTTGATTTTTGGACTGATTGAACATATATCAAGGAGGCTTAATACGGGAGTGCTCGCTTTTAACAAAAAAAGGTACACTTTTTACGGGAGTGCTCGCTTTAAACAAAAAAAGGCACTTTTTTTACGAGAGTGCTCGCTTTAAACAAAAAAGTGTGCCTTTTTTGTTAAAAGCGAGCACTCCCTTAGCTCCCGAGCGAGAGACACGCTACTTAGTGTTCTGCACTCTTCAGTGTTTACATATTATAAGACCAATACCAATATTTTCAAATCATTTCCCTCATGCGGGTTCGATTCTCGCCGTGGGAAAAAAGTTTGTATGATGTAAGATATTGAATACGTTGTATTTACTTATACTATTGTAGAGCGAGGTTCGGGTCCATACAATGTCCCGCATAGTAACATTGCGTAATTGTAAGACGATATTATTGTCGTCATCATCATCAGCCTATAGTAGTCCACTGCTGAAAATAAGGCTCCCCTAAAGAGCACCTTGTGCCCTGTCCTCAGCTCGACACATCCATCTTCTAGCAGCCTTTTGTAGATCGTCATTCCACCTCGCCGGGCAAGGCGTCCTAAACAACGTTTACCGAGCCGCAGTCTCCACTCAAGAACTCGTTTACCCCAATGGTTGTCGGTCCTTTGGCAGATATGGCCAGCCCACTGCCACTTCAGCTTGCAGATTCTCTATGTCAACTTTAGTTCTAAGTTGGATAGACTCATTGCGGATTCTATCCTTCAGAGAAACTCCCAGCATAGCTCGTTCCATAGCTCAAGAAGGTGACCATTAACGACGACAGGTCTCGGATCAATTCGGTCATTGACCATGACTTTTGCTTATCCAAATTCATGCCGAGACCTACCTATCGTTCGCGAGGCTAATGCTAGGCCGTCCCACATTATGTAATTATTATGAAAATCGAGTAATTTGCGTTGAATTAGTGTTACAATATTATACATCTAGACTGTCAACACATTAAACATCGTAACTGTGAAATAGTGTTTAAAATACCTAGGTACCTACCATACAAAGCCTACTAATTACCTAATTATTACACCATGAAAAATTGATCATAAAGCTAGGGATGTACATTATTAATCATTATGATTGTAATTAGGAGTACCTAGGTATGGCTTTAGCCCGTTTTGTTTTTTTTACGTATGGGTAGTAATTATAAGACAGAGTACAAAAATTTTACAAAGTGGAAAGTATTTCGCTGGGTCAGTGATATCGATATCAATGGGTACTTAGTACCTACTGGGACCATTTTAAATTTGTAAGCAAAGATAATTCAATACTATTTGTAAACGATTGGGGCGCTCACATAGATAGGTTGTCGAATAGACTCAGTTCTGCAGCATACGCAGTCAAAAGAATCCGTCAACTTACTGACGTAGAAACGGCTAGACTAGTTTATTTCAGCTACTTCCATAGCATTATGTCGTACGGCATTTTGTTGTGGGGGAATGCTGCAGATATCAACACCATATTTGTGTTGCAGAAGAGGGCTGTTCGTGCAAGTTATAATATGGGCCCCAGAGAATCACTTAGAACTAAGTTTAAAGAAATAAATGTTATGACAGTGCCGTGCCAATATATATATGAAAACTTAATGTATATGTCCGAAAACATTTTAACATGTTCAAGAAAAATAGCGACTATCATAATGTTAACACTACAAATAAAGATAAACTAGCTGTTCCTATTGTAAGGCTCCATAAAGTTAGTCAATCTTTTAAAGGGATGTGTGTACGATTTTTTAACAAAATCCCAAATGACGTGATTAATCTATCTGTAAATAAATTCAAAAATGTTGTTAAACGGCATCTATGTAATAAAGCTTATTATAAAATATCTGATTATTTAGATGACAAAAAAGCTTGGGATGAAACTGCCTCCAACTCTATCAAAAACCATGTAATAGTTATTAAGAACAATGACGTTAAAAAAATATAAGCCAAGCAGAGTTTCTTGCCAATTCTTCTCTGTTTGGTCACGTTACGAATTGGTGGTAAATTAAAAAAATGACGTTTCAAAGTGTACTATACAGTTCCTACTGAATAAATGAATTTTGAATTGAATTGAATTGAATTCGTCATCTCCATGTGTAGGTGGAGGCAGGTACTACTATGTACCTACTTAAAAGGAAAACACCAATATTTCTACCTATGAATAGGGAGGGGTCCCTATGAATCTGGAGTGCATTTTATAATTCGTATGAAACCTTTTTTAAAACTTGACTTTTGACAAAATGTCAAAATAGGTTTTGAAATATTTATTATTGCACAAATTTTGGATATTTCTTGTAAAAATGGTGATATTGTATGGTGAACAAGATAGCAGACGTAAAAATTACCCTGGAAGTGGTGTTTCTGTCCATAGGTAAGCCAAATTTCAGATAATTTCATAATTTCATCACTTTTTCATATTTTTGTTATTTTTGTATATTTTTCAAGTCTAAATGCAGTTATTACAACCTCTGCCCCTCTGTTTTCATTATATTTACATTTTATGTTTCTGCCGGAATTCTCTGATACATATTTTCATATTTTACAAACAAAACAAAATAATTGTTGTAAATATTGTAGGGTGACCAAAACTACCAAAGTCTAAGGATAATAAATAAATTAGGTATATATATTATAAACATCGGACATAAATACCACCTAATTGACAGAAAATAAAGTAAATGGCTTTAATTCAGATTTGTATAAATTTTATGGTTAGGCAATTTTTATAAAGACATCTTTATTTAATAATTTACAATTAATAATATTATTTTGTTTGTTTTAGTTTTCCGACGCAAGAAGACGTATTGATTGCTTAGCTTAAAGAAGTCATGTTAGAAGGACATAAATAAAATAGTTTACCTTACTTCAAATTTCAAGATTTTGTTAATTCCAGAAAACGCATAACGGATAAAATATGGCCATCAGTTCAAGGTAATGTTGTTACTTTTATAAACCTAAATTAAATTTATTTTAGCGCTTACAATAAAGTGTAGAAGGTATATGTCCAGCAGTGGACAGCTATAGGTTGATGATGATGAATAAAGTATTAAAGAATATAAGTATACCAATTTTTATACAAAAATGGAAAAGCAAAACGAAATATTAAATAATTAATTGAAAATTTTGGTTCAATGTGAACACTTACTAAATTCCATAAGGGCTGAATGGATTCAGATGAAACTATAACTAATATAATGCAAAGTGATTTTTAGAATTTCAAATAATATAATAATAATAATAATGCGGGACGTAATCACACTGCATCATGTATATGTAACCTATAAAATAAATATTCATAGTGGGCTACTTCTTATCCAGGCACCAGGCGAGCAAAGGAATGCTAGTTTTTAATAAGACTAATTTGTCCGCTGCGGGACAAATGTTTGCATGTTCTGTAGATATTTGTCTCGGACTCTCGGGTCTGGGTGTTTTCTATGTATGATATGTATAAATTTACAAAAAAAAATGTAATATATCAATCATGTGGTTCCCATAATACAAGCTTTGCTTAGTTTGAGGCTACATGATGCAGTGTGATTAGTCTCGCATTAATCATTTATTTATTTATTTTATTTTAATCCAACAAATATTATCATTATAAAGTGTTATAACATTTTTTTTTCTTTTAGATGCCTGTTAAACATTGGAGATTATCAGTAATAAACCATTCAAAACACTAAATACCATACAGGTGATCCAGATACATCAATGAATACCGAATTAGGCAGAATAAATATATCATCTCAGGAAATTATGACAAAGAATCGACTATTGTATGTTAATATGTACAAGCATAAGTTTCGAAAGGTTTTATCGAATTAATCTATAAATAGTAGTAGTTATTTTAAAAAAAACACGATAACAAGGTAGACTACATAGTAGTAGTCCACCATGTAAACCTGTTAAGCTATTGCATAGCTTCTATCGAGGGCCTTGAGCGATTGAGGTAACCCTTTTGAAGTCATTGTTGTATCTCTAAATAGTTATACAATTTTAAATGCTTGGATATATTTGAGTGTGTAAATAGGGGTGATCCAAAAGTAATGATAATCCAAATAATACTTGGTGGTTAAAGTTACAATATTTTTTTTCTACATAGTCTCAAGTCAAATCATTTAGTTAAATGTTTTTCTAAACCTAGGATTCCCTTAGAAAAAAAAAATCTTGACTCTCCCAAAATGCCTCGACGGCTGCCATCACTTCGCTAACATCTTCAAATTTCTGGCCTCGGAGATGTTCTTTGAGCCGGGGAAAGAGGTAGAAGTCACTGGGGGCTAGATCTGGCGAATAGGGTGGGTGTTCGAGCAGTTCGAACCCTGTTTCTTGAATGGCAGCCATCGCAACCGGCTTTGTGAGCCGGTGCGTTGTCTTGGTGAAACAGCACCCCAGCTCGCAGTTTGCCGCGCCTTTTTTCTTTAATGGCCTACCGTAATCTTGTTATTTGGTCTGCGTAGTAAGAGCCCGTAATAGTAGCTCCTTTTTCCAAGTATTCGACCATAATAATTCCTGCAGCGTCCAAAAAAACGGACGCCATAATCTTTCCCGCCGAACGAATTTTTTTAGACTTTGAATTTTTTCAGCGTCGGTCAGGAGGCTCGTTTCCAAGACATCGACTGCTTTTTAGTTTCCGTTTCACAAAATGGTGAACCCAAGTCTCGTCCATGGTCACGAAACGTGACAAAAAATTTCTTTATCGGCTTGGAACTTCCCGAGATTAACCCTTGAAATGTCAAGTCGTTTTTTCTTTTGCTCGTACATTCTCGGTACCCAACGCGCAGAGACCTTCTTCATGTGCAATTCATTAGTCAACATTCTTTGAACTCTGTTATAAGAGATCCCTGTCATCTCAGCTACGTGCCTGATGGTCACTCTTCGATCTGCCATCACGATATCCTCTATCTTTTTGATATTGTCCTCAGTGGTGGACGTGGATGGGCGGCCTCCGCGATGTTCATCTTCCGTGGATGTTCTACCCAGCTTAAACTCCTTGGCCCAGCGTGCAACCGTGGAATATGGAGTGGCAGAGTCCCCCAATGTTTGCACCAAGTCGTTGTGTATGCCTTTGGTAGACATTTTTTTCAGACAGAGATTTGATGACAGCTCTGATTTCATTTTTCTCCATTTTGATGTTATCACTCCAGTTGTTAGTATTCTTTACTAATTAAATTAAATGAATGTATCTCCCTGGAATCATGGTCTATTTATACGATTTTTTCACGCGCACCTAGTGGATGTTTGAGCAACCAAAAAAAAATTTTTTATTTTATTTTAATACGGTCTAGAAATACCTGATTATTATTACTTTTGGATCACCCCTCGTAATGTATGTATGTGAGTATGATATGCAGCTACTTTGCCACGAACATGGCGCATAGCATCATGCACAATACTCGCAGTCAACATGCCAAGTCCAGGACTCAGCGTTTATGTCTGAGTAGCAAGTAAAACTTTGACTGATAATAATCGAGATTTTGTAAGTAGTTTATTGTTTTTTACTTGCATTCTCATTTATTTTTCATTGACTTGTCATAGCGTGATACACAGCTTAACTAGTAAACAGAGTAACTTCCTCTTCCTAAAGACACCGAAAACATGCCACGAGCCTCACGAGCTACGAGAGAGTCTACAATTAAATTGTAAGCTTATTATTAAATTTGCATTAAATTAAATTGTAGACTTATTCAAGTGGACTCATTACTTTAAAGGTTATAATTTAATACACGTTTTCTGTTGATTCTACACAAATCATTGCATTTTTGCTGATCTTGATTCAATTAGAATGTTTAATCGATGATTTTATTGAACGATCCGTAAATACGCATAGCTACAATAAATAATTGACTATTTTGTTATGATCCAAATTGACCTGAAAGTTAGTAAGTTAGCTAGGTGACTCGCAACTTAGTGTGAGAGCTTGTAGGTATCCATATCTGCCTAACTTAACTACGTACTAGGTACTTTTAGAAAATTTTATCTTTGACTCGTACATGGTGCGTGGGTCCATACCAAGTCACGCTGTGTTTTCTTCAGTCAAAGTGTTGACTACTAAAAAAGTACCTAATTTAAAATTGTATCAATTCTAAAAGAAATTTAACTCAATACTAAGAAATAATATTTTTATATTATACAAAAAATAAACCAACAAAAACCAAATCAACAGTAGTTATTATGTTAGTTATCATATTATTATCAATCAATTAACGTTAAAGTAGTTTTCAAACTCTCTTTACGAGGTTTATTCAACTACTTAAAACTATTAATTCCGTTGCAATTGTCAAGACCACTTCACTCAGTAGTGGTCCCATTTACATTTTGGTTACAATTTGATAATTCATTCATTTATAAGTATGTATATGGTCACCTATTCACTATCTATATTTACTATTGTAACGATACGTTTAATTGAGGTGATGGTGGTCAGTTTTTTTATTAAATAAAAGCAAAATATTCACATGAATGCTGTCATTTTACTTTCAACCTATCCTTTTATTCATAGCAATTAGACTACCTTGCAAATACTTTTATTTTTATTAGGGCCTATTGAATTAGGAGTATTTCACTTAAATAATGTAGGTCCAAATAAAAAGCTAAGTTAGCGATACTACTATAGTTTTCTAGGTCCAAATAAAAAGCTAAGTGAACGATACTACTATAGTTTGAATATTCCCGCCTTTGACAATAGCGCCATCTATCATCTGGCCCCAATTCAAGTCAAAGCTAGAATAAAGCAGTCCCTTTTTTTTGTACTGTGTCGATATTCTTCTCCCCTGTGGAGTAATAGTGTTCTGTGGGTAGCGTTTAATTTCTCTATGGTAGGTATAAAAACTACATACAAACTAGTTTGTGAACAAGATCTGGTTTTTAGTTTGTGTCTGTCTGCTCTGCTGTTTTCTTTGTAGGAGCGAGGAATCTTTACTTAAGTACATTTCACAATGCTGGAAACAGAAGAAGTAGATGATGATTACTTTACTCCAGTTGCAAGGTAGGTACAGTAATAGTTTATAACATTGAGCAAAATTTTCTCATTTGATACATTTACCTACATAAATAGGTACTTCCTACTCCCAATCAATCTGGGGCTACGGTACCGCCCTTGCCACACGCGGATAAACCTGTTCCATAATACTCTTCGTCTTTTCCAGTGCATCTCTAGCCAATATCTTTGGAAAGACAGTGACGGATGAGAGATCAGAAAATGAATCACTAAAGTACACTCCTAAAGCACAAAATAGTTTTAGCCCACAGTCTGGAGACTCCAAAGCTTCATCATGTTTATTTGCGTGTGCCCTTGTTGGGTATGAATGGTGAGTTTTTAAGGTTTTTATAATCAAGAAAAAGTGGGTACCTACCTATCATGAATATTAACTAATATTGTGACAACCTCATGGGTGCAATGTCTGAGATGCAAGAGGTTGTGGTGTAAGTGCCGCTGTGGGAGAAATGTTCACATGATCTTAAGATCTCAATCTGCAATGCTCTTACAGGGTATATATACCTACTCACTACCACAAGCTACAAAACCACCCTAACCTGTTGATATAAATTGTAGTACATTTAAGCTAATAAAATAAGTGTGTGTGTGAGCATGTTGAGTTCCCACTCAACTCCGTAACGGCTGAACAGATTGGGATGAAACTTGGAATGTTTGTAACCTGGATTAACACATATGCTACTTTTAATCCCGGTACCATGTGAGCGAAGCTGCAGGCGGAAGCTAGTAATAATATTTGTTTTGGGTCTGGGTGTGGTACCAAGGTGTACACATCATTCCTGTTATTCATGATGAAGATAATTCTAGTGTGTGGCTATGTATAAAGATGTTGGGTATGCTATGTCTTCATGAAAATAATTTAAAAACTTCTTATTTTCAGGCACAATAATGTATACTCACAAAAAGGAAAACTTGGCTTTGCCATAATAAAAGTTACCAGAACTGGATCCCACAATATTATTTTGTATGATTCAAATAAAACAACACTATCTAATACAAATTTAACAAGTAAACTTAAAATAACTTTAAGAAGCAATAATTATATTTCGTACTATGATGACCAAAATAAATACTGGAGCCTCTATGGTGCACAAAATGAGATTGATAAAATCATTGATTTGCTTAAAATGCTCAACATATCCATTACCACAACAACTGAAAGTAATTTATCTGATATAAATCCACCAGATCCTGGTACAAGTAAAGAAATAATGTCCCTCCAAGAAGAAAGAACAGCTGAAAGTGATACTGATTCTTCAGTAAACAGAAAAACAAAAGAATCTATTTTAAACAGGATGGCTAATATGGGTCATTCTGTACTTCCACCAAGTGAAATAACTATGAACATAGCAAGTGACTCCTCAGACACAAATGATACAGATCATCACATCAAAGCTGTAAGGCATAAACCAGTCAAAGGAATTGCAAAAAGAAATAGCACAGATAAGGCTATATCAGAACACCAGAAAATTGTTGAAATTCATACAAACTCAAAAACAGGACAAGTCACAGAAAGAAATAATACAAAATCATTTACAATCAGTGATCAAATAGTCCCAATAGCTAGTACTACCTTTTTAAGTAACCCAAGTGGAAATGATATGAATTTATTTATCACAGAGCAAAGGATAAGCAATAGTGAGCTGAGAATAAATATGGGAAGAATAACTGATAAAGTGGATCAATTAATAAGCCAAATGAATCACTTAGAATTAAAAGACAAAAATGAGGACATAGCAAATGTAAATACTGATGTATTACATAAACTGCTAAGAGAATATGAAAACAAAATAAAGAATTATGAAGCAATTTTACAAAAAATAGGAACTGATACAAGCACACAAAGTATTGCACCAACAAATCTTCCAACTGATACTAAAGATGAAGAATTAATGCAAAGTAAAATACAAACACTTGAAAATAAAATAAAAGTTAAAGATAAAGCAGTTTTGGCCCTCCAAAATGAAGTTAAAACTCTGGAAGATGCAAGAGCCTTACAAAATGATGTTTTACAAAAACATATTGCAAAATTAGAAAATGAGCTTGCAAGATATAAAACTGATTTACAGGAATTAACTCAAGTTAATGAAAAATTAGTAAAGACTGGCACTGGTACCAGTACTAATATTGATATTGAGAACAAAATAAAATCCATAATGAATGAGATATACCAAGCGGTTGCAACAAATTTTGAAAATGGAGAAACTTACACAGGAGAAACAATTACAAAAACCATTGGCATGGTCATCAAAAGAGTTACCCTGGGGGCCCTGAATGAGCCATAAATGGACATGAGATTAGTATGTCCCTTAATCATTAACCTTTTTAATAAATAACAATCCACACATCATAGAAAAAAATATGTAATAATTGACTAGTGCAAGATCATCATCATCAGCCTATAGCAGTCCACTGCTGGATATAAGCCTCCCCTAATGAGTGCAGGATCAAGGGCACAGATTAAGGGTGGTCAAACTCAGCAGTGGGTGTAATCAGGCTGTGCTCGCAAAACCAGTGAAATTATGAATAAAATACTCAAGCTCAAACATCTATTCAATTTACTGTTCAAGTTATTCTTTCCAATGCAGAACTCATTTCTACAGTTTTGTCTGTTAATTGCTTAGAGTACCTAACAATGTCAACATTGATGTTTATTCAATATCGATCATCCCTACTCCTCATGCTGATCCAGAGAATTTGGTATCTCTATGATCCTAGGGCGTTGGATTTATGTACCTTAAAGAGAAATTAAACGCTATGTGTATACTTAAAAAAGTATAAAGTCAAATAACAGAACATGTCTTGACCGAAGACCTACGAATGGACTAAAAGACGGAAGAAATGGAATAGAAGAAGAAAAACACACAAAATAAAACGGAATACTTGGTATTATGGTCAAAAGACTTTAGCCTGCCCAAATTGGGCTAAGAGTTAAAAAAAAAAAATTAAACGACAAAAAAAATGTTTGACGAGTAGTACTAATTTCTCTATGTTTTTATCAGCGTTGCCAGAAGGGTTACATTCATAGATTAAGTATATATATAGATTTATAGTTTGCGTGGCCACCCTAGTCTTTCTCATTTCAACTGCAGGGTTGCCACATAATTAAAATTTCCATAGATTTGGGTAAAATATACTGATAATACGCCCTCCGGCCAGGTGGTAACGATCTGCGAAATGCTGCTCGTAGAAGCTGGATGCATCGAGCTCAGGACAGGGACTCAGGCGCTCATTAGGGGAGGAATATGTCCAGCAATGGACTGCTATAGGCTGATGATGATAATGGGTAAAATATAAATCTAACAAGAAATTAATGTCATGCAGGTAAAGTATTAATCTATCAATTTTTTCATTTACACGAAATTTTTTTTCATTTATAATCTACCTTCACTAACAAGTTTTAATGACTTTTGATAATATGTTAGGGAAGGAAGGATGTTTAGCAAATTTGATTGAATGCACCTATATAATTTTTAAATCAAATCAAATCAAATTATATTTATTTGCATAAAAGTATGGTAATTACAAAGGAAAATCTTAAAGGCTATGTGGATCGCATACTTATACTTCATTACAGAAGCATGCAAATATTAAATTGTTATATGTATATATGTCATTAATTATCATTAATATCGGTTAATTTTAATTAACAATAATTAAGTTGACAATCGAGATTACTTAATAAATATATGTCAAAATGAAAACTAACCATTCAAATGAAGAAATAAAAATAGTAAATTATTATTTAGTTTTAATACATACAATTTAATCGTATAAAAGCATTTATCTACAAGCCATTTGTAAAGTCTTATTTTAAAAAGGCTAAGTGTCAAATCTTTCATGTCTTCGGGGAGACTATTGAATATTTTAACGGACATGAATAAAGATATATTTTGCATTGATTTTTTACAGAACGGCAAAAATATCCTATTATTTATTTGTGTCCTAAGTTGTCATTCACGCATGTCTTTATGTTTCTTGTATACGCTTTCAAAATTCTTACATACTAAGAAGAATAGAATTATAGGAAATATATTTTTATTTCTCCAAAACTTCAACATTTAGAAAATATGCTTTCGATTCTGCAATAATATTTTCTAAATTCCCTACTTTTTTATAAAACGCCAACTTTTTTCCCCAAGAGCTCGCAGTTTTGCGCGTATCTTCTAATAGCTTAGCAGTCCAACACAAATTTTTTCCGCAGCCTTCGTGGTGTGTATGATGGTGATTTACCCTAAAAACAGTAATCAAAAATTAATTTTGGTATTTAAACATAACAAATGTAATCTGTAGAAAATACGTACATAAAAGGCTAGCAATCTTACTAATATAATAAAGGCGAAAGGTATTGAGTATTGTTTATTTCTCCCTCACGCAAAATTTAGATACAAATACAATACAATACAATAAATTTATTGCTTTTACAAGATCTTCATCGTTCTGGCTGGGAAATATAACAAGCTATTAATGCTGCTGCTGATGATAATGATGAAACATATGAATTGAGGCATGGAACATATTGGTCTTCTTCTTCTTCGTATGAAGTAGTGGCCAACTCTGATGTCGGAAGTTTTAGGCCACCCGAAAGCCTCCGACATGGCTAACAACTGAAAAAGCCGGGAAGAACATCTTAACGTGCCTTCCGAAGGGCTAAAGCGCTCAGATCTAAATGCCATCCAGATCACCCATATAAGTAGTGTCCGGGCGGAGTGTTGCTTAACCAAGATGAACTGCGAAGATCACCGGAGTAAATTACATGGTGTTAAATTGCATTGTGTTACAGGTTCTAGGTAAGGTATCTCACATAAAACCTGTCTAAGGGTCAATTTAGCAATATGGTATATAGTAGGCAGACCGAGGCTTTGTAGGTAGTTAACTAGGTACCTATATAACAAATTGTCATTGCACATTATGTAGAGCTACACCAAGAATAACATTAGGCTATTTTTTATCCAGGTACCATGCGTGCGAAGCCGCGGGCAGAAGCTAGTATAAAATCTTAGTGAAAACTTTTTGAAAACTGGAGCTAACATTAAAGTGTTTCTTTCCTGTCAGCCAAAGTCCATTGTAAATAAATAAATAATGCGGGACGTAATCACACAACATCATGTAGCCCCAAACAGAACATGCAAACACTTGCCCCGCAGTGGGAATTGAAGCCACAACTAGCTAATTAAATTTGCGGGTAGGTTTCGGAGAAGGCAAGCAGTATCTTGGGTTTCACTTACCCGGTTTTGATAAAATATAGCTTAGGCTTTTTGATACTTACTTACTGTGGCAGATTTAAATAATTGGGGGCATATAGGTGAATTGTCAAAAATGCTGTCAGTTGTGACTGACGAATCCCGAATCCGTTTTAAATCTGAATGATCCATTGATTTAACGTAGCCTCTGGTTCTCTAGTCTGAAATAAAAAAAACAGTTTTAAACCAAGACAAAAATGAACGAATTCTACCATTGTAGGTATGATAATAATAATAATAATAATAAATGTTTTTTAACGAGTTTTAAAGTTTAATAAAGTGTCATAATAATAATAATAACAATAACCTAACATTTAATAGCACAACATATAAAAAAATAATGAATTCTTTGGTTTTCGTGGTCTATTTTCCTATACATTCATTAAGACCTCGGTTAGTCAAGGTTGACCAAATATAGCACATGGCTTTTAAACGATAAAATCAGTATCAAAATAGACTTAAGTTTTTTATACTTACGAAGATTCACATAACTGGAGACATACAGGTGTATTTTCAGTTACCATCCATTGAATTACGTGGCCCTTTGGTTTTTTATCCTGAAATTAAAACGTCATCTTTGAACCGGGCTATGCAAATAATAATGAACCAAAGAAATTATATAATTTTTAATTTCTAATAAAAAATGAAACGACTTTCCTTTATATGTAATGAACTTATGGGGTGGGGAAGGGCAGGGAGGGAGTGAGGACTCTCCCTCTAAAAGGGGGAATCTCACAGTTTCCGAGAAAAAAATAATTAAGTTTTGAGGTTAACGAGAGAAAAAAATTAAACAATATACGTCAAAACACACTACCGGGAGAGGGACCTATGACCTATGATCAGTTTAAAAACAGTTTCAAATCATAAAAATGGATATTTGATTCGGGTATTTGACCTCGTCGGCCCTGAGTGTCGCTTCGTCCACTCGTCCTCTCGGGCTAGCTCCACTCAGGATCTTCCACGCGAATTTCTGGTTCCACATTTTTTATATCCAATCTACGCATAGGGACCACAAGACTACGTGGCATCGGGGTGATCTGCGTCAGTTCTGTGATATTGCTACTCAAGTTGGGGTGTCCTAGAACCTACTGCTGCGAGAAGGATTTCCAGGTGGTTGTAAAAAATCTAATAACCGACTGTCTATTCAACGTATTACATTAACAACAAGAAATATCATTGTCAATGTCGAATTACCAAAAAATACCACAGAGGCCATAAATAAAAAGAAGATGAATTTTCAAATAATCATATCTCAAAAACTATTTGGTTCCGCACTACGCCATTTTAGATTTAGGCTTCCTAGATATAGACCTATCTGTGACAAAAGTTCCAGCCGCCTAGCTCACTACAAATAAATGAAAGTTGAGCCAAAAATTAATGTGCAGTGGGCAAAATTCATTTCAAATGCCGGCAACACCAAACAAAACAAAACAAAATTGAATTTCACTTTTTGGCTTATTTTCTTACAGATTTCTGCTCTAAATGTTGTTATTTATTGTGGAAGTCTAGTTAATAATCCATTTTTGAATAAATACCTCGTCAAAAGTACGATACTTACGCTTGAAAAGACAAATCCGGAATGTTTTGATCACTGCCACTTTTGCACCAAAATACACTACACCGATCCATTTTGATAGAGAAATCCATAACATTCATTTGTTATTATTGATTTACAATAGATGAAACATAATTTTTCCAGGTAATAATTTAGTTTCAAGCAAGTTTTTCACAAAATCTTCCTAAACTGCTGGTAGCTGCCAAAGTTTGTTTAGCGCAATGTTGCGCTAAACAACGAAAAAACCGGCACGCGATAAGGGACAGCAAATCTATAGTGCGGTCTCCCTTATTTGCATGAAGCACGCATAAGTAGTTCTCTTTCTTGAAAGAATGAGATGAATTATCTCGTCGTCTATAGCTTTCTCTGTCTAGGGTTACATTTCATACATTTCACGTATATTTTTACCCCCTCACAAAACATGTAACAAATCCTTAAATTTATGGCAATTTACGTATCTTTTGAAAAATACAAGTTTTGAATATTTTTATTGCAAACTGTTATTTTTACTCAGAGATGGCTCTGAGCTCTCTGAATAGAACGCGCCATGACAATATGTAACGTATCTCGTATGCATTAAAATCCATTTTTGCTTGAGCGTGTACGCGCACGTGAGTTTGCCTTGTTCGTCGCCCTAGACCACAGAATACAGAAGGGACAGAAGCTTCACTCCGCGCAATCATTTAAATAAATAGCGACTTTAGCTGCTACGCAATAAAGTGCTATTCAGCTCGTACCGAACTCAGTGCCTAACATTTATATTAACCTACACCTTGCATCCCTTTCTATCGTATAGCTCTATCTCTACTGACGTGGCACGTGTAACGTTATGGTTGTCTTGAGAATTATTCTGTGACGAATAATAAGAACCTGGCCGCCGACGGGCAGCAGCGTCGGCGGTGCGAGAAGCTGTACCCTGCGATCCCCAACCCGCATGCCCAGCGTGGCCAAAATTTTAGTAGGTAGGTACCTACCTAGATATTTGCAAGAGAAAAAAACAACATTTGGTTTGTAGGTAACCTAGTTATCTAGTTTTAGTTGTTAGTACGCCTACCTTTAGGTAACTTACCACATCGATTTGTCTACCTACACCTACCTACCCGACTGTTTTTAAGTAGGTAACCTACACTGCCTACTTAAAGTTAAATCAAATAAAAATGTACCTAGGTTGGGTTTCTAATCTTGCTCTCAGTCTACATAATCAAAATCATAATACCTACTTACTACAGCACTATGTAGGTAGATACCTACCAATGGCACAAAAATTGTCTATGAAAAAATACCTACATTATAATATTACGTTTATTTATGTAGGTAGGTAACGCATTCAAATAGAACTTGTACCTAAGTACCTATCTACTTAAGTAAATACGGGAGACTTTGATATCTAAACAACGCATTATTTGGTAGAAAAACTTTCAGTTCTGTACCTCCTATTGGTATTATTTACATTTTCTTATTATTATTCAGGCAACCAAATGCTATGCAGTATTTTTTTGCCTTCATTTGGCGTAAAATATAGGTACATTAACAAAAACAAAGTAAAATGCCGCGGCTGCTCAAAGACACTTTCGTTCCGGGCAGAACTCGGCAACCGACGTAACGAACCATGCTAGGAGGGCCGGCGATGCGTAGGTATATTTTTATACCTATTCTGCGGAGTGAAAGAGGCCTGCCTAGACAGAGAAAGCAAGCCTTTAATTCGATGACCTTATGAGATATAGCTCCTCAAAGTGCTATAATTTGCTGACTTTTAAAATAAAGGTAATCACTCGATCAGAGGGCCTAGTACGAGTTGCACAATGGAGAAGATAACAAGGTTACAATATCACATTTTTACGTACGTAGAATCAAAGTCTAGACCGTACACATTATTCTAGTTTTTATTTCACATCGATCGGTGCAATATTACCGAAGTTATAAGCGTCGGAAGTTTACGTGGGTTTTTTAAATCTCGTCAGTGATCACGAGTAGCGCGTGACGTCATCGCTCGGTGCGGCGGCGGCGGGCGGCCGTAGTACATTTCGCTGCTAAGTTGTTTGCTCTCGTGCGCTTGGTTATTTTTATTAATTTAAAATAATGCTGATTGATTGAGTATATTGTGTAAATTATTGGTTATTATATTATTTATAAAAATAATACTAAAATGGAAGAAGGATTTCAAAAATACCAATGTAACAACCTTCCCATAGTTCACGGTCTGATGGTGGCAGAATGTTTTATAAAAAATTAAGAGATCATTAACCTTGGAATGGTTCAATAAACTGCGAGTCGCGTACCTTACATACGACATACCTACTACATGTATCGGGGAGCCCCACTTAATTAATTTTAATTTAATTTAATTATTTATTTTTTAAGTACCTAAATATATAAACAAAATATTCTGTGAATATTTCAAGGGTCTACCTGTTGCCGTCATTACCATCGAGCAAAAAAACGGCAAAAAAAGTGGCAACAGAAATACATCATCGGTGAAAATTTCAACTGTCTAACTATCGCGGTTCTTGAGATACAGCCTGGTGACAGATAGACGGACATACAGACGGACAGCGAAGTCTTAGTACCTAATAGGGTTTCCTTTTTTACCCTTTGGGTACGGAACCCTAAAAAGCATTTTACTAGCATTAACAAAGTACCTACCTAGTCTACCTACTAGGTCCTTAGTTAGTGTTTCACATTGCAAGGTTAAGTACTTACTACTTAGTTAGTATTTCAGATGGTATTTGAATAATTACAACGACATGATCCTCAAAACAATATACTGTCGTTTTTGGCCCTAACGGGGGCTCTTCACATCGCATTTATCAATTTTATTCTGATTTTTGGATCCTTAGGAACGTAAAAAAACAACTTTTCGGGTTTTTTTGTGGCCGTATTTTTACACTGAGGCACGACACAGTATTTATTAGATGGACTCAAGTTCTTTTTATTGTTTCTTATTTAAAATAAAGAAAGTAGTTCCGCACGCGACGGACACATTCGGGTAAACGCTTTGACCACGAGTCGCTCGCGTGGAGATAGGACACGTGACGTCATCAACGATATCGCGCTCCGTCCGCGGCTTAGACTAAAAATGTTAACTTTGCACTTTTATATCTCGGTCAGTTTTAGAGATAAAAAATTATAAAAACACAGTTGTTCTCGTAATTTTTTGTAGAATTTTTTGACATATGTAACAAAAAATGGTTTTCTTCTTCATTCGAACTTTTATAGTATACTTTAGCGAGCTCAATTTTAAATTACGTTTTTTAGAAATTACGCAACTGGTTTTAAGTAGAAGCTGATCGAAAAACGTAGGTAATGTAATCTTTTTGCAGATTGCAATAATTATCACTCAAAACGGTGAGGTAATGAACGAAAAAAGGTTCTGCAAAATTAAGCTCGATAAAGTATACTATAAAAGTTTTCGAATTGGCAACTCGTACTAGGCCCTAGGATCTACAAGCAACAGGGTTGGACCTTATGTGGGAGCAGCTAAGTGTAAATCGAGGGTGTAGATGGCGGACATTTTTTTCCGAATTTCCTGCATGGGTATTAATGTGTGTCCGTGATGCTAGCGTACACATAACCGTATTCACGTTTGTTGATATGCCAATAAATAGAGCATAATTAGTGCAATAATAAAATAAATAGTTCCTCTTTGGTTTAAGAAATAATGACCATTCTTTGTGTGTACGCCAGCATAATGATCAAGCTGGCGTACACATAACCGTTCTCAAAAACGGCTTAGACTATAGGAACGAAACTTACACACAAAAATAGAGCATAAATAGTTCCCGAGCTATGCAAAATTTCATAATGATTGCTCTTATAGAAACGGAGATAATGAACAAGACTTTGAAAAACATTCCGAGCTGGCGTGATGCTAGCGTACCCATTAAACAACGCAATAGTTCTTATAGAAAACGAGCTTTTCTTAATAAAAATCCTGTATGGAAAAATAGTGCGTGAAATAGTTCCCCTGTCGGTAGTAATACTTTATGGAAATTCGTTGTGAAACCATACAAAAAGTCCATGTGAAGTTCTAGGAACAAATTAATTGTGGTAGAGTCGCACACAACCAGGGTTGCCAGGCGTTGCTCAATGAAATCGCCAAATTTTCTGTTGAAAATCGCCCAATATTTTTTTTTACTAATATACTTAGCTTATAGTAACCCAAATATTCATCCCAAAAGTTAAATATTAGGCTTTTAACCGACTTCGAAAAGAAGGAGCAGTTCTCATTAAGTCAGAATCTTTTTTTATGTATGATCAGTGATCACCGATATCTCCGTCAATCATGGACCGATTTCCAAAATTTTTTTGGGTTTGCTCCCTGTTGATTAGATTCTGATAGCGTTGTGGTCTCTTTCATGCCACGCAAACTGAGAAGCCGAGAGATTTGACAGTTCATGTGAGAAAAGTGGTTGTTTGGTACAACCAAAAAAAAGGTGTCGGGACCCGGAGCGCGGGGCAAGGGAGAAGGGACGGATCAAAACAAGGGCGCAGAAGATGGCCCTTATCCCTGGATCACTCGGCATCTGTAGCCTATACCTTAGACTTCCACGCAGGGGCCACCGCCGCCGCGCAGAAGACGGCCTCTGTGGCGTAGTGGGTGAAGGTCCGCCTGAGACGCAGAAGGTTGCGGGTTCGATTCCCGCTGCGGGACAAATGTTTGCATGTTCTGTAGATATTTGTTTCGGGCCTGGGTGTTTCTATGTATGATATGTATGTATGTATTTACAAAAAAAAAAATGTGTAATATATCAATCATGTGGTTCCCATAATACAAGCTCTGCTTAGTTTGGGGCTACATGATGTTGTGTGATTACGTCCTGCATTATTTATTTATTTATTTATTTAGTATAGTAGGTCACAGGCACTGCGCGTGGCTACAGAACACGTAGTTATTTTAAAAAAATCTAATAATTCCACGCCGCCGCCGCCACGCCGCCGCCGACCAAATATGACCGGCGCGGCGCCGTCGACTATTTTGAACGCGGCTAACATATCTACCACATACTTACGCTAGGTAGGCAGACACAGGCACCTAGGCACCAGCTATTTTTTTGAAATTGATTTCAGTAGGTAGGTTAGGTACCTTTGTACCTACTCTTTAGTAAACCCACAGTGGCGATTAATTAGGTTTGGATAAATAATTGCCTACTTAGTACCTTAGTACTACCTATTAGACTTGGCGTGGCTGGCATCGACTTCAAATAGATGAGTGGGTAGCGCTTATAATAATTTATTGTTCGCTTTTGAGTGCCTATTTGTATTTTAGAGAGGGTTTATTACAAATAAAACACGTCCGCTCACTTCGCTAGTTCGATTACATCTAGCACGCTGGATGCGCGGCTGAATGGTGTGTATGCTTGAGTCCAGCAAGGCGTCCTTTGTACAGCAGTACAGCATGTTGGATGGTGTGTAAGGCGTTTAAATTATCCATTATCCATATCATTAGTCAAACACATGTTTGTAGGTACTTCACTTTTCATACCTACGCTCGGCGGTCGCGCTAGGGCTGTCAACTTTGGGGCGATTTAGGGAGGCTACTCCAGACCCGCGGTATACGGGCTATAAAAGGGCATAGCAAAAAACTTATTCTACAATATTAAAATAAAACAATAAACTTACTATTACAATACAAAAAGTTTGCAGAACAAAAACATATAAAATTTTACATTTGACAATTTTCGCTATCGAAAATCTCTAATAACTTCTAAACGGATTACCCTATTTACACAATTTTTTTTGCCCTATCCGTTTTGTACCAAAACCTAGCAAATAACACTAAAAACCACACAATATCTACACAAACAAAAAATCATGATTTTAACTTACGTAATATTTGGTGGCGTGATAAAGATTTAGGTACCTACCTATACCTACTTGCTTCGTTTAAACTGATTCAAATAGGTATGGTAGTAAGTAAAAAGGTACGGAAAACCGTACCTTTTAGTACGTTCTGGCAACACTGACTGGTTGTACTCCTCGCTGTTAGCGAGGCGGGTGTCCGTGATGCTAGCGTACACATAACCGTTATCACGTTTGTTGATATGCCAATAAATAGAGCATAAATAGAGCATAATTAGTGCAATAATAAAATAAATAGTTCCTCTTTGGTTTAAGAAATAATGACCATTCTTTGTGTGTACGCCAGCATAACGATCAAGCTGGCGTACACATAACCGTTCTCAAAAACGGCTTTGACTATAGGAACGAAACTTACACACAAAAATAGAGCATAAATAGTTCCCGAGCTATGCAAAATTTCATAATGATTGCTCTTATAGAAACGGAGATAATGAACAAGACTTTGAAAAACATTCCGAGCTGGCGTGATGCTAGCGTACCCATTAAACAACGCAATAGTTCTTATAGAAAACGAGCTTTTCTTAATGAAAATTCTATATGGAAAAATAGTGCGTGAAATAGTTCCCCTGTCGGTAGTAATACTTTATGCAAATTCGTTGCGAAACAATACAAAAAATCCATGTGAAGTTCTAGGAACAAATGAATTGTGGTACAGTCGGACACAACCAGGGTTGCCAGGCGTTGCTCAATGAAATCGCCAAATTTTCTGTTGAAAATCGTCCAATATTTTTTTTTACTAATATAGCATAAAGTAACCCAAATATTCATCCCAAAAGTTAAATATTAGGCTTTTAACCGACTTCGAAAAGAAGGAGGTTCTCAATAAGTCAATCTTTTTTTATGTATGATCACCGATATCTCCGTCAATCGTGGACCGATTTATAATTTTTTTTGTTTGGTTTGCTCCCTGTTGATTCGATTCTGATAGCGTTGTGGTCTCTTTCATGCCACGCAAACTGAGAAGCCGAGAGATTTGACAGTTCATGTGAGAAAAGTCAAACCTACCAAACAACCAAAAAAAAGGTGTCTGGACCCGGAGCGCGGGGCAAGGGAGAAGGGACGGATCAAAACAAGGGCGCAGAACATCGCCCTTCTCTCTGGATCACTCGGCATCTGTAGCCTATACCTTATACTTCCACGCAGGGGCCACCGCCGCCGCGCAGAAGTAGTATAGTAGGTCATACGCACTGCGCGTGGCTACAGAAGGAAAGTGGCTACGAAAGAGGGAGTGGATCGCTAAGACTGGCTAGAGACCTGGTGGTTCCGGCCCGTGACCGAGCAGGTGGTCCTTGTGTATGGCATTTGTGAGCTGCTACCGTCACTTTCGGTGCAAACTCTAGCTTTCCCCCTTCATAAGTACTAGTAGTACACGTAGTTATTTTAAAAAATCTAATAATTCCACGCCGCCGGCGCCACGCCGCCGCCGACCAAATATGACCGGCGCGCCGCCGTCGACTATTTTGAACGCGGCGCACATATCTACCACATACTTACTCTATTTATTAGTAGCAATTGTAATTTTTTATAAAAATACTCCGAACCCAGCAACCGAAACAAACGCAAACTATGAAGAGATTACGTCATAGTTATCATAGAAAAAGATGGCAACAGCATTTACTGGCGTAAATTTACAGGATAGACATTAATATTCGAGTTTTGCGTGGTTACGCCGTGGACACTGCAGTGTCCAGCGAGCGCGCGACGGTATTTGGCCTTGGACTCTATAGTGGACACTATAGTGTCCAACGAACGCTCGACCGGCATGTTATTGTGGTGTGGCGTGATCTTTGCTTTTTTTTAATAAACCAGAATAATTTTTACTTTATAGCCATAACTAGGTAGGTTTATAACTACTACTTACTTATTATAAATTCGACAGTAAGATTAAATTACTAGGAGTTCAATAATATACAATAAGATTCTTTTGATAGGAAGATACTGAAACAATATGAACAATCAATAAGTAAATGCACACAACTATGTTGAAAAGGTATGGTCGAAACCAAAGTACGAAATAGGTAGGGTCGCAAGTTAAAAGGTACGGAAAACCGTACCTTTTAGTACGTTCCGGCAACACTGACTGGTTGTACTCCTCGCTGTTAGCGAGGCGGCTTGTTCAAAGCCACCGGCCGCCGCAGCGCGGCGTTGCACAAAGGCAAAAAGTGTTAGGCAATCAGCGCTGTGCGAGCTATATAGCACTTTATTGCGTGGTGACAAGAGTTAGTTTGAGTGAGTTTATTTAAATCTTTGTGCAGAGTTGGCAGAGTGCGATAGTAGGTACTATTAAAGAATCTGTGTCACTACATTGCCTATAGCTTTATGCAAGCAAGATCTAGTAATAACAATACGCAATTTCATTCGTGAAACTAAACAAAGCATCTTGTACAAAAATATTAGTTACCTACATAGTTACCTACATATTTTATGGGTGGATGAAAATCACTTAGATATATACTTACTTATATCAACAAAACTCATGGAAGGTTACAGTAGGTAACAAAACTAGATGCCTACCTACTTATATTCTTACTATAGCCTGGCAAAAAAATATAGAAATTAATGGAGGCGCCACCGTCGTTATAATATGGCCACCCGAAAATGTTATTCCAAATAGTTTTGATACTTGATAATTTTTCCCCTAAAGTTGTTCATTAAATTTCATCTTAATCCTATCCGGCGTGAGGGAGTAAGAAACATACAAGAATACAAACATAATTTTACATTTATTTGGACAAATTAAACTTTAAAAAATAATACATTTTTTTTACAAAGAATACATTTTACAAAAATAATCCATGAGATCATCCTTCAAGTATTCAACTCCTGATAATTCCGATTCACTTCCAACTTTGAGCCTTGCTTGTGCAATAATAAGGAAACCTTACCTATAAGGAAACAAAGATTTAACGACCTCATGATTGCTTAACAAAACGAGACCAGTAAAAGTATCAAGTTGATAGATTACTCTATTTTGTTTTGTAAACATAACCTCAAGATAGCCACTTCATAATTTATCAATATTATTAAACGCAAAGGCTTGAGACTAGTATAATGAAACCTAAAAAGCTCTATTTTACAGGAGAAATTATCTTATCACAGTTAAATACCTGTCATTTCAGCGATTCTCGGTAAAACATTGTCGACATCGGACAAAAATTTTCCGGCCTCTTTTTCCAACCAAAATCTCTTGTAAACCTTAAAAATCAATCTTCTCTGGCACTGTTCCGGATGGCTTCATTCATTTTTAACATTTTATCCAAAGGAAATCGCCGAAATTAATTAATAAACATACAAAATTCAAGAATATTATGACTATCTGATGTAACAAGTACTTGAGCTTGACAATATGAAAAGGGTTGCCAGTGCATAATAATTTTAGTTCCGTTTCTAAACATTTTTGCCAGGCTATACATAACCTACATACTCTCGCATCTATTTAGTTTCAAGTCTGTGCTACCTACCTTGTTCGGTGTAGGTAAGTAGGTAGGTATATAAATTCACTACCAACCTAATAACATATTACTCAGTTGCTTGTTTGTGCGACTGTACCACAATGTATATTTTGTTCCTAGAACTTCACATGGACTTTTTGTATTGTTTTACAACGAATTTGCATAAAGTATTACTACCGACAGGGGAACTATTTCACGCACTATTTTTCCATACAGGATTTTTATTAAGAAAAGCTCGTTTTCTATAAGAACTATTGCGTTGTTTAATGGGTACGCTAGCATCACGCCAGCTCGGAATGTTTTTCAAAGTCTTGTTCATTATCTCCGTTTCTATAAGAGCAATCATTATGAAATTTTGCATAGCTCGGGAACTATTTATGCTCTATTTTTGTGTGTAAGTTTCGTTCCTATAGTCTAAGCCGTTTTTGAGAACGGTTATGTGTACGCCAGCTTGATCGTTATGCTGGCGTACACACAAAGAATGGTCATTATTTCTTAAACCAAAGAGGAACTATTTATTTTATTATTGCACTAATTATGCTCTATTTATGCTCTATTTATTGGCATATCAACAAACGTGAAAACGGTTATGTGTACGCTAGCATCACGGACACGCGAGGCGGCTTGTTCAAAGCCATCGGGCGCCGCGCCGCGGCGTTGCACAAAGGCAAAAAGTGTTAGGCAATCAGCGAGCTATATAGCACTTTATTTCGTGGTGACAAGAGTTAGTTTGAGTGAGTTTATTTAAATCTTTGTGCAGAGTGCGATAGTAGGTACTATTAAAGAATCTGTGCCACTACATTGCCTATAGCTTTATGTAAGCAAGATCTAGTAACAACAATACGCAATTTCATTCGTGAAACTAAACAAAGCATCTTGTACGAAAATATTAGTTACCTACCTAGGTATTTTATGGATGGATGAAAGTCACTTAGATATAAGTACCTACTTATATCAACAAAACTCATGGAAGGTTACAGTAGGTAACAAAACTAGGTGCCTACCTACTTATATTCTTACTACATAACCTACATACACTCGCATCTATTTAGTTTCAAGTCTGTGCTACCTACCTTGTTCGGTTTAGGTAAGTAGGTAGGTATATAAATTCACTACCAACCTATTAACATATTACTCAGTTGCTTGTTTGTGCGACTGTACCACAATGTATATTTTGTTCCTAGAACTTCACATGGACTTTTTGTATTGTTTTACAACGAATTTCCATAAAGTATTACTACCGACAGGGGAACTATTTCACGCACTATTTTTCCATATAGAATTTTCATTAAGAAAAGCTCGTTTTCTATAAGAACTATTGCGTTGTTTAATGGTTACGCTAGCATCACGCCAGCTCGGAATGTTTTTCAAAGTGTTGTTCATTATCTCCGTTTCTATAAGAGCAATCATTATGAAATTTTGCATAGCTCGGGAACTATTTATGCTCTATTTTTGTGTGTAAGTTTCGTTCCTATAGTCTAAGCCGTTTTTGAGAACAGTTATGTGTACGCCAGCTTGATCGTTATGCTGGCGTACACACAAAGAATGGTCATTATTTCTTAAACCAAAGAGGAACTATTTATTTTATTATTGCACTAATTATGCTCTATTTATGCTCTATTTATTGGCATATCAACAAACGTGAATACGGTTATGTGTACGCTAGCATCACGGACACACGTTCATCTATTCGTCGCGATTTCGAACGAAACAAACAAACTTGGCTGGCTGATTGATTCAGCGTTGCCAGGTTAAATTTCTTACATTGGGTGTATGGGTGCCGGTAGAATTACAGGCTCAAGAGGCATATCATCTTCATGCCTCAAGTTGATGGATGCATGCAGGGCGTTGCATCGTAGAGCAAATTCCAACAAACGTGATCTACGACGCAATGCTTTGATAGATAATGGTTACTACTTCACATCAGGTGTACCATGTGCCCATCTTCAAATACAAAAAAAACCGTCTGGCGTATTTATAAAGAATGAAGAAGATAACAAGGTTACAATATCACATTTTTACGTAGAACGTAGAATCAAAGTCTAGACCGTACACATTATTCTAGTTTTTATTTCACATCCATCGGTGCAATATTACCGAAGTTATAAGCGTCGGAAGTTTACGTAGGTTTTTTAAATCTCGTCAGTGATCGCGAGTAGCGCGTGACGTCATCGCTCCTATACGGCGCGGCGCGGCGGGCGTCCGTAGTACATTTCGCTGCTAAGTTCTTTGCTCTCGTGCGCTCTGGTTATTTTTATTAATTTTAAATAATGCTGATTGATTGAGTGTATTGTGTAAATTATTGTTTTAAAACTAAAATAGAAGAAGGATTTCAAAAAGGCCAATGTAACAACCTTCCCATAGTTCACGGTCATTATATGTATTATTTACATTTGATGGTGGCAAAATGTTTTATAAAAAATAAAGAGACCATTAACCTTGAAATAGTTCAATAAACTGCGAGTCGCGTACCCTACATTCGACATACCTACTAATATACATGTATCAGGATATTAATAAATAATAAAATATATATTTTTTTAAAGAAATCTAGTAATTTTTACTTATAGTGCCTGTAATGTAAGAATCAGCAATACAAATTGGTGACAGCCGGTCTTTATGTAGATTTTAAGGTATTTACGTGAATATACATGGTTATTTTTTAAAAAGCAAAAAAAGACTGGGTAAGGCAGACGGGGTAATGTAATATTAATAAGCATATATACTGGTATATCGGGGATCCTCCCTTAATTAATTTTAATTTAATTTGTTTTTTTTTTATGTAAACAAAATATTCTGTGAATATTTCTAGGGTCTACCTGTTGCCAATAAAAAAAACAACTGTCTAACTATCGCGGTTCTTGAGATGCAGCCTGGTGACAGATAGACGGACATACAGACATACAGACGGACAGCGAAGTCTTAGTACCTAATAGGGTTTCCGTTTTTACCCTTTGGGTACGGAACCCTAAAAAGCATATTACTAGCATTAACCAAGTACCTACCTAGTCTACCTACTAGGTACTTAGTTAGTGTTTCACATGGCAAGGTTAAGTACCTACTACTTATTTAGTATTTCACATGGTATTTGAATAATTACATCGATCCTCACAACAATATACTGTATTTGGCCCTAACGGGGGCTCTTCTCGTCGCATTTGTCAGTCAATTTTTTTCTGATTTTTGGATCCTTAGGAACGTAAAAAAATCAACTTTTCGGGGGTTTTTGTGGCCGTATTTTTACACTGAGGCACGACACAGTATTTATTAGATGGACGAAAGTTGTTTTTATTGTTTCTTATTCAAAATAAACAAAGTTCCACGCGCGACGGGCACATTCGGGTAAACGCTTTGAATCCCTGAGTCGCTCGCGCGGTGATAGGACACGTGACGTCATCAACGATATCGCGCTCGGTCCGCGGCTTAGACCGAAAATGTTAACTTTGCACATTTATATCTCGGTCAGTTTTAGAGATAAAAAAATAATAAAAACACAGTTGTGCTCGTAATTTTTTGTAGATTTTTTTGGCATATATAACAAAAAATGGTTTTCTTCTTCATTGTACTCCTTAGCTCACTCAGAGTTATGGCTCAGAGAATGAGCCATGACAAAATGAAACGTATCAAGTATGGATTAAAACTTGATTTTGCTTGAGCGTTGAGCATGTACGCGCACGTTTCCTACTACGCGAGTTTTACCGTTTGCAGTTTCGAAACAAACAAACATGGCTAATGAAGAAGAAAACCATTTTTTGTTTTGTATGCAAAAATATTCTAAAAAAAATTACAAGAACTGTGTTTTTATTATTTTTCTATCTCTAAAACTGACCGAGATATAAAAGTGCAAAGTTAACATTTTCGGTCTAAGCCGCGCGACCGAGCGCGATATCGTTGATGACGTCACGGATCCTGTCTCCGCGCGAGAGACTCGGGGATTCGAAGCATTTCATTTACCCCAATGTGCTCGTCGCGCTAAAACTACATGAGTCCATCAAATAAATGTTGTATTGTGTCTCAGTGTAAAAATAGGGCCACAAAAACACCCGAAAAGTTGTTTATTTACGTTCCTAAGGATCCGAAAATCAGAAAAAATGGACAAATGCTATGAGAAGAGCACATCCATTAGGGCCAAAAACAACAGCATATATATTGTTGTGAGCATCATTTCGATGTCAGTTGTTCAAATACCATGTGAAATACTAAGTAGTAGGTACTTAACCTTGCCATGTGAAATACTAACTAAGTACCTAGTAGGTAGACTAGGTTGGTACTTGGTTTTTGCTAGTAATATGCTTTTAGGGTTCCATACCCAAAGGGTAAAAACGGAAACCCTAGACGGACAGCGAAGTCTTAGTAATACTAAGACTTCGCTGTCCGTCTGTATGTCTGTCTGTCCGTCTATCTGTCACCAAGCTGTATCTCATGAACCGTGATAGTTAGACAGTGGAAATGTTCTGAGATGATGTATTTCTGTTGCCACTTTTTTGCCGTTTTTTGCTCGATATTAATAACGGCAACAGGTAGACGCTTGAAATATTCACAGAATATTTTGATTATATATTTACTTCAAAAATAAATAATTAAATTAAAATTAATTTAGGGGGGCTCCCCGATGCATGTATATATTAGTAGGTATGTAGGGTACTCGACTCGCAGTTTATTGAACCATTCCAAGGTTAATGATTCTTTATTTTACCACCATCATATCGTGAACTATGGGTAGGTTGTTAGATTGGCCTTTTTGAAATCCATCTTCCATTTTAGTTCTAAAACAATAATTTACACGATACACTCACTCAATCAGCATTCTTTTATATTAAAAAAATAACCAGAGGGCCATAATAATAGTCATAATAGTCATTTATTCCAATAAATTAAATTAAACAATAATAATTGTATGCGGAATGAGTTGCCCTATACTATAATAACATTAGTCACAATATAAAAAATAATCAATAAATGTCTAGGTCACAAACACAGACACAACTACGCTTAAAGTAAAAATTATATAAAAGCAAAAAAAGAAAAGGTTCAGATTAGGAAGTTAAAAGGTGATCAACAAGAATTTTAAAGTTCATCCAGTGTGTACAAACACTTCTCCAAAAGAAAAGCTTTTAATTTATTTCTAAGAGTGCCTCTTACCACAGGTTTTGATAGTTTTCGAAAACTTTAAAAGTTTCGGTATCTTTCCCAGTGTTGCCGTTTTAGCATTTTTAATCCTAAATTTAGCATATTTTCGGGTCTGTTAGCTTGAAAAATTCGCATTTAGCATATTTCATGATTAACATTTTTTGTACGTTACCTAAAAATTCAAAATTCCTAAGGAATTCAAAAGAAAAATATAGATTTTAGCATTTTATTTTGCATTTTTAGAGTTATTTAGCATTTTTTGCAACAAGTTTTAGCATTTTCTCCAAATAAAAAACGGCAGCATTGATCTTTCCATACATTTTCGTAGTTCATGCACGTTTCCCTAGAGGCGCTCTACGAAAATGTATGGAAAGATACCGAAACTTATAAAGTTTTCGAAAACTATCAAAACCTGTGGTAAGCCCTCAGAGCGCACGCGAGCAAACAACTTAGCAGCGAAATGTACTACGGACGCCCGCCGCGCGGCGCCGTATAGGAGCGATGACGTCACGCGCTACTCGCGATCACTGACGAGATTTAAAAAACCTACGTAAACTTCCCATGCTTATAACTTCGGTAATATTGCACCGATCGATATGAAATAAAAACTAGAATAATGTGAACGCTCTAGACTTTTATTCTACGTACATAAAAGTGTGATATTTTTACCTTGTTATCTTCTTCATTGTGATTTATTTTGTTTCGTTGTGATGTTTGTTTGTTGTTGTAAGAAGTTATTGTTTGGTAAGTTACAAAGTGAAACAAGGGTCTGTTTTATCATATGATTAATTACACTGTTAGACCCTCATAGATACCCTTATTTTCCGTCATTTTGCTGACATCAATTTGCCTCCTACCGACATAGGCGTACATAGAGGGGGGCCAGGGGGCCACCGTGCCCATCCCAGGATGTTGAGTTACTGATTCGAAATGCCAGGCTGGACACCTAAGAAACTTCGCACAAAAATTACATAGGTACTTTATATATCACAGTGTTGTGTGTAGTGTTACTAGTGTTACAGTTACCTAGGTGTTTAAAAAATTGCAAGCGTTTTCTTCTCTTGTTTCTTTTGTACACATTTACTCAAAAATGTCGCGGCTCGCTACGCTCACCGATTTCGTTTACGGTTCGGCAGCAGCTACTTTAATTTCTTAAGGGTATAATAACTACGCATTGTAAAGTAAAGTTATTTAAAATACTAATCGCCCTTACTCACTGACTCCATTGGGTGTCGGTTCAGCTTGCAATCATCGGCCAGGGTATCTTAAGTACCAGGGCCTAGCGGCAAGGTGACGTATCCTTACCATTCGTTTTCTGTTTTGACCGTAGATTTTATGAAAATAAAGCTTCCGATCTGCCAAAGTTAGATTTTTTTGAGGGGCCCCGGACCATCTAAAAAATAACCGAATAGATACGCCAATGCCTACCAATCCTAAAACACGTAAATAAAAAAATCTGCAGCACTCACACTACGGACAACTATCAAAGGCGTTGAAAATGTAATTTATAATTATAACACACGTGAAAATTTGACTTTATCGTACTGACGATAAAGTAAACGGAGCGCAGACTAGCCTCGCGCGTAAAAGGCCCTTCTATCGCCTACAGTTTTTGTCCGCCCGCCTCCTTAGATGACTCAAACTGTAGAATAATTCAATCCCGAAATACCACATTTTCCGTTTCTTGAATAGTAAGTTAAAAAAGGTTTTGGGAAATTCTCGAAAAAATTATGAAATTTTAACAAATGCTCCTCATATCTATGAAACAGGCAAATATCACAATTTTATAAATAAAGTTACATTGTAGCAAAAATGTAACATTTCAGGAAAGGAAACATAACTTATGACTCAAGGGCCAGGGGCAACACTGGTTTTTATGGTACTCAGTGTTGCCGTTTTAGCATTTTTAATGCTAAATTTAGCATATTTCCGGGTCTGTTAGCTTGAAAAATACGCATTTAGCATATTTCATTACATACATTTTTTTGAACGTTACCTTATTAGTAAGGAATTCAAAAGATTTTATAGAAACCAGAGACAATTTGTTTTTTAACTCAAAGTAGTTTTTAAAAAAATGGGAACCATAACGGAATTAGGACTTCCCCGAAATTTATGTTTATCTTTTGCTTAGCGATTGTTGATTTGAATCTGATGTATTAATGTAATATCACGGCTCTCATATTCATGTGAAAATTTTGCGCGAACAACGGGAAAAGATGGCAAGAGTTTAACTTATTTTAAATTTTCTAATTGTAACCTACTAGCTAAAATTTACTGAAGTAACACATTTCCACCGCAAAACATTTATATGCGAATATGAATCTATTTTCACAGTTGACCACTTCAGCTTGCTATTCGGGAGTAAAAATTAAATTTTAACATTTTATTTAGTTTTTTTAAAGTTATTTAGCATTTTTTGGCATTTTCTGCAACAAGGTTTAGCATTTTCTCCAAATAAAAAACGGCAACACTGATGGTACCTAATTCTTTGGTTTTTCGATAAAAACAAAGAGTAGACTTTGCTAAAAATCCAATAAAATAATTCTACTTTAGAAATCATTGATTTAAACTATTATTAATGTTGTAGCTTTTAGAGTACATGGACAGTAAATAGCAGTCAGTAACTAGCCCTGGAAATAATATTTCTGTCTTTCCTGTGGTCCCTAACATGGAGGACCTGAACACATCGCTAAATCAGTATAGAGACCAGGTTAGTATGACTACGGGCAACCTTTAAGGACACTAAGACGAACCATGGTCATCCCAGGCAGATCTTTTTATTGGACTATGTTTCGCCCCACCTGATCTGTTGTTCTTGTAATTAATGCTAAATATCAGTACACTTTGTGAAGAATTAATTAAATTAATTAATTAATTAAATACACATTGCCATGGGCTCTAGATATTGCCATCGCTCCCATTGATTGTTTTCATACTACTTCCAGCTTGTAATGGTAAATCAGGCCCTTGAAAACATAAATGATGAGAAAGAACGTGAATCCCTACTCACTCTGCAGTCAGACTTGGAGCAACTCATACAGCTGACTCAAGAAAACTTGGATTCGATTGGAACAAGCAATGGAGTGGAAGTACCAAAAGAAGCACCTAAAGAAATTGACGATGAATATGCCCTTTTCATGGTGAGGTGGAATCTAATTGCCTTTTTCATGCACTCTTAGTATAATTATGTACCTACTGTATGTAGAAACTTTAACTATTGGGGTATATGAGTGGAGTCTGTGGCTCGGCAAACATAGTGTAGGATGCCCTTTAGCCAGGTGGAGTGATGATCTGTAAAAGGCTGCTGGTAGCTGGCGTGTCGAGCTGAGGACAGGACTCAATGGCGCTCATTAGTGGACACTTCTGTATAACAGTGGACTGATAAATAAGCTGCTGATGATAAATAAGACTGTACATACTGAAAGGCTGCTTTCTTAGGGCCTAGCTAGAGCCTAGTTACTTGCTAGGATATAGATGGCCAAAGCTGAGATGGTTTTGATTCATATGCTACTACTTGCACAGTGCCTCATGAGATCTTAAGCACTATACAAGCCGTCTTTCAATGGCTAATATAGCTTTAGGTACTTAGGTTGGTAGTAATTAAACGTCAACCCCCTTACTTAGAAACACTACTTAAATTTAGCCATTGCTTACAAGTTATCCCTGACACTGTTTGTCAATATCCAACGGTAAGAGATTGCAATAGTTTATTATCAAAAGTGGTTTACATATCATGGTTGGTTCACCAATTGTACTATTATCTTTGTAAAAGTAAAATAAAGAATTAAATAAATAGTTTAAGCATTGTTTATCTTTTGACAGATTTTTAAAAGTAAGGCCCTAAATCAAATTGATAATAGTAACCATCAGACATGTCTTGGTTACATTTTTAGCTTTCATTAGAAGTCAGGTCAAAAATATTTTCATTTCTGCTTACTTTTACGATATTGTTATTCATGTAGTTTCAGACATCACTGAATCAGCAAATAATTTATAAATTCCAGGAAGAAATGGCCAAGAGTGGTGCTTATGAACCTGAGAATAAAGAGGACAACACATTTGAATCTTCCAAGGATAACAATGAGGAGACAAACAATGAAAACATTGAGGTAATAAACTTCAACAACAACAACTTGGACTTAGGCCTCTCTAAGAATAAGAAGAGGGGTAAAGTAGGACTGCTTAAGGCTGATGACGAAGATGATGAGATTATAATATAAACTTACCATCAAGCTGGTGAGCGGCACTGAAAGGGAGAAAAGGTTAGATTTTTTTTAACAGAAATTAAATTATTTTCTTCTTTGACTGCAGGATGAGCTAGCCAGTCTACTAGGTATGAAATGTGCTGTGTACCATACCCACAAGTGGGGTGGTCAGCCAACCCTGCACAACGCCATGGTCAGTTCTATAGTTCCGAGGGAAGAAGATGATCAGTTCAAAGATCTGCAGGTACTTAACCCACTTTTTAATTATTTTGATACACTTAAAAAGAAAGGAGATGTAGTTATGTAATTTAATATTTGCCGAAGCTTATCAGAGTATATAAATTATTATTCAGGCATATTTTTATTCTAATACTTTGTTTCCTTACAAAGATATTTAATGATGACCTGTTATTTGGCTAATTTGTTTTATAACACTGGTCACATTCTAGGGAATGCTGGCCACCAAACCCTCAAGTGCATTGGTACTACAAATTCGATATTTTTGTAACTAGGCAGCAGTTGACTGGAAATAAATACTTCTTTGTAAATACTATTTATTGTATCAGATCATCTCATATGATAAATAATAGTATTTATAAATAAGTATTTATTTCTGTGTATATTTCTGAGGACATGGTCAAATATTAGTAATTTAGGTAAGGACTGAAAACTATAATTATGTATATGGTACTACTATAAATACAATTATTTATTATGTACGTAATTACAGTTTTCAGTACTTAACTAAATTACTAATATTTGACCATGTCCACAGAAATAAATACTTATTTATAAATACTATTATTTATCGTATAAGATGATCTGATACGATAAATAGTATTCAGAGATTTAATATAACAAAAATTATAGGTGCGTTTTGTAAAAATCGCATTTTTAGAAAAGTGTATACACTGAAGGCCTTACATTTGTGAAATATCTCCTTTAACTTCTTACAATTAAAATCTTGTTAAGTTAAGTGAAGTTATGAGCAGTATGTCACAGGGTGTTTTTATGGTTATTCAAGTTGTGCTCTAATAACTATTGTAAACTATGGTTATTATTTTCAGGTTTGCATTTTATACACACACCCAACTCATACAGAAATGTTGCCGTGTCCATTCTATTTAGATGGAGAGTGTAGATTCAATGATGAACAATGTAGGTGAGTTTTAATATTACAATTCTATATTTAAGGCCTGTGCGCACTTATCAGTGCCGGCACGTGACTGACAGTCCCGTATCGTGCAGTATCACTGAAAATTAATACTCTTTAATACATTTTCTACTCTATGATACCATTCGGACTCGTAAGTGACAGTAACGTCAGTGACGCTCCGACGCCTTCAGTGATCCGACGTGAATTTCTAAGCGGGCAATGTTTTGCCTGACACGGTCGCAGTATTCCAAGATGGATGATGAAAAGTTGATCGAATTGGTTCGTGCACATCCTGCAATTTTTGATCTTTCGCATAGGTACTACAAGTGTACTAAAAATCTCTGAACGCATCGTGTCTGCACTGACATGTAAGAATAGCACGTCACGGAACGGTACGGCACGAAACTTTCGGTCACGGGTTGGCACTGATATGTGCGCACAGGCCTTTACTCTGACCATTGGGATCTATCTTTGCAATTCAAGCCAATCTCAACTGCCTGTTGTGTACTCTGCTGTATAACAAACAGGGCTCTGGCGGGTGGCTGATTGCGGCATAGCGCAGCCAAACAAAGGACAGCAAAAGCCTGCTAGCCGCCGCCGGCAGCAGCGCTAGCGGAGAAGCTGTGCCCTGCGGTCCCCAACCTGCATGCCCAGAGTTGAAATTTTGGTCCCTTGGTTCTTATATTGGAGGCATAAGTCCAGCAGTGGTCTGAATAGGCTGGAGTTGTTGACTTCGATCAACTATACAAAGCATATCGCGCGCCGTACTACATTGTGAAAAAATGGCATATATTGCTAGCTATCATTTGTCAAAAGCACGTCATACAAATATCGCCTTCTTATTAAAGAAGATAAGACAGAAAATCTAAGTAAGCCGACTATATGAAAACTGCTGCTCCGATGCGTTTTGGAGTTTTGGACAAGCCGCTTTCGGGCGGGTATAGTGCAAAATCCTTCGTATAGTTGATCGAAGGTTGTTGAAATTATTTTTCCTGGTCTCTTGATAAAATTTTCAGGTTAGTCTCTAAAAAAAATCGTTTTGGATTTTCGACTCCCAAAGTTGTGGAGAATCAAGGATTAAGTTCCAATCCAAATCCGTCTCATGATTATTCTTTCAATTGACTTTTAGATATTCACATGGCGCCATTGTGCCTTTGTCCAGTTTGAAAGAAGCAATAGATCCTTGTTTTGATGCGATTAAAGTTGGGAGTAGAATACTCATGAAATTGAAACCGCCTGATGATGAAGTGAGTACCGACAAGTACCAATATCGACTTTTAATCATATTTAGTAGGTAAATGTATGCTTCGTCACAAATAAATTTTTCTTTCTTTCTAACAAAACTAAACTTAACTAACTAAACTAACTTTCTAACAAATAAATTTTTCTTTCTTTCTAAAAAGAAAGAAAAATTTATTTGTGACGACTAATAACAAAGGGTGAAAGAAAAACACTTGAAAAACTGACAATACGTAAATAAAAATAAAAGTGTGTGTCTCTTGGATCTCGGCATAAGCCTTGTGTCGTCATCACAAAAAGACATTTGTTGTGTCATATTAACACAACGCTGATCTTCTTTCCGTTGGAACCAAAAGGGAAATCATGCATTAGCATTCTGCTTGACTTCGTGACTCCGTCGAATTTGTTAAGCCAGAATTATTACGGCAAAGCAAAATATCAACAGCAGATTATTTACAAAAGTTTGGATAGTCGAATTCGAATTTATCGATTTCATTTCGATTGGGTCGGATTTACAGGATCATCTCGGATTCATCTCGTGAACGTTTCAAACGCTTGAAAATACCTATGCTATTACGATTACAATAAGCTTGCTGTGTCCTATTGGCAGGCAAAACACACGACCCGCCTTTCCCGCTTCCAGTAAACTCCATCCCACAGTGTTGTTTTAGTGCTGCATAATAAAGATGTAAATATTAAAAGCCTCTTCACGATCTCTCCAGCCATTTTATCTTCTGCTTTATGTACCCGCGCTCTATCGAAGGTATATCTTGTTCATATCGCCACATTTTTCTCGACCTACCGCGGGCCACCGCCTTGCGTTCTCATCATAGTTATCTTAGCCGCATGCGACAGATATGACCTGCCCAGCTTCATATAAGTTTCGCCAGCTTTAGAGCTACATCAGCAATTTGGGTTCTGAAAAGTAGAGTTGAATTACGTATGCGGTCCGTGCGTTTCAAGCTCGCTAATAGACCTCGAGTTTGACCATGGTATATACTTGATAAAATACTGGATCATGAGTTTCGCGTAGTTTTTGTCTTTAGAGCCGCGGCCCGCGCGATGATGCACCAATAAATTTATAATTAGGGCATAAAAATTTACAACTATAGATTATCTTTTATTTTCAGGACATAAGTTTAGCAAAGAAAAGAACAGAAAAATACCATTTATGGCATAGAGCGGTAATAACTAGTATTGATTTGGAGAAAAAGGTATGTTCTGTAAGGTTGGAGCATGGAGTGAAGACAGGGGACAAAAGGAAGGCTACGTCAGAAGAATTCAATGTTCGTATCGAAGATATATTCCCTTTGAATAGTGAGTTTTATTATGCAATGAAAGCTTCATGTTATCGAATATGTCAGTTTAATTTGTTTGGGGAACTCCTCAAGTCTCCAGGAAAATGTCTAACAATCTCGGTAGTGGTACCTAGTTTTATTTATTTTCTTTTCCCTAAACCACCCCTGAATCAAGGCGAATAAAACCAAAAAATATGTATTCAAATTGGTCGAGCCGTTTTCTAGCGTTTGCGAGATCAATTGCCGTGCGTGCAATTGATTTTTATTTATATAGATTCATACAGTTAAGGTAGGTAAGGTGCCTGTCACGTACCTAGTGCCTTCCTGACAGTGGTTGTGGGTAAATGCGTGTCTTAAAACACAAAATTAACCATTTCTGGATTTTAGTACTTATTTTAATTATTTTACATGAATCAATAAATAATGCTGAACCAAACTAAGTTGAACTTGTATTTTGGAAACTATAGGAAACAACTTGACTGATTTACTATGCATTTTTTTTGTAAATACGTATATACATATTATACATAAGAAACACCCAGACCCAAGACAAATACTTGCAGAACAAAAGACAAATGTTTGTAACATTTGTCTTGCGCCGGGAATCGAACTCTCAATCTTCTTGCATCGCGGGCGGGCATTTGCCCACTGCGCTACAGAGGTCGTTGATAGTAAGTGATATTCATTCCTTCCAGATGAAAACGACGATGATTCCTCTTCAAATGAAAGCCTAAGCGATACAGAGTACCCTGATAACAAATCTCTCAGATTGCAAACTGACAGCAAGTCTCTTATTGTCGATAGACTTCATAACAATGGCGCAGCAATGGGGGAATGGGAACGTCATACAAGGGTGAGCATTGAAAATGATTATATATTTTATTTAATTTTCTAAAACAATAACAATTTAACAATTTAGTAGTAGTAGAGTTCTTTCTGAGGGCCCGTCCGGGGAAGTACTGCCACCATGCCTATTTCTGCCGTGAAGCAGCTGTGCCATGTTTCGGTTTGAAGGATGTGAGAGTTGGTGAAATTACAGGCTTAAAAACTTCATGCCTCAAGTTGACGCAGCGTTTCATCGTAGAGCACGTTCCGAAAAAAACTTGATCAATGCCAATAGGTAATGGTTACCACTTAACATCATGTGGGCCATGTGCTTGTTCCATCTTCAAATACCATAAAAAAAGCCATATTTCTTCATCAGCCTTTAGAAGTCGACTGTAGATTAGCTTCTTCGGCTTATAAAAGTCCACTGTAGGCAATAACTAGGCTTTTTCTCGAGAGGGCTAGGCAAAACTGATTTGTTGCAATTCACATTTTAATATATTCAGTTGTGGTGAACTGAGCCCCGATCTAGGCATTCAATATATCGTGGATAACAGGGTGTCATAAATGTACATAGATATCTTCATGGAAGACCCCCAGATACAATCAACACAATACAGCGGCGAAACCTTTCCAAGAAAAATATTATTTTTGTCGAAGGCAAATTTCTACGCAGTATCCCCACTATTTTAGCTCAGGCTATAAACTCGTGCTGGACCTATTATATCTCGTACCACGAGTCGATCATCACGAGTTCGAGTCGAGCGAATCTGAATTACATAACCAATGTCTTTCTCAGGGTATTGGTTCAAAGCTAATGCTGTCTATGGGCTACGTACCTGGCTCGGGTCTCGGCGCAACGGGCGAAGGCAGAGTGCGGCCGGTCGAGGCCAGGTTACTGCCTGTGGGCAAGAGCCTCGACCATTGCATGGCGATATCCGAACGGAACGTGCAGGATCCTCTAAAGGTCAGTTTAAATGGCTGAATTTCTCGTATTGGTATACCTAAAAAAAAGTTGAAAAAATCAACACCATAAAAAACTACGTCGCAACTTCAGAGGGACATAGACACATTATGAGTAGTATGTTATTCCTTCTGTAATCGGAGGTTCGATTACAAAAACTAGCGAAATAATCGCAGATATTGAAGAGAATTATATAAAGTCTTAAAATTCACTATATTCTGAACATCAACACATACGGCTGATCTCTAATTTCTTATGTCCAATATCACCTGTTAGAAAGGGAAGAATACATATATCAATGCGACTTCAAAAGAGATCAAAAAGTTAATCGTACCAGGGCGCTCGAACAAATTTCTATGCAGTTTCATAGAAATGCCCTGGTACGAAGTCGCAGCAATCGCATTGAGATAAGTCATTGATATATACTGTTACTATCGTAACTAGATGCGTAGTACCGGCCAAAATGCGTGTAGGCTCAGGTCTTGGCCATGGCCAAGATCCTCTCCTTACTTCATACAGTGGCCATCTTGACATCGACCGAGTGACACTTCCGCGAAATAGGCAAATAATGTGATGAAAGAGTGCATTTCTTGAACTCAATTGCGTAAAGAATCACGCGGAATTACTTTTTTCATGAATATATATTGATTTATTGCTAAAATCGCAGCAAATATTAAAGAAAATTTAGTTAAATAGTTGCCATGTAATGTTGCCAGCAAAAAAAAATAGTTTTCCCGATTATTGTGGGAGATTTTGATAAAGGATATTTTTTTTATTAATCTCTTAATTTGTTAAAATAATTCACAATACACACGAGAATATTTAAGATAATTTCAAATAGATCACTCACTTCTTTTGATAAATGCCATCATCCATGAATTTAAATTATTAAATCAAACAAATAAAAGGCAGACCAGAAGACATTTGACGTAACATGCGGTGGTTGAGTGATATTACGATCGCTATTATATGTTGGCACAAACTAAAACACTTATTTTATTTCCACAGTCAAAGTTTACTATTTCGATCTACTATTCACTTTTGAGCTATATGATGATAATTTACTCGAGAACAATTTGTACTCTATGAAAACGTAAAGCAGGTTAAAAGAAAAAAACTATATACTTTATTAGTGACTGACAGTCACAGGTTAGTTCATACATACTTCAGGGAAAATCTAAGATTTTATATTCCTATCCTTTTTCCTACTAATATTATAAATGTGAAAATTTGTTAGTAGGTATGGATGTACGGATGTTTGTTACTCTTTCACGCAAAAATTACAGTACGCATATGGATGAAATTTTAAATATATATCGTTGTTTATGGCCTGGATGAAACACATAGGTGACTTTTCACCCGGGTACCACGCGAGCGAAGCCGCGGGCGGAAGTTAGTATCCCATAAATTTCGACTCTGTGGTATTAGAACCCGTGGCCTTCCCATCAATACTGGGAAACTACCAACTGCGCTACGTTGTACGTTGTTGTTGTTGGTAGAGGGTTTATTATATTACTTATTTCCAATGATTAATAATCAATGAGTAAAAAAATTACATTTATTTTCGGGAAAAAAATCGAGATCTGGCAACATCGAGCTTTTTATTTCAAGCATTGTGGCTATCTCTATAAAATCAACTGCCATTCTCGAAGCAGGCCAGTTTAAATAAAAGAGATAAATATATGTTTCCTTCAAAATGACAATTAGTTTCAAAGCTACGTCTTCGCCATCAATAAGTGGTCACTATATTTTGACACTTGTTAAGGAGGTTTGCATCTCTTGTTATTTAACTCAATTTTTGTCATTGGCCGAAATTTATCGTTAAGCTTACGATACGTCAGGTTGAAAGATTCGTTTCGACAGTTTCTGTCACTGTTTACATTTTTTCTTATTACAGGTGGAGCAAAGATTGCAACGGCTGCAGAAGAAAGAAGAAGATAGAAACAAAAGGGCCTACGAAAGAGAAAAAGAAAGAGAGAAAAGAAATGTATTCAACTTCATCAATAGAACTCTAGGAGACACTGAGGATACACCGCCAGCAGTTCCCTCGATAAACGTCAAAGAATCTACAAGTAAAGATTTAAATATTGAACAGTTTAAAATTACCGAAGATGTGAAGAAACTCGAAAGGGAAGTTCTAAAACTAAATACTTCTATGGGTAAATACCCGTTAGGTTCACCTGGGTACAGAAGCATCGCAGTACAGATAGCGGAAAAGAATAAAGAATTAGATGTCCTAAAACGAAGGGAACAGCAAATATCAAGAGAACAAAAACAAAGGATAGATAAAGCTAAAATGACTGTGTTTTAACATATTTTTAAGAAGGTTTTAATCAATTAGAAATCAATTTCTTTACCTAAGCTTTAGGTATATACGCAATAGTTTTTAACGGCTGCAAGTGTAAATTTTTTAAAAATATAGAGGAACTGCATCATCCTTAAGTTCTAATTAACGGATACAGTTGTATCCTAAAGCTGGGTACGGTAACGCGTATATTGGTACGCGTATCTTGGAACGCCATGTTTGTACTTGCAGCTACGCGTACCCTCTGGGGAACGCGTGCCGCGCGAGCAGGCTCGCGGCTTGATCCGTGGTCAGTCGGTTTCGGCTCGCGTAGTGTTATGGATCGATTTACCTCGCGTTCAGGTTCGCGGCGGTCTGTATACGCGTGCACAGCGAACCCCGACTACGCGTATACAGGAACGCGCTATCCGTACCCAGCTTTAGGTTAGAATACTGCCATTCATAAGTCGTAAGTCAGTCTGTATAGTATTACCGGTGTGCCCTGTGCGTCTTTAAGGCGACGATACATGTCAAACCTCCCTCTCGCTCGCACTATTCAACATTTTTGAAGATATAAAATCACTGAATATAGTTATGCAAAATAGCAAACTTTCACGACCCACCGAACCCAACACGTTTTCCTACCAAAAAATTTGCACCAAAATTGATCACATTGGTGCAAGTTTTTTGTAAGAAAACGTGATAGAATCAAAATGATATTATTGCTGAACCTTTGTATTGTTATTTTCTAGGCCGTGAAGATTTGTTATTTTGCATAACTACATTCAGTGATTTTATATCTTCAAAAATGTTGAATAGTGCGAGCGATAGGAAGGTTTGACCCTTATAGTCGCCTTCAAGCGAGCCAGCGAGGGCTATCTCTCTAAGTCTAGTTATATGTTATTGATGAATTATATTGAGATCAATAAAACAGATAGTTAATTACAAATTTCTTTATTTACATGAATGTGTGATGATTTAGTTTAAAATAAGCGTACATGACATAAAATTACAATTAATATGTGAAATATTTTTCTATAAATTAGATATTTGTACTATCACTCAATTACAAAGTACTTAACCAACGTTAATGGGAGTGTGACTTGCAAATAACATTTGCTGTAGTTTAATAACAAATTATTATATTTTAATGACAGTGGGTCAAAATGGTTTATGTATATCTAAATTATTTATCCAATATTATAACTATACCTACTTTAGGTATGGAATTTAGGCAGTTAACGCCTCTTTAAAAGTTTCGAAGCTCTTCTCCGTATATTAGACATTTTTACTAAAACATTTAATTTTATTATAACTATAAAAATGAGTATAAGAATGTTAAATATAACAAGTTAAATGTTGCATTACAATAATTATGTTCACATAAAATTACTAAAAATTCTTAAAATTGCTACATGAGCAAGGTATTTGTACTTTTAAGCTGATTCGCAAGTGATGTAAGTATTATAATAAAAGCACTATGCCAATATAAGATCTAGTTTGAGAGGAATTGGCTAAAAGACCCACTGTAAGTACATCTATAGACTGATAATGTACCAATATCTTCGTCAGTGAATCACCATGACCTGTATAACGTAACGTATGTACCGACATATGCATTTGTCATGTAAAGATTCGGCTAAACATGCCACAATGTGGTTGTTACTCCCGCAAATGATGCGCTACAATACTTATATGTATCTACCTACATATACTAACTACGCTTATGCATTGAAATTCATTTCCTAGACTTCATCACAGAGACTGGTTATATCCTCAACAAGAAAACCTTTGAACCGTCACCATCCATTCTCGCTCTAACATAACATTTGAAACGTATTCAAAACAATGTCTACACATAAGATACAATAGAGAGTGATGAACAAGAGAGAGACATTATTTGTACTAAACTAAACGTCTTGGTAAATAATAAGTAAGTACACGCATAAATGAGACTCTGCCTCGCCATAATTATACTATAGTTATGACTTATGATGGATAGCATTTGTGATGTCTTTATTTACGTAGTTTGTGATTGGGCCGCTTGTGTTGCGTGCGTTTGACATTTGCATAAAACTTAAAACAAATGAGATTCGCTGTTTCAAACACTGTCGATGCACGCGAAGCGGTCCCCTGCTTGAAGGGACCAACGAGGAACCGTTGGTTTACTTTACTAGATAGGCCCGGTGTAGCCCGGTGTAGCGGTGTAGCGCAGGCTATAGCGTCGTCCGCAGTCGGTTCACTACGTATTCCATTGTGGAGTTGACATTGTCGAAGACTGGAACGCCGGAGCGCCGCGCGAGGTCTGAGAGGTAGTGGCGGCCGCGGTTGTAGTCCTTTACTGCGGCTTCGCTGTACTGGAAACAAAAAATATATTATTGATTTGAAACATCTGATGCGGCGGGGCGGGAAAGACCGGCTGTTGAGGTTGGCGAGGCTTGTCGACGCGACGCCCCATCTGATTGGAGGCACACACGTTACGAAAAATCGTTATGATCGCACTGTATCGTTTAAACTGCACCGATTAATCGAAACGTGTGTTTGATGAAAACTGAGAATAGCCGGTTCGGTCTAATAAGGTTTTTACTCAAACTCCCACTCCAAAATTACAAGAAATCGTTACGATCGGACTGTACCGTTTAAACTGCGCCGATTAATCGAAACGTGAAATTATGATTTTTGGAAGTTCTTCAGAATTGAATTACAGAACGAATTTTTTTGTCATATTTTGGACTACCTTCGGTTCGGATCATTTTCTGTTTAACAGCCGGCAACACTGGATTTAGATTCTTTTACATTCCGCCTACTATGCGGCTAGTGTGCGCCTCATCATTCATCATCATCGGGGGGGGGGTAAGGTGTTCCAACCTCCAACTTCCGGACACAAGCCAACCTCAACCCATCACATCATTCATCAGTGTGCGCCTGACAGAACAAAATCCTTTGCCGTCCCGGCCGTCCCGGTCTGCGCAGGCCTTAATGTTGATAACCTGTCACGCCTGGCTTGTCATAATGTTGACTGGTCCTAGTAAAGATTTTTGAAGGTGTGGCGAGGAGGACCGCTATATGAATGTATGAAGGGTACGTGAACGATTAGATTTTCGTTTATAATTATGCTATAATTGTAGAGAAATAAAATGTAGCCTATGTCGTAAATTAGATGGTAAGCTATCTGATTTAACAACATTCATCAAAATCCGTTCAGTATATTGCGCACCAATTGGTTACAAACTCTAAACAGACAGTATTCGGATATTTTTTTTTTCTGTTTTAGCCATTGTTTAGTATTAGCTTTTTTATGCTTTACTGAATATACGCTTTTGCTATAAAAAACCATATGTACAGATTTTTTTTGCCCTACCCTTTTATTATATTGTATAGATAACTTGCGCGTGCGCCGAGGTATTGTTATGTAAATAATAAATTATGGTTATTTATACCTACATAGCAGGTGATCTACGTGATGACGTACAGGCATTCAATAATCAATTAAAGTAAGGAAACTATAGCGCGGGTGACGTAAACTTCTCCGATATGGGTAAAGTTTTTTGTTAGTTTCGAGTTAGCTTCACTTTGCGTCATTACAGTTTATGAGCGATGATGTAGTATCATCATCATTGAAGTGGTTAGTGATAAAATAATACCTATCCACTATTTACACAACGTCAAATGTTTGGATTGGTTTTTAAAGTGATAACCAGTGATCGGAATTAGGTGAGCTAATTTACCTAAAGTTCAAAGAATAGAGTCAAAAAAAATGGAGACTTCCTTACCATTAACATTTTTTTCCGGGAAATCTTTCCCGGAAATTGGGAATTTGTTCCAAGTTTTAGGATATCAGTTAAGTACATTTAATATTAATGTTATTCATACAGAAAACTAACTGAATTAATTTTCCTTTTTAACAAACTTCAATAAGATTTATTTTGTTATTAACTCAGGTAAAAAACTGGATTCGCCTATGTTTTCGTTTCCCAGAATAGCCAAATCATGCTGTCCCTTTAAGTGTTTGTAGCAATACACAGCAAACCAGTGATAAACAACAACAACAAACGCTAAGAAAGGGACAGCATGCTTTGGCTATTCTGGGAAACGAATCATTGTTTAAGTAAACAATGACAAAAGGGTTGAAGGGTGAGGGTGTTTTGCATCCAAACGGCGTCATAACTTGTATGCGTGCGTGCATCACTTCTGTAGTTACCTCGGCAGCGTGTGTATCTTAGACTCGTGAATATTTTATTAACCTGTTTTCGTATCGATTATTGGATCTGCTTCACATAACTACCTTGGCTTGAATTTACGGACTGCGATTTATTGCAACCATATCACTACTTGTACCTATCTACCTTGGCTTGAATTTACGGACTACGATTTACTGCAACCAGAAATTTACTGCGCTTTACGGCAATCAAATTACTTGGTAAGTCTTTGATTTGTACTACACTTTTAAAACATTCTAAATATTAGACTGCTTTTGATAAATTTACCAAATTCAAACAATTTTATGCAACTATTTATTTATGGAATTTTATTCAGTGTTTTATATTTGAGTTCGTGCACAAATGTTGGAGCTACTGGCAATTCTATCATCAAACTATATTTTACGCGAAGACGTCCCTGGAAAAGTGTAGAAACTATATATTTGTCTCATTGTTTTCAGTAATTTTTCTGCCTCAACGCAACTAGCAAATAAATGGCGACCAAACCTACCGACGGGATTGTACAGTCGTGGATTAGAGATCACCCCGAATTGTACCACGACCCCGCTAGCAACACGATATTTTGTTCTAAATGTGAGAATTCTATTGTATGCAAAAAAAGCAATATACAGAGGCATATTGACGGACCAAAACATCAAGGTACTGCTAGGCAAGTGAACGAAGAATTTTATTTAGATTTAATACAATTTCTTATATTGTGTAACATACCCTGGTCACGAGTAAATCGACCAGAGTTTAAAACTTTTTTAATGAAATATATGTGTTGTAAATGTACAAATGTTAAAAGGATTCCCGATGAATCGTTATTGAGAAAGGTTTATTTAGACGTAGTTTTTAAAAAAAAAATTGCATTAATCCATGACCATGTTCTTAATCAGAAACTTTGGATATCTCTAGATGAAACTACCGACTATTTAGGTCGTTATATTGTAAATTTTCTTGTAAAACCTTTAAATCTCGCAACAAACAAACCATTTTTAATAGCTTGCAAAATGTTAGAAAAAGTAAATGGAGAGACAATAGCTCATTTTGTGATTGGATGCCTAGAAAATATGTGGGGAGACTCGTATGAAGACAAAGTAGGAGATGTTTTAGTTTTATGTTCTGATAGCGTAGCATATATGTTAAAAGCAGGAAGAATGTTAAAGAACTCCTTGCCAAATATGATACATGTTACCTGTTTAGCACACGCTCTTAACCGCGTTGCAGAAAAAATACGGACACAATATGCGGATGTGGATACTTTAATTTCAAATGTAAAAAAAATATTTTTAAAGGCTCCTAATAGAGTAAAATTGTTAAGGGAAAAATTTCCGAGCCTGCCATTGCCACCTGAACCTGTCATAACAAGGTGGGGTACATGGCTAGAAGCAGCTTCGTATTATGCTGAATATTACGAAGAAATAAAAACTATTGTAAGACTTCTAAGAAGTTCTGATTCTTTGTCTATCAGGCATGCTAAAACTGTCCTAGGAAAAGAAAGTTTAAAAACTGATTTAGATTACATTGACGAATATTTTAAAATAATTCAAATTTCATTAAAAAAATTGCAAAAGTCTAACTTATTGTTGACGGAATCTTTCCATATTTTTGATGAAGCAAGAATTGTTCTAAGCTGGTGTTCTTCTGAACCAGTAAAACAAAAATTAGAAAACGTTATGGACAGAAATCCCGATCTAGATGCATTAAGAGACATTTGTGAAAATATAGATAAAGGATTAGATAATGAAAATGAATTATTGTCATTCTATAAATATGTACCTGTAACTTCAGTTGATGTTGAAAGGTCCTTCTCTACGTATAAATGGATTTTAAGTACAAAAAGAAATCGTTTGAAAATAGATAATATGGAAAAACTCCTAATGATTTTCTTTAATTCTCCGGACGAAGATATTTCTTTATACTCCGTCCATGATGAAAACGTTAGCGATTCAGATTAAGGGACAAATTCAACATCAATGGAAATAATGTTTAGAGTTCCGACTGTGTATCTTAGGTAGGACTGGTTACTTTCTTAATTATTGATTTTGAGTTCCATTATCTGTACAAAATGAATAAATGGTACAAAAACTATAAAATGGCTTTTTTATTCCCTTGCTTAAATAAATGTTTTTATTACTATAGCTATTTACTAAAGCTGGTTTATAAATCACATTAGCTTCCGCGCTTACTTACATCGTTCATTTTATTTGTTGAAAACAATAAAAATCGTGCTTACCGTTTTTTACAACAATCGAATTCGTTTCCTCTTCTTGTTATCAATAATAAGAAGAGGAAATTAATTCGATTGTTATTTTACTGTATTAATTTTAGATGGACCTAAGTAATTTCTCGAAACCCGGGAAAATTTTCCCGGAAAAATATTTAGTCGCAAGGCGTCTCCACTTAGTCTCTGTTATTTTTCGAACTTTAGGTATTTTAGCTCACCTAATTCCGATCACTGGTGATAACCCTCGCTTATATTATAAAGGAATTTCTAAGAATTTCAACTGCGCGAGGAGTTGACCCGGCGTTGTGGCAGTACGATCCCCGTATTTAAGGGAAAGGTGACGGGTTCCTGTCCCGTCCTGGTCGAATTTATGGGACATATACTCGCATCGAGACGGGTCGACGATGTTAGAAAGACCGTGGGCGGCACCTGCTGCAGAATAGCACAGTATCGATGTGAAACATCAGGCGAGTGGCATAATCAAAAGAAAGTTAATGCCCAGCTGTGGTCCGTAAACGGCTGATGATGATGATGAAGATAGTTTAAAGACCGGCCAAGTGCAAGTCGGACTCGCGCTCGAAGGGTTCGTACCCGTTGTATAGCCAACTTAAATATTTATTTTATTCTGTTTTTAGTATTTGTTGCTATAACGGCAACAGAAACACATAATCTTGAAAATGTAAATAGTCTAGCTATCATGGCTCATGAGATGCAGCTTGGTGACAGACAGACCGACAGTGGAGTCTTAGTAATAGGTTCCCGTTTTTACCCTTTGGGAAAGGACCCTTAAAAACGACTCAATACCGCTTCTATCCAAAGTTTATCACTTAAGTTTAGTTCCACAATGACAAACACCAGTAATAAAGTTAAACTTACATTGGTGACCTTCTTAGGGTCCATAGGTTGCACTAACAGGACTGTAGCTGTAGGTCGCAAGCCCATATAATGCGCTGCTAAAACCATCGCCGCGAAACAAGGCGCCTCCGCACTCATAGAGAAGACTAGCACACGGGAGCCGAGTAGTAGATCTTCGTCGTATGTACCTGTAATGGATTGTATGATTAAGGCCACAGAATAATAAATCTATTACCCAATAAATAAATAATGCGGGACGTAATCACACAGCATCATGTAGCCCCAAACTAAGCAGAGCTTGTATTATGTGAACCACATGATTGATATACTACACATATATTTTTTTGTAAATACATACATATCATACATAGAAAACACCCAGACCAATATTTACAGAACCTTCAAACATTTGTCCCGCAGCGGGAATCGAACCCGCAACCTTCTGCGTCTCAGGTGGACCTTCGCCCACTTCATCACAGAGGCCGTCAATAGAGGGGCAATGCGTGAAATTTGCTTTGAGATTTGAATCAGAACCACTGTCGCGAGTTTGTTTCTTTCTCTTCCTCACCCAAACATACATTCCTCAAATCTATGTCTTAGTTTTTGCACGTGCATCGCAAAATGTAACATTGGTTTGCATACAACGTTCACACACGTACGTCGAAAAACTCATTGGCAAATTTGTATGAAAGTATGAGCGCATAGTTGCGACGCTCAGAGACGCTCGATGCCTTTTCTCGTACTAAGCTAGGGTGGTTGAGATTAGTATCCGTGACTGTGACAGAACTGTTCAAGGCGATTGTGTAAGTACTCAGGGAGAGATCGGGATCTGATCCACAAGTTTATGAATACAGGCCTTTTTTATTATAAAATTGCAATTGAAATAAACCATGTCAAAAAGAAAAGCATAAACATGAGGTAGGTTCTTGGATTTATTGATCGCACTCATTACTAACATAAATAAATTCGCGACATCTCGCACATGGTCAACTGATCCCAAACTAGGCAGAGCCTGTACTAATAAACATAAAAAGATACCTATAAAACACCCAGACACAGAACAAACATCAGGATCGAACCCGCGACCTACAGCACAAAAGGTACAGCTACTACGAACTTAGCTATGACGCCAGCCTAATTGAATTTAATGATGTATAAAAGTTTTATAAAAAATAAACCGACTTAGAATAAAACACTTCTTACTTCTTGTCCTAAAGAATTTTGAAAATCGGTTCACAATTGACGGAGATATTGGTGATCATAGGGCGAAAATTACAAGTGAGGATGAGGTTTTTGAGTTTTCCGGGAAAAGTACCAATTCCTCAGGAATAAAATTTATATGGGACCACCTATGAAGTATAAAATTTTGAAAATATTTAATTCTATTTAAAAAAAAGAAATTTGAAAATCGGAAGGAGATATCGGTGAGCATACATAAAAAATAAAGTCGAAAAAAAAGGTTCCGACGAATTGAGAATTTATCCTTTTTGAAGTCGGTTAAAAACAACCTCGTGACGGCCTCTGTGTCACAGTGGGCGGAGGTCCGCTTAAGACGCAGAAGGTTGCGCGTTCGATTCCCGCCGCGGGATAAATGTTTGTATGTTCTGCAGATATTTGTCTCGGGTCTGGGTGTTTTCTATGTATGATATGTATATATTTACAAAAAAAACTGTATATATGTAGTATATCAATCATGTGGTTCCCATAATACAAGCTCTGCTTAGTTTGGGCTGTGTGATAACCTCTAGCATTATTTATTTATTTAACTATATCCATTAACGTTTTCTAAATAACGTACTTAAGACGGTCAGAATCAAAAGCTCTCTAAACAGTATTACGATGAACGCCCACATTTATATTTTTTGCGCTACAAAACTATAATTATAATTACGAATATGTCATCGAAACTGTTTTTGCAATGTTCTCTTAAAAAGATGATGTCTTTCTGCCCACATAGATATAGCAAAAACACAAAACACTTCTGTTTTAATTAACAGAGTAGTGATCAAATGATAAACATCAAAATAATTGATTCAAATTAGAATCCACGCCCACGCTTCATATAGTAGCGAAACGTAAGGAATTTTAATAGTTTGATTATGTATCTCATTAATGTGTTATAAGTTACCATAATGCTTTCGTTGCTTTACAAAGTGAAAGCAGTTGAATATAGAAGAAAGCTTCCCACGCGTCGTTCTTATAAACGAGGTTACATTGCATCTAAGGTCAGTGAATCGCTTCTACGTGACTTTGCGAGTTTTGGCATACTATTTATCAGCTTATTTTAACAACGTATCGATCTCGCTTTCGAAAGTATCTATAGATAACTCGAAGGTAACAACTTTCTAAAAATAAAACACAAGTCAATCAACTGGCAACTTATTTGCGTGGTCTTCCTCTCCCGTTAGTTAATTATCCAGCAAACTGAAAACCTGCATCTGCAGATTTATCTCTAACTATTTATACTGCCTATGTATGGCTCCTACTTTACCCAATGTAATTTAGTGCGTTTCTTTTTATCTAGGTACCTAATTTTAATACTATGTAATTACTCTTTAATTATACCTAACTTATTATAGTTACATAGGTACTCAAACACTTTTATTAACTTGGGTGAAATAAATATCTTACATATCAAAATAAAAACTAGCACTCTGGGATATTGTAGCTTTCCTACTAATAAGGTAGTTTCTGAGGTTACACACAAACAAACTCACATACGCTTACTTTAACTGTAATCGGGCCCCCATTTTGGACTTGCCAGTTACTTTAATTGCTTTTCATTAACAATCTGAAACGAATGACATATTTTCATCTTTCGTCTCACGTTCTATTAGTTCGAAGGTAGGTATTTAGTCTGACGAGGGTCTGACGCGATTGTTTGTGGTTTGTTATGACTTGACATTCACAGGTGAAGCAATTTCTTGGAACAGTTTTTGCAACGTAAATTATACAAGATCGTGTCGGTTTGCTTTGTTCAGGTTTTGAATGTCAAGGAAGGTTCATTTACCCAAAACTTCTAAAAAAATTCTTAGATTATGCAATTATAATAATGGCCGTATCTACGATTATTTCATGTTAATTTAATGAAAATTGTGTCATTTTTACGTCATTCGTAGTATTACCCTAAATATCGTTTCTCAATAGGTAAATGCCAGTAGCATCTGCATGATGTAATCATTTTACTTAGATATCTGCTGATAGATTCACAAACAGGCTCTATTTGTGTAAATATTTTGCTTATTTAGGCTTCAGAACGACAAGAGTCCAGATGTCTTTTCTCTGGCCGGGCTAAGAAAACATAACTAGAACGTTCTGAAACCCTCTCCTGAGGAAATCTTCTTTCCTGCCGGCTTAGCATTGTGAACCGTAAAGGTTTTGTCGGTGGAAGAGAAAAAAAACGTTATTTTGGGATGTTTAAATGTTATTGGCATGGTCATCTCAGGAACTAATAAAAACGTTTGGGGAAATTAGACATGCTTGGCTCGAAGGAAGACCAATTAGGAAAAGTAAGTTGTTTTCTGCACCGTAGAGAAGACATACAAACAGTATGCTGAACGGGCTGTCCACGCAAAGGCTTGCTTACCTTTAAATGGTTGCGGCGTTACATCCTCCGTGACAGAATAGAAGTCCGACGCGCTAAGTCGGTCGGCCCTCTCAGCACTAGGCGTCTTTTCCCTAAGCTCGACATCCTCTGGTATATCTCCCGCCAAGGGTTCCGATCTCGGCTTCTTGTCCCGTCTCGGAGACTCGGGATGAGCGGGGGCAGCTCTTCGGGCGGGCGTGGAAAACATCCGCGTGTAATCATTGGCCCGCGGTATAACGTACGTGAAGCCTTCGCGTTTCAAAACGTCCTGGGGTCGCGTGCTGTTGCTCTGTAAGTATATTTTTACGCTATTATTAGATAGTTGCTGTGCTTAGTTTATTTATTGATGTTATAATGGGGGTTGCGTGTGCTTCTTGACATTGCTGTCCTTGGTTGCTAGTTTTATAAATTGCGTGAGCATGGTTTTAGATGACGTATCGGTCGTTGCTACGTTGCGTATTTTGTGACGACTCAAACACTTTATTTATAAAGAAAACTGATATCATAAAATAGGCCAAGTGTAGTTCCCTCTCTAACCCATTTATTCACTTGTCTTTGTTTACTTTTTCCACTCACTTCTATGGACCGTCAACTCTGTGCCCACTCTTTTCAAAATCCATCCATCTTTTCTCGCATCTACTCGTGTATCCAGTCACAACAATCGCATCTCAGACTAGAGTCGTAGTTAACTACAATATATAACTCGAAAAACGTTCTCGGAACGAATGTCGCAGTTCTCACGAGATTAGAACGACAAAACAATATCAAGTATCAAACTATCTACTTCCTGTTTATGTCAAGCTCTGCGTCGAAAGAAACAAGCATATTCATTTCATTCTAATCGTAAACATTTCTACGCCGTGCCCACGCATCGTGCGTTACCCTTTTGGCCATGACGTAAGCTCATCTCATCTCCTTTCAAGCCTAATCAAGGCTGATGACTGACGTCACCAGTCGAAAAACGACCTGCTGGACCTTCTCCAAATAAGCCAAGACTAGCTTCGAACGGTCTTGAACTGCAAACGAGTCCACTTGCAACCGGTAGTCGACGGTCAAATATTTTTAGTTGGGTTCGTCACATATTTAGTAGGTATCTTAACTCTCATCATCATCTTCATGGCTTTATCCCACGTTATGTGGCGTCGGCACTACATGTGTTCTCTCTGTACCTCTGTCACTCCTCATCTCAACACTCACTCCTTTCTTACTTGTAATTTTTTACACAATTTGATATTTGTAAATACATATACTCGTATTATACACAGAAATCACCCGAACCCCATAGGCACTTGGGTCAAAGCTATTTATTTGACAGTTAGGGTTTATTATTATATTATTACATTTGATTTAATTGTAAACTCGTCTAAAATACATTTTTACTATAATTATACTTAATACTATTATGTACATAAATAAATATCAAAAACATTATAGTAAAAAATGTATCAAAACGGGAGACCATCGACCGCGGGGCAGGGCTCAAACGGTCGGTGGCTAGGGCTAATTATTTTATTTATTATTGTTTAATTTATGATTATCTTCGAATTATTTCGCCTTCTGGGCATTATTGAGGGCAGGCTGAAGGAGAAAATCCACTTGGACACCGATCCGCCGTCCGCCCAAGGTGGACCGCCTAACGAATCTGTACATTATTACCCTCGCAAGTCGTTAAGCCATGACACTTGTGGGCATAACCTAAAATTTTTACATCATAGTTGGCCAAAGTAGCTCATACAATTCAAAGAATACCCCCAAAGCCATGGGAAGCATTTCAAGCTGATATAGGTACTTACAGGAAAGGAGCCGGCGAGATAAGCGTCATGAGTAGGCGCGCCAAGCATGGCTGGTAGCCTCTCCAGTCTACGCTCAGTGCCGGGCGTGAACACGCGCTCAGTGCCTGGCGTGAACACGCTCGTATCTGAATCCGCAGAACCGGTGTTCCCTTCCGTGGGGTCAGATACTCGACTACCGCCGTTCTGGAAGAGAGCATGAAATAAATAATGCTGCCTACGTATCATTATTATCATCGACAGCTAGACTTTATCCACTGCACGATATAAATAAATATTAATAATTATTTCTGGACACTATCACACAGCATCATGCAGCCTCAAACTAAGCCATTTTTTTTATTTGTCAGAAATCTTATAATAAATAATTTTTATTCAGACAACTATGATCCAAGCGGCTTAGTAACTTAAGATTAGGGGTTAGTACTTAATAACTAAGACAGATTTCCTCCTCTGGGTGAGTTTCCACACCAGAGGACATGCATAGTTGATGATGATTTAATTTACAAATACAAATATTTGCCAAGTTACTTTGGTAAAAGTGTTCCTGTTGGGGAATAAAATCGATTGAGACAAACTTTTTTTTACAAATGTCATTTTCTAGGCTGATTGTACATTTTTTCAAAAATCCAGAATAAATCTAGTTTTCTAAATACAAAACTTTCTGACTGCAAAAGAAAAGGTAGTTGCCCTCAATGCTGTCAATGAGGTAAAATTTTGTCCCACCCTGTATATGCCAACTCGCTAACTCGCTCGAATTTTGGTTCCTCTAAGGTCCTTTCAAGTTTGAATTTCGAAATAGCTATACGAAGTAAATATCAATGACACGACAAAATAAATAAGGCCTGACCGCTTTAACTCATTATTAGGTGAAGGCTTGAACGAGTAGCGATGACTCATGACATGACTATATTAGCTACAAAAGTTTAAACAAATCCGGCTCAATAATTCAACACGGGTTATTAGGAATTTTCCAAATAAGTTGTTCGCATTTCTATTTTACACTTTACGACATTGCCAAATAAAGACTGGCGTGACAATGCGATCTTGGTCTAGAATCGTTCTAGGTTTATGTCATCGACGGTTGGAATTGGCAGCTTTTCATCTCGATATGACGCGAAACTGCATGACAACAGTTATTTTACTTGGATAGTTTTTATCAATTAACTACTTTTCGTGTACGGAGTGTTTAGATAGCTATGAAAGTTTAAAAAACCTTTTCATTAGAGACGCATAAATGTGTGAATGGTAGTTTTAGCTGACTAGGTAGGTACTTTGGTGGTGTGATTTAATCCTATATATTGGGTAAAAATATGAAATTGGCGTTTTGTATGGAGAATTTCGAGAAAATTTAGCCATTTTGGAATCAATTTTCTCGAACATACATTTTTGTATTTTTTTCTGGAGCTACAAATTCTACTCCCCTAAAATTTTATGTGTATAATTGGACAGCATTGTGACAAGTATCCGTAGCCCTATTTAGAAAAGAAAATTAACACTAAAAAATACAACGAATTTAAGCATTGAAAACGGGGAATGAACTTCCCCGTTTTCTTTAATGAATAAGATGTTTGTGACTTCTGAACGGATTGAGTTGAAATTGCATTTGTGTAGATCTAGGTGAGGAAATAAATATTGGTTAATAGTTTCAGATAGCCTTATTTAGGCCGCCCGAAGGCCATCGAAACGACTTAACGACTGAAAATGCCGGGACCATCATCTTAACGTGCCTTACGAAGCACGGAAGTGCTCAGATTTAAATACCATTAAACGGTCACCCATCCAAGAAGTGTCCGGGCGGAGTTTTCCTTAACTCAGATGATCTCCTAAGAACACCGAAGTACGCCACGCCACGAGCGCTTCAGCAATTGATGAATTATTATTTATTATATAGTAATTTAATATTTGTATTTTGGTACCAAAAGAAATAGAAAAAGGAAACGAGGTAGACAGTTTCGACAAACAGGTGGTAGTAAAAATAAAGGACATAGCAAGGATGGACTAGGAAAGCGTTAGACTAGACATAGATTTGATAGGTATAGAAAAAAATCCGCTTTGGACACAGCAGAGTGGAAAGAAATGGATTATGCCTTTGCCAAAGTTGGGCAAACAGACAGTCCAGTGCCCTTGACTCAACAAACGTCAATTTATGATTTAAATTAATGTAAAATGACGTGTCACATTTAAAGAAAATTGGAAAAAAATTATCCAAAATGGTTTACCACCGACCGCAGGTCCGGTCTTAAACGGTCGGTGGCTAAAGCTACAGAGAGAGGAACCTCCTCACAATGCATGCCGAGTCCAGCCAGGAGAGCCGCCTTCTATATCTGACCCTTGATCCAGCTGCCTAACGAGGTTGAGGCTCTTCGCTATGAGACTGTTCACTGATAAGACAATTGGAGCTCAAGTCGTTGAGTCAACATCCCATTATTAAGTTAATATTACCTTAGGAATGAATAATCCCAACTTTCTCCCGTATGCCCTCAGCCTTGCGTTGTAGACATGCATTCCGTTAGCTTGCGTCGCGTTTTCAGAAACCCTTTCACACGCGCCGGTGCCCGCAGGGACCGCCGCTTCAGGCCCGTTGCGTTGGCTTTCTGCAAAACAATCAGTTCATACATACATCGAACATAGCAGTTATCGCAGGGAATGTCTTATGTCGTTTATACAGAGTGTAAAAAAGGGTAAAGGGAAGGGCGTGGATCACAGAACTGATGTCAAATTTGGGGGACCTATTAAACTCTCATAATAGTTCTTTTTAGCGAAATCTAGTGGTGACAAAGTTAATTTCATTAGCATCACCTAGATCATGAATCTGATAAGCTTTTTAAGTTGTAGAATAAAACTTTATGGAAACATGTTGGCGCTAACATCTTTAGCTATTAATATTATTATCCTAAAAATCTGACTAAAGTACAACACAAGACACGAAAAACAAAAAACTAACTGCGGTATTTACAGCTATTATCAATAGATTTTATTGTTTGTGCGTGTGATCATTAAGCATTAGCAAAACGAATAATCCTAAAATTTCGCCGTATAGGTAAATGGTTCACAAACCCCACAATTTACAGGTTCTATGTATGAATAATTTTATCATCTTAATAGTTTTGTAACATTACACTGTAAATGCTGGTACCTATGTTACTACTTTATATTTTCAAAAAATAGTCCATTACAAACAACCAGTCAACTCCGTTCACTCGTACGAATCGTACATACGCAATAAGCTGTCATATACAAATCTTAACTGTGTGTGATTAGTCAACATTTACATACTTATTAAACTGTACAAATATGTGGGTAATAAATAAAACAAACGATGCCGCACACTGAAAAAACAAAACACGCCGTTCACAGAACGTATTGTGACTATACTTTCATAGAAACTCTGAGATGGATGATAAGATAAATTGGCAACACAATCGAATACGATAACGTTAGCAAGTTATTAGATTCGCTATCCGATTTGTTAGACCCAACTAAGAACTTTGTTAATTCTGTAATTGTGACTGAATATCGGTTGAATTAATTGCAGTAGCCATTATGCTGACTGAGACTCTCGAGGCTGCATATAAAATAAATGTCAAAATCACGATGCCTCCATGGAATTACACTTGTACTAACGTGCCAAATGTATTCTCCCAAAAGGGGGTTATCTCGTTTCCTCTTCAGTGTTACACAAAAAGGAAATGGGACATTTTTTGACCCTTTTTGGGTATTTTTATTGAGAAAAAACAGGCGCCCTCTCCTAAAAAACTCCTTGGATGCCTCGCAAGCAGCCTCACAATGACAGTACTTTAGTCACAACGGACTTAAGTTCCTCTGAAGTCGGAAGTCGGAATTCGAACAATCCTAGTACAATCCGACCCAAACATAGGAACTAGGTACTTTCTTGTAGCCAACGTCTGAGGGACATAGATACGTTGTGACAATTTATATGGCTATCGGATATATACAAAAGAAAAAGGTAACGTTTTTAGTCCAAAATGAGTTGTAACATCACTACTGCCTTTGGATTGGGTTCACAAATCGGACAGTTTATATGCCTATGTAAAGGCATGGAGCGAGGAAGCTCAGCTATCAATGTATCTACTTAGTAATTGAAGGCGGAAGCGTGAAAGCTCGAATGGTAAGCCTGTTCAGATCAGACACAGTAAAGCCTATGGAATGCTAACCGAGAACTTACATGGCATTGATATAAGAAATTGCTTTTAACTACCGTAGCAAAATGGTACGAAAATAAATTTAACTCCAATAATTAAATTGCCACCATATTTTTGGAATTTTTAGTCATTGCTATTCAAGTGTGACTCTGGGAACTTTTCACTCAACTTATCTTTAGATTTAAAGTAAGCTGTATGGCGATCTCCAATATTTCGAACTGACGTATCGTTATCGTAAAGAAAAAATTTGGCCTATGACAAGGCGTTATTTTGAATCTACGCTTTCTCATTGGCCAAAATTTTCGTCTACGATACGAATACTTTTTCGCTACTGTTCGTGATCGTGTCTCTGTCCATAAGTTTCTAAGCTCCCTACTTAAATATGGACAGCCGGAATCACTATAATTTTAGAACTGTTAATAATATTTAGTTTAAAATAATCATAACAGAGTCGCTATTATCTATGTATTCCCATTTTGCAAGTGGCATAAGCTACGCCAGCTAAAGGTGCAATTTACTTTTTGCTGTGTCTAAACTGGGGCTAAGAAATGGCTAGTTAAGGCGACTATAAATGTCAAACCTCCCTCTCGCTCGCACTATTCAACATTTTTGAATAGTGTATATCAAATCACTGACTATAGTTATGCAAAATAGCAAACCTTCACTTTCTAGAGAATAACAATGCAAAGGTTCAGCAATAATATAATTTTGATTCTATCACGTTTTCTTACCAAAAAACTTGTACCAATGTGATTAATTTTGGTACATATTTTTTGGTAGGATAACGTGTTGGGTTACAAAAAAAAATACAAAGGTTTGCTATTTTGCATAACTACATTCATCGATTTTATAACTTTAAAAATGTTGAATGTTGAATAGTGCGAGCGAGAGGGAGAGGTTTGATATGTATCGTCACCTTAAGAGGGGAGAGTGCGGAACGCACCGGGATTGGACGGAGAGAATAACATCCGTAGCGAGCGAAACACACGGCGCATACGCGCACCCACGCCTTCATTTTCATTGAAGTCACTGTGCGCAGGCGCCGACTCTACAACAAATACCCTCACTGACACCAGAACCACGAGACCCAGCCCAGCAGTATGTTAGTGTCAGTTCTTGTCTTCTTTGGTTTTGATATGGCCTAGTGTGGATAGTTTCATCACTGCGTAATAATTTGGCTCGCATAAGGCTCGACCGGACCACCGAAATAATGGAACTAATTCTTCAGGCAACAGATGTAGGTAGTTGATGTAGTAATGTCTGTCTTACGCACTAGGTAGACAATAACTACTTGCTCTTATCGACAACAATTAATCTCCACAGATCTAATATCCATTCCCCATCATCCATCATTCATTAACCTATCATGGTTGACTGAAAGAAAATGCTTTCTAGCATTAAACCACCAATTTTGCATTTATTTTTGTAAAGAATTAAATAAATAAATTCATCATGGTTCAAAAATTTTGCATAGCATTTTAAAATTTGTTTTTAATTTCCGTTCCTAAAAATTTATTCGAAATCTGAATTTGCTGCGGGTCCGGCTACCTGCGGCTCTTTCGATGTAAAGTTGCGGCTCTCCTTCTCCAGTTCAATACGCAAAAATAATAATTTTATTATCAAAACCCTGGTAGGGTCCCGAAAAAGTCGCTTGAACGTGTTAATACAACACAAAACATTTTAGTTGCTTGAATAACTAATTACTCCAAAAACAAAGTCAGGTTTTGAGTACTAAATATTAGTTAGATACGTAATTTCACTTTTCAGTTAATTGTATATACCTGCATCAGCGGCTAATTCAGCAACGGCAGCGCAGAACGTCTCGAAGTCGATATCAGCAGTGGTAGGTAGACAGCGGTCGGCGAGGTCACGTGGTACACGCGTGACGTCACGGAGTGCGTCCACTGCCTTCGCACGGGAAAGGCGGGTAGTTCGACCGCCGGCCGCGTCATATGCTCGCTTCAACCTAACAGTACAAATGTACAAATTACATGATTAAAAATAATGTAACAAGTTTTTAACGAGTACTTGCTACTCTTAGCTGTGGCTTCGTTGTTTTAGTAAGTACCTAGCTATAAAATGTAGCTTAGGAATGAGCTGTTCAAAATCATATTTTACAATTATTTGGATTACATCCAATCCCACATTATCGTCCGTTTTGTTCTATATGTTTATATTGATGTGTGAGTACAATAAAGAGTTTTCTATGTATCCATCTCACATTAGAAATCACAGGGATCAAACATCCATCTTATTTAAACTTTCACCATTATAACATTTGCAGAGATAAGTTCTGCAAGTAGTTAATTTCGGAGATAGAACGAAATGGAGAAAAATCGTTGAGAAGGCAAAGGACCCACAATGGTCTGTTTGTATGTTTACCTCAAGATGGTATGTCCCAGTGAATGTCTCGGATGTGTTCTGGCCCCTCTAAGCACAGCCCTTGCACATCGCAAGGCGGCTGGGATATCCGTGAACGCGGGTAGTCCACGCCTCTCGACCGCTTCTTGTAAAGTCGCCCGTGCTCTAGATAACTCCACGTATTCACTGCACAGAACAAATTAAAACCGTTAGTTAAAACATCAAAGGAATTGGACTGTAATCAATCACCTAAGGTTACAAAGGTTCTTGTAAAAGGATACCCATATTTCGGATATTATCTTCATTATCAATTAAGTTTTTTTAGATGGATACCAAAATTATTAAAACTTTATGTACCACACTTCACGCAAATAAAATTCATTCATTCATTTTCAGCCTAACTTCATAGGGGAAAAGATCCGTTGTGACGGTTGTACCTACCTAAGAAATTGTTTTTTTTTTTTTTGTAGAACTAAATCTATGATGCATACTGTCCAGTGTCCATACCTACGTATTTATCAAAGACTGTACTATCTAGTTGTGAGTGACGAATCCAGGGTGGAGTCAGGAAATGTTTACTATTTCAATGATGACATTCTGATTATGAGAACAGCCATTCAAAAACAATAGGCATTAGAAAAGTCGTGACTCAATAAGCATGGTAAGCGTGACGTCACAACGTGTCTTCCATTTTCATCGACCTTTACGACTTTATCTATCCTCGATAAATACTGAAGGCAATTGGTATGTAAACCAGACGATAATTCGATGGCGTCACCGCGAAATATATCTTAAGTAAATTCCGATTATGCGCAATAATCAACTGTCTCGTTAATTTCCTTAGCTGGGCTGGCTCGATGATCTAACGATCTGAGTGATTGTTCTCTCAACACTAAAGATGCTTGACATAAAATATTACGTAACGTAAGTAAAAATTACGTTACATTATTTACTTCACCGCAAAATAATGAGGATAGAGTATTCTTTGTGAACGGTTCATACAGGGAAATACTACCACCATCCCTATTTCTAATGAAGCAGCATTGTGATTCGGTTTGAAGGTTGTGAGTGCCGGTGAAATTACAGGCACAAGAAACTCAACACCAAAGAAAAGTAAAACCCAACATAGGGCGATACATGCGAGAGAATTTGTATCAGAACCGCTGCCGCCACACCACTTCCTCTCCCTCATTCATACAATCCACAAATTAATATTTTAGTTAATCTCGCTCAAACCGCGGTTCTGCCATAATTTTGCACACAAATTCAGTTTCTAAACAACGTCCACTCACGAACGTAAAAAAACTCATTAGCAAATTGTATCAGAGTATATGAAAATGCTCATACTTGGTGGCGGCGACGCGACGCTCAATGGCCTTTCTTGTGCTAGTACCACAGAATAGAAAAAGGAACAGAATTTTCACTCCGCAAAAACGACTAAACCAATAGCTACTTTAGCTGCGACGCAATAAAGTGTTATTCAGTTCGTACCTAACATTTTATATTCACCTACACCTTGCATCCCTTTCTATACGTAACTCTTATCTCTTCTAACGCGTAGTAACCTACGGAGCGAGCCCCGCAGTCAGGGCCCGCCCCTTTCGGGCAACCACAAATCCACAACGTATTACTTGTACCTAATTCGTAAATCTTCGAGCTGGTTCTAAGAAATGACAGTTCATAAAGTTCGTCATCATACAAGTGGTTAATGACATTTAATGAGGGCATCAGTCATAAGGACAATTCAATGAGTACATCAGTCACGCAAGTCATAGAGCATACCTGAAGATGATGCTGGCAATCGACTTTGAATCAGAAGATGAGGTCAGCTGCCAGTTTCCACTGAAGTGAAGCTGACCTCACGAATGATATCCGGGAACAAGTGTAACAGTGTTTCCAATAAATATTGTCAAAGCGGCAGTCAGTACACACCTCCATGTAGTTACAGAACCCAATAATTTATTCCTTACGAGTAGGTTATGAAGTAGACGGTGAACTGCCAAATACGAAGACTTACTCTATACTGTTCCTGTACTGTGCAGTATACAGTAAGTCTTAGTTCCGAGATGCAAAGTACCTACATCAGGGTACTCATTTATCCATTAATTGTACCAGGGATTTATTATTATTGAAGGATAGCTAACTTGTAACCCAGCTTAGGCCGTCGTTGAAGCCGACTCCTATTTATCCAATGTTGGTACAGTTGCCTGCAATAAGATGACTAAAAAGTGCTAACAGACCGATGCGGTGTTATTGCAGGTGAGTGTACTTATGCGTATTTAGAGGATGAAGCCAATCAACAAAAATTCGTAATATCGAGGGTTTTAACCAATTATAATTAACAAAACTACTCTGATTACAGTGTTGTGAAATTGTTTTACTGGCCTAATTTTTCAAAACAGATATGATTGATATGATAAAACAATTTATTATAAAAAAAAACATCCCTACAGACTGATTTCCGCTTCACACTCTTACGAGGTTAGGACACACTCTATAAAAAAACATGAGACTTACTTATCTGAGATAGTCTCGTTTCCGATGTTCTGGTGCCTTGTGTACGGCCTCAGTACCAGCAAAAGGTCCTTCGGAGCGGCCGCTAAATGAGCAGCTTCCACACAAGCAGCAACGGCTCTCGTCTCGCTATCCAACACAAATAGAAGCGCACGCGCAGCCGCTTTCGCCCTGTGCTCAACTTCTACCAGGTCCATGGACCAGTCGTCCACTTGCTGAGGACAAAACACTACATTACTATTTGTCTATCTAAGAACTTAGATGATTAATCATAAACAGCCTACTATCAGTCCACCACTGGGCATTGACCTCCCCTAATCAAATGGGAGATATGCCTATAATCCCCACCACACTTGGCATGCGGGTCGGAAGATTAAGACAGTGAAATCCAGTGAGGCTATTTAAAATATTTGAGATACACCACGTAGTAGATACAGTACAGAAGGTACTTTTTTAATAAGACTTTCATAATATCCCTAAACAACTGGCTGCACTTGAAAACTTGTACCCGCCACTTCACTCTTTATTTTCCTTTTCCATCGCTGACGCAAAAGCGCTACAAACAGAGCTTCCCTAAAATTTCGGAAGGCCAGTAGTTAACTGGTTGTGCAGTGTGCAATGCGGAAACTGGGAGTCTACTATAGTTCGAACGTTATCAAAGTTTCTACGCTTTTAGGTACAGTTGGCTTACCTATACACCACTATTCAAAAGTAAATAAGTTGTATAGTATAGTCGGATAGGATAAGTAACATACTCAATCTTTTAAAGGGCAATGCACGCTTTTACAATAAAATCTCAAATGACGTGCTAAAACTATCGGTCAATAATGTGGTCATTAAATTCGAAAGTGTAGTTAAACGTAATCTTTGTACTAAAACTTGTTATAAAATATCTGATTCTTTGGTTATAAAAAAAACTTTGAATTAAACTGTCTCTAACTCACTCAAAAACAATGTATCTAATAGTTATGATAAGACTACTAATAAAAATTCTAACATGCGTCAAAAATATAAGCCAAGCAGAGTTACTTGTTTGCCAATTCTCTGCATGGTCGTGTTACGAATTGGTGTAAATAAAAATACTATAGTCTTCCTTATGCTTCCTATTAAATAAAGAAATGTTGTGTAGCGTAGAGGAGGCATATGCCCGATAGTGGGAATGGGTATTAATGGGCTAAATGATGATAGTGGCACAAGGAATGGGAACCCTTTATGAGTCAACATACCAGATTGTGAAATACGAAACATTCATATGAGTTTCCTGAAAACCATCATTGTTATTTTCGTATGAATTATGTCATCCATAAATTGCATTATAATTACTGTTAGCTACTGTTTACCACCGCTAGGTTAAGTCAATTACCTATTTGTAAATTACAAATTGATGACGATGATGATGAAATCAAACAAAAACTGGAAAAGTTTCACGCGCAACTGAATGACATGATGTAGGTAAACTTATCCAATCCACCTAATGTAAATTATACATACTACAAATATTTGTAGTTTAGTTAAATTTAACTAAATGATTTACATTCACACTCATACAAGTACATAAACTAAGCCAATAATATAATAATAAAGTTTCAATATAAAACGACCTGACAACATGATTAATCGAATGGAACCGTTACAAATAGGTAAGGTACATAATGTGGGTACCTACTTATGTATACTATTATACATAAGTAGGTACACACACAATATAATGTTGGATATCGTAGTACTTTATATTTATCTAACAATGTAATTATCACATTGTAGGTAAGTACTAACTAAATAAAATATACGAATAGGGTAGCCGTGTCAGAGACGTTTGAAAAATTAAGTAATGTGTATGTTCTTCTATGTATAATAGAGACTGTTCAGGAGAATTGTTAGAGAGTGCCTGCAGCTCCTATTTATCTTTGCGCTTTTGCGAAAGAGGTACCATCCACATTCATCGCTAATTGCTACCTATAGAATAGCAATGCCTATAGCAATGTATTTTGATGGTTCTTCTCGCATTGTGATGTTCCAAAGGAACACCTACATCCTGCTGCGAACAATTAAGCTCATGAATGGTCCGAGGTTTTCCCCAGAGAATACAATAATCGGCTTTTCAAAAAGGGCGCTTAAAGGGTCGGCAAAGCGTAAGTCATACCTCGTTACAGGTGTTTATAGGCTACGGGGATTGTTTACCATCAGGAGGACCGTATGCCTGTTCGCTAACTTAGTAGTATAAAAAAGAGAGTTAGTAAAACTTGATTTTTGATAACTTAATCAGTACATAGTATACAACAAAATCGCTTCCCGCTGTCTGTCTGACCCTATGAATGAATAATAATAATCAACCTAGCCGTTTTCGGGTTTGATGACTGGCTTTTACGTTTTGGCCTAAGTGCTTGGATGCTTTGCCCTTAAGTGACTGATATATCCTATCTTGGCTTATGTATACTTAGATCTTTAAAACTTCGTAACGGATTTTGATGCGGTTTTTAATGGATAGAGTGATTGAAGAGGAAGGTTTATATGTATTAACTTGCACCCGTGCGAAGCCGGGGCGGGTTTCTATTTATTAATAATCTAAATCGCGACAGGGCCTATTATAGTGTGAAAAATTCCCTCACTATACATACGTAACATAACATAGATTATACAAGACACTTGACACAAGCGCGTTGACTGTAGGCCTCCGAGACGACGTTCCGGGCTATGCTCCTCGGGCACCGCGCTGGACCAATTATCACTCAAAGCGTTAAAAAGTGGTTACAACAAGAAAATGAAATATTAAGACATAACGCTTTTAATGCTGAAAACATAACGGCACACCCGCTGCACGTCGTCCTCAACAAGAGGCTACGCGCCATGCTCGAGGCCCGCAGTCAACGTGTTAAATCCATTAGAAAACATAAAAAAACGTGTCGTATCCAATTACGCAAAGCCCTAATAAATAGCACGTTCAATAAAAATAAGTTATCAAAAGAACATGCATTATCACAGCCAGAAGGTACTAATTTGCCGATAACCAGGTAAATGATAATCAAATTATGTAAGGGACTGTACGCACACATGAAAGTTTTTGGGTATCGGCTATCAATTCACATTATCATTCAAGGAATGTTGTTTCTTTAATCGTAAGTAATCAATTTTCATAATTATTCACCGGACTATTCAATAGTTAATCAGTTTGTCGGTAATTTACGCTAGTTTTGTCATAATTAATCAAGAAAATGATTTAAATTTATAATGTGTAGGGCTGGTTCGTTGTTGCTAATTTATGCAATCTACAAACATGGGCAAGACCATTTACAATTTTATTAGAAGAGTGTCAAATAACATAATTTGTTTAGAGAATTCGGTTGAACAACGAAACTGGTCACCAAGAGGTGTGGTTGAAGATTTAAATGTTTATGAATGCGGACACTATAAAAAAGAATTATTATTATTTATTGAGTAATATGCAAGTTGAAATTGTAATGGGAAGGCCCGTAGAACGAATAACCGCTGGGGAACTAAGGTTCTCGAATGGTGACCGCGATATGGAAGACGAATGGTGACCCACCACTAGATGGACTGACGACATCGTCAAGATTGCAGGTAATCGGTGGACGGAGAGGGCTCAAGACCGTTCTTCGTGGAAATCCTTAGTCGAGCATGTTCAGCAGTGGGCTTTCATAATTTGTTGATGATGATGATAATTTATTATTAACTTAGTATGTAAAATAAAGGTCAACTCACCGGATTGAAATATGTAATGCCCATCTTCTTCAGCATCGGAATGGCTATGTCCGATCTCCATGTTGTAGGGTTGCAGGATCCACCCAAAAATACCTCGGGCGGCGGTGACGCCTCGCTGCCTGTGCAACATAATACGTCAAACATTGTCACCAAAATAACAATAAAAATAGGTAACAAACCTAAATACACTTTCTGACATTGGTTTTATCACTATCGATAAAATTAATGGCAAATATGGATATTCAAGGTTCACTTGGTTCACTTTGCAGCGCTTAATCCGGCTTAATGGCAACATTATGATAATTTAGATTGGTATTTGTCATATTAATGGGTTTAGTGCGATCATCTCCAAAACTATCAGAAAATATTACCGGCGGCTTGTTGATTATTTTACTTGTTCAAATATTGGTAAGTACCTATCTGCTCCGTACGTTTATATTATAAGACACAAATCACGTGTTAAGGAAGGAACCTACGCTTTAAGACGCAACGAATGCCGTATCTAACGTAGTTTGTACGTCAATACTAGAAGTGAGTAATATCGAAGAAATACTATGTTTAAAATGAAGACAAATGGATGATTTGAATAAAATGGCATAAATAAAGCAATCAAAGAGAGATAGTAAGTAATGCGCGCAGTAATTCGAGCAATGTTCTTACTGCTTGTGATACATAATGAAACTGTTGACCCTATTTCTAAGATGAAGCGAAGGCACGCAAAAGAACTTCTGTTAATTGTTAACAATTGTACTGCAGTTGGACACGCAACCAATGATCTTAAAGCAGAGTAAGATAATTGAGAACACGATTATTTACAAGTTGAAAGTTTGATGAATTGGTTTCCGTCCCAATAAATAAAATACAGTAATATTTTTTTAAAAAAGGTGCATGAATATTAATGTACTTACTTTTACCTAAGTACAAACATAGATGTAAGTACATAAAAAATACTAATGGTATACAAAATCAATACAAAAAACCTTGACAGCAAAACAATGAAGTTGATTACGGAACGCTCGCGCCTAAAGCGAAGATAGGAACTTAATCGATTTGCATGAAAATACTAGCTATAATCCCTCTAGACACACTTATAGCGTAATCAATTTACCTAGTTGTTCTTTAATTCTTTATTGTACACAATAAAATAAAAACATGCTATGTACGAAAAGCGAGCTTAACCCTGAAAGAGTTTTTTGTCGTTGATACAGAAACTATTAATAACGGGAGCAAACTAAAAACTTTAATTGAAAAGAAAGTACCTACATGACGTAGAGGTTCAATGAGCTGTATTCATCAGTAGAATAATGATTGATGAGTATCGATCGCGTAGGTTGCAACATGTAGGCCGACCACCACACACACCGTACTACTTCAAACACCCACTTGTAGATTAATGATCACCATAAATGGACAAGGATTAAAGTTGTTCGGCTTGGTCGATTATAATATTATAGAAACAAATCCTTCAATAGGTAAGGCACTATTTAGCATTCAACTACGGGAGTATATCGAATGGAGCCAACAGACAATTCCATTGAGTGAAGCAAAGCTTCTGTATAATCTTGTCGTGATGTTATTGTTTTGAATTTATAAATGAATGAGAACTTTACTATGCCTCAACAGTAGTAAATATCGACGCACTCTCATCCCCTAAATCATTTGAGACGCTTTGTAAAAACATTAAAAATGCAATGACACCGGCGAGTTTGCTACTCATTCATGTTTACATTGAGTTTACAAAACGTAGCCAACCACATCACATCAATCCAATTCGGGATCTTTGTTCAATGCCAAAACTAAAACGTAAACACGCACACACTGATAATCATCACACTTCGCATCGACCTCCAATCCACACTCACACAGATGATCCTAATAGAACGATGTCCCTGGATTTGTCACAACTCACAACCACGTGAACTTTTCAAACACAACACAATCCGAAATGCACATATCACATTCACGTCACTCAGTAAAGCTTATAATCAAAACATTGTAGGCGTGATGAAGCTGCTGTTTTGGTTATTTTTCGAATGAGTATTTTTACGCGGTTATGAATGGGTGGGTCTGTTTGTAACAGAAACTTTAGATAAAAGAGTAGGTAAGCAGTTAATGATAGTGATAAGATTTGACACGCACAAGGTACTATCATGGTGGTCGGCGGCATGGCTGCGGAGGTATCGTGCCGATCTGGCGTGCACGCTGTCCACCCGCGAACGGTCGGCGGCCAACTGGCGTCTGCGGCACTTCTACGCTCCACCACTAGCCAATTCCGCATTTTAATATTCCGTTATTCCTACACTACAAAGACACAAGGAGTTATGACAGTGTTTAAAGCCTATAACTCATCTTCTAACCAGTTATTAGATGATTTGATCAGCGATGTCAGATCAGAATCAAGCGTGTCGTCAAACAGTCATAGCTCCGTGATGACATAAACAAGGGACTATTCCAAGTAAAATAGTATAGTGTGGTTTATAAATTAAAATTCGTAGAATTCCGGATTGCCTAGATATAATAGTAAAATATGGTACATAATCAAGTAATCAAAACATAACTCCATGACTCATTTTCCAAATTACTTAGGTTCAAACGAGTAGGTATAAATTACTAAAATATCTGCCTGATGTTGAGGGCACTTCAATCCGAATTGAAAAAGTAAGGATTAGGATCAGCTGATAACATTTAAGGAAATCGTATTCCTTAAATGTTATTTGCTTGTTTTGTTGTCAAGGATGAAAATAGATGTCAGTCAAAAATCCTCTTTATGTGGCCTTCATAATGACATTTAGATTTTCATTATAATTATAACGAGTAGGTATATACAATTTTTGGGCGCAATAAGCAGACACTCAGCCCAAGCAAACATATTCTTGTCTTGTTTGATTCTACATAGTATAGGTACCATTATGTGAATGTATATTAATATTTATATAACTGACAAGTAAATAAGCATTATTTTTGTTCAGTAATTGTTGTCGTTAAAGAACCATTCTTCCGCGATGATAAGGAAGTAGACGTTTTTGCGCGCTTCATTTGTTTACGTTCCATTACATTAGTGGGAGTTTAGTGTCATCTAAAGTGTGTGTAGTGAACTACAATATACGATTCAAGCGTTAGTAATCTACGCTACACTCCAAAGGAGAATGCCGTCTGATGTATGGCGCTCGGTACCAAGACTAAAGTGAGTGCGTCAAAAAAAATCTCCAATAAGTTTTTAGTTGATTCTACAGTCAAATTAATAAAAAATGAGGGTTATTGACCATAGTAACACTTTACATCAATGTTTGTTGCCATAGTAACGTATATATAATTGGTTGTTACAGTGTAATGGCGGCGTGCAGCGGAAACCAAATCAACAAAATATTTTTTATTCCATTATTAATACCGTCGGTGTGTAAAACTAAAGAAAATGTTATTGTCATTTATAAAATATAATACATTTTATGGGATACGTTCGGTTTTGACGCAATTGGTACGGGTTCTCGGCATTCTTCTTTAAGCAAGTTACTGTCATCCACGAAAATAAGATCTTCACCATCGATAACGTCTTGATTGCCTACTTGTATTACTTGACAAAGATACATATCTTTTGTGCTCTTTATGTGACTTTCATTTCGATATTTTTAAATTTATTCCAGCTCATCTTGCGTACAAAAGAAGAAGCGCATGGCAGACACTTCCGTGCACCGTTTATAGTTGCACGGAAGAGCCCGGGAAGGCCGCATACAATTTACTTAGCAATGGATGTTTGCCTTTTATAAATTTAACATGATAATTGCGAAATGTAACCACTTTCTGTGTAATGTATTTGACACTATCACGTTTTATCAATAACTCATTTGTATCTTTAAGGAAAATCTTAACAGAGATCATGATCTTCAATACTATGTAAACCTCCTCCTATGATTGTTGACCTTATAATTTAAAGTCAGTCAAATATATAATTTGTTTAATTTCTTCATAAATAAACACTTCAAGTTGTATTTATAAAAATGTTTATCATTCTAAATATTACTCGCTAGTCAGATGCACTGGCTGGCAGGTTGACGTAAATCCGACGCATCAAAGTCCCAGAGCAAAAAGCGATGATCTTATAGCATTACATAAGACGTGTTCGAACAATAAAATATACTCTTACATATGTAGGTAAGCAAATCACTACGAACGTTAATGCGTGATAATAATATATCGATCTACCTACTCAATTTATAATGCACCCGCTAACTGTAAACACTGTAATACGCTTCATGAAAAGACAAGATGATAGCTTGGAATTGATAACGGTCAATAAAGTCAATTAATGTCAACTAAAGTACATACAAACCAAAGCAAAATGCCTCATCATTACAGTTGATCCTATACATACAATGATAATCTATATATATAAAAGAGAACTATCCTCACTCACTCACTGACACACTCATCACGAAATCTCAGAAACTACAAGGTCTACAGATCTGATATTTGGCAAAAGTATTCTTTGTAGGGTGTAGGCGCTCACTAAGAAACGATTTTGGGAAATTCAACCCCTAAGAGGGTGAAAAGGGGTAAAAATGGTTGTATGAAAAATCGTATTCCTTGAACTTAGAAACTTAAAACCTGGGACATGTATTATTCCATACAACCAATGAAGATTGGTGTCATTGAAAAATTGAAATAGTCCTCGAGAGGGTTGCAATGGGGTGGTAAAGTTTGTATGGGAAATTCTTAATGCGTGGTGTGATTTTCTTGAAACTTCGTCAGAACCTTTTGAATATTAAATAATAAAAGACCGCATACCGGGTTTTTGAAAAAAATACCTTAATGGAGGGTAATCTATACATATAAAATCCTTTGTCCTGAATGACTGACGGATCAACGCACAGCCTAAACTGCTGATCGTAGAGACCTGAAACTTGGAGGGCGTGTTCTTTGTATGACGTAGGCATCTGATAAGAAAGGATTTTCCGAGATTCTACCCCTAAAGGGGTGAAAAACGTGGGCAAAGTTTGTATGGAACAACGTGATTCCTTGGTCCAATCTACTTCAAATTTTGCATAAACATTCTTTAACAAAATTGATGAAAGATGTGTTTCGTATATTATTGAAATTTATCGCCTAACGGGGTTATAATGGGGTAGAAAGTTATTTTAGGGGTTATTTGCATCGAAGTTGATATCAATACTCCTTAGTGACACATGTTATGCCATTTTATTTTGACACTGTCGTGTTTGAAAACTCATTCCAAATTTATTCAAAAAACGTTGTTCTCACATAAAGGCTCCTACACACAGGTGCGTGGGCATAGGTACGTTATTATCGGCGATAATATCAGACAATATAACAGAATGTATCGCAATATCGCATGCGCAAATATTGAAAATGTTTAAGGTTTTCTGTTCGAGTATAGTGCCCCGATTCATGAAATTCTGACATTTGCCTGTAGTTTCACGGATATGAGAGGGGTTGTTGTACATTTAGCACAAAGTAAATTCGTCACCTTTTTTGAACTCCATACATTGAAATTAAATTCGTCACGTCTGCCAGAGGGCTTCAAAGTGCAATTTGAATTTCCAAAATCGGGTGGTAACTTTTTGAGATTTTCTAAAATTTGTCAAAATTCAACAATTTTCTGGATCGAGAATTTCCCAATTACTTTTTTTGAACATGCTATTCAAGAAACGGAAAAAATGATATCTGGAGATTGAATTAGGCTACAGCTTAAGCCATCTTAGGAGGCAGACGGACAAAAACTGTAGGCAGTAGAAGGGCCTTTACGCGCAAAGCCACTCTGTCAAATTTTATTTCTAAAATACATTTTCAATGCCTGTGATAGTTGCGCGTAGTGTGAGATCTGTAGAATTTTTGTACATTATGTATTAGGACGGCTAAAAAGTTACATATTTCTGCGTTAACGCAATTATATGCAAGGAATTGGGACGCATTATCGCAATAACGCATGCGATATTAATAACACACCTGTGTGGGGGAGCCTTAAAAGCTTGGTGCAATGCGATACTCTTTAAAATTGGAATGTCAAATAAAAAATAATATTTAAATTGGATTAGAGTTCGAAATTTCAATTTCATTCATTTGTTCTTGGATATTTGAATACCACGGGGATAGCAAGTTTTATTTTACATAAAGACTTGAGATATAAATAAATACCTAAAGCGCTGAACCATGGGTGGAACCTTGGAGAAGGACTTGCTGCTTTTTGTTGCGAAAATGAAACATAAAGAGGGTGATTTAGGTAATGTAGTAATATGTAGGTACTTTTTATTCCATTTATATTTAGGGTTCCGTGTCAAATTGCCGGGCTTGGGAAACATTTCACATGAAAGGACATACGTAAAAATGAGTATAAACGCAAACGAAGTTGCGAGCGGGTCAGCTAGTATATTATATAGTGAAAAATGTATAATTCAACCTAGATGACTTCATTCGAATCGAAAGCTTTTGCTGTCAAATTTGAAACAAAGCAGTTTTATCACCGCGATGATGAATAATGTACGTGGAAGGAATGGAAGGATCCGGTTTAAGTAATATGGTACCAAATGTATAAATAGTAGATAGATGAGCCTGGTAGTTTATATCATCAACATCATCATCATCATCATCAGTAGTTCTCTGCTGGACATATAGATGCGGTCACCGGGATAAGTTACGATCGTAACAGTATATTATATCGATGCTTACAGTAGTTTATATATATGAAATTTTAATCAATGCACAAATTAGAGTATAGCTCTGGATAGAAGAAAAAGGAAGTCACAAAAACATGTTGAGTCTATAGAGTTTTCAATGAAAGGTGCTAAACCTCGAGACTAACATAGATAAGTGGCAGACGATGCGTGGGAAGTGAACAGCGACAGTGAACTTTATTATCTGAACGTATACAGAATATCGAAGTGTAGCCATAGTGAGGGACTACCGATGTGTATTTCTGGATTAGTACCGTGCGGAAAGTTAGTCACGATTTGTTTGATCGCAGCGCTGTCTTCGGGACGACCTTCCGCAATACACTATTTCACTATTTCTCATCCTCCAACAACCTACCAACGGAGGAATTCACGAGCTTTTCGAATTTATAGCTACACGTTTCGCACATCGCATTTAGCGGCAGTTAAATGTTTATAGCCAATTTAACAGAGCTGTGTCGACTCTAAAGGTCAATCTAGGTAAATATTGCAATAATGCAGCAAGCAAGATCAAATCTTACCGTTCACATGTTTGCAAATAGTCTCTTTATCGCGAAGTTCCTTCTCGATGTTCCACACTGGCGATTCCGGCTTGTTTGAAGTCCTGCGAATGGAAGCTCAAATTAGAAACGGAACGGACAATGCATGTCATGTAGGTATAGGTAGTTAGATAAACATGAAGGGCAAACTTGCAAGTTGTTAGCGTCGTGTGTAGTGATTCAGTGCATGACAAATATCTCATTGTTTGGCATTCAAGGGTCAACGCACGCGTCAGCTGCAACCAGCAGCAGTCCTCGGTTCAAGACCGGGTAAACGGCGACTGATCTTTACGTCATCATTCAAATTAAACCACACTCATTTGTAATTATAATACTGAATGCACCGGGAAAGGAAAACTGAGTGCACGGGCACTAGAATAAAAAAACAAAGCTTTTTCTGGCTACACTTCTCACTTATCTTGTTAATTGGACGTTCTCTGTGACGCAGTGAGCGAAAATTCACTTGATACACAAAAGCTGCGGGTTCGGATCCGCACGATCTCAAAATTTTTGTCCCGAGTTCGTCTATTTTCGATGTACCTATACGTATTTAGAAATAAAAAAGTAAATCTAGTATGTGGTTCCCATAACACAAACTCTGTTTGGTTTGGATGGGGCTAGAAGATGCTGTGTAAAAAAATCTAACTATTTTTATTAAATTTCAGTACCTACGTACTATTACGTGTTCTTTGATTTAGGTGCTATTAGGAATTTAACCCTCCAGTTAATTCCTTCATACTGCAGTTAATCATGTATTATAGCTTGAGTGGGTACAAGCATATAAATAAAATAAATTCGAAACTTAAAACCGGCATTTCTAGTTTATTTATCATACATACATCTGACTTGGATCTTGTCGTGTGTGTCTTGGATATGAATTATATAGTAAAGTTGACGTAATCCCTCTCAAGAATACATGACCTTTAAATTCAACATTGTTCTTAAATATGTGCCTTTTGGTATTTATTATGCAAAAAGCATTCGAACTAGACGTAAACGTCAAAGTAGTTAATTAAAGTATAAAGTGTAGATATAATATTATTCATTCTTCTCTATTATTCATTGGTTGTAAATTGTACTGTCATATTATCAAAAGCTAGGAAAGTGTCCTATTAACGCTTTGAGTGCTTAATATCACAAATCTCTATGTTTTGCACCTCACCGGTGCCACGGCGCTGGCACTGGACAGGCTAGTCAATGTGTTAATAGTTTAAAATCTTATGGATAGTCAGTCCCACATCATCATCATCATAAATCTATGGCTGTCCACAGCTGGACTTGGGCGTCCCCTCATGAGCACCATTGCGCCCTGTCCCGAGCCGCGACGCATCCAGCATACCCCATACATACATTAATAGTAATATTGTGTACCCATACTTCGTTTACTAAGCAATAACAACTATTTTAATAGTTACTTCATAAGCCCTAATATTTACGATTAGGGAAATAAAGTAAACAATTAAAGATAATAGGATCGTTTATTGTTTTACTGAAGGTAACACTTTATAAATAATTCTTTTTGCAAGGAAAATTATTGTCATTTTGAGTCATACAAATGCATCTCATTTAACAGAGAAATAAAGAAAAATTATGAAATCTGACATATCCCATGATAGGAAGGATTCGTTACTCATCAAACATTTTCCTTGTATGGGCGAATTCAAACGAAAGTGTGAGTAACTTAAAAAGGCGTCTCATCATCAACTAAAGGAATGAAGCGATTACGATACACGTCATTTATCCCTTATTCCGATCCGACACAAAGCTATGGAAGGTTCTTCCAACCGATTAACCCCTTTCAGTTGACGGTGCAATTAGTTCGTCCAGTCTCGGCCAGTCCATGCCTTACGCGAGTCATGTCATAAGCTTATAACAGATTATTATTAGGGCAGGCCTATGTCTAGCAGTGGACTGATATAGGCTTTTATAGTGTACAGATATAGGCAGTTCACTGCTGGATATAAGCCACCTTTAATAAAAAGAGAATATGCCCATAACCCCCACACTGGGCATGCGGGTTGGGGATCGCAGGGCACAGCTCGTAACGCCAACGCTGCTGCCCGTAGAATAACGGCCAGGGGAAATAGCGGCCGGTTTTAGGCTGCGCTATGCCGCAATCAGCCGGCAAACAGAGCACAGTTTGGTAGTAAGCAGGGTGCGCCACGTGCACAGGACAGGTGAGGTTGGCTTGGGTTCCGTAGTTGGAGGATGGAACCCCTAACACCCCCAAGCCGAGTGAATAGACCTGTTAGGGTAACTTGTTGAGTTACAAATTGTGTCTACTCAGAAAATTTGTATTTGAAAAGCTGACTATTGCGCTAATGAGAAAAGCTGTATAGAAACTCACTGCCTCGCCTGTCTCGAACATCTCCTCAGTTCAGCGGCGAACACGCAGAATTCCCCGAATGTGAGCGTGAGCGACTTTCGCCGCGCGCACTGCCTCGCGCATACCAGCATTTCAAACACTAAAACAAACAGTATTGCTGTTAGTATAAACAACGGCAAATTGAACCTACAGGTTACAAGATAATTCCGCATTCTTGGCAACAGGTTTCTGAGATCGATTCGGGTTTGCAACTCCCCATGCATCATAATATGCTGGCACATCCTGTAAGTAATATAGGTATGTACTGATGAAAGAGATTCTTAAATAAATCGGCCAAGTGCGAGTTAGTGAGGGTTCAAACTTGTATTTATTGATTCCTTAATAAATCGGCCAAGTGCGAGTTAGACTCGCGCAATGAGGGCTCAAACTTGTTGTATTTTTTGTGATGTAACTACAATTTTTCCTTTACTTGTGCTAAGAGATAGCTTCTAGCCAAACACAAATCTAGGTAGGTTTTGACGTCGTAAATATATTGTTTTTGATACGACTTTGTGTTATGCTTATTATATAGTAATATCCTTGTTATAAATGCTTTTTTTAAAGTAAATATAACATAGATCTACTTGCAATAAATGTGTATGCATAAACGGCTAGTTCGTAAACGTTTCTTGAAATAAAACTATTCTAATTTAGAGCACAATACGTGATTTCAGAAAAGCTTTGATCATTCTCAAGAGGAGTGTGTTGCGCACATTTTAATGTGACCGTAGCCAGTCAGTAGTTTACTAGTATAATAATTATTGTAGCTTTACAATAAGACCACAGTAGTTAACTTTCAAAACATAAGTGACTTTACCTTGGCTTCAACATAAGTAGTAGCATTTATCTTGTCTCTGTTTAAGGGGGATTTACACAATGGTTCTTGGATGGAACATCAACACAACATCATAATACAATAACAACAGCGCCAGCCTATATCAGTCCTTTTCTGGACATATGCCTCTCCTAATTATAGAAGGGGGATATGCCCATAATCCCAACACTGGGCATGCGGGTTGGGGAACGCAGGGCACAGCTTCTTGCACCTCCAACTCTGCTGCCCGTCGGCGGTCAGAGAATTTCACTTAATAGTACTTCAGCAAATAGGAGTTCGAGCATTAAATTACCTAATGTGATTTCGTAATATGCACCCGTAACATGCAAGCTGAGTCAAGTGTGCTTGTAACGTGGAAGTAAATCCTAGATAAGCCTCTCTGAATGTTGAGTTTAAAGTAAAATGACTTTGGAGTAGGTTAGATCAAAAAGGAAGTTCTAAGCACTTATTTAAAATTTTCAGTGTCGTTTTTCTATAGTAGAGGAGTTTCATTCATTTTCAAGTAGGTTACATTCATTCAGTCAACGAACACCGTAAAGCAGCAATTAAGAATATTTTTTTGTATCTTAATTTACAAATATTGCTATTTAACACTGAAATAGCTTAGCACAATTCTGAATATTGCAGCATAACAGTGAAATAATTCTTAGAATCGGATCAGTTTTTCCGGAGATAACTCCCATACACATACAAACTTACAAACGTCAATATAGGTAGTTTATGCATAATGTATGGAACGAGCAATGCTCGGAGTTTCTCTGAAAGAATCTGTAGCTGGGTTCGGATAGCGCGTTCCTATATGCGTAGTCGGGGTTCGCTTAGCACGCTTATATTGGATACGCGTATAGTTAATGTGTGGACCGCCGCGACCTGTACGCGAGGTCAATCAAACCATAGCGCTACGCGAGCCGAAACTTTCGGCTCGCGTTCCCCCACGTAGCTGCAAGTACAGACAAGGCGTTCCAAGTTACGCGTACCAATACCAATATACGCGCTATCCGTATCCAGCTTTCGAGACTATCTGACATAGAACGAAAGTTGTCGACATAGCTCAGAGGATTAGCAAGCTGAAGTGGCAGTGGGCTGGCCATATCTGCCGAAGAAACGATAACCGTTGGGGTAAACGAGTTCTAGACTGGTGACCGCGGCTCGGCAATCGTAGTATAAGACGCCCTCCGGCTAGGTGGAGTGACGATTTGCGAAAGGCTGCTAGAAGCTGGATGCGTCGAGGTGAGGACAGGGCGCAATGGTGCTCATTAGGGGAGGCCTATGTCCAGCAGTAGACTGCTATAGGCTGATGATGATGATGGATGTAATATATTATATCCTTTAATTCTTTTATAATATTCATACAGATACAACACCTTTGCGATTACTACTAGAATATTTAAAGGCAATTTTATGTTTTTATAGCATGCGGAGGCTATATAACACCTCATAGTGACATGATTTATTCCAGTGAGCAGCAATTACTTGGCAAGTGATGTTTACGAGTTAATCCACGAGGATAACAAAGGCAATTATCCACTTTAAACGAGTCGCACTATTAGTACCACGTACTAATACAGCAGCACGTAGTATCGGATTACTAATGTGCAAAAAATTGCCTGCGGAGTTTTTATTATCATAGTACTACTTATTGAATTGAAATTATCTTCCACTTGCTTCCACCCGTGGCTTCGCTCATGTGGTATTAGGATAAAAAGTCTATGCGTTAATCCAGGTCACAAAATGTATATTCCAAGTTTCATCTAAATCCGTTTATCCGTTACGGAGTGGAATGAGAACAAAAATACTCTCTCATACACACACGCACTTTTATTCTTTAGTGTGATTACTTAGATAGGAAGTAGGTGTCTTAATTCATGTTTTTTAGGGTTCCATACCCAAATGGTAAAAACGGGACCCGTATTACTAAGAGTCCACTGTCCGTCTGTCTGCCACCAGGCTGTATCTCATGAACCGTGATAGCTAGACTGTTGAGTTTTTCACAGATGATATATATCTGTTGCAGTTATGATAATATTTAAGTGGGGCTCCCATACAAAGGTATGGAAGTCGGAACCGTACGCGAGTCCGACTCGGCCGGTTTTCTTCCTTCGCGCCAAAACTACTGAACAAATTGAGTTGTACTGTGGCTGAACACACATGTGATTAAGTTCTAGATATAGGCTACTTTATCCGGATACCACGCAAGCGAACCTGCGGGCGAAAGCTAGTGTAATTTATTTTAGTTCCAAGCCAACTGAGAAAAAATGTTTTCAAATATCAGATAATTCAAAAAGTATGAAATCACGCGTTCACTTTTTTTTATACTACTGGAAGATGGAACAAGCACATGGCCCACCTGATGTTAAGTGGTAACCATTACCTATCACAAAGCATTGCATCGTACATCACGTTTTTCCGGGACGTGCTCTACGATGCAACGCCCTACGTCCATCAACTTGAGGCATAAAGATAATAAGCCTCTTGTGCCTGTCATTTCACCGGCACCCACACCCTTCAAACCGAAACACAGCTCAGCTGCTTCACGGCAGAAATAGGCATGGTGGCAGTACCTCCCCGGACGACGATTATATATTTTAACCTGATAGATTGCACAGATAAACTAAGTGAACAATCAAATCACATTCAGATCCCGGTCAATAAGCAATAGTTAGAGCACTATAGCAATATGTATGGCTTTCAGCTCAAACAGCAATTGGTTGAAAAATGGTTTGCTATAGTAAAAATTGGTTTTAAAGTACCTAATCCATATAAAATCGGTAGATTTTAAAAGAAACTGATCACTTACTTATGTACATACATATGAACTTTGAAAGTGGAAAAAGTGTGTAAAAATAATGTAGTAAGTTAATGCAATAAATAAAATTAAACATTGAATGGTCTAAGTTGAAATATTGCTCACTAGCTTCCGCACGAGGCTTCACTCGCGTGGTACCGGAATAAAAATTAGCTTATGTGTTAATCCAGGTCACATTATGTTCCAAGTTTCATCTAAATCCGTTCAGTATTTTTTGGCGTGAAAGAGTAACAACCTTTCATCCATACATCCATACATATTCACCAACTTTCGCATTTATTAATATTAGTAGGATATTTTAGCACATTTTTGACGAGGAATGTGGTCTTGACCAAAACAGGATACGTTTTTCATCCAAATAATCGGGTAACAACAACAACAACAGTCTATACCAGTCCACTTCTGGATAAAGAGCTCCCCTTATAATAAGGGGGATATGCCCATAATCTCAACGCTGGGCATGCGGGTTGATGATCGCAGGGCACAGCTTATCCCACCACCAACGCTGCTGCCCGATAGCGATCTATAGGGGGGGGATATAGCTGTGATGATAACAAGTAAACTATATTATTGTAATTAGTGATACGATAACATTTGTAAATACTGACTAGGAGATCGACATTCCCTGAAAATGTAAAGCTTATTGCGTAAGCAAATAACTTCACGTATAAGCTCCGAGTTCGGGGACGGTCAATTGGACCGCGCGGACGTGAACGGCCTAAACATTGGGCATGCATGGGTAATAAAGTACGAGTCATGAACTCATTCGGTGGTAATTGGTCATCAGTGAGCAATAACGGTGAGATCATACATTCGTGTACCACCTGTAGCAACGATGGCTATGAAGCGGCAGCACACATCAAATTAGAAAATATTGATAACATATTATTTACTGTGTCGAACGCGAAACAATTTGATAATGATACTGAAGGGCTGCGCTATTTCATTTTCCTTTTAATGTTGCAACTCATCGCTATTTCCGGAAAATAAATCATAGTGACGAATCCTGTTCCAAGTCTGTAACTTGGAACCGCATGGCTGTCTAACCGTTTACCATTTGCCGTTATATTTTTTCACACTCATCAAACGCCAGGGGAACAACCGCAAATTAGAAAGAGAGGTTTTTTTTATAATCGTCTTCAACCTTTTAGATAGGGTACTTAAATAAATTATATTTCAGTGAGATAGCGTATTCATTTACCTACACAATATAACTTAATGACGTCAGCTTTTAAACCTATCACGATTTAATTCAATTAACTTCCAGTAGGTACTGACTGATACCGATTAGGCGATAGATAAAAACGTGTTGTGGAACTATTAAAATGCGCAACCCTACTTAATTTAATACTAAAGTAATATTATGTAAAACCTCACTATATGTTAGTTTATTAGACGTATTTTAATGGAGTATCACTATTGTAGTCGAGTGATGTGTAACAAAAACAACAATGGAAAAATACGTATATAGATTTGATTCATACTTTATTGGTAATTGTTCGGGCGTCCGTTTGTCTGGTGGGGTATTACTGATTCTGGTAGCGATATATACAAATCAATATAACCTTACCTACTGTATTTATTTAGTAGCTGAATTTAAACAAACTAGCATAAAGTTGACTTTTATTTTATGACTATTGGTGTTGCTGGTATGTAAACCGTAGCACTTCAAATTGATTCCGTGATAAAAAGCTTTTTACAAAAAAGTTTACATAGGGAGTTCCAACCACCATCTTTGAAACCAAACCAACCTCATTTGCCTGTGTTGCACCCTGCTAAATAACAAACGGGGCTCTGATGGCCAGCTGACAGCGCAATATTGCGCAGCATACACCGGCACAGCTAAATCCCCTGACCGCTGACGGGCAGCAGCATCGGCACCGACGCGTGATCGCGTGCGACGCGAGAAGCTGGTGCCCTGCGATCCCCAACCTGCTTGCCCAGCGTGGGTATTGTGGCCATATACATTTTTAATGAGGGGAAGTCTATGAGCAGTGGCTGATCTTTTTTTTGTACAAATTAAAACTTCAAATTTAGAAATCATACCGCTTTAGTCGTAGCTTGGTAAAGGTTATTTTATTTATAAAATAATGCATTTATTTTATTGTGATTGTGAAGAGGTATAAAAAATCGTGTCATTATATTCGCAAGCTGCAAACGGTCGTATTAATACCTATAACAACAGTTTTATTTCGACTGTGAAAATTGACAGTTTTTTTATGATACCTGAAGATGTAACTAGCTTTGTTATGGGACAATGCATTATACTAATGTCCAACGCAATAACGTAAATAAAAGCATTTGTTTTGTCGTAAAATCGTTTCAGCTGTATAAGATTCCCCAATGACCGTTAGTTATTAAAATACTTCTAGAGTTAAGATTTATAGACATTAAACAAACAGAGGGGACATCGCTGACGTAGCTCGCGCGTTAAGTGTTTTATATGACAGATGTTAAGTGGAATCGTATTTTGTACCTTTGTGATAAAATTGCCGCTCACAGATGTATGTCCACGTGCAACTTACAAATCAAAATTCCTGATGCTCTTATAGATGTTACAACTAGGTACAAAGTCTTTAGTCATTGTTGGTTCATCAAGATGAGAAATTGATACTATCACATTTATAATTTTTTTTTCTACCGTAGTCGGAACGCAACTGCGTTAGACAACTTTATCTGTGTCAAAATATGATTGATAAGGTTCGATCAAACACATAAAAAAATTAACAATTTATTTATTTATTTAGTGAGCTATTTTCAAAATTCGGAGGAGGCCTTTGCTCAGCAGTTGGTTATAGAATATAGATGGCGATCATAATAATTATTTATTTCTATCTATTTTCTTAACTGACAAACTGACGAATCAATCATCTAATGTTTGTTTGAAATACTTTCTAATCTGATAGACCACTATCATGAATTATATGTATCACGATTTTCTCTCCAAAATATTGCGTTCAGCATAGACATTAGTCATTCTAGGGCAAAAGGAAGCTAAATACAGAAATCCCCTTGAAAACACAGTGATCTCATAAAAAGATAAAATCAATGTCGACCGATAAGTACCTAGTAGGTTTGCGTTAGACAACTTTATCTGTGTCAAAATATGATTGATAAGGTTCGATCAACCACCTAAAGAAAATAAACAATTTATTTATTTCTGAGCTTTTTCCAAAATTAGCTTAAATCAAGATCGAGATGGCTGGGGGAGGCCTTTGCTTAGCAGTGGGATATAGATGGCTATTATAACATTAACTTATTTCTACTTTCTCAGATGACGAACTGACGAATCAATGATCTAATGTTTGTTTGAAATACTTTTTAATCTGATAGACCACTATCATGATAAATAATATACTCAGAATTTTCTCTACAAAATATTATGTACAAAATAGAGACATTAGTCTTTTTAGGGCAAAAGGAAGGTAAATACAGAAATCCCCTAGACAACTGTGATCTCATAAAAAAGATAAAATCAATGTCGTCTGATAAGTAGGTAGGTAGATACCTAGTACCTACCTAGATTCATGAGAACAGAATCGAACGATCTGCGTTATTAAGGCGTGTTCCACGGTTGAACAGTTGATCTACGATAAGATATGTGCAGTAAATTGATATAATCTCAAGAAACGCAGTTGATGCAATGCATCATTGCACTACATCAACTTTGTACGCGAAATGCGGAACTATAAATTTAATGGCATATTGACACAACATTTAGTTGATTCATGATTCAGCCTATAATGACGCCATCGGCTATACAAGAAGCTGCGATGCATATACATTTCAATACATTTAGTTATCTATGAAAGCTTTCAATAAAACCCTTGTACTTTTCAGAAAAGTACAGTTATTATAGGTGAACGGTACAGCCAGTGATTAGAGAGGAAAGATTAGGGAGAGCCTGTGGTCTTATCTAGATATTTTCCAAGTAGTTTTGTTATTTTCGTCGAAGCGTGTAGCGGACTTGCGATCCCCCACCCGCAAGCCCAGCGCGTGGAGATTTAGCATAACCCTTCTTGAAGGGTAGGCTGAATAGGCTGGTGTTGGTGTTGTTGTGTTATTTTAAACAAATTAAGAATGACGTTGATCACTTATATAAAATGAAACAAGCTAAAAATTAAAATATTTCGAAGACATGTGTATCAATCATAATTATTGTCACTCATTTAGTTTGACGTTAAAATGCGAGAACACTTGTAAAATGAGTATCGCTTACAAGGTCAACTACATATTATGAAATAAGTTTGTGAGTATGCTACGTTTCATTTCAGTCAATGACAAATAAATAAAACCGTTACAACAATAGCAAATTGTTATCGCGAGCTTACATCATTTTTCGATATAAAATTAACTAAGTACAAACTGGATTGTCCAGCTACATGCATGACAATAAAAACAATGATCGTCGATATAAGTATAAGCTTTTTAAAACATACATGCCAACCCCGTTACTATGTTACTACAAACGTTAAAGGACACAATAATTACTTTAGCAAAGTAGAGATAAAGTGATTTTAATATGTTTTAGGTTTTTTTTTGTCAGAAAAATTTTGTAACCTTGCATAGGATACTTTCATGATATAAAATAAAACCTTGATAACTGCAGAACAATAGACAAACGAAAAATTGCGCAGCGTGGTGATGACAGGTGGAGCAGGACATTGACCGAATGGTGGCCGAAGGAAGGTAGAAGAATCGTCGAAAAACTGGTAGCGAGATGGGTCGATGACATAGAACAAGTCACCGGGCGTTTGTGGATGCGAGTATTGCAAGGCCGTGGTGGATGGTACAAATTTCGGAAGGCCTATATTCAGCAGTAGCTAAGTTGGGATGATGATGAGGCGAACAAATGCCATTACAGAGAAAATTTGATGTAATTTCTCTACTTTACCAACCTTACAAAGTGTTTTACTTACCGAGATGTTTAACTTATGGAAACATAGGAAATGCTTTTATGAATGCGGAAGTTTTTTTTAAACCATAACTTTTAGCAGGTAGATTGGGACAAATAGACCAGTAGAGAATGCTGTCCAGCATCTACCGGTTCAAAATGAAGAGTTTTTGCCTTATCGGGACGGACACCAATTTTATTCTATTGTAGTAGAATATACAGACGGTCAGAGGCGAGTCACTTTGACTCCGCTATACAGGCTTAAAAGAGACTAAGTGCAGAGAACATAACTCATCTATGTACATTTGTTTATCCTTTGAATAAGTATGTACTACCCTTAAAACTAATCCAATGCTTTTGACCAAATAAATATTTATCATTTATCATCATATGTAACGAAGACCTAGGGGCCAAGGTACCCCACGTTTTGATTTAGCGTGGGCAAGATGTAGGAAAGATAGAAGTGCTTAGTGCTTACCCTGTGTCTTAGTAGGATATAGTTCGATGTCGTTGAAAAGGCTCTGCACTCTGTCGGCGGAGGCAGGCTCGCTGGGCTCGCCAACGCGGCACTCCCAGGCGTTCGCCACCTCCCTAAAACAATCAAATGTACGAAATGTAACCCCCAACCTCGGTATTTAAAAAAAAATATGTCTATTACATGTTGTAAACAAAATATTGGTTTCGTTCAAAAGCTGGAACTCTATTAGTAAAACATCTAACTTCTCTACTAGAGAGGTACGAGTAGGAGAGGTTGTTTATGCGAAAATACTTTTGTTTAACGGTAGACTGAATTTTTTTTAATAAGCAGATATCCAATTCTCAGTGCTTTAGACAAGAATAAATACTGAGACCTCATAGAACTTCTTAATTTTTTTTAAGCAAACCGGAAAGTTTTTCCCGGTCCTCAAACTAACAATTTATATACTTACATAGATTCTAAAACGACGAACTAAAGAAAACAAAACTAAAGATTAGAAGTTTGATGTTAACAATTCAAATACTCTTACTGAAATGAAAAGGTTCACGATAAGACAACCCTTTAAATAACATTAGACGCCCACCTAATTTCTAATCAGAAATATCCAAGTACCTACTGTGTAAACCTAATATGAAGATACCTAAGTAATTCTTCGTAAACTTTTAATTTATTACCAAATGCATTCTTCATTCATACAAGAGATGTTTGCTCTACATTTATACATATGCGAATCTTGGAAACAATTGAATGAAATGTCGAAAAATAGTATACTATACAAAAAAAACATAGAGTAACTCCAATGACTTATCAAAATAATAACATCAGTAAGTTAATTATAGATTTACCTACTTTCATTGACAAATGATGATTTTTATGATTGCAGGCCTAAATAGTTAGCATATGTCGATTAGTAAAGCTATGTTTATATATCGTATACCGCATTATGCTGAATTGCTGACCTGCAAAAACGACAGACGTAACCTACTTTCCCAGCCGAGGTAGACTAAATTACATTCCAAGGAGTAGCCAAACACAGAGTCAAGTTACTTGTGAACGCGCCGACGATAAGCAATTCCCACGTGAAAGAAGATAAAAATAATGACAGCATCGTACGATGATGACCATTCATAAAAACACTCACTTGCACAACGTAGATAAAACTATATAGCGAAGATCACAATTGTTACATTTAGACAAAGTTCTCGTTGAGATATCACGACACATCACACTGAACCAGAAGAGTAGAAATGAAATTTTCATAACTTTAAGTTTATAAACTGGTAACCATGAAGCACCGACCCTTCTACACTCAGAGACTCGAGTGCTCAAGTTCTCAATAAACAGTATTCAAATTAATACCTCAGATAGTACTTACTGCTCTTTCGTCATCGGTTTACTGTAATTGGATGAGACACAACATGACGCTAGTAAAGAGAGACAGGGCACTTTTCGAACCCGAACTCTGCGATAACCCTATCTATTACTACTTAGGTAGCGACAAAGTTCGCTACTTTGCTCTTTGCGGGCAACATTGCCCGATCACCAAGAATAACTGTTATCATCTTGGGATGTTTATACATTTTGTAATGATATAGGTAACTTTAAGGATATATATTGTGTATGTAGTAAAAGTAACTAATCGTTGTATTGCTTATACTTAATCAGTAATCACTCAGTAAGCAAAACTCGTCCAAAGTTGGTTTTGTGAAGATGGCCAATACTTTTTATTTTTCATACTCCCAGTTTGTAGGAGTCAAAGCTTTGAAGTTTTTTAAGTTTCTTTGATATTATGTGTAAATAGAATAATGAGCTTATTATACTTTCGTTATTTTAAACCTAGTACGCCTTCAAAATAACCATAAAATTATGGGGGCAATGTTGCCCGCACTTTAATGATCTATATGTGGGCAACATTGCCCAGTGAAAAATGGTTGTAGGGCTGTTAAATATTTATTAATAATCATCATCATCATCAGCCTACGTTGAGTGAGGTAAAGTTTTATCTCATTGAGGGCAGCTTTTACGTTTAGAAATAAAGTTTTGTTCTCAGGAAACCAGTAGTTATGTTTAATTTAAAAAAACCTAATTTTCTAATTTCACACCACCATCATGCGGCTCATGCAGCATGCGGCATTCTATTTTACACTGTGGCAACATCGTGCCTACATACATAATTATCACAGCATCCCTTTTAGTCTGAACAAAGCATCGTGCTTTTTTAAATAAAATTTGATGAGAGATCGCCAATCTTTACTTTTTAAAACATAAAAACAAAATCTAACCTAGAAACTGTTTTGACCATTGAGATTAGTAACAGTATAAATCAATGGTTTTGACGCACCAAGAATGTCGCTTGGAATTCATCGTGTTCTGATACAAGCTGCGACAGTCTGCCACATGTCGCAAGGGGTTGTCATGTCGCACGATTCTTGACATCATGTGCGACATTTTTAATTATTGTAGCATGCGCCCTAGTGCACGCCGCAATGCCGCATAGTGATGCCCCGGCGTAAAACGGCATTACTGGTATCATTCTGCCAAGACATTATTACAGATCAATTTGAAATAAGAAGAAATTATTTCCCTGCAAGTTTTCGAATACAAAATATATGAGGCGCCATTGACACAACATTGCGTACCTGCATGCATGCCATTCGAAGTTCAGTAAATTATTTTTGGTGTAGTCTCTATGGTACCGAGGCCAATAGAAATGAGGTTCCAAATTCTGATCCCATTAATACTTGACTTGCTTTCCGTGAAGGTTGCATGACCTTAATGCGATATTTTCGAGCAGATGATGCAAAAAAATTAATAATTTGCCTAACTTCGTTACAATTTACATAAAGCGCAATGTTCGATGCATGAAGCAAGTTGCAACCCTCATTACCATTTACGATGCTCAACGTGCGATGCATGTTGCAAGTTGCTACAACCCTTACTACTCCAGAAATTCTTCTAGAAACATTCCAAAGCAACTCATAACTCAACTAACCGTAAACCGTTATATTAGTCATGTCATACCAGACGATTCATTCTGTAGGTACTTCCATATGCCTATTCCTTCCAATCATAATGATAATGATTAGGCATTTAGTGTGTGTCTAAAGGACATTCCAATATAGGTACAGGTACCAAACAATGTTTGATTAGGTATTTCAAATAAGTGAATAATTAGACCTTTCATAATAATCACAATTTTATGAATTTAGACCATCCTATTCTATTATCTCAGATAAACCAAAATTCTAATAATTGAATGTGATAGAACTTATAATAATATTGTGCCTGATCAATATTTTGTTATGATCACCATTCTAACTTTAGGTAATATAAAAATGCCGTGCGTGTCTAGCAAAACCTAAAACCTCAAAAACGACTCGATTTGAACTTTAGTTTTTGCTTGTTCGTCTTGTTACTGAGGGGTAGTTAAGGAAAACATAAAATTAGGAATTAAAACAAGAACATCAATAATTCTATAAAATCGAATTGGTAATTTTGTATGAGAATTGCTGCTTTGGATTGCTTTTAATAGATAGAGATCGTGAGGGATCTATCGGAAAGCTAGTATCTAAATTCAAAAGGCTTATTATGTATAGCATTCCTGTCGTATCAGTGTAAAATTTTCATCTTTAAAACGGAATACTGAATATATAATGAAACGAAGCTTGAATGTATTACTGATAATCTTAAAATGTAGGTACATTGTTCACCAAAATGAGTGATGATATCAGCTGGCAGTGATTCAAAATTCGAAATAATTATTTGTTGAAGTTTAAACAACTCTGAGACAGCAGGAAGACATTAAGTTGCGATGTGACTATTCATCTGGTTCCAATGTTGGTTTTGAAGGTGGATGGAAATTCTCAGAAGAATGACAAATGCAGGCTAGGTTCTCTACCTGACCGCCTTCAAGGTTTAGGTCTAACGCACCGTCAGATAATATTGAGTAATGAAAAAAATCCCTCAGAATTTCTATTAATCCCTATGGCATAATCTATTGCCTATTCATATTTTTCCTCTGTTCTCTGGATGCCTTCAGTTTCACAAATGGGAAAATCTTAGTTAGATGTGCGTAGTTATTATGTCGTAATTGTTATAACATTATCCCGGAAAACAACAAGTTTGTTTAATAAAATTAATCAATTCACTCAATTTCATAACAAATCATATCATATCATATTATAATCATACTCATATATTATAAATATATTATAAATGTGAAAGTTTGTATGTTTCTTACTCTTTCGCGCAAAAACTACTGAACGGATTCTGATAAAAGTTGGAATATACATAGTTTATGACCTGGATTTAGTATTTTATATGCCAAAGTGGGTATATTAATTTGGTTGTTACGTTTGATCATTATGAAACTTTGCATCCACGTCAGAGGTAAAGAAAAGGACATCGGGTAGGTACCTTTCATACAGAAAAAAGTTTGCAAGGGATAGAAAAATAACTTAGAAAAATAGTATTTAAATAATTAGTTAGTTTAAATAACAACTAGCCGACCCGCTGCCAAAATTTATGCATAGAATTCTCCGTACTTAAAAAAATATTCTTTGCCACATTTCTTGACTGAACTCGCTAGCTAGTCTAACGAGTCAAAGCGCGATAAACCCAACTCATTTATTTCCTTATCCAACTAACAAGAACATCACACATCATTGTATCGATAACGCCGCTGATACTACAAACGAAAAGCGCGTGCGACCCAGCCATTCGAGCGAGTGCCTACAAAAATACACCATGAATGATGTCATGGTGTGCGAATGAGACTCACTTATGCGGTGCCACTCGCACGATCGCTTATAAATACACGAGTGCATTAACTCCATTCGTACTCGATTATGTTCACAGCTCGAACGAGCATTTGGCATTTACCATCGGCAATCGTTTACGAACACCGAACCAAAACAAAGAGATGATTGACGTGATTATTAACTTCTAACATCAAATTAAGTCCGTGATCGAAAATGGTTACGCTCTATTTCCTGGTGGATAACGGTCTTCGACTGTTATTTTGGTCGCGATGTGTGAGGTCATGTTTGCTAAATTAGATATTATAATGAACTTAATTTCTATAAAGAAAGATGCTTTGTTCCACTTTTATGAAACCTAAATAATTTCTTTGTTTTACGCATGCAAACCGTTCTTAAATTTGCAATTCTGAAGTGACCGCTTAGCAGCTTGATTCATGAAAAAAAATAGTTGCCTCTGGTATAATCAGTGTTAATGTCAAGCTATTATACACGGGGTGTGGCGTAATGAGTACTTAAGCCATCACCTGTGGGCGGTGTCATGACAGATCAGATAATCAAAAATTGTGTTCAGGAAAAGAATCATGGTTTTCAAGTTATTGATCATTTTCAAAATTCCATAAAATGACACCCTTGGTCACTTCAATGGCATGATCTCAAATCAATGTATCTCCTCAGTCTGTTTTCTGCAAAGTTCTCTGGGATAGATTAACTATTAAATGTAAGCTATACGTAAGCTATACGAAAAGAGGTACATCAAAATTGAGCTCGATATAGTATACTATAAAAGCTTTCGAATTATGAAAGGCCCTCTGTTATCTGGCTTGACTACTCATTACGCCACACCCTGTATATTGTAAAATATTATATGTTGTGAAGCCTTTCAGGCAGTTTTAAAATCCCAACGCCAGAGACATTAAATCATAGTAAAATGCATATTCTGTAGTCTATAATTATTTAGAGACTAAATCATAAACTGTCAATCACATTTGCAGTTTAAGGAAAGCTATTATAGAGGGGTTTTTTTAAAAGCATGGTACAGTAATACTTTCGTGGTTCATGAATAAATGGAGAATAGCCTGTCATGTTCATGTGTCTCAACTTTGTTATTCTAATTATATACATAGGTACATACTTCAGTATGTTTAAATACTTCTGTATTGAATAAATTACGTCATTTTCAGTGCAAAGGTTATAGACATTAACTTCGATGGTCGATATTCGTGCTTATGTTGTAAAAGAACTACTGTAAAGTTCACTCAGTCCTATCCTACATAACCGTATAAAGACACTCGTCATAACGTTATTTATAAGGCATAGTAGGTATGACAAAGTCAGCATGAGGTCATACATATAACTAACTCAAAGTTATGTAAATGAATCAATAACATTAGGAAACTTCTTTTATAATGTTACAAAAACGACTTCTGTTAATTTATTGATGAAAACATGAGTGTTCAACTAATATTACTATTATTTATAATAATGGTCTACTTTTTAAAAATCGTATTGATTATATTTGAGTCTTTGTAGGAGGTAACCATTACAACCAGATTCTAAGAACTCTTTCAAATAATAAATAAATACATAATGCTGCACATTATCACACAACATCATCTAGCCCCAAACCAACGGGCCGTCCATTTTTTTTAGCATCCCCCCCCCCCCCCTTGGTGATACGTGATGAGGTTTAAAACGACGCCCACCCCCCCAAAATCATGTGATTTTTAGTACCTACAAAAAATCTTAAAAATGTAAGAATATTATCTTTAAATACAGGTATAAAGTATAATCTAATTTTATTCTGAAATTAAGGACCATGATTAAGAACTTCGTTCGCAGCCTCGCAATGGCGAGTCAAGGTCACACTACACGTCGCTTTTCGGTTTAGAAAACACGCGTTTGACAAAAAAATAAATACACGTGATATCTTAATACACCCCCCCACCCCTTGTGATATTTTGTGATTTTTGACAAACCCCCTCCCCCCCGTTCGACCCTCACGTGATTAATAGACGGTCCCTAAGGAGAGCTTGTATTAATGAAAATCACATGACCGATACATATACTACTTACTACAAAGCTAAGCTACACTCACACATCAGAAATCCGATGAACATAATAGGATCATGGTTGCTAAGTAGGTACTTTATAAAGCTGGGTACGGATAGCGCGTTTCTGTATATGCGTGGTTGGGGTACGCGTGTCTTGGAACGCCCTGTCTCTACTTGCAGCTACGCGTACACCTTGGGGAACGCGTGCGATCTGGCTCGCGGCGCGATCCGTGGTCAGTCGGTCGGTTTTGGCTCGCGTAGCGCTATGGATCGATTGACTTCGCCTTTAGGTTCGCGGCGGTCCACATTGACTGTACGCGTATCCAATATACGCGTACAGTGAACCCCGACTACGCGTATACAGGAATGCGCAATTAACACAAATTAGTTTAATGCTGGGTACGGAATCCAGCTTTAAACTAGTTTGAAGAAGAGCATCAACTTGATCTTCACAAAAAGCGAGATGAATTGAAAGTCAGATGCCATCTCCTATAAATTCGTCAGCAGAGTACCTACTAAAGTGCCGCAAATGCGATCGTACCTTCGTCAACAAGATCTGGTACAAGACAATAGAGCGCATCAGAGTGCAGACAAACGAAGCTCACACCTCTCATAGTTTTTTTAAATTAATCAGAGTTAAAATGCCTGTTCAGATACACAGCCGAAATCGGTAGCCGAAATCGGCAAGGACGATCAACATTTTATTAAATCAGACAAGCAAATTAAACTAGAACTTAGCTTGACCTCTTCGGAGTACATCCAAAGCAGTGGTCTTTGGTTAACGAGTAACTATGATGGACGGGAAAAGAAGACTACGCCTACGGGCGGGGTCGAGAACGCGCAAGTACGAGTTGTTCAATAAAAAAAACAATCGGTGCCAATAATTGCACAGTTTTTATAAAAATCAGTGTTCTCACAGGCAATTAAGCCAAAAATATGAGTGTTAAATCAACAATTGGTGTAGCAGCTTAATTAACGACATCACCTCAACCCGCGACCTGGCCACAGTTTAAATAATAATCAGTACGACCTGAGTAAACAAGTTACCATGATGTCATGCCGATGTTGTTGACCCAACTACAAGACGGACGGCTGTCAAGAACATCTGATTCTCCGATTCATATAAGTTCAAAGGAGTGCGATTTTTTTAATTTGTGCCATAAATATGTACCTGTCAACGTGGTGGGTTTTGAACGTCCATATCAATTAAAAACATGCCGTGTGTCATGTCATTGAATTAGTGCATTAATTGATAGGTCCACTCTCATTTCATTCCAAGTCGGAGCAAGCGAGCGTACCTACCTACTCTTACTTATCTTACGCTATCAAGTACTTGTATTATAAATTTATTACATAATATTGGTAATATTCAGCAACTAGAAAAAACCGGCCAAGTATGAGTTGGACTCGCGTCCAAGGATTCCGTACTTGTAAGCATGAAATAATTTTATTTGTGATGTTCATAAGTAAAAATTTACGGTTTCACTATTTTTACTTTACTTGTGCTATAACCTATAAGACATTGATTCTTGCCGAATTTCATCGTTCTAGGCAACTGGAAGTACCTTTTTTTTGAGAGTGTCAAACTAAGCGGCATCCAAAGAGTAGGATTTGATATTAATTTCAACTTGGTATCTAGAAAAAAATTGTTCTTACCTGGCTAAGGTTCCTTTCAGCTTTACGGTCCCATTCGGCTTGTTTGGAATATGAACATCCATCAACTCGTACTTCACGGGTTCCGGTGGTTCGAAGACACAAGCAACTGCATGTTGAGGGGTATTACAGACGAGGGGTTCCATTCGGCACGCGATGGACGCCCGCTTAGTGGGCGCCGCGCGAGGGTACGTGTGGTGCCGAGCACTGCTTGACGCAGCAGGTTCGCTGCGCCTCTGCTTCGGCAGAGTCCGGGCGCATATAGCACTAGCTGCATTCTTTAAATGAGTACGAAATCTGCTATTGTTATTTGAAACACTGAGAACTGCTCCTTCCATCTTCACCTTTTGGCCACACAGCGCTCGTTCAAGACAGGCTCGTATCCATTTTTAAAAATTAACTTTTTCGATCACCTTTTTAAAACCATGGTATCAGCACAGAGTTATAAAGGTCATTATTGGGAGTTTACACTTTTAAGTGTATCATGGAAGGTCCACATTTTGAGTCTAAAGTTTGACTTAGACTAATAGACCAATGTTTGTTGAAATGTCCACCTCCATAAACCGTGTAACGCCACTTTATCTCCTGTGTCGAATTGTTGTTAACGCCAATTTTCATTTCTAAACGGAACGGAAAAATATTTTGTTATTTAATGTTTAGTTATCCTATAAGAGACGATACTTATGTCTGTTCAAAAATTTAAAAACATAACTAGGTCTACCGTTATTCTGAGAGCCATAAATGGCATGAATGAATTGAGTCTGTCCAGAACTATTAACACCTGACCAAATACACCTTGTTTAAAGCACACAAAGCCAAGAAAATATCTACATTCAAATAAATGAAGCTATTGATTTAGCATTTTTATAAAACGACCAGTAGCTCTTGAGATCTAATTAAATTTAAATGAATAACTTTGTTTCGGCTCCCAATATTGTATGTTAGGTGCCTACACTGCCTACCTGAGGACTGCATTACCTATTCATTATCCCGAGCAACTTAACAAAACTGAACAAAAATAATGTTATACTCAGAGGAGCGTTCCTATACTGATTTAATATATATTTGATAATAAAAAAACTTTATAAATCCACATTAATAAAGTTTTTTAGTCTCATTCTGTTTCTGTTCTCTTCAGTTGGTAAGTAAAATACTGAAATCATCAATACAAATATTATATCTACGACGCAGTTCATTGTGTTCACAACGAATACCAATATCATCAGCGTCATAAATCGTGCTCAGTGATCAGGATCACACACTCACTACGTTTATAAATTGACAACAAAAGATTTATTCTTAATTTATTTAAAGAATGTATACGCGGAGTCACGGAAGGCTTTGCGGCACCGCAGTCCACAGGTCAGCCGAGGGGAGGCGGAGGCGAGGCGTGGGCGCGCTGACATCACCGCCGCCAGAGCCGATCTTACATCACCGGCGGCTGCCTGACTGCCTCCCACCGATAGCACCGCCTGCGCGCCCGCACCTTCATCCATACCCATACCCGATACCCCTCCCAACCGTGCGACCACTTCAATCCATTGTAGTATGCCGCCCTTTGTGTCAGTGTAACCTATGAAACGGCCCTTTCAATGCAACGCGTTATCCATCCGCACTTTTAATGAAAATCGCAATAATTTTAATTATCATGGCGCTTTTTGTGCTAAGTACTTAGGAATGTTTTCCTAAGCCGTCCAGCAGCAGAAAAAAAAATAGCTTATACGGACATATTCAAATTCCTATAGTAATTAATTTGGAATAAATATCCCTCATAAATCAATTACGAGTCAAGTCAACACAACCGACTGGATCTACAATAAACGTACTCTGCGAACAATGTTTAGTTGCAGACTTCAAAAACATTTTCACTTCCATGTTTGGAAACTGGATCTGTAGCCATAACATCGATTATCTGTTGTAACAAGAGATCAAGGCTAAGTATCGCCCACGGTAGCTACCTACTTATTAACTAATTTCATGACAATTAACATGAATTGGCTGTGGCCTTCATTAAGAAGTTAATAACCATTAAAGCGGCAGTGACTGAATAGAATTGGAGCGAGCGTTTCGAGTTCAAAGACGAGCTTAATACGGTTGAAGTAGAATTCTATGAAAAGGGCCTCTTCGCGTGTCGTGTCGATCCTAGCGTCGCTCGTGTCGTGTGGTAGGTAGGAACGTGCGTAGGTACCCGGATAAATACATATGTAGCCTATAATATTAGAAATAATATGCAAAATTTCAGCTCTATTCAGTAGTTTTGGCGTTTAGGAAAAACCAACATACAATTACATCTTAACATCCAAACAATTACCGTTACAATATTAGCAGGATATTATCGAAGGGTTGTTTATGTTTGACTTAGCTATTGTGTATTGGGAATGCCTTGGTAAGTAAAATTGGGTAGCCTTTACTGGTACCATGTCTCCTCCATAGTCCCTGCGTAAGCCGTACGTAACCTACGTTTCCCACGACAATGATGTCAAATTGGTTTATCAATCACGGCGCGGGACGGATGCGGCGGTGTCGGTGGCCGACTAGGCCGTGGGCGTTGTTGTATACCAGCCGTTGAGTTCATGACGCGATAATAATCGACGGCGAGATGTTCCTAACAATTCAATCTTACACAAGCACTCAGTTCATCACTGCTTCTACTTCAATACTTCTTCACTTCTACTTCGACCTCTCGATCGACCTCTGTGGCGCAGTGGGTGAAGGCCCGCCTGAGAAGCAGAAGGTCGCGGGTTCGATCCGCTGCGGGACAAATGTTTGCAAATTCTGTAGATATTTGTCTCGGATCTGGGTGTTTTCTATGTAAGATATGTATGTATTTACAAAAAAAATGTTAATATATATGTTGTATATCAATCATGTGGTTCCCATAATACAAGCTCTGCTTAGTTTGGGGCTACATGATGTTGTGTGATAGCGTCCAGCATTATTTATATTTATTTATTTATTTACTTCATTCCCTATCTCCACTCCGTAAGTAAACCGTTAAACGTTAACAATTCGCATGATACCTGCCTGTATATCTAGCTCAAACAGGTTTAACGGCATCTCGTGATGTGGACGCGGATGTGGCGATCAATTTAGAAACTATTGTAGTTGCTGAAATGCGAGGAGTTATGAGTCGGTATTGTCCATTGATTACCAACAATGGTGGACCGAGGTCAGACAAAGTGGCTTTTGTATGGCACCTACCGATTGTGTCCTCATCTAAAGAGCCGATTAAATAAGTACCTCAAGACATCCTCGATGAAGTATTCACAGATCATCATGGTTGTCAGGTCCGTTAAAATATTCATCTGACGAGTGATGACAATAAACCATTATCGAATGTTCTCAAAATATTTGAGGAGTCAATATATTTAAAAAATTAAATGTTACGATTTAACTTAGTTGTTGGATTTTAAGTTGTTAGAATATAACCTAGATTAATCGAAACTTATTGTTAAAGCGACAATATATTACTCACATAATTATTTTAGGTAGGTATTTAGGTATTTTTATCTGAGAATTTTATGCGACAGTAAATGGGAATTCGGTAATTATTAGCAAGTATTCTATTCATTGATTTTGTAAATTCTTCAATATTTCTAAATGATTTCTTTGAATAACATGAATCTACAATCATTAGATAAAGTTATCTGAAAACGTCACATTTTATCAACTGTGAATTAGGTGCTAATTTTGTATTCACGAAGGAACACAATGATATCTGATCAAGTCAATGGAATAAAGATACCAATGGAAGATAAAAGTACTAGATAAGTACATGGGCACTTGCGTATTCAAACAAAATACTTACAACGACTTATGCAGCATAATCAAAACGTCAAAAATTGCATGATATTACAGATTGTAAGGGCTAAAAACCACCATCCTCGGAGTCCAAGCCAACCTCACCTGTGCGTGATGCACCCTGCTAACTAACAAACAGTGCTCTGGTGCGCCGGCTAAATGCGGCATAGCACAACTTAAAACCGGCATACCTAAATTCCCTGATTGCCGAAAGGCAGCAGTGTCGGTAGTGCGAGAAGCCCTGAAGAAAAGAAGCCCTGCGATCACCAACCCACATGCCCAGCGTGGGGGTTATGGGCATATCCCCCTTTATTAGGGCAGGCCTATGTCCAGCTGGTCTGGTGTTTGTGTGTGGATTACCGATTAGAAGAGATACAAATACAAAAATCTTTATTCATAAAAAACAAGGTACTAACGGTGGTAGAACTTTGTCACCTACGGTAGCTAAAATCAGCTGTGTTACAGGCGACAGTGCCTTCCCTTTCTCTACAGATTATTAGTACACAGTATGTTATGAGTACATAGCAAGCATACAAAATTCAAAAGGAATAAAGAATTTTTATTAATATTAAACTACCGCTTACATGTAAAGTAGGGGATGGTGATATCATGCCCCAAATTGTTTTAAAATGTTGTTTTTTTTTTTTAAATAAGTAGATGGTTGAAAATATTTCACGAACTTTCAGGGGTAACGGTAAACCAACATCAAACATCTTGAATTGGATCAGCTCATTACAGCTTAGATACAACAGAGCTTTTAAAATAAATAAAACGATGTCCCTACAAAATATTTATAGCCATAACCGAATAAAGAATGATCACAAAAAAAAAATTAATCAGGTGAGCAATGAAGTCATTATATGCTGCCGAAAATTCTGGCCATCAATCAATCAAGAGTCAAGACGTTAAAACAAAGTTTGCAAAACGAAACTTTAAAAATCTACATTGATCTAACTAAACATCAAAGGCACATTCAATCATCATACCAACATAAAAAGAAACGGACATTTTGATCGTGAATTGTGTCACTCCTGCTTCCGTCATTCGTAAATGCTGAACCTTGAAGGACGCTGCTTAAAGATTATATAAGCTGTGTCCTTCAATGATGGTAAGGCCCATGATGATGATGCGGCTGTAGGGAGCAGTAAGGAAAGCAGTAAGCAGTAGGGATTTGTTTATATGGGAAGGCGGGGAACCGAATACAGTCAAAATGTATGATTCATAAGTTGGTTTAGATATTTGGATGGATGTATGTTATTCCTAAACGCAGAAACTACAGAAAATACTCAAATTTTGTAAATTTAGTCTAGACCAGGGTGCTTACCACCGACCCAAATCGAGAACAGGATTAGAATTGGATTTATGTCACTCGAAAGTCAAGATGGCGGAGCCACATCCTCACAAATATATATTTTTTATTAGTGTATTGTAAATTTTCGACCTGTAAATAACGTGAGCAATGCTCGAAAATTACTACCATTAATTATATTTTCTTTGTTTAGATAAATTTCGTAATATTTCATATTTTATTTGAAAATAGATAACTCAACGTTATTATAATTATCCGACATTGAAAGGTGTCCCGCCAGATTTAACGTCAAGAAGGTAAGATTGCTGTTTCTCTTGCAAACGCATAGCAGCATATTTCAGTATTTATCTAAATTTGTACCTCGGAAATAAATTTTTGTAATAGGTAGCAATTCCAGTGAATATTAATAACCACTGATCGGAGTAGGTAGAGCTATTTAGGTTCATTGACCGCAAACATTGATGTTAATATGGATATTCCACGGGATTCCGACTAATACTCCGGGATTCGATTATTATAATTCTTTTTATCAATAAGTATAGAAAATGGTATATGTAAGCCCATAAGTGCACAAGCGACGTTGTAAATTTTACATCAGCAACACGTTGCCAAACTTTTTGTCAAACCGGTTTTTGACGTTGCCGCTTTGTTGAAACTCGTCGTGATATCGCTGCATTATGCGCTCTTGCTCACACGTACAGGGAGTGTCACGGGCGTGGCTAGAGTGACGCACCTGTTTTTGTCTCTTTCTGCACCACTGGAATTCAATTGTTTTCCGAAAGTAACTTATTGTTAAATGTTGTCTCACTCGATTGCTTCGGTTCTCAGAGTGCGCTTGCTGCTTCCTGTTGTGTTTTGTTGTGTCGTGAATTTCTTTTTGACCCCGGCTTGTTTACTGGATTCTGGAATCTCCTTGCTACTACGACTTTGGCTAGCATTTGCGGACTCTGATTTGACCTCATTGGATTGGATATTTGAAGTTATTTTATTGGATACTCATTTGGTAAGTTTGTTTTTTTTTGGAAATAGTAAATTTTGACTACAACTAATGTATTAATCTTATTCTACCTTGAAATAATAGCAAAATTTTATGTTTGGGCTTAGTGAAAAGCTTATGTCAAATAAATAAATAACATTTTGAATACAAAAAGTAATGCTGGTACAGTGTTATTCGTCCAAAATTCAAAGCCATTTCTTGTTAGCTAAACTTTTTTAATACTTATGTAATTGTATTCCAATCCAGTATTTTCTTCACTTTTATGTTTGTCACGCACGTTTTATATCAACTTGAAAACTTATTAATAAGATCTATTAAATAGCTAAACGATAAAGTGCAGCAGTAATTCACCGACATATTTGCAGTTCGTGCATATACGAACAATTTTTGAACTGTAGTACTGTGTACTACTTGCGTGCAATTAAGCGTACCCTCTCTTAGCGTAAATTTAATACTTTGCATTTTCAAACTCGCATTAGGAATACATATTTTTACTTGTTTTGTTTTTCGAAAAAATCTTTGATGTGACTCTATTAAGCATTTCTAATTTAACGACATTTTGATACAGGTGAAGTACTTTGACATGGCATCGTCAAGTTCCGTCAAACCTGAAACAGTTCAAAAGTGGATACGTGACTACCCTGAGCTGATTTTTGACGCTGCTAGCTGTACTATTTACTGTACCAAGTGTGAAAGCCATTTATCAGTAAAGAAATCTAATGTCAATCGACATATTGAAGGTGCCCAATATCGAGGCACTTACAAACGGCCTCAAGAAGAATTTTATTTTGACCTTATTCAGTTTTTAATACTTCGTAACATTCCTTGGTCGCAAATGAAAAATAATGCCTTCAGCAATTTTTTTCAAAAATACATGTGTCGTGTTTGCTGTTGTAAATTGCAATGACAAAAAAGTGCCTGACGAGTCACAATTGCGTAAAGTATATTTGTACAAATTTTATAATAATAAATTGTTACATAAAAAAAAATATGTGTGTTCATGAATCAAGTTTCTATCTATTTATTATACAATCCTTAAACCCGTCCTTGTACTTATAGGAAGTGTAGGCTTTCATTAATCCCTAAGGCATATAGCAAAAAGCAAAAAGCTTTTAACTATTTTTCTAACACGAAAACGAATCCCGGGATTCGGGGAATATCCATATTATTCTATCATATGGCAAGTACATAAAATAGCTCTACCTACTCCGATCACTGTTAATAACAGATAATTTGTATGTACTAGATGATACTAATTAGATGATTATTTATTTATTATTTTTATTTAATTTTTTTACCTAGTTTTTTCAAACTTCATCATGATTAAAATCCTCGATCGCTAAAAAGTTACTTTCATTAAACTGTAAAAGCTCGATAGTAAACTCGATCAATTTCAAATTTATCGACGTCAACAGTGTCAAAAATAGACAAGTCTATCCTAATCTCGATTCAAATTCCGCAAATTGTCATTTTTTGTATGAGTACGAGGCAGGCTTTCAATACTACCAAATGACAGAAGTCAAATCCTAATCCCGTTCTCGATTTGGCTCGGTGGTAAGCACCCAGGATTGGCAAAAATATAAGCTAAAGTCCACGCCACGATTCAAGTCCGACGGCAAAGTACAACTTGATCCTGATACTGAAATAATGGACATCTACGAGCGATTTAGATTGCGAAATGTCCGGAATAAGACCTCTTAGACCAGAAGAGCATAATATTGTAAATAAAAACGAAATAACCACCAAATATTTGTTTTATTTACTATAAGTTCTACGATAGCAGCGCCGCGTCTATCGGACTTCAGTCGTGGCGCGGACTATATTTCTTATTTTTAACCGACTTCAAAAAGGAGGAGCTTCTCAATTCGTCGGAACCTTTTTTTTCGACTTTTTTATGTATTTCACCGAATTCTCAATTCTCTCAATTGTAAACCGATTTTCAAAATTCTTTTTTGTTTAAAAGAGTACTTCACAGGTGGTCCCATATAAATTTAATTCCTGAGGGGTTGGTCCTTGTCCCGGAAAACGCAAAAAACCTCATCCTCACTTGTAATTTTCGCCCTATGATCACCAATATCTCCGTCAATTGTGAACCGATTTTCAAAATTCTTTAGGGCAAGAAGTAAGAAGTGATTTATTTGACGTCAGTTTTTTTTAATGTCCTACTTGTTTACCCGACGATTGTTAGGCTCCGCGTCTTAGTAGCTTGCTCAGAGCCCCGGCGCGGCTGGAAGCTAGTGATAGTGAAAAACTCGTAGATATGTATAAATCAAAACGCTATGGGGTGATACAACAGCGGGCTAGAGTTTTAGGGTAATTCCCGAAGATAACGAAGGAATATGTCTGTCTATACCTACGGTCTCAATTAATAACCTGAATCACTTGAGAGCAAGTAATAGGTTTAAGCTATTGATACAACCTATTAATACTGGGTGTTTTTTTTTTTTATTTAATTTGGACTAGGCACACCGCCGTTCCTGTTTGTTTTGAAAGTTTCTCTCCATCCAAAGGTTGCCTGGAAGAGATCGCTTTAAGCGATAAGGTCGCCCATTGTACCATAATTTTTAGTGCCTGTTTCAATAACTTGTAATTCTTTGTATGGTGTGCAATAAAGCAATATCTATCTATCTATCTATTAATATAGAGCTTTTAAGTTTTTTTTATATATTAGAAGCGGTGGCCTTCTTGTGACGGCCTGCGTAGGAGGATTTCAACTGTTCCTTCTGCCACGTATAATAAATATGATGCTGGACGTTATCACACAGCATCATGTAGCCCCAAACTTAGCAGAGCTTGTATTATGGGAAGCACATGATTGATATACTACATATATTTTCTTTTGTAAATACATACATAACATACACAGAAAACACCCAGATCCGAGACAAACATATCTGCAGAATATGCAATCATTCGTCCCGCGGTCGAAATCGAACCCACTGAAATCGCCCACTGCGCCAAGAGGTCGTCATATCTTTGTGTTAATAGAATTTTTTTCTCTTAACACAAGCCTTCGCTTGATGCTTCTCTACATAATAGAGTCCTTCGAAAAAATATAGAGTCCAACTTGTTGACCTATCTTTAAGTTTCTATCGAGGTGAAACGATAGTTGTAGCTTTCCGGAGTAACTAACTACTCCGTCAAATTCAACTAAATTACAACACCAAACATCAAGAGATAAGGGTATGTGTTTCATTATCCGTTATTAGATATGCCAGATAGGTCAACGTGTGTACTGTAGCGATGATGCCGTCAACGATGGCAAAATTGGCACAGGAAGCGTTCTATTCGAAACGTACCTAGCTAGTTATTAGCAAATTGTAGTGATTACGAAAGCAAATAACAGGTATGTGTGGTCAGGTCATATTTCACAGTTAAGCACGATGGAGGTACGTGATTGAAGTAGACAAGAATGAAACTGGCTAATTAATTAATGATGGTGAAATACAACATAATGACGTTTTCAATTAAGCCCACGAGCATCTATAATCATCAATAGACCCACTTGTAATAATAAATGAAATAGAAGTAAACTGCAGACTTCTAAAAGGCATCACACCGATGCGATATGATAACGAATTTGTTGTTATTTAGTTGTTGATGATCATTGAACAGACATAAGTATGCAACGATATAAAAATAATAACATGAAAGGTATTTGGTATTTTCAGAGCTGTATTCAGAAAGTACAACCTTTACCAGAGTTTTCCACCAATTGTATATTCTGTAACTATTTTCACTCTAGTCACTATAAAACTGGCATGTATATTCTTGAATCGAAACTACAAGGATTGTCGTTGTATACCGCGCATCCAGCACGCGCGGGAGCTGTTCGCGTAGCACTGCTGTGGTGACCGTCGAAGCGAACGATAGCGGCCAACCGACCCTACACCCCGCACCACGAAGCTGACAGTGATTCGTTCTTACGTATTAGTATCGCTAGTTTACCGATTACCACGGACGCTTTCGACACTGCGCCTCACAGAAACAGCGACAGAAAGCGAACAGGAAAATAACCACTGATATAAAGGCGACGCTGATAACAGCTACACTAGACTTCGTAGACTCCATTCGCAAACATACTCGCTGAGTAAACAAACCATAAAGTGTAGTAGGTAAGTAGGTAGGTGGGCATTCTAGCTATACTTGTATACCTACACGTATTGGAAGATTTTTAAGGGAAGATGAAATTATTATTTTTATGGACAAATATAGTTCATATCTTCATAAAGTACTTTATTACTTCTTACACACCAATTATTTTCTATTGATCCAAACTGTGCACAAACTAAGATTTCCTGTTACTCCAATGCTGGCCATAATCATACCTTGGCTATGAAATCCATTTAGTTCCAGTCTGTCAAAGCTGAATGTGTGAAGAAAGAAAGACCTAACACCCCTTTTAGCCGAGGGTCAAAAAGGATCGTCAACATTGACGATTTTGCTTCTTTTACCAACTTTTAAGCAAGAAAAGGATAAAACATACCCATTACGAATAAAATTAATTACTGTTAAAGATATTCCAGTGTAACAAGATAAGATAGCTAATCTAATCCACTTATGTACTCGGTCGCGTAAAATGAATTAATATTTTGAATTATTTACTCATGCGTAGCTAAACGATACACCGTACAGGTATACATACCTACATACCTACCTACGACTCAAATGGAAAGCGAAATATGACTAAGCCAGTCCTAATTATGCTTAGCTTTGGCAGGGCAGCGGCAGTGCATCCAAAAGCTCAAAAGCCACATCCGCCATGGAACAATGACCAAAATAAAGTTGATCATTCGTAGCACATCGTGGGGATCGTGCTGGTATATTTTGGCAAGTCGAGCGGTGCGTGTCGCGGCGCCCGATGATGCCATCGCTGCGGTGGATCGTGACGTCACCTCGCCTTTTCCAAACGTGGCCGCCAGACGAAAATAGTGGCCGCCCCACCACGACCGCGGCCCCTCACAGTCACCGACGGAATTAGCGAGAGCAGCCGTCAACACGCTCCTCGAGCAGCAACGCGCAGCTATTCAAACCGTGCCGCCTTCAAAACAGATGCGCTTGACAATTTTCCGATCCATTAATATTAATTAAAATATATAGAAGCTTACATGCTCCAGATATATTGTAATAAATAGGCGATTATTAACTCTAAAAAAATATCTTTTCTTGGATCATTTCTTTAATCGTTGCTGTTGTGCAGTAGTAACAAATATTTTTTGGCATGGGATTGATGCAGAACTTTATGATTGTTAAGATTCTAACTCAAAAATACTTTCTGTAACCATTGAACATCGTAAATTCGTAATGTCATCATTTCAGAATAATATAATAAAAAAATAAAAACTCTTTTAATATAATAAATCAAATTACTGACTGGGTACGTTTTGAAACAAAATCTTCATCATTATTCTTTTGATAGATACACCTGCCTGACGCTGTCGCTCTCTTAGTTCATCGTTTCTTCAAGAGGGTCGTCTTCATCTTCTCTTTTTGTTACAGGGATGATTTAAAGCATAACCTAAGCAAAGTATTGCCTGGCAGATCACGCAGTTTAGGAACGTGACTTATACTTGTTAACTACAATGCACTGCCATGCGTTCATCAAGTTGATGCATTTCATCGACACCCGCCCACAACATTTCCAACCGAAACACAGCAATGCTGCTAGTTGATAGAAATGGGAATGGTGGTATTTCACCAGAAGAGCCCATTTCTGAAATGACTACTACTGAAATCCTACTAATATTATAAATGTGAAAGTTTGTGAGGATGCATGGATGGATGTTTGTTACACTTTCACGCCAGAACAGCTTAACAGATTTGGATAACACTTGGAATATATAGATATTGTGACCTGGATTATGCTACTGTTTATCCGGGTAGCACGCGACGTGAGCGAAGCCGCAGGCAGAAGCTAGATCTAGGATAAATATCAGAGGATAAATCAACAAGACAATATGATTGATCGTAATTTAAACAATTGAACAGAAACACATTTAAATTTTCTCCTCATCTGTAGATCAGAAGGTTTATTATTCAGATTCCATCGTTCAGAATCTTGAACCTTTATGTATCCTGAAGCGTAAGCTTGGATGCAAAAAATACGCTTCACAACAATTTTGCTTTAACAGACCTTCAAGTCAGTGGTTGCTTCATTCAATCGATCTCCAAGAAACCCTTATGATTTGCTAAACCTCGTCTCGTCCAAAGCTAGTCTTTCGTAATCTTGGCCTACAAAATATTGCAAACTGTGTAAATAACACCAACAGAGGTGTTCTCCACTTCAGCGAGTAACGAGGCCAAACGTACAAGCGGATAAGATAAGAGGAGACAACGTGCAACAGGGCGGGTACTCCATGTTGTAATTTGTGTTTAAAAAAATATTCGAAGGTGCTACGCCATTCATTGCTGAAAACACGCGCGACAGTCAATCGGTTCCGAGAAACATACTCGCGTTTCCTCGAAACGTTACTATGAGCGCACACATGCGTAATTCGGTGTGTTGCCGATGCAGCACACATAGCCGCCCACGGCCCTGATAACGCGAGCCGTGACGACTTCAACGAGACGTATCAGTGCTCTCATTAAACTAAACATCCAACTTATATTGCGTACCCAGCTCCTTTTACGCGCAATCAAACAATTGCCTGTGCGGTGGCATTTACATTAACTATATCTATTCAGCTCATAACTTCATATAGGATAGCGAAGGATAGCGAAGCATCCAACATAATCTCTAAATCCCAAGGACTAATGATAAATGATCATTGTAGTATTTTGGTAGGTTTTTGTGTTAACATTTTTTGATTCTTAAGATCGTAAATCAGATACGGATACGTTGGCATGGCTTTGATCGATTGGATCCGGCACAACGACCTATAATATTCGTAATCAGCCATATTGAAAGTAGACTGATTCAGTATATATTTAACTTATTGTCTCTAATAGAATAGGATAGGTCATATTAGTATTATGCACAAACTAACAAACCATTAAATATAAAAGAAATTGCTGTTATATCCTTCGATGTTCTATGTAACAGTATTATATTAAAGGACACTTTAATCTTAAATTCTAAATCCTAAGATTTTTAAAATATCGGGACGGTTGAAAAGGAACTTTTTTTTTAAATCGAAGAAATACCTATAAGTGAATCTTACCACTTTAAAAACCAATCAAACACATGCATTTGAATGTAAATCGAGTTCTCCTGATCAGGAATCTCATAGTAAAATCGGTCAAATTCACCGAGATCAAATTGTCGATCTATAAATAATGTTTTAATAGAATGATCGCAGCGCTGAGAATACAGAGGTCAACAGCGGGATGCCAACGGTCAATAAGTGGTCAATAATGTCTCGACTTGTGAACTAAACAGCAATGAATCAATTAAAGACATATTGATGCCATGCCAAGTAGTTTCGTTTGCAGTATCTCTCGCCCGTGGCATCTCTCAGTACCTATAACTATAACTTAAGCAGTTCACAGAAAACTGATGATAGTACAGGCAAGATTAATCTAATCTGTATACATAGTACCAAGTACCACCCTAACCTTTCTCTCCGAGATTAGACCACAATGGAAAAAGCAAAACGCCGAGAATAGGCTAGAGTTAGACGACTGAAAATTTCTAATTAGCTGTCATTTACATTACCAAAAAATATTGGTTATGCATTTTTTCTTCAGTCAATTAAACAAATAATAGAATGACGCCACACAGCTTACCATGTATTGTCATCCAAACTAAACGTGTCTATAAAATTTCAGCTCAATCGGTTGAAGATAGTTGCTTCAAAGTTGAGTTGCAAGATTTCACCCGAACATACATATCAAAGCAAGTTAAATAAAAGCTTTTAAAAATGACAAAGATACAGTGCGTTAAAGTTCCGCGTGACGTCACGGTTAAGTACATTTTTTACATATTCGTGACGTCACGGGCCCCCACTCCCGAACTTTCACGCTCTTATCTCCATCAATTTCTATTGATAAATTAAAAAGTACGTGGGTTCTTGACTTCATGAATATGTAAAAATGTACTATACCGTGACGTCACGCGGAACTCTCATTGTAATTTTTTGTGATTGACAAGGGAAAAAATACGTATTCAATATTTTTTGGTAGGTAATGTAATTTCAGACTCTTCAGCGTCATCATCAGATATGGTTAGTTGGATGATAGAGTAGGTACCTAATTACATCAAATTCACAAAATATTAAAACAAATACAATTTACATGCATTAAGGCAAACATAATTAGTGTTTAGTTTATAAATAGGATTTTTTTATAGGCATCTAAAGGCGGTAAAAAAGTCACTCAACGCTAAAGCTCGATTGTAGAGTCGAGCTTAAGCGTCGAAGCTCAGAAAGAGGTAAAAAAAGCTTCACTCAACACTCAAGCTCGACCTTAGGAAGAGATAAAATACAAAAGGATATAAAAATGTTCCGGTCATATTGATTAGAGATTACATAATGACTTACTTGGTGATACTGGAGGCTGCATCGCAGACCGCGGCGGCGGCGGTGGGCCGGCGCTCCGCAGCCGCGTCTACCATGCCTCTGCATCACCGCGATGGGCATAGCACGTCGCCACACCTCACCTCCACCACATTAACATCACAACTAACCCCTACAATCACCGATACCCGATACACCAGGTTGCAAATTGCAATACGATACTGTATACTGATACGAACGTGTGCGGTTTCAATGTGCTACCTACTAACTGTGCAGCTATGTATAGCTGTCGATTTATGTATTGCAGGATTCAGATCACAGGGAGATCACCTGAAACAAGACGAAAATATCATTTAATCGTAAGTAAGAAGAGTTACCGTTATGATACCGGTATCGAATGTTTCGTCTATTGATTTCGCCCTAGGCGTGAATCAGAGAGAGCTCTTTGTGAAGGACTCGTCCGGGGAAGTACTGCCTACCACCAATATGCCTATTACTGCTGATAAGCAGCATAGCTTTGTTTCAGTTTGAAGGGTGTGGGTGCCGGTGAAATTACAGACACAAGAGGACCTTCATGCCTCAAGTTGATGAAGTTGGACGCAGGGCGTTGCATCGAACACACACACACACATCGGCACATTCCAAACGATCGAGACCCACGATGCAATGCTTTGTATGGTGATAGGTAATGGTTGCTGCATAACTTCAGGTAGGCTGTGCTTGTCCATCTTCAGGTTTCATTATTGTTATTGTTATATTTGTCTATGTTGGTGTGAGTACAATAAAGAGTTTTCTATATATCTATCATAAAAAAACACCAGGCGTAGGGCTAAGTCTCCCATCGGCGGTCAAGGGATTTAGCTGTACCAGAGTCAGGCCGCACTATGCCGCAATCAGCCGGCTGCCAGAGCCCCGTTTGTTAGTTAGCAAGGTGAACCACGTGCAGGTGAGGTTGGCTTGGGTTCCGGAGATTGGGAAAAGAACCCTTTACACCCCTACGTGAACTCATTACATTGCTGGCTGCGAACGTAAATAAAAATCATGAAACATTTTTTTCTCCGGTTATTAATTTTTTTCGGACAACAGATTTTGTATTTGGTTGGGTTTTGGGGTGCTGTACCACCACCTTTCGTTTTCGGTAGTCGTCATTTTACACCCTGTATAGGTATAAGGTACCGTCAGAATCAACACAACACCCCACAAGTTAGAAGCTCGCTTCATTTCCTTTCCTCAGTAGATGTTGAAAGGTGACTTCGTGTTTACAGCAGATGATAGGCAGAGGCATTCTTTTCAATGTCATTATGATGTCAAACCCAGTCTAACTGCAGTCAGCAAAGGGTAGAAGTCGGATTAGGAGTAGGTCTGGGAACATCAAAATGCCAAACCTTGGGCACAGGCACGGCACAGGTATATGGAGAAGTGAGTACTAGGGTGGGTAGGTAGCGTAAGGAGTCCATATATACCTGTGCCTCCCTAAGGGCTATATTTCACATAGTAGGGAGCGTCAAAAGCCATTTTTGGGGTCATTGAATTTGACATCCAGTAACTTGACCTCATGTAGCACCCGTGCGGCCGTGGCGTGGCTTATGTCTGGTGATCTTAGAAGAGCATTTTATCATAGCAACACTTCGCTCGGTCACTATTTGGATAGGTAGCCGTTTATTTAGGTAGTGGCCTTTCATCATCATCATCATCAGGCTATAACAGTCCACTGCTAGAGATAGGCCCCCTCTAATGAGCGCCATTGCGCCCTGTCCTGAGCTCGACGCATCCAGCTTCTACCAGCAGCCTTTCGCAGATCATCACCCCACCTGGCCGGAGGGCGTCCTACATTACGTTTGCCGAGCGGCGGTCTCCACTCAAGAACTCGTTTAGCCCAACGGTTATCGGTTCTTCAGCAGATATGGCCAGCCCACTGCCACTTCAGCTTGCTAATTCTCTGAGCTATGTCAACGGGTGGCCTTTAGAGCCTCGCTACTAACTCTTACTCACTCGCTCGCTCACTCGCTTTACTCACTAACTCTCTTCTTACTTACTCGCTTCTTTATTCTGTGTTACCCCCGCGTAGCTTAAACGTGTTCCACGGGTTTACAGTAGCCTCCCTCAGTCGCCCCAAAGTTGACAACCCTAGCGCGATTGCCAAGCGTAGGTATGAAAAGTGAAGTACATACATGTGATTGACTTCTGTATATATTTATTTTGTGGTTTGGATAAGACATTTATGATAAATAAACATATGCGTGCGTGTGTGTATGTGTAACTCTTATTTGTGTGTTTGATTACTACTAGATTAACACAGCTAGGTACTTTTTATCCAGGTCCCACGCGAGCGAAATCGCGGACGGAAGCTAATATGTACGTAGATAGGTGGGTATAGTAAGTGTTACCTATTCACTATTAGTTATTCTAAGGAACCTTGATAGATTACTAATAGGCATGTTTTGGACGGTGTACGTTGTGTCACACACTACAAAAATTATGTAGCCTAAATACCTAACAAGCATATGCTATAACGGCCATGCAGACTATGCAGTATCGATATCGGTACGATACCATTCTCAGTACCGGCCACAGAAATTGGTACCGTACCGGCACAGAACCGGGACTTTTTCGGCCGAACCGGAAATTACCGGTATTTTCGATGTCTTCGCCATGATATGAAGTAGAAAGTGTACATTAAAGAACTTGTGCGAAATTATCATTTGGCTAATATTATCGAGTTATAGGTACTTCTTTCGAAAATTTAAGTTTATTTACTATTTTGAAATGGTTTGCATTCTTCTTCTTAATTATCTAGTTATACTCGGCGGCGATCGAAGCTGGCATCGTCGATGTGATCGGCGTGGATGGTGAAAATAGAAGACGTATTTGAATTCATGTAAACATATCCAGGTAGGAATTCTTTCACCGGCCCGGTGTGAAGGGATGATTTGCAAACAGCTATTGGCGAAACTAGATACGTCAAGCTGAGGACAGCGCGTCGTTTATTATGGTTGGCCTTTTTCTTTTTAACAATCATTAACCCTTTAGAACAGATTTTAGATGTGGATCACATCTTCAAGATGAGAACAAAAGCGAGATTGATTCTATAGCTTTTAAGGGGGCTTCTTAAAAACCGAGAACAACTAAGCTCCCGATTCACGCCGTTGGTTGAAATGAACTACCACAGTGAATGAGGAGCGCTAGGGGTTCCAACCGCCACCTGCGGAACTCAAGCCAGCGCCTACCCGTGGTGTACTCTGCTAATTTACACACGGGGCTTTGGCCGCCGTCTGATTTTGGCATAAATAATGTAACATTCACACCTACCGGCGCGCGTTAGAGAGCATCAAAGCGTATTTTAAAATATGGTAGAGGAAATTGAAACATCCACAAAGCAGTTAAGTTCCTTATTTGCATGCAATATCTGCTTACGGATCTATTTATGTCAGTGTTTGACAAAGCTCAATGCTGCGTAAATAACATGCAAATAAGGAACTTAACTGCTTTGTGGATGTTTCAATTTCCTTTATAATAATAATAATAATAAATTTTATTTCAGGCACAAAGAAAAAGTACAAGATCTTAATTTACTTAAACTAGGGCCCATATATATAAATACCTTAGAGACTAACAAACATAATACTTAAACCTATAACTATTTGCTGACACGTAATGTCTGCGACGTGTGACGCACTTGCGCTGTGTCGTACAGTCGCCCGCGAAAACGACGGAAGAACACACTTTTTGGCCAAAACTCTTCCTTAGTAAAGGTCGAAAGATTTTCGGTCGGAACACGAACCACAAAAGATTTAAAATCATTGTGGCGCGATTCCAACATTTCGACCCTTAACTGCAGATTGGCCTTCCTCTTCACGTATTCCACGATATCCTCCACCTTCGTTGAATAGTGAAGACGGGACACGTAGAGCAGCGTCGAAGGCAAAGCCGGGCGCAGGAGATAGTTCGGCCCGGTCGGCGCGGTGCCACTCTGGTTACGGCAGGAGGGCTTTCTTTTCCTTCGTATAACCTCCGTGAATCCCTCCGCGTCTCGAGGCTCTTTAGCATGTTATAAAATGCTCTCCAACGCGCGATGGTAAGTGTTAATCGTACATAATGCTGCATAGCTACGGAACAGCTACTACGTTTATCGTTCTATTTGTATCACTCTCTGATATTCACATCAGCAATGCCTGACGCAGCGTACATGCGGTAATGGAAGTCTTCGATCTCAGCGAAAATCGCCAAGCAATGTCGTGTGTGTTAGCTTCTTCTTCTGGTGGCTTCTTCCAAGCTGCTAAGAGAATAACTATGGTCCACCATTTTAGCTCTATTTCAATTATTAGTAAGGTCACGCGCTGTATTTTATTAGCAATTCACTTGTTTAAGAGCTCTGACCGTTCTTGCAAAGTGGTCTGGTCTGAGTGGTTTCAGTATTTTTATCAGAGGCAGATTTCACTATGGAGACACTATAGAAAATTTTAAACGTAGGCATAATCTGGCAGGGTCGATGGAGGAGCTGCAATAAAGACTGGACGGACTAGCATCAGCCTCACGAAAGCTAGGTCTCGGCATGAATTTGGACAAGACCAAAGTCATGGTCAATGACTGAATTGATCCAAGTCCGGTCGTCGTTAATGGACACCTTCTTGAAGTTGTTTCGGCGTATACATATATCGGGCAGATATTGCAGTTGGGTAAAACAGCTTCGAGAAGGAGGTTAAGAGGAGGATTCAGCTGGGTTCGGCAGCATTTGGAAAACTCGAGTTTTCTCGTCACCCATACCGCAATGTTTGAAAACGAAAGTTTTCAATCAGTACGTCCTAACCGTCATGAGCTCATGAGTCTTGACATACGGAGCCGAAGCGTGGACACTTATAGTACGGCTAGTCCACCAGTTTAAAGTCGCTCAACGAGCTATGGAACAAGCGATGCTCGGAGTTTCTCTGAAGGATAAAATTCGTAACGAGTTTATCCGACATAGAACTAAAGTTGTTGACATAGCTCAGAGAATTAGCAAGCTGAAGTGGCAGTGGGCTGGCCATATCTGCCGAAGAACCAATAACCGTTTGGGTAAACGAATTCTTGAGTGGAGACCACGGCTCGGCAAACGTAGATAGGACGCCCTCCGGCCAGGTGGAGCGACGATCTACGAAAAGCTGCTGGTAGAAGCTGGATGCGTCGAGCTCAGGACAAGGCGCAATGGCGCTCATTAGAGGTGGCCTATGTCCAGCAGTGCACTGCTATAGGCTGATGATGATGTTCATGACGTATAATCTGAATTTGCTTTTTTAGGATGACGTTATCGAACCGGTCAAACGAACCCTTATGGTGCCGCTTTGTGCCAAAGACAGACATGACAGATGTGACAGAAGGAAGGACGGACCTTCCTTCTGTCACATCTAATTATTTCAGGAACTACAAAAGCTACCGACTTGAAATTTTGTATAGATTTAAAATTCACTTATTGAATGATTGCAAGTGAAAAAATATAAAAATATTTTCGTTTTTATCCCCAAAGGGTAAAAAATAATAAATATGTCAAAATTTCAAACTGGTGCCACCAGGTCGAGTGGCATATCATATGAAAGGGGTCAATTAGCACAGTTTAAAAAAAGTTTTTTTTATTAGATTTAGATGCACGGTTTTGTTATCTGATCTGTATTACCTACTTTTGTTTGGGCACCAAATACTTATACTATACTGACCTCCATTAGAAAATGGCGATAGATTATCAGAAGTTCAGAACTCATCTAACAATTTGAGAAATAAAATAAAATTATTGATATGGACTATGTACAAAAAAATGCTATGTTCAGCAGTGGACTTCTATAGGCTGTAGTTGGTGATGATGATGATGATGTACAAAAATCGAAAATAAAACATATATAAGTAGGTATCTCGATATCATGTTTACTGGCGATTTTTTCTACATATGTTCGATATGTTATACTCGTATCGAAAATACCGAGACGTACCTACTTCGCAGAGAACCGTTAGTTATACCGGGAATTTTCGATACTTTCAATAGGTATAGATGATTCCCGGTAGCATGCGAGTGTTTTTTTAATGAAATACCTAGATTTTTATTGTACCAACTAGAAAATTGACACTAAAAACATGGTGTCGAGTATCGAAAATAACGGGACGTGCTTCAGTCCCGGGATTATTTATGCCCTACGAGGTATCTTACCTACCCAGACAGGCATAAATAAAGTAGATAGTATTAATTAAGATTGGTTTGCTATAAAATTAATGTGTGCGCCTGCCTACACAAGCTTACCTACAATAGGTACTAGGTACTTACATAGTATAGTACATAAACGTATTAACGTACAGGTACCTACTCATATAGTTGTATATAAGTGTATGTAGGTACGTACCTACCTGCCTGCCTACAAACGGGCGAGTAAAACAATTTTATGAGATCATCGATAAGTTTAAACAGCAAAATGTAATAAATATAATTATGACTCACCAGATATTATGTACTTGTACTTCGCTTCGAAGAGACCGTGTAGGTTATCATTATCACTTTATTTATTGATGAACGTCACACACACAACTCAATGCGTAACATATCAAGCACAAAAACTATTCGCACACACTCAGCATTTTACATTGATTATTTAGACCGAGGTATAATCGAAATGCTCTGTAAAAGTCATTTTGCGAAATTATTCCTGTTGACAGAGATTTTGTTCGAACGAAGGGAAAGAAAGAGAAACAAAACAAAGCTTGGCTTTGGAACGAAAATCTTTATTTTCTGTTTCTTCTTCGTTTTCTACGGGTGCTGCCATCTCTGGCTTTGTTATGTAATTACGTACGTGGTTAGTTGACTTGACGTAGGACGGTAATAAACAAATTTTGACATTTTGATAAGTTTGTATTGAGGTAAAGTGGTATTTAGTGGCGCATCTCTATTCATTAATTCATTCATGTCCTTATACATTTTTAACTTGCAAAATGGTTTTTAAACTTTGAAGATACTGCAAAAAATGTTTTTTTATTTATGAAATACATTCAATTTTTAATATTATAGTTCACAAAATGAAAATAGAAAGTTGCGAATTGTCAAAAAATTCGCGTCCATCAAAGGTTACTGCGTCAAAATGGGAACAACTTTTTTGTGACAATGTCTGCATCTGTTGATTAAAATTTGAAACATAATAAGCTTCTAAACAAGGTCAACAGTTTTCATCAACTCATAGAGAGAAAAATAATTGAAATAAGTGTAATAATAATGTCCGAACATCCAATTGTTGTGCTCATTGTGCGACTTCACCACAAATACAACCTGAAGTGTCCGCGAAAATGATCTGTACTTTGTTTTTCGCAATCACAACGTTACATGAACATGGATGACCTAAAATGCGAATACGTGAAGATTTTACGATGTTACATACTCACAGAAAGTGTAAACTGAAGGAATTATGATGTTTCATATCTTGTCAAACAACAATCATTGACCTAATAGTACTATCACCCAATGACTGTCGGATTGCTTGGTCACAAAAGTGAAAATGTGATGTGTCAAACTGATTGTTTACCTCTTGGACAGGTGAGTGGTTTGTAGAAGTGGTAGGCGAGGGCGGCGGGAGGCGGGCGGTATGTCTGGTCGGTCGAGTCCCGTGAACGGCGGCTACGAGGCCGCGAGGCTGACCGTCCGCAAGGACCTTTTCCCTGACTTGCCACCGCCTGGCGATACCACTGACACCTCGGACGATGAGACCATATCATCCATCAAGCTCGAAACCGATTTCGAGCAGAGCATCGACGAGATTGCCCTCAAGAAGCAGCAGCTGATGGCGAACGGGATGACGTCGCCTTCGCCCCCGAGAACGCGCCACAAGAAACGCAAGCAGCGCTCTAGAAAAAACTCTGAACGCTCAACTGCTAATGGATGTCTTCCAACTGAGAAGAAGCGCAAAAAGCGCTCTCGCCATAGGACTCATTCAAATAGTACTGAGGTTTTAAAAGTGCGAAGTGGTAAAAACTTAAATTTAGTGAGTAGTAGTGAATGTCAAGGTGAGGATGATGATGAGAGAGATGAGGAAGAGGAGGCTGAGGAAGAAGTGGCTCCGAGTAGTAGTGACGATGAGGTTCTAAAGTGCAGTGTAAAGTTACCTATAATAAATGTGCCGCGTCAAAGTGGCAAACCATACAGTCATGAACTTAGTCAATTATCTACAAAAAAAAGGAAAAAAGAAAAAGAGAAACGATCTAAAGAAAAATACTCGCATGCAATAATACCTTGTAGTGGAAAGCCCCGCTCTATGCTGGACATCTGCTCTCATAGTAAAAAGAAATCAAAGAAGTCTGAAGTGAGTGTAGCCACATATCGGAGCCAGATAGTAGATACAAACATTATGAAGATAAAGATTAGAAGAACGGGTGTCCATGAAACTGTAAGTAATGCCTAGACCATAATTTGTTTATCTTATCTAATTCTAATTCTAATTTGAAGTGGGGGGGAAAAAGTTCTGCACCGACGTCCCGCATTGGGGTGTATTGTGCATTGCCTCCCTGCTAACCTGGCCCCAGCCAGCCCAACTCCTTAAAATAACAGAGAAGGACTCTGGGTTGGGTTGTTTATCTTATCATTTTATGACTGATTTCAAAATGTTGAATGGACTTTAATTAATTAGATATGTTTTATTAAAACAAACACCATCAAGACCTTATCCCTATTATGGATAAATTGTACCCACTGCTGGACACAGGCCTCCCCTACTAAGAGGAATATGCTCATAATCTAATATCTTATGTTTGTTTGTTTGTGTGCATTTCTTAAAATAAAACAGGTGCTAAGTAATTGTGTAAGTGTGTGCAAGTTAATTGTGTGAGGTGACATTAGACAAAATATTTCAAAGTTACTTTTCTGTATTTTCACCACACAAATATTTAGCTGGGGTGGGAATTGAATGACTTACAGCGCAGTAGCTAGAGCTACACTAACTGAACCAGTTAATGGAAGGCCCTTGCTCTTGTAACATATTAGGGTCTGACTGATATCTAAAATACAAGGAAATTATAAAAAAATCTCCCTAAAGTATTATTAAAATACAGTAAAACATGCTGGCATATCTCGCTAATATTATAAATACAAAAGTTTGAGTGTGAGTGTGTGTATATATGTTTGTCCCTACTTAAACTCAAATCACTGTTAATCCATCATATCCCTGAACCGGATTTAATGAAACTTTGAATATAATATGTGTAACTTTTATTAACACTTGGGCTTTTTGTCCAGGTACTAAGTGTAACTGAAGTCAGGGGTGGTAACTAGTACTATATAAGACCTTCAGAGTACCTATTTAAGGTTCTTTGGGTTAATACATCAAAGCAACCCAACTTTCACCTTTAAACAACTATCTTATTCAGTTTTGATCTTTACCTTGAACTTACATAAAACTTGACTTCTTGATAGTTTATAAACTTGTGATGGACAGATAACAAAATACGGATTTATTAGCAATGTTCATTAATGACCTCATTCATTCTCATCATTATTAATCTTTAGTTTTGTTTGCCTGAGTGATAATGTGTCAAAGAAGTTACTCCATGACATCTTAATTTTATTGATTTGCTTGCATAGTTCCCTGGTTAAATTGTAGTAGAAATGTGATTCCTTGTTTAGAACTACAGATTCCACTAGCTTTTGCCTGCATCTTCGCATTAAAAGTATCTAGTAGTATTCTTTATATATCCCTCCGGACAAGTACTTTTTCTGGATTAATGTTTTGTACCTTTGAAAACCGGAAATTTCAAGATGTTTGATTGAGTATTTTAGATGTGACAGCTTAATAAAGAAATTACTCAACTCATTTAGGATTATTATTAGCTCTCAATGACCCACTGTTGGGCAAACGCCTCCTCCCACTATCTCCAATTCTCAATTCATCCCTCTCTCCTGTGCCGAGAAATGTCCAATCAGCACAGAATTTGGCTAGCTCACCTCTCCATCTCGTTTGCGGTCTGTCGCGACGTAGTCGCCTGATGTCAGGTCACCACTCTTTGATAAGCTTGGCCCACTGGTCTCCTCACATAACAGACCTTAATACTACATATTATGTACATGCAGCATTTCAGCTCATCTGTGCATTTGGAGTGAAAGAAGCTATTAGTAGGGATAAGAAGGATTAGCTTCTGCAGCTTCACTTCTATTGGACTATTAACTATTAAATTTGAAAAATTATTTATAACTTATTTGCTACCAAAACCTGGGCCCTTGATTCTCGTGCTTCGATATAATTATCCCATTTGATATTTATATCGAGAGAACTGTCAAACTTTCATACAGTTTTGAAACTTTCCACTATATGTATCTATTGCGACACTGGGATCAGTCTGCGGTAATCAATACCACAACATCAAATACATATAATGTGAAAATGAATACTAAAAAAGAATATTTACAGGGTATTTACTATCTACGTATATACTTTTATAACATGTCAGTGAACTGTACCCAGTCACATGATTAAATAGTGGATGTGGAAGAGCGGGGTCTTCTAACACAAGCATTGTCTGCATAAAGGAAGATCCCAACCTAGATACACATTTATGTAAAAATTGGTTTCAGCAATAAATATATTTCTATTTCTATCTTTCATATTCAGGTGGGCCATGTGCTTGTTCCATTTTCAAGTATCATAAAAAAAAGTATGATTTATTTAATACTCATTCATAATACTTTACATCAAACCTGGAGAAAGTTAAGCTAGTAATAGGATTAAAAAAATATACATAGTTTGCAACACTTTTTTATTTCTTAATCACACTACCAGCGCTCTTTTTCTATTGCTACTGGAAGATACAACTTTTAATAATATATCGGTAAAAAAATTGACTTTAGGTTAGTGCTGAAGATTTTAATAGTAAATGTGTTCCATCAGGTATTTCAGTAACACCCGTTCCAAAATACATATAAAAGTTAATGCTAAATGAACTATATCACCTTTTATCCTGTACCGACTTCCCAAAAGGAAGGATAATGGGCAAAACAACATCTGAAAAGTGTTTTGGTGTTTGAAAAATGGAGGAGATGATGCTAGATTTTATTACTTTTCATATATTTGCCTTGTCAGTATGGTAATTTGATGGGATTGGTGAGTTCAACTTTAATATAGTTTAGATTATGTGGTAATGCACCTAGCTGAGACTAGCGCAGAGTCATAATCTAAAGAAAGCATATGCCCAGCAGTGGGAAGAAAATGGGTAAAGTTATGATGATGATATTGTGTACCTAGCTAGGTCAAGTATCATAATTAGTTGATATTGGGAACAAAATAGATAATGAAGAAGGATAAATTACAATAATTTATGTCTGACAATCAGGACAAATTATTAGAAATCGCTAATGATGACCTATCACTTGTCCCATTTGAACAAATCCCATAGTTCCCCAATATTGGTGGCCAAGGGTATTCACAATGAATTTTCAAGTTTTTGAAAAATAATTTTTATATTACTTTCAATACTAAATAAGCAATCACACAAAATAAGTCTTTATATTATATATCCAAATAATTAACTTATCACACGCGTCACAACAACCTGTAACACCCGTCCCAATATTTACTAGTTGATATAAAATTTAATATATTCCTTATTTACCTGTTCCTACTGCAATACTAATAATTAATTCACTGTTAACAACTATGGTATATTATTTTATATACTAGTTTATTATTTTCGCTGAAATTATAGAGATATCGGACAAGGTCGCAAAACTTGCTAATAGTTGGCGTCACACCTGCCTCAGGGCTTTAACTGGTCGTAATTTTTTTTTAAATTATCTGTAAACCTTCTTTTTATTCTATTTACATAAACTACACTAGGCTCTACAGAAAAACAGTATAATGTTGTTAATTTCAACTACTATTTATGAATTATGGACTCTGATAAAATTTGAAACGTCACACCTGTCACCGCAAACTGTCCCATTGATCGTCTATTCCTGAGAGTCAGGGCCTAGGGCTTAGAACCATTTTCTGCCATGATCATCACGCTCGGTAGGCGGGTTTCTGATACCACTATTGGTGTTATGTTAAGTAATCCGGTGTATGCCCCGCCATTTTCACCAAAGTCAATATGAAATTTTGTATATTCATAACTACCGTGCATCAAAACTGTATCAGCCGCTACGGCGCTATTCAGTAACTTACCTTTTCTAAATATCCAAACTAAAAGCATTTAAGAATTAAGTAATATTTGTCCAATATAATGTAAGAGGAATTATGTTTATTGTATTTTACGTTGAATAGTCACCACTCATCCATTGTGGATAATTAATAATGCAGGTGGAAATTCAAAGCACATCAACTGATTAAAGAAGTCTCTTCAAAGAAACGACGAATGGTTTTGAGCCCTTTCCATCCACCGACTTACCGCAATTGACGAACTCTGTGGCGTAATTGACGTAATCCCTTCTGAGACGCAGATGGTTACGGGTTCGATTCCCGCCGCGAGACAAACGTGTGTTGATCTGCAAATTTCATCTCAGGTCTTCCTATATCAAATATATAGGTAGTATTTAAATCATGTACTACCCAGAACTCGCCAATCCATATGGACGGGGAACTGCTGGCGTCTCTCGGTTCGTGACAACCATTCGTATACTGTCATTTCAACAGAATTCCCAATCGTTACGGACAGTTTTACTGTCCTTTGCCACTTCCTTAGCTTCCTGTCCTTAGCGCACGAGTAACCTGAGTACCGGGGTGCACTTTGCATCTCGGCAGCAAGACCTACTGTTACAGGTCCTGGTATTTGCCAGTTTAATCGTCTGCTTCATAACCTATTGGTTGGTAAGGGGACGTTAAACATTTCGTAGATTTTGTTCATTCATTTCTTCTTTGTTCAATCATTATCATTGCCACTACCATTCAATGATAATTAATTTTAAATCATTTCCTTTCACAGAGAAGTAGAAGTAATCACCAGGTCCAAGTAGCACATCAAGTCCAAGTACAGTTAGCACCAACCCCGGCGCCAGCGCCGATACCGACGCCCACGCCGACTTCCATAGCAGATCTAGGCCAGAGGAAATCTAAGAAGAAAAGAGCAGCGTCGCCAGTGCCTAGTGAAAGTTCCGGCGAAGAGTATGACCCTTCGCGTGGTGAAACTGCCGCGGCTATGAGCGTTGCGGCGCCGAAGCCTCGTCATCCCAGGACTAGAAATCGGAAGCCAACTGCTAAGAGTAAGGGTAAGATACTTCTTGCTTCTATAATACTATCTCTACGGTCCGGTTCATAAATATACGTTTAAGGCGACTATAAGGGTCTAACCTACCTCTCGCTCGCACTATTCAACATTTTTGAAGATATAAAATATCTGAATGTAGTTATGCAAAATAGCAAACCTTTACGGCCTAGGAAATAACAATACAAGAATATCATGTTGAACCCAACACGTTTTCCTACCAAAAAATTTGCACCAAAATTGATCACATTGGTACAAGTTTTTTAGTGATAGAATCAAAATTATTACTTATAATTAAAATTATTGCTGAACCTTTTTATTGTTATTTTCTCTTCTTTTGGCCGTGAAGGTTTGCTATTTTGCATAACTACATTCAGTGATTTTATATCTTCAAAAATGTTGAATAGTGCGAGCGAGAGGAAGGTTTGACCCTTATAGTCGCCATAAGATATTTATTTGTGTCGCCATTTTAATATCTTGCAGTAGGTCTTTAGACTAGTTAGTAAGTACAGGACTTATTCACCCTTATCCCGTATTGCCAATTTGGTGTTGGGGTATAGAGCGCTTTACATTTGGTAATAAAATTACTGAGTTAATTTTAACTCAGTAAATAAATAATAATTTGCTTGAATGTGAAAAACATACTTTAACTACAAAGTTTGCGAGTAATATATTTACAAATTTACAAACTTGCGGTTTGCCAGCAGGCGATGGAGCAAGCTCACATTCTGCATCCGGAACACCATATTGAGCTCCCAGACAAAAATCACCGATTTAACTCACAAGTCCGCCAAACTTAAATGGGACTGGGCCGGACATGTTTGCCGCATGTCTGACCAGTTATGGGCTAAGATCGGCACTGAGTGGGTTCCACAGGGCGTAGGTAACGTGGCCGTCCCAGACGGAAGTAGTGTGAGGAAATTGAGGTTTTTTAGTTTTTTTTTTAAGATGGAACAAGCGCATGGTCCACCTGATGTTAAGTGGCAACCATTACCTATCACAAAGCATTGCATCGTAGTTCACGTTTTTTGGAACGTGCTCTACGATGCAACGCCCTGCGTCCATCAACTTGAAGCATGATGATGATAAGCCTCTTGTGCCTGTAATTTCACCGACACCCACACCCTTCAAAACAAAACACAGCACAGCTGCTTCACGGCAGAAATAGGAATAGTGGCAGTACCTCTCCGGACGAGCCCTCCACAAACTACTACCTACTCCACTACTACTACCTGGCAAGCGGATTCCCAAGATCGAGAAGTGTGGAAAGAGAGAAGGGAGGCTTTTGCCCTGCAGTGGGATCAGACGAGCTCATAAGATAAGACAGAGATAAGATAGATATCAAAGTTTTACATATTTGCCGCTAGAGGCGCTGTTATATTTTCATACAAAAATATCCTCCTCCACACCTCCACACACAATGCTATAGAATAGATCCTTTAGATTAGATAGTAGCTTTAACACTTTAACTGCTGGCCTCGGACATGATGCTCCGCGTCATTTAATGGAGCGGCTGAACATGGACATTTATGTCATCAGTACAATAATCACTAGACAAAAGAGGCAATGACTTGTTCTGGCTCATATATAAAAAACTGATGGTTCTAAGCTATTATGACCCCATCAATGCACTTTGGAATGCCTTGGTTCTATGACTATGTGTGGTCGGATTTTCCTTGTCAATCTGAACTGAACCATAGTACAACGCTATATACGGGCATAAAACGAAAAATCACGCATTCATTCTAATTTATTCCTTATTTCTCCACAGATAAACGTGAAAAGACTGAAAGAACTAGAGTAAGTGTGGCAGAGAGTAAGGACACGGGACCTCAAAGTCCTTGGGGCAGTGAGATGCCAAGTGAGATATTGTTGAAGATATTCGAAAATGTTGTGGCTTCACAAGGCTGTTTACCGACTGTGATCAGGTAAGGACAGTTTATATTGAACCAAAATTTGTACTGCGAATGTAGCAGTGATCCTCTGTCTAAGCCTCATTTGCTGGTCTGCCCATGTGGCCCACCAGCTGCACTCTAAACGACCTTTTGCGTGGCCATTGAAAATACCATAGATGTGGCTAAACTCTGGGAGAGTTCTTCTCGCAACAAATCCCTTGTCCACAGTTGTTCAGAAACGATCAAAAAATCTCATGATGAAGATGACGTCGTACTCATATCAAAAACTCGTAAAACCACTATTACTAGAATTAAGTAGTGCTTATGTCATGAAAACTTGATCTCCATCATGATATTTTTTCGAAATGATCATTTGGCAAAGCCAAAAAAAAGGGTAATGTTTTTAGCTTTCTAAACTAGCTTTTATGAGCATCATACGTTTAATTTTGGCAATAAAAGCTATGTAAAAAGTGATAAACATTACTTTGTAATCGTAACCTGACTATGAAGTATGATATTGATGAGACACACCACAAACATTGGGACTCACATTCATACATGTATATCCAAAGTACAAATATCTAGACGGATTTCGTCAAATGAGGTGTTTTTGTATTTATCTGAATCACGAGCGTGACATAGACTAAATATTTGGTAAAAATCTGATAAAGCGGCTGTAAGAAATCATTATTTAGCTTTTCTATGACTTTAAAAGTAATCAAAAACCTCTTAATTTATATTTAAATGACAGGATCAAGCTTACTTTATCGAGCTCTATAAAATGACATTTGGTTATGAATAAGGGCGTAAGTTTACAAAGAATATGAATTGTTAAAAAGAGCAGTATGCCGGATGCAGTATGTTACATACTAGCTATAATCTAGCTAAGTTCATCAGGGATATAAGTGAACTTTACGCAGTCGGGTTTTTAATTTTGGAAAATATTACATGTTACTTGTTATATTTCAGATTGGGGAGGGTTTGTAAGTTGTGGCATAGCGTCAGTTGTAGTCCAGAGCTATGGACGCACATGGACCTCGCTCAGTATACCACGGAGAAATGTAAAACGGATTACAAGCTAGTCTGGCTTTTAGAGAATAGATTGTCGAGATGTCAATCTTTGAATATTGGTAAGCTAAATCATTTTTTATTCCTATTAGCTTTGGCTGTAACAGAGGCTCGATCACGACACGAGTACTATCAAAAAACTATTTGTTACGTAGGCATAAACTTTTGGCCAATGAGAAAAAGTCTATTCAAAATTACGCTTTGTGATTGGCCAACATTTTTGCTTATCTCTCTACAGGGGTATTGTCAAAGATTTGGAATGTTTCTGGGTCGAATCGGGATGTAATGTTTGAGCCGAAATTATTAAAGTATTTTTTGTGTTGTGTAGTGTTTTGAATAAAAAATAAATATACACGCCATGACATATCGTTCTTCAGAATCTCCGTCAGAAGCTATGAAATTCAATAAATCCAAATCTAAAAAAATCTGATTTCACTCGGAAAGTTTTTGAATGTTTTAAAATACCCCTGTAAATCCTGTTTTCCTATATTATAAAGATACCCTTCAACTGTTTGAAACAACTATTCATTTTATTTGTATTTATTCTTCTGCTTTGTATGATGGCGACCAACTTTGCTGTCAGAGAAAATCTTTAAATCTTTTTTTCCAGCTCAATGGAAAGTGTGCAATATAACCTGGGTTCTTGCGTGCGTGGTTGATTACTGTCCCGGGTTGGTAGAGTTGAGTGTTGCCGGCTGGAGCAGAATCACGCCAGAACAGCTCTTCGATCTGATGCAGGGTCTGCCAGCACTGCGACGGATCGACTTGTCTCTCACGGTAAGAGAAGTTTGAATCTAGATGATTTGCATCTAAACTCAATGATTTTTATAGCGTCAGGTGTTAACTTTTACTCACTGACCAGGACGCTTAGTGCCTGGGATATGGTTAGATGAAGTAAGGCTTGCCCATCACATTTAGTTAGCTCCACACAAGAGAACACACCTTATCATATCCCCCTCATCAGAAACAAATATGCTCTATCCTTTCGTGGGTGTTTTGATCTAGAAGAATTCATCAGAATCAAATGGATCCCAAGACAACCTGACACGTGGTTCACTGTGTCCCTACGAGATAGGGCGTGGATGCGTTTGGAGCGTCGTTTAGAGAATTAGCGTGGTCTTCATTTTTTTCTTAACTTTTCGGTGATCACCGCCGTTGCTGCTACCCGGCGGCAGTTAGCATTGAGTTGAGCCTGTGTTAGGCTGCGCTATGCCGCCATAGTTTTTTTTATTAGCAGGGTGTGCCACGTGCCGTTGAGGTTGGCTTGGGTGCCAAAGATTGATGTTGGAACCCCGTACTCCCCTATTGTGAGTACAAACCATGTTCAATTGGCCTGAAAAAATCAAAAAGTTGTTGTGTAAGTTTGATTCATACAAAAATCTATAAAAAATTACCCGTCTTACAAAAGTCCGAAAACCGGCTTGATCGATTAGGTTTTTTTATACTAATAAACGTGTTGCTGTAGGAAAAATCCAAAAAATCATTCTAAAAGTTGACAAAACCATTTGATTATTTTTTATGGGTTTTTCGTATGAACTATAGAATTTGGACAAGACAACATCTGTCAGCTAGTATAATCTAAAAATATCGTTTTTAACATTGCATGTACCTTCATGTGACCACGAATTAACCTGATGTTGAGTAACGATATGGTCTAAGACGCACGAAATCCAGAAGACTCCTAGACAGTGCCACAATTGCAATTGGCGCACCTGAAATTAGCTATTTGGCTGCGCATTATAACTTTGAACAAAATTCTTTTTTTTGCTGACAGATGCGCCAAGTTATAATTGTGGCACTGTATTCACTAGAAGCAGAGACACCTGTTCACTCTAGACATAATGTCCTGGGTTATGGTTATATTTGTTTGTTTCAGTCTGAAACCGGTGGATCGAGCACGTGCCTTTCTGCGTCTTCAATGGCGCGCGTCGCCGAGTCCCACGGCGCTCGCCTGACGCACCTTACTCTAGCCAATAACAAGTTCACCGCGCTACCGCAGATACTGGCCTCTGTTGCGGTGAGTCAAAATTAACATACAAGTAGCGGCACGAAAGTCTAGCGCTGACCGTTACTGCGCAGAAGTCAAATGTAAGGTATCATATGGTGGCTAGAGGTGAGAGCACAGATATAGAAGAGAACTAAAAGAAGTCTTAAAATTCACTGTTCTGAACGTCAACCCATACGTCTGATTTCTACTTTCTTATGTTCATATATCATTTGCTAGAAAGGGATGCATACTTTATCTCAATGCGATTGCTGCTACTTCGTACCAGGGCATTTCTATGAAATTGCATAGAATTTTGTTGGAGTGCCCTGGTACGATTAACTTTTTGAACTCATTTGGAGTCGCAATGATGTATGTATGCATCCCTTTCTAACTGATGATATTGGATATAAGAAAGTAGAGATCAGCCGTATGAGTTGATGTTCAGAGCATGAATGAATTTTAAGGGTTCTTCTATGCTTTAGTCATAGTTATTTGGGTGAGAGCGAGAGGCCGCTTCGAGCAGACGTTTCGTTCAGCGCTAGACTTACGCGCAGCTATTTAATTCTCAAAGGAAAACTAACAATTAAGTTACATGTGTAAATAATGATTTTATTTTTGAATTTATTTAATTCTTAATTGCACTTAAAAAAAAGTGGACTTTAATGCTAGAAAGCATTTCCTGCCAGTCAACCACAACTGGTAAAAAGTTTGGCGTGCATAAACATATCCAAATGAACAATAAAATAGAAAAAATAAACATAAAAAGGCTAACAGCTAACATTAACAAATTTAGACAGTTAAGTTTAGATAGCCAATTAAAACTTTTAACACATAGCTACAGAATATTCTATAATCAATTATTCCGTCTTATCCCTTTAGAACTTTTTCTGGATGAATGCCCTTTTCTGTACCCCTGACAACGTGCTCGCCTAAAACGCGGGTTCGATCCCCGTTGCGGGACAAATGTTTTTGTATGATTTGCGAAGATTTGTCTCTAGTCTGGGTGTAACCTATGTAAAATATGTATGTATTTACAAAAAAAATGTATATAAGTAGAATATCAGTCCCGTAGTACCCATAATACAACAAGCTCTGCTTAGTTTGGGGCCATATGATGCTGTGTGATAGTTTCCAGCATTATTATTATTATAGTACATCATTCAACCATTTTGAACTTTAAAACGACGTCGTAAAACTGTTATATCTTCGCAGGCGCACTGTCAGAATCTCGAAGTGCTCGATATATCCGGCGCGCTGGCAACGTCGCATCCCGCCGCGATTCCGCTCGAAGCGTTGCAGAAGGGATGTCCCAAGATACGCGTCTTCAGGGCGGCCAACTCACAACTGGTGCTAGCTTCCGCTACCACTGCACAGCAGGTAATGCGACCTTTACCTTATTTATTTATTTATTTGTTTACTAGCGACCCGCCCCGACTTCGCACGGGTGGACTAAATATACTAAAAAAATCTTAAACTGACTGACTGACTCACTGACTGACATGATTGTTCTCCCAGATGCCACCTCGTAGGGTTGAAATTTTTGGTGGAATAATATAGAGGGAGTTGGGGTGACTTCAGGAAAAATGCGTCTATTCCCCTTTCCCCCCATGTACATTGGAAACTGAAAGTCATAGCCGGTCCCCACTCAAACTAATGTTGCTCAGAACCCAGTTCCCCCTGGTCGGTACCGCCCGCAACCTTATGTCCCTGCATTTTAAATCTGTAATATCTTCGAAAATATTTATTTAAATTACATGCTGTAATGGGCAATATTGATCTATATTAAATGAACAATGTATTTAAGGTACTTAATTGGCTAAGGATTAATGCTGTATTGCTTAAAATCGCTTCGTAAATAAGCAATCATTTCTCGTATAAAGTAAAGGAACAAATGATAAAAAATGGTTATTGTGGGTTATCCCTAAGAGATGACCATCGCAGACTTTTTTGTAGACCTTTTATTAAGGTGTGCAATACTGTAGTACATTATTTTGATCTATCTCGTAGTGTTCAGCCAGGCAGCGTTTGCAATGTAAGCGCAAAAAATTGTTTATTTACGACATCACATTAGAAACACCTAAAATTATGAGTGTTTCTCTACTATATTATGCATGTATTATACATATAAACCTTACTGCATGAAAATCCGTTGCGTAAAAAAACAGCATAAAAAAGGGACAGACAGACAGCAGGAAGCGACTTTGTTTTATACCATTTAGTAATTTAGTTATACTTTACAAACAAAGTAAACACTAACATCGTACAATAAACACAGTGCTTAATGTTACATCAATTAAAGGTGCAAAGTGCATGCAAAATAGGTTTTTAAAACTAAAACTTACCATTACCTAGACCTTAACATAAACTTGAATGTTTGCAATGTGATTTTTGTTTTTGGAATAGGTCAGCGATGATAATAGTAGCAAAGTTTTTGACGATAATAATATTATTTTGGCTAATACATATAGAGGTGTAACGGGTTCCATTTCCATCTTCGGAATCCAAGCCAGCCATTCTCACCGGCCCACGATGCACTCGTTAGTGAGCACTAACAAACGGGGCTCTGGCAGCCGGCTGATAGCGGCATAGGGTAGCCCTAATATCGGCACATGCGATCCCGAACCGCATACCTAGCATGGGGATTTCGGACATATCCCCCGTATTGGGGATGGTTTAAGGTCCAGCAGGGGACTGATATAGGTTGGTGTTATTTTGATAGATATCGCAATGTTATATGTCTGGATAAATTTTCGAGACTTGAACAAACTGGGAACGTCCACAGCTAGATTGTCATTTTATACTACTTCACTTTTTTTACGGACATTGCAAGATGCAAAAGTAATGTTACTCATCACACCATCAAAATCAGAACTAATCATAGGCAAGTCCAAACATTAAATTCTGGGGCCTGATTCTGACGATTCGATATAATTGATTCTATTAGATATATATCGCGGAAAATGTCAAAATTGTATGAAATTTGACAGTTCTCGCGATATATATGTTATAGAATCAAATATAGGACACCATTTTTTCATCTTGAACGACGGTTGTCAATTTTATAAAATTTTATTTTCTTGTGTTTTTCTAATGTATGTCGTTTAATATTCATAATTCATAATCATATAAGACATAAGTATTATTGAAATGGAATAAAAGAAGATTGAACGGGAATTCTCTGATGAAGAAAATTGTGCGCCGATCGTCTTTTGTTATAGTCGCCATGGCTATAGCAGAAAACAGGACCTGACCGAAGACTGGACGACTGAACTTATAAACCGTACTACGTTGCCTCATATTATTATGAACAATTATTATACTTGATACTGGCGAAATTGTGGATAACTATCCCAGAAGCCATTTAATAAAGAAGTGAAGTGAATCAAATATATCGAATCGTCAGAATCAGGCCCCTGTTTCTGCCCACTTTTTGCAAGCATTTCACATGACAGCTGACAGTAACAGCAAGCCCATTGCTGCATTAATTGGAACACTTAGCAAATGCCTTGTTCCTAGTTCTGCTATTGCATTATCGCAATTCTATTACAGATGGAAGTAGAGGGTTGGTCGCAACTCGAAGAGCTATCGATAGCGGGTGAGGCTGCGACGGAGCTTATTGGAGAATACCGACTGGGTGACGACGCGTTGTCACGTCTAGTGAGGGGTGCTACGAGATTGCGGCTGCTCGATCTACGCGGGCTACAGCGGCTAACAGACTCGGGGCTAGTCAGGGTACCTGCCTGGGACCTGCAGCATTTATTCCTTGGCGGTGAGTTCATACAATAGTTGTGACTAAGCTTGAAACAATAGACCTTAACTAAGAATATCGACTGGAAATAAAAACTGGGGCTATTTAATCTACATGGGATAGAGTTGGGCTTCCAATCCCGCAGTTTGTATTCAATCTAAGTATTTGTGGGACGAACTTTCAATCCCGCGGGATCCCTTGAGGTGATAACTTGAGTTATTAAGAATATTTCACGCACTCGCGTGACGTCGTGTACATGATTCTTTCCAGTCCCGCAAATTTATTTATTTACTCATTTATTATAGTTTTTTTTATATAATTTATAAATGTAATATGAAGTAGTAAGATAATTATTCTACACGTGTATCTACTTGAAAATCGTTATTAACATAATCATACGTAATCATAAAATAAGATTATACTAGACCACTTAAAATAAGGAAAGCAAAACCTTTCTACTAATCTCATACTAAATGTACGGGAGTGATTAATGTAAAAATTTTGGATACTTCTCGTTTGATTTTCAAAAAGTAATTGATGTCATTTTAGTGATTAGGTAACGTTCTTTCAATATCAGTTTTATAGTTTTTGATATCTTTAATGGTTACGGAATAATTGCCTGGACACACTTAACAATTACACATGTAGAGAGAGAAATAGAGTGACTGACATTGGTTTACTTTAACTCTTAAAAACACCCTTTCTTTTGACTTTGCAGTGTCGGATAAAAATGTTTATTATTGCATGCTTAAATGATATCTATTTACAGGTTGCAACGTGACACGTCAGAATAACGCCTGCTTGGAGCTTATTTGCGAGAAATGGTCACATAGTCTCATAGAGCTTGACTTGTCTTGGGCGTCTGCAGCGCGAGTGCTCGATGCCGCCGTGTCAGCACTCGCGGATTCCACCACGAGCAGGCTAAAGTATGTTATATATTATATTACTATAAAGTTCATTATTATTTATTACTAAAAAAATAACTGGATGTATCTAGTGCCTTGAATATCTCGAATATGCAACATCAAAATAATAGAATGCATGCAAAATTATACTATATTCTATACCGTATTAAGCTTCTCTTGCAACTTCAAAATCAAAATAAAAAATACTTTTGTTTTGTTACACATATAATACAGATTGTTATTTAAAGTAGGTACAATTTTCTTAAACTTGGTAACACAAAAATACCACCTTTCAGAATATGCTAGGGCAGAGCGGAACGCGATGCCAAAGCGCTGGACTTACGGGGTCGCAAGTAAATTTTGAAAATTTAATATTAACATTCATTGTTACAGAACGCTCAACCTTTGCGGCTCTTCCGTATCTCTAGATCCAGTAAAAAAAGTGCTATTAAAGTGTCCACACATAGAGTCAATTAACCTAAGTTCCTGTCGCGCCCTCCCTAGAGGCATGAAACGTCTCTATACGGGCAAAGAGCTTCAGGACCTAAAAGATAGCATGAACCCAGTAAAAATTAAAGCCAAAGAAGCGGAAAAAGAAGAACAAGCCAACAATCAAAAAGACAAAGACGTTAAAAAGACAGAAGCTGACTCGAAATCAGAGGCTAAAGAATCTACTTCAACTACTCTCGAATCTTCTGACGCTAAGAATGACTCCGCGTCGCAGGACAAATCCTCATTCTTATTTCAAGAACCTAAAAGCATTGTTAGTCCGGGACCAAACCAAGACAAAACGCCTGAGACAAAAACGTCACCAAATAGCAAAACCGAACTCAGTAAGAATATCCAAGAAGGGAAACGATCGAGAGATGCAACTCCGAAGTTGCTTAGCCCACTTCCACAGTCCAGACCAGACTCTTCCTCGACGCCTAGGTCTGATCCTTCCAAACCCGAGCACAATAGTCCACACTTTAGTCCCGTCCCCAAACCAGATAGTCAAGTACAAAGCAGCCCAGATATTCAATCCGAAATTATAAAAACCAATTCGTGGAACATGGGACATCACAAAACTACTCCAACCCATAAGTCTGAAGCAAGCCCTCTCAATAGGTTAGATAGTAAATTAAAACACGGTAAAATTATAGAGCAATGCAGTCCTACAACTTCCGTAGATAACAAACGTAGTCCAGAAACACTAAAACAAGATATAAAGAATCCTAACAACTGGAACTATGGTAATTACAGTCCGATGCCTCGTCAGGATAATCAGTTCTCGTCACAAAGGAGTCCATACTCCGCTCAGCCCAGCCCGGCGCAACCTAGCCCCTACTCCACTCAGCCGAGCCCATACTCGACGCAACCGAGTCCTTACTCATCCCAACCGAGCCCGTACTCGGCGCAACCGAGTCCCGACACCAGTCAGATCGTCAAACCTGATCTCCCTAAATCCGGGGCGTGGAACTCCGGCAACTATAGCCCCATGCCCAAACACCACGCGCCGTTCTCTCCCCACCCGTCCACTCATACGAGCCCTGACCCCGGGGTAGGCATGAAAGGCGAATCCCTCCGAAGCAACCCTAATAGGACGCCGGGACAGTACAGTCCCATGTCGCGACAGGATCGCATACACCAAAGCCCCTACTCGCCGAGACCGAGCGTTGATAACGTCTCCTATACAAACAAGAAAAGCCCGGGAATGGGGAACTATAGCCCTATGATGCGGCCGGATTGCCACTTGCCTAGTCCCGACCCCGGCGTGGCGTCTCGGTCAGTGATATCGGGCCGGACGTCGGATTTGTACGGGCGGGCGGTGTCCAAAGCGCCCGAAATCATACAGAACACTACAGCTCCGCCGGAGGTAGCCGGCCATTGGGGATCGGATCGATTCAGTCAGATCTGTAATACTGCGCAGTCAGCACTCGACTCGTTGGGATGGGGAGTGGAGTCGTTTCCTAGCGAACCGTCAGTGATGCCGCAAGCTGGCAACCTCCCCTCCATGCTGACCACGCCGCCGCCGCAGGCCTGGCCGGGCCTGCCTCCGTTCGACACCAACAGGCGACACAACCAAGACATGCGAGACCCCTGGACCATCGGCCAGTATCGCGAGGAACCTCCTCACCAAGGGCACAACACGTTCGTAGAACAAAACATTAGCTTCGAGTCATTGAGGCCTCATCTCGGCCACTCGAGTCACACATTACAGAGTTATCTCGACGACTTCACGTCGTCAGAAACCTCTCGTGTTGAATGACGGTCGCGTTCGCGGGCGTAACTTGCTTTTAGCGGCAGTGTGTGTGATTCATGAATAAAACAGACAAAGTTTTAAAAACCTAAGCACGAGAAAGTTAGAGTGATGCTGTGTATAAGATTGAACAATTAAAATATAAAATTTTGTAAATAAGATACTATAAGTAGATGTAAGATAAAAAGCTAGAAATGCATTATGATTATTTTGCAGTCGATATAGTCTATTAAATATGTCTAAGGAGGTAATATAATTATAAAGAATAGTTAATTCATCCATCGAGGTAGATATTGTTGGATTATACTCATGTGTTAAGTCTTTATTTGAATGCCAAAATGTGTTTTCAACTAGGCCAAAATAATTATTTATTTCAATTTTGATATCACGAATTTTGTAAAAATATTATTTGTTGTTACAATAACCTAACTTTGTATCAACTTAGGGAAATAATCAGGCTATAAAACAGTTTTCATAGAACTGAACATTCCTTTTAACATTGTCTCGGTTTCAGATTATCTCAGTCTCCATATTAATATCTGTTAGAAGCTTTAGATATTGTTGACATTGATTGATGAATTATATTGTTGGTTCATTAGGATAGGTTGTAGAGTTAAGGACACAGTGCGATATGTTTGTCTTTTATGTCATTGCTCAGTTAAATTCAATTAGATTCAAAGAATAGGCAATAGAAATCTCTTCCAGTTTTTGTCTCGAGTCACCTGTCTGAACCTATAGATAGACAGGCCGAAAAAAATTTGTACTCTTACCCAAGTAAACGAAAACGTTGTTTGAGAGGCAGTCGTCTATTTCTACTCATAGTGCATCTTACAAACATACTTCTTTCTTTTTCCCCCAACTTGTAAAAGAAAGGGATACATCATCATCATCATCATCATCAGCCTATTGCAGTCCACTGGTGGACATAGGCCTCCCCTAATGAGCGCCATTGCGCCCAAAAGAAAGGGATAGATAAACCCTAATTCCGAAGAGTTCTCAAATAATATACTTTTTTAATATCTGCTATAGCTGTGATTCGTTACGACTTGCGATGCTATACGAGACAAAAAAACACCTTTTGTCAAACATTACATTAGCGAGTCGACGGCAGTGGTCTGGTTTAAAATATTGGCACCTTATCCTGAATATTATTAAGGATAACTTACTTGCTTTTGTCTTAAAAGAGATAAATCGATTCCTGAGTTGCAAAAATAAATACTAGTGTCTTATTCATTTCTCTATGCATTCAATAGTCACATTTGACGTATTTTGTTTTATAAACCACATTCATTTTTAGGTATTTATAGACAATTTTTTTATCTATGAGGACTACGAATCATCACTCATTAAGCTAATTTCAAATCAAACTTTAAGAGCAGCTAGTTTTTTTGACGTAGGTATTAAAAATATTTATAATGCTTCGCTAACCGTAAATTGGCATAAAATGCAAGATTTAATGATCTTAACTTTATAAATGCACAAATCTTTGATTGTAAAGGATAGGTATTTGTGATTATAAAAATGTTGTTATATTTTTGTACATCTTAATCGTTTGCAATTTCGATTATTTACTCATTCCTTTTAAAATATGCTTGAGCCCCTTGCTATAAAAAATATATAATTTGGACTTTCAAAACAGGCAACAATCTCGTTTCTTAAAAAACAGATGCTAAGTACATGTGGAATATTTTATCAGATTAAAAACTATAAAACTGCATAAATCTAACCAAGAAATCAGTTTAAATGTGCCGAGATAAACAAACTTAATTATGAAATTTGTATTGTACATTAATCTTTTTTTATAAATTATATTTTTATCCCATCTACAGCGTGCTCATGTATATTGCGTTTGAAAATCAAGCTAACATTTTAATTTCAAATATTAACGCTTAGTACAAAGTGCTTTGTATGAAATATGTTTATTTATATTACAAAGTTACATAAATTCATGTTGTATCTAACTGAAACCATGAAATCACCAAATATAATTTCCAATACCTGCATTAGCCTTAAAAATTGCCTAATGTTTAACTGAAGAGAATATTTTATAGTTTTATTAACTTATTACAAAATGAGAAATAATTATCTAACTATACATAGAATGTATAAATAATATTAGGCAAATATTGTGTTAAATAATCGTGTAATAATATGTATAATATAAAGTTGACTAATATCTGTAAGTTCTGTTATGTAGAGATTTTTGTTTGTAATATTGTTACACCTACTGAATGGACTCACGGGTGGTCCAATTTTTATAATCTAACCAATAAAATATCGATGTGGTTGTACATTTACATTTTAAATAGAATGTACTCTATTTATTAAATTTCTTTTGTTGAAATGCTATCACCCTTCTGTTTTATGGTACTTATACCCCTTTCCTTAAATCAAAATTACAAAATCATTTACTAGAAAACCATAACCTAGTCTAGTAGCTAAAGATGTTGACATAGCTAGAAGTGGCAGTGGGCTGGCCATATGGGCTGAAGATTAGAGCTTTGCAAACTCCGAATATTGAATGTACCCTAATATATGGGATATACTAGTTTTACCTATTACCATGGAGGCAATTTACTTCTTTGCCTCCATGCTATTACCTACGGCGAGGTCACTGCTGCGGTGCGACGGACGCATCGTGAAAATCTACTACTGCGGCACACAACGCGTCGTACTTCGCTAAACTTCGTTTTTGCGATGCGTCGCAAAGCCAGTGTCGGTGGCTCTAGTATAATAGAGTGCATCGAATAGGGATGGGCGCAGCTGCCTCACCTTATATGAATGACAGAATAAAAAACAATTATTTGGTATGTTGTCCTGTTAGCTCACTCATTATTTACTCAGTAACCCTGCTTTGTAAATATCTCAGCAATTAGACTGTCACAAATTGCGAGCTTATACCGATCTGCGTTACAACTGCATCACTAAATCTAAGTACAGAAATTAAGTAGGTCCCAAGAGTGCTGGCCACAGGAAATAAAATGATAAGATAGGTATTTAAAATGACGCAATATGATTTATTATAACAAGCATATAATATAAACAATAACATGATAAAATTTCTCATGCCGCAACAATTAACGGGTTACATTAAAGGTTAAATATATAACAATTATCATACTCTGCGCAGACAAAAGCTATTTTACGAATACATTGTAAGACTTCATATCTCTTGCGATTCTAGCCACAATAAAAAACCAATTGTCTCGTTCAGATCTGCATATCAGTATATACGAAGTTATATGTTGGTTATTCAATGATGGGCAAAAACAATACAGTCCCAATCAGATTTTTTCGAATTTATAGAACAAAATACAAACTAATTATAGAAAATATCAGTCATTCATAGTGCACAAATTAGTTTTTAGAGGCTTGATCACAGAGACTAGCGAAAAATTATTCGTATTGTAAGTTAAAACAAATTTGGTCAATGAGAAAGCGTAGAGTTAAAGCGTTTTCTTTCTCATTGGTTAAAATGTTTCTTTATACTTGCAATAAGTCAGGTTGATATATTCATGATCGCCCCTCAGTACAAACATAAGGCGAATTTACTTGTTCATGATTTTTAAGATGGTTCAATTAAATTGGCGATAAAAGCTCTTAAAAGGATAAAAAAGTTTTTGGAATGTCATAACTTAATAGGTGCGTTGTATATAGTTACCTCATATATTGGCTGGTAGGTTTAGTATTACGTAAACGCACCCATATAAATATATGTACCTAAGTATGTAAGTATTCTTAGTAAAAATATTCCAAGTATTTATATGCTATCATAATCTTCGTATTCAAATTCTGTGGTGGACGGAGCCAAAAGGTCTTGTTGGGGATTAGACGGCTTATCTTTAGATTTCTTGTGTTTGTGCTTCTTCTCTTTACGTTCAGATTTTTCGCTGTAATCTCCCCGGTCTTTGTCCTTAGACTTCTTTTTCGATTTCTTTTTTTCAGTCTGTAAATAAAATATAGTTTTAGAACTGCCAGACCGCCGTTAAATCTGTCTGAATAATTGCTCTGGCTAATTGTGAAAAATATCTGAAATGTAAAAATGGTTTTATTCTGCCTTCACGCTAAAACTACTGAACGGGGATTGAGCTGAAATTTTGCACATTAAGTACCTTGTTCTAGAAATAACAAAGGCTAAATTATATCTGGGTATATTAGTCCAACTAACTAGGTATACTTAAAAAAATGTTTAAATGTTGTGGTGTGTGGTGTACACCACACCAGTGTATATCAGTGACGGCCAGGAAATTACCGGCCGCCAGAGCCCCGTTTGTTATTCTGCCGGGTGCAGATGCAGGTGAGGTTGGCTTAGATTCCGAAGATAGAAGTTGGAACCCCTTTACAACCAAAAAAAAGAAGTTCGCCCCTTTGCAGTACAATTTTGCTAGCTAGCACGGTACTATGTGGAATAACACTACGTACGTACGGAACAATACATACTCTGGTAATTACATACTTCATTCAGAATTAATGACCGATGCATGACTTGAGATAAAAGTGAAAGGCAAGCGTGCTAAATAATCGAAAAGTTAGTAATTTTAATTAAAAAGAGAAAGCGTTTACTGTTTTCAATGAGTGAACACTGTCTTACTGTAATATTTTATCACAGCTAGTTTCTATTTAATCCTAAATAATTGTTATAAATGCGAAAGTGAGTTTGTTAGTTACGTATCACGTGAACTCTTCAACCGATCATCAAGTAATTTCGTATAATTGTCACGGGAATAAAAAACCGGCCAAGTCCGAGTCGGACGACACGAAGGGTTCCGTACCATTGTATGGGGACCTCACTTCAATATTCATTTTATTCTGTTTTAGTAGGTATTTGATGTTATAGCGGCAACAGAAATACATCATCTGTGATTTCAACTGTCTTGCTATGACGGTTCATGAGATTCAGCCCGGTGCCAGACAGACAGACGGACGGAGAGTGGAGTCTTAGTAATAGGGTCCCGTTTTTACCCTTTGGGTACGGAACCCTAAAAAGGTTATAGCATACCATTAATCCAGAATAACGAACTGTTCCCGAGGGCAACACATTTGACCCCAAAACATTTGACAAAATCTACATTAGCGAGCGAAGCTGCTGGGAAGCTAGCCTGAAATATCTTAATGTTCTATAAATGCAATGTCAGGTAAAATATAACTTGTGTACCTTTTCTGGTTCCTTAGGAATATCGGGATCTTCACCACCTGTAAAAAGATCACACTATATTATAAATGCGAAAGTTTGCGTTCGTATATTTGGTCCCACTCAACTCTGTAACGCCTGGACGGATTTGGATGAAACTAGGTAGGTACATAATTTCTGACATTACCATTACCAGATTTTATTATCCATACATCACGCGGCTGGAAGCCGCTGGTAGAAGCAAGTATTTTCAGGAATTAGGAACACCAAAATAAATAGTACCTAAGGCGCATTGATATGTTGGACTCTATGTTCGGAGGCCTACAAACTTCCAAGACATTTTAGTCAGGCGCCTTGATAAGCGCCTTAGACGACCCCATACTAAGCCTATACTTGAGTTCACAAAGATGTATTCTCAATAGGCCTGCCAACTGAGCTTGCTCTGTGGCTAGAGTGTGAAAATCATAACTTACTGCAAGTTTGCAAAAAACAATCTTCACAACTTTTTTCCTTTACGGATATCTTCACATATTGCTCAGTGAGCAAATATCCATGTCCATGCCATGCCCACTTATTTTGCAAGCAGTTAGCATTTCACGTGCGAGGTTGCGAACTTTTATTTGAACACTGATCTTACACATGCCTTTCGAATTAGTAAATTAAGTCCTAACTACGGCATGCGCTGGTTTCCCCAGGATTTTCCTTCGCTCCTCTTTCACCTTCTTCCTCCTTCACTGGGCCACCGCAACTCTCACAAGTTTGCGGTAACTATAATATTTTTGTACGCAGATTTTGTCGAAGTTTAACAAACTTCCCGCTAGGGGCGCTGTTTCATTTCCGTCAAAGAAATAGGACTAAAGCATAGAAGTCTTAAAATTCATTTATGCGCAGAACATTAACTCATACGGCTGATCTCTACTTTCTTATGTCCATATATGTTAGCTAGAAAGAGATGCATACTTTATCTCAATGCGATTTCTGCGACTTCGTACCAGGGCGTTTGTATGAACCTGCATAGAAATTTGTTCTAGCGCCCTGGTACGATTAATTTTTTGAAGTCGCATTGATATATGTATGCATCCCTTTCTAACTGATGATATTGGACATAAGAAAGTAGATATCAGCCGTATTGAATTTTAAGACTTTATCTAGTTGTCTTCCTATATCTGTGATTTCCGTACAAAAATATTCGTGGTGAGTTAGAGCCTTCCCAGATGGGCGATTTGCTCGCGCGAGTTGGTCGCGCGATTCACATGCGTATCCATTCAGGCTTGCTGAATGTCACATAGAATATGACGAGCTTTTATTAGAAAGCCTACGCATTTCAATCGCGCGAGCAAAACGCTCATCTGGAAAGGCTCTTAATTCCACACCAGTAGCTGGTGTGAATAACATACTACAGTATGCGTTAGTTACATTCATATTTTTGTAGGTACATAAGATTTAAAATTTTTACAAACTTCCCACTAGTGGCGCTATTAAATTTTATATCAATATCCATTATGGCGCAAAAACCATGAACTTTTGCTATAAAGTTCATTTACAGTCATGTGCACTAAGAAGTATACAATTTAGTACTATGTCTATACTTGAAAGCTACGTGTCCTAAAAGAGGCTCGATCACAAACACTAGTGAAAAATATTCGAATCGTGGATCATGGAGGTAAAATTTAGGCTAATGAGAAAGCGCAGATTCAAAATAACGCTTCACATTACAGCTACACGGTCCTAAAACGTATAAATCTTATTGCACGTGAATGGCGAAAGAAAGTGAACGTGTGTTTTTGCTACAAAGGCTACGTACCTTCGGGTGATCTCCTAGCGCTAGAATCTCCCACCCAAATCGGATAGTCACTATCCATAGACAACTCAATGCTGCCTCTTCCAAATATCGGTCCGCTCGGCACGTTACTCTCATATTCCTTTAACGAAGTCCTATTCATAATTCTATCTATATCTTCTGTTTGTCTAGGAATGTGTTCTATAGGCCTGTTGACTTCTAATGTTGCGGTAGAAGTACTTGCTTCTACATCAATATCTAGTTCATCTTGATCGACTATAACTCTGGGTTTTGTGCTGTCTTCATCGCTGCAATTGTATGAAATTATAATTAGAAAATGAATTAACAACTATAACAACAGGCAGACTAAGTAGGTTCATTTTCATGTTTGACTGGACTCGCAGCCAAGTTGGTAGCAGCTGCCTTCTGCGCTTTAGTTTGCGTAGTTAGAACCAGTACAAACATTTCTGTAGTTAATATAGATATTTTTTCTGTCTGGGTGTTATAGAAGTATTGATGTATGTTTATCAGTCTCTGCTACCCATGGTTCTGCTTAGTTTAGGATGAGTCGATTGTTTAAGATTTCCATTGGCCATGAATTTTGACTAAAGTAAAAAAAAAAAACTACATATTGACCAAAATAGCTACAATTCATCTTTGGCAAATCCTTCTAATATTACAGTTGCGAAAGTTTGTAATAATTATGTGAATACTGACATGTGTTGTATGTTTGTTGCCTCACTCCCTAATTACAGAACGGGTTGAATCGAACTTTTTTAGTTTCTCCAGTAATAAGCCAAATGTTTATAAACTTTTCATTCAGGTACCACCCGAATTTAGTGAAGAGTACAAACCTATCACTTTCATAGGCTACATCTTGGTTAGGTAACGGCGTGAGGTCATCAAGGAAACTGCTATCGAGTGTTCCAGCATAGAACTCGTCAAGTGCACCGGAAGATGCAGATATGTTACCAGGAGTGCTTGGTACGCTGAAATAATTTACAGAATTAAGATTATTATGTATATGCAAGGGGTTCCAGACTCTATCTTCGAAACTCAATCCACCTGAATGTGGTACCCTACTAAGTAACAAACGAGGCTCTGACAGCCGGCTGATAACGGCATAAGGCAGCCTACAGCAGCACAGCTAAATTCCCTGACCGCCGACAGCAAGCCTAGCGTAGGAATAGGAATAATGACTGAAAAATTCTAATTAGTCCGTCAGTTACCTTATCAAAAAATATTGGACCAAATTTTTTCATTTGTCAATTAAACTAAAAATGTCAAAGATATAGTGCGTTGAAGTGCCACAAGACGTCACGGTATAGTACGTTTTTTACATAGCCGTGACGTCACGAGCCCCCACTCCCGAACTTTGACGCTCTTTATCTCCGTCAATTTCTATTGATTTGATAAATAAAAAACTACGTGTCCAATATTTTTTGTTGATTTAACTGACGGACTAATTAGAAGTTTTTTTTTACCCAGTCGTCATCCTATATCCAGCAGTGGACCGATACATGCCGGTATTTTGTATTAACATATCAAAAATCCGATCCGTCTCCGATGGGCTGGCCATGTTGAACGTATGTCGGACGCCAGAACACCAAAGCGTCTTCTCTTCAACCTCGTGGCAGACCCAAACTTAGGTGGCTAGACGGCATAGAGCAAGATTTGAAAGTGATTGGAGCGAAAGGCTGGAGAAAAAAAGCCCAAGATAGACCCGGCTGGAGAAATTTACTTGCCCAGGCCAAGGCTCACCCGCGGCTGTAGCGCCTTAGATGATGATATCAAAAATCCAGTCTTGACCATCATACACAGCTAGTTTACATTAATAAAAATATAAGTTTGTGGTTAATTAATTGACCCTGGTGTAATATGGCCTTAGAAATTAAAGACTAAAATTGTTCTGCTGGGGTAGTTTTCCTCTGTTCACACTAATATTATAAATGCGAAAGTTTGTGAGTATGTATGGATGAATGGATGAATGTTTGTTACTCTTTCACGCGAAAACTACTGAAAGGATTTGGATGAAACTTGGAATATACATAGTTTATGACCTGGATTAACACAAAGGCTACTTTTTATCCGGGTACCACGCGAGCGAAGCCGCGAGCGGAAGCTAGTATTATATATATATAGTATACAGATAAATTTTATCTGACGCACAAGCAAAACCGCGATAGCTGTTGGTGCCAAGTCTGCTACGTTAAGACAGCCTGGTCATGTTGAATGGACCTATGAAATACGATACAGCAAGATATCACGATGGTTTTTTACCCAACTACGGCAAAGTTAAAAGGAAGGGTAATGTCTTTAGCACTCACCTGTCTTGTTGAGGTAACCGAGGAGGCGTCATTTCCATGCTCACTTTATGCTTATTCATCAGCTCCTGACTAACAAACTGACTCTGTTTTTGTTGTACATGCGGATTTTCTTTTGGGGCTGGAAAGGATTGTGTGACCTGAAAAGATAAGTTATTTCTATTAGGTATGTCAAGTTAATTCTTAGGCCTTGTGTAGATAAAACGGATTGTGTGATTAATATTATTTATTAATATGTATAGTGCTCTCATGCACGCAGCAGTCAAAACATTTTACAACTGCTGTGTGAGAAGCACCAATAAACCAATACTTTGTTGAATATAAATAAATAAATAATGCAGGACTATCACACAGCATGATGTAGCCTCAAACTAAGCAGAGCTTGTGTTATGGGAACCACATGATTGATATTTTACTTACACAATTTTTTTTTGTAAATACATACATATTATAGTTAGAAACAACCAGACCCGAGACAAATATTTGCAGAAGGTACAAACATTTGTCCCGCGGCGGGAATTGAGCCCGCAAACTTCTGTGTCTCAGGCGGACCTTAGCCCACTGCGCCACAGAGGCCGAATAAAATGATAACGAACATCTGAAGTTCTCGTAGTCACGCCAAGAGCGCCTCGGCTACTTTGGTGTTCTGAGCAAATAATCTTAGTTAAGTAAAACACCGCCTGGTATCTGATGGGTGACCGTTTACTGGCATTTAAATTCTGTTCTTTGGAAGGCACGTAAATATAAATAATGCTGGACGTTATCACACAGCATCATTTAGCCCCAAACTAAGCAGAGCTTGTATTATGGCGGCCTCTGTGGCGCAGTGGGCGAATGTCCGCCTGAGACGTAGAAGGTTGCGGGTTCGATTCCCGCTGCGGGACAAATGTTTGCATGTACTGTAGATATTTGTCTCGGGTCTGGGTGTTTTCTATGTATGATATGTATGTATTACAAAACAAAAAATATATGTGTATTATATCAATCATGTGGTTCCCATAATACAAGCTCTGCTTAGTTTGGGCCTACATGATGCTGTGTGATTACTCCAACATTATTTATTATTATTTATTTTATTATTATGGGAACCACATGATTGATGCCTATACAGTTTTTTTTTAATATTTGTAAATACATACTTATCATACATAGAAAACACCCAGACCCGAGACAACTATCTGCAGATCATGCAAACATTTGTTCCGTGGCGGGAATCGAACCCGTTACCTTCTGCGTCTCAGGCGGACCTTCACCCACTGCGCCACAGAGGCCGTCATTAATATGTTCATTCTAGCTTTTTAAGTTGTTAAGCCATGTCGGAGGCCTTCGGGTGCCTAACTATATTAATTATAATTAACGGCACTTTTTTTCGATACTCTATACTCATCATTTATGCGTTCCATAATGTACAAGTAGCGGCACGAAACTCTAGCGATGACCGTTATTCAGACAGAAGTCAAAAGTAAGGTATCATATATATATAGAGCTAGAGGCGAGAGAGAGCAACAGACCCAAGCGCAGAAGTTTCGTTCACCGCTAGACTTAGTGCCGCTAGCTATAGAGATGATTATAAACCCTGTTGTGTACAATAATATGACAGACCTTACCAATGGATTAATATTAGCATTAGGTGGTATGATAGGTTTGCCCGCGCCAAGGACAATACTGGGCGAACGATCATTGTTCACTCTTGGCTCTTGTATCGTACTCTGCCGCCGCTTATTGGCCAGACGGTCCACAAACAGATCGTAATGAGATTCTTCCGAATTCTGTAAAGTTAAGGCATCAAATTATGATTTCAAATTGGTAAAGTGATTTAAAAATCAAGTTTTTCCAAGAAAAACTGGTTTTATTTTAGTTAATAATCATAAATTATCGTATTATTCTTGGTACCTATGAAATTCAACTCAAATTTTATAAAAATACCGGAAAGTGATCCAGCTATACCTTGCATGGGTACTGATACTAAAGTCTATCTTCTGTATTCACATAGACTGTGAAAATTAGAATTAAAAAGTATTACAATATGAATTTTGCACAGTAGAAGCCCACTAAAAAACAAGCACTAACTTGAAATTCGTCCAGATCTTTCTCAATTTCTTCCATATCCCTTTGGTTCCTTTGAAGCTGCTCAAGCAGACTGGTCCTCTGAAGTCTCAAGAATGGAACACTAAGGAATTTATGGAGCAACCTCAGTCCAAATCCGTTCCTCATCGAGCTCTCAGCATAACGGACTGGTGCCGTCCTGATAATGTTATAAATACTGTTATTAGAGAAAAAAGTATGATGAACTACACTAATAATATAAATATGAAAGTTTGTGAGTGTTTGAGTGTGTGAGTGAGTATGTTTGTTCCAAATGAACTTCGTAATGGCTAAATTGATTAGGATGAAACTTGTAATATATATTGATTGTGTCCTGGATTAAAACAACAGCTACCTGTTATCTGGGTGCCACATTATGCTAGTTTAAAACACTGGGCTTTGCCAGTGGCATTCCTCGCCCTTTCTGACTGCCAGCGGGACGGAAGCAATGAAGGCAAGCAACCCGCGCCCCCCTCAAAAACCTGAGGCAAAACCATCATCATCATCAACAGCCTATAGCAGTCTACTGCTGGACTTCCCATAATGATCGCCATTGCGCCTTGTCCGCAGCTCGAGGCATCCAGCTTCAATAGGCACATGTAGGTGCAAAATGAAGGCAAGCTAAATGAATAAACTCACCTATTGATTTTTGCATGGTGTAAAGCTGTTTCAATATGGTGCGGGTGCACCTGTCTATGATGCTGCATATCACAGTGGTTTCCTAGGATCACTACCGGCAAGTCAGCAGGCACTTGAGACAACTCCTTTACTACATAGTCAAATGTCCTGAAACCAAAAATGTTATATATATGTCATAGTTTGAGTGGGGAGACCAGTGTTCCAAGCTAACCACGGAGTGGTGCCTTGACACAGGGCGACGACGTTGCGGCAGACACCACAAACAAGATTGAGGGATGAGCTCACTAAATTCTGCCCCGACTAGACCGCACAGCACAGGAGAGAGATGAATGGAGAGAGTGATTGGAGGCCTTTGCCCAGCAGTGGGATATTGAGGGTTCATTATAATAATAATAATAATAATTTTAGACGAGTTTACAATTAAATAAAGTGTAATAATAATAATTATCCGGAGATGGGCTGTTGATAGTTGACTTGTCAAAATGTTACAATGAGCCAGTAGAGATATAATTATTATTTTTTGTTGCTCATTAGAATGAGCAACAAAAAAAATGTATAAGAACAGCACATACACAGTTAAATGGCCAAGATTGCAGGTAGTTTTTGCCAGGGGGCAAATGGATCAAGATATTCTGTTTTTTTTTTTTAAATTATAAAGTCTTCTGGTAAACACAAGGGGGCCTTGAATCAAAAATTTCTGCTTCTATCTTTAAATAGATTTTATAATAATTTGTATAAACTCGTTATTTATTTTACTCACCATGGTTTAGTAATGTCCAGCATCAATATAACCCCTGTTGCATTCTTATACACATCTAAGAAGGTTGCATCTAACACTGGGGTATCACAGGATTCCTCAACAGGTGTGGTTGCCGCCTGGTTCTCTAATTTCAATCCCAATGGAGGCTTTTTCTTAGTTCTGCCTTTGTCAACCACTTCCCATACCTCTACCTGCATTAAAGTTTTATTATAGTTAATAATACTATTCAGCCAGCTTAGCACAACATAGACAAGGTAAGTATATAGAAAACTTATTTTTAAAAGTAGATTTAGATGTAGACAACATTTTGTTTTAAACATAGTGGTCAAAAAAATTAATAAAAGCAAGAATTTGGGCATAATTAGGATGCAGGGAGACCCACAATCAGGAAAAATATATCTTCTCTATCGTAGAGTAGATGTATAAATGGTATGCTATGGGGACTTTTATTAGATATTTTTAGCTTTTTAGACTCTTACCTTAACAATATAGTCTGTATTCTTATAAGTCCAGTGTATAGGAGCTACTTGAATTTGATCAGTCGGCACATAATCTTCAATAAAAGGGCCACCTTGAAGTCGCTGCAGTAAGCAGGATTTGCCAACATTTCTATCACCTTTTATTAAGATTTTCACTGAAATATCATAAATGAGGAATAGATCAATAGGAAGCACCTAAATACCAAAATTGTTAAACTGAAGAATAAACATAAATTACTGTTAAAATGAACTCCTTTTGAGAATTTCTTCTGCAATGATGAAGACATAGGCATGGGTGCTGGGCATCGGTCATCTCCACTGCGTGTCAACTTCTTGAGAGCGGAAAACATGGTTGTGGGGAATAGGACAGGAAGAACTGAAACACTTATTCAAAGAAAATATCTTTAGTTTATTCTTGTTACAAACAATTATTTCACCTCAAAAAATATAAACAAAACGTCATCACTATCACTTTCACTCATGGTAATGTCACAAATAAACAGCGTTGCCAGTTTGAATTTAGGATAAAGTACGGTTTTGTCCTCAAAAAGGTACGGTTATAAGCTTCAAGGTACGGTTTTCCAAAATTGTATGACTATTGCCTTGATTTTAGTACTAAATTTATTGTTTTGATAAATTTTATGATATTCTTATCATTATGTTTTCTTGACCGCAATTGTATTGTTCTTGATAGATGTTAAACGAACTTCGATTCGAAATATACGAACATAAAATTACCTTTAACGTACCTAATCTGATAAGAATATTTGATTTTAACTACTTTACTTAAATTTAACTTTTTATCCGTTGAAGGTAATATATCACAATTACATAACGAAAATGTACGGTCAAGGCCAAGGTACGGAAAAGGTACGGCTGGCTGAAAAAAGGTACGTAAAACCGTACCTTTTAGTACGTTCTGGCAACGCTGCAAATAAATGAATGACATTGACATTTTTATACAATAGACATAGACAATGACTAATTGTAAAGAAAATACACAGATAATGACTGATTGACAACGCGAAGGAAATGTAAACCAAACGCCATCATTAAAGCAGTTTAAAGTTTATAGTCAATGGTTTAAGTCATAGATTAAGACTAGGGTTTAAGTAGTGTGTGCGTAGCATTGAGGCGTAGTTACTGACCTCATAAAATAAAAAATGAGAGCCATGTTCAATATTTTGCCTTTGTTAAGTATTGACCTTAGCAACAAAAGAAGTGAGATCTAAAAACCAAGATGGGTGCCAAGTTCAAAAGTTATTCCTGAAAGAAGGCCGGTCATTTCAACCTCACTATAAATCGAAGCGAATAAAAATACGAATTACGTAAAAATATTCTTGATAATGGAGTATCGAAATTACAACTATTACTTACTACTTTTACTTATTACTTTATTTATTAAAGCCGGAAACTTGGTAAATTAATAATAAATATTGAACGCAATACCACAGAATACAGAGGCAATACGCCCTATCATAACGTATCATGGTTATTGAACGCACTCTCATCCACATTGTGCATCTCCCGTGCCAATGTCAACCATTTATAACAAAACTGCCACTAACAAAGGACTAGCGGTGTGCGATTATGAATGATTCACATAATCGAAACACTTACTAATTACTAATATTCATAATCGATTATGAAATAAGTAACTAATCAGTTCTCATAATCGAATAACGTTAGTAGTTTTGCATTAGTAATTACTAATCTAGCTAGAGCCGTAACGAATGTACTAATTCTCTCATACATTTGTTTCTTTCGTTTGATGTTATATTGGTATTGGTGGCAAGCAAGCAAATTAAAGTGCTGCCACCTTAGGCCTTTTCGATTCTTTACACTACGATGGCTACGAAGGGATTTGATATTAATTAATAAATCTAATTAAATAGTGCACAGTTTTTCCAATTACATTCCGATTATATTCCTATTCTATCCCAACAACAACAACAACACTAGCATAAGCTAGTGTTCCTGCAGTGGACAGACTATTCTGTTTTCATAGGCCTCCCCTATGAAAAGGGGGATATGCCCATAATCCCCACTTCTGGCAAACCCGCATGGGTTGGGGATCGCAGGGCACAGCTTCTCGCACCGCCGACGCTGCTGCCCGTCGGTTGCCAGGTGATTTAGCTTTGCTAGTGTAAGGCTGCGCTATGCCGCAATCAGCCGGCCGCCGGAGCCCCGTTTGTTATACAGCAGGGTGTACCACGTGCAGGTGAGATTGGCTTGGGTTCCGGAGATAGGGGTTGGAACCTCTTACACCCCTATTTAGATTCCATCCGGATGCCATTCTGATTCCATCCCGATTCCATTCTAATATTCCCATTGATGTTCCCATAATTAAATGATCCCATTGGTATAATTATGTCATAAATTAATCGCACACCATTTGAAGGTAGCGATGGGCAATTCAGAACGAAAACTGTTTTCGAAAAATCATTCACTACTAATCTCACTGTTCGAATAAGAGATTAGTAGTGTATTGATTTTCATTTTCGAATGATCCGAATTAAATAATTCGAATGATGAATGAATGATTATTCGACTACTAGGATTTTCGAGTAATCTATGGATTATTAGCTCTTGACTAGGGCATAACAAAGCCATAGCTAATATTATCAATCGTCCAATAATAGATTATTAATCGATCGATAATCTATAAATACTCGATTATTAATCGATTGATAATCGATAAATACTCGATTTATAATCGATTATAACTCGAATAAAAATCGATTATGAATCAATTATTACTCGATTAATAATCGATTATTAATCGATAGAAAATCGATAAATACCCAATTATTACTCGATTAAAATCGATTGATAATCAATAAATACTCGATTTATAATCAATTTATAATCGACTATGAATCGTTTATTACTCGATTATGAATCGATTGTAACTCGATTGAAAATCGATTGTGAATCGATTATTTCTCGATGAATAATCGATTATTGATAACCGATTTTTAATCGAGTAATAAACGATTCATAGTCGATTATTAATCGAGTATTCATTGATTATCAATCGATTTTAATCGAGTTATAATTGAGTATTTATCGATTTTCAATCGATTAATAATCGATTATGAATCGAGTAATAATCGATTCACAATCGATTTTCAATCGAGTTATAATCGATTCATATTCGAGTAATAGACGATTCATAGTCGATTATAAATCGATTATAAATCGAGTATTTATTGATTATCAATCGATTTTAATCGAGTAATAATTGAGTATTTATCGATTTTCAATCGATTATTAATCGATTATTAATCGAATGATGATCAATTATTCGTCGATAAATAATCGATTTTTAACCTTCTTAATAATATACCCTGTTCATGTGTATGTTCATAGCATCAAGCGGAATGCTTGGTTCAAGCAACGAAGTTTCGGTTCGGAATAGTTCGGATACTACGATTTTCGAATAATCTATGGATTAGTTCTAATATATCTCGACCCTCGTCATTCGACGCTCAACTCTCGACTCACAATTTTCTTATTTGAATGATTTCATTAGTATATCTCATAATCGCACACCACTATTAACGTAACATTACTAATGAGACATTTCCGTATTTGAATGATTCCATTAGTATATCTCACAATCGCACACCGTTACTAACATTACTGAGACATTCCTTTATTTGAATGATCCCATTAGTAATTACTAATTTACTAATGCAATGGCTAAATTAGTAATTACTAATGAGACATTCCCATAATCGAATGATCCCGTTAGTATATCTCATAATCGCGCACCGCTACAAGGACGCGTTTGGTTAGTTTTTGTTTAATGGCGCCGGTGTCTTAATCGATCTTAACCTAAAAGTATAAAATATATATACAGAAAATTTCACCGGCTTTAATAAAAAAAATGATCAATTGAACATGATATCCTGCAATAAGAACTATCAATTTGGACATAGGTCATTTCTAGACGCGACATTTTATGGTCAGGTCTCAGGTCACAGGTTGTATGAAACTGACCGATCTTCTGTATTTATGGGAACATAAAATATTTTAGAACAACTTAAAATATCATTTCTTCTTATAACTTAGGAGAATATATTGAAGCCTAAGGTCTGACTTTGCTAGTTCTCATATACGAATTAGGTAACTACTAAAGCAGTCTGCAAGAGCAGAATGATTTCAGTGAATTTCAGCATGGGAGAGCCTTGAGCGTGTGCGTTACTCCAGCGGCATGTTAACTCGGATCGGGATGAAACTTACAGAAAAATTAGAGCACTATGTCCTGTAAATGTGCCCCAAATATTAAATTTGTGCCTATTAAGGTTCCAGAGTTATTCGAGAAAATAAGATGCCGCTGTAGTAACGCCTGAAAACGTTACTGCAGCGGCATGGTTTTTACCCATTAGCCTTAGCCAAATTTAAAGTAGCTTAAAAGATAGCTTATATTTGTGCATGTCACTGGCCAAACAGCGGCATTTGTGCGACCTGTGGTTTATGAGTTATTGCAGATGCCGCTGGAGTAACGTTTTGCAGATTTCCGGATCTTCGAAACGGCTGAACGCACAAATATGATTTTTTGTGAGCGAATGTGTTGTAATTTGTGCCTATTTGTGCGCTAGTTGCTTTTCCGAAAAAATGCACGACGTATGAATTAGACGAGTTTTTGTGAAAATCGAAAATTGCCTCTAGCTCTTGAACTACTAGTGGAAAACACTGTATGATTGCTTTGGCTGATGCCTATAAGGAATATACATCTTCTGACTACCATCTTGAAACTCTACATCTAATTTTCGACGAAATAAATCAATTTTACAACTGAAAATGGTTTACTAATTTCTAACCTCAATTAAGGGAGTTTTAACAAGTTATCGACTTTCATGATTTGCCAATAATTAGAGCGCATATCCAAATAGAAGCATGCTGAATTTCAGCTTTCTAGACCTTCAAATTAATGATTTACAACTGAAAATAACAAAACGAGGTCTCTTAGACTGTTATCCGACCAAATACGAAAGGTCATAAAAAAGCGGCCGTTCAGTACTTCGAGACTACATTTTTAAATAGGCAGCTTTGTCATGTTTAACGTTAGGTACACTGACGTAGACAAGTTTTAGTGTAGGATAAAGGCACCTGTAACATTGATGCTGGATAGCATTTATTTCAACCAATAACATGTTACATGTACGTACTAATAGCCCTACGCCCGTACAACAACAATTAGTTAGGGTTTTTTCAAGTACCTAGGTACACACAGCGTCACGATCTGGTATACCCCTTTCAAGTATAAATTTAAACTGCTGCCGTGGAGGCTACCATATTCAAATGGCCAAAATCTTATACAAAAATATTTATACTTGGCTGGGGGATCGAACCAGCAATTTATTCACTCCAGTTTATGAATGAGACGCTCTAACCAACTGAGCTATCGTAGCGGTTGGCAATTATGACGAAATTTTAAGTTACAGTATACGTTTATTATTTTGTCTAGGTATGAATGGATGCGTCAGCTAGTAACTTTTTCATTTGTTTATCACGGTAGTGCGCAACTACTTAAAATTATTCTGTGCAGCACTGAACTATTGAGGGTAGTTGTGTATTATATGAAAGTTCAGAACAAAATGTTACTTGTTTTGTCTTGGGTGTGTGTAATTGATTTTGTTTATGAAAAATACGCTACAACCCATCAAATGTAAGAGGAAATGGCAGAATAACATTAGGTAAGTGGTATGACAATTATAAGTAGGATTATCATAAATAATGTGCTTAGTAAACCTATTCCCTTTTATATTATATAAACATAGACATACGTTTATAATATTGTCTTTTTATTTTCAGGTTATTGGTGATGGATGTCATTAATGGGACCAGGAGAAATTGTTGAAGTGAGTGGACGCATAATTGGCCAGTTTTGCAAGAAATAATGCTGTTAACAGTGCAAGCAGTGGATAAGCGTCCAGAAGGTACAGTGTATTTAGTTCATGATAACTGCGTGGTTCATCGTTCGCGAATTCTGACCAATTGGCTCGCTTCTCAGACAGGCATAATCACCACAGCATTGGTCACCTAAAAGTCCAGATTTAAATATGTGGAGAATGTGTGAGCATATATGTGGGGTCAATTTGTCCTAATTGGGCAACGAGTGAAGTGTTGTTCACCTGCAACAGGAGGTCCTAAGAACCTGGGAACTCATGCGTCGTAGTGGTTTTGGGCGGACTTTGGTTACCCAAATGAAAAGAAGGCTTCAACAAAATATTTTAAGTGAAAGACATCCATCCCATTCGGTATTAATAAATATGCAGATATATAATGTTTTCAATAATATATAAAATACCAGAGTAAGTATTTGCGAGTGATCTAAATTGTTTATTGGATTTTATACGGCAAGTATAACCTGTTCCAATGTTAACATGTTTGTTCACTCGTTAATCTTATATGGGTAAATTAAGTATTAATCTATCATTTAAAACATTATTGAAAATTCTAAAAAATAAGTAATAACTATCTATATTGTGTTATGTTAAATTGTGTTTTAATAAATTTGTTATAACTTTTGAAAATAGTTTTATTATTTTACCTTAAATAATTAGGTAACTAACCTACTACACTTAAAACGTAGTCCATTGTGTTAGTAATGAAAATAAAAAAAACAAAAATTCATTTAGGCATTGAGGGATTTGAACCAAGTACTCTTATAGCGTACAGATTAAAGTCGAGTGTTGTAACCGCCACTCCATCGTCTCATATAGATATATGCACGAAATTAAATATGCCTAAGCAAGGAGGAGAAGGGTTTTTGACGACCTCTGTGGCGCAGTGGGCGAAGGTCCGCCTGAGACGCAGAAGGTTGCGGGTTCGATTCCCGCTGCAGGACAAATGTTTGCATGTTCTGCAGATATTTGTCTCGGGTCTGGGTGTTTTCTATGTATAATATGTATGTATTTACAAAAAAAAAATATGTATCTATGTAGTATATCAATCATGTGGTTCCCATAATACAAGCTCTGCTTAGTTTGGGGCTACATGATGCTGTGTGATAACGTCCAGGATTATTTATTTATTTTATTTATTTATAAAACACACATTTGTGCAAAAAGTTCGAGATCCACGACCGACACCGCGACGGTTTGAACCTACTAACGTTAACTAGGGGGGTTACCAGACTCTGACGCTGTCTGTACACTAGGTTTTTTTACTACTAAAAAGGTACTTTCGTTTAAATAATACTGTATAGTTTTGTCATCGATTTTGACTACTTCACTCTCGTCTCATCGGACGAGTATTAGATTCGATTGTTTGATCAGACAATATGAAAGAGAGCTGATGTCTAATATGGGAAAACTGAACCGATTCAGTGCAGAAGGCGCCGCAACGGTTTCATAAAAATCTTTTTATTCAGGTGTATGGCAAATCCTAAAATGTGATAGGGGAGAGGTTTGAAACCTCTTTTAAAACACGAAACCAGTTATAAGTTTCATTTATTTATTGTCCTCCCTCGTTCTTGCCTGTGCCTATCACGCATTCTTAATACGGTCTGCATTTACAAGAACTCGTCAATCGATTACGTGAGTGTGAAGCAAGATCTGAGGGCATCTATCCAAAGTCATTCTATCGTCGTCAGCATATAAATTAATTTAATTTATTATGCATGCTTTAATATTATCAAAGTCCATTGATGACTGATGATTATGATGTTGTACCTACACTCATACTTACGTAGCTACATTCTTACGAGAAACGTATCTGCTCCCTCTAAAGAAGTCTAGTTAGTACTATATCGTAGGAACCTATTTACTCATTTTTGTACAGACAGCGTCAGAGTCTGGTAACCCCCCTAGTTAATGTTAGTAGCTTCAAACCGTCGCGGCGTCATTCGTGGATCTCAACTTTTTGCACAAATGTGTTTTATAAAACTTCTCCTCCTTGCCTACGAATATTTAATTTCAATTACTTTACTATACGACACAATGGAGTGGCGGTTACAACACTCGACATCTATCGGAACGTTACAAGAGTACTGGGTTCAAATCCCTCATTACCGATATTTTTTTTTAATTTTTGTTACTAACAATGGATTACGTTACGCGGTAAGTGTAGTAAGTAAGTTACCTAATTATTTAAATTAAGCTTAAAAAAAAAAAAATGTTCAAAAGTTATAACAAATTTATTAAAACACCACATTTAACATAACACAATATAGATAGTTATTACTTATTTTTTTGAATTTTCAATAATGTTTTAAATGATAGATTAATACTTATTTACCCATAAGTAAATAAGTATTAATCTATCTACGTTTAAGTACTAAGATTAACGAGTGAACAAACATGTTAACATTGGAACAGGTTATACTTGCCGTATAAAAATCCAATAAACAATTTAGATCACTCGCAAATACTTAGTCTGGTATTTTATCTATAATTGAAAACATTTTATAGTATTTAAATATTTTTTAATACCGAATGGGATGGATGTCCAAAACTTTAAATTATTTGTTGAAGCCTTCTTTTCACTTGGGTAATCAAAGTCCAACCAAAACCACTACGACGCATCAGTTCCTAGGTTCTCATGACCTCCTGTTACAGGTGCACAACACTTGACTCGTGTCCCAGTTAGGACAATTTGACCCCACATATGCTCACACATTCTCCACATATTTAAACTGACTTTTAGATAACCATGATGTTAACGTGACTTTTAGATAACCATGATATGGTGATAATGCCCGTCTGAGAAGCGAGCCAATTGGTCAGAATTCGCGAACGATGAACCGCGCAGTTATCATAAACTAAAAACACCGTTCCTTCTGGATAAGCAACTTGCACTGTTGACTGCATTATTTCTTGCAAAACTTTGCTCATTGATGACATCCATCGCCAATAACCTGAAAATAAAATCATAATATTATAAGCATAAGATGTGTTTATATAATATAAAATGGAATAGGTCTACTAAGAACATTGTTTATGATAATCCTACTAATAATTCTCATACCACTTACCTAATGTTATTCTGCCATTTCCAATTCCATACATTGATTAACATTGACATAGATTATTTGATGGGTTGTAGCGTTCCAAAAGTTTTATTTTGCAAAACGCACTCTTTAGCTCAATTTTGCGGACTGGCTTTTTTATATGCAACATTTTTCATATACAAATTCAATGACACACGACACACACCCAAGACGAAACAAGTAACCTTTTGTTCTGAACTGTCATTTAATACACAACTACCCTCAATAGTCCAGTGCTGCACAAAATAATTATAAGTAGTTGCGCACTACCGTGTTAAACAAATGAAGAAGTTACAGCTGACGCATCCATGAATACCTAGACAAAATAATAAACGTATATTGTAACTTATAATTTCGTCATTATCGCCAACCGCTACGATAGCTCAGTTGGTTAGAGCGTCTGATTCATAAACTGGAGTGAATGAGTTACGGGTTCGATCCCCCAGCCAAGTATAAATATTTTTGTATAAGATTTTGGCCATTTGAATATGGTAGCCTCCACGGCAGCAGTTTAAATTTATACTTGAAAGGGGTATACCAGATCGTGACGCTGTGTGTACCTACCTTATAAGCCTTCGGAGATTTAAGCTGGAAAGAAGATAGGTACGTTAAACGTACTTTTCTTCTGAAAGGAGTATATATGCTATATGTAGACAGGAGCATAAAGCATAGCGTGTGCGTTACCCCAGCAGAATTTTTTCTTCTAGAATGAAGTGAGTTCCAGGAATAATTAGTGCATTACTTGCTGTAAATGTGCGTCAAGAAAAAAAATTTGTGCGTGCTGCCGTTTTGGAATAAATCGCAAAAATAGGTTTTCTGCTGGAGTAACGTTCTTCCAGCAGGAAGATTCTAAACGGATGATCCTAGACAAAAATGAATGATATGGGCAGGTAGCTTATATTTGTGCATAAAAGTGCGCAAAAAATAAAATTTGTGCGTCTTAAGGTTTTTGAGTTATTAACTTTCCTGCTGCGGTAACGTTTTGCAAAATCTTGGTTCTCGGAAACCATTGAATGTGCACCTATAAAATATACATGCACGAGTAGCTCTTAATTTGTGCGTATTTGTGACAAAGTAAAATTAACAAAAATCCATACAGTTTTTAAGTAATCTAGCTTTTTTGAAAAACCTTAAAAAAAAATCTAGCTCTTTAATGGACAGACGCACAAATTCATTGTAAACGGTGTTCGGTTCTTGTTGTTATCCTTTGTAACCACAAAAAGTTTCAAGAAGGTACATACACGCGTTTTTGAATAATATCGATTAAACCAAATCTGATAAGGCCATAACTTTGACGTCAAAATGCAAGAAACCTTTTCAACGCACAATTGTGGTATGAACAAAAAAATTAGTGCGTTTCATGATAATTAAACCCTGAAAATTTCAGCTCTCTACGTCCCGTATTGAGCTAGTTATAAACGATAGTCTGAAATAAGACCTAGACCCTGGTTTCTGACCTGTGATCCGACCAAATTCGAATGACCACTAAAAAGCGACCGTTTCATACATATTGATGACCTTCTTAATTTTCCTTACGAGACGCATTGGTCCTGGATACACTCAAGTACAAAAGTTATTGATACTTTTGCAAATTATTTTAGGATTTAAGAGAAATGAAGTCAGTTAGTACCTATCTACCCACATACCTATCTTTTTAACCGACTACCTCGGAAGAAGGGTTATGTTTTTCGAGAATTTTGAATCTAAATGATTTTTTTACGTAGATAGTTTGCTACCTAACTAGGCCTCTGCCTGAAGTCTCTACTTTCTCCAGTAAGGTAAGTAAAATTTACCTACCCTGGATCGAAAAACACATAGGTAAATAGATATTAATGGACAGAAACTATGGAACAAATAGGTAGACACGTTTATCAATAATTTTCAGTCTGGTTTTCATATTTTTTTAACTTATAACCTACCTATCTAACTATAAGTAATTAGCTGATTAGGCCGTAGGTAGGTAGTAAATAAGTCTTCTAGGTATGCAGTTTACTAGAGCACAGCTCATCACACCTACTGATTTAAACATTAAGAATAAAATGTACCTACTTTTCTGTTTGTTTTGTTTTTCATTATTCTCTAATTTCAATAAAAACAAAAACCTGCATCAAAATATTCATTTACTATTCAATACTACGAGTAACTACCTACACAATCCATCGGTTTGAGCTCTGTACCTATAGCTACCGGTATCTACCTACCTACCTATAAAATATATACCTAGCCTAGGTTTTTAAAGATGTGGTTACCTACATGACCTTTACTGTTATGAATTTATTAAATAAAATTGCATCTGTTCCTAGGTAAAATTTTGTTTATTCATTTTAGAATAATTATTTCGATCTCGTCTTGCTTGGCTCAGAAAATGCTTCCAGACGGAACTTCGTGCTTTGACACGACATAACATGTTGTCGGTCATCTCTCTCGCACTTATATATTAATTGAAATTCTACTCTGTCATTCTTAGCGAACTGGATTGTTGTAAAACATCACGTGGGGAATCCCAGCCTACCTAGCCGATGTTGCCATACGTACAGAAATGTCCGTTATACGGTTAGTATTAAAAATTTAAAAGGCCCATCAGTAATACAGGTCCTCCGTCGACCTGAAAATAAAGGAGATCATTCAGGCTCCATACATTTTTGGGGTAAATCTCAAAGTGCCGTCCAAACAAAAATAATGTGACATTCCGGTAGCACATGCTTTTCTCATAATTTTTTACTATTGGAGCAATGTTGTAAAATCAATATCTGCCGAGTTTCAGAACTTTAAGATTATATATTTTCATACCATTTTTATAAAAACAAAACAAAAGTTATGTTATATTCCGTTAATACACACTTCTTTTTCACATTTTTCACATCTCATTTCACATTCACTTTATTTAATACTGTAAGGGCAGAGCTGCAGTCATTCTCCGCCAAGTTACAAATGTACGAATTTTGATTGCATATAATTTTGATAAAGGCATAAATTCATTGATTACAGAATAATTACCATTATTTTTTATGTATAATCTACCGAAGCGTATGTATGCGGTCTACGGTAGGTACTTGCTGCCCAGATTTCGAAACCTAGTTTGTTTGGGTGGCTAAAAGTCGACACCTCATAAACGTGGCTCAGCAGCGTTATCACCATTCTTGAAAAAAAATACCACTGTTTCTGATCCACGCTTACGGTGTCTTATCAGAGTTTTAACATGTGTGATTCCATCTTCCCTCAGTGAATTGTAGTTTTTGAGCTAAGTATAAGCTGGCGTAGCTGTATAAGCTGACGTGTAGGTTATATTTAGCTACTACTTGGATGGGTGACCGTTTAGTGGCATTTAGATCAGAGCTCTTCCGTGCTTCGGAAGGTACGTTAAGATGTTGGTCCCGACTTTTTCAGTCGTTAAGCCATGTCGAAGGCCTTTTGGCGGCCTAAAAACTCCAACATTATAAACCACAAGGCTAGGTATACATTTTATAGCTATATGTACAGAGCTCAGTCTTCGCCGCCGATGGATTGTGACGGTAACTAGGTAGGTAGGTATAGGTATAGGTACTCGTAAATGAAAGAATATTTATATGCAGGTTTTTGTTTTTACTGAAACTAGAAAATAATGAAATACAAAACATACAAGCAAATAGGTATAGTCACAGGTAGGTAGGTACCTTTTATTTTTAATGTTTAAGGACCTACAATACCGAAATTCGATGCGGCGCGGCGCCGCGGCGTGTCTTGTCTACTCGCCGCGCTATACTTCGCGCGCAATATTATATTGGGTTCACGCGAGGTCAAAACAGGAAGTAGGTACAATATTTTGTCCAAAAGGTAGGTAATTAGGTCCCTACTTAAATATGAAAATAGATGATTTTATTAAGTTTGTAGGAATCTTAGTAGGTAATATACCTATCAATAGTTACCTGGTAGCTAGGTTATTGCTATTATTACTATTAGTGATAGGTACCTACTTTAAATTACAAAACAATATATTATTATATTTTTGATGAGCTCTGCCCTAGTAAGTAGTAGTAGTGCCTAGTAGTAAAGTACATAGTAAGGAGTAGGTATATTATGTTCATAAAATACATAAGTACCTCCTTCCTAACTACTGCCTAATTAGCTAATTACTTTAATAAACTAGATAGGTAGGTATACCTAAGTTAAATAACCGACTAAAACACGACTGTAATATATTGATAAGCGTACCTACCTAGTAAACTACACAGTAGACATAAGTACTACCTAACTACTGCCTAACTAGCTAATTACTTATAATATACTAGATAACGTTTAAGTTAAAAAATAACTAAAAAGATATTGATAAATGTACCTACCTAGTTGTTGTTTGTGTGTACTTAAGTGTTTTTTTGATCCAGAGTTGGTAAATTTGACTGGAGAAAGTATCTGCCCAGCTAGGTAGCAAAATATCAACGTTAAAAAATCATTAAGGTTTAAAATTCTCGAAAAACATAACCCTCCTTCCGAGTTAGTCGGTTAAAAAGATAGGTATGTGGGTAGATAGGTACCTACTGACTTCATTTCTCTTAAATCCGAAAAATAGTTTGCAAAAGTATCAATAACTTTTGTATATATTTTACTTACCTTACTGGAGAAAGTAGAGACTTCAGGCAGAGGCCTAGTTAGGTAGCAAACTATCTACGTAAAAAAATCATTTAGATTCAAAATTCTCGAAAAACATAACCCTTCTTCCGAGGTAGTCGGTTAAAAAGATAGGTATGTGGGTAGATAGGTACTAACTGACTTCATTTCTCTTAAATCCTAAAATAATTTGCAAAAGTATCAATAACTTTTGTACTTGAGTGTATCCAGGACCAATGCGTCTCGTAAGGAAAATTAAGAAGGTCATCAATATGTATGAAACGGTCGCTTTTTAGTGGTCATTCGAATTTGGTCGGATCACAGGTCAGAAACCAGGGTCTAGGTCTTATTTCAGACTATCGTTTATAACTAGCTCAATACGGGACGTAGAGAGCTGAAATTTTCAGGGTTTAATTATCATGAAACGCACTAATTTTTTTGTTCATACCACAATTGTGCGTTGAAAAGGTTTCTTGCATTTTGACGTCAAAGTTATGGCCTTATCAGATTTGGTTTAATCGATATTATTCAAAAACGCGTGTATGTACCTTCTTGAAACTTTTTGTGGTTACAAAGGATAACAACAAGAACCGAACACCGTTTACAATGAATTTGTGCGTCTGTCCATTAAAGAGCTAGATTTTTTTTAAGGTTTTTCAAAAAAGCTAGATTACTTAAAAACTGTATGGATTTTTGTTAATTTTACTTTGTCACAAATACGCACAAATTAAGAGCTACTCGTGCATGTATATTTTATAGGTGCACATTCAATGGTTTCCGAGAACCAAGATTTTGCAAAACGTTACCGCAGCAGGAAAGTTAATAACTCAAAAACCTTAAGACGCACAAATTTTATTTTTTGCGCACTTTTATGCACAAATATAAGCTACCTGCCCATATCATTCATTTTTGTCTAGGATCATCCGTTTAGAATCTTCCTGCTGGAAGAACGTTACTCCAGCAGAAAACCTATTTTTGCGATTTATTCCAAAACGGCAGCACGCACAAATTTTTTTTCTTGACGCACATTTACAGCAAGTAATGCACTAATTATTCCTGGAACTCACTTCATTCTAGAAGAAAAAATTCTGCTGGGGTAACGCACACAAGCATAGCCGTATCTAAGTATGTAAGTACATAAATAGCATACCTACGTACCTCCAGTATACCTTAGTAGGCACCTTTTACCATCAAATATAATATCTAAATATATAATATCATAAAGCAGCTCCACGGTATTTTTCTTTTCAGTTCCCAAAATAAGCCACATTTACTTGTTATCTACTAATTTTTCATTATGTTATAAACATAAAGTTAAAAAATATTAGCGTTATCGTACCCTACTATTGTGTGTATTGTGTTCCAAGGATAGCCGAGTGTAGCCGAGCCGAGTCGAGTTCGCTTGAACCGAACGCATCCGGTTGATACACAACCAATAAAATCACAGCCTTTAAACCCATGTAGGTACAACCAATACAAAATATGACTAGATTTCGATTTAGATACACATTTAATATAACAATAACATAGGCATGTCTAATACATTCAATAATTAAATTATTAAAAATTCAAAAGGTTTTTTTCTATAAATAAAAAAGGTATGTGAAAATGATTTTTTTTTAACTTTGGGTACTACTTTTCTTAAAGTTTTTTTAATTATTTAGTCTGTTTTTTGTAGTTGAACACGGATATAAGTTTTGTAATATTTCTAGCTTTTGGTAATGAATGATAAAAGGTAAAACGAATGGTATCTTTAGATTTAAGTATTGCCTTAGTGGTCAATTAATTTATTTTATTATTCGTGATTGCAATTATCAGCGGAAATACTTTAAGTGATAAATAAAAATGCTCCTTTCTCATTTGCATTAATGCAGTGTCAACTTCATAAATTACATAGTCAAAATAAAGTTTATGTAGATATGGTATAAGCAACCGTGCACCTTCCTGGGTCAGTTCAGTAGAAAGGCGCAGTGCTTGCGAACTAGTTTAATTTATTACATCATTTCATTTTATTCAAACTATTAGTAAATCAATCAGCTACCAGGGATGCATTCAGCCACTTAGGGCGCGCGTTCTTGCCATCATTATCATCAAGTGTAGAGTTCCGTTGACTCATAAATAGTTTCGATAATTAACAAGTTATTGCATTACTGAACCCATTTCACAATCTAGTTGTATTGTTCAACCAGATACCGTATATCTATTTGATCCTTCGATAAGAGGCAATACACGTCGTAAATATCTTTAAACTCAACCGTGTGTGCTAAACCAGTGACTGTCAAGTTCTATCACTAAACATAAGTACTGAGTAGAGCTAACAAGTGTTATGGTGACATAATTAAATTAGCGCAAAAATATGAAGATTGCAATGTGAATGAGGGAGTAACATAGGTAAGATCGTTTCGTTTTACCTTTCTCAATAAACAAACTATTATAATTGAGATTCGACAAGAGCTGTATCAAGATAGATCAAGATAGAAGAAGGATTTCACCGAAGTCTTTCGTGTGGATTACTTCAAGAGCTCGCTCCACTCGTCGTTTTCATTTATTGCACGTGATAGCATATTATGTAAATATACTCCAAATAATAGATAAATATGTGTATATGACCACGTGAGATATGATTTTGTTAAAACACACAAGTTTGTATTATAACGAAGTACTGTTAAGTATACCTATGATAGATTATTTTAAAGAAATACTCCAATTAATAAAGGTACAGGTACTGGTAATGTAATATAAATATAATCACTTAAGAGAAGGGCTTGTGTTATGAAATGTTCGAAGTTAGTTATTATATAGGATCTGTTTATGTATTAAGCTTAAATACCATTCAGTGTTGTAAACAACATTGAATGGTAAAGGTATTTATAACCTTAAAATACTGCCTATTGTAATCCTAACCTATATAACTATGTGATTCGTAGTACATAGGTACGTTTCAGTGTTTGTAAGTCGACATTTACCCTTGTGTCAAGCTAATTATGGAGAAATAATGGTCGGGACTCATCCCTTTTCATTTTTGTAAAACACGTGGTTGCTAAAGCACGTGGTCGACCGACTTGTTTACTCGTTGCTATAAAAGCACTGCCGCCCTGGGAGCGGGACTCATTCTGTTGTCGACTGTCGGACCGGACGGAGCTCTGGCACCTCTATAGCAATAAAAGCTAAGTACCTAATCCTTAAGTCCTGATCAATGACGTTGTGTATTCCTAGGTTGTATGTTGCGTATTATGTAATACATAACGTTATATATTATATACTTGATAATTAAATGGAATACACAACGTAATGTTTGTTATGTATAACGTTATATACCTTATATATTACCTAAAAAATAAGTATATAAGTAAATTTAATACGTAATGTAAATGTTTGTTATATGGTCAAACATTTACATTATATACTTATGTGTTAACGATTGAATTTGTTATTTTATACAAGAAACTGTAATGAAGACGTTGAAAAGAATATACCGGGCAGAGTTTCTTGCCAATTCTTCTCTGCCTGGCCACGTTCCGAATTGGCGGTAAATTAAAGCATATTGACGTATCAAGGTTTTCTTATTTAATGAGGTTATCCTTCTCCTTTCAGTTCCAGTGTTATATATAAGTGAGCTGGTGGAAAGTATATAAGTTTCAAATAGCTGGCTACACGTTTAATTAGAGTTTCAGTTACTTGCTTTGCTAAATATATATTTACCTAACGCCCCAAGCTATATTTATAGGTTTTAGTGTAGTGCTAGTTATGCTATATTAACACTAAATCGCTAAAGATGGCCTATTAGTTTCCCTTCAAAGCTTATATACAATGATTGGTACCTTTTATGTTTTCTATTATATATATAAATGTGAAAATTCTATCACACGCTTATGTTTCTTAATGGTACTAGGCACTAAAATATTAACCAATAAGGATGTGAAGGTCGAAACTACCCTAACCCACTCTAAAAAGTTTGCAACAATGACGAATTAGACCACAACAGCTAATAAGATTAATAAAAAAATTGTTTTTCATTTTTCAAGTTTTTGTTTTAGTTACCTAGGTGTTACAAAAAAATTGCCTCTGTTTCCTTTGTCTTGTATCTAATGTGCACCAAAAATCACCAAAATTCACGGCTCGCTGCGCTTGCCGATTTATTTCTTTCATTTTGTGCATTCACTATTTGCAAGTAAAATTAGGATTATTTCAATCTAACCTGTCGATTTAAGCTAAACTGATAAATATAAATGTAATACAAGAAAATTTGGCTCAAAATTCCCCTTTCACCGGATAAGGCTGCTTTTCACCCAGAGATGTGCTATGCTATGTTGCTATGGATGCATTTGATATCCACCAATAATATTCATTGGTGCACATAGCTTAGCAATGGTGAAAACGAATTCAACTAAGATATGTTTTTTTAGCATCAGTGGAAACGGTCACAAAGTTTCGTAGCTTAGCTTTTACATTCTTGCAGTATAGCTGCATAGCACATCTCTGGTGGAAAGGCACCCTAATCATAATTTTTAGACAAATACGAGGGTTAGCTATCAGAAGCGACAATTTAAAATATGGACACAAGGCATTACAATAAATGATAAAGAGAGCATTAATAACTGTCAGAATAATTGCAAGGGAAAATGAGCCTTGTTGTTTTATGACGTGTATATGAACTTCAACCGTAGGGTGGTAAACCACTTTCTCGGCCCACCGTACATGGATTATTGAGCTGTACAATATTTGGTTATGTTTAATTCGCTCCCTCCCAAGCGTTGGAATCACTTCAAATGTCGGTTGGGTAAGTCCCCTGTTAGTGCGAAAAAGATGGCCGACGACGCGCGTGCCTGGCCTACTTGAATGATCGAATATGACAGTCAAAACAAAGCAATCTGAACCTTATTAATATGATCGTAATGTTTGAGTGGCTGCGTGCGCATGAGCACAGTATTATTATTAATATATGTTTACTTTCGTCCAGCCGCGCCGACTGGTCAAAAAGATAATACATTAAGACGGAATGGACGTCCATGTTGTTTTGTTAATTGTCGTGTTTGTTTGGTGATTGATTTAGTTTTTGACGAAGGATATGGACCACTTTATAGTTTTGATTCTACTATTTTTTTGTACTATTGTGTATGGGTGCGTGTGTCTTTCTTTGCCAAATTATGGGCCACGACTAAGACACGTCCGCGACACATGAGGATTTATGTGAGTACCTACCATCTTAGAAAAATAAGGTAAGTAATTTATTTGGATAAAATCTTTATTTAATTTAATAGACACTTTTAATGTACCTACCTACCCAGGTTAGAGGGATGTTTGTTACTTCTTCACGCCAAAACTACTGAAATGTTTGAGAATTTTTGGCGATATTCGTTTTGGGTGCTAATAATTATTTTCTTTGATTTCAATTACCCCTTTAATTCGATGACCTTATGAGATATAGCTCCTCAAAGTGCTATAATTTGCTCACTTTTAAAATTAAGGTAATTACTCGATCAGAGGGCCTAGTACGAGTTGCACAATTCGAACTTTTATAGTATACTTTAGCGAGCTCAATTTTAAATTACGATTTTTAGAAATTACGCAACTGGTTTTAAGTAGAAGCTGATCGAAAAACGTAGGTAATGTAATCTTTTTGCAGATTGCAATAATTATCACTCAAAACGGTGAGGTAATGAACGAAAAAAGGTTCTGCAAAATAGTATACTATAAAAGTTTTCGAATTGTGCAACTCGTACTAGGCCCTAGGATCTACAAGCAACAGGGTTGGACCTTATGTGGGAGCAGCTAAGTGTAAATCGAGGGTGTAGATGGCGGGCATTTTTTTCCGAATTTCCTGCATGGGTATTGTTTTCGTTATTAGGATCCAAAATGGACGATTTAAAAAAAATCATGGCTATCAGTTAACAAACTAAATCAAAAATAATCTTCCATAACAAAGCCAGACCATTTTATTGTGGTATTTATTATACTAAACCATAAACTATATCTAATTATTATTGTTACAGAAAGCAGTCCTGGTTTCAATTGGATCGTTTACCTAAAATGTCATGATCCTGCACTAGGTACCTACTTATAATTTATTTTTAATTCATTAATTTTTTACCTTTCATCATAGCAATATACCATGGACTATACCTAATTATTATTTTTACAGGAAGCAGTACTCTCTCAATTGGATAGTCTACCTACAATGTCATGATTCTGAACTAGATACTTACAATATCTTTTAATTAATTCTTTTCTAACCATAAATTACACCAATTTACCATAAACTATACTTAAATTATTAAAATTTAATAATTTTTATTGTTACACAAAATTGAATATTATTAATTATTGTTACACAAAATTGAATTATATAGTTTTAGTTTTAATTAAAATTGGTTCAACAGTTTGAGTAGGTACCTATTCTATTGTATAAACCTTAAGCCTTTACTTATTAAAATGAATAGACAATTAACAGGTTGTCAACCTATGCTCTACTGAGACTGATTTTATAAATTATTAATAGCTTAAGTTAATAATAAATATTAATTTCTTCGTCGTATACTACACATAATAAAAGAACAATATGAAATAAGAACAGAACATTTCCCAGCAAATGTTCGAATTGCATACATAAACTTACGATTTGATTTGGTTAGTGTCATGATTTCTTTAATATTATAAGTTTATTTTAACAATCATTATTATTCAATAATCTATTTTATAAGCAAATAATAATTACCGGATGTAAAAAGTATTAATCATGCATATTATGGCAACTCGGAACCTGACTGACAAAAACCAGAGAGCAAGTCTATGGTTTTGTCGATGGTTGGATTTTGCAGGGAGGTATTGTCTGAGAGTACCTAACGAAAAATGACGAGGCTTGGGCATTCCGAAAAGTGAAGCGGTAGCGACAAGTCGTCTTGAGAATTGAGATTGAGCCACAAGCCTCGTTAGTTTTTGAACAATATGATCTCCAAGTAACCTCTGTACAATAATGTCTAGAAAGTATCTAAAATGGATCCAAAAGCAAAAATAAAGTCTTATCCCAAGATAAATGTGTATCATTTATCACATTAGTTACTTTGGGAAAAGAGTTCCTGTTGGGAAATAGACTCGATTGAGACCTACTTGTTTTTTTTTTTGACTAATTTATTTTTTTAGGCTGATTGAACATTATTTCAAAATTCCGAAAATGCAATTGTTTTTTTCTTCAAAATAAACCTATAATTTCCTCAGAACAAAACCTTCTAACTACAAACGAAAAGGTGGCTGCCCTCAATGACCTAAAACTTTGCCTCACCTGTATACTAAAATTTAAACGGAAATAGAATATTTCAATGAAAATCAAAATTAAACCTTCCTATCAGTGTTTTGTTTTCACATTATTCATTACCTACCTGTTATAGTTTTTTGAAAAGGATATCAAAGGTCTACAAGTATAAGAAATTAATAACGGGCCTGTATGAAGTTGTTATTATGAAATAATTATCTTGAATTTAAGTTCAGTTGCTGTACCTACCTTAGAAGAATAAAGCTATTGATTATTCTGAAATAGATATTTTTATTTACCTGGTACCCCTTTAAATAATCTCAAAATTGAACTTACCACACAGGCATAACATCGCACCGCAAGAACGAGGGAGGATTTACCTCTACCCCATCCCATTTTAGGATTTGCCATACGCCTGAATAAAAAGATTTTTATGAAACCGCTGCGGCGCCTTCCGCACTGAATCGGTTCAGTTTTCCCATATTAGACATCAGCTCTCTTTCATATTGTCTGATCAAACAATCGAATCTAATACTCTTCCGATGAGACGAGAGTGAAGTAGTCAAAATCGATGACAAAACTATACAGTATTATTTAAACGAAAGTACCTTTTTAGTAGTAAAAAAACCTAGTGTACCTAGGTACTTGAAAAAACCCTAACTAATTGTTGTTGTACGGGCATAGGGCTATTAGTACGTACATGTAACATGTTATTGGTTGAAATAAATGCTGTCCAGCATCAATGTTACAGGTGCCTTTATCCCACACTAAAACTTGTCTACGTAAGTGTACCTAACGTTAAACATGACAAAGCTGCCTATTTAAAAATGTAGTCTCGAAGTACTGAACGGCCGCTTTTTTATGACCTTTCGTATTTGGTCGGATAACAGTCTAAGAGACCTCGTTTTGTTATTTTCAGTTGTAAATCATTAATTTGAAGGTCTAGAAAGCTGAAATTCAGCATGCTTCTATTTGGATATGCGCTCTAATTATTGGCAAATCATGAAAGTCTATAACTTGTTAAAACTCCCTTAATTGAGGTTAGAAATTAGTAAACCATTTTCAGTTGTAAAATTGATTTATTTCGTCGAAAATTAGATGTAGAGTTTCAAGATGGTTGTCAGAAGATGTATATTCCTTATAGGCATCAGCCAAAGCAATCATAAAGTGTTTTCCACTAGTAGTTCAAGAGCTAGAGGCAATTTTCGATTTTCACAAAAACTCGTCTAATTCTTACGTCGTGCATTTTTTCGGAAAAGCAACTAGCGCACAAATAGGCACAAATTACAACACATTCGCTCACAAAAAATCATATTTGTGCGTTCAGCCGTTTCGAAGATCCGGAAATCTGCAAAACGTTACTCCAGCGGCATCTGCAATAACTCATAAACCACAGGTCGCACAAATGCCGCTGTTTGGCCAGTGACATGCACAAATATAAGCTATCTTTTAAGCTACTTTAAATTTGGCTAAGGCTAATGGGTAAAAACCATGCCGCTGCAGTAACGTTTTCAGGCGTTACTACAGCGGCATCTTATTTTCTCGAATAACTCTGGAACCTTAATAGGCACAAATTTAATATTTGGGGCACATTTACAGGACATAGTGCTCTAATTTTTCTGTAAGTTTCATCCCGATCCGAGTCAACATGCCGCTGGAGTAACGCACACGCCTTGAGCCCCTATGTTCCATTTTCGGAAGAATATATTATGAACTTAAGGCTTTAGAACTTGCAATTCAAAGGCTTTAGTAAGATTCGTAGGTATATGAAAACTAGCCAAGTCAGACCTTAGGCTTCAATATATTGTCAAAGTATTATGAAGAAAGAAATGATATTTTCAGTTGTTATAAAATATTTTATGTTGCTTTAATTAAGTGTCAGGACTGTCATTTGAACTTGGCAAGTTGGCACCCTTAGGTCTTACTTCTTTTTTCGTTGAGGTTGAAGTCAATAACCAAAGCATTTAACATAATATTGTACTTGGCTCTTATTATAGGGGAGACTGAGGACACTTGATCCTTACGGGAGACTAGGTACACGCCATTTACAAAAGTACTAAAAGTATTAGATGTATTTCGAATGCCAACATTTATAGTCTATGGTACCCAAAAACATTGTATAGGAGTGTCACCTGACGGACTTGACAACTATACAAACGGCCGACGGTTTGATGTTTGGAGCGGAGCCGAAACATTTTTCGTAAGTTTTAAATTTATGCTGTAGAGTGTTTTAAGAAGTGAGTGATTGTTGATAATTATTTCGACCAAGTAATTATTGATGTAGTTTTCAATTGAACACGAAGAAACAGCTAGATTTCTATAAGGTATTTAGCAAAAAAAATATTTTTACGTACATATGTTATGGGGACACTTGGTACACATTTATAGGGGAGAATTGATCCTACCCTATATATGACATAATGTGACTTGAAACAGGATTATAATCAAATTCAAAAATGTTGTTAAACGTAACCTTTGTAATAAAGCTTATTATATAATTTCTTATTATTTAGATGACAAAAAAACTTTGGGATGAAACTTTTTCCAACTCTCTCAAAAACAATGTAATAGTTAAGAATTTGATTTGTAACATGGACTTTAAAAAAATATAAGCCGAGCAGAGTTTCTTGCCAATTCTTCTCTGTTTGATCACGTTGCGAATTCGTGAAGAATAAAAAAAAAATTGCTTTTCAAATAGTACTGTTACAGTTCATAATGAATAAAAAAAATTGACTAACGATTAACGATGGACATTTTTTTGAAACTTAATAAGCTTAATTGTGCGGTACTATTTACGTCCATATGAAATTTGTCAAACCAGGCCTAAGAAGGCATAACCACTTAACAACAACAAAGTTGTAGTATTTAGAGAGCGAAAGCAAGTATCCAAAGTGACTTCTGGAGAGCGTAGACAGCTTGTTACTGTGTGTGCGTCTATAAACGCTTTGGAGAATCGGCTGCCTTCATTTATGATACCCTCGTCAAAACTGGCAGCAAAGAATGAAAGATGGTGGACAGACAACAGAAGGAGCTCCAAACCCAAGCAGATGGATGACAGGAACAATCTTTTTGCTCTTCTTGAAGTTTATTCTGTAGCATGTGAAATGTACCATTTGATTATTGTTTTAGTTACGTTGAGACTATTATATAATGCAAAATAAATGTATTTTAAGATATTTAAGCATATTTTATTTCATAATATACTTAAATAATTTATCAATAGGACCAAGTGTCCCGAATATATGGGAGACTCAATCCCCCCGGATCAAGTCTAACATAGGGGAGGATCAAGTCACCCATACATATGGGACACTCGGTACAATTGTCTTCTGTTAGTTTAAGTATGAAAATTGTATAATTTATAAATGGAGGTTAATGGGAACTATAGCAATAGTTTGCAGTGAAATCTCAAGTGTTTTGGTACAAAAACATTTGTAAGAAGTTAATAAATAGGGCTCGTAGAGGCAAAAATAAAAAGGGGTGATCAAGTGTCCCCAGTTTCCCCTACATGTGTTTTGATGGGATATTTAATTAGGTACTCTTTGTATAACTGTACTTAAAATATAAACACTTTTAATTTAAATTATTGCCTAAAACATAAACTAAGTAGCACCTAGGTACTTAACCTTGCCATGTGAAAAACTAACTAAGTACATAGGTAAGTAGACTAGGTAGGTACTTGGTTAATAATAAATAAATAAATAATGCGAGACGTAATCACACAACATCATGTAGCCCCAAACTAAGCAGAGCTTGTATTATGGGACCCACATGATTGATATACTACACATATAATTTAATGCACAATAATGCTTTTTAGAGTTCCGTACTCAAAGGGTAAAAACGTGAACGTAAAACTAAACACTGTGAACACACTGAAACAAGCACCAAACACACGTCCCCACCGCTCAAGAGACAGAATCGAACTGACATTTGGTCGCACGCAACGTGTACGCGCCCTCAGTTCCCTAACTCCAACCAATGATGTTCAGCGCCTGATGTCCCTATTAGCAACGATATTATACTTTAGCCTATTAGTTCGTTTCGTTAAGGTTATAGTATTTTGTTTTTTAGTCTGTATGTCCTTCGAGCCATGCGCGACGTCTTGCGAGAGCACAGAAGTTTTCATTACTAAGTGTTAACACGTTGACTGCGGGCCTCGCGATATATATCAGGTCAACTTAATGATTCAAACGCTAAAAACACAACTGAGCAGCAGGGGCAGGTCTTGCTCCTCGGGCATGGTGCATAGAATCATGTTCGCGGCCCGCAGTTAAGGTGATAAGGAACAAAATATGCCAACATTCACTATTTAACTTTTCTCAGGGTTCCAAAGTCCTGTGATAAAATTAATTACAAAATTTAGTGCTAAAACAGTTCTATTGACGGCCTCTGTGGCGCAGTGGGCGAAGGTCCGCTTGAGACGCAGATGGTTGCGGGTTCGATTCCCGCTGCGGGACAAATGTTTGCATGTTCTGTAGATATTTGTCTCGGGTCTGGGTGTTTCTATGTATGATATGGATGTATTTACAAAAAAAATAATTATATGTGTAATATATCAATCATGTAGTTCCCATAATACAAGCTCTGCTTAGTTTGGGGCTATATGATGATGTGTGATTATGTCCTGCATTATTTATTTATTTATTTATTGCATAAGTATGTTTCACAAGTCTAACATCACTATAACACCAATAAATTGGAGGAATTTATTATTAGCTTTTTTTATATTTAAAACTACATAAATTTTGTAATTTATAATAACAATCTAGATACATATAGTTTTGTACACTTCAAATTAATCCCATTTAGACTTTTTCTTTTCAAAAATCTCCTTTCCATCTTTATCAATTGCAGAGTAGTATCCCATGGATTCAGCTTTGTGTCTCATGTATGCTATGTATCCAAGGGTTAATCCAAAGCATGTGAGGCCTATACTCATGATGACGATATTCTGAAAATAAATCAATCCTTACTTTCCAAAATAATTGAAACCTGTACTATAGCTGAATTAGGTAGGTAGGTAATAATTATTAAATACTAGCTGACCCGACAGACGTTGTCCAGTCTCAAAGCGGTATTAAAACAACAACCAGTCCTTACCCCTACCCTAGCCTACCATCCAAAGTCCTTCTCCTGGTTCTAAGCTACCTCCCCACCAATTTTCAGCCAAATCTAAACTAATATGACTTCTCATCATGACGATCATGAGCTATTTATCTAAATATTTAAAGATCATGAGCTAGGTACATGTAGCGAACCAAGGTAAAACGAGGCTGCTTGGTGCAACCACGAATACGCTTGTAGCAGTGGAAGGGTTAAAAGAAAAGAAGGTCCAATAACCTTGAGGTAGGTTTTGGACAATTTTTTACCCATAACAGTTATAGTTATTAGTTAGCTCTAATCCAAAGAGCATGGTTCTGTGGCAAGGATTGATTTCCAGAATCAGATGTACATTACTAGTCTGTTATCAGATAATCCACTTACCGGTTTAGCATATAATTCAAAATTTATCACACGAAATGCGGTGGTGGATCTCATTGACCGAATACCGTCTCCTGCTTTCTCTTTGTCGTTAGACATTACTGATACTGATCACGCAACTTTAAGAACGTTTCTAATAAACACAAGATTTTCACTATGAAACAAAATTACGAAACGGATTGCCTTGCAAAAAATAAACATCAAACTGTGGGGAGAAAAACAAAACAACAGCTGATTGCAGCGTTGCCAGTACAAATTTCAGATAAGTACGGTTTATTCCCCAAAAAGATAGGGTTTTTCGCGTCAAGGTACGGTTTTCCAAAATGATAAGCCATAAGCTCGATTTAACTACTTAGTAAAAATATTATATTATTGAAATTATGTTTTCTTTACCGCAATTGTATGTATGCCTGTAATAAAACATTCAAAATGCATAACATCACGAAAATGTTGTGACAAATCGGCGAGCGAAGTGAGCCGCGAATTTTTTTTTGAGATAGTCTATATGTACCTTGTTACCTACAATTAAACATAACTATGCAGGTGGAATTAATAGTACGCGTCTTGTAAAAAGAACGCTGGTAGAAGTGGATGGAGTGTGTTTATTTATTTATTTATTTAATAGGAACGCCAACAGCTTAAATATCAATACATTGTAGAGTTACACTGACAAAGTTTTCATTCTGATATAGAAACCAATTACAGGCGGACATTGCGTGTGTTTGCGCACGTGCAAATATCGATACATCACCGATAAATCACACGGTTAATTAACCGCATTTTATGCTTATTACGGTTAATTACCACCGCTAGATGCCGCTAGCATCTTGAAATGTGTATCGCAAGTTGCGCGATGATGCCAGCTTCAACTGGCGGCAAGGGGGTGGGCGGCGAGGACGACGGGGGACGAAGTAGCGCGTGCTGAGTAACTTTACCCTTTTTCGTTGTCGCATTCTAATAATTAACCGTTATTAACTGCATTTTATCGGTAGCTTACCATAAATTTGGTTAATTAACGGTAGCTGACTGGTTTTTACAACTATAATTACGATAAAAAACTTCGATAATTTGCACCATGCCTATGCGCGTCTTGTAGCACACTCATCATATCTTTTAATGACATAAATAACTATATCCTAGGAACAGACAGAAAATGTAAATGAAATCAATAAAGTAAATCAAGAAGAAACCAAAACACAAGATAATAATCAATAACAAGAACAAAATTTTAAACAAGATCAGAGAGAGAAGTAAAACAACCAAAACATTTGTCAAATTATTACATAGAACCAGAGAAACAAGAAAATATTTTAGTGATTGCAATAGTGATAAGCAGCGCATTTTGTGTGTGCAGTAAACTTACGAAGTCAATATAATGAAAAGGTATTTTCCGTACCTTTTCATTATATATATCTTTAGAGCGTCAAAAGACTTTAACCTGCGTTAGCATCCTAGTAGTCTGTGGACTTTAACCTAGTACCCAAATTGGGCTAAGGAACAAAAAAACAAAAACATGAATCACTTCACGTCACTTCTTTATTGATTGGCTTCTGGGATAGTTTCAACAATTTCGCCAGTATCAAGTATAATGTTCATAATAATATGAGGCAACGTAGTACGGTTTATAAGTCCAATCGTCCAGTCTTCAGTCAGGTCCTGTTTTCTGCTATAGCCATGGCGATTAAAACAAAAAACGATCGGCGCACAATTTTCTTCATCAGAGAATTCCCGTTCAATCTTCTTTTATTCCATTTCACTAATACTTGTGTCTTATAACTAACGTATAACGGTTATAATACCATGACTACTAAACGACTTAATTAGAAAAACACTAGAAAATAAAATTTAATAAAAATGACAACCGTCGTTCAAGATGAATAAAATGGTGTCCCATCCTCTATTCAATTTCTTCCGTTTTTAGTCAAGTCGTCAGTCTTCGGTACAGTCATGTTCTGTTATCATTAAAACTATGGCGGCTATAACAAAACAATCAGCAAAAAAATCCTTCATCTGAGAAGTCCAGTTAATAACTTTTATTTCATTTGACTACACTTATGTCTTCTTACTAACATAGGTTGGTTAAAGCGTCATAAACTTTACGCGACAAATGAGAAAAACAATAAAAAATAAAATAAAACAAAATTTAAATGTTCTTTTATATGAAAAAGCCGCTGCAGGTTCCTGAGCAAAGCTCACCTCTTTGCCAGCAAAAGGATAATCGCAGAGTTAGAAAAAAAAGAAAAAGAAGGAAAAAATTGTCTCCCCCACACAGGTGGGTTATTTACGTTATTTACAGAGAACTATTATATAAAATCGACGATAATACGCGTTGTTGCGATAACTGTTTTTAGTAAAATAAGTATTAGGACGGCTACGATAGGTACGAAGTTACACACTGATGCGATAACGCAGTTGTGTGCAAGGAATTAATTAATTATCGCCGTTATTAACGCACCTTCATTCAATAAAGCTCTATCTATATCGATAAAGTGGTCTATCGAGCGGTAAGAGCATCGCATCTGAACGCATCACTATTTTTGTTTGAGTGAGTGTGAGGGAGTGAATGAAGAAGAACGATCGAACGGCTTGTCCAGTGTTGCCGTTTTAGCATTTTTAATGCTAAATTTAGCATATTTCCGGGTCTGTTAGCTTGAAAAATTCGCATGTAGCATATTTCATGATTTAAATTTTTTTGAACGTTACCTACTTGGTAAGGAATTCAAAAGATTTTATAGAAACCAGAGACAATTTGTTTTTTAACTCAAAGTAGTTTTTTAAAACATGGGAACTCTTTTTAGAGGAATTAGGACTGACCCGAAATTTATGTTTATTTTCTGCTTAGCGTTTCTTACGAACGATCAGTGCAGTGTTCTTAGTTTTTACGTCTTATTTGAATCTGATGTGTTATTAAAATAACACGGCTACTCTTATTTACGACAAAATTTTGCGCGAACGGGAAAAGATGACAGAGTTTTACATATGTAACTTAATAGCTAAAATTTACTGAAGTAACACATTTACACCGCATAACATAAAAGCAAAAGCAATTAACCTACTATGCAAATTAATCTTAATACCCAAAGAGCAGTTACTTTTTAGTTTTGTTTATTTAGCAGGGTCTTCTCTTGCGTTCTTTGTATGCGAATATGCATCAATTTTAACAGTAAACCACTTCAGTTTGCTATTCGGGAATAAAATTTAGATTTTAGCATTTTATTTGGAATTTTTAAAAGTTATTTATTAGCATTTTTTTGGCATTTTCTGCCACAAGTTTTAACATTTTCTCCAAATAAAAAACGGCAACACTGGGCTTGTCAATCAAATAAATAATTGACGGCATTTGACGGTCAGGTCAGTCAAACAACAAAAAAGTTAAAATTGTAATTCTGTCTAAATTTTAACTATTTCGCTAACGTTTTGAGTAAATAACGTTTACTAAATCAAAAAAGTTTATTAAACGCTTACTTTCTAATATATTTGAGTGTCTAATTTCCTACCATGGAGTCCGAATCATCCCTTCATGCCGATGGACCTGATGGCGGGGAAGCTTCTCCGGGAGAGAACCAAGCTGTTGACGCTATTGACGATCTCTCAGAAAACAATGTTTCAAGCCACGATGATGCCTCTGCAGCGGCTGACGAATCAGGTATGTACGCTTTATATCAACAAGTACAATGCCACAAGTATAACTTTGTGAGGCTGTGCGCCACTGTTTAGGCTTCGAACCAGGAAATGAATGAACTTTGATTACGGTTTCTCTTGAACCACTTATTTATTATAATGTTGTTGTCCCTAAACTACCACGCTTCAAACACACAGTTCCAGTTTTAGCTCCTAAAAACGTTACCGCTAACTTAAACTTGTGGCACTGTAGTGTAGTGTGTGTTAGCCATGCATCCTTTTTATAGCCTAGACTTTACCTATGTACCAGATTATACTTAAGTTTGTGTCAGTGAGTTAGGTGCATGCAAATATATATATAATCTAGCCTGCTTAAGGTTCTAATTCTTCTTGTTCTTCGTGTGAGCAAGTGGCTAACTGTAGTGACGAAGTTTTTAGGCCGCCCCAAGGCCTCCAATATGGCTAACGACTGAAAAGCCAGGACCAACATCTTAACATGCCTTCCGAAGCACGGAAGCGCTCTTCTAAATGCCATTAACGGCCGGTTTCTATATTACATTGTTACCGATTTACGACGCCTCGTTTTCCATTGAAAAACTGTCAAAAAACTGAGGCATCGAAAATTTTACAGTTTTTCAGGGGAAAATGAGGCGTACTTGGCGAAGTGTTGCTTAACCAAGGTGATTTAAGAACACCGAAGTAAGCCATGCCATCAGAGCTTGGTTATACTGCTTATACTGATGATTGATTATAATAGGTCCCAATTTCGTTTGCTGCAAAATAATTATTTGGCTTACTTGTTGTGTAGTTATTCTATTGCACTGGTTTTCTGTTTATGTGTTTTAAGTAATATTTATTCACACGATCTATGGTATGCACATGATTTAAGTTTTATGTCTTGATCTGCGCATGTAATTATGCTATTGGCCTTTAATTACCAATATAGCTGCAATTGGAGACCCGACAAGCAGCAGTGATGGTATGCACCCTGAGCTTCAAATAGCCATGGCAGAGGTCGACGAGCAATCTCTACTAGAACCAGCAGGTAATCCAACTAATGTTTTAGGTGAAAGTTTATGAAGAAAAGTGGTTTTTGGAAGAGGAACCCTCCTTCGTGCCAAAGGAGAATGCCGAGAACCCGTACCAATTTGCGTCAAAACCAAATGAATCAGATAAAATTTATTATATTTTATAAATGACATTAACATTTTCTTTAGTTTTACACACTAAAATCAAGTATAAAAATATTTTGTTGATTTGGTTTCAGCCGCATGCCACCGTTAGACTGAACAACCATTGATATCAAAGAACTATGACTGATATATACTGATACTATGGCAACAACTATTGATATATACTGTTATCATGGCAACAACCCTTGATATTACTGTTACTATGGCAACAACCCTCATTTGTAATTATTTAGACAGTAGAATGGACTAAAAACATTACCGAGATTCGTCTTGGTACTGAGTGCCATACATCAGACAGCATTGTCCTTTACTATTGGATTGAGCTGGAATTTTGCCAATTTTATTACATTTTATTTATTCAGTCACAATTTTATAATCGTATTTGTATGTTAACTTATAAAATAAAATGAGCAACAAAAATATATATTAAAAAGAAATTATTTAAAAAAAAAACAACTTCAAAACCAAGTAAGCACTCAAAAGCGAAAAATAAATCAATATAATTATTGTAAGCGCTACCAACTCATATATTTGAAGTTGTTACCATATGCCAGCCAAGTCTAATAAGTAGTAAATAGATACTACCTACTGCCTACTTACTTTATTTTACCCTTTTTAGTGCAAAAATAACATACAAAAATAAACAAACATCTTCACGAGTTCCCTCGCCGGAAGTCAACCCTGGGTGCAGCAGCCATGTCATGATGGAGTTTAGAGCAGGCTATATTATAGTTATATACATTTACAAAATTTAGTGTCTTCGCTGTTCGCCCGTGAGGAGTTCGTCTATCCACCAGTACTAATAAATAGTACCAGATTATGGCATTTAGCTCAATCGAAAACCGGGAAGTGAATCAAAATCGACTTCTAAGATTTTATTGCATTGTTAGTTAGTTTTCCTCGATTTCCTTGAGATTCCATCATCAGATTCTGACATGATGATAATGAGACCACCTCGGGAATATACCCTTTTTGGCAGCATTTGCAAAACTACGTCGAGTTTTCTCGTCACGTATTTATTTATTAGTATAAATAAATAATAACTTTATATTGCAAGTATTTAATTTAATTATTATAATGTTACAAATATATCAAAAGTAGTTATATACAAGAATAAACATATAGGGGTCACCAAATGGCAAACCGCGGTCTGGATCCGGACCGCCAACCTATTTTGTGCGGACCTTAAGTACTCGTAAACAGTAACATGAGTAACTGAGTATGTTACTTAATAAAATGTATCTTGCGCTTTGTCTTTGCGTCCGTCAATTCGACAACGGACAAGCGAAGTAACGTGCGCGAAAGAGTGCGGAGTAAGAATTCGTCGTTCTTTCAGCTCTGGATAAAGTTAGTGTATGGTAATAAACAGTGCCTCGCGCAAAAATGACCAGACCAGGATCAAGTTTTTGGTCATGCATGGTACCTAGTAATAATTGATTTGTGAATTATGATTTATGACATTGATTGATATAGAGGTATAAATCGTAGTCTTCTTTTTAATATTTCATATGCACGCCCTTACTAATAAAATTTCGCGTCTCGCTCCGCTCGCCGATTTTGTTGCCGCCTTTTTTTTTTAAACGTTTGTAACTATGACAAATTATAACACAACAGCACTAGTTGAATTAATAACAAAAAACGCGGCTCGCTCCGGTCGTCGGCTTCATTTCTTACGTCTGTGGTTGCAGTTACCTAGCTAGGTGTTTAATACAAAATTGCTTTCGCAAAATTTCTTGTTTCTTTAGAACCAAAAATTCGCTGCGCTTGCCGATTATTTTACTTACTTTTGTTTTATAAATTTTGATCAACTGATGAGCACCTCCTGGCTTTAATTACAATAATTTGCACCAACAAAGACTTTTTTCACATTGAATTGTAAAAAAAGGCTGTAACTTCCCGTTGCCGTTTTCAAAATATAATCATCATCACGGTCCGTTTCTACTTGAGTTTATCAAATAAGCAAATGTAACATCTGTAAGTTACATTTGCTTATTTGATAAACTCAAGTAGTCACGTAGGGTCTAACGTAACTCAAGTAGGGTCCCCTGAAGAAACTAATTGGTGATTCCTGATATAGGCTGTAAACGTATTCCCCCTCATTCCAAAACGAATTCTAAAGATAGTCTAGCTTTAAAACTGGTATTTTGTATACAAAATGTCAGATTTAAACTCAGACTATCCTTAGACTTCGTTTTGGAATAAAACAGATAGGGTTTTTCTGGGTACTATTTGGGCTAAGACAGGGGTGGTTGTGGATGCTACTAACAAATAAGTTGACACTTGAAACATACATGGCGTAGGGTACCATGCACTAGGAGAGAGAGCCCAAGTGCGAGCTCCGCTGTATTTTTTAAAGTCAAATTGTAAACTTTAAGTGACTAAAGTATATAAGAGAGACCTTCTTTTGTGTGCCTAAAATTGCTAAGTGCCTAAAATTTATTTGTAATCCAAAATGGAAAAATTCTTTAAGTTACCAATTACCAATTTAGAGTTTTTTTTCCTTGGGACTTAATGATTTTCTGTTTACTTTAACTACTCCAGATAGTATTTAGGCAACCAAGAAAATAAACAAATCACCCATGTGTGTTTGTATAAGACTAATGCATGAAAATTTAATTTTTAACCGGTGATATTCTGAGGTTCTAGACTTAAAAAATCTAGCAATCCAGCTAATAGTGGTTACTTTAATTTTGTAAACTATGGCATATAGCATAGGCTAGGCTACTAACAATAGCAAACTCCATGTTATAAATTAATAATTGAGGAAAGTTTTATTCTGCTTTAAGTCCAATTCGTGACAAAAGTTTTGGATGTTTTAGCGAATGCGAATGATGGTGATGCTGATGGTGATGAAGAGATGGATATAGACGACACCACTGCTGGAAATGTGGGGGACGAGTCTGCTTATATCGGGGACAACTGCTTGTCCACTCCTGTAAGAAAATTCTTCTTATCCTTTTTCATATCAGATGTTGATATCACACTAATATTATAAATGCGAAAGTTAGTATGTTTTCACTCAACTCTGTGACAGCTAGACAGATTTGGATGATGCTTTGAATATACATTGTTTATGACCTGTAATAACATATTAACTAGTTTTTATTTCTATAACACACTAGCGAAGCAGCACATTGAAAGCTAGTGTAGAATAATGATGGAAGTCACACCGAGACTACTTATATTTGTATATATTTATTTTGGACGGCCTTTGTGGCGCTGTGGGCGAAGGTCGGCCTGAGACGCAGAAGTTTGCGAGTTCGATTCCCGCCGCAGGACCAATGTTTGCATTTTTTGTCTCAGGTCTGGGTGTTTTCTATGTAAAATATGTATGATTCTACAAAAAAGCATGTATTTATGTAGTCTATCAGTCATGTTCATGTGGTTCCCATAAAACAAGCTCTGGTTAGTTTGGGGCTACATGATGCTGTGTGATTAGTGTCCAGCATAAAATAAATAACTATTTACAATAGTTAGCTCAATCATGTCTTCAACAACACAACTTATATAATTATGATGACCAGGCAGAAACAGAAGATGGTTCTCCTCACGATAATGAGAGTCAGCTGGATCCCATGATGAAGGATGATGATGAAGGTTTAGATGCTGCTGAAGAGTCTCCAGATCAGTCTATAAGCTCCGCCATGCCAACTGACAGTGGGGTAGATGAGAATGCTCCTCTAGTCCAAGACGGTAACTTTTAAGGCACATATTATTCCAGTCCGGTTCATTACGTGTTTTTATTATTTCTCACACTAGAAATTTTTGCTGAATAGCAGCTGTTTGAGTTTGTGCACGATTTTTTTAGTGTAAGTGCTGCTAATAGTTTGAGCTTTGTGGTATTTTTGTAGTAGTACTTCACACATGCGATTGTAAATTGAAAAATCACCTTTGGGTTTATGGATTTTCTTTCTAATAACAATAATAACATGTAGGTAGGTGATGTAGGATGTAATTAGTATGAGTGAAAATTTTTACCCTACGCATGTCAAAAATAGGCCGCTCTTTATTATGATCATCGGCTGAATGATAGACAATCATTGCGCTGGATACAGCCTCCTCGAATAATATTACTCTGAATATATGACCACCTCTGTGGCTCGAAGGTTCGCCTGAGACGCAGAAGGTTACGGGTTCGATTCCCGCCTCAAGACAATGATTTGTCTAGAGTCTGGGTGTTTTATATGTATAATATACAGATATTTATATTATATTTTTCATTTTTCATTTTTCATTTTTCATTTACAGAAAAAAGTATATAGGTAGTTTATCAGTCATGTGGTTCCCATAATACAAGCTCTGCTTAGTTTGGGGCTGTGTGATAGTGTCCAGCAGCATTATTTATTACAACAAAGAACTAGCTAGCTAGTAATACTGAATATAAAACGAATCTACAGTGAAATACTGAAATTTGCGTACAGAAAATGAGAATTTGTTCTGCACTGAGTCTACATTTGCTCAATATGAGGGCTGTCATGCTGCTAAGTGCAAGATCTGCTATCTAAATATCTAGGTCTAAGACATCCCAAAACCGCACATAATCCTAAGTAATATTATAAATGCGAGAGTTTGTTTGTATTTTTTGTTTGCTACGCTTTCACGCCTTAACAACTCGACCAATCATCGTGAAATTTTCATTCGGACAAAGAACTGTAAGTATTCCCGATGGATAGCAAAATAACTTTTAAAATATGTTTACTCGAGCCGAGCGTAGCCCCGGGCAGAAGATTATTCATATAGTTTATTTCCACGAAACGGCAGATAACTATACTTCAACACAAACTTACAAGCTTGTTGCGCCCACGCGTACACCGCAAGCTCCATGGCTTGCTTGCAATTCCAAAGCGTCAACACCACTTTGTTTGCGATAAACAAAATGCAGCAAGTGTAGATCCTAGCAAGTAAATAATAGTTACTTTAAAATAAAACAAGTAATTATTTATTCTGTGCTGAAGTGTATGTGGTAAGTGGCATAATCAAAGGAAGGCCTATGCCCAGCAGTGGGTCGATAAAGGTTGAAATGATGATGATGATGAAGTGTATGTAACTATCACAATTAATCTGTGTATTCCAGATGCAATAGCCTGAGTTTCTTTGACTTTTGCAGACGAATCTAGTACAATGGATGAAGACATGGGCGGCGGCGAAGGTGTAGCCAGTAGCGATGATGTGAACGATATTAGCAGTGCTGCCCAGGAGGCCCTCAGTACTGGTATAAGGTACGAGAACAATAGTCTTTTGCTTTCCTCTCGCAGTTCCGGTTCCTTCCTTCTATGACGTAGTAGCCAACTCAGTTGGAGGTTTAAGGCCGCCCGAAAGGTCTCAAACACGTCTTTACGACTGAAAATCCGGGGCCATCTTAACGTGTTTTCCGGAGCACGAAAGCGCTCAAATAATTTTTTTTAATATTATTTATTTATAACATAAACAATGTGTAATGTTTCTTATAACTACATCTAAAAAACCATATTTGGTTTGACAAAGATGTAAAACGAGGTTCATTTCTCCGTACCTAATTTTAACAATTACGAGTAAAAGGTGCTGAAAAAATAAAAAATAAAGAAATTGTAAGTATACTTATAAAATCTAAAAATCGGTAAACAACAAAAGAATCAACAAACAATAATGTAACGAAGTTAAGTAGTTGAGAGAATATGCAAGATATAAGGAGATACTATTATGTTATTCTGAGAAATGCCACCTGCTTACCCATCCAAGTAGTGACAGGCGGAAAGTTGCGTAGCCAATATGATCTGTTAAGAACAGCGAAGTAACCCACGCCACGAGCGATTTAGTAATAAGCCTTATTAAGTTATTTCAGACTAGCTTAAGCTCGCATGTTACCCAGAAGAAAGTAGCCGTATCTTATCCCTGGTTTAGACCAGTAGTTCTAGAACTACTTACATGTGCATTTCTGATGTGCACCTGGGTGCCTAGTGCGAGTTTTTTTACCAGCTCGATCGCGTTTGCGTTTACGCAAATTTATGGAATCAAGGTAGCGCCATCTAGTGAGAAACGCGTGGCACTGACTCCTTTCCATACAAAGGAGAATGCCGATAACCCGTACCAATTGCGTCAAAACCAAACGTATCCCATAAAATTGCCTTTATTTTATAAATAACATTAACATTTTGTTTAGTCTTACACACCGACTCGATTAATAATCACGTAAAAAATTATTTCGTTTATTTTAAAATTATTTCGGTTTCCGGCGCACGGCACCATGACATTGCAACCACCCTCACTTTTAATTTTAGACAGTAGAATTTACTGAAAACATTGGAGGGTTTTTCACTTTGTATAATCAAAGAGGTTGGATCAGAAACTTTTTTGTGGTACTACTAAACTATCTCCTATCTTTATGTATTACTAGAGTGTTCTGTGGCATTGTGTAGCAGTGTTTATTCTGTAAATAGATATTTTATTAGACATCATCACAATAATGTACGATAAACAATCGTGGCATCAACTGTTTGCTAATAACCGGTGACGCGAAACCAGCATGGTTTGGAAGAGGCATCCATGGCCTTTTCGTCGTTGTGATGAATGTGTTAAGATCTTGGATCTAAGCTTGGATTTCACCTTCACCAGTAAGTACTAATACCTATTATAATGATGTAAATGCTTATCTACTTTCTCGTCACTATCATTATTTGAAAATAATATAAAGTATAACACAGTAGTAATGTATGTAATGTCCTACCTACGAAGTAGAAGTTAAAACACCCTTTTACCTATCTGTGTGAGGTATATAAACCTTTTCTTATAGATATAGTATCATAGTTAAATGTTTATAGTGTAATATACATATAATGAAGAAGATAACAAGGTTAAAATATTACACTTTTACGTACGTAGAATCAAAGTCTAGACCGTTCACATTATTCTAGTTTTTATTTCGCATCGATCGGTGCAATATTAACGAAGTTATAAGCATGGGAAGTTTACGTAGGTTTTTTAAATCTCGCTAGTGATCGCGAGTAGCGAGTGACGTCATCGCTCGGCGGCAGCGGGCGTCCGTAGTACATTTCGCTGCTAAGTTGTTTGCTCTCGTGCGCTCTGGTTATTTTTATTAATTTAAAATAATGCTGATTGAGTGAGTGTATCGTGTAAATTATTGTTTTAAAACTAAAATGGAAGAAGATTTAAAAAAGGCCAATCTAACAACCTTCCCATAGTTCACGATATGATGGTGGCAGAATATTTTATAAAAATAAAGAAATCATTAACCTTGGAATGTTTCAATAAACTGCGAGTCGAGTACCCTACATACCTACTAATATATAAATGCATCGGGGAGCCCCCCTTAATTCATTTTAATTTAATTTAATTATTTATTTTTGAAGTAAATATATAAACAAAATATTCTGTGCATATTTCAAGGGTTGCTGTTATTAATATCGAGCAAAAAAACGGCAAAAAAGTGGCAACAGAAATACATCATCGGTGAACATTTCAACTGTCTAACTATCACGGTTCAAGGGATACAGCTTGGTGACAGATAGACGGACAGACAGACATACAGACGGACAGCGAAGTCTTAGTAATAGGGTTTCCGTTTTTACTCTTTGGGTATGGAACCCTAAAAAGCATATTACAAGCAAAAACCAAGTACCTACCTAGTCTACCTACCTACCTACCTAGGTACTTAGTTAGTATTTCACATGGCAAGGTTAAGTACCTACTACTTAGTATTTCACATGGTATTTGAACAATTGACATAGAAATGATCCTCACAACAATATATATGCTGTTGTTTTTGGCCCTAATGGATGTGCTCTTCTCATAGCATTTGTCCATTTTTTCTGATTTTCGCATCCTTAGGAATGTAAAAAATAACTTTTCGGGTGTTTTTGTGGCCCTATTTTTACACTGAGACACAATACAACATTTATTTTATGAACTCATGTAGTTTTTATTGTTTCTTATTTAAAATAAACAAAGTAGTTCCGCGCGCGACGGGCACATTGGGGTAAATGCTTCCAATCCCCGAGTCACTCGCGCGGAGGCAGGATCCGTGACGTCATCAACGATATCGCGCTCGGTTCGCGGCTTGGACCGAAAATGTTAACTTTGCACTTTGATATCTTGGTCAGTTTTATAGATAAAAAAATAATAAAAACACAGTTGTTCTCGTAATTTTTTGTAGATTTTTTTGGCATATATAACAAAAAATGGTTTTCTTCTTCATTATGTAGACAAAACTGAACACACAAGGGCTCGGGAAAGCATTTTTTCAAAAACAAACACTAAAACTAATATCAAATAAAAACAATTTGTTTACGTTTATCTTAAAAATGACTTAGTATTCCATGAATAACAGTATAATATCTTTCAAAAAAATTAGGTTTCGTTTTGACGCAATCACTTCAATCTTCGATCTTCGATTCTTCAATCGAGCTGGTAAAAACTCAGGCACCCTGGCGTGAAGGATTAACAAACATTCGCATTCCTAATGTAGTAAGATTATTTATTATTTTTAGGAAAAGAAAGTTACAGCTATGCGTTATCATTTTTGTCTACACTAATATTATAAAGAGGAAAGATTTGATTGTTTGTATTGAATAGGCTCCGAAATCTGTGATATACATGTAAACCTTTTACAGTCTACATGGACTCCTTACTCACTCTTAAATAAGTTTTCACTTGTGTGTAGACATGATGGAAATCTGCTTCAACTCGTTTTACTTAGATTTTTACTTAGGTTGTTGTCACAATGTAAGTTGTAGGTAGTTGCTATTGTTAAGTATAACTGATAGTAGGAACTACCTAAGGACACCTAAGATAGAATTATGCTATTTGATAAAAGGTATGTACTAGTCTACATGTAGTTCTGCTGATATAATATTTATTTAACTGGCCAAGTTTTGTGTTTATATTCTTAAAATATTTTTTTATGTTATTTGCATTTTGAGTTATAATCAGTGTATTAAGTTTTTAATTCAAATGCTTTTTTTTATCCCTGGCTTTGTTACAGTAACAAAGCTTTTCCAAACTAAGGGAATAGCTTTTACTTTGGAAGATTGATTAGACATTTTCAGATATTTAGACATTGCAGTGTCAGAAAAGCAAAGGAAGGAATAAAGTAGGTATATAATTTATGTGAATGTCTGCATTAGTAAAATCTGCTTGCCGTTTCACGCCGTTTTGGCTTCCCTGCTTGTAAGCTGAGCGCCACTGCCTCCAGTAGAGTTACTTGGGCGACGCTACTTTTAAAGTTGATATAAGTCCACTGCTGGACCTCGCGGCAAGATTCCTCTCCGATCTATAAAGCGCCACTGAGCCCGGTGCTCATTCTCAACCTCTGGCAACCGTCTTTTGTATATCCCCATAACCTGGGAGCGTTTCAGTTTCCTAAAAACAGATATCTCATTTCTACAGTTCTAGCACCGCGGAAGGTGCAGATATATCAAGCAGCGGTCAGACCGAGCCAGCGCTCATCACATCCACAGCCAATGGGCCGGCTATACTGCATTCCTTCTCAATTAATCCGCAACAGCCCAATGAGTAAGCATCTCTTTAGTAAGGTGCAGTTCTGAAAATGACGAGGGAGTTATCATTCTGCCCTATATCGAATGATTTAGTGTATCTGAACAGCCGCTCGAGAACAGCTATAACGATTTGCGGCGTTTGGGATGAGAAATTGATCTAGCTATTACTGAGAACGATCGGAATTCCAAATCAGGATCTACCCCCGCAGAGCTTGATTGTTTTATTTTACAAGCTTTTTTATTTTTTGGTTGACATAAGCTTTGTATTGTATGTTATTGTGCATGTTAGACTTTCCCTCGCCATTTTCGGAATTGTTCTTGTTTCAGCATAGCGCGGTAATATTAAATTTTAATAGCTATCTTGATTTCCTGTCAAACAGATTCAGCGATGCTGATACATCCGAGATGGATGGCGCCGCTGACACTATGCCGAGTGTCAGCGAATCTATGCCGCTGCTGACGATGACTACTAATGGATCTGGGCTGATGTCACCTACTTTTACGCAAAGTGAGTTATGTCTCGAAAACCTACCACGCTTACCCCCGCTCGTCCCCGCTACTTCGTCCGCGTATAGGCCCCGATTAAGGGGCTGATTTCAGGAAATCCATTCGTAGAGTATCCCTATACAAAAAAAATATTATAAGTTTATTTCAGCTTCTTAATGTCGGTCATTTTACAGCCATAGTAAAGGAGTAGGTACACACAGCGTCACGATCTGGTATACCCCTTTCAAGTATAAATTTAAACTGCTGCCGTGGAGGCTACCATATTCAAAATTCAAATGGACAAAATCTTATACAAAAATATTTACACTTGGCTGAGGAATCGAACCAGCAATTTATTCACACCAGTTTATGAAATAGACGCTCTAACCAACTGAGCTATCGTAACGGTTGGCAATTATGACGAAATTTTGAGTTACAGTATACGTTTATTATTTCGTCTAGGTATGAATGGATGCGTCAGCAAGGAACTTTTTAATTTGTTTATCACGGTAGTGCGCAACTACTTAAAATTATAACGAAAAAAAAAATACATTCAGGCATCGAGGGAATTGATCCCAGTACTCTTTTAACGTATAGATTAATGTCGAGCGTTGTAACCGCCACTCCATCGTCTCATATAGATATACTAGAGGTTGGGTGGTGCGCGAGCTGCACGCAGCTCGCGGTTTACGTTTTAATTCTTAAAGCTATCAGAGAGGGCTTCGAAGAGGAAGAAGCAATCGAAAATGAAATCGAAATCAAAATCGAAATCGAAATCTAAATCGAAATCGAAATCGACCAACAACTACCCTACAACTACCCTACACCTACCCTACAACTACCCTACAACTACCCTACACCTACCCTACAACTACCCTACAACTACCCTATAACTACCCTACAACTACCCTACAACTACCCTACACCTACCCTACACCTACCCTACAGCTACTCTACAGCTACGCTACAACTACCCAACACCTAACCTACACCTACTATACACCTACCCTACAACTACCCTACAACTACCCTACACCTACCCTACAACTACCCTACAACTACCCTACAACTACCCTACAACTACCCTACACCTACCCTACAGCTACTCTACAGCTACGCTACAACTACCCTACACCTAACCTACACCTACCCTACAACTACCCTACACCTAGCCTACAACTACCCTACACCTACCCTACAACTAATCAAACCCTACCCCTACCCCTACACCTACACCACTAAATATCTATACGATTCCATCCGGGAGAACAACCGTGTGATCGACGAAAAGAAAAAAAAAAGTTTTGTATGAAGGGATGAAAATTTTGTATGGGATATTTTTTTTTTCTATGGAACCTTAATTTTTTTTTTCGAATCCTTATATAAAAATAAACCCTGAGCAACATTAGTTTGAGCGCGAACCCTCTACGACCTATAGTTTCTGAGATACATGGGGGGTGGGGGTGAAAAGGGGAAATGTCAGATTTTTCCTGAGGTCGCCCCCACTCCCTCTATACGATCCCACCAAACATTTCAACCCTACGAGGTGGCATCTAGGAGAACAATCATGTCAGTCAGTCAGTGAGTCAGTGGTAATCGAGCTATATTTAGTATAATGAACGAAATTAAATATGCCTAAGCAAGGAGGAGAAGGTTTATAAAACACACATTTGTGCAATAGAGCGAAACCGAGGGTCCAAAGTATTCACTCAGCAGCTTGGCAGGAGCCACCTGACGAAGTTAACAACACACGATGGCCGAACCGTATTGTCAAAGCCGGAGATATTATCAGAGATCGAGGACTTCTATGGCCGACTGTACACGGCACATGCTCCTTGCCCCCAACGTGACAACCGGGATACCAGATCCACCCTCACCCGCCACTACACCGACGACCTGCCAGATATCAGCCAAGACGAAGTCGTACTGGCCCTGAGTTACTGGACGGCCTAGCATCAGCCTCGCGAAAGATAGGTCTCGGCATGAATTTGGACAGACCAAAATCATGGTCAATGACCGAATTGATCCGAGTCCTGTCGTCGTTAATGGACACCTTCTTGAAGTTGTTTCGGAGTACACATACCTCGGGCAGATATTGCAGTTGAGTAGAAACAACTTCGAGAAGGAGGCCAAGAGGAGGATTCAGCTGGGTTGGGCAGCATTTGGAAAACTACGTCGAGTCTTCTCGTCACCCATACAGCAATGTTTGAAAACGAAAGTTTTCAATCAGTGCGTCCTACCCGTCATGACATACGGAGCCGAAACGTGGACACTCACAGTACGGCTAGTCCACCAGTTTAAAGTCGCTCAGCGAGCTATGGAACGAGCCATGCTTGGAGTTTCTCTGAAGGATAGAATCCGCAACGAGACTATCCGACATAGATACGACATTGTCGACATAGCTCAGAGAATTAGCAAGCTGAAGTGGCAGTGGGCTGGTCATATCTGCCGAAGAACCGATAACCGTTGGGGTAAACGAGTTCTTGAGTGGAGACCGCGGCTCGGCAAACGTAGTGTAGGACGCCCTCCGGCCAGGTGGAGTGACGATCTGCGATAGGCTGCTGGTAGAAGCTGGATGCGTCGAGCTCAGGACAGGGCGCAATGGCGCTTATTAGGGGAGGCCTATGTCCAGAAGTGGACTGCTATAGGCTGATGATGATGATGATGATGATGATGATTTGTGCAAAAAGTTCGAGATCCACGACCGACACCGCGACGGTTTGAACCTACTAACGTTAACTAGGGGGGTTACCAGACTCTGACGCTTTCTGTACATAGAATTGAATCAATAAAAACATTGTAAGCGAAACGGACAAATCCAGCGTCAAAAAATGCATGACACTATGTGTGTCATAAAGTTCAGTTTCCGGTGCTTTATAAAGTTTCAGATAGCTATTGGTAACTTCGCCCTATGCAAGGACCATACCATCCAGTCATTTTAGATCATATCAGCGTGGGGATTATGGGCAGTTTATTAGGGGAGGCCTATGTTCAGCAGTGGACAGTGGTGGTGGTATGGATACATTTGTCTCGGGACTGGAATCGAACCCGCAACCTTCTGCATACCAGGCGGGCCTTGGCCCACTGCGCCTCAGAGGGCGTCATAATTAGCATTATTTAACCATATAGCTTTCCATTCTTAAGTTGTTTAGAAAAAGGCGATAAGATCGCTGATTGTTATACATTATTGTTTTACCCTTCTGTTATTGTATTAGGCATGACAACTGGGTAAAAAATGATTCTAATAAGTCCGTCCGATAGATCAACAAAAAATATTGGACACGTATTTTTTTATTTATCAAATAATTAAAAATTGACGGAGATAAAGAGCGTCAAAGTTCGGGAGTGGGGGCTCGTGACGTTACGGCTAGGTAAAGAGTGTACTGAGCCGTGACGTCACATGGAACTTTAAAGCACTATATCTTTGTAATTTTTTGTTTAATTGATATAAGAAAAAAATACGGGTCCAATGTTTTTTGATAATGTAAATGACGGACTAGTTAGATTTTTTCAGTCGTCATCCAGATTTTTATTGGTTTTGTGTGCAATAAAGATCTTTCTAAGAAGTGATGGAAGTTTTTTTTTATTACAGAGGATGAAGATATCGGTGCAGGAGTATCTTCGTCCGGCGCCGGTGTGGCCGAGGGTGCTGCTAGTGAAGGCGACGGGGCGGTCAGCAGCTCAGTAGCGGGCTCCAATGGCGCGCCGCCGTTGCCGCCTACAGATGCGGCACACGCACTCGCCACACTTGCTAGTGCCGCGTTGGACCATAGAAATGACCAGGTACAAAAGAAGTACAGCTGTCTTAGTTTTTCTAAACGGTTTTATTTTGCTTGAACTTTTTGTTTTTAGAGTTCCTGTTGACAGTTTAATCAGCGGGGTGATGGGCTAACTCTGTTGCACACAGAAATGATTGACACCGATCCTGTTTTAACAAACTGTGATAGTTTGTCAATTGACGTTCATTAAATTTCGACGGATGTAATGGTCAAAGTTTGTGAAAACCGGATCGGTGTCAATCATTTCTGTTTGCAACAGAGTTAGCCGATCACCCCACTGATATTTGTTACACACGTTTTACAATACAAAATATATTTAGTATCGTTGCAAATCCAATCCGACCGCCATTTTGTTGGTACAAGTAATGTGCCTTTATGGTTACGATATATGTTAATATAAAGTTCTCTAGACCTTTATGCATTGATACCTAAAATAATATTTTTTTAAATTCATTTTTCTCCCTTATAAATTTCATTACAGAGCGAGGCAGAAGATCCCAAACACGATGAAGACGCCTGGTATACCGTCGGCATTATCAAAGGCACTTCATATACGGTAACTATTACAATTTACATTCCCTTGTTTCCACATCTACCGGCGGCTCCGCTAGCTTTGTACCCGGATAAAAGTAGCCTATTACGTAATGTAAGATATCAGCTCAATTTGTTCTGCAGTTTTGGCGTAAAGGAGTAACAATAGCAATTATACGTCTTTATATTTCTATCTTATCTTTATAATCTATAATGTTTCCTTTTTCACGAATTTTAGTAGGTAGATATTGTAATGAGGGGTTTGAAAAACACGAAAATGTTGTTCCAATTGGCTAGTCGGATGGCGCTGACTGAATCGGAGTCACAGTAAGAAAAGATGGTCCCCTGGATGATACCCTTGATTATGTCATAGTTGTACTGGAAAACTATTATGTGATGATAACTAAAACTAGTGGTAAACCCACCTTTTGTTAATTTATTGTGAAATCACGTATAAATAAATAACTGATTGAAACTACAAAAGCGCCATCTAAGATGCCAGTCTTTTTTCTTTATAAACAGTGTAACGAAAACCCCAGATTTTTTTAGTTTGATGAATAATCCATTTACAATGTAGGCTTAAATCACATTTGAAATATTTTGTTTCAACAACACACTTCTGTTGCAGGTCCAAAATTATATATCAGATCCAAATGTGGACTTATCCAATTTAACTTTGGACAACCTCCCGGATCTAGCTGGATTGTCGACGACGCCACTTGAGCATGGAACTGCTTATAAATTCAGAATTGCCGCTATCAACTCCTGTGGCAAAGGCGACTACAGTGAGGTAAGTTTGTGAAATACTAGTTTAACTCCCCTGCATTTATTCCGCGTTAAGGTTTTTCAACTCCAACGTTCGTTACCCCTTCAGAATTCCAAGAAATCCTATCTTAGTACACCACTTACCATATAAAAATAATATTTTGCTTGTAGCATCTCTTGTGTAGAGATACACAAGATTCATATTGATCTGATGATGGAGCTATCCAATATGGCTGACTAATATGCAACACTAGCTCATTCACGAACTAACTTTGGTGAATATATAATTACTAGCTTTAGTGTCGGCGCAAACGGGCCACACGTGATAGCCACAAACGCCACGACGAGAAGCTTTGTGGCTGTGTGGCCCGTTTGCGCCAACCCTCAGACCGCGACTTGTTTCAAGTTAATGTAAATTTTGGCAATCTCTCTAAAACATGTCTAAAGCTATGTTAGCTATGTTGCTAGTTTGCTAGCCTCGGGAACAGTAGGTACTTTTTCAGAATTAAAGGAACCCCAGGTATTTTTCTGTAACCCTGACAACGTGTATGCTTTTCATGATGATCTGTTAAGTTGTTAAGGCGCATAAGCGTGAAAGCATAATAAACCAACAAACTCATTTTCAAGATATTCAAGCGATAAAATATCTTGCTAATTCCAAAAAAAGTAGTGTTTTGAATATCTTGTAATGGATTTCACGCCTGACTCAATTAACTAGATACAAGATACAAGATACAAGATCATTTATTGGCAACACATGTTACAGGTCAGGTAGGGTATATAACAATATTACTACAATGTAATACAGATTACAATTCAGGTAATAAATATAGTTCATCTATGTCATAAAAGACATATTCGAGCAGCCATTGCTTTAATCTGGATTTGAAAGCTCCGGTGGAAGGTGCATTACGTATTGTGCTGGGAATTCGGTTATATACCGCGGGTCCCATAATGTACACTGATCTGCCTGACTTAGCCAATTTGTGTGCAGGTGTTACTAGCCGGTCTTTATATTTGTTGCTGCGCATAGCACGAGTGGGGTTTGTACCCTTACGCTGGAAAGAATCTAGATGTAAATGGGTAAAAAGCGCTAGTTGGTAGATATACTCGCACGGCAGGGGCAGTATTTTCAGCTCCTTGAAGAGGTCACGACAGGAGACATCGGCTGGGACTCCGATTATAGAGCGAATTGCACGCTTTTGCATTTTGAATGCTCTTTCCGTGTCCGCCGCTCTAAACTCACTTTCGCATTTATAATATTAACCTAGCTATTGATGCCGCCCGCGGCTTCGCTCGCATGATACCCTGATAAAAATTCTATAAAACTCTTTGTCTTTGGCCAAAATTTTACGATAGGTTTAAATATTTGAAATTGCCCTACAGACTGACTTAGTTTTACCACAAAAAAAAAATATATATAGTACGTACGAGTTTTAATGTGACAAAGTACTTAAGGGGGGTATTTTAAAACATTCGAGTCGTTGCCGTGTAGATTCCGACAGTGACGATTGAGCCAGAATTACATTATTGTGTCGGGGTGTCTTGTGTTGTGATGCGTCATAGCGTTCATAAGAGTCAACATCAGCAGCTTTTCGAGATTCTAGAAATCCGTCAGTTATATAATAGACAATTGAACAAAAATTTACGGATTCAAATTTGATTCGGAAACTTTTCGGATGTTTTAAAATACCTGTGCAGATGACATATTGTTTACTGCCATACATGTTTTTATGGCAATTAAACATATTTGTTTTATAATTTGCTTCAGGAATCAGCATTCAAAACATGTTTGCCTGGATTCCCTGGTGCGCCGTCCGCCATCAAAATATCGAAGTCTGTGGAAGGCGCGCATCTTTCCTGGGAGCCCCCTCAGGTTGCCGCTGAGGGCATATTCGAGTACTCTGTCTACCTCGCCGTGCGATCAAACACACAAGCAAAGGTAATATAAATAAATACCTACTATATACTGTATATGATGAAGTGTTTGCTATTATTATTATCAAATAAGAATAAAAAGGCCTGTTTGTTTCATATCTTAAATACTTTACATTAAAGGTTTATTTTAATTGAATATGATTAACTTATTTTAAAGTACCTATGTATTTACTTATTTTTAATTTCATATCTAATTAGGAGTAGTTAGGACCCCTCGCGGGTAATCTTCATTCACTGCTCATTCCACTCCTTACGATCTTCTGCTTATTTTATCAAGAATAACATGCTATTATTATTTACTAGCTTCCGCCCGCGGCTTTGATCGCGTGGTACTCGAATAGAAAGTAGCCTATGAGTTAATCCAGGCCAAATCTATGCATATTCCAAGTTTTTTTAAAATGGTATTTGAAGATGGAACAAGCACATGGCCCGCCTGATGTTAAATGGTAACCATTACCTATCACAAAGCATTGCATCGTACATCACGATTTTTGAAACGTGTTCTACGATGCAACGCCCTGCGTCCATCAATTTGAGGCATGAAGATGATAAGCCTCAAATTGATTAATTTAACGGACGCTGTTCCACTGCGGGGCAGATTTCCCTTCCGTTCTTCGCGGTTCAACGATGTGACAGGCAAAGTATTTGCTATACAAGCAATTCTTGCTAACGAATGGAACATGATTAAATTGATGTGGTTAAATAATAAGTAAATAAATAACGACGGACATTTTGTATCGTATTGTATTATCATACAGCATTATCTAGCCTCAAACTAACAGATTTTGTATTATAGGAACCACATGACTGATGTAGTATTCATAGTTACTGATATAGTATCGACGGCCTCTTTGGCGCAGTGGGCGAAGGTCCACCTGAGATGCAGAAGGTTGCGGGTTCGATTCCCGCTGCGGGACAAATGTTTGCATGTTCTGTAGATATTTGTCTCGGGTCTGGGTGTTTTCTATGTATGATATATATGTATTTACAAAAAAAATGTGTAATATATATATCATGTGGTTCCCATAATCTGCTTATTTTGGGGCTACATGATGCTGTGTTTACGTCCCGCGTTATTTATTTATTTATATAAAAAAAACTTATTTAAATTAAGTATGAGACCGCGTAAATGATTCGATGTGTGAATGTGAACTGAACGGAATTAGGGACACAGCCAGCGCGCTGGCGTAAACTGCTAACGCAACGATTACTATCGTCAATCGTGGATCGTACAACATAGATTATATTATTCATAGAAAAGTCTCAGATCCGATATAAATATTTGCAAATCATACAAACTTGCGGTGGGAAGCGAAACCGCAACTTCAACTAAATACTATTGACTCCCATCTTAACATACCGACACTGGTTTCATTTTCGTGCTAATTAAAAGTTATATTTTTTGCAGGAAGCTTCTAAATCCCAGCTTGCGTTCGTTCGTGTGTACTGTGGCAAAGCTAATACCTGCGTAGTACCTTCCACGTCTTTGAACGCAGCGCACGTCGACTCTTCTACGAAACCAGCAATAATATTCCGCATAGCGGCGCGCAATGAGAAGGGCTACGGACCTGCCACCCAAGTCAGGTGGTTGCAAGGTAAGAATCTTGTACCATTCGTGTTTTTATTTTATTTTTTATAGTCCAACGTTTGACCGTCGTCTCACCTGATAATTAGTGAAGATGCGGTCGACGATGTTGAATTTGCCTAGAATGTACCTATTTATTCTTCGCTTGAACTCCCCTACGTCCAGAAGACCCCTATGTATCCAAAATGAAACGAAAGTGAACCTTGTTTTTACTATGTGGGCTGTTTCCTAAAATGACCGTTATGATTTTCGTGTTTATGTCCGCTTATATGTCTATGTCTACTTCTTAGGCACACTGTTTTTTTTAAAATATGGAGATTCAAAAGATTTTCTCTGAAGATTTGGGTTTGACTTAAAAAGGATGCTTTTCTCGACCGTTTTCTCTCTATGATCACGTGACGAAACAATAGTATTGTTTTGGTGATTCCGGCGAACATCGCTCGCAACTTCAATTCGAGGTGCGTGCAAAAATCGCTCCGAATATAGCAATCTCTGTTTAGCTGATAGATGATTAAGCAGTGCGTGTGCGATAGCAATCTTAGACGTTCAAAATTTGATACGAATTTGGTTGTGTTCCGTTGCATACTGATATTGTTGTTTTTTAATATGAAAAAAAAGAAGAATTGTGGTCTATTTTTTCATAAAAAATGTGCAAAATGCTATTTGGCTTTTATTTCATTTGGGTAAGTATTTTGAAAAAAAAAAAAACTATCTAGGAACCTAGATAAATGCTATTCGAATACAAATAATATAGTGGAAATATATGCTTGAATTAGAAATAATTTTAGTATTACGTTTGGGCAACACGTCATGGGCAATTCGCCTCTTAATGACGTATATAACTTCAGGATCTAATAGAGTCAGATTAAAGACGGAAATACGATAAAACTTTTCTCGATTTTACTCTTCAAAGTGGGCTCTTTGTTTTTTCTTTTTTATTCGAAAGTATATTATATAAAAGAGAGGAAGGGGAAGACCAAGGAAAATTATATGAGCCACATTAAAGAGAAAGTAGATGTCATCTCGTATAGGGAAGTAAAGGAGGCTGCTTTAGAGAGAGGCAGATGGAAGGAGCTGCATCAGTTGCGCCGACAAGAGCACAGCTCTTAAATAAATGATGATGATATTATATGAAAATAATAATACGACAGTACTATTATTTTATACTACAGTAAATTTTTATACAACTCGTTGGACAATCATACTAGCTAGTCAAAGTTAAAGACAGTTTGTTAGTTTTGGAGAAAGATATTATACAAGTAATTTGAAACTATTTTTATGATATCTCCGATACTATCATCATCATTATCAACAACCTATAGAAGTCCACTGCTGAACATAGGTTACCCCCAAGGAATTCCACGAAAAACGGTCTTGAGCCCTCTCCATCCACCTATCATATTTCGCAGATATTATATATAAAAATAGTTTACTTTTCTTAGTGCAGCGTCAACATCATGCCGCGCTCGGTTTTTGGTTAGCTCGCTCGTTATTTTACATCACGTCCACTCAATAGGCATGACGACTGGGTCAAAAAATAATAATTCTAATTAGACCGTCAGTTAGATCAACAAAAAATACTGGACACGTATTTTTTTATTTATCGAATCAATAGAAATTGACGGAGATAAAGAACGTGAAAGTTCGGGAGTGGGGGCTCGTGACGTCACGGTTAGATAAAAAAAATTACTATATCGTGACGTCACGCGGAACTTTACGAACGCACTATATCTTTGTTATTTTTTGTTTAATTGATAAAAGAAAAAATACGTGTCCAATATTTTTTGGATATGTAAATAACGGACTAATTAGAATTTTTCAGTCGTCTAGCCTATTCCGTTTAAAATTTTTATATTAACCTATACCTTTGCTTATTGCAGACCTCAAATCTACGGCAGTGAAGAGAGCAGGCGATGCTAGATTACCCGGCGCGTCACCTTCAAAACAAGCTAAGCAAATACTTCAATAAGTGTTAATTTCCTATGTTGTCCACATAGCAGTGTTGTGTAGAAATGACTATCGAGTGCAAATCATTCATGGTTAGTACCCATTCGTTTTTTTATTTTAGCCAATAAGACCACACTTTTTGTATAATGAAATTTTCTTTGTCATGACTCTTTAATGGCCCTAATTACAAAATCTCTTATAACCTTATGTAATCTAAGTATGATAGAGTAATATTTTTATGATACACTGGTGTTATTGTGGCTGGTAAATATTGACTGAGATGAAGTGAATTATATAAGGCAGGATGATATACATGTTAAAAAACATATCTAGGAAAATAAATACAATAATATGTATTCAGTTTATTTTTTTAAATCCTAACATGGTCGATGTTTATTCAAATCCGCTATAATATAAAACAGATTTTCATTCAATTAATTTTATAAAGAGGACTAAATAGGAAAAGAAAATGTACAGAAATTGCATTTGGCTTTTAATACTTAATTACATTTTATAGAGTACACTATACATTTGTTTCATTGCTATAAAATGCTATCTATTCAAAACTCCGGTAGGCATTCAAAAATGAAAATAAAATACAAATTATTAATTATTATATAATCTTTCGTTTTATAGAAAAATTCCTATACTTAAGATATTTGCATTTTATCATGATATTAAAGCGTTATCACTAAATTTTATAGCTTGGACAAGTTAATTTTATTGTGATTATGTAGGTCCTCCAATCACCTTGCCGAACCTACTTGTAGGTCACTGCAAATATAAAGGAATATGTGGTTATTGCACAGATATATACAATGTTTTTTTTTAACTGGGACAATTAAGGGAAATCCTAAACGGTAACAGATAAGGAGGAACTGTCTTAGAAACCGTTAATTCGTCCTATTTTTAAAGAGTTTATTTTTACTAATAAATAGTAAAAGTTACCGAAAATGATTTTAAATAAATCAACTTAGTTTCATCAGTTGCGGCAGCCGTTCACGCGGCATTCGTCAATGGCTGCCGCCGACGCGTTAAAGGACTGCCGTTGGAGCGTCGACGGCTGCAGTGGCCTCTGTCGTTGGTACTTTGCCGCTCGTTATAAGAGCCCTTACTGGCCAAAAGAGAAAATTCTGTTCTGACGGCGTGTATTCTGTTGTGCATTCCTGTGACTTAATTTATTTTGACAGTTCTAAAATATCTCAATCCTTTTTTTATACAGGGTGTTGCTGTAATGGCGACATTAAATGAACTACTTGTTAGTAATCATAAAAAATAATAATCCTAAAGCTAAAGTACATTTTCAAAAAAAACTAACAAAATAAATCACAAATAACGTAAAAAAATTGTCATGCTTTATAAGGGCTATTTACCATTGCAAGCAAGCAATGGTAAGTAAGCCCTGATAAGTAGCCTTGACCTCGAGGCTTGCATAGGCAAGGATGAGGTGGACAATGGGGCGAGCTTTCTCAGAAGATGCCTATTAACTCTCTTTTTGAAGCCGTTAGGGTCGTAAGTCAATGGAAAAAGAGACGCTGGCAGCTGATTCCATATTTTAACAGTGCGAATTATAAATGATGTTTGGAAGCGCTTAGTCCTGTTAAATGGAATATCAACTTGATGCGGATGGTAGTTAGCAGTGCGTCTGAAGCTCCTATGGAAGAAAGGTGAAGGCGGAACAATGTCATGTAGCTAAAAACCTATAAAACCGACAAACACGCAACCTCGCAACGATGCACGATGGCTCAAGCTCTCGAGCCTTGCATTAGCAAGATACTCTTGACCAATGAGCCTCTTAGCCCGCCTGCGTTCAACTGAGACTAGTGCGGCAAGTTGATATTTGGCTGAGCCATCCCAAAGATGGTTGCAATACTCCATACAGGATCGGACTTGAGCTTTATAAAGTGTCAGGAGCTGTCCAAGTGTGAAGTATCGCTTAACACTAGTTAGGATGCCCAGTTTCTTGGCCGCAATTTGTGCTTTAGACACCATTGTGGTGCCAAAGTTGAGATTAGCCCTCAACTCCATGCCAAGTTCGAGGCTGTCGGTTACTTTTATTGCTGCACCACGAAAAGTGAGAGCAAGGTCAAATAGGCACTGAATGATTACTGACAAGTAGCACTACCCGTGCGTTAATTTAATGTCGCCATTACAGCAACACCCTGTAGATTGATATAGATAGCATTATTCGATTTTAAAACTTAAAAGCTGGCTAATTACATTTAGTTATTGAAAATCTATGACAGAATAACACCATTTTTAAAACGTTACAAATTTAATAATGGCTAACGGGGTTACACGGCTTGGTACTTACAAGAGAAGTTGTTCCGAAGAGTTTGTACCATCCAATCACGATATTAGACAGATTTATATCGTCTAACATTATCTGTGCCACTCCCATAAATACTTTTTTACCCTCGATGCGACCATAATCGCCCCATACTGTCACCTGGAAGATAATACAGAATACAGAGGTTAATTTTAAATTCGAATAAATACATAATAATTAGAATAATGTACCTGCTGACTCAATTTAAAAAAAATATACATACATTGATTAGATTTTACTCTAATCAATGTATGATTGTATGCTTAGTTTTAAGCAAAATGGGTTTGACCTACATCTATGTATTATTGACATCTTGTATTACCACATTTTATGCAATCAATTTCATTTCATTACCACCAAAATAACGTATTTTACCGCAAAAACTCATCTGAAAGCTCTCGAACATTTGATCATGTTCTGATTATTTCGTTTAGTTTGGGAAGAGAAGTAGGTACCTACGGAACAACATAAAAGATATATGCTACATACAGTCAAATAGTTGCTATTATTTTGTAATCATTGAGGAATTATCACATAGCACCCTCAGTTACTCTGTCATTTCATAAGAAAGAGAGCTCAATACAAAAACAATTGACTCCCATAGCACCCATAGCAACACTCTCATTTCGTAAGAAAGAGAGGTCAATACGAGAGGTTTATGAGAGGGTTTTTAACCTCTTGTGGTTTATGTTTTTTAGCCTTATTTTGTGTCTGAGCAATGTAAAAAATGGATGGAATCTGTCTGAAATAAAAAAAATATTATTATTATTAATAGAAAAACAATTTACTCCCATAGCACCCATAGAAACCCTCTCATTACGTAAGAAAGAGAGGTCAATACAAAAAGAATTGACTCCCATAGCACCCATTGTAACCATCTCATTTCGTTAGAAAGTGAGGTCAGTAAAAGTCAATTTACTCCCGTAGCACCCATAGTAACCTCTCATTTCGTAAGAAAGGGGTCAATACAAAATCAATTTACTCCAATAGCACCCATAGTAGCCCTCTCATCTCGTTAGAAAGAGAGGTCAATTCAAAAACAATTTACCTATAACTATATTTAGCAACATTCAAATATTACGAGCATCAATAATACAAACCTGCAAAACGCATCCCTTGAAATTCTCTTTGAATGTCAACGTCTGCTGGTACAGTGGATCCAATGTCCTACGTGCCGTAGCTGTCTTAGCTTTAGCAATACATCGCTTTCCGCTGACGAGATATACTTTCACGTAAGGCGCTGGAAGAGTACGACTACCTTGTCTAGCTTGAAGGCCACGTGCTCGAATTACCTCCACCTGGAATTGACATCAAAGTATACAGCTTAAAATAATCAAATTTTATACTGTTAATAGCTTGACAATAAGTTACTGATTTATTGGCTGGGGGTGTAAGGTGTTTAATTTCCATCTTCCCCAAGCCAACCCCAGCGGCACGTGTGTACCTAACTAAAAAACGGGTCTCTTGCGGCCGGCTGATTGCGGCGTGGCGCAGCCAAAATCGGCACAGCTAAACCCACTGACTGCCGATGGGCAGCATCGTCAGCGATGCTAAAAGCTGTGCCCTGAGATCCCTAACCTCTATGCCTAGCATGGGGGTTATGGGTCATATATATGAGTGGACAAAGGCTGGTGTGGTGAGGTAGACTGAATCACTATAAATCTTATTCAGGAAAAATACGTCACAAAAAATCAATGCCGATAATAACCTCAAGAAATCCTTTTTGGTAGCACATTGAGAGCTGAACATCACCCAATGTTGGTGATCCAAGCACTTGTCGCCCGACCAATTGGCCCGGCCCGAGGCCGTCAATGAAATCCGAAATCCCGGTTCCATCCGACGAGCCCGAACCTCGCATGCCAGGCGACCATCTATCAACAGAGGACAATCGATAATATCTATCAACTACATTACGTTCAATTAAAATGCATAAGCTAAGCCAAAGACGTAAGCTTGGCGCGTTAAATGCATGTTTGAAAGCGTTTCTCACATTATCAAAAAATTCAAATGCCGACTGCCAAATTTTTTTAAGGATAGGCTCTTTACGCTTGTACAATTTCAGTTTTGTAACAGGTTATCTTGTTTTTAAGTGTCTCGGTAGCTTTGAAAAACTGACTCAGATCTGTTCATGCTTGAAATTTAAAAAAGGTTTTAAAACAATTCTGCTGTGTACAATGTAAGTACTCTTTTATTAAAAACGAAAGATTATTTACCTACGGAAGGTTTGACATGCATGAATAGCGAAAAGCAATGAACAGGTTGGTTCTAAATAAAGTTCGAAGATAGTTTAGGGAACCAAATAAGTAAAAAATTCATCAAACCTTGATTTTCGCTACAGTAAAGAAAATATGAATTAGTAACAACAACATTGATACAATAGTGAAGAAAAGGGCGGTAGTATTTCGGATGCATCGGTTACAAAAGTTAAGTATAGGTAAACGTGAATATCGAAAACAGGATAGTTACAAAATAGCTATAAAGTAGTAGGTAATTTTGATTATGTAAAGGTGCTAGAGCGACTCTAAAGAATGGTCAGCATCTAATTTGGATAGAATTGGTCTTGGAAGAGGTTCCTAACTATTTATACTTATAGTTACTACAATCTTATCTATTTACAATTTCACACTATACTAATTATTTACATAGTAGGTACTCATAGATTAACCTGTATAGCACAATAATTCATTTCTTTAATCATTTTTACGAGCTATATTAATTGAAAAGTGGCCGTTGTGAACACTAATATATTACATATTAACAGAATTTTAACAAAAAAGTTTGTATAAACTATTTTACATATTTTGCGTAGGATAATTTGTTTTTAAGATGGTTGACGTCAAACTTTTCTGTAAAACATGCATGGTTGGAGGCAGGTGTGTTATTATATTAATACAAAAAAATAAGTTTTTAAAAATAATGAAAAGTGCATACACACATCATAGGAACAGGCAACATTTATCGTCCAACACTCGTGCAAGGCTATGTCGTAACATAATGATGACCTCGGAAATGAAATTCTCCTCTTCTGCGAACGTATTAGCTGAAAAATCTTTAACAAAACAGAACAACAACAGTAACACCAGATATAAATGTAGCTGTCTCGAGTAGTATTCGAGAGGGTGCTTGACAAATGCGAAAGAAGACTCGTGCGTGCTGAACAGAAAAGAGAATGAGTGAGAAACACCAATATGAAGTCGGCAACATGCGGTTACAAGACGAAAGGCACACAGAGAGGGGCAGTAAAGAAGACGGGCAACATCGATGCGCACATACAAGAAACGATTCTGCGATCGGCGGTTATGGAACGGAGCGGGCGGGCGAGCGACTTACGAGGATCCCTCCGAGCTAGAAATGGAGACGAGGCTGGCGGACCGCACTTCGTGTGACCGTTGGAAGGTAGTCGTCGCTGGCCCGGATCGCTTGCGTCGCACGCCGCATCCTTCAAAGCGCGACGGGCGCACTACGCGTGCAGCCCGCCATAGACACACATTCAGTAACCATAACATACACCATTATTGCAATACATTTATACATGTAAAACACATCTAAAATACCATTTATATCTATTACGGTCAATGATATATTAATATGTACGAGTAATATGATACGGTAGCTTCTGAATGGTTGTGTAAATCTGAAAGAAGTATTATGAACGATAAAGTTATGATTATATCTTTCAAATAGTTTTTAGGGCCCTATCTAACTTCTTACACTTACCAGTGAAAGCTGGAATAAGCTATGCATAAAGCTGATTACAAAAGCAACACTGCATTCATCTATATTTGCTATATTGATGCATGCTAGCTATCTTCCTTTGATTGTTCCTATTCGCTTTTAATGAGTGGGATTATGGTTTTATAGGGGTTTCCCGTTCGCGTCTACCGCCCCGGCCGCACTATTGTTTCAGTGTCGTTGGCGCTTTGCCGCCGCCAACCTGTCATCGTCGTTTTCACTCGAAGCTGAGGAAGCTCGCGACACTCCACTCACACCACGCATTTCGGGGCCCACTTCTTCGCTGCGTTGCACCGTGAACGAATTTTTGCCACGTTTACCGAAACCTAACCTCCTTTTTCGTCCTGTTGGTTATCGTACAAATATGATCATTGTGAATCTAAAGCAATTACTCTCCTGCAGCTGTTTTTTAAAAAAATGTTGAAATCTACAAGATTCCTAAATATTGTGAGAGTAAATTTCAAACATTTATTATGAAACCCCATTCATTTTAAGAAAATCCATATTAGTGGATTGTGTAAAGTCAAATTTTGTTGGGCTACATGAGAAGTTCTTTCATGCTTTCTATTCAAACTAACTGAAAGATGACGTGGATGATAAATGGTCTAGAGATAGTTTTCACCTGTAGCTGACAGTTGAGAGGTTGAGTTACTCTTTTTGCCCATGCCTGGGCCAAAGTAATCCCGTGGTTCGGCTTTAAGCAGTGCGTCATCGCTCGCTGGCTCTGGTTCGTTGGTGCTAAGTGCTGTGTCGCTGAGGCTGCCGTCTTTGAAACAACAGACAATTTTCTAAAGTTCAATAATTAACGTGAAGTTTACCTGCTCGGATTAACAGGTAGGTACAGGGAGGTATTATAATATCAACTGGTAAAAAGTTGATCGCATTATAACGCCAGCCCCAGCAGTCAAATAAGATGGGAAGAGAATTGGAGCTTGGTAGCTAGAGTAAATTATGAATTTTCTTACCTGCTTTTTCATCCGGCGGAACGTCAGCATTACTTAGACTTCGAGTGAACTGCCCACGGCGTGACTCACGTCGCTCCAGCGGTTGTGGTTGGTTGTTGTTACGGCCGTTCTCTCTACCCCCATAGTCATTGCTGCATTTGGATTCCCGTCGCGTCACAGGTTTGTCACGTTTATTCACAGTCGTTTTCGGCGTCGTTGGTAGAATTCGAATCGATTGTCGACGATGTTGTAGTTCCGATTGATCGTCGACCGGCGATGGTGGTTCGACGGATTTGATTTCGTCAAGAGTGTCGTGATGATCGTCAAGAGGCAGATGAGATGCGACGGGAGTGAGCGCACGACGATTCGAGCCGAGGTTCGGGGGAGAAAGAGCAATAGACAAATAGTTAGCAACAAAACTAAACTCACGATCTATGTGATTGGTTGCTGCTACAGAATACGATCGACTACGAGCATTTTTGATAATAGATGGCAAAGGCTTCTTACAAGATAGGTCTATGCTAGATTGGGGTGAATTGGAATTGGGAGACCGATATTCTTGAAAAGTAGGGATTTCATTGATACTAACTACGTTTATGTTCTTTTTAGGAGTTTCCGCATCATTTTCAGTTTGTGGAGGGCCTGTAATCGATTTTCTGGAAACCATTTTGAAAATGTTTTCCGTTTTATCAGGGGTTAAAGGAAGAATAGTAGTAACAGGTGATGTTTTCATTGTTACACAGGATTCTGAATTTCTTCGACGAACACTATTATTCTTAATCGGTGTAAGGACTTCTATCTGTTTAAATATTTCTTCCAGTTCAGGGTTATCTTTTTTATCTGTATTAGACAAATCTGAGGGTTGCGATTGAATAGGACTTTCGACACCATCGTAACTTGTTCTCAAATCTAGTGACAAAAACTTTTTACGATTATATTTACATTCATGTAGAGTTGTTTGACCATTTTCGTTTATTTGTTGCATTTTATCGAATGAATTGCCTTTACTAATTTCACTTTTAAACTTTTCGAAGCTATGTTGTTTTTCAATACTAATGTGTATCGTCGTTTCAGCGTCACTGCCTCCACTCTCGTATCCATGATATTCAAAACTGTTATCTTCGTTTTTTTGTAAGATATTCTGTCTCATATCACAATTAGATTCGATTGTATTTTCACTATCTTTTAATTTGTTCCTATCAACTGAAGGAAAATGTGGTAGTGACCTATTTTGTGAAATTGGAAAAGAGACTTGTTCTATGTTTGGTAATCGTCTTCTTCTGACTTCTTTTGACTGTTGTGAGCCTACAAAATCTGAGTCTAATGACACGGTGCGATCGCAGTATGATGCAGTTGTCTGCCGATGTGATGTTTTCTTGTACGGGAAGTAACTAGGCGTAGGCCCGAAATAAATGTTGGTTGGCAAAGTCCTACGTGTTTTAGCAAACTGATCGATTCGTATGGGAACAGGGGGCAAAATAGGAATCTGGAAAATATATTCCCGTTCGTTTTCCATTATTTTGTACGTATTGCATTGGACCGGGTATTCAGGGCAACTGTAGCTTCGGTTATAAGCTTCTTTATGGGAACATTCGCGAGTGCTGGAACCATCAGATCGGCTGCGGAGTATTCGGCGAAGGCGACGGGAAGGACGGGGGTTGCGAGCAGGGCGATTGCGGTGCGGCAGCGGAGCGGTACCGGTATCGCAGTGTGCACGCAACCGCCGCCGCACCGCACGCTCTGCATCCGCTGGTATACACACAAGAGGCAAACAACGGAAAGGTCTATCTGTACTGCGATATGGCATAGGAACTGGAGTAGCGCTATCGCAAGAAGAAGATGTGCTATATGGAGGGAGAATCCGCCTCCGGCTGTAAATTTATTTAAATTCTCAATTTAAGTTTCTTTGAGACTATAATCGAATACTATGTAGCGGCGGGAACAGAACAGCCTTCTGTTTCAAGGCCTTGGATCCCTTCCCACGCGCTTAGATTATCTGGCCGTGGGCCAATGATGGTGTCCCATAGCTTTGCGGTTATTGATTTTTGGTTAAAAGGTGAAAGTAAACGTCGCTAAAAAAACTACGTTATTATAAAAAAACACAAGAACAAAACTTTAAGCTATCATGAATAATAATTGTGCTAATATAATATTTGATGAGTACCTGAGCATCCTCGTGGTGCGCGGTCGCTCGGACTGTGTGCTGAATGCGCTCGAAGTGACGGACGCGACTGACTCGAGGTCTGAGTCTGCAGCGGCCGCATCGGGCGAGAGTCTGCGTCTCGGGGGCGCCCATGCGCTATTGTTGCTACGGGCAGCCAGTTCCGAATCCGACAACCCGGCGTAATGTCGTTCCCATCCTGTATCACGGGTAGGCGTTTTTAAATATTTATTAACTTTGCTTTCCCTCTACACCGCTACAACTAGATTGCTTCACCTATTTGTAGTGCATGAAGTGTTTTGTTTTGAGTTATTTGTGATAGCTATGAAAAGGTTCTAGTTTATCTATTTCATTCGCTAGTGAAGGGTCTTCAAGCAACTTTATGAGGAGGGTTTTAACAGAAATTGTGGTAAGCCACTACAAAGAAGTGGCGGATCGTTTATAGCAGGGTTTGCGTGTATTGACCTTGTGGCGTGCTGCGGTACGTGAGTGTGGCGCCAATGTGATGCGGGCCGATCCACTTACGTTCCTCGAGATCCGCCGACACTTGGGCTCGAACCGCTCGGGGTCCACTCTGTTACGTAAAGCGAAATTATGTTGAGTATCATGAATAATATTGGAACTTATTGAGAGATGATTTATTTACGTACCTGATGAGGAGGTATTTGAGGAAGTTGTCGCTTCTTAGGGCTTGTTGTCGGAGTAGCGGTAGCGGACCGCGACTGGAACCGTGGCGCGTATGCATGTGTCGGCAATCGCGAGCCATCCCCACGATCTTCATTCACTGCAATTTATTACCATATTTCCTGCTTTCGATCAGCCGGACCGGGTACCTATTTCTAGGTTTTACATCATAACATCAAAGTGAGAAAATTAAGTAATAGAATGAATTCAGAGGCGGCCCTAGAAGATAAACTCGTATTAGAACGACATGCAGTCATGAAATGAGACAATACTCGAATAGGTATGTTGTACTCGCAGGGTTAAGCCGCTGCGGATACGATACACTATCTATAATCTAGGGTGGACAGCGTGCTCACAGGTAGAGGACAAGGTCAGCGGAAGATGCGTGAGAAAAAAAAGAGTGGAACAGAGCGAGGAAGTCAAAAACAGTAGTGGCAGTAAAGTGGTAATGAGCGGACGCGAGAACGTGCGTGTCTCGAACGGTAGTGTTCCGTGCGGGGTCTGGGCCCGCTGTCTTATCGACGTCCACGGACCAATCATGCCCATAAAGTGGGTTATTCCGATTGGTTGGTAGAGTCATTGGGCGCCGGTGGCACCTGTGTAGCGCCAGTCGCGGTCAGCCGGTGGAGACAGCGAACGACGTGGAGACTTGCTGCGAGCTCGAGGTGGCCGCGCCACGCCTGCTGCGGACTGTGACCGTGCCACGCTGTACCCACCGTTCTGCTGTTCAACACACGGAAAAAATTGGTGAGTCCTTTATTTTTTCTATTTAAATTTGATCGTGACTCAACACATATTTATTGTCAGTTTTGACAAAAAAAGTTTGAAGTAATTATAATGTTATGGGGGGCTATATAGTTGAAAAAATTAAGCTTGCAGATTTATTCGTAGAGATTATTATTTATTTAAAATTTAATAAAATAAGAAAAAAGTCATCAAAGTAGTCGTCGTTGTAGGATGAAAGGCTTACTATTGAGCTACTAGAAGAAAAAACAATACGATCGTAGACCCAGTTTGATTACACCTAATTACACCTAGGGACATCCAGCCATCCTAAAATCGGATTTTATCAAAAACAAGTTGACGCAACAGACATTGTCCTGTCCAATTTCTTGAGTTCATACAAAAATCTCATAGAAATAAGCACTTGCACTTTTCCAATTCTTACCCTAAGAACCTTATTAGGACCTACTACGAACAATTGCTAAATATCATACATAGATAAGGGTTACATTGATATGCATTGAGGTCCTCCGTCGTCCTGCCACCGTTAATCCACCCTTCCAGCTGCACCGTGTACCTACCTGCTTCGGAGCATGATTATAGGAATGATTATTAAAACACGTATTTTTTAAATCTCTTACCCGTTCTCTCGATATTCCTTGTGCTCGGACTCTGCTTGCAGGAGACATATCACGCCTGCTGCATCTTGCTCCATCCATTTCCATTCGCTAAAACAAAAAACAATGTACGTAATCAAGAAATTCTGAATATTGGATTTGGGTATCTTTTATATGCTGCGATTCTAGACACAATAAGAAAATTGATTGTGTCTAGTTCAGATCTGTATTACGGCATACAAGAAGTTAAGCTAAGTTTCTCATTAAAGAAAGCTTACTTCATGAGGTGGCGGTGGACTAGAACTTGATGCAAGACTAGACAGCGAATGATGTCTACGAAGGTCACTTTCGCTTGGTGTATCGGAATCTGACAGCCTTGACGTCGATGTTGAGGGTGGTGATAAGTGTTCCCCATCTGCATCTTCTTCTCGATACCAATGCTCGCCTTTGATCGTACTGAAACTACCAGTTTCCTCGTGTGGCTTCAGTGTGTACCAGTTAGCTTCATGGTTCATCATAACTGTGTCTAAATCGAGTAGTACCTCCCCGAGAAAGTCATTTCGTGCGTAACGGTTGAGGTCCCAAACTGTGACCTGAAAATACAAGATAGGTTACTCACATCACAGGTTACTATCACATGTTACTACGATGTAACAATTATCAAAGCTGCAATGAAATACAATGGATTATTTGTTACCTCAAGTGTCCGCTTTTTCATATCGGTGATTCTAACCCCGCAATATACAAAAGTCTGGTTCCATCTCGGTTCGCATGTGTTGGCTAACGTTTTGGTTCTTCGTTTGCTCTTTTCACTTTTGTCTGGGAGCAGAAATATTTTACAATACGGACATCTAGGTGATCCGTCGGAACGAGGACTCAGACCAGTCGCCGAGACTACTTTCACCAGAAGCTGAAGAACGCTTATGTCAAAGTATATTTTTAGCTGAAAGATAAGATAATACACCATGTTACCTTTAAACCATCTCAAAAGCTTAATGGAAATAATATCGCAAATTGATAATAAAACAGACCTGAATACGTCCAGCGACATTGGCGTTGTGTTGGCCAGGCCGTGGAGGTCGTCGACGCGAGTGCACATCTGGGGAGCCTGGTGACGTCACTAGAACGCTTGGCTTATCGCAGACGCCCATTACCTCCGTGTACACTTCTGTGATAAAGCAGATTGGATATATGAACAAAGAAGCAAACCCAGCTAAACCAAAACTTTTTAACGAAGATTTCTCACCTTTGTGAGTTCGCCAAGGCTGTGCAGGCGGTCGGGATGCCGCCAGTGGTCGGGACACAACCAATTCTACATGAGAATCGTGTTTGCTATCGGCAATTACTGTTGCTACTTCTTCCGTACTTCGTCCTTGAAGTGGCACTCCATTCCACTGCAGGACTTCGTCGCCTAAATAGAGATAGGTACTCAAATGATGTACACAAAACTTAAAAACCAACTTCAAGGAAGAGATACAAATAAGACTTCTAACCTATCCGAAGTTGTCCTTCTAAGTCAGCGATAGAACCCTTTTTCACTTTTTCTACTATAGCACCACGCGTGCCGTCTGGTAGCAGTTTGCCACCCACTACTTTCAGTCCGAGGATCGAAGAATGAGAGCCTCCATCCACAATAGATTTTCGCAGCACCATATGCCCAATCATTCTTGTACCGTCAGCCGACACCTGCCAGCTCAGCGGGAACTGTTACATAAACAAACACATTTCACCAAGGGCATTTGAGATAACCAGATAATTTGTAAAGAACCTACAATTCCAGCATAGTATGAAAGAGACAACATTTACAAAGATTAGCAAAGGGTGTTACTCTAAACACAGAAGTGCACATTCAGTATGTAATACATTTGGGGTGCATGCCTGCGAATGCAATCATGCTGCAGCCAAACACAAAAATATATTGACGTATTGACCACACAAAGAAGATAATTATTAAGTAATACTTATATGGCCCATAGATAAGTTTATTAAGGAGTGCATAAGTAAAAGCATTCATAATAAAAAATTGTTTGAGAATTTAAACAATTGAAAGCAAATTTTGTTACGTTAATAAACGTTAGACCGATTAGTTAGGTACTTACAAATATTTATACAATGCACTTAATATGATCAAAAAATCTGGTTCCTCTAAAATGTTCAAGGGTATAGTCATAGATTAGCTAAGAATTCATTTTCTACGTATGGGGTATTATTATAATTCAACTAGGTCTCACAACTGCTAACCTTTGGGCAATCCCCTCTGTTAGAATCTTCACTCGACGTGAAGGTGCTAGAGGTATCGATGCCCGAATCTTTGGTAGCCGAATCCTGGCTGGTTTGCCGTTCAGACTCCCAGCGCAGAGAGGCCCAGTCGTGGGGAGCGGCCGAGGAGTCGCGTCCTCCCCTAGGAAAGGTCGCCGAACCCTCATGCCCGTCAAAGCGAACTGTCTTTTTTCTCCGTTCAGTAAAACGTCTATTGTCAGAGGAGTCTTCCCACAAATAGGCACTCTTGTAAACGGCTCGCTCAGAGCGCGGGCCTTCGTCCGGCGCAAACGGGCGCAAGTAAGCGCCTTCGCCATCATCGCGAGCTCGCCACCGGCAATCAGTCGCGGAGTCGAAGCTGCGACCGCTGCCGGGCGCTGCCGTCACGTCGAATGCACTGCGTGTCTCTGCTTCGTAAGCGCCCGGCGAATGATTAGTCAAATTGTAATAATTGTTTGTAGCAACGGTGGCGCTGCGCAGATGCGGATGCCGCAGAGAAGTGCTTGCTTCTAGGTGTCCTAAGAATGATACGGTATAAATATCAGGGAGTCCAAGCTTGCGTTTGATCTTCGCCCGCACGCGCCCGGCGCTGGTTTTACGGTATTTTTCCTTCTCCAGCAGCGATAGAGTAAGTTGTGCAACCATGTTTTATGAATGAGATTCTTAGATGATGCCCTAGATTTGTATGACACTCCCATCAGTAAACATAAATCAAGTTAAAGCAGTGATCACGCAAAAGCGGAAAGAATGTGTATTAACTTACCCAAGTAAAAATGTAAAACAACAATGATATAAAATTAAAGACACAACCACAAATTCTAACGATTGTTTTCAGATTTTGAACAAGTAATAACACTTCTTTTCGCCCAAGCATGCGGTCGTGTTTGAACCACAAATTGATTTCGTAAACATTTCTAAAACTTTAAATATTAGTTTTCTTTACGATAAGGGATACGATTTCTGGTTCAAACTTAAGAAAAGTTATACTTAAGTACATTCACATTCCCTATTACCAAAGGACAAAAAGAATTCAGTACCTACGGTTGGTATGTACGGTAGGTACATAGGTATTATGTACGGAAACAAACTATTCGGGTCATATGCAGTTACATTCAACTTTTGCAACATCTTTTTGTGAGTGATTAAATTTATGATTTGATAATATAGTCTATGTTACTTTTTATTGCCGGAAGTCGTAGCTAAATATATAAAAATTCTTAAAAAAAAATTTATTAATGCTATCTAACGTTGCGGGCTCGAAATTCTACGGGTCCTATACTAATTGCGTAGAAAAGCTTGTGATACAAAAAAAATCTTAGTTTGAAAAGTATGTATTTTGAACACTTTTTGGAATAGGTCAATACAAAGGTAATGTCAATGTACTTTTAGTAAAAACTGATTGTTTTTCAGAAGAAAGGACGCATTGTAACAAACAGCCAGCACAATAAGTCGGCCAGAGGAAGAAGTGTTTGGCAAAAACAAAGTACGGAGAAATCTAAATTCCAGCATTATACATCGCAAAATACATTGGCCGATAGAACACGCCCTCTCACCGATAGAAATTTATTCATTTTCTCGTTTAACATCGCCTGACGTTGGCTCCTGGAGGTGTCTGAGCCGCTCCTATCTCTATTAGTACCTGTGAAAAGGTTTATACTTTGACCAGGGAGGCACGAAATTATGGGAGGCTACCGGGCGCGTACTTGGGCTCACACAAGCAAGGCAAACATTAACACTTACTCTATCCACATAATAAACACACAGTAGAACCAACAGACCTTCAAACCTGGCACACACTTCACTCTCGTCAGTTGTGCGAGGTTCGAAGCAACAGAAGCCCTCGTTGACCATCTGAAAACTGTTGCTGTACAATGTTATCCATGAGACTAAATAAAAATGTAGTGAGACAATACGAGTACTACCTACATGAGCAGACTTGATGAGAACAGGTAGGTAACGGACAAGTTTAGGTGCTCGACACTATCTATTTCTGTGAACAATATCCTTAAACTTAAATTATTGTATTTACCTGATTTAATGTTCATAATAATATCTATTGCACCTCGCACGGAACACCTTAACTTTATCAAATGTAATGCAAAGGCTGGTAATGGCTGTAAGTTATGTTTCTTAATTGCGGGCGATAAGTAAGATATGCTTAGTTATAGTTGTGTGATGTGTGATAAGTGATAAACAAAATCAGTTTGGATGGAAAGGATATTTGTGTTAACGAGTGGTAGGATAGGTCGTGGTCAATGGGTGGCGAGCGTGTGCAGAGACTTACCACGGTCGCGGTATTCGTCATTCTCGTCGGAGATGCACTCAGGCACTTCATCGTCAGAGGAAGACGAGCGCGGAGGCATTGGAGGATGCGAGGAAATTCCATGCGGCATCAGCTGCGAACCTGGTGGCGGTCCGGTTTCCATTACTCCGTACGCTGCTTTTTGCCGTGGATGAACAAGATGCGGATGAGTTCTCGCCAATCCTTCCAGTTCCCCATAAGTTCTAGGTTCTTGTTGGCTGTATTGACGCCGCAGAGCGCTGCCTGATCTTTGTAATGGCAGATTTTCCTTTTCAGCTGCACTGTGTGCCCTCTCCAGTTTAGGTCTCTTATCTAGAGAAGCATCAGGCTGAGGTGGCAGGTCCCGCAAATCAGATTCCATTCGCCACATCATTGAATCTTGTCCGGCGCCTTTGTTTATCCATTGTCCGGTTTTCGATAATAGTTCTTGTTTTTTACGGCACAAAATGCATACCCATATTACCTGAAATTGGCAATGACTATGATGCTGTTCACCGATCTGGACTGAAATGTAAATGTGTAGTAGATGTTTGTCGAAATTCTTACCTTGTTAGATCGTAAAGTGACTTTTCCTCCGCATCTAGCGCAGCACCTAACTCTGCAATAGTGGCAGGAGTGGCCGACGCCGTCAGCGAACTTGGTTTTGAGGCAGATGTGGCAAGTTGCATTCAGTTCTACACCAGCTGCTCGCTGCAGTTCGTTTCTGGTACGAATAGTTTGTTCCAGTACAGCGACTTCGTCTTGCTTACGTCTGTCATCAAATGAAAACAGGTATACTTAATAATAAAACTACAATTAGTTTATAGCGCGGACAAGTATGGTTTGTTTTAATGCTAACGTAGGTACGATAAAAGTGGACTGGACTGGATTCCTTTTCCTGTTTCTTTTACGGTACACTAGTAACTCGGTATATGTCATTTTCATATTTTAAGTTAATCAGTCCCAAGAATCTGTAATATCGAGATTCATCGCGATTTGGCTTGAGATCAGGGTAGCACTCGGCAGCAGCTATGTAGGTCACAAAGTAGGTCAGATAAAATAACTTAGAATAGCGCATCATTAAACATGCAACTTGGATTTTGTTGCAAAACTTTCAGCCTTTTGTTAATAAACTCTTGTAGCAACGTTGAGTGAAGTTTTTTCTTAGTTAGCAATTAAGTACGCACGACATATACGTAATTCATTACTTTCACGATGTAAATATTGAGAAAATATCGACGTGGCACTCTATTGAAATTAACTAAATTATTTTCCACCTGACAAAGACTGAATGACTTTTGCAATATACCTTTTCTTGAAAAAAAAAAAAAAGAGATCAATAATCAAATGTATTCATGGATAACAGCTCCAGCAACTGAAGCTAAAACTTGAGTCGTATTATGTAGATACTGTAAGTAATTAAATAATCGCATTACACCTCTGTATTCATAGATGCAGTAGCGATGCGTCACGATAGCTGTTATTGCGTGTTTGATGCGACGAACGCGCCGCCCCCGCCCGCCTATGACCTTATCATTATGGCGACCACTTTGCGAATACTTCTAATCCACAAAGGTTGCGAGAAATATTTAATAAAAAAGATATCCCAACTATTCAATTATTAATTTAATCATGATATTTATTGAGCAATATCCTTCGAAATCCTATCAAAATACTGAACCTTTATGTTGTCGCTGGCAAAACTCGACGTTGAAACAAAAGAGGCTTCCGTTTAGGCACAACAAATCACTCAACGAGGTAACTGGTTATAGGCACTATCACATCAGCGAATGGTGCATTACAGAGAGAATAGATCGTCGGGAGGGGTGTGGGCTGCGTGCCGTAAGAGGGGGGTACGGGGCGGCGGCGGCGGGCGCACCTCATGATCTCGTGCTCGCGCTGCTCCTCCTGCCTCTGGCGCATCATAACACCCTCGATGATGGCGCGCTCCTCGGGCGTGAGGTGCGACAGGTCCGGCATGTCGGCCATGGCGTGCGGCGGCGAGCCGCGAGCCGCCGCGTGCTGCGGTGCTGTGCCCGCGGCGATACACAACGCCACTCCGCCCGGAGGTTTATTTAATAATGCCGGATGGGCCAATGGCGCGCTCCCGTCTACTGACGTCAGCAAACTTATTGATCGCCACTCGAGCCGCCTGCCCGCCCGACCGCGCCGCGCCGGCGTGTTCCCTCTCGAACCTAGCCTAGACCGATGCGTGCGCAACCCGACCCCTGCCACTAATGGCCGCTTTATAATTTTCCGTGGAACGGCACGACAAGTCATGTTTTTGCCGTCACGGTACAATAGGGAAGTGCTTTGTATGGAATGGGCACTTTAGCCGTGGCCGTTCCGGCACACGATTTTATTGTGAACATAAGTTATTAAAACTAAATCATGACGTGCAGTGCCACAACAAATTATAAAAGCGATCAATATGAGCTCTAGACAAATGACATTATCATGTGTTACATTACATCTGAGGATGCCATTCTGTTAATAAAGCTTATGAATTGTCCTTTCTTTAAAATATTCTAATAATTTTCTAGAGATTCAGCTTTTCCAGATGAAGCTATTCACGCGCGAGTAGACGCGTGTTTAAATTTACGTTGCGTTTCATTTCCGATTTTACGCGCGAGTTTATGGGACGGATTCAGTCAGTCAATCATGGAGGTTGTATTGCGATTTGCGTACCGTCAATGAAAACGAGCAAGCAAAGCGAAAATAGTGCACCCAATGATACATGACGATTAAACAAAGTTTGATTTTGTGAAATTATATTCAAAACAATACATAATATCCATTGTCTAAGAGCCTCTTATTCAAACCAGGTTATTTCATAAAACAGAGTTTTATATCCGACTATTATTTATTACCTATTTGACGTTGTGAATGAATGAGACCGAGACAAATATCTGCATATCATACAAACATTATGTTCCGCGGTGAAATCGTAACCTTTGCGTCTCATAAATACCCTAGATATAGTTTACCCAATTTTTTTGTGTTGTGTTCCCGATGTTAACGAGTATATCCGACATAGAACTAAAGTTGTCGACATAGCTCAGAGAATTAGCAAGCTGAAGTGGCAGTGGGCTGGCCATATTTGCCGAAGAACCGACAACCGTTGGGGTAAACGAGTTCTTGAGTGGAGACCGCGGCTCGGCAAACGTAGTGTAGGACGCCCTCCGGCCAGGTGGAGTGACGATCTGCGAAAGGCTGCTGGTAGAAGCTGGATGAATCGAGCGCAATGGCGCTCATTAGGGGAGGCCCTCCCCTAATGAGCGCCATTGCGCCCTATCCTGAGGTAATAAATAGGATGGGGAATAAGGGGAGTAGGCCTCCCCTAATGAGTGCCATTGCGCCCTATCCTGAGCTCGATTCATCCAGCTTCTACCAGCAGCCTTTCGCAGATCGTCACTTCACCTGGCCGGAGGGCGTCCTACACTCCTCCAGCAATGGACTGCTGCTGCTGATGATGATGATGATTATGATGTTGATGTTCCCGATGTTCATGTTTTCACTCGCTTCACTCAGGCCACGTCTGAAAACCAGCGCTGTACCTGGCTGTGCCATTCCTGTATAGGTAAGGTGCAGCACATGCTGAGACGGGACCATTTTGACCCCACGCAACACAAAATTTATTACGAACCTACTTTACTTTCTGGGTTTTCTGCACGGATGGTCAAATATTTAGGTGGGTAGGTATTACTGGCATCACCAGGCTAGACGATACCTTAGTAATCCTACCTATTCCTTCATATGGTGCTTAAACTAGATACTTTGATACTTTGATGCCTACCTACCTACTAGGTACACAATATATTCTGCTTACCATGTTGCCTGTTTAGTACTTACTAGAAATCTTGTGTACTCTATGACTATTATTATTATTAAGTTCTTTCTTTTCTAGTTTTTATTTTGTTTATGTATACCCACCTATATTTGCGTGTATGGGTCGAATAAATAAATTTTCTTTCTTTCTTTCTCAGGCGGGTCGTCGATTCGAAGATCTTCATAGTTTAAGCTCCATACATATTACAAGTCGTGTACTTTGTGTTATTGTTCGACGTTGCGATGTAGAATCTCCGCGCCCTACAGTGTGTTGTGTGGTAGGCCTACAGCATTATTAAGGAAGCTAATCGCTTGATGGCGTAGAGGTACGCCCTGTCTGGTTTGTGCTTCGTCGACACATTGATATCTGTGGCGTCGGCCCTATAAAGCATAGAAATTATTCGCGCAATTTCGTAGACCGTTTCGTGTTACGTAGGCCCTCTACGGTAATGAAAGCTATATTCATGTGGCGACCCTCTACAGTCCACGCTGTGTTCCGTAGCCCCTATACGGCATGGAAGCCTTAGAGCCGAGTCTACACCGGACGATCCCTTGTATGACATGACATCAGCATGGAACGTACTCCTCCGATCCGGCTTAGTAAACTTACGATTCTGCCGCGCCGATCTAACACGCTATAGCCGATCTACGCCGCATCAGTCTGTCAAACTCTCGACTCCATAAGTCACGTGCAACAGTGACTTGTAATTGCCGTGGAAGCTGCAACCTATGTTCGGGTTAAATATTTACGCAAAATATCACAAAAAATGTAAGCATTATTTTTTAGTATCGCGATGCGAATTCGCAACGCAGAAAATTACGACACGAATTGCTGCGATGCGATATCGTGCGCCAAGGCGTCTCCCAGGGTGACCATTCCTTCGACGACCGTTAACCGTACTAAACGTATTTTGAATTGAAAACTAGGTCGTGACATGGATCGTAAAAAAAATGTGCACTTTTATTATTAAATAATAAATAAATAATGCGGGACGTAATCACACAGCATCATGCAGCCCCAAACTAAGCAGAGCTTGTATTATGGGAACCACATGATTGATATACTACACATATAATTTCTTTTGTAAATACATACTTATCATACATGGAAACACCCAGACCCGAGACAAATATCTACAGAACATGCAAACATTTGTCCCGCGGCGGGAATCGAACCCGCAACCTTCTGCGTCTCAGGCGGACCTTCGCCCACTACGCCACAGAGGCCGTCAAATATTGCTTAGGAGATACAGGAAAAAGAAACAAAGAAGATTTTGGGTTCATCCATTTATTACTATTATGAATCCCGATGGAAACTATTTTCTTCTAAAATATAAAGCTTTGAAAACCGACAAGAAAAAAATTTTGGAGTATTTTAGAATGAGCATATCTTCATTCGAAGAGCTTTTAAGTTTATTATCACCATATCTTCAGAAACAATCGTACAAGGGGAGAATTCCTGTTATGCCTCTGGAAATGATTGGCCTCACTATCCGGTAAGTAAAGTAAAACAATAATTGTTTACATTAGTTTTTATTGAGAAAAGAGTTTTTAAAATATTACAATCCATAAAATTTACGAAAAATCAAAGTCTTCTTCAGTTGAAAGTGTGCTTAATATGCTTGAGTTAGAAAAATCATTACTGGGTCAATCAATTTGATCTGGTATGTTAGATGACTGTGGACGTATCAGTGGCGTTTGTTGAGATGTCGCAAAATGTTGAGTTTGATAGCCACCCTGGTAGTTGCTATTCGGATAGTAGTAGCCATGAGGTTGATGCAATTCTGTTAAAATTTGAAGAACTCTGCTCTGAAAGATTAGTGTTTTATTGTCATCTAATCTTTCAAGTGATGGTAGAATACCTTTAAAAAAAGATATGTGTCTATTCTCAGGTTCCTTTAAAATCTTTACAATATCATCTTCAAATTTATTGTTAACCATCTTTCTTTTTGGTGGCTGCCTTTGGTAACGTGTTTTAGATGTACCTTCTTGATTATCTTGCTCATTTTCTGACTCATTTATACAAGTAGTGGTCTCATTTTGCAAATTTTTCTTAAGAAATTGTAATTGTTTGTACAGATGGTATTCTTTTATATTTTTGGATCCAGACCCTGACCTACTTGCATCTTTGAGTTTCTTTTCATATTTATTAAAGGTATCCTTAATCTCCCTCCATCTTTGTATTACTGAATTACCTGCAAAAAAAAATAGACAATATTTAATTTATTCATTTATTTATTAATCTTTATTATTCATCAAATACCAATTGTACAGAACAATAGGCGAACTTAACGCTAGAAGCGTTGTCTACCAATTAATTAAATTAAAATAATCTATGTATGTTTATGTCGTTTTAGGTTAGTGTTCTTTATTTTTCAAGTTTGTTATATAAATTAATCCTTTTTTTTTCTATTTATGTTACAGATTCCTAGCGACCGGAAATGAAATTATATTATATATAGCTCGATTACCACTGACTCACTCACTGACTGATTGACATGATTGTTCTCCCAGATGCCACCTCGTAGGGTTGAAATTTTTGGTGGATTCGTATAGAGGGAGTGGGGGCGACCTCAGGAAAAATCTGACATTTCCACTTTTCACCCCCTTTCACCCCCACCCCCCATGTATCTCGGAAACTATAGGTCGTAGAGGGTTCGCGCTCAAACTAATATTGCTCAAGGTGTTTTTTAATATAGTGATCCGAAAAAAAAAATTAGGGTTCCATACAAAAAAAAAATTCTCCCATACAAAATTTTCACCCCTTCATACAAAACTTTTTTTTCTTTTGTTTTGTGGAATCGTATAGATATTTTGTGTGGTGTAGGTGTATGTGTAGGTGTAGGGTAGTTGTAGGGTAGTTGTAGGATAGTTGTAGGGTAGGTGTAGGGTAGGTGTAGGGTAGGTGTAGAGTAGGTGTAGGGTAGGTGTAGAGTAGGTGTAGGGTAGGTGTAGAGTAGGTGTAGAGTAGGTGTATTGTAGGTGTAGAGTAGGTGTAGAGTAGGTGTAGGGTAGGTGTAGAGTAGGTGTAGAGTAGGTGTAGAGTAGGTGTAGAGTAGGTGTAGAGTAGGTGTAGGGTAGGTGTAGAGTAGGTGTAGAGTAGGTGTAGGTTAGGTGTAGAGTAGGTGTAGAGTAGGTGTAGGGTAGGTGTAGAGTAGGTGTAGAGTAGGTGTAGGGTAGGTGTAGAGTAGGTGTAGAGTAGGTGTAGAGTAGGTGTAGGGTAGGTGTAGAGTAGGTGTAGAGTAGGTGTAGGGTAGGTGTAGAGTAGGTGTAGGGTAGGTGTAGAGTAGGTGTAGAGTAGGTGTAGAGTAGGTGTAGGGTAGGTGTAGAGTAGGTGTAGAGTAGGTGTAGAGTAGGTGTAGAGTAGGTGTAGAGTAGGTGTAGAGTAGGTGTAGAGTAGGTGTAGGGTAGGTGTAGAGTAGGTGTAGAGTAGGTGTAGAGTAGGTGTAGAGTAGGTGTAGAGTAGGTGTAGAGTAGGTGTAGAGTAGGTGTAGGGTAGGTGTAGAGTAGGTGTAGAGTAGGTGTAGAGTAGGTGTAGGGTAGGTGTAGAGTAGGTGTAGGGTTTGTGTAGGTTTTTGATTTCAATGTCGATTTTTATTTTTTGATTGCTTCTACCACGTGTTTGTTTGTTATTTTATTTATCCGTTTTTGTTTTCTTGATTGTTACTTTAATATTGACAACCTCTTTGACTGCTTTTTCCTCTTCGATATTCTCTTTGATTGCTTTATTCACATTGATATCCTCTTTCATTGATTCTTCCTCTTCGATATAGTTTTTGATTGCTTCTCCTATATCAGATATCTTCTTTGATTGATTTTTTAACATCGATATCTTCTTTGAATGTGTCTTTTACTTTGATGTTTTCCTTGTTTGCTTCTTCAACTTCATTGACCTCTTTGATTGCTACTTTTTATTTGAAATTCTATTTGAAAGCGATAAGATGCAAAACATAAACCGCGAGCTGCGTGCAGCTCGCGCACCACCCAACCTCTAGTTATATTATATATAGCTCGATTACCACTGACTGACTGACTGACATGATTGTTCTCCCAGATGCCACCTCGTAGGGTTAAAATTTTTGGTGGATTCGTATAGAGGGAGTGGGGGCGACCTCAGGAAAAATCTGACATTTCCACTTTTCACCCCCTTTCACCCCCACCCCCCATGTATCTCGGAAACTATAGGTCGTAGAGGGTTCGCGCTCAAACTAATTTTGCTCAGGGTTTATTTTTATGTAAAAATTCGAAAAAAAAAATTAGGGTTCCATACAAAAAAAAAATAGTCCCATACAAAATTTTCACCCCCCTCATACAAAACTTTTTTTTCTTTACTTTAATGACATGTGTCGATGTTTGGTGGAATCGTATAGATATTTAGTGTAGGTTAGGTGGAGGTGTAGGTGTAGGGTAGATGTAGGGTAGTTGTAGGGTAGTTGTAGGGTAGGTGTAGGGTAGGTGTAGGGTAGGTGTAGGGTAGGTGTAGGGTAGTTGTAGGGTAGTTGTAGAGTAGGTGTAGGGTAGGTGTAGGGTAGTTGGAGGGTAGTTGTAGGGTAGGTGTAGTGTAGTTGTAGGGTAGGTGTAGGGTAGTTGTAGGGTAGTTGTAGGGTAGGTGTAGGGTAGTTGTTGGGTAGTTGTAGGGTAGTTGAAGGGTAGATGTAGGGTAGTTGTAGGGTAGTTGTAGGGTAGTTGTAGGGTAGGTGTAGGATAGGTGTAGGGTAGTTGTATGGTAGTTGTAGGGTAGGTGTAGGTTTGGTGTAGGGTAGTTGTAGGGTAGGTGTAGGTTAGGTGGTTTTCTCAAATTTTTGATTTCGATTTCGATTTCGATTTCGATTTCGATTTCGATTTCGATTTCGATTTCGATTTCGATTTCGATTTCGATTTCGATTTCGATTTCAATTTCGATTTCGATTTTAATTTGCTTCTTTTACATCAATATTCTCTTTGATTCCTTCTCTTACATCAATGTCCTCTGTTAAAGCATCATCCTCTTAAATATCCTCTCTAATTGCTTCTTTTACATCGATATCTTCTTTAATAACATCTTTCACTTCGCTATCTGCTTTCATGGCATCTTTCTCTTCGATATCATCGTTGATTGCTTCCTTCTCTTCAATATTCTCTTTGATTGCTTTTTCCACATCGAAATCTTCTTTGATTGCTTCTTCCACATCAATATAACCTTTTTTGCTTCTCCCACATCAATATATTTTTTGATTGCTTCTTCCATCAAAAGTTAAACCGCGAGCTGCGTGCAGCTCGCGCACCACCCAACCTCTAGTTATTATAATATATATAGCTCGATTACCACTGACTGACTCACTGACTGATTCACTGATTGACATGATTGTTCTCCCAGATGCCACCTCGTAGGGTTAAAATTTTTGGTGAATTTGTATAGAGGGAGTGGGGGCGACCTCAGGAAAAATCTGACATTTCCACTTTTCACCCCCTTTCACCCCCACCCCCCATGTATCTCGGAAACTATAGGTCGTAGAGGGTTCGCGCTCAAACTAATGTTGCTCAAGATTTATTTTAATATAAGGATCCGTAAAAAAAAATTAGGGTTCCATACAAAAAAATTATTATCCCATACAAAATTTTCACCACTTCATACAAAACTTTTTTTTTCTTTTGTTTTGTGGAATCGCATAGATATTTAGTGTAGGTTAGGTGAAGCTGTAGGTGTAGGGTAGTTGTAGGGTAGTTGTAGGGTAGTTGTAGGGTAGGTGTAGGGTGGTTGTAGGGTAGTTGTAGGGTAGGTGTAGGGTAGTTGTAGGGAAGTTGTAGGGTAGGTGTAGGGTAGTTGTAGGGTAGGTGTAGGGTAGGTGTAGGGTAGTTGTAGGGTAGTTGTAGGGTAGGTGTAGGGTAGGTGTAGGGTAGTTGTAGGGTAGTTGTAGGGTAGGTGTAGGGTAGTTGTAGGGTAGTTGTAGGGTAGGTGTAGGGTAGGTGTAGGGTAGTTGTAGGGTAGTTGTAGGGTAGGTGTAGGGTAGTTGTAGGGTAGGTGTAGGGTAGTTGTAGAGTAGGTGTAGGGTAGTTGTAGGGTAGTTGTAGGGTAGTTGTAGGGTAGTTGCAGGGTAGGTGTATGGTAGGTGTGGGGTAGGTTTAGGGTAGTTGTAGCGTTGCTGTAGAGTAGTTGTAGGGTAGGTGTAGGGTAGGTGTGGGGTTGGGGTTGGTGTAGGGTAGTTGTAGCGTAGCTGTGTGTAGTAGTAGTAGAGTAGTTGGGTAGGTGTTGGTTTTCGTTTTCGTTTTCGTTTTCGTTTTCGTTTTCGATTTCAATTTCGATTTGGATTTCGATTTCGATTTCGATTTCGATTTCGATTTCGATTTCGTTTTTATTGCTTCTTTTACATTGATATCCTCTTTTATAGCATTTACCACTTCGATATCTTCTTTGATTGCTCCTTTTACATCAATATCCTCTTGATTAGCATCTACCACTTCGATATCTTCTTTAATTGCTTCTTTAACATCACTATCATCTCTTATAGCATCATCCTCTTGGTTATCCTTTTTGATTGTTTCTTCCACATCAGTTAACATTTTTGATGGCTTCTTCAAATTCGATATCTTCTTTGATTGCTTCTTTCACTTCAAAATTCTGTCTTATTTCGCTTTATAATGCACGCCAAAACCGCGAGCTGCGTGCAGCTCGCGCACCACCCAACCTCTAGTTATAATATATATAGCTCGATTACCACTGACTGACTCACTGACTGATTCACTGATTGACATGATTGTTCTCCCAGATGCCACCTCGTAGGGTTAAAATTTTTGGTCGATTTGTATAGAGGGAGTGAGGGCGACCTCAGGAAAAATCTAACATTTCCACTTTTCACCCCCTTTTACCCCCACCCCCCATGTATCTCGGAAACTATAGGTCGTAGAGGGTTCGCGCTCAAACTAATATTGCTCAGGGTGCTTTTAAATATAAGGTTTCAAAAAAAAAAATTAGGGTTCCATACAAAAAAAAAATATCCCATACAAAATTTTCACCCCGTCACACAAAACTTTTTTTTCTTTACTTTAATGACATGTGTCGATGTTTGGTGGAATCGTATAGATATTTAGTGTAGGTTAGGTGAAGGTGTAGGTGTAGGGTAGTTATAGGGTAGTTGTAGGGTAGTTGTAGGGTAGTTGTAGTGTAGGTGTAGGGTAGGTGTAGGGTAGTTGTAGGGTAGTTGTAGGGTAGTTGTAGGGTAGTTGTAGGGTAGGTGTAGGGTAGGTGTAGGGTAGTTGTAGAGTAGTTGTAGGGTAGTTGTAGGGTAGGTGTAGGGTAGGTGTAGGGTAATTGTAGGGTAGTTGTAGGGTAGGTGTAGGGTAGTTGTAGGGTAGTTGTAAGGTAGGTGTAGGGTAGGTGTAGGGTAGTTGTAGGGTAGTTGTAGGGTAGGTGTATGGTAGGTGTAGGGTAGGTGTAGGGTAGTTGTGTAGCGTAGCTGTAGAGTAGTTGTAGGGTAGGTGTAGGGTAGTTGTAGGGTAGTTGTAGGGTAGGTGTAGGGTAGGTGTAGGGTAGTTGTAGGGTAGGTGTAGGGTAGTTGTAGGGTAGGTATAGGGTAGGTGTATGGTAGGTGTAGGGTAGTTGTAGCGTAGCTGTAGAGTAGTTGTAGGGTAGGTGTAGAGTAGTTGTTGGTCGATTTCGATTTCGATTTCGATTTTGATTTCGATTTCGATTTCGATTTCGATTTCGATTTCAATTTCGATTTCGATTTCGATTTCGATTTCGATTTCGATTTCGATTTCGATTTCGATTTCGATTTCGATTTCGATTTGCTTCTTTTACATCAATATTCTCTTTGATTCCTTCTCTTACATCAATATCCTCTGTTAAAGCATCATCCTCTTAAATATTCTCTTTGATTGCTTCTTTTACATCGATATCTTCTTTAATAACATCTTTCACTTCGCTATCTGCTTTGATGGCATCTTTTTCTTCGATATCATCGTTGATTGCTTCTTTCTCTTCAATATTCTCTTTGATTGCTTTTTCCACATCGACATCTTCTTTGATTGCTTCTGCCACATCAATATCTTTTTTGATTGCTTCTTCCATCAAAACATAAACCGCGAGCTGCGTGCAGCTCGCGCACCACCCAACCTCTAGTTATATTATATATAGCTCGATAGCTCGATTACCACTCACTCACTGACTGATTGACATGATTGTTCTCCCAGATGCCACCTTGTAGGGTTAAAAATTTTTGTGGATTCGTATAGAGGGAGTGGGGGTGACCTCAGGAAAAATCTGATATTTCCACTTTTCACCCCCTTTCACCCCCACCCCCCATGTATCTCGGAAACTATAGGTCGTAGAGGGTTCGCGCTCAAACTAATATTGCTCAGGGTGCTTTTTAATATAAAGATCCGAAAAAAAAAATTTGGGTTCCATACAAAAAAAAAATTATCCCATACAAAATTTTCACCCCTTCATACAAAACTTTTTTTTCTTTACTTTAATGACATGTGTCGATATTTGGTGGAATCGTATAGATATTTAGTGTAGGTTAGGTGAAGGTGTAGGTGTAGGGTAGTTGTAGGGTAGGTGTAGGGTAGTTGTAGGGTAGTTGTAGGGTAGTTGTAGGGTAGGTGTAGGGTAGTTGTAGGGTAGTTGTAGGGTAGGTGTAGGGTAGGTGTAGGGTAGGTGTAGGGTAGTTGTAGGGTAGTTGTAGGGTAGGTGTAGGGTAGTTGTAGCGTAGTTGTAGGGTAGGTGTAGGGTAGGTGTAGGGTAGGTGTAGGGTAGGTGTAGGGTAGTTTTAGGGTAGTTGTAGGGTAGGTGTAGGGTAGTTGTAGGGTAGTTGTAGGGTAGGTGAAGGGTAGGTGTAGGGTAGTTCTAGGGTAGTTGTAGGGTAGGTGTAGGGTAGGTGTAGGGTAGTTGTAGGGTAGGTGTAGGGTAGTTGTTGGTCGATTTTGATTTCGATTTCGATTTCGTTTTCGATTGCTTCTTCTTCTTTGATATCATCGTTAATTGCTTCTCCCACATCGATATCTTCTTTGATTGCTTCTTCCTCTTCGAAACCCTCTCTGATAGCTTGCTTCTACAACTTCGATATCCTCTTTGATTGCTTTTTCCACGTCTAAATCTTCATTGATTGCTCCTCCTACTTCAATATCATTTTTAATTGCTTCTTTCACTTCAAAATCATGTCTTATAGCTTTACAATGCACGCCAAAACCGCGAGCTGCGTGCAGCTCGCGCACCGCCCAACCTCTAGTTATATTATATATAGCTCGATTACCACTGACTGACTCACTCACTGACTGATTGACATGATTGTTCTCCCAGATGCCACCTCGTAGGGTTAAAATTTTTGGTGGATTCGTATAGAGGGAGTGGGGGCGACCTCAGGAAAAATCTGACATTTCCCCTTTTCACCCCCTTTCACCCCCACCCCCCATGTATCTCGGAAACTATAGGTCGTAGAGGGTTTGTGCTAAAACTAATTTTGCTCAGGGTTTATTTTTATGTAAGGATCCGAAAAAAAAAAATAGGGTTCCATACAAAAAAAAATAGTCCCATACAAAATTTTCACACCCTCATACAAAACTTTTTTTTTTTACTTTAATGACATGTGTCGCTGTTTGGTGGAATCGTATAGATATTTAGTGTAGGTTAGGTGAAGGTGTAGGTGAAGGGTAGTTGTAGGGTAGTTGTAGGGTAGTTGTAGGGTAGGTGTAGGGTAGTTGTAGGGTAGTTTTAGGGTAGGTGTAGGGTAGGTGTAGGGTAGTTGTAGGGTAGTTGTAGGGTAGTTGTAGGGTAGGTGTAAGGTAGTTGTAGGGTAGTTGTAGGGTAGTTGTAGGGTAGGTGGAGGGTAGTTGTAGGGTAGTTGTAGGGTAGTTGTAGGGTAGTTGTAGGGTAGGTGTAGGGTAGGTGTATGGTAGTTGTATGGTAGTTGTAGGGTAGGTGTAGGATAGTTGTAGGGTAGTTGTAGGGTAGGTGTAGAGTAGTTGTAGGGTAGTTGTAGGGTAGGTGTAGGGTAGTGTAGAGTAGTTGTAGGGTAGTTGTAGGGTAGGTGTAGGGTAGGTGTAGGGTAGTTGTAGGGTAGGTGTAGGGTAGCTATAGGGTTTCGATTTCGATTTCGATTTCGATTTCGATTTCGATTTCGATTTCGATTTCGAATTTCGATTTCGTTTTTTTTTTTTTTTATCTTATTTGATTATTCCTTTTACATCAATATCCTCATGATTAGCATCCACTACTTTGATATCTTCTGTGATGGCTTATTTTACATCAATATCATCTCTTATTATAGCATCATCCTCTTGGTTACCTTTTTTGATTGCTTTTTTTACATCAATATCATCTCTTATAGCATCATCCTCTTGGTTACCCTTTTTGATTGTTTCTTCCACATCAGTTAACTTTTTTGATTGCTTCTTCAACTTCGATATCCTTATTAATTGCTTCTTTCACTTCAAAATCCTGTCTTATAGCTTTACAATGCAAGCCAAAACCGCGAGCTGCGTGCAGCTCGCGCACCACCCAACCTCTAGTCAGAAATATACATTTAGATTATTATCGAGGAATAAGTACAGTTGCTAAGATAATACGAGTAGTTTGTAATGCAAAATGGAAATTTTGTTTAAATGCAAACATACCAAAAATAACACAACAGCTGTTTGAAGAAATAGCTGCGGACTTTGACAAGAAAGCCAACTTCCCTAACTGTATTGGAGCCGTTGATGGGAAACATATTCGTATTCGTAGTCCCCCAAAAAGTGGATCACTTTTTTTTAATTACAAGGGCTACAATTCATTCGATTTGTTGGCTATTGTGGACTCAAAATACAGATTCATCTATGTGGACATAGGAGCATATGGAAAGGAAAGTGACTCCACTATTTTCCACAACAAGAAACTGTACGACTTACTAGTGAGAGGTGATTTGCCTACACCAAGATCAAGGCCGTTACCGGGCTTTCTAGAACCGGTTCCATTTATTTTTGTCGGAGACGAAGCTTTTTCTATTTCGAATAATGTAATGCGTATTGCGTATGCGTATGCGCATTCTTGCAAGCATTTGTCTGTTAAACAAAGAGTATTCAACTACCGTTTGAGTAGGGCAAGAAGATATGTGGAGTGTACTTTCGGCATACTGGCCAATAAGTGGCGAATATTTTACCGGCCCATTAACGTTTCATATGATTTTGCAATAGATATTGTTAAGGCTTGTTGCATACTACATAACTTTGTAATTAACCGTGATGAATTAGACACCCCTATTGAAATGATCATAGATGATTCCGAACTACAACCACTTCAACAAGGGTTGAATATAGGTAGTCAGGTGGTAAGTGCAAAAACAATTAGAAACGAATATTCGGATTACTTTACTAGTGAAGTTGGAGCATTAAGCTGGTAACTACAATAAATTTAAGAATATACAATGCGACTTGCATTGTTGCTCGCGTTCTTGGTAAAGTCAATATAACAGGTACAAAAGGATCACATCGTAAAACATTAAAGTAACTCGCTGTCGACGCCTAAACAAATCCTAACCTAGTCATAAGACCTGACTGCATTTTTAATGTACCTGTAGGTACATACCTAATGTATGATGTATATGATGATGGTGATGATGATGTTCAATTGTCAATAACCAGATAATAAAACAAACATTCCAGTTACGTTCAGATCACTTTAATGTTAATAAAATTGCACATGTTAAAAATAGTTCAAGTTCAAGTTCAAGTCACTAAAGTGTAAATAGCACTTGTCAAATTCTACCAATCTAAATATTACTGCTATATTGCAGCATGGGATTTAATCGCAGTCTAGTGGCGGTGGTACACATTCACCTGGTAGATGGTTCACGTGATCATTATGGTAAAACGACTTCACTCCGTCACCCCACGGGAACCTTTTTGATCGCATGCGCATGTACTCGTAATCGCGGCATTCGCCTTTATGTGGCAACTCATGTCCCAAAGCTCGACACGCTTGGACTATGATGAGTGGGATACAAACGAAGAAGGAGATATATTTGTATTTCTTCCATGTATCCTTTCCGTGGTGGAATACTGGCACGCAGGGGTTGGGAGGTATGGGCCCGGGTCGGCAGCTAGAGGGCGGCACTATCCTCCTACCGCCTCCCGGAACCGGGTTCGGGCACCCGCATTGTCCTGGCGGTGGTCTTGGCGGGCAGCATAGACTGTACGCTCGCAAGCTTGAGCTATATAGCGGAATTACCCTCCTCCCGCCATCTGGAACCAGTTTCAGGCACCCGCATTGTCCCGGCGGGGGTCTTGGCGGGCAACACAGACTGAACGCTCGTACGTATGAGCTAGAGAGCGGCACTATCCTCCTCCCGCCACCTGGAACCAGTTTCGGACACCCGCATTGTCCCGGCAGGGGTCTCAGCGGGCAACACAGACTGTACGCTCGTACGTATGAGCTAGAGAGCGGCGCTATCCTCCTCCCGCCACCTGGAACCAAGTTCGGGTACTCGCATTGTCCTGGCGGGGGTCTCAGCGGGCAACACAGACTGTACGCTCGTACGTTTGGTGTGATTATGCATTTGTAAGTAAACTGGCTGGCTCTGAGAAACATGTTATCGTTTTTTTTAGATTTTTGTTTGATTTTGTAGTCTGATTTTCTGTTTTGTTTGTGGTGGAATGACTTTGACAGAATTGAAGCAAGAATTTTAGCTGCAAGCTTCAATTTTACATAAATAGATCTAACAGTAAAAAGATCTCACATGAAGTTTTTTTAATGCAAGTCGGCGCTAACTCGCCATTGATACTGTTTTTACCACCACACCAGCCCGATCAGCCCACTGCTGGTCATAGGGCTCTCTTATATTTCAATGCATGCGCCATGATCAAGAGAGGAACGGGAAACAATTCAACTCACAAATAATAATCCCGTTAATATTCATGAAATGAACTTATAGGTACCTACTGTTTGGAAATCTCGTGCTTGAATCACTTATTTTCTTTCAGTGTCGCAATAGTGGCGTGGGTTAGTTCGGTATCCTTATGCCCGTCAGAGGTATCTTGGTTAAGCAACACTCTGCCCGGTAACTTACCTATTGCCGCTATTCATCAGAAATCTAATTGGGGGGACGGGCGTAAAGCTATTAGCTATTAAGTTCCAGGTAGGTGCTAGATTAGATGGTAGGTAAGGTAACTACAAGGTGGAAGGCTGGTAGGTAGGTTTTACACAACAGTTTGCCCATTTCGGCCGTTGGTCAAAGTCGAGGTCGTAACCGTAGCCGAAGCAGCCTCGGTTAGGCTACTACCAGGCCTCTTTCACTCCGCAGAATAGGTATAAAAATATACCTACGCATCGCCGGCCCTTGTAGCGTGGTTCGTTACGTCGGTTGCCGAGTTCTGCCCGGAACGAAAGTGTCCTTGAGCAGCCGCGGCATTTTAGTTTGTTTTTGTTAATGTACCTATATTTTTCGCCAAATGAAGGCAAAAAAATACTGCACAGCATTTGGTTGCCTGAATAATAATAAGAAAATGTAAATAATACCAATAGTAGGTACAGAACTGAAAGTTTTTCTACCAAATAATGCGTTGTTTAGATATCAAAGTCTCCCGTATTTACTTAAGTAGGTGGGTACTTCGGTACAAGTTCTATTTGAATGCGGTACCTACCTACATAAATAAACGTAATATTATAATGTAGGTATTTTTTCAAAGACAATTTTTGTGCCATTGGTAGGTATCTACCTACTTAAGTAGGTATTATGATTTTGATTATGTAGACTGAGAGCAATATTAGAAACCCAACCTAGGTACATTTTTATTTGATTTAACTTTAAGTAGGCAGTGTAGGTTATCTACTTAAAAACAGTCGGGTTGGTAGGTATAGGCAGACAAATCGATGTGGTAGGTTACCTAAAGGTAGGCATACTAACAACTAAAACTAGATACCTAGGTTACCTACAAACCAATTGTTGTTTTTTTCTCTTGCAAATATCTAGGTAGGTACCTAGGTACCTACTAAAATTTCTCTTAAGATTTAGCATGATGTACCTATCTACCTTAAACAGTGATTATTCAGTTTTCGTACACAAGACACCTAAACACTTAAGTAAGTGTTAAGGACCCAAGTACCTACCTAGTAGGTATGCCTATTTTCTGGGTTCTTAATGCAGCCAGCCAGTGTAAAACAGTTTTCTGATCTAATACTAGGTAGGTAGATATTATTTGAATTATCATTGTTCCTAAAAAGAAATAGGTGGCTAGGTAACTGGATAGTAAAATGTTCAGATTTATTATTATTCACAACAACAACAACAGCCTATTCAGTCAACTGCTGGACATATGCCTCCCCTATAAGAAGGGGGATATGCCCATAATCCCTACGCTGGGCATGCGGGTTGGGGATCGCAGGGTACAGCTTTTCGCACCGCCGACGCTGCTGCCCGTCGGCGGCCAGGTTATTATTATTCGTCACAGAATAATTCTCAAGACAACCCTAACGTTACACGTGCCACGTCAGTAGAGATAGAGCTATACGATAGAAAGGGATGCAAGGTGTAGGTTAATATAAATGTTAGGCACTGAGTTCGGTGCGAGCTGAATAGCACTTTATTGCGTAGCAGCTAAAGTCGCTATTTATTTAAATGATTGCGCGGAGTGAAGTTTCTGTCCTCTCTGTATTCTGTGCTACTACATTATTATTATTACAAACAAATAGGTATTCCAGCCCGCTTAGTACAGGGATTTTGTTGTGTCTTCCATAGACTCGACAAAGATCTTTGTCTATCACTCGTTTTCTCTACCACCCAGAGCACGGCGTTCATTCAAGACAAAAGTTTCTTGGAAGACAAGGCCTGTCCATAGCAACGAGGTTGTCTTTAGTGATGTAGTCATTTCACCCAACATGTCGTTCATTCTTTTACGTTTCGTTACCAAAAATATGTCAAACAATAGATTTGAACCTACTTTCGAGGTTAATGAAACGTAAAATACGTAAATGTCTCTATTGACAATTTTCAATCACAACAAAGATATTGGGAAATGTGAAATTCGATGGTGAATAAAAATTATAGATTACTCATTAGAGCAAAGAATATAATTACTAAGCAAGGGCATGGATGGTCTATAAAAGTCAAAGTAAGTAATTCATTATAATCATTACCTTCCTAGTATTTAGGTTGCTACATGTAAGAAAAGGTAATGTAAAAGATTTTTCGCGACTTATAAATCAGTCATAGAGGTAGAAGAATCTGCAGTTATTCTAGTCTGACTGCCTAAATTTGAGTTATGGGTCGCTTCGCTCCATGATGAGCAACGTCGAGCCTGATATCCATCTTTGTTTATCTATTGCCTTGTCTTTTTTGCAACTACGTCTTTTCAACATTATCATCAGCCTATAGGAGCTCACTGCTGGACATAGGTCTCCGCTAATGAGTGCCATTGCGCCCTGTCCTCAGTTCGAGTACCTACCTCTCCAACTGATTACGTATTGTACTTATTCATCTTGTTATGGAGATGAGCAATCTTAGTTAATATGAGCTTGTTTTAGCTTTAAGAAAAATGTCTAGTAAGTAGGGAAATAAACTTTTGATATGTACTCTAAACAATAGGTACTAACACATATTTATTTTTGTTCTAGCAAATGGAGCGTGTCAATACCAATTATTATTGGACTAATGGATCTACCTTTTTGTACAAACTTACCCATTCAAGAATGGCAAAGGCACCAAGTTGTAGAACTTTACATATTTAGGGTGTGTCAAATAAAAGAAACTTAACTACTATGTACCCAACCACAATGTATTTTTTTACATAATTGAATTAAATATTGTTTTAAAAAAATCTTTTTTTTTTCACTTTTATAGTAGGTACCTACTTATATGTATACGGCGAAAACTCTATCAAAAATGCGACGGCATACAAAAAATATTATGAGTGACCTAGGTGTGCATGCTATGCCACAAACGCTTCGAAAAAAACGAAAAGATCCATTTTCAATGACATGTTAGCACCTCATGATATTCAGAGATGTCTTAGTACATATTTACTTAGCTATATAGGTATTTTATTTGTAGAGTATTCTTTTTTCATACTCATTTCCCGTAGAAGCTGTGGTGGCCTAGTAGGATGTATCCCGACTTCCAATCCAGAGGTCGTGGGTTCAAATTCTAGCCATGCACAAAAAAAATGTGCGCATTATTTACCACGTGTTTGAAATGGTGAAGGAAAACATCGTGAGGAAATGAGTATGCCTTAGAACTAAAAAGGCATGTGCTAGGTTAGCGTTCTATTGAAAGCGGTAAATGTTAAGTTTTGATTGCTTTCTGACTACCCCTATACTGTACCTATCCTAAATAGATTTGCGCATTGAGCACGGGAAAAAGTCATGATGACATTTGTATTGTTATAAATATTTCATACGATTAATAATAGTGATCTTAATTCGCGAGTTCAACTCAAAGTTGGCTGATTTGTACATATTTCTTAAACAAAATCACGTAGATAAACTTTTGTCTACCTCTATAGAGATGTAGACAAATTAGGAAGAAATATCTCTAACCTCAAATGTCAAAGTTAGAGAAAATAAAACGGCGTGCCTTGTCTTCGATCCGTATGCTAAACGGGCAGCCCGTTTGGCATACGGATCGAAGACAAGGGTTTTCTCTACCAAAGTCTAGAGAAAAATGACATTTGGTGGTAGACAGAGAATTTTGTCTTCTGTCTAGAGCATGGGAATCGTGGAAATGAATGGGAAGACATATGTCAACTCTGCCAAGACAAAAGCCTTCCATGGCGAGCACGCCGTTTAATTTTCTCTAACTTTGACATTTATTTATTCATTTATTCATTCTAGGCCACCCAGGCTCTACGGGAAATGAGTATGAAAAAAGAATAATCTACAAATAAAATACCTATATAGCTAAGTATAAATATGTACTAAGACATCTCTGAATATCATGAGGTGCTATCATGTCATTGAAAATGGATCTTTTAATTTTTTTCGAAGCTTTTGTGGCATAGCATGCACACCTAGGTGTCGTCTCATAATATTTTTTGTATACCGGTGCATTTTTGATAGAGTTTTCGCTCTATACATATAAGTAGGTACCTACCTACTATATAAGTGAAAAAAAAATTTATTTTTTTAAACAATATTTAATTCAATTAATGTAAAAAATAATACATTGAAAATACATTGTGGTTGGGTACATAGTAGTTAAGTTTATTTTATTTGACACACCCTAAATATTTATATTTCTACAACTTGGTGCCTTTGCCATTCTTGAATGGGAAAGTTTGTACAAAAAGGTAGATCCATTAGTCCAATAATAATTAGAATTGTCACGCTTCATTTGCTAGAACAAAAATAAATATGTGTTAGTACCTATTGTTTAAAGTACCTATCAAAAGTTTATTTCCCTAGTTACTAGACATTTTTCTTAAAGCTAAAACAAGCTCATGTTAACTAAGATTGCTCATCTCCATACCAAGATGAATAAGTACAATACGTAATCAGTTAGAGAGGTAGGTACTCGAACCTACCTCTCTCTCCTAAGGGCGCAATGGCACTCATTAGCGGAGACCTATGTCCAGCAGTGGACTGCTGTAGGCTGATGATAATGTTGAAAAGACGTAGTTGCAAAAAAGACAAGCCAATAGATAAACAATGATGGCTGTCAGGCTCACCGTTGCTCATCATGGAGCGGAGCGACCCATAACTAAAATTTAGGCAGTCAGATTAGAATCGCTACAGATTCTATTGTGACTGCCTAAATTCTTCTACGACTATGACTGATTTATGAGTCGCGAAAAATCTTTTACATTACCTTTTCTTACATGTAGCAACCTAAATACTAGGTAGGTAAAGATTATAATGAATTACTTACCTTGACTTTTATAGACCGTCCATGCACTTGCTTAGTAATTATATTCTTTGCTCTAATGAGTAATCTATAATTTTTATTCACCATCGAATTTCACATTTCCCAATATCTTTGTTGTGATTGAAAATTGTCAATAGAGACATTTACGTATTTTACGTTTCATTAACCTCGAAAGTAGGTTCAAATCTATTGTTTGACATATTTTTGGTAACGAAACGTAAAAGAATGAACGACATGTTGGGTGAAATGACTACATCACTAAAGACAACCTCGTTGCTATGGACAGGCCTTGTCTTCCAAGAAACTTTTGTCTTGAATGAACGCCGTGCTCTGGGTGGTAGAGAAAACGAGTGATAGACAAAGATCTTTGTCGAGTCTATGGAAGACACGACAAAATCCCCGTATTTAGCGGGCAGTTTTTACTTAAAACTAAAAATTTCGAAATATATATTTAAAAAAAAAATTGGTTGTCTGTAAAGTCGGTTTACTGACGATAGTTGAACGTGACAACGTCTTAAGAAAATACTGATGGAATGGTAGCATTTTTCAAAAGAAAATTTTAATTTCATTTGTTTAATAGATTTGTATGTATATAGAGAAGGAGGTAATTGGAAATCACAATGAAATTGATCAAGTTAGATTTATTTGTACGCAATTTTTTTTACAATTTAATAGTTTTTACAAGTATAAATGTGCGTTGAGCAATTGTTTTACAACTTTTAAATTTAAAGACTTAAATTTAAAGTAGTGGAAGATTTAATATTTATGTTTTAATTTTTTTAATCATAGCTACGCTCGATAATTATTTCGATTGAATAGTAAAGCTATCGATTTTTTACTCAACGTGAAATAGTTCTGTTAACTTATTGTTTTAAATTTGACAATTATAGCATAACCTACAATCGCTGCACTAGCGGACCGATGCTATTCATTTTAATGATGAAAGCACGAATATTCGACAATATATCACTGAATATATAATTAATATCGAAAGAATCATTACCTTTATCGCTGTAATTATCGTTGCTATAAACAATTGACACCACATTCACTTTTCACCGCACTTGATACTCGATCAAAACATGTAAATTTACTATAGTCACTATAGTATAGCAGCTGTCCACGCAGACGCATCGCTCACTCAAGTAGGAGAGAGACGGATGTCGAACGCTGCCGAACGCAAAGGCCGATTGTGCTTCTTTGTCGCTCGTTCCGCGCTCTCGCATGCACTTCAAGCCTTACATGGAACGCCTCAGAGCGAGGTAATGCCGCATGAGTCATGTTTTTTCGTGCGTGCAGCCGGCTCTATCGAATTATAAGACGTTGTCACGTAAAAAAGAAATTACCTAGCTCAAAATCAAAAATAGTGTTTTATATTGTACACAGAATTTGGCTCAACGCCCACGACCGATTTTTTGTAGGACAGTTAGGGAGGGGAGCACAGAGAGTATAGGTACCAACCAGCACCCCTATTTAGTAAAATTGACAGCTCAGTGTACAACCGACTCTCGGTTGGCAACCGAAATGAGTGGGCAACTGAAAAAATAATTTATTCGGTATTCACTACAGTCGATATGTATGGGTGCCTTTCAGAAAATCACCAGACGTCTCTATTGTTTTATCGATAATATTTTTGAGTTTTGACAATCGTTTGACGGCACGAATGTAATTTTTTGTGAGATTTCCTTATAAGGAAAGTGATTGTATTGTGAAAAGTGATTTATAAAAAATAAGACTTAATAATACTTACTATAAATAAGCTTACACTAGGTACTGCTTATCACATCCAGCTAAGTAGGTATATAGTACACATAAAGGAAAACCCAACAGGCAGATAGAAATATAGCATTGCTTGACCCAACACATCATATTCCCTGTGTATCAAATCCTTCCCTTCTCGTGGGTATTCGAAACTACGAGTCCACCCACCACAACACCCATACCCGGAACAAAAAAAATGGCAGATAATGGAAACATTGTCTTGCAGAGGAAATCAATCCCGCAACCTCTACCTCTTGCGTCTCAGCTGGCTTTTCATCCCTTGCCTCAAAGAGGATGTCTTTTCCATATTTTCATTATTAAAAACCAAAATTGGAATGCAATTTAGAGTTGGCTAGATCACTGGTCCTCATTGAATGTCATAATACTAAAATACCTAGGTAACTCACTGCTGGACTTAGGCCTTTTCCAGTAAGCGCGACTGAGCCCGATCTTTGGATCTCTACATCCACTAATAATTATTATATTATTATCAATTTAACACGTATTTTGTTTTTATAGTTCTTCAAAATGGGAGTTGGGCTACCCCGTTGCTTTGGGCCTACGATCTAGAGTGGAGTCGGTTCAAGGTTGAAGAGCGTCAAATGGCTGCGCTGCGCTGGAGGGTATCGCGTCTGCAATGGAAAGAATACTCGCGGGACAAGAAAACGACCCTATGCGTCGAGACGAGGGCAACTAGTCTCTCGACTACATACATCCAACCAAACAAAGTTTCACATTTAATAACTAGAACACCAATCGAAACACCAACCACCTACCTGAGTGTACGCTTAATAAGTAAGGAGCAATAAAACATTGTTTTTTCAAGACAAAGTGTTTCAATTATTATTTCGTTAGCCTAGCAAAGTAGTTGCTCAATAAACGAACAGCCATCTTCTGCAGCACAAAATAATATGGTCTTGATATCTACAACATTTTCCCACAATTCAATGCTGTAAGACAATGCTGTGGAAGTAGCTGAAATAAACTAGTTAACAAATCTGATTCTACGTCAGAAAAAGGCTTATTACACCACGCGGTATTCAGTCTGTCTTAGTAAGACTGCCTTACTTGATTTACTATGACCGACTTAGTGGCTTACTCTTATTGCACTACGCTAAGTGCGAAGACAGTCTTACTAAGACAGACTGAATACCGCGTGGTCTAATAAGCCTTGTTAAAAGATCCTAGCTACTGCCTAAGCTGTAGAACCAAGTCTGTTTGGTAACCCATCTATGTGAGCACTCCATTTGCTTTAAAACAAATAAATAAGATAATGAATAATCGTTTATTTCAGGCACATATAAATATGATTAAAAAAGCCCATAGCTATTCGCCATAGCTTCTGCTTCGGTGCCGCTTCTCTATAGCTGGCTGAAATGACTGGGCTGAAATTCGGATCCATGAGTACCTACATCCATGTGCTTTGCCAGAATCTGGAGAGTAGGACTTGAAACCAATATTTCTACTGCTCTCCAGCCTCTGAAGTGACATTGGGACCGACCCCTGACACCGACCCCGGTCGTCTCATCAAAACGGGAGAGGCAGATCTTGATAGTCGGCTGGTATCGCGGCGGTACTGCGCTTGTTGCGGGCCGAATCTCTGTCGAAGTGTCGACGTATCTTCTCCACAAGGATAAAGTCTTCCCTATCGACACCATTCCTGTCAGGGACATTGACCTTCGATTTTTCCAAACTCTTGCGTTGGAACTCGACGCAAGGCGCCGGAAGCGATGGCTGAGGTTAGCGAGACACTTGCGCTTCTTCTGCTGGCGAGGACGTGAAGCAGGAAAAGGCGTACCTAGGTTAACTAAGGTTGTACTTACCTGAAAATATAGTAATATCCTAAATATATTTAATTTTTTATCTTTTATTTAGTTTTACCCATAGATCATAATAATAATAATAAATAATCCTGGACGTCATCACACAGCATCATGTAGCCCCAAACTAAGCAGAGCTTGTATTATGGGAACCACATGATTGATATACTACATAGATAAAAGTATACTGTTAGGTTAACCTACTTCGAGGTTTTTGAATGAGCTATTTTGCATGCATTTGGAAATCGGATGGCAATGCAAAATTATTTGACTTGAAGCTATGAAATCTTGATGACGAGGGTCTGAAGATGGAGCCGCAAGAATGCAACTGGAACTCCCTGATGAAATGTGCTAAGAAAAGTATTGTAGAAGCCGGATTTGTTTGCTTTGTTGTCTTGAGTAGGTAATTTCTAGGCCTACCTAGTATAGAACGTGGTTCTTTAGTCTTGTACCATATGAGGGTTTAAGCGGTTCCAACCTCCATCTTTGGAATCCAAGCCAATCTCACCTGCCCGTGTTGCACCCTGCTGTATAACAAACTAATGAGGTTCTGGCGGCCGGCTGTATGCGGCATAGCGCAAACCGGCACAGGTAAATTCCCTGACCGCCAACGGGCAGCACTTTCGGGTACGAGAACGTGTGCCCTGCGATCCCCAACCCGCATGCCCAGCGCCAGCGTAGGATTATTATGGGTATTATCTCCCAGTGAACTGTACTCCCAATGGCTGGTGTGACGTGGTGCGGTTTGGTGGTTCTATATCTACTCAAACCTTACCTCAAACCACGAGAAATTTAACTCGTACTTGAATAAAAATGTAAACAAAGAAATGCCAAACGTATAATTTGACAGCTTCGGTGGGCAACCGAAGTGAGTGTGTAACTGAAAAAATAATTTATTCGGTATTCCGTACGAGATTGTGAGATGATGCATCAAAGGTGGCTTTCAGCAAGCCACTGAACGTCTCTAGTATTCTATCGACGTTATACGACTGATTAAAATATAGCCATTTTACCACCAACCGAATGGGAATAAAGACTATCTTTAATTATTAGCGTACCTTCGCCATAGATAAATTAAACGCTACCCACCTTCACGTTTTGAGTAAGTAGGTAGGCTAAAGGAGTTAGGTTTCAGTGCGAAAACAAAAATAGGTACCTACGACAATATAGCTAACTAGATAGAATACCTACCTAAATTGCTCGTGTAGCTATTGTTATGAATCTATCTTTGTTTTAGTTTATAAAAGGAAGCAAGATTAATATAGATACTGGATTAGACTCTTTGTATTTTCCATTTACAAATTAAGTTTATTAAAAATTACAAGTTTACACATTTTTATCCCTTTATTATCTTAATGTGAACCTTGTGTATGACATAAGGTTGACCCCAACTTAAAAAGCAGACACTGATCATTACGTGGGCTGGACACGACCGCAACAGCCCTCTTCAAGAAAGCCTACCTACGGCAGCCTGTTGTTTCATCAGTAGTTGGAGATAGGTCACATAGCTATGCAAATAAATCAAAAATCCTAATGATTTTATGATCAATAATGTAAACAAGGAATCAAAAAGAATCAATGCCACTACATTTTATTAAAAATCAGACAAAAAGTTTATTTAAATATTGTACTACCAAAATACAAATAATGTATATACAGAACAAATTCTAATAGACTCACACAACAATTAGTCGAATATTAGTGCCGATCACTTCCCAATCATCAAACACTGCTAGAAACTAGTTCCTTTCGCAATGCATTTCACCAAGGAGATCGATTACCAATTTGATCTCCACTTTGGATACTGAATACCAAATGATAAGATATCGATAGAAATATTCGATGTAAACCGATGACGTCATCACAGTGTGCAACTGCAGATAACATTCTAGCCACCTAGCCCCAAAGAGGTTGGATTTTTTTTACTAAATCTATGCCTAGCCCGGTTCATAACATTGAGGTGGGCAACTGATATATGTAGGTAGCAGTATTATTTAATTTTCCTACCGATCCGTAGGTAAATGTTCAATATTCATATTTTATTACCAGTCACACAATGTAGGTTTTAGTAAAGCGGTACATTACTGTTTCTAGCTTTATAAGAACAAATTGTGTTGAGATAATAAAACAAATTATGTTAATTAGGTATAATATTATTTTATCTCACGGTGAGGTACAGTGCCCATAACCCTCAGCCACCAAACACTGTTACAAACCAGTGTCTCTCGCAGGACCTTATACCAAGAAGGTCGGTTACCAATTTGATCTCCACTTTGTTTACGGAATACCAAATAAATATAATTTCGATAGAAACTGTCACAACAAACAGGCATTCGTTGTACACTGTGACGTCACCCAGACGCCCCAGTTTATAACGCAATTGATGCACACCGATGACGTCATCCTAGTTGGCAACTGTAGTTAGCGAATACCAAATCAATCATTTGACGTACATTTGTTGCACACCTAGCCTCAGTGCTCATCATTTCGGTGGACAACTGACTTAGTGAATAGCCCCTCAGGTTGGATCGACGAAAGAAGTAACGCCATAAGAGCTCAAATGTTGGAATTGGATTGTACGTAATTATATAAGTATTTTATGTTCTATTACTTTTTTTTCGTAAAGTTCATAGTTTAGGAGTTAGGACACTTTCAAATATCAATGAAAATTTATTTTTCTGGATTTAGAAAGTAAGGCCTTATGGGCTAAAATGGTTGGAATTGATTTCTATGTATTGATATAAGTATTTTATGTTCTATTACTTTTGTTCGTAGAGTTCATAGTTTAAGAGTTAGGGCACTTGCAAATATAAATGAATTTTTTTTTTCTGGATTCAGAAAGTAATGCCTTTATGATTAAAAAGTTTGGAATTCGATTGTACGTAATGATATAAGTATTTTATATTCTATTACTTTTTTCGTAAAGTTCATAGTTTAGAAGTTAGGACACTTTCAAAAATAAACGAAAATTATTTTTTCTGTATTCAGATAATTGGGTTTTAAGGGCTAAAATGGTTGAAATTGGTTTATACGTAATGATATAAGTATTTTAAGTTCTATTACTTTTGTTCGTAAAGTTCATAGTTTAGGAGTTAGGACACTCTCAAATATGTATGAAAATTTCATTTTCTGGATTCAGACAGTTAGGTTTTAAGGGCTAAATGTATTTATATAAGTATTTTATGTTCTATCACTTTTTTTTGTTAAATTCATAGTTTAGGAGTTAGGGCACTTTGAAATATGTATTAAAATTTCGTTTTCTGGATTCAAAAAGGCCTTAAGAGCAAAAATGGTTCTCCGCTAAACGCTAGGAATCTCCGGGCTACCTCTGGCTACCTGCAAAATCTGACCCTGGCTACGTTTAACGGACGGACTCTGAGGCTCGACGAACATCTTGCGCAGTTGGAAGTGGAGCTGGAGAACATTAGGTGGCATGTTCTGGGGTTGTGTGAAGTCCGTAGAGAGGGAGAGGACACCATTACCCTAGACTCGGGCCATCTAATGTACTTCCGCGAGGGTGACCAAACATCACAGGGTGGCGTAGGGTTTCTCGTCAATAAGGCCCTCTGTAACAACGTTCAGGAAATCTCCAGTGTGTCGACCAGGGTAGGGTACCTGATCCTTCGACTATCCAAGCGGTATAGTATGAAGATCATTCAGGTTTACGCACCGACCTCGGCACACTTGGATGATGAAGTGGAGGATATGTACGAGGACATATCCAAAGCCTTGCACAACACCACGAAGGCTCACTTTAACGTTGTTATGAGGGACTTTAACGGCAAAGTGGGAGTCCGGGTTGGCGACGAATCTAGAGTGGGCCCGCATGGTCATGGAAGTAGAAATCACAGGGGGCAAATGCTCGTCAACTTCCTAGAGAAGGAGGGGCTCTTTTTGATGAATTCGTTCTTTAAGAAGAATCCCCACAGGAAATGGTCGTGGCGAAGCCCCGACGCTGTGACCAAAAATGAGATCGACTTCATCATGACGGATAAAAAGCAAATATTCAGAGACGTCTCTGTGATCAACAGGTTCAACACCGGATCTGATCACAGACTTGTCCGAGGCTCTCTAAAAGCTGGAAAGAAACCGTCTGATGAAGTCCACGCTCCGACCCAATCTACTCCACACCACGAAGGCTGCGGAAAAAAATTGCGTTGGACTGCTAAGCTATTAGAAGATACGCGAAAAACTGCGAGTTCTTGGGAAAAAAGTTGGCGTTTAATAAAAAAGTAGCGAATTTAGAAAATATGATTGCAGAATCGAAAGCATAATTTTCTAAATGTTGAAGTTTTGGAGAAATAAAAATATATTTCCTAAAATTCTATTCTTTTTTGCATGTAGGAATTTTGAAAGCTTATACAAGAAACACAAAGACATGCGTGAACGACAACTTAGGACACAAATAAATAATAGGATATTTTTGCCGTTCTGTAAAAAATCAATGCAAAAGATATCTTTATTCATGTCCGTTAAAATATTCAATAGTCTCCCCGAAGACATGAAAGATTTGACACTTAGCCTTTTTAAAATAAGACTTCACAAATGGCTTGTAGATAAATGCTTTTATACGATCAAACGAATTTATTAAAACTAAATAATAATTTACTATTTTTATTTCTTCTTTTGAATGGTTAGTTTTCATTTTGACATATATTTATTAAGTAATCTTGATTGTCAACTGAATTATTGTTAATTAAAATTAACCGATATTAATGATAATTAATGACATATATACATATAACAATTTAATATTTGCACGCTTCTGTAATGAAGTATAAGTATGCGATCCACATAGCCTTTAAGATCCTTTCCTTTGTAATTACCATACTTTTATGCAAATAAATATAATTTGATTTGAAAATTATATGGGTAGGTGCATTCAATCAAATTTGCTAAACATCCTTCCTTCCCTAACATATTATCAAGAGTAATTAAAACTTGTTAGTGAAGGTAGATTATAAATGAAAAAAATTTCGTCATGCAGGTAAAGTATTAATTAATAGATTAATACTTTACCTGCAGTATTAATTGATAGATTAATACTTTACCAGCAAGACATTAATTTCTTGTTAGATTTATATTTTACCCATTATCATCATCAGCCTATAGCAGTCCACTGCTGGACATAGGCCTCCCCTAATGAGCGCCTGAGTCCCTGTCCTGAGCTCGACGCATCCAGCTTCTAACAGCAGCATTTCGCAGATCGTTACCACCTGGCCGGAGGGCGTATTATCAGTATTTTTTACCCAAATCTATGGAAATTTTAATTATCCGGCAACCCTGCAGTTAAAATGAGAAAGACTCGGGTGGCCACGCTCACTATATATCTATAGGTACTTATTCTATGGTTGGGAGGGCTGAAAAAAAAAAGAAGTTCTCTACTGTCACTGTCAATATGTATGTTTATTTTGACGGCTGACAGATGTATCCTCATTGGCTGAAACCTTGAAAGTGATTGCAGTGCTGCCGTTTTAGCTTTTTAATGCTAAATTTAGCACATTTCGTGATCCAATAATATAGTTTTACTTATTATCCTATATCCAATAATATAGTTATAGTTTTTCTTTTTATTTTTAAAATGAAAAGTTTAAATGGGGGTAAGCATTTTTTTCTCAGTCTTATGTACAAAAGTCGTAATATTTAAAAATTAAACCATATTTCAAAGAGATAATGTTTTATTTAGATAAACAAACAGTAAGTAACAATAATAAATTACAAGAATATAACACCACATATTTTTTTTTCAGTCCACAAGTTTACAAAAACATGTCTCTCTACATTCTTATGTCCATATAGCTAGAAAGAGATGCATACTTTATCGCAATGCGATTTCTGCGACTTCTTACCAGGGCATTTGTATGAACCTGCATTTGTTTAAGCGCCCCGGACGTACGTTTAACTTTTTGAAGTCACATTGATATATGAATGCCTTCCTTTTCTAACTGATGATATTGGACATAAGAAAGTTGATATCAGCCGTATTGAATTTTAAGACTTTATCTAGTTGTTTTCCTATATCTGTGAGGCGACCCGAGCGCCGATCATCATCAAGGTCGTCAACACTTCGACTCTACCATCTTGGTTAGGAAGTGCGGGTAAGAATCGAAAGTTAGTTCTTTGCTCTGGCGTCAACTTCGAGAGCAACTACTCTCGAGTCTTTTGGTTTTGCTCTGAGTGCCACCCTAGCTCGTGGTTTGGCTTCCCAGAGGCGTTACGTTGTCCAATTTCTGGCTACGGAAGTGGATACTGGTCCGCAGAGTTGGGAGTCTCCAGGAGCTTGCGAGGTAGAGGTCGCCATGGGAAGTTAATATCAGGAGGTCGGGCGTGTAGAGGCGCGATGCCGTTAAGGTGTACGTGGCGACTGTTGTCTGCGCGGTCATACATCCTTCGCGCTAGCAATGCCACAAAGTCCTTGACGCTCCTAGACAGAGAAAGCTATAGACGACGAGATAATTCATCTCATTCTTTCAAGAAAGAGAACTACTTATGCGTGCTTCATGCAAATAAGGGAGACCGCACTATAGATTTGCTGTCCCTTATCGCGTGCCGGTTTTTTCGTTGTTTAGCGCAACATTGCGCTAAACAAACTTTGGCAGCTAGCAGCAGTTTCGGAAGATTTTGTGAAAAACTTGCTTGAAACTAAATTATTACCTGGAAAAATTAGGTTTCATCTATTGTAAATCAATAATAACAAATGAATGTTATGGATTTCTCTATCAAAATGGATCGGTGTAGTGTATTTTGGTGAAAAAGTGGCAGTGATCAAAACATTCCGGATTTGTCTTTTCAAGCGTAAGTATCGTACTTTTGACGAGGTATTTATTCAAAAATGGATTATTAACTAGACTTCCACAATAAATAACAACATTTAGAGCAGAAATCTGTAAGAAAAAAAGCCAAAAAGTGAAATTCAATTTTGTTTTGTTTGGTGTTGCCGGCATTTGAAATGAATTTTGCCCACTGCACATTAATTTTTGGCTCAAATTTCATTTATTTGTAGTGAGCTAGGCGGCTGGAACTTTTGTCACAGATAGGTCTATATCTAGGAAGCCTAAATCTAAAATGGCGTAGTGCGGAACCAAATAGTTTTTGAGATATGATTATTTGAAAATTCATCTTCTTTTTATTTATGGCCTCTGTGGTATTTTTTGGTGATTCGACATTGACAATGATATTTCTCGTTGTTAATGTAATACGTTGAATAGACAGTCGGTTATTAGATTTTTTACAACCACCTGGAAATCCTTCTCGCAGCAGTAGGTTCTAGGACACCCCAACTTGAGTAGCAATATCACAGAACTGACGCAGATCACCCCGATGCCACGTAGTCTTGTGGTCCCTATGCGTAGATTGGATATAAAAAATGTGGAACCAGAAATTCGCGTGGAAGATCCTGAGTGGAGCTAGTCCGCGAGGACGAGTGGACGAAGCGACACTCAGGGCCGACGAGGTCAAATACCCGAATCAAATATCCATTTTTATGATTTGAAACTGTTTTTAAACTGATCGTAGGTCATAGGTCCCTCTCCCGGAAGTGTGTTTTGACGTATATTGTTTAAGTTTTTTTTTTTCGTTAACCTCAAAACTTAATTATTTTTTTCTCGGAAACTGTGAGATTCCCCCTTTTAGAGGGAGAGTCCTCACTCCCTCCCTGCCCTTTCCTACCCCATAAGTTCATTACATATACAGGAAAGTCGTTTCATTTCATTCATATTAGAACTTTAAATAATATAATTTCTTTGGTTCATTATTATTTGCATAGCCCGGTTTAAAGATGACGTTTTAATTTCAGGATAAAAAACCAAAGGGCCACGTAATTCAATGGATGGTAACTGAAAATACACCTGTATGTCTCCAGTTATGTGAATCTTCGTAAGTATAAAAAACTTAAGTCTATTTTGATAGTGATTTTATCGTTTAAAAGCCATGTGCTATATTTGGTCAACCTTGACTAACCGAGGTCTTAATGAATGTATAGAAAAATAGACCACGAAAACCAAAGAATTCATTATTTTTTTATATGTTGTGCTATTAAATGTTAGGTTATTGTTATTATTATTATTATTATCATACCTACAATGGTAGAATTCGTTCATTTTTGTCTTGGTTTAAAACTGTTTTTTTTTATTTCAGACTAGAGAACCAGAGGCTACGTTAAATCAACGGATCATTCAGATTTAAAACGGATTCGGGATTCGTCAGTCACAACTGACAGCATTTTTTGACAATTCACCTATATGCCCCCAATTATTTAAATCTGCCACAGTAAGTAAGTATCAAAAAGCCTAAGCTATATTTTATCAAAACCGGGTAAGTGAAACCCAAGATACTGCTTGCCTTCTCCGAAGTACCCGCAAATTTAATTAGCTAGTTGTGGGTTCAATTCCCACTGCGGGGCAAGTGTTTGCATGTTCTGTTTGGGGCTACATGATGTTGTGTGATAAGGTCCCGCATTATTTATTTATTTCCAATGGACTTTGGCTGACATTAAAGAAATACTTTAATGTTAGCTCCAGTTTTCAAAAAGTTTTCACTAAGATTTTATACTAGCTTCTGCCCGCGGCTTCGCACGCATGGTACCTGGATAAAAAATAGCCTATAATGTTATTCTTGGTGTAGCTCTACATAATGTGCAATGACAATTTGTTATATAGGTACACCTAGTTAACTACCTACAAAGCCTCGGTCTGCCTACTATATAACCATATTGCTAAATTTACCCTTAGACAGGGTTTATGTGAGATACCTTACCTAGAACCTGTAACACAATGCAATTTAACACCATGTAATTTACTCCGGTGATCTTCGCAGTTCATCTTGGTTAAGCAACACTCCGCCCGGACACTACTTATATGGGTGATCTGGATGGCATTTAGATCTGAGCGCTTCCGCCCTTCGGAAGGCACGTTAAGATGTTCTTCCCGGCTTTTTCAGTTGTTAGCCATGTCGGAGGCTTTCGGGTGGCCTAAAAATTCCGACATCAGAGTTGGCCACTACTTCATACGAAGAAGAAGACCAATATGTTCCATGCCTCAATTCATATGTTTCATCATTATCATCAGTAGCAGCATTAATAGCTTGTTATATTTCCCAGCCAGAACGATGAAGACCTTGTAAAAGCAATAAGTTTATTGTATTGTATTGTATTTGTGTCTAAATTTTGCGTGAGGGAGAAATAAACAATACTCATCTTTACTACTACCTTTCGCCTTTATTATATTAGTAAGATTGCTAGCCTTTTATGTACGTATTTTCTACAGATTACATTTGTTATGTTTAAATACCAAAATTAATTTTTGGTTACTGTTTTTAGGGTAAATCACCATCATACACACCACGAAGGCTGCGGAAAAAATTTGCGTTGGACTGCTAAGCTATTAGAAGATACGCGCAAAACTGCGAAGTCTTGGGGAAAAAAGTTGGCGTTTTATAAAAAAGTAGGGAATTTAGAAAATATGATTGCAGAATCGAAAGCATATTTTCTAAATGTTGAAGTTTTGGAGAAATAAAAATATATTTCCTATAATTCTATTCTTTTTTGTATGTAGGAATTTTGAAAGCGTATACAAGAAACATAAAGACATGCATGAATGACAACTTAGGACACAAATAAATAATAGGAAATTTTTGCCGTTCTGTAAAAAATCAATGCAAAATATATCTTTATTCATGTCCGTTAAAATATTCAATAGTCTCCCCGAAGACATGAAAGATTTGACACTTAGCCTTTTTAAAATAAGACTTTACAAATGGCTTGTAGATAAATGCTTTTATACGATTAAATTGAACGTATTAAAACTAAATAATAATTTACTATTTTTATTTCTTCATTTGAATGGTTAGTTTTCATTTTGACATTTATTTATTAAGTAATCTCGATTGCCAACTTAATTATTGTTAATTAAAATTAACCGATATTAATAATAATTAATGACATATTTACATATAACAATTTAATATTTGCACGCTTCTGTAATGAAGTATAAGTATGCGATCCACATAGCCGTAAAGATTTTCCTTTGTAATTACCATACTTTTATGCAAATAAATATAATTTGATTTGATTTGATTTGAAAATTATATAGGTAAGTGCATTCAATCAAATTTGCTAAACATCCTTCCTTCCCTAACATATTATCAAAAGTCATTAAAACTTGTTAGTGAAGGTAGATTATAAATAAAAAAAAATTTCGTGTAAATGAAAAAATTGATAGATTAATACTTTACCTGCAGTATTAATTGATAGATTAATACTTTACCTGCATGACATTAATTTCTTGTTAGATTTATATTTTACCCATTATCATCATCAGCCTATAGCAGTCCATTGCTGGACATAGGCCTCCCCTAATGAGCGCCTGAGTCCCTGTCCTGAGCTCGATGCATCCAGCTTCTACCAGCAGCATTTCGCAGATCGTTACCACCTGGCCGGAGGGCGTATTATCAGTATATTTTACCCAAATCTATGGAAATTTTAATTATGTGGCAACCCTGCAGTTGAAATGAGAAAGACTAGGGTGACCACGCAAACTATAAATCTATATATATACTTAATCTATGTTGACGCTGGGCATTTGTACGTCGCGGGCGATGACGTCATTCCTAACATACCGCCCAGCTCCTGTGCACACACGGAGAGCTATGTTTTGTTGAGCTTGGATTCGTTTGCGGTTTGTGGTAGAGCATAACGCGTACCACGCTGGTCCTTCGTATGTGAGCCGTGAGCAGATGTAAGTTTTGTATACCCCCATCTTTGTTCTCAGTGGTAGTCTTGAGGCAAGGACTGGGCGTAGCATAGCTCGTGAAGCGCGCGTAAGACGCAGAGTACGCTCTACCTGGGCATTCATCGTTAGGGATCTATCTATATCTACGCCGAGATACCGGACAGAGCTTTGCCATTCTATGGCTTGTCCTCGCAACTGTAGTTGTGGTAGCAATGTGCGACGGCGGGTGACGAGTAGCGCGGCCGTTTTTCCGACGTTCACGGCAATGCGCCAACTATCTAGCCACGCCCGGCAATTGGTCAAGCAGGTGTTGCATTTGTCGGGGTAGGCGGAAGACGCAAAATAGGCACTATCGTCTGCGAAGAGTGCTAAGGTAATGTCCTTCTCTCCGGGCAATAGTTGGTTTCCTAGTGTCGGAATATCATCTGTGTACAAGGCGTAGAGTGCAGGTGACAGGCAGCTGCCTTGGGGCACTCCAGCGGTGATGGGTCGGGGTCGAGATTCCGCTTGGTCGACCCGCTTGTTGCTTGGAGATGTAGAAACTTCGACCACGCAGAAAGGATGCCACGATCTGGATGATGGCCGGTGGTGCGGTGGAGGCTATTAGTTTTAAGATAAGTCCCGCGTGCCAAACTCGGTCGAATGCCTTTTCTACATCTAGGAATACTCCGACGGTAGAGCGGCCATTGTTGAGCTCGTGCGTTAGATGATGGAGGATCCTTGTGAGCTGAAGTGTTGTGGAGAGCTGATTACAAAAACCGAACTGTTAGGGCCTGGGCTCAATGCACGGAGCAAGCCTCCGGAGTAGGAGACGTTCAAAGAGTTTAGCGGTTGTCGATAGCAGGGTAATAGGCCGGTAGCTTGCTGGGTAGCGTCGGTCTTTCCCTGGTTTTGGAAGCATTATCACCTTGCCTAGTTTCCAGACGTCGGGAAAGTGCCCCGTTCGCAGTATTCCATTGAAAAGCATGGTAAGGGCAACCATGCCTCTTCGAGGGATATTTTGAAGCGCTGAGTTAGGGAGTTCATCACTGCCTGGGGCTTTACGCCTCGGTAAACGAAGGACTGCTCGCCGTACTTCAGCGGGAGAATATATAAATAATAATAATAATCCTGGACGTTATCACACAGCATCATGTAGCCCCAAACTAAGCAGAGCTTGTATTATGGGAACCACATGATTGATATACTACATAGATACATTTTTTTTTGTAAATACATACATATCATACATAGAAAACACCCAGACCCGAGACAAATATCTGCAGAACATGCAAACATTTGTCCCGCAGCGGGAATCGAACCCGCAACCTTCTGCGTCACAGGCGGACCTTCGCCCACTGCGCCACAGAGGTCGTCGAAATAAATTCGGCGCCCCTGAGAGGTGGAATAGGGTGCGACAGAAATTCCTCTACCGTTGCTTCGACAGTAGCGTGATGGGAGGTGATATTGCCCGGAGTGTTTGCTGCAACGGGGTGCGGAGAGAATTGCACCGCCAGATGGTCCGCCAGTATTTCAGCCCGGTCTGCTGGCGCGAACTTACGCTGCCCTTGTGCGTTCAGTAGCGGATATGTGGTAGTCGGAGCGTTGGTCAGCTGCCGGTTGAGGGCATAGAGATTTGTGTCTCGTTCTGCGGCTTCATCTATTCTTTTTTCCCAGGTTTTTCCACGCCACGTGTCCACGGCTAGGTTGACTTCTGATGTAAGTTTGTTAAGTACTGTCTTTACTCTTGGGCACCGGGTGTAGGCCCACAGGCGGTAGGTAGCCCTCTTCTTGCGAAGTAGCTCTTTTATCGTCTGTGGTAGTTCGTCCTGGCGCGGTGATCTCCGAGGTGAGGGTTTGGAAGCCTCCGATTTCGCTTGGACCATCCTTTTCATAAGGAAGATAGCATTGGCCTCTACCTCTTCAGGTGTGGTAAGACGACCGATGGTGATGTCTTCGAGCTTCTTACCATATGCTACCCAGTCCACTTTTTCTTTAAGAGGGCGCAGAGGAGTGAAGTTAGCCGTTAAAGCAAGTGTTATGAGGATTGGTAGATGTTGTGTATCCATATCGTAAGGTACCTGAGGTAATTAAAGCCCGCGGCATAATAAAGCCCACTTTCAAAATTCGCGCGGTTAATGACTAAAACCAGCTTCCATCTACACGCACACATGCTCCATGAGCATAAACTCCCATCGCGTAAAGAAACCGCGGGCTGGCGCCACCATATTGTCAATGGCAAGCTCTAAGTTGTGAAAGTGAGACGTGCAATGTGATTTTAGAAGATTTGAATGCAAAAAACTGTAAGTTTCTTTGTCTTTTTATTACTTTGGTACAAAATTACTTATTCAGATCGTATGTTAGGTCAAGCTCAGTGGCATTTCAATGCTTGTTAACGTAAATATCAGTAAGTTTCAATATAATAGTAAGTTTTACTAATATAGGAATACCTCTGACACCTAAACTTATTCGCAGACAAGCGTTAATATTCAATGAAATGTTAACAGTCAAAAGGACTGTTTAAATACATAGTTTATTTTCATGAATAATTTTTGATAGTGTTTGACGAGTTTTTAAAAGCTCATAGTATGTAAATGCTGCCAAAATAGGCCATTATAACCCCCTATAGTATAATAAGGCCCAAAGGAAGGTTTTTTTTTGAATGGGCATCTTTAACTTCTTACTATAAAGCATTTTATTTTTTTTATTTACATACTAGCATATTGAACCAAAGTTTAGGATTAACTAAGTTTTTATCTCATTAGTCCTATAACACACATTTTTATCACTTTCAAGTTAAGTGGGCCTTATATGCCGCGGCTACCTTATAGAACTTCAATGTGGATCGGGCAGTGGCGATGTTTTTGGAGAATTACGTCGAGAACATCTGCGGCGTGATGAGTACAGGTGGGTATGTGTGTTGGCGCGTCTGGCCCTAGTACCTCGAAGTTGTTGGCTTCTGCGTCGTCATACAACATACGTCCTGCCAGGCCTTTTTCACTCCGCAGAATAGGTATAAAAATATACCTACGCATCGCCGGCCTTGCGAGCGTGGTTCGTTTAGTCGGTTGCCGCGTTCTGCCCGGAACGAAAGTGTCCTTGAGCAGCCGCGGCATTTTAGTTTGTTTTTGTTAATGTACCTCTATTTTTCGCCAAATGAAGGCAAAAAAATACTGCACAGCATTTGGTTGCCTGAATAATAATAAGAAAATGTAAATAATACCAATAGTAGGTACAGAATTGAAAGTTTTTCTACCAAATAATGCGTTGTTTAGATATCAAAGTCTCCCGTATTTACTTAAGTAGGTAGGTACTTAGTTACAAGTTCTATTTGAATGCGGTACCTACTACATAAATAAACGTAATATTATAATGTAGGTATTTTTTCATAGACAATTTTTGTGCCATTGGTAGGTATCTACCTACATAGTGCTGTAGTAAGCTAGGTAAATTTTTATTTGGTTTAACTTTAAGTAGGCAGTGTAGGTTATCTACTTAAAAACAGAGATATTATTTTTATTATCATTGTTCCTCAAAAGAAATAGGTGGCTAGGTAACTGGATAGTAAAATGTTCAACAACAACAGCCTATTCAGTCCACTGCTGGACATAGGCCTCCCCTATAAGAAGGGTGATATGCTCATAATCCCCACGCTGGGCATGCGGGTTGGGGATCGCAGGATACAGCTTCTCGCACCGCCGACGCTGCTGCCCGTCGGCGGCTAGGTTATTATTATTCGTCACAGAATAATTCTCAAGACAACCCTAACGTTACACGTGCCACGTCAGTAGATATTCAAAATTCCGACGTGGACATTAGATAATTATATGACATATATGGTTGTCAATGTCATTCTTGATAGGTTTAGTTCACTCTGCCATGATATCATTAGAGAGACGGTAATAGAAGGCGAAAAAACACATCCCAACGGATCCTTTTAAAGGTAGCTTGAAAGCCCTTGACAGATACGCCATTTTTAAAATCGACCTTTAGAAGTTTGCTGACAGACAAGGGGTGTCTACGTAAGAAATTCAAAAGATGATATAGAAACCAGAGTAAATTTGTTTATTGACACAAAGTAGTTTTTTTAGGTAACATGGAAACTCTCTAAAGGAATTATGACTTCCCCGGAATTTATGGTTATCTGTTGCTTAGCGATTGTTAATTTGTTATGAATGATCAGTGCAGTGTTCTTAATTTTAACGTCTAATTTGAATTTGATCTGCTAATATAATATGTCTTGCCGAGGCTTTTTATATTTATGAGCAAAATTGGCGCGAACTATGGGAAAAGATGACAAAGTTTAACTTATTGCAAATTTTGTAAGTGTAACATAATAGCTAAAATTGACTGATTAAAGCAACGCATTTCCACCGCAAAACATGTAAAATGTAAAGGGCCACGGCCAATGAAAAGTGATCAACCTCCGATGCATATTAGTCTTAATACCCAAAGGGCAGAGTCCTCTCTTGCGCTCTTTATATGCGAACTTGACCATTTCAGTTTGCTATTCGGGAATATAATTTAGATTTTAGTATTTTACTTATCATATTATATACTCGAAAGTTAAATAACATCTTTTGGCATTATCTGCACCAAGTTTCAGCATTAACATTATCGTGTGCGTTACCCCAGCAGAATTTTTTCTTCTAGAATGAAGTGAGTTCCAGGAATAATTAGTGCATTACTTGCTGTAAATGTGCGTCAAGAAAAAAAAATTGTGCGTGCTGCCGTTTTGGAATAAAACGTAAAAATAGGTTTTCTGCTGGAGTAACGTTCTTCCAGCAGGAAGATTCTAAACGGATGATCCTAGACAAAAATGAATGATATGGGCAGGTAGCTTATATTTGTGCATAAAAGTGCGCAAAAAATAAAATTTGTGCGTCTTAAGGTTTTTGAGTTATTAACGTTCCTGCTGCGGTAACGTTTTGCAAAATCTAGGTTCTCGGAAACCATTGAATGTGCACCTATAAAATATACATGCACGAGTAGCTCTTAATTTGTGCGTATTTGTGACAAAGTAAAATTAGCAAAAATCCATACAGTTTTTAAGTAATCTAGCTTTTTTGAAAAACCTTAAAAAAAATCTAGCTCTTTAATGGACAGACGCACAAATTCATTGTAAACGGTGTTCGGTTCTTGTTGTTATCCTTTGTAACCACAAAAAGTTTCAAGGAGGTACATACACGCGTTTTTGAATAATATCGATTAAACCAAATCTGATAAGGCTATAACTTTGACGTCAAAATGCAAGAAACCTTTTCAACGCACAATTGTGGTATGAACAAAAAAATTAGTGCGTTTAATGATAATTAAACCCTGAAAATTTCAGCTCTCTACGTCCCGTATTGAGCTAGTTATAAACGATAGTCTGAAATAAGACCTAGACCCTGGTTTTTGACCTGTGATCCGACCAAATTCGAATGACCACTAAAAAGCGACCGTTTCATACATATTGATGACCTTCTTAATTTTCCTTACGAGACGCTTTGGTCCTGGATACACTCAAGTACAAAAGTTATTGATACTTTTGCCAACTATTTTTAGGATAAAAGAAAACTTAAGTCAGTAGGTACCTATCTACCCACATACCTATCTTTTTAACGGACTTCCTTCTGAAGGAGGGTTATGTTTTTCGAGAATTTTAAACCTAAATGATTTTTTAACGTAGATAGTTTGCTACCTAACTGGGCCTCTGCATGAAGTCTCTACTTTCTCCAGTAAGGTAAGTAAAATTTACCTACCCTGGATCGAAAAACACATAGGTAAATAGATATTAATGGACAGAAACTATGGAACAAATAGGTAGAAACGTTTATCAATAATTTTCAGTCTGTTTTTCATATTTTTTTGACTTATACCTTCCTATCTAGTTTATTATAAGTAATTAGCTGATTAGGCCGTAGGTAGGTAGTAAATAAGTCTTCTAGGTATGCAGTTTACTAGAGCACAGCTCATCACACCTACTGATTTAAACATTAAGAATAAAATGTACCTACTTTTCTGTTTGTTTTGTCTTTCATTATTTTCTAATTTCAATAAAAACAAAAACCTGCATCAAAATATTCATTTACTATTCAATACTACGAGTAACTACCCACATAATCAATCGGTTTGAGCTCTGTACCTACCGGTATCTACCTACCTACCTACCTATAAAATATATACCTAACCTAGGTTTTTAAACAAGTGGTTACCTAGATGACCATCACTGTTATGAACATATTAAATAAAATTGCATTCGTTCTTAGGTAAAATTTTGTTTATTCATTTTAGAATAATTATTTCGATCTCGTCTTGCTTGGCTAAGAAAATGCTTCCAAGCGGAACTTCGTGCTTGGCATTGACACGACGTAACATGTTGTCGGTCATCTCTCTCGCACTTATTTATTAATTTAAATTCTACTCTGTCACTCTTAGCGAACTGGATTGTTGTAAAACATCACGTGGAATCCCAGCCTACCTAGCCTATGTTGCCATACGTATAGAAATTTCCGTTATACGGTTAGTATTAAAAAGTATCAAGACGCGGAAATGACAGACCAGGACCAACTTTTAGGTCTTGCACTTGCATGGTTGGTATTTATTAATTATTAGGTTAATATCCAGATATAAATCGTAGTTTTTTTCTATATTTTGTTATTTAAACTTAACAACCAAATTGGCGAGCGGAGCGAGCCGCGAAATTTTTCTTATGCAAGAAATATTTCTTTGCGAAATTTCGCGACTCGCTCCACTCGCCAATTTGGTTGCTAAGTTTTGATTTCTAATCACACCTAACTATGCACTAAAATGTGGACCAATAATGATGCAATGCTCAAAAATGACGAATTCAAACACAATAGCGTGTTTGAATTCGTCATTATTGCAAAAATTGCAGCACGCTTCTCTCGCTGATTTCTTATTCTTAATCTCGTGTTACAGTTACTTAGATGTTTAAGAAATTGCAAGCGTTTTCTTTCTCTTAGTACACCTTTACTAAAAATAAGTTGCGGCTTTTCGCTCGCCCTTTTTATTTGTGGTTCAGAACTTTTGTTTCCTATGGGTATCTAACAACGCACTATAAAGTTATTTTTGTATATTGTTTTGTTTTAATATTGAAGAATAAGTTTTTCGCTATGCGGGCTATATCGTGGGTTGGGGGTAGCCCCCTCAGTTGCCCCAAAGTTGACAACCCTAGCGCCACCGCCGAGCGTAGGTATGAAAAGTGAAGTACATACATGAGTTTGACTTCTGTTGGTATTCTGTGCCCGTGGTCAATTCTTAAGCCGTTTTGTGCCGTGACCACCTAATTTAAAGAACCTACTTCTAACTGAAACATAATGAGTGTCTAATGTACCTACAAGCATAATTTGCTATTTTAATACATCACTTAATACTTTACATATAAAATGTGATCTGTTATTTGAAACCATGTTGACTAAACAATGTAAAAACAATTAAACTATTATAATATATTATTGTGATCTTTTAAGCAATGTATCTATGATTAAAAGCTAATTAAGGATAATAACCATAATTAAGAATATAAATAATAATATCTTTCATTTATTTGATTTCTTTATTGGTTATTGGTAATTGATAATGTTAATTTGAATGTTTAATATTTTAAAATGCTAAATAAATATTCTTAAATGAATAAAACAAAATGTTACATATGAATGAATGCAATTTTATTTCATAAGTTCATACTTAACTTATCAGTGAATAATGAATGTCACATGTTATCTATAAACACCTAGGCTAGGTATGGCCCTATTTATACCTACCTTTTAGAATTTTTCAGTCGTCATCGACTAAAAAATTCTAATTAGTCCGTCATTTACATTATCAAAAAGTATTGGACACGTATTTTTTATTTTGTCAATTAAACAAAAAATTACAAAGATAGTGCGTAACAGTTCAGCCTGACGTCACGGCTTAGTACAGCAGTAGAAGATTTCTTTTCATAATTAGACTTAATTAGAATTAGATAATCTACGGTCAAAACATGAAACGAATGGTACGGATCCGTCACCTTGCTGTCAGGCCCTGATTCCTAAGATGCCATGGCTGATGATCGCAAAGCAGTAGACAGTCTGAGTAGGGGCGATTAGTATCATACTATACTTTACAGTGCAAAGTAAAATGTTTTCAGGAAAGTTAATAAGCAAAACGGCGAGCGCAGCGAGCCGCGAAATTTTTCTAGTAAAGGTGTTTAAAAGAAAGAAGAGACAGACAACGTTTGGAATTTTTGGAATATCTAGGTAACTGTAACCCTAGATGAAAAATACGAAATCGGCGAGGGGAGCGAGCTGCAATTTTTTTCAAGTATACCTAGCTAATTACGCTGTTGTGTTGTTGCAAACTTTTTAGAGTTGGGTACGGTAGTTTTGAACATTACACCCTTATTGGTCAACAATTTAGGGCATAGTCAGGTGCGACTACGAATCAAATGGAAGCAATCAAATCGGCGAGTAAAGCGAGCCGCGAAATTTTTGTAACATTGTGAAAACAAAATATAAAAAACTTATATCTGGATTTCAACCCAACATATAATGAAGAATATATACTTAAATAAATGAGTGCGAGAAAGATGACTGACTACGTCGTATCAATGCCAAGGACGAATTTCCGCTTGGAAGCATTTTTTTAGCCAAGACGAGATCAAAATAAATATTCCAAAATGAGAATAAAACGAAATGTAACCAATGCAATTTTATTTAATAAGTTCATAACAGTGAAGGTCAGAGGCGCTCATGGCGTGGCTTACTTCGTTGGTCTTCGCAGATCATCTTGGTTAAGCAACACTCCGCCCGAACACTACTTGGATGGGTGACCGTTTAGTGGCATTTAGATCAGAGCTCTTCCGTGCTTCGGAAGGCACGATAAGATGTTGGTCCCGACTTTTTCAGTCGTTAAGCCATGTCGAAGGCCTTTTGGTGGCCTAAAAACTACAACATTAAAAACCATAAGGCTAGGTATACATTTTATAGCTATAGGTACAGAGCTCAGTGTTCGCCACCGATGGATTGTGACGGTAACTAGGTAGGTAGGTATAGGTATAGGTACTCGTAAATGAAAGAATATTTATATGCAGGTTTTTGTTTTTATTTTATTATTATTATGACACTTTATTAAACTTTAAAACTCGTTAAAAATCATTTTTTACTATAAACCTAATATTATCTACTTTATACATAAATAAAATCAAAAACATTATAGTAAAAAATGTATAAAAACGGGAGACCACCGACCGCGGGGCAAGGCTCAAACGGTCAGTGGCTAGGGCTGCAGAGAGAGGAACCTCCACACAATGCGTGCCGAGTCCAGGAGAGCCGCCTTCTGTATCTGACCCTTGATCCAGCTGCCTAGCGAGAGCCTCTTAAGATATTGGTCAAGGCTCTTCGCTATCAGACCGTTCACTGAAACGACTATCGGAACGATAATTGTTGAGTCGACATCCCACATAGCGGTAATCTCGTGGGCTAAGTCAAGATACTTGCCAAGCTTGTCCTTCTCGGCCTTCACGAGATTAGCGTCGTGTGGGATGGTGATGTCAACAAGTATCGCCCGGCGTTCCGACCGGTCTACCAGGACGACATCAGGTTTATTCGCAAGAATAGTCCTGTCCGTGATGATAGAGCGGTCCCAGTAGAGCGTAGCACGACCATTTTCGAGAACCGGTACCGGTGCGTACTTATAGTACGGAACCTCTGAACCGACAAGGTCGTATTGGAGAGCAAGCTGCTGGTGGATGATCTTTGCTACTTGGTTGTGTCTGTGCAAGTATTCAGTGTTAGCGAGGTGCGAACAACCCAAAAGTATATGTCTGAGGGATTCACCGGGACGATGACAAGCTCTGCAAATGTCAACGGTTCCATCCTTCATGATATACTTTCGGTAGTTATTCGTCTTTATTACCTCATCCATAATCGCACAGAGAAAACCTTCGGTTTCCCCAAAGAGGTCACCGAAACGTAGCCAGTTCACAGATGCGAGTAGGTCTACATCAGGCCCTGTAAGGGCTTTGTAGAACCTTCCGTGCAGCTCCTTACTTTCCCACACGATCTTGCGGTCGAGGGCACTTAGCACCATAGGTTTGTGCCAGTTCTCCTTAGCCAGTGAGAGCGGGGTAAGGTTCTTATCAACTGCTACGACATTACGATGCATCTCACTGTCGGCATGGAGGAAGTATTCTCTGACGTTGCACACCTCGCGGTTATGGAGGGTCTTGGCATTTAAAAATCCCCGACCCCCACATTTCCGCGGGATGTACATCCTCATCACCGACGAACGTGGATGTCGCATTCTGTGTGTCGTAAGAAGTTGACGAACCTTACAGTCAAGGGCGTCAAGTTCAGTTTGTGTCCATCTCAGTATGCCAAAGGTATAGATGAGCAGAGGCATAACCCAGCCGTTGAAGGCTCGAACCTTGTTACCACCCGACAAAAGACTATTGAGTACTTTAGTCAGGCGGCAAAAGAATCGCTCCTTCACCGACTGTTTTATGTCTCTGTTTACTATACCTAACGCTTCTGACATACCGAGATATTTGTAGGTTTCGATATCGGAAAGAGATCTGAGGGATATGGTATCGGAAAGCTGTAAGTTTGTAGTATTTACAACTTTCCCCCGCTGTACTTGCATGACCGCACACTTTTCGACACCGAACTCCATGCTGATGGCACTGCTGAATATCTGTGTGATATTCAACAGAGTCAGCAGCTCTGGTTTTCGCGGCGCGAAAAGTTTGAGGTCATCCATGTACAACAGGTGAGAAACAATACCACCCTCTCTCCGAAGTCGATAGCCTAGCCCTGAATCCTTTAGCAGAGTACTAAGAGGATTCAGTGCCAGGCAGAACCATAGGGGACTCAGACTGTCGCCCTGGAAAATACCCCGCTCTATGCGAATCAGATCTTGCGGAGCAGAGGGATCCCGTCCGCTACCTGGATGATGAAGAACTGTGATCCACTGTCTCATGCATGTACCTAAGAAGGATCTCAAAGTTGCATCAATTTTATACAACTCTAAGATCCTCTCCAGCCATGTATGAGGCACCGAATCATAGGCCTTCTTGTAGTCTATCCATGCAGCGGAGAGGTTCCCCTTGCTGCGCCTGATCTGCTGGCTAATGGTCATGTCAATGAGGAGGAGCTCCTTAGTACCGCGGGACCCAACTCTACATCCATTCTGAGCAGGAGCCAAAATATTATTTGCAACTATGTGCGCATTAATTTTTACAGTCAGAATGGACGTAAGGAGCTTGTAGATGGTAGGTAAGCACGTTATGGGTCTGTAGTTCTTTGCTTCCGCGGTACTACCAGATTTGTGGAGCAGGAAGGTGACTCCAGTCGTCATGAAACTTGGGAGAGACCCAAGCTCGAGGGCTTCTTGAAATTGTGTGGCGAGTACAGAGTGTGAACACCGAAACCACTTCAGCCAGAAGTTATGCAACCCATCCGGTCCAGGACTTTTCCAGTTATGGGCCGAACGTATTGCAAATCTAACATCTAAGGGGCTAATCACAACGGCTCCCATGGTTTCGATAGGTTCACTCTCTCTACTCACCACATCCATCCAATCTCCCTCCGTGTGCTGGATGGGCACAGACCAGATGCTGCGCCAGAAATTATTCATGGTATCAGCATCCGGTACACGCCCGTCCATCACACATTGGTCAGGTTTCTCCCAGTTTCGGTACACCTTCCTCTGGTCACTTTGGAAGTTTCGATTCTGCCAATATCGGTCCACACGTTTTCGATACCTACGGATGCGTCTCACCCAAGCAGAGATTTTCTGCTTCAGAAAGTCAATGCGTTCTGTGATACATGCCATATAATCTTGGGGCCGAGTATCAGTCCCAGCAAAGGCCTGTGTCACAAAACGCATCACTCGGGGGCGGGTATTGCCCTCTCTGAAGCAACTTAGCTTTGCAATGAGGGTCCTGAATTTACCGATTCGCCGTTCGATCCGTACTTGCCAAGCTGGAATTTTGTCGACAGGTCGTGGTGCTCGCGTGGAGTTGGGGAACTTGACACGAGCAACACGACACGCCGCCACGGCTCCGCAGTAAAGGATCGATTATTATTATTATTATGACTCTTTATTCATTTTAAAACTCATCAAAAATACATTTTTTATTATAAAATTTAAAACATTATTAATCTACTATGTACAAAAATAATATAAAAAACATTATAGTAAAAAATATATCCAAAATGGTGGACCACCGACCGCGGGGCAAGGCTCAAACGGTCAGTGGCTAGGGCTGCAGAGAGAGGAACCTCACAATGCGTGCCGAGTCCAGGAGAGCCGCCTTCTGTATCTGACCCTTGATCCAGCTGCCTAGCGAGAGCCTCTTAAGATATTGGTCAAGGCTCTTCGCTATCAGACCGTTCACTGAAACGACTATCGGAACGATAATTGTTGAGTCGACATCCCACATAGCGGTAATCTCGTGGGCTAAGTCAAGATACTTGCCAAGCTTGTCCTTCTCGGCCTTCACGAGATTAGCGTCGTGTGGGATGGTGATGTCAACAAGTATCGCCCGGCGTTCCGACCGGTCTACCAGGACGACATCAGGTTTATTCGCAAGAATAGTCCTGTCCGTGATGATAGAGCGGTCCCAGTAGAGCGTAGCACGACCATTTTCGAGAACCGGTACCGGTGCGTACTTATAGTACGGAACCTCTGAACCGACAAGGTCGTATTGGAGAGCAAGCTGCTGGTGGATGATCTTTGCTACTTGGTTGTGTCTGTGCAAGTATTCAGTGTTAGCGAGGTGCGAACAACCCAAAAGTATATGTCTGAGGGATTCACCGGGACGATGACAAGCTCTGCAAATGTCAACGGTTCCATCCTTCATGATATACTTTCGGTAGTTATTCGTCTTTATTACCTCATCCATAATCGCACAGAGAAAACCTTCGGTTTCCCCAAAGAGGTCACCGAAACGTAGCCAGTTCACAGATGCGAGTAGGTCTACATCAGGCCCTGTAAGGGCTTTGTAGAACCTTCCGTGCAGCTCCTTACTTTCCCACACGATCTTGCGGTCGAGGGCACTTAGCACCATAGGTTTGTGCCAGTTCTCCTTAGCCAGTGAGAGCGGGGTAAGGTTCTTATCAACTGCTACGACATTACGATGCATCTCACTGTCGGCATGGAGGAAGTATTCTCTGAGGTTGCACACCTCGCGGTTATGGAGGGTCTTGGCATTTAAAAATCCCCGACCCCCACATTTCCGCGGGATGTACATCCTCATCACCGACGAACGTGGATGTCGCATTCTGTGTGTCGTAAGAAGTTGACGAACCTTACAGTCAAGGGCGTCAAGTTCAGTCTGAGTCCATCTCAATATGCCAAAAGTATAGATGAGCAGAGGCATAACCCAGCCGTTGAAGGCCCGAACCTTGTTACCACCCGACAAAAGACTATTGAGTACTTTAGTAAGGCGGCAAAAGAGTCGCTCATTCACCGACTGTTTTATGTCTCTGTCTACTATACCTAACGCTTCTGACATACCGAGATATTTGTAGGTTTCGATATCGGAAAGAGATCTGAGGGATATCGTATCGGAAAGCTGTAAGTTTGTAGTATTTACAACTTTCCCCCACCGTACTTGCATGACCGCACACTTCTCGACACCGAACTCCATGCTGATGGCACTGCTGAATATCTGTGTGATATTCAACAGAGTCAGCAGTTCTGGTTTTCTTGGCGCAAAAAGTTTGAGGTCATCCATGTACAGCAGGTGAGAAACGATATCACCCTCTTTCCGAAGTCGATAGCCTAGCCTTGAATCCTTTAGCAGAGTACTAAGAGGATTCAGTGCCAGGCAGAACCATAGGGGACTCAGACTGTCGCCCTGGAAAATACCCCGCTCTATGCGAATCAGATCTTGCGGAGCAGAGGGATCCCGTCCGCTACCTGGATGACGAAGAACTGTGATCCACTGTCTCATGCATGTACCTAAGAAGGATCTCAATGTTGCATCAATTTTATACAACTCTAAGATCCTCTCCAGCCATGTATGAGGCACCGAATCATAGGCCTTCTTGTAGTCTATCCATGCAGCGGAGAGGTTCCCCTTGCTGCGCCTGATCTGCTGGCTAATGGTCATGTCAATGAGGAGGAGCTCCTTAGTACCGCGGGACCCAACCCTACATCCATTCTGAGCCGGAGCCAAAATATTATTTGCAACTATGTGCGCATTAATTTTTATGCTCAGAATGGACGTAAGGAGCTTGTAAATGGTAGGTAAGCACGTGATGGGTCTGTAGTTCTTTGCTTCCGCGGTACTACCAGATTTGTGGAGCAGGAAGGTGACTCCTGTCGTCATGAAACTTGGGAGAGACCCAAGCTCGAGGGCTTCTTGAAATTGTGTGGCGAGTACAGAGTGTGAACACCGAAACCACTTCAGCCAGAAGTTATGCAACCCGTCCGGTCCAGGACTTTTCCAGTTATGGGTCGAACGGATTGCAAATCTGACATCTATGGGGCTAATCTCTACAGGTCCCATGGTTTCGATAGATTCACACTCTCTACTCACCACATCCATCCAATCTCCCTCCGTGTGCTGGATGGGCACAGACCAGATGCTGCGCCAGAAATTATTCATGGCATCCGCATCCGGTACACGCCCGTCCATCACACATTGATCAGGTTTCTCCCAGTTTCGGTACACCTTCCTCTGGTCACTTTGGAAGTTTCGATTCTGCCAATATCGGTCCACACGTTCTCGATACCGACGAATGCGGCTTGCCCATGCAGAGATTTTCTGCTTCAGAAAGTCAATGCGTTCTGTGACACAGGCCATATAATCGTGGGGCCGAATATCGGTTCCAGAAAAGGCCTGTGTCACAAAACGCATCACTCGAGGGCGGGTATTGCCCCCTCTGAAGCAACTTAGCTTTGCAATGAGGGTCCTGAATTTACTAATCCGCCGTTCGATCCGTACTTGCCAAGCTGGAGTTTGGTTGACAGGTCGTGGTGCTCGCGTGGAGTTGGGGAACTTGACACGAGCAACACGACACGCAGCCACGGCTCCGCAGTAAAGGTTCGAATGGGTATCGGCTAGACCTTCGCTAGTCTCTAGAAAAGGAACCAACAAAGGATTCAAGGCCTCCATTAGAGCTAAGTTTCGTCTTTGAGTGGGCAAGCGTGGCAAACGCGGTCTTTCATCGAGAGGTGCGGACCGGTACGATAAAATCGTATCCTCCAAAGTCCTCCTCAACTGCTCATTTACCTGGTATGTCACGCTGGTGTTCTCGTTGTTGACGTCTTCAGCAGCGGGGTCCGGCTGCGTCGTCACAGGTATCGAAGTTGTCGTAACCGTCGACGTAGCAGCCGGGACCCGCTGCGAGTGGTCAGCTACTTGAGCACTTTGGATTTCAGCGCGTAGCCGGTCAAGTACCGAATCATCCAACAATTTTAATCGTAGGATGGCTCGTACCTGATCCGATAGCCGTTGTGCAGTAACAGTTACAGCTGGTTCAAGTACCTGAAACAGAGGCAGCATCCGGGCAATGTACGCGGTGCGGTTAGTTCCTCCGTCTGTAGACCTATAATATGCGCGCATGACGTTTATATATATTTCTTCTGTCCACTTCATGCGAATGCGCATGTGCGCACATTGCTGGTGGTGGAGGGGGTCGGACGCGGGGCAGACTGTCCCGCAGACCCCAAGCCGGCCGACAGCGGGGGCCGCCCACGCCGCACAGGTGGTCGCGGCGGCGGAGGCGACGGCGGCCTGCTCTCGTCGCTCGACGCGCTGGTGTCCGGGGGGGTGGCGAATACCTCATCCCCGGACGACGATGTGGAGCTTGACGGAACAGGCGCAGATGTTTGGTGTGCTTCATATGTAGCCGCTCGTGCTTTTTCTCTCGTCAACATGTTATGATGGTTTTTTCATTGTGACATCTTGTATCATGTCTTTATGTCAAAAATAAAATGAAAATACGTTGTATTACTGGTTTAAAACTGTTGAGGATACGGTATGAATCGGAAAAGCAATATAAAATAAATTTTGGTAAAATATTAGAGCAAAGCGTGGGTCAGCGGTGAAGTTTTTTTTTTTTTTTTTTTATTATTTTTATTTTTGGGTACCATGTTTAGATTTGCTCAACTTTTTCTGAAAAGTTGGTACTAACTGTAATTACGGGCTTACAGCCAAGTAAATTACAGTGTGTGGTGTGTATTTGTAATTGATGCAGGATTTTGATTATTATTATTATTATTTAAGGTTTTTTCTTTTATATCTCTCGTATAACGAGGGGGATTTCGGTTAATCGCGGGCTTTTGGCCAAACGAAAAAGCGTTGAAATTATTGGTTAAGAGATAGGAACTTGCGGACGATGCGGCAAGTGTTTAATATTACTGCCTTTTGGAGTTGTATGAAGGTCAGCTTATGAATGTCGAGGGCTTGTAAGCTGGTGTGTAAGGTGTATGGGATGACGCCTGTAGATGAGATGATGATTGGAATGGTTTTAACTGTATCTACTCTCCACTGGGTTTTCAGTTCTATTGCTAGGTCTGTATATTTGGCGAGTTTTTCGGTGTGTGTTTTCGCAAGATTGTGGGTGTTGGGAATAGCTATATCTATCGGGTAAACTGCCTTGTTTCTTTTGTCGTGAAGAGTGATGTCGGGCCTGTTGTAATGTATGGTTTTATCAGTTATGATTGTTCTGTCCCAGTAAAGCTTGTAATATGGAGAATCTAAAATTATTTCTGGAACGTATTTATAATAGGTTGTTTTATCTTTAATAAGTTTATACTTTAAGGCTAAATATTGGTGAATGACTGAAGCTACTTGATCGTGCCGGTGCTTATAATCTGTTTGAGCTATGGACTTACATGCGCCAGTGATATGTTGTATGGTTTCTGAGCTACTTCGGCAGTGTCGGCAGCGATCAGTATCGAGTGTGTTATCTCGAATTATGTATTTCCTGTAGTTACGAGTATCAATGATTTGGTCTTGTATCGCAAGCATAAAACCTTCTGTTTCCGGGAACAACTCACCTTGTTTGAGCCATGTATTTGATGCGACTTTATCGACACTCGGGTCAATCAAGTCACGACGATGCCTGCCATGTAGTGACTTTTGCAGCTTTTGAGATGTTGGTGTAATTGCCTCGCTTACCTGTGTGTTGTGGTCTTTTAAATTAAGTGGTGTAAATTTAGTATCTGCTTCTACAACTGCTTTGTGCAATGAGGATATATTTGCATGATGGTGAAAAAATTTACGGAGTGACGTTATTTGTGAATTGTGTAGGTTATTTATATCGATAATAGCTCGCCCCCCTTCTATTTTCGGTAATGTAAGGCGTTCGGTACAAGCACGCGGGTGGTGTTTTCTATACTTGGTGAGGTGAGTGTTGATTGTCCGCTGTAATTTTGTCAGATTTGACCGCGACCAATTAATTATTCCAAATGAATAGGTGAGAATGGGAATGGCAAATGTATTTATGGATTTTATGGTGTTTCTAGCGTTTAAACGAGTATTGAGAATCTTGTGCAGGCGTGACTTGAATTTTTCCTCTAAATTATGTTTAGTTTGCTTCTGATGGATTAGCTGTGTTTGTTTATACCCGAGATATTTATATCCAGCTTCTATATCTAGAGAGTCTATTTGTTCTCCATTATCAAGCACTATTGGGTTTTCTTCTATTTTACCGCGCCGAATAGATAGAATTTTACATTTATCAATTCCAAAACGCATGTGTATATCTGATGAAAATGTATGTGCTAGGTCTGCCAAATGATGCAGTTCTTCAAGCGTGCTGCTGTACAATTAATATCATCCATATACATTAAATGTGATAATATGTGATTAGAATTACTATATTTAAGCTTGAAACCTCTGTTGCTATCATTGAGTAGACCAGATAGAGGGTTGATAGCAAGACAGAACCACAGGGGACTTAGAGAGTCGCCATGGAATATGCCCCTTCGTATATGTATTGGTTGTGTTTCCAAAGATAGATCACTTGTGTTTAATTTAAGCACGGTTTTCCAGTTTTTCATAGTATGATTGAGGAATTGAATTATTGTAGGATGAATTTTGTAGTGTTCCAGTGTGTATATGAGCCAACTATGCGGTACGGAGTCAAATGCCTTCTGGTAATCGATATACATCGTGAACAGATTACGTTTCTTAGTAAAAGCCTGTTTTGAAACGACAGCATCGATGGTAAGCTGTTCTTTGCAACCTTGACTGTGCCTACGACAGCCTTTCTGATGTTCAGCTACCAGACAGTTGTTTTCAGAATACCTATAGATAAGTTCAGTGATGCAAGATGTGATTATTTTATAAATATTTTGCAAACAGGTAATAGGTCTGTATTTGGCTGGGTTTTTGGGGTCTGTGTTGTCTTTAGGCAGCATGTAAGTTGTTCCTAGTGTTAAATAGTGAGGCAAAGTTTCAGGTGTTTTTATGAACAAGTTTATGTGGTTTAATAGGGATGGATGTAAGTAAGTAAGCTTTTTGTACCAGTAGTTGTGAATTTTGTCTGATCCTGTAGCCTTCCAGTTGTGAAGTTTACCTATGACTAGTTCTAAGATGTCCATAGTCACTTCATTGAATTCCATGCAAGGCATGTCAACTAATTTATCCGCATCTTGCTGAATCCATTCGGCTTCGGTGTTGTGTTCAACTGGGGTTGACCAGATACTGGACCAAAATTCCTTCAATTGTTGCGGATCGGGTGCATCTCTAGACACTTCAGAGTTTTTGTTGGTAAGTGCTCTGTAGAATAACTTTTCGTTGTTGTTAAAGATTTTATTTTGGGTCTTCCTTTCGGTGGTGAGTTTGTATCTGCGTAATCGACTTGCTAGTGCATTATGTTTTTGTTTAAGTGTGTCAAGAAAGTGAGGTAGGTCTGTGTTCTCAGGTTCGTGTTGAGAGTGAATATTGTATTGGGATTTTATGTTGTCCACAAACTTTTTAAGTCTTGCACTCGTGTTTTCCCTTATAAATTCCGTGAGTTTGCCTATTTTAACTCTAAGATCAGCTATTCTGTTTTCTAACCGTTTTTGCCATGGCGGGATTTGATTTTTGTGGTTGTTTTTTGTCGCAGTACTTTCTCGAACCTTACCTCCTAAGTGTGTAATAACAGTGTGTGCAGCGCAATAAATAGCGGTTGGTATTGTGTTAAAATCCGCATCTAGCTGGATGTGTTTGGGAAGAATTTCACCGTTTATGCAATTTACTATGGAAATAATTTTTTTGGAGGGTTTTTGTTTTGGCAAGAATGGTCTTAAGAGCGGGTCCGTATTTCTAAATATATCGAATGTTTCTAGGAACTGTTTTTCTAGCTGCCTCTTGGTGTCTTGTGGTGGTGGAAGCGATGCAGATGTACTACTTTCCAGAGCATGTCTTGTATCTGTATCGGTCGGTTGTGTTAAGTATAGTTCCTCACTTATAAGTCCGTATGTTTGAGGAGGTGGCTCGTATTCGGCTCTATCATCGGGGTTGTCATTGTTAGCAACGCAGCCTAGGGTTGATATTGTATTATTATGTTGTTGACTCTCATTGGATACTTCATCCCGAATCTGTTGTAGGCGATCATCTGATATAAATTTGTTGTTAATAATGGCCCGTCGTTGGTCTGATATTCGTTGTTCAGAAATATGAGAAAACAGAGGGAAGTCCGCAACTACCGCCTGGTGTAATGGCTGTCTGTATGCTGTTGGTTTCCATGTTCGTGATCCTAAAGTAATGGCGAACAATGGCCTCATTGATTTCATTTGACCACCTCATTCTTTGTGTACCTAGCGCGGGTGTTGTCTGGTGCTCAAGACCACTATTGGTATTCAAAACTGCTTGGGCCTCTTGTCGTAGTTCGCTAATTTTATCGAGAGGAAGTAGTTTTCGGAGCATAATTGCCCGACGTTGATCGCCTATTCGTTGACGGCTTGCTTGCATTTCTGGGAATTTTTCCGTGAATTTTTGGTGTAGTACAGGTAGATAAGATTTTGTGTTAGTTTCGAGAGAAGTTAGAATAAAATATGTGCGCAAGATAAATGAATTCATTTCTGTTGTCCATTTCTTGCGAGCACGTGAAGAAGAAGCTTTGGCGGGTGCAGTAATATCGGCGTCTGCCTTCTGCACAACATCCTCAGCCAGTGAGCAAGAAGTTGCCCGAGTGGAAATTGAAGAAGTAGGGCTACTTAAGAGCCTATCTTGGTATGAAGGAGGGGATGAAGGGATTGATGAAAAGATAGATTTAGGTGAGGAATTAGTTGATTGGGCGTCCTGATCTTTACCAGCCCAGTTTGTTCGGTCCGGGCCTCCTTCCTCAATTGAGGCCAGTCGTGTCGCTCCCTCGTCGTTTCGGCACAGCCTGTGTGCAATTCCAGTTGATGTTCTTCGGCTATTTGTCAGAGGTCGTAGGTTATACCTTCTGTTGGGCTCGCATTTTTCGGGTTCCCCGGCAGAGGGCCGCCCATTGCCCCCGCCACCGATGGCTTGCAGGCTGTGACGTCCAGCATCGGCTCCAGACGTGCCCCGGCGATCGCCCCCGGGAAGCGATCCTATACGTACTACATTAAACTTACTTGGCTCCATGTTGATGGGTTTGCCATTGCCCTATTGGTGACCTGCTTAGATATTTCATTGCAAGTGTCCGCCCCCCACGTGGCTTAGATGGTCAGCACGGACGTAGGGTTGGGCTTTAGGGGGCTTATTATTATTATTATTGTATTTCATTATTTTGAAACTAGAAAATAATGAAATACAAAACATACAGGCAAGTAGGTATAGTCACAGGTAGGTAGGTACATTTTATTTTTAATGTTTAAGGACCTACAATACCGAAATTCGATGCGGCGCGGCGCCGCGGCGTGTCTACTCGCCGCGCTATAGGTTCTTCGAGTGGAAAATTATATTGGGTTCACGCGAGATCAAAACAGGAAGTAGGTACAATATTTTGTCCAAAAGGTAGGTAATTAGGTCCCTACTGAAATATAAAAATAGATGATCAACTAAGTATACCTTATGCTTTTTATTAAGTTTGTAGGAATCTTAGTAGGTAATATACCTATCAATAGTTACCTAGTAGGTACCTAGGTATTAGTATTATTACTATTAGTGATAGGTACCTACTTTAAATTACAAAACAATATTTTATTATATTTTTGATGAGCTCTGCCCTAGTAAACTACATAGTAAGGAGTAGGTATATTATGTACATAATATTCATAAGTACCTACTTCCTAACTACTGCCTAATTAGCTAATTACTTTAATAAACTAGATAGGTAGGTACACCTAAGTTAAATAACCGACTAGAACCAGACTGTAAAATATTGATAAGCGTACCTACCTAGTAAACTACACAGTAGACATAAGTACTACCTAACTAGCTAATTACTTATAATATACTAGATAACGTTTAAGTTAAAAATAACTAAAAAGATATTGATAAACGTACCTACCTAGTTGTTCCATATTTATATAAATATACTTAAGTGTTTTTCGATCCAGAGTAGGTAAATTTGACTGGAGAAAGTCTCTGCCTAGCTAGGTAGCAAACTATCTGTAAGATCCGGGATTATTGAATAAAACAAGGCGTACAAACCAAGGCTGTATTCCGACTGACATGACATTCGTCCAGGCCACAGACGTTATACACTACACTCCTCCACACTTATTCTTAATAGCTTATCATATTATGATTACAATTATATTTATTAATTTATAAACTAACTTACTTTTAACAATAGAAATCAAACAAACTCTTTTTGACGAAGGAACTTAAATTACATAATAACAAGCAATCTCATAGTGGCATACAGGAGTACCTTGTACCGTAGGTAAGTACTTAACAGGTACCTTGAACAGTTAAGTTCTTTTATAGTTTATAATTTGGCCTACTTAGTGTACATTTTCTGACTGGCCTCGCTGCCTTGGATACAAATGGAGCCTGCGGTGTCCGCGTGGGCGCAACAAGCTGATTACTTTGTGTTGAAGTATACTTATGTACCGTTTTGTGGAAATAAACTATATAAACTATATGAATTGTGGCCGTGTCACGGGAAGGTTCACAGGGCTCAGGTACGCGTGCTGGTGAGCTCAGCACGGGACCACCATGCTGCCCGGCTATCTCCGACTGGATCTCCCGCCCTACTGTTTCCACGATTAGTGAAGCTGGATCGGCTCTTTCCTCTGCGTCAAGGAAAATATCAGTTTCCGTCTGTATCTCGGGTACCCTAACCGGAGTACACTCAGGATTCTGGAAGATCAAAGAACTCCTCGACCTTGTTTTTAACTGATCGATGTGACGATGCACTCTATTGCCTTCCTCCCCAATTACCTTATAATTAGATTGGCCCATGCACGATTCCACTTTCGCGGGTAACCATTTTTCACTTTTTAAATATTGGCGATACCAGACGTTATGACCTGTATCAACGACCCTATTTCCACCGCCCGCATTATCTATTTGACGACCCTGTGCCTTACAAACTCTAGATTCTAAATTCGGTTTTAGTGCATCTAACCTTTTTCGTAGCCGCCTGCCCTGCAATAACATTTCTGGACTTTCGCCGGTCGACGCGTGTTCCGTATTCCTATAATACAACAAGAAAGAATGCAAAGCCTCCATTACATTTTTCTTTTCAAATACGGCTTTTATAATAACCCTTTTTAGGGTTTTAACTGCGTTTTCTGCAGCCCCATTGGAGGCTGGTTGATGGCAGTTAAGATATGCTCAATAGCCCGAGCTCGAACGAAAGATTCAAACTCCTTACTTGTAAACGGTGGCCCGTTATCTGTCACAATTTGTTTTGGTAAGCCCCACCTACCCCATAATTCGTTCAGTTTATCGATAGTAGACGTTGCCGCTGTACTAGGAACCATAAATACTTCCAGCCACTTGGACATGGCGTCAACTACCACGAGATAAGTTTTACCGTAAATAGGGCCCATAAAATCCAGATGAAGTCTTGACCAAGGCCGGCTAGGCCAGGGCCAAGGGCGCGGGGCCTGCCGCGGCGGAGCGTCCGCCACTGCCGCGCATGTACCGCACCCGCGGCACATTGCCTCGATAGCCTCATCTATACCAGCCCACCACACGTAGCTTCGGGCTAAACACTTGGATTTAACTATTCCCATGTGGGGTTCATGAAGGACACTCAAAACTTTCTCCCTGCAATTAACAGGAACTAACACCCTATGGCCCCACATAACGCAACCTAATTCTTCATAAAGCTCCTTTTTCCTATTGAAGTACGGCTGCATACCTTCAATTTCGCACTGATCTGGCCAACCATCTCGTATAAATGCCAATATCCTACTTAAAATGGGATCCCTAGCTGTACTTCTCTTTATGTCATTATAGTCCAACAAGAAAGCTTCCTGAGCGAAATATAGATAAGTTTGCTCAGGCATAACGCGCAAAACCGTTTTGTTATCAAGCAAAGGCAGGCGAGACAAGCCGTCCGCGCTATTCGCATCCGTTCTAACGTATTCAATATCATAGCGATACGCTGATAATATTATGGCCCAGCGTTGCATTCTACTAGCCGTCATCACTGGAATACCTGTGTTTGGGCCGAAGATTGATACCAAAGGTTTGTGATCCGTTCTAAGAATGAAACGCCTACCATAAATATACTGGTGAAACTTTTTCATACAATATATTATAGCTAAAGTCTCTCTATGAATTTGTGAATAATTATTTTCAGCGCTAGTTAACGTGCGCGAGATAAAAGCTACTGGCCGCTCCCTGCCCTCGCGATCGGGCTGCGACAGCACCCCGCTGACCCCCGCTGAACTCGCGTTACATGTCACAATCAGCTCTTTACTTGGGTCATAATGGTCATGGACGCTCCGCAAGCCTGGCACGGGACAGAGCTATCCCGGTGGCCTGCACCCACTCCCCGCGAACCAGCGGCGCCCGCACCTGTGCGCGCTGGCTGCCTGACTGAGGCGGCACGCGTTGCCCGCGCTTGCATGGCGTGCACCTCCGCACCCGCTGCTGCCACCAGCGTCTCCTCCGCCGTACTTCGCACCTCCACCGCTGCCGCATCCCGCTCTGCCGCCTCTAAAGACGTAGCATGCTTCACGGCCTCCATAAAAGATATTTCGCCATCCTCCGCAAATAACCGTTGACGGATGACGTCACCCTTCAAACCGCAAACGAATTGATCTCGTAAATTTTCTGAAAGTTTATCCTTGAATTTGCAGTTTCTGGCAAGTTTCTTTAATTCGGCTACGTAATCACTTATGTGTTACTCGGCTCGCTGTCTCCGCTGCCGGAATCGGTACCTTTCCGCGAGCACTGATGGAGTCGGTTGCAAATGGCGACTCAACAGCTCCTTTGCTTCTGCATATGTCAAGTCGGCCGGGACTTGCCTTGACTTGGGACTCGCCAAATTAAAAAGCTCATAAGCTTCATCCCCCATAGCCGAAATTAACGTAGGTAATTTCAAATCGTCCTCGATCTTATTCACTTTAAAGTACATTTCCAATCGCTCCGCGTATGATGACCACGATCCGGTTTTCACATCAAACTCGCTTATTTTTCCGATTGTCATGATTAAAAACTTTAATTTATGCACGCACAGTCCAAAACTACAGTAAATCCTCGTCGCCACTGTAAGATCCGGGATTATTGAATAAAACAAGGCGTACAAACCAAGGCTGTATTCCGACTGATATGACATTCGTCCAGGCCACAGACGTTATACACTACACTATCTACGTTAAAAAATCATTTAGGTTTAAAATTCTCGAAAAACATAACCCTCCTTCCGAGGTAGTCCGTTAAAAAGATAGGTATGTGGGTAGATAGATAGGTACCTACTGACTTAAGTTTTCTTTTATCCTAAAAATAGTTGGCAAAAGTATCAATAACTTTTGTACTTGAGTGTATCCAGGACCAATGCGTCTCGTAAGGAAAATTAAGAAAGTCATCAATATGTATGAAACGGTCGCTTTTTAGTGGTCATTCGAATTTGGTCGGATCACAGGTCAAAAACCAGGGTCTAGGTCTTATTTCAGACTATCGTTTATAACTAGCTCAATACGGGACGTAGAGAGCTGAAATTTTCAGGGTTTAATTATCATTAAACGCACTAATTTTTTTGTTCATACCACAATTGTGCGTTGAAAAGGTTTCTTGCATTTTGACGTCAAAGTTATGGCCTTATCAGATTTGGTTTAATCAATATTATTCAAAAACGCGTGTATGTACCTCCTTGAAACTTTTTGTGGTTACAAAGGATAACAACAAAAACCGAACACCGTTTACAATGAATTTGTGCGTCTGTCCATTAAAGAGCTAAATTTTTTTAAGGTATTTCAAAAAAGCTAGATTACTTAAAAACTGTATGGAGTTTTGCTAATTTTACTTTGTCACAAATACGCACAAATTAAGAGCTACTCGTGCATGTATATTTTATAGGTGCACATTCAATGGTTTCCGAGAACCTAGATTTTGCAAAACGTTACCGCAGCAGGAACGTTAATAACTCAAAAACCTTAAGACGCACAAATTTTATTTTTTGCGCACTTTTATGCACAAATATAAGCTACCTGCCCATATCATTCATTTTTGTCTAGGATCATCCGTTTAGAATCTTCCTGCTGGAAGAACGTTACTCCAGCAGAAAACCTATTTTTACGTTTTATTCCAAAACGGCAGCACGCACAATTTTTTTTTCTTGACGCACATTTACAGCAAGTAATGCACTAATTATTCCTGGAACTCACTTCATTCTAGAAGAAAGAATTTTTGCTGGGGTAACGCACACAACATTATCTCCACTAAATAAAAAACGGCAACACTGAGTGATTGTTTACTTTACGTTTCATGAAAAATTTTAAACTGATTCAACAACAATTCTACAAAAAATAGTCATTATTTGAGATAAGTAACAAGTTATTGATTAAATAATAAAAATCAGAGCTCTCAAACTGTAAAGCGTTTTGCGATTTGCAAGAAGTAGCCTATTATTTAGGTACTTTGTAAATAAAGTTATTTTATCTCTGAAGTAATAAAGTGCAAGTGCTCTTTATTATTTATATTTTATTCTTAGCATTACGTGTTGCTGTATAAATGTTAACTAAACGGATTTCTAGACTTTTATGTGAGTACCATATTAACATACTATTTACTTATATACCGTGCATATTTTCAAAAGAATTCGCTTTTTTCTGTTCAGCCTTGAGTCCTCATTATCGATGTGATGTGATTCATTTATCGTATCGGCGCCGCGCCGACCAATAGGTAGGTACGGTGTGGACCGGCTAAGAATGATGTCATCACACCACAACACCGGCGCGTCAGTGTTCGCGCCGTCGCCGGTCGAAACGAACCAATCTTGCTCATTCTAAATTTCAATTACATTTTGCAGTACCGTTACTTGTGACATTTCAAATCAAAGACTCTTCAGCAGACACCATGGATGCCAAAGCACTCTCCTCCACAGTGGCTAAGTTCTCAGCCAAGTTTTGTAATGTAAGCCATTTTATTATCATTACCTATTTAGATGTGATTCAGAACATTGTTAATAGAAATTTTGAAAGTCTCACTGGTTATTTATTTACATAAAAAAATTTGGTTTTAGACAGTATCTAAGTAGGTCCTTGACATTATTCCTATACCAAGTATAACTTCTCTAAGGCTATGGTCATGTTCTCATATTTTTTATTTGACATGTTGTCCACTTGAAATAATTATTTTATGCTACATATAATACTTCTGCCCATAGCTTCTCTTGCCAGGATAAAAAGTAGGTTATGTGTTAATCCAGGTCATAAACTATGTATATTCCAAGTTTCATCCAAATCCGTTTAACCATCACAGAGTTGAATGGGAAAAAACATTTTCTCATACACACTCATTTTTCGTATTTATAATATTGGTGTAATGAAATAGTGTAATTTTTGATAATCTGGTAGGTATTATTATTTACAAACCGCTTAACCAATTCAAACAAATAATGATGATAATGTAAGTAAGTACTTACTCTTTATCAGTTGATATTTGATTAAATTACACCATACAAGCAGCAGTGAACTGCTATAGACTAATGATGATGATGATGATTTCTTCCTTCTTCGTATAAGTTAGTGGCCAACTCTAGTGTTGGTGTTTTAGGCCACCTGAAGGCCTCCGACATGGCATAGTGACTGGAAAAGCCGGAACCAACATCTTAACTTGCCTTCCGAAGTACAGAAGTGCTCAGATCTAAATGCCGCTGAACGGTCACCCATCCAAGTAATGACCAGGTGGTGTGTTGCTTAACCGAAGTGATTTGCAAAGAACACTGAAGCAGGGTTGATATGATTTAAATCATGATTTTTATCAACCCTGCACCGAAGTAAGGCACAAGCGTGAAAACTGACTAAGTTGATATGAGTACATGTAACACTGATACATATTTTTTTGCAGGAATTGGATAAAAGTAAAAGTGTGGTGGCATCCCCTCTATCAGCAGAGTATTTGTTGGCTTTGCTGACTCTCGGATCCACTAATGAAGTTCACACTGAACTACTGGATTCCCTTGGCATCCCCGATGATGAATCAGTATGTATATAAATAAATAATAATGCTGGACGCTATCACACAGCATCATCTAGCTCCAAAGCATACAGCATATGTTATGGGAACTATATAACTGATATATGTATGTACATTTTTTTGTAAATACATACAAAACACCAGGGTCCAAGACAAATATTGGCAAATCATACAAACGTTTGTCTCGCGGCGGGAATTGAACCCGCCACCTTCTGCGTCTCAGGCGAGCCTTCGCCCACAGGCCGCAGAGGTTGTTAATGTTATATTATTATTTATGTTCATGTTATATTTAGACTTGCCTCTATCGACCCAGGGTATCCTCAAAAGATTTTCATGAGCAATATCTGAGAATAGTAGGTGTGCTCTTTGTGCAGGGCTTCTAAAAGAACAACTACCACCATGCCTATTTCTGCCATGAAACAGTAGCTGTGTTTAGGCTTGAAGGGTTGGGCTATGAAATTACAGGCACATGAGGCTTTTAATATCCTTAATTTCATGTGATAAGTTGATGGCTTCAGGGTGTTGCATCATTGGGCATGTTTCTTACATGTGTGGCCTCCCATGCATGCCTTGTTATAAGTGATAGTTACCCCTTAATATGACGATACATGACAAACCTCCCTCCCGCTTGCACAATTCAAAATTAAAGAAGATATAAAATCACTGAATGTAGTTATGCAAAATAGCAAACCTTCACGGTCTACAAAATAACAATACAAAGGTTCTGCAAGAATATCATGTTGAAACCAACACATTTTCCTTCGAAAAAAATTGTACCAAAATTAATCTCATTGGTACAATTTTTATGGTAAGAAAACGTGATAGAATCAAAATGATATTATTGCTGAACCTTTATTTTGTTATTTTCTAGGTTGTGAAGGTTTGCTATTTTGTATAAATATAGTCAGTGATTTTATATCTTCAAAAATGTTCAATAGTGCGAGTGAGAGGGAGGTTTGACATGTATAGTCGCGTTAACATCACGTAGGCCATTTGTTATATAATATCCAATATCCATTAGACTTTTACTGTCGGTGTGGTTAGTGGTCACTGGACTTTAAAAAATGCTGAGTATCAGATTATCTCTGGGATGTGACCTCAACTAATTCAATTGCCCGTCAAGCTCCATTTATTAGTTAGCAGAGTGAATAACAGGCAAGAGATGTTGATTTGGGCTCCAAAGATGGAGGTTGAAACCTCTTACACCCACATTGGCCAAAGACTAACATAACCCAAATTAGGTCATGACTAACATTATTCATAAGATAAGATAAGATAAGATAAGAAAAAAATATTTGAGTTACACAATAAGTTCACAAAAAAAAACAATAAAGTGCTTACATCTAATACGAGAATAATAGTGACACAAAAAGGTAAAAAAAGGGTTTATGCATTTTTTATTTTTGTGGTTGCTGTAATTATTTTTGCTACAATAGTAATAAATCTGCTCTAAACACAAAAGTTTGGTCTACAGACCACGTCGTTGGAAGTATTCAGAAATAGCTATGGATTTTTATTAATAGATCTAGCTCAATTCACCAGCTGTGGAAAATCCCAATACCCAAACAAAGTTGTTTCTACACATTTATATTTCATCATAATAGCATTTGGCTAATGTTTCTGGAAAATTTAATGAATTGTTTTCATTAAATACTTTTACTAAGTATGTAGTGATAGTGATTCATATTTTCTGATAATCAATGTTAAACTTGCACAATATTCTATAAGCAAATGATTGATTAATCATACCTACTAAGCATGTTCTTAAGTACCTACGTTTATGTAAAAAAATTGGTATTGCTCTATCTCGAATAACAATTAGTTTTTTGAATTAACTTCATCATCATCATCCCAGACTGTGGATGATGATTCATCCTGTGTTGGTGGGTATAAGCCTCCCTTAACTTGTGCCATCCACCTGACGCCATGACCCTGCTCTAGTCTAACCCAACAACCCCAACTTTGACAATGCGGTTCTCACAGATTTTTACAAAACTTATTGAAGCTTTCCTTTTCTTATACGATGGAGATAATATGGACAAAATAACTATTAGTTAGTCATAACGATAATAATAAGTGTTACTCAGAATCCCTGCCAATGTCGTGTATTTGATATAATTTTAATTATTTCAAGTAAAATATAATCATTTTTAAAATTTTACTATTGGAGGCCATGATACAAAAGGCCCATTTAAATTATTCCTCATCAATTTCCGTACCCTAAGCACACCGTATAAAGGGTAGGGCAAAATTTTACCTCATTGAGGGCAGCTACCTTTTCTTTTCTAGTTGCAATGTTTTGTTCTGAAAAAACTATAGGTTTATTTTTAAGGAAACTATTATTGCATTTTCGGATTTTTGAAAAAATGTGCAGTCAGCCTAAAAAAAGTCATGATCGACTATTTCCCAACAGGAACACTTTTCCCAAAGTAAGTTACAACTTCAAATCGTAAGATTTCGCGAAAAACAAAAAAAGTTTTCCCTACAACTTTTATGAAACAACTTTTTTTTGTTATTTAATATGGGTCAGCTCTTTATCTCGAGTGTGCCTCGAGGCTTGCATAGGCAAGGATGAGGTCGACGATGGGGCGAGCTTTCCCAGAAGATGCCTATTAACTCTCTTTTTGAAGCCGTTAGGGTCGTAAGTCAATGGAAAAACAGACGCTGGCAGCTGATTCCATTCGCCATAACATTGAGTTCATGCATGCAATTCGACGCGTAGTGGTTATTCGACTGTGTCATCATTTTGGCAAAAATTATGAAAGGTCAAATCGATATCCGTCAATTTGATTTGGCAAGTTACTTTGGGAAAAGTGTTCCTGTTGGGAAATAGAGTCTACTGAGACCAAATTGTTTTTTATGAAAAATGACATTTTCTGGGCTGACTGTACATTTTTTCAAAAATCCGAAAATGCCATTAATTTTTCCTTCAAAATAAATATATAGTTTCCTCAGAACAAAACCTTCTAACTACAAAAGAAAAAGTAGCTGCCATCAATGAGGTAACATTTTGCCCCACCCTCTATATGGTAGGTTGAGGCACCTATGCATGTTTTCCATGTTAATTGCTTTGGCATGATGATAACACAGTACCTAACCTACATTAGTAGGTATGTGCACAAGTAAAGAGAATTTGAACAATGTAGAACATGTCCTTGATTGTGACCAATGGCATCGGAATGAAGAATGTAGGTGGTAGGTTAGATATTTTATGAACCTAATATGGCTCATATATGACTCATATGGCTATGCATTTCAGTTTTTTTTACCTACCGTTCTATCAGTTTTTGTTTTTCATTGTCTAAGTTCAATAGAACTGGTTTTTACCAAAAACCCACCTACTTACTTTACCTGCCTTTTGTATCTGTACCGTACCTATACGAAAGTCGTTTTATACGGGAAAATTGAAAAATGTAACCACGCATCAAACATACACTCGACTCGAGAAATCGATGCAAGAGTGTTATACACTTTGCCTGTGGGTGTAACATGACGCCGCTTACCTTATACGAGGCGAGAGGCCTAACACGATGACTGCGGGCCTAGGACATGACGCTACGTGCTCTGCCCGAAGAACAGCAGCGGCCCGGCTAGAGCAAGTGTGTTTTCAGCACTCAAAGCGCTATATTATTTTTTATTTCTACGACAGTTGTTGAAGTTACAAAAAGTTGTTAAAAATAAATAAGATGTATAATTTTTCACAGTTCTCACAGTTTCACAGATGAGCATTTAAAAATGGTTTTTGGATTTTATTTTTACCATCTTTAAAGCTCAAACATACGTACCAATAACGTATACGAATTAAATTACCTCTATTAAAAAAAAGTTAAAAGCATTTTTGTTTTTCTCTGGGATATGTTTCTTCTATCACAAGTGTGATAGAAGATATACATAGTTTATTTTGCCACCTTGTGGCCCTTGCCTGCCAAAAGGTTGCCGACCCCTGCACTAGACTACTAGAGTCAGAAGAGCGGTTGCATTCTTGCAAAAACTACCTCTTCTGTTTTCCCCTAGGTGTGATATCTTCAGATATTGCTCAGTATGCATACTTGAGGATACCATCTTATCGAGGTATTTAGAGGCAATTCCATTTGATACATGCCCACTTTTTGCATATGACATGACAGGTTGAAATAGGTAGGATATTTTATGAATGAATATTGAGGAGGTGACAAATTGTCCCTTCTATTGGGGAAGTACCACCACCTTGCCTATTTCCGCCGTGTTTCGGTTTAAAGGGTGTGGGTGCCCTGGTGTAATTATAAGCAACTGTGGCTTTACTCCTTCACGCCTCAAGATGATGGATGCAGGGCGTCGCATCTAAATCTGGGTACTGGTAGCGCGTTCCTGTATACGCGTAGTCGGGGTAAGCTGTCCACGCGTACATTGGATACGCGTACAGTTGATGTGGACCGCCGCGAATCTGAACGCGAGGTCATTAGATCTATGACGCTACGTGAGACGAAACCGACTGACCACGGATCGCGCCGCGAGCCAGCTCGCGCGACATGCGTTCCCCAAACTGTACGCGTAACAGGGCGTTCCTAGACACGCGTAACCGACTACGTGTGCCAATGTACGCGCTATCCGTACCCCGCTGTAGGGCACGTACCAAAAATGCGTGACCTACGATGCAAAATTTTGTTCTAAGTAATGGTTACCACTTAACAGAATGGTTACACAGGTGGGCCATATGCGTTGTTCCGTCTTCAGGTTTCATAAAAAAATCATTTTCACTTCTCTTGCTCAAAAAGTGTATCATAATAGTGTAGCTTAGCGGGCCTAAAACTCGAGTTTAATACCTCGGGCTAAAAAGTATTTTTTCTTTTTAATTTTTGTCTAAAATCATCAGCCCGTACAAAGCATTCGTTCTCTTACATAAAAACTCGACTTGGTGCTCCGTCAATCTTTTTTTTTTTGAAAATAGAACCGTCTTCGTGATGTTTTATGAAGGTTGATTAATTTTTAACAAAATTTCTGAAAATTGTCTAATTTTGAATTGTTTTATTTTCTCGCAATCGAAGTGAAAAGTAGAGTGTTTTACTCGGGCCAAAACCACCCATTATAACTCGGTCTTGTCATCCTCCCTCGCTGCGCTCGGTATAACAACCTCGTATATAATCGGATGGTTTAGTCCCTTGTAAAACAATCTACTATATCATGGTAATTAATCTTGAAACATTTCAGATTCGTTCATCCTTCAAAGAAGTGTCATCTAAGCTGAAAGCTATCAAAGGGGTCACTTTAAACGTGGCCAATAAAGTATACATTATGGATGGCACTTACGAACTTAACCCTCAGCTAAAGGATGATGCTGAGAAAGTGTTCGATGCTGGCATTGAGAAGCTAGACTTCAGCAAAGCTGCTTATTCTGCCAATCTCATCAACAAATGGGTATGTTGGTTGGTTACCTTGTTTGGTGTTGTGATATTTAAGAAATATTATAATAATATGCTGGACATGTATTATGGGAACCACTTGACTGATATATTACTTAGATACATTTTTTTTTGTAAATTCATACGTATTATATATAGGAAACAGCCAGACCCGAGACAAATATTTGCAGAACATAAAAACATTTGTCTCCCAGCGGGAATCGAAACCGCAGCCTTCTGCATCTCAGGCGGGCCTTCGCCCACCGCGCCACAGAGGCCGTCAATAATATTGTTTGCTCAAGCACCACGCCTCAAGGTTAGCTATTGTGATTCCGGCATAGCGCAGCTTACCACCGTTTAGGTACTACATCACTTGGCCGCCGACCGACGGTGCGACAAGCTGTGCCCTGCGATGCCCAACCCATGCCATGTAAGGGCATGTCCCCCTGGGCGAGGTCTATCTCTAGCGGTGAACTGTATAGGCTGGTGTTGTTAATCAGTCGGCTACCACAGCCCTGGGCTAGATTCTCAGTAATAGACAATATTGTCACAACTTTATGTATACCTGTATTAAAACCCTCTATGTGTAATGTCCTGTTTGTGTGTCTCTCAAAAAGCTCGAAAAGTGCTTGACCGGCTTGTTTTTTTGTTTTGTTCAACTAGAAAATAAGGAAAAACCCAAAGGAACAGGCGAAAAAATCTTGTTTTTTTATTTTTTTATTAAAAATCATGTTGATAATTTTGTTTGGGATTTTTGTATGATCTCTATAATTTAGACAGGACGTTTATGGAGTCAGCTAGTCAGACAATATAAATATGTCGCGATCCATTCAGTTTTCACAGTTCCATAATAATATTTACCATGTTGAATAAATGAATATAAATATAATGTGAAATGTCTAGTGTAACATTGAGAATCAGTGTCCCGTTTATCCGTTAGCAGGGTGCACCACGGGCCTTCGAGTTTGGCTTAGCGTCCAAAGATGGAAGTAGAACGCCTTACATGCCAAATTTTATTTTTTACTTTCAATTCTGCTTCTTGGCAATCTATTTGTTAACAATATAGTCCAACATTATTACAGCAGCAAAATGCAATGGACTCTGAATAATAGGCACTGTTTTAGAAGTAGAAGCTGGTATTCCGCCGAAGCCATGTGTATGTGATGTCCAATGTTTCTGTTTTATTTTTATTTCATGGTTAGGCAAAGAAATTTGTCCAGTGGGTGGGGTCCCAGTCTTTGTGTGAGAAACCTCAAACTTTAAACTTGCAACCAACTGCAAACTTTTATCTGTAGTCTAAAAGTATTTTTTACTAAATCCTTCTGGACATATTCATTTTCAACTTTTGTTTTACAGTAATCTGGTTGTTTACAGCTTGAACATTTGATATTTTCCATGTTTAGTCCTTATTTTAGGTATCTTCTTATTGCTAAAACGTGTATTAAAATATTTTACATTTCAGGTTGAAAGCAAAACCAACGAACGCATCAAAGATCTTATCTCTGAAGACAGTCTAGACTCATTCACGAGGCTTGTTCTTGTCAATGCTCTCTATTTCAAGGTATTTTTCAATTTAACTTATAAAACTTCGTTGATCTAACATATTCATGATAATTCATTAGTTGATCAAAGAAGTACCTAAGCAGTCTATCCATTTATATATCGATATTCGTGGTTAGATCCTACCAATTCAACTGTCGAAAACCTCAATAAAAAAAATGAATCAGTAGAGTCATTGCTCTAGTACCTAAAGGTATTGCAGTCTTTTACATATTAAAACAGTACTAGAATGTTCTTTTGAATGTTTTCGCCTCGCTGATGTTTCAACCATTGGTATCGTAAGCGTAAAATGAGAAACCTTAGAATAAGATATGACGCTTTGTCATTGGCCAAAATTTTACGATACAGGTGGTTCTAATATTCGTGATTCGGCCTCTGATACAATTTCCTCATCATTATTTATGTAAGAGCTGTGCTCTTGTCGGCGCAACTGATGCAGCTCCTTCCATCTGCCTCTCTCTAAAGCAGCCTCCTTTACTTCTATAGGACATGACATCTACTTTCTCTTTAATGTGGCTCATATAATTAATTTATCCTTGGTCTTACAATTTACTAACGTGAAGTATTTAGTTAACTTTAAGTTATTAACTTTTCGAATACTTTTTTTATGCCTCCACTGAATAAAATATTTTCCTTTACAGGGTACATGGAAGAAACAATTCGATCCGCAAATGACAACGCCACGCCCATTCCACATCAGCGATACCAACCAGATTAATGTACCAATGATGTACAAGGAAGACAACTTTGACTATGGCGAGAGTGCGGAGCTTAACGCTCAGGTATTAAATTGCTTACAGCTTTTTTTAAATAGATTTTGGTACCTATAATTTTATTTATTTATTGATTTAACATTTACAATATCATAACAGTCTTAGACCAAAGCGAAATTGAAAATTAGTATTTTATTATTATTATTTTTTTATTTATGTTATTATAATTTTATTAATTACAGTGGTACCTATTACCAAAAACTTATGACCTACTCAATAATATGAGGTCTCTTTCTGTGAATTTCGTCAAGGAAATATTTTTTTCAAAATATTAAGGTCAAAATATTTTTTTTTCGCATAATTTATTAATTGTACGAATGGCTCTTGTAAACGGTGCTTTTTTAATTAAATGAGTCCTAGCTTTCGGCACTACAAGGAGTTTGTGTCTCCGCGCACGTATGTAATTCTTTTTATTCGCAAAAAATGTAACTACTACGTTATGTACCTCTGTATAAATAAATAATGCTGGACTATCACACAGCATCATGTAGCCCCAAACTAAGCAGAGCTTGTATTATGGGACCCATATGATTGATATATTTATATATATACACTAGCTGACCCGCTCGCAACTTAGTTTGCGTTTATACTCTTTTTTACGTATGTCCTTTCATGTGAAATGTTTCCCAATTCCGGTAATTTGACACGGTACCCTAAATATGAATGGAATAAAAAGTACCTACATATTAATATATTACCTACCCCGTAATGTAGTGATATGTAGGTACCTGTTCCCGTTCCTGCTCTCACTCCTTTTTTCGTTCCTGTTTCCGTTGCCAACCCGTCGCCAAGTTAACAGCCGGTATAGGTATGATGATTTTTTATATGCCTCACTCTTGATTATGATTGGTTACCCATGCAAACTTTCATCACATAAATCACCCTCTTTAAGTTTCATTTTCGCTATAAAAAGCAGTAAGTCCTTCTCCAAGGTCCCACCCATGGTTCAGCGCTTTAGGTGTTTTTAAAGCGATTCTACTGTCAAAATAATTAAAAATGAGGATTACTGCCATAGTAACACTTTACACCAATGTTTATTGCCATAGCAACGTATATATCATTGGTGTTTGTAGTCTAGTGGCGGCGTGCAACGGAAACCAAATCAACAAAATATTTTTTTACTTGTTTATTAATCGAGTCAGTGTGTAAAACTAAAGAAAATGTTAATGTCATTTATAAAATATAATAAATTTTATGGGATACGTTCGGTTTTGACGCAATTGGTACGGGTTCTCGGCATTCTCCTTTGACTATAATGTACTGACGAAAAAGTGAACACAGATCAAAGTGGCTTTGCGCGTAAAGGTCCTTCTACTGCCTACAGTTTTTGTCCATCTGCCTCCTAAGATGGCTCAAGCTGTAAATCTCGAGATATCATTTTTTCCGTTTCTTGAATAGCGAGCTAGCGATAATAATGCCCACGCACCTGTGTGTAGGAGCCTTCATGTGAGAACAACGTTTTTTGAATAAATTTGGAATGAGTTTTCAAACACGACAGTGTCAAAATAAAATGGCATAACATGACTGTGTCACTAAGGAGTATTGATATCAACTTCGATGCAAATCACCCCTAAAATAACTTTCTACCCCTTTTTAACTCCGTTAGGTGATACATTTCAATAACATACGAAACACGTCTTTCATCAATTTTGTTAAAGAATGTTTATGCAAAATTTGAAGTAGATTGGACCAAGGAATCACGTTGTTCCATACAAACTTTTCCCACGTTTTTCACCCCTTTAGGGGTAAAATCTCGGAAAATCCTTTCTTATCGGATGCTTACGTCATACAAAGAACACGCCCTCCAAGTTTCAGGTTTCTACGATCAGCGGTTTAGGCTGTGCGTTGATCCGTCAGTCATTCAGAACAAACGATTTTATAAGTATAGATTACCCTCCATTAAGGTATTTTTTTCAAAAACCTGGTATGCGATCTTTTATTATTTAATATTTAAAGTGTTCTGACGAAGTTTCAAAAAAATCACACTACGCGTTAAGATTTTCCCATACAAAGTTTACCACCCCATTGCAACCCCCTCGAGGCCTATTTTAAATTTTCAATGACACCAATCTTCATTGATTGTATGGAACAATACGTGTCCCAGGTTTCAAGTTTCTAAATTCAAGGAATACGATTTTTCATACAAACATTTTTACCCCTTTTCACCCTCTTAAGGGTTGAATTTCCTAAAACCGTTTCTTAGTGAGCGCTCACACTCTTTAAAGACTACCTGTACCAAATTTCAAACCTCTAGGCCCTGTAGTTTCTGAGATTTCGTGATGAGTGTGTCAGTGAGTGAGTGAGTGAGGATAGTTCTCTTTTATATATATACATACATTTTTTTTTGTAAATAGATACATATCATACATAGAAAACACCCAGACCCGAGACAAATATCTACAGAACTAAATAATGTAGGTCACCATTACACACCATCAAATAACCCCAAACAGGGTCGTAGCAAGTGAAGATCCGTGGTCTCTGTCTACCCCTCTGGGACATAGGCGTGACTGTTGGTATGTATGATGTATATAACCCCAAACTAATCAGAGCTTGTATTATGGGAACGACATGACTGATACATTACTTAAATGCTTTTTTTAAATTCAATATAAAAAACACCCAGACCGGAGAATACATATGAACATATTATACAAAGAAATCAGCCAACCCGAGACAAATATTTGCAGAATACAAACATTTGACTCGTGGCGGGGATCAGACCCGTTACTATAAGCTCGGTCCATATGCATCCGGAATTCTTAATCATGGGTTAAAAAATCATAGTCAGTGTTACTTATTCTATGCTGAAACTGGCAGAATAAGTAATAGTTACTACTAGTTTTTACCAGCGATTTCGTATTCCGAATGCATATAGTGCGAGTATTAGGTAATTAGGTTAGGTTAGGTTATTATCTTAGAATATGTAGTTATTTTAAAAATACTATACTAATATTATTACCCCTGCTCATATACCTACAACGCGATGTTAAGTTTCCACAAAAATACCGTAATTTTTATCAAAGATGTTAAGTAGAGTCTTGCAAATAACTTTTTCTATTTCCTAAAGTAGTTTGTTGCATCTAAATTATACATTTTTACAGCAAAAATTACGGGTTAAAGTCATACCTAAGAACAAAATAATGTAAAACACAAAGTCTTGTACTTGATCTAGTTTTTAGAATACTAAAACGATGGGTTCAACGGAACGCTTGCTACCAATCTCTCTCTTTCTCCAAATAAAATAATTTTTCTTTTGGTTTCAGTTCCTGAAACTCCCGTATGTAGGAGAAGAAGCTAGTATGGTCATTGTCCTCCCGAGAGAGGTCAACGGCCTCGACAGTGTACTCGCGAAGCTAGCCTCAGGATATGACCTGATGAAGGAGATTGAAAACCTGCACCGTCAGAAAGTGCAAGTCACGATACCCAAGTTTAAAATCGAAACTGAAATTGATTTGAACGAGCTTTTGCCTAAGGTATTTTTTGTTATAGCATTGGTAAGTTTGTAAAGGGCCATCTCAGTACCCGCTCGCTGATCTGCAGGGCGATAACGCATATCTCAAACTGACCTATCGTAAGCGTTACGAAAAATTTTGACCAATGATAAAGCCTTATTTTGAATATACGCTCTCTCAGTGGCCAAAATTTTATGTCTACGATACGAATACCTTTTCGCTAGTCTTCGTGATCGAGCTATTTTCTAACGTTCAAAACGTTTGCGAGTCGAATCCGTCAGTGACGTTTGAGCTGGAATTATATTTTGTCGGGTTGTTATGATATTGTGATGCGCCATCGTGAAGTCTTCTTCAAAATGTCCATCAGAAGCTTTTCAGATCCTAGAAATTCTTCTCAATAGAAATATAATCGAACAAAAACTAACGAAAACTGTCGGATTCGACTCTGAAACTGTTCGGACGTTTTACTAGTGATATAACCCTGCTGATCAGTTTCAAATTATAAACTAGCTGCCGCCCCAGAGGTTTGCTCGCGCGGTACCAGGTCACAAACTATGTATATTCCAAGTTCCATCTAAATCCGTTTAGCCGTTACGGAGGTGAGTGGGGACAAACGGATTCGACTCGGAAACTGTTCGGATGTTTTACTAGTGATATAACCCTGCGATCAGTTTCAAATTATAAACTAGCTGCCGCCCCGGAGGTATTCTCGCGCGGTACCAGGTCACATACTATGTATATTCCAAGTTTCATCTAAATCCATTTAGCCGTTACGGAGGTGAGTGGGAACAAACAAACTCACAAACTTTCACATTTATAGATAGACTGTTATAGATATATCATTTATTCAATAAAAGTTGATTACATAATTTTGTTAGCAGTGCCATTAAAGCCTATGTTAGGTTTATCTAAGCACTGTATTATTTTATTTAAATATTATTGTGATGTGAAGTGATGCGAATGTTTGAGTGTGAGTGTGATTCTATGTTTTTTTTTACCTGCCTAGTTCTGCAATTAAACTATTTTTTATCCGAGAATTGGTACTCGCATAAAATAATACGTGTAAAATAACCTCCTTTTTGAAAGTCGGTTATAATAAATAATAAGTGGTATCGCAGAGGCCACAAATAAAAGAAGAAGCTCAGGGATACATTTTAATTTTCTAAAACAAAGAGAACAGAACTTTAGTTGTTAGTAGGTAGTTTTTATTGGTAATATTTACAGATTAGTTAATTTATGGGATCTTATTGACTATATCATCATTTCACTTTGATTTTACTGTTTTTTTTCCAGCTCGGCATACGTACCATATTCGATAAGAGCAACACTGGGCTTAGTAACCTCCTGAACACGGGTGAGCCGCTGTTTGTGTCCAAAGCATTGCAGAAAGCGTTCATCGAAGTCAACGAGGAGGGCGCTGAAGCAGCGGCTGCGACCGGTGAGTGCCATTACTGAATATATTTATTTAATTTTATATGTTTTTGACACACTAAAGTACAATTCACACTTACCGGCGCCCGTCGTCGGAGAGCATTTTATAACATGCTAAAGGAAATTGAAACATCCACAAAGCAGTTTAGTTCCTTACAATTTACACAGCTGACACAATCACTGACATAAATAGATCCGTAAGTAGATATTGCATGCAAATAAGGAACTTGGCTGCTTTGTGGATGTTTCAATTTCCACTAGCATGTTTTAAAATGCGCTTCGATGCTCTCCGACGCGCGCCGGTAGGCGTGAATCGTACAGAAAGCGTCAGAGTCTGGTAACCCCCCTAGTTAACGTTAGTAGGTTCAAACCGTCGCGGTGTCGGTCGTAGATCTCGAACTTTTTGCACAAATGTGTTTTATAAACCTTCTCCTCCTTGCTTAGGGATATTTAATTTCGTCCATATATCTATATGAGACGATGGAGGGGCGGTTACAACACTCGACATTAATCTATATGTTTTAAGAGTACTGGGTTCAAATCCCTCGATGCGTGAATGTATTTTTGTTTTTTTTATTTTCGTTATAATATTAAGTAGTTGCGCACTACCGTGTTAAACAAATCAAAAAGTTACTAGCTGACGCATCCATTCATACCTAGACAAAATAGTAAACGTATACTGTAACTTAAAATTTCGTCGTAATTGCCAACCGTTACGATAGCTCAGTTGGTTAGAGCGTCTATATCATAAACTGGTGTGAATAAATCGCTGGTTCGATTCCCCAGCCAAGTATAAATATTTTTGTATAAGATTTTCTCCATTTGAATATGGTAGCCTCCACGGCAGCAGTTTAAATTTATACTTGAAAGGGGTATACCAGATCGTGACGCTGTGTGTACATAATATCTAAATATACATAAAGTCAGTGTAATCTAAAATTAAACGCGCCTCCTCAATTCTAACTTTTCTAACGCACACTCAACAACAAACAACATCATTTTATATCAGTCCATTGCTGGACATAGAACTCTTCTAACAAGTAGGGAACCATAATCCCCACGCGGGGCATGCGGGCTTTGGATCACAGCACATAGTTTTTCGCACCGCCGCTGCGGCGTCCAGGAATTTTAGATGTGCAAGTATGAGGCTGCGCTTTGCCGCAATCAGCCGGCTGCTAAATCCCCGTTTGTTAATGGCAGGGTGCACGTGCAGGTGAGGTTGACCTGGGATCCAAAGATGGAGTTTGAATCCCTTTACACCCCAACACACCCCAGTAGTGTAAACACAGAAGGACGTTCCGTTTCAGGCCGTCCGTGTTATCTACAACTGGATTTCCCTTAGGGATGACGACTCAAAAATTCTAATTGTCATTTACATTATAAAAAAAATATTGGACACGTATTTTTTCTTAAGTCAATTAAACAAAAAATTACAAAGATATAGTACGTTGAAGTCCCGCGCGACTTCACGGCCGAACTTTGACGCTCTTTATCTCCGTCAGTTTTTAATTATTTGATAAATAAAAAAATATGTGTCCCATATTTTTTGTTGATCCATCTGACAGACTAATTAGAATCATTTTTTTTAACCAGTCGTCATCCATAATATACATTCCAACTGTTAACATAATGGAGATGCGTTCATTGTTAGGTTAGACGATCTCTACTATAGATTATGTACGCAAAATCGTTTGTAGTGCTGGATGTACACACGGTGAGTTTGATTTCGTGTGTTGTCCCGAATAGGGGTAAATGTATTCCCGAAGTTAAACAACATTTGTTTTAAGACAATTCGATTTTTGTAGTTTTTCATTGTAGAAATCTTGTCTTGTGAGGCAGCCCTAGGGCAGCTGATTTTGATAAATTTTGTCCTTGAAATAATGAAGATGATAATTGTACCTCCGCCGTACTGTTAGAGTTGCCACGCACAACACAAAGTTAACACGTTGACTGCGGGCCTCAGACATGACGACGCGCCATGCCCGAGGAGGGCGAGCTCCGCCTGCAGATCAGTTGTGTTTTCAGCATTTAAGCGTTAAGCTAAAATTTTTACAAGAATTTTTAAAGTGAGGTTCTCGCAACGTAACCTAGTAGATGGATCCGGCTTGAGAATTGATCTCGGATGTCCTTCCGGGGCACGAGTTGATACTAACTCTTTTGTACGCATATGAATGCAATAAATATCTTTAACTTTGAAGTGGTACACAGATATACGAATTCAAACTCACCGTGTATGGTTAGAGCATAGTTGTCTTCCTAGTCTTCGCTGATCTTCATTTTCATCTTCTTCACCTAGTATACTATGCAGGTTTTAGGCTGTTTAGTGTCAACTGTCAAGTGTTTATCACTACGCTCTCACTTGTTTTTTTTACCACTTCAAAAAAAGGAGGAGGTTCTCATTGCTTCAATGTCTGTCTGTAGTGCTTGTTTAGCTGACCTTTGTTTTTATTTATCTTTAGCTTGTAAATATTCACTGAGCTAAATAATTAATTGCAATTTGAAAGAGTTGTTTTGAGCCTCTTGCACTTTTAATAGGGTTATCACATGACCAACTAGGGGTTAGAATTTTTGTTCGGTCTATCTATTTATAACTTTTTTATGCAAAATTTTGCTTTCTACTGTAGTCAAATAACCTATATCGATATATTCAAAGAACATAATAACCGTAACATTAAGGTTATTCAATTAACAATCTTAGTAATTGAAAAAAAATACTTAAAAGATCATTTTTTTTATTCTGTTTATGTTTCTTATTACAAATTATCCTAATACTATAAAAAGGTTTCATGAATCATTCGTGCAATGTCATTGAACCAAGAATCATGTTATCTAACTAATGTTATCTTATCTTAACTCAAATGTGAACTTGAAGATTTTGAGGATAGAGTTAATTTACTTTACTATTTAAATAGGCAAATATATAAATATACATGAAACGTATACTTTTCATCACACTCTTTACCTAGGTACTCTTAGGCTGTGTGATAAATTGTTAGGACAATTTCAACGCATGATTGGTGTTTCGGTGTCTGCATTAGAGTTTGATGTAGCTTGACAATGTGGCTTAGAAGCATAGCTTATGGTGTCGGCACTATAGTGTTGTAAATTGTATTGTGTGTGCTGCGTAAACTTTTGCCACTGATATCGATAACGGATTTTCGCGAAACATTTTTGGTAGTAGTAGAGCTCTTTGTAAAGGGCTTCTCTGTGGAGGTATTAACACCATATCTATTTCATTGTATAGTTTATGGTGTCGGTATTATAGCGTTGTGAATCGCATTGTGTGTGTAGCGTCAAACCCTGGCCACTGGTATCTATGACGAATTTTGTACGACAAAGTCTTCTTTCTTTGTAGTAGTAAGCTCTAAGGCTCGTCCGGGGAAGTACTAACAATATATCTATTTCATTTTTATATTATGTTTCAATAGTTTATTGTTACTAGCTATGTCGTTCCATCTCTAAGCCGACTTCAGACTACGCTATAATATGCTCATAGCACAACAATATCGCGCACTATATATGGTAGTGCGCCCTCAGCACACGAGTAACCTGAGTACCGGGGTGCACTTTGCATCTCGGCAGCAAGACCTACTGCACGGAGGTCCTGGTATTTGCCAGTGGTATTCGTCTGCTTCATGACCTATATTGGTTGGTAAGGGGCCGTTAACCATTTCTTAGATTTGATTGAGTTCTACTGTAATATATATTATTGGCTTACTATCGCTATAAAATTGGTGCGATGCGCTGAGTTCATGTTGTGCTGAATCACGCACCGCTCTCATCTTACTCCCTCACCCCAGGCCGTCCCGCATCGAGGTCAACTGAGGTTGCTATATACTATAAATGTTTGCGATAATATCGCGTAATGTGAACGCCATGCTATATAGTATAGCATTAGTTCTTATGCTTCTTTGCTAATAGTACACAATAGTATAGCGTAGTCTGAAGCCAGTTTTAGCCCCAGAAGAGGTGCAATAAAAAACCTTTACGCGAACGAAGTCTACGTCGTTACTAATATTAAAGTACGCTTTTTGTAATTCTGGGGAACAAGTCTAAATCAAAAAGCTAAAAAATCGGACGTAAATCTCGAGTAAAAAGAATGTGCAAAATCAAATTGTTATTATAATATCAATTCAATGTAAAGTTGTTCTGTGAGTTGAGTACTTTGATGTGTCAACATAAATGTGTTCCGATCCGATTCGACTGCAGTGGCCAGTGGCTAAGTGTTTGCGCGTTGTGATCGTTTGAGTTTGTTCGTGGGGCAGCCATGCACGTGCGCACGCGTCGCTCGCTGGCGGTGGAACAGGCGCGGGTGTTCAGCGCCGACCGGCCTGCCCTCTGGTGCTTGCTTGTGGGCCCACAAGTGGCGGTGGTAGCCCGCTTCCAGCCCACACCTGGCTCGCCCCGCGACGAGCTATAGACGTAAGCATGGTGAAAACAAACAAATCTAAAATGTTATCCAACATTTTTGAACCAGATGGAACTTCCTGCATCTCTGCCTGAAGCCAGCAGTACACTAATCCAATTGTGCTATAGGTCTGAGTAACGTCATGGTATCTTATTCTGCGCTTATAGTCTAAAATCTTGGATAGCCTATAGACAGTGACTACCCACATTTTTGCAAGTGACGAAGTAGTTGTAGGTAGAAGTAGTGGTAGGCACTTTTGTTGTTAGATTTTTATAGACTTTTGCCGATAGCTCTACCTACCGAGTATCGTCTAAACTTTCGAATTTTCGATTTTAGATCTTCAGCACTATTGGATAAGTGCGCTACTTGCTTGAGCCAGATAAGCGGGTTGAAAATTTTGAATATAATTTTAAATATGTTTGTTATTTAGATGTTGCTACACTTAAAAAAAAATACAAGAAAATATGGAATTGGTAATGTAAGCAGTGGTTATTAAATGAAAACCGGTTATAATTTTAGCACTAAGCTATCAAAAAGCCATTAGTCTGACGTCGGCAAGTTAAACGAAAAATACGCAGTCAGACTGACGTATATTTTAGAAAAACGTAAAGTAAAACTTTTAATGGTCACTTTCCTACATCCTGTAAAACTCATTCAGGGATTCTAGGTTCAATGGTTCCTTCATGCGCAGCTTAGCCTTAGCTTTGAATAAACAGCTTTTAAATGAAAACACAACTGCAATTCGTAGTTAATATCTGTTTATCACTATTATAAATATACAATACGTCTATGTACATTCGGATTGTATAACAATGAGCTCATCCATCCGGCCTTGACTATAATTGCGAAGATTTTTATTTACGTGGGTGGTGTGGTTCACGGGTGCTCACACCACTTCGTATTAAACCAATTCATGTACTTACAAAATAAATTAGACAATACCTGCTTTAGAGTGAGATCAGTGGATTGAATGTGAAAAACAAACCTTACCATACTACAAAGCTTATATTGATACAATATTTTTATATGAACATGAGACAGTGCTCTTAGCAAACATTTTGTAAAACTTTGAATTCGCCATACAAAAATATAGCTGTTGCAAAGTTTGGAGTAAGATATGTTTTTAAGAATCGATCCACAGAGACCAAGTACATTACTCTTGCTCTCCACGATTACTAAAAGATATTCTTTTAACTATCTATAAAAATGAATTTTAATTATTGTCTCGATGGAATCAATTTCGCAAACCAGACGCAAAGCATTTTCAATTTGAATGCGTATTTCATTTATCGCTCATACGCCCTATATTTAGTTTGCTTCATTTCTTTCATGCTTGAATCATGCAAAGATAAAACGTTGCCATAGGTATCTCACAGCACTCATTCGTTTTTACTGGATATTTTTGGTACACAACACATCCCACTGAGGTATTATTAAGTAGGTACCTTAAAACCAGACATTAACAGCCGGAATTATCGCTTTGAATGTTCCTTTGAACTCAGAAAGAACAGAATTGCCTACAATTAAGTACTAAACACACATGTTTCTTTCGGATCATGAGCACACTGCCACGATTCAGATAATCAATTCAGTCAGATTGTTTTCGGCTGTTCATGGCCTTCCTTAAATCCTTCCCGGTTTTTACCGTCGTGGGTCTAAAAGAGTTGTGTGGTACAGGCATGGTGATCATGATGCGGTGCGCTCGACCGCCGTCGCCGCAGTTCCGTGCTGATCGGCCTTTCTTCTACATCCTCGCGGGTGCAGACCACGTGCCTGCTTTCGTCGGCATTTATCGCGGAGATGCGTAAAATTGTAGAAACGTCTGTTCTGTACTAAACGTAAAAATGCTAATTTTCACTAACAGTTGGCATTCTCAAACCAGGTCAAAAAATATTGTTTCTACTTGTTTGTAAATGCCGTGAGTGACCTTTGACAAAATTAGGTGGTACCTATTTAGAGAGATGACTATATTAGTGATAATTAGCGTATGCCAGTGTCATAATTAAGAGATTGTGTAATAATAATAATAACTAATAAGCGAATTAACGAAGCTAATTTCTCGCATTTATATAATTTTACAATAAACACACATTCTAAATATTTTTTCGTTATCACGTTACTGTGAAAATTTTGTTTATTGCTGTTAAATTACTCAAGTTATGCACGTGCTTTAAATAAATCATATTGGATATTTTAACAAATAATGTAAACCTTTTTTTTTAATGAACATTATAATATATTGAATTAAAAGTACTTACCTACTAAGTTTTATTAATTGTGATAAATATGTATAAGAAATATTTGTTCTATTAAATCTATAATTTTTATTATTTTTTGTTTTATTATTCTAAATGTTATCTTTCCTGCTTACTAATGCTTTTTACGTTATATCCTAGTTATAATCTAGTTAAACCAAGGATTAGTATTGATGAAAAAACACTTAAAATATACAAACAATAAAATTTAATTCTTAGTAATTCTCTTTATCGTTAAAAAGATTACATTACAACTATAATGTACGATTCTCACTTACCGGCGCGCGTCGGAGCGCGTCAGAGAGCATTTTATAACATGCTAAAGGAAATTGAAACATCCACAAAGCAGTTAAGTTCCTTATTTTTATGTTTTTAACTGGCCTCATAGCTCAGTTTGTAGTAACTCTGCCCCCTGAGCTACAGGTCGCGGGTTCGATTCCCGCCAAGACAAACATTTACATCTTTATTATGCAGCACTAAAACAACACTGTGGGACAGAGTTTACTGGAAGCGGGAAAGGCGGGTGTTCGCTTCATGATGCAGATTCATGATTTGTGTGATGAACATGCATGTTTGTTCTATGTCTGGGTGTTTTATGAGTGTCTATGTATGTTTATCAGTCTATGGTACCCATAGGCTCTGCCTAGTTTGGGATGAGTTGACCGTGTGTCACGTAAAGGAGATTGCCGTCTGATGTATGGCGCTCGGTACCAAGACTAAAGTGAGTGCGTCAGAAAATCTCCAATAAGTTTTTAGTCGATTCTACTGTCAAAATAATTAAAAATGAGCATTATTGCCACTTTACATCAATTTTTGTTGCCATAGTAACGTTTATATCATTGGTTGTTGCAGTCTAATGGTGGCGTGCGGCGGAAACCAAAACAACAAAATATTTTTTCACTTGATTATTAATCCCGTCGGTGTGTAAAACTAAAGAAAATGTTATTTTATAAAATATAATAAATAAATTTTATGGGATACATTCGGTTTTGACGCAATTGGTACGGGTTCTCGGCATTCTCCTTTATAAAAAAAATACATTCAATAAAACCTACTTCAGTCATCTATTCAGTATAACGAAAACTGCGTACAAGCCTTCCTTCGTCATAAAACCTTTGGTATTATGGTGTATATATCCAAAATATGTAATACCGCTACTACTACTTATCAACCGTTGTCGACTGTCGTTGTTGCCGTTGTTGACTGTCGTTGTCGTTGTATTCACATGGGCATAGCTCTCCCTTTGATTATGCCACTTGTCTCGATTCTGCGCTATTCTAAGGTTCTATCTAAGGTGCCGCCCACGGTCTTTCTAATATCGTTAACCCATCTCGCTCGTGGACGGCCTTCGTATAATATGTACCTACACCTCGTGAAATGATAGGTAGTGATAGAAAGCTCTTACCCAATTTAATTGATCTCATTGTGACGTCTATTCGCATGTTCTTTACATTATCTTTACCTACGTCTTTACAGATCAGTGTCTTCTAATGTGGTTATGGCTTCGCGTTATATTTTTTGTTGTCAGTTTTGCTTGGACTCTTGGCTTGGAACGAAAGAACAAAAGATTTTCAATTGTCTCTGGAATTCCTATATACTAGATAATTTCTTGCCTTTTCTGGGCACAGAAGTTACTCCTTTGGGTTGTGGTTTTAGCTTGCATAAACGTTCATTGCTCTACGTTCCAAAAATCATCTTCGAAGAACTTAAATACACGTTTTTGTTATAAATGACAATCTTCCAATATCTTCTTATTTTTGGAAACATTGTTGTTTTTTGATAGCTGTAAAAACAAGCATAGTTAAATTGTTACCTGAGTTTTCATAGCTATCCTGTTTGTGTTGCAGCGATGGGCATCGCATTCTGCTCTGCTATGGTGGACTTTGCACCAGTTCCTCGGTTCACTGCTGACCATCCATTCGTAGTCCTGATCTTTGTCGATGGCGTGCTTTTCTTCCAAGCTGTCCAACGAGGCAACTTTTAACCTTCACGTACTAACATAGGTACCTACTACTAAATTATGTTGTTCTCTTTTGGTAACGCTAATCCATTTTCTAAGTTCTCTTTTTTGTATTGCAGCGATGCGCTACGTGGCATGTTGTGCTATTATGGACTTAGCACCAGTTCCGCGGTTCACTGCCGACCATCCGTTCGTAGTCCTGATCCTAGTCGATGACGTGCTCTTCTTCCAAGCGATGCAACGAGGCGACTTTTAATCTTCCGATTTTTCACAAAAAAACATCAACAGAATTAACATAAATAGGTACAATAATAGGTTTGCCAAATCTAAATCAATTTTGTTTTTTTAAGATTTAAAGTTATTCTACTAAGCTAATTAAGTAAAGTTTTTTTATTACTGTTCCATATTGAATATAAAGTATTTTGTTCATTTGTATCACTTTCTGTTCCCATTACTTGGTTGCTTATAGAAGGTAGGTTAGTTAGGTAGGTTATTCTATTACCAAATCTACATACCATGATAATTATTTTTTTAGTAATAGGCTTTGTTTTATTATGTACACGACATAAAAATTAAAATAAAGTAGCCTAACAAAAATTCAGACCGTCACCACACGGTAGAGTACCCAGAATGCTGGCTGCATTGCCACTTTGGATAGTAAGAAAGACAGATCCGTTAGCCGAAATAGAAACCAGCATTCCAATCACGCGTGGTCTCAGATCAGCGCTCTGCCAAGTCTTTGAAAATTTTCTGAGCTCCTGGCTCCTATGGGCCTAGAGTTTCTACACCAAAGGGCTCAATTATACATATAACCTCTATCTAAGTGTGAATATTGTCGCCGTTTGAGGAACTTCGCTGATGTTGCTGCGGATCCGGCCCGTTCTGAAGTTCCTAAAAGATGAGAGCGCTATCGTGTCTACGCAAGTGGTAACCCAAACTAAGAGTCGTCCCATCTTCCAAAGTATCAAAGTCATACCAACAGGTGTTAAAACACCTGGTAAACCATCATCCCTCATTAGGCCACGAGACTCTATAGAAGCTACGCCAACACTGGTAAAAGCTCGACGAATGATTTTCATTGAGGGAGTTGTGTCGGCCGGGACACACGTCCTGCACTCGAAACACATGCCAGCACGTGATGTCCAAGACTGTCGACAATGTCACCGCATTGGCAACGATGAGTTATTTGGCAGGGAGCTCCTACTCGAAGAGAGATGACTACCGGAATAGTATTATTGTCCAAAAGAGTACGTATTATTTGATGGGAGTGCATGTAACCAAAGTCCCGATTCCCACTCTGACACAAGGAGACGAGCACGCTCCGCCGGGCTACTAGACGTTTCAAAAAGGTTATCCGGACTAGTAGGCAGAGCGGCTCATCCCACTGTCTCTGAGAGGAGAGGGCTTTGGGAAAGCTGGTATTAGGGCAAGCCATTTCCTAAGTTTCTATGGCTTCAGTGAACCCTGTAATTTGGAAATTTGTCAAACTTTTGGATAATATATTTTGAATTAAATCTTTTGTACCATGAATCGTAGAGAGAAAAGCCGGAATAGAAAAACTTGTAATTTTGCGAACGCCAAGGCCTCCCTTCCTGATGGGAAGTGAAGTTTGGTGCAATTATAGTAATTACAAATGAATATTATTATTATCATCATCATCATCAGCCTATAACAGTCCACTGCTGGACATAGGCTATAATTATAGAATACTAGCTTCCGCCCGCGGCTTCGCTCGCGTGGTACCCGGATAAAAAGTAGCCTATATCCAGGTCATAAACTATGTATATTCCAAGTTTCATCCAATTCCGTTCAGTAGTTTTCGCGTGAAAGAGTAAAAATCATTCATCCATACCATCCATACAAACTTTCGCATTTATAATATTAGTGTGATAGTGTGATTATTATAATACATTTAAACTTTACTTCAAATGTTCAAGTATATTGTTAATGTAATGATCTAATGATATACTAATACGTATGTTGTGTATAAATTATCTTGAGTCACGTTAGGGCTTGTACAAGAATCTATCTAATCTTATCTTAAAAAAATAATACTGTACCAACTCTAACAAATCTATTTGTACATATTATTAGGTATTGTGTGTCTCATACACAAGCTCAAAGTCGCACAACGGGCTATGGGGAGAGCTATGCTCGGAGTCTCTCTGCGTGATAGAATTCGAAATGAGGAGATCCGTAAGAGAACCAGGGTAACCGACATAGCTCTCAAAAATCAGCAAGTTGAAGTGGTATAAATAGTAGGTAGGTAGTAGTATAAATAATAGGTATAAAGAAAGGCGCAGCCGGGACGGTAGCTTGTTTGGTATTAATGTAGGCTAGCAGTTCTATTTAAGGCGACTATACAGGTCAAACCTCCCTCTCGCTCGCACTATTCAACATTTTTGAAGATATAAAATCACTGAATGTAGTTATGCAAAATAGCAAACCTTCACGGCCTAGAAAATAACAATACAAAGGTTCAGCAATAGTATCGTTTTGATTCTATCACGTTTTATTAACAAAAAACTTGCAAAATTTTTGGTAGGAAAACGTGTTGGGTTCGAAATGATATTCTTACTGAACCTTTGTATTGTTATTTTCTAGGCCGTGAAGGTTTGCTCTTTTGCATAACTACATTCAGTGATTTTATATCTTCAAAAATGTTGAATTGTGCGAGCGAGAGGGAGGTTTGACATGTATCGTCGCCTTAAATAGAACTGCTAGCCTACATTAATACCAAACAAGCTACCGTTCCGGCTGCGCCTTTCTTTATACCTATTCATATTTATATTCCAAGTTTCATCCAAATCCGTTCAGCCGTTACGGAATTGAGTGGGAACAAGTAAACCAACACATACCTACACAAACACTCAAACTTTCGCATTCATAATATTAGTCTGATTTTCTAATCTAGGAAGAAGGTAGTAGATATTTAAAAAACTTTGATAAACAGAGATGACACACAACCTCTGTGGCGCAGTGGACGAAGGCCCAGCATGAAATGCAGAAGGTTGTGGGTTCGGTTCCTGCCGCGAGACAAATGTTTGGTTCCCGTAATACAAGCTCTGGTTAATTGTAGCCCCACTACATGATTCTGTGTGTTACTGTACAGAACACGTATTCCATACGAATTCAAACCAACTCAAATTGTAAATAGGATTAAGTTTTTAGTTAAGTAAAAAAAATGCAGTAAATTAGCGACAATAACATAACAAACAATAGCAGTTCCACTGATAAACTCTTTTAGCTGGCGCATAATGTAGCCTACTCACGTAAATGTACCTTCAAAACACCCATATACCGTGCAGAATTTGTATACCTATTTATTTAATTAACTAGATTGGTACTGTGCATGATGACGAGTTGATATTTCCAATTACACTTAATGTACTGAAGTAGGTAATGTACTTATGTTTACACCATGTAGTTGATTTAATTAATCGGATCATGCAGTGTAGATTGGGTTCTCTACATTTTATAATTTTATGAAAAGTGTATGGATAAAAAAATTCTGGAAAGAAGAAGTGTGTCAATGGTCGTATTTAATAAAATTATTTGTAAAAGTAAGTTATCATATGGAGGCTAGAGGCGAGAGAGAGCGAGAGACCCATGCGGAGACGTTTCGTTAGCGCTAGACTGACGTGCTACAGCACGTCTGTCATAAAGATACATCTTTATGTAGCAGTCTGTAAGTATAAGTAGGACACGCACAATGGACCAACAGGAGTCCAATTACGGGAAAGGGAGTCCACCTTCTTAAGTTTAAGTAGGTAGGTTAACTCTGATGTAGGAGTTTTTAAGCCGCCCGAAGGCCTCCGACATGCCTTAACCGAAAAATCCGCGAGCACCTTAACGTGCCTTCCGAAGCACGGAAGCACTCAGACTCAGATCTGAATTCCATCAAACGGTCACCCATCCAAGTAGTGACCGAGCGGAGTATTGCTTAACCAAGATGATCTGCGAAGAAAACCGAAGCAAACCACGTTTCGAATGCTCGTAATAGCACAATATACCTATACCTATACCACAGCCTATATACCTACCTGATTTATAGGTAATATTTTGTTGCATTGAAGTGGTTATTTTATTATTTATATTTGTCAATTAAAATTTTGTTTTCGTGGCAAAGTTGTGGTTGAATTCAAAATGCCATTGTTAATTTAAATAACATAGATCCCGGAGTGACAAAAGCAGAGATCAAGAAGATAGCGGACAAGAATAGTTATAAGATAAGAATTTATGACTTTTCTCGAAGAAATAAAGAAAATTATTCATTGAAATAAAGATTTTTCAATCGGTCATTACTTACTGAACCTTGCAGACTGTACGAGTACGATGCGGAACGTGTCGTTGGCGACACGTGGATCGTGTTCTTAAGTTAGTTGCTTATTAACTCTTGATCGTATCTGCTGGTATTGGCACATTTTTTGAATTGTATAAATTAAGTGTCAAAAGTTTGAGAAATTCTGTGTTAGTGTTATTTTTACGCAAATTGCATGGGCAGTTGAAGAACTTTATGGACCGCTGAAAAACATTATAACTCTACAACAGGCATGAAATTTCTCATGGTTTTAATGTTCTTTGCATCATTTGGGTGCTGGTATGCGAGAACGGAACCGATTGAATTATTAGTGTACAATGCTGGAAATTTCGTTGTACCTCAGATGGGTCCAGTTTCATACCAAACTATGTTAGGACTACGACCAGCTCAGAGGTGCATCAAAAATAATGTGCTAATCGATTGCCCCACCTCTCGAAGTCATATTAGAAAAATGACAAAAAATATACGCAACCGTTACACACAGTATATTTTAAATCCTACTAAAATTGTCGAAGTAAGTTCTACTGAAAAACTAAATTACCGAAGGATATACGACGCGGATCTGTCTCATGTAGACCTTAAAATGCGTAGAAGTTTAACCAGTCCACTTACTGGTCAATCAGCCATGAAACAGAACCTGAACTTAGATGCACTAAACTTGAAACCTGTAATTCAACACAATATTACTAAAACTTCAAGCAAAATAAAGAAGGTTGAAACGAAAGCTGAAAATAAGTCTGCATCGAAAACACAGTCAGTTACAGCAAAAACTGGCCAAACGATTGTGAAAAATTCTTCAAAAGAAACTGTTTCAGATGAAAATGTCCTACACAAGCCCATAGACGGCAACAGTTTGAATAGAAGTTTTATTAACACTCTTGATAAGTTCGAACGTACATTGTACGCGGTAAGTTTATTTACGAGCATACTCGTGCTACTGTCAAACAGTTTTTAAATTCACTGTAGCCACAGAATAAAGTGCCGTAGCTATTAAAAACTCAACTGGTAGGTAGATAAATTGAGTTTTAAATTCGTTTTGTAAATTAGTGTGATTTTTAATTATGCGTACGATTAGCGTACCCATCATTAAAAATCTACTCTGTGAAATGCATACATACAAGTAGGTAGAAGAAAGTAGGTAATATATTAAGAAGAGGGGTACTGGGATAAAAGTCGCCTATTTGTTAATCCAGGCCATACATATTTCAAGTTTCATCCAAATCCGTTAAGCCATTATGCATTTGTTACGTATCTCTAAGTTAATTTTCCAGCTTTGGATGGGTCCGAATACTAATATTATATTGGCCCACCCTGTATCTACCTACATAAATTAAATAGATGTACCATACCATACTTAGGTAATCGTAGGTAAGGTTATCAACACATAAGGATTATCGAGAAATTTCAGATAAATTTTAATAAATTCATTGATTCGAAAGCGTCGAATGGAGAAAATGGAATGAGCTTCGTTCAATCTGGTGTATTCTTGGGAATGGCGTTATTGGCTCTATCTACAGAAGTAGATCTTGATACTAAGAACGAAATTCATAAACACCTTGGATTTAATCTAACGGATTCGGTACGTTCATTTTTGCAGAAGACATTACTTTTAGAATCTAATTCAAAGCGATACATATGGCGACAGATTTTACATAGAGAAGATATCCATATCATCATCTTCATCATCATCCACAGCCTAACTTCACCCACTGCTGGTTATAGGCCTCCCTTTGTATATGCCAATTCCCTCAGTTCAAAGCTCGTCTCATCCAGTTTCGGTCCACGATTCATGCAATTATAACCACTGTGTACTGCTCACCATGATTTATAGTGCCGAGATATGCATGGACGCTCACAAAAGAGGCTGGCAGATGAGAGTTACACAGAGAGCCATGGAGCATACTATGCTCGGAGCTTCTATTTCAAGCATAAAAACCGTATTCTAACGTCGAGATCCATAATAGGGAAATATTCAAATGATGAATTTTTTTTTTCAAGAAACAGGCGTTATATTTTCATGATAAAGTCTTTGCCAACAGAGCATGTATTATGGGTATCAGAGACTGATAAACATACATATACTTATATAACACCCAGACACAGAACAAACATCCATGTTCATCACAAAAATGTTTGTCCTGGGCGGGAATCGAACCCGCAACCTGCAGCTCAGATGGCAGAGTTACTACCAACTGAGCTATTAGGCCAGTCGGTAATTAAATAGGTATAATTTAATAGATGATGAGTGAAAGACAGCTTTTAAGGTAGTAAAAATTCATACCTACCGACCTCAATGAGGAGAAATCCTCTAAAAAATACTAATCAGCTCTTACTGTCGTTGTCTAAATTCAGTAGCTATATTAGCATTTCTCTTACAACGGTTATTGTGAACACTAAAATTTGTCTGTAGGACAAAATAAAACTTATAGACCAAGTTATCACCACGCTTCCACATCCTTCGAAGGAACTTCGTTTCCGCTGGTCGTCAAGGCTGGTGTTGCGTTCGGGACGGCAGGTCACTGAAGAGTTCAGTTCGGGAACGGCGAAAGCGCTCAGGCTGAGAATTGATTATTTTCAAGGGAATGAGACGCCTGAAGCTATGGCACAGATTCTCAATAAAATGGTAAGTAAAAGAAGATTTTAATAATATACGTTTCGCAATAATGTAAGTTATTACCAATTAGGCAATGAATTATGTAGCCTTTATGTTATCCTGTCAGAACTACGTACCTATAAGTAAACACCTACTATTTGCAAAATTTCAGCTTAAGCTGACGCATCCGTTCCGTAATTTTGACGTGAAAAAGCAACAAAGTACATACTCGTACCTACCTACATATATATTAACATTTCACAAACATTCGCAATTTATAATATTCGTAGGACTATAGCTGTATGAAACTGCGAGAAAGGGTATGAAATTTGATGAGAATAGCTTGTGCCGAACCGGATTTGAGAAGACTTACTTACTAGGTAGGTAGGTACCTATACTAAATACACATTTTTTCATAAGTCCCTACCTTCGTAGGGCAGACGTCGTTAGCACAAGATCAATATCATCAATAGTTAATTGGAGAAGCATAGGTAGGGAAGTTTTATGGACAGAGGCATGAAAAAAATCGATGCTTTAGTAAGGGCATCGTTCAACTTTCTATATAAACACTAGGTAGATACTACCTAGTAGGTTAGTACCTATCTAAATAACACAAAACAGCGCACGGGGTTCCTTTCCCTTGGCCAAAAATACCTATAGGTAATACCTTCTAAAGTTAAATCGATTGCAATCACAGATAGAGGAGGATTCAAGCGGAGCTATCAGAGATACTTTTGAAGAAGATGACTTATCTGAAAACGAAGAAGCGATCCTCCTAACCACGCTCTACTTCCGACCTCGTTGGCATTCTGCCCCCACACTGCTCAACGGTACTTGGATCTTTCGAGACACAGAAAACGCCCCCTCCAGGACTGTTCGCATGATCAGAATAAACGATATCATGAAATACGTGGACCTCCCTGAATGGGATGCACAGGTTAGTTCGTATAAATTATCTATAATGAAACATTGGTTTTTGGTTTATGTAATTTAATAGACTTGTTAGACACGAGAATTCATGTGGCTACATAAAACGCGGCACACAAAACGGCCTTTATTAACTTTGGTTGCCCCGTCCATCAAAGTAAGCGATAATGCCAAATAACATCAATTAATGATTTTTTATGGCACTGCTGTCTTCTGTTACACTGCCGTAGGGAATGTATGTAAAAATAAGAATGATGTATGTCAGTGCAACTACAATAAACAGAGCGCTGTTGAGAAGGTTGGCAAACTGAATCCAGTCGTCTGAGGCTCGCGAAGTCACATCGGAACGGTCTTCGGTCAACACCTTTACGTCGCCGACGGAGTCGCTCGGGTCAAACTCTGTGAACACCGCGTACTTCCCCGGTCCGCTGCTCACCAATCGGTTCACGCTCACGATCCAATTCGGCGCCGGCTCCACTCTGCGCCTCAAAGACATCAAAAACAATGTCTCACAAATCCCAACCAAAGTTATGATCATCGAATCGCGCAGGAACAGCAAGATGATTGGCGTGTCAGCGCTGTGCTTTGGTATGTTGTATCCGATCTCAGTCAAAAACATGAAATGACCGTAAAGACTGAAGCAGATCATCAGGAGTCTTACGTTATTTTTCACATCCAGTAACAAGGAGATCAAATTGAGCATAATTATCACAACTGCTGGGACTACGACGAGAGCCGCTGGACCCGCCGCGACTCTGGTTAGTAGAAACGTGTACTTCAGCATAGGGTAAGTACTGTTCGGACAGCAGGGGTATTTACCAGGTAAGCGTTCATGCTTTACATCCAGAAGATTCCAGCCGGGGCCGTTCTCGAAATCGTCAAGTACGACAGGGTTATTCTCATAAAATGTAAAGTTGACCTGTTCTCCAGTATGCATCCACGAACCAAAATATAAGGTGCAGTTCTGTTTATCATATGGCCATTTGCGTAAAGACGTTCGGCAGATCCCGGCGTGCGTGATATGCGGAACGCATGTGACTTTACCAGTGTATTGTACCAAACAAGTCGTGTAAAGTGAGTCGGAGTTCAGCATCGAGGCGTCAGCGTTAAAAAGAGCCATCCGGGGCGTCCAAAACTCATGACTTTCAACTTGTAATTCCTCAATACCGTCATAATTCTTCGGATCCCACTTTAGAAACTCATCTTGCCACGTCAATGCCACCCAACTATGCAGGTTGAAGGTTTCTTCTAAAACATCGAAGCTGATGTATTTCACTGCAAAGCGAACTTTTACTTTGATCGAAGTCTTGTGGTCCTTCACCGGCCTTAAATCGTAGAAGACGTAAGCGCAGAATAAATCTTTATGTAGTTGCGCTTCTTTATGGAGTGCCGGTTCATGATCCGCCGGACACTCCCAATCGTCAGCGACGACGGAACCGCCGAAGACTAGCAGCGTCAAAAGTATTGCGCTCCGTATCATGGTCGTAAAGGTTCTGATCATCCCAGAGCAATATACAGTTTAATTTGAATAGAAATTCAATATCGGAAACCGCCCCCTGAGATATCTGTTAACAAATTACAGATGTTATTTTATCAATGCAATTGACTAACACAAAATGGCCTGTATCCAAATCCAAACTTAATATTATAAATGCGAAAGTAACTTTGTCTGTCTGTCTTTTACGTTTTCACTCCTAAACAGCTGTAGGTACCCATTTTGATGAAATTTGGCAGAGATGAGATGGGACTTTGGAGAAGGACATAGGTTAATTTTTGTCGCGGAAATACTTTCAGGGGTGAAATATGGGATGAAAGTTAGCATAGGGACTCAATCAGTTTTCAAGTTAGGGATACAAAAATTCACCATACTTTGCTTTTGTTAATAAATAAATAATTGAATGGAAGTGGAAGTGGTTTACCGTAGGTATGGTCACAACTCTCATTATACTTATCACGGACTTTCACTGGTAGGTTTAGTTATGTACCTACTTTTTATTCCGTACATATTTAGGGTTACGCATAAAATATAACCATGTTCGGAAAACATCGAAAGTACCTATAAGTAGACACGCAAACGAAGTTGCGCGCGGGTTAGCTAGTAATAAATATTACCTACCTACTAATTCCAGGCTATCGAAGTTTCCTATTCGACTGAAGGACTGACTCTACTGATGCTCGTACCACGAGGGATCTCGTTGAAGCCTTTAGTGGGGCACTTAACCAACGCCAATCTTTCGAGTATCACAGAGAAGATGAAAACCATCCGTATTGCAGCTACAGTGCCTCTTTACACACTACGGATGACCTTGCTACTGCCTAACAAATTGGAGGCTGTAAGTATAACATCAGTCAAAGCACCCGGCTACTTTTTAGATGCCTTACCGACGAATCCTATATTATTATACCGTAACCGATAACGCTTCGTTTTCCTTTGAAAAACTGTCAAAATTAACAACGAGGCATCGAAAATTTGACAGTTTTTCAAGGAAAAACGAAGCGTCATCGGTAACGGTATAATATAGGAACCGGCCCTAAATAGGCAGCTAACTAACTATAGTCAATAGTCTAGAAAATAAGTCCTCAAGTAAAAAGTTTAATTTTTTACTAATATCGTACTAAACTTAAATACTACTACATATAGTCATTCAAAAAGGGTTGATGCTTAGTACATAAAGCTGTAGTGAACTGCTGCGCTGATTTTGGAGCACGTGCCTCTTTATACCTACATTTTAGGTTATAGCTGTTGGTTATAGTATTTTTTTACATTTTGGGGCACGAATAATTAATTGAACGAAAATTGAAAATGTATAAAAATCCGATTTATAACTCAAAATTCATACTCAGTCAGGAGTTTTATACTTAGCTAACATAGTTTCTGTTTCTGAATCTTTGATAATTTCAAAGTGCTACATAGGTACCTACCTATTTAGGATAAGAATAGAATATTATATTGTAAAACAAACTAAAGTCGTGAAGATGTATATACAAACTGTGTATAAAAGATATTCTTTTGTAGCTAACCTTAGATGGAATCAACAGCATAGTTTGTACATTTAACAAACAATAATTTTAGATTGTGTTACTTACTAGAAACTCTACTAGAAGACACATGCAGTGCACCTTAAGTACCCACTTTATTATGATTAGTTAACAGATGTGAATCTATTTTAAGAAATCTTAATTTGTAGCGTACCTACATTTTTGTAACATCTTCATTTAATTTACAAATAGATGGGAATATCGAGATTAGTAAACGCTTCTGAAGCGAAGAACGGCTCCCTTCGAATATCGCAAGCGGTCCAACGGATCATGTTTTGGGCAGAAGCGGGGCGAAACGCCTACAAAGATGACGGTGAGTGATACGGCACGTGCAGCTAAAGCTAAGTGTTTCATTTGTTGTCAGTAGGTAGGTAGGTACGTAAGCTTACCTAACTCAAGATTGCTCTCTGATCTTGCTCTAGGATTGCGTATTTTCTCAATGACAGAGGCTCTTGTTAGTGATATTTGCAGCTTATCCATTGATGTTGACAACCGTCGCGTGATCGCGTCGTGTCGAAGAGCACCCAATTTACCTATCAAAAATGTTACTGGAGTGGAGACCACACAATACACTTCCTTTCCTTTTTCGTATGAACTAGTTGTCATCTCTAGATGTTGACAGCCGTCGCGTCGTCGAATAACACCCAATTTACCTATCAAAAATGTCACTTGAATGGAGACCACACAATGCACTTCCTTCATTTTTCGTATGAATTATTTGTCATCTCTAGATGTTGACAACCGTCACGTCGTGTCGAAGAGCACCCAATTTACCTATCAAAAATGTCACTTGAGTGGAGACCACACAATGCACTTCCTTCCTTTTTCGTATGAACTAGTTATCATCTCTCGGCGACCTGTCGCGCAGTGGTCGATGGCTTATTCTGTGGCGAAGACCCGTCTGAGACGCAGAAGGTTGCGGGTTCGATGCCCGTGCGAGACAAATAGTGGTCGTCACGAGATAAATGAGGTTCCTATATCAGTCAAAACACCCAGACATGTGTAAGTAGGTATGTAAAAAAATGCAAGTATTTATGTAGTATATCAGTCATGTTATGTGGTCCCCGATAATAGCTGCAAGCGCTGTTTAGTTTGGGACTAGATGATGCTGTGTGATGATAATGTCCAGGATTATTTATTTATAATTCTGGTGTACATAGGAACTTAATTTCTAGAATACATAGAATAAAATCGAAATCAACCTTTAATCGATACGCACATAAAGTACACCTTGAAACGTCATTTTTTTTTTCAAATCTAATTTAACACCAATTCTTAACGCGACCAAACAGAGAAGAATCGGCAAGAAACTCTCTGAAGTCTGAAGAATTCGCAAAGATAATCAACTGCTTTTACGTTGCTAACTTTCGCCGCTACATACAATCGTCACATCGAATCTTCGTCCCACTAAAGTTAGCAAACGATTCGACCTATCGATCAAAAAAACATAATGGTTTTTAATTCATTGTTTCAAGATGATTAGATCATGAAGGAAGGATCATGATGAAGGAGGTTTATTGAGAATGAGAATGTCCGACTTGGTAGTACACGAGATCTCAGAACTTTTTTCCTAAAACGTAGGAGTAATTACAGTGAAAAGAAAAGAAAATGATGTATCTAGTACCTACACTGTATACCGAGGCGAGGAAATGACCGATTCCTATCAAGTGTGTCTCAAAAGCTAAAAGTTATGCAGGTGTAGAGCACGTTCCGGAAAACTTTGATCTACGATGCAATGCTTTGTAATAATGGTTACCACTTAACATCAGGTGGGCCGTGTGCTTGTTCCATCTTCAAGTAGTATAAAAAATGTGTTATGTGTCGCGGATATTATTTATTTATTTAAACTTACATAATAGACAAGTCAAATTTTATACTATGTAGCCCTTCGTCGCAGCGCAAAATCGTACAGACATACGCAAGTTTTAAAAAATAAAGTGCTAAATTAAAATTATGTCATCAAATTACACTAATAATGCAAATAAATATCTCATACCACACTAATATTATAAACTAGCACTGCCCACGGCTTTGGCATTGACGGGGTTTAATTTAGGTACTTTTCTTGATAAAAAGAAAATTACGTGAGATTTACCGGGACTCCCCAAACGTCGGCGTCGTCCCCCCCCCCCCCCACGTGAGATTTTTCTGGACCCCCTCCTCCTCTAAATGCCTCGCGTATTAATGGACGCCCCTTATGTATTTATTCTTACCTGATGTTTGGCGTGGAAAGCGCTCGTGGCGTGTTTTACTTCGGTTACCTTGGTAACCACAACACTCCGCAACACTCCGCCCGGTCACTACTTGGATGGGTGACCGTTGTGACATTTAAATTTGAGCTCTTCCGTGCTTCGGAAGGCACGTTAAGATGTTGGTCCCGGCTTTTCAGTCGTTTAAGCCATGGCGGAGGCCTTCGGGCGGCCTAAAAACTCCGACACGTTGGTCACTAGCTCATACGAAAGAAGAAGAAGACCTGATGTTTAATTGTTTACCCATGATCTTGTATTTTTATTTAATGTAGGTAGGTACCATGTTATTTTTTTTTTTATTATATATTAATCCGATCCAAATATAATAACTTCGTCCCATGTAGCGAATTCAGAGGTGGGATATTCTGTGACGATTGTCTATGTAGCTATCAGCAAAAGTTAGCAATGTAAGCACAGTAGGTTTTGAGGTAACTAAGTAGATAGGGAGGTGTTTTATTTTTCAAGTTTGTATCCAGATAAATGTTGGCACTGCGTATGTAAGTTCAAACTTTATTGCAGGTTTAGAATGGGACGTGCCGCCTGAAATGGAGATAATGGTCGACCGTCCATACATATTCTTCGTTAGATGGAAGAAGCTAACACTCTTATGTGGAAACTTTGTTTTATAAACAAAGTAGGTAAATAGTTGGTATTCGTATATGCATAAATTAGTTTATTAATAAATTCATCAAAAATATAAGTACCAAGTTTTTTATTTCCTAAGCACAAGAATCGATGTTTTTATGCTCGGAGTTTCTCTGAAGGATAGAATCCGCAACGAGACTATCCGACATAGAACTAAAGTTGTCGACATAGCTCAGAGAATTAGTAAGCTGAAGTGGCAGTGGGCTGGCCATATCTGCCGAAGAACCGACAACCGTTGGGGTAAACGAGTTCTTGAGTGGAGACCGCGGCTAGGCAAACGTAGTGTAGGACGCCCTCCGGCCAGGTGGAGTGACGATTTGCGAAAGGCTGCTGGTAGAAGCTGGATGCGTCGAGCTCAGAACAGGGCGCAATGGCGCTCATTAGGGGAGGCCTATGTCCAGCAGTGGACTGCTATAGGCTGATGATGAAGCACAAGAATCGAAATGACAAGGTGGATGGCAGCTAGGTGCCTGAAATCTTGAAAGATGTGATAATTCATAAGAATGACACCAGATTCATTTACCTACTTGCATGTAGGTTTTAGGGCGTAAATAAAAATAATATAATATTAGTGAAATTAGGCTCGTTCGATAACTATTGGGGGAGGAGCAAGGGATAGATTACCTACTGGCAATTTTCCAATCGATCTAGCAGAGGTCAGTGCAGTCGTAACATATTTTATCTACACGGGAATGGCGATAAGCTTAAAATTATTGTCCGTATGAGTAGATACTACTAGGAAAAGATAAGTTTAGTTGTGTTTCGGTAAGTACATAGGAACCTATCTACAGTAGGTAGGTAAGAAGATACCTACATCATTTATCTTTTCCTAATAACATTAGGTACCTACCTACCGGCATAACTATGCCGGTGCCTATTTGGTGATCTTTGAAGACTAGATTTTACCAAACAGATTACTCAAAACGCCAAGTTCCTACAACCAACCAACTAGGTAAGTACCTACCTACATGACATACTACATTGAAGAAAATTTCAAGTTTAAATATATTCCGTGAGAAGCAAGTCTGTAATAGCCTTCGACCTTCGACACATCAATAAAAATATATATTACACAGAAACTCAATATCCATGAATTAGTAGTTAAGTATAAATGGCATTTTTTACTTGGAACATGTTTAGGCAGTAAAAATAAGTTAAAATAATTTACCAATTAAAACTAGGCACTTTTGAATAAAAAAAATATATTTACTGAGTTGTTAAAAATTATAAGTAAACATAAAAGATATAATGGCTAAGTAAATATTTTATACAAAGATAACTTAATTTTAGACTTAAACTTGTAAGTAAATTGTGTGAATGAATTATTATCACGTTGGTGGTTATAAGAAATCATGCGTGGCTTTCTCTTACAAATAAACTAACTAGACTAGACGGTACTAGCTAATACTTCATGTGTATTTTGGAATACTGCTTCCTGTAAATAAGAGAAAACAATTTATTAAAATTAAATTATGACGACACAATAAACGAAAACTAAACAAGTGCGTAATGAACAATGAAATAAAATGTGCAAGGATCGATGGTTTGAATAAGAGATATAATTTCTTATGCAGAATTTATTAAATTGAAAGTTTTAGGTGTAATTACATTTAAACATTCTTATAACTTGACACTGTCGTTATAAATACTCGATGACTAGTATCATAATAACATTATAATACACATTACGAATTAACAGACTCCCCGGAGCTCGCTAGCCACTACTTGAGCTGACGGTCACTTTTAAGCTGGAGATTATAATCAATTATGTTTAGTAATAAATATTCAAACTACTACTCATTTACATTATATAACACACTTTTAGATGAATATAATAAGGAGTAATAACAGTGGAATTATTTTAAGTGTTAGAAAGAATAAGCTTAAGTGTAGAGTGGACATTTCAAATGTGATCTGTTAACACACAATATCTTATTGACTATGAATTTCGCTAAACTATAGTGTATTTAGAATAAAACATTAAATTAAAAACCATCCTTGCTTAACATCGAAACGATGAAGATAGATTAAGGTTCTGCGTAGCCTATTTGCTAGGTCGTCAGTGCGGGCGTTCATAGGTTCCAAACAAAAGTAGGTACAGCATGAGCCTATTACATCATTTTCAAGTGCTGGTTTAGCTACTTTACAATTAGTGCTATTGGCGAGTGAAAGTTCCCAGTAATTTTAATATAAATCCTTCGATCAACTTATAAATCAGCAGAGGAAGACGATGCCCGAATATAGTATGCCCCGTTACTCGTCACATTTTGTCGTTTAAACAGATGAGTAGCTTACTTGTTACTTGACGATGATGAAATAAGGTTTTTGTCACAATAATTTTAAAGCATATCACACAATTTTGAAGTCTAACACCAAGAACCTAGGCTAAGCTGCGCAGAGCCCGCAATCAAACCGACAAGCGTAAGGAAAACAATTTCCTATCACAAAAACTTATCTATAAAAATAATAAGACATTTAAGAACTATTTCATCCTCTTTAAGACTTCAGACTAAAGTTCCAAGTACTCTCAGTCTACTCGCCAGCTTCATATGACTAACTGGTCGTACTAGTTTCACACACTAAACTACCAAACTGATTGACACTTGGATTTTTTTCTCGCTAAATAGCACTAATCGGAAATCGGTAGATGATGAACTAGGCCTTAAGGAGACCGAAGCTGTCAAACTGTATCTTTCATAAATTGAAAAGTCGATTCCAAGAAATTCTATACCACAATTTCAACAATCTTATATTTTATATCATAAGTATCATTTTGGTCAATACTAATGTTCGTTATACTTATTTCGAATAATCCCTTCAAATAAATATTATTGACAATTTGTTATATAGTTTTTAGACTATGATGTTTACTGTTTTTTAACATTACAAACAGAAAAATGAAGATTATAATAAACAACGACATAGTTACATTGTTTAAAATCTATACTTAACCAGAGTAGATTACTTACTAATATTTAAATGTTACTAAAAAAATATCCAAACCAATTTAAAAATATAAAAATAAATACTACAGATACTGAGTGCACACTGTAGTCTAAACACACAAGCAAGTTATGTCAAGAATTCTGGAACACTAAAGAAAACTTTTTAACTTTGACTGAAAAATATAATGGGCAAGACAAATGTGTCAGATAATAATTAACATTTTTTTACTGATTTTATAAAACACGCCAATTTTGGCATAAAATTACCTTACATAAAATAAATAAATAAATACAAAAATTGTCGTGTTACATTAGACATACATTTTCAAATTCTAAAATTATAATTTATGACACAATACTTTAAACGGAAGGCGTAAAAGATGAGCTTAGGGTAGGCTAGGCAGATTATGCTCAAAGATCGCTCCTTATTGAAATCGTTTTCGTCGAGAAACAATGCTATAGGAACAGTAGCCTTGGAATAATTAGGTCAGGGCACTCAACGGGACGCAGAAGGCACGGCATGCCAAATATGACGCATTAACTAACTTTACTCCTTTGCTACAAATGGAATGTGATCACATGTTATATAAATTCACTGGGACACTATTTTGAAAATTCAAAATCCTAATGTAACGCCAGCCACCCACGATCAAGTTCCCCATGCAGCGCTGCAAACTTGATCAAGTCGGCATGCGGCAGAACGGAATTTTATTTTCGCTTCAAGTAGACTTATCATGCACACCCATAGCCATACACAGTCAAGTTTACTGGACGCCGCATCAAGTCCGCTGCAAACTTGACGGTGAACTTGATCGTGGGTGGCTGGCAAAACGTAATCTAACGTATCTTCGTCCCTCAGAAGTTTGCTACAAGTTATTAGCGAATATGTTTTCGTCGAATTTACAATTCGGATTGGTCGAATCGTTTGCTGAGTCTAACTTCAGCAGGGCAAAGAACCACTTTAAGTACTATACGTACTTCAGTTTGCACTTACTACGTAAACAAACTCAATAAAACTGTGTGTTCTAAAATCACTTGGGGGTCAAGCTAGCTGATATTAGTAAGGGAAAATAACAAACACAACCATACAATTCTATTGAATTTGACTAGTATTTAAAAGACATTTAAGTTGTAGGCACCAACTGACTTACTTATTAAGTAAGTTGGTGCCTACATCAATTAGGTAAGCATTTTAAGTGTCAAAATGAAAATGAAAAATATTTATGGAGGTAGGATACCTCGATTTATGTACATGGATGCGAAAAATGCACTCTTTAAATTTTCTCACATAGGTGAAGGAAATTATAATAAGGAAGTGAAGAAGAAAGGGCCATGAGGGAATAACTATGCCAGATAATATTATTTACATTCAACTAGATGTCAATGAAACCATTTTTTATCTAAGAAAAATGGTTTCTTAATGGTTATTAATAATACTATTACTCATTCAATATAATACCCCTAGGTTTAAAAGACAAGGTGCCTTTTATGTGGTTATTAGAATTTGGTAGTGATGCTTATAAGCTTTAAAGGCTAATTAGGTTGAAAGTTTCAATAAGTATGAAACACTTAAAACTTCAATAGGCGATTGTTCATTAAGACCTAGTTTCATGGGCCATTTGAGACAGTGAATAAGTTTTGAAATGAATCTTATAAGATACCAAAAATTTCATGGCCCAGCAAATAATGGAACTAACACCTTAAAAAAACATACAAAAATACTTTACTATGCTTCGAAAATAGTACTCATGCCTAAAATAGTATAATAATAACTCCGTCAAAAGGAAGAAGACTTACTATATAAATGAATATAATTTCTATAATAAAACAAAACAAAATTGTTTTGTATTATCAGTTTTGAGGAAGCATGACTGATAACTTAAAACAGAACCACATTTTTAAAAATACCTATAAGTATTGTAATTAACATGAACTTGTCAAACTTGTATGTATATCAAATCATTTCAGTCTCAATTAATGTCTGCTAACTTTCTATTTTCTTTCTAGATAGAGGTTTTCAAACAGTAATAATAGGCCACACTTTAACATTTGTGACAAATGAATACACACCCAATGCAACTTTTATATTTGAAATTAAGACAATAGAATGCAGAATAGCTCATTCTTTATTCTATTGTTCTATTGAGAGTAAAGAGAATTTTATCATTAGTAGTACATGTTACAGCAAGTTGATTTACACATAGCACAAATGACTTTGGCTCATTGAAGGCAGAGCAGTTGAAGTGCTGCTTACATCAATATGATTGGCATCTTCTGCCACAGTAATGTCATTTTGACTGGTAACTACGTCATTAGACAACAAGGTGGGTAAGCACCTTAAATCTGTCAACCTGTTAGCGAGATATATTTGGTCAATCTGCATCTCATTATTTGTGTTTATGTAGATAGGTACTATTTTGAAGGTCCTAAGGAAATAGGATTCTATAACATCAGAAAATAATTAAGTGGCTGCCAATAATTGTTAAAAGAAAACATTATTCTACCCAAATCAATGTACAAGAACGTAAATAATGCTAAATGCTATTAGGCACCTCATTTTATGTTCAGAAAAATTGATAATTACACTTAAAAATAAACTAATACTTACTGATTCAAAAAGTCAAACAAACATAGGTGCTGATATTTCTATTTCTGTCTGCTTCTAATGTGTGAGATAGAAATCACACATTCATTCAAATTATTAACATTATGAATCACACTATAATACTTTCACCTCTAGTGTGTCACTAACACCTAAAGTGATATCATATCAGTGTCTTCAGGAAACACATATCCATAAACGATAAGAAAATACTAATACCTAAATTCAACATCAATAGCGCTTTCATGATTACAACATTGTCAAAGCTAAAACTGTATAATAGACTATTCAAAGTCAAATCGCAGAACAAAGCTTATAATTAAGTTATTGTTACTACATCATAGTAGGCGCATAAGATGATTTTACATAATTATTCAGAACATAACAGATTTCCAATTTTTCACCACCTCGTGGCTTGCACAAGGAAAATATGGCTACAAATACTCAATCTATAAAGATAACAAAATTAAAATGTTAAATAACATTATCCTGTGTGATAATAATTTAACTTATGATGATAATGTAGATAAGCTACATGTAGGTAGACATTTTACAAGAATGTTACTATGATGTAAATATATTTACTGTGAAATGCCATAATTGACCCCACCTGTGTTTAGGCCAGTGTTCTCAGAGGCGCCTGAAGGCTGCGGTGCTGGCATGGGCATGGGGAGTGCGATAGGCGGCGCCTGCTCGCCCTTGGGCCGGCCCTCACCACCCGGCTGCGTGGTCACAGGCTGCACGCCGTCAGAGTCGTCGCGCTCCAGCGTGTGGTAGTCCCCAGACTCCTCGGGGGGACGCGGCTTGCACTTCCCGCAGCAGCAGTTGCAGCAGCAGCACAGGCAACAGCAGAAGTAGCAGCCCGTCAACACACCGCACACAATAAACAGCGCCTTGCACCAAGTGCTTGTAACAACAAAATAGGCGTTGACGTTCTCTTCTCCAAATTGTTCCGCGATGTACAGTCCGAGGGAGCCATAGTTATCGTAAATGTTTCTTTTGGTGCCGTCGCTGAGTATGGTGTGTGCACGATTCACTTCTTTGAACTTCTCTGCTGCTTCTGGGTTGTTGGGATTTTTATCAGGGTGAAATTTTAACGCTAATTTTCTGTAACTTTTTTTGACGTCGTCGGCAGTCGCAGTTTTTGGAACTTGAAGTATTTGATACAGGCTATCACCCGCAGTGGACAATTTCCTCTTATCCATGATTGAATTCAGTGAATGATGTGGTTTTCAATGGAAGGTAAATGAAATTTTTCAGATTACAATTTACAACAATCTTCCGAATCTCGTCCGACTTGTCTTGTAATGTAAGAATGAACGAATGAATGAAGAATTTGCACAAAAGAAAATAAAATGTCAGTGTCACATCATATCTTATTATGTCAATGTCAATCAAAAGTTTTCTGCATTGCCACTATTTTTGATAGGTACACAATCCCTGAAACCATTGATTTAAAGAAGTCAGAGACATGATGGCATGGATTAAGTATTTAAATAGATTTATAGTTTGCGTGGCCACCCTAGTCTTTCTCATTTCAACTGCAGGGTTGCCACATAATTAAAATTTCCATAGATTTGGGTAAAATATACTGATAATACGCCCTCCGGCCAGGTGGTAACGATCTGCGAAATGCTGCTGGTAGAAGCTGGATGCATCGAGCTCAGGACAGGGACTCAGGCGCTCATTAGGGAAGGCCTATGTCCAGCAATGGACTGCTATAGGCTGATGATGATAATGGGTAAAATATAAATCTAACAAGAAATTAATGTCATGCAGGTAAAGTATTAATCTATCAATTAATACTGCAGGTAAAGTATTAATCTATCAATTTTTTCATTAACACGAAATATTTTTTCATTTATAATCTACCTTCACTAACAATTTTTAATGACTTTTGATAATATGTTAGGGAAGGAAGGATGTTTAGCAAATTTGATTGAATGCACCTACCTATATAATTTTTAAATCAAATCAAATCAAATTATATTTATTTGCATAAAAGTATGGTAATTACAAAGGAAAATCTTAAAGGCTATGTGGATCGCATACTTATACTTCATTACAGAAGCGTGCAAATATTAAATTGTTATATGTATATATGTCATTAATTATCATTAATATCAGTTAATTTTAATTAACAATAATTAAGTTGACAATCGAGATTACTTAATAAATATATGTCAAAATGAAAACTAACCATTCAAATGAAGAAACAAAAATACTAAATTATTATTTAGTTTTAATACATTCAATTTAATCGTATAATAGCATTTATCTACAAGCCATTTGTAAAGTCTTATTTTAAAAAGGCTAAGTGTCAAATCTTTCATGTCTTCGGGGAGACTATTGAATATTTTAACGGACCTGAATACAGATATATTTTGCATTGATTTTTTACAGAACGGCAAAAATATCCTGTTATTTATTTGTGTCCTAAGTTGTCATTCACGCATGTCTTTATGTTTCTTGTATACGCTTTCAAAATTCCTACATGCAAAAATGAATAGAATTATAGGAAATATATTTTTATTTCTCCAAAACTTCAACATTTAGAAAATTATGCTTTCGATTCTACAATCATATTTTCTAAATTCGCTACTTTTTTATTAAACGCCAACTTTTTTCCCCAAGAGCTCGCAGTTTTTCGCGTATCTTAGCATAGCACATCTAATATCTTAGCAGTCCAACGCAATTTTTTTCCGCAGCCTTCGTGGTGTGTATGATGGTGATTTACCCTAAAAACAGTAATCAAAAATTAATTTCGGTATTTAAACATAACAAATGTAATCTGTAGAAAATACGTTCATAAAAGGCTAGCAATCTTACTAATATAAGGTATTGAGTATTGTTTATTTCTCCCTCACGCAAAATATAGATACAAATACAATACAATACAATAAATTTATTGCTTTTACAAGGTCTTCATCGTTCTGGCTGGGAAATATAACAAGCTATTAATGCTGCTGCTGATGATAATGATGAAACATATGAATTGAGGCATGGAACATATTGGTCTTCTTCTTCTTCGTATGAAGTAGTGGCCAACTCTGATGTCGGAATTTTTAGGCCACCCGAAAGCCTCCGACATGGCTAACAACTGAAAAAGCCGGAAAGAACATCTTAACGTGCCTTCCGAAGGGCGGAAGCGCTCAGATCTAAATGCCATCCAGATCACCCATATAAGTAGTGTCCGGGCGGAGTGTTGCTTAACCAAGATGAACTGCGAAGATCACCGGAGTAAATTACATGGTGTTAAATTGCATTGTGTTACAGGTTCTAGATAAGGTATCTCACATAAACCCTGTCTAAGGGTAAATTTAGCAATATGGTTATATAGTACCGAGGCTTTGTAGGTAGTTAACTAGGTGCACCTATATAACAAATTGTCATTGCACATTATGTAGAGCTACACCAAGAATAACATTATAGGCTATTTTTTATCCAGGTACCATGCGTGCGAAGCCGCGGGCAGAAGCAAGTATAAAATCTTAGTGAAAACTTTTTGAAAACTGGAGCTAACATTAAAGTGTTTCTCACCTGTCAGCCAAAGTCCATTGTAAATAAATAAATAATGCGAGACGTAATCACACAACATCATGTAGCCCCAAACAGAACATGCAACATTTGCCCCGCAGTGGGAATTGAACCCACAACTAGCTAATTTAATTTGCGGGTACTTCGGAGAAGGCAAGCAGTATCTTGGGTTTCACTTACCCGGTTTTGATAAAATATAGCTTAGGCTTTTTGATACTTACTTACTGTGGCAGATTTAAATAATTGGGGGCATATAGGTGAATTGTCAAAAAATGCTGTCAGTTGTGACTGACGAATCCCGAATCCGTTTTAAATCTGAATGATCCGTTGATTTAACGTAGCCTCTGGTTCTCTAGTCTGAAATAAAAAAAAAACAGTTTTAAACCAAGACAAAAATGAACGAATTCTACCATTGTAGGTATGATAAAATAATATTAATAATAATATAATAATAATAATAATTAAAGGTAAATGAGCAGTTGAGGAGGACTTTGGAGGATACGATTTTATCGTACCGGTCCGCACCTCTCGATGAAAGACCGCGTTTGCCACGCTTGCCCACTCACAGACGAAACTTGGCTCTAATGGAGGCCTTGAATCCTTTGCTGGTTCCTTATCTAGAGACTAGCGAAGGTCTAGCCGATACCCATTCGATCCTTTACTGCGGAGCCGTGGCTGCGTGTCGTGTTGCTCGTGTCAAGTTCCCCAACTCCACGCGAGCACCACGACCTGTCAACCAAACTCCAGCTTGGCAAGTACGGATCGAACGGCGGATCGGTAAATTCAGGACCCTCATTGCAAAGCTAAGTTGCTTCAGAGGGGGCAATACCCGCCCTCGAGTGATGCGTTTTGTGACACAGGCCTTTTCTGGGACCGATATTCGGCCTCACGATTATATGGCCTGTGTCACAGAACGCATTGACTTTCTGAAGCAGAAAATCTCTGCATGGGCAAGCCGCATTCGTCGGTATCGAGAACGTGTGGACCGATATTGGCAGAATCGAAACTTCCAAAGTGACCAGAGGAAGGTGTACCGAAACTGGGAGAAACCTGACCAATGTGTGATGGACGCGTGTACCGGATGCGGATGCCATGAATAATTTCTGGCGCAGCATCTGGTCTGTGCCCATCCAACACACGGAGGGAGATTGGATGGATGTGGTGAGTAGAGAGTGTGAATCTATCGAAACCATGGGACCTGTAGAGATTAGCCCCATAGATGTCAGATTTGCAATCCGTTCGGCCCATAACTGGAAAAGTCCTGGACCGGACGGGTTGAATAACTTCTGGCTGAAGTGGTTTCGGTGTTCACACTCTGTACTCGCCACACAATTTCAAGAAGCCCTCGAGCTTGGGTCTCTCCCAAGTTTCATGACGACAGGAGTCACCTTCCTGCTCCACAAATCTGGTAGTACCGCGGAAGCAAAGAATTACAGACCCATCACGTGCTTACCTACCATTTACAAGCTCCTTATGTCCATTCTGAGCATAAAAATTAATGCGCACATAGTTGCAAATAATATTTTGGCTCCGGCTCAGAATGGATGTAGGGTTGGGTCCCGCGGTACTAAGGAGCTCCTCGTCATTGACATGACTATTAGCCAGCAGATCAGGCGCAGCAAGGGGAACCTCTCCGCTGCATGGATAGACTACAAGAAGGCGTATGATTCAGTGCCTCATACATGGCTGGAGAGGATCTTAGAGTTGTATAAAATTGATGCAACATTGAGATCCTTCTTAGGTACATGCATGAGACAGTGGATCACAGTTCTTCGTCATCCAGGTAGCGGACGGGATCCCTCTGCTCCGCAAGATCTGATTCGCATAGAGCGGGGTATTTTCCAAGGCGACAGTCTGAGTCCCCTATGGTGCCTGGCACTGAATCCTCTTAGTACTCTGCTAAAGGATTCAGGGCTAGGCTATCGACTTCGGAGAGAGGGTGATATCGTTTCTCACCTGCTGTACATGGATGACCTCAAACTTTTTGCGCCAAGAAAACCAGAACTGCAGACTCTGTTGAATATCACACAGATATTCAGCAGTGCCATCAGCATGGAGTTCGGTGTCGAGAAGTGTGCGGTCATGCAAGTACGGCGGGGGAAAGTTGTAAATACTACAAACTTACAGCTTTCCGATACGATATCCCTCAGATCTCTTTCCGATATCGAAACCTACAAATATCTCGGTATGTCAGAAGCGTTAGGTATAGTAGACAGAGACATAAAACAGTCGGTGAAGGAGCGATTCTTTTGCCGCCTTACTAAAGTACTCAATAGTCTTTTGTCGGGTGGTAACAGGGTTCGAGCCTTCAACGGCTGGGTTATGCCTCTGCTCATCTATACTTTTGGCATATTGAGATGGACTCCCTTGACTGTAAGGTTCGTCAACTTCTTACGACACACAGAATGCGACATCCACGATCGTCGGTAATGAGGATGTACATCCCGCGGAAATGTGGGGGCCGCGGCTTTTTAAATGCCAAGACCCTCCATAACCACGAGGTGTGCAAGCTCAGAGAATACTTCCTCCATGCCGAGATTGAGATGCATCGTGATGTCGTAGCAGTTGACAAGAACCTTACCCCGCTCTCACTGGCTAAGGAGAACTGGCACAAACCTACGGTGCTGAGTGCCCTCGACCGCAAGGTGGTATGGGAGTGTAAGGAGCTGCACGGACGGTTCTATAAAGCCCTTACAGGGCCTGATGTAGACCTACTCGCATCCGTGAACTGGCTACGTTTCGGTGACCTCTTTGGGGAAACTGAAGGTTTTGTCTGTGCGATTATGGATGAGGTAATAAAGACGAACAACTACCGAAAGTATATCATGAAGGATGGAACCGTTGACATTTGCAGAGCTTGTCATCGTCCCGGTGAATCCCTCAGACATATACTTTCGGGTTGTTCGCACCTCGCTAACACTGAATACTTGCACAGACATAACCAAGTAGCAAAGATCATCCATCAGCAGCTTGCTCTCCAATACGACCTTGTCGGTTCAGAGGTTCCGTACTATAAGTACGCACCGGTACCGGTTCTCGAAAATGGTCGTGCTACGCTCTACTGGGACCGCTCTATCATCACGGACAGGACTATTCTTGCGAATAAACCTGATATCGTCTTGGTAGACCGGTCGGAACGCCGGGCGATACTTGTTGACATCACCATCCCACATGACGCTAATCTCGTGAAGGCCGAGAAGGACAAGCTTAGCAAGTACCTTGACTTGGCACACGAGATTACCGCTATGTGGGATGTCGACTCAACAATTATCGTTCCGATAGTCGTTTCAGTGAACGGTCTGATAGCGAAGAGCCTTGACCAATACCTTAAGAGGCTCTCGCTAGGCAGCTGGATCAAGGGTCAGATACAGAAGGCGGCTCTCCTGGACTCGGCACGCATTGTGCGGAGGTTCCTCTCTCTGCAGCCCTAGCCACCGACCGTTTGAGCCCTGCCCCGCGGTCGATGGTCTCCCGTTTTGATACATTTTTTACTATAATGTTTTTGATATTTATTTATGTACATAAGTAGTATTAAGTATAATAGTAAAAAATGTATTTTAGACGAGTTTACAATTAAATAAAGTGTCATAATAATAATAATAATATAATATTTTTTACTATAATGTTTTTTTATATTTTTTTTGTACATAGTAGATTAATAATGTTTTAAATTGTATAGTAAGAAATGTATTTTTTATGAGTTTTAAAATGAATAAAGTGTCATAATAATAATAACAATAACCTAACATTTAATAGCACAACATATAAAAAAATAATGAATTCTTTGGTTTTCGTGGTCTATTTTCCTATACATTCATTAAGACCTCGGTTAGTCAAGGTTGACCAAATATAGCACATGGCTTTTAAACGATAAAATCAGTATCAAAATAGACTTAAGTTTTTTATACTTACGAAGATTCACATAACTGGAGACATACAGGTGTATTTTCAGTTACCATCCATTGAATTACGTGGCCCTTTGGTTTTTTATCCTGAAATTAAAACGTCATCTTTAAACCGGGCTATGCAAATAATAATGAACCAAAGAAATTATATAATTTAAAGTTCTAATAAAAAATGAAACGACTTTCCTGTATATGTAATGAACTTATGGGGTGGGGAAGGGCAGGGAGGGAGTGAGGACTCTCCCTCTAATAGGGGGAATCTCACAGTTTCTGAGAAAAAAATAATTAAGTTTTGAGGTTAACGAGACAAAAAAAATTAAACAATATACGTCAAAACACACTTCCGGGAGAGGGACCTATGACCTACGATCAGTTTTAAAACAGTTTCAAATCATAAAAATGGATATTTGATTCGGGTATTTGACCTCGTCGGCCCTGAGTGTCGCTTCGTTCACTCGTCCTCGCGGGCTAGCTCCACTCAGGATCTTCCACGCGAATTTCTGGTTCCACATTTTTTATATCCATTCTACGCATAGGGACCACAAGACTACATGGCATCGGGGTGATCTGCGTCAGTTCTGTGATATATCTAGAACCTTTGCTACTCAAGTTGGGGTGTCCTAGAACCTACTGCTGCGGGAAGGATTTCCAGGTGGTTGTAAAAAATCTAATAACCGACTGTCTATTCAATGTATTACATTAACAACGAGAAATATCATTGTCAATGTCGAATTACCAAAAAATACCACAGAGGCCATAAATAAAAAGAAGAAGATCATATTTTTGATATTCAGTGATGAAAAAAAAATTGCCCGCAGTGTCATCAAGTTTGACGAAATTAAGTAAAAAATTTGAATTTTCAAATAATCATATCTCAAAAACTATTTGGTTCCGCACTACGCCATTTTAGATTTAGGCTTCCTAGATATAGACCTATCTGTGACAAAAGTTCCAGCCACCTAGCTCACTACAAATAAATGAAAGTTGAGCCAAAAATTAATGTGCAGTGGGCAAAATTCATTTCAAATGCCGGCAACACCAAACAAAACAAAATTGAATTTCACTTTTTGGCTTTTTTTCTTACAGATTTCTGCTCTAAATGTTGTTATTTATTGTGGAAGTCTAGTTAATAATCCATTTTTGAATAAATACCTCGTCAAAAGTACGATACTTACGCTTGAAAAGACAAATCCGGAATGTTTTGATCACTGCCACTTTTTCACCAAAATACACTACACCGATCCATTTTGATAGAGAAATCCATAACATTCATTTGTTATTATTGATTTACAATAGATGAAACATAATTTTTCCAGGTAATAATTTAGTTTCAAGCAAGTTTTTCACAAAATCTTCCGAAACTGCTGCTAGCTGCCAAAGTTTGTTTAGCGCAATGTTGCGCTAAACAACGAAAAAACCGGCACGCGATAAGGGACAGCAAATCTATAGTGCGGTCTCCCTTATTTGCATGAAGCACGCATAAGTAGTTCTCTTTCTTGAAAGAATGAGATGAATTATCTCGTCGTCTATAGCTTTCTCTGTCTAGGCATGATGGTTTTTTTCTGAGAGCTTACCACAGGTTAAAAACCTGCTATTGCATAGCTTCTATCGAGGGCCTTGAGCGCGGGGACCGAATCCAGAAATTCCATAACGAAAAAAAACCTCACGCTCCCCACTCCGACGGGCACGGAGGTGTGGCTTGAAGGCCGTGCATTGTCTAACGACGTTTCTTTTCGGCAGTCTTCGACACGGTGTTTGTGTGCGTGCAACTAGACGTATTTTTATTTAATAAAAGAAAAAAAATTGTTTTCTTATCGGTCACCACGCTCAAAAAGTGTAACTTGAATTAATATCAAAGAAAAAGAAATACTGCATAAATAAAATAAATAAATAATTATAATTGCATAAGTTGATACAAAATGCTATGCAATAGCTTTACCGCGGCAGTCCCCGAGTGCCACACGTCTTTTTTTATAGTTTTCGAGAACTTTATAAGTTTCGGTATCTTTCCATACATTTTCAGTACAGCGCCTCTAGGGAAACGTGCATGAACTACGAAAATGTATGGAAAGATACCGAAACTTAAAAAGTTTTCGAAAACTATCAAAACCTGTGGTAAGCCCTCTGAGCTGAGCTCGTTGATAGTTTTATGTCAATTTCTATGTCAAGTCAACTGTCATGTCAGCAGCGTTGCCAGAACCTACTAAAAGGTACGGTTTTCCGTACCTTTTTCCACCGGCCGTACCTTTTCCGTACATTGGCTTTGACCGTACCTTTTCGTTATGTTATTTTGACCCATTATATTCAAAGGTTACACCGTTAAAGTTAACTGAAATGAAATACTCATATCAGATTAGGTACGGTAGAGGCAGTCCCGTAAATAGGGCGGTGCCACCGGTGCGCAGGCACAGTGCGCAGGCCTTAGGGGGGCGCAGAAATGACCAGACCAGGACCAAGTTTTGGGTCATACATGGTAGTATTCAGTAATTATTAGTTTGATGACCAGATATAAATCGTAGTTTTCTTTTCTGGGGGCCTTTTCAAATCCAGAGTGAATAGGTTCCTTCTAGGCAAGCGTGCTCCATCTTAGACCACATCTTCACCGTAAAAAACGCAGAAATTACAGACCGTTTAATTATTAGGTCCTTACCTATGAAATCGGCGTTTTGTCGAACTGGCCACTTTGATCTCAAATATCTGGCGTTTGGTTAGGAATTTCAAATTTAATTTATTTTAAATGTATGCTTGTGTATCTGTGCTTAGGATTTAGTGGTACATTTGTTTTCGCGCCATTTGATTTTTCTTTGACATCGTTCTGTTCACACTATGGAAAACTTAAAATATCGCGTTATTTTCGAATACGAGTTCCTCCGAGGAACCAGCGCTGCAGAAACAGCTCGAAGGATTAATGATGTGTATGAGGAAGATACAGTAAAAGAAAGCACGGTACGATTTTGGTTTCACCGTTTTCGTTCTGGAAATTTTGACCTACAGAACAAACCCAGTGGACGGCCGGAGACCCTCGTTGCCAATGAAGAATTAAAAGTGATGGTGGAAGTGGATTCATCGCAAACTACGTCAGAGCTAGCAGCAGGCTTCGATGTAAGTGATTAAACCATTTTAGATCACTTGAAGCAGATTGGAAAAGTAAAAAAGTTGGAAAAATGGGTACCGCATGAATTGAGCGAAGCACACCAACAAACTTGCGTCAAGTGCCGCGTTACTCTACTCAACCGTCACAATAACGAGGGAATTTTGAATCGAATCGTAACTTGTGATGAAAAATGGATCCTGTACGATAATCGGAAACGCTCATCACAATGGTTGAACCTAGGAGAACCGGCCAAATCCTGCCCCAAGCGAAAATTGACTAAAAAGAAAGTACTGGTAAGTGTCTGGTGGACCAGTGCTCGTGTTATCCACTCCAGCTTCTTACGGTCTGGTCAGACGATTACGGCAGATCTGTATTGTCAACAATTGCAAACCATGATGGAAAAGCTAGCTGTTAAACAACCGAGACTGGTCAATTACTCTAGCCCGCTACTGCTTCATGACAACGCTAGACCACACACTGCACAACAGACACGGTCTCTAAATTAAAGGAGCTGCGATTGGAATGTCTCCGTCATCCACCATACTCCCCGCACCTTGCTCCAACAGATTACCACTTTTTCTGGAATTTGGAAGAAAAGACAGGAATGACAGGCAGAAATGACAAGATTAGGACCAAGTTTTAATTATTAGGTAGTGTTCAAAAGGCTACTGCTAACACCATCTATTGGTCAGGGAAGCAACAATCCACCGTCGTGAACGTCGATCGCGCACATAGGATTGTATAACCAACTTCACTAGATTCGTGTACTCGTAACGACATTTTTTTCATATTTTTGTAATTCGTTGTTAAATCAAATCATACGTTCTATACCGATAAAAAATACAATATATCATTGAAGATTTCCTGACTGCCTCCTCAAACAAGTAGGAAGAAGTACGTAGCTCAAACATTTGGTCCAAATCGCTGCCATCATGTGTCATATTTTCCGCCATTATCCACTGCTCGCTCGCTCATCCAATAGCGAATGAGCTGCGAGCTTGTATGTCAATGTCAACCATAGACAATTTTGTTTTTTTTTTTTTTTTTTTTTTTTGTTTTAGAGTTTAGTTGTTTTGAGTTTTGTTCTTTTTATTTTTATTAATTTATGTCACCAATTATTATTACCTTCCTACTTTTAGAAGATATGTTATGTTTTTGATTTGTACTTTTATTATAAATTTGTGACTTCACTTGTAAGGGCCCTAACTGAAAACCAGCGCAGCATCTGAGCTTGATCTCTGATGCTGCTAATGCTGAGTAAGGGTCCTATTTTACCCTCTGTTCTAATATTATTATTATTATTATTATTTTTTAATTTTTATAACTAGGTATCTAATTTTAAGATAATTGTATAAATATGTGTGTGATTTAAGTGCTATATATAGTATATATAGCACGTATAATATATGTATAAGTATCATTGTTTTAGACCTACTTTTATGTATTGGGTAAAATAAATAACTTTTCTTTCTTTCTTTCTTTCTTCTTTCTTTCAAACGAGCCAAATCAGGAAGAATCTGCGCAGTCACGTCATCGCGTGAATCATCGTTCCCGAGTCCAGAAGAAGTCGTTTGGAGAGGAGCAGGAGTAGCGGCGAGCAAAAACGGTCTGGTCATCTCACCCATCCTAACCTCTCCCATTCCGCAATTTACGTTCATAGTACCGTTTTTGTGTTTTAGTGCGTTCCTTGGTGTCTTGCTTCGTCCGAACCGGTAACGAAAAGGAAACTGTAAGTACTCTTGCTTTTCTAATCTACCAAAATGAGTGACGAGGAAGTTTATCAAGTAGCTACGGCTACTGCACCAGTTAAACTCAAAGTTGATAGGCCCAAGTCTCCCCGGTTGCAAGCAAACGAAGTGACGAAAAACCGTCTCGCTGAGCTGAAAAAGCTGCGAGCTACTTTCAAAAGTAGATTAACATTATTTCAAAAATATGTTACTAGATTCCAATCAGGTCAAGTAGAACTTTCTCTTAATGACAAAGTAGAAATTGATTTGCGCATTCAGGCTCAGTCCGTTAATTTTCAAAATTTTAACGATATACAAGGTGAAATAGAACATATCACTGTTGAGTCTGATTTCTCCTCTCAGTTGGATTACCGCGAATCATTCGAAGAGCAATATTTCTCTCTGGTGGCTGCTGCGAAGTGTATATTAAATGATGGTGCAAATATGCAAATTTTCTTTCAGAGTGCTGTAGATAAGCCTGTGTCTATTGTTAATTGTACTGTTGTCAGTGACAAAAATCTTTGCAAAAATTGCATACGTACAACTAGTCATTCGGCAAATGAATGTTCATTTGGCCCATGTAAATTATGTCATAAGAAACAATACATTACTTCACAACAATATGCGTTATAATGAGGGTATAGGTGCGGTTGCGTCTATGCATAGTTCGCCTCCAACCTTTAATAACCTACACAAATCAGCTGATGCGCTGGTAAGCTCCGAGCGCAATGTACTTACCTGCCAAGCCGCGGTACAGCCGGTATTATTATCTACCGCGCTTATCGATGTACTTGATTCGCGTAATAATTATCACACTGTCAGAGCACTTCTTGACAATGGCAGTCAAAACTGTTTTATAACAGATTCGTTAGCTAATCGTTTAAATATAAAAAAAATACAGTCCACTATTCGTATTTCTGGTGTGGGTCAAATCGTTTCACAAAGTACTCACACCTGCAAATTAAATATTCGTTCCACATTGAGTGATTTCAATATTGAAATCCAATGCTTGGTACTTCCAAGTATCACATCGAAGTTACCTTCAATAGATGTTAACTGTGAGTGTATACGTATACCTAGCCATATCTCGCTCGCAGATCCCACATTTAGTGTCCCATCCGAGGTAGACTTACTTCTAGGCGCAGATATATTCTGGGACCTACTAAAGGGAAATAAAATAAAGCTCAGTTCGGGTCCATACCTACACGATACGAAGTTAGGGCAGGCCTCTTTCACTCCGCAGAATAAGTATAAAAATATACCTACGCATCGCCGGCCTTGCGAGCGTGGTTCGTTACGTCGGTTGCCGCGTTCTGCCCGGAACGAAAGTGTCCTTGAGCAGCCGCGGCATTTTAGTTTGTTTTTGTTAATGTACCTATATTTTTCGCCAGATGAAGGCAAAAAAATACTACACAGCATTTGGTTGCCTGAATATTAATAAGAAGAAAATGTAAATAATACCAATAGTAGGTACAGAACTGAAAGTTTTTCTACCAAATAATGCGTTGTTTAGATATCAAAGTCTCCCGTATTTACTTAAGTAGGTAGGTACTTAGGTACAAGTTCTATTTGAATGCAGTACCTACCTACATAAATAAACGTAATATTAATGTAGGTATTTTTTCATAGACAATTTTTGTGCCATTGGTAGGTATAGGTAGGCCTACATAGTGCTTTAGTAAGTAGGTATTATGATTTGGTTATGTAGACTGAGAGCAAGATTAGAAACGCAAGCTAGGTACATTTTTATTTGGTTTAACTTTAAGTAGGCAGTGTAGGTTATCTACTTAAAAATAGTCGGGTAGGTAGGTGTAGGTAGACAAATCGATGTGGTAAGTTACCTAAAGGTAGGTGTACTAACAACTAAAACTAGATACCTAGGTTACCTACAAACCAAATGTTGTTTTTTTCTCTTGCAAATATCTAGGTAGGTACCTACCTACTAAAATTTCTCTTAAGATTTAGCATGATGTACCTACCTTAAACAGTGATTATTCAGTTTTCGTACACAAGAAACCTAAACACTTAAGTAAGTGTTAAGGACCCAAGTACCTACCTAGTAAGTATGCCTATTTTCTGAGCTCTTAATGCAGCCAGCCAGTGCAAAATAGTTTTCTGATCTAATACTAGGTAGGTAGATATTATTTGAATTATCATTGTTCCTAAAAAGAAATAGGTGGCTAGGTAACTGGATAGTAAAATGTTCAACAACAACAGCCTATGGCCTATGTCCACTGCTAGACATAGGCCTCCCCTATAAGAAGGGGGATATGCCTATAATCCCCACGCTGGGCATGCGGGTTGGGGATCGCAGGATACAGCTTCTCGTACCGCCGACGCTGCTGTCCGTCGGCGGCCAGGTTATTATTATTCGTCACAGAATAATTCTCAAGACAACCCTAACGTTACACGTGCCACGTCAGTAGAGATAGAGCTATACGATAGAAAGGGATGCAAGGTGTAGGTTAATATAAATGTTAGGCACTGAGTTCGGTGCGAGCTGAATAGCACTTTATTGCGTAGCAACTAAAGTCGCTATTTATTTAAATGTTTGCGCGGAGTGAAGCTTCTGTCCTCTCTGTATTCTGTGGTTAGGGTGGATCATAGCTGGACCTATTCGTACCTATTATCCGTATAACATTGACCGAGTGCAATGTAATTTAGTTCAAATCGATTCTCAATTACCCAAATTTTGGGAGTTAGAAGCACTAACCAGCGTACCTACTGCGTTAACAAAGGAAGATACGTATTGCGAAACGTTATTTACAGATAGGTACTACACAGCGTGATGAACACGGTAGGTTTTCTGTTCGCATTCCTTTGAAGGAAACAGCTGAGTCCTAAGGTGATTCAATCACCATGGCAAAAAATCGTTTTATAGTATTAGAAAGAAAGCATAGTGGTTACCTACTTGGGGTAGGTTTATATATAATCTGCAAAATTTAAGCGCTATCAGAATACCTCGTCACGTAACGTGTACAGATTCGCCGTACAGAGAACTTCACATCTTCACGGACGCGTCTCAAAATGCTTATGGTGCATGCGCATTCATTCGATCATGTTCCGATAACAATAATTACTCGATACCTACATCGGTTCATTTACTATGTGCGAAAAGTTAATTAGCGCCAATAAGGACTGTAAGTATTCCTAGACTTGAACTGTGCGGTGCCCTAGTAGGAGTGAAATTGTATAGAAAAATAAAAGAATCGTTAACTTTAACTTTCGATAAAGTTTACTTATGGACGGATTCCACATTCCGCACTTACTTAAAACTTTTGTACGAATTAGGGTCGTACAAATAAATGAATTGACCGATGATATGATTTGGCGGCACGTAAAGGGCACGGAAAACCCCGCTGATCTTATTACTCGAGGCGTCAATCTAGATTCATTAAAATACGATATTAATAATCTATGGTGGTGTGGTCCTAAGTACTTACGGGAAAGCAGTACAAACTGGCCTAACTGTAAAGAAAACCAGGTATGTATTGATTTACCTGAACTGAAATCGCATTCATCGGTTTTAGTTTCAACTCGATCAACTCAATTAATTAAATATGAACGCTTCTCGTCTTACATTCGTTTACTTCGTTCGGGTGCATACCTATTGCGATTTATAGACAATACGAGCGGCCGGGCCTGGCCGCAAAACCGGTTTGTTATCGGTGGCGGAGCTCGATCGCTCGCTTATTATGTTGACACGCTCAGTGCAGATTCGTTTCCTAATGAATACCGTGCTCTAAAGAATGGTTTACCGTTAAAAAGAACAATACAATTGCGTTAAAAAAAAGATTATATCATAAAATCTATCAAAAAATTAAATTTAGTAGTAAAGTCCAGCTTAGAATAAGGCAAAAAATAGGCATCAAATTTTGAAAAACCGTACCTTTTTGAGGCAAAAACCGTACCTTTTTGAGAGAAAAACCGTACCTGTTCCAAAATTCATACTGGCAACGCTGCATGTCAGTCCGCCAATGTCAAATGAATGAGTTTCGTCGTTTCGTCTGGTTGCCTGTGTGTTTTTATTTTCATAATTCTTTGCCTTAGCGGCGAACCGGCGAACTATACTTTTCATTTTCAGGTGTAGCACTTTTAGGAGTAAGTCTGTTGCTAGCCATAGCTAAGTACCTAGCGCCAAGTTAAAAGCGGGACTGATTTTGAGTTGAACACAAGTGCGCCGCTGCGCTGAATTTTTACGCACGCACAATGTTGTAAAAATTTCGTTAAAATGAACGTGGTTTTCACAATGAGTCGGGGATTGATCAATTCATATCAAAATCTGCTTTGTCGGAGACCTTACTTAGTTCAAGCGGTTCAAACAGGCACCCTTATGGCAGCAGGAGATGTTCTATCACAAACTTTCATTGAAAACACTGCTATCAAAGATGTGGACTACAAGCGAATGCTAAAGTTTGCTTCCATTGGATTTTTTGTTGGCGTGAGTTTAAAGATTTTATAAATTAATTTAATTTATGAATTAGGTAGGTACCATTTTTAACAAAAAACTGATGTGCGGTGCCATTTCCCTGCTATTTTACCAGAACTAATTTTATCTATTGGCAGTGCTCAGATGGCTTTAGTATACCTATTTATATCACAACCAAATTACAGAGAATTTTATTTATTTCAGGGCCCTGCTCTTCGAGTGTGGTATGGGATGCTAAATAAGCAAATTGGATCGAAAGGGAAAACAGTAGCAATCAAAAAAGTGTTTGTGGATCAATTCATATTTGCACCATCCTTTTTGTGTGTGATTCTTGTAACTGTAGGTGTTATGCAAGGGAAAAATTTGGATGTCATAAAGCAGGATTTACATACAAATTATCTGGATGTGTTAAAAACTAACTATTACATTTGGCCGTGGGTACAGCTTGTAAATTTCTACTATGTACCTCTTCAGTACCAAGTGCTTCTTGTACAGTGTGTGGCACTATTCTGGAACACTTATCTCTCATGGAAAACAAATAGAAAGAGTGTTATTAATAACTAGAACTCAAGCTGTAGTAACCTGGTCTTAGGCAGTTCATGCATGCACAGCATGTTTATTAGTATTATGGCTTTTTTAATTTAATTATGTAATGATGTAAAATTAAAATAATTGTGCAGGTAACCTTGTTTTATTTACAAACATGGACCAACAAAACATGGAATTTTCTGAATTTAAAAAAACCTACACAACTATCCAGTTGGTAGTATTATCTTCTGTCTCCGGTGGTAGAAGAGGTGGTATGTATTTAGGTAAATAGTAGATTACCACCTACTTATCTACAGATGGCTAGACCTACATCCAGAAAAATTGCACTTTTTTATATCAGTGGAGAACCGAAGGAAGTCTAGTGATCATAGAGAAATTAAATGCTATGCTCTGATGATATCCATAAATGTTATCAACTGATGCCGGATTATTATAAAGGTCATTGTCATTGGACTCAAAGAATGAATGTGGTTGTCGGTCGAATGAACTGTAGATGTGAAGGGTAGGGGCCAAGACTCATGCATGAGGCAAGACATGACCGACAGACGCGGCGCGCTGCATATAGTTGCAGGTACCCCTTTTACCTTCGGACTTGAGTCGTGGCGCGCACTCCGGTTTGAATGAATGAATGACACCAAAACTGCGCACTCTGTCAGTTGCGCCGATTTTGAACAGTTTTCAAGCAACATAGGTTTATTTATTTCAAATAGGTACCTACGCATAGACTATGTCAATTTTCACCATGGAATTTTATTAGCACAAGTTTATATTTTTTTATAAAAAATAAACAGACTTCAAATAAATCACTTCTTACTTTTTGCCATAAAGAATTTTGAAAATCGGTTCACAATTGACGGATTATTGGTGATCAGGTGAAAATTACAAGTGAGGATGAGGTTTTTTGAGTTTTTCGGGAAAAGTACCAATCCCTCAGGAATAAAATTTATATGGGACCACTTGTGAAGTAAAGTAAAAAAAACTAAATAAAAAAGGTTCCGACGAATTGACAATCTCCTCCTTTTTTATGTTATTTTGATGTTTTTTATGTTATAAGAATCCACACAATGCGGTTATTGGTGAAGCAGGGGGATTTCTAAAACGAATCGAATGTTCGTATGAATGTCCCACTAGAATAGAAATTCAAATACCTACCTACAAATTTATTTAGTGCTTTTAGTAGTATTGTTCCAATAAACAATTGAACTGACCACCACAGTACAGACTACTATGGGTACTTCTGATTCGTGCGGTGGGGGTATTATTAACCCTTAACTGTAGTTGTGGGTCCAATGGACCCAGGTTCAATCTTCAAACTCGTGTAAAAATCACAGCGCGTGCCCGAGCGCCTCCCGCGCCTAGGTACCTTCCGACAGTAGGCCGAAGCGCGCGTAAGTGGACGGACGCGTTTCGCTCGCTATTCCTAAGGTGAGTATTGGTGTGCGAGTGGGTCCATGGGACCCACGACTATAGATGCGTAACTTTTTTCATTGATGTTATATATTCCTTTTACCGTTTTTTTCAGGTTTTTGAGATGGCAAACCGAAGGAATGTTTCCTCAAACAGAGATGACATATTAGAGCAGTGGTTGAACGCTGAAGTAGACAGCGATGAAGATGAAATTGGCAGAAATTCACCTTTTCGAAACAATGTTCCTACTCGTACCACCAATTCAGAAAATGAGTTTTCTGACGATCAAGAAGAGTTTGTGATAACGAGTGACCATGACTCAAACTCTGAAATGTCTGAAGGCGAAGATACCAGTCCAGATGAAGAAGCGGGTGAACAGACTAGTTCCACTGGATATTTTACCTATTTGCATGACTTGTGCTAAAACAGTGTGTAATTCATGCTTATAACTTGGCTCATCATTTGGTGATGTCAAAATTTTTATAGAAGAAGTATATTTGTTTTTGTTTTAGTTATCTTAAAAATTGTTATCTTATGTGTACGAAAAGAGTTGATTTTAATTTTTTTATCGTGTGTTTCCATTTAATGTGATTTTTTTTCGTAAGCATGTTTTTAGGTTAAGTAAATAACGACTGATTATAAGAAGTGCCATTAAAGATAAGAATAAAAGTTCCTATAGTTGATTTTTTGTAAAACTATGATTGTTAAATATATAAATGAATAATAAAAGAGTGTAAAAATATAATTGGTTTTTGTTTTTTACACAAAAAGTACAATCTAAAATAGGTGGGTCCCATGGACCCACGACTATAGATAAGTGACTATTTTTGACCACTACAGTTAAGGGTTAATACTTTATTGCACAATAAATGTAACAAAAGGGTGGGCTTTATGCTACGAGCATTTTCTACCAGGCAAACCTGTGGTTTGTTTTTAGATGGTGGTAGGCGTGCTATAATTCAATCTTAAAACTACAAAACTACAACTGTTTAACATACTACATATTTTATAACCATACCTAAGTAATATATAGGTACTTATAATATACAAATAATTTTATTAGATCCTTACATCCAATGTTAAAGTAGATATAATTGTATATAAAATAGTAGGTAGGTATCTAAAAATAGGAAATATGAAAACATTCATTAAAATAAATATGATCTAGTTGTGACTTAGAAAGACCTACTTGTGCAGATGATTAGGATTACTAATTAAATAACATTCTAAGGTAATGCTCTCGGTTTAATCTTTTGAAACATTCCTTTGACTCTACTTTTCTAATATCGAAAGGAAGATGCTTTGTGATAGGTAATGGTTACCACTTAACATCAGGTGGGCCTTGTGCTTGTTCCATCTTCAAGTATCATAAAAAAAATCGTTCCATAGCCGGGCCCAGACAGATTCAACTGAGAAAGAGTTGCCTCGGGTATAGCGATTTTTTGTTTGGTGGGGATGATAAAACTATGTAATGGCGTAATGGTATTATCTAAAGGGAGTATGGAATTCAGCTAAAGTCCGCGCCACGACTCAATTCCGACGGCAAAGGGGGTACAACTCGATCCCTATAGTGAATTATTGGTTAGATCTACGAGCGATTTTGACTGCGAAATGTCAGGAATAAGAACTCCTCTACATAAAAATTTACTCTGTGTGTATTTGTTCTGCGAGAGTCGCGCTGCTCTTGAATCGTAGTGCGGACCATGTGCGGAGCCGGAGCGGACTCTACCGCTAAGGACAAGCACTTGTGTCATAGAGAAAATAATACTACGTTTTATCTGTGTGTGCTCAGTTGGTCACTCACAATCAATCATTCGTTCATTGTACGAAATACAGCACGACACGACACGAGCCTCCCCACACAGGTGCGTTATGATCCGCGATAATATCGCATGCGTTATTGCGATAATGCGTCCCAATGCCTTACGCACAACTGTGTTGTGGCAGCAGTGCCGTCCCAAATGTACTAAAAACAGATATAGCAATACCTAACACATGCGATATTATCGCCTATAATGAAGCACTTGTGTGGGAGAGGCTTTACATCCTACTCAAAGACCGAACATAAATTGTACGTACTCTGTGACAGTACTATTTGCGAATGGATTTGATTACGAAAGATGAACGAAATACGAAACATTTTTTTGTGGCGTTCGTTGCGAGAGGTTGCGTGTGAGCCAGGCGTGCATGCTTGAAGTAAGTAAGTAAATTAACGTATCCTGCACAGTCTGGTGTCAATGCAACCGATAGCTTAACAGCTGCTCAAAACTAGGTAGTCTCATTCAGTAGCATTCTGTTTTGTTAGCTTAGCCACAGCTGTTTATACCGTGAATATGTGGTGGTGTTAAACGGAAACAAGTTCAAGGTTAAAACTATATAGCTAGGTAGGTATCTGAAACATTAAATTTAGTAGGTAACTGGGGTATCGAAGTCAATTGTTGCCGTTATAACTTTTTACACTCGAAAATACGTCTTAAACATAATGCGATGATAACGTGCCGTGCCGGCACACATAGCTTGTAATATACCTACTAATAATGTTTACTGATTTGTCAACGGACAAGTAGAAAGGTGTATTTGTCAAAAGGGCGAAACAAATATTGAAATATTAAAATCAAATTAAATGTAATCCGGGGCCTGATTCTGACGATTCGTTAGATTTGATTCTATTAGATATTTATCGCGGAAACTGGCAAAACTGCATGTAAATTAACAGTTCTCGCGCGATATATCAATAGAATCAAATATTATCGAATCGTCAGAATCAGATCAAAATTATTTTCGTCCTCTGGTAAAATCTAGTACCTAGGGTATAAATAACTGTATTTTTTGCATGTAATCATAATCCACAGATAATATGATAAAATGTTAAAATGCATATAAACATGGTGGGCACCAACTCTGGCCCACCGGTCTGTGGGGATTATGACACTGATAAAAACAGATTAGGCTTATAATCCCCACCAGTGGGAAGACCTGGTGTATATGGGAATGACCCAACTGGATACAGATAGGAAGACTAAACCACATAAATGGCTTACTCAAGGCCGTAGATAAAACAATACTAAATGTTTTTTAGGTTAGATGTTAATATTATGTATTTTACCTTAGCTCAGTCACAGAATAAATAATACTGTATTATGTAGGTTGGTAATTATTTTCTCTCTTAGGGACCTACTTGATACCTTTAATAACAGGCAGGTAGTTATTAGTTACCCAGGCACTAACTACCTACCTACTGTTTGGTGTTGTGAAAAACCCAAAGAAATAGGACTAAAGCATAGAAGTCTTAAAATTCATTTATGCTCTGAATATTAACTCATACGGCTGATCTCTACTTTCTTATGTCCATATATGTTAGCTAGAAAGAGATTCATACTTTATCTCAATGCTATTTCTGCGACTTCCTACCAGGGCATTTGTACGAACCTGCTTAAAAATTTGTTCGAGCGCCCTGGCACGATTACCTTTTTGAAGTCGCATTGATATATGTATGCATCCCTTTCTAACTGACGATAATGGACATAAGAAAGTAGATATCAGCCGTATTGAATTTTAAGATTTTATCTAGTTGTCTTCATATATCTGTGTACCTAACCTTATTATTATAACCTTATTCTGTGGTACGGTCTACAAAAAAGATTTTTATCTATCTACCTACTTAGGTGGGTACCTACCTACCTACTTGGATAAAGAACCAACTACGGGAAAAAAACTATTTTATTTGAGGGAGTACAACTGTTCAATAATTTACCAAACTACATAAAAGAGTGTAATATATAAATATATTTAAAACTTAGTTAAAATCACATATACGTGAAGTACACACTGCAATGTAACAGATTATATACCTACCCACTTATTTTAATTTATTAGTATGTAGCCCAGGAGGTGAATTTATAACTAGATTATTTATTATGCTTTCTATTAGCTCACTAAGTGAACTGTACTGTTTTTATGAGAAATAAATGTTCTTTAACACGTTGGCTGCTGGCCTCGCACATGACGCTCCGCGCCATGGACGATGAGGATGACGACGTGCAGAATCACATTTGTGTTTTCAGCACTCAAAGCGTTATACACTAGACACTAGCACGTTGGCTGCTGGCCTCGCACATGACGCTCCGCGCCATGCACGATGAGGATGACGACGTGCAGAATCACATGTGTTTTCAGCACTCAAAGCGTTAAACCTTAAAGATAGATAGATACATAGCATCATTCCTATTACTACTTGCGAAAACCACACGCGCCGCACCCTCTGTTATTAGCTTAAAAGGTCAGATACTAGATAACTTATTAATTAAGGTGGTAGATAGATAGGTAGGCGCTGCCTAAAATTATAGTCAGAGTGCAAAAGGGGAGTGACGCGCCGATACGGCCTCTGTGGGGCACGCAGTGTGTGGTCCGCCTGAGACGCAGAAAGCTGCGGGTTCGATTCTTGCCGTGGGACAAATGTTAGCATTATTTGCAGATATTTCTCTCAGGTCTGGGTGTTTTCTCTATTATCTATGTATTTACAAAAAAATATATATTTAAGTACCTAGTAATATCAGTAATAATAAGACAAGCTCTGCTTAGTTTGGGACTACATAATGCTGTGTTATTGTGTCCATTATTAATTTTTATGTAGGTATTTATTAATAGATTGACTACATTATCGGGATTCGCGTAGTGTCGCAGTGTGATGAAGACGCACTCTGAAGTAAATGAGGCAATGCGCGAAACGGTTCTTTATCTTGTGGCCAAAAAGAACGTTATTCTGCCGTCATATTCGAAAAGGGCGCAAGTAACAGATCCATGAAATCGAGAAAAAAATCTTTAGGTTAAAAACATACATCTAAACTATGCCTTAAATTAACAAGTAGGACTTTTTAAAAAAAAAACAGACTTCAAATAAAATCACAATTGACGGAGATATTGGCGATCATAGGGCGAAAATTACATGAGGTTTTTTGAGTTTTCTGGAAAAAGTGCCAATCGCTCTGGAATAAAATTTAAATGTTTTATCTTTTAAACAAAAAAAGAATTTTGAAAATCGGTCCACAGTTGACGGAGTTATCGGTGAACATACATAAAAAAGGTCGGAAAAAAAGGTTCCGACGAATTTAGAACTTCTTCCTGTTTGAAGTCGGTTAAAAATAAATATGAATGCGCCCTTTTGCTTAACTTTTTGTAGGAAAGTTCTAGAAAAAAAATCTTTTTACCATCAGATGTTCCTTTTTTCGCTGATCACGGTGGTATATATAACTCAATTTTGGAAAAATGTTAGATGCGCCCTTTTTGAATATGGCGGCAGTATTGTAAAAATTTGTGCGGTGCGGGGTGCGAACTGTTATAACCCTCTATTGCATACAAAACTAAAAAGTGGTCAGCCGAAAATGCAACACTGCATTGTCAGCTAGTACTCTAGTCAGTCTCGGTCCTCCCTCGAAACGAGTCGAACGTTTCCTAAATCTATTACCAAATCTACTATTTCTAAATCTATTTTCGTGTTTCCGAATTTATTATTAAAACTAATAAAAACTAACTAAGCAAAAACTTTATTTCTTTTTTTAAAAACGGTTAACCAGAATCCCATTTATCAGAACGTACGACATAACTATTCATAGATATTGAAGATAAGCTATATTATTAATAAATACTTTATCTTGCAGATAAATTACCCTAAAAATGGACAAATTAGAGCAAGTTTCATCAAACAAGATATTCGGGGGCTACCAGAAGGTTTTCTCTCATGAGTCTTCGGAGTTGAAATGCAAGATGAACTTCTCTATCTATCTACCTCCTCAAGCCGAAGGGGGCGATGTCAAACTACCAGTCATTTACTACCTATCTGGACTCAAGTGCACTGAGCAGAACTTCATTGCGAAATCAGGTTTCCAAAGGTAAATAATAAGAACCACCAAGAAATATCAAATGTAATGCATGGTAGGCCTATTTATAGTACATTACTGCAGAGGCCAGCAAAAGAGGCATTGATCGGCACACATACGTGAGTCCATCAATGCCTAGTTGTGGCCAAGGCTTGTACAGTACTTTTCTCAAATAATGCGCGGAAATTAAATCAAAATAGTTCCTAGACAGAACTTGTACATTTTTCAATAAACAGCATTCTATTTGCAAGCCAGTTAGAAATTTAAATAAACCCTTTGATTAGTTACCTCCTTGGTTGCCATGTTTCGGAGTAAAAGATCGTTCCATTTTAAATAACACGACGGATATGTATGCGTTTTCATAGTAATTTATTTGGCCGCTAAACATGATATGAATTTTCGTACAACTTTTGCCGGCCGCTGCTCGCAGTTATTGGGCCGGTACAGCAATTTCGATTTATCTCGAAGAAGGTTGTCAAAATAATGCTCTAATTTCCAAGCATGTTTGAGAAAATATGTTTCTCGACCACCGCCTTTCTTAAGGCGGTTATTCTAGCTGATATATGCAGCGTCAAGTGGTAACCTACTCACTAACAGGGATGATATAGTGCCTGGGACATGGTTAGATGGAGCAAATATACCATCCTCTCGGCCTAGTCGCCATGGGAAAAGGAAAGACATGGTCGATACGTGTAGAGCTGACTAAGCCGGGGGATTCCTCACGTGTTAACCCCCCACCGTTTTGAGCACGTGGTTCTACGACATAATTTTTTCGAAACGAAAAATCGATTGGTGCACAGCCGAGATTCGAACCGGAAGTCGGGTTACAATCTATCCTACTAGGTCACCACAGCCGAATCGAGCGCTCTCAATCGACGGTCTTCGGAAATGATCATAATAAATAACTCATAAAATACCAATCAATAGACTGAAGGCCAATACAACAAAACGTAACGCTTTCAGATACATCAATAAAATTATCAGTATACTATATTGCTCGAGTGTGAAAAACACCATAATAAAAGTTTTACTATATTTTTGTAACAAAGGTACCATACACAAAGGTTAAATATATTTTTGTATGGCGATGTTTTAAAAACTTCCCGCTGTTCTATTTTCATAAAAAAATATAGTTAACGTTAATTTTGTAAGAGTGTATGATTTTCACAATCAAGCCACAAAAAGCGCTAACCAATTACGCAATCACATTGTTTTAGCAGCTTATCTTTATGATAAAAAGTAACCGTGCTAAAATTGGTCCAAAGGTCAACTATCAGATAATACGTAGAAACAGCCAATTTTCAGAGCTACAATGCTTATGTGTAATAAACTTTTCGCAGATACGCAGCAGAGCATGGTATAATCGTTGTTGGTCCGGACACTTCACCTAGAGGTGTCAAAGTCGAAGGTGACGATGAATCCTGGGACTTTGGAGTCTCCGCTGGCTTCTATCTTGACGCTGAGAAGGAACCCTGGTCCACCAACTACAGAATGGGCAGTTACTTGAACAAGGAACTTTACGAACTGGTCATCGACGCTTTTGGTGGTATAGTGGATCCCGACAGAATTGGCATCATGGGACATAGGTGAATAAACAAATTGTATAAACGTTACTTTGTGTAAACTAGAATAAAACGAATTAGCTCAGTGGCTTGAGTTAGTTTAATAGTGTTGTTCAAGTTGGTGGGCGATCCCATCGCGAAACCACCAAAATCAGAACCCAAAAACTTCAGCACTCATCATTCTTTATACCTATAAATAGGGTAAATCCTAGTATGCACACAATGTATAAATATCTAGACTATCTGCATCACTTTTGACTTGGCGATTTGCAACATTTGGTTTTTTTTGTGTATATCTAAGGCCGCGGTCACGAAGTCAGCGCCAGCGGGAGCAGCGGCGCAAGGAATGGTGCGTTTCAATGCATAGATTTGCGTTCGCGCGCCGCTCTCGCTGTCTTCGTGACCGCGGCCTAAGGAACTGGCCAACGAGCTGATGGGCATAGGCTTCCTCTATAAGAAGGGGGATATGCTCATAATCCCCACGCTAAGCATTCGGATTAGGGATCTAAAGGCACAGTTTCTTGCACTACCGACGCCACGCCGCTGCCAGTTGGCGGCCAGGGGATTTAGCTGTGCCAGTGTTAGGCTGCGCTATACCGCTATCAGCCAGAGCCCCGTTTGTAAACCGACTTAAAAAAAAAGAGGAGGTTCTTTGTTTTTGTTCAACTTAAAGTACTATTAATTTTTATATTGTTGAAATAGTAATTTTAAATTTAGTATCATTAAATTATTACAGCATGGGAGGCCACGGAGCGCTGATATCTACACTCAGAAATCCAGGTCTATACAAATCAGTCAGTGCATTTGCACCTATCTGTAACCCCACGGCTTGTCCGTGGGGAGTGAAATGCTTCACTGGCTACCTCGGCGATGACAAGAGCAAATGGAACGAATGGGACGCTACTGAGCTAGTCAAGAAATACAATGGACCCCCTCTTACTCTATTTGTAGATCAGGTGAGCTTATTATTATATTATATCGCGCGCCGTACTTATGCACTGTGAAAAAAGTGGCAAATATTGCTAGCTATCATTTGTCAAAAGCACGTCATACATATATATATGCATACAAATATCGCCTCTATAAAAAAGAAAATAAGACAGAAAATCTAAGTAAGCAGACTAAATGAAAACTGCTGCTCCGATGCGTTTTGGCGGAGTTTTAGACAAGCCGCTTTCGGGTGGATCGTGCAAAATCCTTTGTATAGTTGATCGAAGGTTACATGATAAAAAAATGGATTTATTGGATTAGTATTTTATTAGATTAGTAGGTGATCATGATTAATCTAACTTCATGTCATAAACTGAGAATATATTAGAAATATTTCACTGTGGTATCCATTAAATTGAGTATATTATGAGTACCTACACTAACTACAACGTATCTTTGTCCCTCTGAAATTTACTGCAAGTAGCGACGTAGATCCTATTTTTGTATGGGATTGTTCTACGATTGGTCGAATAGCTTACTGAGCCTAAGGCTCTGTCCCTAGTAGGCAAACTGTTAGCGAACGACTAAGTGAGCCGCAAATTTGTAGCGAATTGAAGTTCGAGTTAGCTGATAACTCAAATCAATTTGCGTGCGTCGCAAGCAAACTGATATGAGTTAGCCGCTTATTTAAGTCGACAGACTGAATTTTCACTTTACTATTGTTGTACGAAGGAAGTGCTTGTGTTGATCACGATGGATATTTTTGAAGTGATTGGTATTATATAGGCGTTTTTTTATAGTAATATTTTCTTTCCAACTGTGCGCATGAACAGTTTGCGGTAAACGGACTCATTACGCCCGGCGAACAACCATATCACCGCCGCCGACTGGAACCGGTTTTGCTTTGAGTCTGCCACTAACTGAGACAGTCGGCGCACGTAACGCTGCAAACTGCTTAAAGTGAGCGCAAAACTAGTAAACTCTGGACACTCAATTTCAAATATATGGAAGGCGTACTAAACCGATGCCCCGCAAACTCAGTCGGCCGCTAACAGTTTGCCTGAGGACACAGCCTAACTTCAGAGAGGCAGAGCCGTTGTCGATCGTATTTACGTATGCTTTTGCAAACTGGCACACGTTACTCTGTTGTAAAACTATTACAAAAGTAACTCTCTCCTTTCCCAGGGTACCACCGACAAATTCTATATTGAGAAGCAACTTCTCCCTGAGAACCTGGTAGAAGCGTGTCGTTCCGTGGGAGTCCCTGTCATTCTCAACTTGCGGGACGGCTATGATCACTCCTACTACTACATCTCTACCTACATCGGCGAACACTTCAGTTTCCACGCTAAAATCCTTAAAGCATAAAGCTTTGGAACTCAACTATTGTCTAAGTCAACGCTGCATTTAAATGTACGCTTTTGTTATTATTCTGGACCAATCTATACCTCAGAATACAATACACTGAGTTAGGTTTCGCTTGGTGTATTTTTGTTTGCTTGTTTCACAATTGTTGAAGTGGCCCACAAATTACTCATGGTTTATGAGCTTAGGCTCAAGGTACTCAAACTTTTATACCAATAAATGTTATTTATTTAAAAAGTATTTTCAATCAATATCAATTTTCTAAACATATATATTCTTTGTTTAAATAAACAATACTTAACAATTCCATAAAAACAATCATCTTCCCGGGTCGTTTTTCCTCAGGCTGTGGTAATACTGTAGGAACTTGTCTCTGTTAGCCCACACACAGGCAGTACCCCAATAGCACCAAGCGCTGAAACAAAGACATTGTTAAAGCCTGTGATCTGCGTGAGTGATGAGTGCGATTCAACGCGACGTCAGACGCGATGTCATATAAAGTAACTAGCTTCAGTTAGAAAGTAGCCTATGTGTTAATCGAGGGCACTATCTATGTACATTGTACATCCCCAGTTACATTAAAATCCGTTCAGACGTTATGGTGTGAAAGACTAACAAACATCCATCCATAGATCCATACTCACAAACTTTCGCATTTATAATATTAGTAGGAAGTAGGATATACGTTTAACCGCAGACTGCAACATAGGCCGTGAGCGAGACCGATAAAATAAAATAAGATGATGTTCTTATAGAAACAAGTTGAAGCCCTAGCTCCTGAACTAGCGTTAGCTGTAGGTAAGGAGTCAGTTCCCATTTCTAAGGCTACGTACGTACAGGCAGGTGGCTTGCTTAGTGCCTAGTGCTTAGCAAGTCACCTGGCGTGTTTACTAGCTATTCAATCCAACAAGCAAACCCTCTAGTGCGGCCTCCGTGTATCGTTTTACTTGATATAAGTCACTAGGCTTCAGGCGCTAAGCAAGCCGCCTGTCTTTACGTAGCCTTAGGAAAATTGTTAAATTTATGTAGTCTTTTGACATGCCGTTGTTTTGATTGCGTTCGTTGCACCAAGTTTATCGCTCACGCTGGACAACGCCTAGTATATTGAGATAATAGGTACACTTACATTCCAAAAAGAGCTCCCCCCAGATGGGCTGCATGGTCGAAGAATTTCCATCCAAACACGATTCCAGCTAAGTCGACGCCAATAATAGCTTTTATAGCCTGAAAAAATCAAATTATCAAATACTCGACCTACCAAAAGCCACTGAAAATAGGGTAGTTTTTTTTAGTTACCGTGCCAGCTGCAAATGTGTACATCGGCAAGAAGATAATGCTCAGTCTGGTGTCAGGATACTGTACGCATACATAAGACAGCACAGACATTATCGCTCCCGACTGAAACAAAATAATGTTTTTAACTTAAATATTACTTCCTAGAAGGCATATTAAGATATTGGTCCCGGCTTTTGACAAGCCATGTCGGGAGCCCGTCGGGCGGCCTAAAAACTCAAGCACTAGAGCTGGCCACTGGTTCATACGAAGGAGGAGGAGAACTTTAATATTAGTATTACTTCTTTCTTTGTAGGAGCTAATGGGTAACTCTGTTGTCCGAGTTTTTGCCGCCTGAAGGCCTCCAACGTTGCTTAACGACTGAAAAAGCGGGACCAACATCTTAAATTGCCTTCCGAAGCACGGAAGCGCTCAGACCTAAATGCCCAAGGTCACCCATCCAAGTAGTGACCGGTCGGAGTGTGCTTAACAAAGATTATCTGCTAAGAACAGTGAAGTAAGCTACGCCATGAGAGCCAATATTACTAATCTACGATTATTAGTTAGTTATTTTGTTGAGGACCAGATAAAATACTCATAAGTACATTTATTCTTATAGAGTACCCAGGTTGATAGCTAAAGATATACATTTTGCTACGAAAGGTTCCCCAACAGACAAATTGAACACACATTAACAAATTGAATTGATCCTCCTAATCAAATTGAACCCATAATTTAAATAGTAATCAATGAAACATGCCTTTTAATGAATATCGGTTGCCATATCTACAAAACACATAACATAAAACCCAACCATAACCTTGACCCCACACTATACTAAGTAATAGGATTTCTTCATGTAATGGGTCATCAGTAATAATTTACCATGGTACAATAATATACATGGCCTTTGGGCGGCCTAGAATCTCTGAGATTCGAGAAGAGTTGGCCATTGACTCCATAATATCCAGCCAACATAACACCAGCCTATTACGTCCACTGCTGGATAATGGACATAGGCATCCCCAATAAGAAGAGGGATATGCCCTGGGCATACGGGTTGGGGACCGCAGGGCGCAGCTTGTCTGCACCGCCGACGCTGCTGCCCGTCGGCAGCCAGAGGATTTAGCAATGCCAATGTTAAGCTGCACTATGCTGCTGTCAACCGGCCGCCAGAGCCCCGTTTGTTAGCTAGCAGGAAGCACCACAGGCTTGGTTAAGATGGAGGTCACAACCCCCTGACACCCCAATATATTCATCCAGACTGCAGACTAAGAAAAATATCTGTATGTTGCAAACATTTGCCCGGCAGTAGGATGAAACCCTCTTTCACGATTTGCAACACAGCCGGCCTATTGCACTGCCAAGGTCAGTCGTCAAATTGTTTCAATCACAGTCACAATGCTTTTTTTTTTGAGTAGCTAAATCATTTAAGTATTTACATTAACTTACGGCGCCGAGACTTAGGCCAGGCTGGTTCACCATGACCTTGTACAGGAAGCTGGCAAAGCTGCTGATCACACCAGAGCTCAGGTACAAAGCCGTGAACTGTTCCTTGCCAAGTGATGCTACGGCAGCTGCGGAAGAAAATAAATTCTGTTAAAATGTAAAATTTTGCATGACAAATGTTTAGTTTATTGCTCAGGCGTGACTTTTCGGAAATCCATAACAAGATATTCAAAAGCCCAAAAATATTTAGTACAAATTCCGCTAACATTCTCTGACTAGTTTCACAAAAACCCAACAGAAAATTCGATGCTTTGTTTTTTTTGTATTGTTTTCCTGATGACCAGTGTTGCAGTTTTTTATTTAGAGAAAATGCTAAAAATTGTTGCAGAAAATGCCGAAAATATACTAAATAACTTTTAAAAATGCTAAAATCTAAATTTTATTCCCGAATAGCAAACTGAAGTGGTCAACTGTTATAATAGATGCATATTTGCATATAAAGAACGCAAGAGAAGACTCTGCTCTTTGGTATTAAGATTAATTTGCATAGTAGGTTAATTACTTTTCATTGACCCTTCACATTTTGCATGTTTTGCGGTGGAAATGTGTTGCTTCAGTAAATTTTAGCTAGGTATTGTTACACTTAAAAAATTAGCAATAAGTTAAACTCTGTCATCTTTTTCCATTGTTCGCGCTAAATTTTCTCATAAATATCAGAAGCCGTGATATTACATTAACACATCAGATTCAAATTAGACTTAAAAATTAAGAACACTGCACTGATCGTTCGTAAAAAATTAATAATCGCTAAGCAAAAGATAAACATAAATTTCGGGGAAGTCCTAATTCGTATAAAGAGAGTTCCCATGTTTTAAAAAACTAATTTGAGTTAAAAATCAAATTGTCTCTCGTTTCTATAAAATCTTTTGAATTCCTTACTAAGTAGGTAACGTTCAAAAATATGTAAATCATGAAATATGCTAAATGCAAATTTTGCAAGCTAACAGACCCGGAAATATGCTAAATTAGCATTAAAAATGTTAAAACGGCAACACTGCTGATGACGTCTTATTTGGAAGGCGAAAAATTGACGAATTTCTGCTGGATTTTTTTAAACTCGTCACAGAATGTTAGCGGAATTTTGTACTAAATATTTTGTCTTATGTTTGGCGAATCTTGCCAAATGTTTGGCGAAATATGTAGAACATTTTTTATTTATTTTAACAACAGTACCACAGAATAAAGGAAGGTCTGTACTATATTTCTAGCAAATAAATGAATTGGAATCGAAACAGAAATGATTTAAACAATGTAGCTCTCTCTATTAGTAATGTGGTTCCCATAATACAAACTCTGCTTAGTTTGGGACTACACGATGTTGTGTGATAGTGTCCAGCATTATTTATTTATTTATCATCCCACTGCTGGGCAAAGGTCTCCCCCGAATTCGCCAACCATCTCTATCCTTCTAGATATTATACCATTCTTTCTTATTCTTACTACAAGCACTGTAGTATTGTATGAAAATAACTTCTATTACCTGGCATAAAACTATACAGCACATACATGTTTGCTGCTAAATGTAGAGGTGAGTGATGGCTGAATGTTGATAATAGCATTGGTAAACAGACTGCACCTGAAATATGGAAGAAAAGATATAAAATATCATTGCCAGGCTGAATAAAATAGTCTCTGTTAAATCCATAAAATAATATAATATTGCGATCCAACATATTTGGTCCACATCCATCCACATCAGCCTATATCAGTCCACTGCTGGACATAGGCCTCCCCTAAAAAAGGGGATATACCCATAATCCCCACCCACGCTGGGCATGCGGGTTGGGGATCGCAGGGCACAGCTTCTCGCACCACCGATGCTGCTGCCCGTCAGTGGCCAGGGGATTTAGCTGTGCCGATGTAGGCTGTGCTATGCCGCAATCAGCCGGTATACATATTTGGTAATACCTTGTAACCCACAAGACAAAGTTATGTTTATGCAGTATTGTTGCTCATAGGCGTATAACTTGTGCAGGTGATTATACATTGAATTCATGAAACCTAGAGTTGGAGCAATGCTAAAAGTATTTATACTGAAGGGAAATTATCAAATTTTTTCAAATACTTGTATAGGTAGAATAAATATGCATGTATTTAGAAATTGTTAAATAACTCAAGTTAAACTATTTCTAGTCTATTTTTGGGTATAATAGAAAATCACAGAGAACTAAAACATACTATGATTAAAAGTGTAGAGGTGAACTTACCGCCTGAAGGATTTGAGCAGAAGTATTTGACCATGAATGGCTGCCAAGCTTTTACCCTCCATGCGCCAAACACCATCACATTTGCTGCCAGGATCGGGTAGAATACCTTCTCATTGTTATTTAGGGAGTTCCACCATTTCTTCAGTGGGCCAGGCTCATTTTTCTGGAAAATGTTAGAAATCTAGATTTATTTATCAATTTAAACTATAAACTGTTTTTCATGTTTTTTTTTACTTAATTAATATTTTTTTTATATATTAGTTATATAAAGGCTACAGGGATTTCTGAATATAATATCAACCACTTTCAGTACCATAGCCTGCTGAGGACTGATTTGTGCAGTCACAATGAACCTAAAGTTTACCTGGTATACAACTAGTGTACTCCAGTATACCCCAAGAGTCAATTTCAACTGGCAGGAATCAAGTTATTATAAGGGTGCAACTAAGCATAGTTAAACCCTTGAGTTGCTCCAGCCACATGCCTTATAGGCAAAGTAATAAAAAATAAAAATATAGTACTTAGGGAGCCTCATAACAACAGATTCAAGATGTACACCAGATATTAAATCCAGAAACGCAATAGCAAAACCGGCTTTTGATAACACAAAAGCATATTTTCACTTCCAAAATCTCCAAGAAAGTAAAAAAGTTTATTAAAACATACATTCATAGCTTTGTATGGGTGCTAGACATGGACAATGACTCAGAGAGACAAAGATATTTTGGAAGCATTTTAAATGTGGTGTTGGAGAAAAATGGAAAGAATAAGCTGGGTAGACCAAGTACCTAATAAAGAAGTTTTGAGTAGAGTCATCGAAGAGAGAATTATGTTAAAAAAATATAGCAAACAGAAGAGGAAATATGTTTGGACACCTTATACAACATGACGCTTTGAGATGTCAACATCATAGAGGAAGAAGTAGAAGGCAAGAGAGGAAGGGAAGACCATGGAAAAGTGAAATGAAGGATGCTACTTTAAAGAGAGGCAGATGGAAAGCACTGCATTAGTTGCCCCGACAATGGGCATTATTATCATCATCATAAGTGATAACCAAACTAAGCAAAGCTTGCATTGTGTCATATGCATGTCCTTTTTTTGTAAATGGTACATATTAGCAAATCATACAAACATTTGTCTCGCGGTGAGAATGGAACCCGCAACCTTCTGTGTCTCAGACGGGCATTCTCCCACTGCCCCACAGAAGCTGCAAAGTAACAGCCTTGTATGTCATTCTCTAGTAAAATGATATCAACTCATAGGATTTTTATTTTACTCACAAACTGGGTCATGATTTTCTTTTGCTGCGCCCCCAGCCATGTCCCAGGTCTTCTGAACAATGTGTAGGCATGCGCTCGCAAATTTTCATATTCCCAGATCATACACCCAGCTAAACTTACTGTAGATACCTAGAAATATAAATATTTGTTAGTCACTTACAACGACCTGGCGAGTTATTTCCACCCGAATTGTTACATTTAATAATTTATTGATATAAAAATTATGAAAAGTCTTATTATATATTATGTTTATTTGAACATTCTTTTATGGTAATTAAACTAGAAATAAAACTAATTTATTCAGTATTTTTATCTATTTTTATTATTATCAACCTTTTACATGCAGATTTTACCACTACTCACATAAAAGTCATTTTTTTACTACTATATAAAATTAGAAGAAAAGTAGTTTACAGTGTGAAATTGAAATAATCGAGAAATCAAAATGACCTCAGGTTAATTTAAGATAATGATGCCTTTTTTGATTGCCCTTTGAAGTATCGCAAGTAAATGTAAACTATCATATTCTCTTAATGTATAGGTGAAAGGGGTTATAGCCTTTATCTTCAGAACTCAAGTTAACCTCACCTGCCCGTGGTGCACCCTATTGTATACGGCACAGCTAAATCCACTGGCCAATGTTGGGCAGCAACGTTGACTGTGTTAGAACCTGGGCCCTGCATTCTCTCATATGGGCATGTTCCCTATCTTATTAGGAAAGGCTTATGTCTAGCAAGGGACTGATTGCATCATTTTGATTTACATAATTTTATAGAACCCTAGGAAAATAATAGAAGTAATCATAATAATTCTTACCCCTACGGTAAAGAACAATGGTCTGACCAATCTTCTAGCGTATAGAGGTCCTGAATCGATGTGGAAGTTTTCAAGCGGTTCCGGCTCAATTTTTGTTCGCCGAGCACCTCTTCTTGCATTGTGCAGTGAATTACGGAGCTCATATCGGCCATTACTAACAGAACCTCGACCTTGCTTCAACAGTAGAGGCTTGCTAAAATAACAACACCGTATAAAAACAAGTTCTGAATTATAACCTCTCTATTAGAACCATCGTACTTACCAACTATACGTCAATTCTGCGGCGGTCCAGACATTTCTAAAGAACATGTTATCAATTTATTGTTTCTATGTTACATTATTTTAATTTATTTGTAGTATTTCAGTGTGTGCTGGAAAGGAATTGAAAATTTTTTCAACTTTTTTTGTAAATCAAAATAAAAAGATACATGCATGACAGAAGACAGACTGTTAGACATGACATGACATTTGGATATTTTTGACAGCTGACTGATCAGACTGACCTGTCAAACGTGTTTTTTTATTGTATGTCAATAATTACTGGTGATAAAACCGTGATACGTCAGAGGGCTTACCACGAGTTTTGATAGTTTTCGAAAACTTTATAAGTTTCGGTATCTTTCCCAGTGTTGCTGTTTTAGCATTTTTAATGCTAAATTTAGCATATTTTCGGGTCAACAGACCCGAAAATACCCGAATTTTTCAAGCTAACAAGCTTGAAAAATTCGCATTTAGCATATTTTTATGATTAACATTTTTTTGTACGTTACCTAACAATTCAAAATTCCTAAGGAATTCAAAAGAAAAATATAGATTTTAGCATTTTATTTAGCATTTTTAAAAGTTATTTAGCATTTTTTGCAACATGTTTTAGCATTTTCTCCAAATAAAAAACGGCAACACTGATCTTTCCATACATTTTCGTAGTTCATGCACGTTTCCCTAGAGGCGCTGTACGAAAATTTATGGAAAGATACCAAAACCTAAAAAGTTTTCGAAAACTATCAAAACCCGTGGTAAGCCCTCAGTAATAAGATACATGTATGGAATAAAAGAAGATTGAACGGGAATTCTCTGATGAAGAAAATTGCGCGCCGATAGTTTTTTTTGTTATAGTCGCCATTGATATAGCAGAAAACAGGACTTGGCTGAAGACTGGACGATTATGTATTATTGTTAATAAAAACGAATGAATGAATGACAGTTTGCATTACAGTAGGTACGCGATGCATGACATTCAATTTTTGCATGTAGTAATTTCATCATCATCATCAGGGTCTATACCCTGCTCAACAGTGGACTGCTATCAGTCCACTGTTGAACTCTAACGGCCTCTGTGGCGCAGTGGGCGAAGGTCCGCCTGAGGCGCAGAAGGTTGTGGCTTCGATTCCCACCGTCGGACAAATGTTTGAATCATTTGCAGATATTGATCTGTGGTCTGGGTGTTTTACTATGTTTAATATGTGTGTATTTACATCATTAGCCCCATCAATATGATGTTGTGTGATAGTGGCCAGCATTATTTATTTATTTAAAGGCCGCAGCTTATACCAGCCTTTTGTAGATCATCACTCGTTTGCCGAGGGAGTCGCGGTCTCCATTTATGAACTCGTATACCCTAACGGTTGTCGGTTCTTGGGCAGATATGGACAACCCCAGCAGCATTTCAGCATGCTGTTTAAATAATAATGCGGAACGTAATCATAATCACACAGCATTATGTAGCCAAACTAAGCTTGCAACAACAACTAAGCAACTTGATTCTCTGAGCTATTTCGACTACTTACTTTAGTTATCTGCCGGATAGTCTTGTTGTGGTTGCGGTCTTATCCTTCAAAGCATAGCTCGTTCCAAGCAACTTTGAACTGGTGGAATAGCTCCCTTGCTTTGTACGGGCTGATGATTTTAGACAAAAATTAAAAAGAAAAAATACTTTTTAGCCCGAGGTATTAAACTCGAGTTTTAGGCCCGCTAAGCTACACTATTATGATATACTTTTTGAGCAAGAGAAGTGAAAATTTACTATATTAATCATTGTGTGCATTTTCTAGTAACTTTTATTATATAACAAATTGGAATGATGAGCCCCTGATGAGGAATGTAAGAGGGTCCACTTCCATCTTTGGAACCCAAGCCAACCTCACATGCACGTGGTACATTGCCGACTAAGAAATGGGGTTTGTTACGGCATAGCGCAGCCTGACACCGACAGCTAAATCCTGACCGCCTACGGCAGCGTCGGCTGTGGGAGAAGCTTTACCATGCGATCCCCAACCCGCATGCCCACCGCGTGGGGGATTATAGGCAAATCCCCACTTATTACATAGGAGGCCTGTATCCAACAGTGTGGGCTAAAAAGCCTAGTGTAGTGCTCTCACGCATGTGGTTGTGGGAAAACTGTGATATCGAAAAAACAATTCTTATGTTGCCTATGGCCTATCTTGGCCTATGTCCAGCAGTGGATTGATAAAGGCTGATATTGTTGTCGTTGTACAATAGAAGAAAATAAAAAAGCTCTATGTCAACTTGTTAGTTTAAAAAGAGGTAATAGCGGGTTCAATTCCCGCTGCGAGACAGTTTGTGTGATCTGCAAATATTAGTTCTGGGTCTAGTTGTTGTGTACCATGGTGTAATCATCAGCCTATAGCAGTCCACTGCTGGATATAGACCTCCCCTCATAAGCACCATTGCGCCCTATCCTTAGCTCGACGTAAATGGTGTAAGTAGGTACTTATACCCATGACATTGGTTTTTATGTTATATTATTAGGTACGTATGTAAGTACCTAAACGAAATCATTGTCGTAAGCCTTCTTAAACACTTTATAATTCTGTACCGATAGAATCCACAAAACTATACTAAATATTCCTAAACAGTTTGTGCTTTAGTTAGTTTTGTATTGCATTGTTTATGAGAACCGTTAACCTTCTCAGTACAAACCGGTAGGTAATAATGGAAGGGGTCTTTTCATGCAAAGCCATACAATTTTATGGACACTCGCGACTTTTAGGAGGGTTGATGAAGTGGGGCGGCTTTGCCCTTGGATTGCGCATGCTCTATTCAGTTTGGGGCTCGCGTGACCCTTACCAACTTCAGTATACGGCTGAGGAGCTCAAGGAATACCGTGCATCTCAAAATAGCGAAATATAGGACTTTAAAATCCTACATCTAATCAAAGTGAGTACCTGTTTATCCCAATGTGTGGTGTAGCTTCAGTGAGTGGCAGTTTGATGGTAGTACTTATAATTAGAAGATGGAACTTTCAAGGTTCATCGTTACTGACACGTGTTTTAATTAGAAGTGATCTAATAAAAAACCATGTCAAATTTCGCCTCCTATGATGCAACAAGATACCAATATTAGCGGTATTTTTGTAGAGTCAATTTTCGTCTAATAAGAATTCGTTTTTGAGTCTAAATATAGAGATTTGCAAAGATTTTTTTACCGCGAAAGTGCTGTCAAATGGCGGCTTTTCAGAGAATCAATAAAGGACCATGTGGTTAAATGGACTTTCCGTTGAAGTGAAAATTGTTCTAGATTGGTCATATATTTTTAATGAAGTAGGTATTTAAATGTACACTTGTAACGAGCTGATAATACGCAATAACATCATATTTTATTAGAAGTTCAAGCATGCTTTGTAATAATTAGGTAGGTCCTAACTAATTGCAATGATAAATAACTGAGTGATTTATGCGCAAATATAGAAATAAGCTTTTATCTTCCAGAAATGATGAAGCCGAAGCCAACAAGACATCGTTGCCTCCACGACACATCATTAAGAGATTCTGTCTTGTGACGCACATAAGCTAAGACACGATAATTTCCATTATTTTCACAAATTTCTCATTAAAAATACTTGATTTAAGTACTTACAGTAACTTTCCTAATTTTTGGAATTGCGATTTATTATCGTAGTTAGTTTGATACTAAGTATATATTCTCTTCGACTTATTTTTATACGTGTCTACCAAGTGTAATTAGTTTAAAATTTTTAGGAAGTGATAAAATTGTTTCTAAAAAAAATATGTAAGCAAAGCTTGTTGTTAAAAACTTAGAATAATCTGGAATCGGTGCTATAAAACCAATTGGAAAGGAAAAGATGTCATAGGTAAAGGAAAGTAATAAGTATCAGACTTTAAAATGGAACCGTACTCCGACGAATTATTTTGGCTGGTTATCTGTGGATTCGTCGTGGCTTTCGTATTAGCTTTTGGGATTGGAGCCAACGATGTGGCGAACTCTTTCGGAACCAGTGTTGGGTCCAAGGTGCTGACTCTCACCCAGGCCTGCATTCTCGCAACAATCTTCGAGATAGCCGGTGCAGTCCTCATCGGTAAGTACAATCATACAGCTATCCAATTATATCTTCATCATCATCATCAGCCTATAGCAGTCCACTGCTGGACATAGGCCTCCCCTAATGAGCGCTTTCATTTAGGGGGTTAATGCCCATAATCCCCACGCTGGGCAAGCGGGTTGGGAATCGCAGGGTACAGCTTCTCGCACCGCTGACGCTGCTGCCCGTCAGTGGCCAGAGGATTTAGCTGTGCCAATTTAGGCTGCGCTATGCCGCAATCAGCCGGCCGCCAGATCCCGTCCGTTAGTTAGCAGGGTGTGCGGGCAGGTGAGGTTGGGCTTGGGTGGGTCCCGAAGATGGAGGTTGGGACCCCTTACTCCCCAATGATATTATTAACCTATATATATATATATATATATCATGAGCCGAGCCGGTCGTCATATTTTCTGATATTATCATCGTCTCGACTCTCTGCTATATATTATCTCGACCGGCTTAAATGATAATTACTTACTACATTTTATTTTTACAAAATGTAATCTACCTGCAAGATATTACTGATTTCATTGCATTTTTCAAGGTTACAAGGTATCAGATACAATGCGTAAAGGCATCCTTGACGTGTCCTTGTACAACGATGGTGGCGAGAAGCTCCTGGCAGCCGGCTGCCTGGCTGCGCTGATAGCTGGGGCGACGTGGCTGATAGTTGCGACAGCTTTACGCTTGCCGGTCTCAGGAACCCATTCTGTGGTCGGAGCCACTGTGGGCTTCACATTAACAGCGAAAGGACCGATTGGAGTGAAGTGGTCGACGCTTGGAGCTATAGGTAAGAACAGGAACACAAAGTGCGTTTGAATTTATTATAAAATTAGACTGCCGAATTATATTTTTCAGGAGACGTAAAGATATGACGAGTTTCCTTGTTTTGTCGATTTTTACCGGTACCAACAAAATAAATGTACGTAACTTACCTACTTATATTAAGAGCCAGGCAGGTATTTGCATACCTATCTAAGTATGCATTTATTGCATGACGTCTTTTCAGCAAACCCAATTTTTAATGTACTTGTAATTGCACGCAACGCAACTCTGTTTATAGTTTTTATGAAACATTACCGTAGCAAGTGGATATCGTTGGAAATCCTCAATGGTAGATTTTATAGGTACAGAAACCAGAAGTTAAACTAAGTAGGTATATGTGAAGTTTACTATGCCAAATGACCGAAGTGTGTAACTAGGTAAACGAGGCCAAGTAGTTAGAGCTTTATGAACTCATTTCGACTACCAAACCCATATCCAAGCCCTGTTTTTAAAACAAACAAACGTGAAACATTCGCTGAAGACGTATTATACAGCTTACACCCACGATTTCGTACGTGTTGATTGTTCAAATTATCTTCCACCCTCCCTGGAGTAACTTTGAGATATACCTATTTATAGCAATATAATATTTATTGAATGCATAAGATTTACCATTTTAGTGCACTATAGTGCTTGGGTTATATTCCTTACACAGTGCAATGAACTACCAAAATCTCGAAAACTAACGCTAGGTAGTCAAAGTCTCGAATTCATCATTCTATTTTGATTTACTTGATACCTAATTAAGCAGGGAGAAGATGGCGTGGTGAAAAGGTTAGGCTCAGTTTAAATATCAATATGTCAGTTTTGTTTTCTAAAAGAAAACGTAGGTAGTCAAATACTTAGAGTTAGGTATTAGGTGGGGTTTGTAGTTTGGTATCGTAGATAACATGATTATCCCATTTTAAATTTTCGAAGTTAATGGATTTTTTTGGTTTATTTCTAGTGGCATCCTGGTTTATCTCTCCAGTCTTGAGTGGCACTGCATCAGCGCTTATCTTCTGGCTAGTGCGTCGGCTCATACTCCGCGCGAAGGAGCCCCTGAAAGCGGGTTTGAAGGCATTACCATTCTTCTACGGAGCCACCTTGGCCGTGAATGTGCTGAGCGTTGTGCACGATGGACCAAAATGTAAGTTCAGTTAGAACATAAATGATAAACTTTGTTTCATAATGAGGTGTACGAGGTTCCAACCTTCATCTTCGGAATCCAAGGCAACCTCAACTGCCCGTTGTGCTTAATAAACGAGTTTCTGGAAGCCGACTGACTGCGGCATAGTGTAGCCAAACACTGGCACTGAAAAATTCGGTGGTGCGAGAGGCTGTGCCTTGCGATCTCTAAGACCCAATCCCAACCCGGTTATGGGATGTCTTCCTTCATATTAGGGGAGGCCTATGTTTGATAGGTATAAGTAGTAGTTGTTATTGTTCCATAATAAAGCTCAATTGATCTTTAGCGAAGAGCTTTGAACACTCTACAAAAAGCTTCCCATATCATTTTTTCTAATTGCCCTCCAACCTTTCTGTACAAGCATACCTACTGTTAACTACTATAGCCAACCCTAGCATTTGATGACGTAAATATTTACGTACATAGAGTAAGATGGAATATTTTACTCATGAAACCAACGTGAATTAACTCATTCATATTGAAAAACGGGAATTTTCACGTACCGTTACATCGGTGAAGGCACCGACGGCGTTTCGACTCGTTAAGAGAGCCCCGGCCTCAGGCGTGTCGAGCCGAGCAGCAAGAGCTGCCGCACGCAGTACGCAGTGCAAGACGGGACGCGGAGGGAGAGCGTCGCGTTCACTCACCCTGATGAAGACTCTCTTAACGATAATTTAATACAATATGAATAAGATGGAATATTTTTTAATATTTTCAGTGCTGGCAATGGATAAGATTCCTCTCTGGGCAGCGTTGGCAGGTTCAGTGGCATTGGGCGTTGTAGTGGCAGCTTGTGTTCGTATGTTCTTAGTGCCACATTACCGCAGGAAGCTGGGACAACCACCAGTGAACTTTTCCTTGGGAATATCTAACGGTATTACATACTTTTAGAATAATATTATTTATTATCTTCAATACTGACAGGTAAGATAGTTTAATCGGTACAGTCGGTTATTGTTTTTTTTTTGTTTAAAATTATGATAGCACTAACTTAAGTGCAGTGTACTAAGTTAGCCAGCAGTGGATAAAGTCGGGCTCCCATCCTGCCATCCAAAATTGATTGAATATTAGATTCACAATTTCGATAGACGCTTTTCTATTTAATTATTATTATTATTCCTAAGTTTATTAAGTTCCAAGTATATCTACCACATGAAACAATAAAGATTATGATTACCATTTTTTTATTTCGATCTCTTAAAAATCTCAGAACACGTTTGTATTTACAGAAACGACTCCGGCCAATACTCCGACCCACTCAAACAAGAGCAGCGTCCCACAAAGACCTACATCCCTCCTCTCTGAAGACGGCAAAGTACTCGAAGCCATTGAAGAGTGCGCTGAAATGGTTACTCTCAGCGAAGCAGATAAATCATCCGTGGGAATCATGAACGCAAGAAACCGAGCTCTACTTGCCACTATGGATGACTGCAGCATATTGTCACGAAGTCTCAGCCCTCCAAACAAGTCCAGACTACAACTAATAGACGCGGACCCTCAACTTAACACGCTGAAGTACATCGATGAAACGCTGAGTTGCTGTAAGAGCTTGGACTCTGCTCAGCTGATGGGTATGGGAGAGAGTTACGATTCGAGGAATGGGTTTCTGGGAGGGTCTTGTGATACGATTGCTAAGGGAGAGTTCGATAGGCTGGCAGCTACGAGGGCATTGCCTGAGGTGGAATTTGAAACGCCACCACCGAGAATTGAAAAGGTGAATTTCAAAGAAGCGATGATAAAATTATCGCTGATGATAAAGGCAGTACGTGCACTAAGATGACAGAATTTGACGGTCCCTGTGGCGCAGAGGGACAAGGTCCAAAAATATAACACCTTATTGCACGTGACTGTACGTTGGGAAGTCAAAATGATTGAACACAACTTCCATTTTTGTTCTAGGTTAAAGAGTGCCCCGCGTGGAATACAGAACGCGATTCCAGCACGCGTCTCGTAGGCATGACGCCTAATTCCAGTGCAGCTCCGTTGCTAAGGGGTCCGTCGCCCCCACCAGTGCCACAACCAACTGCACCGGCTGATACTTACAGACTGTTCTCATTTCTGCAAGTCCTCACAGCGACGTTTGGTGCTTTCGCTCATGGAGGCAACGACGTCAGGTGGGTAGTCTAATTCGATTAGACTTTGGTTTTCTATTCGAGGAAGATCATGGTAATATTTTTCTATTTTATCTGAAATCTTCGGAATCAGTCCTATCGTTAAACTGAAGACAAACGAAAGATACGGGACGGATTCACTATATAGAGCGCTTTATATGACATTTTACTGAGAAACAAACCTTTATAGATATTAATTCTTAATCTTTTAAAAGTAAAACTGTAATAATTTTCTTATTTTATCTTGAAATCGATTTTCCTGGTTATTGAGCAGGCCCTTAGGCTAGAGTGACTGTCTCTAACTAACATTGAGTGGATGGCTTTACACATTTTATTTTAGACCCTGCCTCATAGCCTTTTTAAGCAGCTGTGCTGGTTCAATTTCTGACCAGGTTAAACCACTACAATGTGTTTTGTATTGTAGGTACTTATGAATATTTATCAGTCTCTAGTCCCATATGTCTATGTTTGGGATGAGTGGACCATGTGGGAGATGTCCCGTGAAAATCCTGGTATGTTTTGCAGTAACGCAATCGGACCATTGGTTGCACTTTGGTTGCTGTACTCCGAAGGAGGTGCCCACGCTCGAGCTGAAACTCCTCTTGCGATACTCGTGTTTGGAGGAGTGGGCATTGCGCTTGGCTTGTGGCTTTGGGGACGAAGGGTCATACGCACAGTCGGGGAGGACTTAACAAGCATAACTCCTGATACGTAAGTCTTTATCTAAATTGGTAGTTTATATGAAGAAACCATAATATAGGTACTTCAAGCAATCGCTTCTGGTTAAGATAACGTGAGTATGTTGACTAAATCTATCTAAAACCGTCCAGACTATTTGAGTGAGTCCAAACACAACGAAGTTAACAATTAATTACAACGAAGACAATAAAAAGAGAGAATTAGAATCCTGAGCGTTAGCGAGGGTATCAAACGAGCACGAGGTAAAAAATCTTTGCACTCGAGTGCAACACGTAACTTTTCATCCCACCTCAGTGAGGAAATTACTAAATGAAAAAAATATTAACATTATGTACATATGTACATAATTTAATGATTTAACATTTAAAGTTAAAAAAAAATTAAACCAAGAAGATTTTGAGTCTAGGTTTTATCAAATTAAAAAAGGTTGTATGATAAATTCGGCACCATGGAGGTAGAAGTAAGTAGGTTTAGTGATGTTTTGAATTCCCAAACTTAGTGCATACGATGTTCTAAATTCAATTTTACTTTATCCTCTAGCGGATAAAAACGACTTTTGCACTCAGATATCGAAGAGCAAAAATATTATTTCCGAGATGGGCGGATGAAAAAGCTGTTATATTCTTACAAAGTTGGTGATTTCTTGCAGTGGTTTTACGATCGAGCTGGGTGCGGCGCTCACTGTTCTGGTGGCGAGTAAAGCCGGGCTGCCGGTGTCTACCACACACTGCAAAGTTGGTTCTGTGGTCTGCGTAGGATACTTCTCGGAGAAGGCCGTGGATTGGAGCTTATTTCGGTACGAACACTGTAATATCTGTAAAAATTAGTATTGTAAACTATGTTGTGGGGGAGATCTACTCACCTGTTCTCTCATCATTATTATCAATAAATTATCGATCCTAAGACATGAACTTTCTTAATGTAGGTAAGTGCAAATTTACATGTCAGCCTGATTACCTATCCCTATTAATCATTAAGCTTGGCAGAGATTTTAATTTATTTAAATCCGAACGAATATTCTGTGGTTCATTTTCTGCAACGAATAACTCGTAGTTTTTACCCGACTGAAGTCCTCTTCAGTCAGGTTATGTTTTTAGGCTGTAATGAATGTTTGTAATATTATTTGTCAGTCGCTGTAGCCCAAACGGCTGCACGAATTTTGACTAATGAGGTATCGTTGGATTCGTCCAGATCACGGGGTGACATACGCTATATGAAATGTCAAAAAATCCAATATGGCGACTGTAAGAAGCCATTTTCAATTTACGATGAACTAAAAAGGTATCAAAAACAGATCGAATTCCGCAAATTAGGTGTAATTTGATTTGACTGAATTATTATAATGTACTAAAAACTTCCTGTATATGCAGTCGGGTGTTTTTTTTTTTAATAAATACTTGTTAACTATGTATTCGTTTCAGGAACATAATATTTGCGTGGGTGGTGACTGTTCCAGTAGTAGCAGCCATTGCGGCGCTCTCAATGTTGGCCTTAGAGGCGTTTGTCGTCTGATCTCAATTACTATGTTAAGGAAACTAGCATGACTCTGTCGTCTTGGTCCAAATTCGTACATTTTTCGTAGCATTTTCTCTTGGTAGGTACACATACTAAGTTTTAACAGCAAAATTAAGTAAATTAATAAATATAAGCAATCTACTTGGACCTTACAATTATAATAGTTTTATCTATGAACTCTGACTGCTGACTGTAGCGTAGTTTCCTAACCGTGTCATATTTGCACTTTCAAGAAATTAGTATGATGGTTGGTGTAGGCGTTCGTAACATGTAATTTAGCCAAAATTGAAAATTCATGTGGTTGGGGGTATGTCTTTGTAATTTAAAGTTTTTTGGCTACAACATACATCCAGCATTATTTTGTCGACTAAAACTATAATAAGTATCTCCTCGAAATAGTACTATATAGTTTATAGAGTCACAGTTTTCAAGTAAAAACTGTCAAAAATCGTCCGAGCGTCGTCGCGTTGTTGACATACATAACCATCAAATAGTTCGCAAATCCACATTTACACTTATGCCGCATAAATAGTGTTCAATGTCGGCGTAAAAGGCAGCGTGCGCAGAATTTTGGTGCATAGAGTCCTTTTCACGAAAGAAGTCTCGTGGCAATTAGCGGAACTAAAGCCGAATTTCCAGTACACGTAAAACGCATTATCAAGAAATTCTAGATAGAACTAATTATATCGCATCATATTTGAATGGAAACCGTGTTGATTTTGCTTTTCTTTTGATTTTATTTCCATTCCATCTTAATTTTTACACAACCCACGTCTGCTGGACTTCTTTCATGAAAAGGACTCTAAATTTTTTTCCGCGTTTGTGGCTCTAGAATACACTATCTTGATGAGGGAAAATGATTAAAGATGTATAGATATGAATGGAGATTTATATACCAAGGCCTTAGTTTAACGCGCCTCACAACCCTGACATTGATACAATCGTTAGATGTTGCGTGAGCACCTGCTCAGGTAATGTGCTTAGATTATTTTTATACCAAGCGATTAATTGCGCTTTTTACGTTTGAAAAGTCAATAAGTGTTTTGGGCCAGTAAATTATTTATGTTATGTACGAGTGTTTATCCTTGAACTATAATTATAGAGATAGGGTGGCATAATTGTTGAATAAACATAGTTAAAAAATTATGTGTATTATTTTATTATCTAAGAGTAAGTTGTAGTTATTGTAATCAGGTAGGTACTTAGAGATCATTTATAGACAAGGCTTACCGTGCTTAGCTACGTGTAATAGTAGGTACCTTTATTAATAGCATTAAAACGTAAATTTCATCTACATCCTCCTGTAAACCTCAAATAAACTATACTTTGTATTTTTCTTCTGTGTCGTGGGCATAAGAACTGAGTTTTATGATCCTACTTAACGCTTTGAATGTTAAAAACGCCACTGAGCTACATAAGTAGGTGTTATTCGGCGCGTAATGTCATATTCGAGGCCCGCAGTCAAAGTTTTAAGCCTCACCGGAAAAAAAAACATTCAGGCAGAACATGAGAAAATTATATTATCATGTTGCAGGAAGTAAAGTGAGTAAAGGTATCTATCTATCTAGCTTAATAAGGTAGAGCCAAAAAGTAGGTATAGTACTCGTAGTAGACCAAGGAATAGAGCTTTATATCATTTCATTCGGCAAAATTATTTGCACAACTCCTTCATGTAGGTACGTCAAAATTCGCTGACCATGAAAATTATTCACCCACTGCAAACAAAAGAACGTAGGTACGTAATCAATTTAGATCGTGATCCATCTTAGCTCACGTACAAAATACTTTTTTATGGACAATCGCTTAGTTTAAAAGTAGAGATTCTTAATTTTTGTTTTGGTCGCTTTAGGAATTTTTTTGACTAAAAAAATACTTGATATTTATTTTTTGTGATCCTTAAATGAGTTGCGTTGAATAAAGTTATTTTATATTTTTATAGCCTCTATAATCTCTTTACTAAAAGGAGTCGGGTAATAAGCTTATTTTGAAGAAAGGAAGATGCTGAGAGGGGGTCGGTGGCAGGAGCGCGCCCATCATTCGCATTGGTCGCTTCATTCCAAATAACCGGCCATCACTCTAGCTCGAACCACTAGAGCTTTCGAACGAGTTCTGATTGTGAGGAATCGTATCATCCGCCTGTTGGTATGTTGTTTACATTTATAAACATCTATTTAAAAATTTCTTGCGCTTATACGGTTTTATGTTTTAACCATAGTCGTTACTTTATAATTTATTTAATTTAATCTTGAACGTTTTAACATTCTAATTCTAACACTGGCATTGACCTTGGTTGCCAGACGGATCCTTGCGTATAGATTGATACCAAATATTATTATTTATGTTGAAATGTGTTTGTTTTGGCTGAACGGATTTGGATGACACATAGAATATACGTGGCTTGTGACCTGGATTAAGACAGGTTTTTTTGTCCCGGTACTACGCTAGTGGAGCCGCGGGCGGAAGTTTGTCTATAATAAATCTTTTTAGAGGACAAATGGACCGTGAAGCTCTGTTCCCGCAAGTGTATCCATTGGCGCAAGTAGCCTCAACACATGAGGAAAACATGGAAAAGGGGGGACAACATTCCATTTTAATGCCGCCACCAAACCAGGTAAGTACCTATACCTACTATAGGTACAGAAATTATTTCAACTCAGTGCTTCCGACCTTCGAAAATAAAGATGTTGTTCCAGGCTTTTCATTCATTTAGCCAAGTCTGAAGTCTTCAGGCGGCCTAGAAACTCTACAAAAACAATTCGGTGCAAACAAGTTAGAAGTAAAAGAATATACAAAGTCGTGGGCTTTCCGAGAAAAACTGCCCAGAGGGCTTACCACAGGTTTTGATAGTTTTCGAAAACTTTTTAAGTTTCGGTATCTTTCCATACATTTTCGTAGTTCATGCACGTTTCCCTAGAGGCGCTGTACTGAAAATGTATGGAAAGATACCGAAACTTATAAAGTTTTCGTAAACTATAAAAACTTGTGGTAAGCCCTCAGTTTATACTTAAGTACAGTCAGCATCAAAAGTAAATGATGAGTTTCAGAATGTCAATACTGCTGCTCGAAATTTGTGTCAGAATTTGATAGCGCTAAAATGTTCCTTAAATAGGTGATTGAAAAATATACCACAATGAAGAAGAAAACAATTTTTTTTTGTTTTATATGCCAAAATATTCTACAAAAAATTACAAGAACAATTGTGTTTTTATTATTTTTCTATCTCTATAACTAACCAACTACTATACTATAACTAACTAACTAACTAACCTGTTAACTTTGCACTTTTATAACTCATAAAAGTGCAAAGTTAACATTTTCGGTCTAAGCCGCGGACCGAGCGTGATATCGTTGATGACGTCACCGCTCCTGTCTCCCGGCGAGCGACTCGGGGATTCGAAGCATTTACCCGAATGTGCCCGTCGCGCACGGAACTACTTTGTTTATTTTAAATAAGAATCAATAAAAACTACATGAGTCCATCTAATAAATGTTGTATTGAGTCTCAGTGTAAAAATAGGGCCACAAAACACCCGAAAAGTTGTTTTTTAACGTTCCCAAAGATCTGAAAATCAGAAAAAATGGACAAATGCTATGAGAAGAGCACATCCATTAGGGCCAAAAACAACAGCATAATATTGTTGTGAGGATCATTTCGATGTCAATTGTTTAAATAACATGTGAAATACTAGGTAGTAGGTACTTAACCTTGCCATGTGAAATAGGTACTAACTAAGTACCTAGTGGGTAGACTAGGTAGGTATTTGGTTTTTGCTAGTAATATGATTTTTAGGGTTCCGTTCCCAAAGGGTAAAAACGAAAACCCTATTACCACAGAATACAGAGAGGACAGAAACTTCACTCCACGCAATCATTTAAATAAATAGCGACTTTAGCTGCTACGCAATAAAGTGCTATTCAGCTCGCACCGAGCTCAGTGCCTAACATTTATATTTACCTACACCTTGCATCCCTTTCTATCGTATAGCTCTATCTCTACTGACGTGGCACGTGTAACGTTAGGGTTGTCTTGAGAATTATTCTGTGACGAACAATAATAAATCTGAACATTTTACTATCCAGTTACCTAGCCACCTATTTCTTTTTAGGAACAATGATAATTCAAATAATATCTACCTACCTAGTATTAGATAAGAAAACTATTTTACACTGGCTGGCTGCATTAAGAACTCAGAAAATAAGCATACCTACTAGGTAGGTACTTGGGTCCTTAACACTTACTTAAGTGTTTATGTGTCTTGTGTACGAAAACTTAATAATCACTGTTTAAGGTAGGTAGGTACATCATGCTAAATCTTAAGAGAAATTTTAGTAGGTAGGTATCTACCTAGATATTTGCAAGAGAAAAAAACAACATTTGGTTTGTAGGTAACCTAGGTATCTAGTTTTAGTTGTTAGTAACTTACCACATCGATTTGTCTACCTATACCTACCTACCCGACTGTTTTAAAGTAGATAACACTACGTAGGTAGATACCTACCAACGGCACAAAAATTGTCTATGAAAAAAAACCTACATTATAATATTACGTTTATTTATGTAGGTAGATACCGTATTCAAATAGAACTTGTACCTAAGTACCTACCTACTTAAGTAAATACGGGAGACTTTGATATCTAAACAACGCATTATTTGGTAGAAAAACTTTCAGTTATGTACCTACTATTGGTATTATTTACATTTTCTTATTATTATTCAAGCAACCAAATGCTATGCTGTATTTTTTTGCCTTCATTTGGCGCAAAATTAACACATTAACATAAACAAACTAAAATGCCGCGGCTGCTCAAGGACACGTTCGTTCCGGGCAGAACTCGGCAACCGACTAACGAACCACGACCAGGGGGCCGGCGATGTTGTACTTAAAAAATAAATAATTACATTAAATTAAAATGAATTAAGGGGGGCTCCCCGATACATGTATATTATTAGGTATGTAGGGTACGCGACTCGCAGTTTATTGAAACATTCCAAGGTTAATGATTTCTTTATTTTTTATAAAATATTCTGCCACCATCATATCGTGAACTATGGGAAGGTTGTTAGATTGGCCTTTTTGAAATCCTTCTTCCATTTTAGTTCTAAAACAATAATTTACACGATACACTCACTCAATCAGCATTATTTTAAATTAATATAAATAACTAGAGCGCACGAGAGCAAACAAATTAGCAGCGAAATGTACTGCGGACGCCCGCCGCGCGGCGGCGTATAGGAGCGATGACGTCACGCGCTTCTCGCGATCACTGACGAGATTTGAAAAACCTACGTAAACTTCCCATGCTTATAACTTCGGTAATATTGCACCAATCGATATGAAATAAAAACTAGAATAATGTGAACGGTCTAGACTTTGATTCTACGTACATAAAAGTGTGATATTTTAACCTTGTTATCTTCTTCATTAAGCTGATGTCACTAAAGACCACAAGTATCTGATGACTTTAAGGTTAAAAAAAAAACATGAATGAAGACATTTAATTTTATTGATGCATTTTGAAGGTAAGTAGTGAAAGACCTTCTTCAAGAAAACACTCCAATACGTTTAAACTGTTTATTTTTAGGTTTTATATCAATCTATCGTTTCATCAACTTTATTAATGTAAATCGCGCGATTAATTTATTAGTAATTTATAAGCATGTAATAATGACATGACTTAAGTCACATAGGTAAGCAAATTATTTACAAAAATTAAGTAAAAGGCGCACTTTGCGCAGTTACATTATAGGCGCATTTGGCGCATTAAAATTATAGGCGCACATAGCGCTTTCAAATTATAGGCGCACATAGCGCTTTCAAATTATAGGCGCACATAGCGCTTTCAAATTATAGGCGCACATAGCGCTTTCAAATTATAGGCGCACTTTACGCAGTTACGTTTCAGGCGCACTTTGCGCTAGGGGACTAATAAGCGTCCTTTGTGCAGAAAACTTTAAAGAGCGCACATTGCGTAGTGACATTGCTAGGGTTCTTACAGAGCGCACATAGCGCAGCGCCATTGCGCTAGGGTACTTAATGAGCGCACATAGCGCAGCGTCATCGCTAGGGTTCTTAATGAGCGCACATAGCGCAGCGTCATCGCTAGGGTTCTTAATGAGCGCACATAGCGCAGCGTCATCGCTATCTTTGTTAAGAACAAATGCTGCAAGATACTGTGATAGTGTCCGGCATTATTTGTATAGCATTATTTAGGTATTTAACAATCATCACATTCCATCTATAAATTTATATCCAATGAGTAGTCGTCGGAAAGAATCCCACTATTTGTCTTGTCAGCATTACTACATCGAAGTGTGTTTTATATGGCGCTAATTATATATAAAATCATATTCCTCAATCTCAATTCAAAGCAGTAATTTTTTTTTCTTTTTTTTTTTAATTCTACACCAATTCGTAACGCGACCAAACAGAGAAGAATTGGCAAGAAACTCTGCTTAGCATAAATATTTATATTTAACGTCCTTGTTATTAAAAAAACTAACTATTACATTGCTCTAAAGGAGTTTGGAACAGAATACTCAAAGCCTTTTTTTTTTTTTATCTATTAGATTAGAAATTATACTATTTATAACTAGTTTTATAATATGTACAAGGATTACGTTTTACACCATTTTTTTTTTTTGCATTTATTCACAGATAAATTACTGTTGGCGTATATTATACTATAGACTAATTTTGAAACTATAAATTAAATTTATGACATTTTTTTTTTTAAATTATAATTTCACCTTTTAATTACTACTTTTTAAGTAGGTACTAAGGGGTTTTTTTAAAACAATAGGTGGCAATAATGCACTTTGCGAGTACCAAGCAAGTGCCAAAGGATTTTTTTTTTTAACGCCTATAGTTTTAGAGAATGTACATGATGTACATACATTCTTTCATCAAATAATAATTTAAATCACGTATTATTAAAAGGTTATAAATAACTGTCTCTTCACAGAATACTAATAAACAGCCATACATAATTTTATTTAGGGATATTTATGGGAATGGGATATTGAGTTTACCGTGTTTATTGAGAGTTTACTAGATATACTAGAACAGATAGAAATATGATTAAAACGTCTTGGACTTTAAGTAATTTACGGGGAATACTCCTGAACATGAAGTAGAAGGCCTGGAAGAGATCGCTTTAAGCGATAAGGTCGCCCTTGTGCCATAATTTTTAATGCCTTTTTTATTATGTTGTACTTATTTGTATGGTGTGCAATAAAGTAATATCTAACTAAAGTTATATCTAAGACCTAAGTCTTTGCCAACAAAATGGATACCTAACTTATTAAATAGTTCTTCAAGATAATATGAGACATGAGTATTGCAAATAATTTCATTTTTTTTTTGTTAACGTAGCATATCTACTATTCAAGAGCTGTTATGGCTAGTCATTCACCATTAAGGCAGTGAGACTATGGAGCGCCCCTCCCCCCAAACTATCAGTAACAAACAGGTCCTTCGCTTAACATATTTAAGTCGTAATTGAAAGAGCATTATTTCTCTCTGTAAACTTAGTAGAACATGGTAGAACCGTAATATCACACACAGTTCATGTAATTAAACATGTATTTAAAATATGTATGTAGTGATGTAGATATGTTAATTCATTTTATTCATGTAAATACATAAGTACTACCTTCAAATAGGTTTAATGTTTGTTGTATGTATTTTATTTAGATCTGTCTAACTATTTGAATGTAGGTTTAAGTAGCTAAATTATAAATCTTATCCATTACATGCATCTAGTACTTACTTCTCTATCCCACCCAAAGGTTTACTGTAAGAAAACTATTTCAGGATTAAGCTCGGCTTTGTGCATAGCATTTAAGTAGGTATATTTATTTCTGTAATACGTTTCTGTGTATAGGTATAAGAAGATTAATTTTATAACTCGATAGTAAAGTGTTTTATAACGCTAATTATACTGAAATTAGCAAAGTTATATTGAGAACGAAATCAAGACTGATTAATTTCACTTCTCAAAGGTCATCAAGTCCATCGTTGATGAATAACTAGTGCCTTTAGCCGTTGTAATGAATTACTCGCTGAAAGTGGGGCTTTCCAGATTCACTGAAATTAGGTAAGGTTTTTCGGTTGCACCAAAAGGCTAACAGTTTTGTTGCATAAAACTACAGGCTAATATCAATTTTAGTAAAATTTTGAAAGTGTTTTGTTATCAGACTGGTAAAGTATCTCAATGACTATTAAATACTCAGTAATAAGCGATTTGGATATCGTAACATCCTCGAAAAACTATTTTTTTTATCTGTTAATGATTTCATATTAATTAATGGTAGTTATGGTAAAATAGCGGTCCAAGTATGGACCCTTGTGGAGCACCAAAATTAATGTTTTCTGTCCCTACTTGAGATAACACAGTTTGTGTTGTTTTCTGCTTAGATTGGCAAAGTTACACGTCGTGACACCTTCTCCAAACTATGCATCATTAAGTACATTTACTGGAGCTTACAACCCACAGACGTCTTATTTACGTAAAAAATTATAGGGAAAAACCTTATGAATTTATCAGCAAAACATTCTGTAGGTAGGTACATTGGTATAAAACTAATTAATAAGTTTGAAACGGAAGTAAACTATATCAATCTCATTTACATTAAAAGGCTGAATTGTTGAAAGCAATACTTATTGAAATTAAAAATATTATTCACTCCCCGAAACCTTAGAGAATAAATATAATAATACCAATGACGAAATCACCATGACAAATAACTTTGTAATAGACAAGTTTTGTGCATTATGTAGGTATGTTATGTGAGGATAAATGCTTTATGTTTTAAACTTTTCTTTTGTTAAACTTTATTTTTGTCCGGTAATGGCCATTTTGGCCGCAAATATGACAAATCCCCTTAGCAGCACCTATTTTATTTCTTTTGATTTTATTTTTTCTTTTGATCTTACAAATTTGCACCTCCTTTTAAATTCAAACTTACTTTTTTTTTTTAATCGATATTAAACCAGAATAAGCTGAAATGCACGGGCCTAAGCAAAGAATAAATTGTCGATGCGTTTTCACTAACGTCCATCTGTAGGAATTTCTCGGATTCGGCGATACGACAGTCTTTTGCATGAGTACCTACGTAGGTGCGTTTTGGAAGATCTAATAAGGCAAGTGATTGGAACAATTGTTTTGGGATGACACCAGTACTGGATATAATTATTAAAACTATGAACACCTTTTTAAGTCATCACATTCGGGTAATTTCGTTCTTCAAATTATTATTATTTTGCTTTACCGATTCATTTAGAAAGAGCGCAGTGAGCAGTCTGTCTTACTATCACAACCGTAAATCTCAAAGCACTCCTTTACTTTATTTTAATCATGAAACAATCGCTTGATCTTTGCTTTACGATCAAATTCAGCACAAAATTATTATTCGAACACCTTTACATAGTCCATTTACGTTCGCAATGGAATGCAATGACTCCTGTGAGTCTGATTAGAGGTAAGCTTTAGCCTCGCAGAGCTGAGGGACCGTTATTATCATTAGAATAAGATCGAATTGGACTGCGTGATCTAATCACTCTTCCTTACGTGGGGTTTGCAGTCTACGACTCCTCTGCCTTCTATAACTATAACCGACAACGCTCCAGTAGACCTGCGTCCATCCATGGCTGGGAACGCTCATCTCGCACACGTGACCCGAGCCCAGCGGAAGACCGCAGCCGCCAAGTCACCACCGCGTCGATGTCGCGCCACCACCGCGTCGATGTCGCGGCACCACCGAGTCGATGTCGCGCGACCACCGCGTCAATGTCGCGCCACCACTGAGTCGATGTCGCACCGGCGCGCAGCGGCGCCGGTGCCCCAAAGCGGTGCCTCTCGGCATTATTATTCAACAACCAGGACCTGGGTTATTATATTATATTCGAATATTCGAATAATTCGAATATTATTTTTGTTCGAATATTCGAATACTGATATTTCAATATTCGAATATTCGATTTAAATTAATATCACCGAAATCGGAACTTAGATGTGCATGAAATGCCACTTAAGAGTTCGCGCGATATATCCATACAAGACTATACAAGTTTACGTCGTCGTTCGGGTAAACAACATGTTGAACGATCCGATCCAAACCCAATAACTTTTATCGGGTTCGGAACACGGTTCGGATACACTAGGAAGTGTCGCGTAGTGCATTCGCGTAGTTGACGAGACTGTTGTGTCCATTCGTCTCTGTCGTTAACATGAATGTATATTTTCATGATTTTGTTAAAATAACAACTAACCTAGATTTATAAGACTGTTTTTAGAGTGTCATTACCGAGCCAGTCAAACGAACCCTTTGGTGCTGCTTTATCCGTCTGTGCGTCCTTGGCGTGGTTTACTTCGGTGTACTTAAGAGATCACCTTTGTTAAGCAACTCTCCGCGTGGTCATTACTTGGATGTATGACTGTTTAGTGACATTTAGATTTGACCACTTCCGTGCTTCGGAAGGCACGTTAAGATGTTGGTCCCGGCTTTTCAGTCGGTAAGCCATGTCTGAGGCCTTCGGGTGGCCTAAAATCTTCGACACTAGAGTTGGCTACTAGCTCATACGAAGAACATTTTAATTTGTGGTTAATTGTGCGTGTAAATCACCAATGTCTCGTTACGGTGACATACCTTTTTGTATTTTTTTTAAAACTAGTTCATGGAAAAAACGCGTTTAACAATAAAATAAGTTGATATTTTAAACTTCTTCATGAAAATAACACTCAAAATAACAAAATAAGATGTGATTTTAATAAAATCATAGTGTTTTTCTATTATTCGAATAATATTCGAATAATTCGAATAGTCCCCGAAAAAAAATCGAATATTCGAATATGAATATTTTCGAATATTTGCAATTTCTGATACATTTTATACTATTATTTTAATTATTATTTTTATAATCTAACAGTAGGTAACTATGTAAAGCAGTGGACTGCTATAGGCTGATAATGTTTCTATAGGCTGCTAATGATGATGTTGAAGTAGGTACTATATGAACCTATTACCAAGGTGTTTGTAATGAAGTCGCAGGTTCAAAAGTAACTGATGTAAAACAGTTTTATAGATACATGAATTATATTACTTTGCAATATTTTGGAAATAAAGACAGGTTAAAAAATAACTGATTATCTATCATAGCAAAAATAACAAATTCTTCAGCTGCAGGTCGCGAGTTCGATTCCCACCCAGACCAAACATTTGTGTGATGAACTTGGATGTTTGTTCTTTGACTAGTTCAAGTTCATCAGAATTACTTCTAACTGAGATATCAGGCCAGTCAAAATAGATAATCAGTTATTTTTGCTATGATGGATAATCAGTTATTTTTGAACTTGTCTTTATTTCCAAAATATTGCAAAGTAATATAATTCATGTATCTATAAAACTGTTTAACATCAGTTACTTTTGAACCTGCGACTTCATTACAAACACCTTGGTCATAGCACAGCCTTTTTAACATACAGTCGTTCGACGAAGGCGTCTAGACAGGGCAATCGTGCGGGGTGACAGGGGCGAGACGCGGGAGGGCGGCCGCCGGTCCCGAGTTACATAACTTACAGGGCTAGCCGGTTCGTTTTTTATCTTTTTGGCGCCGCACTGTTTGTTCATTTGCCATTTTATGTTTTTCTTCTTTTTGGCGTCACACGGTTTGTGCATTTGCCATTTTATGTATTTTGGAATTATCATTATTTTTATGAATAAAAATTAGGGAAACGTATGTATTTAAAAAGATCAAGAGGGCTAAAAAGAGAAAGGATAAAAGGGATATTATTATATTTATATTTTTAGATGTTAGGCATAGTTGTCATGGCAAAACGGCGCAGGATTACGATTACCATGAAAATATTTACCGAAAAAAATACCGCCGCAGGCATTCCCTACTGGAATGTTCTTTTTATTAGACTTTAATGTGATGATAAATAATGCTGGACGTAATCACACAGCATCATGTAGCCCCAAACTAAGCAAAGCTTGTATTATGGGAACCACATGATTGTATATGTAAATAAGTAAAAATCATAGGTACATAGAAAACACCCAGACCTGAGACAAATATCTGCAGAACATGCAAACATTTGTCCCGCAGCGGGAATCGAACCCGCAAGCTTCTGCGTCTCAGGCGGACCTTCGCCTACTGCGCCACAGAGGCCGTAGATCTACGAGTACATAATAAAGTGAATAAACATAATACATTGTATTGAAAATTGTGCATACGACCTGTGCTGTGAGTAATTGTAAAACAACATCTCGCACAAACAAATATTGTTTGCTTGTAGCAGCCCTTGCTTTCCTTCACTGTCGCGTCACTTGTCGGCATTTACCGCGAGATCAAAGGCGTCGGACTACTGTATGATCTGTATACTGTATACTTTTGATAGTTTCGATATGCGGAAACATATAAATAGACAATAGTTGCATTTATAGTATATTGTTTAGATATTAAGCACTGTTTGTTTTCCAAATAAATAAATACAGTACCTGCCTACTTCATCATCATTACCAGCCTATAGCAGTCCACTGCTGGATATAGTACCTACTTTCCTTCAAATTGCCTCAATAAAATGAGATGTTTACATTCTCAAAATTACGTCCATATTTTTTGCAAATAATAAGCCATGTTTTTTTGAACCTTAAAGTCATCAGGTACGTGTGGTCTTTAGTGACATCAAGTTAATTGTGGTATATTTTTCAATCACCTATTTAAGGAAGATTTTAGCGCTATCAAATTCTGACACAAATTTCGATCAGCAGTATTGACATTCTGAAACTCATCATCTACTTTTGATGCTGACTGTACCTACTTACCTACCTCCATAGAAATCAGGCTAGCTAAACAGATGAAAATACTTCTAATATGTGTGACTCTGGATCTACCTACTAGGCTCTGGGAGAAGAGGCTGACACCCGTGAATCAGTGTGTTTTAACACAATGAAAGGGTCCTGCCTGACAACCAAAGAGGTTGGATCTGAACAAGTATTTTCTGCTAACAGGCTTGCATTATTTTAGAATCATCTGCTGCTCGGCCCTGAGAACACAGTGACTACTTGCATCTTCTGTCACGCTTCTATCAAGACAGCTGTCAAATACACCAGTAATTCGCGCACGCATATCGCTGCCGCCCTGTGGTGTATGGCATGGTAAGTAGGTAAAACGGGACTAGTCATGGAGAATGAATGTAATATCTAATTCCACAGCTGGACATAGGCCTCGCCTAATAAAGGCGATATGCCCATAATCCCTACGTGAGGCATGCGGGTTGGGGATCGCAATGCACAACTTCTAGCAGTGTTGATGCTGCTGCTCATCGGTCAGGGAATTTAGCTGTCCGGTGTAAGGCAGCGCTATGCCGCAATCAGCTGGCTGCCAGAGCCCCGTTTGTTTCAATAATTAATCCATAAAGTTAGTCAATAATTCTTCAACAAAATCCCAAATGGAGTGATTAATTTATCCGTAAATAAATTCAAAAATGTTGTCAAACGTAACCTCTGTAATAAAGCTTATTATAAAATTTCTGATTACTTAGATGACAAAAAAGCTTGGGATGAAACTGTCTCCAACTCCCTCCAATGTAATAAGATAGTTAAGAAAAAAACATAAAACTGACTTTAAAAAAAACCTAGCAGAGTTTCTTGCCAATACTTCTCTGTTTGGTCGTGTTACGAATTGGTGTAAATTTAAAAAAAATACGATTGAAAGTGTACTGTAATGTTCGTGCTGCATAAAGATATTTTCACTTTCACAGTTTGTAGGGTGCACCACGTGCCGGTGAGGTTGGCTTGGTTCCCGAAGATCGAGGCTGGAACCCCAAACCCCAATGTCATATCTACTTAACTATACGAATATTGGTATCTAGCGATTCTGTTGTGCATTCTAAAAAGTTAAATATTATTGGGCAGCTATAAGCTTATTGATCCTCTATTTAACTTTATACTATTAACTTGTGAGCTTTTTTCTAAACTGAAACTAAAGTTGTTGGTTTGTATGTTTGCGGGGACTTAACTCCGGGTTTACCGATACAATTGAAAACATTACCGAAGCGTCTTAATATAAGTTTCATTTTGATAATTGACTGACGCGAGAAGACTAAGCAAGAAGTTGCGAGCAGGGTCGCTATTAACAAACGTTCGTTATCCAACTACAACGTTGGATTATATGGATCGGAGTGGCACAATGTATTGTTAAATATTATAAATTAGTAATAAGATGAAGTCCGACAGAGAACGAAATAAAACATGTTATTATATTACTTTTTTTTACATTTTCATTGAATTTGTTTGGTTACAGTTGTCTATGCTGCGTTCCGTACAGTTCGGAGACAGCCAAAAATACTGATCACTACTGCCCTAACTGCCAAAGGTATCTGGGTACTTACCACAAGTAAAGCCATGAGCTTTTAAAACAGTCAATGCATTTTGTAGCTGTACCTTATCTGATGAATTATATAATAATAATCATATTCTTTATTGTTTCATGTGGTACAAGGTGTTCTTAAATAAAATTTGGTAATTAGAATTATAACTAGCAGAGATTATTATAACTAGCCCTTGTCCTGTCCAATTTCATATAGAAATCCATCAAAAATCATATAGTGTTAATACTATATGAATTTGGATGGAAAAAAACACATTGAAAAGCACTCTCAGTTTTATCAAATTATTCTTTTTTTTAAACCAACCCTGAATAAAGGCTAACAAAACAATATAAAAACCACATCGGTCATACTATTATAAAATGTCTTCTTTGAAAAAGTGCCATAATTATAAAATTTTAAAAGAGAAGACAGACCACCGATTTACATCTTAAATGGTAACACATTAGTTTACTATTCGTCAAAGTAAATTAGCGTAGCTTTGTAAGAGTAGGAGAAAATAAAATAGATTTTTATCTTACATAAAGGTTTTTATTTCTGAATTTACATTTTTTACAATAATATTACAAATCTTAGAGATCTAAGAAAAATTCACAGCTTATTAGTTTTTAATGTGAGATGTAATTAAAAACTAAAATTGTTCGTTTGTGCGTTTAGCGTTAACGAAATGGCGTAATGAATCTATTTTTACCTTTTTGAAAAAAAGTTGACTTAATTACAGTCTTCTGATAAAGTCTATTAAGTACTTACTTTTATTGCAAATTTATGTTTTTAAGATAAAAATACATAATATTATGTAAAAGGACACTTTTTGTAAACTTATTTTCCTCCTTTCATTATGCTATTCTTTACAAATGGAAAGATATTTACCGCATCAAGTTCGACTCGCCGACTTTCTGCTTCAAGAATCTATTAAATTCTCTAGATGACCAATCATAATGGCTGACTTACACAAGGAAGCTAATTTGGCCTGCCGGCAGCTGTCGAATTCAGTCGCCAAACAACACACTTTATACAGCAGCCACAACGGATCTGTCCATCTGAAGTTAAGCTCAGCAAACAATACGACCAATCCTTGTACATTCCGACCCAAATATAGTAACTACGTCGCTACTTGTAGCTAACTTCAGAGGGATATATACGTTGTGAGAGATATAGAAGACAACTAGATGAAGTCTTAAAATTCACTATACTTTGAACGTCAACACATACGGTTGATCTCTACTTTCTTATGTCCATATATCATTTGCTAGAAAGGGATGCATACTTTTCCTCAATGCGATTGCTGCGACTGCGTACCAGGGCATTTCTATGAAACTGCATAGCATTTTATTCGACCGCCCTGGTACCATTTTCTTTTTGAATTCATTTGAACTCTAAAATTTTGACGACCTCTGTGGCGCAGTGGGCGAAGGCCCGCCTGTGACGCAGAAGGTTGCGGGTTCGATTCCCGCTGCGGGACAAATGTTTGCATGTTCTGCAGATATTTGTCTCGGGTCTGGGTGTTTTCTATGTATGATATATATGTATTTACAAAAAAAAATGTATCTATGTAGTATATCAATCATGTTGTTCCCATAACACAAGCTCTGCTTAATTTGGGGCTACATGATGCTGTGTGATGACGTCCAGGATTATTTATTTATTTATTTTATTAACTGATGATATTGGACATAAGAAACTAGAGATCAGCCGTATACGTCGATCTTCAGAGCATGAATGAATTTTAAGGGTTCTTCTATGCTTTAGTCATAGTTCTTTGGTTGTGACTATGGACTTGGCGTAAGCGCCCCATAGGCATAATTCGAGCTCTGTGTGACTAAGAAAACTTTCACAAATGAAATTCTACCTCCATTCAAGCGACGTATTGATTCGTGAGCGCTCTCAGCAGCCTAGCCCGTCTCGTAGCAGCTGCTTCTCTCTGTATATCCTCGCTGTTATTCGCGTTCAGTTCGAGTGCACCAGCTGCCTTAACGGCACGCGCTCTGCGGCCGCCCTCGCCGCGTCTCGCATGCAAAGCCACTGCTACCTCGAGTAGAGTTCCGTCCCAGAGGCAGCCGTAGTAGCCGTCCATTGCATCAGCGGCATTGCCAGTCTGTGAAATACAATTTCATGTCAGCGGATTCTACTACCTATTTCTTACGACCATGATCTAAGTAGGTAAGATCTTAGTCCTATGCTCAATTTTAAAATTGACATAACCAAGGGTACTTTAATGTTGCTATGGTGAAATAAATGAGTACGAGTATAAGATTCAGGAGGGTTAAGATCGTTTGTAGGTACTAGCTGGGAGAGCCTAATCTAGCTTTCGATAAACTAAGTTTTATTTTCTTTATGATCTGAAGATTAAAAGCTGTTATTTCATTTGCTTCTGCATCAACAATATTAAGTAAGTAAGTAAGTAATTTATTTATTTGACAGCTTATAAAGTTTGACATGAAATCAATACATATAATTATAAGGACAATAGGGTAAGGTAATGTTATATGTTAAAATATGTATTATAAGCCTCAGTTGCCTAAACTAGGCTGAAAAGCCTGTGCGATAGGCAGCTGCGCTCATTACAAGGGTGAGTATTTATTTTGGATTTATGAGAAGCGCGATTTAATGCGATATAATAAGGTACCTTTTCAGCGAGACATTTGAATGCCGTGGTGTAATCAGCTTCGTCTGGTAGCTGGCACAATGCTGCCGCTTGCGTAGGGGAGTTTAGGGCAAGACAACACCTTGCAGCTCTTCTGGCGATTCCCGCTTCGTCTGGTGCCCGTTTACTGAAGTGCCACGAGCCAGCTGCTAATGCGCACAAATATCTACGGAGAGCGCCGCCCCAGCGGCCTTCTACCATTTCCACATCACCATATAGTCGAAGCCTGAAAATTAAAGTAAAGTATGTAAGCAAAGGGGGGTGTAAGGGGTTCCAACCCTTATCTTCGGAACCTAAGCCAACCCCACCTGCACGTGGTGCACCCTGCTAAACAACGAACGGGGCTCTGGCGGCCGGCTGATTGCGGCATAGCACAGCCTACATCGGCAGCTAAATCCCCTGGCCACCGATGGGCAGCAGCTTCGGTGGTGCGAGAAGCTGTGCCCTGCGATCCCCAACCCGCATGCCCAGCGTGGGGATTATGGGCATATCCCTTTATTAGGGGAGGCCTATGTCCTGCAGTGGACTGATATAGGCTGGTGTGGTGTGGCAAGCAAAGTGTGTGTGTGTAAGCAAAGGAATATTCAAGCAAGGATGATGGGATTAATTAATTAAAATAATTAATAATTATCATCTAACTAAAAGGTATGAAAGTAGGTATGGTATAAAGAGAGTGGGCCCTAAAATACTACCTTGCAGAAACTTATATCACCTATATCCTATACCACTAGACACTAGACCTCGATTTTGTGTTTGGGTATTTTTTCCCAACGATTATTAATTACTGGTATTTTCTAAAAATGATTCCCTTAAGGTAGGAACCTAACTCTATCACACTACATTTTATACAATGGAGATAAAGAGTGTAAGGCTTTAAAAAGGTCTAACTATGAAGTACCAAATAAAATGTGAAGGGCTTACCAAGAAGTATTATATGGGTACAGCTTCAAACTTCGTTCCAAAAGGTCCGTGAGAGATTCCAAAACATTCTTTACATTATAGTTATTAGTATTTGATATCGTCACCGGCCAGAGTCCTGTGTATTCTACCACCAGTTCTAACGAAGTATCGTCTATCAAAACGTTGTGTATTCTAGCGAGCAGTGATAGCATCACTCCAACTGCAATAGGTTCGCGGAGCGTTGCAAGGAATGCGTTGAAAGAATTTCTTGCTTCAGAGGCGTTTGGACCATCTCGGTCGCGACCGTGAGGCATGCCGCTTGCATTGCGCTTTGAGCCTACTACTGGGACTGTATTATAAACTGAGAGAGCTGAAAGAATTTCGAGATGTATGTTTTAAAATTTTCAAATACTCAATCTGTGATAGACCATATTACACTGTGGCTAGCTGTGAATACATACCATAATCCCAAAGCGGCCTAGGGAATTTTCGCACCCCTTTGCCTCTCTGGAGGTCGTAGCAAGCGATGCATAATGCAGACGCTAGTTCGCCAGGGCCGTTTACAACGGTTACTGTTCCTTCCCATTCGCAAGCATTTATTAAACAGCACCAACACGCTTCTACAACCTGCAAAATAGGTTAGAAAATAAAATACAAATTGCAATAATCTTGAATTAAAAAAAAATGCAATTAGACAAGTCCTGGAATTCTGAGTACTGACTAGGAGTGATAAATACATACTTAAAAAAAAAGATTTAAATTAATACTTAAGTACTTGATTCTTACCTGTGGCCTTGGTAATATTCCATCACCACCTGTGACAGCCGAAATACAAGCTCTGCACTTATTGGCCAACGCTTTTAAGTTCAACCTGTGATGTGGCCATTCACTCAGCATAACATTGACTTGTAATAGTAAAACCTCCCAAGAGAGCAGTCGGCATAATCGGAAGATGTTAGGGTCGTTGCCGCCAGCCAACTGATTTCGAGCTTCGCCTTCTAATACTGAAAGGAGAGATAAGGCGGCACGAGCGCAGCCTGATTCAGCCCGCGCCCTGGCCGCTCCAGAAACAATGAATCCAAAATCTTGTAAAAACCCTCGAGGTAATGATATAAAGGCACCTCCCAAACCTCCAGCTGGCTTCCAAGACGGACTAAGCTTCCACAACGGTAGACTCGGTGTTGCTGTAGCGAGCTTCACCAAACACATCCTTACATCATCGGCTGTGGACGCCTCGATGAGACGCTTCTTCAGCCGCCCTATTTCTAGTTCAGGCACAGACTTATGTTCAAACTCTGCTATTTCCCAATCATCCGTCAGTAATTCTCTAGGTATGTCCATATTTTCATCATCCATGTTGATTGGATCATTCATAATAATCTGCTGTTGTTCATCGGTGATTAACTTTTTTCTTATCTTAAGAGCTGAATCGCCGATATGTTTCCTCAAATACTCGTCTATTCTTTCAATCGGAAGACGGGATTGCGATGTCGCTAAATGAAGAAAGAACATTCTTAGGTTGCTCCAATCGGCTTCAGATAACTTTGAAGTCAGGACAGGTGCCAATGCCCAAAAGAGGAGATCAAAGAATTTGATACCGACAGTCTTGAACTTGTTTAAAAAATCTGGTTGTGTGGAGGGAATGCCTCCTTCAAGGGCATATCTAACGGCGTTCAAAGCTGATACCCTGTTCAGAAGATCCCTCGCTACAGTAAAAACGCCACTGGACGCTGATCCTTTAATATCCATCTCTGCAACTTGCCTATGGATCATAGGTATCTCGCGTTTTAGATTATCAGCTTGCAATACAGCTATGATACCTGCGTAGTGGTTAGCTATAGATTCTTGTAACTTCTGTAAGAGTGACGGTTCTTCATTTAATAGTTCGAAACCTAAGTTCAATGCTCTTATGTAGCCTTGAATTTCATCATTAGTCACACTTGCATAATAAAAGTCACCCCATGGAACCTGTTTCTTAATCCCATAGCCGTAGATAGATACATCCCTTTCAAGTAAGTTAGAGTTTTCTCTGCAGCCTAGAATGTTTTTCTTAGCTTGCTCATGTTGTCCATAGAAAAAGTAGTTATAGCAGAGGTCGAAGTGAATCTGCATTGCAAGTTCATATTGATTTATATTTGTGTCACCAATATTCCAATTGTGATTCAAATCATCGGAGTCTTCAGAGAGATGTATGAATGTGTCCATTACAGGGATTTTTATTTTTCTTGGCTCTTTCCGGCCTGTGCTGGGTGATGGTTCGTAATGTGACAGCATATCTTCTAAAAACTTGAGGCTTTGCATGCGATTAGCTTCACACATCCTTAGTATTTTCTCGAAGTTCTGATTGATTGGTGTATAGGTGGTGTCTCCTGGCATGCCGGGCCTGCAAGATGATAAATAAATAATGCTGAACACTACCACACAGCATGTGTATCTCTAACCAAAGAAATTGTAAACCACATACACATTGCATGAAAAAAAAATACAATACACTAAGCAGAGCTGGTATTCGCATTCACACATCATACAAAAATTTGACTTGCAGCGGGAATCTAACCCCACAACCTTTTGCGTCTCACGCGAACTGCACCAAAGAGGTCGTCAATAATGCGTGACTTAGCTAGGCCAAGTCTAATTCTTCAAATAGGAAGGCTTAACGACCGCTAAAAACATCAATTTGAAATTACGTAAAAATTGCAGACTAAACATACATTACATTTGATCTCCTCTGCGCCACAGAGGTCATTAAAGCCCACCTAAGACGAAGGTTGCGGGTTCGGTTCTCATCGTCGGGTTTGGGTGTTTTTCTATGTTTAATATGTATGTATCAACAAAAAAAATTATTTAAGTAGTCTATATCTAATGTGGTTCTCATAATACACGCTTTGCTTAGTTTGGGGTATATGACGCTATGTGAGAGTGTCCAGCACTATTATTCATGTATTTATATGCCTGAAGCAGGAAAATATTAGCAAAGTTACACTTACATATGCATGTATGACATTTTAGTAGATTTAGCATACAGTGCTGTTTTCACTGAGAACCTGATCATCCACCTATGGTACAGGATCAACGCAAACTGCACTTGTGGTAGTTTTAAGAGCTCTGGAGGCACATCCTGAAAAAACACAATTATGTTGTATTAGCTTCCGTCCGCAGCTAACCCAGATAAAAGATGTCTCAAACTTGATTTTCATGGTATGAAAGCACTCGGTTGACTACTCACTATTGGACAAGGCCCTCTTCAAATAAAAAGAGGGAATTGCCTATAATGCATACGCTGAGCAAGAGGATTGGGGGTCGCAGGGCATAGCTTTTCGCACTGCCAACGCTGCTGTCCCTCAGCGGCCTGGGGATTTAGCTGTACCGGTGTTAGCTTGCGCTATTATGCCAGCCGCCAGAAACCCGATTACTAGTCAGCTTGGTGCACCACGGGCATGTGAGGTTGGCTAACGTTTCGAAGATGAAAATGGAGTCCCCTTACACCCAAGAAAATAAAAAAAGTATCAAGTTAAAACTTATTTATTTCGACTTAAACAGCTACATTGTAATATACATACTAGACTAGTATCTAACTATGGGTACATTTAACGAGCATGTAACATGTTTAAGTAGGGTGACCTTAGACAGAGAAATGAGATGTCTGACGATCCCCAGACTAGGCAAGGTCTGTATCGTGAGGACCAGAATGCACCAACCATTACTGAATTAGGTCAAAATACATGTCCCACTAAAACTGCATACGCAAAACATGCAAATTTGTTCCTGTTCTTATTCTGTGGTAGAGTTGAGTTAATCATCTTATGTGGTAATCCAGGCCACAATCTATGAATATTCCAAGTTTCATCCAATTTTGGCATGAAAGCGTAAATACAGTAAAATAAACATAAATACAGTGGACCCCCGGTAATCCGACAAACATTTTTCAAATCAGTATCAAACTATCAAAATTGTTGGTTTATAGAGACCTCGTAAAGTCCGGAATTTTTTAAACAGTAAACAATGAACGCACGCCAGGCCACACCGCTATCACATGAAGTCAAATTCAAATTAAGCAACCAGAATCAAAACAACGTTGAGCACAATTAGTGGTGGTGCGTACAAGTTGTAACATATGTTTCAGTCAGTAATGAAAATTGACAATGTTCAATAATAATAGACATGTCGGATTACAGGGGGTGCCAGGGGGGGCCGGGTTACCGGGGGTCCACTGTACATCCATAGATCCTCACAAACTTTCACCTTTATAATATTAGTAGGATTGCTGATTTACCTGCGGAGGTACCGCAAATGCGGTGTCAGTAGCCATATAGACTAGATCCTGCATCAGTTGCTGTTGTGTCTGCGGAGCCAGTTTTGCTTCAAAAACATCTGAAATATACAGCAGCTTAATCTTATTTATGCTTTATTGCACAATAAATTTAACAAAGGGTGTGATTAATGCCAGCAGCATTTTCTACCAGCCAAACCTGTGGTTTGTGTTCTAGCTTCCACCCACGGCTTCGCTTGCTTGGGAAATGTTAAAAAGTAGCCTATTTTATTCCTAGAACTTCAAAGTTTGTAAATTTCATTGGAATCCTTTCAGTAGATTTAGCATAAAGGAAGTGGAAAACATTTCAAACCTTGATGTTCATTATTTGGCCTTGTATTTGCCTATTTTTACAGGTATTAAACTTTGCAACATAATGCTGTATTCCAGTTATCCTATAACCACCAATATTGCAACACAATCAAAACATTGGGAAAGTAAAAAAGGTAAAATGTAAAGTAGTCCCATTAAGCAATATTAATTACATATGCATTTATTGCTTCATACATACATACCTAAATTCCAATGTAAATAAGCAGCTACTTTGAGTGCAAGTATCTTCAACGCAAGTTGTTTCTTCGTATATTGTAATGGAGCAGGTGTCCCAGCTGTAGGAGGAGTGGGGGGAGCATCAATATCCACTACACGCTCACTCGCCGGCTTCGAGTTGGAATTTTTCGTGTCAACGGACAAGAACTCCTCTATAAGCTCACAAGCTGATGGCTCTGAGGAAATTTAAAATTCAAATTAAGAATCAAAAAAATTCGTTTTAGCAGTGGGAATGCTGACAATGCTCCAAAACAAGAAATTAAGTTGATGCCTTTTTATAGCCACAATTATTATGACCTTATAAAATCTTTCCAAAGATACCCAATGCTTTAACATGTTAACTGTGGGCCTCGGCAGGTCTTGCAGCAGATCAGACCGAACTACACCAGAAACTTAAAGAGGTATTTTAGGTAGCTTTTATAACATTATATTTGTTTGTTAAACATAGGTTAGAATTGAATACTATTAAGAATAATTTGAGTTTGTACATTAGTCGGTACCTGGGTTATCTTTAGCCAGATGCTTCTTGAGAAGGTCGGGATCAAGAAGAAACTCGAACCAAAAGATAGTGTCCGGGGATATTGGTACAGTGCCTGGTCGTAGTAAATCCACATCCATGTTGTTGTCTTGCAATAAAATTAAAAATAAAACCAACCGAGGAGGTTATATGTATGTACGAGTGTATACAATGGTGATATTAGTTGAAGATGCCTACACATAGGTACACAAGTAAAATTAAATAATAACTACTGGGCGGGCAGTGGAATATTAAATGAATATAAATCAAGAAATGAAGCAAAACACAACTCGATTCGATTCCAGTTCTAAACCAATAGTGTTGCCAGGGCTCTTGACTCATTAGTTACGTTTTGTTTCCTGAATTTGAAAAATTTTGCTACAAAAGTTACAATAACGTTTTTTAAAATTCTTCTTCTTCTATGTATGAGCTAGTGACCAGCTCTGGTGTCAGAGTTTTTAGGCCACCTAAATACCTCCATCATGGTTTAGTGAGTGAAAAGCTGGGACCAACATCTTAACGTGCTTTCTGAAGCACGGAAGCGCTCAAATCTAAATGTCACTAAAGGGTCACCCATCCAAGTAATGATAATCATATTAATCATGTTTGTATTTCTGATCGCGTATAGTGCCCCAATTTATGAAATTGTGACATTTGCCTGTAGTTTCAAAGATACGAGCAAAATTTGACAATATTTCAATAATTTTTCGGTGCCTTTAATTGAGAATTTCCCAATTACTCTTTTTTTGAGCTTGGTGAGCTTTGTTTCAAGAAACGAAAAAAAAATCTCGGGATATCTCGGGATTAAATTAAGCTACAGTTTGAGTCATCTTAGGAGGCAGGCGGACAAAAACTGTAAGCGATAGAAGGGTCTTCACGCACGACGCCAGTCTGCACTCCGTTCACCTTATCGTCAGTACGATAAAGTCAAATTTTATCGTATGCTTTATTTCTAAATTACTTTATTAATGCCGCAAATCTACGCATGCGTTCGTAAACAGTTTGCAATAAAAACTTGTATTGCAAATCTCGTTTTTCAAAAGATACGAAAATTGCCATAAATAAAAGAATTTGTTACATGTTACGTGAGGGGGTCAAAAGATACGAAAAATGTAACATATGTAACCTACTGGGAATGCTTGTGAAGTGTGTGACCATCTCGTCAGGGTTGCCAGGACGACTACGAATTACGAATTTCATTATTTTTTTTTAGAAAAGGTAAGGTAGTAATTGGTATGGATTTCCAAAATGTAATGCACAAACTAGATTTCACAGACTGCTATGGATACTTCTGATTTTACCACTACGTTTTATTGTTTAAAGATAATATTTTTCAAAGTCATATTTTCAGTGCATTGACAGAAAAGAATATGAAAGAACGTTTCCACAGACCCGGGACATTAGTACCTACCTGCCTACATAAGGTAAAAAAATGTAGATTAGCAGGGATGATCGATAATCATTGATGTTAAGTGAACATCTATGTTTAGCGAGAAAACATCACAAAATTGAAATAAATTTAAAAAAGTATTTCAAAAGTAAATATTTTAAAAGTATTTCACTAAAATTCACCATGCTCTGAAACATCAAATCATACTGTTGGTCTCTCTCTACTTTTTTTTTGTAGAAAGGGCACTCGAATGCAGTCCTATGCAGTTTCTGGTACGAATGTACGATTTACAAATTGAATTAATTTAAAGTATAAAGAAGTGTGCATGCATCCCTTATCAGCTTATGATATGAACCTAGGAAAGTACAGGTCAACCGTATGATCTAATGTTTTAGTTAGAGCATGGTGAGTTTTAAGATTTCTTCTATTTCAATAACCTTTATTGAGATTCGGGTTGCCGCTTTGGAAAAAATTGAGCTATTTCGAAATAGCTAAAATCACTCATACTATTTGTCTTTCTGAGGGCCTACGTACGAGTGCACAATTCGAAAACTTTTATGGTAAACCAAGAAAGTTTTCGAATTTTGCAAGTCGTACAAGGGGTACTGTGTCCGTAAATAGCTTTTAGATCGTAAGTAATCTGTAATGTAATGTTACTTTTTACATTATTTAACTTGAAAGAAGGCCGGTCATTTCAGACCTGATTAGAAATCGAAGCGAATAAAAATACGAATTATGTAAAAATATTCTTTATAATGGAGTATTGAAATTATAATTAATAACTTTATTTATTAAAGCCGAAATACTTAGTAAATTAATAATAAAGATTGATCGCAATATGCCCTATCATAACGTATCATGGTTTTTGAACGCACTCTCATCCACATTGTGCACCTGTCGTCCCAATGTCAACCGTCTATAACAAAACTACCATTAACAAAGCACGCGTTTGGTTGGTTTTGTGTCCAAACCGATCGTAACCTAAAAGTATAAAAATTAAAAACCATTATTTAAACATGATATCCTGTAATAAGAACTATCAATTATGACATAGGTCATTTCTAGACGCGACATTTTATAGTCAGGTCACAGGTTGTATGAAACTGACCGATCTTCTTTAAACTACACAATTTAAAAGCTTTTATTTTTGAACGAAAACATTTTCTACCAAGTTCCTTGTAAAGTGTTAATGATGTTATTGTGTATGAATGACCAATTTACTAAAGTAGGTTAGGTTAAAAATGTCAAAGAGTACCTACCTTCTCTAATACCTATTTATGTCTCAAGTAGGTAATAAAGTCGCTAACATAGGCCCATAAAAAATTGCCAGTGCTAGCAATAAAATACTTTTCAGTAATAATTTCAGTCATTTTTAGAAAATTAACAAATCTTAAACAAGCATTTTAGCTAATATCGGTAAAAGACACTTATTCACCTTATAAAATATTATGCTGGTAGTAGGTATCTATAGAGGTAAATGGTAGGTTTGCTTCTTGTAAATTTCCCCCTAAGTAGGTGGGTAGGCCTACCTACTTAACTCATTGGCATCACTGTAGTGTATAATCTACCTAGATTTCTAGTATGTGTTTTCATGCAGGTAAAGAAAGTACATAAGGTTTCCGTCAGGTATTTATTTATGTGTTTAACACGTTGACTGCGGGCCTTGGACACGGTGCTACGCGTCATACTGGTTCAGCGCAGCGAGTGCAGTACAGTTTTGTTATCCAGCACTCAATGCGTAACACATATTTCATCAAACAGCTCACACCATGCTCCGTCGTGCCTTCAGCGGGCCTACAAGGTGAGGGTAACCCGACTCAAATTTAGTAGGTAATAATTTGTCGTAAATCAACCAAGTAGGTACGTAGGTACATATACAACCTATACTACTTGCACAATGTGAGGAATCCTAAAAAGATGAAAAGGGACCGACTTTAGATTCGAAGGGTACAAGTCAGGTATTAAGTACTTAAATCTGAAATCCACACGCTAGCATGATGCTAGGTGCGTGTGTGACCCATCGTGTTATCTGTTCGATAACCAATAATTTACCTTCGCTATACCGTGTTACTTATCACCACTTCTTACTAAGTAGTTGTGTTTCAGTAAATAATAAATAACTTTTATATGTACTTTGTTATTATTTATTCAGTGGGTTAGTTGCTTGATCCCATTCATACAGTGACATTCTTTCTATTTACCGTGAAGTTATTGCGAAAATAAAATTGCGTATTTAAAAATTTTCTGTACGAGCTAAGGATATTATCTACTTACTACTTGTGATTGTGAATAGTGGTTAGCGTCGATACCTTATCAGTTTCGATTCGGCTCAAAACAAGTAAGTAGGTATAAAAATATTGTTATTGGTAGTTGAACCACACCTAAAATTACTATTACCAAGGATATTTGGTAGCTTGTCTAGTTATTTACATGGTTCAAGGACAGATTTCTCGATATACCTATACCTAGAGTTCTTAACATTTAACTCGACGAGTTGGATGTTTGAGCGTGTACTTCTGTACATCACTTGTGGTTATTTAGGTTTTTTTTGTCATAAGACCGTAATGTTAAAAACATAATGATTTCATTATATCCATCATATTATATCATGAATCCTAGCTAACTTAGGTATGAATAGAGGTTCTCGAATAGCGACCACGATCTCGAAAACGAAGTGATCCCCCACCAGATGAACCGACGGCGGAAGGGGCTCGAGTCCATTCTTAGAGGAAATCCTTAAGGCCTTAGGGAGACGCTATGTTCAGCCAGTGGACTTCTACAGGTTGTAGTTGCTGAGGAGGGGGCTCCATTAATTTGATCCATGTATGAATCCCATAGATAAGGCTTTTTTATGATATTTATGAGGCTACTAACTTAACCAACGTCTATTTTGGCGATGATGTTACTCTGATATACTATACGGACTATAAGTCCAGGGATTAAGCAAGCAATAAGTCAGAAAAAAATAGTTTTCTGATGCAACCTCTTTGGTCTCATTATGCAATAAAGTTTCTCCAATTTCAAAGTTTTTTTTTTCAGTGGATACAAACGAATATCGACAAATCAACCAAAGCACAGATAACTCAGTATGCATTGAGATGGATTTACTGAATGTGGGTTCGGAGCCGGTAGGGATGCGGTGTCCTTACTGCACGGAAGATATCATGACCAAGGCCTCGTATACCAATACTTCACGAACCCACATCATTGCTATAATCCTGGGGATTATGTTTTGGTAAGTTTCTTGTTCACAGCCTGGACATCTATGGAATCGCGGCCTCGGGGATGCCACAGAATGCGTTGGCGATGCTTTCAAAAGAACCCGTTGTGGGTAGCTCAGGACAGATGTTTGGAAGTCTATGGGGGAGACCACTAGAAGGGAACAGAGACGATGTTCTTCCATAAATTTATTATTTACAAGTTCAGCCTCATGTGCTGTAATTTAGCCGATTTTGATAGATCTCAATCCATGCAGCGACCAAAAGTGCGGGGCGCGTTTATGTCTTTTGTATGGCGTAGATCGGTCGTAGACTATGTTCTCCGACTCGTAGCACTGTCGTAGAAGCATTGTACTAAAATTTTGATAGGTACATAAAAAAAGAGTCCAATTATGTTTACAGTCTAATGATGTAGTTTAGATTTCTTGCATGGCGCTTGAATAGTTCCAGTACGAGACGAACGAACGAGAGCCAATTTCAAAATGCTTACTATCTAATATAACCTGTCTAACGCTAGTCTATCGTTCGTTCGTGTATTAGCTTACAGGATAGTATTTTTATATTTTGAATACATTTAAACCTTGCTTTTCTATTTTTACTAGCTAGAGTGTGCCTAACATCAACTTTTCTTTGATTTCAGGTGGTTATGTTGCTGTTTATTGCCTTACTTCGTAAATAGATGGAAAAACGTTGAGCACTACTGTCCCCACTGCCATAGATTTTTAGGAGTTTACGTCAAAAAATCTTGCCTATGAATAAAACTAGAATTTTAAGTCAGTTTTATATAAGTAGGTACCAATACTTATACAATTTATACATAGATAGATAGAAAATCCGTTATTGCACAAGATAAAATACAAGTACACAGGCGAACTTAATGCTAAATAGCACTTTATTCCAGAAAACCTTTGTGTAGTGTGGATATGAATTGGTAGTGCTACAAATTTGATTAATGAAATTGTAGAAAAATATAATATAACTTTTAAAAAATTGTAAGTGTGCTAGAGAAAAATAAAAAAAAATATTAGGTATATACATACATACAAATGCTTAAAAAATATTTATATTAATCATTAAACATTTTTTTTAATTTTAGTAAGTAGATGGATTCTTAAATCCGTATGTATCTAACACAATAACAACCTAGGTGAACTGGTATAGATAACGTCTACCTTACCTATCAAAATAAAGTATCTACCTTGGCACGTTAGGTTGGTGGTATAGGTACCAGATCTTTTCTGTGAATTGATTAGCTTTTTATATAAAACATGCCAGGCAGGCGAATATATGCAAAATATACAGAACATTAATAATGCTATTATTTAATTTATTTACACTATCATCTTGATTAAGTTAAAGTTAGTAGAGTATATTTTCTACTAACCTATTCAACGTAAACGTTTCAACAACAAACAAAATCATCAGCCTATATCAGTCCACACCTGGACATAGGCAAACCCCTAATAAGTAGGGGAATGTGGTCATAATCTTAATTCCACGCTGGGCATGCGGGTTGGGGATTGCAGGGCACAGCTTCTCGAACCACCGACGCTGCTGCCCATCGTCAGCGGCCAGGGGATGGTGCTGTGCCTGTGTTAGGCTGTGCTATGCCACTATAACCTGGCCGCCAGAGCCCCCTTTGTTAGTTAGTAGGGTGCGTCACGGGCGGTGAGGTTGGCTTGGGTTCCGAAGATGGAGGTTGGAACTCCTTACACCCCGTGTAAATGAACGTGTCAAGATAATAATAATAATTACTAATTATTAAGAAATGTTTAATTATTATACAAATCTATCACAGAATTGAAAAAAATATGTATTAGGTAGTATCTAAGTACATTGGGTAGTAAATAGTGTTTACAGTATTACTATTCGGTACGTACTAAGTACCTTATGTACCTTATGTTAAATATACCTACTTAACTTACTGAAATAAAGTACAATTGTGTAAGTTAAAAACTTACGTAGGTAAGTCTATGCACAAACGTATATAAAACAATCAACTTATTCTAAAATAAATTCATTTGGATAAATAAACCCCAATAAAAAAAGAGTCAATAAAGCAATTGGCAATATTTAATTTTCACCATCCACCCAAAGTAAAAGCCATCTCTAGGCAAAACTACTAATCCATTCTAAAAAAAATCATCATGGATGTGGTCTGTATTATCTTAAGATCTTTCACAAATTACATAATAATAAACTAGTCACGCATTGAATCTTTAAGCACTTACCATACATCATTTCTTATATGTAGGTACGAAAAAATTAGATCAAGAGAATAAGATCTTATTTTCAGATCCATGTATATATTCATATTTTTTCTGAGCATCAAAATAAAAATTATAATTAATCAGTATAATTAATATAAGTAAAATTAATTAGACAATCACGTGACAACTGCATTGACAAAGAGAAAAACGCCTACACATCAAATCCACCGACACCCGTCGATGTAGCTCATCATTGCTGCAGCGGTGTGTGGCTGGGTTCGTGACCTCGGCGGGTGTTGGTGGCTTTGTGGAGCTAAGCGAATACAGTGGCAAAGAATCTTAATTAATATAGTTTGGGTAACATCCTATTTTTATAACATAAATGGTACATGCGTAGAAATTTGACGATTAATGCACCAGTGGTTGTCTTGAGAGCTAAACTTACAACACTAACCTTGAGGTTAAAACGGCTCGAGTTCGTCACCGGTGAGAACCTGACGTATTGTGAGAGTAAAAAATCTACGCTTCCTCATTGGCCAATATTTCACGATACGACAGCATGAAATATTCAGCGATAATTTTGGCAATAGACAAGCAAATTATAGTTCTCGTGGTTCTGATGATAAAATAATAGCATCACGAATATTTCAGTTGTCTTTGAAATTGCAGGAAGATACATTACCATACGCATGGTATGAATCAATACGTAGCAATATTACATGTATTAAACTTGCCGCTGTTGCCTGTCCCTGCTGCTTAGCTAGTGATGGAAGCTGGCTATAGAATAGTGGCAATACGTCTTGCTTTATTTGGCAGCAGGTCATTTGAACGTTACAATGCTAAATGTTTTTCACCCTGCTACATAATTGTGATTCGCATCACAAATTTGCATTGAAGACCGATTACGTAGCTCAGGGTTACCACATGTGAAAATATTTTAAGTTCAAACGATTACATAAAAAACCCATGTGAAATATAAATGTACACACCCAGACCAATTTTAGAAAATGCGGATTGTGGTGACCAAGGAGAATACTATAATCACGAAGGCATGTATGATCCTATGAAACCTCTGCATTGAGGGCAGTAATGATTAGCTGTCTTGCAGGACTTCATGCAGTATGGGACAAAGCAGCCACAGCAACATCTGGAATCAACATGAAGTTTCATATTAACACAGTAAAGTCAACATTTTAACATGTAACTATACATAGGACATATCAAAATTAGTTCACCCGTTTGAAAGCTACGATGCCACAGATTAACACGACAAACTTATTTCATCATCATCATCATCAGCCTATAGCAGTCCACTGCTGGACATAGACCTCCCCTAATGAGCGCCATTGCGCCCTGTCCTGAGCTCGATGCATCCAACTTCTACCAGCAGCCTTTCACAGATCGTCACTCCACCTCGCTGGAGGGCGTCCTATACTACGTTTGCCGAGCCGCGGTCTCCACTCAAGAACTCGTTAACCCCAAGGGAATTCTCTTTTTGGTTTATTTTAACTTTATTTCTATATCGGATAGTCTCGTTGCGGATTCTATCCTTCAGAGAAACTCCAATCCAAGCAATGACTCGTTCCATAGCTCGCTGAGCGACTTTAAACTGGTGGACTAGCCGTACTGTGAGTGTCTACGTTTCGGCTCCGAATGTCATGACGGGTAGGACGCACTGATTGAAAACCATTGATATATATTGTTACTATAGTAACTTTCAATTTCAAACATTGCAGTATGGGTGACGAGAAGACTCGACGTAGTTTTCCAAATGCTGCCCAACCCAGCTGAATCCTTCTCTTGGCCTCCTTCTCGAAGTTGTTCCTACCCAACTGCAATATCATCATAAAACTTATTTGCATCGGGGTTAAAAATCATGATCACGACTTTTCCCGTTGCCAAAAAGTTATCTCTATTTATTATTCAGCGCGTCTTAAATTTGACGAGATTGTTATTTTTGATTGCAGTGTATTTGAAGAGACGAATCTAGATTGCTATGCATTTTTATACATTTACAGAGATATTGTGTAACAAAAGGCTTGTTATTACAGGTGCAATGTACATAATAGCTCTACTATTCTGCTTATTAGTGAAGTAGGTGAAACCTGAGAATTACTGTGTGTAATCAAAGGGAAGTAATCAACTTACCCAGCGAGCACACAAAGTGCCGCCGAGACGATGTGCGTCCTATTGTTTGGCACGAAGTCTACTCTTGTCACGATCGTTTTATTGCAAGTATTGCAAGTTGTGCCTGTCGGGCCCGGGCCAAGTTTCACTGGCCCCGTAGTAGTGGGAGGGTTTGTGATCACAGTGGTCCGGGGAGCAGCAGCAGGGACGACGAATCCAGCTGTGGGTGGCGGGTTGTCTCCGAAGTATGATGGAGGAGGCACGGGGTTGGGCGATGTCTGCTCGTATGGTGGTGGTAGACCCATCTTATTCTCCACTAGAAAAAACAAAACAAACGTAAACGATTGAAAATCAGGCGTTGTTAGGTCAAGATATATACATCCCATTTGGTAAATATCCACTTGGTAGGACTCATTTAAATTGATAAAGATAAACAAACTTCAAACTCACGCGAAGTCTTAGGTACCTATTTGAATTGGTTTTCGCTTAGTTTCGCTCGCTCTGTCTCTCTTTGCAACAGCTCTACACAGCACGCATTAAAATTTGAGGAGAATGTGTAATTGAGGATAATTAAAAGTTCAGAAGCACACCACTGTTTAGGTACCTACCATACCTACATAAATGAGCGTTCTCTGAATAGCGTCATACATATAAGCCGCATGACGATAATGTAATGCATGCACTAAACATCAAGTAGTTCACATTATACGGTTGTAGATAATGGAGCCAATTTTTGTTACTTGTTTTCCATTATCTGAGCCACGATTCCGCACGAATTACCTTCATACTTTACTCTACTTATTCATAATGCGAGAACAAATTTATTTATATCTCTCTAAGTACCAATTTATTTAGTTTTTGCCTTTTTACATAAACCCGACCTAGTTGATGATTTTCTGCGTACATGCCCTCGACCATGTGTAAAATAGAGAATAGTAGATTGTTTTACAAGGGACTAAACCATCCCATTATATACGAGGTTGTTATACTCCCGAGCGTAGCGAGGGAGGATGACAAGACCGAGTTATAATGGGTGGTTTTGGCCCGAGCAAAACACTCTACTTTTCACTTCGATTGCGAGAAAATAAAACAATTCAAAATTAGACAATTTTCAGAAATTTTATTAAAAATTAATCAACCTTCATAAAAAATCACCAAGACGGTTCTATTTTCAAAAAAAAAGATTGACGGAGCACCAAGAAGTCCAGTTTTCATGTAAGAGAACGAATGCTTTGTACGGGCTGATGATTTTAGACAAAAATTAAAAAGAAAAAACACTTTTTAGCCCGAGGTATTAAACTCGAGTTTTAGGCCCGCTAAGCTACACTATTATGATACACTTTTTGAGCAAGAGAAGTGAAAAAAGTATTTTTGCTTAATATATTTGGGGGGGCGCCAAATAACCGACACGTTTCATTGCCCACATTATTTACCTACTTGCTTAATAACAAGGAAGTAAATGAGTTTCTTCGTGATAATCTGATATTATTAAGTTTTTTAGAAGAATCTTGAAACTCAAATCAAGGAGGTTTGAAACTTCAGTGGAGGATAATTTCAAGGACTTTTCCCACAGTGGCGACGTATTGTTGATGCTAACTATAATCCACTCAATAGTCAAACACTTATAAACACTTAAAACAAATTTTAGTTACCTTATCTTCATTTTAATAAAAGTAAATCACAAAAAATACTCTAGATAAAACTATTAAACCTTCACAGGGTATTTAAGTATTATATTAAAGCAACTTATGTATAAGAACCTATAGCAATTAGGTAGATAAGCATATAATTAACCACAACCGAAGCAAAAAGATACAACTCCAAGATTGGAAGTCAAGAAACATAATTTTTTGTAATAATTCTTAATTTTACCAAATTCACAAAAGCGCGTTGGTAGGGACGCGGATCGCTCCGGAGGTGAGGGTGGTGTGGTCGGTGGAGACTCAGACTGCCGACGACGGCGGTGGCGACGTCTCCTGCGGCCAAATCTAATCCGCGATCGCTTATCTGGTTCCAAACATGTTTTATATAAACATTTGTTGGCGTCTAGCTTTACTTGAGAAATGTCTGATGGACGTTTTGAATACCAAAATACCTAACAGATTATTTGTAAAAAATATAGATAGAAAAATATTTATTGCACAAGATAGTGTGGAGATGATTGCTACAATTTTATGACGCGTCTACGCAAAAATATTGAGCGATCCGGAACATGATCATTAAAACGAAAGAAGTAACCGTAAAAAATGTGCTTTGACTTTATGCGTTGAATTGTTTTGCTTGAATAATGGTTAATTCACCAGAGGATTGTGAACGTACCTATATAAACTAGGAACTAAAAGAACTTCATACATTATGTGCCCTGCCTGCATCTTCCATAAAGATAAGACGCGACGCGAACAGCGAAACTATACATCACAATTTGATCAAAGGTTTCGAAAGACATAGAGGACACACTTACAAACATTGATTTTTATTATTTTATAAAATATTAATCCATATTTCTCGATCGGCTGCTCAGGCCACAACTATTTATCAAAACAAGTATGAATTGAATAAACTTAGCATGATTAAACTATCAACAAAGACAATAAACAAGGAATGCATGGTACGGTTTCATCTATGACGAGAAGTCCCGCCCGCAACTACGTTTGCGTATACTTACTTACTTGTATATGGTATTATATTTTATGCGAAACTTTAAATAGGTACCTATGTACGAAATAAATTTGAGTAATGAAAGGCTGCTAGAAGCTGGATGCGTCGAGCTGAGGATAGGGCGCTATGGCGATTAGGGGACGCCTATGTCCTGCAGTGAACTGCTATGCTGATGATGATGATGATGTACGAAAATAAAGTCGGCTGATACCTGTCAAATTTCAAATTATCTGACAGATAGTGTTAACTAACTGTGTTAACCTTTGCATACCAAAAAATTACTTCCATAGGAAAATGTTTGATACTCTGGGTTACTTTATTAACCGACTTCAAAAAAAAAGAGGAGGTTCTCAATTCGGGTGTATTTTTTTTATGTTTGTTAGCTCATAACTCTGTTATTTATGAACCGATTTGGAAAATTCTTTTTTCGTTGGAGAGAATATACTTTCCAATTGGTCCCATATAAATTTTAAGAAAAAATACCAACCCTAAGGGTGTGAAAATTGGGAAGGAACCTTTTTTTGGGCTCGAACTTTTGCAATTTTATCAGGGATCCTTAATTAAAAAAACAGCCTATTTTTAACGCTGATAATGTTTTAGCTTGCTATAGGTAAAATTGTATTAATAATCGGTTAAGTAGTTTTTGAGTTTAACCATTACAAACATAAAAATCAAATCTTACCTCTATGTATATCGGCTCAGTACATACGTACATACACCTACTACTTAACTATATTTTATAGCCTCATTAGGGTTTAAATTGAATTACAATATGCCAACATGAACAATATTTGTCGTAAAAACCTGTTTTAGGTACGAGAAGGAATTTTTTGGCTACCTACCTACTTGTAGTTAATAAGTAAACAACTTGATGAAAAAAACGAGAACGAATAATAATATATTTTTTTATAATACATTATACAAGTATAATAATAATAATATTGTATTAATTTGTCATTCCGAAGCCATTTTTTCTTTAATTTAGTTTATTCTGTGTGTGGGTACTTTTTATTTAATAAATAATAATAATGCGGGACGTAATCACACAGCAGCATGTAGCCCCAAACTAAGCAGAGCATATTTTGTTTTTCTCTATGGTTGCAAATTGCATGTTTTGTGTTTTTTTCTCCAATTTAGAAAATGGTCCTGTCGGAAGACCAGCGCGGGTTATAGGTAATTCCTGCACCCCCTGTACAACATGCTGTTCACAGTTAAAGTTCTTTTTGCGACTATAGTTCTACGTGTCATCATTATGTTACCTATATATGCTTATTTTATAATTTATAATCTTTTTCTAATTTGTTATTTTATATTAATGTGTTTTTTGTTGTTCAAAGTTGCAAATAACATTTTTCTTATTCTTATTCTTAATTTTTCTAATTTGTTATTTTATATTAATGTGTTTTTAGTTGTTCAAAGTTGCAAATAACATTTTTCTTATTCGTAATTCTTGATTTTTCTTAACGAAAACATAATTTTTGATGTAACTTAATGTTGCTAATTATGTTAATTTGCCATGCAAAACTATGTTGCAAGCGCTAGAATAAAAATTTCTGATATTCGAAGCAACCAAGGTTTTATGAGAGTAGATTTATAAATATTGTTAAGTTTAGTCTATCTACATCAAGACAACAACGTAGAGAATTTAGAATCATCAGACATAGAAGGTAGCAGGTTAAATTCCCGCTGCGTGATAAATGTTTGTATGATTTGCAAATTTTACTCATGAAACTAACGTGAATTAACTCATTCATATTGAAAAAACGAGAATAAAAAATTAAAAAAATTGTCTCATTTGTGTTTTCTATGAATACTATGTATTGTATTTACAAAAAATACAATCATGTGGTCCCCATAACGCAAACTCTACTTAGTATTGGGCTCTATGATGCTATGTAATAATGTGAGCATTATTTTTTCAAATATTTTGTGGCCTAAATCTGTCCAAAGAGAAGTTTATCTTTCGCAGATTTTTATGGTATTTTTTTATATGTCCCTGACCGTTAGATAGGTAAAAAAACAAAACAACAAAAACAAAGACAAAGTGACAAAGTGAAGTGACAAAGTGTGACAAAACTTTAAGCAATGGTTAAAATTAAGTAGCATTTGTAAGTAAGGGGGTTAGTGTTTTGCTTTCAATTATTATAAGGAAACTTAAAGTAACTTTGACTGCAAAAATGTATGAAGTAAAGACAAAGTTGATAATAAATTATGCAGCTAGTACATCAAATTTGTAAGGATCCTTATTAAAATCAATGTTGAAGAGTTAGATAACATTATTAAAAAATACAAAGGAGAATGCCGTCTGATGTATGGCGCTCGGTACCAAGACTAAAGTGAGTGTGTCAATAAAATATTCAATAAGTTTTTAGTGGATTCTACTGTCAAAATAATTAAAAATGAGGGTGATTGCCATAGTAACACTTTACATCAATGTTTATTGCCATAGCAACGTATATATCATTGGTTGTTGTAGTCTAATGGCGGCGTGCAACGGAAACCAAATCAACAAAATATTTTTTTACTTAATTATTAATCCCGTCGGTGTGTAAACTATAGAATGTGTTAATGTAATTTATAAAATATAATAAATTTTATGGGATACGTTCGGTTTTGACGCAATTGGTACGGGTTCTCGGCATTCTCCTTTAGGTAGATAAATATACTCGTATATTTTTATGTGGAGGTACCAACAGTGTTAATTATTATGTACCTACACACATAGGCACCTACTTTATTCCCATACTAGTAACATAAAAAAATGAGGTACGTAAGTAGGTTAGTGTAAAAGAATCAACTAGGTATTGAGTCATGTCATGTGGCAAAGGTTAAAATAATATTTTAGATGACACGTTCCATACCACACTTACACTTTTGTAACTTTATAATTCATGACTTTCCTGTTTTAATAGTTTATTTATATTTTATATTCGCAAGTTATATTCTAATATCAAGCTGCAATGAAGAATGGACAATTATTTAATTTGCAATAAGTATACTAAGCACTTTCCATTCCATATTAACTTTATAAGTTTTCAATATTATATAATTTTATTCAATAGAACTTAATATTTAGATTCTACTCAGTTTTGTAACTTTTTAAAAGATCTACAATTTTCTCTACACCTATTTTAACATTTGGTCAGCTATGTGGAAAGGTTTTAGTTGATGTTCCGTGATCAATGGCCAAAGAACATCGTGACGTAGCTCTATAAATTTCATAAAACCAGTTTACTTACTTGTTGCGTCCATCACGGCCGATGAAATTCAACCTTCGAGCCGATTTCACAATCACTTGCTTAATATTTACTGCACAGGCACTGTACCAGTAGATTAGATTTGTTTCTTATTTATTTTAAACCACGAAAAAATCTTTGATATTGTGGAGATCTAACGTATCACGTTCTCTTTTGGTGTTTTGTTGAGAGTGAATGCACTCCGAGGTGCGCGGGCGCATTGCGTCACGACTCGCGGCCGGAGTGAGCGAGAGAGACTAACATCAAGTTAGTCAAGTACAGTGAGTGAATAAGACAAAGAAACTGATTCGACGTCATGCCACTTATAGGCCAAGAGCTGGGGCACATTATACTAACGTCACTTGATCTTTGACCATGAGCTCCATTTTGTATAGTTTCTGTTTTAATCTCGATTTGTAAATGTCAAACCAATAAGTTTGATTCTCTACTATACATTGTGTTCGTTGTTTCCCATAAGAACCTACATCAAAGCCGTACTTGTTTACTAACATTGGAGCTCTACAATGTTATAGATATAGCATTATGTAGGTATTTACTGGTCTGAACTGCACTGGCCCACCTAAGATATCCATAAAAAATGCACTAAAAATGATGTGTTTAGGTTTTTTCAGGCTGATAGTAATACGTTGTAAGACTAGATACATAATAGTAGTTTGAAAATTACCTATGACCCTGACTCTACCAAGTGAAACGTCCAAAATGTTAGCTAGCTCTCAAATTTTGTAAACCTATACATAATAACAGTATACTTACCTACTTCCTACCTAATTATAGAGTAACATTGTACAATCAACCATTAAAATTATTATTCTTCTTCGTATGAGCTAGTGGCCAACTGTGGTGTCGGAGTTTAAAGGCCACCCTAGGCCTCCGACATGACGACTTAACCACTGAAAAAAACAGGGAGCAACATCTAAGCATGCCTTCGGACGCACGGAAGCATACTAGGTACTAAAGCAGGTACCACCAAGCACTACCAAGCAGCGACTGAACTGTGTCGAGTGTCGCTTAATGTACGATACTCACTTACCGGCACGCGTCGGAGCGCGTCGGGGCGCATTTTATAACATGCTAAAGGAAATTGAAACATCCACATAGCAGTTAAGTTCCTTATTTGCAAGCATTTTACTTACGAATCTATTTATGTCAGTGCCTGACAAAGCTCAAAGCTGCGTAAATTGCATGCAAATAAGGAACTTAACTGCTTTGTGGATGTTTCAATTTCCTCTAGCATCTTTTAAAATGCGCTTCGATGCTCTCCGACGCGTGCCGGTAAGTGTAAATCATACATAACTCAGATGATCGCCTAAGATGTGGGCTCTAAGCACCTCGCCATCATGCCCGAGTAGCTAGTCCTACTCCTGCAAAGTTGTGTATTTAGTACTCAAAGCGTAGTCGTAAGATGATTGCAACAATTAAAATGATGCTCATATATGCCCTTAAAGCTTACTAAGCTTTTTATTTTATATCCATATTGCACGCTAAGCATGCACCTGCACAGGTATTCTCCACCTTTGTCTATGCTCCGACGTATTGTCGCCACAAATGGCTCGTAAAATTTATATGGGCTACGAGGATAACCATTGATCCTCTTAGACCACACAAGTTGTAACTACGTACATACTTACTGCCTAGTAGTAATTGTTGCTATAAATTTGCAGATTATGGCACTAATCGTCAGTTTCCAGATAGTTTGGAATATGATGTGATTTTTATCGGTTTAGTCGTACGCAGAAATAATGAATAATGCCTAAAACGTTCCTACTAAAGGTCCTGTAACATGGCGTGCCATTGATAGTAACAATACTAGTACAAATATATCGATGAAACGGACCCTTATTTCCAGGAATAGAGATGGCTAGCTGACCTGCCCGCAACTTCGTTTGACATCACAATCTGATCAATGGTTTCGGAACGCATAGAGGACAAACATACTAACATTGATATAAATATATATAATATTTAACCAGTTTAATTGAAAATAGTTTTAGAATAGATTGTCGCATTATAAATAATTATGTCGCGAGAACTGTCAAATTTCCACAGAGTTTTGACAGTCTAGCGAAATATGTCTGATGTGTGTGACAATTATCTCTATTCTAGAGATAGGGTCCTTTTTTTAACGTGGGGAAATCCTCATGGATACCATTCCATTACGGGGTAACAGAATTATTACGGCAGACTCCTACAACCAAAACTACCACGATGTTCTGTCCTAGTGCCTTTTGCCAAAACCATGGGTGCTCTTGAAGACTCTTCCACAGATTTAGCAGCATCAGCCCACATAATTATAAGCTTCTCCCCCTAGTTAATACAGTTAAATAACTCTATTACACCCACATTGTACCAAGCACCGCGAACACCACTTCAGGACATTTTTCAGCGACGGATGTCCCCGTTTCCGCCGCTGACGCCCCAGTTATGGAGGTTGAAGAAGGACATTAAAGAGCCTTCTTCTACGCCCAGGTTTCCTCTTGCGGATCGGCAGGTCTGAAGTTAAGAGGTTCTGTGCTAACCAAAGAACTATGACTAAAGCATACAAGAACCCTTAATATTAATTCATGCTCTGAACATCAACTCATACGGCTGCTCTACTTTCTTTAGTCCAATATTATCAGCTAGAAAGGGATGCATACTTCTCTAAATGCGACTTCAAATGAGTTCAAAAAGAAAATCGTACCATTGCGCTCGAATAAAATGCTATACAGTTTCATAGAAATGCCCTGGTACGAAGTCACAGCAATCGCATTGAGATAAAGTATGCATCCCTTTCTAGCAAATTATATATGGACTTATGAAAGTAGAGATCAGCCGTATGAGTTTACGTTCAGAGCATAGTGAATTTTAAGACTTCATGTAGTTCTTTTCTATATCTGTGGTGCTAACTAAGATGTTCTGCTAAGAATACTGAAGAAAACTGAAGTTAAAGTCAAAAGTCACTATTTAGCTTAGATTTAAAATTTGAAATAAAACGCTTAATCTTACATGAATTTCATTTCATTTCATAAATCATTTATTCAGAACAAGTTAGTGGTAACAGATTACATTTGAACGATGAGACCACAAAAGTTAAAAAACCGCGTAGTAGCCTAAAAATATTATAATGTATATGGTACATACTGGCTGGTCATGGACTTTCTCTGATAGGTGCTTGCCTATTTGTTATTCTGTACATACTCATTTACTCATTTATGTTACGGACTGTTGGTCCTATGCATAGATCTTTATACAAAACTACCCCTTCCTATCCTAAAAACGTTAATAGGAAATATTAGTTGCATCCATTTTTGCAAAATTAATTTAAATCTTGTTCCATTGTCTTGTTCACTATTAAAATATGACAGCTTTATAATAAATAATAATAAATAAAAGACATTTATTCACTTACTTACAACACCCCACACAAAATTGTTTACACAATGATATCCGCTTAGTACAATATAAACCCCCTTACTTAAAATTTAACACTACTTAAAATTTGCCGTTGCTTAAACCTGCCACTGTTGTTGCCTGAGTTGAGTGAGTTTATGACAGAGAATGACATCGTCAGTTTTTAATTATTATTGTGACGCGGTAAAGCGGCCAGTTTCTTTACAGCAGAAGTGGGGACAACAGTATTTAACAGTTTTTCAGTATCTAACTTGATTTTTAGATTAAATAGTAAGACAGGCTTGATTTATAATTTATTTCTGTTTATACCACGCTATGCAAACAAACTCGTAACGCAACAAACATGGAGAAATAAGAAATTAAGACCTACAGTCATAGATCCTCAGACATCCTACATAAAGCACATAACTCGCTCGCACCCCCTTTCATCAAGTGCACGGTGAAGGCACCAACGGCATTTTTAACTCCTCAAGATTAAAAATGTATTAAAATTAATAATATCAAGGTAGGTATTTTAAATAATAAGTAAACAAATGTATTATAATTTGGCATTATCGTTCTACTCTCTGCCTACTGTAAAGAGTTTTTTCCGTCTTGTGAGTCATTCCTTTGGCCCTATTCGAAAATCAGCGCTGACACTCACTGGTGTGAGACAGAGAAATAGGACCAGTTTAGCCCACACGACGAGTACACCGATGACACTAATAAGTGCAACAAACCTAGGTAGCTACCGGCATGACGTTACATTTCTAGGTAGATAGGCAGTCTACTTTAATTTTATTACTAGATAAGTATTTTATGTTATTCCTAATAGGTTTTTTGTTTCTTTTGTACAATTTTTGCAATTTTCTTACCTACCGACAAATTTTTATGTTACCTTCTCACCTATTATGTCTTTTAAATTTCTTCTGTGTATTGTTGTGTGTTGTTCTAAATAAAACCATTCTTATTCTTATTCTTATTTACAAATCCTAACAGTTCCATTTATATCGAGCAGTGAGACCAACAGTCCGTAACCCTAAATAACTACAATCAAGTAAGCGAAGTTGCTGGCGGGTCATCTCGTAGGTAATAATTTTGAATGTTCTAGTAAGCAACAGGACGCCATCTAGCGGCTGGCGTTAAAGCACTCATCATCTTGTACGTTACGTAAGGTTCTAACTGGTTGTGTTGAATAGCTGGTACCGGATGAACGGTAAATCAGTTTGGTCACAAGAGGGCGGGCATCGGAAAAACAGAGGATGCGCGCGTCTCGTTACATAACGGCAGCAGAGGGCTGTGGCGCGCGCAGGCAGGTGCGGGGCGCGGGGCGATCGATGCGCGCCCGGGGGGAGTCAGTCGAGCGGCGAGAGAGCGACATGGCGGCGCGCCCAAACCGCGCGGCGGCCCCGCGGCCCTGGCCGCGAGAGTAGGTCGCCATGCGCGATGCGGTATGAGGCAGCGCCGCGCCCGGCGGGCCGGCCCCCGCTAGCGGCGCCGCCCCCGCCATGCGAGCGCCGCCGCTGCTGCTGCTGCTGCTGATGGCGGCCGCGGGCCTGGCCGTGAGTCCGCTCGCGCGCCTCAACCCCTGGCTGAGCGCGTGCGACCTGGAAGAGGAGGGTGCGGGCGGCGAGCGAGAGTGCGGGGGCGCGGCGTGCAGCGGCGGCGGCGGCGCGGCCGATGTGCTAAGGGGGCGCGACGTGCCGCATCTGTGCGCGCTAGGGGCCAGTGCACGCGCCCGCCGACTCGCCGAGCTGCGGCTGCGCGCCTGCTGCGAGCGCTCGCCCGCCTCTGCGTTGGACCGCAGCGCGCGCGCCGACGTGCAGGCCGGTGGCGAGCGCTGCCAGGCCACACTCTGGGACCTGCTCCACCTCGACGGCATGGTGGCGCGCGTGCACTGCGACTTTGTCGACATCCTCACTCGCTACGACTGCGACCAGCCCTACTCCATACACACCTGTGACGAGTGCCAGGTGAGTGCGACACACCAGTGAAATGCACGCGCATGCAGTTATCCAGTTCATAGCAAGCCAAGTTCATTATACTAGTGCTTATTCGTTTTGTTGACGTCAGGAAAATGGACAGAAAAACACAAAACTCAGTGCCAATAACTAAGATCTTGATAAAAAACTATTCTGCAAGTGTTCCTCCCTAAAAGCAAGAACCTACTGTTACATGAATATACTTAGTCAGTGATGCGGATAAGATATCGTAAGCAAAGGGGGTAACATCGTTGTATTACTTTATTTGCCGTAGTACTCGTTTATCAATTGCTGAGCCGCTGCGTAACCCGCACCGGTTTGCGATTGTATTAAACCTAATATACGTGTATCGATCCAGTCGGGTGAGACACGTTTCTTAACCCAGTGTAGTGAGGCCACGGGACGCTTGGCAAGCCTGGCTGGTGAGGCGGGAGCGGTGTGTGGGTGATGGATTCGCGCCCGCAACTCTGCCGCCCTACAATTTGTCAGAACGGAGTGCGAGTGACAGGAGGTCCCAGCCACGCTATTGCACACTTTAGATTGCCCGAACTCGGTTAGCAACGCTACAAATAAATTATTGTCGTTGACATTATGTATATGGGCATGACATAATCATAGTTATTTGTGTTTATTGGCCGAAGAAATGTAGGTAGAGCTATTTCAATAGTCGATTACTGTTTACCTTAGCGTAAAAAGTAGAATCTGATAAATAAACGTATCACTTTTAAATACAAATATTCACCCGCTCAATTCCATATTAAACGCTTTATCACGCTTTTTAGAAAATATTTTTTTTATTACGATTAATGAATGAAAAAATAAGGAAAGTTATATCAAATTAGATGCTGAATTAACACCAACAAAAAGTTTTGTGTCGATCGTCGAACCCCCCGTAGACACGTACGTAGAGGGTCTACAGAAATACTACAGTTTACGAAGATGATTCGATTTCAAATATTTTCCATTAACTACATACAAGGGGTAACGAAATTATTTACCATACAAACAGAACGCAAGATTACTACTAAGCCCAACTATTCGTCATAAAATAAAATAATTATGGCGTTTGTGGTCTCTAAACGTGGAGGTAGCGATGTATTGTCACTTGCTACGCTTTCGACGAACCCCTTTGATTACTTGTGAAGTTGTGATTCAACTTTCTTAAAGGATTGAGACATAACTGTTAATCGCTGGCCAAACATAAAAACTCTAAGAATCGTGTAGCAGTTCTAAAATCTTATAAATCTGACGTTCGAGTTCTTACAGAAACAATTATAGAGGGACAGCTTGCGGCTGCCCAAGAAAAGTTTGAAGCGTGTTGGTTATGGACGATGCGGGGTGGCTAATTAGACCAGGAAACTACCAAGATCCCTGACCCTGAATTCAGTCTATACGTTTAGTCTACTATAGTTTACTCTATTTATCTAATCCGTTACATTGTATAACAAAAAAATTAAAATAATCAATCTTGCACATTAAAATTGAAATGTTTTCAACAACACCAGGCTATATCAGTCCAATGTTTGACATAGATTTTGCCTAAAAATAAGAAGGGAGATATGCTCATAATCCCCTGCGCTCGCTGAGTTTGCGGGTTGGGGACGCAGGGATCGCAGGGCACAGCTTCTCATTGCCGACGCTGCTGTTCGTCAGTCATCAGGGAAATTAGCTGCGCTCGAGTTAGGCTGTGCTTTGTTGCTATCATATGGTCGCCAGATTCCCTTTTCATAGTTAGCAGGGTGCACCATGGGCAGGTAAACTTGACTCGAGTTCCGAAGGTGTCGTTTGAAACCCCTTAGACCCCTGTGTGAAATGTTTATTTGACATCAATTCTGTGTTCGTTGAGCCATGGTTTATTCATTATTCCTGATACTCATGACATGTGACTATAAGGTGTTTATGTTTAGATTAAAATTAAGTGATGGATGCTACTAACTGATATTCTAGAAACAGACAGAAATGAACGAACCAGGTTTATTTTTAAAGAAATTCAATAAAACGATGACTCACTTTTGTCTGGACAGTACCTATGGGTGAGTCATGAATGGGCATAGTGTCAGTTTTATTTCAGTTACTATCGTCAGAGTGAGCCATCAATGGCACTTATGTACCCAACCGTATATCTACCTGCAACTTTGTTTTCCTTGACTATCAAAGGAGGGTTCAACAATATAAACAGGCAATTTATTCTGGATATTTTTTATCCAATGGTAAACCTAAATTTTTCCTTGGAATCTTTAAAAAGATAATGTTTGAAAAGACGAAAAACAGCGCGGTAAAAACAATTCTACATATAAATGTTAGTAATTCAGGTGACAAGGTAATATTTTATTCAGGAGGCCTTTTATAATGCAGCCTTACCTTTGGAGATAAATAAACGTTATCTACGTTACTGTGATTACTAAGTGAACTTTTTTATTCTTCGTCGTATGAGCTAGTGGTCAACTCTGGTGTCAGTGCTACAATCTCTTTGTAGGGTGACGTTACCGAACCGGTCAAACAAACCCTTATGGTTGAAAAATAAAAGGGGTGGTTGCCATTGATATTTATTGTTACTACAACTCAATGGTGGTTGCTAAGTCGAGTGGGGTATCAAATGAAAAGGCTTGATTTTAACAACATAAATATTCACATTTTTTTTTTATTTAGGTTGAAAAAAGCTCAAAAAATTACCATACCCCCCCGCCCCTTAAATCCGAAGTTTGCAAAGTGAGAAACCTGAAATTTATAAATATTATAGAAATATATCTATGTTTTACATCAAAATTATAGCGAAATCTTCATTGAGAAATCTTCCAAAATGCGGGGGGGGGGGGGGGGTGTCGAAAAATAAAAGGGGCGGTTGATAGGTCGAATGGGGTATCAAATGAAAAGGCTTGATTTGAACAGTATAAAACAGACTTTTAAACTTTTATTTTTTGATATCATGCATAGTTTTTGATGTAGGATGAAAAAAGTCCAAAAAATAACCATACCCCTTAACTCCGAAGTTTACGAAGTGAAAAACCTGAAATTTATACATATAGAAGTGTTTCTATATTTTACAGGAAAATTATAGCAAAGCCTCCAGCTAATATGGTTTTGTAGAAACCTCAATAAATGTAAAGACAGCTGTGGTCAAGCTATAAAGCAAGTTACACGGTCAAATATGGTGTTATCTGAAAGGCCCTAATTTGCCTAAGTTATAAATAGGTACTTAAATATTGATAAAGCACATGGCCCATCTGATCTTATGTGACAACCACGACCCATAACAAAGTATTGTATCATAGGTCACGTATGTTTGAAACGTGCGCTTTGATGCAAAGCTCAGCGAACATCAACTTAACGCATTAAGGTGATTGTTAATTTGACTAGTATTCAGGTATTCCTCATTCCATCTGTGCAAAAACCATCCCTGCCATGAAATTTCGTTTGTTTATTAGGTAGACTCATTAGTTTGAGGTTTGATCAAACTGTAAAATACTTTTTTTGAACATTCAAGTACGTTCTGCATAAAACTTCTACAGGTTATTCATGATGATGTTGAAGCATATTTCTTTTGTTTTTTACCTATGTAGTTCAAAACTTTTAACTTTTTATTTGTTATTTATTTATTACACAACACAGGTTAACACCACACACATAAAAAAGCGTTACAAGCCTCAATGCAACCCGTAATTACCACGGTATCAAAATGCGTAAGCTACAGAGCAATATTTAGCCAGATCATTTTATTGTAAGAGGCATTTTATAGGCACAACACCAAAACTTCCAAGGAATGCAGAAAAAAAAGCAGAATTCTTAAAAAGTCTCCGATGTAAAGTTATTCATTTCAGTGGTAATATTTACTATGATATTTTATCTGTGATTTATCTGCGGTTAAAGGTAATCAATTTTAATTAACTTTGTAGACGGGACCCTATAAAGTACATTTGCTACTTTTTGTAGCGAAATAAAACTTGAACAGCGTATGATGGGGGATGAAAGTTTGTATGGGGAACCAATCATTTCTCAAGTTAAGTAAATTTATTAAAATTCATCATACATGACGGGCTGTTGAATTGGTGATCAACGCGAACTGGTGCGGGAACGGAAACGAAAAAGGGAATGAGTGTGGGAACGGGAACGGGAACGGGTACGGCTAGGTAATGCATTAATAATATGTTAGTACTTTTTATGCCGCGTAAAAATAAACCTTTATGTAAATAATGAAACACGTTTTGACACATAAATTTCCAATCTAAAGGGGCAAACGGGGTGGCAAAATTTGTATGGGGCACAAAAAATAATTACCTATCGACTTGAAATTTTGCAAAAAAACTTTATAATAAAAATAAACAAATGCATGTTTTTCGCAAATTAATCCCAAAGGGGGTAAACAGGGGTTGCAAAGTTTGTATAGGGTAAAAAAAATATTCACTGATTGACTTGAAATTTTGTACATAGACTCTCTAATGAAAATAAACAATAAACTGTTTCAGTATTTTTTGCAAATCAACCCCTAAGGGGTAAAAATGTAATGGCGAAGTAATTATAAGGTAGAAAAACAATTTTCACCTATTGACTTGAAATTTTGCAAAGAGACTATTAATGAAAATAACTAAATATTTGTTTCAGCATTTTTCGCAAGTTAACCCCTAACGGGCTCAAAGTGGGGTGGCAAAGTTTGTATGCAGGACTAAAAAATCTTCACTATCCGACTTTAAATTTTTACAGGGCATTTTTGTTGCGGAACAAAAATAAATAAATACCTGTTTTAGCGTTTCTTCAAATTCAACCCCTAAGGGTGTTAAAGGGGGGTGGCAAAGTTTTTATGTGGGACGAAAAAATCTTTACTTTTGTACTTGAAATTTTGCACCGAGACTCCCTAATAAAAATAAATAAACACCTATATTAGATTTTTTTCGCAATTCAACCCCGAGGGGGTTAAATGGGGAGTGGAAAAGTTTATATGGGGAACCAAAACCACCTTCATCTGACTTGACCCTACACAGAAACCAAAAAAAAAACACAACATTGAAGGGGGTTTACAGGGGTGGCAAAGTTTATATGAATGTTTGGGACGATACAGGTTTCAGTTTTATTCCAATATTATATCTTTACCAAACCGCGTGTAATGGGCGTCTACAATTTAGGGAAAACAAACTGATAATATTAACGCGACTGGTTGAGCTAAAATTTTGCACATAATAATTATATGTAGTTCTAGAACTGGTCTAGACCAGGAATAACATAATAGGCTTCTTTTTAAACGGCTACCACGCGTGCGAAGCCGCGAGCGTAAGCTAGTTAGGAATATAGAAGTTTGTGACTTGGACTTAATAATTCTCACTAGAATTTCATTCCAAGTACACAGAATACTTCATAGAAATACATTGGTTTTGTTTTGAGACCTGCAACTTTAGAACTTCCTTGGCCACAATCGTGTTGGGCAGCACTATTTATCTTTACTACTGATTGTCCCATCTCAATGAATGACCGCTTCCAACTTCCCGTCTGTAGGATCACTGTAGTTAATATTTTGCCGATTGCCAGGAATTCAGTGGACAGAACATACAAAATAATGTTCTCGTTAATGTTGTATGCAGGGTGTTTTTTCAGAGGGGGCAGGAAGGGCAGGTTTCTTAGCCGTTGTAATACAGGTTTACATTTTAGTCTTTTATTAATTTCTAGTGATATTTTGTCAGGAAAAAATATAAATTAAATAAAAATAATTTGCATAAAAACTTTTTTGACGCCAATCTAACGATCCTATTTCTTAAAAAACTCTTGGACCAACCTGAGGTTTGGCTAAACCGTCAGAAATCGCCAAAACTTTTTCCGTACTAATTTGAATACTTGATCTTGATTTTGCAACCTGAAATAAGAATTAAACTTATTTTAATACGTTACAAAATATTTTCTTACGGAAAGCTCTTACACAATACACGTTTGTAGCAAAAAAGAAAAAAGCCCAAGAAACCAATAAAATTGCATATAAACCATAGCGATTTAAACTTACTTCAATTAAAAAACAACTCTTTAAATATAGCCTCAATCTAAAAATTTTTTTTGTTTTCCACGACTTGAAATTTTGAATTTTCACGACCTCTATGGTGCAGTGGGTAAAGGTCTGAGACGCAGAGAGACTTTGGTGGGTTAATTTCTTGCCACGGGACAAATGTTTGCAATTATCTGCAAATATTTGTCTCGACAGACTCGAGACAAATATTTTATCGTCATAATTATCGAGGTTTTTTTTATAATCATAATTAATATGTCGCGTGATTCCCATACTAAGTATAAGCTCAGCTTATTTAAGAGCTAACAGATGCTGTGTGATACTGTCCAGTATTTTTTTATATGCCATCGCAACAGCCGAACTCTTTACTGCAGTGAGTGGCGTGTCAGTGAGCATTTCCTGTTCTTACCTGTAACTGAACTGAAAGCTTTCAACCGTTTTCCACGACGTTAACTTTAACTGGTTGTTACAGGGCATTGAAGCATTTTTAGAACTATTTATTACTAGCCAACCCAACAGAAGTTGTCCTGTCAATATTTCAGAGTTCATACGAAATCCCATAGAAAAAAGCACTTTCAGTTTCCCAATATTTTTATATTTTCTTGTGGGTTTTTCCTAAATTTCTATTTTTTTAAGTCACCCCTAAATCACTGCAAAAAAAACAAAAAAATCGTTCGAGCTGTTTTCGAGCTTTTGGGAGACACACACGACTATTGATTTTTATATCATAGACTAACGTTCCACCTGCAGTATAGCTCACGTGGTACCTGGATAAAATTCATAGACACAAGTGTCTAAAAAAAAAAGATTTTGTTATTTTTATTGATTATATAGTGGAACTACAAATAAGCAAAATTTCAGTTAATCCGTTATCAGTAGATTTGGCGTGAAAGAACAAAAATTTCACATTTAAACGTTACAAATTTTCTCATTTATAATATTATAGTAGTATTTAGCCTTGCGCCCTCATTTATTCTCGTAGTACCAAGATAAAAGTAAGTCATTTGTTATTCTATGTCTCAAACTATGTATATCCTTAAATATCATCAAGATCTATTCACCCGTTACAATTATGTGGGAACAAATATAATTGATAATATCGCATTTACAATGTGACGGGTTCCTATTTAATCGCAAAATTTTATTGAGAACAAATATACACAACGTTATGATATTGTATTTACAATGTGACGGGTTCCCAATTGAATTACAAAACTTTATTACAATATTTTCCTATTTTTTATAACCATAACTCTTTACGTCCTACTTTAGTTAATACTAACGATCTGTTCGTAGCAGCACTATCACTTAGTTAAACTGATCATAAAATTCAAATTTCATACAGTTTGAGGTCATAATTGTCCGTTCAACATCATAAAATATTTAACTATAATCTTCTCTTATCATTACCATACAATTTTATATGCATACAGTTTTATGTCATTTTATTATATCATCAGATTCGACTCTTAGATCTTCGAAACACGTTTTCATTTCAGTTTAAAGTCAAAATTTATAAAACTCCCGACATAAAAGCCTCATTTCACTTTCCTACTCCATTATCAGCTCCTTATCACCATCTTTCTAAAACCTATTCACGTGACCATTCCAATGAGCCCAAACACGATACCACTGCTGTAAGTTTGTGAGCAGTTGGGAATCCCTCAGATTCCGTCTGATGTTTAAGCATCAAGACAAAGTAACCATGTTCTTGCAATATTATTCATGTGACAGAATACCAAAATTCGGGCCGATCAGATAGATAGATAGAATATTCTTTATTGCACATAAATAAATGTACATAGGCAAACTTAATGCTAGGAAGCATTCTCTACCTGCTAACCTTTGTGTAGTGTGGATTTAAAATAAGTAGTAATCAGTCATCTAGAAAATAAACTATTAGTCTTGCCATAAATATTGTCACGAAGAAAAACATTTTTTTTTATTGCAAATAATATTTATTGCTTTTACAGTGTGTTAGTTTAATAAATAAATATAAAACAATTTACAATATAAAAAGCTTATTCGAAGTGGTCTCCAATGGCTGCAATACAGTCCTCTAAACGTTGAGGCTAGTTAACAATAGAAACACGCACTCTTTCTATGGAAAAATTCTTCACTGCCAATCGTAAGAATTGTTTTAGGGACTCCAAATTATCATGGCGTTTACAGCAAGCCGTACTCTCTAAAACTGACCATAAATCATAACCCATTGGATTAAGATCGGGACTAGAAGACGGCCAGTCTTCAGCTTTGATGAAGCCCGAAACGTTCACTTCCAACCAAGACTGTGTGGACCGAGCTTTATGACCCGGCGCCGAATCTTGTTGGAAGGACCATACTAGACTAATACTTTAATAATAATGGATTTGACTAATACCAAGCGTATGGAGAGTTTTAAAAATTGCATTTGACTCCATAACATCTTTGTGTAATGCAATCACAGCAATTCTCTTTATCACCCCACTCCATTTTAATATCGCAAAATATTGTACAATGTATTGGCGCCAAAATTAGAAAATGTCAATGAACAATCGTTTAAAAATGACAGATTCCAAATTCAAATGTAACATCTTTCTTATTTTTAATTGTAACAGTATTTTTGGCCAGACTAGGTATATTATTATTATATTTGCAAATAAAATGTTTAAAAGTAGCATAAAAGCTTATTATATATTATTATATATTATAATACAAGCTCGGCTTAGTTTGGATTTTGTGATGCTGTGTAATTGCCTACCGTCCAGCACTATTTATTTTAAAAAACCTGCTGAACCATGAAAGTCTGTTTACATAATACTTATACCTAAGAATCATTTCTTTTTTAAAAACGAAATATGTTCTTCCCTTTGGGAGCAACGATGCCACAGACACAAAAACACAGATATACAGATACACAAATACACAGATGCACAGATGCACACATCAAACTTATAACACCTCTTTGAACACCTCTTTTTGCGTCGGGGGTCAAAAAACGCCAACTCTATGGTGCAAAAGAAAACAACATATCCTGGAAATCAATAAAAAAAACCACTTTGCCCAAAAATGTGACATAATACATACGCTGAATGAAAAATCCGCATGAGAATGAGTGAAAGCAGGTGTGATCCTCGGATTAATTTAATGGGATGTATTAGCCCCAGCCCTGTAATCACGGGCGCGACTATTGTTCAACAATCTATTGTGGCGCTCAACGTTTTCTTAGCTAAGTAATTGCATAGCATTATGGTGTTTTTGCTTCTTTTTGTTATGTATAAAATGGAATTTAATAAATTGGGTGAAAAAGTAACTTCCATCTTTGGAACCTAAGCCAAACTCGCCCGTGGTGTACCCTGCTGTAAGTATAACAAACGGGGCTCTGATAGCCGGCTGACTGCAGCATAGCGCAGCTAAAACTCCTGGCTGCCGATGGGATTATGGGCATATCCCCCTCATTATAGGGAAGGCCTATGTGTGAATAAAAAGGTATTGTTTTTGTTACCAAAACCAAACAGTTTAAAAAATATAGTAAGGTAGTAAGTGGATATAATTCTAACTCTAACGATTCGAAACCTACCATTTTCGAAGGTACACAGCACTTACAACACAAGTCTAACTATTTAGTTTAGGTGCTGTAACTTTATTTTATGAGATTAGAGTCATTAAATGTACCTATATATTTATTGGTAATTTAAAATTGTAAAATTGTATGCTTGAAAGATATTGTAAATTCTCGGATGAAAAACGTACATCGAAATGTAAGTTTCAGTTAAAGGAACAAATTTTTAGTTGATCTAATTTTTAATTTCTAGCACCTGGACAAATTCTATGTAATTAATTAGACATTAAAGTAAGGAGTAACATTAAACACATACAATATCAATTTTTCAAATGTAAGATAATTCAGTAAATATTCATTGAATAAATCGGAAAAAAATGAACAACGCTTTTTAATTTAAATGTTAACAAGGAACATAACTGGTTTAGGTATATCCATGATGTACTTGTACACCCATTTTTTTATTTATCAGATCTTTCTACTAACATGAAATTAAAAGGTGTGATACCACTACTCAAATTAATTAGAATAGGACCCAGCCTTCGTAATCAAGGCGCGACCATTGCTTGCGACACTTCATTATGTGGCTGAACGTGTACAAGTTCATAAGTGTATATATGTACATATAAATGCATCAATCTGCTTCAAGTATTTTAATAAATACTTTTTCTTTAATGTCGGACACTATTACATAGCCTCGAAACTCAATTTGAAGCGAATCATTATTATGGGAACCACAAGACATAATATATATATAATACTACTTAAATATACAAAATAATACATAGAAAAAAACGGCGGGAATCAAGCCATTGCGCCACAGAGATCGTTATTTTTCGTTTGGCAGTATTGGATATATAAGATACCTTCTTCCTATCTATTTAAACATCCTATCTTCTTCTACTAGTCCACTGATATCTACACTAATATTATAAAGAGGAAAGATTTGATTTTTTATATGTTTGTTTGTTTGCAATGGGTAAACTCAAAAACTACTTAACCGATTTTAAAATTCCTGCATTTATAGAAATTTATATTATTAGTGTTAAACATAGCATAACAACATTATTAAAAAAATAGAGTTGCCTAATATATTTGACACTTAATAATATTATAAAGAGGAAAATTTTGATTTTTTGTATGTTTGTTTGTTTGTAATGGATAAACTCAAAAACAAGTTAACAGATTTTAAAAATTCCTTCACTTATATAAATTTATATTATTAGCGTTAAACATAGGCTGTCATTATTAAAAAATAGAGTTGCCTAATATATTTGCAATAATGTAACCAATAGTATCATTTTTTTCCTATAGAAGCATTTATAGACTTCTATAAATGCTTCACTATCGCGTGTGTAATGATAAGATGTCCGTTGCTCCTTACGCCAAAGCTTCTGAACAGATCGGCCTGAAATGTTGCCTGTATGTAGATCTAGCCCAGAAAGGCTGCTTTTATCATGCGAGTGAAATCATAAGATCTCTTATAAAAACTATTTCTATATTAATTTGTAAGCCTTGATGTGTTTCTATTGTACTTGGGAACTTAGGTAAAAACTTTATTTTGAAGGAGGTACTACACAAAAGGTCTACAAAATTTAATATTATTTATTGTTTTAAACAAAATATAATGGTATAACTTTTGAAACTATCATGGTTGTGAACATTAAAATATAATGGTCTATTATGATATATAAATATAGTCATGAAGACCATTATAACAGTAATAATTGATGTACAATCAGTTAAATATACCTACCTACCTACCAACTACTTATTCTGTATCCGTAAAAAAAACTAATTTCCTGAAATATTATACTTGCACCACTTCTAAATGTTGGTAAGTAGTTGATTCCTATTAGTAGAGATTAACTCTTATTTATTACCAGAAGACTTTAACTTGTTTTAAACGTGTTATAAATCATTTCGAATAGGTTAGATAAGTCACTTCGAGAGTAGGAATCTGCTAAAAGCAAAGTACGGTTGTGAAGTCGAGGCCGGTTCCCAATGAAGTTTCATTCAAAAACACGCCTGGAATGGAATTGAGGTTAAGTGGCGGTGCGCAGGCGTGCAGGCCACGCATGCGCCACCGTTCTGGCCCGCAATGATTCCATCCACCTTCCAGCATTTTGAACTCTATGTTACTACGAAACATTTCCCTTCACTACTTCTGGCGCTTCCTGAATAAACTCACAGAAAATATTCAATAAAAAGAACGTATAAAAATACAAGCTCTTATCTCAGCTAGAAATCTAGGAAACGGTGGTAATTTTCTCCGTCATTACCCAACCCTTAGGTCAAGCCGTCATGTCCAGTCGGTGGCCTAAAAAAGTAAAGAATGGACGTACTCAAAAGGCTTTTTAAAGAAACCGATACCTGAAGATGACGAATTCACGGATAAAAGAGATCCCAAAATAATAGTAGAACGTAGGTACCGATCCGAGTGGTGCTGCGAGACAAAAGGAACAATAGGCAGGGGAATTACGGTCTCAAGCCTTTCAGGCCAAGAGTTCTTGCGGATCCTTCATTAGAATCTGTGCTCGGGTAATTAGGTACACTTTCTATCATTTTTCATTCGCGGATTACGTATTCAGTATGCTTAGATACTCGATTGTCTACATGAAGATGAAGAGCAGATATTCTGCTACTCGTATAATCGTTTTATTACGTCAAAGCAAAAGGAAAAACATCACTTTGGTTTTTGTATTGCATGGAAGTCGAGGCAGATTATGTATGAAAGATTTTTTGTTTACTATGGGCTATGCAATAACGACAGTGCTAATTAAAGCAGTTACCTACCCAATGGTAGCCAAGAGAATGGCGGCCTCGAGGACCACAAACATATCAGACCACATGCCTGATAGACGGGGGATATTTTGAAGTCAATAGGAGAGCAGTAGATCCAGTTAACACAAGACCACCAAAAGTGCCATGATAGAGTAGATACCTTTATTCGGCAGCAGCTGTAGATTTAGCTAACATAGCAGTAATACGAGGATACTACCACACTAACGTAGATTAACATCAATCATCATCGAGTATGCTAAAATATGGAATCAGCTGCCAGCGTCTGTTTTTCCATTGACCCAAAACCCTAACGGCTTCAAAAAGAGAAGCATCTTCTGGGAAAGCTCACCCCATCGTCGACCTCATCCTTGAATAATACAAGCCTTCGAGGGAAAAAAAAGAGATCTCAATGATTTCAATTTGACAACAACAACAACAATTTGTAACAATTACTATAGATTGATTACATCGAATGACTATCGATTGATTGGCGTGGTCTCCTTAGTTACCAACACCTTTGGGGTGTTGGTTCCTATTATGGCATTTCTTTCGGCTTTGTGTGTTTTCTATCAATTTCATAATTCATAAAGTTTTCACCTGGATTAACAAGTAGGCCCATTTTATATTCAGGTTTTAAGCAAGGGAGGCCGCGCGCGTAAGCTAGTAATAATTGTTTTTTTTTATTAGTGACGGTTATACCACAATTTGAATTTTTAACGCGATGGTTATGAGATGTAATTGTAAAGTTTAACACGTTGACTACGGGCCTCAAATTCGATGCTACGAGGGTGTGCTGCTACAGCTCCACAGATGTGTATTCAGCACTCGAAGCGTTAAAATTATATTACATCATACGTTAATATATTGTTTATTTTTTATTCACTTAATAACAAGAACGACTTGCGCCAATTACTCTAATTATAAAAATATTGAAATGTAACGATAAGTTATTCGCATTTAATAAAATCATTATAACATTTTTGTATTCAATATAAGGCCCCACTTGTCTGACCTGGCTCGGGCATGGCACGGGCGCTTTCCTATTCCATTCAAATTTAATACAAAATTCATGGAAATAAAGCACAATTTAGCTCGGACCACTTCGCGTCATAAGCACGTCCGATCAACGACATACCGTGTGTCCTAAATTGTGCTTTATTTCCATGCATTTTGTATGAAATTTGAATGGAATAAGAAACCGCCAGTGCCTTGTCTGCGCCCGACGCTAGTCACATTCATCGGGCACGGACGTGGCGCGGACATGGCACAGGCGGTTTCCTATTCCATTCAAATTTCATACAAAATGCATGGAAATAAAGCACAATTTAGGCCACACGGTATGTCGTTGCTCGGACGTATGACGCGCCATTTCGGCGCCCGCGCCCGATCGCCGCCAGATGGGCGTCCGATGGCCGCCAGATCGTAGTATGTACTTGCTTGCGACATACGTCTGTTAGTGATGTAAAAATGCGTGACGAATGACGATATCGAATTTAATATTGAATTTTGTGAATTGATTGTAAATGCAACGCTTTATGATCATTGTCGTTCCGATTATTGTAACTGAAATGTTCAAGATAAATTGTGGCTGGAAATCGGAAAGAGATTAAACTAAACCGGTATCAAGATTTTTTTATGTAATACCCATGGTAATACTAGCTGATCCTTGTGCAAATTCGTTTGCGCGTATTTTCTTCATCTGTATCAGGGCCCGATTTGGTAACCCGATGAAGAGGTTTTCGGCAGAGTTTTTCCAAAAGCTTAGTTAACCCTCTCCGTATGGGTTTACACTATTATTTGATGGGATAAACCATTCAAAACCCTTTTGATTAGGTTACCTGATCATGAGGGTTATCAATAGTATTGGATTTTGGTATTATTCCAAAACCCATTCCTTAGGGTTACCCTTTTTATCATTGTAACACGGGTTATACGTGGGTTATAGGAGATAAAGGAGAAAAAACATTCGGTCAAAAGATGAAAATTAATTGCAGTAATTGTGTTCTAAGCATTAAGGGCGGAAATGCAGACTACTAATTGTTTTTATTACGCAATAATAATTATATTATAATAAAATTGGAATAAATTTTCAATGACAGCTGTCAAACTTAAATCGACCATATCTCGAGAACTACTCATCTTAGACTTGCCTTTACTAGCTCAAATGATAGCTATTGACAAGACCTTAATTTTCGATGAGAGCTGTCAAATTTAAATCGACCATATCTCGAGAACTACTTATCTTAGACTTGCCTTTACTAGCTCAAATGATTGCTATTGACATGAACTTAATTTTCGATGACAGCTGTCAAATTTAAATCGACCATATCTCGAGAACTACTTATCTTAGACTTGCCTTTACTAGCTCAAATGATTGCTATTGACATGAACTTAATTTTCGATGACAGCTGTCAAACTTAAATCGACCATATCTCGAGAACTACTCATCTTAGACTTGCCTTTACTAGCTCAAATGATAGCTATTGACAAGACCTTAATCGATGACAGCTGTCAAACTTAAATCGACCATATCTCGAGAACTACTTATCTTAAACTTGCCTTTACTAGCTCAAATGATTTCTATTGACATGAACTTAATTTTCGATGACAGCTGTCAAACTTAAATCGACCATATCTCGAGAACTACTCATCTTAGACTTGCCTTTACTAGCTCAAATGATTGCTATTGACATGAACTTAATTTTCGATGACAGCTGTCAAACTTAAATTGACCATATCTCGAGAACTACTCATCTTAGACTTGCCTTTACTAGCTCAAATGATAGCTATTGACAAGACCTTAATTTTCGATGACAGCTGTCAAACTTAAATTGACCATATCTCGAGAACTACTCATCCTAGACTTGCTTTTACTAGCTCAAATGATTGCTATTGACATGAATTTAATTTTCGATGACAGCTGTCAAACTTAAATCGACCATATCTCGAGAACTACTCATCCTAGACTTGCCGTTACTAGCTCACATGATAGCTATTGTTAAGATCTTAATTTTCGATGACAGTTTTTAGTTTGACAGCTGTCATCGAAAATTAAGATTTTATTAGTAGCTATCATTTGAGCTAGTAATGGCAAGTCTAGGATGAGTACTTCTCGAGATATGGCAAATTCAAGTTTGACATATGTCATTAAAAATAAAGATCTTGTCGTTAGCTATCTTTTGAGCAATTAACGGCTAGTCTAGGATGAGTAGTTCCAGAGATATAACCATTTACAGATGAATTTGTAGAATGAATTTCGAGTGGAGCTTTGAGTTGAGTTGAGTGTGATAGTGACAGTGACAATCCAAAATTATTATTCAAAATAGTTTTGAAGGTCATATTTTTTCTTTTTAACACGTTGACTGCGGGTCTCGGACATAACGCTTTACAAAATGCTCATTATGTGTACTGTTGGCTTTGCCTAATAAATACAATAAAAATAAAAAATAACGCTACGCAGAGTACTCTGCGATGATGCTCTATGAAAACTGACTGAAACACATTTTTTTCTTTTTAACATGTTGGCTGCGGGCCTCAGTCATGACATAACTGATGACTTATGAAAACTGAAACACCATTTTTTTTTTCTTTTTAATATGTTGACTGCGGGTCTCGTATATGACAACGCATACTCTGTGATGATGACCAATGAAAACTGACTGAAACACAGCACTTTCCTTATGTTTTCAAAACTTTTCTTTAATGCAGTGACGCTCTTCCTTCAACCAAATAAAGCGATCCGAACTAATACCTAATGATTGATGACATAAATCAAGAGTCAAAATCTAAATTCCCCCACCCAGTGTCAGGCGTAATGATAAACATTGTGTAACATTCAAAAAAACCTATCAAAAGGACTATAGACTATATATAAAGACTATATTACTATATTATAAAGACTATATTCATTCGTTTAACCTCATAAGAGGGTAACCCTATCGACTGAAAACCAAAAGGAACGGGTTACACTTTCGCTTGTGTTATGAAGGAGGAATAAAGGAGAAGGGAGAATAAAAGGAGAATACCCAAACGAAAGGGTAATCCCGTCAACTGTATAACCCAATGAAGGGGTTTCACTTTCGAAGCAACTAGCTCGAAATCGGGGTTGTACGGGCCCTGATCTGTATATTAATTAATTGTATCCACGAGAGCAAGAGCATCTTCGTCTTCTGAGGATGACATGCTGACACATCGATAACGGACAACAGACTGCACTACACTTGTGCCTCTGTCACGTCATTTCTGCGTCATGTCCGAGCCATGTCCGCGCCATGCCCGTGCCATGTCCTCGCCACGTCCGTGCCACGTCCGCGCCATGTCCGCGCCATGTCCTTGCCCGATATGTGTGACCTGGGCCTAAAAGGACTTTTTACCTACACCTTGGCTACAAAGCAATCTGACAACAATAACTTCAAAGTGCCTAACGTATTTAATTACATATGTGTTCGGGAAATCAAAGACATATTTTTATCATATTTATAGATTTTGACATTTTTTAAGTGATTGAATTTGATTAAAGTTACATTCATTATTTAAGTTTCTTCTGTCATTGAGTTTATTGAATGGCAAGTGATATTAAAATTCCCGAATGTGTGAATGTGGGTCGTAATGCAAGTAGGTCAGGCCGCCGTCGCCCCAAGTCAGACGGGCCGGTCACGGAATGTATTTATCTATGGATGCGCTACCTAAATTGTTAACTTATTTAAAAATAAAAATATTTTTATATATATTCGAATTTGATTTAAACATTAATCAGCGGGTGCTGATTCATACGTGGGTACGTAGGAGAAACAATACTTATCAATATATCTTAATACATCATGCTCGACAATAAATGAAGGATGTGTGAGATACTAAACGTTGGATCAGTTGATCAGTCAACCTAGGCAGAGCCTGTACTATGGATACCAAATACTGATAAACATACGTATTACACTAATATTATAAATATGAAATGTTTTTTTTCCACTCAACCCTGTAACAGCTGACGAAGCTGAACTTATAAGCGTTTTATCCGGGTACGACGCGAGCGAAGCCGCGGGCGGAAGCTTCTTATAAAGCACCCAGAGTTTTGCTACGCGCGTAGCTGTCGTAGACCATCGTAGCAGCGTAGCATTTCAATCATATTTCTAGAAAACATCAATGAGTTTGCCACATACATAGGATTTGGATTTATTTTAAAACTAGTAGTTTTTGCGTGAAACCGATTTGAATGAAACTTGGAATTATTTATTGTTTATGACCTTTTTTTTTGTCTACGTGAAAATGCTTTACGCATGTTCTTTTAACTCGGGGAGAGTTGGAGGGGTCTGTAGGGCTCTCCACCATCGACTAGCTCGGCGGCCTACCGACTAAAAAACAATACCGTGTTCCTTCACTCACCGTAGTGGCAGTACATCATGGATTAACATAATCCACTTTTTATCCATGACTGCCTGAGGGATTGTGCAAATGGGTTGCTAGATTATTGTCCGACAAAATCATACGAGCTGTTGTTGATGACAGTAGCTCTGATTGCTTGGACATCAATGCCGGTGTCCCACAAGGCTCCGTGCTGTCTCCCACACTATTTTTGCTGCATATTAATGATATGTTATCTATTGACGGTATTCATTGTTATGCAGACGATAGCACAGTTAACTCATATTACACAGGCCGTTCCAAAATCCCTCCTACAGGTATAGAAGAAAGCCGTAGTCAACTTGTGTCTGAAATAGAGGGAATATTATGCCGAGCCGAGATAACTTGGTTCCGTTTAACCCCCCAAAGACACAGGTTAGCGCGCTCACCGCCAACAAAACCAGCTTCTTTGTAGCTCCCTAATTCAACAATACACCTTTATTCATTAGCAAGAGTATTGAGATCTTAAGTATGGAAATCTCTGGCAACGTCCAGTTCTGTACTCATCTAGAGAACAAGGCAAAGTTGGCGTCAAAAAAGCTCGGTGTGCTGAACAAGACAAAGCTCTATTTTAGTCCAGTGCAAAGGCGGATTCTTTATAATTCGTAAGTCCGGCCCCACATGGAGTACTGTTGTCACCTTTTGGCAGGAGCACTCGAGTACAAGCATAAGCAGTTTGATTCTATTCAAGAGCTACGAGAGTTGTCGACGATCCCATATTCACAAGTGGTATTGAACCTTTAAGTTTCAGGAGTGATTTTTCCTGCCTGTGTGTTTGTACCACTTGTATAATGTGGAGTGTTCTGGAGAATTTTAGAGACGGTGCCGGCTGCTTCTTTCTGTCTTCGCACCGCTTGACATTGGCTGAGGTATCATCCGCATACATTCCCATCTACATATCTTCTCGCACTATGAGGTTCACGAGGAATTTCCTCCCGCGAACAATCAAGCTGTGGAATGGTCTCCCTGCCGAGGTTTTCCCCTAAGACTACATATGCAGCATACATAATTTTTTTTTAAACGGGTGTGCAACGCGCATGTATTAACTTTTGATGTTACAGGCGTCCATAGGTTACGGGAACCGCTTACCATCGGGAAGACCGTATGCCTGTTTGCTAACTTAGTTGTAAAAAAAAATTAAGAAATGTTCCACGTGAGCTAAGCTGCGGCTGGAAGCTAGAAAAAAAATTAATCTGCAAAAATCCTTGTCATGGAATCGTTTTTCTTAGCAACAAAACTACGCTGTACAAATATTTCATGGCCAAACATTTTAGCTGGTCAACAATGAGACCAAAAATATAAGGTCAGTTCGTCTAATAAACGCGCAGTGCTTGTTTAAGTACGCAGATTTGTTTTAACATTTTTATTTTACCTTTTGCTACCGAACAACCCACATGGAAAATATATACCACTTGCAGTTTATTGCCACTCTAAGTTCTTTGCACACGAGCCTCTTAATAGGCCACATGTTTGAAGAGTGCCTCAGGACTCATTAATAAAATTTATCACCTATTAGCTAAGTGGCACCACGTCAGTCACCACATACATACGTTTTATAAAAAGTATGTAGGTCCTTTGCAACTTTTATTTATTTTAAAAATCTGACTGTTGGTTTGTGGTTTTCTATCCAATTTTTAACGTTTTTATGGTTCTGTACCCGATAAGGATAAAGGGTCCCACTTAAAGGATCACTTCATTGTTCGTCTATTTGTCTGTCTGTCAGTCAAGACTCTTTTCTCGAGAACTAGTTAAGGTATTAAGTTTAAATTATTCATATTATGAAAAACGGAAATTTTCACGTACCGTTACATCGGTGAAGGCACCGACGGCGTTTCGACTCGTTAAGAGAGTCTTCATCAGGGTGAGTGAACGCGACGCTCTCCCTCCAGACGCTCTCTCTCAGTCGCAGTGCAAGACGGGACGCGGAGGGAGAGCGTCGCGTTCACTCACCCTGATGAAGACTCTCTTAACGAGTCGAAACGCCGTCGGTGCCTTCACCGATGTAACGGTACGTGAAAATTCCCGTTTTTCAATATGAATGAGTTAATTCACGTTAGTTTTATGAGTAAAAAGTTGAAATTAATACCGAATATTCAGTTCTGTGATTCTTTGGAGCTGATAAAAATAAACTTTTAAATTAAAGTAATCAAAATATACGGTCGTTTATGCCGTATATTTTAACACTCGCAAGGGAATCAAAATCTATTGTGTACCTACTTCTCGTTGACCTAGAATCATGAAATTAAGCAAGAAGCAATGTCTTAGAGCACGAAGAAAGGAAAAACTTAGCAACGTAAATTTGTCGTTCCATTATAAAAAATCATACCTACATTCTACAAAATATGGCACCCTCGGTGCGCGATTTCGACTCGCATTTTGCCGGTTTTACTAAGAATTGATAGATGATAATAACATTTGTTTGTAGGAGAAGATAAGAGTATGTAGGCAAGTCATTTGTTCAAGAATTCAAGACATATTTAGTAGTTTACTGAAGCATATGTGGTATAATTAGCAGGCCGATGGGTTTATGATATCCGTGTCGTGGTCGTGATTGGATCTCGGCCAGAAAAGCCCCAGAGATGGACGACTAACAAGCTCGTATTATGGAGGCATAAATATTTTACACATTCAGAATGGGCACAATTAACTTCCGAATTCTCTTTGAATAACATTTAAAACGGGATATTGTTTTATTTTGTATTCCAGAGTATTTAACGATATTTTAATTACCTACGAATTGAGAACTAAAATCAACATAGACAGAATCAATTTTTTGAGAGTGAGAGTTAAAGGTGAGATGGACAGACTAGATATTCTGTAAATTTTTAGCCTACGCAAATTCTTGTAAACGTATGAATTCAGATTAAAACGCACCACTAAACTTTTTTCAATGTTTACCCACGGAACGGTAAAAATAATTGAATGTGTGCAAGTATTTTGTGAATGTAGAATGTGCGCAAAACGAACAGAGTTTTTGTTATTTTATTGGGTCCAAGCTGTCCCGATATAAATAGTTCATTATAGGCGTCCTTTTCACATTTCAATCCGTACCTCCATAACCGCAGAGAAAAATTGACGGCCAATAGGCTTTCTGGCCAATATCCCTTCACCCCATAGTCCTTTCCGTGATGGCCAATGCGCCATAAGTAATAGTCGATCCGAGTCTAGACACTTACAACCTGACAAATAAATTGCTTTATTTTATGTTATGTTTGGGTTTTCGTCTCGTATTTTGGTGAATTACTCGTACGAGAGTTTCACTTTTTGCTGAATAAATAAATAAATAAAAACTCATCATCATTATCATTATCAGCTATAGGCGACCCACTGCTGGGCATAAGCCTTCTTTTGATTATGCCACTCGCCTCGATTCTGCGCTAGTCTGAACCAGGTGCCGCCCATCTTTCTTTCTCATCTCGCTGGATGACGTCCCTTAATCCTGTAACCAATCCTCAGCCACCATTCGTTAAACTGACAGGTAGCAAGAGTTTTAATTATGGCTATCCTGCAACTAAGTTCTTGTCCAAATAAGAGAGACAAGGTAAAAGTCTTTATCTTTAGAATCCAAGTTAACCTCACCGAGCCTCACCGATCCCAGCTTCCACTCAAGATTCAACAAACAATAGTGTATTAAGATTCTAACTTTTTCCTTTTATCGATGTTTTTACTACCTTTTTGGCATAACGCGCGAATAGCAGGCTGAGCTGGGTTTGATTTCCAGGTCTGGGTGTTGTAGTAGAAAATTTTAGTGTAGGGTTTATGCTTTGTATGTGACTGTTGGGCTGTATTCGGCAAAAATACTTCAGACACTAGTGTCAAGCAGAAGTCTACAGATTTTCAATAAAATTTTGTCATGTATAGTTATTTATTCCAAAAACTAAACAATAATAATGGTATGCGGAAATTTGAGTTATCTTACCCAAAAAAAGTTGGTTACAATAATGATTTCATTTAAATTTCTAGGTGTATCTTTAAAATTACAAACACTAAACACAAAACAGGGATACAGTAAAATCCATGAAAAAAAAATTATTTTATTTATTTATTTTGTTTTTATTTATTAGGAAAACAAACAGTACTTAAAATCTTAACAATATTCTATTTCTTTTCAAAAGAAAAAACCCTTATTTTATTTCTGAGATTTGACCATAATAGTGTAGATAAAGATAACTCATCCATCCGAAGCTTAGCTTAGGTACTAGTATTAGTCGACGGGGCCGTGGTAGAATCCTACCGGGACCCCATGACCCCGTCAAGTGCTGGTGCAGCGTCGAGCCCTTCATCAGGCGATGAATGGTTTGATGATGCACTAGCACTACGGTGAGCGACGGAATACGGTGTGTTTTTAGTCGGTAGGCCGCCGGGCTAGCGAGAACTAGTCGCAGGCGGAGAGCCCGACAGACCCCTCCAACTCTCCCCGAGTTAGAGGATATGCGTAAAGCATTTTCACACCGACAAAAAAAAAAAAGGTACTAGTATTACTATTATGTTATCTGTGGCTTAGGCATGCTTGTCGTGGGAAAGTAAATAAATAGAACGTATTCATTGTTTTTGTTTTTTTGAATTGACGTGGAAATCGCAGGAATTTATGAGTGACAGTTTAATTTATCTTATGGAAGTTTGGAAACGAGCCATGCAAATGTGTTGGCCTTTATTAAAATTCCAGCAAGTCTTACATTATGCACCTCACTGGGTAGTGTTACGGCTTGATACAGAAGAGCCTCTTGGGGCTTGTTTGCATACACGAGCACAAGACAACTTCGCATATTAGTTAGGAACACTCGGAACACTTAGTAAACGTATTGTTGGATACCCTCCGGTCAGGTAAAGTAAACAGGCCTCTGGCGGCCGGCTGCTTATGTCGTAGTGCAGCATCCCCGGGCCGCTGACGGACAGCAATGTCAGCGGTGGTCGTTGATGCCATAATCCCCTGCGCGGAGATTATGGGCGTTGTACAAAGTTTGTGGAGGTGGGTATACCAAATTCGCGGAAGGCTGCTCGTAGAAGCTGGATGTATCGAGCTGGATAGGGCGCAATATGACGCTCATCATAGGGGTGTACGGGGTTCCAACCTCCATCTTTGGAACCCAAGCCAACCTCACCTGCACGTGGTGCACCCTGCTAAACAACGAACGGGGCTCTGGCGGCCGGCGGATTGCGGCATAGCACAGCACATCTAAATCCCCTGGCCACCGACGGGCAGCAGCGTCGGTGGTGCGAGAAGCTGTGCCCTGCGATCCCCAACCCGCATGCCCAGCGTGGGGATTATGGGTATATCCCCCTTTATTAGGGGAGGCCTATGTCCAGCAGTGGACTGATACAGGCAGGTGTGGTAGGAAAGGCCTATGTCCAGCAGCGGTCTACTATAAGCTTATGATGTTGATGATGATAATGATGAAAGTCACTAATAGTGACTATCATATTCCTGAAAAGTTGATTTTAGAGTGAGATAAATACTCTCTGCATATGTATGTACTCTATGTATCTCACTCTAAATGAAACTTGTTATGTAGAACCTAAAAGATAATCTTAGTAGTTATTGAAATCGTGAAGCTTTGATGTAAAAATCTTGGTATTTACAAAGTTGATTAACCATATAACGAAACTTTTTTTTATCATTCTTGAAGATCAAACGAGCCATCCTTGCCTGATATTCGTTGCAATATACAAACTAAGTAGTTGTAGTTACAAATGATACATGATTGAAACTGATTGCATCAAAGTTTTGAAATGGGCCTACAATTGTAAAGCCCGTGTTATTATTACCTTGTACTACGTAAAACTATCTCAATTTATGTTTATGTTAATCATCCTAAATACATCTAGCAATCATACTTCAACGGTAGTACAAGTAATACTTAGATGCTATCCTTAGCCAAGTATTTGATAGCTTTTCCATTGAATTAATTAGATATTTATTCAATTTAATTTTTTTAGCTGAAACTGGTAAACTAAGTTTTCCACTGGACATAGGCCTCCCCCAAAGCTCGACGCATCCGGCCTCTACCAGCAGCCTTTCGCAGATTATAATTCCATCTGGTCGGAGGGCCAACAATAGGTTTGCTATTTGAAATGATGTTACAATTCAATTATTATAATAGACAAGTATCATAGTTTTATGTTTAATTTATTTTCAAATATAGGTAAATGTTTCAAGTAAATAATTTATCTATGTGAGATTTAGTATAAAAATAGGCCAAATAAACCAACATACCGTTATAAGGTATGAGATTCACTAATGAGCAATTCTAAACGACAAGCATTTTTTGTCACATCATACGAAACACCTAGGTACAAATCTCTAAATTGTTCAAGTCATATGCCTATTCATTAAGTAATGTTTGTACCGCTACACCTATTTGAAACAAATAAAACTTATCTTATCTTTATCTTACCAATATAAAAAAAATGGGACGGTTTACGTATAACCTACTTTTGTCTTACTGGAGATCATTTTTTAAACACTGATTCTATAATTGACAGAAAAAATATTGAAATTTGAAAAACCGGAGAAAATTGTTTTGAAAGTGCTTCATAATTCTCAGAGTATTGATTTTTTGGTACAATGTTCACATGCATAATGATATATTCGATTTAATGATATATATATTGCGTGTTCCTCCTTTAAAAATCTTTAGTTACTTTAGTTTTTATTTCTCGAGGCTTTTAATTTTTGTCCTATAGATGCGTCTCAAATCGATGCATTTTACAAATCACTCTAGATTTCTAGATCACTAAATACATATGATAAGAAACTTTTTTACAAAAATGTAATTATTTCTCAATTCGCTTTTTGCACACTGAATTTAGTTTTGCATTATAAAGTAACAATTCCTTAAAGCAAAATATGTCCAAAGATCATTTACACATCATTCATGTTACTCATCCTACATTAGGCTGGGCAGAATTAACAGCATGTCAATATTATCATCTGTGACAAAAGTAATTTATATTAGCTTTATTGACTGAACATTTTAGAAGAACATGATCCATTTATGTGAAAAATATAATTGAGGGATGACTTGTATCCATAATTTTTAGTTCGCTTACTGTTCTCATCATGTAATTTTTTATACTAATTTCTAAAAACAGTGGAGCCATTTTTCAATTCGGTGTCGGGTAAAAATTAAAATCCATTCTTCTCTAAATCGAATAAGTCTATTTATTCCCCTTTTATACCTTAACCTTTAGATTCACATATACATCTTCTTTTAGATTTCTGACACAAAGCTTGTTTTTACTTGTTTTTTAAACAAGACAAAATTAATCTGCCACCGAATTGATAAAAAATAGGTTAATGCGTAGAATCGCCCAAATATAAATACCCATTAATGAATTTTAGCTCTCTCATACTTCATAAGTATCAGAATTAAAACCGAGTTTTATTTGCGCTGATATTTTGTAAAAAAACTACTAATGTCGGTAGTCAATGTCAAAACGGAAGCGAAACGGTATTTTGTTTTCGAAAGAACAAAAGTTTTCGACGCGAAAAAACGGTGCAAAATTACGACGGCAACAGTAAAACCGGTAGGTTGTGAAACACGACCGCAAGTTTTAAAATGTGAGCTCCTCGGTGTAATGTTTTGCATAAAAATGTATTTTTAGGATACCGAAGTCAAACTGGAAAGCCACAGTTTTGTTAGTACGCCAGTTTGTCTGTCTGTGAAGGCGTACTAATGTAAATATTTATCTGGAGTAGGCAGATTAACCATACTTTTATTGTCAAGAGGCTCTATTTTCATTGCAAAATACTGGTAGGCGTGGATCATCGGGTGAGGAGATTACAGGTGGATTCACTCAAAATAGTTTGTTATCAATAGACACAGACACTCCGTCAAACACGTACCCCCTTACTTCTGAACGCTAATTAAAGTTGATCTATGCTCAAAGTTAGTCCTGTCACTGTTGCCCATTATCCAACGGTAAAAGATATCAATAGTTTAACCATCGTTTATCTTTTGAAAGATGTTCATAAGTAAGGCCAGTTATGTCTAGGCGTGATGGAAATCATTTTCTTCAGTTATTTTCCAATAGATCTATCGTAGTAAAATTTCCTTGTCTTTATGTTTAACTAGTGGATAACCGGCGTCTGCTACTACGCTAAAATACATTTCATTGACTTGTTGGAAAAATTTGGTAGTTTAAAACCATTTTCGCATTATTGCCTTTCTTACAAAACTGGTTTGGGGTACATTGGTTGGATGGTTGTAAAGTCAGGCAAACCTTTGTCCTTTATAGACTTTAAAGTCCATTCCGTTTCAGTCAAGTCACGCCAAGGTAAGTAACTATTGCGTGGGCGGTGCGGCGCACAGAGGGCATGTCCTAGGTGGGAGGAGTATAGTTGCCATAATATCGTATTTCCTTAGCTGACTCCGACTCCAAACATAACAGGTAGGTATCTAGATCTATATATGTGGTAAACTCATAGATCGTACGGGGTAAATTGACAGAAAAAAAGGTTGATTATTAGTTGTATAAACAAAAAAAAGCAATTATTTTTTACTTTTTAGTTTTGCAGTTTTTGTTTTTGAAGTCGATGTATGTATATCAGTCGACTGCTGGACAAAGATCTATGGATATGACCATAATCCCCACGCTAGGTGGGAGATCGTACAGCACAGCTTTTCGCACCGCCGACCAACGTCCGCCGCGTCCACCGCACTCATGTTTTATTAATGCGGTGCATAAATTATTTTATGCTACACTCGTTTAGTGCCAGGAAAATTACCGCACGTTACTCTTAGTGGAATACTTTGGAAGGCTTCTGTATTGAGATGAGAAGGCGTTCGCACCGCGCGGTTTGATTCCCGTTATAAAGATTCTCTGTACATGTTATTTTTAAGGTTCAGTTCCTCAAAAGAAAAAAAGGAACCCTTAAAGAACCACTTTGTTGTCCGTCTGGCTGGCTGGCTAACTGTCTGTCTGTCTGTATGTCAAGACCTTTTTCTCAGGAACGCGTGGAGGTTTCAAGTTAAAATTAATAAAAAATACGCAGGTCTGCCATCCTTTGAGGCTTGTGAAATAAATATGCTTGTAAAATAACGCAATCAAAAGATACGGCCGTTTTTGTTGCATATTTCAACCTAGTATAATAGTAGCCCTAGAATAATACAATTTGGCAAGAAGCAATGTCTTATAGGACAATCAAAGGAAGAGGCCCGATACCATTGATTTTTAGGTACAAAGCAAAACATATTTTATAATTTTCAATCATTTATGGACAGGTAACGCCATCTAAAAAAAAATTAAAAACTAAAATAAGTTTTGAATTTAGTAAGCTCAAAAATAATTGGGGATTGCGATCGAGGTAAATAAATAGTACTCATTCTACAAATTTCAAACGGTCATCAACTGAGGAAACTACTTATTTTGACGTTCTTACCTCAAATAAAAGCTAGTGACAAGATCTTGATTTTCGATGTCAGCTGCCAAACTTAAAAAAGCCATATCTCCAGACTACTTACTCTTAATTTGCCGTTTCTACCTCAAACTATTGACAAGATCTTCATTTTCGATGACAGCTGGCAAATTTATAATCTCGGGAACTACATACTCATCTTATACTTGCTGTTCCTACTTACATGATATTTGTTGACAAGACCTTTGTTTTCGATGATATCTGTCAAGCTTAAAACGACTAAATCTCAGAAACTACTTATCTTATACTTGCCATTCTTAGCTCAAACGATAGCTGTTGACAAAATATTGATTTTTGACGAAAAACTAAAACCAACCTTAACTTGAGAATTACTCACTCTAAGCTTGCCGTGCTCAATTGACAAGATCTCTATTTTTGATGACAGATGTCAAACTGAAAACAGCAATATCTTGGAAACTAAATATCCTAAAATTGTCTTTCTTTGCTAAAATATTGAAAAGATCTGAAAAATACATGTAGTGTTATTTATATCTTATGACTCTACGGAACCCTTCGCGAGCGAGTCAGACTCGCACTTGACCGATTTATTTACTATTAAACTCCGTTGATTGAAACGTAGTGCAATTCTTGGAATATCATGTTTACAAACAGAGCGCGTAATTTCCCAGAAAAACTCTTGACCTGTCATTTTAGTTTCACTTTCACTAGGTTAAAAATATTTTTTATATAAAAGCGAGTGGCTCATCTGAGCTTGATTTCTGCGAAAATCTACGATAAATGGATGCAATTTTTAGCGTACGCCTTTGTTTACGTTTCGTAAAGGTATTCAGCTGTTGTGGGTAATGTATTTATATAGTACATGTCCCCTTAACACAATTATTCTATAGACTGCGTGCAAATAGTTCAAGTTCACTATTGATATTGCAGTTCTCGGAAAATCGATGTTTACCTACTGATGGAGGTCATTGACCTAGGCGTGCGCATATGTAGGTGTTTCTCTCTATAGTAGATACCTAGCGTTGATTGAGTTCTGTGATTAAATCAATGTTCCTTTGTGATGATGCTGAACCATGATTCAGAGAACCTTTTGATAATCTGTACTGTGCCAAAATTTGTGTTGGGTTTTCTTTAATTTTAAATAAATTATACCTATAACTACTAGTGATACATAATTATGTGTATGTATATCATATAAGAGTGATGATATTATTAAGTACGGCAAATGAAAAGTTGCAATATAATTTTTTACTCCATGAAATTATCGATATAAATAGTGAGTTACCTGTACCCCTAGTACGAGTTACATAATACGAAAATGTAGTTTTCGTTTTCAAGCTTTATTTTAAAGTTGCTGTTTTCGTCAATCACCTGACTGTACTGAATATTGTGCATTACCTATGTCGTTGTTCTATTTATATTTAATCCAATTCAGTAATTACCATATAACATACAATAATTTTGAACATAAAAAGAAAGCTATTAAACATTTCTGTATTGTGCAACTCATACTAGCGGTATCTATGGCTAAATCAGAGGTTTGTCAACCAAATAACTCATGTCAATAAACGCAAAAATCAAAATAGTTCATCGAAGTTACTAGAAACAACAAAGTAACTCGTACTTCCGGTATCGATGACTAAATCAGAAGTTTGTCAACCAAATAACCCAAGTCAACAATCGCAAAAATCAAAATAGTTCATCGAAGTTACTAGAAACAACAAAGTAACTCGTACTTGCGGTATCGATGGCTAAATCAGATTAATAATCAATTAAACCATGTCAACAAACGCAAAAATAAAATAGTTCATCAAAGTTGGAGGATTAAACACAAGGACTCAGTTTAAATAAAGTTACACCTGGAATAAAGACTAACGGCTGTATGTAACACGAGCTTTACCAAAAGTTGTTTGTTATAATTAGAAGGAGGGTAGCTTGAAAATTAATACCTCTTTCGGTTGGAGCTCGTAACGCTCGTATGCTCGGTAATGACTACATTCTCTATTTTATTTTAAACAATAAGTATTTCCCGCAACATTAATTATGCACGGTTGATTGCTAACACTATATTCACATAGCAAAATGTCTTCCAGTACTTAAAAAAGGCAAGTTCAAATGCTCTGTATCAGGAAAAACGAAGTGGCCGCAACATCGTGCACGTAGAGGTTTTTAAATCAAAACCCCCCTGCACCCTTTAGAGGTCGAATTTTAGGAAATCCTTTCTTAGCGCACCCCTATACTTTACGAAGTTTAGGGGTATTCTAAGTTTATAAATCAATGAACATTCATTACGATGAAAATAACCGAGGGTATGTACCCTTGACCAGTTTATAGGTCTTATGGTTTGGGCTGTGCTACATTAAATGGACCTGATTTACTCAGTCAGCTTCATTTATATGATTTAGAGGTACAAAGGCCAGCAAAGTAATCTATTCTCTTACACTACCCATTTCAAGATATCACAGGCAATATCATTGTCTGCTACTCAGCCGAGATGAGAGCCCGGGGAGCCTCCGGTTATGGCAAAAACGAAGCAATTATGTAACGACGTCAACGAATTAGTGTTTGTGCTGGCTACACGCCAAGTGCACACGGATGCAAGCCTCTGCCGAAGGGGGGCAAGGGGGGAATTAAGGCTGAGCCTTATGAACTGTATCGTATAGTATCCGATTGACCGAACAACAAGAATCGGATGTCTTTATAATCCGTTTTTATGTGCCCGCCAAGTATACAAATATTACCTAATAGGCTATTGCTTTCCTCTTAATAGTGTATTTCGTGTAGGAGAAATGTTAGTGTGTGTCTCGCTTGAACGATAATCGTGTTTGTTATGTATTTTGTTTCCATTATATATTCCGGGATGATAATGTATGGATTATGCATTTTTAATACAAGTTCGTAGGAAAAATGAAAGATATATTTTTAAACTATCACATTACACTACTGTTATAAATGCGAAAGTTTGTGTGTGTAAGTATGTCTGTCACCACTCAACTCCATATATAAAATAAAAGCTTTATGCATTTTTTAAACCAAAAATAAGCAAAATTTACTCATTTAAAATTTGGTCTGATTTTAACCTTACTCCTTTTTACATTGATTAAGATTATCTAAATCTGCATCGAAACTCAGTTAAAATAATCTAAATCTTATAACAAAATTCATATTTTATTCCTATAATTTCCCCATTTCTCTCACAGCGCTTTTGGTAGTTAATTTGTAGTGATGTTTAAGCTAATCATTGTTTCAAATTAGAGTGATTCATATCAGCGGAGCGGTGCGAGGCGAACTCCAATTAATGTCGGTTACGTAAACATCTACTCCGCGACTAACTACAGCCGTTCAGGTAGTCACAGTAAACGCTAATAACTAATTTATGACTAGAAAAGTCAATATAAATACTGAATATACATAATACTTTATATGTAAAGGTTATATATAGATATATATTTATATTTATACTTTACCTAATATGCTTTTTTGAAGAACTTATTAATTATTTAATTCATTCGTATATATATTTCAGTTTTCTAATTTTATTGTTTTTTATTGAAAATATTATATTTCTAATTACATGTACATCCCCAGCCGTACTTTTATTCGCATAATCCTCTTCTTTCAAAGGTTGTTTGGAAGAGATCGGTCCTAAGCGATAAGACTGCCCATTGTACCTTTTTATTTTTAAGATTGTGTCTGCTGGTTTTTTTTAATTAAGGTGTACAATAAAGAGTTTTCATTCATTCATTCATTAAATACTTTCACATCCAGAGAAATACTGAAAAAAAGATAATATTCACTCATACACCCAGAGAAATTCTGAAAAATCCATAACGTTAATATGAAAAGATCGCAAGAATACTAGTTACTCACAACGCTGATATTCCTCGGGGCTAGTGTACTTTACAAAATATAGTTGTGGTTCACTGTATAGTAACTGTATTAGTTATTAATAAATGAACTATGCACTATGTATGTTTTATTTAATTTGACAGGTAAATTAATTAGTGGCAAATAAAAGTGTCTATGTCTATGTATTCTTCAACTAAGTGCACCGATACTAAATACATATGTTTTACTTTATAACATACCTACTATTGTATTATTGTAACAACTTTAAATAACCATTACCTTCTTTCATAGAGTGCAGAAGGCAGAACCAATTCGAATCAAATCGAACGGATTAATAGCTCAATTTTAATAAAAATAAACGCTTAATAAGTACATGCTTCCATCCGCGGCTTCGTTTGCGTGGTACCTGGATAAAATGTACCCCATGTCACCAACTATGTATATTCCAAATTTCATCCAAATCCGTTCAGCCATTACGAGTAAGAATAAACACACACTCACATTCTCTCTTTCTCTCACACACACACCCACAAACACACACAACCACTGTGAATGATTATGAATTATGAATGATGTGTCCGCCTGTAATTGGTTTCTATATCAGAATGAAAACTTTGTCAGTGTAACTCTACAATGTATTGATATTTAAGCTGTTGGCGTTCCTATTAATTAAATAAATGAATTAATAAGTAAACCACAAACGCGCACATCCACAAACACACAAAATTTCGCATTTATAATATTACTGTGATGTGATGACTTGCACGCGAAAAGCACCAATAAACTTTTCTATAAAATTTGACTTACTGACTGCAATAAAATTCCATTTAAACCGTACATTGGTAAGTGAATAGGTCGATTAGTCGATTAATCCAATAATTGATTGCGCGGCGTTGATCGGCTTACTGCCGACTCCTCTATATTGTTACGAGTCATGTGTAATAGCCTTTTCATTCGATACATTTATTACTCCTCGATGTTGGTGTTTCTATCCTATTACTTTAGTGCCGTACCTTTATCGATAAAAATACACTAAACTGTATTATTATTCTGTATTATCGAAATTAGCAAGCTTTATTGCATGATTTGTTATTTCATTTGTGAAGGAATCGTTGGATTTATAGAACACATTTGGTAATATACTTATGTCACTGACAGTACATTACTGACCAAATTTTTTTTATAACGAGTGTTCTATTATTGTTTTCGTTATTGTACTTTAGTAGGTAGTTATGAATTTGAGCATTTATTTGATAAGTAAGTATCTAATAAGTTTTGTATAATGATTTGTGCTACGATTTACGCTGTTACTGTGGGCACTGAGATAAACCCTACGGGTTTTTACAGTGTATAAGTAAAATAGTATTAGGTTTTGATGAATAAATACACAGGTAAATACATACATACGAAAAAAAAAACATTTTATTAATTTATTTATTGATATTCATTTATTGAATCATAAATATTAAAAAAGTACATTGATATATATACTGATACTAGGTTGTTAACTGGAAATGTTGTAATTGTTGATTATTATTTTATAAAAAAATAAAAAAGCACAAACACAACATGCCCCAAAATTCTAAGTTATGATTTTTATTAAGTTATGATGAAGTTTCGTCATTTGTTTCACCAACAAAACTTTACGTAAGCAAAAGTTGACTCTAGAAGCAAAACCAAAACTTAAATTCCTTTTGATGTTAAGTTTCGTCAAAACGTGTTTGAAAGGAAACTCAAAAAATTAAAGGAAAGCTTATAGGTATTCGATTGAGATGGAGTATGGTTTGCGGGCCGCCCCTACTCATGCACGCGCGACTTCTTAACCGTAAAAGAAACACTTGAAATTCGTCTACGCCGCTCGCTCGTCTTGCCTACTTTACTTTAGGACTCGTTCAATTTAGCGCCAAGTGGAGTTGGCTAGTCACGTTTCGAATACTGCCTCTATTGTATTATCTACACTGTAATAAATAGTATTGTTTCCATACAAAAGATTTCAACGCACTCACAGATTTTGTACAGACTTAGATCCAATAATTCAGAAAAAAGGGGATTTGTAAGTCAAATTAAAGCAATAATAACAATTGGTTAGTCATGTTTTAAATCTCAGATTCTAATATTGTTTTTATAAGAAAAATAAGTAGGTACTGTGATAACAAACGATTAACCCATTAAGAGACAATCGTTGACCGTTGTTAATACGGCTTTACCGGAATATAGATATAAAAGCGTACTTGGTCAACAGAAATACCTAGACATATCGTTCATTGTCTAGGTCCCTACTCCACCGGCAACATTAAATACATTCGGCCATCGTTCTGTTTGAGTTGAAATCATAAAAGTTGTTCTCGTCTATTAATCCATGGCGCGGGGTAAGGTGGGGGTCGCGGGCGCGGCGCCGATCAAACAGGCCGGGGAATCAATATGGCCGCCGCCCAGCTGATCCGTGACCTCCCCGCCCCGCGTCGCCCGCACAGACCCCCCCGCCGCCCTACACCCGCAAACTTGACGCTTCTCTACCAAGTTTTCTCATGACGATCTCCATCTCTCCTCGCTGATTATAGCGCGGTTGTAATTTTCGCTCGTTTTTATGTGAATGATCAAATTTTTAGGGACTTCGAAGCCTTTGAGGGACTTTCAATGTTCCTTTTTATTATTTATTAATTATAAAAATATTTGTTTCCTTATTTTTATTTTTACTAAACCAATGTCTGATGCTAAAATCATCTGGATTGTTTGCTTCAAAAATGCAGTTAAAAATTATTGAATGAAGCACTGACTGGGTTTGTCTGGGATAATATTTTATTAAAGCGAGATCGTTTTATCAAACTATTAATCCCAACCGTTCTCGTTAACTGAAGTGGCGGTCCGTTCAGTTAATTATAAAAATACGGGGTAGTTTTTCAACCGCAGAATATCGCACCTTTTGATACTTTCTTTGCTTCATTTTTCGTATTTTCTTTATGGTTTGTGATTACTCTCTCACAAACAGAGCAAGATAGAAGAAGTTACTGTCATAACAGTAAAGTCACAACAATGATGTCTGATGATTCTTACATCATTTTAACGCTTTGAGTGCTGAAAACGCAACTGTACTCTCGGGTCGACCCCGCAGACGCACTTGCCCGCAGTCAACGTGCTAAGATTTTTTAAAACATACAGCGTTGCTTCTTATGTCTATACCCTATAGCATAAAAACACCTCAAGCAATCTTTCCCGGATACCATTGAGAGAGAAATAATAGACAAGTCAAAACGTTAGATACATTTGGTACATGCCCACACATGTGACAGGCTCGCCATTGCTCACCTATATTATTTAACACAAACAGATTTCTAACTTTTAGTTTTAGCAAATGCCTTCATGCCTCAAGTTGATGGACACAAGGCGTTGCATCAAAGGGCACGTTCGAACCAAGCGTGAATGCAATGCTTTGTGATAGTTAATGGTTACCACTTAGCATCAGGTGGGCCACGGCTTGTCCCATTTTCAGGTAACATAAAAAAGTTGGCATTACTATTTTTAAAGTACATACAATTTTTGAAACGAAAAATCCATCGGTACACGTCTGGCTGGTGCGGTGGTTCACGTGGTAAAGATATATTGTACCTACTTATATTGCTGACTGTAGCTATTCGCTGTTTACATTGATGCTACGAGCTAAAAGTCGGAGTAGCTGTAATTTGTGTTTGATTTTTCTTTGAAGCTTTGCAAAAATTTTGTTTATTCAACCCGCATGCCCAGCGTGGGGATTATAGAAATATATCTCTTAAGTAGGGGAGGCCTATGTCCAGCAGTGAAATGATATAGGCTGTTGTGGAGTGATGGTGTGCTGGCTACGGGGGGGTGTACGGGGTTCCAACCCCAATCTTCGGAACCCAAGCCAACCTCACCTGCACGTGGTGCACCCTGCTAAACAACGAACGAGGTTCTAGCGGCCGGCTGATTGCAGCATAGCACAGCCTACATTGGCACAGCTAAATCCCCTGGCCACTGACGGGCAGCAGCGTCGGTGGTGCGAGAAGCCGTGCCCTGCGATCCCTAACCTGCATTCCCAGCGAGGGGATTTTGGGCATATCCCCCTTTATTAGGGGAGGCCTATGTCCAGCAGTGGACTGATATAGGCTGGTGTGGTGTGTGGCGGTGTGGGTGTGCTGGCCAGTTGGCTAGTCGTAGCGTCCTAGTGGAGGTTATGGAGTCAAGTCCGAAGTCAAAGTATTTTTGTTTATAAAAAAATTAGTGAATACCGCTGTACAGGCTCAAAAACGACCTAGTGTTGGAAACATAGCTCATCTAGGTAAATCTGCTTATACTATTAATAAGTAACTAATAACTATAGTCCATCTTCTGTACCTGACCATTGCTTTTGTTCAAATAAACATTTATCATTATATCACGTGCTGAAAACCGTTAAGAAAAATGAGAAATTAGCATGCCTTAGCTGAAATTAGAAGGCACGCGCTAAGTCAATTTTGCAATAAATGTGACGAAGAACTTGTTACTGTCACCATATACAGGGTAGGTGGGGCCAAATGTACCCTCGTTGATTTTTTTCATTGCATTGTTCCTCATTGATGGAAGCAAGGTTTTTTTTCTGAGAAAATTATAGGTTAAAATAAAAATTGTAATTGTATTTTCGGTTTTTTTGAAAAAGGTGCAATCGGTTTAGAAAATAACATTTTAAAAAGAACAAGTGGGTCTCAATCGACGCTATAACCCAACACAAAAAAATTGTGTTTGTGTGAGCATGTTTGTTCCCAATCATTCCGTAACGGCTAAACGGATTTGGATGGATTAACACATAGACTTTTTATCTGGATACCACGGGAGCAAAGTCAGGGGCGGAAACTTGTTGTCTTCAATAGATTTGCTTACAATAACTGATCCAATAGCGAAAGAGTTGTGCTGATGTTTTTGTTTTGCTTTGAAGGGGTTTTTATGAATGAACGTTGAACCACAAGGCGATTACAAAGTTGCTTTATAAAAGTGAGGTTAATTAAAAGTTGCCGTCGGGCAGAGGTTGGCTTGCACGTCGTAAACCACGACCTTTTATGAAAGTTTCTTGTTACGTGTCTACTATGTTATGTTGCTACTGTATTGCATTGCTTCAAGCGCTCGTGGCATGGCTTACCAAAGTAAGAAATAAAGAAAGAAAAAGAAAAGAAAGATAGAAAACTAACTTGTATGAATAGGAATATTGTTTTACAGTCTGTTTTTTGCGTTCGATTAGATCAGTGTTCCATAAACAGATTGAGGTACACTATCAATGAAAAATATTTTTTTACGTAACCGTATTTAATTAACATTTATAAACAAAACAATCAACATATTTTTTTACGTGGGTAAATCCTCATGGATACCATTCCAATAAGGGGAAACAGAATGATTATGCCGAACTCCTACCGGCCTAAGCCACCACGATGTTCCGTCCTTGTGTCTTATGCCAAAACCATGGGTGCTCTTGAGGACTCTTCCACAAACAATCAACAAACCTAAGCTAAGCCGTGCCAAACGAAGCAAAACGCCTCGCTCGCGCGTCCGCGTGTTTGCGGCTATTTAAGGTATTTTTCTTATGCCTATTTATCTTTAAGAGATAACCTCATTTCTCCGAGGTATACCAACTATGACCACCGTACACCAGTGTGCCACGAAACACACTTTGCGGAACAGTGGATTAGATAACGCTTGTATTAGGTATTTTCTCAAAACAAGTAGGTACGAATCGTTACTTTTTCTATATAATATTCAACAAGCTTACATCTAGCATATAACTAAAGCTATTTTCATATCTATTTGACTAAACATTAATAGACCTTACGAAAACTTGCATGATCTCCTGAAGCAGGAATCGAACTCTCAACCTTTTCCGCCTCAGCCGACTATAACATCACAAAACATTAATATTGATAATGCGAAAGTTTGTGTGTATGTGTGAGTGTATGTTTGTTATAGCTTGAGCTATTCAACTCCGTAACGACGGAACGGATGTGGATGAAACTTGGAGTATACATAGTTTGTGATCTGGATTATCAAATAGGATCGGAGGAACACGCGAGCGAGGCCGCGGGTGGATGCAAGTTATAGAAATAGAAATAATTAATTTGTTAAAAAGACTGAAAAACTGCACAAGACGAATAAAGGTGCTTAGGTAGGGAGGTTTATCCTACAAATCATACCCTTCGCCTGTGTGCTAACAAAGTCAAACATAAACTAACTGGCGATTGAAAAACCGGGACTATTTCTTGTAGGAAATATTATAATTAGTTCTTGGCTGTATAACTTTATTTACTATTTCTGTAAATTTTCTTTAATTTTGTAGCTGTTGGTCTTTTCAATAAAACTAAAATAAATATTTATTTTTGGCACCGGGAAAAACTGCACAAGACGAATAAAGGTGCTTAGGTAGGGAGGTTTATCCTACAAATCATACCCTTCGCCTGTGTGCTAACAAAGTCAAACATAAACTAACTGGCGATTGAAAAACCGGGACTATTTCTTGTAGGAAATATTATAATTAGTTCTTGGCTGTATAACTTTATTTACTATTTCTGTAAATTTTCTTTAATTTTGTAGCTGTTGGTCTTTTCAATAAAACTAAAATAAATATTTATTTTTGGCACCGGGAACCCAGCCATTGAGTTTTGATTGGAACCAATTTTGAGTGGAACAGGCTGCTCTTAACCATGCCGTTATCTGTTAACTTTATTGACTGGACAAGTCAAGCGTGAGTAATCCCTTGTTTGTGTCTCCGCAAGCTGAGCAAGCCGGCTCAAGTAATTAAACACTTTCTAAACATATTATAAGATGGTGTTCCATTTAAAGTTTGTTACTTGTTGACTTTAACATAATTTGTCCACAACTAGCCGACCCATTCGCAGCTTCGTATGCGTGGTCTCTTTATTAAGGTAATTATTTATTTATAAGGACAGCCAACACAGGTTAACATCACCCACGCAAAATAACAGACGGTTAAAAATCTCAGTGCACCCTCAATTAAAGGGTATCACAACATGCGCATCATATCAACAAAACAACAAACCATTAGTTAGTGCCTACTTTACTCAGGTTATATAAACCACATAATATAAAAAAAATATTCTGCCTGTATCAAAACAAAAGAACCTGCAAGTTTCCTGTTAAATTTTCAGATATAAAAAAACAGTTCTTGGTTACCCCAAACTAACTACAAAATTAGAAACACCCACGTGGATTCACTGGCTTAATTTTTCAAACCCTATTTCAATCCCATTGAGTTCGATTTATGATAAGGACCCGTGAGAGCTGCCCCATACTCAACTTGCTCGCGTGGTACTGGAATAATAAGTATCCTATGTGTCACTTCAACCAACAAACTAAGTATCATCCAAATCCGTTCAGACACACACACTGCATTTACGTATATATTATTAGTGTGATGTAAAAGTGAGTTTGTTTCTTTGTTACGCTTCCACTTCTTAACTACTCAACCACCTCATCATGAAAATGAAATTATGAAATTTCACGTACACATTGTCAGTGGTACAGAAAAGGAATATCCTTTTAAGGATACCTTTAATCCAGAATAAAAATTGGTACTATTTCCGTCGGCAGCAAACAAAATATTGGCCAAATCTAAATAAAAGCGAACGAAGCCGCGTGCAAAACCTAGTCACAAATAGAATTAATCAAATTTAAAAAATGTAAATACAAAATGGAGTGTTATTTCTGTATTTCTTATTTTGACTGAGAATCTAAAAACATCACAGATTCTACGAATACAAAAATACGTATTTATTTTATAAAAACCCAAACAAGACTCATTTACCGATAACCGGCAAGTCTGTAATAATGGGTATCCTTGATTTAATACGAGGTCAAGGTCATCAGGATTATATACAACTAATAATAGATCTTCCATCATTCATAAAGTACAGTAAACATTGTGAATAACGAATAAACAAGTAACTTTAGAAAAAAACAAGCTTTATGGCAATCTTTCAGCTCGATCATTAGACCCTGGATACCATCTAGAGACAATCAAATAGACAAAGACGAATCAAACGAGTCAAGATTCGATGGGGATGCGTCGTTTCATTAGAGAATTCCTATGGCCACCTTCCAGCTCCATCATCAGATCAGCACCATAATATTGCATTGCCACAAGATATACGTATGCGTTAAAAAAGACAGCTCAATCAAAAACCGAAAAGTGTGTCAAATTTGCAATATTTGGTGGTAGGTACAGACAACAGGACAGGTAAAAAGCTTGTATTGGGCCTTTTTTGTTTCTAATGTAGATTATTTTATATGGCATAAAATGGTAACTTTTACTACTGCTGTAGAGCCTGGGAGATGGTAATACACAGTACGCTCGCCTAGTACCCGTATGGGTACTAGGCGAGAGCTACTAGGCTGAGAGGGTGGTATCACCCTAGTAGGATTTAGCCACAGCAAGGACATTTGTCAAAATATGTGGAGCTGACTAAGCAGAAGAAAATTAATTGAATGATGCATTTTCAAGATTCAAACCGAACAAATATGAAAATGCTATCCAAAGTTTTCGTACCAGAGGACCTGAACCCGCAACTCTGCCTAAAGCCAGCAACGCACTATTAAATTGTGCCATCGGTCTAGCAGTGACTGCCCCACACTTCTGTAGATATTCATTACCTACACTTGTTTTTAGATTTTTATGGACTTAATTTTTGTCGATAGATTCGAACTCACGACACTCGAACCATATTCATTCATTCGTTCATTCATTCCAAGATATAAAAGCTCTCTTTAAGATTACAATATTTACACATCCTGTCTACCGTAGTTTGGCTACGCCGTAGCAACCCAAGCGTAGCAGAATCTCGTTGCAGCCTCGTAGAGCGCGAACCATGCAATAAATTATGATATTCTTCACACCATGCATGAAAAGACATCTGCAGAGTTATTTTCAAACGTTTGAAGTCGAACAAAAACTGACGGATTTGACTTGATTTCAATTCCAACGGATTTCAATGACCTCAAGAATTTCTGCAAATATATTTTTTTATGTATAGTTGCTCTGTTTTAAGTCTTGTTTTAGTTTTGTTTTTTCACATAACATAACATGGTTACATTGTACCTATAACTGCTATCTATATGTAGTTACAACTTGCTCGTGTCCAACACTTTACAGCTAAACTTTTAAGAATGGCTTCCACTCTTTACTTTTATCACAGTGTAACTTTTGAAATTGATGTTTTTCTCTCGAATCAGTTGACGACTTTAGTTTTAAAATCTGTTTTCTAGCTTGAAATGTGGTTAAGAGCTATTGGTTATTGTACTCTTTGATTTTTTATCTTGTATTATGTCCGAGGTTACAAATATAAAAAAAAATACTGGAAGTAGTTACTATTCTTTAAATAAGTAAATATATAAAACGGTGCTGTTTTTTTATGCTCTTAAAATATAAAGCTTTTATAATTTCCGATATTTTTTTCTTCTTCGTCGTATGAGCTTGGCCAACTCTGGTGTCGGATTTTTTAAGGCGCCAGAAGTCCTCTGAAATGACTTTTCAAATAAAAAAGCTGGGACCAATATTCAGATCTAAATATCACTGAACGGTCACCCATTCAATTAACGGCCAGAGGCATCGAGATAATTAAAAATAAATTTATTATAGTCCAGGAAAATTAGGGGTTATACCTCGGAATGAGAGATAGTCGGCTATGAACATTAAATTATCTACATCTTTTGTTCAAACGTTTTTAGGGTGACGTTACCGAACCGGTCAAAAGAACTCATGGTGCCGCTTTGTCCGTCCGTCCGTCCGTCTGTCACCGTTGATTACTTAAACTACTGACTTGAAATTTGGTGTAGATTTAAAATAAACTGAAACTGAAAATGAACAGATTGCCAGTAAAATTTTTTTTTTCTTTTTCATCCCCAATTGGCGTAAGAAACGCCAAATTTCTAACTGGTGCCAATAGGTCGTGTAGCATATTTTATGAAAGGGGCTAACTAGCCCGTTTTTTATTTTTTGATACGAAGCTTGGTTTTTTTCATTTTATGATCAAAATTCATAATATGCATTTTATGATCAAAATTCATAATATGAACAATATAAATCCATTTTGATATCATGTATAGTTTTTGATTTTGGATTAAAAAAAGGTCAAAAAATGACCATACCCTTAACCGGTCTTATATATCGCATAATTTGGAGTATAGATAAACACTGCGCGCACTCTGCCCTCTATCTCGAAATGGTTCAAGATATTAAAAAATGTTTAAACAAAAGATGTAGAGAATGTAATGTTCTACAGTATTTAATAAGACATAAATAGCATAAAACCTATAGGAGACATGATATTTGCAATAAAAAGATTTTTTGACCTTTGACCTTGGAATATCTGTAGAAGCTAACACCCTACGAAACGTAGGTTTCGAGACAAGTTTTAGGGTGCTCAAATAAAGGTTTATAAAAGTTTATAGCCGACTATCTCTCATTCTGAGATTGTTGCCCTAATTTGACTAATTTTCTTGGACTAATAGAGTGACAGTCTTCAAGTGAAAACTGTCAAAAATCATTCAAGCGTATTTGACATAAATAAACATCAAAATGCCAAATTTGCACTAATTTGGACCTTATGTTGTTTGAAAAGTCTTCAAAGTCCTCGCAATTGGCAGCGTGCGCAGAGTTTTGGTGCAGACACTTTATTTCCACGCTTTCTACTCTAGAGTATAAATTTCTCGATGGCCTCAGTCAGAGAGTATCTGAGTTGTCCACCGAAATAGTCGGAACCAGATCTATATTTGCAAACTTTGACATTTAATCTGCCGTAATTCAAACAACGTCAAAGGGGATGACAACTGTGTAAAAAAAAAATTGTAATTAGTCCGTCAGATAGATCAACAAAAAGTATTTCACACGTTTTTTATTTATCAAATAAATAATAATTGACTGAGATATAGAGCGTCAAAGTTTGGGAGTGGGGGCTCGTGACATCACGACTAGGTAAAAAGTGTACTAAGACAAGACGTTACGCGGAATTTTAACGTACGACCAACCCAATACCCGGGTGGTCCAACGGTTCGTCGGTATATATGTCGGGCTCACTGCCCTTTCAGCTTACTAATCCTCTAAGCTATGTCGGTCACTGAGTAGGACGTCCACTGGCGAGATGGAGTGACGATCTGCGTAATGTAGCTGGCACACAGTGGATGAGAAGAATCGAGGATCGGACTCCGTGGCGAACCTTGGGCTTTCTCGAGTCCACTGCTGGACGTAGGTCTTTACCTACGTCCAGCAGTGGACTGCGATAGGTTCATGATGATGATGATATCTTTGTCAATTTTTGTTTAATTGACAAAAGAAAAAATACGTGTCCAATATTTTTTTATAATGTAAATGATGGACTAATTAGAATTTTTCAGTCGTCATCTCTATTCACAAACTGTCATAGATTGTAAAATTTTGCTAATCATTTCAGTGGGCAATTGAGTTACTAATTGCGGCTTCAGGTGGAGTGTTGCTTAACCAAGATGATCTGCATATATGCATATATGCGAAGCGTTCGTGGCGTGGATTACTTCGTGTTCTCAGCAGATCATCTTGGTTAACCAACTCTCCACCTTAGGCCCTTGTTGCCCACTGAAATTATTAGCACTTATACTGTCTATCATTATTTATTTATTTATTAGTGTGTTCGTTTAGCAGGTGTAATGACACTTAAGAACAAAGAAATCAAAAACAAAAAGATAAATATTTAAATAAATAAATAATGCGGGACGTAATCACACAGCATCATGTAGCCCCAAACTAAGCAGAGCTTGTATTATGGGAACCACATGATTGATATACTACACATATAATAGATATAATTAATCTGAAGATAGGTAAAGATTGGTTAAAGATATAGTGAAACGACAAGGCTTTAATTCTTAGAAATAAGAAAATTATTGAACCAAATACCTATTCAATCAAAACATCAATAAAGCAAGAAATTTATGTAGACGTGCTTGCGGCACAAAATGGGCCAGCTCTCCGTCAGAGTGGATAAAATACAACGGTTTAAATGCAAATAAGATTACAATTAGATATTTAGACCCGCTCACAGCCCACTCAGTTTGAAGCAAGCCTCTTAAACTGGGCTTGTTTAATCAAGTATTTAATAGGCGATGGCAAAATGGGTAGTTCGATTAATGTCTTCTTCTCCAACGAGACTAAATACAAGGTAAGATTAGTACCTAAATATAAAATAAAACATATGTAACTACGATGGGAGAAGCCACTGGTTCCTGAAACACAGTTTTATTGGTTAAAATAAAATACTGTGTAACAATTTTTATGTCAAAAAACAAATATTTATATACGTAAATAAGTGTAGGTGACATAAATAAGGTCGTCGGACTAAGAGTACAGGACTTAGCCTTTTCAGGCATCGCAAATTTGGTGGAAAACTGTGTGTCTTCTTTATTCATTTCATTTTAATTTGTTTAATTGTTTACGTGTACACAATTTGTACATAGGTTTTAATATAATATGCTTTGTCAGTAGGTGTAGGTATGTACCCCGTTAGGGCGCTTCAATATTGAGTTCGATAATGATCCCTTTATAGGACCCCTTATGGTTTTCTTTTTTCTTTCTTTTCGAGGTACGGAAAACTAAAAGGAAAAATGGCAAAGGCAAAATATTTAGTACAATTTCAGCTTACCTTCTTCTGTGGATGAGTTCAACAAAACGCACGTATACGCGTGCAGTGTGCACCACCGTCCCGCCCACAGATCATATGATAATCAAGCACATTATGTTAACATCATTAAGTTAACACTCAACTGTCTTCTCTTTCAGCTTCTAAAACTACCAACTTAGGCCTTTGCATCTATTAACTTTTTACTACCTGACCTGGACGCTCTGTTGTGCCTGGGACATGATCAGATAGAGTAGGCCCAACACCTATACCATTCTCTGAGCCTAGTCGACCTTACTCGCAGCAAAAACATTGTCAATACTAACGTGTAGAGCTGGCTAAGCCGCGGTTTTATTTTCCTTCACCGTTTTGAGCACGTGGTAAAGCGCACAGCTTTTTTATGAATCGTAAAATCCATAAGAGCACAGCCGAGATTCGAAGCTACGATCTAGGTCACCAAGATTCAATGTTTTTGATGTCCAGCATATATTTTTTGTGTATTTGTAAACGTCTGCAGGTCATAGGATTCTCCCTATTTGGGAGTGATATAACACCATGCAGACAGAAGAAAGAATGCATACTTAAAAACCAGCACGTTGCGTCAGCATATAAAAATATCCGAAGAATGTAGCATCTCGGGCAGTGGGTAACATCAATGTACTTTGGAAAATATGGTATAAGCCGAGGCTCTTACGGCACGTAATAACCGTGGAGTTCACTTGAGCCGGTAACAATGCGCGCCGCGGCTGGATTACTTGTCAAACAACTTGACAACGAGAAATTTGTGAATTCACCTTTTTTGATGCGAGGTTCGAGCCTTTTGCTACATTCGTCAACAATCTATCAAGTTGACTTCGGAATATCTTTAATAGGTCTACATTGAGGTAAGAGATGACAGTGGGTAAAAGTCTATGCTAAAATGCCGTTTCAATGTTAGGCGTTTCAAAATGTTTTATGTGATGTCTACATTAGTATTCTTTTCATTACCAGTTAGTAGAAGTCTAACGATTTTTTAAAAGCTAACCATAATTTTGTTTTGAAAACATTATACTTATTCCATCAATAGGCACATCGATCGGGGAGACTTTTTAGGCTTAGCGGAACAAGAATGGAACCATTTTTTTCATCTTGGGCGAGATGTTATTTTTGTTCTATTTTATATTCTAGTGTCTTTATGATTTATTTATGTAAAAAATAAATTTAACTAGACTACTAAAGAAGAGACTAGAGATTGTAAAAAAACTTAAAACTTAACTTAAAAAGCCTAGCAGAGTTTCGTGCCAATTATTCTCTGTTTGGTCGCGTTACGAATTGGAGTTTTAAAAAAATGACGATTCAAAGTGTAATTTATAAAAGTTCCTAATTAATAAAACAATTTTGATTTTGACTTTTTTGACTGAGAAATGAAATGTACAGTTCATAATTGTTTTTTACCAAGATTCTCCCATCTTCTTTCAATATTCATCAAATTTTTCTTAAATACCAATAATATTGTAAAATTGTATTAATATAAATTCCTGAATTTTTCATAAACAAACATACCCTAGACACTACAATAATACCAGCCTATATCAAAGTGATATGTGTTTACTGCTGGACATAGGTCTCCCTTACTAAGAGGGGGGATAGGCCCATAATCCACACGCTGGGGAAATAGCAAAGCATAGCTTCTTTTACCACCAACGCTGCAGAATTCGGCTGTGCTGGTGTTAGGTTGCGCTACGCCGCAATCAGCCGGTCACCAGAGCCTCATTTATAAGTTAGCAGGATGCACCATGAGCAGATCAGGTTGGCTTAGGTTCTGAAAATGGAAGTAGGAGCTCCTTACGCTCCAGAAATACAGAATCGAATTGCAATTGTGAGTATGCATTAAATATAAATGTGCATTATGGCAAACAACTGTACATTTTTGCTAATTTAAACCGCAATTATGCTTTTTGAAAAAACTTTGAGTTATGCTTAAAATGTGATGAGGCGTCCCAGAGCAAAGTCTTCTATTTGAAGTTACTTTCTTATCTGAGAGCTTTCAAAAACCATGGTCATGACCAAGAAAGTCATGTCCGAGGCCCGCAATCGATATGGTATTTGCGTGAATTATGGCTGAATCGCTATTATTAATCGAAGTGCTATTTATTTATTATCGCTATTATTTGTCAACATAGCTCAGATAATTAGCAAGCTGAAGTGGCAGTGGGCTGGCCATATCTACCAAAGAACCGACAACCGGGGGGGCAAACGAGTTCTTGAGTGGAGACCGCGGCTCGGCAAACGTAGTGTAGGAAGCGCTCCAGCCAGGTGGAGTGACGATTTGCGGAAGGCTGCTGGTAGAAGCTGGATGCGTCGAGCTCAGAACAGGGCGCAATGGCGCTCATTAGGGAAGGCCTATGTCCAGCAGTGAACTGCTATAGGCTGATGATGATGATGAATCGAAGTGCGCTGAATTAAATGTTTGGACTTCCTACATGGTATCCTCAATATATTTGTGTAGAAAGCGATCTCCGAAATTATATCCTCGATAGATAAGTTTTTTTCCCTATAAAGGAATCAATTATTTATCCTAGTGGGAACATTACTGGCTGATGATGAGTGGGTCTGTGTCTACGGTCACAGCGGCTTGACCTAAAACTGGAGAGGTGCGCCAGAACGATCGCGTCGATAGCGCAGTGCTAGCCTCCACGAGTCTTGACTAGATACATGCTTTACCAAATATAGCTTAAGTTATCTTATTAACTATATTACGCTATCATAATCATCATCATCATCATCATTAACCTAAAACAGTTAACTGATGGACGTAGGTCTCTTCAATGGTACTTTACTAAGCTCTATTCTCGGCTCTTTTAATCCACTGTTTAGACGGCCTCTGTGGCGCAGTGGGCGAAGGTCCACCTGAGACGCAGAAGGTTGCGGGTTCGATTCCCGCTACGGGACAAATGTTTGCATGTTCTGTAGATATTTGTCCCGGGTCTGGGTGTTTTCTATGTATGATATGTATGTATTTACAAAAAAATAATTATATGTGTATTATATCAACCATGTGGTTCCCAGAATACAAGCTCTGCTTAGTTTGGGGCTACGTGATGCTGTGTGATTACGTCCCGCATTATTTATTTATTGATTATTTATTTATTTATTGACTGTCTGACAGCTGCCAGCACTTCTATGTATAAAAATTAAAAATATTAAAATATAATTATTTATACTGTAATTATCAAAGCTCTTGATGCTCCTTACTGTTGTTTTCAAATCTCTTGTTTAACTAACGACTGTAAATATACAGAATTGATACTATAATATCATTTTTTCAAAGGTCCTGTTAAACTTTCATCACGTTACGACAAAACGTTAGCAACGTTTTGTCATTCCAATTTTAGTGCTAAGTCTTAGAGCCAAGTTTGCTAGGATGCCTTGTGGATATAGATAAATGGAGTGGTTTGATGGCGGCTATCGCGAGTGGCCTTCGTGTGCAACATCAATTAGCTTCAGCTTTAGTATAGCTATTAGCGGAGAGGCCGACACGTGTCACGTTGCCTGCTCCTCAACGTGCCTACGCAGCTGCAGTGGCTAGCCGACCTGCCACACCTCCAACATCGAAGGGGACAAGCGAAAATATTCGCAAGACTGCGCCTCTCAAGAGGCTGGAAGACAAGGAGGGCTTCATCAAAGTGGAAAGGAAGAAGAAGAAGAAGCTCTCCTGTCAGAATAAGTGCGGTACAGCACCGAACTGCCATAAGCTCCTGCTGCGCTCTGAGGTACCGACGACGCAGCTCTATGTGTCTCGCGTGCATTACTCCGTGAAGGCGGAGGATGTAGCGGAGTACTTGCGCGCAAAGACCAAGGACAACCTGAGGGTCGAGCGGTTGGAGTCCCGCCACAGAGTCAGCTTTAACTCTTTTGTGGTGCGGGTTCCGACCGAACATCTGTCGACCTACATGAAGGAGGAGCTTTGGCCGAAGGGTGTCGTGTTCAGACGATTCCGTGGGAGAATATTGGACACCACGCGACCCACGTCGTGTATATTACGTGGCAAATAATAATTTGTGTTTTAATTATAGTTTTATTAATATATATGTTAGTCTATAAGGTATATATTTATATGGGCCGTAGGATAAGTAAAACACCATCTGTATTTATTCTATTGTAGCCTGAAATAAAGTTTATATTATTATTATTATTATTATTTAGTTAAAATATTATCTAGTGTATGTAGCGGTCGTGGCGTAGCTTACTGCGGTGTTCATACCAGATGATCTCAATTAAGCAACTCTACACCGCGTCACTACTTGGATGAGTGATCGTTTAGTGTCATTTACATATGAGCGCTTCCGTGCTTCGGAAGCAGGTTAAGATGTTGGTCCCGGCTTTTCAGTCATAAAGCCTTGTCGGAGGTCTTCGGGCGGCCTAAAAACTTCGACACCAGAGTTGGCTACTAGATCATACAAAGAAGTTAGGAAGTCTATTATATAATTTAATCTAACAAATTTTACAAAAACTATGTCGAATCGCATAAATTATAACATTATTAGTTTTGGTTTCAACTCACTAGAGATCGTATAAATTAAAATGAATGTTAATTAACTTAAAATTCAAAATTACAGCATTCGTAATCTCGTTATCCGTAGTGAGAATGAATTCCTGGTAACTATACAGTTCTGTGACATTCTTATGGTGAAAATTGTGCAAGGTGTACATTTTAAATGGAAAAGGGGTGTATTTTATTTTATTTTATTTAATGCTTTATTTTAAAACAAAACACATAAGTAACTAAAAATAATTAGCACAGCACGAAAAAACAAAATAATTCTATGTAAAACCAATTTCACAACTTACATTTGGGCCTATATTTTGGGTTACATTTTGGGCGTGATTCCATTAGCTAATTGAGATTTGTATCCGACTAGGTTTATCTTAAAACATACAATACCTGCAGCATATAACGTACTTGAAATACTAGAATTTGTATATATTCCTCACACACAGTTCTTTACGGGGCCATAATATCCGACATAAATATTATTCCCAATTTACCGCGCCCTTTCGCGTGCCCCTGTCAATAAAACCTTACAAATTCCTAAAGCAGTATCGACATTTTCTCTTCGTGATGATAAAATATTTCAAGAATGTAAATTCTATATTGGTGAGAAAGTGTTATCTGTGAGTTTTCAATAAATATGCCTCGACACATGTCCCGCATCCCGGCCGGCCGTGCCTGGAGGCTGCGACACTCGCGGCGGGGGCGGCCGGGGCACGGGGGACGGGCCGTTGACCTACCCTTCGTCCCTCACCCCACGAACCGCTCAAATCCTCCAAAATATCCGCTCAAAATCAACCTTAACTCGTAACACTTAGACGCCGTTTCCCTTACTATTCACTAGTGAAGAGAGAAAATGTTCTAAGCCATTCGCAATCGTATCTCAAGTGAATTTGGTGTAAATTGTTTTAGTCAAGGTTCGGTATGAAATGTGGACTACGGTTACTTTTATTGCGCTGTTTCTTATATGAATGTTTAATAACGATACGTGTTAAGGGTTTCCATTACTGAAATGTTGAAAATTTGGTAGGTACGTTTTATGTGTGCTGAAATAATTTTAATCATCTCTGCTGTATTTTTCAGAGGCCATATTTGTAAAGTTAAGCATATAAAAAGATCATGTCTTAGATCTAGGTTTATCTCAATCTAAAAATGAAATATTTGTGATTTTTCCAAAATGATACCTGTGACTTTAAAATTTAGTTTTATTTTATATTGAAATACTCTGATAAATTATACTTTTACATTTATGTACTTTTACATTTATGTACTTTTACATTTATGGAAATGTATAGTTTATCAGGGTAAATCGGGCTCAGTCATTATTGGGAGTGGCCACTAGTGGACTGATACAGGCTGAAGATGATGATTATATTTTATCAAGTTTTATTTTTCCGCGACACAATGTAGCACCACAATTTAGAAACTTGAACTTCGGGGTGGATCTTTTTATGTTTTCATATTTTACGACTAACGTTGTGGTGCCCAAATAAAGAAAATGCCGCAATACCGTGAAGGCACGGTATGTACCTAAGCGGTGGCGACACAACATTTTATTACGCCACGTTACGCTGCAACCGCATTGGATGATTGGACCAGCTTGCCCGCTGCTAATCGACTATTATGCAAGTGTACCATTTCAGATATAAAGGCAATGTATAATGATACACTGTTAAGAATAACAATGGTAACAAAGACGTTAAAAAATATAAGCCGAGCAGACTTCCTAACTAATTCTTATTTGTTTAGTCGAGTTAAGAATTGGTGTTTATTAAATAAAAACGACAATTAAAAGTTACTTACAATTCTATCTGAATTGAGAAGCTTTCATTTTTTAATACTTGATTGGGAGATGTCGTGCATTTTTATTGCACGTAACTAGGAGGAAGCTGTTGATTTGGCAAATGTACTTATATTACCTATTAATAATAATTGTAATACTTAATAATAAGAAACGCTCGTGGTGTGGTTTACTTTGGTGTCACTACTTGGACGTTTGACCATGTTTTGGATTTACTATAGTAAATAATATATACTAGCCAACCATCATGCCTTTTGAAACATTCCGTGTTTCATGATGGTTTGCTTTTTCAGTCGCTTAGCCATGTCGGAGGTCTTCGGGCGGCCTAGAAACTCCAATAGCAGAGTTTGGCACCAGCTCATACGAAAAAGGAAGGAAAGTAGGGGTAAAACAAAATTATACTACCACGTACTAACAGCGTCTACTATAAAGATGGTATCATTTACCACGCATTTACAGCAACTTGCTTAGAGATAATTCCGTCGCAGGCCATAGGCCTCTCCTTATGAACGCCATTGCACCCTGAAAAAGCTGAACGAAAGCAGCCTTTCATATATCGTCACCCCATCTAGCTAGAGGAGTTTATGGATATAATATCTACTCCATTAAAACTTTCCAAGATTTGGAGAAAACACTCAATATACAAAGTATCATGTCATCATTTGGTCTGGCAGTACCCCAGTCAGTGGGGATTTGCAGCAACACATACTTGCACTCCGCTGGCGTGGTGCCATTTTGTACGGGAGTTATAATATTGAAATATACCCGGAGTTATAACAGGCTTATCTCTACAAAACCGAGCCAGCAAAATGTGCCGTTATTGTCAGAAAATAAACTCTTCATTTGGATGACTTTTTGTCGAATGGGATAAGCTTGAGAAGATAGACATTCCGCTATAGCTTGATATAATCCTGACTGGTATATTTCTACTGGATATACCTACGTCCTAGTGTAACGCTTTGAGTGCTGAAAACAAAACTGTTTACCTACCGCAGTAGCTCCCACGGACATCGCGCGTAGCGTCATGTCCTAGGCCCGCAGTCTACGTGTTAACGTTCACTCACACTGACTTCACACATGCCTTAAGTAAATTTTTCTTTTTTTTATATTTTTTGCTGAACCTGTCCTGCAAACTCGAAAATAGCTTGACCCATTAGAATATTTTGTTCACCTCAATACTAAGGTGTTTTAGGAAAATATAAAAAAATGTAGGTTGATGATGATGATAATGATAAATTAGTCAACTTCATCTATTTTGTATAATGATTCTTTACCCACCTCTAAGTACCACCCTGAATACTACCACTTATACGTAGTTTCATTATATAATTACATTCTTGTATCATATTATGGACATGCACGAGCAGGCATCAATCATGTTTCAGTGACGTGTAGCATATGATACATATCAGATGTAATAAACATTGTAATTATTTCTCCATCAGAGCCTAATTATTAGTATGTCCCAAACCAATTTACACCAATTTGCCTTCCGATTTAACGTTTTGCGGGTTACCGAATTTTCTTGACGTAAATCGTACAAATAATCATAGATCGTCTTAGGAATGGATGTTACTTTAGACAAAATTCAAAAATACCACATTTCTATAATAGGAACTTTAAGGTACACTTTAAATCGTCAAAATCATTTAGACATTTAGTACACACTGCTTTATGGAATGATGAATAATTTGAATTTAGAAAGCAATAAATTTTTCATATGGTCAAGGAGTTTTTATAGTAACAAATGATTAATTTAATTGATATGGATGTGTGATGTGGCGAGAATGGGTAGTAGTAGAACCTATATCAGGGGAATTCTGGTATGGGCATGGGCATGTCGTGAATTCGGATAAAAGTCATGTGACTGAAAGAAGTAAAAAGAAGAATAGACAATATGGCTGGCTGCACGATTAGAGGCAGACCGAAGAAGAGATTGAAAGAAGGAGTGGGCACAGATTTTACGGCTTATAGAAGTTGTGAAAAAAAAATGTTGGCAAAGGCTAGGAGAATGATGAATATGACAATACAATATGATGCGTTTTTCTAATTTATTCAACGGATAAGCTATTTGTTTATCTGAATAAAGCATAGCTCCCAGAGATCCGAGAGGTACCTATTTCCCATCAAAAATGTTAAATAATCATTTGACCACGAGGAACTTACTTAGATTTACTGTGTACTGTGTACCAGAGAAACTAGCTGAAGAAATATTCACGAGATATACCTATTATTACGCATTGGGAATCGAACGCGGATTTTACGTATCTCCGCCATTTATTTTCACGTGCCTTGATTCGACGAAGTCGGAAAACATCAACATCCATTATAAGTACATAAACTGAAGTATCGAAAAAAAGCACTTAATATTTTCCACTCCATTCATAAAAGTTTGACACCGTTTCGTTACCATGAAGCGGGTACCTACAAAGTGAATAAAAGAAGCCTGTAGTAAGAACCGTAAACCAACCAATCTCTGGAGTACACACTGAGACCTATTTATGAGAAAAATATATAGCTTCATTTATTTCTTAAACTTACTACTAATTACATAGGTAAGTATTGTAGTATACTTAGATCTATTAAAAATAAAAAGTTTAAAGCCCCTTTTGGGTAAAGGCCTCATAGATTTTAACATGCGTTTTGATGAGAAAAATATACTTAGAGATAAAAAAAAACAACCTTGCTCGCGGCTCGCGAAAGAAATTCAAAAGCAAACCTTTTTTCAGAAACATCTTTAAATTAATAACAGGTATGTACTGTTATTAATATAAGTATTTTTATTACAGGTAAGTACTGTTATTAATTTAAAGAGTTTTTTGTTCCATGGCTTCGCTCGTGTGTTTGCAATCAAATCCAAATTAAAGTTGCCTATGTTCCAGAACGTAAAGTAGATACCTACTATACCTTCCATCTTTTTATATGAGATATCGGCCAACTCTGGTGACGGAGTTTTTAGGCCACCCGAAGGCCTTCGACATGACTGAAAATCTGTTGCGACTGCGACTAGTCTTTACAACAGACGTCGTGCAGGATGCGATCATTAGTAGCGAGTGCGCGCGACTCCCCTAGCTTGTCGTAGCGACTGCGCGACTCTGACGCCAAGTGGCGGAGCTTTGAAAAAATATATGAAAATTGTCGGCCGCAGCCCGTCGTCGCATCTAGTAGCTGAGCTGTCGCTGTCACGAGTCGCTTAGGTTACAAACATATTCAAGTTTCTTCCAAATGTCCAGCCAATAAAATCCAATTCGTTCAGTCATTACGGAGTTAAATGTGAACAAATATATTTCATTATAAAGTCCAGGAGGAGTCTAGGGGCTGACTCTTCTATGGCTCGTAGACTAATAGTGTAGTGACTCACGTGGTTGGCTGTCACGTTGCGGGCAGGCCTGCAGACTGCACGTGGCCGCGATCGATCCACTCCATTTATTGTTTACTATGGGCGTATAGGCACAATAAACTGGCTACTACCAAATTTAATTAAGGGGTTGACATAGAATACTCTTTGTTTTGTTGTGGAAGAGAACTGTTCGGACTCTTGTTGATGAAAGATTTAGAAAAAAAAATTGCTCTTCTCACTTTAATGATGTATTATGGTTAAATACTATGGATTTATTCACATATCCAGCCGGCCTGTCCAGCCGTCTATTTTTAACAAACTTCAAAAAGGAGGACGTTCTCATTTCGTCGGAACCTTTTTTTTTTTCGACTTTTTTTATGTATGTTCACCGATATCTCCTTGAATTGTAAACCGATTTTCACAATTATTTTTTTGTTTAAAAGAATATATTTTACAGGTGGTTCCATATAAATTTTATTCCTGAGGGATTAGTACTTTTCCCGGAAAACTCATAAAACCTCATCCTCACCAGCAATTTTCGCCCTATGATCACCAATATCACCGTCAATTGTGAACCGATTTTTAAAATTCTTTAGGGCATGAAGTAAGAAGTGATTTATTTGAAGTCGGTTTATTTTTTATAAAAAGTTTATTCATGTAGCACATCTTAATGTTCGTGCTGAATAGAATTTTTTTCATTATCATTCAAATCATTTTTTACTTTAGTTTAGAATACTTAAATGAAACATCCAATAGGAACCGACACAATCATCACTTTTTTGTTTTATATAACTGCATGCTTCACTGGGTTTGAACAAATCAGAATTGATTTGACTGAAATAGTTCTCGAGGTGTTCTCGAGTTAGCAGAGTGGTTGTCATGTCTTGTTGTGCCTGCCGTGTTGGGCTGTCAAACTAGCATCGAGATTCCATTTCGAGCGTGTAGGACAGAAGCCGTCTGGGAAGCGTGCTGCATATTTGATGTGAGCCTCCGAGGCGCGCGCATCAACAATTTACTCCAACGCTTACCTAACAGAGCCCGAGGCAGTGCTTAACTACTCTTCGCCTAAGTTCTCGATCGATGTTGCCGTTTAAATCAGAATTAAGCTGCTGCGATGAAGTGCTCCGAGCATTGTTTCCCGGCGACCCCACGGGACCGGGACCCGGCCGCTTGCAATATCTTAGGCGTGCGATAATCCCGTGGTCGAACATCATCAACTATTTGAAAGGCTTGTTGAGTTTACGTTTAATTTTGATCAGCTAATTTGATCTCCTGCGGGAGTTGTGTGAATAAACAGCGAAGGGACGGAATGGATGAGTAGGGTACGGAGGAAAGTTTGTGCTAATATGAGATGTCGCAGTCGCGCCGGCGGCACGCGACCCGAATCTACAAATATTTTTCTTGTACTCGCTGTAGTTAGATCTGCCTACGCAAAGATCTATTCGTAAATCTTAACATGATTCCAATATTGTAACAAAATAAACCATTTTTAATTTATAAACCAACATCATCTTCATCTTCCTGCCCTTAGTTATCCACGTCCATTTCCCTCTGTTACTCGTCAAGTCAACACACTTCTTTCTTACTCATGTCATCTTTCACACAATCTATCCATCTTTTTTGGCCTACCTCTACTGCACATCCTTCCACGTAATTTGAGTAAAATTATAAGATTAAGTAGTAGGTACCTACTCAAGTTTAATTAAGTCAAGTCAAGTCAAAATTCATTTATTCAGTAGGAACTGTATCGTACACTTTGAAACGTCAGTTTTTTAATTTACCACCAATTCGTAACGTGACCAAACAGAGAAGAATTGGCAAGAAACTCTGCTTGGCTTATATTTTTTTAACGTGATTGTTCTTAATAACTATTACATTGTTTTTGATGGAGTTGGAGGCAGTTTCATCCCAAGCTTTTTTGTCATCTAAATAATCAGATATTTTATAATAAGCTTTATTACATAGATTACGTTCAACAACATTTTTGAATTTATATACAGATAGATTCATCACATCATTTGGGATTTTGTTAAAAAATCGTACACACATCCCTTTAAAAGATTGACTAACTTTATGGAGCCTTACAGTAGGAACAGCTAGTTTATCTTTATTTCTAGTGTTAACATTATGATAGTCGCTATTTTTCTTGAACATGTTAATATGTTTTCGGACATACATTAAGTTTTCATATATATATATTGGCACGGCACTGTCATAACATTTATTTCTTTAAACTTAGTTCTAAGTGATTCTCTGGGGCCCATATTATAAATTGCACGAACAGCCCTCTTCTGCAACACAAATATGGTGTTGATATCTGCAGCATTCCGACACAACAAAATGCCGTACGACATAATGCTATGGAAGAAGAGGAATGTAGCGATTGGACGAAAATGAACCTTTAATTTTCATAGATACAAATTTAAGACAAGTTTATTGATATATAAGCACGTAATAAAAATCGAAAGTTAACGCCTACCTTGGTACATAATAAAACTTTACTCATCTATACTTCATATTTCTTGTTACACAGAAGTTGACTGCACTTACGAAGAAAATATAGCCCAGACTTGTTAAGTCGAGTTGATAAATAATTTCATGCATTATTAAACTGCGTCGTCAGAAGTTGGACGAGAAATTTTAATAAAGCTCCACTGTTAGAGTTCTGACACTCAGCATTACGGGCGACGTAGCTACGTATCTATCGCATAAACATGGTACTTACAAAGGACACAGTTTTCCAGCTTTTCTTTATAATTAATTCACGGAAACATCAAGTTGGGACTTGGGACGCTGCCACTCTAAGTGGACCAGAATGTACCGCTTCAACTCTATGTCTGACATGGTTTTATTTCACCTTATTTGTTTAACCTTTTTACCCAACTATGGCAAAGCCGAAATAAAGGGTAATGTTTTTTAGAAGATAGAAGAAAAAGATGAAATTATTTTAAAAATTAACATTTATGATATCTTTGATTTGCAAAAAAGATAACTAAATTATTTAACTAATTACCAGTTTATTTCAAGCATACTTCTACATATCCCTATTACTTACATCCTAGCAAAAGCCCTAGTGCATAAGGCCTCCCGTATTCAAACTACTTGCCATAGGCCTCACCTAATAAAGGTGGATATGCCCATAATCCCCATGCTGGGCATGCGGGTTGGGAATCACATGACATTGCTTCTCGCATCGCTGAGACGCAAATATAAACACTTAAATAACAAATTAATGAAATTCATTGTCAAAAGCGGCAATATTCCGATTTCCTTGTGCATTTAACTTTGAAGACACAAACCTATGGCGATTGACAAATTGTTACAAATGGCGGAAGAGCTCCGTCGCGGCCGGAAGTGAGACAATGTTGCCGACACCTCATTCAAAGCATAGCTTGTTCGTTATAGTTCATTATTGTTCGTCGTCATCACTACGTTAAAGAAACTATAACTCTTCAACGAGTACTATGGGTTTGAACTCATCTGAGTCTACACTACTACGAGTATAATAAAGAGGAATTATTTAGTTATTTATGTGTTTTTTTGTAATGGATAAACTAAAAAATTAATAGATCGATTTTAAAAAATATTTCACATATAGAAAGCTATATTATATTATGAGTGTTAAACATAGGTTGTCTTTATTTAAAAAAAATAGAGATCCTGAATCTTGAGAGAAAGTAATTCTATTAATAATGTAACCCAGGGTATATAAATAAAATGCCTATAGTATAAAGAAGTCTTTTTTTCCACGAGCATAAAATTCTGTCAGATAATTTGAAAACAGATATCATAATCTTACTTGAATTTATTGCCTGCCTAATTTTTATTCATTTTTTATTTCTTACAAAGTTACATTTTATTAGTACCTATTGAGGAACTCTACTGCGTAAATTATCCATATTCAATAAGCAAGTACCAAACGTAGTTGCAGCGATCAGCTCATATTAATAAAGGGGCAATACATTCGATTAAGATAAATACTCAACAGGAAGTATGGTGAACTTGCTCAAACTAAGGGCGGTAAGAGCTGGTTGGTCATTTTGGAGTCTTTCTCTTTAGAGCGGAATAAATATTTTAAAATCGATAAAACTCGTTGTCATGCAAAAACCTTTATTGTTTGTACCTAGCGTATTTAATTGGTAAGTTGAAATGTAAAAATCTATCTATAATGCAAATCATAGGACATTCAGTTTGGTAGCACAACTTTTAAGCAAAATTTAGTTTGTTAGTTTAGTTAAAATGTAGTTTACCTAGTGATCATTACCTGAACGGGATGATTCATCTGATTGATAACCGAGGGACAAATTATTACAAATAGCGGAACAGCGGGGTGATTGGCTATCTCTGATGCAAACAAAACTGATTGACACCGATCCTGTTTTAACAAACTGTGACAGTTTGTCAATTGACGTTCATTGAATTTCGACGGATGAAATCTCAAAGTTTGTAAAAACAGGATCAGTTTCAATCATTTCTGTTTGCAACAGAGTTAGCCGATCACCCCGCTGATCCGTCGCGGCCGTGGCCAGCAACCGTAATAGCTGAATCACGTGATAATAAAATGATCTTATATGCAATCACTGATTTGTTTTCGTCGAAATCAAGAATTGGTTTCATTTTAGAGCAATTCTACACGAGCAGCATTTTTTATCACGGCTTATAAATTATACGGAACACCAATAAAAAAAAATTAAAAAATTAAGACAAAAAATTAAGTACGTATACTTTTATCTTACTGGAAAACATATTTTAAACACTCAAACAATTCTAGAATTGACAGAAGAAAATCTTGATGAAACGGGAAAATTTTGCATTTTTTGGCTTGTCCCGTTCCCAAAAATGACTAGAATATACCTCATAACGTCGCGTCGAGCTCAGAACAGGGTGCAATGGCGCTCATTAGGGGAAGCCTATGTCCAGCAGTGGACTGCAATAGGCTGATGATGATGATGATGATGATTGAATATTCTTAGCAGAACATGATTATTTATGTGAAATTTGAGAGATGCCTTGTACGCATAGTTTTTAGTTCAAAAAATTTTCATTTTTATACTAATTTCTGAAAAAAGTGAAGCTCAATTCGGTGGCGGGTACAAATTAAAATCAATTTTTCTCAAAATCTAATATGTCAATAAGATCCCTTTTTATACCATTAAATTCAGAGAGCCATTTTATTTTAGATTTCTGACACAAAGCTTATGAAATAAGCCAAAATAATCTGCCACCGAATTGATAAAAATCAGCCTAAAGCGTAGAATCACACATTTGGAGTAGATACTAAGATCCATTGGTATTCCGCAACTTACGCATAAAGCGATTCCAGGCCATTTGAAACCAAGTGAATGAACAAATCTAGTATTTTGGTATCATGTACAGAGTAAATTATGAACACGTTTAGTCGTTCCATTGCGTGCGTCCATGCATACATAGTTAGGGTTACACGTAACAAAAAAGCGTATACACGCAAACGAAGCGCGGGCGGGTCAGCTAGTTTATTTATAAACTGTGCTGCTATCGTAAGTGCGTCGACTTGAAATATGTAATTAAATAAATAAATAATGCTGGCCAGTGGTCATGTAGCCCCAAACATAATTATGGGATATTTTTTTTTGTTAATACATGCTTGATATATTTATAAAACCCGTGATAAATATCTGCAGATCATGCAAATATGACAAATGTGAAAAAAGCTTATTACTTACTTGGTTTGATAACCAATACAGTAATCTTGACAATGTTATTCATCTTAAATTCACTATACATTTAAGTGCTCACTGCACTTTATAGATATTTTTATTTATATTCTCGGTGTCTAGACGTGATTATACATGATTTATAGCTTGACAGTACGTTGGTAGGATTTATCAAACGAATAGTTGTTGATTGAATTTCTCCATGTTTATTTCAATCGATTTTAAAGCGTAGTATTACTAGTCTTGTATGTTTGATAAATGAAAAGATTAAGTACTTAAAAGCCTACATTTGAAAAACGTACCGACCGTTACCGACGCTGAAATATTAGTTTTACATTATTCAAATTTCTAGTAGTATTTATATGATTAGTATATTCAAAATGATATGTACGGAACTAGGTCGCTACTTGGAGCTAACTTCAGAGGGGTGAAGATACGTTATGAGTACCTAATATAGTACCTATACCAAGTAGCTTGATGTAAAAAGTTTATAGGGTGCGGTATCCGCGTGGACGCAGCTGAAGCCGGAAGTCGGAACTCCGCACGTGCGATAACACAATAAGCGGATTACTCTGCCAACAATCTAGTCTAGAGTCGCATTTATTTTGCTTTCTAAACAAACGAACTAGATAAACCGCTCGTTTAATTGTATCTTCGCATAATTATTTTAGTTCTTTACATTTTAGCGTAATGTTTTGAGCTTCTTCCTAAGAGAGCTGAGCCTATTAATAACATTCACGTTGTCCAACATGTTTTTCAACACGTTGCTTTGAAGAAGAATATTATAAGGTGTAAAAATAGGTAAACAAATTTCAAAAAAACTAAATATTTGGTGAGTCACCGCAGTTTTTATTTTATTGTTCTTACCGTTCTTGTCATTGATAAAGTTTATTATCAATCTTGATAGAAATATCAGATTATTGTCAACTTATAAATTTTAATTGATTTTATCAATGATAATCTGTGTTTTTTTTAATTTGGAACGCATGCCGTATTTTCGTCTTCTCTACGGTAGAGATGAAAACGTATTAACCCTTCTTCCCGAGCAGGGTCTTAGGGTGTTAGGGTCTCTCTTCTTCCCGAGCAACGCAACGTTTATATCTACATCCGATTTTTTCTTTACTCTTGCATCGACAAATCTTTTTTCGCTTCTGTGGTTATGCTGGGGGCTGGAATACTATGCGACTATAATGCTATATGAAACAAATCGAAATGTATATTTAACTTTACTAAGTAGGTACCTAAGCATTGAGTTACAATGAATAGGCGCATGTTATAAGCAGTATCTGTCGCGAGGCCGGAACTCGGCGCGATCGGCCCGCGCGGGATAACGCGATAAGGGGATTACCCGCAGCCGCCTACCGTTCGTTTGCCGTCTATTTATTTTGTTAATTTTGCTCTTTATTTTGAGACGATTATGGTAGCCGTTAGTTTCTGTTTTTTCAACGGGGCTTAACTTTTTTACTGGTTGTGGCAATTTTGCGGGCTTAGGGAGTTCAGCGAGTGGTTTTATCAGGGCTAAAAGCTTCTGCTTCAGTGCTTAAAATTGCGTGCAAGTGTGTGCGATTACACAATTGTTTATATGTTTTGTAATAAGTGCGTACCTACTTATATCAAATACGTGTCCACAACACTTAACTATTCCGTGCCACAACTAACAACTATAAATAAAACTATAACGTTAACGTTATTGGATTGATTTTAGTGTAAATGTACTACTATGGGATACCTATGTCCAGCAGTGGACTGCTTTTTCCGGCTGATCATGAAAGTCCCTTCTTCATGAAATTTTATCAATTTTCTTTGTTAAGAACTTGAGATATTAAGCTATAATTTTAAAGCCGCTCGAAGGCATCTGACATTACCATATTTAACATAGGTAATATACATTGTACCTATACGTGCAATACTACGTCAGTTAGTATGCTGTAGGCTGTACTCGACTGCAAAAATATCTATATCATGATTACTTTACCTAGGAGGAATCCTCAATATTATGCTTACTAATCTTACCGAATCAAATATATAAAAATACTGTTCACTAAAGTATGTAGATAGATAAACGTTACTGGTGGCGCCATCTAGTGTAGTTTGAATGTTAAATGTGCTTTCTTCTGATCACGGTCCCCCAGTTCCGACCCTCGCTCACACACAGGGCCCAAGTTACTTTCCATACATTCAAATAACTAATGAATCGATAAGAGCTTGTTACTTGAACTCAAACTATCTCCTACTGCATGGCTAGTTTTTTTACGCTTTCGTATCCAAACCGTACCTAAGACAGTGTTTCGTAATATTTGTGCCGTGACATACTGGTGTACCGTGGTGTGCCTCAGAAAAGTAAGGCTATCTCTTAAGTTAAAAGGGATCTGGAAGAAAAATACCTTAATAAACAGCCGCAAAACACGCAGACGTATGAGCGAGGCATAGCTTCATTTGGCGCGTCTTTGTTTAGGTTTGTCGATTACTTTATGATTGATTTGTTGATCAATATTAAATGTTGCTTCATATTATGTAAAAAAATATTTATCATTTAATATCTGCAAAAATTTCCGATTTCCTTGAACACAAAAAGTTTGCGGAGCACTGCTGTAAGAGATGGTACTCCGGCTTGTCGGCTTAAACTAAGGCAATTTTTTTTCGGTACGTTATGATAAGATACCAATTCACCAATAATTTGATCGTCGTGAGTCGACATTTGTAAGTTCGACCTTCATCCATCAGCAGGCGTCAGGACTGCGGTCCTTTCGAGAAAGTCTTTTAATAAGGTAGCTTTTGAAACAAGTAGATTTTCACTCTTATTTAAGTAGATCTGTTGGGGTTTTAATGAACGAAAATGCTTACTTACCAAGGAAATATATACTATGGTATATATAATACTAGCTCCCGCCTGCAGCTGAACCGGGATAAAATGCCTGAGTATTAATCCAGGCAATAAAATATGTATATTCCTAGTTTCGTTCAAATCCGTTCAGCCGTTACGGAGATGAGTGGGATCTAACATACTCTCTATCTCCCACACACACAAACTTTCGCATTAAGAATATTACAGTGATAGTCACCGCTAACGCGAACGATGATTCCCGCTGCGGGACAGGTCTGATCTGAGTGTTGTGGTTTGTAAGTGTTCGTAGTTTCTGAAACTCGGGCATTCGGAACCTAGTTTGGGGCCAGCAAAGTGTTTTTGTGTGCTATTAATTTTATTTAAATAAGTAGTAAGTGCTTATGTTACAATGTGCATAAAATTTCGCATGTTGGTCAGCATGGCGAGGTTTTAAGATATGCCGATGTTTACGTCTGAAGTTGGTGAGAATAGTTAAAAATGGAAAAAAATGCTTACACGACGGTCAAAAACACCAGACCTAGTTTGCCTCATTATCCGACAAAAGAATGAGACGGCATGCCAGAGAAACGAACCCACGGCGGTCCATGGTTGCATATACCTGCACAAAATGCAGACATCCTATGCGCTCCCGATCTCCCTCATAGGGCTATTTAGCCATCAAAGAAAATGTCTTTCCCAAACGACGGATATTTCTGAGTTTGTCTGCAATAGACGCATAGGCGTTAATAGATTCATTAGTTGTACCAACTTACAATAGTTTCAATGCATCTAATGTCCCTGAAGGACCAAAATGTAGAAACTATCTCGATACTTACAGCCAACTACAGAGTCGAGATGCGATGTGACACGAGTCTAGAAACTGATTGCATCAAACTTAGAGCGATAGTATTTTGATATGTAACGTATGAAGTGTAATATGCCAAGCAATGAGTTTTGATGCTTATGGCCGTAATAATATTGTATACTCTAGTCACGGCTCAATAAGACTCGCCAATGATTGATTGGATGTATCGCAACACCAAACAGAGGACGGCGGCGCCGCTAGTGGGCGGCCCGTTGAGACAACTTGCTTGACATGATGTTCATTTGTTCTGATTTGTTAGACAACCTCCACACTACCACCCAACATTACGTGATTAGAAAGCATTAGTTGGTAAGTTGTTATGTGGTAACGACTAAGTAATAAATGTGCCCATATAGTTTATTGCGTGTAGCATGATGAGCGTGGTGTATACGTTTCTAAGTGCGATTATTTTTTATCAGCAAAAATGTTTATTTATCTTCTTGTTTCTTTTAATAGTAATATGCTTTTTATAAAGAGTAGGGTTGTTTAAGTTAACTAGGTAACTTAAAAATTAAAAGTTTTTTTTCAAATATACTTTTTTGTATTATTATTTAAATATTCTAATTATTAGGTAAGTGTCTACTTAAAGGGAGAATCTCAGCTTACGGTCCTGACATAGGTACCATTCTTATAAATCTAAATAAGTGGTTACGTATAGTATTTCAAAATTATTGTACTTATCTAAGTACATATGATGTGCTCATACATAGTTAAGGGAACACCAGTCTTTAAGAATATTATCTACTATTTTGTTTATCTGTGTAACTATAATTACATATCAATTTATATATAGAAAATAAATAAAGTAAAAAAAAACTAAAAAGACTAGACTTGGCATTGTGCTTGACGACGATAGGTTTGATTCCCACTTTAAAGTATAAGATAAATTTTCAAATAAATATTGCTTTATCTTTTCTAGGGCTGTGCTAGCCAACAGAACTAGTTTGGTAGTTGTTTTTTTTAATTTACTTACAATATTAGTATGCATTAAATATAAGCATGAACAGTCGATTTTAAATTCTAGATCGCGCAACCATTAAAATGGAAGACAACGAGTTCAAAAACAAGAAAACATCGTGAGGAAACCGTTAGGTTCCATGTCCTACCCATTGAAAAGCAAAATTGATGACACTAGAATCTCAAAACGCTTCGATAGCGCGATCTAATCTACTAGTAGCGCCATCTAGTAGAAATTTTAATAAATTTATCAAAATAGTATTGAAATCTTACATTTTGTCATAAAAACAATACTAGAATAATTTTGATAATTATTTTAGTATAATGACGAACTTAACGAATTATTTTAAATGCCTTAATATTTCAATATTGCAAATTATGTACGTTCATTACATTATTTGGTAGAAAATCAAAATAGAATTATTTTAGAATTTAAAATTTGTTTGGTGAGAGCTTATTTCTTACTAATATTAAAAAAATAAAAATTGAGTTTGTTTTTTACACTTCCAAGCTATATATTCAACCGGATATCATGATATTTCACGTAGTTTTCGTCAGGGGTTTGTACCCCTGACGAAAACTACGAACTACTATGTACTACTAAACTACTATGTAATGAAACGACGAATAGAAAAATAAGTCTTAACGCGAGCGAAGTCGCGTTCTTGCACTTTTGGTTTTATTATTATTTCTCTGTGTTCTATTTTAGTTTGTGTATTTAGCTGTTGTCTTGTATTGCTTACGAAAATACTGTGCACACATTCTATAGTTACCATCAATATTCTTAATATTTTGTATTCTCATTATGTGTACTGTTGGCGCTGCCTAATTTGTTTATTTATTTATATATTAAGAATCATCAAGATAATATAATGAAAATTACCTCTTAAATCAACTGAATCCAAAAGTTTATTACACAAACGTTGACTAAATTGGGACATAAATAAATAAATGAATAATGCTGGATACTATCACACAGCATCATGTAGCATCAAACCAAGCAGAGCTTGTGTTATGGGAATAACATGACTGATATACTACATTTTTTTTTTGTGAAAACATACATATACACCTGAGACAAATATTTGGACTTTTGACAAACATAGCAAGGGGTGTCCCAAATAACATACCCTTATCAATCGCCTTATATCCGATAAAATTTGCGCTTCTATATTTACTAAATATTATACTTTATAATATTACTACTATACTTTATATATTTACTGTATAAAATAAAATATATACGAGACAACTCACACACGGCCAACTGATCATAAACTAGGCAGAACCTGTAATATTGGGTCCAAAGACTGATACATTTAAACTTATTCACCATGCAAATGTTTGTCCGGGGCGGGGAGAGGTGAATCGAACTGGCGACCTGCAGCTCAGAAGGTAGAGCTACTACCAACTAAAGACTGGCCTCATAAGACCAGTTATTGTTTCAGGTATTGTTATCGAATCGAACTGGCACTTTGTTTTAAACAAAATAGGTTTATGGGAATGGATAGCAGTTGGTAGCTTATATTTATTTACGTATTCAACTTTTTAAATAATTTTGAAAATAGGTCCACAATTGACGGAGATATCGGTGAACATTATTATGTAATCTTTAAATGGATATATAAATAGTATAAGTGTTTATCTACTTAGGTATAGGTTTATCCTTTATGTAAATTCTAATTATAATTGTAATAGTTTGGAAATAGGTCCACAATTATTGATGGAGATATCGGTGAACATTATTATATAATCTTTAAATGGATATATAAATACTATAAGTATTTATCTACTTAGGTATAGGTTTATACTTTATGTAAATTCTATTTCCAAATTGTACTTTATGTTGTAGGTAGGTACTTTAAGTACCTAGATACCTTTTAGTTAGGTTAAGTTTTGCTACATCCTTTAAACAGGATGCATAGAACTGAACACTGTTATAGTTACTAAGTCTTATGCTGCAATAAATAAACTGAATACTGAATACTGAATACTGTACATTTAAAAAAAAGATTCCAACGAATTGAGAACCTCTTCCTTTTTACCGACTTCAAAAAAAGGAGGAGGTTCTCAATTCGGTTGTTTTTTTATGTTTGTTGCCAAATATCGCCGTCATTTATGAACCGATTTAGAAAATTCTTCGTTTTTTATGTAGGGTATACTTTCCAATTCCCAAAAAATTTGAAGAAAAAATACCAACCCAAGAGTGAGAAAACACGGATGAAGATTTAATCGGGTCGAATTTTATTTTATTTTTTATGTTTGCCTCATTTATGAACCGATTTGGATTTTTTTTCCGTTGGAGAGGGTATACTTTCGGTTTGGTATCATAAAAGTTAAAAAAAATATATCAATCCTAATTGTGAGAAAATAGGAAATACAAAATATTAGGGGCTCGAATTTAAGTTAAATTTTTTAGTAAGAAAGTCTTAAATTCAGATTCACAGAAAAATCAGAAATAAAAATAAATACGGAAAAGGAAATATGATATTATTGCAACTATACCCCACCTCGGTCATGCCCTCCCGCGCCGCCCACGCACTAGTTTCCTACTTCGGCGTGCCTATGCTGACATCGACTCCGAAAATAACAGGTAGGTATCTAGATCTACCTTCGTGGTAAACGCATAGATCGTACGGGATAAATTGATAGAAAACCGGTTGATTGTTAGTTGCATGAACAAAAAAATAAGTAATTATTTTATACTTTTTAGTTTTACTGTTTTATTTTTCAATAAATGTTTTTGAAGTCGGTTTTTTTATTTTAAATTATTGTTTGAAGTCGTTTAAAAATATTCATTCATGATGTGTTCAAGTTTTGGTTTACATTTTGCTCGTTTTGTGTCGTTAAAACAGTTATTACCTTTTTTAGTGCTCTATTCTTAGAGAATGCTCTATTTCATGATTATTCTAAAATAGCGCTTAGAGAAAGAGCAAATTGAATGATATATTTAAAATTGTTTCACCTCAAATTCTTTCGACATGTAACATGAAACCGTTTTGCGTAAACTTGCATATTGTAGGTACCTATCAAACTCTATACCTATACGAGTGCGGAGTGAGACTCCGCGCTTGATATCTAATTAATCACTGCCTCAGTAAGCACCGTAATTTCCGCACAGTGAAAAATGCTGAATAACGATAAAAGTGAGAAGGGTCATGCCAGCTGACGCTAAATCGAGGCATTCAGTATTTCCTAATATCAGGGCGCGCAGGACATCTCGAAGATACATTTATTTCATGTCCTAGGTTTGAGACATAATATTGATGGATGGTCTGACTGCAATCATGGTTTAGCTGAAAAAGTTTACAACATACTGGTACTGGAATTATATTTCGTTTCTGAGATTTAATAAATTCTCCTAGCTTAGTTTTATTTTTATACCTGTGCTAACTAGTACAGGTATAAAAATAAAACTAGGAGCATATAATAAATCTCAGAATCGAAATATAATTTCAATATCAGTATGTTGTCAACTTTTTCAGCTATAAGGAGTTCCTTATAACCTGAAACGTGACCATTCAAATGAAACTAATTACGGTTGCTATATTCATTTGAATTCAATTTACAAGACGAATTTCTAAGTAACCATATTTTTCTAAATCCGTCACAATTTTCGCCTTCAATGTGCCTTTTGAAGATCACGTGTTAATGGAGCGTTCTCTTTTCCAGGAAACATACAGACGGTGGGCGTGCAGCACCATGGTGCCGCTTTGGGTGGAGGAAGGGGCCGAGGAGGGGTCCGAGGAGGGGGAGGAGGGCGTGCGGGCGCGGCGTGCGCCGGCCGAGCACGCGGCACGCTGGCACGCGCGACACCTCGAGCGCGTCGGCCACCTGGACCGGCGGCGCGGTGGCGTAGTGGGCCGCTGGGTGCGCGCCGCCGCCGCCGGCCCCGGCCGGCCTCTGGCCCGTCTCAAACCCTGCCTCTCAGTCTGCCAGCTCGTCGAGCAACACTGCCCATACTTCCTGCCGGCGGACCGAGCGCCGGCCTACCCTACCCAGTACGCAGGAGAACCAACGTTCCTTTGTCTCGGTGAGGGCACTCTTTTTAAATGTTAACTATTCTTACTCCCGCAACAACAACGACAACATCCACGAACACGGGGGTTTTTGAACATCAACCCTTGCTACACCTTTTCAGAAACTGAACTTCAGAAAATACTTGAACCCCTACTCAATGCCTACCTAACACAGTTTAATCCAAGTTGATATAATATATCAAGTTGATATTTTAGCATATTATGCTAAAATATCAACTTGGATTAAACTGTGTTGATTGTCAGCCCCAAGAAATGATTTGAAATAATTTTGAAGGCAGAATATTGCTTTATATACTGCGGTTTCAAGTCAACGCACCTGTCATGTCACTCGGGTAAATAAAGGAAAGGAATTTAAAATATTAAGATTTTTTGTAAGAGTTGTGTAATTACTCATTGGAAGCCCTAAATAAATGAACAATAAACAAAGAGCATGGTAAAAGTATACTGGTATCTCCAACTCTCCAGTCAAAAACATTACTCACAAATATTGTAAAAAAACATTGAGATCTGTTGCTGCATTTTGCTATGAAATATTTGACATTTTGGTTGAGCCGCGAGATAGACTAATTCGATTTCCACTTCGGGACAGATGTTTGTGTTAAAATGTTTCATGCAAATACTTTATTTATTTTGTTACCTACTACCTATATTTGGTAATGTTGTTCCTCCTTTCTGTTTCACAGAGATAAATAAACGTATTAACATTGAAGTAATTAGAGGTGTTAAAGGAACCGGAAACGACTGAAGAATAAATATTGTGTGTTTATTTTCGCTATAATAAAGTAAACTTTATTGTCATGTGCATTGCCAGAGGCCTGTCCAACTGCCCGCATATCAAGAAAAAGAGGCGAAAATTAAGGACGATTAGCTTCTGCCAGCACTTGGCCTGAGTTCAAAAGTAAACAAAACAAAACAGCTGCTGCTTTTGCAGTACATAAGGCGTTTGTTTTACTTTAGGCGCAATGCTTTGACCAATTGTTGCTTCGCACCTTATGATTTAACTTTTGACTCAAACGTTTATATTCCCAACGGAATTCTGGCAAATGTTCAAGTACATAATTATGGCAATTCCAACGATAAAATATATGACTACTTAAAAACCTATAAGTACTTTAAAAACATCTGAAATAATGAAATGGTGAAAATCAAAGGAGAATGCCGATAACCCGTACCAATTGCGTCAAAACCAAACGTATCCCATAAAATTGCCTTTATTTTATAAATAACATTAACATTTTATTTAGTCTTACACACCGACTCGATTAATAATCACGTAAACAATTCTTTCGTTTATTTGGTTTCCGGCGCACGGCGCCATGACATTGCAACTACCCTCACTTTTAATTTTAGACAGTAGAATTTAGTGAAAACATTGCAGGTTTTTTCACTTTGTTTAATCAAAGAGGTTGGATCAGAAACTTTTTTGTGGTACTACTAAACTATCTCCTATCTTTATGTATTTAATATGCTCTCGCTAGAGTGTTCTGTGGCATTGTGTAGCAGTGTTTATTCTGTAAATAAATATTTTATTAGACATCATCACAATAATGTATGATAAACAATTGTGGCATCAACTATTTGCTAATAACCGGTGACGCGAAACCAGCATAGTTTGCAAGAGTCATCCATGGCCTTTTCGTGGTTGTGATGAATGTGTTAAGATCTTGGTTCTTAGCTTGGATTTCACCTTCACCAGTAAGTACTAATACCTATTATAATGATGTAAATTCCTATCTACTTTCTCGTCACTATCATTCTTTGAAAATAATATAAATTAGAACACATAGTAATGTATGTAATGTCCTACCTACGAAGTAGAAATTAAAACACCTTTTTACCTATCTGTGTGAGGTATATAAATAGTATATAGTATACTATTTATATACCTCACACAGTATACTATTTATATACCTTTTCTTATAGTATAGAGTATTATATTTAAATGTTATAGTGTAATACTTATAATTATGTAGACAAAACTGAACACACAAGGTCTCGGGAAAGCATTTTTTTAAAAACAAACTCTAAAACTAATATCAAATAAAAACAATTTCTTTACGTTTATCTTAAAAAAGACTAAGTATTCCATGAATAACATTATAATATCTTTCAAAAAAATTAGGTTTCATTTTGACGCAATCACTTTAGCATTGGTACCGAGCGCCATACATCAGACGGCATTGTCCTTTGCACATTGTTTTTCGTACCTTGAAGAGGATAATAGCAGCATCTGTCGATTTCAACAATATCCACCCCATCCAATTTATCGAGGATCGGAGGTATATTCAAATAAATTACAATGACTATACAAGTCTATGGCTCTAATTGCCGCCTTACGGTTAAATAATTTGTGTTAAATCAAATATAACCTGTGGTGCTTCGCCCCGTGACTCGGCCTTAGTTGATTCCGATCGGAGCTGCGCCCTATGTGTCATCAGGTGGTGCCACAGTGGGGCCTCATCACTGTATCTTATGGAGGTGCTTAGCTGTGCGTCTACACCTCTTTTTGCCACTTGGCGGGCTTGAACCAGGCTACGACTGCGCTGCGATCGAGGTCACATTGTGACTGTGGTTGTCAACCAACTTAGCCATAAGCTGAGCAGACGAAAATACCGGATAAATCAAGCAAATGTGCTACGGCCATCTACGCTCCGTGCTAGACAATTGATCGCGTGCTACGAGACACCTACGACGCATCATGATGACTATATAACCCACGCGAAGCGGCCCTTTTGCTTTAAATTTCGCTTTAAAAACCTCTGGATATACGAACTCTGAACTTTTTTTTTACTAAATCTTCTACCGCAAGATTACGGTACGGTCACCGGCAAGAACGGGCTCGGACACAGACCTGTATGAAAGATGACAAGAGTAAAACGCCTTTACAACAAGATCAAAGTTGAAAAAGGCGTAAAGGATCAGACCCAGAGGACTCGGTAACCAATGATAAAATAACGCTCCTCGAAGAACGTCTTACAGCAATGTTTTCCAAGCTTCGTGGAAATTGATAGCAAATTTAAGAAAATAATAATAATAATAATGCGGGACGTAATCACACATCATCATGTAGCCCAAAACTAAGCAGAGCTTGTATTATGGGAACCACATGATTGAATAAAAACAAAAAAATTAGAAAATATATTTAAATAGAAACAAAACACTCGAATATCCGCAAAAACACGAGCGACATAGAAAAGTCAATAGAATTTCTCGGAGCGATTTGAAGACATGGATTAGAAGAAAAAAACTCGCAATCGATGATAGACTACCTTGAAGAAAAAATGGATGACGTCCAACGCAGCTCACGAAGGGAAATAATAAATATCCCAACGACAAATTATGAATCAGTGCTCTCTAACGGTCACAGAAATGAGGAGCATAGTCGGAGTCAATGTTACGACCAATGACATCAAGGATATCTTCAAATAAGCCTATTATTGCTGAATATACTACAACAATTCATAAAAACCGGCTTAACAAAGCAGTCAAAAGTATTTATTTATTTACACTGCTAACAAAACCAGTAAGCTGACTGCATTCCATGCAGGATAGGACAAAGCCACACCTTGCCAGTCTTCGTTGTTGAGCACCTCACAAGTAAAGCTAACCGCCTGCACTATCTTGCTAGGGAGCTCCTGAGGGCGGGAGTGTTCCAATATTGTTGGACTTTGAACGGTAAAGTCTTCCTGAGAAAGACGGAACTCCCCAATAATCCTGGTTATTTATTAATTTATTTAATAGGAACGCCAACAGCTTAAATATCAATACATTGTAGAGTTACACTGACAAAGTTTTCATTCTGATATAGAAACCAATTACAGGCGGACACAGCATTCATGGTTATGAGTGAGGAGCAGCTTGCTGAACTAAAAAAACTTTTAAACTAAACTGGGAAATGTGTTGCCGATTTTATTCAACACTTTTTACCTGCATGCTCAGCCTTATTGCTTTTATTTATGAGTATATTACAACTTACCTTTTTGAAATTTAATTGCGGAATATGGATTCTTTCCAGCAAATCTATTCCTAACACGTTATGGCAAATTGCCTGGACCACGCCTTTATCCGATCCAAATCTCCAGCCTTCTCTGTAGTACTGCACAGCTCGGTAACCGACCACTTAGCCGTGCTCATTTGCCTAGCCTTAAATAATAGAAATCTAAGTAATCAAAAAATCCGCGAATTAATTATAATATCGGTACTAAAGTATTATTAAAAATAATTGTCTTCAAGAATTTCTTGCTGCAATACTGGCTCCATTCAAAGACCTATTCCTGTAAACAACGAATCTCTAAACCCTGGATTACACCAGGGCTACTTTGTTGTATTAGACACAGAGCCAAGATGCACTTAAAGCTTAAAAAAGTCCAAAAAATGTTATTTTGGCAGAGCTACCGTAGAAACTTACCGTAATTTCTGCAATAATCTATTTCGAAAGCTTAAAATAGCTCATGAACAGACGGAGCTTGCAAATGCAGCTGGAAATCCAAAACAAATATGGAAAGTAATCAAAAAAGTTACAAATATAGCCCAAAACAAATCACCATCTATGGAATTCTTAATTTGTGTTTACAAAATCTGGAAGAAGCAATAAATAATGTCGATTTCTTCTTCGCAAATATAGGCAAAACAATTGCCGAACAAATCTCTTACAACGCTCTTACATTGGTGGCACCATGCGCCCTTAAAATCCAAACACACAAAGTCAGAAGTCTTTTGTATTTTTGGAGGTAGATGAAGATAACGTTGAAAATACCATCCACAAGCTTAAAATGATAGTGCCGCTGGTTGTGATGGAATTTCCTCGATTTTTTTTTAATAGATTGCTAAGAAATCCATTTTACCACCGCTGACGTACATCATAAAACTCAACTTCAGATCGGTATATTCCCAGAAATCTATAAGAAATCTATCATTCATCCAGTTGGTAAGGGTGGGCCAAAAGACTATGTTAATAATTATAGACCTATATTTATTCTCTCAGTCTTATTTAACCTTACAAACCTGATTACTAGTAACCTAGCCATACAAAAAAAAGCGTTGCACTATTTTTAGATATGGCTAAGGCCTTTGACACGGTCTTCTTATCTATCCTCCTCATTAAACTCTAGAACATAGGAATAAGAGGTACCCCCTTTAAAACTTTTCGAAACATATCTATCTGTAAGAACCCAATGTGTCTTTATAGATAAAAACATCAGTTCCGAAAAAACTGCACCCTACGGAGACCTGCAAGGAAGCATCTTAGACCTGACCCTCTTCCTTTTAATTATCAATAAGCTGTGTCTTTACACCCCCACAAACGGCAAAGTTTTCTCAATTGCTGAAGACACAGCTAATTTTTTCCAGGGAGATACTTGGGAACAAGTGCAGTCTTTTGCAGAAATTGGCCTTCACAATTTTGTCTCTTGGCTGAATAAAAAACGTCTTACCCTTATGCTTAGTACCAAATTTATCCCTTTCTAAATCCTTTACAAATATATACCAAATTTATTGATCCAGATTCATACATGCACACATTACCCTATCAGAACAAAAAATTGTAACTGAATATACCTGTAACCAAAGTCTTGGAGTTCTGTTGGATAGCCAACTAAATTGGATACCACAGATAGAATCTTTTTCTTAATTATCAATCTCTAATTAGCTTAGTTATTTCAAGTGTATTCCCATAATATAATTATTCTTCATTTATTATATGTGATTCATGATTATTATCAAATTAATGTATGATCAAGTTAACTTGGCGGAGGGCATTGGTAAGCCACAAAACAGGGAATCCTAGTTTGGGTACCAATGTTGGAATACTATAGTCTTAAGACTTATTCTAAGTATGATTGTAACCTTATCATGTAACTTTTGTTGTTTAAATAAATTAAATCATTCATTAGTTCATTTATTCATAAACGTAATACATAGAGATAAAGTAAGTAGCTTTATCGTTTCTAGGGTACCTAGGCCTCTTCCACTATATCATCGTCAATGTCGTAAAAGGCGTCTAAGGGATTAAACATGGGTATGCACAGCTGCATCCATGCACCTGTTTGAATAGTAAAAGTTCGCGACTCACGCTTATAGTTTTAAATTGCGGGACATCTGAAACACGGTCAACTAATCCCAAACTAGGCAGAGTCCGGTCAACTGACACCAAACTAGGTAAAGCCCGAGAGACTGATAAACTTAGATAATACATAGATACTCTTTTAACATCCAGACACAAAGCAAAAATTCATGTCCATCACACAAATGTTTGTCTTGAACAGAATTCGAATCCACAACCTCCAGCTCAGAAGGCAGAGCTACTACCAACTGAGCTAATAAGGCCAGTGATTTTACTAACACCGTGGAAATGGGTATAGAAATGAGTTGATTTTTAGAAGCTGAGGAAACAGACTATATTTATGGGTACATATTATAGCCGGGTATTTTATTAATTAGATTTCCTTATTATTCTTTATTCTAAACTGGATTTATAAACGTTTTTCAGACTCACGCATCCCGGAAACGGGAGGGCAAGCCAACAAGTCGAACTACGGGTGGGACGACTGCTGCTACTGGTACTGCGAGGGGCGGTTGTGCTACCGGTGCGAGTCGCGGCTTTTGGAGACGGCGCGGCCGGAGTCGGAGGCGTGCGCGCCGGTGGAGGAGCGCGTGCCTGCGTGCTCGGTGCCCTACCAGGCACCAGCGCACGCGCCCCGCTCCACGCCGCCTCCCAGCGCCGCGCTCCTCGCCTCCGCCCTTGCCTTCCTGGCCGCACGAGCGCTAGCATTGTCACGGACCCACTGGACCGCGTCCAGGCCTCTAGTGAAAGTGCGCGACTCACGGTTATAGTTTTACGTTCACGGGTGCCGCACCCCCAGGAACCGCGTCCGCCGAATCGCGGTCCGAACTTCTATTAGTACTATACTTATGATAATAAAATACGGGAGTTTGCGAGTCGGATAATCTCCGCTGCTCGCGGCGGATGGCGTCGATGCCGCGCTTCGCCGCGAGCCCTCGGCGATATAGACTGTAAGTTGATATTTGTGTCTGATTGTTCGATGCAGTTGCAAAATAAAAACACCAAGATGTTCCGAAAAAACCAAATCACATTGTTATAGTAAACGCTGTTAGCCGACGTTCTGTCCAGTATGTTAAAAGTATGATTCGTAATTCTGATTCGAAATAAATGCGAAAGTTTACAAATATTTACGTTTTATAAGTGGAGATGTTATGTGTATCTATATTTTAAATAGTGTTTTACAGTTTATTATATTTAAGGCACACGTATTTTGAGTTGATTTTGCTGTTTAGATTTAATAGAAGCAATATTTTAGACCAATCGAATACTCGTACTTACTAAAAATAAGATCTCAACAGTTGCAAATAATAATTTTATCATCGTGTAAATACGCGTAATTTGTGTAAGGGAAGATGTGATTACTCTACCTACATAATTTAATACTAATTATAATTAATTACCTATCATGTAGACACCAACATCAAATGCAATAAATTATATATTTACCTATTACAGATATAATTAATAATACATTTTAGGTATGTGATAAAGAAAAGACTTCATATCGTTAAGCTAGACTAATGTCAGCTTTACTCGAGCCGCGAATGTAATATTTTACTAAACTTTGATCTGAAGTCTTTCTTCTTTTGATCATGGTGACAATAGATCTACAAGTATCGTTTGTTAGATACTTATTTTTATATATGCAATACGGAGAGGACATAGAGGCATTAAGACGACGCCTATTCTCTTGTTAAAACATAAAAATGCAAAGTAATTACACTTGTACACCCACCAAAGAAAATGAAACAGTGCACCTTATCAACCTACAAAAACAGATAACTACTTCTAGAATGGTGTTTACTAAGCTGCGTCTAAAATTGTGTAAATAATAAGGGATGCGCTAAAAGGTCTTGATGGCGATGTTCAGACGTCCGCAGAAGCGAAGCCTAAATAGTTGGTCTACTACTATGTATAAAAGATTCAAATAGAGCTAAATAATGGTAGTTGTTGTTTTATAAGAAATAAAGTGTGACTAATACATATAACGAGAGTTATATGTAATATATCCGTCTTATGAACGTATATTATTATGCAGTTTTAACATGGTTGAAAATGATTTTTATATGAATTGATTTATAATATTTATTATTATATATAAATATCGTATTGTTAATAAATAAATACAATCGCCATATAAAGGGTAAAGTCACAGTTATGTATTCGTATAGGTAATACATTGAATTTGTTAGTTTTTTCTTGTTTTTGAAATATATTACACTGTAGAGGTGTCGTTAAACATTTTGTGATCAAATCCTCAATATTAATGGTTACGAAGACTTTGATAAAGGACATTTGTTGAATATTGTCCTCGGTCGGGGATGTAGTTGTTGTATTCGAATGATAATAATATTAAGTAAGTTATTTTTTACGTTTTTAATGACTTTAACGAGTATATAAATGACGTCATTACAGACAGATTATTTTCCATTCAACGTCTTTTTCAAGCCACGGTGCTGTTTGAGGTCTATTATTGCTTCTTAGGTTTCATTTATAGCTTTCTTCTCATGTGGTCTTCCTGTCTGATATGTGCTATGAAACTTAATTGTGCACAACGCGACGCGACCCTTTTTCTTTCACTTTTTTCTTCACATGTTGTAGCATCAGTGGTCCTAGCAACAAATGCTCTTTATTATTCATAACCTCTTTTCTGGCCTCATTTTAGTAAAATGCGTATTTAGAACAGTACTTATTTTGTAGCTCCTGAAATAGGACAGCGGCAGCAAGTTGGTGAGTTAATGTGTCAGTCGAGTATTGCTAGTGATTCCTAGTGCCTTCACTTTCTGAAGTGATTGCGTCACGCACGACTATATTCATTTTTAAATGTATTTTTCATGATTTTGATATTACCTACCCAACAGCTAAGTAATCTTTGTTGCAGAGAGTTCCATATTTAAAATATTTAGGTAACAATTTTATTGCGATAAATTATATATTCCTACAGCTTTATCAATTGTAATGTTTGTTGTAGTTTAAAACTCATGGATAAACTTATTGTTGTTTCAACATATTTTATGAAGATTGATTAAATAATGATTCAAAACAAATAAAAATTTAATAACTGGGAAATCTTACTTGGGGATTTTGTTACGTTGAGTCTACAAATCGCATCCTACCTAGTGCAAACAAAAACTTCTCTTTCTCTACCAAGTAGAGCTCTTGACCTGTATTATCTAACTAAAAGTAGGTATAAATTAAATAATTTTGAGGTAAAATTTAGGAATAGTGATTGAATTACTAGAACCTAATTAATTGAAACAAATTTTGAGCACTCGTTAAAATTTACACATTGACCGTGCATTTCTTCTTGAATGTCGCTACTCTACTAACGGCCGGTTCCTATAATATACCATTACCGATGACGTTTCGTTTTCCCTTGTAAAACTGTAAAATTTTCAACGCCTCGTTATTTTCTGACAGTTTTTCAAGGGAAAACGAAACGTCATCGGTAACGGTATAATACAGGATTCGTCGGTAAATCTTGTTCGCTTTTCTAACTAGAGTAGATAGTTGAAGACCAAAATGACGAGTTAAATTCGAATTAATGTAACACCAGTGTCAAGATTTAATGGTCACATAATGCGATCACATAAACGAAGAATGGTACGTTGGTACAGCGTTTGTAAAACTACAAATCTGATCCGAGTATGTAATCAAAATTCACGTCATTAAGGATAAGGATTTATTCCATCATAATATCAAAAACTTTTAACTTAGCAATAAAAAGTAGAAGTAAAGTCAGATTAGTCAGTCTATCAAGATTATCCATGAGTCGTCCGATCAGAGCAAGGAAGTTAGAAGTTCAAAGCATTTCGGGCCATTGCCAGCGTGGGCAACACCCGCACTATGAGCTCCTCTAGATATAGTATACCTACATTACATATATATTCTAAGTTATATGTTTTGATGTTTATTTAAAATGGTTTTGGTGATAGTGTGTACATTATTATTTCAAATAAATATACGTATGTTTTGATGTACATAAATAAAGTAAATGTTTAACGCACAAATACCTTATTATGAAAGAGAAGATTGCTGATTATGGGAAGCAGAAGTGAAATTATATAATTAGCTGTTAACTGGAATTTGATTAGGATTATGACCGTAGGTACTTTTGTGCTCCGTCTGCTGTGACAAACCTTTTTGATTTTCGGGTATTTCTTGAGGATCTATTTATATTTTGTTGGTTTTATTCTTATTCATCTTTACTCTTCTCTTCACCTTTAATGGAAGCAATATCTTTACAAGTTATTTTTCATTTTAATTCATTCAGTTTCTTCTGCGACACAGTTGACTGTCACACCCACGCACAAAATAATATATTAGAAGTTGCTTTCGGGGACATCTACTGATGTACAATTCAAACTCTATCTTAACACTACTACCTTACTTCAAAATAGAATAATGTAAGCAGAACACCAATTTGTAGCCTTTACAATACGTACAACAATCATGATGAACAAAATATATACGAAGCAAAAGAAATAGTTATATGTAATAAAATATATGTTTGTAGTTATTTATAAAATACAGAGTTTATATTAACAAAATAATTTGTTCATCATCGCCAATAGAAGTCTTATGTTTAGATTTACGATAGTAATATTAAGAAGCGAATTGAGAAATATTTAAATATGAACCGGTGTGTCTCCTTTCCCTCTTCCCCTGTAATTGTTGCAATAAGTCAATTTAATAGTAGATATTTTTGTAAGCAGGTATCCATGAGGTGATTACATATGGTATTTATTCCACGAATCATATTATTTTGCAATTACGTTTGCTTCATTTGATATTAGAATAAGAGTACCTTCAAGTTTTAAAGTGGTGTCTCTATAAAGATAATGCAATAATAAGAAGTATTCATTATTAATAAAAATCGTGACGGGAGCAGGATGGCAGCGGTGGCGGGGGGGGGGGGACGACTGCTGCTAAAATTGTCAAAGCAAATTCATAATAGAATCAGTAAGATTTAATTATATCATATTTTAAAGGATTCATTGTTTATAAACATACACACACTAGATTTTCGCTTTACCCAAATTGTTATAATAATGGCCAAACGGGATATGTTTGGTAAACATGTCGTTGGGTACAACTCATTTTATACGCACTTAAAAGAAAACTTCTTACGTTGCCTACAGTGTGTCCCGTTTTGGTAAGGTTTGCAAATATTTCCAAATTAATATCTCATTTGGTAACTATTCAGTTGAATTAAGTATCTACACAAGTTAGGTGAAGAAAAGCATTATAACAAATATATCTTGTACAATAGGAATTTAACATGCTCCACTTCTATTACGTTGTTAAAAGTGAATACTTGTTAATGCCTTTAGTTTATTTATGCCACGGAGTCTTCTTAAAAATAAAAAAATAAAACTACAAAAATGTAACCAACGAAATAGATATATAGAATAGTGTGGAAGCTGATCAAGAGAACCCATGTGATAATTTTAAATCACTTAAGCCATTAGGAAAAGTGTCATGTTTTTTAAATTTATATCAAAAGTTCTTTTTTTCTTATAGTACTGGATTTTAACACCATTTGTGTGTAATGTAATGTATTAATCACTTTTACATATAAGAAACTTGCCTTAAACTTGTCTAAAATTATCTTCATCATGGTGATATGTAAACTTTACATCATTAAAAAAGATGCTGCTCAGACAACTTAAAATTTTGAAAATAATTTAAAAACCATGACACTTTTCAGAATAGCATATTGGGTTTAAAATTATGACATGTGTAACCTTATCAGTTCCTTCAATCTCTACATCTTTCCTCGAAACACACTGTATATTAGAAAATAGTAAATTGCATCGCAGCAGAGCGTCGCCAGTGTCATCTCGTTTCTATCGTTCTCACCACTACGGTCTTATCATTGCATTGTCACATGAAGCAGGTTTCTGGGGACTTTCTATAGTTAATATACTATGCCACTTATGACAAACTACGATTTCTTACATTTGATAAAACTAAATTCTAAATGTGTGAAATAACTGTACTTACTTTTATGTTCTTTTCAAAACAATAATGCATGTTTGGGTTAAGTCTTTAATTCTTATATTTATTAAATATAACAACGAAAACAACATCCACATTTACGTTTTGATCATTATTGTATACCAACTTAATAGAGTATTTTAGCAATAGAACTTTTTAGTGACAATTAAAAACTATTGTTTGATATCTAATGTTCTTTACTTATGTATTACTGTATTTCTCTTCACTTATACACAGTGATTTATTGTTTTATTTGCTTTATATGGTCTGTGTGGGATATTAGAAACGTACAGTATAAGTACGCCATGGCCTTCAATTTTTATAGACGGCGAAAAATTAGTAACTTTAAGAATACCCTTGAGATAAAAAAAAATCTTATGAAGAATTAAAGTATAATTACTAGATTTGTAATAATTTGTATGTTATTTGACGCGCCAAGTCATTAAGAGGTCCATATTTTTTTGCAACCCCGAAAGTCTCTTATAAGGTGGTTAACACACGCGTATTAAGGAGTGCAATTCACATAATAGTAGGTTACATTAAGTATAAGTAGGTACTTTTAAATATTGTTTGGTTAAATGAAAATAAAGTAACGAAAGATTAAATGAACCTCGTGAGTTTTTTAACTAGATAGTACACATTAATATCTCCTTACGATGCCCATGGCTTCCATCAGTTTTTACTTTTGTAGGAATGTTTGATGTTACATATTCTTTTTAAAAAGGTGGTTGCTTAAAAGTCGACATTATTAAAATGTGTGCTGTTTAATCGTTAAAGAAAATAACATTTTACTTACAGCGAGAAGTGCTGGGTAAGCAAAGAGAATCTGACTTTTCTTATTTCGCTTAGACTGAGCATATTTGATAATATTGACTTATAAACGTGGGCTCGTTTAACCTAACAGTTTAAATATTATTTATGTTATTGTATAAACAGATTATATCGTTAATCAAGTAATACAAATAATTTTTTTTTTCAATTTCTACTACCTATGGCTGTTAATAAGTTAGCATAATATAATGTATGTAATTAGTGTTATTTCCAATAACTAATGTTTTTGGTTCGAATAGCGTTATTTTGATCTAGTCACAAAAGGTAGATTGTCTTTTCAACAGTGGAAGACCGTTACAGTATCAATTTTCTTTGTAAGTTTTGTACCTACCATTTTACATTTAGACACTATGTGCAATGGAACAATTTTTATTCGAACCCGTAATACTCTTAAAAGTCGCGTCGATTTCATTATTCCTAAGTTCTAGATCATATAAATATATTCATGAAATTTCAAAGGCACTATCTGAAAATTAAACGTGTTTTATATATTTTAATATCGTTGCGATTGGTATATTTATGGCACTGTCGAATAATATGATTAAAACTACTTAATTGTCGACCTGTCTACAGGTTCGCTTGATAAATTTTAATATATTTAAAATATCATTAAAATGCCTAATTAATAGTGAGAGAGGTAGCGTAGTTTAAAGTGTTATCTGATAATTATAACGACCGTAAGCACAAACGGCGAGTGCGCCGGCGAACACTGCCACACCACGCAGGCTTTTATATATTGATATGATCTAGGATGTGTCGTAGGTGTTTCTCGAGTAGTGATCGTGTAATAAGTCTTATGTTATGCCTTCTAAATGATTAAACTGTTAGTATGCGGGCTAGCTGGCGCGGCGAGTCGCGACCAATTCCGTCCGCGGGCGGGCAGGCAGGCGAAGCGCTACGCCGGCGTAGAGGCGTCTTAGCGAGCGCCGCCGGGATCGCGGGTCGCGCTAGCTGCACGTCTAATGTAGACCACGTTCTACACTCGAAGTAAGAATAATCACGTTCGAATATTCGTAGACAGATTTTGAAGTTTAATATTATTTGCATTTTCCTAAGAGTTAGAACGATTGAGACAGTAAGTAGGTCGCACGACCTTGTTATGATGAATTGTGGAGATGTTTATTAAAAATACGTTTATGAAAATGAAATAAAAACGAAAAATATTGTCTTATAAACATGTAATTAACTTAAGAAGAATTATTGGAGAACAAAAAAGACGTTAAATAAACCGATAAAAAAATACAAATGTGAGTATCATTTCTTTCCTGATCCTTTAAAAAAAATACACATAGCGCGGCAAGGGCGATAATAAAAACATCAGTTTCACATTAAATACTTTAATACAAAATCTTCACTTACTTCAATATCACACTCGAACTTACATCATCTATTTATAATAAGTATAAAAACTATGACTTCGATTTAAATATCGTTCTTTTAACGGTATAAAAAAATTGCCATCACGGTATGGCGCACGCAAACAAGTAGGTATACCGAACACGTCCAGGTTCAGTCACACAACACTCGATCACAGTAGACATCGCGCCATCAGGCCAGCTAAAGGCGAACGAAGGGGTCGCTAGGCGCGTACCCTCGCCAGCGCCGCCAGCGCTACCAGCGCGGTCAGCACTGAGCCTATCGACGAGCTGCGAGCGCTGCTGGCGCTGTCACTGCCCCCAGCAGACTCCGGGCCATCTGCCAACAGACACAAGCGTGCTTATCGCGAACATGTGATTTACAAATGCAATCTGTGCAGTGCACTGTTACTACTACATAAAATTATATACTGTGCATGAAAATAATTTATGAAACGAACACAATGAAAATAAAATGAGGTCGCCTTGAATAATGTAGAGCCGTGAACTTCACCAAAATAGTATGTAAGCATCTTGAATATTCTGAATTTTGCTTTAATTTTGCTGAAATTCACGTTTGCAAATATAATGAAAATAAACCTACAGATGCGGGTGAGTGGTGTCGCGGCCGAGGACGAAGCCCTCTAATGTATGAAGCGGCTTGGAGCCACGTATAAGACATTATTACAGTCTAGCTCCATTGGACTGAACGTTGATCACTGAAAAATTAATATTGTTTAGCGTTTTTCTCTTACGTACCGTAACCGTGACCAAAATATGTGCACAACTACTCTACAAAACTACTTTGTACAAAACCAATATTTCAATTGGGAACACGTGAATATAAACATGCAGTTGGCGTTATGTTTATTGTATTAACGTCCTAGCTTGAGTAAGTAAGTTTAATTCTAATTGTTGCACATCACGTTCTACCTTATCATCTAAATCACGCAGTTTTTAATTGAGTCAGTACATAATTTATTCCATATTTAGAATGCAAATATTGTCAGTAAATTCCATGCAACGCAAATGTTAGTTACAAATACCAAATCTACTGGAATGGCATATACATATATTCAAATCAGTCATAAACGAATTTTTATGATAGAAACATTCACCGATTAAAATAATTGTGTTTGTGCTTGAAACCATCAACTGTGCTTTTTGAACGTCACTCTTACTTTGAATCGATGTAAAATTCAGCGTTTTACTAAGATGACAGTTCTTTTAAATTCACCAGGAATACTTTAATTTTTTGCCTCCACATGTCTACAGCATTATGTAGTTCACCTATAAATCGATAATATTATGAAAAGTACCCCTAAACAGTCTGTATTGATGAAGTGAATTTTCTAAATGACATCAATGAAATGAAATGAAATCTTATATGGATATGAGCTAAATAACTGCGAACAATCCTGCAAAACTTTAACGAATAACCACCCATAATTAGTATCAGAACAACATAAAATATATAACCACCAGTTAAATAAGTATGACTTTAACAATCAAATTTACAAATACCAAGAGTTTGTTCGCAGTTAGGTAAAAAATGAAAAAAATATTTTTTTACATAAATCTCTACTTTAATCTTAACCAAGAGCATGCAGATATAAAGCACTTTGCCGCACTACCTTTAACCACCGATCTAAAAGCAAAAGCTATTACCATGCATTTCATGCACATGCAAAGTGTAATGAAATAGGACGTACAGGCAAGGCGTGATAAGCTCGCCGGATCTAAAATCACCGCTTTCTATAATCTCACTGGTCTCATAATTTTTCTATGTAACTTAGTTGAGTCTTTGTTCATTAAAATTTCTCTATATACAACGGCCAGGGACTCTCCGAGGCTATTTCCTGAACCAGAAGAAGGACCTGGGAGCGGATGATTTTACACCTAGAAAAAGACAAATACACACATCCAAAATGTCCCAACCACCGTTACGACACATAGCAGTGTTCGGGTAGTGTTGGTATAAAATTGTTTGCTGATGTGAACAAACTAGTTAGCACCAAACATTACGGTGCGATATCGAACAAAACTCACGTGATGTTACGTTTAGGTAACATTAATTAGTTATAACAAAAATTCTGGCTGAAATTTTAAAACAAATGAATATCAGTGAGACGATAACTGACGTTTAATGGATTTATTAAAAATAATTTCAACCAATTTTTTTGTGATGTCTAGAACTAATAAGGTACTCTTTAGCAATGTGCTGGTGCTATTTTGCATTGAGAACTCCAAACTTTAAAATAAAACTTTGCATAAGTATAAAAACTGTGTGGCGTTGCTTTGTGAATGTAAGTTAAATATTAAGAAATTTGGCACTATTCCTGAACAGAAAATCGATCGGAATCATGCCATATTTTTTCCGCAGGTATGTCCGGAGGCGCCCAGAAGCTTCGTTGTTTTCTTAGCAAGGGACCTCTCACCATCTGCCATTGCACTCTTTACCGCAAAAGCCACCTTTACCTTTGCAGCCATTCTTTAAGCCAAACACTTCATTAGCTTCAGACTTCAAGCAAGTATAATACGAATAGGTTATTGTTTGAATGTTAGTTTGGCGTATTAGTTTATTAAAAAGTAGTATCGCTGAAAAATTGTTAGATAACATTAAATTATTTTATTGATTTGTTATCTACGCTTGTTATAATATTAGTATTTGAAAATTTAAATGTTAACGTTCATTATACATGTAAATCACAAAATACATATAAAACACATTAGAGACACATAGATGATTTAACTAAAATAACAAGAAAATAGATTGAATCTAATAGGTACCAAGACAAGACATTTTTATGAGAAGAAGAAAAGAACACAAACTAATAGATCACGAACATTTAATGACAAAGGCGGACATTTAAGGAGAGCCGTCGACAGGTGGCGAATCCCTTGTGAACTGGAATGGGTAAGCTCTCATAATAACTTGATTTATTTGGTCTCATTTAACAGCCTTAACAAATTATTATCTGGTACCTTTAGCATAAAAATTGCTTATTTGTCGAGAACTTATTACTTTTCTTTGAGAGCTACCCTATTTTGTTCAGGAGACAAATGTTGAGCTTTGGGACTAGATAGTTGATCAAATTTTAATTAAAAAGTCGTATATCCTTTTCTAGATTTTATTCTTTTGTTAGCATACATTTTAAAATGCTTTTTTCTGAATTTTAGGGACCTCCCCAATTTCTTATTCTACCTAGTTTTTTTCCTCAATTAATTAAGAACTTTCATCATTGTCTCCTGAACAGTCTCCGAAGCCCTGGGCCGCGGACATACCTGCGTCGAAGATGATATCTCCGACATCCGCATCCGTTGCGGATTGGGCAATTGCGGAGGAAATACGCGCGTTACCTCCGACAGTGCCACGCGGTGCGGAACTACATCCCAGCCACCAATAGGCGAGGGACCGTGGAAACGCAGGATTGTCTGAATCAACCTGCAACAAAGTTGAATATCACTAAATCAGGGCTCTATCAATGCTTTTAGTATCAACTACATCATTATGATCCTCGTTGCCTTCATCAAAAGCTTCGTGCTCATCACTGCCATCTCTGGCATATGATGCTTAGTTGTATAAACTCTGACTTCTGAGCTGCACAGGACATTTATGTGATGAACATGAATGTTTGTTCTGTGTCTGGTTGTTTTATAAGTATCTTTGTATGTTTATCAGTCTCTGGTACAGGCTCTGCCTAGTTTGAGATCAGTTGACCGTATGTGAGTATATTAACACGTATATGAATTTATTTTATTTATCATTATCATCACCATCACCCCTTCGAACTATCATCATTAGTACTTACTACTGACGTATTATTGTAAATGATTATTTATAAAATAATTATATCTGTTTATACCATCATTATTACATCATAGATCATCGTCATCTTTATCATCATCATCATCATCAACAACACAGCCTGTATTATTCCATTGCCGAAAAAAGGACTCACCAAAAATTTTCACAACTACTCCCTTTTCATACACTTAAAATACCTACAATTTTTACTGGGTCGTCTGTTCATCAGATGGTAGTTTTTCTTTGTTTGCAAGAAACTATCATATTTAATTATATATCCTCGAATTACATGCACTCTGTACATTTTCACATAATTTATTATCTCTATACATTCAGCAAAAGATAGAATTAGTCATAAATGCAACTCTAGACTGTTATTTCGGTTACATCCTTGACCAAGGTTGTGTTATCACTGACTAAATATTGACTAAACCAACTTACACTGAACGTCCTATCATTAAACCGCCAGTATGAGCCACCTTTGAAGAAATAGGTGTACCCATTCGTGTATTGTAAGGCGGCGTCTATACTGTCCGGAATCCCTTCCCAGTTTGACAGGGGTTTGGGGTAAGTGGCCTTGACTGGGGGTCTTTGGGCCGGGTCGAACCGCCAGAACTTGGAACCTTTGTAGAAATAGATTTTTCCGTTGCCAGACCAAACTAGAGCTGCGTCAATGTTGTCTGGGATGCCAGTGAATCCTGTCAAAAATAATACTATGTTGAAATAGTAGGTACGGGAACAGTCACTTACACTACAATAAAATTTAGTACTACGTCAAAACGCACTTTTCTAATTATTCAACTTTGCAGCGTCACGGTTTAAAAATTATAATTGTATGTGACTTTACTATAATGCTTCTTCTTTTTCTTCTTCGTATGAGCTAGTGAACTCTAGTATCGAAGTGTTTAGGGCTTTACTAGGTACTAAACTTTGAATGTACCTTATAAGTAAGTATAGTAGCTATGTTATCGAGGTCGCAGGTGAAACAAAACGTTCCTATATTAATTATCTGCTTCAGTTAATAACTTTTTTCTCGTCACCTTGGTAAGATTGTTGTGAAATTGATAAAAAAATAGGTTTGCAAGCTATGCAATCTTATCTTGCAATCCAGCAATCCCCTTGGAGCACTTATCGTTATATCAACGTTTTGATTCAAGTTAACAAATCTTTAACACTGCTACTTAAGTCATATTCTACAGTCACTTCACAAAATTATTTTACCTTCACTGATTTCCTTAGGATACTGTCCGTCCACCTTCTGTCCATTATACCTCCAGTATTTGGAGCCCTTGAAGAAGTAAGTTTTGCCATTCTTGTAAGTAAAAGCGGCATCGATATTGCCTGGCAGGCCGGGCCAGGCGCGGGAGATCAGTCTTGGGTAGCCGGACGCCACACCGTCTTCGGTGAGCTTCCAGTAGTTTTCACCTGGAGGCAACATTGTTGGTTCTTAGTTAGAGTTGATAAGAAAGGAGAATTTTAGTTATCAAAAGTATAATTATTTTTGTTAAGCTATTTAAAATAACCGACGTGACATCGTCTTAAATAATTGCACATTATGTACATATTATGTTTATTATGTATTATGTTGTTTTAAAGGCAAAGATTCAAGGTCTCGATATGACAGGAAGTATAACAATTTCATTTAGCCTATTCAGGTAATTCCCAAAACACTTCACAAAAGCAATATAACCAGTATTTAGGACAATATATCGAGAAACAACCTCACAGGAGACTTCAGGCATACCTTTGAAGATGAAAGTATTTCCATCAGCAGAGTTGAAGATGGTGTCTATCTTAGCATCAGCGCAGAGCGCCGGGTCCTCTGAGGATGGTGGTTGAGTAGTCGCACGAGGAACTGAAGGCCCGCCTCCACCACCTATGTCAGTCTGAGTCTTGTGGCCATAGAGCGCCTGAAAATTTTGGAAATATTTTTTTCAAATATCATACTTTTTCACAACAGAGGACAAACTAAAACATTTTATTATTTGTAAAGAAAATTTGGGCGAGCGTGGATACGACTAGTACAAGACCGTGGTGGATGGCACAAACTCCGTGAGGCCTATATCCAGCAGTGGATAAAGTCGGGCTGTGGATGATGATGATAAAAGAAAATTAATCGAAGTTGAAAGTTTGAACCAGATCACCAAAAACGGACGATTTTTTTTATGTGTAGCTATAAAACAATTAATAAGCACAGGTACTAAACAAAAATATGAACTGGTGGGGCTATAATATTTCACGAATTAAATTACTTTAAATTTTCAAGACATTTGCAGCTGATCTGCCCCTCCTGAATGTATACCTGTATTCCTTGGATGTCATCCTGATCTAGCTGGAAAGCAGGGTCGAATCCTCGGTAAAAGGGAGCCATTAGGGCAGACCGGACATCACTATGCGACAAACCTAGTGAATGTCCGAACTCGTGAGCTGCCACCTAGAATAAAATAAAATAATCACCTGAAATCTATGGAAGAATCCGGAGAAGCACATTGAAAATAGGTTGTTACTCCGCATTTTATAGAATTAGAATGAGTCTTTCACATATAAAATCGCTGGAGGTACTGACGTAATAAATATCAAGTTACGTTACCTCTGCGCAAATGCCCTTTGTAGTACCTTGCGGACGTGATTTTTACTTCTTAAGAAGTAAATAACTGTGCGTCTGAAGATGACTAACATATGTAGGCATGTACCTACAAATACCTAAACTTAAAGGTACACGACAGTGAATCATCCATACAAAGTTTATGTCCATGCCGTCATTACTTTAGTGACCAGTATAGTATAGTCAATAAACTTAAAAGTAATTAGATTAGTAGACCGCATTTCACAAAAAGGGTGTGTTTAGTTTAATTAAATTAATTTACTTTATTAAATCTTTAAGTAAAATAATTAACCGTCTAAATGTTTAGTTATGAATTGATAAGATCTTAATCTACTGAACTAAGTAGGTATATTTTATTGTAGGTAAGTATTTTATCCAAAAAAAACAAGAAGTTCAAGATGATCACTTTTACAAGAAAGGGTCGTTTTTAATAGTTACCAATAATTATTAGCGTATTATAATCCTTATGGTATACTATAATCAGAAACGTTTTGACTGACTAGTAAGTGTACCTAGTTGAGTAGAATATGTAGTTAGTATTATTTTCAGAAGCAGACAAACTACATTCGAAAATAACAATCTTTTTATGAAAAATTTACCAAACTTAAAGCTATATTTACCTGGAATAGATTGGTTCCCCTCCTCGAGTTGATTGACCATACCTCAGCGTCGTCGAAGTGGGCATCGCCGCCGTACACCTGAGAGAATTCAATGATTGTATTATTCTGAGGTTAACCATGGATTACGTAACTATAAAACAACTTGATTTTAGTTTTTATTTAGCCGTGAAAATACGCTTAGTGAATTCGTGCAAAAGTTTTTTTTCTGATCAAAATATGATTTTTATGATATTTAATTTTAAACATTTTTCATTACATAACTGCAAACTCGAGTTTATGCTTAACTTGGTTCGCATAAAGCCTAAGCAAGCCGACTAAACTAAACCACTCAACTTATTGTTCACGCAATTTTACTGAATATAGCACTCAAAATAACTTCAAATATTTTTATATCGATTAGCTTGAAGAAAAAATATTTAAAAAATATGTGTTTCGTTTCAAACAACATCTAAGTGTATATTCCCCTCCATGGCTCGCAATAAAAATAAAAGTTTATTTACGTCAAGACCACGTGTCTAGTTAGAAAATAAGTGCATTATATTTATGGGAATAAGCAACGGAACTTCAAAGATCTACATTATTAAGAGCAACATTATTTGGATCATGCAAATGCAAAACGCTTGGAACGAAATTATAATGTTTAACTCACAATAAAATACGTGATTATCGTATTACAATACTTTCACCATTTAGGTGACAATAGTGTACTACATCCGCCAGATAAATGTTCTTTTAGATCATATTTTGTAAAAAAAAACAAAACCTGCAGTTTAATTTATGAACAATAATAATGACTTCATTCATTCGTGTGTTAATTGGAAAAAATCCACGATTATAGGATTTTAAATTGTAACAAAAAGTCTTTGAATCTTTTTTAGATGTGTTGGGAAGGAGCACCAAAACGTATTATTTTGATTGAATTCCAATTTGTATAATATTTGGATAGGTGTATAAAAATAATTATTTTTAATACTTACAGGGAAGTAGGCATGAGCCAAAGTGCCACCAGGTCCATCAAAAGGATCACCATCGCCGTGCTCTCCTTTTTCGAACCTAAAAAAAAGCATGATTGAAAATTGAAACGAAAGGTTTTTGTGATTTTTGTTTAGATCACAGGATCAAGTGAGTGTATGTGTTCTGCAAACATTTAGAATACAGTATTTATCTAAATGTTTGCAGATCATATGTATATATATATATGTGTAATTATTTGCAGTCATCGATGATGACTGCAAATAATTACACTTAAATATTTTTAGCCCCCGACGCAAATACGACGGGGTGTTATAAGTTTGACGTATCTGAGTGTATGTGTGTGTGTGCGTGTGTGTGTGCGTGCGTGCGTGTGTGTGTGTGTGTGTGTGTGTGTGTGTGTGTGTGTGTGTGTCTGTCCCATCGTAGCTCTCAAACGGATGAACCGATTTTGATTTAGTCTTTTTTGTTTGAAAGGTGAATTAGTCGGGAGTGTTCTTAGCTATGTTTGATGAAAATCGGTCCAAGATGGCCGCCGCCACAAGATGGCGGATTACATATTTGTTCACAATTCCCTAAATATGGGTATCAAATGAAAGGGCTTAATTAGGAGAATACTATACACTATATAACAAATTTCAAATCCAAGATGGCCGCCACCACAAAATGGCGAATTAGGTACATAATTTTTCACAAATCCCTCCAATATGGGTATCAAATGAAATACTAGTAAAATATCCAGCACACTAGCAGGTACACTCTTAAAAATGTAAAATAAAAATTAAAATAGAAATTTAAAAAACCCCTGACTCAAAAAGCAAACTTTAAAAAAGTAAAAAATGGGATTATTTATGAATTTTTAAAAGTCAAACCCCGGTACCCCAACGCAAATTAGTCAATTTAATTTGATGGCTCAACGATGGTGTCATTTATGAATTTTTAAAAGTTTGCTCTTTGAGTCGGGGGTTTTTAAACATTTTTATTTTTATTTTTTATACCATTTTTCATTATCATATTTGTCAACTCTACTCTTCCTTTCCTTCGCTAAATCCCACTATCCACTAGCACGTCCCGCCAAAGCTCATAGTTCAAAAGTTTACAAAAGGTACGTCAGAAAATATACTAATATTTCACTATCGCTGGAGAACAATATTTATACAGAGAATTTCTGTGTGTGGCTTATACTTTATTCTAAACTAAATTGATACCATTATGAGCATTCAGAGTTAAACGGACGATTGCAGTGAATATACCAAGGTAGCAGATAAGTAGCATCATGAACAACGTGAAACGTTCAATGACAACCATTCAGTTACGCAACACAGATTACCCATGGATTGTGACAAAAACCATTGTTGGGACAAATTACGAATATTTTGGTATGCTTATACTACACAAGTTTAATAAAGATATTATTATATTTTTTTACGAATCTCTGATTCATTTTCAAAATACGAGTGGGTAAATCTCCGCTTAGGCGAAAACGATTGGTAAAAACGAACCGTGTGAAAATAGTTTTGTACTTTGTTATAATTCTTATGTAATCTACTATTGGATGTATGTATATTTTATATTAATTATAGTTACCTGATTTCGATGTGGACCTGGCCCGATCTCTTCTGGGTAAATGTAAGGTCTGTGTAGTCACTCCACACATTGAAGGCTTTGGCAAGCTCATTGTCCACCTCAGCGGGGACTAGTTTTGAAGGGTACTTCGAGATCTTGTACGTAAGGTTCTTCACACGCCACCTTGAACCTAAGCGTAGGTGTTTACAGGGTTAATAAAGCCAAGCATTGTCTTATCAGTCTTGTAGATTTGATTTTTGACTAAGAAACTTAAGTTCGTTTTACTATCAAAGGGTATATTTTGTTTTTATATACCTAACATGGTTAACTTGTGCAGAGTAGCGTGCAAACGAGACTAGTGGTTCATTAGAAATTTTACTTGTTCAAATTGGAGCCACATGAGATTTTCAGAATACTTTTTATGAATATAGCACGCTAAAGTTATATTCATTTTGTAATCAACTTACTAGTAACCTAGATAAATAGGACATCATTTTGGTATTCGTTAAATGACGAAACGATTGACGAATTATGTATCTTACCCTGAAGAGCGTATCTTTTGGCACGGCTTTCTCCAAAGCCGACTTTGTCTCTGACTCCACATCTAGGCAATGACATCACTTTTGCTGTTTCATCGTCCAATTCACCTGCAATATAAGGTGTTATTAGTTTGAGTGTATGTATTTCGAAAAATATTTACTGCATTTTAAAATATAGGTATGTTACTAGAGTCACGTTATGTAGGTAGATATGACTCATTCAAATAATTGCGTTTTATTTGTCATGCTAAACAAACACTATTTAGATGTAACAGAGGAACGTTTTTTGTATTAACTGACAGACGAGGAAGTAATTACACAATCACACCAACCCGAAAACCGCACGCAGAAAAATAAAAACAATCAGAAACATCGTTACAACCACAGCAGCGGACCAGTGGTCAGTTCACACTGAAACCTTAGCTGAAGTAGCAAAAGCATTAAAATGCAAAGGAGTCATATGAGTAACTATGAGGGAAACATTTCAGTTAAATGCTTTGTCTCATTGTGGGGAAGATATAACGAACAGCTGTAACAAACTTTTCCACTTTATCTGTAGCCAAACTGTAGACATAGAAACGTGACGAAAATTTTAGTAGCGATAATGTCGACATTAGAGCCTTAATCGAGTATGATGCTCAGAGAACTTGGACTCAACTCGTGCACTGACCGATAATGAATTATGTATAAAAGTGTATAGCATGATGCGTTATTTGCTTACATAATAACTGCGTTCAGTCATAGCAGAGTCCAATAAACTACTTCTCGTGTCAAGGCACGTACATGTACGAAGACGATTCAAGCTCTGCCCACATAATTCTACGGTGTTTAAATAGCTGGCTGTATCGTGGAGCCTTATAAATTGCTTTGTGGATGTGTGCTTCATAATGGTACCTATTGATGAGAACGCATCAAGGCTACTGAATTACGGAGCGTGGTAGGTACCTAACAATTGGTCACTGGGTCGCTTTATTATTTAGTTGACTCATAATTTATGATATTTCTTTAACATAATACATAGAAAGACAATTACGTTAATAAACCGGACATAGATTTCAAATATCAGATATAAGCAAGTGAAACGGAAGTTGATACATTTTCAGATAATATTATGTCCTTATCTTAAACTGTGAACAATGAGTGTATTTTATTATAAAACTAAAGAGCTACAATTTATCTACTAGAATTATCAACCAGCAAGGTTTTATTCGACCGGATGAATGTGGCAATGGTATTATTAATTACGTCAACCTATGTAATGCAAGAAATGCACCATCATTTGAATCGAGTCATTGCGAAGGTTTCTATTCTACTTCGAATCCGCATGCTCGTTAAAACTAATATGATCTTGCAACGTGTCAATATTTAGCTAAACTATTGGCATTCGTATTTAAATAATAACTAACCTATTTAATAAATACATACCTAGCTACAAGCCGCTTGAGATATTGCTACCAAGAACTCAAAAGGTTATGAATTTTAACCTTGGACTATAAGCTTTCCTTTGATATGATGAATAATAGACACAATATCAATAGACAAACTCGGAAAAAATATTTGCATTGTACACAAAGAATTGACAAACAACATCTCATACCCCACGAGCCTCATACCCCACGTTTCTGTGGGTCAGTGCTCTGTCACTACAAGCCCCCTGTAACATACAAGTTGTCTGTCTACATGTTTTTGTTTCTGTCGTAACTTCCGCTAGATTGCAGATTATAATCAGAGAACTGTCGTTTGACTATAAAATATAGGTACCTAAGTTAAGCATTTAATTTTCAACTATCCATTTAGGTCGCAACGCTATAATCTACGGCAAGCTTACGAAATTGTATCGACCGCGAAATTAAATTGAATCACCACTTTCACTAACCGCAGACATTTTTCACTGAGTCTATTTGATTTTACTTTACTTCTGTAGTTTACCTGTAGGTACTTAGATAAAAACAAAAATAAATAACAGCTATCATTGTTTTTATTACTTGCATACGTCAACAACACACGTCAAACATCATTAAAATGTTTTTTGTAACCGACAGAGCATAGACCGATACGAACCAAAAAACATTGTAAAACTTTAAAGCTTATCTAGGCAGGTTCAATTACTCACCGCGTTTCCTTAGTAAACACAACAAAATACCTAACTAGGCCCGGTAATTTCCAGTCATAAAAATTAAGGGTCGTACGTCAATATTCTGGGGAATCAGTGATATGAATGTGCTAAGAATCGTTCTACATGGAAATTTGTGGAGGAGTCCTAATATTGATATTGATACGGTTATTGATACCCGTTTCGTTGATACCCGCGACACAGTATTTTTACTCCTGATGTTTGTTGTTCCAAATAAAGATTATAATATTTTTAATATTCAGCAGTGAGCATCTATAAGTTGTTGTTATTATTGACAATGATAATGCCAAGTGCTATATGATTACAATGATTTTTAAGTACCTGTAGCATTAAGACCGGCAAAGCTCTGGAACTCGGCGATCGCCCGCCTCCACGAGCTCTCGTCCATGATGTGTCCACTTGAGGGATTTCTCACAGAAGGGCTGAGGTAACCATATTGGGCCAGGTACATCTGGAAGTATTCGTCGTCATCAGACTGCCGTATCCACTATGGGCATAGGCACCTGTTGTGTGAAGAAAGTATTGCTTCAAAGTACATTACTGGGCTTACAAGCAACATTTTATGCTATAATTAAAAAGTTTTTGGTGTAGTTAGTTGCATAAGCTATCTACAATACTTTCAACGCACTACTACAGGTGATGTTAGGTAATCGCTTAAACTAAGACCTTAAATGAACTTACAAATACTTATCAAAGAGCAGTTACAGAATTTTGTAAGGAAGAGATGGATTTGTCAAAGGATATCTTCCAGACGCGAATGAAGTAGAATATTGAAGATGGAATTAGAACCAAAGACAAACGTTAGGAGAAGTATCGTCGACGTCATTACACTACTGGCTTATTAATTAGGTCTAGATAGGAATACTACTCTTATACCTGTATTTTAATCTCTTTTAATTTATTAGGTTATCAGGCTTTGCTTACAGAGCTGTAATTTATCTCATCTACACCAGCTAACATAAGTATTATCTCGCATGACTACAAGGTTACCCACCCATTGTTTATTGTCAACGTGCCTGATAAGGATAACATGAAGACGTGGACCTGAGAATCGTATCTACAATTCATTATCCAAGTCACATGAATTATCAAAAATTTGATAAGAACAGCAACGAATGATCATCTTTATTTGTTCGTGCCACACAGAATGCACTTTACGGTGTTAATTTATATAGTTATATTGCCTTGCCATATAAAAAAGTCCTAACATGTTATATACTTCAGTGTATTAAAATTTTACGTAACGTAAAAATTCCGTAATAATGGTGTTAAATACGATGAAGATGGTAGACGAAAAATATTAGTCAGCCTTCACTGGTATTAACGACGAGTATCGTTTGATGCATGGTTCATAATTTATAATTTATTCATTCATAATTTATAACATAACATATAGGTACTGTTATGTTATAAATATCGTTCTAGGAATCAATGCGCCAGCGCAAATTTCCGACTGGAACTGACTACCGCGGAGCTTCTCTTTTGTTTCCTCAACATTACGCTACGGGCTATACCATCAATTTAGTATATTACCAGAAAAAAATCCAAACTCTTTGGGTTTTACAACATACCTACTAAGGCTCTAACAATAGCTCCAGAAGCAATTTCATCTTTTTTTTCTTTAAATTCATTAACAATACCAAACAAAACCTGAAGCTATTGACCGCTCTTTGTTCAAAAATTAATTAATTTAACTTGTTCAACTTTTACGAACTTGTCAGTAAACTACCTAAAAGCAATGTTATTTTAGACATACAAATATGTCAATCAAATTGCCGTAAACACAATATATGCATTTTACCGAGGAATGTGTGTTGTGCTAACGATACATGAATACAAATAAATAAAGCTTTCAATGACTAAGCGCATGAGAATCAGATTTGAGGTGTGTTGTATTCCATAAGCCAACAGTCGGCCATTGACTTCACTATTGTTGGGCACACCCATGTCAAAATGTATCGACCCGGAAGATTTTGTCGCTCGTAATTAGTAGCTAGTTCAGTCACAGACTCAAAGCCGATTTTTGAATGATTATTCATATATAGGTCTATTGTGCCCAACTCTTTTAACGTTTATGAGATCACAATAACTTAAACAAATTTCGCGGCGACCATGAAATCGCATATCCGACAAAAGCTACTTAAACCAGTACTTACTCGTAGTGCAAGAGAATAATTAGTAAAATGGTTTTGTGAAACGAAAGCGAATCGCCGAACTATGGTGGGCGATAAGTAATAAATTTGCACAAGCGTATCGGGGTCAGTGTGCCCCGTGAGTAACGGGCGTCTGTCGAAGACGGGCCTGTCGGGCGCAAGATGATGCTCGCTCCACAGACCCACATTTCATGTAAATTTTACCGCCTGAGGATATCCAACGGCACAGTTTACCACGCATCATTGCTAAAGTAACAATGCTAATTGGTAAAAACATCCTTGCACTGATTCTCCGTAGAATACCCTCGGCAAATATTTGAGAACTTCTCGTAAAGCAAACTTTGGAACTCGACTAATGAACTCCGTGTTAGTACTTTACAAATAAAACTGGAAAATGGAGGGATGAAAAGCAAATAGGTTATCAAATTGCTGAGAAGTGAGCAATAAATATTATTTATAAACGTACATATTTACAAACATAAATAAATACTATATATTTCAATTAACGACAAAGAATCTTGTAAGTGTGCCACGCCATGGACGAAGATGGTCAAAACACACGTGTCAGTGAGTCATCGTGACACAGTCGATGACAATTTGTAAGGCACACACAGCCTTGCATGGTATCGATAACTGCAAGTGACCTTCTTTTCAATACGCATTTGAAAGTAAATAATTACTCATTATACTTAATAAAGCCCAGTGAAAATTACACAAAGAAAATGTAGAGAAAAGTAGAAACCCCTTAATTTTTCATAAACGCATAACTGAGGTACAGACAATACTACCCATTCCTGAATATAGGAAGCCAAAAGCTCAATAAAATGTAATTGAACAAAACAAAAATAAAGAAGAGAATATAAGTAAAAACCATTTGTTATATGTATCGATAGTCATAAAAGTAAAATTACCTATTGCACTATACTCAAAGTAGAGCAATGGAACATAGACAACAAAGGCGCAACTGCTATTTTTATAAATAATACTATGTGTTGTATCATAACACCTACGCCGTCTGTTTAAATTTAATTTGTGTGCGCTCCGTGACTTCGTCTGCGTTCGTTCAGGGGCTGAATTACCGTAAAGTACCCTCCAAATTTGAAATCTCATAGTCAATTTTTAACAATTATTTTGTTTGCCTTGCGAGTAACTGCAGAATCAAAACCTGGCATACAACACATCCTTTGAAAGACTGCTAGTAGAAGCTGGATGCGTAGAGCTGAAGAAAAGGCGCACTAGCGCTCATTTGTGGAAGCCTATGTCCTGCAGTGGATTACTATAGATGATGATGATAATGATGATGATGATGTTACAGAAACACCTGTCAATGACCTACTAACCCATCGGGGTTTGACAACTTGATTCATTTTCTTAGTAAAGGCTGACCACGCCGTACTTATTGGTAATAAGTGATGATGCGTTCAAAGCGTTTAGAGTTTGATAATATCTTTGAGTCTCTAACAACATATTATCAATGTTCCATAACAACATTAGTATTATTTATGTGGGTATTATAAAATTCCATACAATATCGGTTACCTAAGTATTATCGTTTTAATCGCAACAATTGACCATCAATCTTATTAATGACGTATCGACTTTAATTTGCATTCCACAGTTGAATTATGTAATAAATAGCATTTTTTATGATTGTGATTCAACATACTTCAGTATCTTATAGCTATTCATCCACGCGTTACAAAAGGCGCAATAAGCTCACAAAATGTGTCGCACTTCGTAATACTTTGGAGGCGATTACCAATAGTTAAGCTATTAGATGCAAGCCATGCGGGCTTAATGACAGCTTATAATGTTTGCGTTGGAATATTATTCACTACCATTGTTATATAACTGACATTGGGACGATAAACTGGAACATGTACCTTATTTAGCTTTCCGGTCACACTTAGTTGAACGGAACGTATTTTTCCAAAAAAATTAATTATGATGAATAAAATTGTTGTCTGGTTAAAATGTTTATTTTTATTTTACTCATGAAACTATCGTGAATAATTATTACATTGATAAAAAAACAAAGTATTTATTTAGAGGTAATACTCGTGGTAGACTGGCATGGTATGGGCATTGGGCATGTCATGAGGGATGAATGTCATGTGACTAAACGAGTGATGAATATGAAGGTGAATAGATTCTCGAACAGAGTGAGACAGAAGAAGAGGTGGATGGAGTGTGTGAAAGAGGATATGAGAATGAAAGGAGTGGATACAGGTTTGACAACTGATAGAAGTCAGTGGAAGAAAAAAACACGTTGTGCCGACCCCACCTAGTGTGGGACAAGGGCGGGAAAATGATGACTCGTACCTAAGGTCATATTAGAAACATATACAAAAGAACCTTAGACACTAATAGGATTGCTCAAAGCGCATTATGAGAGTCTTCATCTCGGTCAGTAAACGTGAGGCACTCCCTGCGCGTTTTTATTAAATCCAAAAATCAAAAAAGAATTGTTTTACTTTTGACTCTAACCTGTGCAGATATGAAACCTCAATAAAGTCAAGCAGTTAGACATTTCTGTGGATTGCTTAGTATGCCTAAGGTAAGTACTTACGATTGGAACAATGTCACGCTAGCTTCTAAGAAGTGCATCTGTTCTCGATCCAAATGATATGCCTTACTAGGAAAAACCATGTGCAGGTATTCGTAAACATAGTTTAAAATTAATCATTTCAAAAACTGTTGATCTCATCATAATCGTGAAGATAATTTTAATTTGATATTAATTTCGAGTTGATCTAAAACGGCATACAACATCCTATCTTACTAATATATTAAAACTGTTTTTTTTTAATGTAAATATTTGTTTTTCCTTCACGCCAAAACTACTGGACGGAAGAACCTGAAATTTTACAAAGTATGTATTTCTAGACCAGGAATGTTAGATGCTACTTTATATCCGGATAGTCTTTTATTTATTTGTTATACTGTCATATAAACCATTTTTTACAATATTATTATTTTATAATAGCATAACCACTAAGGTTTGTCTGGTGTTATCGCGACTTTACATATTAGTTACAATTAGGATACTTACCTATGATAATCTAGGTACATTATTATACAAATTGCAAGTGTTGGTTACAGATTAAGTTGTAAAATGAAGTAAAGAATGAATATATATTTATACAATTATTTCAAAATACAATCAACGGTGTATTAGACTATACCAAATTACTCAAAAAATATTTCTTTCTTAAAAAGTTTATTCTTTATATTCTTTGAAGTCAAACTTCGACTCGAACTCGAAGGCATTCGTCATGGCTTGACGACTGAAAACGCAGGGTCAACGAAATCGACTGAAAAAAGCTGGGACCAACGAAATGCAATATAAAAGCCGTTTGGTTCCCAAGGCTACACGTTTGAATCAGGAAAATCTTTCAGTCCCCAGTAAGCAGTGAATCAATATTATAGTAGGTAATAAATCATGGACATAGCTAGTTAGAAGTAGGTAGCTACACACAATGCTAACGACCCGCCCGCGCACCCACACGCGATTGTTGCAATTTCATAGCATCTGCTAATGCTGTTTGATACAGCTATCTTCTTGGTCAACAAGGGATGCAAAATAAATCATTATTAGTTCTAGCATACATTAAGAACTAAAGTACCTTTATATTATCCATTACTACAATACATAAGTAGGTACATGTTCTAATATGCCTCTTTTATAATTCATGAAATTATTTCATTGTTCAGAGACTCAAAGCAACGAATAATTCTATGTACCTTATTTAAATTATTTTTATATATTCATTGACTCAAATTGAAAACAACGATGCTTGTGCTCAAAACGATAACGTCTGGATTGATTAAGAAGCATGTATTGTAGTTGTAGCAGCACGCAGTTATTACTTCTGTAATTATTATCATGTTAAGTTATGTACTTATGTACCTACATAGGTACACAGGTAGGTACCTACATACCTGTGTGCCTACACAGGTGGGATGAATCGTTGGATTATGCAATAGGAGCATTTCACTGCGCCATTAACGACTCGTGGACTTGATTATGATTCTACAAGTATTTATTTTATGTAATTAGACCATACGTATGGTTATTTACCATTTGTTGTTATTTACCTACACGGGAGTCGTGCCACTGTACTGCGCACATCAAAATTTAATTGGTTCATTAATTATTCATAGAACGTGGATGGTGTATAAACGAGAGCAAAGTTTTTTGTAAACATGTCATCATTATTCTAAAAGATATATAGGTAATCATCAAGGGAAATTAATCATAACATAACTTATATCCATCCTGAGGTTTTATACTGCACATTTATCAATTATTGAACTTTTTTTGCCAGATAATCCAGTAAATAGATTTATTATACATTGCATTGAATAAATTCGTAAAACGTATTCCTAATAGATAGTGATATCTCAATTGTAAAATCGAGGCTTAATATAAGGATAGGCGTACCTAGTACAAAATCAGTAAATATTGTACAAAGGAGAATGCCGAGAACCCGTACCAATTGCGTCAAAACCGAACGTATCCCATAAAATTTATTATATTTTATAAAGGACAAAAACTTATTGGAGATTTTTTGACGCACTCACTTTAGTCTTGGTACCGAGCGCCATACATCAGCCGGCATTCTCCTAAATTCAAAAGCAGAATTACTTACAAAACTAATACTTTGAAAGGAAAAACTAGGACCTGCTTCTAGAAGATAATCCAAATGAACGCATAATGCATAATTACAAGACCAAGCCGCATGTCAAAGTTTAAAACTAAAATTATCGTTAGTTTATTCTCATTGAGTTGTTGTTATTTTTTTCTTTAGACACGTGTTTATCAGAAACGTAACATTATGCAAAATTTGTTTTTACCGTATGTATGTGGTTTTTAATAGGGCGGCAAGCTTTATCCCTGTGTCGTCGCCATGATAATTACAACATGGAACGTGACATGGTTTCAGGAATGCGACTTAAAGACGCCTCTGTGCATTTTCATTGAAAACATACCTATTGCCCATAAATTGCCGCAATATAAACTCAAAATGAATATTTAATTATTCCTGGCGTCTATTAAATAATAGTATCGATGTATTCGTCTGTCTGATCAATCCATCCTTTAATGCTAATTATCTGCAATGGAATGTCGTCTAGCAACCTTATTATTTTCCCGATTTTCACAAAATGTTTTACATTTTATGTTTACAAGGGAGCTTTTTCTGCTCTACCATATACCATTTTGATGGATCAAACAAGACGACGTGCCGTTACGTCGTCACAGCGGCAGTGAGGCAGTGTTGTCTGATGACGGACTCACGGGCAATAGAATAATTGCTCCCATAATTAGTTTCAATTATGTAGTGATTGTCAAAAGATTAAAATAGAATCTATCGCGTGTGAAACACCACTTTTCCGCGGTAGAATGTAGAAAATGTTTTTTACTGAATCTGGAGTGGAGCCGGCCCTTTGTCAGTCACTCACGTTTGTCACGTGTACAGCCAGCACATTGTTTCAACTTTCAGATATAATCGACTTTGACCTGCTGATTGCTTGCCAATCATCTATGGATCTGCGGTGTACACGTGTAGCGAGTTGTGGAGATAATCGAAGATTATTTATCGCTGGTACGTAACAAAGGTGTAATAAAGATGTCTCGACACTTGACACTTTACAACGTAAGCGTAGTTTTTTTTTTGTTTATCTGATGATGATGAAGGTGCAGTGGGCGAAAGCCGCCTAGAGATGCTGAAGGTCTTTGGGTTACATTCCAAATGTGTGTGTGATCTACGATTATTTGTTTTGGGTCTGGGTGTTTTCTATTTATAATGTGTAAGGTATGTATTTACAAAATGTGTATATAAGTACATAATATATTCTTTCTCTTAATACGAGCTCTGTTTAGTTTGGAGCTAGATGATGTGTGATAATACCCTACCATTATATAAAAAAAAATGTCGTTATCGTAATCTTTTTGAGTATGTAAATAAAGAGTTGACGCATATTGTAGAACTATAATAGTTAAAAAAATTAACCATAGTACCTAATTACTTAAATTGCTCTCCTCCTTCGCTCATCAATACGTAAAGCAACAGATCTACGATTTGATTCCAATATATGATCAAGTTGTAATGGTGGACAATAAGCAAAGGCGATCAGCAGAGGACGGCGGCCGTGGCGCGCGTGTTGAAGGTCGTCAGCGCTTCCTGCGTGCGTGACGTGCATGCGACGCGCAGTGTGGTTGCCTCTCGAGACCCATCTCCAACGCCATACAGCGACGTGAGAACAATGTGACAATCCACACAGTTTCTATTTCTTCAATAGATTGACTACTAAGATAGATCTAATATTTGCCTATTCTCACTTTCAGATGCGATAAAGCAATCTCGTAGAAGGATTTTACAATTCATAGCGGGTAATGTGGCCACTAATTTGACCTTTCAAATTATCAACTGCGTCATTTTTATAATAATTTAAGTTAGAATGCACACACGTATTATTTAAAAGACGGTGATTCTGGTAGGTTTATCTGTAATGTGTTGCGAGGTGTGGTATAAAGCATACTGCTCATAATAGAATACAAATTCACTATTACACAGTCGTAGATTGAATCAAAGTTACTTTTGTATATACAATATGATGAATCTGATAATTTTATTTTCTCCGAAATTTTACAAAAACATTCGTTTCCCGGGATTGCAAGTCGTGACTTGTGCAAAAAGATCCGCGGTCGGTGACAACGCTCGCTAAAATATTTTTCTTTTGACCACTTATTAACTCAATGTTTCCGACAGGTTATCGAGATAATACGACAATAAAGTATTTCCCAAAATGTACCTACTTGTAACTGTTAAGACAGTTACAACTCAACAACTTTTTTAATTTCATACATATAGGTAATTATACAAAAAAGGTAACCTTGGACAGTAATTGACGGAATAATCTGTGTCAATACATTTGCAGGTATCCCCGAAGTTGAATAACCCAAGGGCTATATCCACGGGTTCATTGTTCGATACAGTCAGAGGAAATTTTACGAGAGATGTCCGCACGACGTATGGAACATGCAACGAATTTTTATAACGTATTATCGATGGTACTGGTAGGAATGATGAAAACAAAGAGCTTATTGGCGCTTTCTTGCCGCCTATTGTTCTCTCTACTCGAGGAGAATGACCCCATAATTTGAGGGTTCATGCATCATAACAGTGCCTGTTTCAAATACAGGAAATGCCTGGCCGGTGACAAGGCCCACGTGACTCGCAGGTACAATGACCCACAAATAAATCTGTATCAACAAACCTGTTTGGTATTGTGCCCCCATGCCGTTGCAGGCACAAAATTATGATTTCGTGACCGTACCCAATGCGCTTCGCACGACAATCGTCTTCGCCCGAGCGTAGCCTAGTAACGATTCCAGTATTTCAATACTTCGGTAGCATTTTACGATACGTTTCCTTTAGAGGGTTCTCTCATGTTCCAAAATTATTTTTAGAACCTTCTTATTTTTTAAACAAACAAAAAGGAGGTTTTCAAACTAATAATTAATTAATTAATTCGCTTTATAAAAATGAATTGCTACTTACTCTCGCTTAAACTGGCGAACGGCTGGACCGATTTGGCTAATTTTGGTTTTGTAATATTTATGAAAGTCTAGGGCAGGTTTAAAGCGTGAGAAAATATGGAAAAATTGTGAGGAAAGTAGTAAAAATAACAATTTTATTTTCCCATTTAAACTGCTCCTTCCTGTCAAACATTAAAATTTTATGTTCGCCCATTTTGTTTTCAGATCTTCCCAAAACGGTTGTAGCAAAACAAAACTTTTTTAGCTTCGTCTGGATCAAGGACCTAGCTTGGACCAAGAAGTTTAGTACAATATAGTTTTTATTGCATGGAATATTATCTAGGATTTACCAGAAATTGTAAGGCCAAAAGGCAATCGCATTGTAATATCCGGTTTATAACAAACTAGGTACTACGTTTTTTTTGTATTGTAAGTAAATGTAAACAAATAGTGTACAATAAATATTATACTACATAAGTACCTACTCCTTCCTCTATTTGGAAAATATGGATAAATTGCAGGGAAAATAGTAAAATATTTTTTTTTACTATAAACCTAATATTATCTACTATATTTATACATAAATAACATCAAAAACATTATAGTAAAAAATGTATCTCGCGGGGCAACGCTCAAATGGTCGGTGGCTAGGGCCGTTATTTATTCATTTAATATTAGTAATTATTATTATTATTCTTCTTTTGTATCCGTTTATTCTAGATCATTTTGAGGTTTTTCCTTATAATGTATATTGGTAGTTTGTAATTAATTGTTGTCACCATTCATTTCCTAATCACAGGTTGAAAACCGGTCTTTGTGGTCGGTAATCCCAAGCCAACCAGTTTTTGTTTTTACGTATTTATAACATAATCATCATCTATTAGGGTAAAGCAAAGATTACAAGTAGGTACAAAGTTCAATGAGAAAATGTTGACTTAAAAAAATAGTATCAGAGTAAATACGTTGCCTTTTCCTATGAAAGTTTACTTTTTATTTATTTTATTTTATTTATAATTTACTTTTTATTTTATATATTAAATACTAGCGGCCCGTCCCGGCTTCGCACGGGTTAGGGCACTTTTTTTACACCTTGGGCTACGTTACTTTAGATTTAGTAAGGATCCACAATCTTTTATAGCAATAAATATAGCCTATGTTACTCAGGGTGAATGTAGCTTTCCAATGGTGAAAAATATTTTGAAGTCGGCACAGTAGTTTTTGAGTTTATTCATTACAAAAATACACACAAAAAAAAAATCCTCTTTTTAATATTATTAATTTATATTAATTAATTAACAGTGTAGAAGTGTAGATTTAAATAGATCTATCTATCTGTCTTCTTTCTTTTTATCACCATCCACCCTGTAACGTCGTAACGTCAATGATATTTATGAACTCATTCAAGAACTTAGTGCTCAATTAACATGACATTAACACGTATACTGATTTGCCTCGACAGAGGCTACTCTGGTGCTCTATGACCTAGAACTTGACGGCAAGCGACCAGTGTGCCAACTCGTTTGTGAATCACCGTTGAATTCCAAGAAACAGTTCGTTTTTATTGCCAGAGCTTCCTCTCGAAACCCCCTTAAGACAATTCGCGTGACTCATGCGTAGTTAGTTGGACCAAAAATTGGGAGTCCAAGCATGGGCCATGCACCACAGTACACGCACACATCTGTTTTTGACATCCCCGATATATTTAACCAGTTTGCCAGTTGCTTATTAATTAATTGTATTTTAGATGAGGTTGTCCTTATAATTTGCTGATGAATTTAATTGACCTTAATAAATTATGGCATTTTATTTTAACTAGTAATTCACACTGATTCATTATAACCTATACACATGTATTACAGTTTATCGCAAGTAATATATACTACTACGATTGACGTAACGCCCATTGAAAAGCATAGTGACCAATATTTTACCTACATACTCGATAAATGTTCATGAAAAGTGTGTGATTCATATGTTACGCAAACTAAACGAAAAGGCAAACAAATGCTCATATGTTGTTGCGAAAAGAGTGTCACTTATCTTGGTTGGATATAAAGTGGCTTTATGAATGAGTGACACTGTAGCACTTCTACGAGCAGGTTTACTACCTCGTACGAATACGATCTTATTCAATTTGGTTCCGCTATGCCGGTGAGTGGTTCTCAGAAATATTGACTCAGCTCTAGACTATTACGCGATCAAGTCATATCCGATTCCTACGATAGTGTTGATCAATCGGGCTACTCACTGATAAAACAATTTATTGCAGTGTTGCAACCACTTCAGACAAATAATACATTGACAGATCCATCTCAATGTCCCATTTTAAAAATAGATGTTAAAAAGCCATACCTTTTATTATTCTACGATAGTATTAGTGATAGTGCACTCACCATTGCTTTGTCAGTGCCACCAAAGGCCGGCGCGGCGCTGCTCCTCGTGAGCAGGACTAGAGCAGCTACCGCAGTCCATAACATCCTTAAAGTACTTCTAAAACTAACGAACGCCATGCTTCTTGATGATAATACTGTTCCTTTTACTAAGCTCATTGATGTTGCCAATATTTTTATAAAAAATATCTTAAGGACGGAATAACCATTACGCTAAGCTTAGTCTACTGTTTCTCTTAGCCAAGTCTGATGCAGTCTTGGTGAATAAACATTGATTTCTTTGATATGTTCGAGCACAACCCACGAAGACACAGAATCTGAAACAAAAATGATCACTTCAACATCATACATTTCTATGACTCCTCATAAGTTACTGAAAGTAATTAAACTAGCTTCCGCCCGCGTGATATCAGGATGAAAAGTAGCTTATTTGATAGTGCAAGTTGAAAACTACTAATTTCAGCTCAATCAATTCATTAGTCATTGGCGTGAGTATTATTAAGCAAATTATGGAAGCATAAATTACAATATTACTAACTATGTACCACATGTATTTGGTAAGATAACATCTTATGTTTTTATTAAAAAACATAATTACCTGATTTACTTACATATAAAATTTTTAAGTATTTGTTGTGTTATATCGTTTGGTTTTTGTTTGTATAATAAAATAATGATAAATATGTAAGTATAATTACTATGAATAAGAAAAGATTGGTTAATGTGAGGGGTCATCTCGACACGTCATCTTTATCCGCAATATCTTGGATGATTCACCACGATTAATCTGCAGCTCTTTGATTAAGATTCCGGCTTCCTACATAATTTAAATAACATTCGTACATCTTGAACGTAATATAGATACTTCAAGTGAGAATTCAATTGAATACATGGAACTTTGAGTATGAGTCACTTTTAGACAACTTCTTGAGTTTATCTGAACACCTATCAATACTGACTTGGTAGCCGACATATTTGAAGAGCCATGGTGGTCTAGACCAGTGAAATGTTCTTCAACTTCCGATTCAGAAGTAATGGATGTAAATCTCGGCCATGGATTCGTCATTTTAATAAATGTTTATGTAACATGCATATTTTCACATGTTCGTAACGTTATATCAAATAGCTTATAGAGAATAAGTGCTGGGTCCTTGTAAAATAACCCACAATATAGTGCTATGTGGTTGGTCAGAAGTTGCTCCACAGTATAGTGTACAATGCTTTCAAAGAGGCATAAGTATTAGATTCTGAAAAAAACTATGGTCTCCTTTTTCTAATAGTTACTTTACGGGTAGCCTAAATAGATTTGTACCATTAACCTACATTAGTATTAAGTGGTATAAATAGTTTTTAAACGATTGCAAGTAATATTTATTGTCAACGAGCAAGTGAGGTGACCTACATATTTACGTAGTGAGGTGTACGTTGTCAATAGTCACTATCTAAGCAATGATAAATTATTTCTAACAGGCTACATGAAACTCATCGATAAAGAACCAACTCTGATTTTTAAACATAAGTTGCTACGTAGGTACATTATCCATTTCTGAATTTCTGTTCTGTTTGATTCTATTACAAAACGTGCAGTTTTTAACATGACAAATTATGTAATTTAAAATAAATATATATGATTTCATCAATATTTTTTCAGTTTGAAGAATGCTCGTCTCCTTAAACATACTGTCTATTCTGTCAGGTATTTCAAATATCTTGTAGATAGGTATATCCAAATTTATTAATGTTATTACTCGAGTAAAGTCCTCTTCAGTCAGGTTATGTTTTTAGGTAGTGTGTGTTTTTTTTTTAAAGAAACTTGTTATCTCTAAATTCCTAATTGTATAAACCTTGATGTATTACAAAACCTTTTATAAGGAGAATATAAGAAATCGAAATCAAGGGCCGCATCGTTATTTCCTAGAACATCTAATCTAGACTCTGACTATGAACATAATACTTGAGCTAATTGCTATATTAAAATATAAATCCGAAAAACACTTATTGGGCAGGATTCATTATCATTAAGTACTTTGTTTTTATGGGGATAGATCTGCTGCTGCGCCCCCGCTAAGCCAAGCGGATACCCTTGACCCTTCGCCTAAGCATTTAGGTAATTAATCTAGCGATGCCACAAAAAACAGATCTGATTACCAAAGCAAAGAAACTGCCACTGGTTTTTAGATGGCCCTAATAAGTATCTAAAAATTATGTACCTAACAAAAATTTATATTAATTGGCTCTATGAGTTATATAAGTCTACGACTGCCCTTAAACTTGGAGATTGACATCATACATTCATTGTCCATGCTATTCTCGAGTCGGGGACTGAGACGCATCCAAATGAAGCGTCTGCTCTCGCGAGGGTTACGTGTGCAGACTGTTTCGCAGCCAGCGACCCTGGACCGCCTTCCTGCTTCCGGATCTGCGGGGGCAATACTAATCAACGTGTCCACCACATAATGACCATTGATGACTTCGTTTATTGTGATCTAGCACCTAATATTTTTCTATGGTTAATATATAACCACCATTGCCTATGTTTTTTATGAATTTTTATGGCCAGAAACAGGAATAATAATACGTTTTTTTTCCGTTTGTGACAAAAAAGCAGCGGTGCGAGAGGAATGGCATAGGATTGTGAGGTAAGCCACTGTCCCGACATAACGGCCACGAATGCTTTCAAAAGTGTTACGACTGAGAAGAAGAGACAGGAATATTTTAATATAGGTAATTTATAGGTAACATTATTACCTACTACCTACCATACATTGAATTGTTTAAGCCCAGTTAAAATCAAACAATGGTTCAAAGTCAAGTTCGGGCTTCGCGTTCCGGTACGGTATATTCGATGACTCACACAACTTAGTGGTCAAAGCATACCTACTTTGTTTGTTTACACTTTAAGTGCGTTATTCTTATGACATGACAACAGAATATTTGCATTATAAATCAATTTGACTACATATGATTAAGCCTACCTTGAAAATGTACGGCCCCGGAATTTTATCGCTGTTCGTTTTCCATGATTTCCGTTCAAACTTCTTCAAAGCTGCTGATACATATCGCAACTGATTTAAAAATAATCATCAGTTTCACAAGCTTAAACCTGTAGTTTTCAATGTCAATAAAACTTGTTTAGAAGCCTGTTTTGAGGTTTTATCACAGATATGATAAATTCTACAACAGATTGCTAATTTGCTAAAGGAATATTCATATACTTAATCACACACGATCTAATTGGACGTATAAAGCCGTCGCTTTTATGAAGGAATTCACAAAGAATGAGTTCACATAGATCAGTTGTTATCAGTGAGATAATGCTCTTATCCGACTTTATCTGATAATTGAGTACGACACCTTGGTATTACTTTTCTTGCTTTAAGAATGCGATTGTTTTTTTCTAAGTACTATATTAATCTATTATTGTTCACTAAAACCAGATTTGTTAACTACTATAAATTTAAAATTTATAACCCCTTCGACTAAAAAAAATATTTCGTTTTCCTACTCCATCATCAGACCCTGACCCTATATCTGAAACTTTTTCATCGAGACCATTTCAACGAGCCCAAACTCTGCTTTGTGTTTGAGTCTCCTTTCAAACAAACCAAACTAAATCAAACTCAGTTCCTCCGTTTGGGAACTACGATGCCACAGATAGTAAACAGGTACACACGTCACACCTAAAACACCCCTCTTTTTTCAGAGGTTTAAATAAGGCAGCGGCATATTACCACATGTTCAAGACTCTTGTCCTGATACAATCTCTGGATTATCTAAAAGATTTGGGGCATTTAACTGATCTGTGTTAATCCCATGTGTAGTGTGAACCGTCATATAACGAGTGGTTAAACGGCTACTTATTCAACTTTGTTAATGTAATATTAACAAGTTCACCTAGCAGATATTTTATTTTATTGTCGGTCATCATGTGCACAGGTGTCATTGTGAGGACTGCCAACATGGTTTTGTTGTACTCTATGCCCCTATGCCCAAATAGTACGCAGAATTAGTCTACCGTAGCAGGTTACGACAATGTCAGAGCACGGTGACCATGACACGAAAGCGGCAATGAGATAGATTTCGATTATTGCACAGATTTTCCAGTGTAATTTATGTTTATTCGGTTATTTCGGTTGATTTTCATTGGATATTGGTTTACTCAACTTTGAAACTAAGTTTCAAAGTTAGTTTTTCTAGAAATTAAAAACAAGGTCTGAAAAACTAGTGGCTCGAAGAGTGCCTTAGTATAGTTATGAAGTACCCAATGATAAGTTTATATATGATTGCAATGTTATCATTAAAGCCTTATCTGCCTAGTTGCATATATCAATCTATAGCATATACTCGCGAGCTATCATTACATTGCGTTAGGTATAATCAAGTGTTTGTTTTTATTGAAACGTTATTATAGATGTGGAAGTAGGAATTACACGCTGTTTTCCTGTATCAGAGGACAATGAAGGAAAATCTTCGCAACAACCATCAATGAAAATAAATATAATATAATGTGACATTCCAATTAAATTGATTGTATATTTTTATGGACATATTAGCCTTGGTAAGGGTCTCATAACACATGTGATACATGTGACCACATCATCACACATTTAAATTAGTGACTACATACGTTATTTAATATTCTTTTCTTTATAAAAATCACGTGTTTAATTATTGAATTTTCACGAGTTGATTTTTAACATGTTCCAGAACCGATTAAATTAGTAATAGTGCGTTATGACAGTACAAGCACTTACCTGTTGCAGTATTCCAGGGGTCAATTTACGCAATCCTCACTACTTGAAACGCCGTTTACGCCTCACTAGTGGTACACGAAGAGGATCTATTGCTACCGAAATAATAATCGACAAAATATAGAGTCCAATGTGTAAAAGATTGGTAAATCACAGACACTTTCAGTCACCGATTGTCCCGCGTTTTCACTTTTCTTTGCAATTGCACGAAATTTCAAAGAAAATGTGTATGATCGCGTGGCGGGAAGGTACTGCGATCGTTGCGCCCTCGAGTGGCGCGACCTATCGCAGTGCGCGTGTTTGGATGAGTGTGCGCCGCGCCGTCGGACGCCGCTTATAACTCGGATGCCCCCTCCGGCCGCCCATCGGCACGGGCGGGCGGGTGCACGTTCCGAGAAGCCTCCGCCCGCCCCGACTCACGCACTTTTCACCCAAAACTTTACGTGCTTTGGTCAAAATCAGACTAATTCTTTTCTAACCAAAGAAAAATGTTATATATGAACACAAAGTTTATTTATTTATTGGAAAGTCAACCGATATTTATATGTATTTTATATGTGTCTACGTGTCTACATCTAATATTTATATTAAAATACCTAGTATGTGCTTACCTAACGTATTACATTGAAATGAGAAATATGAAAGTTTGTACTGGCCTTCTTAAAAATAAAAAAAGTTTTAAAACTTATTTATAAAGAAAAAAATACTCGAGTTTTAAAACATCTTTAAATGTACCTACAGCCAGGCATACCTTACAAACAATTAATTCTTGAATTTGGAAAATATTTAAGGTGGTAACCAACACTATAATGCTGCACATATTAAGTATACTCCAACACAAAGTAATAAGTTATTATAGTCATGTGTGGTATTTTCCAGCTTTCTCAAGTACCTAGTTAATATTTGAAAATAATGAAAACAAATCAGTAGGTATTTATTTCAACTGTCCAAAATTGTGTGATAAAATTGTGGAACTTACAAATTATTAGGATGTTAAATTTTGAATCGTTTTTCATAATTACGAACTAATATTGAATACCTAACGGAAAATATTTTATTTCTACTCCGGAATTTCCAACAGCAAAGTTCTATGAAATTTAATATGACAAACAAGGAACCTATTGGCAAATGGGTTTCTAAATTACTTGTAATGATTTTCTGAAAATCATTTATTATACATATTCCGTAATTTCAAACAATCTTGTCGGACCTATTATTTATGTTATGTAGGTAGGCAGATACTTAATTTACATAAGTAGCTACATACCACGTGGATCAAGCAATTGCTTCTTCGCAGTAACTTACATACATGTAATTAAGTACAATAATATTACGTTATTTCCTCTTTATATTGTTATGGTTGTTTTGATGAACATTATCGATTGTTATTTGAATTTAAAGTGATTTGCAAAAATAAGACTTAAAATGCACAGCGATATCTAGCAAATTAAAAAACTTTTACATGGGTTTCTCTGTCAAGTTATGAATAATTTAAAACACAGCTGCATTTATTCAACCTTTTCCCGTAATCAGTCACCAATCGGCCATAAATTTTACTGTTCACAAGAAGGTACATACTTCGTTGTAGGTATCTTCACCGGCATTGTGAGTCGAACATGCTATAACCTTCGTAGAAACAAGTGACAAAGCCATTGTCTGGGTGCTGTGGTTCTGGTGACTAAAGCTCGGGGTGGTTTTCTGACTTGCCTCAAAACTACAATGGGTTACTAATACCAGCTGTCGTGGCGATCTAACGTTATGTCTATGCTATCATGAAACAATAAATAATATGAATATGAATATCTTATCTTACCTGAAATCTTAGCAAATATCATCATCAACCTATAATAGTCTAAACTGAAGAAAAAAAAAATGCATGGACAATCAATTTCATAATCAAATAAAACTTTCATAGCCAAGCCACAGGAACAAAACAAGGCTTAGGCTTTGTAAGTTGATGAAAATGGCCAGATCTAGCCAAAATAAAGGTTTAGTTGGCAACAGTTGCCGGTGGTGGCACGAACTGGTGGTAGTGAGGTCACCACGAGGTCGAGGTCGGCTGTATTATACCTCCTTATGAGTCGTCTGCCCTTCGGCTACCATGTGCTAACTTGATGGCATGCCAACTTTCTTAGATATCGCATGCCTTTTAAAGATAAATACTTCCTAGCTTATTTGTTTTGTAGATGAGCATTTATTGAAATTACCACAAAATAGACTAGAAAACGGTATTTATCCAATTACGTAATTTTCCACAGGGAATAAGTGCTACAACAAACATTGACACACTAAATATAAAAGTTTGTGTGTATGTTTATCCCCATTCAACTCCGTAACGGGTGAACGGATTTGGATGAAACTTAGAATATAGGTACATAGTTGGCGACCTGGATTAAACATAGTCTTCTTTTCATCCCGGTACCACGCGACCGAAGCCGCGGGCAGACGCTATTAATAAATGAGGTAACGCTGATAAAGGTAATCAAAAATTACGAAATTTTGTACCTAGAGACTGGATTGCACTTGAACGATTTCTTCACGAGTGTCTTGAAACTATGTACCTACGTCTTATTGACTTCAAACAAATACTTACGATTTGATTGATATCAAATTCAAGGAAATTATACTTACCATGAGTAATAATCATGAAAGCTTTTATAACCTGAGTAGAATTCAATTGAACATTTTTCTCTGAAACCCCTTGCCTGGTTTACGGCAATACCAACGATATACCATGTAGGTGAAGGTCGGGTGATTCAATCCACCCCTTCATAGGTACCCCTAAAAGATTACTCAGAAAAACGCTTGATATGAAACTATGTGATCACCCTGCCATTATAATAATAATTTAAATCAAATTGATAAAGAAAACGTTAGATTATAAATTGTGAAGTTTTAATTTTCTAATTAACTCGGAAGTAAATTAAAAAGCATACAGCACATTACTATAAGCTTATTCCTATAGGCTGTATAAAAAGAAGAATATTTAATTGTTGCCCTGTTAGGTTTTTAATTTTATTTACACCGTGCAAAAATGTGCTCTGGTCTGGTTTAACTTTTTTATCCTTGCTCTTATATAGGTAACAAAATTATGCCATACTTTCGTAATCTGGCGAATCAGGACAAATAAGCTCATAATTACCTACTATATAGATCGTTTAACGGCCGGTTCCTATATTATACCGTTACCGATGACGCTTCGTTTTCTCTTGAAAAACTGTCAAAGTTTTTCGGCACCTCGTTGTTAATTTTTGACAGTTTTTCAAAGGAAAACGAAGCGTTATCGGTTACGGTATAATTAATATAGGATTCGTCAGTAAGCTGAATAACCGGGTTTTGTGATTTATAAAATCGCGTGTCAGACCTGACACATCCTTTGATCACACGAAGTCTCTCTCTCTTACAAACATTGTTTCACAACTGTGTGAGAATAATTGTCTATTTAATTGAATTAAAATACCCGCCACTACATGATTTTATAACAAGATTCTAATAAAAACAAGCAAACGTTTGTTACTTAACTAGGTTGGTACATGATTCTAATTATGAACCGGGAGATAGGTTAAACCTACTTAAAACTTCTCAAATATTTTTTAAAACTTAACACGAAATATCAATAAATATTATCATCATCATTATCAGCAGTTTTTGACCCACTGCTGGCCATAGGCCTTTTTTTGATTAGTTATATTATTTAATTTTTATTTTCTGTAAATAGTAAAAAAGCTATTGCGATAGTCCTTTTCCGAACTAGATTTCTTCAGGTTCTAGAGTCTAGCCTATGGCCATGAAAGCCTCTAGAATCTAGAGGCTTTCATTACAGCCTAAAATATAATATTATTTCAAAATCAAGTTATATTGTACCTAACTTTCACTGATCTGCTATTTACCATCTGAAATGTTTATTTCTTTTAAAATGGGACTCACTTGAAGGAACTTCTTTGTGTACGTCTCGTAATGTATTTACGTTTGACAAGCAATGATTATAATCGTAAACATCGCAATTAAACTCACAAATTAGGTTATTTGCGTTTGTAAAAACACAAATTCAAACCAATGTATTGATTGTTCAGTGCAATTATTGCGGTTATAGCCTTTATATGAAAAGTTCAGCCTTCCAATAAATATTCAATTACTTCTAAGTTATCTCTTCGGTGATAAAACCTACTCTAGATTAACTATTTGTAAAGGTAGAGTTGTGAATACTGAATTGGCTACGTATATACATAAATGCTCAAAGGATTTTAATACGTACACTTTACGACTTGTCTGACCCACAACAGTTTATGGTTTAGCTGGTAGGCATATCAGTCATTCATCTCAAGATAAAAATTATGTCTACCTAGGACTTAGCAATGATTCTCAAAATAAATCATTCATCTAGTACACTGCAAAGTAATATAACCATTATCTTTTAAAACAAAGAAGTTGGAAACGACCTATTTACCAAATCGGCGGAAGTATTTTCAAATGTTTGAAAAGTGAAAATCGTAAGTTTGCAATTGTCAGTTATGTTTGTCAGTTTTTAGTCAGATTTCTAGGATCTCAAAAGATTTTGATGGAGGACACCATTTTTTTCATCTTGAACGACGGTTGTCAATTTTATTAAATTTTATTTTCTAGTGTTTTTCTAATGTATGTCGTTTAATATTCGTGGTATTATAACCGATAAATGTTAGTTATAAGACACAAGTATTAGTGAAATGGAATAAAAGAAGATTGAATGGGAATTCTCTGATGAAGAAAATTGTGCGCCGATTGTTTTTTGTTATAGTCGCCATGGCTATAGCAGAAAATAGGACCAGACCGAAGACTGGACGACTGGACTTATAAACTGTACTACGTTGCCTTATATTATGAACAATGATTATACTTAATACTGGCGAAATCGTGGATAACTATCCCAGAAGCCATTTAATAAAGAAGTGAAGTGAAGTGATTTTAATGGAAATTCTGAAGAAAGCTACGAAACGATCGATGACGTCACATCACGACATATCCGACACAATAAAGGCTCTTCTACACTAGAGCAACATCGTGATACAGTGCGGCAAGCTACAAATTGTGGAACGCAGCTTCTTGTTACATGCTACAATCGCCAACATCATGCGGCAGTCTATTTTACGCCGAGGCAACATCGTGCCTAGATAATTTTCAAAGCATGGTGCTGTTTTTGGGGATAGACACCATAGAGTTATAGCTTATCAAGCAACTTTAGCAGCAGCTTATGTAGTACTGCCATGCAACTAGACAACGGAAAAAGAAATGTTGGTGGAAAAGAACATTATTTCAGAACGGCCCACGGACTAGTTTACTCCACTCTCCTTGATGAATCCACTCCATGACTGATAAATCTTTACTTCATTTCAATTTCTTGTTGTGATTTCGCCTAATATTTACTTTCCAAAACAAATACAAACAAAACATAACCGAATATGTTTTGATGCACCAAAAATGTCGCATGGAATTCATCGTGTTCGGATACAAGCTGCAGCAGTATGCCACATGACGCAAGGTCATGCCGCACGATTCTTGCTACATATGCGACATTTTAATTATTGTAGCATGCGGCGTTGTGCCATGCCGCAATGCCGCAGAGCGGCACTGCGTAATATGATTTCGAGTCAATCGTCACTGACGGATTCTACTCAAAAACGTTTTGAAACCAAATCGACAGATGCATCAGCAAATTGTATCTGCCGATGTGTCTACCGTATTTGCTCGTCTGTGGCAGAAATGTTTTGAAATATTAGAGAAGAAAGCACACTTTAACATATCCACGTATACGTTTGCTAAACCACCTGCAGATGCAGCGGTCTATATGTAAATGAGACATTAGATACATATCTTATATATTTTCCAGACAAAACTAAGCTTTTCGAATGCATCGAATGCGTATCAAAACCTCGTTACTACTTAAAATTTAACTGCCTTTAAAGAATCAGAAGTATATTAGATATGTACTAAATGTAACCTACAAACCAACAATCATTCGGCGCATAATAAAATTACTAAAGTACTTAATCAAAAATAAAGTAGGTACTTAATTAACAAATGCAATAGGAAGTAGGTTATCTACACATATGGTGTGTGTCAAGTGTCAACTAATCGGTTGTTTACAAATAAGACAATAACTCCATTTTTTCAAACACCACGTGCGTCTATCCACTTATCAAGTAGGTAAGCAACCACTTATATGTGGTCTACGTAAGTAGTAGTAGAATCATCATGATATTGTTTTAAAAGTCTAACCTCCATTGAGCTATTGATGTAGCCAGAAAACAGATCAATCTTCCTAGGTATTTTCTGTACTAATATTTTTTTTGTCTCACTCACGTTAAAACTTATTTTATGACCCCTTGAGAAAAGTACTTTTTTTCTTTCCCTATGTCCTTTACCCTATTTGTACCCCTGACAAGTGTATGTGAAATTTCATGATGAACGGTTGAGTATTTTTTTATGATTCTCTGACTGCCAAGTAATGGCGCATGAAGAAATAGCGGATTCAGAATTTCCAATTATGTATAGATAGATACATAATATGTAATTAATAAAATATGTAATTTTTCTTGACTTCCTTATTTTCCTGTCTCTGACAGAACAGCTAAGTAACAAAATCCTTCCAGTCTTTTAAAGATTTGACCAAGACGTCACGGTAAAACCTGCGTTGGTCCACAACCGTCACCACACCCACACAACAACACCTTGCTCTTAGAATTTCCATAACTCGATAACGATACATACCTACTCAGAATATAAATCAGGTAAATTTAGCGACTCATTTCTTTGCACTACCTACGTAAAAACTACGAATCTCATTAATAATGTGAGTGACTAATGATAGCAAAATTAGTTATTCTAACTAAGGACAACGTAACGATTTGTTTACAAAAGTCTGAGCTCTACTTTCTTACATCAGTATTTTTTTTTATCTGCGCTACTTGCGAGTCTGTATTTGAATTGAATAGCCTTTGTTGCATATTTTTGCTTGGACACCAAAATAATTAAAATAAATGATCTTAATTTTAGCTTTACACTAAAATCTTTTACACACTTTCTTTTATCAAATAAGTTTAGGCTCTATAGTTGTACCATTTGGTTGGATTAGCTTTACTTATACTATTAGCGAATGCTGTTATAACTTTTTCATTGTTTTTAAACCTATCGATACTGAAACGGAAATACTTTTATAATTCTTGTTACTCGGACTACTTAACTATTTATGTACAATATCTATTTGGGAAAAATAAACTATTAAATACGAATCGTCTCGACCACAAGCACAATAAGTCTCCGCGTGTTCTTCCCATCCTATTCCTTTAAGAGTGATTCACTGCGCTGTCCTAAATTTCAAACGACATAGTTTGGTTTCCTTAAAGTAATCCCTCGCTAGCCAGAAGCTTATCTTTATTACTCCATTTTTTATTACATTTTTATGCTTGCTTTTATTAATCATCACTATAATACACTTAAGAAAAACTAGTCTTAAAAGTTACTGTATTTTTTGTATTTAGACCCTGTGACATGGCGATCGAAAGCGACCAGTGAATAAGCATTTCCCTGGTTCTGAGCAGCAGCTGCATAAGTACTGGCAGAAGGCCCAAGAATAGTTCTCTGAAAGGGCTTCTGACTAGACATTATCGGGCGGTACGCCGGCGCCGGCCTCTGAATTGCGGTGCAGAAAGCAACGGAAAACTAAGCACTGCACAAATGCAAATGAAAAATTATGAATAATGTGTACGTATGTACTGCTGGTGTTTAAAATATCTAAATAAATACCTAGCTCTGACGTTTTAGAATATTGAAATCACTCCGGGGCTCTTATTTTTGACGACCTAGTTGGCGGTTTCGATTCCCGCTAAGGGAAAAAATGATTGCATTGTCTGCAGATTGCACATTTGGTCTGAGTGTTGTGGTACCATGATGTACCTATTCATAGTTCCTAATCGTCCGTGGAAATCTTAATCTAACTAATATTATTACTGAGAAAGTACCTTTGGTTGTTTGTTACGGTTCCACGCACAGAAAATCAACAGTGGGCTACTTTTCAGTGGTTTCATAATTTAACTAACCGATCATTATGAAATTTTGCTTACACATTGTCAGGGGCACAGAAAAGAACAAATGGTCCCTTTCAATCAGAAAAAAGTACTGTTTAATAAGGATACAAAAATAAAATTAACGCGAGCAAAGTCGAGGTCAAAAGCTAGTCAGATTCATAAAATAAAAATATTCTAATCGTGAAGAGTCATCAAACTCTTCCTATTACAAAAATCTCACAATGAGTCACAGCCATTCTTCTTGTCAGGATCTCATCTAAGTGCCTATTCCGGAGCACAAATTGGGCAGATGGTTTCTACGCTGCAGCTAAGATAACAGGCACTTACTCATACTAACACTTGTGCGTAAATGGGTATATAAATAACTAGTAAGCTGATTTTAAACTGAGCTGACTTTGCAGCTGTTGCACTGATTTATTTATTAAAATTTTTACATTGCCATTACAGTTTGACACCATAGCGAAAATGAAAAGCCATAATATCTTTATTTAAAGCTCTAAATAAAAACTAATTTAAATCATACCCATCAATTGATTACATTAAACAATTTATATTATAAAGCTTGTCGCGAGATTTACATGTGTAGAAGTATTTACCTATTTTATAAAATACATACTTTTTACACGACTGCGCCAGAAGGAGGAAAATGTTTTTTCACAGATTTATTCATATATCAAAATCAAGTTACATTATTATTGTATTCTTGTTTATATAAACAAGTAAATCTCGCGACAAAATTTCATTTTTTCAAACAAACTTAATCACAAATAAGGTAAGAAAATTTGAATCATGCTGTGTAAGGGCTACTGCCTTTTGCCAACGTCGCGTACGGTACACAGCATGTTTCAAATTTTCTTAACTTATTTGTGATGTAGTTTGTTTGAATCAATAAAATTTTGAATAATGGACTTTAGAATGGACTTTAGTTTTAGGATTTATTTTTTATGATTAATGACAAGTAGCACTACCCGTGTGTTCATAAACAGCCTGCGCACAGTGGACGACAAACGTCAGCGACTATTAGCTTATTATAAAATATCTGATTATTTAGATGACAAAAAAGCTTGGGATGAAACTGCCTCCAACTCCGTCAAAAACAATGTAATAGTTATTAAGAACAATGACGTTAAAAAAATATAAGCCAAGCAGAGTTTCTTGCCAATTCTTCTCTGTTTGGTCGCGTTACGAATTGGTGGTAAATTAAAAAAAAAGACGTTTTAAAGTGTACTATACAGTTCCTACTGAATAAATGAATTTTGAGTTTGAGTTTGAGTTTATGTTTAAGTTGGAGCAAGTATAATAAAGAGTTATCTATCTATCTATCTATCTATCTATAAGGTATTGTACCTATTGCAGGTATTCGCCATATACTGGGTGCCAAGCAGTCTTTGGCAGGTGGGTGGGAAGTCTCAATTGTCAAAAAGATGCTATTTCTGCCGTAATAATTGCTGTGTTTTGGTTTGAAGGGGGTTTGTAGGATGCTGGTCAAATAAATCAGGTACATGAGGTTTTATCACCTTCATGTCTCAAGTTGATGAACTTTAGAGTTGTATATCGCATACATAACCTACAATGCAATACTGGTTATAAGTTGGTACCTATCACTTTTATAAAAGAGGAAATTCATTATTTTACTAACTAAATACTCATTTGATATGAATGTAGAATTATAATAATATAGAATTACAATTTAAAATTACTACTACCATCATTATAATACATTGTGGTTATACGCCGAAAACTATGATGATGGTTCGATTTGTAGGTGTACAAAGTATTGCCAATAATTGCTATGGTAATAAGTAAAAAGATATGGCATTTGCGTCAAAGCAAAAGTATTGAATAAATGAATCAGAACAAATTGAGCTTGTGGGTCATATGAGTCATTTATATACCGATACCCACCTCTACCATAATATACCTAAGGGCTGTATTTTATGTAACTACGCCTCAAAACTGGTGCTGATGATGTTATGAGAAATGATGCAAGGTTGACGTAAATTTTTTGGGTTCTATTCCCTCAATTAATCAGCCATTGTGTATAGTACTAATGGCGAGCCGAACTTGTCATTTTTGCCGATCATGTGCCCGAATGTGGCTAGCAAATCCAAATTTGCTTTTAAAGGTCATGTTGTATGGCGCACAGTGCAACTGATCACTTGCATTGTAAGTATAGGTATAGGAAGGCTTTGGGCGGGTCTTTCTTATAAGGCGCTTGGCATCGATATCTTCCAAGCTCCAAGCTCTTCGAAGTTACAGCCTTATGAACAGAGCTACTCTAGTCACGTCTCTGTTGCGCGAGCTCTTCCCAACCCTCGCATGAGAGGTTACATGTGGTAAGGTGGCGCTTTAGGACATTCTTGTAACGAAGGAACTGCCCTCCAGGTGTACGCTTTCCTTGCTTCAACTGGGAGTAAAATACAGCTTTAGGTACTCTGCTATCAGGTAAGTAATAGAGATGTACACACCACTTATCTTCAGGTCGCCCATGTGTTACGTCCATCTTCTAGGAAATAGGTCATTATTGAGTGGAGAAAGCTGCTTTTAAGAGAGCCAGATGGAAGAAGCTGCATCAGCTGCACTGACAAGAGCTCTTCAAATAATGATGATGAGTGAACATGTTTTGTTGTGTTTGTGCTAAATCTTGAGCTCTTAAATTTAAGAAAAATGATTAGTATATAATTAGTCCATAATTATAATATTTCATTAATCAGACATCGATTGAGTTCAATGAATTTTAAAAAAATAAATAAAAGGTAGTTATCATAACTTCGTCCCTAATTGGAAACCAAATATGATTATGGACAAACATTATTGAAATTGACTTCCATGTTCAGATTAATTCCTATGACGCATATTTATCCTTATGTTGATTATAATGAGCTGCTTTAGCAAAACAAAGCTTGAGCACTATGTTAGTACCTTCACATATTGGCAAGGGCAGATGGAAATCACGGTATGATGATCTTCACGCCATCCCTTTGAATAGAATTCGTGGGACGATAATCCTAACTAATTACTTACAATACAATAAATTTTTGCCTTCACCTGGTGTTAAATTGCATGTTACATGTTATAGTTTTCTCACATGAACCCTGTATAATTAATAGCAATATGACTGGCACCGAGGCTATGGCTATGGTAGGCTTTAGTTTGTTCGTTTGCTAGTTATCCTTTATCGCCTTAACACGTTGACTGCGGACTTCAAGAAACAGTAGCCCGGCTAGATCTAGTGTGTTTTCAGCACTCAAAGCGTCATACAATACACTAGCAGGTTGACTGCAGGACATGACCCCATGCGCCATGAACGAGGAGCGACTGGGCGTCTGTTTGGTTAGCTAGTTGTTCTCGCAGCTCGACCGAAATGTTGACATCCAATCAAGCTTTGCCACGAGCACTTAACAATGGTAGTTATGTGTTTTTCATGACAAAACAAACATGACTTACCTACCTAATTAATAAAACTCTAGTGTAGAGTTCAGCCTATTTTTATATGCAAATAACTCAACAATCTGGTCTGGCATCGGTCTTCACCGTTTTTATGTCTGCTAGTTAACACTCATAGAAACCATCTAAATAGTCCAGGAAAATTAGGGGTTTCACCTCGGAATAAGAGATAGTCGGCTATAAACTTGTATAAACCATTATTTGAGCACCCTAAAACTTGTCTCAAAACTATTCTCCAAATAGTTAAACACTTCGCGCGCTCTGCCCTCCATCTCGAAAATGGTTCAAGATATAAAAAAAATGTTCAGACGAAAGTTGTAGAGAATTTAATGTTCTACAATATTTATTAAGATATAAATAGCGTAAACCCCATGGGAAACATGATATTTGCAATCAATAGATTTTTTGACTTTTGAGCTTGTAATATCTGTAGAAGCTAACATCCTACGTTATGTAGGTTTTGAGACAAGTTTTAGGGTGCTCAATTAAGGTTTATACAAGTTTATAGCCGACTTTCTCTGATTTCGCGATTCTTGCCCTAATTTGACTAATTTTCTTGGACTAAAACTACACATTGATTTTAAACAACTGGCAAAAATATACGAAGGCTTGCCTGAGACGCAGAAGTACATCGATTTCTGCCGCGAGACACATGTTTGTATTATCTGCTTAAATTTGTCTCGGGTGTTTTTTTTATAATGTGTACCTACTTTGTATTCTAAGAAATTATATCAGTCATGTAAAAGCTCTGCTTAGCTAGTGATATGATGCTGTGTGACACCTCGAGACTCAGTTGTGGTCGAGGAATAATGTAGCAAAGCATGGCTCTAGGTTTCAAGCAGTGAAATTATTTAACTCTCTTCCTGTGGACATGAAAGCCATTGATAGTCCCAACATGTTTAAAACTAAATTAAGAAAGTTTTTACTTGAGAAGTGCTTATATTCGATTGACGACTTTGTGTGAGAAATTTTACCCTTAGTATTAATTTTAAATTATTTTGTGACTTAGTTATTTACCAGTTTGACATCTTTATTAATTATTTATTTATCTGTGTGTTATTTTTAGCATTACTAATTACCTATTTATGTGTGTGTAATTTTTAACCTATTTGTGTGTGTGCTTTTTAAAGCCATTATTCAAATACGATTGTAAATTGTTTATGAATAAATGAAATGAAATGAGATACCGTCCAGCATTAAATACATATATAGGTAGGTATTAAACGAATTAAGGTTTAGTGCCCTCGCAGACTGCGTCTTGGTCGGGCTCTGTATGAGATGCGCAAGCATATTACAACGGTTCAGAATCGAACGATAAATAAGTTTGATAGGCTTTCCGTTTGCTTTCAAACTGAACTATCGGCCTACTGCTTGATCTTATGGGGCGCTGGAGGAGCGCCCGTACTTCTTGTGTTTCTTGCACACACGACAATTTACTCGGTGATTATAAGTAATCCGAAGTGTTATTTCCATCTTTCAAAAGATAAATGATGTTTAAACTATTACCATCTCTTACCGTTGAATATTGAAAACAGTGACTGAGTTAACCTTAAGCATTAATTAACTTTAAGTAGCGTTTATAAGTAATCTAAATAATCTCATAGGTTAGATTTTTCGTCTGTTTGGGTTTTTCCCTGAACTACCCTAGAATCGAGGCGAATAAAAGAAAACATTTAAATAATTGAGAAGGAGGCCAAGAGGAGGATTCAGCTAGGTTTGGCAGCATTTGAAAAACTATGTCAAGTTTTGTCGTCAACCATACCGCAATGTTTGAAAACGAAAGTTTTCAATCAGTGCGTCCTACCCGTCATGACATACGGAGCCGAAATGTGGACACTCACAGTACGGCTAGTCCACCAGTTTAAAATCGCTCAGCAAGCTATGGAATTAGCTATGCTCGGAGTTTCTCTTAAGGATAGAATCCGTAACGAGTATTTCCGATATAGAACTGAAGTTGTCGACATAGCTCAGAGAATTAGCAAGCTGAAGTGGCAGTGGGTTGGCCACACCTGCCGAAGAACCGATTACCGTTTAGGGTTAAACGAGTTCTTGAGTGGAGACCGCGGCTCGGCAAACGTAGTGTAGTACGCCCTCCGGCCAGGTGGAGTGACGATCTGCGAAAGGCTGCTGGTAGAAGCTGGATGTGTCGAGCGCAGAACAGGGCGCAATAACGCTCTTTAGGGGAGGCCTATGTCCAGCAATGGACTGCTATAGGCTGATGATAATGATGATGATGATGATGATGATGATGACTATTTATACAATTTGAAATTGGTTGAGCCATGTCCGAATTATTATACTAATGCAATCCTGCGTTGTATGAGAGAAATAATATTTTTCTGGAGAATTTTAAATTAATTTGTATTGTGCGATTGCTTACAAAACTAAAAAATCGTTCGAGAATAGATATCGTCAGTTACCTGTTAGATTATTTGAAAATGGAACACGTAATTTCATACATTTATCCAATGGATAACTTATTTATATACTGGGTTATCTAAAAATTGAAAAATTGGCCCTTAGTGGAAAAACTAAATGGTACAAGCGTTTAGATTGGGTTCAAAGGCATCCGACAAGGAATGCCAACTGTTAAACTGTTTTTCTACTTCCATAAAAAATATAAATAAGTAATTATAAATCTGTTCGCACGTTACATCGACTCAACGCCCACTCGAATCCAACTTAACTCACAGTATGGCATTGAAATGTAAGCTTTATGTTATGTTTTTTAAGAGTGAATTTGTCAAACGGGTCGGTGCCGTCACTATGTGACCACGCGTCGTTCACGCATCGTCAACCTTTATCTTACAAGTTGACAAATTCACTCTTAAGAAACATAAGATAAAGCTTATATTTCAATGCCATACTGTGAGTTGATTTGGAGATGAGTCGGCGTTGAGTCGATGCAACGTGCGAAGACCTTAATTCAACCCATATTAGTAGGGTGGACTCATCCAATTTCCTGGTAAAACAAAATATGTAATAAAACTTCAATATTTTAATAAAATTTTCATTTGTATTTTAATTAGGAACATTAATCAGTCTTTTATCCACAATAATTAAGATAGTAAACTTGTTTAGGATTATTATTTTTAGACTTATAGCTAATAATTGAAACCTCGTTGACTTGGCAATTTAACTTTAACTACAGTCCAACCTTTAATAAATAGGACCTACGTTGCTACTTGCAGCCAACTTATATAAGAGGGATAAAGATAACCTGTGACTTGTGAGTACATACTGCGTAGCCCGTTCCACTTTACCGTTTTTTGTTCATCGTTTGTGATTGCCACTTGTATATAAAAAGGTGGTTCCTTCAGGAAGTACATTTGATTTATCATAACCGTTCTATGTGAATCAGGTAAGGTCATGTCGACCATGATGTGCCCTTGTTCTGTATTTTTAGCTTTTTGCTGGCATATAACCGGCAGTGCCTGTGGAATACTGATGTGGTGTCGTCGTACCGGTGTGATGTGATTAGTTATTCTGCGTGAGCGCGCGGAATTAGCGCGACATCCGAGGTACTACGAGCCTACTAAAGAACTGCCTACCACCTGCTAACGGACTTAAGAAAAAAAACTTTACTTTAGAACATTTAGAAATCCTTTGTTCTTTTTCGTATCAGTTAGTGGTTAGCCCTGGTGTGGGAAGTGGTTTTATTCCACCCTAAGGCTGCTGATATAGCGTAACGACTGATGAAGACGCGACCAAAATTTTAAAGTGCTTCGAAAAGCACGAAATGCCACTAAATGGTTACCCATCCCAGTAGTGATCAGGCGGAGCCAAAGTAAAGCACGCCACGTGCGCCTCGTAACATTTTGTTTCGAACGCTTAAAAGTAACATAAGCAAAAATAGTTCATTCATTTAATTTAGCTGGAAGTTGGAACTATGCTAGATTGTGTCAGAGTCCCAAGACTATTGCCATCAAGGTTTACAAGCAAGCGCTAAACTTGCATGACAAAACTAGATCACACAGTGCACTAACGGCCGGTTCCTATAAGATACTGTTACCGATGAAGCTTCGTTTTCCCTTGCTGAAACTGTCATTTTCGACGCCTAGTAATAAATTTTTGTTAGTTTTTCAAGGGAAAACAAAGTGTCATCGGTTGCGGTATATTATAGGATTCCATGGTAAGTAATCTCATAGTAGTAGGCAATAAAGTTTGCATCGACCTTTGGAAAGAGATTATCGCACGAAGTACTAACAGTCTGGTATCCACCGATATAGGAAGACAACTAGATAAAGTCATAAATTCAATACGGCTGTTATCTACTTTCTTATGTCCAATATTCTCAGTTAGAAAGGGATGCATACATATATCAATGCGACTTCAAAAAGTTAATCGTACCAGGCCGCTCGAACAAATTTCTATGCAGGTTCATACAAATGCCCTGGTATGAAGTCGTACAAAGTCGCAGAAATCGCATAGATATAAAGTATACATCTCTTTCTAGCTAATATATATGGACATAAGAAAGTAGAGATAGAGTTAATGTTCAGAGCATGATGTCCAGCATTATTTATTAGTTACTATCTTTCGCCTGCGGAATATTCGGATAAAAGTCATAAACTATACCTATTCCAAGTTTCATTCAAATCAGTTCAGTCTCAATGGAGTTGTGTGGGAACAAACATACACACGCATACACACAAACATGAAAATACAGGCACATGAGGCATAACATCTTCATGCCTCAAGTTGATGGGCGCAGGGCACGATCTAAGTATCTGTGACTTTAGAAACAATACTTTGTTATAAGTAATGGATACCACTTAACAACAGATGGGCCACGTGCTAGTTTCGACTTCAGGGAAAAAAGTAAATAAAAAATATTCCTATTTGTTATTTTGTTATTTTTTAAGTAATTCCGTAGCAACCTTTAACCCAACAGAGTTTCCACGACCTTCTATAATTATAAAAAAAAATAGCCACACTGTTCGTAAATTCACGCAGAATACTAAAATCTGATGGTCGATGTACATTGGAAGTGCATTGACATCTCGTCTCACGATGCACCGGCTCACGATGCGGTCATCCGTCCGCCTTTTTATGTATCGCACGTGTCATATCCAAACTTCCTACTTCTTTGTAGATATGTCCTGACCATAGGTGCGACTTAATTTTAAGGCTATCGTTAGGGAATTGGTATTGTCCGCACGTTTCATGCCAATTGGCACATTTGACTTCATACCCCAGTCTATATACTTCACTTCATTTCTATATTAATTGGCTTCTGGGATAGTTTCCACAATTTTGCCAGTATCAAGTATAATGTTCACAATAATATAAGGCAACGTAGTACGGTTTATAAGTCCAGTCGTCCAGTCTTCAGTCAGGTCCTGTTTTCTGCTATAGCCATGGCGAATATAACAAAAAACGATCGGCGCACAATTTTCTTCATCAGGGAATGAAGAAGATAACAAGGTTAAAATATTACACTTTTATGTACGTAGAATCAAAGTCTAGACCGTTCACATTATTCTAGTTTTTATTTCACATCGATCGGTGCAATATTACCGAAGTTATAAGCATGGGAAGTTTACGTAGGTTTTTTAAATCTCGCTAGTGATCGCGAGTAGCGCGTGACGTCATCGCTCGGCGGCGGCGTGCGTCCGTAGTACATTTCGCTGCTAAGTTGTTTGCTCTCGTGCGCTCTGGTTATTTTTATTCATTTAAAAGAATGCTGATTGAGTGAGTGTATCGTGTAAATTATTGTTTTAGAACTAAAATGGAAGAAGGATTTAAAAAAGGCTAATCTAACAACCTTCCCATAGTTCACGATATGATGATGGCAGAATATTTTATAAAAATAAAGAAATCATTAACCTTGTAATGGTTCAATAAACTGCGAGTCGAGTACCCTACATACCTACTAATATATAAATGCATCGGGGAGCCCCCCATAATTCATTTTAATTTAATTTAATTATTTATTTTTGAAGTAAATATATAAACAAAATATTCTGTGCATATTTCAAGCGTCTACCTGTTGCTGTTATTAAAATCGAGCAAAAAAACGGCAAAAAAAGTGGCAACAGAAATACATCATCGGTGAACATTTCAACTGTCTAACTATCACGGTTCATGAGATACAGCTTGGTGACAGATAGACGGACAGACAGACATACAGACGGACAGCGAAGTCTTAGTAATAGGGTTTCCGTTTTTACCCTTTGGGTATGGAACCCTAAAAAGCATATTACTAGCAAAAACCAAGTACCTACCTAGTCTACCTACTAGGTACTTAGTTAGTATTTCACATGGCAAGGTTAAGTACCTACTACTTAGTATTTCACATGGTATTTGAACAACTGACATCGAAATGATCCTACTAACAATATATATGCTGTTGTTTTTGGCCCTAATGGATGTGTCTTCTCATAGCATTTGTCCATTTTTTCTGATTTTTGACTGACTGGGTGTTTTTGTGGCTCTATTTTTACACTGAGACACAATACAAATTTGTCCATTTTTTCTGATTTTTGACTGACTGGGTGTTTTTGTGGCTCTATTTTTACACTGAGACACAATACAACATTTATTATATGAACTCATGTAGTTTTTATTGTTTCTTATTTAAAATAAACAAAGTAGTTCCGCGCGCGACGGGTACATTGGGGTAAATGCTTCGAATCCCCGAGTCACTCGCGCGGAGGCAGGATCCGTGACGTCATCAACGATATCGCGCTCGGTCCGCGGCTTAGACCGAAAATGTTAACTTTGCACTTTGAAATCTTGGTCAGTTTTAGAGATAAAAAAATAATAAAAACACAGTTGTTCTCGTAATTTTTTGTAGATTTTTTTGGCATATATAACAAAAAATGGTTTTCTTCTCCATTCCCGTTCAATCTTCTTTTATTCCATTTCACTAATACTTGTGTCTTATAAGTAACGTATAACGGTTATAATACCATGACTAATAAACGACATACATTAGAAAAACACTAGAAAATAAAATTTAATAAAAATGACAACTGTCGTTTAAGATGAAAAAATGGTGTTCCCCCAGTCTATAATTTTTTTGTGCATACATATACAGATGTCATTAGGGTGACGTTACCGAACCGGTCAAATGAACTCTTATAGTGCCGCTTTGTCCGTCCGTCCGTCCGTCTGTCACAGCTGATTATTTCAGGAACTACATTAGCTACAGACTTTAAATTTGGTTCAGATTTAAAATGTACTAACTGAATAAGATTTCCAGTAAAAAAAATCAAAATATTTTCATTTTAATCCCTAAAAGGTCCAAAATAAGGAACGTCAAAATTTCAAACTGGTGCCAATAGGTCGAGTGGCATATCATGTGAAAGGGGTCAAATAGCCAGTTTAAAGCAGTTTTTTATAATTTTTACGATGCTTGGTTTTCATTTTATGATCAAAATTGTCCAAAAAATGACCATAACTCCCCCTCCTAATCTACGAAGTTTACAAAGCCAGATATCTGAAACTAATATATGTTAAAGAAGAATATCTATATTTTACATGAAAATATAGCGAAGTCCCAACCTTAAACAATTTTTGAGAAATGGGGGGGTTGCTAGGTCGAGTGGGGTATCAAATGAAAAAGCTTAATTTGAACAATATGATATATATTGTTCAATTCGTTTTAATTTTTTTTTTATATCTTGCATGATGGTTTTTGAGTTAGGATGAAAAAAGCTCAAAAAATTACCATATCCCCCTCTTAACTCCGAAGTTTGCGAAATGAGAAACCTGTAATTTAGATATATATCTATAAATATAAAATCATAAGATATAGATAGATAGATAGATAACTCTTTATTGTACACCAGAAACAATTACAAGAATTTAAATTAACTAATTAAACTATAAAAACTAATCCGCCGTTGTACAATGGGCGGCCTTATCGCTAAAAGCGATCTTTTCCAGGCAAGATATAGCAAAGTTCCAACCTAAAACATTTTTTGAGAAATCTTACAAAATGGGGGGGTTAGCCTAGCAGTGGGTATCAAATGAAAGGGCTTAATTTGAACAATATAAATTCGTTTTTATTGTTATATTTGATATTATCCATAGTTTTTGATTTAGCATGAGAAAACCTCAAAAAGGCGAAGTGAGAAACCTGAAATTTATAAATATTATAGAAGTATATCCATATTTTACAGGAAAATTATAGCAGTCCCCAACTAATATGGTTACGTAGAAACCTCAATATATATAATGACGTTATAAAGCAAGTTACGCGGTCAAATATGGTGATATCTAAAAGGCCCTACCCAATATGCCCATTCTAAAGCCGGTTTTTATTTTTCTATGGGACGTAAACATTTTATACATATAGTAACTGTATACATTAATGAATTTCAGGGACCAAACTAATAAGTAGGGTGACCCAAAACACACAGCGACAGATAATTAATTGCTAAAGCTCTACGCGATCAATTTCTTTATTCTTACAAGTAAATACGGTTCGATAAACCCAAAAAACACATACCAAGGTGGGCCTTCCCAGATGGGCGTTTTGCACGCCAGTTACTCCCGCGATTGACATGCGTATCCAATCAGGCTTGCTTAATGTCACAAAAGGATGATAAGAAGCATCCACGTGTCAAGGAACTACTGCCGCCAAGCGAAATGACTAGTAGAACTGAAGAAATTGTTTCAGAAAAATGTATTATGAGTTCTAAAGTAAGGAGAGGTCTATTATGCACTGCAGTGAACTCTTATAAGCTGAAAAACTTCTTCTATAGAACCTTCTTGCGAACAGTTTCCACAGCAACCGCTTTGAACTACGGAGAACAGCGAAAACCTACAACTGCTAATTAAAATTTTGTCGACACGAGTGTAACCAACTTGTTTTCCTCGTGGACTTTGTTATGGATCATCTGAATAAGTCGGGTCGTTGTCTCTTGCGATTTCGTGGAATAGTGCAACAATGCGCATGCATAATATAATACCTGTGGTACAGTCACCAAGTTGATAAGAGCTGAGAAATGATGCACTTGACACGTTGACTGCGGGCCTCGGACATGACACTCCGCTTGATTGTCGAGGATGGAGAGCAGCTGCACTTCCACGGTTGTATTATTCAGCACTCAAAGCGTTCTTCTTCTTCTTCTTCTTCTTCTTCGTATGAGCTAGTGACCAATGGTGTCGGAGTTTTTAGGCCGCCCGAAGGCCTCCAAACTCAAAGCGTTAATGTAATGTAATTAAAAATTAAAAACGACCTTACAAATGTCCTTTTTTTGCCCTTAGAACTTCTAGAACGGGTTAAGTTACATAATGAGATGTTCCTCAGAATACTTACAATTTGGAAGACTGTAGATTTACACCATGCTCTTTTCTGCCATGAAGCAGCAATGCGGTTCCGGTTTGAAGAATTTGGTAAAAGTATAGGCACACGAGGCTTATCAAAAGTATAGGCACACGAGGCTCATCACCTCAAGTTGATGGACGCAGGGCGTTGCATCGTAGAGCACCTTCCAAACATACGTGACCTACGAAGAAATACATTGTTATAAGTATTTGTTATCACTTAACATAAAGTGGGGCATATTCTAGTCTCATACTCAGCTATCAAATAAAAAAAAACAGTACCCTTTTTTATTTTGCCTATGTAGCGTAATGGTTCAACATGGTAAAATCGCATAGAGCCATATCATTTTTAGAAGTTCTAATATACTAAGCAATCCTATCTATCTATACCTACTTAAACATGTTAAGTGGTAGGTAGATATATTCCTGAGTGGGTGTACAGAATGATTTAAAAATGTTATCTTAACCATCGTTAGTCACTTTAGGTGTGTAGCTTAGCTTCCGCTGTGACTGTACTCACATCCTAACTGTACCTCGGCATTATTCTGTACATTTGGTAACATAAATAAATGAATGCCTTTTTTGGTGGGGGTGCTGCTATTTAGAACCTATTTAGAAAATTCTTTTTTATTTTGGGAGGGTGGGTATACTTCCCATTTGGTCCCATTTAAATTAATCAAAATGCAATCCCTAAGATTCAATTTCTTTGAAGTCGTTTTTTTTATTATTTGTTCGAGATCTTGGAGTACCGTAGCCCTACAGTGAAAATTTTAGAGTACCAGGAATGGTTTGATTTAAACGCCAAGATCTGGAGTCCAATTAATATTCATCTCTCTGACGAAGATTAGTAAATACATTAAAAAAATAAAACACTCCATCATGGTCAACAGACATCAAGGTTGTAGTCGGTGTACTAGGAAGCGCTGGATTCATGCCTAGTATCCTATCCCTGGCTCTTTTCCAGAAAAACCTTTGCTTACTCTAGGTGACAACATCGGTTGTAATTTTTACGTGACTTTTTTTTCTATAAATAATAATAGTATCTTCATTTTTCCTTCCTACGGAAGATCAGCGCTGGCTCCTGCAACCGACATTACGTGTGGACATTTTTGCAACTCCAGTATTCTACATCTTTACGACACTACGCCACACAACATTACGCTGTGGTCATTTTTGAAACTTCATTATTCTACATCTTTTCGATGTATTTAAATTGTTTTGTGGCTCATCAAGCGAAGCCCGCCTGAGATGCGGACGGCGGAAGGTTGCGGGTTTCATTCCCGCCACGAGACAAACTGTTTGTATGATTTGCAATTATTTGTCTCAGGTCTGGATGTTTTCTATATATAATATGCATGTATTTACAAAAAACGAAATGTATATAAGTTGTATAAACCTAGGTATAGTTTCCTCAGGACAAAACATCCTAACTACAAAACAAAAACTGCAAAACTAAAAAGTAAAATAATAAATGTTTATTTTTTTGTTCATACAACGTATCAACCTTTTATCTACTTAATTTATCCCGTACGATCTATCCGTTTACTACTTACTTAGGTAGATCTAGATACCTACCTGTTATTTTTGGAGTCAAGAAAGTGTTCTCTGGGATCTGTAGTAAAGATGGGTGTACCGCAAGGGTCAATACTTGGACCATTCATAATTTTAATTGACATCAAAGACCTACCTCAACTTGTGAGAGACAACCACGAAATTGGATTATTTGTGGATGACACATTTTTTTTAATTAAAGCGACGACGGACCAATTTTGACGATTTAAACAATACTATGGCGAAAGTTCTGCTATAGTTTAACTGTTTCAATGTTAATAATTTATTACCTACTGAACAAAATGTATAAGATTTATATTACTAAATGTTAAGTAATAATTAATTACAAGTCACACCTAACGTTAAATTAAAAGATAAGATTTAAATCTTGTGGATTCTGCTGTATTTTTAGGTAGAACCTATAATATAATAATCTTCAATGGGGCGCTCACATAGCAAATTGTCAAACAGAATTACTTCACTTCTTTATTAATTGGCTTCTGGGATAGTTTCCACAAATTCGGCAGCATCAAGTATAATAATTGTTCATAATAATATGAGGCAACGTAGTACGGTTTATAAGTCCAGTCGTCCAGTCTTCAGTCAGGTCCAGTTTTTCTGCTATAGCCATGGTGAATATAACAAAAAACGATCGGCGCACAATTTTCTTCATCAGATAATTCCCGTTCAATCTTCTTTTATTCCATTTCACAAACACTTGTGTCTTATAACTAACGTATAACGGTTATAATACCATGACTAATAAACGACATACATTAGAAAAACACTAGAAAATTAAATTTAATAAAAATGACAACCGTCGTTCAAGATGAAAAAAATGGTCCAAACAGAATTAGTTCTGCAGCAGACGCAGTCAACAGAATCCGCCAATTTAATAACGTAGCAACGGCTACAATGGTTTATTTCAGCTACTTCCATAGCATTATGTCGTACGGCATTTTGTTGTGCGGGAATGCTGCAGATATCAGCACCATATTTGTTCTGCAGAAGAAGCTGTTCGTGAAATTTATAATATGGGCCCCAGAAAATCTCTTCGAACTAAAGGCCGTTCTATGCCAGGGCAACACTGTGCGGCATTGCAGCATGCCACAAGGCCGCATTCTACAATGTCAAAACATATCGCACATTGTTGCAAGAATCGCGCGGCATGACTACACGTTTGTCACGTGGTAGACTGTCGCAGATTGTATCCGAACACGATGCATTCCATGCGACATTTTTGGTGCGTCAAAACAGTTTCCAGGGTTTGTTTTGTTTGTATTTGTTTTGAAAATCGTTACGATTTTGGGCAAATCATACCAAGAAATTAAATTGAAGTAAAGATTATCGGTCATGGTACATACCATATGACTATACAAATATTTAATAAACTACCAAAATATTTATGTGAAATAGAAAAATACTTTTTATAAAAAAAAAAACTCAAAGAATACGTGATCTCAAACAGTTTGTAAAGCATATTAGCAGTAATTTAAATTTAAGAATAATTAAAGCCTAAAATATGTGATAACTAGCTAGTAAGAAATCTTATTGGTATTGAACTTGAACTTTTAAATTTATTGATTTTAAAGTAGATACTATGTAAACATTGTAAAACAAATTAAGACTTAACTTTTGTAGAAGTTATAAGATTGTAGAAAATATCTAACTTTCTATAGGTATCTACTTAGTTTACATTTTTGTGCCTCTATTATCTATTATTTTGTATCTTAGTTTATATTTTTGTTTATATCGTTGCGGACCTCAATAATTTTATGAACTAAGGGCCTTACTTACAAAAATCTGTCAAAAGATAAAAGATGCATATAATAAGATAAGTACCGTTGGATATTGACAAACAGTGACAGGGATAACTTTAAGCAATGAATATATTTAAGTAGCGTTTATAAGTAAGGGGGAAAAGGGGGGTAAATTTACCACCACCTCCACCACCACACCAGCCTTTATCAGTCCACTGCTGGACGTAGGCCTTCCCTAATAAAGGGGGATATGCGCATTATCCCCACGCTGGGCATGCGGGTTGGGGATCGCAGGGCACAGCTTCTCGCACCACCGACGCTGCTGCCCGTTGGTGGCCAGGGGATTTAGGTGTGCCGATGTAGGCTGTGTTATGCTGTAATCAGCCATCGCCAGAGCCCCGTTCGTACTAAATGTACCTACCACATGAAACAATAAAGATTATGATTATGATTATGGAGTGGAGTACTCAAAAATATTTAGATTTCATTGAAGGTAATGACGTTTCTTCTTCCGTTTACTAGTTGCATGGCTAAGCTAAAGCAACTAAATAAGCTGCTGCTAAAGTTGCTTTAGCAGCCATATTCTACGGTGTCTATTCCCAAAACACTCAAAAAAGAGCACGATACTTTGACAATTATCTATACACGATGTTACCTCGGCGTAAAGTAGACTGCCGCATGCTACATGGACCACATGATGCTGAGGATTGTATCATGCAACAATGAGCCACATTCCACAATTTAAAGCATGCCGCACTGGATGTTACTCTGGCGTAAAAGAGCCGTTAGTTTAAAAAAAATATGACAGTTCCGTTCCGTATCAAATTGTTTGATAAATAAAAAATAGCGACTATCTTACCCCCTTACTTATAAACGCTACTTAAAGTTAATCAATGCTTAAAGTTATCCCCGTCACTTTTTGTCATTATCCAACGGTAAGAGATGGCAACAGCACTACTATAATACTGTAGACTATACTATACTATATAACTAGAAATAAATAAACTAGCTGTTCGTACTGTAAGGCTCCATAAAGTATAAGATTTATGTATGAAATTAGTTAAAAGTAGGTCCACAATTATACTAATCCATTGACTTAACATAACTAAAGTATCTTCGGCAAATAAAAAAAACATTATAAAATCATAGATTTGTTTAGGTTAGGTTCATCCTGTGATACGTAAGTTACTTATTTTAGCCTTAAAGTTAGTCAATCTTTTAGAGGGCAATTTTTTCAACAAAATCCCAAAGTATGTGCTTGATTTATTATATAATATATTATACATTAATATTACATTTATACATATAAATTAAAAATGCTGTTAAACGTAATCTCTGTAATAGAGCTTATAATAAAATTTATGATTATTTATAGATGACAAAAAGGCTATCTCCAACTACCTCAAAAACAATGTTATTTATGAATAGAGATAGTAATTTAAAAAACGTAAAACTTAAAAAAAATTATAAGCCAAGCGGGGAACTTTCTTGCCAATTCTTCTCTGTTTGATCGCGTTACAAAATTGTGTAAATTAAAAAAATACGAGTCAAAGTGTACTTTAAGTATAGTTCTTATTGAATAAATAAATGTTGACTTTTGACTTGATGCATATTCTTAATGTTCAGTGCACAGTGAATCACTTTGCATATGAGCTGGCACTCTACACTCTACACCAATATTCTCCGAAATTTACCTACTCGTTTTACAGTTACCGTCCTAAATGCTATTAGTTACTAAGCTTTATTATTTATTTTCGTCCACTTTTGTGCCATAGGCCAACAACCGCAAATGAGTGCATTGCTGACATACTTCTGAAACCGAGTACATCGATGTGGGCGAAAGTGGTTCTCAATAACAATTGAAGATTTGTTGAGTCGAGAATAATACTTACAAATTGTCAATTTCGCCAACCAACCTTGAGAATCATAAATGAGAGAATTAAGCCAATACGAGCATAAGAAACTTATAGTAGAGAGCCATTGATATATATTGGGTAGAGAGCACGTTTTGTCCTGCGGTATGATTACTTTGCGAAAGCTCCTGCAGACAGATAGGTTGGCATCTATGTTTGTTTCTAATTTGTGAACGTAGACAAGAATAAGATAAGGTTAGATACAAGATTGAATGTAACCCTCCCTAGTAAATAATGTCAGATGTCCATCTCCTAGGCAGTAAGTTATTGAACTCATTGAATCATGAAGCATGACCCCCTTTTACACTGCTTTGATTGAAATAAAAGTGGGCGATTGATTTCCTGCATTTGTATGCCGGCAGTTGTGAACATTCTGTAGAAGTCCACTGAACAAAGATTTCCTCCAAATATTCAAGGCGGACGGTCTCGACCCCTTTCCATCTAGGTAATGACACCAAAATTGCGGGTCTATCAGACTAAATAGCGCCCTGACCACGTAAAGATCGAACCGCGCATCGAGACTGCGTTCCAAACCGCAGTCCGATCTGTACGGTTTGGACTGCGGATCAAACTGTCGTGCTAATGGCGCGTAAAGATCGGACCGCGCATCTGGGACTGATCACTGACGTGATGCGCGGTTAAAACTGTGAGATTTGCCTTCGCGTCGACATGCCATAACGGACTGTCAGTCCCGCGCATTTACACGTACGTTTCGGAGTGCGGGTTGGAATGGCGCGTGCCGGTGCGAACTTTACGTGTGCAGGGCGCTATTTTGTCTGTTGATGTTGCAATACTTATACCAGTAATACTTAAATCGTACAAAATTAAAAACTTATTGTTTTTCATAAAAATGTTAAAAGGTTTGTTACACATTCCTTTGTAATAAAGGCTGTTGAGTGTGCCATAACTTACAATAACAAATTATGGGCAGTGGGTGCGGGTGATCGACCGAGTATTGTGATACTATCGTATCGGATCTCTGCTTTGTACGCGCATTGACATGCGTGGACTGCCCTCTTCGGCGAAGCCCAAATCATATGCGTTATGTACGAAATTGTTTAGTGTAAGGGATAAAACATTGGAATGTGCTTATTAGGTAGGTATTAATATCAATACAATTATGATTAAAGTTATTATTAGTGTTGGATTATTCATTAATGGGTTTTTACAATGGTTGGATTATTAAGCAAGTACGTAAGTATGTTGGTACCTAAGTACCTACACATTATGTTTGATTACTCAAACCGTATAAACCTACAATATTTACTACTTATATATTTTAGCACTTTATTGTGTAAGGTCAGGTAACACAGTGTGGGCTAATATTACTGTTCCAATAGTAGGCAAGTGATAAATATACCTATTCCTCCTCCAGTATTATTCTGTGTAATGTAAGTAGGTATCTAACAATTTGATCTTAATTGTAATGAAAAAATAATTTTATTGAAATGAACTCGGTTAAAAAGAGCAAGGAAGTATCGGCATCTGCAACAGAATTAAAAACGATGTTTGAAATACCGTTCTTCGTTCAAAGTTATCGATAGGTACACGCGCGTATTTTGGGTAGTAATTGACAAATAGTATAGATGCATAGTTCTAGAGCTGACAGGTCTTTAACATAAACATTATCAGCCTATCAGCAGTCCATTGCTGGATATAGGTCTCACCTAATGAGCGCCACCGCGCACCTCAACTTGACCCGTCTAGTTACCAGCAACCTCGCGACCTGTCAGTCTTGTGTTTAGATTCAAAGTTAACACAAATACAGACAATATTGAATGTGTCAAGCACACATTCAATATTGTCTGTACCGATTCCCTTATTTTGCTTATTCAGAGTTCGCAACTGAGCTGCAGTGATTTATTCTTGCCTAGTTCAATAAAGCTCGAATTACACAGAAAAGCGCGACGCCTTGATATGCTAATATTATGGTGCTTTTCCACCATAGATGTGCTATACTACGTTGATGTAGATGCGTTTGATATCCACCAATAAAATTCATTGATCTACAATCTACATAGCATAGAATTGGTGGAAACGTGTTCAACTAAGCTACCTTTGTTTTTTATTTGGATGGATGCGTCTTATAGATGGTCAAAGTCAAAGTCAAAGTCAAAGTTATTTATTGCGTTCATGTGTAGGTACAAAAAGTTCTTATATATATATATGTATCAACATGAGCCCAGGAAGGGCATGGCAACATTTAGGTTTACCTATGTAATAGGTACTTTTATACAGCTTTTTATGCAAGTATTAAATTTAGTTTTAAACTTTTATTATAAATGTTATTTACAGCTTATTTATGGTCGCGAGTGGTGTGTACTGGTGTGCTTAGTGCATAGCTTAGCATCTGTGGAAAAGGTCACATAACTTTCACATCCTGGCGGCAGAGCTGCATAGCACATCTCTGGTGGAAAAGCACCCTTAAGGTTGGTAGACGATAAACGTTGCAGGCTCGAAGGCAGGTAAGAAGGGGCTCACTTTTAAAATCTTCAATCCCAAATTAATGAATTTTAGGAAGATACTCAGGAGGAAGAATAAGTTCAAAATAACTTGCATGTAGGTATTATTTTTTTCACACTTGTACATCTTGTCAATATACAGTGAGCCCTACGTATATCCCCTTGTTACGAATCTGTGAAACTACGAATAATGTGGCGCCCGAGGCTTCTCTATAAAACATGCGCGTGCTCACCGGAAAATCCAAAGAGGCTATCTATGCTAATGATTGAATGAAAGTATTACCTATTGCTTGTCTTCTTTTGTCATTGTTTTGGTTTTTACATGTCTATTGTAACGCCTCGATCAGCCCTAGTCATCATCATCATCATCTAAAGCCTGACTTTATCCATAACTGGATATAAGGCTTCCTGAAGTTTGTGCCATGCACCACGGTCTTGTGCTAGTCGCATCCATGGACGCACGGTGACGCATAATATGTCGTCGACCACCATGTGGTCTTCCAACGGTTCTTTTACCAACCCTAAGATGCCCTAGGTACATATAATTTAAGTGGCATCAGCCAAACTTGTTGGGCGATCATAAATAATTAAACCTGACGTATTATTGTAAGCCTAAGGAAAAATGTTGGCCGATAACAAAGCGTTACTATTTTGTATCTACACTTTCTCATTGGTCAAAATTTTACGTCTATGAATATTTTTTGCTAATCTTCGTGATCGAGCCTCTGTTTTAGACAGTCTCATTTAACGTCTAAACTTAAAAATGCATGATGATTCATTGTTGTACCAATCACTGTTATTATTTTATTGTATACTAGTGTTAGTCATAACCACAGAACATGTCTTTGTCCTTTCTCGAAATGCTGATAAGTTTATAGCCCAGACGTGGAACAGACATGACACATGCTTCCGACTGAGGACTATAAGGACATCTTTGCTTACCGACATTTTTTCATAAAATTTATAGTTTCGGACGATATCAGAAAAGTTATGCGACAGAACCAAATGCGTATTGCCAGTGTGCTACTTTCTGCATCATAGTTTTATAGATATGCTTCTTTGTACTCTATTGTTTCACTTAGGCAATTTACAAGCAACAATCGGTGAAAATAGACAAGAGCTTAAATAATCTGTACTGGACAAAACACGCTCTTTTAACTTACCTTTATCGAGCGTAGGCTTTAAAGTCAAGCACAGTTATCAGTACTTAAATTTAGCATCATAAAAACGTGTCCTTACATCATGTAGCGGCCTCTTTAAGCTTAAAGCAAATTCACGCTAATCAAAAACGAGTTATCTTCTTTACACTTAAATTAACGGTACAGACAGATGAAAGATTCAAATCATTTTCGTATGAAGATTGAGGCTTATTGTGAATTCTTCAATGCACGTAGTACGCGAATGAATAGGTAAGGAATAAGAGGTGGGATGTTTGGAATAAAATTTTCTCGACAAATACATATTTATGCTAATTGGAAGGGATTCTACAGGACTCGAGTATTGTTTGCCTGGCAGGCTGCGACTGCGCAGTGTCAACAACCGGCTTCTAAGGGCTCCGTACATAATTCATGACCCATTGTGCGTATTGGCGCAGAAAAAACAATATCTAGTACTTACAAATATCTCACTTCACGACAAGAACAGATACTTAGCATATTCATGTAATTTTTTGTTTTTGTCATATTTAAGTGTGAGGAAGATACCTACTTATGAATTTTTACCAAATAAATACATAAGAAGACTACTAGATACATAAAAGTTATAAATATTTTACAAATCCATTGGGCTTTTTCTAAAGTTAGCGCAAAAATCCAGCGATCTATTTCTTAAGTCAGTTCAATAAAGCTCATTTTACATTGCTTGCTGCTTAACACTGAAAAGTTTTCATTTTAACTACTATAACTTTACAATTTAAATGCTTGCATTAGGACCTACCTACCTAATATTTTAATATCCACTTACAATATACGCGTCTGGATTTCTGCAAGTTGTTTTACCCGACTACGGCAAAAGCAAATGGAAGATTTTTTTAGAAGACAAAGGAAAAGAAGAACTAGAAGAATATATTTATTTGACCACAACTTAATTACATAACGAACTCACAGATACAAGATACAAAACGAAATAAGCAAAAAAGAACACATAATTTTGTAAAATAAGTATGAAAAGAAATTATGATACCCAGTTGCCCACCGAGTGGTAGAGAGTCCGCTTTGTACTGGAAGCAGCCAAACAGGCCTAGTCTCAGCTTTTTGCAATTCAACACAAAAGCAGGCAGTAATAATAAGTACTTACTGCTCAACAACCGCTTACAACCTACTCGGTGAAAAACAGCGCTAATTTTCAGACTGAGCCTACGACATTTGCAATAGAAATGGAATAAAATTATGTAGGTAGGTAATTAAAATATAGGTTTGTAACATAATATATATTTAGGCCTAGTACCTACTTAATACTGATATATGTTTTCTTACGAATAAAGGTACCTTCCTAACGCTACGTTTGTTGTGTGGTGTCGCAGTGTCGAAAGTCGAAAGAGCTTGATCTCAATAGTTGTGTGCTAAGTTATTGTCGTCCTGAGGACAGGACGCAATGACGCTCATTGGGGAGGCCTATGTCCAGTGGATTGCTATGTGATGATGATGAAGATAATAAAATTGGTTTTACCAATGCTGAACGATAACGAAAACCAGTAATGGCTTTGACAACCAAATTGGTTTTCATCATCGCTCGTTCGTTTCTTTATTCAATGGTTTCTGGGATAATTTCCACAATTTCGCCAGTATCAAGGTATGTTTTCATCATTGGTCGTCGTCATCATGTCGTGTATGTCAATTTCAATTTCTCGAGTGTCAACCTATATTTAACAAACTGTTAAGCATAGGTATTTAGGAAACAATCGAGAAGAAGAAACTGTGGCTATACGTATATAGATCGAAACCGAGGTATAAAAACTAAACGTTTACTCTACAATAAGTAGAAGAATGGGTGTAATTATCGAGGCTTTTATCTGTAATCATGTTGTTGACTGCTATTGTTCCGCTTTCTTACGCGAACCACAGCTTAGGCAATAGCTACTATTGTACCACCACTGGTCGTGCGGTAGATTATACTCGATAGATAGACCTTCTCTAGTAGATGGGTTAATTATCTACATTATGTCATAATTAATCTCTGTAATTAAATTAACACCTGTGTATTGTCACTTTCCTGGAACTTGTTTCACAATTTATTGAATTTTCATGTAGATACCTAAATAAAAGTTAAACTAGGTATTTCGCTTAGAAAAGGTATCATAACTGTGGGCCTACTCTTGAATACAGTTCAGTTTTAATTAGATAAAATCTCATGGCATAGTTTTTTCAAAATTCAGTAGAAATATAACTACTTGATTGCAAAAAGCGCTAGTCAAATCTTTAGTTAGGCTTTGCCGCTAGTAGTGCTAGAATTCATGTCACTAGTTCGTTTCGTACTTCTGCATCAACGAACGTGTATAATATTGATCCTTTTAAATTAATATTGATATTTTAGATAGCTTGTCTCGGTTTGATTAACTTTACGTGGAGTCACGCGTTCTTGCAGTATGTTGTTTTCAATTACAGAAATTCGGGATTTGAAATTAATTTAGGTACGAGTATCTTACAATTTCAATGATTTCTTTCTTTAAGAATTATAGAAACAGAGCGGAAACATTGAGGTTTTCAAGGCTAAGTCATTTTATTATTGGTTTAGAGATACGAACTTCGCAATACTATTTATTATTCCCAGATGAGAGTCAAGCGCAAGGGCCTTGTACTAATTATGACTGTTATGGCAATTGCTGAATGTCACGACTGAACAGCTTAACAAAAGCTTGTTACTTATTAGACCTTGACTTCTCTAAGAGCCTGCGCACATTGGACGACAAATGTCAGCGATTAGACGCTACGACAAGCTGCGGGGGACAATTTTCATACATTTTGTTCAAAACTCCGCACACACGGTGACAATCGCGACAGCAAGATATGACAGACGCTCGCGACTAAGCGCGACGACAAAGCGTCGTGTTTGCGAGGTCTGTAAATATATCAGGGCCTCTAGCCAAAGTCACATTTCATTTTTGTTAGCGATAGTCGCAAAGTCCAAAATGTATGAGATTGACATACGCTGTAGACATGTCATGTGGTCAATCTCATACATTTTGCACTTTGCGACTATCGCTAACGATAATGAAATGTGACTTTGGCTAGAGGCCCAGATAGCATCGTAGTGGCGAGCAGCGTCAAAAGCTTCACAGTCGCAAATGAATGATAGTTTAAGACGTCGTCGGGGCGTCATCTTTAGGCAAATCAAAAAAAATAAAAAGTGTATAAAATTACATGGTTACTTTTGAATGTCTCCGTATCTATGCAAATTCGAGTTATTCTACGTTAGTCCTTTAGTTGCTTAATAGATGGCGCCACCCATCAAATTAGAACGCGCTATCGAAGCGTTTCACCTAACTCCATATATAGTCCACGCATTTTTTGTTTAATCCAAGGTTGTCATCCATACATTTGTTGAGACAATACACTTATCTATCGCAACTTGTGTTTTATTGTGGGATCCTGGTTGCGCTCTGGATATTTTTGAAAACAGGCTAGAGTCCTGAACATGGTCCTAGACGAGCCGATGAATTAGCCGTCTGGTGACTGTCGATTCAGTGCTCTATAAGGCCCAGGTCACACATATCGGGCAAGGACATGGCGCGGACATGGCGCGGACGTGGCACGGACGTGGCGAGGACATGGCACGGGCATGGCGCAGACATGGCTCGGACATGACGCAGAAATGACGTGACAGAGGCACAAGTGTAGTGCAGTCTGTTGTCCGTTATCGATGTGTCAGCATGTCATCCTCAGAAGACGAAGATGCTCTTGCTCTCGTGGATACAATTAATTAATATACAGATCAGGGCCCGTACAACCCCGATTTCGAGCTAGTTGCTTCGAAAGTGAAACCCCTTCATTGGGTTATACAGTTGACGGGATTACCCTTTCGTTTGAGTATTCTCCTTTCCCTTCTCCTTTATTCCTCCTTCATAACACAAGCGAAAGTGTAACCCGTTCCTTTTGGTTTTCAGTCGATAGGGTTACCCTCTTATGAGGTTAAACGAATGAATATAGTCTTTATAATATAGTAATATAGTCTTTATATATAGTCTATAGTCCTTTTGATAGGTTTTTTTGAATGTTACACAATGTTTATCATTACGCCTGACACTGGGTGGGGGAATTTAGATTTTGACTCTTGATTTATGTCATCAATCATTAGGTATTAGTTCGGATCGCTTTATTTGGTTGAAGGAAGAGCGTCACTGCATTAAAGAAAAGTTTTGAAAACATAAGGAAAGTGCTGTGTTTCAGTCAGTTTTCATTGGTCATCATCACAGAGTATGCGTTGTCATATACGAGACCCGCAGTCAACATATTAAAAAGAAAAAAAAATGGTGTTTCAGTTTTCATAAGTCATCAGTTATGCCATGACTGAGGCCCGCAGCCAACATGTTAAAAAGAAAAAAATGTGTTTCAGTCAGTTTTCATAGAGCATCATCGCAGAGTACTCTGCGTAGCGTTATTTTTTATTTTTATTGTATTTATTAGGCAAAGCCAACAGTACACATAATGAGCATTTTGTAAAGCGTTATGTCCGAGACCCGCAGTCAACGTGTTAAAAAGAAAAAATATGACCTTCAAAACTATTTTGAATAATAATTTTGGATTTTCACTGTCACTATCACACTCAACTCAACTCAAAGCTCCACTCGAAATTCATTCTACAAATTCATCTGTAAATGGTTATATCTCTGGAACTACTCATCCTAGACTAGCCGTTAATTGCTCAAAAGATAGCTAACGACAAGATCTTTATTTTTAATGACATATGTCAAACTTGAATTTGCCATATCTCGAGAAGTACTCATCCTAGACTTGCCATTACTAGCTCAAATGATAGCTACTAATAAAATCTTAATTTTCGATGACAGCTGTCAAACTAAAAACTGTCATCGAAAATTAAGATCTTAACAATAGCTATCATGTGAGCTAGTAACGGCAAGTCTAGGATGAGTAGTTCTCGAGATATGGTCGATTTAAGTTTGACAGCTGTCATCGAAAATTAAATTCATGTCAATAGCAATCATTTGAGCTAGTAAAAGCAAGTCTAGGATGAGTAGTTCTCGAGATATGGTCAATTTAAGTTTGACAGCTGTCATCGAAAATTAAGGTCTTGTCAATAGCTATCATTTGAGCTAGTAAAGGCAAGTCTAAGATGAGTAGTTCTCGAGATATGGTCAATTTAAGTTTGACAGCTGTCATCGAAAATTAAGTTCATGTCAATAGCAATCATTTGAGCTAGTAAAGGCAAGTCTAAGATAAGTAGTTCTCGAGATATGGTCGATTTAAGTTTGACAGCTGTCAACGAAAATTAAGTTCATGTCAATAGCAATCATTTGAGCTAGTAAAGGCAAGTCTAAGATAAGTAGTTCTCGAGATATGGTCGATTTAAATTTGACAGCTGTCATCGAAAATTAAGTTCATGTCAATAGCAATCATTTGAGCTAGTAAAGGCAAGTCTAAGATGAGTAGTTCTCGAGATATGGTCGATTTAAGTTTGACAGCTGTCATCGAAAATTAAGTTCATGTCAATAGCAATCATTTGAGCTAGTAAAGGCAAGTCTAAGATAAGTAGTTCTCGAGATATGGTCGATTTAAATTTGACAGCTGTCATCGAAAATTAAGTTCATGTCAATAGCAATCATTTGAGCTAGTAAAGGCAAGTCTAAGATAAGTAGTTCTCGAGATATGGTCGATTTAAATTTGACAGCTGTCATCGAAAATTAAGGTCTTGTCAATAGCTATCATTTGAGCTAGTAAAGGCAAGTCTAAGATGAGTAGTTCTCGAGATATGGTCGATTTAAGTTTGACAGCTGTCATTGAAAATTTATTCCAATTTTATTATAATATAATTATTATTGCGTAATAAAAACAATTAGTAGTCTGCATTTCCGCCCTTAATGCTTAGAACACAATTACCGCAATTAATTTTCATCTTTTGACCGAATGTTTTTTCTCCTTTATCTCCTATAACCCACGTATAACCCGTGTTACAATGATAAAAAGGGTAACCCTAAGGAATGGGTTTTGGAATAATACCAAAATCCAATACTATTGATAACCCTCATGATCAGGTAACCTAATCAAAAGGGTTTTGAATGGTTTATCCCATCAAATAATAGTGTAAACCCATACGGAGAGGGTTAACTAAGCTTTTGGAAAAACTCTGCCGAAAACCTCTTCATCGGGTTACCAAATCGGGCCCTGATACAGATGAAGAAAATACGCGCAAACGAATTTGCACAAGGATCAGCTAGTATTACCATGGGTATTACATAAAAAAATCTTGATACCGGTTTAGTTTAATCTCTTTCCGATTTCCAGCCACAATTTATCTTGAACATTTCAGTTACAATAATCGGAACGACAATGATCATAAAGCGTTGCATTTACAATCAATTCACAAAATTCAATATTAAATTCGATATCGTCATTCGTCACGCATTTTTACATCACTAACAGACGTATGTCGCAAGCAAGTACATACTACGATCTGGCGGCCATCGGACGCCCATCTGGCGGCGATCGGGCGCGGGCGCCGAAATGGCGCGTCATACGTCCGAGCAACGACATACCGTGTGGCCTAAATTGTGCTTTATTTCCATGCATTTTGTATGAAATTTGAATGGAATAGGAAACCGCCTGTGCCATGTCCGCGCCACGTCCGTGCCCGATGAATGTGACTAGCGTCGGGCGCAGACAAGGCACTGGCGGTTTCTTATTCCATTCAAATTTCATACAAAATGCATGGAAATAAAGCACAATTTAGGACACACGGTATGTCGTTGATCGGACGTGCTTATGACGCGAAGTGGTCCGAGCTAAATTGTGCTTTATTTCCATGAATTTTGTATTAAATTTGAATGGAATAGGAAAGCGCCCGTGCCATGCCCGAGCCAGGTCAGACAAGTGGGGCCTATACCTAAGGCACTGACGGGCAGCGGATTGTTGTCGATAGTGTCTTCGGTGATTGCCATCACTCCCCCCCCCCCCCCCCCCCGGGTTTTCAGGTCAAATCTACAGTGGGAAGCGAGGACCTAGCAAAGGATTTACTCGACTGTAAAAATTGATTGGAAACATTGACGGATGGACGGAGTTGAAGTTGGCATTGACTGTGACAGGAGCTTGTTACGTCATTTTGGACCGAAGACGTCACAACCGAAGTTGAAGTTCATCCAACGCCAAAAAGGAAATTGAGTGAGTGGTGCGTAGTGACATTGACGTTTTGGGATAAATTGTAAGTAGACATTTTAATTTCAAAAGTCAAGCTAAAGTGAACTTTATTTGTACTGGGCAATTAACTTTATGATTCATGGAAAAAGTCAAGCAAAAGTGAACCTTATTTGTACTGGAAAATTAACTTATAAATTTAATGCATGATTTTGGACTTAGAATAATTGGTAATAGTAGATTCATAGACTTAGAATAGTTTTAAGAAAAGTTACCAGACGGGGAACCTATTCCCGATTTTGGTCCGAATTGTATTTGTTAAAACACTTAGTCGTTTTTATAGAATAAGGCACTTGTAGAATTTTTTAAGATGAGTACTGTTCCGGATAGGGTTGCCGCCAAAATAAGAGTTCAAGATGAATTAAAAAATAAAATTGCTAAAGGCAAGGTAAACTTTAAAAAGTCGCCTAAGGAACGAATAACTTCGATTTATTGTGAGACGCGACTAGAAGACTTAGAGAAAACGTGGTCTAAGTTTGAGAGTACTCATCTTGAAATTGTGTCCGAAGTAGAGCAAAATGTGTTGGAAACGACAAGTTATGCTAAAACTAATGTTTTTGAAGTTACTGAAGAATTGTTTTTGGATTACAAAACGGAATTGAAGGAAACAATTGGCAACTTTTTATCACCTAGTACAAAAAATGAGACAAGTGCTCCCAATAAAAACCAGTCGGCTAAGCCAACAAGAATTAAAATACCAGTGGCAAATATTCCAGTTTTCAGTGGTAATTACGCCCAATGGCCTAGTTTTAGGGATTTATTTAGGTCTATGATTAATAACAACGCCGATTTAGATGATGTCCAGAAGCTACAATATCTAAAATGTCACGTGTCTGGAGAGGCTGAAGGCTTATTAAGGTATCTTTCCATTACGGAAGATAACTATAGTATTGCTTGGAAGAGGTTAGAATCAAGATACGATAATAAAAAGTACTTAGGTAACGAAATTTTGAAAAGATTTTTAAGTTTAAAAAGTTGTACAGTAGAGGCAAGTAACTCAATAAGGTTAATGTTAGATAGTATGGATGAGTGTCTCGAAGCCTTAGGCAAATTAGGAATAGACACTTCATCTTGGGATTTGTTTATAATACATTTATTAAGTGAAAAACTAGACCCGACCACTAGAAAAGAATGGGAAGCTAAAGCCTCAATGTCTAAGGAGTTTGATACCATAGCTGACTTTCGAGATTTCTTAGAACATAAGTACAAATCGCTAACATATTTAGACAATAAAGTAAAGCCAAAAGCCAATGTTGTAAAAAACGTATTACATGTGTCGGATGGTATCAGTTCAAATAACACGAATAATTGTCCATGCTGTAAAGGTTCTCATAAACTGAGCACATGTATTGAGTTCAAAAACGAGCCACTAACCAAGCGTCGCGACCTGGTCAAGGCTCATAGGTTATGTTTTAATTGCCTTGGAACCAACCACTCAGTTTTCGCGTGCAGACAGTCTATCAGATGCAGTTTTTGTAAGAGAAAGCATAGTTCCTTGTTACACTCCGATAGTAGTGCCGAGGGTAATAGTGAAAGTTCAGATGGTATTGGGAAGTTGGTTGCTGCTAATTCGTCCACATTGGATAAAGTTGCTGACTCCAATGATGTCGTTTCCTGCATTTCGGCTGTTCGGAGTCAGGTATTGTTGGCCACTACGTTAGTTAACATACAGTCGAAATCAGGATCGGAAGGTACTTTGAGAGGTCTATTGGATCAGGGTTCTCAGGCTTCCTTTATTACGGAGTCTGCGGTCCAGAGGTTAGGTTTAAGGAAGATGCATGCTCAAATATCCATCTCTGGAATAGGTAGTGATAGTTGTACAGTTTCCTCTAATTCGGTAGTGCATTTGAAACTTCAATCCATTTATAATTCGAATTGCGTGATCGGAGTGAAGGTGTACGTACTCAGTAAGCTGACATCATTGTTACCACGCAATAAGGTTGCAGTTCAAATGTGGCCGGAGTTACAGAAGTTAGAATTAGCAGATCCACGTTTTGATGTGCCTAATAAAATAGAGGTTTTGTTAGGTGCAGAAGTTTATAGTCAAATCATTCTTGACGGTGTTCGTAGAGGTCCTCCTGGTTGTCCAGTGGCGCAGAAGACCAAGTTTGGGTGGATATTGTCTGGAGTCATCAATTCAGCCAACTCGGATCTTGAAGAGGTTGTAGCTCACACTGGTGTTAATGTTTCATATTCCCCGGAGCAATCGGAAGATTATTTGTTGAGACAATTTTGGGAAATTGAAGCTGAGCCCTCAATCAAAATTGGTATGCTCACTGAAGAGGAGAAGAAATGTGAAGAGATTTTTGAGAAGACAACCAGACGAGACAATGAAGGAAGATATATAGTGAGGTTACCGTTTCGCGGCGAAGATCCTGTATGCAGGTATGGAAATTTAAAGGATATAGCAGCCAAGAACTTGTACCGTTTAGAGAGACGCTTAAACAATGACGCGGATCTAAAGGTACAGTATTCGAACGGTATGGACCTGTACTTGGATCAAAATCACATGGAGAGAGTACCTACTGCACAACGAAACAAGGATACCGCTGTATATCTGCCTCATCATCCAGTCGTCAGAAGTGATAAGACGACTACAAAAGTTAGAATCGTGTTTAATGCTTCGCAAAAGGGTCATAATGGAGTTTCGTTGAATGATGACCTGTTGTGTGGGCCGAAGTTGCAGCCGGACCTCCGCAATTTGATTATGCGCTGGCGTAGTCATCCAATCTGCTTATCCGCTGACATTGTGAAAATGTACCTGCAAATAAAAATAGCCGAAGAAGATACTGATTTCCTTAGACTTCTGTGGAGAGATAAAAATGGAGTATTAGAACATTACCGTATGACTCGCGTGACGTTTGGAACTGCTTCAGCCCCTTACCTAGCAGTCAAGGCGTTACAACAGCTAGCCATTGATGAAGGTGATGACTATCCACTGGCATCTGGAAGAATCATTAATGATTATTACATGGATGATCTGATGTCGGGATGTGAAACTGTTGACGAGGCCCTGCAAATACACAAAGAAATGAATATATTATTAAAGAAGGGAGGTTTTACCTTACAGAAGTGGATAAGTAATAGTACAGAGTTTTTGGAAAAGTCAGGTGAATTACAAGGAAAAGGAGATAAAAAAGTGGATATAGGAGTGGAAAAGGAAGCAGAAGGGATGAGAAAAGTATTGGGATTGAATTGGGAGAGCGTAGCAGATAAATTCAAATATACAGTTAACTTACCAGAAATGTTGTTGCCGGTCACGAAAAGAAGAGTTGTTTCTGACATCAGTCGATTATTCGATCCACTTGGTTTTTTAGCCCCAGTTATAATAACTGCCAAGATATTTATACAGAAGTTGTGGCTAGCGGGCATTGATTGGGATCAGGAGTTACCCTTTACACTGTTGCAGGAATGGGTCGTTTATAGAAATGAACTGAATAAACTAACCGGTTTTAACATCAATCGTTGGATAGAGATGCGAAGTGATGAGGAAAGCGTAGAACTACAAGGTTTCTGCGATGCATCTAGTGAAGCTTATGGAGCCGTGGTTTACGTTCGCGTGATCGACCGACAAGGAAGAGTTCATGTCAATCTAATTGCATCCAAAACGAAGGTTGCGCCAGTTAAGCAGATTTCGATACCACGATTAGAGTTGTGTAGTGCAGTCCTGCTGGCTAAGTTATTAGAGGAAGTCGCTGTTGTTTTAAAAGTTCCCAAGAACCAAGTGCACGCATGGACTGATTCGACAATTGTTCTAGCCTGGTTAAGTAGCCACCCTCGAAAATGGAACACATTTGTGGCAAATCGGGTATCCGAAATCATATCCTTGTTTAGTCGCAAATACTGGTGTCACGTGCGAACGGGAGAAAACCCGGCGGATCTGGCGTCGCGTGGTATGAAACCATCAGAGTTTATCGAAAATATGTTGTGGAAGAAAGGTCCTAATTGGTTAAGGGAAGATAATATCATATACAGTCCATTAGAAGAAGAAGAAGAAAGTAAAGTTGTAGAGATATATGAAACAAAAGAAGAAATGAAGTTAAAATGTTGTAGCCATATTACTAGAGAAGAAGAGAGCTTATTTGTCAAATATTCTACTTTGAGAAAACAAGTTAGAGTGATAGTGTGGTGTAGGAGATTTTTTAAGTTAGCCCATATCAAACCTAAACCCACATTTACTAAATGGCTGACTAGTACAGAACTGGAAGAAGCAAAAAAGATAAGTATAAAGTACAGTCAAAAGCATTATTTTAATGAAGAGATAGAAGATTTGAAAAATAAGAAGGACATAGCAAAAGGAAGTAAATTAAGATCATTTACCCCGTTTTTGGATGCTGATGAAATTCTAAGGATTGGTGGTCGTTTACAGAATTCCGAGATAAGTGAGGCTGGTAAGCACCCGATATTAATTTCGCAGCATTCCCATTTTGCAAGGCTTCTTATAGGAGAAGCACATGAGAGGACCCTACATGGCGGGTCACAGTTGATGTTAGCTCATATTAGAGCTAAGTATTGGATAATTAATGCTAAGAACTTGATTAAGTCCTATATTCGTGAGTGTCTGGTTTGTGTACGTCACAATGCTCGTGCATTAAATCCAATAATGGGACAACTGCCATCGGCAAGAGTCACCCCAAGTCGTTCATTTAAGAACAGCGGTGTCGATTTTGCGGGTCCTATAGCAGTTCGAAGTTCAAAAGGTAGAGGTCATCATGCAACCAAGGGCTATATTAGTCTGTTTATATGTATGTGCACTCGGGCCATACATTTAGAAATGGTCAGTGATTTGACATCCGACGCTTTCATAGCTGCTTTTAAGCGGTTCGTAGCTAGGCGTGGTCACTGTGCCGAGTTATGGAGCGATAATGGTACAAATTTCGTTGGCGCAGAACACGAACTTCAGACTCTCTTCATTTCCGAAAGGTCAAGTGTTGCAGTAGACATTCAAGATTGGCTTGCCACCAACGGAACCAAATTCCATCGCATTCCACCTCACAGTCCACATTTCGGCGGGCTCTGGGAAGCCGGAGTCAAATCCACAAAACACCATTTGAGGCGGGTGATAGGTACGTCCACGTTGACATTCGAAGAAATGTCCACGCTGTTGTCGCAGATTGAGGCGTGTCTTAATTCCCGACCTATAACTCTAGTCGATAGCGACTGTAATGAGCCATATCCATTGACTCCAGGTCATTTTCTTGTAGGAGAACCTCTGTTGTTAGTTCCGGATGTATCGTATAAAGATTCAAAAATTACCTCCTTAAAACGTTGGCAACTGACCCAAAAGATGGTGCAGGATTTCTGGCGTAGGTGGTCCCAAGAGTACCTGACTCGTTTCTTGCAACGACAGAAGTGGCAACAATCAACTTCCGAACCTAATGTTGGTGACTTAGTTTTTATAATGGAAAATGATCTTCCACCGTCACGTTGGTTGTCTGGCATAATTGTGAAGAAGCATTCTGGTTTGGACAGAGTCACACGCGTGGTTAGTGTCCGCTGTAAGGGTTCGATTATAAAGAGACCTATAACCAAAATTTGTATCCTTCCTAAGAAAACAGAATGGTAAACTGTAACGTAAAAAATAATACTAATAATAATAATAAGGATTTGTAAGATATTTAAGGTGTTACTTTAAGAACATCAAATAAGTTAAGTTAAGTTCCCTTAAGTTGGGTGAATGTATTCACAGTTTTGTTGTAGCGCTTGTGATACATAATTTATGTTTGTTAAAAAGTTTAAGATAAAGAAGTATTTAAGTTTTTTTTTGTTAAGTAAAATTTAAGTTTGAAGTTAAAGTTAAGAATATTGTATTTTGCTATTGGGTGAAACATTGTGGACAAAAATTTGTAAAGTTGGAATGAACAGTCGTTCATTGGTGGGCGGAATGTATAAAATTACATGGTTACTTTTGAATGTCTCCGTATCTATGCAAATTCGAGTTATTCTACGTTAGTCCTTTAGTTGCTTAATAGATGGCGCCACCCATCAAATTAGAACGCGCTATCGAAGCGTTTCACCTAACTCCATATATAGTCCACGCATTTTTTGTTTAATCCAAGGTTGTCATCCATACATTTGTTGAGACAATACACTTATCTATCGCAACTTGTGTTTTATTGTGGGATCCTGGTTGCGCTCTGGATATTTTTGAAAACAGGCTAGAGTCCTGAACAAAAAGGATTCACAGTTTGAAAGTGTTAAATTATAGGCTAGTTAAACATAATTTGTGCATAAACCATTTGAATCCACATTTTGTAAACAGCTCGTAATATGCGTTAGGACGATAAGTTTGCTGAGTATGTTACTAATCACAAAACTAGGAAGTAACAAGTAGGACTTTAAAAAAAAAGTAAACCGACTTCAAATAAATCACTTCTTACTTCTTGCGCTAAAAAAATTTGAAAATCGGTTTACAATTGACGGAGATATTGGTGATCATCATAGGGTGAAAATTACAAGTGAGGATGAGGTTTTTTGAGTTTTCCGGGAAAAGTACCAATTCCTCAGGAATAAAATTTATATGGACCACCTGTGAAGTATACTCTTTTATGCTCCGACTGACAACTTCACCGAGGATGTTGCATCCAAAACTACTATTCTAATTCTCAATTCACAGTTATGTAAGTATTCTACAACAGAGCGATAAGAAAAGAAAAAAAAGCTTATCTCACTCAAGACCCAGATAGCGCAGATCCTTGGAGATCCAAGGTGATTCTATCCCAAACTGTTTATATTTTCAGGTGGAAACGAAGCCCGATATCAAGTTTTTGGAAAATACCTTGTACAAAACAGCATTCTATCTTGATATAGGATCCGGCGAACTACACCTAAACTTTAAAATACTGGTATGAGCATCCGGACTATCAGTTATTTCCGGTTTATAAAAGGTAGGTCAATGAATAAAACACCAACAGACGATAACTTGGCATCAGTGTTAGACAACTGCATAGCTGCATATGCAAATAATTGTTCCGGGTCTGAGTGTTATCATAATACCTACACAGTTCCGGGTGCCTGAGGCACTGCAAGGAATACTAGTCTCTATAAAACAGCAGTTATACTTCTCTTCAGAAGTAAGATTCAAAAGTTTCACATATTTATCTATGAACATAATATGAAATATCTACATGCATCCGTCATATTCGGAATGTAGGTATGTATTTGATTGATGTTTATTTTTGTTGTATTCAGTCATGCAGTAGGTACTAAACCTACCCTTAACACAAGCTCTGCCATTGATTAATGAACAAGGTAATATTTAGTACTAGTACAGGTTCTGCTTACTTTTGGCTCTTTTGGGCTAAGATGTGTACAAACGTCCGGCATTATCTAGTTTTAAAGATTAGCTCCGACTTATTAACTACCTACCTATTAATAAGTATTTTTTTAATTAGTATTTGTATAATAATATTATCCATAAAACTAACGTGAATTAACTCATTCATATTGAAAAACGGGAATTTTCACGTACCGTTACATCGGTGAAGGCACCGACGGCGTTTCGACTCGTTAAGAGAGTCCAACTCCACCGAAGATCTATGGCCTTCCTAAAATTCATAAGCCCAATTGGCCTCTCCGCCCCATAGTAAGTCAGATAGATTCACCTACGTACAAGACGGCACGTTTTATGGCGGACTTATTATATCCATTCACAGGAAAATCTACCACCTACGTGAAGGACTCTACACACTTTACCCAACTACTGGATGGATTAGTCTTACAAAACGAAGAACGTATGGTGAGTTTCGATGTAACCTCTTTGTTCACCAATGTACCAATAGCGGACACAATCAATATTATTCGGGGATTAATGCAAGCTACGACTATACCTATTGAGTACATGAACGTGATCGAATTTATCCTTACGAGCGGATATTTCATGTGGCGTGGTGATTACTACTTGCAAGTGGAAGGGGTGGCGATGGGTTCTCCCATAGCTCCTGTGGTAGCAAACATTTTCATGGAGTGGTTTGAAAGTACTGTGTTGGCGAACGCTCCCTATAAGCCGAGACATTGGTGGTGGTATGTTGATGACGTATTTGCTATTATACATAACGACCAAATCACTTCACTGCTCACACATCTAAATGATAAACATCCAAAAATTCGATTCACCGTAGAGAGTGAACACAATAGAACTCTTCCTTTCCTAGACGTGTTGGTCACGCAAGAGCTTTCTGGACGTCTATCGCACTCAGTATACCGCAAGCCAACACACACGGACAGATATCTAAGAGCTAACTCTCATCATCATCCAGCGCACCTGGTTTCTGTACCACGGACCCTTATTAATAGAGCCCTGAGGTTGTGCGACCCACAGTACGTGGATACTGAACTGAAACATGTGAGAAATGTGCTGGAAAGGAATGGTTACGGTTGGAAACAGAGTTTTAGAATCGCTAATACATCCACGAGGTCACGCAAGACATCGGTAGAGAGAGCGACAGCATATCTTCCATTTGTTAAGGGGCTGACCGACAAAATCGGTCATTTTCTAGAACGAAAATTTAACATTAAAACTATTTTTCGACCCCTGACACAACTAAGACAAATGTTGCGATCTCCTAAGGATAGAGACCCACTGGGTGTCCCCGGTGTCTATGCAATTCCCTGCGACTGCGGCAAATGTTATGTTGGCGAAACCAAGCGGAATATTTCTAGCAGGCTCTCTGAACATATCCGCGCTGTGAAGAATGTACATATCAACAACTCTGCATTAGCGGAGCATTCGTTGGTCTCTGGAGCAACACACTATATCCGCTTTGACAAGGCCCGGGTCTTGGCTAGAGAAAAGTTTTTCGTCCCCCGCAAGATCCGTGAGGCGATCGAGATAGGTCGTGTACAAAATTTCAACAGAGACCGCGGATGGGCTTTACCACCTGCCTGGAAGTCGTGTCTAAATGCTACCCAAGACGGCACGATAGAAGAGACTGGTAGTGATACAGTCAGCGTGGTCTGCCTGCCCGCTACAAAAGGAGATGGTGACGAGAGTAGTAGTGAAGACAGCGGATCAACGCTGCCTGCCGCGCCGCCGACATTAAACCGGACACAAGCGCCCTCCCCCCCCGGCCTCAGGCGTGTCGAGCCGAGCAGCAAGAGCTGCCGCACGCAGTGCAAGACGGGACGCGGAGGGAGAGCGTCGCGTTCACTCACCCTGATGAAGACTCTCTTAACGAGTCGAAACGCCGTCGGTGCCTTCACCGATGTAACGGTACGTGAAAATTCCCGTTTTTCAATATGAATAATATTATCATATCATAGACCGTCTATTATGCAATGTACGTTTTTTATGTAATACTTATGTACCTACCTTCCTGTCTAAATACTGAGCTACATCATCATCATCATCATCATCATCAGCCTATAGCAGTCCACTGCTGGACATAGGCCTCCCCTAATGAGCACCATTGCGCCTTGTCCTGAGCTCGACGCATCCAGCTTCTACCAGCAGCCTTTCGCAGATCATCACCCCACCTGGCCGAAGGGCGTCCTACACTACGTTTGCCGAGCCGCGGTCTCCACTCAAGAACTCGTTTACCCCAACGGTTATCGGTTCCTCGGCAGATATGGCCAGCCCACTGTCACTTCAGCTTGCTAATTCTCTGAGCTATGTCGACAACTTTAGTTCTATGTCGGATAAACTCATTGCGGATTCTATCCTTCAGAGAAACTCCGAGCATAGCTCGTTCCATATTTGGCTGAGCGACTTTAAACTGGTGGACTAGCCGTACTGTGAGAGTCCACGTTTCGGCTCCGTATGTCATGACGAGTAGGACGCACTGATTGAAAACTTTCGTTTTCAAACATTGCGGTATGGGTGACGAGAAAACTCGTCGCAGTTTTCCAAATGCTGCCCAACCCAGCTGAATCCTCCTCTTGGCCTCCTTCTCGAAGTTTCCCTTCTCTTGTTTCTACCCAACTGCAATATCTGCCCGATGTATGTATACTCCGAAACCACCTCAAGAAGGTGTCCATTAACGACGACAGGACTCGGATCAATTCGGTCATTGACCATAACTTTGGTCTTGTCCAAATTCATGCCGAGACCTATATTTCGCGAGGCTGATGCTAGGCCGTCCAGCATCTGTTGCAGCTCCTCCAACGACTCCGCCATTAGGACTATGTCATCAGTGAATCGCAAGTGTGAGATGTGCTCGCCGTTTATGTTTATGTCCATACCTTTCCAGTCCAGCGTCTTAAACATATCCTCCAACGCGCTTGTGAACAGTTTCGGAGATATGACATCTCCCTGTCTCACTCCGCGGCGCAGTTGGATGGGTTTAGACTGCTGGTCCTGTACTCGAACATTTATAGTGGCGGCTTCGTACAGACATCTCAACACTTCGATTTAACGATAGTCCACTTGGCATCGCTGCAAGGATTCCAGGACAGCCCAGGTTTCTACAGAGTCAAAGGCTTTCTCATAGTCCAGAAACGCCAGACACAGGGGCTGATTATACTCTTCGGACTTCTGTATAATCTGCCTCACTGTGTGAATGTGGTCTATGGTGCCATATCCTCCGCGAAACCCGGCCTGCTCCGGTGGCTGGAACTCATCGAGTCTTCTGGCGAGACGATTTGTAATAACCCTTGAGAACAGCTTATAGACGTGGCTCAGGAGCGAGATAGGTCTGTAGTTTTTAAGAAGGGTTTTATCTCCCTTCTTAAGAAACTGAACCACCAAGGTCTCGTTCCACGCCTTAGAAGTTCTCTCACAGTGAAGAACGGCGTTGAAGAGGTTCCGCAGCTCCTGCACAACAGGAGCTCCTCCAGCCTTCAGAAGTTCCGAAGTAACACCGTCTTCACCGGGGGCTTTTCCATTTTTTAGCTGTCTCAGGGCCAACACGAGCTCGTCTTGGCTGATCTCCGGCAGGTCGTCGGTGTAGCTAGGCGGGTGAGGGTGGCTCTGGAATCATGGTTGTCACGTTGGGGGCAAGGAGCATGTGCCGCGTACAGTCGGCCGTAGAAATCCTCGATCTCTGATAATATCTCCAGCTTTGACAATACGGTTCGGCCATCGTGTGTTCGTCAGGTGGCTCCTGCCAAGCTGCTGAGTGAATACTTTGGACCCTCGGTTTCGCTCTATTGCCTCTTCAATGAGGCGTGTGTTGGAGCTCCGAAGGTCGCGCCGTATCATCTTCGCAATTCGCTTGTTCAGGTCTGACCTCTCTGACGAAGTAGCCTGAGTGGTTTCCCGTCTTTCTGTCATGAGCCGAAGAGTCTATTCCGAGAGTTTGGACTTCTTGCCTTAAGGCTGCATTTGGAAGAATTTGATGCCCTCCTCCCTTAACGTTCCAACCACTGAGCTACGCCTACATCCATATATATAGGTATTGGTTTGCTGACAAGAATGCGCGGCGATCGTGAGGTCGCCACTTCTGGTTTCCTCTGAAAACCAGCGCTGCTACGCTCGCGGAGCAGCATTAACCTGAGAAGAAACCTAATTTGGCTTACAATTCTCAGCTTAGACATCAGCTCCATAGCTTGAAGTATGAGCATGAGCGTGTGTTTATGTTTTTTTTCACTGGTTGTTAGATTTTAATGTGTGCTCCTCTAAATATAGGTATATCCATCTTTTTTCTATTCCTTCAAAATCAAGTCAGTTCGAATATTCATTCAAAAACAGTATTACAATCGATACCTAATTATTATTCCTGATAAATCGATTAAATCTAAAGAATCTGCTTCAACGCTGAAATAATTTCTTGTTTGGGCAATGTAAGGCGTAGGTCACACATATCGGGCAAGGACATGGCGCGGACATGGCGCGGACGTGGCACGGACGTGGCGAGGACATGGCGCGGGCATGGCGCGGACATGGCTCGGACATGACGCAGAAATGACGTAACAGAGGCACAAGTGTAGTGCAGTCTGTTGTCCGGTATCGATGTGTCAGCATGTCATCCTCAGAAGACGAAGATGCTCTTGCTCTCGTGCATACAATTAATTAATATACAGATCAGGGCCCGTACAACCCAAGGTCTTGTCAATAGCTATCATTTGAGCTAGTAAAAGCAAGTCCAAGATAAGTAGTTCCCGAGATATGGTCGATTTAAGTTTGACAGCTGTCATCGAAAATTAAGGTCTTGTCCATAGCAATCATTTGAGCTAGTAAAGGCAAGTCCAAGATAAGTAGTTCCCGAGATATGGTCGATTTAAGTTTGACAGCTGTCATCGAAAATTAAGGTCTTGTCAATAGTTATCATTTGAGCTTGTAAAGGCAAGTCTAAGATGAGTAGTTCTCGAGATATGGTCGATTTAAGTTTGACAGCTGTCATCGAAAATTAAGGTCTTGTCAATAGCTATCATTGGAGCTAGTAAAGGCAAGTCTAAGATGAGTAGTTCTCGAGATATGGTCGATTTAAGTTTGACAGCTGTCATTGAAAATAAAGGTCTTGTCCATAGCAATCATTTGAGCTAGTAAAGGCAAGTCCAAGATAAGTAGTTCCCGAGATATGGTCGATTTAAGTTTGACAGCTGTCATCGAAAATTAAGGTCTTGTCAATAGTTATCATTTGAGCTAGTAAAGGCAAGTCTAAGATGAGTAGTTCTCGAGATATGGTCGATTTAAGTTTGACAGCTGTCATCGAAAATTAAGGTCTTGTCAATAGCTATCATTGGAGCTAGTAAAGGCAAGTCCAAGATGAGTAGTTCTCGAGATATGTTCGATTTCAGTTTGACAGCTGTCATCGAAAATTAAGTTCATGTCAATAGCAATCATTTGAGCTAGTAAAGGCAAGTCTAAGATAAGTAGTTCTCGAGATATGGTCGATTTAAGTTTGACAGTTTTAATCAAAAGGTTTTTGAGTGGTTTATCCCATCAAATAATAGTGTAACCCATACGGAGAGGGTTAACTAAGCTTTTGGAAAAACTCTGCCGAAAACCTCTTCATCGGGTTACCAAATCGGGCCCTGATACAGATGAAGAAAATACGCGCAAACGAATTTGCACAAGGATCAGAGAGTATTACCATGGGTATTACATAAAAAAATCTTGATACCGGTTTAGTTTAATCTCTTTCCGATTTCCAGCCACAATTTATCTTGAACATTTCAGTTACAATAATCGGAACGACAATGATCATAAAGCGTTGCATTTACAATCAATTCACAAAATTCAATATTAAATTCGATATCGTCATTCGTCACGCATTTTTACATCACTAACAGACGTATGTCGCAAGCAAGTACATACTACGAACTGGCGGCCATCTGACGCCCATCTGACGCCCATCTGGCGGCGATCGGGCGCGGGCGCCGAAATGGCGCGTCATACGTCCGAGCAACAACATACTGTGTGCCCTAAATTTGAATGGAATAAGAAACCGCCAGTGCCTTGTCTGCGCCCGACGCTAGGTCATATTCATCGGGCACGGACATGGCGCAGACATGGCACAGGCGGTTTCCTATTCCATTCAAATTTCATACAAAATGCATGGAAATAAAGCACAATTTAGGACACACGGTATGTCGTTGATCGGACGGGCTTATGACGCGAAGTCGTCCGAGCTAAATTGTGCTTTATTTCCATGAATTTTGTATTAAATTTGAATGGAATAGGAAAGCGCCCGCGCCATGCCCGCGCCAGGTCAGACAAGTGGGGCCTGTACCTAAGGTTTTTGCTAAAGATAAAGTTTTTACCGACCACCGGCAACCCCCGCTTTGACTGATGCGCATAAACAAAAAAAACCAAGCATTTACGTTTAGTTTCAAGCTTATAAACTTGTCTTAGTACCTACCTAAAATAATCATTTTTTCTATCAATAAGCCAATACTTGCATTTTAAAGCATGCTATGGTTAATATAAATCAAATGCATTTTAATTACTATTTTTGCATGGTTTTAAGCCTAAATATATAATGTACGAAATCGGCAAATTTTACCCCAACTACTGTAAATTTACCCGCGTAAAACGCAACGTGTTTTAGCCATGTCACGAAAATGTCGCAGCGACTTCAGTAGAGTGGCCATAAGAATAGCTATTTTTATGAATCGTGACTACTCTAAAGTAGACACAAACCCTCGTTCCAAGTTGGGAGACTCATAATCGATACAACTCTGTGTCGAGTAAACCCGTGAATTGCTCTCCTGTCCAGGTTTAGTCACACAACTCTCGATCAGCCAAAAATTGCAGTTTTCCTGGTTAATTATTAACTTATACATATTTAATAAAGAAATTTCATCAAAAATCGCTGCATTTTACAGATCGAAGTAAGAGTAACGTTCAAAAAGCACGTCTGTCAATATCATAACAAGTACCCCTACAGTTTAAATGGATAGAAATTTAAATGGATAGGAATTAAATAACTGCGAAAATTCCTGCAAAATATTAATAATAATTTAATAATAATTATTTATTTATTCATCAATCAAGCAATTACATACACATTAAAAATAATTAAGCAAGTGAGAACAATATTAATTACAATATTGTGCTGGCTTGTGGTTGAGTAAATTGGCTTGCAGTATCTACACTAAGTACGAGACTTGTGTTGTAGACACCGCATTCATTCCATTAAAATCATCGTATAGCCATGTCTAATTTTTCAATAAAATTATATACAAAATTATTTTGAAATTCAACACCAACTCATCAAATTCTCTTAATTAAATTAAATTAAACTAAGCATTTTCTTACCATTATATTCAAGAATGACAGTAAAAAATCAATATTCATTATGTTACATTAGGTAAGTCCTGTTAAATATTGTAGTACAACTATACATAATTTCAAATAGAAACTACTTATAGATAAATATGTATAACAATGGGCTTTCATGGTAATATATTTATTATCATATCATATGTATTATTTTTAATGCTAGGTACTTTTAAATAAGAATTATACAAATTTTTACTACTAAGACTAGAGAATTGATGGCAGTTTGGTTAAAAATGAACAAAATATTTTTTTACTAATAAGTCTCTACTTTAATCTACACTCAGCAATTCAGCATGCAGTTATAAAGCATTTTGCCCCACTACCTTTAATCATCGATATAAAAGCAAAAGCTTAATACTATACACATGCAAAATGTTATAAAATAGGACGTACAGGCAAGGCTTGACAATCTCGCTGGATCTAAAATCACCGCTTTCTATAATCTCACTGGTCTCATAATTATTCTATGTTACTTAATCTTAATCTTGAGTCTTTGTTCTTAAAACTTCTATAATATACAACATCCAGGAACTTTCCGATGCTATTTCTTGAACCAGAAGGACCTGGGAGCGGGTAATTGTTCACCTAGAAAAAGACAAATACACACATCAAAATGTCCTAACCACCGTTATGACATAAGACACAAAATACACAATCACAGCAGTGTTCAGCAGGGTAGTGTTGGTATAAGTCTGTTTGCTCATATGAACTAACTAGCTAGCACCGAACATTACGGTGTAATATCGAGCAAAACTCATGTGATGTTACGACTAAGTAAACATTAGTTATAACAAAAATTCTGGCAGAAATTGTAAAACAAATGAATATAAGCGAGACGATAACTTGAAAATGGGGTTTGATGGATTTTTTACGAATAATTTCATCACATTTTTTTGTGATCTCTGTGCAATGTGCTGTGTTATATTGCATTGAGAACTCAAACCTTTAAAATATTTGCTAAAGTAGGTATAAAAACTGTGTGTCGTTGCTTTGTAAATGTAAGCTAATGTATTAAAAAATGTGGCACTATTCACACTTTGAGTGCTGAAAACACAGATGTGCTTCTGCACGTCCTCCTCGCGCATAGCGGTCATGTGCGAGGCTAGCAGTCAACGTGTTAATAGCAAATCGTTCGGTATCCTGCCAAATTTTTTACTGCAGGCGCCCAGAAGCTTCTTGATTGGGGTTTCATAGTTTATAAAGTTTAAATTAAAAAGTATATTTATAGACATTCATTATGTCTTTTCAATATTTTTCTAATTTGATTTTTGCTTTTAAAGGAACATCCCCAAATTCTTATTCTGCCTACACAACGTTTTTAAAATTTATAAAGATTAAGTGAATTTCAACATTGTCTCATGAAGTCTCCGGAGCCCTGGGCGGCGGACATACATGCGTCGAAGATGGTATCTGCGACATTCACATCCGTTGCGACTTTAGAGGACATCCGCGCATTACCTCCGACAGTGCCACGCGGTGCGGAACTACATCCCAGCCACCAGTACGCGACGGATCGCGGGAACGCAGGAGAGCCTGAATAAACCTGTAACAAAGTTGAATATCACTCAATTTATCTTATCAATTTTTTATTTTCTTGTCAACTCCATTTTTATTATCATTATTGTTTTCATCATCAACGTCGTGATCATCACTACCAATATTGTCATCACCATCACTAACATCACCAGTTTTACTGATGTATATTCAATTAAATGTTTATTATTTTTTCATATCATCATCATTACTGTTATCTTCGTTCTTTTCATCGTAAACATTACAGCATGTAGATATAATTCGACAGCCGAAAATAGGACTTTCCAATAGGATGTACACAAAACTCAACCCTTTTCATATAACTTAATATCTACAATTAGGGCAGGGTAATCATCTGTTGGTAGTTCTTCTTCTTCATCATCATCATCATCATCATCAACCTATAACAGTCCACTGCTGAACATAGGCCTCCTCTAATGAGCGCCATTGCGCCCTGTCCTGAGTTCGACGCATCCAGCTTCTACCAAGTTCTTCTTGGATAGAAAGAAACTATTAAAAACTACAAATATATGGAACATCTCACAAACGGTTAACTGATCCCAAACTAGGCAAAGCCTGTACTACTTTTACTATGTAGGTACTTTTTATTATCTCTAAATATTCAGTAGAAGATTGAATTAGTCATAAATGTAACTCTAAACTATTATTTTGGTTAAATCCTTGGCCAAGGTTGTGCTATCACTTCGACAAAACCAACTTACACTGAATGTCTCATCATTAAGCCGCCAGTATGAGCCACCTTTGAAGAAAAAGGTGTAGCCGTTCGTATATTGTAAGGCGGCGTCTATACTGTCCGGAATCCCTTTCCAGTTTGACAGGGGTTTGGGGTAAGCGGCGTTGACTGGGAGTTTTTGGGCCGGGTCGAACCGCCAGAACTTGGAGCCTTTGAAGAAGAAAACTTTTCCGTTGCCAGACCAAACTAGAGCTGCGTCGATGTGGTCTGGGATGCCAGGGAATCCTGAAAAATTATTATAATGTTGAAGTAGGTACCTACCGTACGCGAATAGTCACTTACAGTTACACTGCAGTCAAATTTAGTACTATTTCAAACTTGAAAGCGCTATCTAAGGGAAGTCAACGCACTCAATACTCAATATTTTTATTGTTTCCATAAGTAGGTATACAGGTGGTAAGGTATGTAGGTAAGTTCTTATGGACCCTGATGGGCACTACAATAGTCAGAATAGTTAGAGAGAGGACTTAAATATTTCAAATAAACTTAAATTATTACTTAATTCTATGTAGGTACATAATTATAAAATTTATAAACTTTAAAGGGTTTATAAAAAATATTAAACTTTAAAGGAGTTAACAAAAATAGTTCTTATTACTAAATTTACATAGAACATTTATTTAAAAAAGAAAAGGACTGAACAAACTCTTTATTTGATAGATTTAGGTTTAGATTTAGATTTAGGTGAGTATTTTGCTAATAATTTATCATCGAGGTATTCATTTAGGTCATAGTAACATTTTGAAGTTAACAGTATTTTTAACTGATTTGTAAATGATGTGTAGTTTGTTTCATTTTTAATTATATCCGGTAATTTATTGTATATTTTTATTGACATGACATAGGGACTTGATGAGTGCATTTGTAGTCTGGATGTAGGTATCATTAATTTATTTTTGTTACGTAGAGAATAATTTTTTGAATGTTTTTCTTCGCGGGTAGTATAGGTGGTTATTTTTATGGACAAATTTACATATTTCCAGGATGTAGATACAAGGAAGAGTAAGTATTTTTAGTTTTTGAAAATAAGGTTTGCAGCTATCTATTTGTTTTATATTGGCTAAAATTCTGTTTTTTTTTTTTTTGAAGTATAAATAAGGTACCTATACTTGAACAGTTTCCCCATAGACTAATGCAGTAAGTAAAATATGCATAAGGATATGCATAGTAGGTGCTTAAGGCACTTTGTAAATCTGTTGTTTTCTTAAGTTCGCGGAGTGCATAAGTAAATTTAGATGTTTTAGCAATTAGTTTCTTAATATGAGGTTCCCAATTTACATGTGTATCAATGACCAAACCAAGCAATGTGAATTCTTTAACTGTTTCTATTTGAATGTCATTATAGCTAAAATTTATATTTAAAATTTGTTTTTGATGAGGGTAGAAAGTGATAATTTTAGTTTTAGAAAAATTTATTTCTAGATTGTGTTCACTTAACCAATGATTCAAATTTACAGAGACACGGTTCTAAAACTTAATCATCTTATTGCATGGGACTGTATATGTTATGACATATGCTTCTTCTTTTTCTTTATCGTATGAGCTAGAGAAAAAAATTGAAAATAGCCTTCTTGGTAAGTATAGTAGCTATGTCCTTGAGGTCGCACGTGAAACAAAACCTTCCTATGTTAATTGGCTGCTTCAGTTAATAACTTTTTTCTCGTCATCCTTATAAGACGGTTGTGAAATTTATAAAAAAAATGTGTTTGCGAGCTATGAAATCTTATCTTGCAATCCAGCACGCCCTTTGGACACTTATATCAATCTTTTGATATGATATCAATCGTTATATCAATCTTTTGATTCAAGTTAACAAATAATGAAACATTGCTACCTTAGTCATATTTTACAGTCACTTCACAAAATTATTTTACCTTCACTGATTTTCTTAGGATACTGTCCGTCCACCTTCTGTCCATTATACCTCCAGTATTTGGAGCCCTTGAAGAAGTAAGTCTTGCCATCCTTGTAGGTAAAAGCGGCATCAATATTGCCTGGCAGGCCGGGCCAGGCGCGGGAGATCAGTCTTGGGTAGCCGGACGCCATACCGTGTTCGGTGAGCAGCCAGTAGTTTTTACCTGGAGACATCATTTAACATTACGATTGCGTAGTTGGTTTTTAATAAGAGTTTAAAAAAAGCTAATTGTAGCTACCAAAGTCAAATAATTTTGCTGAGCTATTATTTATTGTTCACACCGATACTATTATTGATTGTTAAGACGACGTTTAAAACTATTTTCAAGCTAAGGTGCAGGATAAGTCTCTATAGATCTGTCAAGTTTTAGAATTGCATTTAGCCAAGTATTTTGCTAGGTAATTTCTAGCTATCTGGTTATTTTGTGAAGTATTTTACTTCAAATAACCAGACTTCAGTAAGCATACCTTTAAAGATGAAAGTTTTTCCGTTAGCAGAAATAAAGATGGTGTCTATCTTAGGATCGGCGCAGAGAGCCGGGTTCTCTGAGGATGGTGGTTGAGTGATCGCAGGACGAACTGAAGGCACGCCTCTACCGCTTATACCGGTCTTAGTCTTTTTGCCATAGAGTGCCTGAAAATATAGGTTTTTTTTACATAAATATAATCTTTTATGTATTTAGAAATAAATTCCTGTTCGTTAGTGTCGCTTAACTCGAGAAAGGCTGGACAGATTTGGCTTATTTAATTTTTGAATAGTTCTTAGAAGACTAGGATAAGTAAAAGATCAGAAAATATGAAAAAATTGCGAGGAAAACAATAAAAACAACAATTTTATTTTACCACGTAAATTGTTCCTACCTGTAAAAAACCAAACATTTGATGTTCGTCCCGTGTCGTTCAGATATCAAATTCCGTAATTAATCTTTATCATTATTTAAATGCGAAAAAATCTGTCTGTCTGTCTATTTTTATTTTATTTGACTAATTTTAGGAATACTTCCTGCTATGATTAGACTATTGCTTTTTTCTTACTTATAATAAAAAAAAATAGCGTTTACTAACTCGTTTAGGTACTTAGTTCCTCGATGTGGCTTTTCCAATTTTGTTTTTTGTCAATTTGTAGATCTAAAAATTTTGTGGAGTCGACTTGATTTGAAATGATATAGATGATATTATGATGATGTTAGCCTTTTGTATATTTATTTTTATTGTGAAGCCAGGAAATAATTATATTGAGGGAATTATTTATGTCAAATTCATAATAATTAATGTTATTACATGTTACAGTCACTGTACTATCATCTGCAAATAAAGTCATGTATTGTTTTGTTGCAAAAGGAAAGTCATTTAAATGAATGATGAATAACAATGGTCCCAGAACGCTACCCTGGGGGACTCCATATTTCACTTAACGTTCAGTAGATTTATAGGTAATTTCTTTATTAGTTTTGCTACTCAGTTTCGTTATTTCAGTGACTTGTCGACGATCTTTAAGGTACGAGGAAAGTAATTCCAGTACATTGCCTCGTATACCGTAGGAATTGAGTTTGCGGATTCGAATATTATGATCACGTAGTCTAATGCCTGCGTCATGTCACAGAACACAGCACATACAGAAAGTCTATTGTTGACATAATTTATTACATTTTTTATAAAGTCGTATAAAGCCATATTGATGGTTTTGTTTTGACGAAACCCTTTTTGCTCATTACACAAAATGTTATTTTTTTCTAGATAACCGTTAACTTCAGTATAAAAATATTTTTCATATATTTAAGAAAATACTGATAATAGAGCTATAGGCCTATAACTCTCTGGTAAATATTTGTTCCTTTTTTTATGAAGTGGTTTTATAATAGTTAATTTAAGATCCTGGGGAAATTAAATAGTCGAGATACCAAGGTTTATCAAGTTGCTAAGGTGAGGACTGATAAATTCATTTACAACCTTAATTATTTTTGTTTTTGTTCTGTTGATATCTGTGTTTATTAACGAGTTGAAAAAATTACTTGGTCGGAATAATAAATGCGTTCTGCCTATAATTTGTATTAACGCGCGGTACACAACATAATATTCGGGTTTCATAGGGGTCTGCTCGTGCCTAATCCCAACCAGCTCTAGCAACTCAGGACGGTATACTTTTCCATTCGCTATGTTGATCTGTTACGTCTTCACACCTAAACCGCTGAACCCATTTGATGAATTTTGGTTTTTGACATGGATGGGAAAGGATATCTAGGTTATGTTTTGTCGCGAAATCAAAACTTGAAGGGGGTGAAATAGGTTATGGAAGGGGATATAGGCGGAGTGGGACATGGCATATCATTGGTCGTGGGCATTGGAATGGGCGTGGGTGTGGGAGTGGGCTTGGGAGTGGTTAATTTTATAAAATGTTGTCGTGGGTTTGAAGTATTTTCTATAAAAAAAAAGTTCCGATGTTTTTCACAACTGTCACTGATCTTTTCAGGGATTTTCATTGGTAAAAGGTAGGTTCTTTTTATTCCGCACATAATCAAAATTTTGGGTTCCGCGTAAAATAACCATTTCTATTGCCATTATATTCCATTTTCTTTTTTGTAAAGAAGACAAATTATTGAAATTGAAAATTTGAACCAGACCGACCAACAAGAACGGTTTACTGAACACTAATAAAATCTACCTTAAGATTCTTATTATTTTAACTGAAGCCACATAAAATAAGTAGAAAACTAATCACATACCACAACTACATAAAATATGAAATGGAGGGGGCAATAATAAATCAGTAAATGGTTATTGTATGTTTTTTCAAGACACTTAACGCTTATCGACCCTTGCTGAATACATACCTGTATTCCTTGAATGTCATCCTGGTTCAGCAGGAAATTACCGTGCATGGGGTTGTATCTTCGGTAAATGGGAAACATGAGGGCGTTCTGGACATTACTATGCAACAAACCTAGTGAATGTCCGAACTCGTGAGCTGCCACCTAGAATAAAATAAAATAATCACCTGATATCTATGGAAGTATCCGGCGAAGCATATTAAAAATAGGTTGTTAATTCTTAATTCTTAGAATTAGAAGGGAAATCATATAAAAATCTCCGGAGGTAGGTACTGACGTAAGAAATATCAAGTTGCGTTACCTTTGCGCAAACGCCCTTTGTCGTATGCACCTACCTTAAAGACATGATTTTTGCTTCATATGAAGTAAATAACTGTGCGTCTTTAAATGACTAATTTAAGTAGGCATGTACCTACAACACACCAAAACTTAAAGGTGATGACTGTAAATTATCCATACAAAGTTTATGCCCGTACCGTCATTTGTTTAGTGACCCACCGTCACCGTCAGTGCCGTAAATAGCATTTTACGCGCCCGGTGCGAGCTCTTATAACTGTGCCCCTAATTTTTAGTGTACGCGAAGTTACACCTAGGTAATTACAACAACGGACATTAAAAAGAAAGTCAGCGAGCGGAGCGAGCCGCCATTTTTTTATTAATCTAACTAGCGCTGTTGTTTTCTAATTCGTCATTGTTGCAAACTTTATAGGATTGATTTAAACATTTTAGTGCATAATTATGTGCCATTCAGGATCAAAATGTGGCAACAAATTTGGCGAGCGGAGCGAGCAAGTAAGCTTGTCCCTGTCATTTGCATGTAAATAAAAAGAGGTTAATTGATATTTTAACGCCATTTTAGGTTTATAGAACTGTTATGAATCGGACGGTTAATTTTAGTTATGAAGTCATAAGAACTGAATCTACTAATCGTTGTATTTAATAATTTTATCGTAAGTGATAAGTTCAATATATAAAAGTTTTACAATAAAGGGTAGTTTTTACAAGTGACATATAAGTAGGTACCAATAATCCTTGGCATATAACCCTTATGGTACCTAATTATATTTGAGTTTATAGTATATAGTAGGTATAGTTTTCAGAAGCAGGCAAACTACTCCGAATAGCCTAATAAGCTACAATAATCTTTCAATCTTTCCATCAAAAATTTACCAAACTTAAAGCTACATGTAGACTATGTATTTACCTTGAAAAGATTCGTTCCATGAAACGAGTTGATTGTCCACACCTCAGCGTCGTCGAAATGGGCATCACCGCCGTACTGCTGAGAGTTCCAATGATTGTATTAGTCTCGGGTTAACCATGGATTACGTAAATATAAAACAACTTGATTGTAGTATTAAATTAATATTGACTTTTATATTTTAGTTATTGTCTTTTGAATTACATTATTTTTTAATATTTTCACTTTAAGCTTTAGCGATATAAAAACATTTGTAGTTGTTTTGAGTGCTGCGTGCATATAGTTATGTTGCGTGAACAATTAGTTCAGCGGTTAAGTCTGGTCGCTTGGATATAGGTTAGACGAACCAATTAAGCGTAAACTTAAGTAGACAGTTATTTGAAAATAAAAAATCTTGAAAATAACATTTTTCAACAGAGAAAAATTTTTGCGCCTTGTCACTGCTATGTCAAAGCGTATTTTCACAGTATTTATATATTTTATGTACAGGATGGGGCAAAATCTTATCTCATTGAGGGCAGCCACCTTTTCTTTTGTAGTTTTAAGGTTTTTTTTCACGAAAATTAAAAAAAAAAGGATTTCCATACAATTTATATGAAACATCATTCGCCATAACATTGAGTTCATGCATGCAATTCGACGTATAGTATCATCATTCTACCAAACATTATTAAAGGTCTATATAAAATAAGAACTGAGTATTTCCTGCTAAGTGTTCGAATGGCATACATGTACTCAAAGTATTTTTTAAAAAATCCGAAAATATCATTATTTTTCCATCCCAAAATAAAACTATAGTGTCCTCAGAACAAAACCTTCTAACTACAAAAGAAAAGGTAGCCCTCAATGAGGCAAAATTTTGCCCCATCCAGTATATATAAGGTGTATATAAACAGCCACCATATAAACAGGGTGTAAAAAGACTACTACCAAAAACTGGGAAGTTGTAATCATTTCATGATTCTGAACATCCTTAAGGAGAGAAAAAAAGAGCAACAATTTTTTGACTCATTTACGTCGTTTTTATTATTTTTAGTTTAGTTAGTTAGTTAAACATAGTACAATGTAATAACATCATATCTATCGAACTATCTCATTTTCATACGCAAAAAAACAAATAAATACTACATACCACACAACCAGCAATGTATGCATGCAAAAAGTAGTCCGCCCCTACAGTTTTGAAATCTTTATTCATTGTTTCTCAGGTTTATAATTTTTTTCAGACCATAGATTTTTTATTTGGCTTGGTTTTGGTGTGCTGTACCACCACCTTTCGTTTTCGGTAGATATTTTTGTACACCCGATGTATAACTCAGAATAAAATATGTGATATCGTATATACATTATTTTCACCATTTAGGAGATAATAATAGTTACATCCGCCAGTCAAATGTTCTTCATTCATTTCATTTCCCTGTCCATATCCCACTCTAGGTGGGGTCGGCACAACATGTTTTCTTTCTCCATTCACTCCTATCGGCTGTCAACTCTGTACTCACTTTTTTTACTCTCATATCCTACAGTCCAGTAAAATGTTCTTATACTTAGATCATAATTTGTTAAAACATCCAAAACCTGCAGTTATATTGACGAACAATAATAGTGACTTCATTCGTTTATGTGTTTATAGGAAGGAAAATATTCACGATTATAGGATCTATGTAAAATCAAAATATATTCTTTTGATTGAATAAATGCTGTAATTGTTAGTTATAGTTTTTAGTTACATAAAATAACTGTTTTATACTTACAGGGAAGAAAGCATGACCCAGGATACCACCATTTCCATCAAAAGGATTATCATCCCCGTGATATCCTCTTACGAACCTAGAAAAAAAGCATAATTGAATAGGTAACGAAATATTTTTTTATACTTATTCGATTATTTAGAAACTGAATGTTTGAATTGAATTGAAAAATTGAGATAAATACACCTGCAAATAATTACACGTAAATATTTTGAAACCATTATTTTATGGTAACCTGAAGATGGAATAAGCTCATGGCCCCCCTGATGTTAAGTGGTAACCATTACTTATCACAAATCATTAGCAGATCACACTTTTTTGTAACGTGCCCTAGGGTGCAACGCCCTGCGTCCAACAACTTGAGGCATGAGGGTGATGGAGAAGGTGAGTCTCTTTTGCCTGTAATTTCAGCGGCACCGACACCCTTCAAACCGAAACACAGCAAAGCTGCTTGACGGCATAAATAGGCATGGTGGTAGTACTTCCCCGGCGAGCCCTTCACAACGAACTCTACTACCTTCTATACGATTTTTCATTATCATATTTTTAACCGACTTCAAAAAAGGAGGAGGTTCTCAATTCGTCGGAATATTTTTTTATGTATGTTCACAGATATCTCCGTCAATCGTGAACCGATTTTGAATTATTGTTTGTTTGAAAGAGTATTCTTTACAGGTGGTCCCATAACAATTTTATTCCGTTGGCTATTGTAGGTACTTTTACACTCAAAAAACCTCACCCTTTAATTGTAATTTTCACACTAAGTCGTCCCACATGCGAGCGGCACCATTAATTGGTCTGCTAATGGTGCGGTATTATCTTATTACTAATATTAAGAACGAAAAATAAAAAACCTAAAAAAAGACTTATTTCACTCGTGAGAAGTCAAGCCTGTCCCGCCATGGTTTGATAATTAAAATATTTTTTACAAGATAGCGGACCGCCCCGGCTTCGCATGGGTAATTAAAAAAAATTCAAAAATTATAACTTTTTACACACACACACGCACAAACAGATATACCCTTTATTATATTATATATAGCTCGATTACCACTGACTCACTCACTGACTGACTGACTGACTGATTGACATGATTGTTCTCAGTAGTTTCGGAGTCTATTCAATGCAAACAAACAAATAAAAAACTTTCCTCTTTATAATATAAGTGTAGATGTAGATAATTTCTATACATTATTTGTATAAATTTTCCATCTCTGGAGAATATATATAAACAGCTATTTCTGTATGAGGTTTATACTCTATCTTACATTATATTGATACCATTATGAGCATTCAGAGTTAAACGGACGATATTGCAGTGAATAAGGTAGCAGTTAAGTAGCATCATGAAAAACGTGAAATTTTAAATGACAACCATTCAGTTATGCAACACAGATTACCCATAGATTATGACAAAAACCATTGTTGGGAAAAGTCTACATCTACACTAATATTATAAAGAGGAAAAAAAAATATTTTTGTGTGCGTGTGTGTATGTTTGTAATGAATAAACTCACAAACTGCTGTGCCGATTTAAAAAATTCTTTCACCATTGGAAAGCTAAATTCACCTTGATTAACAAAGGCTATATTTATTGCTAGAAAAGATAAGGGATCCATAATAAAACTTTGCTCTTTATATTTTTAGTGTAGATGCAGATTATGGAGTGTACATTTTATATCTTTTAAATAATTACCTGATTTCAATGTCGACCGGGCCCGATCTCTTCTGCGTAAATGTAAGGTCTGTGTACTCGCTCCACACATTGAAGGCTTTGGCAATCTCATTATCCACCTCAGCAGGTTCTAGTTTTGAAGAATACTTCGAGATCTTGTACGTTAGTTTCTTCAGAAGCCACTTGGAACCTACGTGAAGGTGCTTACAGGGTTAAAAATTCAAAGCATTGTCCTATCAGTCTTGTAGGTTTGATTTTTGATTTAGAAACTTTACAAATAAAGGCATCAAGATAGTATATATACTCATAATATATATATTAATAATGCTGGACACGGCGGGCATCAAACCCTCATCCTTTTGCGTCTCAGGCGGACCTTCACCCACTGCGCCACAGAGGCCGTAATTTTTTTTTATACTACGTGATACTACTTAGTTAGCAGACAGGCATACGGTCCTCCTGATGGTAAGCGTTCGAACATATTATGCTCCTGAAGCTTCGTCAGGTCAGGAGTACTTAAATGCTGCCTGATAAAGATGAGTCGCAATGATTCAAAATCTGAGGGTAGACAATTTTATAACCTTCGGTTGCCTGGTGATGATAACAATAATTTTCAGGACGAAAAGATCAGGCTCAAGTGGATATATCTTACAGTTACCACTAAATAAAGAATGCGATACTGCGCCCATCTACCCACATCGGTATTTGTGCTAGGCTAGCTCACTGTACGTCCCAGAAAGCCGTGGCAAAATGGTTTTGACTCAGCGTTGTGCTGGAATATGTTTATAAAAACAAAAACCAGCGCTGATTTTCAGTCAAAACCAGATCCAGACTCGCTCGCCAACATCACACGAACCTACTACCTACTACCATCTAGGTACTTCAATAAACTGATAAACCTATTCCTAATAACTATACCTACTCACTTACATAATTATTACACACACACACATACACATACATACATACATACATACATACATACATATATATATATATATATATATATATATATATATATATATATATATATGTGTGTAAAAAATATATATTATAACGTAATAAAAAATGTTTCCTCAAATAGGACATTTTCGACGACTATACCTATTTTCTATATTTCTTCCCTATAAAAATCTCGTGTCACGGTGTTTGTGGTCGCACTCCTCCGAAACACCTCGACCGCTTTTTTTTATTTTGGTATTTTTGTATTAGGTTGGTACGAGAATAGGTCGCACTGTACAGTATATTTCATACCACTAGGTGATTAGGGTGATCCCCTGATGGTTTTAAACCGGGAATAACACATACTTTTCATCCGAGTACCGCGCGAGAGAAGCCACGGGCGAACGCTATTATCTATATATATATATATATATATTATATATATATATTCAGCCGGTTCAGCCGTTCTTGAGATAAAAAAGTGCAACCAACAAGACTTTATAAATATATATATATATATATATATATATATATATATAAAAGAAAGCCCCGCCAGCCACACTTCCTCATCTCAAGAACGGCTTAACCGATTTGGCTGAAAATTGGTGGAGAGATAGCTTAAACCCAGGAGTCGGACATGGGATACTTAAAGTAGGGGTAGGGGTAGGGTAGGGTAGGGTAAAATAGCGACTATCATAATGTTAACACTAGGATAAAGATAAACTAGCTGTTCCTACTGTAAGGCTCCATAAATTAGTCAATCTTTTAAAGGGATGTGTGTACGATTTTTTAACAAAATCCCAAATGACGTGATTAATCTATCTGCAAATAAATTCAAAAATGTTGTTATACGTAATCTCTGTAATAAAGCTTATTATAAAAATCTGTTTTTTTTTATGACAAAAAAGCTTGGTATGAAACTGCCTCCAACCCCATCAAAAACAATGTAATAGTTATTAAGAACAATGACGTTAAACCAATATAAGCCAAGCAGAGTTTCTTGCCAATTCTTCTCTATTTGGTCGCGTTACGAATTGGTGGAAAATAAAAAAAATGACGTTTCAAAGTGTACTATACATTTCCTACTGAATAAATGAATTTTGAATTCGAATAGGTAAAATTAGTAGTGAGAGAAATAGGCGAGTTTTCAACCGTTTAAAACTATTTAATTGGGGCTTAAAACGTTAACATTTTTAAAAAGTTTTAAATCGGTTGTTTTACATTATTCGGGACGAAGAGGACGAAGAGGGGCATAATAACGGATACACTGAAGCGACACACGTGTGCAATACTCCGCTGTTCGCCGGTGAATGAATGACCGGTGATCGTGTGGGCACACACAAGCGATTCCATTTGAAATCTATCGTACGATTCGTCCGGTTTCTTTATAGATCAGCACCCAAAAATGTGGAGTGAAATTTTTAAATTGAAACGTACATACCTATTCGTACTCATCAATATTCATAATTTTCAAAATAGATTAAAACTAGCCAGTGCCTCATACAAAAAAACTATTTTTTTGCAATACTTTCCGAATGGCCTGGTATAAAGTACCTAGCATGCAAACGAGACTAGCGGTCTGTAAGAAAATACAACCAACTTCTTAAGGTTGGAGCTGCACTGCATAAAATATTCAGTATAACTTTTATTAATGTAACACGCTAAAGTTACATTATTTTTTAACCATCTTACTAGTAGCGCAGGTAAATAAGATAATAATTTTGGTCTTCGTTGAACGAGATGAATTGTGTATCTTACCCTCAAGAACGTATCTTTTGGCACGTCTTTTTCCAAAGCTGACTTTGTCTTCTTTGTCTCTGAGTCCACATCTTGGCAATGACATCTCTTTTTCTGTTTCATTGTCCAATTCACCTGCAATATACGATGTTATTAGTTTGAATGTCAAAATATATTATTTACCTACTGCATTAAAAAAATAGGTTTGTTACAAGAGTTACGTTATGTGGGTACCTTTATGTAGGTGGTACCTTGGTAAATAGATATGACTCATTCAAATAATTGCGTTTTATTTGTCATGCTAAAAAAACGCTGTTTAGATGTTACAGACAAACGTTTTTGTATTGACTGACAACGAGGAAGTAATTACACAACCACACCGAAAACCGCACGCGGAAAAATAAAAACAATCAGTAATATCGGTTCAACCGCAGCAGCAAACCTGTAGCCAGTTCTCTGTTCATAAAACAGCTGTAGCACACTGAAACCTTCACGAGGCCTTCGGGCGGCCTAAAAACTCCGACAACAGAGTTGGCCACTAGCTCATACGAAGAAAAAAAATATTATGTTAGGTTATAGGAGAAGCGACATCATCGAAATGCAAGGGATATGAGGGAAACCTTCCAGTTAAACCCTTTGTCTCTTTGTGTAGAAGATATAACGAACAGCTGTGACAAACTTTTCCATTTTATCTGTAGCCAAACTGCATAGATATAGAAACGTGACGAAAACTTTAGTAGCGATTATGCGGAGATTAGAATTAATCAAGTAGGTATGATGCTCAGCGAACTCGGACTCAACTCGTGCACTGACCGATAGTGGATTATTATAAATATATATGCAATATATATGCACAATATATATGCACGATGCGTTATTAGCTTAGGTAAAGCCTTCCCAGACTGGCGATTTATGTACGATTCACACCTGACGCGCCGCATCGAAGTGTAAGTGGAATGTAAAGTGCATTCACATACCACGTGACATTCAGCAAACCTGATTGGATACGCATGAGAACCGCGCGAGCGAGTAAATCGCCCATCTGGGAAGGCTCTTAAGGGCGTTCAGTCATAGGTCATAGATAGCCGAGTCCAATAAACTTCTTCTCATGTTAAGTCACGTCTGCCCACATAGGTAATTCTACGGCTAACGGCTAAAACCTGTTTTAATTTTTCGATTTTTTGCATGACAATAATACTTGCTCATAAATGTTGGAAAATTAAAAAATATTTTTGTCGTGTTGTAACTACGAATCAATGGTATCAGGCCGCTTCATTTGCTTGTGCTATGCTATAATACATTGCACATTGCCTAATTTTATTATTCTAGGGCAACGGCAAGTACGCCATAGATAGGTCCTATCATATGTTTGCGTTATTTTAAAAGTTTGATTTTTTTCACAGCCTCGAGAGATGGCAGACCTGCATATTTGTTATTAACTTTAACTTGATAATTAATAACAAATACATCCACGCGTTCTTGAGGAAAAGGACTTGACAGACAGACAGACAGACAACAACGTGATCCTGTAAGGATTAATTTTTTTATTTTGAGGTACGAAAGCCTAAAAACAAAAATAAACAACAGGTACCTTTCGTTGTTTTTATTAGGTACTAGTACTGTATAAAAATTCTCGTTGCATACGTGAACAACATACCTACGTGAAACATCATTAAAAATGTTTTCTGTGACCGACAGTACATAGACCGATAGGAACCAAATAAACATAAGTACCTAGTAAAACTTACATCCTAGTAGGTTCAATACTCATGCGTTTTCTTGGTAACCACAACAAAATAACTAGGTAGGATTTCCAGTTATAAAAATTAAAGCATTGTACGTCAATATTGTGAGAAGTCGGTGTTATGAAAGTGCTCAGGACCGTTCTACATGGAAATTTTTGGAGGAGTCCTAATATTCAGCAGTGGCCATCTATAAGTGTTTTAGCCGTTGATAATGATGATGATAAGTGTTACAATGATTTTTAAGGTTTGTTTTAAAAGTACCTGTAGCATTAAGACCAGCAAAGCTCTGGAACTCAGCGATGGCCCGCCTCCACGAGCTCTCGTCCATCATGTGTCCACTGGAGGGATTCCTTACAGAAGGGTCCAGGTAACCATACTGGGTCAGGTACGTCTGGAATGTAGTTTTAAATTAATCAGGTCAAAAAATTGTTTATCTCATCATAATCATGAATAATTTGATATTAATTCAGAATTAGACCAAAACGGCATGTACAAATTCCTACTTAATATTAAAAAATACATTTACATGAACATAAAGTATTTAGGAAAAACTTTGGACGAATGAAAAAGCTTGGAGATGGGCATGTGTACAATACTACAAGAAATAGAAATAAAACTGCTTGTACAAAAACTAGATTAGCTAGAGTAAATACCAGATGAAATTATTAACCTCTCGGAGCATAAATTCAAGAAAATAGTTCATTCTATCCTACTTATTAAACAAGAGGCATACCTATTATTATAGTATAGGAGCTAGCAACGTTTTCGAGAAAGAATTTTAGGTAAGCTGATTTTGTGATATGTCGTCCTTCTTGCACTTTCGGTTAGAGTCTGGGCTATCTGGCTGGCGGTAGCGGTTGCGTTCATTAGTGCACATCCTACCTGTCCAGGTAATAATCCTGGATTTTAAAAGCATTTTAGAAGGCGTAATTTTTACTTTTTTGTTTTTAAATAAGTCTACCTGACATACTTTTTTTATTGCCAGACATTTTTGACAATGCTAACTATGTGCCATACGCGATTTTTTATTTATTTTTTATTAAAATTTCAAAGTATTTTATAATGTCTGTAATTTTAATATTATGTTATTTAAAGATAAGAAAAACTTAAAATAAATTTGCCAGACATTAATTCGATTGAATTAAAATTAAAATTAAAAAGTCATGTAAAGTATTGCAGTATGATGCTAGTAGTCCGAGAGAGACAGCTGAAGGTGCGAGAGAGATAGACAACGAGAGTGGCGCGACAGGCAAGTCGCGCAAAAAAAAAATGGTGGACCACTGACCGCGGGGCAAGGCTCAAACTTATTATTATTATGACACTTTATTTAATTGTAAACTCGTCTAAAATACATTTTTTACTATAAACCTAATATTATCTACTTTAAACATAAATAACATCAAAACAATATAGTAAAAAATGTATAAAAACGGGAGACCACCGACCGCGGGGCAAGGCTCAAACGGTCAGTGGCTAGGGCTGCAGAGAGAGGAACCTCCGCACAATGCGTGCCGAGTCCAGGAGAGCCGCCTTCTGTATCTGACCCTTGATCCAGCTGCCTAGCGAGAGCCTCTTAAGGTATTGGTCAAGGCTCTTCGCTATCAGACCGTTCACTGAAACGACTTCTTCTTCTTCCTTGCTCTATCCCACTTTAGGTGGGGTCGGCTCTCCTAATTTTCTGGCGCCAGGACAATCTGTCCTGGGTTGTCGGGTCGGGCAGTTCTTCCTCCGATAGGAGTTTCGTCATGCTAGTCCACCACGTAGCTGGAGGTCGTCCTCTACCTCTCTTTTGTTCAGGTAGTCGCAATGCTTTTTTCACTACGTGTTCCTCGTCTCTTCGCATCACGTGACCATACCATCTGAGACGGCTTTCGGTTAGTTTGTCTGATATAGGGGCGACTTTGAAACTACCGCGGATATACTCATTGCGTACTTTGTCTAATCTGGTCACACCCCCAGACCATCTCAGCATCTTCATCTCAGCTGTGTGAAGCTTTTGGACATGCGTCTTTTTCACAGGCCAACATTCCGCGCCGTACATCATAGCCGGCCTTACGGCTGTTCTGTAGATCTTGCCTTTAGTTTTTACTGGCATACGAGCATCGCACAAGACTCCCGTTAGTGATCGCCACTTCAGCCATGCCACGTTCACCCTGTGTGTTACATCGGCGTCGACATCCCCTTGCTCTGTGATAACCGAGCCTAGGTACTTGAATTTATTTATTTTTGGCACAGGCGTACAATCAGGGTAGTAGATTATGGCAGGGCTACTGTTTTTATTAAACTGGCACTGTAGATGTTCAGTCTTTGCTCTACTTACTTTAAGACCTGCAGACTCTAGAGTTGTGATCCATGTGCTCAAGGTGGTCTGTAACTCTGTTGTTGATCCGGCTATCAAAACGATGTCGTCAGCGTACAGGAGGTTCCAGGGCAGTGGCGCTTGGATGTGTTTTGTAGTGAAGTCCATCACTAAGTTGAAAAGCAGGGGGCTGAGGGCAGAGCCCTGATGAACTCCTACCCCAACCTCGAACTCCTCTGTCAGCCCTGCGGGACTTTTCACTCTAGTTCGGACGTTAGCGTACATATCTTGGCCTAGTTTTATGTATGAATCTGGCAGATGTTGGGCCCTCAAAGCTTGCCAAACTAGCCTGCGTGGTACCCTATCGAACGCCTTTTCTAGGTCTATGAAGACAAGGTGCAGATCTTCTTTATTGAGCCGGTGCTTTTCTATCACAACTCTAACAGCCTGTATAGCATCAGTTGTGGATTTTGATGGGGTAAAGCCAAATTGATTTGGGCTCATGCAAGTTAGATGGATTATTCGGTTATTTAACACTCTTTCCCAGATTTTTAATGTATGCGATGTTAACTTAATACCCCTGTAGTTGCCGCATTCCGTTACATCGCCTTTATTTTTATAAAAAGGAATCAGGTGACTGAGTCGCCAAGAGTTTGGGATATTCTTACTATAGAGGATAAGGTTAAAAAGTCTTGTAAGCCAGTCCACTCCTAGTTGCCTTAGTGTTTTCCACACTTCCGCCGGAATTTCATCTGGACCGACAGCTTTTCCGTTCTTCATTCTCTTCACCGCATTCTTTACCTCATCTTGGCTTATGGCTTCTACCGGGCCTTCTACTGGTGTTAGAGGTTCGAGATCATTACTAGGAAATTCTTCATTCATTAGTTCTTTGTAGTATTCGTACCATCTTTTATTTATATCTTCATTATTTGTAAGTAGTTTTTTGTCTTTATTTTTAATATATTTACTTGCCTTAATATCTTGTGTTGATTTATTTCTAAACTTTGCAACTTTAAAGATTTCAGATTCGGATTTGGTGGTTTCCATTCTATTGTAAAATACCTCTCTTGCTCTGGCTCTAGTCTGCGCAACGCATTTCTTTGCGATAGACTTTGCCTCCTTATATTTATTGTGATCTTCTTTGAGTCCCGAAGATTGCCAAGTTTTAAAAAGGGTCTTTTTGTTCTGGACTTTAGCTTTGACTTCTTCATCCCACCAAGAGGGGTCTTTTCCGATACTCAGCCCTCCCTTCGAGATGCCTAAGATGGTACTGGCACTACTCGTGCATTTTTCCTCAAAGTTAGACCACATTCTTTCGGGGCTGTCATAGGTATTTTCCATATCCTGTGTTAGATAACTGTGTAATTCTTTGAGAAGACTTTCACCCTTTGGACCGGAGAGCTCTTTCCATTTAATTCGAACTGTTTTATCTATACTTGGTCTAATTGGCTTAGGCAGTTTATACACTCCTACCAGTAGCCTATGCTGAGAGGTCAAAGGCTCTCCTGGTATGACTTTACAGTCTTTGAAGTTCTTCCTTAGTGGGTTATCGGCCAGGATGTAATCTATCTGTGATTTATGTCCTCCACTTTTATATGTTATGAGGTGTTCAGGTTTCTTTTGGAAGGTAGTATTTACAATGGTCAAGTTATGTCTAGCGGCAAATTCTAAAACACGTTCCCCCTCCTTGTTAATAACACCATATCCAAAACCTCCATGGGTGTGTTCAAATGCGTCGTTGAATTTACCTACATGTCCATTCAGATCGCCCATGATGAATTTTATTTCTTCTTGTGGCACATTTACTACACACTCATCCAGATCTTCCCAAAACGCATCTTTCTCTTGTTCTCGGCATCCAGTTTGGGGTGCGTATGCGCAAATGATGTTTATTATGCTTTGACTATCCATGGCCAGTTTTACTGCTATGAGACGGTCTGACTTCCTTTCGATGTTCACTATTCTACTCTTAAGCTGATTGTCAAGTATGACGCCTACTCCATTTTGTTTATTATTCACTCCGTGGTAGACCAGCTGGTATCCTAACCCTAGCTCTCTCGATTTAGACCCCTTCCAATGTGTTTCTTGTATACAGCATATATTTATGTTTCTCCTTTTTAGGGTCTCTGCTAGTTCTTGACTGCGTCCGGTGAGGGAGCCTAGGTTCCACGTCGCCATTCTGATTGTACACTTTAATTGCGAACGTCTGTTCTTGTCAAAGCCGTCGCTTGGGGACATCACGATGCATCTCACTGTCGGCATGGAGGAAGTATTCTCTGAGCTTGCACACCTCGCGGTTATGGAGGGTCTTGGCATTTAAAATTTATTATTATTAATATTATTATTATTTTGTTATTATATGCACATTGAAAAGTAATTTACTTTCGTAATGGTTCTCTGTATCATTCTCGACTTATTCTGCAACTGTCTCTCTCGGACTACTAGCATTATACTGCAATACTTTTCATGACTTTTTAATTTTAATTCAAGACTTAACAATCGAATTAATGTCTGGCAAATTTATTTTAAGTTTTTCTTATCTTTAAATAACATAATATTAAAATTACAGACATTATAAAATACTTTGAAATTTTAATAAAAAATAAATAAAAAATCGCGTATGGCACGTAGTTAGCATTGTCAAAAATGTCTGGCAATAAAAAAAGTATGTCAGGTAGACTTATTTAAAAACAAAAAATAAAAAATTACGCCTTCTAAAATGCTTTTAAAATCCAGGATTATTACCTGGACAGGTAGGATGCGCACTAATGAACGCAACCGCTACCGCCAGCCAGATAGCCCAGACTCTAACCGAAAGTGCAAGAAGGACGACATATCACAAAATCAGCTGACCTAAAATTCTTACTTTTCAAACGTTGCTAGCTCCCGTACCATTATGTCAATGATAATCTTGATGACAAAAGAGCCTGGGAGCTCGGCACGTCATTGTGTTACGTAGGTAAACACGGGAATATGTAATTATTAATTAATATTATCACTTTTTAAAAATGTGCATTCACTATTAAATTGTAAAATCTCTTGTAAATCTCTTACTTGCAATAAATATATTGAAATTGAAAAATAAAGGCAAAAATGCGTCTTGTTACCTATATGATTGTAACAACGACTACATAGGTATACGTATAAGTAAATAAAAATTGTTGATCCATTGTGGAACAACAGCAGAATAGGGATGACGACTGGGTAAAAAAATAATTTTAATTAGTCCATCAGATAGATCAATAAAATATATTGGACACGTATTTTTTTATTTATCACATAAATAATAATTGACACAGATATAGAGAGTCAAAGTTCGGGAGTGGGGGCTCGTGACGTCACGGCTAAAAAGTGTAGTAAAAGTGTTAACCCGATTGATCTACGGCGTAGACTGATAAAACTATGCATTGCAGTGTTGCAACCACTTCAAACAAATGATACGATGACAAATCCATCTCAATGTCCTATTTCAAAAATAGATGTATATATTATTCTAAGTACGATAGTGTTAAATAATGTGCACTCACCATTGCTTTGTCCGTGTCACCAAAGGCGGGCGCGGCACTGCTCCTTGTGAGGAGGACCAGAGCAGCTACCGCAGTCCATATTAACCTTAAAGTGATTCTAAAACTAACGAACGCCATGCTTCTTGGTGATAATACTCTTCCTTTTACTAAGTTCATTGATGTTACCAAAAAACTTTATAAAAAAATATCTAAGCTAAGCTTAGTCTACTGGTTCTCTTAGCCAAGTCTAAATGCAGACTTGGTGAATAAACGTTAATTTCTTCGATATGTTCGAGCACAACCCACGAAGATGGAATCTGAAACAAAAATGATCATTTCAACATCATATAATTTTATTGCTCCTCTTAAGTTACCTACTGGATTTATATAGGTAGGTACATCTATTTATAATTACTAGCTTCTGCTTGCGGCTTTGCTCACTTCGCTCACGTGGTACCCGGATAAGTATTTTATGTTATTCCTAATTGAGACTTTATGTAGAAAATTTCAACTCGATCCGTTCAATAATTTTGGCGTAAAATACAATAATATTAACTAGGTACAACATGTACCTATTTGATAAGATACATCTTATGCTTTTGTTATATAAGGCGTACCTAATGAAAAACGAACTTATAATCGCGTTCACGGTTAAGTCAATAAATAAATAATGTTGGACAGTATCACACAGCATCATGTAACCCCAAACTAAGCAAAGCTTGTATTATGGGAACCACATGACTGATAGGTACATTACTCAGATACATTTTTTTGTAAATACATAGGTACATATTATAGATGGAAAACAAACATTTGTCTCGCAAAGGGAATCGAACCAGCAACATTCTGCGTCTCAGGCGGGCCTTCGCCCACTGCGCCACAGAGGCCATCAAGGTTTTAATGCTAGGTTTTTGTTCTGATAATAAAATTATGATAAATATATAAACATCACGTTCGTGAACAGTAAGATCATATCATTTTTGCTAGAAAAGCAGTACTATTCCCCATACATTTTCAAACTACTGCAATAGCCGTACTGACTCTTAGCAGGAATGCTAAACTATACTATACAGCGGTATACTAAGGCCGAAACCGTATTACGTAATACACGTCCTTTCCAGACTGTGTGAAACAACAGTACGGTTTTAGCCGTGGTTTTCCTATGATCCACGCTGCCCACTCGCATGGCTATCTATTGTGGTGTATCGGATCAAAGTACGGCCGGCTATTGCAGTTCTCTGAAAATGTCATTCTAAGCAAATAAAACATGAAAAATGTCAAGTAAATATAAATGCGATTTATCAGATTTTCTATTGAAAAGCAATATATAACTAAGATCGTACATAGCACAAAAAATTGAAGAAAAAAACAAAATATTTCTTCTCTGATTTCTCTTTTTATTTGACCCTGTAGCAAATAAAGTCCTAAAAAGGCTAGCATTTAATTTTTTTAAATGCGAAATATTTATTATTGCCTAAAAATTTTAGGCCTAGTATGTGGTCTATCGGTATGCGTCCCGTATTATTGGTGTTAGACATCAGAAAATGAACTTTGAACTGCCTGAACTTTGAAACTTACTGTATAAAACAACTTTTATAAAAAGTAGTAGCTGATAGTCTAGTTTAGTCTAGTTATCAATTAACCGATGATAAGTTATTTCAAATGATTGTAATGTTGTCATTAAAACCCTGTCTAGTTGCATTTATGAACCCATATCAAATACTCACGTAATCATTAAATTGCGTTAGGTATAATCAAGTGTTTGTTTGTATTAAGACTTTTTTTCATAAAATATAGTAAGTGTTTGACCACTACCATATCCTGAGACAGACTAGTGAAAATATGGTTTAAGATGGAGCACGCTTGCCTAGAAAGAACCGATTCACTCTGGATTTGAAGACTCCGAGATTGTACTGATCCGGGAAAACAGACGCCGGAACTCCGGAAGCAAGTTCCAATCCTTACTAGTACTAACAATAAACGTGGAAGCGAATCATTTGGTACGACAATGTGGGATGTCGACCAGGTATGGGTGGTACTTTGCAGCATGCTTGCTTGTCTGATGATAACATGGGTAAAGTGGGATCAGGTTGTGAACATCTTGGGTACATTCCCCAAAATGGAACTTGTAGATCCTGCTGGCAGCTCGATTCTCATCGAGTCAAAAGCCTGAAGCGGATTTTTGGCGAGCCGTCAACGAGATGGCAGCAGTAGCTATACCTACTCCATACACTATCGGACTTGTGCTTTTTACAGACTAAGAAGCTGCCCCGGAGTAAAGTACCGCCGCCCTTTAGCCAGGACACCTAACTTCATAGCTGCAATTTTGGCCTTTGACTCTATGTAAGAGCCTAAGTTCAGAATGGACGTGAATTCAGCAGCTACCAAGCTCAGACTATCGGTGAACAAGAGTGAAGCGACACAAAACGTTAAGGTGGGGTTAAATTGACTCTTTTTGGAGCTTATTGATGGAGAAAACACACGCCTGTGTTTTGGCAGCAATGAACTTTGAACAAGTTAACGACACCACAATCACAATACACAAACTTGAGGTTGAGGTTCAATCTGTCCTCAATCTCTTAACGGAGGTCAAGAATTTGGTCTGCGCTTACTCTTGGACTGGAAAAGTATCGCTCAATAACTGTGCTATCGTCTGCATACTCATAGGTTCGCCAGCAAAAAGAAACTTGCTGAAAGTACGGACCCTTGAGGTACTCCGGCATTGGTAGTCAATAGATCAGACGATCAGCCATTAATGACTACTCGAATAGATCGTTCCCTCAAGAAGACAGCTAAACACTCTAGGACATTGGCCGGTAATCCATTCGCAGAAAGCTTGGTAATGAGACCTTAGTGCCAATCCTATCTAAAGCCTTTGAAATGTCAAGAGAAACTGCAAGAAATTCCTAAACCTTTCAAGGCAAAACAGATGAGTAAGTACAGGAGACAACTCGGGTGCACATATCTTTAGCACCACAGCCAGAATCCCATCGTGACTAGCTTTGGTCACGTCTGGTGAAAAAAGTGCTTTGCTTAATACGGATTTCGGGCATCACTGTTCCGCGGAAAGAGAGCATTGAAAGAGGCGGCATTGAAGGGCGGCATTGAACGGCGGCAGAAATTACATTCCAGCGATGTAGAAAGAAACCAAAAAGCTTTGCTTCCCAGCGGGAATGACGCAACCTTGGTCCCGATTCTGCTCATAGTATGGTTGAATCGAGCCCACTTAAGTACCTTTTTTTACATGACTTTTCAGTCATGTTATAAGCTTTTTCTTGCCCGTACCTGTCGCCTTGTTGTTGTGAGTAGTGTCCCAGGCAATAAGGCATCGTGCTTCAGTGCTTCAGCACGTCGGCAATCGGTACTAGGTAAACCATGAATTTTATTAGAGTGGTTTGTCTAAGATTCCATACCTTGACGTACAGTCAGCATCAAAAGTAGATGATGAGTTTCAGAATGTCAATACAGCTGATAGAAATTTGCGTCAGAATTAGATAGCACTAAAGTGTTCCATAAATAGGTGATTGAAAAATATGCCAACAATAAGCTGATGACACTAACCACCACATGTACCTGATGACTTTAAGGTTCAAAAGTATCTGATGTAAAATAGTTCTATAAATATACTAGCTGCACCCCGCGGCTTCGCCCGCGTGGAAATGTATGTGTCAAAATGTGTTTTATTATTTACATAAAGGTTTATTTTTACCACGTTTTGCGCGGAATAAAAAGTACTAACATATTATTAATGCATTACCTAGCATACCCGTACACGTTCCGTTCTCGTTCCCACTCTTACTCCCTTTATCGTGCCCGTTCCCACTCCTGTTCACGTTGATGAAGAAGAAAACCATTTTTTGTTATATATGCCAAAAAAATCTACAAAAAATTACGAGAACAACTGTGTTTTTATTATTTTTTTATCTATAAAACTGACCGAGATATAAAAGTGCAAAGTTAACATTTTCGCTCTAAGCCGCGGACCGAGCGCGATATCGTTGATGACGTCACGGATCCTGTCTCCGCGCGAGCGACTCGGGGATTCGAAGCATTTACCCCAATGTGCCCGTCGCGCGCGGAACTACTTTGTTTATTTTAAATAAGAAACGATAAAAACTACATGAGTCCATCTAATAAATGTTGTATTGTGTCTCAGTGTAAAAATAGGGCCACAAAAACACCCGAAAAGTTGTTTTTTACGTTCCTAAGGATCTGAAAATCAGAAAAAATGGACAAATGCTATGAGAAGAGCACATCCATTAAGGCCAAAAACAACAGCATATATATTGTTGTGAGCATCATTTCGATGTCAGTTGTTCAAATACCATGTGAAATACTAAGTAGTAGGTACTTAACCTTGCCATGTGAAATACTAACTAAGTACCTAGTAGGTAGACTTGGTTGGTACTTGATTTTTGCTAGTAATATGCTTTTTAGGGTTCCGTACCCAAAGGGTAAAACGGAAACCCTATTACTAAGACTTCGCTGTCCATCTGTATGCCTGTCTGTCCGTCTATCTGTCACCAAGCTATATCTCATGAACAGTGATAGTTAGACAGTTGAAATGTTCACCGATGATGTATTTCTGTTGCCACTTTTTTGCCGTTTTTTGCTCGATATCAATAACGGCAACAGGTAGACGCTTGAAATATTCACAGAATATTTTGATTATAATATTTACTTCAAAAATAAATAATTAAATTAAATTAAAATTAATTAAGGGGGCTCCCCGATGCATGTATATATTAGTAGATATGTAAGGTACTCGACTCGCAGTTTATTGAACCATTCCAAGGTTAATGATTTCTTTATTTTTATAAAATAATCTGCCACCATCATATCGTGAACTATGGGTAGGTTGTTAGATTTTGGCCTTTTTGAAATCCTTCTTCCATTTTAGTTCTAAAACAATAATTTACACGATACACTCACTCAATCAGCATTCTTTTAAATTAAAAAAATAACCACGCAAACAACTTAGCAGTGAAATGTACTACGGACGCCCGCCGCGCGGCGCCGTATAGGAGCGATGACGTCACGCGCTACTCGCGATAACTAGCGAGATTTAAAAAACCTACGTTAACTTCCCATGCTTATAACTTCGGTAATATTGCACCGATCGATGTGAAATAAAAACTAGAATAATGTGAACGGTCTAGACTTTGATTCTACGTACATGAAAGTGTTATATTTTAACCTTGTTATCTTCTTCATTCAAGTGCCGGTTAAGTATGATAAATTTTAATAAACTTAAATGATTGGTTCCCCATACAAACTTTCATTCCCAATCATACCCTGTTCAAGTTTTATTTTCATAATGTACTTTTTTTTTTTAAATAAAAATAAAAATAAAAATAAAAATAACTATCAAGAATAACTATCAACTGAGCTAAAAGGCCAGTTAAAATAGATAATCAGTTATTTATGCTATGCTAGATAGTCAGTTATTTTTGAACTTATATCTTTATTGCCAAAATATTGCAAAGTAACATAATTCATATATTTATAAAACTATTTTACATCAGATACTTTTGAACCTTAAAGTCATCAGGTACATGTGGTGGTTAGTGTCATCAGCTTATTGTTGGCATATTTTTCAATCACCTATTTATGGAACACTTTAGTGCTATCTAATTCTGACGCAAATTCCTATCAGCTGTTTTGAAATTCTGAAACTCATCATCTACTTTTGATGCTGACTGTACCACATCAACTATTGTGAATAGGTTCCAGAGCTGATGAAATCACATAGTAATAGTATAATATGACAGTAAAAGCACTTACCTGTTGCAGTATTCCAGGGGTAAATTTACGCTACTTGAAACGACGTTACGCCTCACTAGTGGAACACGAAGAGCATCTATTACTACCGAAATAATAATCGTCAAAAATTGTGTCCAATTTGTAAAGGATTGGTAAATCTCAAACACTTTCAGTCACCGGTTGTCCGGCGATTTCACTGCTCGAAATTTCAAAGAAAATATGTTTGAGCCGTAGCGGGAAGTTACTGCGATAGTTGCGCCCTATTGCAATGCGCCTGTTTGGATGAGTGTACGCCGCACCGTTGGACGCGCCGTTTATAACAGCGTTCCGTTTTCGGATTTTTTCATGCCTCACCGGATTTTTTCACCTTTGTATATACGTTTTGTGAATATAAAATAAGGTGTTCTTTAGGTAAATATTTTTTTAATAAAACTTTTCAAAGTACTCATCGCCAGCCACACAAAGTACACAAAAGCCGGGTATAGGTGCTTTTCTTACTTTATATTAATGACCTCCCCAATGCAACTAAACATAAAACCCTTTTATTTGCAGACGATACAACCATATTAATAAAAGGTAATAAATTGACTCAATTCGAATATGACATACAAAATGCAATCTCTGACATAGTTATTTGGCTAAAAAATTATAATCTTAAGGTAAATTTATCAAAAACAAAATTCATGCAATTCCAATCAATCAGAAGACAGCCATTAAAGCTTAACATAAAGTTTAATGAAATGAAAATTGAAGAAGTTTCATCTTTAAAATTTCTAGGAATCTATTTAGACTCTAATATTAATTGGAAGATCCACATTGATAAAGTTTGTGGTAAGATTAGTAGATATGCCTACGTTCTAAAAAGGCTACGTGAGATGTCTTCAATTGAAGTAGCTCTTAGCGCATACCACTCTTATGTAGGCTCCTCTCTCCAATATGGGTTACTTTTATGGGGTAACAGCACAGATTTTGACAGAGTATTTAGAGCTCAAAAAATATGCGTACGTTCTTTATGCGGAGCTCATTATTTGGATTCTTGTAAGCCCTTATTCAGAAAACACAATATTCTTCCATTGCCATGCCTCTACATTAAACAAGCAGCAGAGTTTGCAAATCAGCATCCAGAACTATTTAAAAAAATCACGAATTCAGGTCCAGAACTTTAAGAGATACATCAAATAACAGACTGCACAATCCAAAGTATAAATTGAAAATGACTCAAAATCAGGCCTATTATATGACAATTAAAATCTATAACAGTCTGCCTGAAGATCTGAAATCACTGTCTGGTAACTTATTTACCAAAAAGTTAAGGAAGTGGCTAGGAACTCGATGTTATTACTCATTAAATCAATTTTTGGACTACAGGGACATAGCTTTTTAATCATATTTTTTTTTTTTTTTTTTTATTTCTTTTGAATTTTAATAACGTTATAAAAAATAGATAATTTATTGTTAAATAATTAATTAAAATTAAGAAATAATTGTTACATAATATTGATCATTTGCATGCCTCTAGGGTAGAACATACTTGAACGATAACTATTCAATAATTAAGACCTATGATGTACATATGTTCTGGCAAATAAAAAATTATCTTATCTTACACAAAGTTTCATGCATCTGAACCAGTTTTCGAAACACTTTTTCCAGTCTACGGCAGACCCCTCGTTTACAGCCTGCTCGCTGACATTGCATCTTCAGCGACGAAAATTGTATCCCTTTGTCAAAGGGATCAAAGGGCCTTTGAGCTGATCTTTTACTTTTGGGAATAAAAAGAAGTTGCACGGTTCTAGGTCAGATATGATCAGATAATGATACCACATAGCCAGTCAAAAAGTCCCCCCCCCCCCCCCCCGCCCCTTCCGCTTTTAGGAAGCATCACTTTGGTAGGCGTTGATTCATTTTGAATCACCCAAACCTTCGACTGGTGCTTCGTTTCTGTATCGGTAGGTTTACACGGTTTGCGTAATCAAACATGTGGGTAAGTACTTAATTGCTACATTACTCAAACCATTGAAAAACCCTTAATTGATTAATGCGACACTAATAATAACTTAAGCGTACGTATTACGTTAGTACGTATTAATTTAACTTCCTCATAAGTACATTTAATGTGTTATCCCATACCTACATCAATTTCCTACAAGTGTTACGCATACGGGCATTTAAAAAAAATCCTCTACATTACTCATGTGATGTGTGTCCACCTAAATACGTTGGCAACCAGGTACTGTAACTGTCCATCTCCGGTAGAAGATCTAGAGAGAGACCTTAGACAACTTGGACTTGGTACTTTGAAAAAACATATTTTATTTCAAGTATCATGCTTTGTGTTGTGTTTGGTGTCTATAGCAAGTAAAATTATATATTATGGAAAACTTGTTATAGGTTAAAAACAAATAAATTTCGAGTTCTACTAGAATAAATCGGATGGTATCGCAAATTTATATCAGTTGTGTCACTATTTTCAATAATGAAAAAAATTAAAAGTTGTGTTTTTTAACATTGTACTTGTACGTATGTTTCTTTATTTCACTAATATCTAAACTACTCGACCGATTTAGATGTATGAGGTATCGTTGTAATCCAGACGTTATCTTGGGTGACATAGACTATATAAATAAATAAATAAATAAATAAATAATCCTGGACGTTATCACACAGCATCATGTAGCCCCAAACTAAGCAGAGCTTGTATTATGTAGTATATGACGTCACAATGAAAACAATATGGCGGCCACGGTAGGTACCTTCTTCTTCTTCTTCTTCAGCCTGTGTTGGTCCACTGCTGGATATAGGCCTCTCTCAGTAAGCGCCACTGAGCCCGATTTTCCTAGCTGTGTTATAAAAACCAAATCCTTTATTGTGGGGTATCAAATGAAAGTTCTTATTAAGCCCTTTCTACTACACAACAATACAATGCCTACCTACAGCCGACTCCTTAGAAAATAAGGGCCCGCCGGCTACCAACACTAGACATGTTTTTAGCTCTTTCGTTACTTCTCATTGGGTTTTTTATATAAAATAATACAAAACTATTTCATTATAGTTTCATTTATTCCTGTCTTACAGTTTGGTATCCTTTTAACCAACAAGGAGAAAGTTTGCAATTCGCCGGAATCTTTCCCTCATTAGCCGTCTCAGAGTCTTATGCCACTTTGATGACCCCATCTAAAGCGAAACAAAAACGTCAAAGTAGCATAAGACTTATACGTTTACTGTCTTATTTTTTCGATTTGGTTTTATGTAGGTATGTTCACCGATATATCCGTAAATCGTAGACCGATTTTTAAAAGTATTTTTTGTTTGAACATATACTTCACAGGTGGTTTAATATAAACTTTATTTCTGAGGGATTGGTACTTTTCCCGCAAAACATAAAAAAAACCTCATTCTCCCTTGTAATTTTCGCCCTGAGCCGTCCCTCATGCGGATGGACCTTTAGTTGGCTTGCCCGTGGTGCTAGTTTACTTTAAAATAACAGTTCTGTCTAATTACACTAAAAACAGAAAAGGTAAACAAACTTTTAAAAACAGATGAACAAGCTCATAACATAGTATTATATTATTTTCTTCTTTGAATTAAATATGTAATTAAGTTTATTTTTCGTTTCTAAGGGCATTAAAAAGTGTTTTTTTTTAAGTCGGCTTAATTTTTTTACCCACTGGATTTGTCGCCAACTCGGACTCCCACTTTGCCGTTAAAGTCCCTCATAAAAACGTTGATGTGAGCCTTCGTGGTGTTATGCAAGGCTTTAGATATGTCCTCGTACATAGTATCCTCCACTTCATCATCCAGGTGTCAAGGTCGGTGCGTAAACCAGAATGATCTTTATACTAAACCGCTTGGATAGTCAACGGATCAGTTACGCTACCCTGGTCGACACGGTGGAGATTTCTAAAACGTTGTTCGAGAGGGCCTTTTTGACGAGAAACCCTACGCCACCCTGTGACATTTGGTCACCCTCGCAGAAGTACAGTAGATGGCCCCAGTCTAGGGTAATGCTGTCCTCTCTCTCTCTACGGACTTCACACAACCCCAGAACATGCCAGCCACCTAATGTTTTCCAGCACCACTTTCAACTACGCTATTCGTCGAGCCTCAGAGTGCATCCGTTGAACGTTGCCAGGTTAGTGGTTTCAAGTAGCCCGAGAATTGCTAGCACCCCCTGCACCGCCGTTACCATGGCCGTTACCTGTATGTCCAGGAATAGCGGGGCGGTCGGGAACTGGGGGCCATTTCCATATAGTGATCATCATAATCATCGTGGGGCGTAAGGGGTTCCAACCCTTATCTTCGGAACCCAAGCCAAACCCACCTGCACGTGGTGCACCCTGCTAAACAACGAACGGGGCTCTGGCGGCCGGCTGATTGCGGCATAGCACAGCCTACATCGGCACAGCTAAATCCCCTGGCCACCGACGGGCAGCAGCGTGGGTGGTGCGAGAAGCTGTGCCCTGCGATCTTCAACCCGCATGCCCAGCGTGAGGATTATGGGCATATCCCCCTTTATAAGGGGAGGCCTATGTCCAGCAGTGGACTGATATAGGCTAGTGTGGTGTGGTGTGGGGATCATCATAAGGGGGGTTTTGCTTATAATCTCCACGATGGGCAAGCGGGTTGGGATCACAGGGCACAGCTGTAGAGCAAAAATATTTTACTTTTTTGTATGGACAAGCGCGTTCACGCTATCATTATGGACTTTTTGAACGATTTGAGAGCATTACGGAACAGAGGGAATGAGTCCTCGTTGATACCATGTTCTTCCTACTTAATGAGTGACTATTTGCAAAAAAATAAAAAATAAAAGGTTAAATTATTAAGAAAAAAATATTAAAAATACGTCTTTTTAATATTTTTATAACTTTTTACTGAGTGAATATATTTTTTCGCCTAGTAGTGAAAATTGTTTGGTAGCTTACATAGTTCTCGACAGTGGTGGAAATTTGGACCACTTTGTCCCATTGTCTTTTATTTGTTTTTCTTAATAAAATCTCTGGTAAATGTATTTTTTCATCCAAAATATACGAAACTTATTATAAATGTTGTTTTTTGTATTTTAAGAGTTAACCCACACTTCAGGGAAAATCTGAGATTGTTATATATCCAAAAAAATTCAACTCAGGAGGGATTTGAACCCGTGACCCTCCCATCAATACCGGGACGCGCTAACCAACTGCGCTACCGAGTCGACTCCTCGCCGAAATGTTACCTACCTATTTTACAAGAGCTTTTTTATTTTTTTTATTACTTTATATAGAATTGATGTAAAAGTAAATACCTGCTGTACCTAATCTACTTAATAATATGTGCGTTTTTAAACTATTCTACAAAATAATTAATACGCTTAACCACTTACAAATAAAAAAATATTGAGTTTGAGGGACAGTGAAAAAAGAGGGGGGTATACATTTTTGTGAAAATGTACGCGTTGCGCGAATTCGTGCGAATAATTGTGATATAATAGCGATACAAACACGACGCGTTAGTTCATCTAGTAGCCGCTTCAGAGTTGGTCGCGCTCAGACGCGCGAAGTCTCAAGAATGCGCGTGAATTCGCGCGTCTTTTTCATACATATATCCAAGAAGAAATATGTGCATTCGAACGCGTGAATTTGCTATGTTTAATTTCGAATTGACGCTTCGATGCGCTTCCTAACATTAAAAGAAAAGATGAAGATCTAAATCTTGTGGACACTACTGTATTTTTAGGCATAACTTTAGATAATAAGCTTCAATAGGGCGCATAGATGGGTTGTCAAACAGACTCATTTCTGCAGCATACGCAGTCAAAAGAATCCGTCAATTTACTGACGCAGAAACGGCTAGACTTGTTTATTTTAGCTACTTCCACAGCATTATGTCGTACGGCATTTTGTTGTGGTCCCCCATAACAAAATGCCGAAAAACACAAATGGTTTATGATATGAGCCCCAGAGAATCACTTAAAACTAAGTTTAAAGAAATAAATGTTATGACAGTGCCGTGCCAATATATATATGAAAACTTAATGTATGTCCAAAAACATATTAACTTGTTCAAAAAAAATAGTGACTATCATAATGTTAACACTAGAAATAAAGATAAACTAGCTGTTCCCACTGTAAGGCTCCATAAAATTAGTCAATCTTTAAAAGGGGTGTGTGTACGATTTTTTAACAAAATCCCGAATGACGTGATTAATCTATCTGTAAATAAATTCAAAAATGTTGTTAAACGTAATCTTTGTGATAAAGCTTATAATAAAATATCTAATTATTGAAAGACTGGGAAGATGACAAAAAAGCTTGGGATGAAACTGGTTCCAACTCCATCAAAAACAGTGTAAGTTATTATGAAAAATGACGTTAAAATATAAGCCAAGCAGAGTTTCTTGCCAATTCTTGTCTGTTTGGTCGCGTTACGAATTAGTGGTAAATTAAAAAAAATGACGTTTCAAAGTGTACTATACAGTTCCTACTGAATAAATGAATTTTGAGTTTGAGTTTGAGTTCGACTCTGCGCTAGTAGCGCTCTGCGCTCATTTGCGGTTCTTGGCACATGGCACGACGAAAATAAATAATAAAGCTTAGTAACTAATAGCATTTAGGTCGGTAACTGTTGGTAAAACGAGACGGTAAGTTTCGGAAGATATTGGTGTAGAGTGCCAGCTCATATGCAAAGTGATTCAATGTGCACTGAACGTTAGGTTTGATTACCTTTGTCACCGGTTACGGTTCAAACATATACATACATTATTACATAAATTATGCATTTTACCTGCAATGGATCATAGTCATGGCCGTGAATGGTTTTACTTGGATGTTGGACTTACCTAGGTATTTTTGATGATACAATTTATCTATTTATATACTTATAAAATCCTTTGTTCTGAATGACTGATAACGCACAGCCTAAACCGCAGGTTGTAGAGACGTGAAACTTGGAGGGTGTGTTCTTTGTATGACGTATGCATCCAATAAGATTATGAGATTTTCCGAAATTCTAAACCTAAGGGGGAGAAAAACGGGGGCAAAGTTTGTATGAGACAACGTGATTCCTAGGTCAAATCTACTTCAAATTTTGCATGAACAATAATTAACAGAATTGTTGGAAGGCGTGGTTCGTATTTTATTGAAATTCATCGCCTAACAGGGTTAAAAAGGGGTATTTTGGGGGTGATTTGCATCGAAGTTAGCTTAAATTAAGTAGCTTTTAATTTAAATAAAACATTATTTTGACACGTTTGAATACTTAATCCGATCTCTTTAAAATTGGAATGTCAAATCATCAAGATATTATACTCTAGAGCCACAAACGTGGAAAAGACTGTCAGCACCAAAACTTGGCGAAAGTTGTCTATTGTGCCGACATTTAACACTTTTCAAGCCACATAAGGTCTAAATTAGCGGAAATTTAGCATTTTGAAGTTTATATAAGTCAAATTCTCTTGAACGATTTTTGACAGTTTTCGTTTGAAGACTGTGAATCTGTAGTACTTACTTTCGTATCGCAATGTGTCAATTATGTATAAAACTGATCCAATTTGCATACCATTTGCTAGGCCCATAGGTTGTATTAGAAATTTTAAGCTGGAAAGTATTTGAGTTATATCAGACAGGGGGTCATCAAGATATGGAGTCCCAAAAAGGGCCAAAAAAATTTAACATTAACATGTTAATATATTGAGCGAGGTGTCATATAAATGGGTTTTGGTTTTTCACTTCAAAAAAGTTTTAATTTCAATTTTAGAATGTATAGATCATTAGATAAGTTAATCGGTGGTAGTCAGTGGGAAATCCAAATATTGTATTTGGCACACATGCCTGCTCACAAATTGCACAGTGCTCACAGTCAGAACCCTAAATCAAGTGTGTTTCAGCACTCATATACTAGAAACTAACACGTTGACTGCAGGTGCAGGCTTCGCAGCAGCGGGTCGACTAGTAGCTCGCGCCCTAGAGCAAGTGTATTTTTAGCGCTTAAATTGTTACTGGATTCTAGCATAATAACTCTATACTATGTGAGAAGGACCTTTTTTTTTGTTCTTTGTATAGAAAATACTTAAAAAAAAATTAAGCTATTGCATAGCTTCTATCGAGGGCCTTGAGCGCGGGGACCGAATCCAGAAATTCCGTAACGAAAAAAAACCTCACGCTCCCCACTCCGACGGGCACGGAGGTGTGGCTTGAAGGCCGTGCATTGTCTAACGTCGTTTCTTTTCGGCAGTCTTCGACACGGTGTTTGTGTGCGTGCAACTAGACGTATTGTACGACTCTACGAAGCTCGTTTATGTAAATAAAAGGAAAAAAAAATGTTTTCTTATCGGTCACCACGCTCAAAAAGTGTAACTTGAATTAATATTAAAGAAATAGAAATACTGCATAAATAAAATAAATAAATAATTATAATTGCATAAGTTGATACAAAATGCTATGCAATAGCTTTACCGCGGCAGTCCCCGAGTGCCACACGTCTTTTTTTTGTATATTCTTGGTTCCTTTTTTCTTTATGTGATTTTAGGGCTTTGTTCGCATCAGAGGGCAGAACCCTCTGATGCGCTCTTATGTGGCTTGTATACCCGATTTTTTTGATGAAGGTACGATCACATTTGGGGTTCGCCAATACTCTATTGACAACATACAGGAACACAAACAGAAACATACATAGAAACTACAAAACACGAATACAAATAATTTAAAGTTCTATCTAAAATTTTATTCAACAATTTTAACGAACATGAATTATTAAATCATACAATATGCTTACCTATGATTACTAGACGAATATTTTAACTAGTATACTGCACATGCTCTGGGACTTGAACATCTAAGTAAGTACCTACTTTTTAAGAAGTGCCCTACCAACAAAACCAGATAAATCAGAACTCCCCGCCCAAAGTTAAAATTACCTTATAGACTACTGTGATTACTGCTCTCGGCTGTGGCTCTGGCACAAAATATCTGTTTTTCAGCTTAAATATTACAACGAATAATAATATTCATATTCATTTCTTTATTTCGGCCAACTAGAATCACTACAATTTACATTACAAATAAAATAAAATACAAAATATTAAAACTTTTGAGTTTGAGTGAGACAAACACATAAAATTAAATTAAAACAAAAAAAATACTTTAAATGTACTATTGGTAATAGTAGATACCGTAGGCAACGAACTCATTCAAGTTTTCGTCTATTCCTACCTTTTCTGTTGAGTACTACTGTCGGCAGAACTACTAGAAACTTTTTCCCATTAGTTCTGTCCACAGAACAAAAAAGAATTTAAGTTTTCTAAAATATAGAATATATTTTATAAAATATTTAAAAATATATTTTCTTTAAGTTCTCTTCTCATAATGAAAATATTGATGTTCCAGAGTCTTTCAATTATAATAATAATAGCATGTTTTATTACCGAAATAATGCATATAAAATCAAATATGTAGCCGCATCACTATCACGTGAGTCAACTATGAGATATATCCTACTCCTACAAATATTATAAATGCGAAAGTTTATGAGTATGGATGTATAGATGGATGTATGTTTGTTGACCTCTTTCACGCGAAAACAACAGAACGGATTTGGATGAAACTTGGAATAGACATAGTTTATGACCTGAACCTTAACCTAAGGACTATTTATCCGGGTACCTACCATGCGAACGAAGTCGCCGGCGGAAGCAGTTCCATATAAATATGCATATTCCATTAAAACAAAACATTCAATAATTGCGTGAATTTCAATAAAAAATAGCGTGTGTGTCTGTGCCACAGTGCCGGCAGAAAGTTGCAAACAGCACAAATTTATGAAGAAAAATAAAAATAATTGAGAAGTTAGGGCAATAACATAACGGTCATGAAGCATGTTGTTTTTATGGAACAAATGAATTTTCACTATAAATTAGAGCACATTGTCTACAAAACGCATCAACTCGCAAATCACTACATATTACCTATAGAAAAAAAGTAACAGCAGCTTAAAGCTTAAAAAAATTTAAATGCATTTTTTTCTCAGGTTTTACGAGCTATACCCGGTTTCACTAAAGATACAGAATTATTATATATTTAATTCTATAAACGGTTTGAGTGCTCAACTAGCTATTAAGTAGTGAATTTAACTATACTAAAATAAGTCGATAGAAAAGATATCCCAAATATATAGAGCATAAGAATCTTAGATGTACGTACATAACTTACGCTTTTGTTTCGTATGGCGCGTGGCGTAAGCTTAATTTAACTATAATAAAAATATAAGAAAAACATTCAAATCCTCTAGAGAGCTATATGCGTTGAGAAAATGTATTTAGGACCAAAATATAATATAATATCTAGATTTTATAGTATTGACTACCACTAAACAGCGTCTTCTATCACAGCGTGCCTACCTAACTTAAGTGATTATATTTCTTTATTTGAACTTATATCGCGTGTTGAAATTTCTTTACCCGAAGTCCTCACTAAGGTAGAATACCTACCTACCGTTATAATTAAAACGAAAAATATTGTATTTCTATTGAAATTAAGAATAGTTATTGAAGAATAAAAAATATAAACCCATAAAAAATACAAATGTGAGTAAAGTAAAGAACAGTAAAGTAATGTATAAATCTCTTTATTCATTTAGCACTTAAAGTAGGTACGATTAACGATGTTGTTCATATTAACTAGCTGTGCCCGCGACTTCGTCTAGATGTTTGGCGTGCAAAATGCTGAACGGATATTGATGAACTATAAAAAATAAGAAAGTTTACTATCCAACTAACTAAATAGGCTACATTTTATTTATCTACAATGTCTAAAAGCAGAATTATAAACGAAAAACTAATCGTTCGCCTACCCTTCATACCATAACAGTATATACAATGTTTCATACAATCATATGGCGGACCTCCTTACCATACTTTCAAAACTCTTTGTTAGGACGTGACAGGTTGAGCAGTTGGATAATTTTTGGATGTCACTTTTGTCACTTTTGATTCTGCCAGATCACAGTCGGTGATCTGTGAACTGAGAACCTAGCCTATTTTTATTCTATGCTCACATATCATTCATGACTAGGATTCATGACGTTTCGGTGCTGTCAAGCAGGCAAAATTCTAACCGCCATTGCAGATTCAAAAGATAAATTATGAAAAATTTGAGTGAAGCTTACGTTGATATTTATTTCAGTAATATTTATCCTCTAATTCCGGAAGCTGTACAAGTGCTGTACAATATGTACAAGTGCTGTGTTGTGAGCTGTGATAGTAGACGCAAGGACGTCAGATTACCTCCATAAGTTTCCAAAAAGTGAGATAGGACTCCAAAAGTGGCTAGAGATCATAAATTGTGCAAGACATCGAGGCCTGAGCTTCCATAATTCTCACAGGCAATTTGTGTGTCGCAAGCATAAGAAAAACTTTCTCGCATCAACGCGCGATAGAGCTCGTCTTTGCCCCGATGCTTATGCAACGTTATTTACCGCTACCGAGATGTCTAGTGGTGTTCCTGAAACATCTGCATTAATCCCTGATAAAACCGGTATGTACCGTTAAACTTTCTTGCCCAAATCTAGAACGTCTAAACATATAATTATGTTATAAATAGTGTGGGGCTAAGATTTTCTCCTGTGTCGTTGGTATTATCGGGAATAACTATCATACCTTGGTACACTATACCTGAAGCAAATATCTGCGGGTCATGCAAACATTTATCTCAGCGGTATCAAATGCATCAGTTGCATATCTGCTTGCTTGAGTTGACTGATTATAGGGACAATTATTGATATTTAGCATGTGCCATACCTATTGTATTGTAATTTTGGATATATTTTTTCAGGGAATGTCAACCGTGAACACGATTACACTGAGCGACAACATGTGATTACCAACTGCAAATCAGCAGTTGTAGAGAAACGCTCTAACACCGAAACTGGTAAGCAATTTTGGTAGTAAACTAAACCTAAGCTCTTTTATTCGCCTGTAATTTAGATACTTCTCATAAATGCAATAATGAGTATGTTTATGACTAGTTAATTAACTTTATTACTATGTTTTATTTCAGAAATAAATGTTCAGTTGCCAGCAGCGTCAACGTCCCACAGTGAATCCACACTGACAGCAATGGGTATTCATAAATCATAATTTATTGTATATAATATATATTACAATGATAACAAGTTATTTTGGGTTAGTTAGTCCATCAATCCCTATTTAACGTCCCCATGTTGACTATTATGTGAACACACTGTAATTTTGTGTTAATTTTGCTAGTATCAATGTTACTAAGGTGCCTATAGTTGTATACTTAATAATATTCATTTCTGTAGCTCTGGTCTAAATATAATATATTGTTAGCGACTCCCCCACCAAGAGGACATCGGCAAACCGACGCTCCTTTAAATAGCGGGCAGGACCATTGCTCGGGCTCAGTCTGTTTGTGGTGCTCGACGGTGTAATAGCTTAGGGACGTTAAAAATTATTGTGCGAGGCTGTGTAAGTCATTTTGTGTTTCTGATTTTCGTCATTTTCAAGTGTTATAATTATTTGTTAGGAGATACGAAAACTTTAAAGTGGCAATACTTCCTCGGTCTATAAAAGCAGCTGGCCTACCGGCTCGCGGGGATAGCTTTCTGAGTCGTCGTGCTGTGTAGACGTATTTTGAGACGTATATTGTGTTGTTCATGCTGTAATTTATAATTCTAAGTCCGTGTTCTTTGCCTGAATTGTTTGGCCAGTTTTATAAAAGTTATGTTGTTAATAAATTCTTTTTTTAAAAGTAATTCTGCTTCTGATTGTTAAAATCAGAAGTGGGATAAAGGATTTGCACGCCTACTTGTCAATTACTTATTCCGCTGGTCAAGATTTGTTTAAATACGTCTGTACAGTACAAGCTATCTGCGTGGCCTAGATAACCTCAAAGCACGTGTTTTTTCTGTGTGTTTCCGTGTATGTGTTTAGCTAGCCGTGTGGTAACTACTGAGGCGCGAGGCATTCCGGCGTCGGAGGACCCTGTGGCGTCTCTGCCCCTCACGCCGTTGTCAGCACGCACCGTTGACACGCGTACGGCAGGCTGTGGCCTCCACGTCTTGTTACGCGCTCTCTGCTGTGCCACCACGCGTTTGGGAAGGCCTGTGGCCTCCACCGCGCTGCCACGTGCACGGCGGGCTGCGGCCTCCGCGTGCCTCTGCACGCTCCGCCGCACCGCCTCGGGCCTGGTGGGCTGCGGCCTCCGCGTGCCTCTGCACGCTCCGCCGCACCGCCTCGGGCCTGGTGGGCTGCGGCCTCCGCGTGCCTCTGCACGCTCCGCCGCAGCGCCACGGGCCTGGCAGGAAAGTGGCTTCCGCGTGCTGCTGTGCGCACACCGCTGCTACATGTTCAGGTGGACATGCCGTCACCACGTGTCCATTCGCGCCCACCAACATGGCGTGTCTAGCGCATGCCTCTGTATGATGGTAGTCCGACAACACGTCGGTAAGACCTTACCAGTATTTTTGTATTTCGAGTTTTGATCAAATCATTTGCATAACGTTGATGATAAAAAGGAGGCTTATACCTAATGTGATGGTTTACGTGCTAAATTATGATGATGATTTTCGATCAGCTTATACCCAATGTGGTTGTTTACGGGCTAAATGATGATGATGATTTGCCATCAGTTTTGTTGAACGAGATTTACATTCGATGACGATAAAACATTGTGGGTAGTTTTGATGATTTATTCGAAAATTATTTGGAAATGTTGTTTGATTCCGAGTGCTATGTTTAGAATCTCCAAGTAGTTTTTGGGTTTGAACTACTAACGTTTGATACCTCTTCGATAACCATGTCCAAGGAACGAGATCGTAAGCCAAGATCGTAAGTGGTTTGGAACAGCAATTCCAAACTAGTTTAGACCGTTTGATCGTTTTGGAAGTTAGTTCCAGGGTTTGCAGTGCGAGTGTAGATGGGGTAGCTACACCGGGCCTATCTGGTAGGGGCTACTAAACTCTTCGGAGCCGGAGATCGTTCCGATGCTGCACCGATGGCGCAACTGCAACCGCAGCTATCTAACGAGAGAACCGCCCGGGCCGAGCGAGCCTATTGGTCTGCTGGCTATCTCATCCAGCGCAGACTTGGGCGCCGAAGTTTGAACATGACCGTGCCATGTCCAAGCGTCCAGGTAGTATTGAGCGTGGTAGCTCAAAAGCTTACTAAAGCTGTTGGCACGATCCTGGTAAGGACGAATCGTATATTCATCTCAAGTTTTGACCCCTTCTTACATGATTTTGAAATATGGTTTTCCAAAGTATATTGCTAGAGTGTCGGGAGTCTTTAGGCCGCCCGTAGACCTCCGACACTGCTTAACGACTGAAAATCCGAGACCAACATCTTAACGTGCCTCCCGAAGCACAGAAACGCTCCGATCTAAATGTCGCCAAACGGTCGCCCATCCAAGTGGTGGCCTGGCGGAATGTTGCTTAACCAAGATGATCTGCGAAGAACACCGAAGTAAGCCACGCCATGAGCGCTTCGCTACATTGCTTCCATGTTTTGACTATTTACTACATAGGTTTAGAGTTAATAGGTCAAAACGGCATGATTATGATTAAGAGTTGACTATAGTCAGGCGAGGCCGAGTGAACCTAACATTCATTCGGTAACTGTGTTCAGATTTTCGATGTTGATGATGATGATGATGAGTTGACTATGGTCAGGCGAGGCCGAGCGAACCTAACATTAATTCGGTAACTGTGTTCAGCTGTTCGATGATGATGATGAGTTGACTATGGTCAGACAGACCAGATCGATGAACTTTACTTCGGATGTACTTTACATTCATTCTGTAAGCGTGTTCAGCTGTTTTATGATGTTGATGACTAACTGACTATGTTCAGGCGTAGCCAAGTTTAGTGAACCTAAATTTGGAGGAGTACACGCGTTCTTTATTGTGATTGGCTATTTATTAACCGCTAAAGTTGTTTCCTTGTTTCATGTTGCATAATTGCTGGAATCGAGCTGATTCGTGCTGGAATCGGGCTGACTGGTCCTGAAGGTGACTGCAAATTCTGCTCTATGGATACAAGTCTACTGGGGCTTCACCAGTGCAGACGGCGGTCCTGTTCTCTGGATACAAGTCCACTGGGGCATGGCCAGGGCAGACGGCGGTCCTGTTCTCTGGATACAAGTCCACTGGGGCATGGCCAGTGCAGACGGCGGTCCTGTTCTGTGGATACATGTCCACTGGGGCATCTCCAGTGTAGACGACGGTCCCGTTCCGTGGATTCTGGTCCACTGGAGCAGTGCCAGTTCAGATGGCGCTCGATTGAGCTGAAGCTAATGAAGAAAATGATCGCCGTACAGTCTGACATTGCTTGCGTCTTTGTTGGTAGCCACTCTTTCATTAGTTATGTTAGGCCCAGCAAGGTTAGGTTCAGATAGGCTAGGTTCAGATAGGTTAGGTTTAGATACGTTAGGTTTAGATAAGTTAGGTTCAGATAGGTTAGGTTCAACAAGATTAGGTTCAGAAAGGCTTGATTCAGCTAGGTTATTTTCACTTATTTTAGCACTGGGGCTTTTCAATGAGATTCTAGGCTAGGTGGCTATTAGCAGTGACGTATGCAATGACTAGACTGAGATTAATGGTTTGACCGGCAATAGCGTGTGTAATGTAATGTACAGGACAGAGCGATCCGTATCTGCTACGTAGCATAGTCGGACGGGGATAATGCCAAGATCAGTATAACAGCGTTCGTCGCTTTGTATGTCCGTGTCTGCAACTATCGCATAGTCGGACTTACCGTGTCTGCCTAAAATAGGCATAGTCGGTCTTACCTGTGTCAGCGCATAGTGCCGCTTAGTCAGGTCTTCCGTGTCTGCGCTTTGCGCATAGTCGGACTTACCGTGTCTGCCTAAAATAGGCATAGTCGGTCTTACCTGTGTCAGCGCATAGTGCCGCTTAGTCAGGTCTTCCGTGTCTGCGCTTTGCGCATAGTCGGACTTGCCTGTGTCTGCGTTAGTCGCATAGTCGGGTAGACGCGTTAGTCGCGTCATGTTACAGGTGGATCCTGCTTCACCTGATGCTGACAACCACAGAGCCGGAGCCGCAGCGGACACACGAAACTGAGGAATGGGGCAATAAAACCTAGGCCTTGCCTCCGAAAACGAAATAAGTACATGAGAGACGTCTCATTAGGAGGTGTATGCGCTGGTGAATGAATGAGATTTTGTGAGGACGTATGACTTAAATGAATGGTGATGCAAGAAGAGTGTGAACCGCCACATCTATGTAAAATCGACGCTCTTTTGATGTAACTCTTCTTTCAGACGAATACGACAGCGAACCAGATGCTAGTCCTACGTATGGTTCCGGCGCAGGTCCGTCCATGCCCTCACTGGATCCTGAACCTGAGGCGGGGCCATCATCTTAGACTTCAGCTTCGGGCAGCCTCATTTGACTTTAGGAGTAGGTCGAGGACGACCTATAGTCAGGAGAAGCCGTGTTAGCGACTCCCCCACCAAGAGGACATCGGCAAACCGACGCTCCTTTAAATAGCGGGCAGGACCATTGCTCGGGCTCAGTCTGTTTGTGGTGCTCGACGGTGTAATAGCTTAGGGACGTTAAAAATTATTGTGCGAGGCTGTGTAAGTCATTTTGTGTTTCTGATTTTCGTCATTTTCAAGTGTTATAATTATTTGTTAGGAGATACGAAAACTTTAAAGTGGCAATACTTCCTCGGTCTATAAAAGCAGCTGGCCTACCGGCTCGCGGGGATAGCTTTCTGAGTCGTCGTGCTGTGTAGACGTATTTTGAGACGTATATTGTGTTGTTCATGCTGTAATTTATAATTCTAAGTCCGTGTTCTTTGCCTGAATTGTTTGGCCAGTTTTATAAAAGTTATGTTGTTAATAAATTCTTTTTTTAAAAGTAATTCTGCTTCTGATTGTTAAAAATATCTATAATATTTTTTATGTTTGGTTCCAGGTCAAGAATTAAGAAAAGAAGAAAAATTATCAACAAAAGAAACCAACCTTGAAAAAGACACCATTCATAATTGGATTTCTTATAATATAAAGAGTTTAAAAGTGTAAAACGAAATGAATTAGCTTATCCATCAGAGGATGCCTGGTGATTCTGGTGAGGTTTTTTGGAAACATCACTCTAGAAGCAAACAAATACTTGGAGAAACAACCACAGCAAACATTTGTAATAAAAACCATTACAATTATAATAAAATCTAAGTATTAGTTTGACTTTATAGGCTGTGAACTGCACAGAGATGAGGTTGCAGACTTATTTTTATAGCTAACCTTAAGATGAGCAGTATTTAATTGGGTTAATATAATAAATATATATTGATAGGCACAGATATATGCCGATTAGAAAATAAAATATTACCAAGCATGCAATTAAAGTCATATAATAAATGTAAAGCCAAATCGAAAATAAATAAATAAATTATAAACTAATGTGTGTATATTATTAACAGTGATCGGAATTAGGTGAGCTAAAATACCTAAAGTTCGAAAAATAACAGAGACTAAGTGGAGACGCCTTGCGACTAAATATTTTTCCGGGAAAATTTTCCCGGGTTTCGAGAAATTACTTAGGTCCATCTAAAATTAATACAGTAAAATAACAATCGAATTAATTTCCTCTTCTTATTATTGATAACAAGAAGAGGAAACGAATTCGATTGTTGTAAAAAACGGTAAGCACGATTTTTATTGTTTTCAACAAATAAAATGAACGATGTAAGTAAGCGCGGAAGCTAATGTGATTTATAAACCAGCTTTAGTAAATAGTTATAGTAATAAAAACATTTATTTAAGCAAGGGAATAAAAAAGCCATTTTATAGTTTTTGTACCATTTATTCATTTTGTACAGATAATGGAACTCAAAATCAATAATTAAGAAAGTAACCAGTCCTACCTAAGATACACAGTCGGAACTCTAAACATTATTTCCATTGATGTTGAATTTGTCCCTTAATCTGAATCGCTAACGTTTTCATCATGGACGGAGTATAAAGAAATATCTTCGTCCGGAGAATTAAAGAAAATCATTAGGAGTTTTTCCATATTATCTATTTTCAAACGATTTCTTTTTGTACTTAAAATCCATTTATACGTAGAGAAGGACCTTTCAACATCAACTGAAGTTACAGGTACATATTTATAGAATGACAATAATTCATTTTCATTATCTAATCCTTTATCTATATTTTCACAAATGTCTCTTAATGCATCTAGATCGGGATTTCTGTCCATAACGTTTTCTAATTTTTGTTTTACTGGTTCAGAAGAACACCAGCTTAGAACAATTCTTGCTTCATCAAAAATATGGAAAGATTCCGTCAACAATAAGTTAGACTTTTGCAATTTTTTTAATGAAATTTGAATTATTTTAAAATATTCGTCAATGTAATCTAAATCAGTTTTTAAACTTTCTTTTCCTAGGACAGTTTTAGCATGCCTGATAGACAAAGAATCAGAACTTCTTAGAAGTCTTACAATAGTTTTTATTTCTTCGTAATATTCAGCATAATACGAAGCTGCTTCTAGCCATGTACCCCACCTTGTTATGACAGGTTCAGGTGGCAATGGCAGGCTCGGAAATTTTTCCCTTAACAATTTTACTCTATTAGGAGCCTTTAAAAATATTTTTTTTACATTTGAAATTAAAGTATCCACATCCGCATATTGTGTCCGTATTTTTTCTGCAACGCGGTTAAGAGCGTGTGCTAAACAGGTAACATGTATCATATTTGGCAAGGAGTTCTTTAACATTCTTCCTGCTTTTAACATATATGCTACGCTATCAGAACATAAAACTAAAACATCTCCTACTTTGTCTTCATACGAGTCTCCCCACATATTTTCTAGGCATCCAATCACAAAATGAGCTATTGTCTCTCCATTTACTTTTTCTAACATTTTGCAAGCTATTAAAAATGGTTTGTTTGTTGCGAGATTTAAAGGTTTTACAAGAAAATTTACAATATAACGACCTAAATAGTCGGTAGTTTCATCTAGAGATATCCAAAGTTTCTGATTAAGAACATGGTCATGGATTAATGCAATTTTTTTTTTAAAAACTACGTCTAAATAAACCTTTCTCAATAACGATTCATCGGGAATCCTTTTAACATTTGTACATTTACAACACATATATTTCATTAAAAAAGTTTTAAACTCTGGTCGATTTACTCGTGACCAGGGTATGTTACACAATATAAGAAATTGTATTAAATCTAAATAAAATTCTTCGTTCACTTGCCTAGCAGTACCTTGATGTTTTGGTCCGTCAATATGCCTCTGTATATTGCTTTTTTTGCATACAATAGAATTCTCACATTTAGAACAAAATATCGTGTTGCTAGCGGGGTCGTGGTACAATTCGGGGTGATCTCTAATCCACGACTGTACAATCCCGTCGGTAGGTTTGGTCGCCATTTATTTGCTAGTTGCGTTGAGGCAGAAAAATTACTGAAAACAATGAGACAAATATATAGTTTCTACACTTTTCCAGGGACGTCTTCGCGTAAAATATAGTTTGATGATAGAATTGCCAGTAGCTCCAACATTTGTGCACGAACTCAAATATAAAACACTGAATAAAATTCCATAAATAAATAGTTGCATAAAATTGTTTGAATTTGGTAAATTTATCAAAAGCAGTCTAATATTTAGAATGTTTTAAAAGTGTAGTACAAATCAAAGACTTACCAAGTAATTTGATTGCCGTAAAGCGCAGTAAATTTCTGGTTGCAGTAAATCGTAGTCCGTAAATTCAAGCCAAGGTAGATAGGTACAAGTAGTGATATGGTTGCAATAAATCGCAGTCCGTAAATTCAAGCCAAGGTAGTTATGTGAAGCAGATCCAATAATCGATACGAAAACAGGTTAATAAAATATTCACGAGTCTAAGATACACACGCTGCCGAGGTAACTACAGAAGTGATGCACGCACGCATACAAGTTATGACGCCGTTTGGATGCAAAACACCCTCACCCTTCAACCCTTTTGTCATTGTTTACTTAAACAATGATTCGTTTCCCAGAATAGCCAAAGCATGCTGTCCCTTTCTTAGCGTTTGTTGTTGTTGTTTATCACTGGTTTGCTGTGTATTGCTACAAACACTTAAAGGGACAGCATGATTTGGCTATTCTGGGAAACGAAAACATAGGCGAATCCAGTTTTTTACCTGAGTTAATAACAAAATAAATCTTATTGAAGTTTGTTAAAAAGGAAAATTAATTCAGTTAGTTTTCTGTATGAATAACATTAATATTAAATGTACTTAACTGATATCCTAAAACTTGGAACAAATTCCCAATTTCCGGGAAAGATTTCCCGGAAAAAAATGTTAATGGTAAGGAAGTCTCCATTTTTTTTGACTCTATTCTTTGAACTTTAGGTAAATTAGCTCACCTAATTCCGATCACTGATTATTAACCATTACAGAAATTATAAATAAACATTAGAAATGAATAAAATAAAAACCTATTGGTGCTATGTAACCTTCTTGCAAATAGAAAAAAAATGTATGGTAGAATGCAATACCTTGCCTTTGCCCAAATATTACCTCAAAATTAAAACAAAATTACTTGTCATAGATGATATGTGAGTTATAGATGTGACAAAAAATTGTCTATGGGAGTGCCCTGTCTGATGCGTTAGCATCCACTAGGATGCTACTACTAAGTCTACTAAGACTACTAACGGCCGGTTTCTATATTATACCGTTACCGATTACGCCTCGTTTTCCCTTGAAAAACTGTCAAAAATTAACAACTAGGCGTCGAAAATTTGACAGTTTTTCAGGGGAAAACGAGGCGTAATCGGTAACGGTATAATATAGGAACCGGCCATAAGTCTGTGTGCCAGATTCTGTTATCTACATTACTTTTACATGGGAAATTTATGTTTTTCTTATAATGTAGGTACAACAACAACAACATCAGACTTTAAAAGTCTACTGCATTAACACTAACAACAACACCAGTCTATATTTGTCCACTGCTGGACATAGGCCTCTCCTAATAAGTAGGGGGATATGCCCATAATCCCACGCTGGGCATGCCGGTTGGGGATCGCAGCGCGAAGTTTCTCGCACCACCGACGCTGCTGCCCATCGGCAGCCAGGGTATTTAGCTATGCCGGTGTTTGGCTGCGCTATGCCGCAATCAGCCGGTCGCCAGAGCTCCGTTTTTTATTTATCAGGGTCACAACGGGCAGGTGAGGTTGGCTTGGGTTCCGAAGATGAAAGTTGGAACACTTTATAAAAAAAACGTGGCTTTGGTGGCCGGCTAATATTGGCGTAGCGGACCCCCGTGCCCGTGGGCCGTGCCTGTCAGTGGTCAAGGAATTCAGCTGCGCTACGCCAATATCAGCCGGCCGCCAAAGCCACGTATTTTTGATAGGAGGGTGCACCACGGGCCGGTGCGGCCGGTTTGGTCTCCAAAGATGAAAGAAACAACAACTTTATTTGACATTATTTATTGGTAATTCTCATTTTCGAAAAAAAGCACTGTGTCTATCTGTTTTCTAACATAAAGCAGCTAAATAATATAATTGTGCTTTGTGTATTTATAGTTAGATAAGATACTTTTATTCTAGTAAAAAACGAGAAAATAATTAATTCATAGTTTTTTTTATATTTAAGTTTTAAACATCAAAATTGTCCCTTCCGTTTATGTGATCACACTGGTTTCACGAAGTAAAAAACCTCCTGAGTTTTACTTGTCAAAGTAAATGTGTAAAAGAGAGTGCAGATATTATCTTGAATATATTTACTATTTATAAATGAAAACGCGTGTGTTTAAAGCAACTAATAAATTCATAAACTTTTGACTAAAGTTTGTGATCGATTTTTTTGTCACTTCCATAGTAGAATGTCACACAAGTCATAATTATTAAAAAATAGATCGCGTTTTCAAATAAAACTGCAGACAAGGTGTGATATGCAATTTTTTGATTCAGTACTCAGTTCCTGCCAGTAGCGTAACATTTGCGAGAAAATTGAAACTGAACTGAACTCAAAACTCGTCGAGCTTAAGTGATCACAACTGTGTAGTGTCAAAAATGAAAATATTTCAAATAAATTCTTCAGTTGTTTGGTTTTTATGCCTTTTTATATCAAAAACACATGGCAAAATTTGCATGTTCATTCCTGATCCAGAACTTATGATTATTCGAGATTGTACCGCAAAAAGCCTCTTCCGTGGAGATCACTTCCACGGTTCCGTGGATAAAAATATGCCTATGGGTGTGACCTGCGTTCCATGGAAGTACAAATTTCTAAGATTATCAGCAAAACTTTTGCCGTTTTTAGTGCGGGATTTGTGTTTTTTGTCTGTAAATGCATGCCTTCTGAGAAAGAGATTAAAATTAACATAATAGTTACATTTTTCTTTGATTGATTTTCAATTTTAATTAACTGACAAAGGTGGTCTGATTTTATGTTACTAATTACATTTTTACTTAGTATATTAACATTTGAATTTGTAAATATAGGATCTATACATTTCTTTGCTCACCTTTAAAAAAATACACATAGCGCAAATAAAACATAACTTTCACAATAAATACTTTAACAACAATCTTGACTTACTAACTATGACTTCGATTTCAAATATACTTTTTGTAATGGTATAAAAAATTGCCATCACGGTATGGCGAACGTAAACATGTAGATATACCGAACGCCAGGTTCAGTCACACAATACTGGATTACCTACAGCACAGTAGACACCGCGCATTCAGACCAGCTAAAGGCGAACAAGGGGGCACAAGAGCAATCTGTGCTAGTGTACTAGGTAAAATTATATAATATGCATGAAAATAAATTATGAAACGAATAAATTGAAAATAAAATGAGGTCGCCTTGAATAATATAGAGCCGTGAACTTCACCAAAATAGTAAACATCTTGAATATTCAGATGTTTGCTAGATTTTTGCTGAAATTTACGTATGCAAATAATAATTAAAATAAACCTACAGTTGCGGGTGAGGTATCGCGGCCGAGGACGAAGCCCTCTAATGTTTGAAGCTACTCGGAGCCACGAATAAAGACATTATTACAGACTGGCTCCATTGGACTGAACGTTGATCACCAAATCTTTGAGCATGCTTTTAGCGTTTTCTCTTACGTACGGTAACGTGACCGTGACTAAAATATGTCCACAACTACTTTAAAAAACAACTTTGTTCAAAACCAATACTTTTATTACACCACCACCAAAACCAATACTTTTAATACTTTTATTACACGTGAATATAAACATACAGTTAACGTTAAGTTTATTGTATTACCGTTCTAGCTTGAGTAAGTAATTTTAATAGGGATGATGCCTGGGTAATTATAAAATCAATAGAAATTGACAAAGCGTCAAAGTTCGTAAGTGGGCGCTCGTGACGTCACTTGTATGTAAAAAGTGTACTTACCCGTGACGTCACGCGGAATTTCAACACACTATATTTTGGTCAATTTTCGTATAATTGTCAAAAGGAAAAATACGTTTCCAATGTTTTTTCATAATGTAAATGACGGACTAATTAGAATTTTTCAGTCATCTAGCCTATTTCTTTCTAAATAATTGTTACACATCGCGATCTCATCATTTATTAACGTATATGGCAAGCGAACCTCCCAATACTTATTACCATATACATTTTATTTATTTAATATTAACTAAACATTATAAAACGTATCTAACTTAACTTGTTTAAATATAAATTTCCCTGAAATCTTATATTTGCATTATTTTTTACTTTGCCAGAAGAAGGAGCATCATATAGACTCAACTCAGGCGCACCGTTGTCACTCACTGGTCGCTGGCTGGAGGCGTGTGATTGGTGGATCATTTCTATTCAACTTCATACCGCGCACGCCTTACAGCCACACGACAACAAGAGTGTGACACCGCTGTGTCTGTGAGCGTATCTGCCTACTATGCTCTTAAGTATTGTACTGGTATATTATTTATATAATTTTATGCTATCTTCAGATAACCCTAGTTAACATAGGATTTAAGGCACCATTAACTAAAAACATGTCATCTTTTTTTGTCAATAAACGTTATCTACCTTATCATCTAAATCCTGCAGTTATTAATTGAGTCAGTTCTTACATTTTTTTTCATGAGTACCTACTTATAATGCAAATACTATAATGTCAGTAAATTTCATGCAATACAAATGTTAGTAACAAATACCAAATCTACTGGAATGGCATATACATATACTCAATTGAGTCGTAAACGAATTTTTATGATAGAAACTTTCACCGATTAAACTAATTGTGTTTGTGCTTGAAGCCATCAAACGTGCTTTTTGAACATTACTGTTACTTCGATCTGTAAAATTCAGCGATTAATTCTGATTAAATTTCTTTTAAATTCACCAGGGACATTTCATTTTTTTGCCTCCACATGTCTACATTATTATGTATCACCCCATTATAAATCGATATTATTATAAAAAGTACCCCTACAGTTATTATTGAATTTTTTAAATGATATTAATGAAAAGAAACCCAAATTTAAATGGATATGACCTAAATAACTACGAAAATTCCTGCATAATATTAATGCTATAATATATGTATAATAATATATGGTATATATAATATATGGTATAATTATTATTAATGTTAGGTACTTTTAAATAAAAAAATACCTAATATTAATAATAATACATATATTAGGTATACAGCAGGTTGTAAAAATAGACAACTCTAAAAGTACTCCACAAAACGTCACTTACGGAATTCCTCAAGGTTCCATAATCGGCCCGTTAATTTTTGTTTGGTTTACCTAAACAATATTAATAAAATAGGACTTACTGGACATTTAACGCTTTACGCTGACGATACATGTCTATTTTACTTCGATAAATCTATTCATGATATAATAACAAATGCTCAAAATGATCTCAACCTTCTGAATGAATGGTTGAAATATAATCTATTAACAATCAACACATCCAAAACATCATATAGGATTTTCGCGGCCAAAAATAAACCAATACCAAACTTTCCTCACCTCACTTAATGATTAATGACATTATAAAACAAACTTCCAATGAAAAATATCTCGGACTCTGGGTAGATGACAAACTAACTTGGAAATCTCATATAAACATGTGAAAACAAAACTAGCACCACTACTTGGAGCATTGCGCAAAATAACAAACTGCATTCCAGCCAAAGTACGCACTATCATCTACAACTCACTTGTCAAATCACATCTTGAGTATCTAATAGAGGTATGGGGATCCGCCGCATTAACAAACCTTAATCCGTTACAAAGAACCCAAAATAAAATAATTAAAGTACTACACCTATCACGTTATCATAACCTTACACCAACTAAACATTTATATGAAAACACTAAACAACTAAATCTTCACCAAATATATATTTATTCAACCTGTGTCCTTATTAATATTAATAAACATTACGAGTAATTCAATACAATCAAATATACAGCTACATAAAAAAGTAAACACACACAATCTACGAAACAAATATAAACTTGATCTAGCCAAAGTAAGAACAAATTACGGAAAAAAACAATATTTTTTGAGGGCGTGCAGCTTTTTAATCAATTGCCTAACGACATTAAGAAATGCAATAACATTAACACTTTCAAAGCTAAGTTAAAAATATATATATGCACAATGTAGATACCCTTCCTACGTAACTTTAGAAATATATCCACTTACCTATCAGTTATAAGAAATCTACGGCGCCAGAAGCAAATATAATGTAATCTTATATTTAAGCACTTTTTATATCTCATTGTAAGAGAACATCAATGTTTGTATGAGAATAAATGTCTTTAAACCTATACCATGAAAATTTTGCAGGAATTTTCGCAGTTATTTAGGTCATATCCATTTAAATCTTTTAAATAAAACATACACAAATTTTTACTACTAGGACTAGAGAATTGATGGCAGTTTGGTTAAAAATGAACAAACTTTTTTACTTAATAAGTCTTTACTTAAATCTAAACTCAACAATTCAGCATGTAGTTAAGGCACTTTTCCCCACTACCTTTAATCATCGATCTAAATGCAAAAGCTTAATACTATGCACTACGTGCTCACGCAAAGTGTAATGAAATAGAACGTACAGGCAAGGCGTGACAAGCTCGCTAAATCTAAAATCACCACTTTCTATAATCTCACTGGTCTCATAATTGTTCTATGTTACTTAATCTTAATCTTGAGTCTTTGTTCTTAAAACTTCTATAATATACAACAGCCAGGAACTTTCAGAGGCTATTTCCTGAACCAGAAGGATCTGGGAGTGGGTAATTGTACACATAGGAAAAGATAAATACACACATCAAAATGTCCTAACCACCGTTATGACTTACGACACAAAATACACAATCACAGCAGTGTTCAGCAGGGTAGTGTTGGTATAAGTCTGTTTGCTCATATGAACAAACTAGCTAGCACCGAACATTACGGTGTAATATCGAGCAAAACTCATGTGATGTTACGACTAAGTAAACATTAGTTATAACAAAAATTCTGGCAGAAATTGTAAAACAAATGAATATCAGCGAGACGATAACTTGAAAATGGGGTTTGATGGATTTTTTACGAATAATTTCATCACATTTTTTTGTGATCTCTGTGCAATGTGTTGTGTTGTATTGCATTGAGAACTCAAAACTTTAAAATATTTGGTAAAGTAGGTATAAAAACTGTGTGTCGTTGCTTTGTGAATGAAAGCTAAGGTATTAAAAAATTTGTCACTATTCACACTTTGAGGGCTGAAAACACAGATGTGTTTCTGCACGTCCTCCTCGCGCATAGCGGTCATGTGCGAGGTCAGCAGTCAACGTGTTAATAACAAATCGTTCGGAATCATGACACATTTTTTACCGCAGGCACCCAGAAGCTTCCTAATTGGGGTTTCATAGTTGATTAAGTTTCAATTAAAAAGTATATTTATCAACATATCCTTTTTGTCTTTTCAATATTTTTCTAATTTGATTTTTACTTATTAGGGACATCCCCAAATTTTTATTCTACATACACAACGTTTTTAAAATTTATAAAGAATTTGTGAATTTCAACATTGTCTCATGAACAGTCTCCAAAGCCCTGGGCGGTGGACATACATGCGTCGAAGATGGTATCTCAAACATTCACATCCGTTGCGACTTTGGAGGATATCCGCGCATTACCTCCGACAGTGCCACGCGGTGCGGAACTACATCCCAGCCACCAGTACGCGAGGGACCGCGGGAACGCAGGAAAGCCTGAATCAACCTGTAACAAAGTTGAATATCACTCAATTTATATAATCAATTTTTCATTTTCTTTTGTACCTCCATTTTTATTATCATTATTAAGCTATTGCATAGCTTCTATCGAGGGCCTTGAGCGCGGGGACCGAATCCAGAAATTCCGTAACGAAAAAAAACCTCACGCTCCCCACTCCGACGGGCACGGAGGTGTGGCTTGAAGGCCGTGCATTGTCTAACGTCGTTTCTTTTCGGCAGTCTTCGACACGGTGTTTGTGTGCGTGCAACTAGACGTATTGTACGACTCCACGAAGCTCGCACGAATCGAGACGATCACCACGCTCAAAAAGTGTAACTTGAATTAATATCAAAGAAAAAGAAATACTGCATAAATAAAATAAATAAATAATTATAATTGCATAAATTGATACAAAATGCTATGCAATAGCTTTACCGCGGCAGTCCCCGAGTACCACACGTCTTTTTGTTTTCATCATCAACGTCGTGATCATCACTACCATTATTGTCATCACCATCACTAACATCATCACTTTTACTGATGTACCTATACTCAATAAAATGTTTATATTTTTTCATATCATCATCATTACCGTTAACTTCATTCTCTTCATCATCATCATAACAGCATGTAGATATAATTCGACAGCCGAAAATAGGACTTTCTAAAGATGTTCACAACAGTCGACCCTTTCCACAAACATCCGAAATTGTAGGTATGAAGTATACCTACAATTTCGGCAGGGTAATCATCTGATGGTAGTTCATCATCATCATCATCATCATCATCATCATCAGCCTATAGCAGTCCACTGCTGGACATAGGCCTTCCCTAATGAGCGCCATTGTGCCCTGTCCTGAGCTCGACGCTTCCGGCTTCTACCAAGTTCTTCTTGGTTGGCAAGAAACTATTCCTAAACCTAAACCTACAAATATATGGAATAACTCACATACGGTTAACTGATCCCAAGCTAGGCTACTTTTAATTTTACTATGTAGGTACTTTTTATCATAATAATCTAGACAGTCAGTAGAAGATTGAATTAGTCATAAATGTAACTCTAGACTGTTATTTCGGTTAAATCCTTGACCAAGGTTGTGCTATCACTTAAACAAAACCAACTTACACTGAATGCCTTATCATTAAACCGCCAGTATGAGCCACCTTTGAAGAAAAAGGTGTAGCCGTTCGTGTATTGTAAGGCGGCGTCTATACTGTCCGGAATCCCTTCCCAGTTTGAGAGGCGTTTGGGGTAAGAGGCCTTGACCTGGGGTCTTCGGGCCGGGTCGAACCGCCAGAACTTGGAACCTTTAAAGAAGTAGACTTTTCCGATGCCAGACCAAACTAGAGCTGCGTCGGTGTGGTCTGGGATGCCAGGGAATCCTGAAAAAATATTATAATGTTGAAGTAGGTACCTACTGTACGCGAATAGTCACACACTGCAGTCAAATTTAGTACTATTTCAAACTTGAAAGCGCTATCTAAGGGATGTCAACGCACTCGTCAAATGATTCAACTTTACAGCGACACGGTTCTAAAATTTATTCATCTTATTGCATGTGACTGTACTATAATGCTTCTTCTTTTTCTAAATCGTATGAGCTATGGAAAAAAAGGGAAAATAGCCTTCTAGGTGAGTATAGTAGCTATGTTCTCGAAGTCGCAGATGAGACAAAACCTTCCTATGTTAATTGGCTGCTTCAGTTAATAACTTTTTTCTCGTCACCCTTGTAAGACGGTTGTGAAATTTATAAAAATTATGTGTTTTCGAGCTATGCAATCTTATCTTGCAATCCAGCACGCCCTTTGGACACTTATCGTTATATCATCAATCTTTTGATTCAAGTTAACAAATAATAAAACATTGCTACCTTAGTCATATTTTACAGTCACTTCACAAAATTACTTTACCTTTACTGATTTTCTTAGGATAATGTCCGTCCACCTTCTGTCCATTATACCTCCAGTATTTGGAGCCCTTGAAGAAGTAAGTCTTGCCATTCTTGTAAGTATAAGCGGCATCTATATCGCCTGGCAGGCCGGGCCAGGCGCGGGAGATCAGTCTTGGGTAGCCGGACGCCACACCGTCTTCGGTGAGCAGCCAGTAGTTTTTACCTGGAGACATCATTTATCATTACGATTGCGTAGTTGGTTCTTAATATGAGTTTAAAAAAGCTAATTTTAGTTACCAAAGTCAAATAACTTTGCTGAAGCTATTATTTATTGTTCACACCGACACTATTATTTATTGTTAAGACGACGATTAAAACTATGTTAAGGCTAAGGTGCCGGATATGTCTCTATAGATCTGTCAAGTTTTAGAATTGCATTTAGTATTTTGCTAGGTAATTCCTAGCTAGTCTGATTACTTTGTGAAGTATTTTACTTCACAAAATAACCAGACCTCAGTAAGCATACCTTTAAAGATGAAAGTTTTGCCGTCATCAGAATTAAAGATGGTGTCTATCTTAGCATCGGCGCCGAGATCCGGGTTCTCTGAGGATGGTGGTTGAGTGGTCGCAGGACGAACTGAAGGCACGCCTGTACCGCTTATACCGGTCTTAGTCTTTTTGCCATAGAGTGCCTGAAAATATAGGATTTTTTAACATAAATTAATCTTCTATGTATATAAAAACCAATTGCTGTTCGTTAGTCCCGTTAAACTCGAGAACGGCTGGACAGATTTGGCTAATTTTGGTTTTGAATAGTTTGTGGAAAACCAGGAAAAGTTATAGGTGAGAAAATATGGAAAAATTGCGAAGAAAACAGTAAAAGCAACAATTTTATTTTGCCATGTTAATTGTTCCTACCAGTCAAACCCAAACATTTGATGTTCGTCCCATGTCGTTCGGATATCAAATTCCGTAATTAATCATTATCATTATTATAAATGCGAAAAAACAGTCTGTCTGTCTATTTTATTTTTTTATTATATTTGAAAAATTTTAGGAACAGAAATAAATAAAGAAGAAAGAATTTAAAGATAGTGATTAATAGGCTCATAGGTAATCGGCTAATTATAAAATATACTGCTTATGTAATCATAGTTACTTCGCTGCCAAGAAGAATTTATCATTATCACAAAAGATAATAGATAATTTATTTTGCAAAAACATGTGTAGAATAAGATGGAATGTATAATAAATATGTCACAACATTGTTTACCTATATATAAAAAAAATATTCCATATCTTAGAATCGATTCGACGATTCCGTAACAAGCTATGATCAATGACTCTATGTTAACAGTTGATGATAATTTATATAAGGCATAAGCTGAGCTACTAACTCCTTTAGGTACTTAGTTCCTCGATGTGGCTTTTCCAATTTTGATTTTTGTCAATTTGTAGATCTAAAAATTTTGTGGAGTCGACTTGATTTGAAATGATATAGATGATATTATGATGATGTTAGCCTTTTGTATATTTATTTTTATTGTGAAGCCAGGAAATAATTGTGTTGAGGGAATTATTTATGTCAAATTCATAATAATTAATGTTATTACATGTTACAGTCACTGTACTATCATCTGCAAATAAAGTCATGTATTGTTTTGTTGCAAAAGGAAAGTCATTTAAATGAATGATGAATAACAATGGTCCCAGAACGCTACCCTGGGGGACTCCATATTTCACTTAACGTTCAGTAGATTCATAGATAATTTCTTTATTAGTTTTGCCACTCAATTTCTTTATTTCAGTGACTTGTCGACGATCTTTGAGGTACGAGGAAAGTAATTCCAGTACGTTGCGTCGTATACCGTAGGAATTAAGTTTGCGGATTCTAATATTATGGTCCACGTAGTCAGATGCCTGCGTCATGTCACAGAACACAGCTCATATAAAAGGTGTATAGATGAATTCATTTTCGTTTTTTTTTATAAAGTCGCAGAAAGCCATATTGATGGTTTTGTTATGACGAAACCCTTTTTGCTCTTTACACAAAATGTTATTTTTTCCTAGATAAGCGTTAACTTCAGTTTAAAAAAAAGTACACATATTTAAGAAAATACTGATAATAGAGCTATAGGTCTTTAACTCTCTGGTAAATATTTGTTCCCTTTTTTATAGTGTTTTTTTTTTATAATAGCAAATCTGGTAAATATTTGTTCCCTTTTTTATAAAGTGGTTTTATAATAGCTAATTTAAGATCCTGGGGAATTCACCAGTTGAGATACTAAGGTTTATTTATCAAGTAGCGGAGGTGAAGACTATAAATTCATTTACAAACTTAATTAATTTTGTTTTTATTCCATCGAAACTAACACTGTCAGTATTTTTGATCTTATAAACAATCACTTTATGGCAAGCATGGAGCCATAAACATTGATTTTTCATATTGCTGTATGTTCGCTGTATTTTTTTACCGTTACCTGGAATCGGTTCAACTTTGTCAATAAGATTAGTTATATAGTAGTCATTATTGGATTTAATTTTTAATATTGGTTCTCTAGGAACATTAGGTCGCGTCTAATTCATTACTTCCCTAGTCGTTTTAGATTTTTATTCGAAGTCAATATTTTATAATTATTGTGTTAATTAAGAATACGTTTTAATTTATACAGTGACTCGTATCAATATCGATATTTGCGTTTATTAACGAATAGAAAAAAATACTTTGTCTCAATAAGGACGTGCAAGTGTAGTGGACATTCGCGTGAGAGTGGGAGTGCAATTGGAGTGGGCATGGGCGTACGAGTAGGACGGGGAGAGGGATAGTCAATGGGCGTGGGAGTGGGATAGGCCATGGGCGTGGGAGTGGACATTGGCGTATGAGTGGGATGAGGAGTAGGATAGGAAATGGGCGTGGGAGTGGGATAGATAGGTGGCAGGTATGGAAGGGAGCGGTATAGGGAGTTGGACGAGTGGACGTGGGTTGAAAGTGAGTGGGAGTGGTATAGAGTCAGAGTAGAGTGGGAGTGTAATTGTAGTGGGAATGGGTGTAGGAGTGGGACGAGGCATGTCATTGGGCGTGGGCATTGGAATAGGCGTGGGTGTGGGAGTGGGCGTGGGAGTGGTTAAGTTTATAAGTTGTTGTCGTGGGTTCAAAGTATTTTCTATAAAAAAATAGTTTCGATGTTTCACAACTGTTACTGATCTTTTCAGGGATTTTCATTGGTAAAAGGTTCCTATAGGTAGGTTCTTTTTATTCCGTAGATAATAAATATCTAGGGTTCCGCTTAAAATAACCATGTTTGGGAAAGTTTTACGTGAAAGGACAAGACAAGTATCCATGAAAACGAAGTTAAGAGCGGGTCAGCTATTATGTAATAAATTCAAAACATTTTCTTTTTTGTAACTAACAAAAAACACTTTCTTCTTTTATAGAAGACGAATTATTCAAATTGAAAATTTGAACCAGACCAACAAGAACGGTTTACTGAACACTAATAAACTCTACCTTACTCTTCTTATTATTTAACTGAAGCCACATAAAATAAGTAGGTAACTAATCACATACCACAACTACATAAAAGAAATGGAGGGGGCAATAATAAATCAGTAAATGGAGTAAATGGTTAATGTATGTTTTTTCAAGACACTTAACTCTTATCGACCCTGGCTGAAAACATACCTGTATTCCTTTAATGTCATCCTGGTCGAGCAGGAGATTACTGTGCATGGGGTTGTATTTTCGGTAAATGGGAAACATGAGGGCATCCGGGACATTACTATGCATCAAACCTAGTGAATGTCCGAACTCGTGAGCTGCCACCTTGAATAAAATAAAATATTCATCTGAAATCTATGGAAGTATCCAGAGACGCACATTAAAAATAGGTTGTTACTTCTCAATTCTTAGAATTAGAAGGGAAATCATATATAAATCGCCGGAGGTAGGTATTGACGTAAGAAATATCAAGTTGCGTTACCTTTGCGCAAACGCCCTTTGTAGTATAACCTACCTAAAAGACATAATTATTACTTCATAAGAATTAAATTACTGTGCGTCTTTAAATGACTAATTTAAATAGGCATGTACCTACAACACACCTCAACTTAAAGGTATACGACTGTAAATCATCCATACAAAGTTTATGCCCGTACCGTCATTTGTTTGGTGATCCACCGTCAGTGCCGTAAATACCATTTTACGCGCCCGGTGTTTCTTATAACTGTGCTCCTAATTTTTGGTGCACGCGAAGTCACACCGAGGTAATTACAACAATGGACGTAAAACAGAAAGTCAGCGAGCGGAGCGAGCCACCACTTTTTTTTATAAATCTAACTAGCGCTGTTGTTTTCTAATTCGTCATTGTTGCAAACTTTATAGGATGGTTTTAAACATTTTAGTGTGTAATTATGTACCATTCAGAAATAAAATGTGGTAACGAATTCGGCGAGTGGAGCGAGCTGCGAAATTTTTCTAGCAAAGGTGAGCATACATACCTATATGAAAAAGAAAACTACGATTTATATCTGAATTTCAACCAACTAAATAGTAATCATTAAAACTTGGTCCTGGTCTGGTCATTTCTGCGTCCCCCAGAAAAGAAAACTATGATTTACAACTCGATATCAACCTGATAATTAATGAATACTACCATATAAGGTCTGCGCCCTGTGCCTGGGCACCGGTGGCACCGCCCTATTTATGGCACTGCTAACCGTAGTCAATAATCTTTGAAGTAATTAGTTTAGTAGATTGCATTACACAAAGTGTTTTATTCACATTTACATACAATCAATAAATAAAATAATTAACCGTTAACCCCTTATTCATAACCGAATGTCATTTTATAACGCTCGATAAAGATAAAGTAGGCTTGTCCCTGTCATTTGCATGTAAATAAAAAGAGGTTAATTGATATTTTAACGCCATTTTAGGTTTATAGAACTGTTATGAATCGGACGGTTAATTTTAGTTATGAAGTCATAAGAACTGAATCTACTAATCGTTGTATTTAATAATTTTATCGTAAGTGATAAGTTCAATATATAAAAGTTTTACAATAAAGGGTAGTTTTTACAAGTGACATATAAGTAGGTACCAATAATCCTTGGCATATAACCCTTATGGTACCTAATTATACTTGAGTTTATAGTATATAGTAGGTATAGTTTTCAGAAGCAGGAAAACTACTCCAAATAGCCAAATAAGCTACAATAATCTTTCAATCTTTCCATCAAAAATTTACCAAACTTAAAGCTACATGTAGACTATGTATTTACCTTGAAAAGATTCGTTCCATGAAACGAGTTGATTGTCCACACCTCAGCGTCGTCGAAATGGGTATCGCCGCCGTACTGCTGAGAGTTCCAATGATTGTATTAGTCTCGGGTTAACCATGGATAACGTAAATATAAAACAACTTGATTACTCAATCACTCCTACTTCCCATTCTGGACTATGCTGACGCCAGTTACCCTGACTTAACTGAAGACCAACTAAATAAACTTGAGCGGCTCCAAAATTTCTCCATCCGCTTTATATTTGGCCTGCGGAAATATGACCATCGCCGGAACGCTAATATCCTTTCTCTCCTCTACGGAATACTTTTTAATCCCACTACTCCCTCATACCTTAAGGAACGTTTTGAGTTCTTTTACCTCTCCAATTCCCGGTCCTTACGCTCCTCTGAAACCCTCCAATTAAAGACTCCGGTCCATTTCACATGTTTTTATAGCAACTCGTTTACGCTGCATGCTATAAAACTGTGGAATGCTCTTCCTGTTAATATTCGTCATGCTAAGTCTCTGCCTATTTTCAAAAACTTAGTAGCCAATCACTATCTTTCAACGCCTTCTACAATATAAGTCTATACTATCCAATAATGTGTATTGTTTATTAATGATTATGACTTTTGTTGATCGTTTGTACATATTTATATTTATTATTTAATATTCTATTTCTTTATTATTATATAATTTACATATATTATTTCTTTATTATTATATCATAACATTAAGTTATTTTTATAGTAAGTAAATATTAGTATGTATTTGGATGTAGTCTATTGTTTTTTTTTTTTTTTATTTAATTTGGACTAGGCACACCGCCGTTCCTGTTTGTTATGAAAGTATCTCTCTATCCAAAAGTTGCCTGGAAGACATCGCTTTAAGCGATAAGGTCACCCATTGTGCCATAATTTTTAATGCCTTTTTCATTATTTTGTAATACTTTGTATGGTGTGCAATAAAGTAATATCTATCTATCTATCTATCTTGATTGTAGTATTAAATTAATATGTCTACTTTCAATTATTGTCTTTTGAATTACATTAATTTTTAATATTTAATAAGCTTAGCGATATAAAACATTTGTAGTGATGTGTGCATATAGTTATGTTGCGTGAACAATTAGTTCAGCGGTTTAGTCTGGTCGCTTGTATATAGGATAACCGAACCAGTTAAGCGTAAACTGAAGTAGACAGTTATTTGAAAATAAAAAAAATCTTTGAAATTAAATTTTTAATCAGATAAGAAACTTTTGCGCCTTGTCAATGCGTATTTTCACGGTATGTATATACAGGGTAGGGCAAAATCTTACCTCATTGAGGGCAACTACCTCTTCATATGTAGTTTTTTTTTTTTTAGAAAACCGTGTGTTTATTTTAAGGAATTATATTTTTGGATTTTTGAATTTACAGCCTAGAAAATTACTTTTGTAAAAAAAAAACAAGTGGGCCTCAATCGACTTTATTTCCCAACAGGAACACTTTTTCCAAAGTAACTTACCAAATCAAATCGTACAATTTCACGAAAATATAAAAAAAAAGGTTTTAAATACAATGTCTATGATACATCATTCGCCATAAAATTGCATGCAATTTGACGCATAGTATCATCATTCTGCCAAACATTATGAAAGGTCAATTTAAAATAAGAACAGAGTATTTCCTGGCATGTGTTCGAATGGCATACATGGAATCAATGTATTTTTTCAAAAATCCGAACATATCACTATTTTCCCTTCAAAACAAAACACGCTCTCAATGAGGCATTTTGCCCCATCCTGTATAAATAAGGTGTATGCTGTAATGGCGACATTAAATGAACACACGGGTAGTGCTCCTTGTCAGTAATCATAAAAATATTCACGATTAGAGGATCTATGTGAAACCAAAACATATTCTTTTGACTGAATAAATGCTAATTGTTATAGTTGTTATGTACGAAAATTATGCATGTGTACATAAAAATAACTGTTTTATACTTACAGGGTAGAAAGCATGAGCCAGGGTGCCACTATTTCCATCAAAAGGATCAATATCCCCGTGCTCTCCTGTTGCGAACCTAGAAAAAACAGCATGATTTGTAGGTATTTTTCCCGCAAAACTCACAAAATCTCACACTCAATTGTAATTTTCGCCCTAAGTCGTCCCACATGCCACATGGTCTGCCAATGGTGCAGTATGATCTAATTACTTACACTAAAAATGAAAAATAAAAAAACCTAAAACAAAACTACTTATTTCACTCGCGAGAAGTCAAACCTGTCCCGCCATCGACAAATATTTTTTATAATTTCTACACATTTTTTGTATAAATGATACAAAGGAAAATATACAAAATTTTGCCATCGCTGAAGAACATAAATATTTAAATAGCTATTTCTGTATGAGGTTTATACTATAGTAGCATCATGAAAAACGTGAAACGTTAAATGACAACCGTTCAGTTATGCAACACAGAATTACCCAAGGATTAAGACAAAAATCATTGTTGGAAAAAATCTACACTATATTTAAATATTATATAAAATTATATAATATAATATAAAAAAATATTTCACCATTGGAAATCTACATTCGCCCTAAGTGACATAGGCTATATTTATTGCTAGAAACGATTAGGGATCCTTACTAAAACTTACGTAACGTAACAGACTAATCAAAAACGAGTAGGTAAATCTCCAATTTAGCGCAAACTAGAAACCAGCCTTGTGAAATTATTTTTAAACCTTGATATTATTCTTTACATATTATGTACATACAGGACAGGGCGCAATGGCGCTCATTAGGGGAGGCCTATGTCCAGCAGTGGACTGCTATAGGCTGATGATGATGGTGATGATGATGATGAGCGTACATTTTATATGTTTTAAATAATTACCTGATATCAATGTTAACCGGGCCCGATCTCTTCCGCGTAAATGTAAGGTCTGTGTATTCGCTCCACACATTGAAGGCTTTGGCAATCTCTCCGTCCACGTCAGCAGGGTCTAGTTTTGAAGAATACTTCGAGATATTGTACGTCAGTTTCTTCACAGGCCACTCGGAACCTACGTAAAAAATGCCAAGCATTGTCTTATCAGTCTTGTAGGTTTGATTTATGACTCAGAAACTTAAGCACGTTTTACTAATTAAAGGCATCAAGATAGTATACTCTAGAGCCACAAACGTGGAAAAACAATGTCTGCATCAAAACTCTACCCAAGTTCCTATTGCACAACGCGCAGCATACCTTCACGGAATAGAAAATAACAATTCAAAGGTTCAGCAATAATATCATTGGATTCAATCACGTTTTGTTTCCAAAAAACTGGTACCTACCAACGTGATCAATTCTGGTGCAATTTTTTTGGTAGGAAAACGTGTTGGGGGCAACATGATATTCTTGCTGAAACTTTGTATTGTTATTTTTAGGCCGTGAATGTTTGCTATTTTGCATAACTACATTCAGTGATTTTATATCTTCAAAAATGTTGAAAACGTTTTGGGGACAACATGATATTCTTGCTGAACCTTTGTATTGTTATTTTCTAGGCCGTGAAGGTTTGCTATTTTGCATAACTACATTCAGTGATTTTATATCTTCAAAAATGTTAAATAGTGCGAGCGAGATGGAGGTTTGACATGTATCGTGGCCTTAACACTTTTCAAGCGAATAATGGTGCCTCTTCACTTTCGGCGATGATCGGCGATAATCGTGCTATTTTTATTTTGTCGGTAATTCCCATTCTAACGAAAGGTGTGGGAATACTTCTGCTTAAATCTTTGTTTCGGTTTAGAGGTATTGCAGTGATAAGACTTCTGCGTTTTTTGTTCAGAACGTCCGGTCCTGTTAGGTTTGATGAAGGTTTTGTTTTTACCACCATAATCAGTCAAAACTGTTTGCACCTGGGTGTTGTCGAATAGATAAGTGTCTGACGAAGGTCTTTCAGGACTTTTAACCTCTCTACAACCACAAAATTTGAGCACTAGCTTATTATGTTAGAGCGTATATGTTGTTGAATTCGCCATTTTTTTGTCGTCGATAAACAATTCTCTAATTTTTTCAGTTAAAGAGTCCGGTGAAAGACGTCACGTGAAACGTGAAAGAGTGACATGAAAAGTGTCAGAAGTCAGTCGAAAAGGCTCCAGTCTACGATGCCTTGCAATCGCTCTTGAACTGCATTATTTTGGATAGTCGCAGCATGTGTTATAGCGGCGAGCGTGTTCTCAAAATCTGGTTGATACGTCGCCAACGTATCAAATGGTTTCAATTCTGGATTAGTTTTGAGCGCACACAACCCAGGAGTTGCTCTATGAGTTTTTTGAGTCTCAATAAACGCTATATTCATACAATCAGAACGACCAAATTTCTGCTTATCAGATCAAGTTTTGAAGCAACCGCTTCTTTGATTATAGGTTCTTTCAGTTTCACTGAAGGCTCCCAACAAAGCGTTTGAGAATTTTGAGGTAAAAATGTGTCAGTAGTACCTACATACATTTTCAACCTCTGGCAAGACTTGCCAAGTGAATTCATTTTGCAAAGGTTCAGGATGTACTTCCAGTACTGTGTGGTTATAATTTCCCTCATAGGGTGCATGAATCTCAGCTTAAACATAATAAGCATTGGGGCCCCCAATATCATTGTTCATACCATCTGTAGTGGGTGCTTCCGTCTCAGCGAGATAATACTGAAAATTAAGACCCCCCAGGTGCAGATGAAGCGTACTGGATGTCAGGAACACAGACCCCTGACACAAGTTTCGCTATTTTTGGGTTTAATGAGTATGCCACTGATAACGTTCACTTTTTTAATAGGTATTTTAACGCTGAAGACTGTCGTCACTCTACAGATCTCACACTACGCGCAACTATCAAAGGCATTGAAAATGTAATTTAGAAATAAAGCACACGATAACATTTGACTTTATTGTACTGACGAAAAAGTGAACGCAGAGTGGTTTCGCGCGTAAAGGCCCTTCTACTGCCTACAGCTTTTGTCCGTCTGCCTCCTAAGATGGGTCAAGTTGTAGCCTAATTCAATCTCGAGATATCATTTTTCCCAATTCTCGATCCAGAAAATTGTAGAATTTTGTCAAAGGACAATGCCGATTGATGTATGGCGCTCGGTACCAATGCTAAAGTGATTGCGTCAAAACGAAACCTAATTTTTACGAAATATATTAAACTGTTATTCATGGAATACTAAGTCTTTTTTAAGATAAACGTAAACAATTTGTTTATATTTGATATTACTTTTAGAGTTTGTTTTAAAAAAAATGTTTTCCAGAGTCCTTATGTGTTCAGTTTTGTCTACATAATTATAAGTAATCAACTATAAACATTTAACTATGGTACTTTAACTATAAGTAAAGGTTTATATACCTCACACAGATAAGTAAAAGGGTGTTTTAACTTCTACTTCATAGGTAGGACATTACATACATTACTACTGTGTTCTACTTCATATAATGATATTGACGTGAAAGTAGATAGGCATTTACACCAATTATGGTTATAATACGTATTAGTACTTACTGGTGAAGGTGAAATCCAAGCTAAGATCCAAGATCTTAACACATTCATCACAACCACGAAAAGGCAATGGATGCCTCTTCCAAACTATTCTAATTTCGCGTCACCGGTTATTAGCAAATAGTTGATGCAGCGATTGTTTATCGTACATTATTGTGATGATGTTTATTAAAATATCTATTTACAGAATAAACACTGCAACATAATGCCACAGAACCCACAGTACCACAAAAAAGTTTCTGACCCAACCTCTTTGATTATCAAAGTGAAAAAATCTCCAATTTTTTTTAGTCGATTCTACTGTCTAAAATTAAAATTGAGGGTTGTTGCAGTATCATGGCGCCGTGCGCCGGAAACCAAATAAACGAAATATTTTTTTACGTGATTATTAATCGAGTCGGTGTGTAAAACTAAAGAAAATATTAATGTTATTTATAAAATAAAGGCAATTTTATGGGGTACGTTTGGTTTTGACGCAATTGGTACGGGTTATCGGCATTCTCCTTTTGGAAAATCTCAAAAAGATACTACCCGATTTTGGAAATTCAAATTGCACTTTGAAGCCCTCCGGCAGACGCAAATATTGAGATAATTGTGACTGATCACTTTATTCACCTACACATCTTTTTTTAATGCATGTGACGAATTTTCTTTCAATGTATGGAGTTTCAAAAATGTGACGAATTTACTTTGTGGCAAATGTACAACAACCCCTCTCATATCTGTGAAACTACTGGCAAATGTCAGAATTTCATGAATCGGGGCACTATATTCGATCAGAAAAACTCAAACATTTTCAATATTTGCGATATATTCTGATATATTGTCTGGTATTATCGCCGATAATAACGTACCTATGCCCACGCACCTGTGTGTAGGAGCCTTTATGTGAGAACAACGTTTTTTGAATAAATTTGGAATGAGTTTTCAAACATGACAGTGTCAAAATAAAATGGCATAACATGTGTCAATAAGGAGTATTGATATCAACTTCGATGCAAATCACCCCTAAAATAACTTTCTATCCCTTTTTAACCCCGTTAGGCGATAAATTTCAATAATATACGAAACACGTCTTTCATCAATTTTGTTAAGGAATGTTTTTGCAAAATTTGAGGTAGATTGGACCAAGGAATCACGTTGTTCCATACAAACTTTGCCCACGTTTTTCACCCCTTTAGAGGTAAAGTCTCGGAAACCCCTTTCTTATCGGATGCTTACGTCATACAAAGAACACGTCTTCCAAGTTTCAGGTCTCTCCGATCAGCGGTTTAGGCTGTGCGTTGATCCGTCAGTCATTCAGGACAAAGGATATTATAAGTATAGATTACCCTCCATTAAGGTATTTTTTTCAAAAACCTGGTATGTGGTCTTTTATTATTTAATATTCAAAGTGTTCTGACGAAGTTTCAAGAAAATCACACCACGCGTTAAGATTTTCCCATACAAACTTTACCACCCCATTGCAACCCCCTCGAGGACTATTTCAAATTTTCAATGACACCAATCTTCATTCATTGTATGGAATAATACATGTCCCAGGTTTCAAGATTCTAAGTCCAAGGAATACGATTTTTCATACAAACATTTTTACCCCTTTTCACCTTCTTAGGGGTTGAATTTCCCAAAATCGTTTCTTAGTGAGCGCCTACACCCTACAAAGAATACTTGTGCCAAATTTCAGATCTGTAGACACTGTAGTTTCTGAGATTTCGTGATGAGTGTGTCAGTGAGTGAGTGTGTATAATTCTCTTTTATATATATATAGAAGATTTGGCACGTCCGTGAAGTCAACAAAAAGGTTATTTGGCTGAAAATCAGTCAAAGTAGGTTCATAGCTTACGCAGCACATGCTGAGCCAACCCCCTTTTCGGCACATGGCATGTAAGGAATCATTTGTTCCTTTATCATGAAAATGTTAAGTAGGTACTTAGTAGCTTTAAATTTAGCTTGTTGGTTCTCAGTTTTGTTCCTTCATTGTCAATGTCATGTGTTCCGAAATAAATGTTTTCATCTATCATCTATCTATCTATTTATCTATCTTATGTCACACACTATGAAAGTTTGGGAGAAAGTGATAGCGAGAAGAATGAGAGGGGAAAGTGAGATAACCCAGAACCAATTTGGATTTATGCCAGGACGCGGGACATCTGACGCAATATTTTCATTACGCCAATTATGTGAAAAGTATATCGAAGTGCACACAAAAACTTGCACATGGTTTTCATAGACCTGGAAAAAGCGTATGATCGAGTTCCCCGTGAGGATCTGTGGTGGGCTTTGAAAAAAAGAGAGTGTCTGCGAAGTATGTTAGACTTGTGAATGCGATGTATGCAGGAGCGCGAAAGAACGTTCGGTCTGAAGCCGGTGTCACGGACGAGTTCAATGTGGCAGTAGGATTGCACCAGGGATCGGCCTTGAGCCCATATTTGTTCCTCCTGGTAATGGATGCTCTGACATCAGATATACAGGAGGAAGCACCATGGTGCATGCTGTTTGCTGATGACATTGTTCTTGTCGGAGAAGACGCAGCTGAGGTACAGAGCAGACTGGGAAAATGGCAAGAGAGATTAGAGAGAGTTGGTCTAAAAATCATCCGGACCAAAACTGAATACGTTTTCTGCGATTTTGGTGATTCCTCAAATTTCTCCCGGTTTGCCTTGGATGGTGTAACCTTACCAGCCTGCTCCGATTTTAAGTACCTAGGTTCGCTCTTACAAAATGATGGCAATATTGACCGGGATGTGAATAATAGAATGAATGCGGAATGGATAAAATGGCGACAGGTCTCAGGAACAACTTGCGACCCTCGAATGCCCCTTAAACTTAAGGGGAAAATCTACAAGACAGTCATCAGACCTGTGGCATTGTATGGATCGGAGTGTTGGGCAATGAAAAAGACGGACGAAAGAAGATTGTATGCAACTGAGATGCGAATGTTGAGATGGATGTGCGGTGTGACGAGAATGGATAAGATAAGGAACGAGTATATCAGGGGAAGTTTGAAAGTAGCACCTGTGGCAGATAAGATGAGGAGTGGTAGACTAGCATGGTATGGGCATGTCATGAGGAGGGATGAAAGTCATGTGACTAAAAGAGTGATGAATATAAAGGTGCATGGATGCACGAATAGCGGGAGACCGAAGAAGAGATGGATGGAGTGTGTGAAAGAGTATATGAGAATGAAAGGAGTGGATATAGATAGAAGTGAGTGGAAGAAAAAAACATGTTGTGCCGACCCCACCGAGCATGGGATAAGGGCAGGAAAATGATGGGCGGCCTGGTAATATAATTTTCGTATTGAAATAAAAATTTAAAAAATTACGCAGAATTGGAAGAAAATAGGAAGGAAAGGACGCTCTCTCATCTTCGTTCCGGACAAAGGGAAGAGGTGCAAAATAATGAATATACTGAAGCGACACACGTGTGCAATACTCCGCTGTCCGCCGGCGAATGAATGAACGGTGATCGTGTGGGTACACACACGTAATTCCATTTGAACTCTATCGTACAATTCTTCCGGTTTCAGGCGATACTTGAAATCTAAAAAATCATAGTGCGAAAATGTTCCCGGCGCAGATCCATTTTTCCATAGGACAAAAAACGGGCCAGTCTCTCATACATAAAAACTTTTTTAACCTAGCGTGCAAACGAGACTAGCGGTCTGTAAGAAAATTATTAGGTATTATTTATTATTATAAACTAGAACGGTTTTTATATAAACCATTTACACTAATTATTACATTAAAATTGAACATGCAAAGATTATAAAAAGATTATAAGAAGATTATAAAAATATAATAAACTTGTTAAAGTTGGAGCCGCATTGCATGAAATTTTCAGTATAGCTTTTATTAATGTAACACGCTAAAGTTACATTCATTTTTATTCATTTACTAGTAACGCAGGTAAATAAGATAATAATTTTGGTATTCGCTGAACGAGGTGAATTGTGTATCTTACCCTGAAGAGCGTATCTTTTGGCACGGCTTTCTCCAAAGCCGACTTTGTCTCTAACTCCACATCTTGGCAATGACATCTCTTTTACTGTTTCATCGTCCAATTCACCTGCAATATACGAAATTATTAGTTTAAATGTATATGTATATCTCAAAATATATTATTTACCTACTGAATTAAAGAAATAGGCTTGTTACAAGAGTTACGTTATGTGGGTACGTTTATGTAGGTGGTACCTTGGTAAATAGACATGACTCATTTAAATAATTGCGTTTTATTTGTCATGCTAAAAAAACACTATATAGATGTTACAGGCAAACGTTTTCGTATTAAGACAAGGAAGTAATTTCACAACCACACCGACCGAAAACCGCACGCGGAAAACAAAAAACAATGAGGAATATCGGTTCAACCGCAGCAGCAAACCTGTAGCCAGTTCTCTGTTCATAAAACAGCTGTAACACACTGAAACCTTCAGTATTATTATGTTAGGATATAGGAGAAGCGACACCATCGAAATGCATTAGTAACTATGAGGGAAACCTTCCGGTTAAACCCTTTGTCTCTTTGTGTAGAAGATATAACGAACAGCTGTGACAAGCTTTTCCACTTTATCTGTAGCCAAACTGTATAGACATAGAAACGTGACGAAAAGTTTACTAGCGATAAACTTTTTGTCAGCAAACTCGGAATCAACTCCTGCACTGACCGATAGTGGATTATTATAAATAAGTATGTATAGCACGATGCGTTATTTGCTTAGGTAAAGCCTTTGTAACGCCCCCCTATATATATCTACCTTCCAAAACTCTTATAAATAAAAATCAATTCTAATTCTCTCTAACACTATATCTAACTCACCCATCACAAAATCTTACTCTATTATATTATCCTATGTTATTTATAACCAGTAGTTTCTTAATATTTATGTTTATATTAATTAAATGCCTATATTATTATTATTTTGTATTAAAATTCCTACATGATAATTTCTAACATAATCATACTAAATAGTTCGTCCGTATTCGTAAATTTGTATACTTTAACATCATGTCCCAATGTTACCCAACTAAACATTTGTTGGCGCAATGTTACCCGATCTGTACTATTATTGTCTTAATGTTGCAGTACTAATATTTTATACCTAATTCCTACTTTTTTGAGTTAGTTTAAATAACCTAATTAGATAACTGTACCTACTTAAATATTTGTTTTGGCCTTGTGATCGTCTAGTAAGAAATTGGACCGTACTTTGTGAATTGTAATACCCAAATCCTTTAAGATACTCGAGATGGCTTTACTATCCTATCTTCCTACTTAAAACTACTTTTAATTGATTTAATTATCCTAGCTACTTACATAAAACGACCTAGTAATACCTATTTAGCCTTTCGGAGATGGGAATGACTAATATTTCAAATAACAAACAAACATACAAACAAACTCGGAACATGACTAGGATACCCGCCCCGCCCCGTGGGTACCTGTGACTCTCGACAGCCCTACTTGGACAAGCCTCCATCACATTCCAAGTACTGGGACTCGTACTTAATAATTGGGACTTGAATTACGTTATAGTTAAATAACTCAATCACACACATCACACACACATACACTTTCACACGACACACACGAGTAGATAAATCAGTGGGACATACCTACATCGCGGCATCGCAGATAACCGTACATAAAATAATTAAAATCACAATAGCAAATAAACTCTACATAATGTAAATTCGTGTCTGTCAGTATATTTCTTTCAAAGGACAAGAGGGATCTAAAGCACAAAACATTTCTGTTTTGTGACAAAAGGTTACTGCGGATTTCCAAAAGCCTTGTATAATAATACTTACCAAAACTTAAGGAAATCCTATTAAAGAAACTTCTGCCTCTCTGCTTGAACCAACATAGTCGGTAAGATAATAGGTATACTCTAATGAGTTTATTGGTATGTATAGAATCAATTTCTTATCTAATAACTCCAGTCTCTATCTTGTTTTAGATTTTTATATCAAATCTTATTATAATCATATAATCAATGAATTTTAGTCCAAATTATAAACGTATCAGTTAGTTTCTACCATCTAGAACTTTCCGATTACTAGTCTTTAGAATATCAATAAACAGTTCTTTCATTCGAACTATAGTACAACCAGCCACTTATAACTATGACGTGACGAATAGTCTTCTGTATATCTTATCACAGAATAGACTAGAACATTTGCCTATGTTCAATATAGTTTGAGCTTTTGCAACTATAGTCGGAATTTATATAATTCATAGATTCAGTCAAACCGATGTTAGCTTCTCTGTCATTAGTCTACAGCCCAGAGTTGCCAAGAACTTATGTTCGACCAAGCGTACTAAAATAGAGTTGGATAATTATTTAATAAATTATGTAACATAATCGGAGGTTCCTTCAAGTAGGTAAATAGGTACCCATACACATAGGCCGGACACCACACGAGCGAAGCCGTGGGCGAAAGTCAGTCTACCTATTAAAAGTATTATGTAACAAACATGGTTAGATGGTACATAGGCCTTCCTACTGTTGTGTACTTAAATAAACCTACCTAGTTAAAATTTAGCTATTCCGTGCTTGTTTCTAGTTACCTATCCACCTATTCATTCCTACTACAAACGTTACAAAAGTTAAGTGCGAAGCCGCGGGCAAAAGCCAGTCTATCTACTACAAGGAATCATATAAACAAACATACTCCCACAAACTTGAATTTACTATTGTAAATAGATAAGTAGTCTAAATGATCCTAGACTTAAGTTACCTAACCCTACAACGTTAATTATTTTAGTGGTGTGTACCTACCTATCTACCTATACCTACAGCTAAATGTGTATTTGAGCAAGCTAGAAGCCGAAGCTTCACATTTAAATTTAATCGTGCATGTAGCTCTTCGAAGTGCAATGAAGAGCTTCTACCACTATAGAGCTGGGGAACGAGGTAGTGAGCCTCGACTTTGTGACTCTACCCTAGCACTGCCCTAAGGGTTTCTACTTTGCGAGCCGAAGCTTAGGGATGCAAAGAGTTACCGGACAAGGACTATATGGGTGTAATAGATAAATATATAAATAAAGACTGAGCTAATGCAACTCAAGTACCAAAGCTCCGGCGCCCCAAGAGGCACGGATCCACTTCGACGGGCCCTACCGGTTCTGATAGTCAAATTACATCACCCAGAGAGTTACTTCGAGCCCTATGCGAGGGAAAACTCGAAGGCCAGCCCACTCCAACAAACCTGGCTCCCTAGCTACCTATCAGAGGACCCAGAGTACGTGATAACACCGCAAGGTAAAACTCCCTCTGGAACTTCTACTATGAGAAGATTTACCGCAATTACAGGGAAGACCCTAGCTTCGCGCCTAGACTCCACTCCCGCCAATTTACAACACTAAAAGCAAAACTTTACAAAAACCCCAGTATTTACTCAAAAATTAAATCCAATCAATTAAAATTATTAACAAAAACCTCCTCCCCTTAATATTACACAAGATTTAACACAAATTAATCAAAATTTTACTTTAAAAGTTTTTACGCAGTCCAACACTAAAGTAAATTCAATCGCGTCCCCAAGCTGAATAATCCGCGTTTTTTCACCGAAACCTCTATCCTAACTCGCATTCCCGCCAAGCGTCTTTTCTTCCAAATTTTATTTGAATTTCACAAACGAAAATCCACTTCCGCCCTCGAATTTCTAACATCACCAAAATTGCATATATTTTTTTCAACAAATAGAAAACCTTTTAACACTATATCTCTGCTTAAAATCTTTACAATATTTTAGCTTCAAATTATTTTAATTAGTTTATAAAATTATTGTTATTACATAAAATAATAAGATCAATCCATTTGTACTCTCCCCAAGTCCGCCAACAGATCCACAATCCTAGAACGATTGTCTTTGGTCATTCTACCAATACACACATTACAAGTAGAATGCATGCATACATCTATGGTACGGCCACGTGCGACATCTAGCGACGGATAGCGAGGCTTCTACATTAATTCTTTGAATGTAGATACGTAACTCAACTAAAATCCCCTAGAGGGCACTGAGAAAATGTATTTTAATCAAAATATTTGTATAATTTAATTTTAGTATTAACTATCACTAAACAGACACGCTGTTCTGTTACACCTTCCCAGATTGGCAATTTACGCGCGAGTTGGGTCGCTGGTGTCGCGTCTATCCAATCATTTGCTGAATGTCACGTGGAATGTGACGTGCGTTCATACATTAGCAAGCCTGATTGGATACGCATGTCAATAGCGCGACTCAACTCGCATAAATCGCCCATATGGGCGTATCCAATCAGGCTTGCTGAATGTCTCGTGGAATGTAAACCGCGTGACATTCAGCAAGCCTGATTGATTCGCGCGAGTAAATCGACCATCTGGGAAGGCGCTTAACTGCGTTCAGATCATAGGTCATAGATAGCCGAGTTAAGGCACGTCTACCCACATAATTCTACGGCTAACGGCTGAAACCTGTTTTAATTTTTAATTTTTGCTAGATCCTTACTTGTTCATAAATGTTGGAAAATAAAAAAATATTTTTGTTGTGTTGTAACTACAAATCAATGGTATCAGGCCGCTTCCTTTGCTTGTGCTATGCTTATAAGACATTGATAATTGCCTAATTTTATTTTTCTAGGGGAACGGTAAGTACTCCAAGATAGGTCCTATCTTATGTTTGCGTTATTCTAAAAGTTTGATTTTTTCACAGCCTCAAGAGATGGCAGACCTGCATATTTGTTATTAACTTTAACTTGATAATTAATAACAAATACATCCACGCGTTCCTGAGGAAAAGGTCTTGACAGACAGACAGACAACAACGTGATCCTATAAGGATTCCTGTCTTCGTTAAGGTACGGAACCCTAAAAACAAAAATAAACAACAGGTACCTATCGTTGTTTTTATCAGGTACTGCTACTGTTTAAATATGCTCGTTGCATACGCGAACAACATACGTGAAACATCATTAAAAATGTTTTTTGTGACCGACAGAGCATAGACAGATAGGAACCAAATAAACATAAGTACCTAGTACCTAGTAGGTTCAATATTCATGCGTTTCCTTGGTAAACAACAAAATAACGAGGTTCATATATTTCCAGTTATTAAAATTTAAAGCGTTGTACGTCAATATTGTGGGAAGTCGATGTTATGAAAGTGCTCAGGACCGTTTTACATGGAAAGATGGCCGGTTATTTCAGACCTGACCATAAATGGAAGCAACTAAAAATGCGAATTATTTAAAAATATTCTTTATAATGGAGCATTGAAATTATAATAACTTTATTTATTAAAACCGGAATACTTAGTAAACTAAATAATAAATATATCACTACGTATCATGGTTAATGGACTCACTCTCACCCACATTGTGCATCTCTCGTGCCAATGTCAACTGTCAAAAACAAAGCTGTCACTAACAAAGCACGTGTTTGTTGGTGGTGTTGCCATCTTGTCTGTTTTATAGGCCAATTCTAGTACTACTTTCAGTTTTACATGAAGAGACAATCCAGCTGTTATTGGTGACGTCTAAATTATATATAAATGGTTTTTCTATAGTAACCAACAGTATTCCGTAGAAACTTGTGACTTTAGAATAATTGAGTAACTGATACGATAAGGTTGGTTTTGCTTTAAAGGTGGCAGTGTCCTAATCGATTCTAACATAAAAGTATGAAATAAATACCCAGGAATTCCACATAATATCCTGCACTAAGAACTATCAATTGAGATATAGGTCCTTTCTAGATGCGACATTATGTGGTCAGGTCACAGGTTGTATGAAAATGACGAATTTTAGACGAGTTTTGCGGGACTTAATCACACAGCATCATGTAGCCCCAAACTAAGCAGAGCTTGTATTATGGGAACCACATAATGGATATACTACACATATAATATTTTTTTGTAAATACATACATATCATACATAGAAAACACCCAGACCCGAGACAAATATCTACAGAACATGCAAACATTTGTCCCCAGCGGGAATCGAACCCCCAACCTTCTGCGTCTCAGGCGGACCTTCACCCACTTCGCCACAGAGGCCGTCAAACCTCCGAAATGACCGATCTTCTTTTTGGAGGAGTCCTAATATTCAGCAGTGGCCATCTATAAGTGTTGTAGCCGTTGATAATGATGATGACAAGTGTTACAATGATTTTTAAGGTTTATTTTAAAAGTACCTGTTGCATTAAGACCAGCAAAGCTCTGGAACTCAATGATGGCCCGCCTCCACGAGCTCTCGTCCATCATGTGTCCACTGGAGGGATTCCTTGCAGAAGGGTCCAGGTAACCATACTGGGTCAGGTACGTCTGGAACGTAGTTTTAAATTAATCAGGTCAAAAAATTGTTTATCTCATCATAATCATGAATAATTTGATATTAATTCAGAAATAGACCAAAACGGCATGTACAAATTCCTACTTAATATTAAAAAATACATTTACATGAACATAAAGTATTTAGGAAAAACTTTGGACGAATGAAAAAGCTTGGAGATGGGCATGTGTACAATACTACAACAAATAGAAATAAAATTGCTTGTACAAAAACTAGATTAGCTAGAGTAAATAGATCATTCTTAGTACAATGTGTTAAGTACTTCAACAAATCACCAGATGAAATTATTAACCTCTCAGAGAATAAATTCAAGAAAATTGTTCAAACTATCCTACTTATTAAACAACCCCGTATTATGATGTCAATGATTATACTGATGACAAAAAAGCCTGGAAGCTCGGCACATGATTATGTTACGTATACACGGGAATATGTAATTATTAATCATTATTATGACTTTAAAAATGAAATTGTAAAATCTCTTGTAACTCTTATTTGCAAATAATATAATGAAATTGAAAAATAAAAGCAAAAACTTGTAAATACGAACATGTGAATTTATCTTCTACACGTCAAAACTACTACACGAATTGAGGTGACATATTGCCCATTATGTATTTCTAGACCAGGAATAACGTTTATGCTACTTTTTATCCGGAGAATGTAGTAAATAGTAATACATAATCTATAATTGTACTAAAATTTGGTCTTCATCATCAATATCACTGCTAGGTCCAGTAAAAAATCTATATTGTTATCTTTGGTACTTTGTTTACCAAAGTCAAAGTCAAAGTAATTTACTACGTCCATGTGTTTAAAAGGATTTTAAACATAGTAGGTACAAGATTCAACATGAGCCCAGAGGGCTTACCACGAGTTTTGATAGTTTTCGAAAACTTTATAAGTTTCGGTATCTTTCCCAGTGTTGCTGTTTTAGCATTTTTAATGCTAAATTTAGCATATTTTCGGGTCTGTTAGCTTGAAAAATTCGCATTTAGCATAAAAATATGATTAACATTTTTTTGTACGTTACCTAAAAATTCAAAATTCCTAAGGAATTCAAAAGAAAAATATAGATTTTACCATTTTATTTAGCATTTTTAAAAGTTATTTAGCATTTTTTGCAACATGTTTTAGCATTTTTTCCAAATAATAAACGGCAACACTGATCTTTCCATACATTTTCGTAGTTCATGCACGTTTCCCTAGAGGCGCTGTACGAAAATGTATGGAAAGATACCAAAACCTAAAAAGTTTTCGAAAACTATCAAAACCCGTGGTAAGCCTTCAGGAAAGGCGTGGTAATATTTCATACATCAAATATAATCATATAATGTAAATTACATAAAAAAGCTTTTTTTCTCTTTTCTATATACCTAAACATGTATTTCATTAATAATGTACGTTCATACTATAATTTAAAAAGATACTTTTATTATTCAATGAATTATTATTGAAAAACTTTTAAAAAAGAGATGATTTTTTTAAAGTATTCTGCATTCGTTTTGGATTACTTGCGGTATGTTATTATAAATTTTAATTGCCATTTTGGTACACACCGAAATGAAATATTTTGAATTTTTTAAATGGAATTGCTAATCTTGTATGGGGTTTTTAAGTTTTTCGGTCTGGAGTAATTGTTTAAAGATTTTTGTTACCTATCATTTGTTACTTTTATTGTAAAAGAAATGTCCGTCTGATGAAGTCCACGCTCCGACCCAATCTACTCCAGATCATGGCGGGCGCCGAGAAGTTTTAGAAGCTTCTCAGTGAAAGATTCGTTGCTGTGGAACCCACCGATGACGTTGATGAGGCCCTACAAAACGTGGTTGGAACGTTAAGGGACGAGGGCATCAAATTCTGACAAATGCAGCGGGGTTACTTCAGAACTTCTGAAGGCTGGAGGAGTTCCTGTTGTGCAGGAGCTGCAGAACCTCTTCAACTCCATCCTTCACTGTGGGAGAACTCCTAAGGCGTGGAACGAGAGCTTGGTGGTTCTGTTTTTAAGGAGGGAGATAAAACCCTTCTTAAAAACTACAGACCTATCTCGCTCCTAAGCCACGTCTATAAGCTCTCAAGGGTTATTACAAATCGTCTCGCCAGAAGACTCGATGAATTCCACTGGAACAGGCCGGGTTTCGCGGAGGATATAGACCACATTCACACAGTGAGGCAGATTATACAGAAGTCCGAAGAGTATAATCACCCCCTGTTTCTGGCTTTTGTGGACTATGAGAAGGCCTTTGACTCTGTCGAAACGTCTGTCCTGGAATCCTTGCAGCGATGCCAAGGGGACTATCGTTGTATCGAAGTGTTGAGATGTTTGTACGAAGCCGCCACTATGAGTGTCCGAGTACAGGACCAGCAGTCTAAACCCATCCAACTGCGCCGCGGAGTGAGACAGGGAGATGTCATATCTCCGAAACTGTTCACAAGCACGTTGGAGGATATGTTTAAGACTCTGGACTGGAAAGGTATGGGCATAAACATAAACGGCGAACACATCTCACACTTGCGATTTGCTGATGACATAATCCTAATAGCAGAGTCGCTTGGCATGAATTTGGACAAGACCAAAGTCATGGTCACTGACCGAATTGATCCGAGACCTGTCGTCGTTAATGGACACCTTCTAGAAATTGTTTCGGAGTACACGTACCTCGGGCAAATATTGCAGTTAGGTAGGAACAACTTCGAGAAGGAGGCCAAGAGAAGGATTCAGCTGGGTTGGGCAGCATTTGGAAAACTACGTCGAGTCTTCTTGTCACCCAAACCGCAATGTTTGAAAACGAAAGTTTTCAACCAGTGCGTCCTACCCGTCATGACATACGGAGCCGGAACGTGGACACTCACAATACGGCTAGTCCACAAGTTTAAAGTCGCTCAGCGAGCTATGGAACGAGCTATGCTCGGAGTTTCTCTGAAGGATAGAATCCGCAACGAGACTATCCGACACAGAACTAAAGTTGTCGACATAGCTCAGAGAATTAGCTGAAGTGGCAGTGGGCTGGCCATATCTGCCAAAGAACCGACAACCGTTGGGGTAAACGAGTTCTTGAGTGGAGACCGCGGCTCGGCAAACTTAGTGTAGGACGCTTTCAAGCCAGGAGGAGTGACGATTTGCGAAAGGCTACTGGTGGAAGCTGGGTGTGTCGAGCTCGGAAGTGGGCGCAATGGCACTCATTAGGGGAGGCCTATGTCCAGCAGTGGACTGCTATAGGCATATAGGATAATGATGATGATGATGACATTCAGTGATTTTATATCTTCAAAAATGTTGAATAGTGCGAGCGAGAAGGGAGGTTTGACATGTGAGGACATACTTATTGCATCACTATACTTGTGTGAGTGTTATACTGCAACTTAAACATAGGCTCATCCGCGCGCTGAGAGGTAAACTAATTGTGCGATCAGTCCTGTGTAGGCATTGTATGACGGTTTGAGCGCGCTCTTTGATTGGGCGACATCCTTCCATATAAAAAATATATCTTAGTTGAATCCGTTTCCACCAATGCTATGTGCACCAATGAATATGATTGGTGGATATCAAACGCATCCATAGCAACATAGCATAGCACATCTCTGGTGGAAAAGCAGCCTTAGTGACTGAACAACCAAAGACAAAGACGAATTTAGGTTTATTGTGTCTGTACACCTTCTTTGCATGAAAGTTTAATAGCGCTGAACAACCAATGAGAAAGACCAATTTAGGTGTATTGTGTCTATACACCTTTTTGCATGTAAGTGTAACCTTCATTTAAGTATTATTCCATGCATGTAATACTCAGAGACAGTTATCAATAAAATATATTTTTCCCCTCGATAGAGGTGTAGTTTTGTAATGTGACGTTAAAGTTTGTATTGGAATTTGATTCTGAATTGGATTCAAAGAAGTGTATGTGCAATGGCTCCAAAAATCTTTAATAAATTACCTGCTTCACTACGAGAATTAAATGTTAAGCTATTTAAACGAAAACTATTTAATGTTTTGTCAATAAAATGTTATTACCACATTAATGATTTTTTTGCAGACAATGGCATCATCTTATAGTATAATAATGATTTTTCTTATTTCTTGACATATTTTTTGTTTAATTTTATGACCATTTTTTTTTTCTGACATCATTTTTATTTTTTTGTCATAAAATTTTAACATTTTATAATTATTTTGGTTGAAAAATATTATTTAGCGTCAATATATACGTTATCTTTACGTTATCCTTATCCCAATATATATCGTTATCCTTAAATTATTCGTTTAGCCACAAGATTGACAATTTTACTTGTTTTGACACACAATACATGTGACAATGAAACTAAGTAGTAACTAAAATTATTATGTATTTGCAATGCTTTTAGTTGGTAAGACATTTTATGGGACTTCTACAAACAACCTTAAACCACTGTAATCCGTGTTTGCAAATAAATATTTTGATTTTGAAAATTTACTTAAATTACTTACTTACCTGAAAATTCGTCAGAATCAGAATAGGTACTTAACGCTTTGACTGCTGAAAACACAATGGCGAACCTGCTGCACGTCATACTCTTCGAGCATGGTGCGGAGCATCATGTTTGAGGCCCGCAGATAACATGTTAAAACGTTTATTCAAAACAACTCTTATAGGGAGTAAAATGTAGAATCGAAGTTATTAGGATTATTAAGAATTTTAATGCATAACTAAAAATATCTTAAAACTTAGAACAAAAGCTTTTTTCTAAATAATAATAATTATAACATTTTTTAAATTTCCAAAGCTTATCCCAGGGGGTGAAACGTGTTAGAAAATCATAATCCTCAAAGTTCGAAACTTGAAACTTGGCTACATATTTTGTAATGTACATAAATTACAATGACATGAAACTACATTTTCAAGAAGGTGCCATTAGTTTGTTAAAGTTAGTAGGATAGGAACTTTTTTGCTTTTTCTCTTTACTAAAATTAAATATGGCTAAAGTTCACCCTTTAACGGGTCGCAATGGTGATGAAAAGTTTGTACCGGGAAACTTCTGAACGCATGACGTGATTTGCTACTCGTGTTTATCAGAGGATAAGTAACATTATGTAAAAATGTATAATATAAAATGTATGTATAAGCACCTACGTTAATTTTTTTACAGCCAATCATATTCAGTGCATTTTAAATCTATACCATCATTTTCAAGTCAGTAGCTTAAGTAGTTCCGGAAATAATCAGCTGTGACAGACGTACGGACAAAGCGGTAGCGTCACCTTAAAAATGATACGATGTCAAATCCATCTGTGTCCTATTTTTAACCGACTTCATAAAGGAGGAGGTTCTCAATTCGTCGGAACCTTTTTTTTGCGACTTTTTTATGTATGTTCACCGATATCTCCTTCAATTGTAAACCAATTTTCAAAATTATTTTTTTGTTCAAAAGAGTATACTTCACAGGTGGTCCCATATAAATTTTATTCCTGAGGGATTGGTACTTTTCCCAGAAAACTCAAAAAAACTCATCGTCACTTGTAATTTTCGCCCTATGATCACCAAAATTCTTTAGGGCAAGAAGTAAGAAGTGATTTATTTGAAGTAGGTTTAATTTTTTATAAAAAGTTTATAATTGTATTTTTAGATGTTGAAAGCCATGCCTATAATTTATTCTAAGTACGATAATGTTAAAAATGTGCACTCACCATTGCTTTGTCCGTGCCATCATAGGCCGGCGCAGCGCTACTCCTCGTGAGCAGGACTAGAGCAGCTACCGCTGTCCATAATAACCTTAAAGTGATTGTAAAACCAACGAACGCCATGCTTCTCGATGGTAATACTTTTCTCATTGATGTAGCTGTAAGCTCATTGATGAAGCCAAATATTTTTATAAAAAATATCTTAAGGATGGAATAGCCGTTACGCTAAGCTTAGTCTACTGTTTCTCTTAGCTAAGTCTGATGTAGTCTTGGTGAATAAATATTGATTTCTTCGATACGTTCGAGCACAATCCACGAAGATGGAATCTGAAACAAAAACGTTCATAATTCAACATCATATAATTGTATTGTTCCTCTACCTACTGCATTTTTAAATACAAATGTATGTGTCATTAATTCGCTTTCGTGTCACCCTCGTCCGTAGGTAAAAACCCGATTAGAATCCCTAAACGTGGTCCAAGGGTGGTGCCAATCAGGTGACATCGGTAGGTTTCTGCCGTTGCTGATCACCACCCACCGGTCATAGTCGTGTCGCCAAGTGGCCTTGCTGCGTTCCGACACGTGACTGGTGTAGCCATTAGAGGAGTTGGGTTGATGTGTCTGCTTTGTGCTAGCAGGCCGATTGGCTATACACTGTTCAGTACTGCATCGGAGGGCTATTCACGGTGGGTAGCGGAACCCTATACTCGGTTCACAGCTGGCCGACTGCAGGTAGTAGCTGCCCAACTAGCGAGACAGTCACTTGTGAAAGGCTGCCCCACCAACTAGCGAAACATCCTGAGATGCGCCATCGTGCCCGTTGGCGAAAGGATAATAGGGCCCTGTGGACATCCTCGGGGGGTCCACGCAGTCTCCAGACTAGTTCTCCAAGGTTGCAGATTAACAGTGTGGGTCACTAGTATGAGGCCTGACTTTCACTGCCAACTCCTCACTTGAACTGACTCGATCATTATGAAAAAGCAAAGGAATAAGAGAAACGCAGCGGCTGCACACCCTCTCACTTAAAGTGCACCTCTGCAACATCCGAGGTCTGCATTCAAATCTCATCGCAGTCCACCACCACCTGACTGAACAACGCTCTTAGACGCAGATCCTCCTTCCTTCAGATCCTCAGATGTCCTTCAGATGTTTCGTACCTCTCATACCCAGGGTACTCCCTGGAGCACAATTTTAAGCCCCATGCGGGTGTTTACGTTTACGTCTGTGATAATATCTCCTAAACCTTGAAGACCCCAGTTTTTCTGTCATCTGGACTCTGGTGGACACGGGCTTAGAGAAAATCGCACAGTGGAGATCAGGGAACGACTAAGCTCATATCAGTGAGGCGGCGGACGCCCATCTACAGAAATACCCTTCTGCCCATTGGGTGTTAAAATCCCCTTACACCAATTGGTGCTTTTAAGGGATTTTAACGCCCACCTCCAAGAGTGGCTATTTCCATACCAAAGCGCCGACAACGCTGGGAGACTCGAATGCTTGCTTTGACGTTAGATCTCACTCAACTGGTCCACGAGGCAACGCGGGTTCCTGATGTTGTCGGCCATACCTACAGCCATTGCTTGGACGTTCTGATGACAACCGATGTCGTATTCCATGTCGATTTCTTCACCCTTGGGTAGCTCCGACCATTGTCTGGTGAAATCTGTATCTGTCTACTCTCCAGCTGATTACAGCCCCAGAGGCAAGCGGAGAGTATGGCGATACAAGTCATTGTGATAAAATGAGGGCAATCTTCGCATTAGCATGTCTGTTTCTCTTCTAATGATCCTTCGGCTTGTGCGGATGCTGTGATAGAAATTGGCCAGTAGTTAGCGGGGCAACTCTACTACCTTTTTTCGGAACGGGTTGAACATTAGCAAGCTTCCATGATGACGGTACCTTACCGGTATCCAGAGGTAGGCGACACAGGCGAGTAAGTACAGGAGACAACTCTGGGGCACATATCTTTAGCACCATACCAGATTCCCATCCAGACCACTAGTTTTGTTCACGTTTAGTGAAAATAATGCGTCACATTACATCACGGGTTCACGGGCATCACTGTTCCGCAGAAGGAGAGCATTGACAGAGGCGGCATTGAAGGGCGGTAGAAATTACATTCAAGCGATTTAGCAAGAGACCAAAAGGCTTTGCTTCCCGGCGAGTATGACGCAAGCTTGGTTCAGATTCTGCTTATAGTATGGTTGAATCAAGCCCTCTTAAGTACCTACCTTTCTACACCTAGACAGAGAAAGCTATAGACGACGAGATAATTCATCTCATTCTTTCAAGAAAGAGAACTACTTATGCGTGCTTCATGCAAATAAGGGAGACCGCACTATAGATTTGCTGTCCCTTATCGCGTGCCGGTTTTTTCGTTGTTTAGCGCAACATTGCGCTAAACAAACTTTGGCAGCTAGCAGCAGTTTCGGAAGATTTTGTGAAAAACTTGCTTGAAACTAAATTATTACCTGGAAAAATTATGTTTCATCTATTGTAAATCAATAATAACAAATGAATGTTATGGATTTCTCTATCAAAATGGATCGGTGTAGTGTATTTTGGTGCAAAAGTGGCAGTGATCAAAACATTCCGGATTTGTCTTTTCAAGCGTAAGTATCGTACTTTTGACGAGGTATTTATTCAAAAATGGATTATTAACTAGACTTCCACAATAAATAACAACATTTAGAGCAGAAATCTGTAAGAAAATAAGCCAAAAAGTGAAATTCAATTTTGTTTTGTTTTGTTTGGTGTTGCCGGCATTTGAAATGAATTTTGCCCACTGCACATTAATTTTTGGCTCAACTTTCATTTATTTGTAGTGAGCTAGGCGGCTGGAACTTTTGTCACAGATAGGTCTATATCTAGGAAGCCTAAATCTAAAATGGCGTAGTGCGGAACCAAATAGCTTTTGAGATATGATTATTTGAAAATTCATCTTCTTTTTATTTATGGCCTTTGTGGTATTTTTTGGTGATTCGACATTGACAATGATATTTCTCGTTGTTAATGTAATACGTTGAATAGACAGTCGGTTATTAGATTTTTCACAACCACCTGGAAATCCTTCTCGCAGCAGTAGGTTCTAGGACACCCCAACTTGAGTAGCAATATCACAGAACTGACGCAGATAACCCCATGCCACGTAGTTTTGTGGTCCCTATGCGTAGATTGGATATAAAAAATGTGGAACCAGAAATTCCCGTGGAAGATCCTGAGTGGAGCCCGCGAGGATGAGTGGACGAAGCGACACTCAGGGCCGACGAGGTCAAATACCCGAATCACATATCCATTTTTATTATTTGAAACTGTTTTTAAACTGATCATAGGTCATAGGTCCGTAGTAGTCCGGTAGTGTGTTTTGGCGTATATTGTTTAATTTTTTTCTCTCGTTAACCTCAAAACGTAATTCATTTTTTCTCGGAAACTGTGAGTTTCCCCCTTTTAGAGGGAGGGTCCTCACTCCCTCCCTGCCCTTCCCCACCCCATAAGCTATAAGCATATAAAGAAAAGTCGTTTCATTTTTTATTAGAACTTTAAATAATATAATTTCTTTGGTTCATTATTATTTGCATAGCCCAGTTTAAAGATGACGTTTTAATTTCAGGATAAAAAACCAAAGGCCACGTAATTTAATGGATGGTAACTGAAAATACACCTTTATGTCTCCAGTTATGTGAATCTTCCACAGTATGTATAAAAATCTTTAATCTTTAATCTATTTTGATACTGATTTTATCGTTTAAAAGCCATGTGCTATATTTGGTCAACCTTGACAAACCGAAGTTTTAATGAATGTATAGGAAAAAAGACCACGAAAACCAAAGAATTCATTATTTTTATATATGTTGTGCTATTAAATGTTAGGTTATTGTTATTATTATTATTATCATACCTACAATGATAGAATTCGTTCATTTTTGTTTTGGTTTAGAACTGTTTTTTTATTTCAGACTAGAGAACCAGAGGTTACGTTAAATCAACGGATCATTCAGATTTAAAACGGATTCGGGATTCGTCAGTCACAACTGACAGCATTATTTGACAATACACCTATATGCCCCCAATTATTTAAATCTGCCACAGTAAGTAAGTATCAAAAAGCCTCAGCTATATTTTATCAAAACCGGGTAAGTGAAACCCAAGATACTGCTTGCCTTCTCCGAAGTACCCGCAAATTAAATTAGCTAGTTGTGGGTTCAATTCCCACTGCGGGGCAAATGTTAGAATTTACCCTTAGACTGGGTTTATGTGAGATACCTTACCTATAACCTGTAACATAATGCAATTTGACACCATGTAAATAATTTACTCCGGTGATCTTCGCAGATCATCTTGGTTAAGGAACACTTCGCCCGGACACTACTTATATGGGTGATCTGGATGGCATTTAGATCTGAGCGCTTCCGTCCTTCGGAAGGTACGTTAAGATGTTCTTCCCGGCTTTTTCAGTTGTTAGCCATGTCGGAGGCCTTCGGGTGGCCTAAAAATTCCGACATCAGAGTTGGCCACTATTTCATACGAAGAAGAAGAAGACCAATATATTCCATGCCTCAATTCATATGTTTCATCATCATCATCAGCAGCGCCATTAATAGCTTGTTATTTTTCCCAGCCAGAACGATGTACGTGTGTAACATGTAAAAGAAATAAATTTATTGTATTGTATTGTATTTTGTATCTAAATTTTGCGTGAGGGAGAAATAAACAATACTCAATACCTTTCGCCTTTATTATATTAGTAGAATTGCTAGCCTTTTATGTACGCATTTTCTACAGATTACATTTGTTATGTTTAAATACTGAAATTAATTTTTGATTACTGTTTATAGGGTAAATCACCATCATACACACCTAGAAGGCTGAGAAAAAATTTGCGTTGGACTGCTGAGCTATTAGAAGATACGCGAAAAACTGCGAGCTCTTGGGGAAAAAAGTTGGTGTTTAATAAAAGAGTAGCGAATTTAGAAAATATGATTGCAGAATCGAAAGCATAATTTTCAAAATGTTGAAGTTTTTGAGAAATAAAAATATATTTCCTATGATTCTATTCTTTTTTGCATGTAGGAATTTTGAAAGCTTATACAAGAAACATAAAGACATGCGTGAACGACAACTTAGGACACAAATAAATAATAGGATATTTTTGCCGTTCTGTAAAAAATCAATGCAAAAGATATCTTTATTCATGTCCGTTAAAATATTCAATAGTCTCCCCGAAGACATGAAAGATTTGACACTTAGCCTTTTTAAAATAAGACTTCACAAATGGCTTGTAGATAATGCTTTTATACGATCAAACGAATTTATTAAAACTAAATAATAATTTACTATTTTTATTTCTTCTTTTGAATGGTTAGTTTTCATTTTGACATATATTTATTAAGTAATCTTGATTGTCAACTTAATTATTGTTAATTAAAATTAACCGATATCATCAGGTAAAGTATTAATCAATAGATTAAATACTTTACCTGCAGTATAAATTGATAGATTAATCGTTTACCTGCATGACAATAATTTCTTGTTATATTTGTTTGTCATTGAATTCCTTGTGCAATATGCAAATATTTTACCCATTATCATCATCAGCCTATAGCAGTCCATTGCTGGACATAGGCCTCCCCTAATGAGCGCCTGAGTCCCTGTCCTGAGCTCGATGCATCCAGCTTCTACCAGCAGCATTTCGCAGATCGTTACCACCTGGCCGGAGGGCGTATTATCAGTATATTTAACCCAAATCTATGGAAATTTTAATTATGTGGCAACCCTGCAGTTGAAATGAGAAAGACTAGGGTGGCCACGCAAACTATAATAGTAGATTGTTTTACAAGGGACTAAACCATCCCATTATATACGAGGTTGTTATACTCCCGAGCTTAGCGAGGGAGGATGACAAGACCGAGTTATAATGGGTGGTTTTGGCCCGAGTAAAACACTCTACTTTTCACTTCGATTGCGAGAAAATAAAACAATTCCAAATTAGTCAATTTTCAGAAATTTTATTAAAAATTAAATGTGCAGTTAGAGCAATTTTGAATGTTTAGTGATATGTTTTTCCCGGGCAATTTTATTTCGGTTCTCTGTGATTGGGATGTGATAATATTTTGAGTTGATTGTTGTGGAGTAAAAGTTGGAGAGACTCGAATCATGCTTGAGTTTCCTGCATTATTAAGATCTGAGTGCGGCTTCAGCTGAGTTGACATATTCATCCAATCCCGCGATGTAGATGCTTGGGGTTCTGTAATGTTTGGTAGAATATTGATTCCTTCCATAATCCGCTGCGTGACGTGATACTTGTTTTGTATAGAGTCCTCTATATAACCTTCAGCCACTTGATCGGACCTCCATCCACCGTGGCGTTTTAATGTCGTTATATTCGCACCAGAGTCCGCCAACAGAGTCGCGGATGTTCTGCGGAAACAATGGCCCGTGTAGAGTTCCGGATTTGGTAAATTTAGATAAGTGGCAATATCTTTAGGCATGTTACCAAATTTATTTTTGCCTATGACTTGCCTTGTGCATTTACCATTTTGATAATTTAGAAAAAATCTTCTTGTTGAAACATTAGTGGGACGTAACTCCTGATAGGCTTTAACTATATTAAGGTATTCTCCACTGATGACAAATTTACGCTCTTTGTTTGTTTTCGTGTTCGGCAGACTCACAGCTTGTAGGTTTGTATCCGTTTCTACGTCTTCTAGCGTTATATTGGCAAGCTCTATTCCTCTGCATGCACCGCTGATTCCATAAATTAAAGCAACCTGTTGAACAAAAAAATAAGTGTGTTAATAATCGTAATAACTTAGGTACATAATTTAGGTATGTAGGTAGGTATCTATTTATTTAGTTTGAGTAGAGTACATAAGTAGGTTACCTTTGTTGCCAAGTATTGTTTATTTGGAGCGTTATTTAAAAATGTTTCGATTTCTTGTGTCGTCAAGACTTTAGATTTTTTTGCCTTGTATCCAGTGGACAATTTCTTCAGTAAAGCCGTTAAATTTACATATTTTTTAATATCGACGTCGTGTCTCGTTTTTAAGGTCATTCTTAACATTGAATATGTGCTCCAAAGAGTCGACGATTTGAATTTTTTCGATAATTCATCAAAATAAGTGAGAAAAACCCCTTCTGTAAAAGAATCCACACGTTTCTCATCTCTCCATTTCATATAATTTTCGTAACTCTTTAAATATATTTCACGTGATTTTGTCGGCAACAGATTCATAATTATTTCTTTGCCCTTTTCTTCCATTTGCATATTAGCATCTTCACTATCACTTGATGACATTTTTCACGTTCACAACTTGAAAGTTAAAGTCAGGAAGTTAAACGTAAAAAAATTCTAGAGATTTAGCGCCAATACCATCTTTTTTTTTTAAATCTCTATACCTTCAATAACCCTCAACGAAACAGTTCGCATTCTACCGTGAAGGGAAGAATCAACCTTCATAAAACATCACCAAGACGGTTCTATTTTCAAAAAAAAAGATTGACGGAGCACCAAGAAGTCGAGTTTTTATATAAGAGAACGAATGCTTTGTACGGGCTGATGATTTTAGACAAAAATTAAAAAGAAAAAATACTTTTTAGCCCTAGGTATTAAACTCGAGTTTTAGGCCCGCTAAGCTACACTATTATGATACACTTTTTGAGCAAGAGAAGTGAAAATCTATATATATACTTAATCTATGTTTCTACATGACATTGCAGCCATGTTATATGCTTTCTTCTTTGTTTTATCTGTAGCCTTTTTGTTACGAGTAGCGTCCCAGGCAAGAAAGGCATCGTGGTTCAGTGCTTCAGCAGTATTAAACGATGAATCGATTGTATTAGAGTGGTTGTCGAAAAATGATATGAAAAATTCCATACGCTGACGTACCACATCAACTATTGTGAATAGGTTCCAGAGCTGATGAAATTACATAGTAATCCTAATAATATTATAAATAGTACAATAGGGCAGTAAAAACACTTACCTGTTGCAGTATTCCAGGGGTAAATTTACGCAATCTTCACTATTTGAAATGCCGTTTACACCTCTCTAGTGGAACACGAAGAGGATCTATTGCTACCGAAATAATAATCGACAAAACTTAGAGTCCAATGTGTAAAAAATTGGTCAAATTACAGACACTTTCAGTCAACGATTGTCCCGCGCATTAAATTTCAAAGAAAAGTATTTGATCGCGTAGCGGGAAGTTACTGCGATCGTTACACTTACACCCTACTGTAGTGCGCCTGTTAGGATGAGTATGCGCTGCACCGTCGGACGCGCCGCTTTTAACAGCGTTATATTTCTATTTCGGTTTTTTTCATGCCTCAAAAGGAAATTTTCACGGAACATGAGGTCTACCGGATTTTACCTTATATATAATTATAGACCGATATTACCGATAATATATTACCTTATATATATTATCGGTAGACCTCATGTTCCGTGAAAATTTCCTTAAACGAACGTATTTAAGTTTTATGAATATAAAATAATGATTTCTATTTGAAAATGTTTTTTTTTATCTTTTGAAAGTACTCAACATCAGTCTGTAGTTTTATGCATCTGAACCAGTTTTCAAATGACTTTTTCTAGTCCGCTGCAGACACTTCGTTTACACCCGCTGACAGAGCTTTTCTAGCGACGAAAATTGTATCCCTTTGAAAAAATCTTTTATGTATCCTTGAACAAATCTTTTATTTTTGTGAGGTCAGGGCTGTAAGGAGCTGGATCGCGGATCACGGGATCGCCGATCCAAATTGGATCGTCTGATTTGGACCCGGCCAATTGGATTAGCGATCCCACGATCCACGATGCAAGATCGTGATGCGTGGCGCGATCCACGCGCACTAAGCTGATCCCAGTTTGTTGAAACTTCGATCCTGATTACGCTGCAAGCGATCCGTGATTCAGTCGCACTCTTGCTGAAGATGGAGTCCAACGTACAGCAGCGGCGTCGAAATGCTGTGGCTCCACCAACCTTTATTTTGCTCACACATGTGCGCAAAAGATCACAGAAACAAAAAAGGCTCAGCTTTCCTTTAACTCATGTGAGCTAAGCGGCTTAAACTTTTGTCACAGATAGGGCTATACCTAGGAACCCAAAATCTGAAATGGCATAGTGCGGAAACAAATAGTTTTTGAGATATGATTTTTTGAAAATTCCAATTTTACACGTAATTTCGTCTACATTGACTTCTCATTATTTTCCCGGAATAGACAGTAGGTTATTAGGGTTTTTTTTATAACCACCCGGAAATTCTTCCCGCAGACTTGAATAGATTAGGTTCCAAATAAATCACAGAACCGACACAGAGCACCCCGATACCACCTAGTCTTGTTGTCCCTACCCCTAGAGTGAATATTTATAAAAAATGCGGAGCCAGAAGCTCGCGTGGGAGATCCTGAGTGGAGCTAGCCCGCTAGGACGAATATAGCGAAGGGGGAGGTGACCTCTGTAGCAGAGCGAAGTACGAGTGGATGAAGCGACACTCAGGGGCGACCTCGCGAGAGTTCTGGCGATACCGGAGTCAAATATACATTTTTATGATCTGAAACGGTTTTTGTAGTGGTTATAGGTCATGGTTTCCTCTACCCTAATATTCCCATATCGCCCCCTCTCCCGATAGTGAGTTTTGGCGTATACAGTTTTTTTTCCATACTTTACCTCAAAACTTAATTTTTTTTTTCTAGGAAACTATGGGTTTCAACACTCCCTAACTGTTGGGGGAGGGTCCTCCTACCCAATCCCCCATTTACTAACATAGCATACCATATAGCTTACCACTGACTGACTGACTGACTGACTGACTCACTGACATGATTGTTCTCCTAGATGCCACTTCGTAGGGATGAAATTTTTGGTGGATTCGTATAGAGGGAGTCGGGATGACCTCAGAAGAAATCCGACTTTACCCCTTTTCACCCCCTCTCATCCCCAACCTCCATGTATCTCGGAAACTAAAAGTCGTAGAGGGTTTGCGCTCAAACTAATGTTGCTCAGGATCCAGTTTTATGTAAGGATCCGAAAAAAACATTGGCCCCATACAAAAAAAATATTATCCCATAGAAAATTTTCACCCCGTCATACAAAACTTTGTTTTTTAGGGTGTCGTTACCGCACCGGTCAAACGAACTCTTATGGTACCGCTTTGTCTGTCCGTCCGTCCGTCTGTTACAGCTGATTATTTCAGGAACTAAATAAGCTACCGACTTGAAATTTGGTATAGATTTAAAATGCATTGCTTGAATAAGATTGCCAGTAAAAAAATTAAAATATTTTCATAAGAAACTTAAAAATTTAAACTGGTGCCAATAGGTCGAGTAAAATATCATATGAAAGGGGTCAATTAGCCCAGTTTCAAACAGTTTTTTTATTTTTTTATACGATGCATGGTTTTTATGATCTGATGATATGAAACTGTCCAAATAATGACCATAACCCTCCGAAGTTTGCAAAGCGAGAAATCTGAAACTAATATATATTATGTTAAAGAATAATATCTATATTTTAGATAGGAAATTAAATACCAAAAGAGATCATGTTAAAGTATAGTAATTGTGGATTGGACCGGCCAAGTGCGAGATGGACCGAGAATTTTATTTAATAAAAGTAGCACCGAACAAACTTTTGGGTATGATATTCAGCAATTAAAAGTATTTAGTACAAATTCCGCTAACTTTCTCTGACGAGGTACACAAAATGCATACGTGTGCACCGCCTGCCTCCTCCGCCGTCTTCTAACTCTTTCACGTTCTAAAACAAGCACGTTAACCTGTAATTAGCTTAGTGAAATAACACACACAAAAACACAAGGAAAAGCCCAACAGAAATTCGACAGTGATTCGCTTTTCTTTATAAAAGTATAAAATAAATAACCAGCAAAATTCTCCGGCTTTTATAAAAAAATATATTAATTGCACATGATATCCTGCAATAAGAACTATCAATTAAGTCATAGGTCATTTCTAGACGCAACATTTTAAACTCAGGTCACAGTTTGTATGAAACTGACTGATCTTCTTTCAATAAAAGACAGCACATTGGATTATTGTAGTGCCAAGCTGCAGCATTTAAAATGAAATAAATAGTAATTTTAAAACTTTAAAGGTAGGTAGTATTAGATTGTTTTTTTTTTGTTCCCTTCTGTAATTCATTCTTTAATATTTTTAACGTTAACTATGTACCTAGTTTAATTAGCACGCCAACCTTGCTTTTCTACCAGGTAAGGTTGACTGGCAGAAAATGCTTTAGCATTAAGTCCTCCTTTTGTACAATTCTTTGTTTTTGTGCAATAAAGTGTTAAATAAATAAATAAAACTGCTATAATTCTGTAACAATCAACACTGACTAAAATTTCACGCCCAATTTGAAAATTTGCTTTGAAGTGTTGACGTTTAATTCAAAAAAGTTTCATTATACAAATGTATTAAGAACTGGATTAACACATAGGCTACTTTTTATCTATAAATATGTAATAACTAGCCATTTTTTTTGTAACCCCCATAAATAACGTATATTATTGAATATAAAATATCTAAATAAAGCATCAATAAAACTAGTTTTTAAATACACCCTTTTATTTAATTTAATAAATTGGTTTTATTTATTGGAACAAATGAAACGAATAAAAATTACAGTCAGCGACAAAAGCACAAAAAAGTTTGAATTAAAAGGTATTTTAAAATAAAACATTTTGTTTGTCGAATATTGTCGCTTACCGTACATAGATATTCATCATACCCTAGATTACTTTTGTATAATTGGGAAGACATTAAATTTGTAAGTACTGCTTTATCAATTATTAAGATAATTGATAGCTGATACAAAATATTATATTTACAAATATTTGTATATTATTAGCGCTATAATTACTTACACTACTCACAACGTATCCTTGACCCTCTGAAGTTGGCTGGAAGTAGCAACGTAGTACCTATTTTTGAGTCAGACTGTACCTATTACATTTTGATAGATATACATGTTTATAAATATACATTGATAAAAACGTAGTAGGGGAGACCGAGGGCAGTTGAAACAATTTTGACATTTTGCTTCGTTTACCAAATTCTATAAACATTAACCGTATGAATTTAGTGGCAATCGGTACTACATTTCAAATCCTTTGAAATGATTAGCACAATAAAAGGATAAATGTGAACTATGTGGCAAAAACTTAATTTGAATGTAATAAGAAATTTTGTTTCAACTCCCCTCATACTGAGGTAAGTTGAAACAGGGGCCGAGGTGAGTTGAAACATTTTATATTTGAGTAAAATAATGTAAGCAGATCGTATGAATAAAGGTATTTATTAAAAATAAATAGACCACGTAGTTTTTTATTACAATTTGTACTTAACTGAGCATATCTTCCATCTTTTTGGGGTTGATGCACCACGATAGTGAGCCAATCTTAATAGCTATGTACTTATATTAAAAAGTCTTTAACAAAACGGTAAAATTCTTACTAAATTATTTATAGGAACTTGTAACAAAAATAATTAATTGCATAATATTCAGTCCTAATTAACAAATCTAACATTAAACAACAATTTGAGAAACAAAAATCACATTCTTAGAAAACTAAATATTAAAAAACTTTCGGTCGTTTTATGTTCCTTAACAACTTTTTTTTGTTCAAAAATTGGTTTTTTTCTTTTTTTCTTAGCCATCCTAGCTGCTTCGATTGCTGCTAACTCATTCTTTATAGGAGTGTCAATCAAGACAGCGAGGAGCCTTTGGTAATCGTCTTATGCTTTCAAGAGAGAAAATATTTGCTTGGGCTGTGACTGAAGTATCATGTGATGTAGATGCTACAGATAATGTAGTACATACTTATTATTTTATAATCAGTAGGCATCTTGAAACAAAATACGCAAAAAACATAAAGCTCACTGAGAAGTCAACCATACAAATATAAAACGAGGACAGTTGAAACACTCTGTTTCAAATCCCCTCAGCTGCAGAAATCCTCCCAATTTTAATAATTTTATAAACCAAGTAGGAAACACTTTGAATTAGGTTGTACCAATGCTGTTATTTGAATAATTAATTGATAAGCTTTCAAAATGTATTTAATCTGAATCAAAATCCAAACGCGTTACCATACTATTGAAGTCATCAAAAAACGTTAAAAACTTACTTTTCATTATTTTTGCGATGTGCTCGCCAGAACTACGCAACTGCGCGCCAATGGTCACAGACGCCAACTGAGGCGCAGGCGGGTGGCAGGACGCGGATTATTTGCGATGTTACCAGCTCGCTAACGGTTCTAGGTTTCGCGAAATCACTGCTGTTTCAACCCACCTCTGTTTCAAAACCCCTCGGTCTCCCCTAATGACGACGACCAATGATGAAACTAAAATTGCTTTTCATTGGTTTGACTAACCCAAAGAACTATGACTAAAGCATAGAAGAAATTCATTTATGCTCTGAACTCATACGGCTGATCTCTACTTTCTTATGTCCATATATCATTTGCTAGAAAGGGATGCATACTTTATCTCAATGCAATTTCTGCGACTTCGTACCAGGGCATTTGTATGAACCTGCATATAAATTTGTTCGAGCACCCTGGTACGATAAACTTTTTGAAGTCGCATTGTTATATGTATGCATCCCTTTCTAACTGATGATATTGGACATAAGAAAGTAGAGATCAGTCGTATTGAATTTTAAGACTTTATCTAGTTCTCTTCTAAATCAGTGGATTTACAAAATTGGTTTTCGTCATCGGTCATCATTGGACATCGTCATCACAACGAATCTCAATGTCAATGTCCCGCGTATCAACCTATATTTAACAAAACTGTTAGATTGGTCAAATCAACATTTCTAACAGAAAAGTGTTTTTATGCACTACAAGAATATTTAGAGCAGGTTTAAAACTAAGTTGATTTATAATTATTGAGATATTTAAATAAGTAGGTAATCGTTGCCGAAACTGATCAATTTTAGATGCTGTTAGTAATAATAATATGTAGGTGAACTTTTAAGTATTTGCTTTGTAAATAAAGCGCTCTCTACCCAACCAAATTTGCGATCCCTGAAAAGGGTAAATAAGTCCTATACTTCTTATAGCTAATCCTAAGGGACCTATCAGACAGAGAGCGGTCACGCGTTCAAGCGTTACTCGTTCGTGTTTTGCGTTCGCTGTGTTGTATTACGTTACAAAGACATGCACATACAGCAGGCGTTCGGTACCACGCGAATTCGTACACGGCATAGAACGCGGAACGCTTAAACGCGTGAGCGCTCTCTGTCTGATAGGTCCCTAAGACCTAATGCTACCTACACTTATCTATGCAAATAAATATCTTGTATCTTGTCGTTTGCTCAGCCTAACTTCAGATAGACAAAGTATCGTTGTGACTATTGTAGGCACCTACCTACCTACTTGTAAACTACATTAAAAACTATGCACTACAATAATTTTAGGTAATCTAGCAAATATTAAAAGTCTGATTGGTACAAAATGTTCTAAGTAGATATATTTTTAGCGTTAATTAAGGACAAACAGTCTATAATTTAAAGCATATAATTTACAGGCATTATTATTAGATTATTGAAGTCTTGAACTCACGAGTAAGCACAGAATTATGTAGGTACATAACTGTAAAAAAATCCTTTTAGTCCATTCGTTTATTTGAAATAGGTACGTCTTTATAAGGGTTGTCAGTAGAGTCTAACGGAAAAGTATTCGTATCGTAACGAATACTTTTCCGTTAGACTCTACTGACAACCCTTATAATTACGTATTTCAAACGTCATTACGAATGGATAATATTTTGGCCAATGAGAGAGCGTAGACTCAAAATAATGCTTTGTCATTGGCCAAAAGTTTTCGCTACGCTTACGATACGTCAGATTGAAATATTTGTGATCGCCCTGCAGTTTTGTTTTTTTTTACTAACTCCATGAACGTGTACACTCTACTAGAGTACAGTCTAGAAAATAATCAATAATTAGGTAATTATAACGAATGCTCTCTAAAACATTGTTAGGATTGTCACGCAAATTTTAACGCATCCCGAACATACTCAACATTATAGAGTCTGAAATAAAAACGTCAATTTATTTATTTATCAACAGTGAACGCTTACGAACCCTGGCACATCAATGAATCCTCTCTGAAACACGTCTATATTAGGGTTGTCACGTAATTTTTCAGCTAAGGCCTTCTCTTGTGCCAAGGGGTGCCACGCTCCTAATGTACACGCTGCGTCGTCTCTATTGATGTAATAGTGACAGCGGCGACTTGCGCGTGCTGAAGGGACATATTCGAAGACACGAACCCGTTTGCAGCGGTGAAGTGACAACCATAGTCCTGAAAGCAAATTAGTTCTGGAGTTTAAACAATTTGAATCCGACAAATATTATTAAGTACTGAACGGATTGGGCTTGAAATTTTGCACTTTAATATTAAGTTCTATTGATATTTTATCGAGCGAAGCAGTAGCAGGAAGCTAGTGTGTATATTTATACAGGGTGCAAAGTTTTACCTCATTCAATGCAGCTACCTTTTCTTTTACTGTACTGTCAGCCTGGAAAATGACACTTGTCAAAAAAAACAAGTTTTAATGTTTTTTTCTTCAAAATAAACTTATACATAGTTTCCTAAGAACAAAACCTTCAAACTACAAAAGAAAAGGTGGCTGCCCTCAATGAGGTAAAATTTAGCCCCATCCTGTAATGTTTAAAAGTGAAGACTTGTTAGTTGCTTTTAGTTGCATATATGACTTTGGTTCTTTTATGGATTACATGTTTTTATGTGCTGTTAGCATCGAGATAATTATATAGAACACTATAGAGTGACAGTCTTCAAGTAAAATTTAACAAATATCGTCCAAGCGTGTTTGACATAAATAAATTTCAAAACGCCAAATTTGCACTAATTTAGACCTTATGTCCCTTGAAGTGTTCAAAGACCGCGCAATTGACAGCGTGTTTTGGAGCAGACACTTTTTTCCACGTTTTCCACTCTAGAGTATAAATATATCGATGGCTGTTAGTCTTCAAATAAATTAAATCAATAAATATATATACGTTGCATCCGGTCATGAATAGCGGCTCTAAAGGGAACGCAAACGCGCCCTCTGTCGTGCACTTTGACAGAGTCGTGATGTCATCGCTGCTCGGGTGCGAGCGCGACGCACACTTGTTGCCTGGTCGCCAAGGAGTGAAGACGTCTCGAAACTGTCCGCGTTACGTTATGCCGTAGCTATAGCTATACTCTTAATTTAAAGTCGTGATAGTTCAATCAATACCTACCAACCTAGTGCTCAGTAAAACCTTTGTCTTCATTCCTTGACTTGCTATTATTTGAACCGACATTAACCTCCATACGTCCACCCAAGTATTTTAGGTCTGAGCTGCGGAGTAGGAACTGCTATGAGTTGCGACCCTGCTTCATCATAAGCTACCCCTTACGCCGATATATGTAAGAATATACTATACTGCATCCAGTAAAAAGTAAACTTAATTAAAGGGCAAGGAATTTATTTTAAAAAAACTTATTGACTGTTACAATCTGACCAATCTTTCCCTAATAGAAAACACTCTCGTCTATAGATTTGCATGAAGAAACAATATTTTTATTATTTATTTTCTTTTTGCAATTTAGGACTTCAAGCCCTAATGTAAGTAAAACGTTTTTTTAAGTAACTTTTTTTTTTTTCATCGTACTACTATAATTACACTTATATTGTGAAGTTTGTGTTTGTGTGTGTGTGTGTGTGTGTGTGTGTGTGTGTGTGTGTGTGTGTGTTTTGTGGGTGTATGGGTGTATGGGTGTGTGTGTGTGGGTGTGTGTGTGTGGGTGGGTGTGTGTGAGAAAGAGATATTTTGTTTATTTCCTCAACTCCATAGCGAACGGATTTGGATTGAATTTGGAATACACATAGATTGTGACCTAGATTATCACATACCTAATTATGCTACTTTTTATCTTGGTACCACGCGAGGAAAGCCGCGGGCGAAAAAAATTACCTACATATTTCAATATTGGAGAAAAAGTCGAAGATACTCGTATTTGTTTTGGTTACAATCAATAGACAATTTTTCACCTAAGAATCCTGATGATGGAGGGTTCCGGCGGAGGCGATAAGGCGACGTGTCCTGAAGTAGCGCCCACAGGCCCCACAAAACTTGGGGGTTTAATAAATGGACGTCAGCGCCGGGTCTTTGCTCCAACAACCTGGTTCAAAAGACCTATAGTAAACCAGTGAATTCTATTGTTATGTGAGGCAGATTTCTATTATACCTAATGACCAGAAAATATCCTTTCGTTTTAAACCAAAATTGTTCATTTCTCATAATAAACCACTCTACGAGCGCTTCAGCTCGTGTAGTGCCTTACATCAGTGTTCTTAGCAGATCATCTTGGTTAAGCAACACATCGCCCAGTCACTACTTATATGGGTACCGTTAAGTGTCATTTAAAAATGTAACCTCCTGGCCGGCTATGTTCTCCTGGTATTTCGTGTCAAGTTACTGGTTGGAATAAAAAGCTTTTCTTAGTAAAATTATCGAGTTTATAATCTCCTGGTACTTTATGGTCAGAAACTTATCTAAAAATGTCGACCATAAAAAATGTGAATAATAATTTGTAATAATAAAATAATAATGTTAATGATATAATGTTGTTTGTTGTAAATGTTTTACTCACATTAAAGACAAGGCCATTCCCATAACTATAATAAATGATCGAAGGTAAAATTTTGAATCAGACAGTTAAGTTTAACAGTTGTTTTTAAACAGTAGGATTTCTTTCTATGCCGAGGCACCCGGAAATAAGTAATATGACTACACTCAGACCCGGAAATTTGCATATGCAGCTATGCAGTTGTCCAACACCAATGCCAAGTTATTGACTGTTGGTGATTTATTCATTGACTTACCTTTTATAAACAGGAAACAACGGATAGTCCGGATGATCGTACCAGTCTTCTAAAGTTGAGGTGTAGTTCGCTGGATCCCATATTAAGATAGATGGTGTTTTGTACAAGGGATCTTCCAAAAACTTGAATTCAGGCTTCGTTACCACCTTTATATAAATAAAAACATAAATAATTAAAAACAGTTCGCAATAGAACCAACTTGGATCTGATCCAATCTAAGTCATCCGGGTTTGATTGTTGTAATTTGATCTGTTTTTACGTATTGGACTGTGTAGGACACCCTCCGGCTAAAATGGAGTGACAATCTGCGAAAAGCTGCTGGTCTGGTAGAAGCTGGATGCGGTGAGCTGGGGACAGGGCGCAATGGCAATCATTGGAGGAGGCCTATGCCATGGCTAATGGTGATAATGATGTTGATCGGTTTTTTTTCGGATTACCTATACCTACCTACTATATTTCTAAGAAAATTGATGTGCATTGATCGTTAATAACCTTTTAAATTTACTTATCACTCTTTTATAAAATACCTACCTGTGAATTGAGAATTCGAATTGTAGTTTTGGATCCTACATCCTCGGTGAAGTTGTCAGTCGGAGCATTATTGAACCTTAGCACCATGTCGTGGGCATCTGCAAACAATACATACATTCTTAAGGTCACGCCCTTCGCAGAGGGGTAGGCAGAGACCACGAGTCAAATATAATTTAATTTTAAAAAACTGACATCAAAGTTTATTCTTTACTCTTTTCTTCAAATTTAAATGGGACCAAAGGGGTAGTATACCATCCCAAACAAAATAAAAACCAAATCGGTTCGTAAATGACGGAGTTGTAAGGAACAAACATAAAAATAAAACAATTGAGGATCTCCTCCTTTTTAAAAACAATAAAATATATTATATAAAAGCAACGAAAAGGTAAAATATTACATCTCGTTAAAACTACCAACACCTACTTAAATTGTGTAGTTGTTTCATTATTTTTATTTGCTTAAAGATGAAGCCCCGACGACGTGTTTTATCATTCATTTGCGACTATGAAGCGCTTGATGCTCTCGCCACTACGATGCTATCCTATATTAGAGAAGTCGAGGTCTACGATTAGACTACTTTAGTACTAGACTTATAAATCTGTGGATTAGACTTTTGATTGCTAGTCAGTCGTGTAGTTGAACAATTGTCATAATGTCATAATTCATACAAGGCGTTTGGCTCTCATCTAGGAACAATAAAATAGTATTGCGAAGTTAGTAATTCTCAACCTAAATTGAATGGCCTTGAAAACCTCAATGATTCCGCTCTATTCCTATAATTCTTAGAAAAAGAAATCAGTGAACCTAAATGAATTTTATTTCCGTAATTGAAAAGAACATGCTGCAAGAACGCGTGACTTCACGTAAAGTTGATCTAGCTATTATCGAAACAGGTCTGTCTTAAATATTAATTGGACAGGATCAACATTAGACACGTCTTAAGGTGACTCTCGCTCGCACTATTCAACATTTTTGAAGTTATAAAATCACTGAATAGCAAACGTTCACAGCCTAGAAAATAACAATACAAAGGTTCAGCAAGAATATCATGACTAACCCAACACATTTTCCTACCAAAACAATTGCACCAAAATTTATCACATTGGTACCAGTTTTTTGGTAAGAAAACGTGATAGAATCAAAATGATATTATTGCTGAACCTTTGAACTGTTATTTTCTAGGTATTTTATATACAAATTCAAGACATTTTTTTCGAAGTTTAATTACATTTAATGATAATATTATAAACCATTTTGTTCATTAACATGTTGTCATCTCGTAGGTAATGACATAATTTCGTCGCTGTAGAAATCTTGGGATTTTTGAGCAAAAAAATGCGATGTCTTTTTGAAAATCCTCTCTTGATGTTAACCTAACACTATCCAATGATCAATCTCTTCTAAAATGTTTCCGTTTCATTACGTTTCTATAGAGAACCGCAAATGAGTACACGATTCATAAGATTTCTTTCAGTGAGCTCGTGTGATACCCAAATATCGAGCTTTCTTGTACAGCAAGAGTTTTTCAAATAAGTCAAAACTGTTTTGTGGTCAATCCTCAATTTCTCGGCTATGTCGTAACTACTAATATGCCGATCTTGCTCCACTTTTTCAAAAATGCCAGCAATTTTATCCGTATGAGGGCGACCAGAGCAAGCTGCATCTTTGACTTCAAAATTCCCGGACTAAGCACGCTTGAACCAACTTTGTGCCACTCTTAATGATACTGCGTTAGGTCCACAAACGACCCAATTTTTTTTCGCGGCTTGATTCACATTTTTCCTTGTTTTTTAATTAAAGATAGAATGTACCGAATTTTCTTCGTTAAAGTCACTCACATAGAGGAACTTTTTCGCCGACCTATTATAACAGTTTTTTCCTTAACTCCGAAAGGAGAATGCCGAGAACCCGTACCAATTGCGTGAAAACCGAACGTATGCCATAAAAATTATTATATTTTATAAATGACATTAACATTGTCTTTAGTTTTACACACCGACAAACTAATAATCAAGTAAAAAAATATTTCGTTGATTTGGTTTCCGCCGCACGCCACCATTAGACTGCAACAACCAATGATATATACGTTACTATGGAAACAAACATTGATGTAAAGTGTTACTATGGCAATAACCCTCATTTTTAATTATTTTGACAGTAGAATCGACTAAAAACTTATTGGAAAATTTTTTGACGCACTCATTTTAGTCTTGGTACCGAGCGCCATACATCAGACGGCATTCTCCTTTGTGAAGTGAAAAACCTGAAATGTATACATATTATAGAAGTATATGTACATAGTATATTTTACAGGAAAATTATAGCAAAGTCTCCAGCTAATATGGTTTTGTAGAAACCTCAATAAAATATGTAAGGACAGCTGTGGTCAAGCTATAAAGGAAGTTACACGGTCAATTAAGGTGTTATCTGAAAGCCCCTAATTTGCCCATTCTAAAGCTGGTTTCTATTTTTCTATAGGACGATTTTAATTACGAAGAAATCTTACTAATTAGTATCGCACGCCATTGACGTCTCCCGCGCCCGCGGTGGGCGAGTCAACTCGCACTTAAGCGGTCTTGTTTTTTTTTTTCATTACAATTAAGATCAAATTGTTTGGTACCTATAGGTACTTACATGACCGATTAATACTGGAGTAGCGATATCTTATATTAGATACCTACCTACTTGCCTACATTTAGAACCGTAATGTTAGCCCACACTGTGTTACTAACGTTACTCTTAACACAGTGACACATTTAGGTAGTAGGTAGATTAATATTAGGTACTTAAATTTACATAAATGTATAATCGTGTGGTAGGTTTTCACGGTTTGCGTAATCAAACATAGGTGGGTAAGTAATTAAATGCTACATCTCATAATAACCATTGAAAAACCCAAAAATGAATAATGCGACACTAATAATAACTTAAATATACGTATATTGTGTTAATATTGTACATTTCAATGTGTTATCCCTTACCTACACTAAACAATTTCCTCAACCACAAAAATAACCACTCAGTAAAAGTTATTATGACCAAACGAAAAGTTGAAATTTTTAACATTGTTCCTGTATGTAGGTACGTTTCTTTATTTCACTAATATCTTCTAAACTACTCGACCGATTTAGATGTATGAGGTATCGTTGTAATCCAGACTTTATCTTGAGTGACAGGCTATATGACGTCACAATGAAAACAATATGGCGGCGACGGTAAGTTCTTGGGTATGTCAAAAAAATCCTATAATGTGGAGGAGGGGCCGCCGGCTACCAACACTAGACATGCTTTTAGTTTTTACTTTGATTTTGATCGGGTTTTTTTATAAAATAATACAAAAATATTTCACAATAGTTTCATTTATTTCTGTCTTACAGTGTGGAGTCCTTTTAACCAACTTAGAAAAAGGAGAAGGTTCTCAATTCGTCGGAATCTTTCCCTCATGAGCTGGTCATCTAAAGCTCAAAACGTCAAAGTAGCATAATACCTAAAACGCTTATTGTCTTATTTTTTTGGACTTAGTTTTATGTAGGTATGTTCATCGATATATCCGTCAATCGTAGATGGATTTTTTAAATTATTTGTTTGTTTGAAAGAGTACCTATATACTTCACAGGTGGTCTAACGTAAACTTTATATCTGAAGGATTGGTACTTTTCCCGTAAAATATAAAAATACCTCATTCTCACTTGTAATTTTCGCCCTGAGCCGTCCCTCATGCGGATGGACCTTTAGTTGGCTTGCCCATGGTTCTAGTTTACTTAAAAATAACAGTATTATCTAATTAGACTAAAAACAGAAAAGTAAACAAACTTTTAAAAACAGATGACCAAGCTCATAACATAGTGTTATATTATTTTCTTATTTGAATTAAATATCTAATTAAGTTTACATAATCTTAACCGAAAACCTCTATCAAAACGCGCGTCTAACGTTAAATTTACCACCGGAAACCAACCCAGTCAAAATAGGAAGAGGGGTCAGGCAAGGTGATACCCTTTCACCTAAGTTATTCATTTTGGTGCTAGAAGATATTTTCAAAAGCTTGGATTAGGAACATCGTGGCGTTAATATAGCTGGAACTAGACTGAGTAATTTAAGGTTCGCTGACGACATTGTCTTATTCTCGGACAACCCTCATGACCTTGAAACAGGAACTCAGTGATGCCTCTGGACAGTTTGGATTGGAAATTAATCTCGACAAAACAAAAGTGATAACTAACTGCTCGAATAACAATAACAGGAGCATTCAAGTTTACCAAATCGCCATCGAGCGAGTGCAAAAATATGTGTATCTTGGCCAAGAAGTTGTGATGGGAAAGAAAAACCAGACGAATGAAATGAATAGGCGCATAAGATAAGCGTGGGCAGTGTTATGTATGTATACTACTAGATATGTAGTTAGGTTAGTGTCATCAAATACTCCATATAACGTGTAGCTAGCTGTCAAATAAACCAGTGTGAATTATACCGTCTTTCCATCAACACCTCCGTAGGCTTCCTATTCAACAGTAGCGACGAGTACCCACATTACAAAGAGAAAAAATGTTCGGCGTAAATTCTACGTTGGGAGCTTTATCCAATTTCGATCATCTTACTCAGGATTGGAAGCTTTACAAAGGACGGCTTCAGCAATGGTTCATTGCCAACACCGGCAAGGACGAAAAACTTTCTGAAGTAAAGAAAAAAGCGGTATTGTTGAGCGCACTCACAGAGAACACGTACCAACTAGCGTGTAATCTCGCCTTGCCCGGCGAGTTGGATACCAAAGATTATGAAGATATCTTAAAAATCTTGGACAACCATTTCCTGCCGAAGCGCTGTGGATTTGCGGAAAGGCACAAGTTCTATACGGCGGTGCAGCAGCCCGGCGAAACGCACTCGCAGTGGGCCGCAAGGTTACGTGGCCTGGCTACCTACTGCGCATTTAAGGATCTGGAAGATTATCTACTAGACAGGTTTGTCATGGGGATGCTACCTGGGCATGAACGAGATAAACTTTTCGCTAAGGACATCAAGGACCTGACTTTGAGTAAAGCTGTGGACCTAGCTGAGAGCGTCAGCTGCGCGCGCGCTGGCGCTGCGTTGGCGCCATCGGGGAACAACGATGCTAACCAGGACGCTGTGTTCAAGATTGGTCAACGTGGAAGTGATAAAACATCGCGACAGGGTGGTGAAAAGTGTTCGATTTGTGGTTATAAGAATCATAAACCGTCAGACTGTCGTTTTTCTAATTATACATGTAAATTGTGTAATCGTAAAGGTCATTTGCGCAAAATGTGTTCCAGTAATAAAGTGAATTACACTGAGCAAGGTAACGCCGAAGACGAGGGAGATGATGGTGAGTTACTATTGAATATTAACTGTTATAATGAAGTGCCAATGACTGAAACTGTAAGTTTGGAAGGTCGAAGTATTAGATGTGAAATAGATAGCGGTTCTCCGGTTTCAGTTATTTCCGAAAGCCTGTATAAAAGTACTTTCTCTGAAGTTCCGTTATCAGCACCCACAAAAAATTTACTAACCTATACGAGTACTATGATGGTAGTAACAGGGTACATGACTCTAAACATCACATACTTAGGCCGTACGATCAGACTACCTATTTATGTCATTCGGAATGGTGGCCCCCCTCTACTCGGTCGTGATTTTATGAGGGCATTTAAAATGCGAATAGTGTCAAATTTCGGTTACTGTAATAACATGTCACACGATGAAAGTAATGTTGTACAAACGCTAATTAATTCCTATCCAAAAGTATTTTCAGATGAACTAGGATGTTTTACGAAGTTTGAAATAAATTTGCCACTCGAATCAAATGCAAAACCTGTGTTTTTTAAGTCCCGTCCGGTGCCGTTTGCTTTGAGAGATAAGGTAAACAACGAATTGGATAGGTTAGTGGCGATAGGCATATTAAAACCGGTTACTTATTCTGAGTATGCGTCACCGATCGTACCCGTGCTAAAGCGAGACGGTAGTGTTCGCATTTGTGCTGATTACTCGGTAACAATTAATAAACAGCTTCTTGTGGAAAAATACCCTCTTCCAACTGTTCAAGAATTGTTTACTAAACTGCATGGCGGGGAACAATTTAGTAAACTAGACTTATCAATGGCCTACAATCAATTGAAAATTCATGAAAACTCGCAAAACATAACTTGTATTAATACTCCGCGGGGGTTGTTTAATCATACTCGTTTAGTTTTTGGTTTGGCGAGTGCACCGTCAATCTTCCAGAGAGTGATCGAATCCATTGTAGGAAATATGGAAGGGGTTTTAGTTTTCCAAGATGACGTATGTGTTACTGGCAAGAATAAATCGGAGCATATGAATCGTCTTAAAGAAGTATTAAGCCGCCTGCAGGAAGCCGGTTTAACATTAAAAAGGGAAAAATGTGTATTTTTTCAAAATCAAATATCTTATTTAGGATACATAATTGACAAAAAGGGCATAAGGAAAAATCCTTTAAAAGTTGATGCTATTTTGAAAGCTTCTGTGCCTATAAATGTAAGCGAATTACAGTCTTTTTTGGGTCTAATAAATTACTACAGAAATTTTATACCTAATGCGTCCTCTATATTGAGTCCATTACATGATTTGTTAAAAAAAGGCATTAAATGGCATTGGGGCCCTGAGCAACGCAAAGCTTTTAGTAGCATTAAAGAAATATTATCATCAGATAAGGTTCTCGCACACTTTGATAATAATGCCAAAATAATATTAACAGTGGATGCTTCTCCGGTTGGTTTAGGTGCAATATTATCACAAATAGGTAGTAATGGCATGGAACAACCGGTTTCTTACGCGTCTCGTTCACTAACCGTAGCTGAAAAAAAATACTCGCAAATACAAAAGGAAGCTACAGCCATAATTTTTGGTGTTAGAAAATATCATCAATATCTGTACGGCAGATCTAAACCTTTTACACTACGTACGGATCACAAACCTTTAACAATAATATTTAAAAAAAGCCGGGGCATCCCAGAAGTATCAGCTAATCGGTTGCAGCGTTATGCTATATTTTTAAGCGCATATAACTATGAAATAGAGTTCATTAGCAGCGCGGCAAACACAGCTGATTTCTTATCGCGAGCACTTCCGAACAAAAACTGCGTAAGCGCATCGGAGCAGCAGAAGGACGTAGCTGCTTACGTTAACTTTGCCATAGAAGGGTGTTTGCCAGTTACTGCGCAAGAATTAGCAATTGAGACGAAATGTGATTCTTTGTTAGAAATTGTTAGCAATTATGTTCAGAATGGTTGGCCCCGTAAAGTAAATAATGATTCGCTAAAACCTTATTTTTTGTGTCGTTTGCAAATATCGTTTGAAAATGGTGTTTTGTTGCGAGGCCATAAAGTAATTATACCAGAAAAATTACGTAAAAAAATATTGAACGAACTACATAGCTCACATTTTGGAATAGTCAAAATGAAGGCTGAGGCTAGGGCTCGGTTTTGGTTCCCTGGCATAGATGATGCTTTGGAAAAATTAGTTGGTGCTTGTGATGTTTGTGTGCAACTACGGCCTTCTCCACCTCGCGCGCCGCTCGCTCCCTGGTCGCACCCACCTCATGCGTTTTATCGGATTCACATGGATTTCTTAGGCCCCATGTGTAACAAAATGTTTCTAGTATTAGTGGACCGATACCGGTTCAGACACCTCAGCATTCTATAATGCAAATGCAGAGTCGCCACTTCGAGCTTCAACGTCCACAGGGGAATGTTGGACACCCTCAAATTCATCTGCAGCAAGTGGTAGCCTTGAGTTCAGAACGCCGCAGCCGGCACCTAATGATGATGATAATGAGTCACGCACGCCTATGCCAGATCGCGCTCGCAGAAATAGACCGATCATAGATTATAAGAAGTTCTTTTAGGTGGTTTCTTGTCTCAAGGAGGGAAAAGTGTTATGTATGTATACTACTAGATATGTAGTTAGGTTAGTGTCATCAAATACTCCATATAACGTGTAGCTAGCTGTCAAATAAACCAGTGTGAATTATACCGTCTTTCCATCAACACCTCCGTAGGCTTCCTATTCAACAGGCAGCCTATTCTAAAATCGAATTTGCCTTCAGAATGTTAATTACACCAGAACAGAAAGCTCGCATAGGTACATTACCAGTGTATCCTACTGGTACTCACCTACGGAGCTGAAACAAAACTCAGAGTCGCCCAGAGAGCAATTGAAAGGAAGATGGTGGGCAATTACACTGAGAGACAGAAAAAGAAACGATTGGCTTAGGGAACAGTCGAAAGTCGCCGATATCATCAAACGTATCGCGAATTTAAAGTGGCAATGGGCTGGTCACGTCGCCAGAAAACACAACCGAGCAAACCGTTGCAAAACGCTAACCGAGTGGAGACCTTGGGAGGAGAAGGAGAGAGCAAGGAAGACCACAAATGCGTTGGTACGATGATATCTGGAGGTGCACAGGGCCGTAAGAAATGGCATTGTATGAAGGAGGCCTACACCTTTAGGGTTGAAAGTGGCTAAAAAGAAGAAGAAGAAAGATGTTTATTGATAATAAATTAAACTGTCTATAATGTGGAATAAATTTTACACATTGAGCAAGCCCTTATTCTGTGCTATGGGGAAAAAGTAGTCCTACTTAAAACCTGCTAATGCGAAAGTTGTGTTATGTGAAGATGTTATGTATTACGTTTGCTCCCTTCATGCCAAAACTACTGAACGGATTGAGCTGAAATTAAACAAATTTGGTAGTTCTGGGGGAATGGAGCGTGAATTGCTCGGCATCAAGCTTATAGACCGTATTCTAACGTCGAAATCTAACAAAGATCAAAGACGTTGGAAACCGCCTAACGGAACTAAAATCTAGTAGGGCTGGACACCTGGCAAGGCGAGGTAATGACAGGTGTAGGCGATAATTATGGCGATAACTAATGATGTAATAGAACCGCGTTCAAAAACGTCGGTCGTCCAGCAGCAGGATGGGCGGACAATATTGTATCCATCGTGGGACGAAATTTGATTAGGCGAGCATTGGACCGTGGAGATTGGCACGCACAAAGGGAGGCCTAAACCTAGCAGTGGGTTAACTCGGGCTGCGGGTGAAGATGATGAGACCGGGAATAGGCTATTTTTTATCCTGGCGAGCGAAGCAGCAGGCTTATTTGATACTTACTGATTTAAACAGGTGTAATTTAATAAAGTAAAAAACAACTTGCCAATAAACTCTCCTAGTCTCGATCCTAAAAGCGCTCCAGCACTGGTGACGACTGCACAAGTATTGAACACGCGACGCTCTTGCAATGGTGCCCCTGGGATCTTGAAACCTAGTCTCCTAAACGGCTCATCATTGGCTGTCACAGTTTTAAACGGCACTTGTTTCAGAGCACACATCAACTCTTCTCTTGTTGCTGCAACTTTGTTACCGCTTTCGTATTTAACGTCGTAGATGTTCTGTGAATCTAAGCCCGAACGGAACACTTTGCTCTCACTCATTAACACCCTGTGAAACTCTTTTATTAGTAACTCCCTGAATTCGTTATTCTTCTCTTCACATTCCGTAGTAGTGAAATCGTCGCAAACGTATTTTTCGCTATCAAATTCTAACAAGGGCTTGTGTATGTTTGGAAATCTTGGTCCACCTTGGTTATGTCTAACTATGGTATTTGATGATGGTCCGGATAACTTACTGGATTGTCCAGAACCGCTCCAAACGGCGCCGACGGCAGATCTCCGGTTTTTATGAATGGTAAGTGTTGAATTGTAAGGCGATTTAGAATATCTATCAGCATCTTGGAAGGGTGCTGTCCTGTGCACTGCTTCTGTTGGACTTGTATTGAACAATCTCTGTTTTTCAATGTACATCCAGTATTGAGACCAGATAAGGTAGAGATATCCACACATACCAAAACACAGAAGGTTAATGAAAACCCAAACAGACATCGCAGCCGCTTTCATATTGATTATAAACTATTTCAAAGATCAATTTTCAGGAACACGGGTTTCTTAGAACTATTAGTGGATATAAAATCACAACCGTATATAAATACAGGGGTATTGTCGAGAGATACGAATTCGAGGGCGACACACGATCAGCTGATGTCGGTCGTAATGCGCCTGCGTGAAGGATGCTGCTAACACCACTCGGTTGCTTGTAAAATTAATCAATGAAATTCGTCTGCACTCTGAAGGTTTGTAAAATCATTTGTTCTCAAGTAGGAACTTGTGTTCAGGTACTACCAAAATTGATAGAAGTTATACTTTTTACAATAGGGATGACGACTGGGTAAAAAAAACTTCTAATTAGTCCGTCAGATAGATCAACAAAAAATACTGGACACGTATTTTTTTATTTATAGAATCAATATAAATTGACGGAGATAAAGAAAGTTCGGGAATGGGGGCTCGTGACGTCACGGCTAGCTAAAAAATGTACTATATAGTGACGTCACGCGGAACTTTAATGCACTATATCTTGGTTAGTTTTTGTTTAATTGACAAAAGAAAAAAATACGTGTCCAATATGTTTTGGATATGTAATGTAACGGACTAATTAGAATTTTTCAGTCGTCTAGCCTAATGTCCCAATTTTTTTTGTTCGATCTAATGAAATGATAATAACATTGAAACTGAATAGATTAACATAAATAAATAAATAATTTGTTTGAAGTTTATTATTTTCTCCAAAAAATTCACGCTGGACCAAAAAGTTAACTATACTATTTAAATCTCCAATAACTAAAATTAAATGGTTTCTGTGTATCTAATATGGTTTCTGATTTTCTCATGCTAAACCAGTTAAAAACACTATATCCCACTGCTGGGCAAAGGCCTCCTCACATTCTTTCTAGCCATCCTGAACTTTATCCACCCAATTTGTTATTAATTGATCCAGTTCATCCCGCCATTTTTGTTTTGGAACTTACATACGTTAATAGACTTAACTAATAAGGAATTAAAAATAAATTATTTTCATAAATTTATTATTTATTTTTCATTGTAGTTATGGTTATTAGTATTCTCACAACCAGGGGGTACCAACTTAGTACTTAGCAGAATCTATTACCTATATTTTAGTCATAAATGTAAGTACAAAACTTAGGTCTACCTAAAACTATTTGGTTCATTTGTGTACTCTCTAAAGTATTAGGATATGATTAATTATTCATTTATTAATTTATACATATTGTATGTATTTAGGATTCACTTTGCATATAGTTTTAAGTTAGAGTAAAAGATTAGTTCATACAATGCAAATTAACTTATCTCACTAAAGAATTGACCACAAGTCGGTAATATCCAGTCAACTGATTCTCGATCACGAAGACTATCAAAAAAGTTTTCGTACCGTACACGTAAAATTTAGGCCCATGAGAAAGCGTAGATTCAAAATAACGCTTTGTCATTGGATATAATTTTTAGTAATACGTCAGGTTAAGATATTCGTGATCTGATACTGAATCTCAGAAATAGCGAATATGTCGCGAGAACAGTCAAAACTAGCGTCTGCGGTGCGAAAACCTGTGCCCTGCGATCCCCAACCTGCAAGATCCAGCGTGGGGATTATGGGCATATCCCCCTTCTTATAGGGGAGGCCTATGTCCAGCAGTGGACTTAAGAGGCTGGTTTTGTTGTGTCAAAACTGCATGGAAATTTGACCGTTCTCGCGAAATAATAAAGTATATTAAATTTTCTAAGAATCAGGACCCTGGAAATCTATAACATAGACCTTTTTAAATGCCTCGAAATAAATACATAATTTTAACTCTTCTGAGAGAAACAGCGGAATACATTTCACCAATCACATAATTAGTATTTCGAAAGGTTCACTATAATCAAACTACTACTTTTAAAAAAAAGACAGGGTAAGCATGAATTGTTATAGGCCTATAGCTCTGATCCCAGTATACTCAAAGATTTCTGAAAAGGTAATATCCAACAGTTTATATAATTTTTTGAATATAATAATTTATTTTCTCAAGAGCAGGTAGGGTTCCGTAAAGGTAAGCCATAAATTTGGCAATATTCAAGTTTCTTCAGACAATAATGTATGTAAAAAAAGTTTGGCCATTATATATGGACCTTACTAAAGCGTTTGACTACGTAGACCATACCATTCTATTGGCAAAGCTTGGAACATATTGTGTAAGAGGCCGTATTTTAGACTTAATTCGATCATATTTGGGAAATAAAAAAAACAGGCAACAGAAATTACACGTGTCTGAAATAAATCTAAAAAAGAAATGGTTTTTACATCACAATATCGTAAGCCTAGACAACAAGTGGTAACAAGGGAGTGTTTTAGGGCCTCTTCTTTTTATTATTTATATAAATGATATCCCGAGAACAATTCCCGAACAGATGGTATTATTCGCAGATGAAGATGACACACGATGCAGGACGGTGATGTTTTCTGACACATGTCAATCTAAATTACAGGCAAATATGCTTAAAGCTTGATAAAAATAGCCTCGTAAGGCCCATTGTGCCCACCTGAGTCCAAAATACTAATACGCGTTCCGACCCAGTAACAAAAATCAGGTCAACATAATTACTACCCAGTGTCATCCACTGAGAACAAATAAAATTTTCGCTGTCAGATTCAAAACTTCGCGCGTTTCGGCTTTGTTTTTACTACTCAGTGATTGGTCGATTTGCTATTGACATTTGACACAACAAGCAAGTAGCCTACCAACCACCGATCAGTCTCTTTTGCGAGTGAAACGAGCGGCCATGGAGCGCACACGTCGACGGGGTGAGTTTAAAGCCTTAAAAATCTTATTAATCCCTTATTTTTAACAACGAATCATTTAGTATTGCGATAATAAAATGTTATTTTATGTAAATACTATATTATTTTTGAAAATACTGTTGCATTTAAAAAAATATATCAATGGCAAGAAATATGAGATTAGGTGATCACATCGGGCGGCAATAGCATTTGTAGCGATTTTTTATTTGGTATCATGCGAGAACATTGGGCGTTTGTTGTATATTTATTTATAGAATATTTGGATTTTGCTAAGTAATTCTAACAGATGTATTTTGTTTTTATTAATTGGGTATTTTGTTTGTATAACTTTTTTTGTTTTAAAGATATGATTTAGATAAAACGTGATTCAGATGGTCAGTAGCTCAAATTATATTATTATTTACTTTGTTTTACAGTTTTACGAGAAGAAGACGTTTTAGAAGTTTTGAATGATTCTGAAGCAGAAGCATTTATCCCCAGCGATGAAGATTTGGATGACTGTGATCCACCTTTTACACTTCAGTCATCTTATTCCAGTGATTCTAAAACATCCGATGAGGAAATAGCCCATGGTAGCAGATTACAACAACCTCCTTCTACTATCCGTCGTGGTGCGTCTGGTGGAAGAGGTATTTCTGGTCGCCGTTGTAGGAATATACTACCCTCTGCAAATGAAGAACCAAGCTGTTCTGAAACATCCGATGACGAAATAACCCCACAAGTAAGTAATGGAATACAGCGTGTTCCATCAACTGGCACACGTGTAGCATCTAGAGGAAGAGGTATCCGTGGTCGCCGTAGTAGAAATATCCTCCCCTCTACAAATGGAGCTCCAATCTGGTCTCAGAAAGAATTCCCACCGAAAGAATTGCAATTAACAGAGCCTACTTATCTGCCAAATAACTCTGAAAATTTCGGAAGAACTACATATTTTGCACAATATGTAGATGATAAGTTCATGATGTTAGTTGTGGAAAAGACAAATCAGACTTCTGTGAAATTGCATGGGAGAAGTATGAATTTAGATGTACATGAATTGTATGTGTACATCGGGATTACGTTTATAATGGCTTCTGTAAACTATCCATGGCTGCGAATGTACTGGGAGAGTAGGTGGAGAGTGGCAATTATCGCCGATCACATGTCACGCAACAGGTTTTTGCAAATCAGAAACTCTGTCAAAGTTGTATTTGATGACGACATCAGTCAAGAGCAAAGGGCAGAAGATAAGTTATGGAAAGTGAGGCCATTAATAACAAAAATTCAAGAAGGCTGTAGGGCACAAGAAAAAGAGAAAAATATGTCCCTTGACGAGATGATTGTGCCTTTCACTGGGTCTTGTGGCATAAAACAATACTGCCCCGGGAAGCCAAACCCAGTAGGTATGAAAGCCTTTGTTTTGGCTAATCCCAACGGACTAGTAATAGATTTTCACATCTATCAGGGATCAACAACTTACAAAGATTTAGAGGATTCAAACTTTGGATTAGGAGAGAAAGCAGTTCTAACTCTAGTTAGATCACTTGTACCAGGTCACATCCTTTACTTCGACAGATACTTTACCTCCGAAAAACTGGCAAACGAACTTCTAAACAGAGGAATCGGCTGCACGGGCACCATTATGAAAAACAGGGTCCCTGCTGCTGCACGACCTATGTTGAAAGACGACAAAGAGCTGCAGAGAAGTGGTAGGGGTAGTGTTCACACTATTGTGAGGGATGACAACCAGATTGCTATAACGAAATGGTACGATAATAAGGCTGTTATTTTATTGTCAACAGTTGAAGCAAAAGAAACCATAGATATCTGCCAAAGGTGGTGTAAACGGCAAAAGCGTTATGTGTCTGTTGATCGACCGAGGGTTGTACGGAGTTATAATGAAAATATGGGAGGTGTGGATCTCGCCGATAGAATGCTAGCAGTATGTCCAAATAGGTACCGCACGAAAAAATGGACACAAAGATTTTTCTCGCATATGCTCGACTTGGCTGTGTCCAATTCATGGCTGCAGTTTAAAAAAGATGAAATTAAAAAAGGTGTACCTCAAAAAAAATTCAACAATTGCGTTTCTTCAAAATGGATCTGGGTGAGAAGCTAATAGTAATTCATACCAATGAAGAGATTGTATCGCCTGGGTCAGAACCGGAAGAAAGTGTCCCTGCTAAACGCAAAAGAGGCAAACCCACCACTTCATTGCCATCGAAGGAAAAACGTCAGCAGGGCGCAAAACATATGCCTCTGTATGAAGAAAAACAAGCAAGATGCCGCCAATGTCACTACAATAAATCTAGAACTAAATGTAGCACATGCAATGTTAGCTTATGTCTTACAAAGCACAGAAATTGTTACAAAGAATTACATGAGTAGCTAGTTAGATTAAGACTAAGTGCTACCCGCACACGGGCTGGTGGCCGGAGGCTCGTGTGCGGGTGCACTAAGAAGTATTTGGATCTCAATTGTTTGTTCCTAACTTGACTGATTATAATTAAAATAAGATTTTTTAATACTTAATGATAATAAAAATAATACTTTTTGTTATATCCAGAAGTTGGATTTTTAAGTTTAGAGAGTTTTTATAACTTTTCAGAAAAGTTTTGACGTTTTTTATAAGATTTATGATAAAATAAAACTTTGTATTTTATAATCTTTTTTATTTACTTAAGGCCAATGTCATCATGTGAAGACAAATAAAATGAACATATTATTGTAACAACAACCCAATGTCATCACAGGAGAACAAAAAAAAACGTATTTTTAATACCAAAAACTAGTTCAGGATAGTGTCACAACATATGGCAAAAAAGGATTTTGCTATGTGTTTATTAGAAAACTTTCAAATCAGTTTATTTTGACCTGGGCGGTAAGCACTATAATTATTTAGTTCTCAGATGAAGACATTGGGTGGTACTTTCTCACATGCGATATTCACCCTGGGCGTTACGAGGTTATAGTATGGTTAAAACAAAATAATTATGCCATTAATTTTGGCTTGTGACATTTTCTAATAATTATAATAATAATACATCCCGCGGAAATGTGGAGGTCGGGGCTTTTAAATGCCAAGACCCTCCATAACCGCGAGGTGTGCAACCTCAGAGAATACTTTCTCCATGCCGACAGTGAGATGCATCGTGATGTCGTAGCAGTTGATAAGAACCTTACCCCGCTCTCACTGGCTAAGGAGAACTGGCACAAACCTATGGTGCTGAGTGCCCTCGACCGCAAGATCGTATGGGAGAGTAAGGAGCTGCACGGACGGTTCTACAAAGCCCTTACAGGGCCTGATGTAGACCTACTCGCATCCGTGAACTGGCTACGTTTCGGTGACCTCTTTGGGGAAACCGAAGATTTTATCTGTGCGATTATGGATGAGGTAATAAAGACGAACAACTACCGAAAGTATATCATGAAGGATGGAACTGTTGACATTTGCAGAGCTTGTCATCGTCCCGGTGAATCCCTCAGACATATACTTTCGGGTTGTTCGCACCTTGCTAACACACTTGATTGTGTCTGTGCACGAATACTTGCACAGACACAATCAAGTAGCCAAGATCATCCATCAGCAACTTGCTCTCCAATACGATCTTGTCGGCCCAGAGGTTCCGTACTATAAGTATGCACCGGTGCCAGTTCTCGAAAATGGTCGTGCTACGCTCTACTGGGACCGCTATATCATCACGGACAGGACTATTCTAGCGAATAAACCTGATATCGTCCTGGTAGACCAGTCATCACCATCCCACACGACGCTAATCTGGTGAAGGCCGAGAAGGACAAGCTTAGCAAGTACCTTGACCTGGCCCACGAAATTACCGCTATGTGGGATGTCGACTCAACAATTATCGTTCCGATGAGTTTACAATTAAATAAAGTGTCATAATAATAAAAACAATTCTGTCATTAATATTCAATATTTAGGACATATGATTAACAATGTTGACACAACAAAATTTCTAGGTTTAAATCTCGACCGTAATTTGAATTTGAAAGCACACGCTGACACTATATAAAAGGAACTAAATCAAATTTTCTTACGCATTGTACATGCTTGGTAAAATTGTTAATGTGTCATCTATGAACTTGAGACATTTGTAAAATTAAATAATTATGGACCTTTTTATAAAACGTAACAACGAGCGCCACAACGATAAAATTTGTTTTCCTTAAAATAAAACCGCTCTTTATGATAAAAGTGTTGTATGTATGTGTGTCTGTATATGCAACGAACTTCCTCAAGGTATACAAAATGTTTCTAGTCTGAATGTGTTCAAGTTAAGACTGAATTTTTTTGTGGAATAAGCCTATTACAGTATTCGGAAATTATTAGATGAACCTTGACAATTTTGTGAATAATGTTTATATGACATGTAACAATTAATTTAATAATATTAAATGTATTCTATAATAATTTCAAGTGTATTCTATGTAAGTTTTGACTCCTCTTAATGTTTGTGTGCCGTTAGGTGAAGCACAGGGATTCATATTTACATGAACCATCTTAAATTGTATTTACCCGTGTTTACGAACAAATAAATGAATTATGAATAACCTACATAATATTAGTTTTGGAATTTTTGAGTTCGAGTTTTTTTGAGGTTTCGATTTCATCATAAATAACTAACTTAATGAACTCTAAAGGTACGATTCCACCAATGTACTGAACTGTGCAGCACTGTAATGCAGTGTACGACACAAATGTTTGTTCTAGTCGACTCACTCAATGAAACAGAAGCTAAGCGCGATACCTTAGAACGCGCACTGTTTTGAACAAAATGTTTATGAACAAATGTGCTGCACGCTAATTTGGTGGAATCGTACCTTTACGTTTGACTAGATTAGATACAATTACGTAATAAGTTAATAACCTACAAATAATTTACCTTGTTTAGCTGCTAAATGCATTTTTTTGCTAGGTTTAGTGGTCAGTGGACTCGGCACTAGCATATTGTGACTAACAGCAGTAGTAGTCATCATCATTCATTTAAAAGCTGTGCTCTTGTCGGCGCTACTGATGCAGCTCCTTCCATCTGTCTCTCTCCAAAGCAGCCTTTTTTACTTCCCTATACGACATGACATCTACTTTCTAAGTGTCTTCTCTGAAATGCATTTTCCCGTAATTCCCGGCTTCGCTTTGTATTCAGTAGCAGGGTAGCAAGGGATACCCAGAATTTTCAGGGAGAAATATTTGAAAACGCATCGAGTGAAAAAGGGAATGATGTGTTGTATAAACGATGGATGATAAACGACGCTTTCGTAAAAAGGTTCATAGAAGCGTTTTCATAATCATAGTTTTTAGGAAGTACACAAATCGTATCATAGATATTGTATAATCGAAAGTTACGACCAAAACGGGAATTGCCTTGAACCTGCGAACTGTCTCTTGATTTAATTATAATTAGAAGTTAAGAGAACAGAACAGAAGGCTCATAGGTCAAAGCTTTGGTGTACTTCGCAGATCATCTTGGTTAAGCAACACTCCGCCCGGTCACAGTCGGATAGGTGACCGTTTAGTGGCACTTAGATCTGATTCCGTGCTTCAGAAGGGACCTGGATATGTGCCAGGCTTTCTGTTTCATTCGATAAGCCATCTCGGGCGCCTAAAAATCCGACATCAGAGTTAGCCACGTAAACCAACCGTTATTTTAAACAGTTTTTCTACAGTTAACAAGTCAATAAAAGTAGTTGATTTTATCAACTAGGTTTACTAGAAAAACAACGATGTTTAGATTAATAACTAAATTTAGTTGGCGAGTTAGTTTTACAACGTTACTACAAACATACATAATAGGGATGACGACTGGGTAACAAAATGATAATTCTCATGTCAGATAGATCAACAAAAAATATAGGCCACGTATTTTTTTTTATTTAATATGGGCCAGCTCTTGACCTTGAGGCTTCCATAGGCAAGGATGAGGTCGACGATGGGACGATTATTTATACAAAAAAATGAAATGTATGTCAAAGTGAATGTCAAAGTTCGGGAGTGGGGGCTCTTGACGTCACGGCTAGGTAAAAAGTGTACTAAGCCGTGACGTCACGCGGTACTTCAACTCACTATATCTTTGTAATTTTTTCTTTAACTGACAAAATAAAAAATAAGTGTCCCATATGTTTTGATAATGTAAATGACGGACTAATTAGATTTTTTCAGTTAGTTTAGTTAACGTGTAAGTAGTTCCTTCTACAACAGTTTACGTTTCTATATTTTAGACGACCTTCAGTTGGCAATTTAGTTTGAACGACTGTTACAAAAACCGGCCAAGTGCGAGTCGGACTCGTGCACGAAGGGCTCCATACCGTTTTATGGGAGCCCCACTTAAATAATTATTTTATTATGTTATTAGTATTTTTGTTGTAGCGGCAACAAAAATACATAATTTGTGAAAATTTCACCTGTCTAACTATTACGGTTCATGAGATAGCCTGGTGACAGACAGACGGTCCCATTTTTACCCTTTGGGTACGGAACCTTAAAAACGGTTTCGTTTCGTTTAAGCAAAAACTGTCATCGACCCACCACTAATGAGCTAGTGACCAACTACGATGACGTTGTTTTATTTCTATAGAGGAACGAAAGTCTCAACGAGTCAACCGAAATGAGGTAGACAATAATTCCCATACCCAAGTGAATATTGTTACCCAAGAAATGAATAGGTCAGGATTTGGACAAGATGCTACTGTTTCCGATATGTTATTTAGCTTTATAAGTTTCGATCGTTCCAACAGGATCAAGGATCCGGTAAAAGACAGTACAGTCATCACGAGTAGTATTTCAAGGCATAGTCACCTCAAGGAAAAGGAATGGGTCAGGATAGGGACTGTTTCAAAGTTATTTCAGCGGTCTCGATCGTTCCACCGGGTATACGGCGGAGGTTCTGGCGTTGAATCTCGACAGGTCAGAAGCGTCGAATAGTGCAGTAAGGGCAGCAATCCAATACCGAGGACTATCGCACCAAATGACGGCTTGTGAACTAACCTGGAAAATAAAACTTAGTAAAAAAGTTATAATACACAAATATTATAAAGAGGAAAAATTTGTATTTTTGTGTGTGTGTATGTTTGTAATTAATAAAATCAAAAAATACTGTGCCGATTATAAAAATTATTTCACCATTGGAAAGCTACAATCACCCTGAGTAACATAGGCTATTATTGCTAGAAAAGATTAGGGATCAAAAAAATTGCCCTAAAACGTCTTTCGTCGCATGTTCTGCGGAAACTATTGATGATAGAATAAAAGTATTTTCTACAATACCCATTAGCTGTCGCTGTACCTGATTGGGTACACCTGATTGTTATTTTTTTACTAGAAAACTGTTACCTCCAGTAGATCTGTTTTGTTACATTATAAAACACAGCCACACTCGCCATTTAAAAAGAATATATTTTTAGAGAAGACTAAATTTGTTTATCCAGTTTTTGTAATCAGAAGTTTGACTACGAAACGGTGTGCAGAGGTGTGTGCATTGTCAACTATTTATTTATTCTCATTAAAAGTAAATGGCATATTCAGTAATAAAACCGTTACAATACATCTTTGTGGTGATCCTGTAAAATAAATTATATTGTTATTACTTGTTATCTCTGAATTATTACGTAATAAATTATACTGTACCCAATCTGGTACAGTGGCCATATCCCTATATCAAATTTCCAGGTTTTTTTACATTCATAATTATGAGCGGAAATAGTTTCGGTATTGCAAATAACTACAAAGGACTTCAAGATGCCCTAGAAACTGTTATGCAGGATAGTCATGATGATGCTGAGTATGACTTAGCCATTATACCTACTGATCCCGACGTAGTCACGGATGAAGAAGAAGCTAGTGATGAGATAATTACTACCAGTCCTTTGCCCCAAGATGTTCAGGTAGTGTTTAGGTATTTACGAACAATATGAAAGTGACTATGCTAGCAATAATAATGAACCGTTGACTGCAAAGCGCGTTCGCCTTCCACCGCATCAGCAAACTCCAGTGTGGTGTAAATATTCCTCCGACGTACCTACAGCTCGAATTCTCACGGCACTACTGAAGTAAACACAGTGTAGAAGTGAAAACTACCTGGCCCCACTCCAACTGATAGGTCATTGGAGTCATTGGGACTATTGGGGTGCCGAGTGGTATATCATTCCTCAACAAGATTCGAACGAACGCAGCAAATCATTATTGTAGTCGACAACTGTTTTACCATCTTCGACCTTTGGATGGATCTGCAGAAACTGGGATACCATGCTACTGGAACAATAAGGGAATATAGAACCAAGAAGTGCCCCTTGTAATCTACGAAAAAGATGAAAAAAGAAACTTGAGCCGCATTCCACCACAGGTTTGATAAAAATAACAAAGTGTTGCTGATGAGGTGGAAAGAGTGTGTGCACCATGGCTACAAGTTTTGATTCCATTGAGCAGATGGGAGTGGTAAAACGATGGTGCCCAATAAAACGAGAGAGGACTGATGCTGCCAATCAGCATCTCTTCCAGACTTAAGTATAATAAACGTATGGCAAGTGTCGATGAGCTAGAGTCACCGGTATCGCTCAAAAAATTGCAATTCATGGAAAGAAGTGGTGGTGAGTTCTTTTCACTTACATGGACACTGGACATGGCTACTGCAAATGCTTGGCGTTTACATGTTCTAAACAGAGAAGATAAAATGGACCAATTGATGTTTCGACGTAGCATCGCTACGTTCTATCTACGTCAAGAGATCCAGAAGGTATCATCGAAGGTTTGCCTCAAGATGGGTCAGATCACAATCTAAGAAAGGTGGAGAAACCACTGTGATGTGTTATGTGCCATGCTAGAGTGCGATGGCTGTGCAAAAAATGCCATAAAGCGACTTGCATTGAAATGCCGTGCTGTAAAAAATTTCACCTATAAGTGGCCGTTGTACCCAAACGGGTACACCCCCCTCACCCCCTGAAAAATTGTCATATATTTTTTTTTCTCAGAGAGTTATTTTGTTTAACCCTTTAGTGATATAGAATTATAGTATTTGTGTTAAAATTACTTCCGGTTTTGATTTGGCCACTAATGGGTTAAAGAACATATAAATATCAATATCATGTCTACCCGTGAGAATCCGGGACAGGCCGCAAGCCGCTAGTAAATAATAAATTACTTTATAATATAATAGAAAAAAACATTCAGCTGTCTGGCTGAGGGCATAGGTTGCCGTTGCACAGGATTTTTCCTAGTTTGGATACCTATTTTGTCCTGCCCAGGAATACTGTAAATGTACTAATTTAATGTTCACTAGCATTTGTGGTGTTTTGTAATAGATTAAACTTATTATATTTATATTATGATTATGAAAATATTTAGATTAGAAACGGAATTGTTTGAATCGGCAACATCTAACTTACACTTTGTACGTATACTTTGATTTTTTGCAACTTTTGTTTATTTATTGACACTGCCTTTCATGGGGTTAAATTACAGAATCAAAAACAATGCAATAGTCAAGAATAAAGATTTGAAAAACAGACAAAAATATAAGCCAAGCAGAGTTTCTTTCCAATTCTTTTCTTTAGGGTCGCGTTACGAATTTGTGTAAATTAAAAAAAAATGACGATTCAAAGTGTACTGTCTTGAGGTATTCAGTTAAATATAAAACAAACACAATTCTTACCATGGAATTGATACAACTATCAGTGTGTACGAAACCGCCAATATAAAGTTAACCCAAACTCGTGTACATCTTCTTAGACTGCTTGAAATCCATGGTAATTGTAGAACTGAAACAATTATAATTTACAAATGAAAAAATATTATCTTAGAGAAGAACAACACGAATTTGTAAAGTCAGTTGATGTCATTTTAAAAGCATTATAGTATCAAGTTAAAAGGCATTGAGACAATTTATAATAAATTAACTATATGTACTTAGTATGTGTAGTCTGTTATTTTATTTAAACATACAAAACATAAATTTAATTCGTATAACTTAAAGGGTAAAGGTGTGCACCCTGCTAAATGACAAACGGGGCTCAGGTAGCCGGCTGATTGCGGCATAGCGCAGCCTAACACCGGCACAGCTACATCCCCTGGCCGCTGACGGGCAGTAGCGTGGGCGTTGCGAAAAGCTGTGCCCTGCGATTTCCAACCCGCACGCCCAGCGTGGGGATAATGGGCATATCCTTTCTCTTATTAGGGGAGGCCTATGTCCAGCAGTGAACTAATATAGGCTGGTGTTTATGTTGTTGATGTTGAATAAGAAGCATTCAATTGAACAATACAGACTTCAATAGGGATGACAACTGGGTAAAAATAATAATTCTAATTTGTCCGTTAGATAGATGAACAAAAAATACTGGACACGTATTTTTGTTATTTATCAAATAAATAAAAATTGACGGAGATAAAAAGCGTAAAAGTTCGGGAGTGGGGGGCTCGTGACGTCACGGCTAGGTAAAAAGTGGACAAAGCCGTGACGTCCCGCGGAACTTCAACGCACTATATTTTTCTTAATTTTTTGTTTAATTGACAAAAGAAAAAATGTGATCTTTGACACCATTTTTTTCATCTTGAACGACGGTTGTCAGTTTTATTAAATTTTATTTTCTAGTGTTTTTCTAATGTATGTCGTTTAATATTCATGGTATGATAACCGTTATATGTTAGTTAAAAGACACAAGTATTAGTGAAATGGAATAAAAAAAGATTGAACGGGAATTCTCTGATGAAGAAAATTGTGCGCCGATCGTTTTTTGTTATATTCGCCATGGCTCATTGAGATAAATAACAAGAGATGCAAACCTCCTTATCAAGTGTCAAAATATAGTAACCACTTATTGATGGCGAAGACGCCATTTCGACGACGCTATTTCGCGGAAGTGTCACTCGGTCGATGTCAAGATGGCCACTGTATGAAGAAAGGAGAGGATCTTGGCCATGGCCAAGACCTGAGCCTACACGCATTTTGGTCGGTACTACGCATCTAGTTACGATAGTAACAATACATATCAATGCCATGGCTATAGCAGAAAACAGGACCTGACCGAAGACTGCACGAATGGACTTATAAACCGTACTACGTTGCCTCATATTATTATGAACAATGATTATACCTGATACTGGCGAAATTCTGGATAAGGATATAATCCCAGAAGCCATTTAATAAAGAAGTGAAGTGAAGTGAAAAAATATGTGTCCAATATTTTTTGATAATGTAAATGACGGACAAATTGGAATTTTTCATTCGTCATCCCTATTAAAATCACTATAAAAAGTGGATCATTTAACGACTCAAAAAACCAGGACCGACATCTTGAAGTGCCTTCCGAAGCAAAGAAGCGCTCAGAAATGCCAGTAAACGTTCACCCATCCAAGGCGGAGTGTTCTTAAAATAATAATTTGTAACCTAACGCCTAGGTAACAACCTACAAAGCCTCGGTCGATCTGCCTACTATATTGCTATACCCTTAGATAGGGTTCATGTGAGATACCTATCATATCATCATCATATCATGTAATCTTTATTGTATTAATTATGTTAGTTACAATGTTAAAGAATTTAGGTTAATACATAATGAACAGTAGTATAATTACGTAGCAAAGATCAGAGTGGAGGTGGACCGATTACGCTTTGAAAATAAGTAGGTAACTATTATGTTTATATTAAAAAAAAGATATTATTTAAGCAGTAAAAGGAGAATGCCGTCTGATGTATGGCGCTCGGTACCAAGACTAAAGTGATTGCGTCAAAAAAATATCCAATAAGTTTTTAGTCGATTCTACAGTCAAAATAATTAAAAATGAGGGTTATTGCCATAGTAACACTTTACATCAATGTTTATTGCCATAGCAACGTATTTATCATTGGTTGTTGTAGTCTAATGGCGGCGTGCAACGGAAACCAAATAAACAAAATATTTTTTTACTTGATTATTAATCCCGTCGGTGTGTAAAACTAAAGAAAATGTTAATGTCATTTATAAAATATAATAAATTTTATGGGATACGTTCGGTTTTGACGCAATTGCTACGGGTTCTCGGCATTCTCCTTTACTCAATTAAAATCTGAAATCGATAGCTTGTCTTTGAAAAATTCATCCAAACTGTATTAACACTCATTAATTAATAATTCTTTTAATTTACTGTCGAAAATAGTATTTTGTTCTTCTTTAATTTTTCTGGTATTTTATTATATATTTTTGATGTCATTATTTTTGGGCCGGACGTAAGCATTTCTAATTTAGAACTTGGTAGTAAGATTCTATGTTTGTGCCTAGATAGATGTCGACGCGGGAAGTCACTTTTTTTCTTGAAAAATTGAGGGTAATTCCTTACAAAAGAGAATGCCGAAAACCCGTACCAATTGCGTCAAAACCGAACGTATCCCATAAACTTCATTATATTTTATAGATGACATTAACATTTTCTTACACCGACAGTTTTATGCACCGACAGGATTAATAATCAAGTAAAAAAATATTTTGTTGATTTGGTTTTCGCCGCACGCCACCAATAAACTGCAACAACCAATGATATATACGTTACTATGGCAACAAACATTGATGTAAAGTGTTACTATGGCAATAACCCTCATTTTTAATTATTTTGACATTAGAATCGACTAAAAACTTATTGGAGATTTTTTGACGCACTCACTTTAGCCGAGCTTACTTACTTACTTTAGTACCGAGCGCCATACATCAGACGGCATTCTCCTTTACATGCTTCAAATATGTATATACATGTCAGAGTCAGACCTATAAACTGTTACATGCAATTTAACACCATGAAAGCAATAAATGTATTGTATTATATTGTGTTGCAAAATGATGAAAAGAACACCAAAGTAAGCCACGCCATGGGCGCTTCCAAGTCACTCTTAAGGCAACTTACACAGTGTTATCCATTCAGGATGCAAAGTCATGGCCGACGCAAACACTTGCACTAAGCCCAGGAGTCTGTACTTCCAAGTGTGGATATTCGCATCGCGTTTCTCCAATTCGTACAGCTGTTTAAGACTGTACGACCCTTTGCGGAACAATGATATGGGATCCGCTGTTGGAAAGTATTGAGGGCTATATGGCTGGAGAACACCAGATTCAACTACACCGATGGCTGTGTACTGGAAAATAACAATTATGATAATTAAATAAGGTATTTTTTAGGATGCCTTATGGAGAGGCCTTTCGTTGTAGATTTCTGCGATGCGTCATCATTGCACCGCAGTTTTGCGGCCTAACATTAAAAAACTTGCACCAGTAAGCTTTTTCCACAATCTTTATCACCATTCAGCCATGATCCTAACATTAAAAAGCTTGCACCAGATCATGGTGATAAAGATTCTGGACATAACATTTTTATTTATTTGATCATCATTGGTTTACCTACTTTCTTTCTGTTTGTATAAAATACAACTTACAATATCATCTTCCCTACCCGCATAGGAGAAATGAATTCGTAGATCGCCAATTTCATGTTGCAAAGCGCTTTCTCCGTGGTAATAGAAACCGGAATGCAGTTTGATATCACTTCTTTCCGGTCTAGAGTCTGACCATATTTCATAGTAGTCATTCACTTTACGCTTTACATCTAAACCTGGAATGAAATTAAATCTATTGTAAAACAAGATGTGAATGACTGGTGACAAACAATTATTCAAGTCATAAAGATTGGTTTGTTTATTTCTAAGATACTCTTGTACTATTTCCTGCCTGAGTTGTAATGTTCAAGGTATATCATAATTACAATGTTTTTATGATTGCTATATTGAAACTAATTTGCAACTTGAGCATAGAATTTCTAGATTTTCAGAAGTTATTGAAAAATCTCTACTTGAGTTTTCATTCACACTTGAGCGTCGTTTTTGTAAACGACCCTATGAGTTGACTGACACACTGCTTAACACGGTATCCTACTTAATATTATAAATGCGAAAGTTTGTGAGTATGGATGTATAGATGGATAAATGTTTGTTACTCTTTCACGCAAAAACTACTGAACGGATTTGGATGAAACTTGGAATATACATAGTTTGTGACCTGGATTAACACATAGGTTACTTTTTATCTCGGTACCATGCGAACGAAGCCGCGGGCGGAAACTAGTATTGCATCATGTAGTGGCTGTTTACAAGATATATAAAAATATAAAAAGGAAAGTCCAAAAGAACTTTTAAGACAATTTCGAAAGCTCTCCTCAACTTTAAAATGAGGAAATTGACTTTAATGCTTTGAGTGCTGAATAACTGCACTACAATTGCTTGACTTGCTATCTGTCCAAGGCCCGCAGTCATCATGTTAATATGGCTATCTTGTCCAAAATAACTAATCATATTGTTGTATATACATGTGGGTAGTTGTGTACTGGTCAAACCTTCTTGGAATAATAAGGTTGATTTAGTGCTGTAAGGGTAGATGATAAAAACTCTATATTAATCACTACTTGTTTTGCTACCAAGCTCAATATACCAATTTACATAAATGTGGTGTTTTACTGGACATAATACATATCAAACTGGTGCTTTTAATATTCTTATTAAATACCTAAAGGGCCTCTCATATGACATGAATATAATTACACACTTATACAGACACATAAGAGGTGAAATGGCGTTCATTAGGGAAGGCTATGTCTATGGACAGCTAGAGCTGATGATGATGATAGAAAATTGGAATACAGGTACAAAGATTTACGATAAAAATCTGGCTTACCTAAATACAACCATCCAATTTTAACACTTTCAGCTATGTGTGTTTCACTGAACATAGGCATTGAGGTGGGATTGTGGTGTCCAGGCCTAATGTAGAAAAGAGATGATTCCACCACATAGTCTCTCCAATCTTTGTGGTACCAGTATGTCTTCTGGGATTCTTCAGCTGGCTCGCTCAGAAAGTTGTCTTGTTCACTGGTTGAAACAAAAAATACATTCTTGTAGTGAAATTAAGGACAAGCACTGATGCAAAGCATTTTGCTTATTTCTAGTGTTCTGTACATCCAAATAATGGAACCCTTAGATATATACCAGCCCATTCAGTGCACTGCTGGATATATACCTCCCCTTGAAGGGACATGCCCATAATTCCCACACTTGTGATTTTCAACCCAGTGCACACAATTCACAAGACACAGCTTTTTGCACCACCTGAGGAAGTATAACGTAAAAGTAAAGGGTGAAAGAGCAAGCTACATGAGCCAGATAAGAGGGTCACCGTCACATCTCATGTAAGGAAGTGAAAGAGAACGCTAAAACGCGCTGTTTCATTTTGCAGCGACTTACGCACACTATACCCTCGATACAGGCTCTGCCTAGTGAGGGAATCAACGAAATAACTGCAGGTACCCACCACAGAACCAAACATACTATCTGCAAAACAAACAATCCTAGCAATAAGTTTCATAGTCTATATATAGATATAGACCTACATATGTACCTACACTTGTTAGATCTTAAGGAAAACTTGTATTTGCAGCCATAAACTTATTTCATTTCATTTCATTTTAATACGTAAACATATTCCGTTTGCCGCTGCGTCAAAAGTAAAAAACAATCCACAGCCATATGTATTAGTATAATCTAATAATATCAATCGCAAAGCCTTTTCCACCGAAAGCAAACATGCGCTTAAGGAAAGAAAAAAGTAGAGATAAATGTATCACTACACCGACAAGAGCTAGGAACTTAAATGGAATAATAGTAATAAAGTTCTTACGTTGTTTCTTCAATCCACTGATACATCTGCACTCGTTTCCGTAGCTTCACAGCTTGTACATGGATATTGTAGTCGGGTTCAGATATGGGCTCCAATATACGCAGTGGACCCACAATATGTACCACTCTACCCTCATACCTCGCTGCTTCATCACCAGTATGCACATCTATGCTTTCCGCTGCCGATACTAACTCTTCTAACATCAGATTACTTTCAATGGTTTTACCCTAAAATTAGATTAATTATTAACCTGATTCCGTAATTGTTGACCTCTGTGGTGCAGTGGGCGAGACAGAGAAGGTTTCAGGTTCAAATCCCACCGCGAGACATATACGTTTGTATATTTACTAATATTTGTCTCGGGCCTGGGTGTTTTTCTATGTATTGTGTATGTACAAAAAAATATTTATCTAGTATATCAGTCATGTGGTTCACATATTACCAGCTCTGCTTAATTTAGGGCTATATGCTGTGTGATAAATAATGTCTGATAAAACATAATTTATTGATTGATTTAGTGTAGATATCAGTAACCTGTATTCTTTATACTATTTAGGGGAATATATCTAACTATGGGGCTCATTTAGAGAGCCTTATAGCCAACAGTGGACTGCTTAGACCAATGATGATGATCTACTAAACTAACACCAGAGTATTTTATATAATTTAACTAGATGAACCAGTGAGCTTTGTACCACCTACCTACCTTTAACACCATTTTACTTTTTACCCTAATATCGAAACTATTTTGTTACCAATTTCTTCGAAACCACAAACTATTACTGCCCAAAAAGTTAAGAACTTACCAACTTAACGACTCCAACGCCACGACCTATCACACTCCTTGCCCTAGGCCCTATCCCACTCTAACTCACATGCTTATGCCCATGCCGACGCCTACTCCCAAGCCCACTCCTACACCCACACCCACTTCAATTGTACTCTATCCTACTCCTACGCCCGCAACTACTCCACTTGCACTCCCACTCTCATTCCCACTTTTGCTCCACTTCGACTCCCTATACCACTCAGTCTCACCCCACGCCCACGCCCACTCCCGGTCCAATTCGCTCCCCACACACTGCCTATCCCACCTTCACCCCCACACTTTGCCCAGGCCACGTCTACTCCCAGTCCCCACTCCCACTACCTATCCCACTCGGGAGGGTGAGAGTGGTCTCCATACTAACTTTGAGAAGATGTGACAGTATTGTCAGGAGACTTAAGCCTGCCCAAATTGGGCTAAGAAACAAAAAAAAAACAAATGTTTGACAGGTAGAAACAATTTGCATGATAATAAAAACATATATTTACTATTTTTCTCGCAATTTTTCCATATTTTCCCACGCTGTAAACCTTCCCTGGACTTCCACAAATATTTCAAAACTAAAACTAGCCACATCGGTCCAGCCGTTCTCGAGTTTAAGCGAGACTAACGAACAGCAATTCATTTCTAAACTACAGAAATATTACCTCGGCCCATAGGAGAAAATATGTGACGCCAGAAAAAAGAACCAAGCTGAGAAGTGTGGTCAGCCAAGTTTGTCTAAATTGATTTTTTATAGCCGCCCAATCCATCTGAAATCATTGTACAACCAGTATTCATAAATATATTCCGCCTTTGAGTACAATAACTAAACAAAAACAAGGCGAGACGCTCGCTTTGCAATGCCTCGCCCGATGAACGCCGGCCGTTGAAAAATATTTATTACTCTTGTTTTCAGCGAGAGTTTCACGCAATTCACGATCACGTTTTTGTTTGATATTTAAAATTTTCTTATTTACCACAGATTTTTATGTCTAGTACTAATTATTTACCAACTTTACGAATTTTCAATCACAGAACACTATTACTCCACAGGGGAGTGTTTTCAAATTATCAAATTTGTCAAAACAATCAAATCAAATCAAACCACAGAAATCATTCAAACTCCTAGACAGAGAAAGCAATAGACAAATAGATATCTTCCATCGCATTCTTTCAAGAAAGAGATCTACCTCAGCGTGCTTCATGTAATTAAGTAAGACAGCACTATATAATTTTCTGTCCCTTATCACGTGCCGGTTTTTTTACATAGATTAAGTATACCTATAGATATATAGTAAGCGTGGCCATCTATGTCTATCATAGATTAAGTATATATATAGATTTATAGTATGCGTGGCCACCCTTGTCTTTCTCATTTCAACTGCAGGGTTGCCAGATAATTAAAATTTCCATAGATTTGGATAAAATATACTGATAATACGCCCTCCGGCCAGGTGGTAACGATCTGCGAAATGCTGCTGGTAGAAGCTGGTAGAAGGTGATGCGTCGAGCTCAGGACAGGAACTCAGGCGCTCATTAGGGGAGGCCTATGTCCAGCAGTGGACTGCTATAGGCTGATGATGATAATGGGTAAAATATTTGCATATTGTACAAGGAATTCAAAGACAAACAAATATAACAAGAAATTATTGTCATGCAGGTAAACGATTAATCTATCAATTTATACTGCAGGTAAAGTATTAATCTATTGATTAATACTTTACCTGCATGACGAAAATTTTTTTCATTTATAATCTGCTTCACTAACAAGTTATAATGACTTTTGATAATATGTAAGGGAAGGAAGGATGTTTAGCAAATTTGATTGAATGCACCACCTATATAATTTTCAAATCAAATTATATTTAATTGCATAAAAGTATGGTAAATCACCATCATACAGACCTAGAAGGCTGCGAAAAAATTTTCGTTGGACTGCTAAGCTATTAGAAGATACGCGAAAAACTGCGAGCAGAATTACAAAGGAAAGGATCTTAAAGGCTATGTGGATCGCATACTTATACTTCATTACAGAAGCGTGCAAATATTAAATTGTTATATGTATATATGTCATTAATTATCATTGATATCGGTTAATTTTACTTAACAATAATTAAGTTGACAATCAAGATTACTTAATAAATATATGTCAAAATGAAAACTAACCATTCAAAACAAGAAATAAAAATAGTAAATTATTATTTCGTTTTAATAAATTCGTTTGATTGTATAAAAGCATTTATCTACAAGCCATTACAAGCAATTACAAAGGAAAGGATCTTAAAGGCTATGTGGATCGCATACTTATACTTCATTACAGAAGCGTGCAAATATTAAATTGTTATATGTTTATATGTCATTAATTATCATTGATATCGGTTAATTTTACTTAACAATAATTAAGTTGACAATCAAGATTACTCAATAAATATATGTCAAAATGAAAACTAACCATTCAAAAGAAGAAATAAAAATAGTAAATTATTATTTAGTTTTAATAAATTCGTTTGATCGTATAAAAGCATTTATCTACAAGCCATTTGTGAAGTCTTATTTTAAAAAGGCTAAGTGTCAAATCTTTCATGCCTTCGGGGAGACTATTCAATATTTTAACGGACATGAATAAAGATATCTTTTGCATTGATTTTTTACAGAACGGCAAAAATATCCTATTATTTATTTGTGTCCTAAGTTGTCGTTCACGCATGTCTTTATGTTTCTTGTATAAGCTTTCAAAATTCCTACATGCAAAAAAGAATAGAATCATAGGAAATATATTTTTATTTCTCAAAAACTTCAACATTTAGAAAATTATGCTTTCGATTCTGCAATCATATTTTCTAAATTCGCTACTCTTTTATTAAACACCAACTTTTTTCCCCAAGAGCTCGCAGTTTTTCGCGTATCTTCTAATAGCTCAGCAGTCCAACGCAACGCAATTTCGCAGGTGTGTATGATGGTGATTTACCCTATAAACAGTAATCAAAAATTAATTTCAGTATTTAAACATAACAAATGTAATCTGTAGAAAATGCCTACATAAAAGGCTAGCAATTCTACTAATATAATAAAGGCGAAAGGTATTGAGTATTGTTTATTTCTCCCTCACGCAAAATTTAGATACAAAATACAATACAAAACAATAAATTTATTTCTTTTACAAGTTACACACGTACATCGTTCTGGCTGGGAAAAATAACAAGCTATTAATGGCGCTGCTGATGATGATGATGAAACATATGAATTGAGGCATGGAATATATTGGTCTTCTTCTTCTTCGTATGAAATAGTGGCCAACTCTGATGTCGGAATTTTTAGGCCACCCGAAGGCCTCCGACATGGCTAACAACTGAAAAAGCCGGGAAGAACATCTTAACGTGCCTTCCGAAGGACGGAAGCGCTCAGATCTAAATGCCATCCAGATCACCCATATAAGTAGTGTCCGGGCGAAGTGTTCCTTAACCAAGATGATCTGCGAAGATCACCGGAGTAAATTATTTACATGGTGTCAAATTGCATTATGTTACAGGTTATAGGTAAGGTATCTCACATAAACCCTGTCTAAGGGTAAATTTAGCAATATGGTTATATAGTAGGCAGACCGAGGCTTTGTAGGTAGTTAACTAGGTGTACCTATATAACAAATTGTCATTGCACATTATGTAGAGCTACACCAGCTGTGTGAGAAGCCGCGGGCAGAAGCTGGTATAAAATCTTAGTGAAAACTTTTTGAAAAATGGAACTAACATTAAAGTATTTCTTTCCTGTCAGTCAAAGTCCATTGTAAATAAATAAATAAATAATGCGGGACGTAATCACACAAAATCATGTAGCCCCAAACAGAACATGCAACATTTGCCCCGCAGTGGGAATTGAACCCACAACTAGCTAATTTAATTTGCGGGTACTTCGGAGAAGGCAAGCAGTATCTTGGGTTTCACTTACCCGGTTTTGATAAAATATAGCTTAGGCTTTTTGATACTTACTTACTGTGGCAGATTTCAATAATTGGGGGCATATAGATGTATTGTCAAAAAATGCTGTCAGTTGTGACTGACGAATCCCGAATCCGTTTTAAATCTGAATGATCCGTTGATTTAACGTAGCCTCTGGTTCTCTAGTCTGAAATAAAAAAACAGTTCTAAACCAAAACAAAAATGAACGAATTCTATCATTGTAGGTATGATAACAATAATAATAACAATAACCTAACATTTAATAGCACAACATATATAAAAATAATGAATTCTTTGGTTTTCGTGGTCTTTTTTCCTATACATTCATTAAAACTTCGGTTTGTCAAGGTTGACCAAATATAGCACATGGCTTTTAAACGATAAAATCAGTATCAAAATAGATTAAAGATTTTTATACATACTGTGGAAGATTCACATAACTGGAGACATAAAGGTGTATTTCATATATATATATATATATATACATATCCATTAAATTACGTGGCCTTTGGTTTTTTATTCTGAAATTAAAACGTCATCTTTAAACTGGGCTATGCAAATAATAATGAACCAAAGAAATTATATTATTTAAAGTTCTAATAAAAAATGAAACGACTTTTCTTTATATGCTTATAGCTTATAGCTTATAGTTTATGGGGTGGGGAAGGGCAGGGAGGGAGTGAGGACCCTCCCTCTAAAAGGGGGAAACTCACAGTTTCCGAGAAAAAATTAATTACGTTTTGAGGTTAACGAGCGAAAAAAAATTAAACAATATACGCGAAAACACACTACCGGACTACTACGGACCTATGACCTATGATCAGTTTAAAAACAGTTTCGAATCATAAAAATGGATATTTGATTCGGGTATTTGACCTCGTCGGCCGTGAGTGTCGCTTCGTCCACTCGTCCTCGCGGGCTAGCTCCACTCAGGATCTTCCACGGGAATTTCTGGTTCCACATTTTTTATATCCAATCTACGCATAGGGACCACAAGACTACGTGGCATCGGGGTGATCTGCGTCAGTTCTGTGATATTGCTACTCAAGTTGGGGTGTCCTAGAACCTACTGCTGCGAGAAGGATTTCCAGGTGGTTGTAAAAAATCTAATAACCGACTGTCTATTCAACGTATTACATTAACAACGAGAAATATCATTGTCAATGTCGAATCACCAAAAAATACCACAGAGGCCATAAATAAAAAGAAGATGAATTTTCAAATAATCATATCTCAAAAACTATTTGGTTCCGCACTACGCCATTTTAGATTTAGGCTTCCTAGATATAGACCTATCTGTGACAAAAGTTTCAGCCGCCTAGCTCATTACAAATAAATGAAAGTTGAGCCAAAAATTAATGTGCAGTGGGCAAAATTCATTTCAAATGCCGGCAACACCAAACAAAACAAAACAAAATTGAATTTCACTTTATGCCTTATTTTCTTACAGATTTCTGCTCTAAATGTTGTTATTTATTGTGGAAGTCTAGTTAATAATCCATTTTTGAATAAATACCTCGTCAAAAGTACGATACTTACGCTTGAAAAGACAAATCCGGAATGTTTTGATCACTGCCACTTTTGCACCAAAATACACTACACCGATCCATTTTGATAGAGAAATCCATAACATTCATTTGTTATTATTGATTTACAATAGATGAAACATAATTTTTCCAGGTAATAATTTAATTTCAAGCAAGTTTTTCACAAAATCTTCCGAAACTGCTGCTAGCTGCCAAAGTTTGTTTAGCGCTATGTTGCGCTAAACAACGAAAAAACCGGCACGCGATAAGGGACAGCAAATCTATAGTGCGGTCTCCCTTATTTGCATGAAGCACGCATAAGTAGTTCTCTTTCTTGAAAGAATGAGATGAATTATCTCGTCGTCTATAGCTTTCTCTGTCTAGGATGTCTATCTTATTTCAACTACAGGGTTGCCAGATAATTAAAATTTCCATAGATTTGGGTAACATATACTGATAATACGCCTTCCGGCCAAGTGGTAACGATCTGCGAAATGCTGCTGGTAGAAACTGGATGCGTCGAGCTCAGAACAGGGACTCAGGCGCTCATTAGGGGAGGCCTATGTCCAGCAGTGGACTGCTGCATAGGCTGATGATGATAATGGGTAAAATATTTGCATATTGCACAAGGAATTCAAAGACAACCAAATCTAACAAGAAATTAATGTCATGCAGGTAAAGTATTAATCTATCAATTAATACTGCAGGTAAAGTATTAATCTATTAATTAATACTTTACCTGCATGACGAAAATTTTTTTCTTTTGTAATCTACCTTCACTAACAAGTTTTAATGACTTTTGATAATATGTTTGGGAAGGAAGGATGTTTAGCAAATTTGATTGAATGCACCTACCTATATAATTTTCAAATCCAATCGAATTATATTTATTTGTATAAAAGTATGGTAATTACAAAGGAAAGGATTAAATTAAAGGCTATGTGGATTGCATACTTATACTTCATTACAGAAGCGTGCAAATATTAAATTGTTATATGTCATTAATTATCATTAATATCGGCTAAATTCCAATTAACAATAATTAAGTTGACAAACAAGATTACTTAATAAATAAATGTCAAAATAAAAACTAACAATTCTAAAGAAGAAATAAAATTAGAAAATTATTATTTAGTTTTAATAAATTCGTCGATCGTATAAAAGCATTTATCTACAAGCCATTTGTGAAGTCTTATTTTAAAAAGGCTAAGTGTAAATAACGGCAAAAATATCCTATTATTTATTTGTGTCCTAAGTTGTCGTTCATGTCTTTATGTTTCTTGTATAAGCTTTCAAAATTCCTACATGCAATTCTCTACTCTTATATTAAGCGCCAACTTTTTTCCCCAAGAACTCGCAGTTTTTCGCGTATCTTCTAATAGCTTAGCAGTCCAACGCAAATTTTTTCGCAGCCTTCGTGGTGTGTACGATGGTGATTTACCCTAAAAATAGTAATCAAAAATTAATTTCGGTATTTAAACATAACAAATGTAATCTGTAGAAAATACGTACATATAATGCTAGCAATTCTACTAATATAATAAAGGCGAAAGGTATTGAGTATTGTTTATTTCTCCCTCACGCAAAATTATGATACAAAATACAATACAATACAATAAATGTATTGCTTTTACAAGGTGTTCATCGTTCTGGCTGGGAAAAATAACAAGCTATTAATGCTGCTGCTGATGATGAAACATGTATTGAGGCATGGAACATATTGGTCTTCTTCTTCTTCGTATCAAATAGTGGCCAACTCTGATGTCGGAATTTTTAGGCCACCCGAAGGCCTCCGACATGGCTTAACAACTGAAAAAGCCGGGAAGAACAATATAACAAATTGTCATTGCATATTATGTAGAGCTACACCAGGACTAACATTATAGGCTATTTTTTATCCAGGTACCATGCGTGCGAAGCCGCGGGCAGAAGGTAGTATAAAATCTAAGTGAAAACTTTTTGAAAACTGGAGCTAACATAAAAGTATTTCTTTCCTGTCAGTTAAAGTCCATTGGAAATAAATAAATAAATAAATAAATAATGCGGGGAGTAATCACACAACATCATGTAGCCCCAAACAGAACATGCAAACATTTGCCCCGCAGTGGGAATTGAACCCGCAACTAGCTAATTAAATTTGCGGATATTTCGGAGAAGGCAAGCAGTATCTTGGGTTTCACTTACCCGGTTCTGATAAAATATAGCTTAGGCTTTTAAACGATAAATTTGATTAAATCATTTTTGATACTTACTTACTTACTTACTGTGGCAGATTTCAAATAAAAATGAATTACGTTTTGAGGTTAACGGGAGAAAAAAATTAAACAATATACGCCATAACACACTATCGGGAGAGGGACCTATGATCAGTTTAAAAACAGTTTAAAATCATAAAAAATGGATTTTTGATTTGGGTATTTGACCTCGTCGGCCCTGAGTGTCGATTCGTTCACTCGTCCTCGCGAGCTAGCTCCACTCAGGATGTTCCAAGCGAACTTCTGGCTCCACATTTTTTATATCCCCTCTACGCATAGGGACCACAAGACTACGTGGCATTGGGGTTATCTGCGTCAGTTCTGTCATATATCTAGAACCTAAGCTACTCAAGTTGGGGTGTCCTAGAACCTACTGCTGCGGGAAGGATTTCCAGGTGGTTGTAAAAAACCTAATAACCAACTGTCTATTCCGGGAAAACAACGAGAAATATCATTGTCAATGTCCAATTACCAAAAAATACCACAGAGTTCACAAATAAAAAGAAGAAGACCATGTTTTCGCTAATCAGTGATGAAAAAAAAATTGCCCTCAATGTCATCAAGTTTGACGAAATTAAGTAAAAAATTTGAATATTCAGATAATCATTTCTCTAGAACTATTTACTACTATTTGTGGAAGCCTAGTTAACAATCCATTTTTGAATAAATACCTCGTCAACAGTACGATACTTACGCATGAAAAGACAAATCCGGAAAGCTTCGATCACTGCCACTTTTGCACCAAAATACACTACACCGATCCATTTTGATAGAGAAATCCATAAGATTAATTTGTTATTATTGATTTACAATAGATGAAACATAAATTTTCCAGGTAATAATTTAGTTTCAAGCAAGTTTTTCACAAAATCTTAGAAAACTGCTGCTAGCTGCCAAAGTTTGTTTGGTTTTTAAACAACGAACGACGGAAAAAACCGGCACGCGATAAGGGACAGCAAATCATATAGTGCGGTCTCCCTTATTTGCATGAAGCACGCATATGTAGTTCTCTTTCTTGAAAGAATGCGATGAAGATAACTCGTCGTCTATTGCTTTCTCTGTCTAGGCGCTAAACAATGAAAAAACCGGCACGCGATAAGGGACTGCAAATCATATAGTGCGGTCTCCCTTATTTACATGAAGCACGCATATGTAGTTCTCTTTCTTGAAAGATTGCGATGGAATATTACTCGTCGTCTATTGCTTTCTCTGTCTAGGCTGCTATAGCAGAAAACAGGATTTGACTGAGGGCTTACCACAGGTTTTTATAGTTTACGAAAACTTTATAAGTTTCGGTATCTTTCCATACATTATCAGTACAGCGCCTCTAGGGAAACGTGCATGAACTACGAAAATGTATGGAAAGATACCGAAACTTATAAAGTTTTCGAAAACTATCAAAACCTGTGGTAAGCCCTCTGAAGACTGGACGACTGACTTATAAACCGTACTACGTTGCCTCATAATATTATGAACATTATACTTGATACTATCGAAATTGTGGAAACTATCCCAGAAGCCAATTAATAAAGAAGTGAAGTGAACGTTTTATTTTGTTTTGACTTTAAATGTTGCCGTTTTAGGCTTTTTGATGCTAAATCTAGCATATTTCATGACCCATTTTGCATTTAGCATATTTCATGTTCAGAATTTTTTGAACGTTGCTGTAGGTACATAAGTAAGTAATTCAAAAGATTTTATAGAAACTAGAGATAATATTGTTTATTGACTCAAAGTAGTCATTTTAGGTAACATGGAAACCCTATCTAAAAAAATTAAGACTTCCCCGAAATTATGTTTATTTTTTGGCTTAGCCATTGTTAATTTGTTATGAATAATCAGCGCTGTGTTCTTAATTTACCGTCTAATTTGAATTTGATGTGTTAATATAATATCGTGGCTTCTCATATTTATGAGCAAAATTAGTATGAACCATTGGAAAAGATGACAAAGTTTAACTTATTGCAGTAACATATCGCACCCCTAGAACAATACGGAATTATGTCGAAAGACTACTTTTTTCAGAATCGTTGAAAAAACCGTTATTTGCTTATGTATCGGATTCGAATATGCAATAAAGTCGATTTTGAGATTTTTCGACATAATTCTGTCGAAAAACTACTTTTTTCAGAATCGTTGAAAAACCGTTATCTGCTTATGTATCGGATTCGAATATGCAATAAAGTCGATTTTGAGATTTTTCGACATAATTCCGTGTTGTTCTAGGGGTGCGATATTAGCTAAAAATTAAAGCATTTCCATCGTAAAACATGCAAAATGTGAAGGGCCAATGAAAAGTAATCAACCTCCGATGCAAATTTGTCGTATATGCTTCTATTTTAACAGTTGACCACTTCAGTTTGCTATGCTATTCGTTAGTAAAATTTTATTTAGCATAAAAGCTATTTAGCATATTTTTGGCATTTCCTGCAACAAGCTGTCACTTGTGGGGTGGCTAGGCTAAGTACCAGCTGCAAGCCTGGGATTCGATTGAACGACGCGCCTTAAACCTCATTGGCGATAACTCACTGGTAACAGCCAAACTCCATAGTTTAGAACACCGTCGAAAAACCGCTCGCCTTTTTGTTTTCCATAGGATACATTTCGGAGAATGTGCGCAAGAATTACACAATTTAATTCTATCACTATTTCATTATCGTACGAACAGACGCACGGAATTTCGTCACCCATACATGGTAGACATTCCTCCTGCCCGCACGAAGCGTTTCGCTGCAACTTTCATCCTTATAACAGCTAAGGAATGGAATGCTCTTCCGGCGTCAGTATTTCCTGATCACTACGACTTAGGGGTCTTCAAGCGAAGAGTAAATAGGTACATTCTAGGCAAGCGTGCTACATCTTCGACCGCATCATCACTTAGCAAAAGGTGAGATGGCGGTCAAACGTAAGCTTATAAACTGTAAAAAAAACACGTTTTAGCATTTTCTCCAAATAAAAAACGGCAACACTGTTGACTTTTGTTTGTGTTGCGTTTTGTAGAGGTTATTTTGATTTGCACAGATTTTTAAGTTTAGGTAGTACAATAATTTGGTTTTGTAATTAGGCACTAGTAACGATAAAAAAACGTTTTGGTTTTTGAGGATAGGTAGGCGGTTAGTTGGATGATTAATTCTATAAAATATGTGTAATAATTCTTTATAATGAGAAGCAATTTTAAATGTTTATGGTCTCTGAACTACAGCTGCATAGTTTCGCCAGTTTTTACGGCCTATCGAAGTTGTTCCAGTCACCAGTTGCCTATTTTTGATTTCTACTATCGAACAACAGGTAGGTACAATAATTTATTTTAAAATGAATGTCCTTTTTTTTCTTTTTAAATCTCCTATATTCTAGCAATCTGCATTTCTGTGCATTGAGCTAAAGTTTTGATGATTGCTCCGCCATTGGCATGCATGGAATATGCCCAGTGGCATATCCATATCCTCTGTGTTCTCCAAGTTAGTCATTGGCTGTATGAGATCTTGTGGGGTTTTCCTCTTTAGTCTTCGGAAGGTGGTGGATTTGATCATCAGATTCTGTGCCAATTCGTTTGGATGCAGCTCCATATGTTTGGCATATGATCTAAGCTTGTGGGTTATGTCATCCTTAACAACCATTCAGATGTCGCATGTAGTACTTATGTGAATTAAAGTAATAATACTGATAGTGATGTAAACACGATGTTAGTAAATATAACTAAATGGAGAAAATGTATAAAATGTAAATGTAATGTAACATATATATAATGAACTCAGTATGGAGCTGACTTGGTTGGAAACCGATCAAAAATTCCAAATAAAAAAATAGAAAAAAAAAAGTATTTAATATCACAATGATTATATCCTGTTTTGTTTTTCAGGTAAACCATTAAAAGATGAATTACCTGCACTGAAACGGAAACATCCTAACATTGATAAGGTGGATCATGATAGACTGCAGTGTTCACTTCAGATTCTTCAAAAATTTGGCATTACCCCGCTCGAAGCTTGCCATAACCTCCATGTCTTCAGCATGAACCCTATCACAGTTGATAACTATGGAGGGATACTGAAAGAATGTGGGTTTATCAATATTTCACCAAAGCATATCATAAGGTAAGTAAATCATATCCTGATGTGGATATTTATATGAATACATATTCAAATATAAACCCATTACTAATGATAAAACAGTAGTAACAAGGTCAGTACAATGTGATGTATTAAAGAAAATAAATAAATTGGAATTTGTTTATGTACGTCTGTTTGTCTGTTTCTGCACTCATCATGCAAAAACTACAAGACAGGTTTCCTTCTTATCTGAAAATCCAAAAATCCTGAAGACATGGTAATATATTTGCTGAACACAGAAATCGAACCTGAAATCTTCTGCGACTCAGGCGGGCGCCCACTACGCCACCGAGGTGGTCAATTTATTGGTATTATATTTTCAGATACCATACTATAGCCAAATCAAGCACCATATCCAGTTTAAAGAAAGACGGGATCATGAGAGAGGATATAGAATTAGAGGAATCCTTACTGGACTACTTCAGTGAATGGCCAGCAGAGAGCAAGACCCTCATCGGATTCCCTGAATCAACCTCTTCTATGTGTTAGTATTATTAGACTTAACAAAGAGAAACACAAATCAACAACAACAACATTGAGACTACATCAATCTACTGGATATCATCATAGGCCCTTAACATTACTTTTATTACTAACTGGATAAATGGCTCCCCTAATAAGAAGCGGGATATGCCCATAATCCCCACTGGGCATGCGGGTTAGGGATCGTAGGGCACAGCTTCTCGTACCGCCGACGCTGCTGCCCGTCGGTTTTAGGCTGCGCTATGCCGCAATCAACTGGCCCCCAGAGCCCCGTTTGTTAGTTAAGGCGACTATAAGGGTCAAACCTCCCTCTCGCTCGCACTACTCAACGTTTTTGAAGATATAAAATCACTGAATGTAGTTATGCAAAATAGCAAACCTTCACAGCCTTGAAAATAACAATACAAAGGTTCAGCAACAATTTTATTTTGAACCCAACACGTTTTCCTACCGTTTTCAATTTTGGTGCAAATTTTTGGCAGCAAAACGTGTTGGGTTCAACATGATATTGTTGCTGAACCTTTGTATTGTTATTTTCTAGGCCGTGAAGGTTTGTTATTTTGCATAACTACATTCAGTGATTTTATACCTTCAAAAATGTTGAATAGTGCGAGCAAGAGGGAGGTTTGACCCTTATAGTCGCATTAACAGGATGAACCACAAGCAGATGAGGTTGGCTTGGGTTCCAAAGATCGAGGTTGGAACCCCTTACACCCCAACATAAATCAGTGTCTACTTTATAAATATTTCTGTAACTAAAGTTAAACTGTTAAGTTGATATTCCATTTACCAGAACTAAGCGCTTCCAAACATAATTTATAATGCGCACTGCTAAAATATGGAATCAGCTGCCAGCCTTTGTTTTTCCATCGAATTACGACCCTAACGGCTTCAAAAAGAGAGTTAATAGGCATCTTCTGGGAAAGCTCGCCCCATCGTCGACCTCATCCTTGCCTATGCAAGACTCGAGGTCAAGAGCTGGCCCATTATAAATAAAATAAAAAAACTTAATTATGACTAAGTGTAGTCAGCGACAAAAGTAGATTGACACTAGACTTTTCAAACTGCTATAATTATGTAACAATCAAACTTCTGACTAACTTTTCTCGCTCCATTTGAAGATTTTCCTTAAATAGTTGTCGTTTAAATCATAAAGAAACGTCGGGAAAACAAAAAAAAAGGTATAACGCGAGGAATACCCGCTAAACAATAATAATTATAAATAATTAATTTGCTAAAACACATTTTGTTAATCAACTTTTGTGCTAACCATACTCCCAAACACTATTTTCTTGTCAGATTGCGCTGCTATGTTTGTTGTACATTCATTCCACAATTGTTCATCAATTATTATTACTATTTCAGTGATAATCCGCACCAGTGTATTAGAAAGGTATTTAAAATGGAGACTATCCATAACTACTGAAGAGTTTGAGAAGTACTGCCGTAATTACCTACCTTTGCGCCACAAACCCATGGCTGATATTAAAGAAGCTTTGAATCTTGCTCAGAAAGATATCAAATTTGATATGAAGACCATTCAGAGAAATGGCTTTATAACTGCAGCGGACCCTGTGAATACGAAACTGATACTGGAGAACGTAAAAACATTAGCTGGTCTAGATATAAGGGAAGCAATTAGAATGGAGCCTGCAATAGTGAAGAATAATTACAATGCTTTGATACAAATAAGGAGTTTGTTAGAGGTAAAATCTCAATATATATATATTTTAATTTATTTATCATCACAATAATATATTTTTTACAATATGGTACCTAAAAACCTTGTTAGGTTTGACTAGGTACGTTAATTATTACCGTTGATGAATGAAAACGTGTGCGTATTTTTACGCACACACCGGCTAGCGTGTCTATTTCACTCGCATAATGCTTTGCATGTTGGTTTGCTTATAGATCAATTAGCGAAAGTGGTTCTGACTGCATCGACATATTTAAGACAATGAAGTCTTTGCTCATTGTTATAGGGTTTTTTACCGCCGCTGCCAAACGCCTAACTTCTAATTTGCTTAGATCAGTCTATTGTAGTAAAGCAGCGGCAAGTATTTATTCGGAAAAATGTGTCTCTTCAGTGCCACTGAAGCAAAGGCTTTGAGGGGTTTTTAAACGTTCGAAATGTTTCTAAACGATTTACGATTGAGGCGTTTATAGCAACGTGCGTCGTGATACGCCATCGTGTCCTAAACTTTCTTCAAAATGTCCACCAGAACATCTTGTGGTCCTAGACATCCGTTTGGATATATTTCGAATCGGACAACTTCGATGACTGACGGATTTGACTCGGGAACCTTTCAAACGATTGAAAATACCCTTACGAGGTCATGAGGCTTATCTTATCACCTTCATGTCTAGTTAATGGACGCAGAGCTTTGCATCGTAAGGTAGGTCTATAAGTAATGGTTACCACTTAACATCAGTAGGGCGATCACGAATATTTCCACCTGACGTATCGTAATGATAACGAAAAATGTTGGCCAATGACAAAGTTTTATTTTGAATCTACGCTTTCTCATTGGTCTACGTCTACGATACGAATAGTTCTTCGCTAGTTTTCGTGATCGAGCCTTAGGTGGGTTATGTGCTTGTTCCATCTCCAAGTATTAAAAAAAAAATAGAAAGCTATCTGTTTTTCAGGAATACAGAATACCAGAAGAATACCAATGTCGGTGCTTACGTGTTTTCTGCATGCGACCAGACACAGTGAAAGAGCGCCTTGATGAACTTAGAAATATGAAGGAGTACAAAGTATTGTCTACTAACCCTAGGGTGAGTTTTAAAAGGAATTAAGAGCCAAATTTAGGCACTGCAAACTTAGTACAGCAAAAATAAGGTACCAAATCAGTAAAATTTATACTTTTGACATATTTCGAAACCGCATATTTTGACACACGCAAGGAATCAAACGAATATAGTACTTCTCATTGAACTAGAATCGTGCAATTTGGCAAGAAGCAATGTCTTAATGCACAAGTAAATCCGAAAACCGTAAATTTGTAACTATGTATATCACAAAAAATATTTTATAAATACAACCAATACATACAAACACCCAGACCAGAGAGAAATATTTGCAGAACATACAATTATTTGTCTCGCGGCGGGAATCGAATCCGCAACCTTCTGTGTCTCAGTCGGGCTTCCGCTATTGCGACACAGAGGTTGTATTTAGGTTCCAGCACAGCAAAAATAATAGGTACTTTGTGTTAAGTAACCTAAGGATAAGTAAGTGCCCAACCTTGGAGGACACTCTTCAATCATCTTTTATAGATTTTACAGGCGAATGATGATGATGATGATGATGATGATGATGAAGGATACAAAAAAGGCTTGGCAGACCAACAGCCAGGTGAATGGACGACAACGTTACGGTACACGGAAAGACTTGGATGCAAAAAGCTCAAAACAGTTTGTATTGGTGTTTGACGGAGGAGGCTTATGCCCAGCTGTGGGTTTTAATTTAACCAGATTAAATAGAAATAGAAATAGAAAAATATTTATTTACGATACATACATGAAAAGAGAGGTATTACAAACAAAAAGACGTAAAATATGATGTAACATGCACGTGTATTGTAAAACTGTCTCTGACTCAGCTTAGGTTGGTTGACTGGCAACCAACGCTGGTCTTCTGTCAGAGCCGTTCGGTGATGTCACGGTTATCTTACCCACAGTACTAAGAAAACAGAGGAAGTACAGTACAGTGCCATAAGTTTATGTTTGCAGTGGCGTTTTTAGCAACTAAAACTAGAAATGTGTAGTATACGGACATAAACATTGTGTTATATCTACGAATCATTTGGGAACCAATGTACAAATCAAGCATGATATCAAACTAAGTATTTATCCTACCTACATATTATCTGCGATATCCTTCAATATACTATTACAGAAAAATTTAATATAATAAGAAATTACTCTGTTTCAGGTACTTACATTGGTTATACATAAGAAGAAAATGATGAACAGGATAAATAAAATACAATCAGCGAAGAAACAGTGCTACAGTTTGAACCATCTTATTTCGTCAAGCAAAGTTTTCAATAAGTACGTTATTGATTACAATAATAATAATCCACCTAGCCGATCTCGGCTACGGTGACTGGCTTTTACTTTTTATACTATGTGCTTGGATGCATTGCCCTGTGACTGATAAGTCCAATCTTGGCTTTGAATGTACAGGGAAAGTACCAAGTCCTCGATACAGGCTTAGCCTGAGGAAACTGACAGAATTCACAAGAATTGTATTATTACGTAAAGATAAACTACTGTAAACATATCTAAATTCCATTATGTCAATAAATGATTCTTATGTTATGTTAATGTTCTTAAGCAAACAGCATATTAACATACAATAGTTATAAGAGCTGTGTGCCAAATACCTATGTATCAGTGTAAACCTATCCATCGATTTTATTGTATTTATCTATTTCTTAGACGTTCTCTGTCACGCAGTGGGCGAATAGAAAAGAATAGAAATATTTTATTCATTCAAACCAGATAAACAATAAAAATGATTTAATAAACATTAACTATGTTATGTTAACTCACACGTATAAAAGACAACAGTTTGTAAAAGTGCTCTGGTTGTGAAATGGTCCTCAGCTCAGCATTTGCTGCAACATGTTACCATGATTCAGCGCTGGTATTCTGCTAAAGCCAGCGTTGATTTCACGGACCTGTGACTATATCTCATATGTTGCGTGCTTAAACTAATATATTCTTGTAATTTTAGCTACATCAGCAGCTTCGGAAGTAAAGCCTGCGGCCGAGACATGGGAATACTTATAAATTCTTCGCTAAAACTAAACAAAGCGACCAATAACGGCACAGCTTATAAGAAAATTCTAATACAGCTAAAAAAGCATAGATACTGGTTACATGTGTCCTTGAATACTGTTGACGAAAATATACAGTACTTGAAACAGTTTGTTGATGATGAAGTTATTTTCAATAATACTCAGCTGCTATTGTATCCAGCGTAAGTTATATTTGAATTGTACCTACTATTTTAAACTTGTATTTAAATCAACGGATATCGAACTCTTAACGTATTATATTTTTGATAGTTAGCAAGAAACTTACACGATCCATCTATCTCTTTTTCGTATATCCAGACACATATTAGCAATATAAAGCAATAAGCAATATTCAGCAAGAATATCATGTATAACCCAACACGTTTTTCTACCAAAAAATTTGCATCGATCACATTGCGCATTGGTGCAAGTTTTTTGGTAAGAAAACGTGACAGAATCAAAATGATATGATTGCTGAACCTTTGCATTGTTATTTTGTAGGCCGTGAAGGTTTGCTATTTTGCATAATTACATTCAGCGATTTTATATCTTCAAAAATGTTGAATAGTGCGAGCGAGAGGAAGGTTTGACCCTTATAGTCGCCTTAATTTGAAATCTTTAAATTTATAGCTATCCTTGTCATTTACACCTATAAGAAAAGGATGTATCACTTTTATTAATGTCAAATTAAGTTTAAAAAAGGAAAATACACAACAGAATCGATATCATTCCCTGACCGCCGACGGGTGGCAGCTTTGGAGGTGCGGAAAACTATTCCTTGCGATCTCCAACCCGCATACTCAGCGTGAGGACTATGGGCATATCCTCCTTTATTAGGGAAGGCCTATGTTAAGCAGTGGACTAATATAGGCTGGTGTGGTGTGTATGTTGTGAGGACAGATATAACCCACCATAGGACGATGAATAAACCAGGGCATAAGCAAAAAAAATTTTACAGGACAGAAATCGAGCACTTCTTAGACCTATTCCTGAGAATGCGACGAAAACAAAACCTCAAGTCACAAATTGACAACATCTACCACAATCTGAATCGCGAAGCCTTCACCGACAACCAGATACTGAGTCTAGTGCTATATGAGATCGAGAAGAAGTACCATTTCAGTGGCGACGGCATTTGGTCTCGAATGGACGGCAAAATGGACAGTGTATCTGCTAGCTGAAATTATTGACGAGTAAGTTTATTCGAATACGAATTATCGCAGGCACCATTAACTTGTAGAATACTCAATAGACGACCTCTGTGGCGCAGTGGGTGAAGGTCCGCCTGAGACGCAGAAGGTTGCGGGTTCGATTCCCGCTGCGGGACAAATGTTTGTATGTTCTGTAGATATTTGTCTCGGGTCTGGGTGTTTTCTTTGAATGATATGTATTTACAAAATATATATATATATCAATCATATATATATATATATATTATATATAGTATTATTATATATAGTATTATATTATATATAGTATATCAATCATGTGGTTCCCATAATACAAGCTCTGCTTAGTTTGGGGCTACATGATACTGTGTGATAGTGTCCAGCATTATTTAATTTTTTTTTTTTAAGTTTAACCTACCAACTAGGGCTTGCATTCGAATATTCGAATATTCGAATAATTCGAATATTATTTTTGTTCGAATATTCGAATACTGATATTTCAATATTCGAATATTCGATTTAAATTAATAACACCGAAATCGGAACTCAGATGTGCATGAAATGCCACTTAAGAGTTCGCGCGATATATCCATACAAGACTATACAAGTTTACGTCGTCGTTCAGGTAAACAACATGTCGAACGATCCGATCCAAACCCAATAGCTTTTATCGGGTTCAGAACACCGTTCGGATACATTCGAAAGTTTCGCGTAGTGCATTCGCGTAGTTGACGAGACTGTTCTGTTCATTCGTCTCTGTCGTTAAGGTGAATGTTTATTTTCATGATTTTGTTAAAATACCAACTAACCTAGATTTATAAGACTGTTTTTAGAGTGACATTACCGAGACGGTCAAACGAACCCTTTGGTGCTGCTTTGTCCGTCCGTCCGTCCTTGGCGTGGTTTACTTCGGTGTACTTAAGAGATCACCTTGGTTAAGCAACTCTCCGCGTGGTCATTACTTGGATGGATGACTGTTTAGTGACATTTAGATTTGACCACTTCCGTGCTTCGGAAGGCACGTTAAGATGTTGGTCCCGACTTTTCAGTCGTTAAGCCATGTCTGAGGCTTTCGGGCGGCCTAAAATCTCCGACACTAGGAGTTGGCCACTAGCTCATACGAAGAAGAAAATTTTAATTTGTGGTTGATTGTGCGTTTAAATCACCAATGTCTCGTTACGGTGACATACCTTTTTGTAATTTTTTTAAAATTAGTTCATGGAAAAAACGCGTTTAAGAATAAAATAAGTTGATATTTTAAACTTCTTCATGAGAATAACATTCAAAATAACAAAATAAGATGTGATTTTAATAAAATTATAGTGTTTTCTATTATTCGAATAATATTCGAATAATTCGAATAGTACCCGAAAAAATTTCGAATATTGGAATATGAATATTTTCGAATATTTGCAAGCCCTACTACCAACCTACCTACGGCGAATATGGTACAGGTGTCGCAACGGTTCTATGTCACACTGCGGGGTGATTGGCTAACTCTGTTGCAAACAGAAATGAATGACACCGATCCTGTTTTTACAAACTGTGACAGTTTGTCAATTGACATTCACTGAATTTCAACAGGTGAAATGACAAGGTTTGTAAAAACAGGACCGGTGTCAATAATTTCTGTTTGCAACAGAGTTAGCTGATCACCCCGCAGAAGTTGGCTCAGCAAACAATTCGATCAATCTGTACTAGGATTAATCCGAACTTAAAATAGGAACTAATTTAGTTACTTATAAGGGTTGCCAGATGGTTAGGATCAGGATCACCATCGGATTTATATTAAAGAAACGAAATCAGGTTACAAAATTGATCTTTTAACTAAGTTTAACATTGTCAATGTCTACACCCCTGATTCTCAAGAACTCAATGCATTTAACTAGATCTTCTTGATGTTTTCTTTCTCTTTCAGTAACGTCATCCACTCAAATCATTTGAAATCCTCCAAGGGTAAAACCCTTTCATCAAACGTTTATCAAAAGGAGGACACTTCGACTAGGTAAGGGAGGACGGGAGATGAAAAAGGAGGATATGTTCTGATTTTGGATACCATCTGGCAACTACTTGTAGCGAACTTCAGAACGTTGTAAATCCGTTACGAGAAGTATTTCCAAAATGAGGTCTATAAATATAGCTACTTCTTGTTTTTTGAATTAAAAGATACACAATTAACATTTATTATGTTTAAAGGTACCAGAGATTGTATGAAATAATATTTCTACATGCAATTTTTTAAATTCAAAATTCAAGAAGTAGCTATGTTATAGACCTCAAATTGGAAATACAACAACAAAAAAAAAAACGAGTCTATGGCGCTATTTATTGTATTAACGTGTGATACGTATAGTACCTACTTATAAGTAATTTAAATCTTAGATAGGATTAATTAAAATAAAAGGAAAATGCATAATTTAAGCACATTGTTTAATTTATCCTCTATCTCTATTTATTTTATGAAATACTCAGCGTATTGCTTTCAAAACTTAACGCGAAACATATCTAATCAATCTTAAATTAAATACAGACACATGCAATATAAATAGTTGAAAAAATAATCATAGATTTTATACTAAAACGTTGCACCCTGCTGTACAATGATTTACCATAAGAACACTGTTATATTTTTGATAAAAAAAAATATCTATTTAAGTAAATTAATAAAATAAGAAAAAAACCTATTGAAAAAATCTCCATTCATTTGATATTTTTTATAATAAACTTATAACACTTAATAAAACTAAATTTATATGCAATTTCTATTTTTACTTGCTGGTGCTTAATCTACGCTCTTTTCCACTATTTATAATAATATTTGGTCTAGGTCTTTTCACCACCCTGTCGGATCTTTGGCCGTTGATAATTACAATACCTTATCCATGCTAATAAAAAGACCAGTACGTACATCTTAATAACTTTTATATATCGAAATGGCAAAGCCATACAATACAAGGGCTTAAAACTAGGTAAAATTTGGCACATAGCTTCACTTTATATATTTACACACATTTTATATATTTTTATATAAACTTATTGACTCTGATTGAGGTGATTTTAAATTTTAGTTTAATTGGTCTCTTTTTTGTACTCAGAAAAATAAAAGCGGCCAAGGGCGAGTCGAACTCGCGCACCGAGGTTGTTAGTGTGTTTTTTTTTTTATGTAACTACAAGTGTGCAGAAGTTTGTATTTTCACAGCTCCAAGGGATTGCAGTCTTGAATATTTGATATAATTTTAACTTCATACCTCTACGCGTTCCTTAGAAAAGGGTCTTTACAGACAGACGGGCAACAAAGTAATCCTATAAGGGTTCATTTTTAACTTTTGAGGTAGGGAACTCTAAAAAACACATTTTTATTTGCACTATCTATCTATTCAGCCGGTAGCACCCATTGCTGAGTAAAGGCCTCTTCTATCTCGATCTTGTGCCAGCCAGATCCAATGCTCTCCTACTGCCTTCACAATATCCTCCGACCATATGGCAGGTGGTCTGCCTCGTGGCCGCCGCACATCTCTTGGCCACCATTCGGTAACTGCTTTGGTCCATCGTTGGTCATCTCGTCGAGCCAGGTGTTCCGCCCATCTCCACTTCAGCCTCGCAATCCGTATACCTACATCTTCGACCTTCGTTCGGCGTCGAATTTCGATGTTCGGTATACGGTCTACGAGGTGGATACCTAGCACGGCACGCTCCATGGCTCTTGGAGCAACCCTTACGGTGTAAATGTGCTCATTTGTAAGAGACCATGTTTCGGCTCCATAAGTAAGAATGCGCAGAACACATTGGTTAAAAGTCTTTGTCTTAAGACATTGAGGGATAGTGTTAGATTTGAAAATTTTTGCCCAACCCAGTCGGATACGCCTGGCAATTTCCCTTAACTGGTAGCCCCGGCCAAAGGATAAACGTATATGCACTACGTAAACATAAAAATAAACAGATATATTAAACTAAAAATAAAATCTGCCTAAGATCAGAATCATTCTTACACTAAAATTTGAAATCGTTATATAATAATAAACACCTTTAAACATGTCACTATAAATAGTTTATTGGTTTATACACTCTGAATAAAGTCCATTGATGCACTTTTAAATTTAGTTTCTAATAGCATATTCTGCCCGCGACTTTATTACCGGTAATTTAAAACAAACAAACACAAACAATCAAACATCACAACTTTGCCTGTGTAACTCACTTGACCACGGTGTGGCAACGTCGCCAATTTGGAAGCGTGGCTACGAGCTACAGCTCTCTACGTGGCGTCTGTGTTCTCTGGCGGCCTGGCGACGTTGCGACTAATATTTACACGTGTAAGCAGGACCTCATTCACGCAGTCGCCAACCGGCCGTCTCATTTCGGACGCTCGCTCGTAATAAGGATACTACGCGATTTATCACTACATAGTCTATAACAAAGTAGCTTCTCGCTGTCTCTCTGTCCCTATCTGTGTTTCAAGTGGAAGGTTTATATGTATAATTTACACATGTGCAAAGCCGGGGCGGGTCGCTAGTAAAGAATAAAATTTAGTTTCAAAGTGACTGCACGTGACGTCATGGCTACTCTACCTCTACATGGCGACTTCGGATGCCAGATGTAGCCAAACCTGCGTCGCCGGCGACGTTGCCATGGCGTCCTAGAGAGACAGGGCTCTAACAACTAATAAAACTGCAAAAATAAAAGATATCCTTGAAACATCAATTAAATTTGACACACTTTAGTCCTACTTTTAAAATTAATGGATAAAGTACAAGTATTTTAAAATTTAACTAGTTAGTAATTAAATATATTTTTATCATAAAATAAGGCACAAGGAATGCACGAGAAGCAAGAGCTCTCTATGTACTAAAATTCTATATTTTAAACCTTACACCTAACATACGCGTTGTATAAAAATCCTACATTTAAAAGAAATGCTGAGTATTAATAGTACTGATTACCGATTAAAACTTATTTAAATAAGACGTACTATTTACATATTATTGCGTAGTTTGTGAATAAAAACTTTCCGAAAGAACCTTATAGCTATAAAATTCTTCTTAAATTGCTTCTTCTCGAGAAGAAAAATATAAAATGTATAAAATAATCAAAACTGCAAATATAATTGTGCTTCGCTTAGAACTTGATACGAAACACGCGCTCTATACGATGTTAATACTCCTTTTCGAAATTACCCTCTACCCTAAGATAATTTCGAAAAGGAGTATTTCAATTCAAAAAAGGGGGCAGGGTTGTATAAGCCTGCCCGGTGCTCGGTTCCATTTTCACTACAACTGGCTGAGTCAAACCGTCCGGGTGTCTTTCCATTTCATAATGTTTCTCATGAGGCACCATCGCGCATTTCTCGTAGTCTTCGGGAGGCGCAGTATAACGCGGAGGCTCTTCTTGCAAAGCGCACGCGGGATACTTATCCTCATGCTCGTGCGATCTGTATTCGAGTTTATCGTCATGAGCGTGAGCTTCCATCTGCGGCGAATGCGCGGCCATCATCGGATAGTCCCTAACTCCTAACGGCGGCGGACTTCCTTCGCCGTACTCGTAGGAATGTCTCGGAGCAAACATTTGTCCATCATGGCCGTTCAGAACAGTTGTGTATGAGTAAGCGGGCTGAGTGTTGAACCCTGGGTAACCCCCGGCTGTGCTGGATGATAGCAAATGATGTGACGACAGCTCATACGAGTGTTGGTACGACCAAGAGTCGGCTGGCGCTGGGAGTCCGTTTTGAGGGAACGCGGGAAGGTTACCTCCTATGCCTGAGAAGCCGCCCGCTAAAGTCGTAGAACTAGGGGAACTAGAACCGATGTAGCCAGTTTTTCGTGGAGGTTCGCGTTTTCGCCACTTCGCTCTTCTGTTTTGAAACCACACCTGCGACAAAACAACTCATTACATATTTTTCTTTTAGAAAGTTAAAAATTAAATCATTTTCATTTATTGCACTTGATGAATCCTAAAAAAAATTATAAAGGTAAAAGTTTGTTAAATGTGAACGTATGAAATGTCAAATGTTTGTCCCTCCTTCACGCCGAAAACTACTGAACGGAATTAGTCGAAATTTTGCACATATGTATGTATGTCTATAACATATATAGAAGGTTACTTTTTATATGGATACGTGTATGGTGGAATCTAGTAAAAAAATAAAACTATAAGAACAGATAATTCCAAAGTATACGTTTTAGAAGAAGGATTTATACGTACTTGTACTCGTGATTCTGACAAGTTAAGCTTGAGAGCCAGTTCTTCCCTCGCGAACACGTCTGGATAAGGCGCACGTTCGAATGCTCTCTCCAACTCTTCCAGTTGATATGCAGTAAATGTTGTCCTGAGGACAAAAAGATTAATTTTAATTTTTACAAATAGATATTCATTCAGTACAAAAGTATTTATTTTTAACACTTTCGCTACCAAACATAAATCAGTGATAGACCATTTCAAATTTGTTTATGGTGGAACGATTAAAATGTCTGCACTCTGCCCAGCAAGAAGATTGGCAGGTAATTAATAGTAGTAACGCAACAGGGGTGAATTCGTTTCATGCTCAATCAATTTCAGCTTGTGGCAGTATGCCCCTCCATATTGTACCGATCAGATGGCACTTTGAAAGGATGCACATCTCAAATAAAGCGATATATATTTGGAAACTATTGAATTTTCTTTGTGAAATCATTCAGCTTCAGATGTTCAATGAAGATTTTATTCATTGAAATCAAAAGGGATTTGATTTGACAGTTCTAAATAGTTTGATAAGTTAAATCAATGGGATTTTTTTTTAACCTAATTTCAGCGCAGGCTCTGTACCAATCACTATAGTTGGTTGAATGTTTCGGCCAACTACTTAATGATAAATTTAAAATGTTTCGACCAACTGCCGAGATCTCGTGCAGGTAGATTCAAAAGCTTTTAGAGTCCTTATATGAAAAGTAAATTTAGTTTTTATCAGAGACAATAGAGGTGGTGGCACAACAGGGGTGAATTTAGTTTCACGCTCAATCAATTTCTGCGCGCGCGCACCCGCAGCCATATTGCACGCGTCAGATGGTAGTCGCGTGCGCATCTGATAAGAATGGACTTTTTGAATGTTTAATTCGGAATATCAAATGAGCACGGTACTTAGAAAGCTAATATAATAAAATTTGACTATCTAGTAAAATAACGTAATAACTAAAATGTAAATAGTGTAACTTTATAGACAAATATTTTAGGTTAATCCAAGGGAAACATATAGTTTATTTCCACAAAATGTTATATACATATTTTAAAAAAAGTATTCTTGGCACGTATCTCAAACTAAACCGTGACAGTTTTTTATTTGTAATCTGTGCAATACTGTGCATCTTGATTGAGTCAGAATATAGCACTAGTTACGTCCCCCATTTAACTTTATACGTTAACCCGTACCATAATCCCGTCAAAAAAGCTTAGAAAACTGAACCATAAACTCTTTCGCCTTTGTTACTTAAACAAAACATCACACAAACAATTACATTCACACGATCTTTCTGATACTATCAAACCCCTGGACTCTTTGTAATAATTATTATAATCTGTGGCTCGGTCACTGCACGCTAAGATGGCAGGCGCGATAAGCCAATTGACTCTTCGACTCCTGTAGTCATACGGGTAATTAATCTAAGCGAATATGAACTGCCTTTGTAATAACTGGAGGCGCCTGCATCAAGTGCTTTAGACGCCCGTAAGAGTAACTCTTATAGTAAGGGTGTAAGACTGATTTTGTTTTGAAACTGATCCATATCTTGGTAGGTATAGATGTAGAGAAACTGTGTAGAGGAATTTATTTTAAAGTTGTTGCCATTTAAAAACAGTTACCCCAAAATAACGGATCCACCTAATAAATTATGGGCTGGATCATATTTAAGGAGTGTATTGATATTTATATAATAAATTTATGGGGTGTAAGGGGTTCCGCGCTATGGAGAGAGCTATGCTCCAAGTCTCTCATCCTCATCATCATCAGCCTATAGCAGTCCACTGCTTGACATAGGCCTCCCCTAATGAGCGCTATTGCACCCTGTTCTGAGCTCGACGCATCCAGCTTCTACCAGCAGCCTTTCGCAAATTGTCACTCCACCTGGCCGGAGGGCGTCCTACACTACGTTTGCCGTGCCGCGGTCTCCACTCATGAGCTCGTTTACCCCAACGGTTATCGGTTCTTCGGCAGATATGGCCAGCCCACTGCCACTTCAGCTTGCTAATTCTCGGAGCTATGTCGACAACTTTAATTCTATTTCGGATAGTCTCGTTGCGAATTCTATCCTACTAAGAAACTCCAAGCATGGCTCGTTCCATAGCTAGCATCGCTAGCGACTTCAAACTGGTGGACTAGCCGTAGTGTAAGTCTCTACGTGATAGAATTCCCAATGAAGAAGTCCGTAAGCGAACCACGGTAACCGACATAGCTTTCAGAATCAGCAATCTGAAGTGGTAGTGGGCAGGACATATAGTCCGTAGAACCGATAACCGTTGGGGAATAAAGGTTCTCAATTGACGACCACGATTTGGAAAGATTTAGAAGCGTTGGGAGACCCCCCACCAGATAGACCGAGGATATCGTCAAGATTGCAAGTAATCGATAGATGGAGAAGTCTTAATACCGTTCTTCGTGGAAATCCTTGGGGGAGACCTATTTTCAGCAGATGTTCGCTCCGATCCCCAACCCGCATGCCCAGCGTGGGGATTATGGGCATATCCCCCATATATTTTTTTAGGAGACGCATATACCTACTGATATGTAGTTTTATTTTCCAAGAACATATATAGTCAATTTAAACCACACTGCACACATACACGGTTTAGTTGATATCTTAATGACGCCATAATCCCCAAATTCATGGTATTGTTATTATTGATGTTAATAATACAATTTTCAGTTTCATAATATTTTTGAGTGATAAAAAGATTAATACTTAAATCATCTCATAAAGCGTTCCACTCCATATGTTGTAATTGAACATTTAAAATGTCATCGTATTAGTTATGCAAATAATAATGTTAGGGTGCGCAATCGAAAAATTCCTATAGTGATAAATGGAGGGTGCGCCCCTATGCGACACCTGTGCTTTCGGCATTATTGAAGTACTGACACGTGGCAATTCGTATTATAATAGTAGGCAATAACCATAGGTTTAATGCGGTTATTAAAACAGAGTGGAGATGGCTCGGCAAACGCAGTGTAGGACGCCCTCCGGCCAGGTGTAGTGACGATCTGCGAAAGGCTCCTGGTAGAAGCTGGATGCGTCGAGCTCAGGACAGGGCGCAATGGAACCATTTGGGGAGGCCTATGTCCAGCAGATGACTGATTTAGGATGATGATGTTAAAATATAATAGTATTCTAATTTATTCAGCTTTTTGAAGGTTTTTTTGTTTTAAACTTTCAAATAAAACGGTGATAAAATAGAGTAATAATAATTGATAAAAATGTTTTGCAAACGAAAACAATATTCGTAGTCAAGCTACGAAATCTTGCTACGGTGGCGTCGCTACGAAGACGTTACGCGAAACGTCTTTGCTACGGACTTCGTAGCTTTTGTAGCTGGTTCGTAGCGTGTACTACAAATTCATTCAACATGCATTATAAACATAATTTTTGTATCGGTAAACACAGAGTGCATTGTTCTTCTGACTCAATTTTGTTTTATAAAAAGAGTTGTAAGGACGCAAAACTAACCTGGTTTTCTTCTTCTTGATGCCATTATTGTCGCTCTTCTTCTTTTCACTCTTCTTACTCGGCTGCGGCGGCGGCGGCGGGTGCGAGGGCGCCGCTTCGACCGACTGCAGCAGCAGGGGTTCGTCTTTTCGCTTGTCATTAGCCGCGAACACGGGCATATCGTCTCGGAACTGCAGCTCGCCCACCGAGCCGACCACGACCTGGACGTGGCGGTCCTTCCCGAAGTCGCCGAACATGTGGTCCTCGTAGGGCTGGTCCATGCTGACGCCGGGTTCGAAGGCGCACTCGTAGCGTGCGCCCGCGCCCGCGCCGGAGCCTGTCTCCCCGCACACGAACATGTACCCGTCGGCGGGCGGCGGGTGCGGGCCCGCTACCTCCGCGCCCTCGCTTGGCTCCGTCTCGGCTCGCGCTCACGCCACTGCCGCACTAAACTACCTCCAACTAACAATCCCGCAACTTAACCACTTAGATAATAATTTGAATTCGTTTAGGGCTCGGGATCGACGAACGTTCGCGCCCGGTCGTATCCTCGTGCCCGTACCGGTTAAATGGCTTTAATCAGCTTTAACGAACTAACAGAATTTACCCTGCGGTTGGTCAATTTATATTTCCATAATACGGCGCTCGACGCGCTTCAGGAGCCAATGAGTGGAGTGTCCGAATACGTCGGGAGTGGGAACGCGAGTGGTATTTTGATCTGTAGCTGGCGAGCGGAGGAAAGAAGATAGGTAGTGCGTGGCTGGCGCTTATGACTTTGTCGTTTGAGTCGGGCTGGCCAATGGCGGAGCTGCAGAGACCACTCCCCTTGGCGCGGTACCCCTTGGCTCTCGGCGCTGCGGGCCGCGGCGGCGCTCGACGTCCTCGCAGCGCAAAACATGCGGGATTCTCACCAACTTACCCGATATTTTGTTTGTCTCGATGGTATTGTATTGCCCCACCGCCCACATCATTATTGTGAAAGTCCATAACGCTTTATTGTAAATCCGTATCAACACCACTCATATGTCTAGTTCATGATTTATAGCCGTGGGAAACAGTTTTGCCAAACATTATAATTTCACTGTAAGGATACTGCCAAATTCACTGCACCACACACCTTGAGTTATTTTAAGAGTGAGATCCGTCCTGTCTCATACTACCGACACGTTCAACAATAATTCCAAAATAGCACTATAAAAACCGCATTATGTTAGTTAGAAGTATGAAATAATACTCAAATCAAAGAGTAAGCAAAACCCTACATGAATATGAGGAAAATCAAACACAGCTGGATGCAAATACGGCGGCAGCAAGTGGCTGATGGAGCGGCGCAGGCGCACTGCCGCCGCCGATCGACTCAACGATCACTTAATTATTAATTAACAGTTATTGCCGACGATTAATAATAAAACATTCGCCCTGACTATTGGCACTTAGATTAGCGTCGAGGGAGTAATGGCGCATTTCAACAATTTCGGTTGTTATTTAATTGAAGTCAATTTAGATGATCAGAGTCTATTTAGGTTGGTGCTGGCGCTCGCCAGCGGGATCCTGCTTCATTGGGCTTATTGGAGACTTTCAGACAGCACGAATTGCACTCGTTTGATGCACTTCAAATCGCATTTGCACTTTGTGGAGCGTTTGCGAGTTCATGGAAGTGCTTCTACTAAAGCCATTTACTGAACCCGTGTGTTTATCATGTTTGTGAAGTGAGAAATTGCAGCTTAGTGTAAAATAGAGTTCTGTGCTAAGTGATGATGAAAGGCGTGACCAATGGTTCTGTAGGTGTCGTGCGTGTGAATATTTGGAGAAGCTCGCGTGATCGTAGCCACCGCTTACGCTGTGTTGGGCAGTGGATACACAGTTGGACATGTAACTAGCTACACATGTAGTCATGTAAGTTCGTATCCGTAGCCAGCCGTCATCGCGACACGAGTATTCAAATAAATTATTATTGTTAACAGTGAGAGCTTTATTGAATGTGACATTTATTGTTGAGGCTATAGGTAGAAAAATATATATTCTATTATATAAACTATTTGCAAACGTGCTGTAGAAATCTAAATGATGTTCATGGAAAACTGAATCTAATGCGGTATCAAATAGTATATTTATACGAATGACTCACTAGTAGTGCATGGCATAATTTTTTATCACCGTAACGAAGAGATTTGTTTTTTTTTTTTTACAATACCGCATTGTTGATTTTTAGATCATTTTGGATTATGTTTGCTCTTGATCTGCCATGGACGTGTGGTATATTCGAAGTTCCTAATAGAGATAATCAAAGACAAACTGTAGCTGAAGCTGAATGTGAAATACATACCGATGCAATCGTTGCTGTGCCCGCCGACTGTCTGCTTTATCGTAAGCAATACATGCCTTGGGCGCCCTTGGTAATGTCGCGTTCAGCCCTGTTTGTTTGTAGCAAAAAATAAAGTCATTTTTTAGGGTTCTGTACCTCAAAAGAAAAAAGGAACATAATTATGATCACTTTCTGTCTGTCAAGAACCTTTTACATAGAAACGCGTGGAGGTATCATCTTGAAATTAATATCAAATACCAGATCTGCAATCCCTTGGAAGCTGTGAAAAAATCAAACTTCTATGTCAACGCAATCAAAAGATACAGCCGTGTATGCCGCATATTTAGACACTCGCAAGGGAATCAAAACCTATAGCGTAATTCCCGTAGACCTAGAATCATGAAATTTAGCAAAAATATCTTATGAAACAAGTAAAAAGTCCGAAAACCGTTTGTAATTACATAATAAAATGCCTACAAATTCTGTCGGAACTGTCGATGCGCCAGTCTTACTCGCACTTTGTCTGTTTTTTCAAGAAAAAGCAGATTGGTATCGACTAAAACCACAGTTTCAAAGTAAATTGTTATACCTACTTCTCATCATCATCATAATCATCTCGTTACTTATACAGTCATATCTGAAAACGAAAGATCCTACCCGTGATACGGAGCCGAAACGTAGACACTCACAGTACAGTATTTACTAAGATAGCTCTCTGAGCAGTGGGCCGCTTGGCGAGCTATGCTCCGAGTTTCTTTGAAAGATGGGATTCGCAACAAAACTATCCGACATACGAGTAGAACCAGTAGAACTAAAGTTGTCGAGATAGCGCAGAGGATTAGGAAGTTGAAATGGCAGCGCACTGTCCATATCTGTTGAAAAATCGACAACCGTTGGGGTAAACGAGATTTTGAGTAGAGACCGCGGCTCGGCAAACGTAGTGTAGGACTACCTCCGGCTAGGTTGAGTGAAGATCTGCAAAAGGCTGCTGGCGGATGTTGAATGCTACGCATTCAGTTTATGGAATGGGCGCAATGGCGCTCATTAGAGGAGGCCTATGTCCAGGAGTGGCCTGTTTTGGGCTGATGATGATCATGATCATCAGAATGATTCTACTCAATGTTATGAATTAATGCCAATTAATTGTATCTAATACGTACTTAAAAACTGATCAGATTTTTTTTGAGATTGTTTATTACAAATACAAATGTATTGCATTTTTTCTCGAATACTCTTCAAAAGTTCAGTTCTCAGCTCGCTGACTACTGTGTTATCCATGTTTTATGACCTCAAGGGTTATAGGCAATCTAGCAATGTTGGAGTCTGTATTTGAAGACCACTGTGAGCTACTTATTGAACCTGTTTGGTTTGAAATAAATAAATCAAAAAGTAATCAATTGTAATGGTTTATTTTATTCATCTATATAAATTGTTACCTAACTCGATAAGTTTAATTGATTTAAGAACGATACATTTCAAACCTCCCCCTCGCTCGCACTATTCAAAATTTTTGAAGATATCACTGAATATAAGTTATGCAAAATAGCAAACCTTCACGGCCTAGAAAATAACAATACAAAGGTTCAGCATGCCTTAGGGAATGTTCTACTTTGAGAATGGCTGACTTGGCTGTAGGTAAACAAGATCTCAGAACTTTTTTGATTTAATCTACTCGTACATTGAAAATGTTTTGCATTAGATCTCTTGTATGCGTATAGAGGCGATGAAATATTACAGTTCAGTAATACTTATTTGATAGAATTTAATCTTAAGTTTTGAATTACTTCGGTGAATACAAGTAGATCTGCACCTAAATACGATGAAAATTATTCGTAGTTTTACTATATTTTTGTACGTTATTAACAGTATAAGTGAAGTCCAATTTCGAAGTTTTGTAGACTTTCGTTATATACTGGAAAAGTAAAAACTACGTAGGTAATAAGTAGGTATGCATTTTAATCCAGCTTCGATTCGTTCCAGTTCCATAATATGTGGGTGGAGAACACCCAAAGTAGATAGATAGATAGAAAATTTCTTATTGCACAAGATAATATAAGTACACATGCGAACTTTAATTAGCATTTTCTTCCAGATAACCTTTTACCGTCTATTGTCTTTTGTCTATTGTGTAAGCTTTGAACCAAAGGTATTTACCGAAAAATATTTCAGTGGTGTTCACAAATAAACGTTCAAACATAAGGCTTATGTGGTCGTAAAACATAACTAAAGTGAGTCATGTGACAACCCGCGTAGGCGCTTCACATAAAATCTCTCTGGCGACGGCATCGCGACGCAGAATCTGCCGTCCGCTCAATTGAACTCAATTGCCTTTAATTGACTTCAATTGAAATGACCTCGCGCACCGGCTCTGCTCCCGCTCTAGCCTGACACTTTTACATCTATCTTTTTTGGAGCTGACATAAAAGCTAAGATAAAATTCATTGCTTCTAATAAAACTACCAGTCTGTTTGTAACTACTCTAACTCCTGTTATGTCACAGAACACATTATAGTTCTATGTAATGTGAAGTTAAGCAGTAATAAGTGACAGACTCATCTACCTTTAAAATCAAAAGTTTGTTCAATGAACCCAACCTTATATTAGAAATGAAATGAATTTAGATGCCGCTCAGTAGGTTATTACATATGCCTGTATCATCACCACCACACCAACACCAGGCTATATCAGTCCACTGCTGGACATAGGCCTCCCCTAATAAAGAGGGATATACCCATAATCCCCACGCTGGGCATGCGGGCTGGGGATCGCAGGGCACAGCTTCTCGCACCACCGACGCTGCTGCTCGTCGGTGGCCAGGGGATTTAGATGTGCCGATGTAGGCTGTGCTATGCCGCAATCAGCCGGCCGCCAGAGCCCCATTCGTTGTTTAGCAGGGTGCACCACGTGCAGGTGAGGTTGGCTTGGGTTCCGAAGATGGCGGATGGAACCCCGTACACCCCTGTATCATCATTTTACTGAAAAACATTAATCACAACCCTCCTTCTTCGCAGTCGGGTTAAAAGAAGATCATTTGCCTAATAACAAAATGACTAGCTGCTTAGTCATTTCAGACGTAAGACAATAAAACTCATAATTCAAAAATAAAGTAATTTATCCTGATTGAAAATGTACACAATGATGGGACGGTAGGTACCTACAGTCGTTAAGAGACACGACACATTTTGGCACGTGTCCTATCCGGTGTACAATTGAACTTAATTAGGAAATGGCGGCGCGGTGCGGGGGACCTGCTATGACCGTCTCATTTGGATTACAATCACAAAAATAACGTTTCATAATTCACTAACGCAGTAGGATAATAATTGAATGAACTACTTTAGCGCAAAACGTTTGATTTCTTATGCGACTTCTTCCCTTTGCCTTCCCAAAAGTGTCTGTGCCTGCCACCAGAGTCATCGTCTTCTTTGATCGTGCTTAGATTTTGACTTCGTAAAGTTCTAGTTTGGCCAAGTTGGAAGACCTGCCGATAGTTTTTGGTGTCTGTTTCATCCACATCATCATCGTCTTCAAGTAACTCTTCTGATGGAATCGTAGTTGCAGCCTCTTCAAACCTAATCCGCTTCCGAGTTTGACTTGATAACCTGGATCTTGAAGACTTTGAAGTATCTGCTTTGACTTCAGATGGACCTGGCTTGGATTTGATTCCTTCATACATAATGCTCGACATTTCTTGTTCGCCGCTAGGTCCAACCTTAGCATGGAAGTCTTGCTTACTCTTTTGGCGCATTTCTTTAATTAAAACAGACTCGCTCGAATTTGTTCTCGAATCTCTGAAAAACTTCAAAAGAGAGAGTTCATCCTCCGGGAGCGGTTCGTCAAGTGTAATCAAGGAATCATTGATCATTATAGGAGGATCTTTAGGCTTTACATTATCATCTTTAACACATCTTTGGTTGTCCTTATTTATTTTAACTTGATGATCGCGCTCTTCTTTAAAGACTTCTATTTGCAAACTATCTCCTGTTTGCACCGATGTGTCTGCTGTAGGTTTCCCTGACATATGGCTTAGTTCCATTTGCGTGAATGAATAAGTTTTTCTTTTCCCTTCAGCGAGTGTCTCTATCTCGTTAACATCTTCATTCTTTGCTTCCTTGTTTCGGAAGCATACAAAACATTTTTTCCAAAAGGAACATAGGCCTTTTTTAGGTTCTTGTATTATTTCTGCGTTTTCTCCACTGAATAAGTTTCCGTGATAGAACATTTTAGAACCATCTTCATAGTCTCCTGGCGAACGCATCACTGTGTCTAGGAACAGGCTGCAAGGAAACAAATTTATTAGAATAAATATTACGTCCAACCATTGAAAATCTTTACGGATAGTGAATATCGTCAAACCTATGCTAAGTACGCAAAAATAAAAAGGTTACAAAGTTAGGGGTAGCTTTGACGCGTTCAAAGATTATGCTCACCAATGCTTGGGTTTTTTTAAGTTTTGGTGAAAGGCAATTTACATAAAATTGTGTATCTAATTATTTTCTTTTTTCTGTGTAAGGAATAGTTTGTGCGCTTTTATAGGCGTGACTAGTAAGACTAACTTAATTTATTTTTAAGTATGACATCAATTGCACCTAGCTTCCACGAACAATAAATATCTTTAGCTTTATCTAATGCCGTTACAAACTAACATATTTTCAACGCCGTCCATGTACACGAAGAAAGCATCGGCCACTTTAGGCACGCATCGCTTGAGCCAATAGTGTACAGCGTAGAATATAGTCAGTAGGACGGCTAAGAAGGTGAATGCTGCTAGATACACGTTGTGTTGGAGGCCTAAAGCAGCCCCACACATAAGTCTATCTTCGTCGTAGATATCTGAAACGACAAATTTTTACGAATACTTTATGTACTTAGTAATTTTTTGCCCCAATCAAGCTAATTAAGCATCGATATTATGCCGTTACTTTTATCTCAATGTGATTAAGATTATTTGGTATCGTTTCTTTCTTTTATAGTTAGTACAGTAAGTTTAGTGGAGACCGCGGCTCGGCAAACGTAGTGTAGGACGCCCTCTGGCCAAGTGGGGTGACGATCTGCGAAAGGCTGCTGGTAGAAGCTGGATGCGTCGAGCTCAGGACAGGGCGCAATGGCGCTCATTAGGGGAGGCCTATGTCCAGCAGTGGACTGCTATAGGCTGATGATGATAATGATTATGACAATAAGTTTTATGTTTCTATGCAATGCTCGTCTACCTACATAACAGTGTTGTGTGTGTGTGTGTGTGTCAGATAAATTATATTTTATTTGGTGACCGTTGTATTGCTGTACCTACACTATATTTTATTCTCTACTAGCTTCCGCCCGAGGCTTCGCTCGCGTGCTACCGGGATAAAAAGTAGCCTATGTATTAATCCAGGTCACAAACGATGTATATTCCAAGTTTCATCCAAATCTGTTCAATAGTTTTTGCTTCAAAGAGCAACAAACATTCATCCATTATCTATACTCACAAACTTTCGAATTTATAATATTAGTTGGATAGGAAGTAGGATATGAAGTAGGGTTATATTCTCTATTATATTCTCTATTCTATTTATTGTGTATCTCTATTATATTCTCTACCTCAGGTGGTGTTTGTTTCACCTCGATCTGATTGACAAAGAAACGAATGAAAACCCATTGGTTTCATATATTAAGTTATATAGTATTAAGTTGCCTCGATCTCATCTAGTTATTAAGTGCCCAATTTCTTGCTATTTTTGCAATGCTAAGTTAGTACATATCTAAAGACTTGAGTATTTTTAAACTTACTGAAATAAATATTAGTCAAAATATTTTGTAAACGCCTGTAACGACAATGTCACACTGTCCAATAATATTTGTTATAGATTTTAGTGTTCTGTAATGTTGATTGTTGTTGGTGTTTCTAACAATAAACAATAAACTACAATATATTCCTGTTTTTACCATATGAGCCGCAATTAGGTACTCCATCACATGCTGCTAAAGAGTCGACACAGACTCTTGCACCAGATACTTGGCACTCCAGCTGCGCCGTAGGACACCGCATTTCACTACTCAGCAGTGTCCTTGCACGTGTCAGGATTACTGACATGCGTTTCAGCTGTAAAAATATTAAGCTGGGTACGGATAGCGCGTATATAGCGCCCTGCACACGTAAAGTTCGGACCGCGGGAAACAGCACGCGTCATTCCAACCCGCACTCCGAAACGTAAGTGTAGTTGCGCGGGGCTGACAGTCCGATCTGGCATGTCGACGCGAAGGCAAATCTCACAGTTTTAACCGCGCATCACGTCAGGCTGCTGGTAGAAGCTGGATGCGTCGAGCTCAGGACAGGGCGCAATGGCGCTCATTAGGGGAGGCCTATGTCCAGCAGTGGACTGCTATAGGCTGATGATGATGATGATGATGATCACGTCAGAGATAAGTTCCAGATGCGCGGTCCAAACCGTACAGATCGGACTGCGGTTTGGAACGCAGTCCCGATGCACGGTCCGGTCTTTACGTGTGCAGGGCGCTTATTGGTAAGCGTAGTCGGGTTACGCGTATCTTGGTACGCGATGTCTGTACTTGCAGCTACGCGTACCCCTTGGGGAACGCGTGCCGCGCGATCTGTGGTCGATCGGTTTCGGCTCGCGTAGCGCTATCAATCGATTGACCTCGCGTTCAGGTCGGCGGCGGATCATATTAACTATACGCGTGCCCAGCGAATCCCGATTACGCGTATACAGGAACGCGCTATTCGTACCCAGCTTTACAAATACCATGATTAAGTATTTTAATCCAATACTACCTTCCGCCTGCGGCTTCGACCGTGTGGTACCCGGATATGAAGTAGTCTATAGGTATGTAATTCCAGGTCTGGCTAGAACTAAGATAACCTAACTATGGATATATATGCAATTTTTTTATAAAATCCGTTCATTAGTTTTGGCGTGAAGGAAGGACAAACATAATTTAAGAAAAAGAAGAAGAATTATTTATTTCATAAAACTTATTCACAAACTTTCGACTTTTTATATTAGTAGAAGAATACTTCTACTAAGTACATACTATAATTATGAGACGAAATTGTTCACTAGTTACCAAAGAGTTTTACTAAATGTGTGAAAAAGAGACGAAATTGTTCACTAGTTACCAAAGAGTTTTACTAAATGAGTGGAAAAAGACTCCTATAGTCTAGATACGGTAGAATATCCTAGAGCCAATTACTTGTAGTAGTACTTACTTAGTGTAGTAGGTAGGTACGTATACATATCTCTATTTTTTTACGTTTATACATATACTAGCTTCCATACGCAGGTTCGCTCGCGTGGTACCGGTATAGAAAGCAGCCTATGTGTTAATCCAGGTTACAAAATTTGTATATTCCAAGTTTTATCCAAATTGGTTCAGTAGTTTTTGCGTGAAAGAGTAACAAACATTCATCCATTCATTCATCCATATATATCCATACTCACAAATAATATTAAGTAGGATGGTAGGATGTTTTTACATTTCATTGAAATTATTCCCACAGGTTTTTAACAACGCAATACTAGCGCATTTTTAGCAGACTTAAAAAAGGAGGAGGTTCTCAATTCGGTTGTATTTTTGTTGGTTTATGTAAATTCTTGTTGTAATAAAACTTACAGTGAAATTGTTTAGAGAGAGAACTATCCGGGATGAGTTAAACAAGTAGACGTGTCGGCTGTAGGGCTGGGAGTCTTCGCAAATGTCGTAGATCGCGGGCCCTACGTACTGCTTCAAGTACCGTAGAGCCACGCGGCCGTGCATCTGAAAAACAGTTCTGTATTTTAGTATGGCCTATTCGTTCATTTATTTATTTTCTACCAACGAGGATCATAATACAATTTACATTTATAGGGATGACGAATGAAAAATTCTAATGTCCGTCATTTACATTATCAAAAAATATTGGACACGTATTTTTTCTTTTGTCAATAATTAAACAAAAAATGCCAAGATATAGTGCGTTGAATTTCCGCGTGACGTCACGGCTTTGTACACTTTTTATCTAGCCGTGACGTCACGAGCCCCCACTCCCGAACTTTGACGCTCTTTATCTCCGTCAATTTTTATTTATTTGATAAATAAAAAAATGCGTGTCATATTTTTTGTTGATCTATCTGACGGCGAATTAGAATTTTTTTTTTACCCAGTCGTCATCCTATTAAAATAAAATATCAACACTCAATCACAAGACGAACACAAATTCAATTAAAACACAAACCTACACGAAGTTAAATTATATTAATAAGACTAAAATAGACTTTAAATTTTATTACTGAACCGTGGTGCAAATACTGACAATCAAACCTGTTTGAAGACGCATTTAGTACTTATGATTTTGGGACTGGCCCAAACCCTGCGCGACAAGGATGTGCACCGCTTGCGCATGATGGTGTAGAAACAATCCACGGTGCTTCGGCGAACATCTCCGAGGCGCTGCAGAACTAATAATTAACCCACAGACTGCTTGAATAGAGACTGGTAGAATACGGTCAACATGACAAAATCTATGACAAAGCGATGTTTTGAATATACACTTTCTCATTGCCAAAATTTTACGTCTACGATACGAATAGATACTTTTTCGCTATAGTCTTCAACGAGCCTCTGAATCTGAACTGAATCAACAAGTACATTTCTTGATAATTATAAAATCGAATCGGTAGAGACCTTGTGAAAAGTAAACTTCTGGAGACCGAAGTGGGTGGAAACGTACCAACTTGGCTAGAATTGTTGGTATGCAATGCTATAAAATTAAAAATATAAAACTTTGAACATACGCCTTCCTACACCTACAGGTATTCAAAACATATGAGATTTAATAATAAAAAAATGCAATACACACAAAATAAATGTGGAAACGTTTCTGTAAAGTGACAAAAAGCGTAACCTATAACGTGTGTCATTCTTTGACCTTCCAGAAATGAATCAAAATTGTAAGTCATCGATACGGGGAATGCATCATGATTCAACAAATCTCTCCTTTCTAGAACAATATTATACGGTGGAATTATTACGTTACATCATCATCCTGCAACTCCACTAGTCTTGCAAACTCCTGCATGTCTGCCAGGTTGAAGGTACCTCTAGTGGTGGTCGGGGTTGTCGCCTTTGTTGTTATGTTGTGTGGTCGGCCGTTCTCTATAGAAATTGAGTGGATCGCCCTTTTCTTTCGTTTCAATCTAAAATTTTAAGCCTATGTTGAATCTTTGTAGGTGAATAAAGGTGAATGAAGAGTCATAGTAAATTATTCAAAAAACCATGTGATGTAAACCCTAGGCTATGCAGAGACCCATGTAGACTTGTCATAAACGGAAATCCAAAATCAGACAAGTATGGGAAAAGCTGCCTGGCTATGTGTGTTAAGATTTATAATAAAATACCAAGAGAAATTAGAAGTTTGCCCACTTATAATATATTTAAAAATAAATTATATCAATGGTTAATTGACATGATTTTTTATGATATAAAAGATTTTTATTGTCTTTAAGAACAAGAAGTGCATGTAAATTAATTTAAATTATGTAGGGTAGGTCTCATATTCTATAAGCTCTTTGTATATAATTTTTATGCCATGAAACTGGCAAAACATGCGCACGCTTTAAAAACAGTAACATCTTTATACCATGTTTTATGCAAATAAACAATTATGATTATGGTTATGAAAGCAATGCAATTGTACTTGTTGCAATTTGATTTTGTGAACTATTTTATTTCACTTAGCTACAAATATTTCATAACTTATGAATTTATGATGCACTTGCTGCATTGTTATTGTGTTCCATAATTAGCTGGACTTACAGCTCCTTCCTTGTTTCATTAAGCGATGACAAGTTGCCGACTTTACTTTCTTCATCATAAGGTACAGTTTGGTTCAGCAGAACAGCCATGCCTGGCGCTGCCTGCACTATGTTCTCCCAAGATTCATGATCCACCAATGAAACTGGAGGCACAGTTCCACTGGACGTTCTTATATCACTTTCTTTTAAAACGTTATTTGCAGAATCAAATTTTATACCACCTACAATAAAAATAAGGTTATTAAACTATGTAAAATTGTAATGATTATTCAAAAATATTAATCAAAAGATGGGCTTATTGCTGGCAGCAAGTTATACCAGCCAAACCTGTGGTTAGTGACAAGATGATGGTAGACGTGATGCAATTTAAAAATCTTATATATTATATAAATTATTATATCTTATATAATCTCTCTTTAACTACAGTTTTTAATTTATATACCTACATATCGATTGTCTTACATAGATGAACTACCTACATACATACTCGTACCTACATACTAAAGATTATGTTCTACATCTATATAAGTATATACTTTCAGTAAATTTATTTTCTTACCAGTTGTAGCTGTATAACTTGAAAATGACGTTGTAGTAAAGTTTTTTGTGATCATATTAGTTTCATACTTATCTAAAGAAAGGCTAGGTTTCGTTTCTGTTACTTTAGATAATGTAATTGGTTCATTTGTGGTACGGGTTTGTTTTCTGTAAAAAACATAAGTCGTACAGTCACAATAAGATGTATATATTTTAGTACCTTGTCGTTGTACATTTGATTCATTCGAAGAGCCTGTTGTCAGTGGCTTTATTTTGACATAGTACTAAATTGTATAAATCTTAGTGCACGTGACTATACTTATATCAAAAAACAAAAACAATACAAAACAAACATCTTCACGATTTTTTCCCCATTATGGATATCTTCAGATATTGCTCAGTACGCAAATCTATTGAGGATACCTTAACGGGGGTAGTCAGAGGCAAGTCCAAACATTACGTTCGATACATGCCCACTTTTTGCAAGCAGCTAATATTCCACGTGACAGGTAGCAAGCCCATCGCCGCTTTTTATTGGAACACTAACCTAGCCACTAACCTTTCGAACTCTTTAGTTCGAGGGCATGCCGGTTTCCTCACGATGTTTTCCTTCACCGTTTCAAGCTCGTGGTAATGAGCACATAAATTTTTCGAAACGAAAAATCCATTGGTGCACGGCTGGGATTCGAACCCACGACCTCCAAATCTTAAGTCGGGGTACATCCCACTAGGCCACCACGGCACGCTACGACTTAAATAAAGATTTACATAACATTACTTTACTCTCCCAGCGTGCAGGTATGGGCAGGTGAATTGGCGATCGTAGTATTGGAGTTGAGTAATTACAAATAGAGGTTCCTGCACATATTAAAGGTACCCTGGCATTCTGTTACAACCGTCCCATATTCATCTCTAACGACCAACAACGGCAAGAAATGGAGGGCACTGCATATAATCAAAGGAAGTGGAGGGAAAGAAGGAAGTATCAAAGTGTCGTAGTATCATAGTAGCGTAGTCTTTTAAGGCGTATACAGGTCAAACCTCCCTCTCGCTTGCACTATTCAACATTTTTGAAGATATAAAATCACTGAATGTAGTTATGCAAAATAGCAAACCTTCACGTTATAGAAAATACAATACAAAGGTTCAGCAATAATATCATTTTGATTCTGTCACGTTTTCTTACCAAAACTTGCACCAATGTGATCAATTTTGGTGCAATTTTTTTGGTAGGAAAACGTGTTGGGTTCAACATATATTCTTGCTGAACCTTTGTCTTGTTATTTTCAAGGCCGTGAAGGTTTGCTATTTTGCATAACTACATTCAGTGATTTTATATCTTCAAAAATGTTGAATAGTGCGAGCGAGAGGGAGGTTTGACATGTATCGTCGCCTTAACCTAGCACGTTAACTGCGGGCCACAGACATGACGCTCGGCGCCATGGGACGCCATTTCCTGGTGGATGTCGACAGTTGTGTTTTCAGCACTCAAAGCGTTATACATTAACGGCTTGAGTGCCGAAAATATATCTGAATAAATAAAATACTGAAAGGCTACTCAAATTATTATTGAGCTTTTATTGTGGTGCGCAAATTGACGTTGAAGAAGATTAATAAATTCCTTCTTCGCATGAGGATTTCTCTTTCTTTCGCGGTACACAGTACCTACTGCCGCCGTATACAGATCCTGTGGTTTATATAATCTCAAATGGTTCGGTAGCGTTTCAGTACATTCATTTTACTAACGTTGTCATTTTTCGTAGATCTTTCGTGGTTCTTGGTAGAGTTTGAAGTAACTGAGCAATCTTCTCTTTTGTTGTAAATGTTGATGCTTTTGTATTTTTACCATCAAATATTGATAAGTTTGGTGTTAGGTAAACTGTAATGATAATGTAGATAAATAGATTAATCCTAAATAATAATATCGATGTAAAAATGTGTTATCGTTACGTAGACTTGTGCAAATTAAGAGAAACAGCTGATTTTGCACTTAAATAGCTTTCAAAGGTTTTGATTTTTTTGCGTAAACGTTTTCATAAGCTAGAATCAACCAGAAAACACTCTGAGACCTCAGAGTGTTTTATTCATATATGTACCTTATGTTACAAACTAAATTTACTTCTATCTCTCTCTTCCTGGTTATATATGACGACCTCTGGCGCAGTGGGCGAAGATACGCCTGAGACGCAGAAGGTTGCGGGTTCGATTCCCGCTGCGGGACAAATGTTTGCATGTTCTGCAGATATTTGTCTCGGGTTTGGGTGTTTTTCTGTATATGTATTTACAAAAAAAAATGTATAGATGTAATATATCGATCATGTGGTTCCCATAACACAAGCTCTGCTTAGTTTAGGAGCTACATGAGGCTCTGTGATAGTCCAGAATTTTTTATTGATTGATTGATTTATTTATTATATACTTATCCCAAATGGTGACAGTCATAGCCTTCCAAAAAATTTTTCCCACTTCGCTTTATCTCCGACTTCTGCATAGGAAATATTAGGTACATGATACCATGTCTCTGCACAACCTTGTCTACTAAGTTATTATAACTACAATGAAAATAAAACGTTTATTCTTACTGCTCAAATTATGTTTCATATTTGATATATTATTCATGATCCTTGATTTATTTTCAAAGTTTTTATCGTGAGTATCATATTCCTTATTTTTCTTTAGTGTTTCCATTAGTTTATCTATTTTCTCCCAAGAGTCACGAGCGTCCTCCAATTTATATTTGTTTGGTGCCGCAGTTGTAGGAAAAACATATTTTGTAAATCTGCTAGTTTTAGATGTAGTCATTCTTGTACTAGAAAGTTTTCTGAAAATAGGCATTTTGTTTTATTATGTAAAACTAATCTTTGAATTAAATCGGCGACTCTTTTAAAATTCAAATTATAAAAATGTTTAAAAAAAATAGGTTTTAGCTATTCATCAGTATACCAAAATATTTTAACAAAAAACTAACTTAAATTAACTTAAATTCATCGAGATATTTATACTCATATAATTATCTCGATGTTAATTCCTTACTTGTAAAATGAACCTTTCGTAGACTTGTTTTTCCCAAAACTTAAACGTCTGTTAACATTAGATTTATGCTTCTTATTAGAATGCGTTGTCATTTGTGGTAAGGTTAATCTGTAATTAAAATAAAATTATTGGTTGCTAAATGGTTGCTAAATTATAGTTAAAATTGTATAATTGAATAAAGCTATTGATTTACCAATCGTATTTTATTTTACCTTTACTGTCCGTAAACAAAATCATATAATACTTCCTATTCTATCAATTTTAATTTTAATTATAAGGAGTTCATCATAGGCCTTTAAAATCTATATAAGATGATGTAAGCAGCATCCTACTAGGTTCAGCATTTACGAATGTGACTTGTAAGGCCGATACGGGAGCGACAACTTCGACCGCATAAGTCACATATAAATTGTGTTCCTGGAGAGGTTGGAGGAAGAGCAGTACGTTTGTAACGCAGTTCGTGCTTCGACAAGGAGCTCAGATTGTAAGTATTATAATTACCTAAAGGAAATCGATAGGTATTCTAGGAAGTATGAGCACTACGTGTTTGTCCCTCTGAAGTTAGCGTAGTTAGTAGCGACGTAGTTCCTATTTTTGCTTTGTTTTTGGGTCGAATTGTACTTGGATTGGTTCAATCCAATCAATGGACTGATGATGATGATAATGATGATGAATCACGTACCTAAGAGTAAAGCTGGGACCGCATCTGCGTCTTTCGACTCGAAGCAACACGTGTCAAAGCTTAGTGTGTTTCACACATTGATATATATTGTTACTATTTCACAGATATAGGTAGAAGAGAACTCGATGATGTCTTAAAATTCACTATGCTCTTAACGTCAACTCATACGACTGATCTCTACTTTCTATTTCCATATTTATCATTTGCTAGAAAGGGATGCATACTTTATCCCAATGCGATTGCTGCGACTTCGTACCGGGGCATTTCTATGAAACTGCATAGCATTTTATTCGAGCGCTCTGGTACGATTTTCTTTTTGAACTCATTTGAAGTCGCATTAAGAGAACTATGCATCCCTTTCTAACTGACGATATTGGACATAAGAAAGTAGAGATCAGCCGTATGAGTTGATGTTCAGAGCATGCATGAATTTTAAGAGTTCTTCTATGATTTAGTCATAGTTCTTTGGTGTGTTTGGTGCGAAGTATCAGCCCGATGTTATAACCAAATAGGTCATCTGCATGATCGTATAGCTTAACACGATAGACAGGTGCGGCCCTATCATAAGGGGAACCTATAAGTGTGAACCTATGCTCCATCTTCAAGATTCAAGCCAACCTTACCGGCCCGCTGTGCACACTGCTAACTAACAAACGGGGGCTCTGGTAGGCTAATTACTGCATAGCGCAGCCTATCTTACCTGGGATCTGGTGTAAACTCTCCTAAGACGTCCAAGTCATATCGCTGCTCTTGGCCATCGACTCTACGCCCATCTTCAATATGTTTTCTCACAGATAACTGGACTAGAGGGAGTATACTGGTGTCGTACTTCACTCCTGGACTAGAAGAACATGATAAAATAAACTATTTTTTTCTTGATGTAGATTGTGATCATCAGGCGTCAAAATTAGAGACCGCTTCAATATCGTGTGCAGAGATTGTGATGAGAATATTAAAAAAAAAACTGTAAGGGGTTCCAATCTCCACCTCTGGAACAAATGCCAACGTGGTCTGCCCGTGGTGCACCCTGCTGTTTGACAAACGAGGGTCTCGCAGCCAGCTCAATCCCTGGCCGCCGACTGGCAGCAGCGTTGGTGGTGCGATAAGGTGTGTTCTGCGAACCCCAACCGGAATGCCTAGCTTAGGAGGCCTAGGATCGGCATTGGATTGAACAGGCTGATGGTGTTATTGTTGGTGTAAGGCTGAAACACATATTGCCTACTAACACTGGCGTTACATCGTATTGATCGTCGAAAGCATCTTCAAAATCGAAAGGTTTTGTCGGCCGTACAGGTCCTGGCACAAGTTGGCCAGACACATCCACGATCGGCACCTCCACTTCAATGAACTCCTGGGATTCTGTCGGCTCGGTAGGAGTCGGTGAAGTCGTCGTAGTTTCAATGCATTCTTCTGTGCTGTTGGACCAGAGATTGAAGATAAAAAGGTAGGTATCCATGACGTTTATTTGTTTTGGCGCTCATTAGGGGAGGCCTATGTCCTGCAGTGGACTGCGTTAGACTGATGCTGATGATGATTTTATTTGTCTCTTATCTAAAATTACGAATTTAGATGATACTAGCGGGCAGAACCGTGGCTTTTCTCGCGTATTAAAAAATTTCCAAATATACAAATCCCTTCAGCCGTTAAGTTATTGAGTGGGAACATACATACTAACACACAAACTTTAGCATTTATAATAGTTTGATATAACGCTTTTACAGAGTAATTGATACTTAAATTTAGTGTTTTTAAAGTAGGTTTGCTAAGCACTTCGCCCGATCACTACTGCGCGGATGTCCGAGGTCAGCATTCAACGCTAGGTATATAATGTACTAGCAGCCCGTCCCGGCTTCGCACGGGTGGAAATAAGATTTTTTTCTATATTTTTACCTTTTAATATAGCCTATGTTACTCAGGGTGAATGCAGCTTTCCAATGGTGAAAGATTTTTTGAAATCGGCACAGTAGTTTTTGAATTTATTCACACAAAAATAAAAACACGCACACAAAAATAAAAAAAATCCTCTTTATAATATTATATACTAGTTTCCGCCCGCGGCTTCGGTCGCGGGGTACCAGGATAAAAATCCTATGTGTCCAAGTCACAAACTATGTATATTCCAAATTTCATCCAAATCCGTTCAGTAGTTTTTGATTCAAGATTCAACATTCAACATTCAAGATTCAAGATTCATGATTCAAACGTTTATTTGCTAGAATACATAAAATTAATTTCACAATTGGGTCTTATAGCTATGATAGTACATGTATTCAGCCTGCATGCAGGCATGCAAATATTAATAGAGTGTCGTTACAAATTTAATTATTTAAATATTCATTTAGGCTATAAAAACAATTAATTAGTAACCAATTATTTAACTTTTTCTTGAATATGCGTAAAAGAGTAACAGACATTCATCCATTCATCCATACATACTCACAAACTTTCGCATTTAATATATTAGTATGAGATAAATAAATATAAATAAATAAGTGTAAATGTAAATAACACTTTGTGTGGTGATTAACACAACCCTTCATGTTCCCAGTACCGGCATCTCGGGCATGGCCAGCAGTGACCAGTTGTTCAATTAGCGTCACCCAAGGTGTAAAAATATCTAATTTTACACATTCCTTGCTGGCTTCACCAAAATGAAATAATACTTGCCTCGGTTCAGTTCTCATTGTAGTAGGCTGAGTAGTCTTCAACGTGTAGAACTTAGTGCTTTGCGGTTTGTGATTCATTATGACTTCTGGTAGTGGACCCCAGTACCCGCCAAAGGTCTCGCCCATCTCATAGACAAGAAACGGCGGTCGGTTCTCCGAACACGACCGGATGAGACCAGCATCGTAAGGCAGTGTTATCACCATGATCATGTTGCTGCCTGATTCTGCCCTTGGGTTAGTAGGTAAAGTATTTTAGTAAGTACCACAAAATAATGTAGTTAATGATTAACCAATCTCAACACTAATCGTTGACAGAGAACCGCTCTAAGCGGATTATTTCAGTTTTCTTAGTAGTAGGGCGATCACGAATATTTCAATCTATGTAAGCCGAACAATTTTGGCCAATAAGCGTTAGGGCATGTTCATACGGCACGCGCTATGATCGCGCCTATGTACTTTATGTGAATAACATAAACTATAAATTCAAACGTACGCGCTCGTGTGAACGTGCTCTTATTTTGAAAATAAATGCGCTTTTTCATTCATGGTGGCTTGACCCACCAGGCTTGACCCGCAAGGCTTTGCCGGTAGCATTCCCGGCGCTTTCTGAACCTGCCGGCGGCACCGGGGACGAAGAAAAGTTACCCGCACGGCAAAAACCCGCCGGTTTTGCCGCCGGCATGTGTAGGAGCCTTTACATCTACAATATACTAGAAGTAAAAGTAATATTTATTGCTTGAAATACATGTATAAGGTGTAATATTATATGGCGGGGTGTACGTGGTTCCAACCCCCATCTTCGGAACCCAAGCCAACCTCACCTGCACGTGGTGCACCCTGCTAAACAACGAACGGGGCTGATTGCGGCATAGCACAGCCTGCATCGGCCCAGCTAAATCCCCTGACCACCGACGGGCAGCAGCGTCTGTAGTGCGAGAAGCTGTGCCCTGCGATCCCCAACACGCATGCCCAGCGTGGGGATTATGGGCAATTGGGCATATCCCCCTATATTAGGGGAGGCCTATGTCCAGCAGTGGACTGATGTAGGCTGGTGTGATGTGTGGTGATTATATGTCATTAATATGGGTAACAATGTATTCTACCGTATTTCTGCGCGCAATTTTTTTACAATGATTTAGTATTATGAACTGCTAAAACGAAATTATTCATTGAAATAATAAAATAGCTACAAGAACACGGATGATGCCTGGATAGAAAAATAATAATTCTAATTAGTCCGTCAATTAGATTATCAAAAAATATTGGACAAGTATTTTTTTATTTTTAAAATTCATGGAAATCGACAAAGTTATAGAGCGTCAAAGTTCGGGAGTGGGGGGTCGTGACGTCACTTGTATGTAAAAAGTGTACTTACCCGTGACGTCATACGGAACTTCAACGCACTATATCTTTGTCATTTTTAGTTTAATTGAGAAAATAACATACGTATTCAATATTTTTTGATAATGTAAATGACGGACTAATTAGAATTTTTCAGGCATCTAGCCTATTGTTCAAAAAATAATAAATTATGATAGTCAAAATTATTATGTCATAAAAAATACAAATAAACAAATAAAAATAAAAGCGAAATTTAATCACAAAAGTGTTTGTCATTTATAAATTCCTTAATTGTATAATAGCACTTATTTACTTTTTCGCTAGTCTTTGCGATCGAGCCTTGAATAACCTGGGTCGTCTTGGCAACACTCCACCCGGTCATTACTTGGATGGCTAACCGTTTATGGCCGGTTCCTATATTATACCGTTACCGATTACGCCTCGTTTTCCCCTGAAAAACTGTCAAATTTTCGACGCCTCGTTGTTAATTTTTGACAGTTTTTCAAGGGAAAACGAGGCGTAATCGGTAACGGTATAATATAGAAACCGGCCGTTAGTGGCATTTAGATCGGCATAGCGTAGCGTATCACAGGCATAACTAAATTCCATAACCGTCGGTCAATGTGAAGCAGCGTCGGATGTCCGAGAAGCTGTTGTACCCTGTTATCTTCAACCCGCATGCCCAGAGTGGGGAAGTCCTTAAGAGCATATAAACATTCGAATTTAAAATATACTTCCCTACTATTCACTATCATGGAGGGAAAAATTGAAAGAATGATAGGGGAAGACCAAGGATAAATTATATGAGCCACATTAAAGAGAAGGTAGCTGTCATGGCGTATAGGGAAGTAAAGGCCGCTGCTTTGAGATGGAAGGAGTAGCGCAATTTTCATTTAAATGATGATGATATTCACTATACGAGTACATAACAGCAAAATCAAATTTAGCCAATCTTTTTTAACAAAGGACTTCAACGAGCTGCTCTGCCATTGTGTGCTGATTACGGTTACGTTTATCCCGGTCCTTGACTTTAGGTACCTTCATCTCTTCCATCGAGTCGGATCGGAATCAAAAGATAAACTTCGAATGCTTTTGAGACCACTCGATCCGGCTAACCGTCAGATCGATCTAACCCTACGTTTACACAAGCTCTCAACAATAAACAGATTTCATGATAGAGAACTACGTTTATGTCAACATTGATAACCGATAAGTTGTGAGAATGATCTCGATTGTAGTTTGATTTGATTACCTCAAGGCGACTATAAGGGTCAAACCTTCCTCTCGCTCGCACTATTCAACATTTTTAAAGATATAAAATCACTGAATGTAGTTATACAAAATAGCAAACCTTCATGGCCTAGAAAATACAATACAAAGGTTCAGCAATAATATCATTTTGATTCTATCACATATTCTTACCAAAAAACTTGCACCAATGTGATCAATTTTGGTGCAAATATTTTGGTAGGAAAACCTGTAGGGCTCAACTTGATATTCGTGCTGAACCTTTGTATTGTTATTTTCTATGCCGTGAAGGTTTGCTATTTTGCATAACTACATTCAGTGATTTTATATCTTCAAAAATGTTGAATAATGCGAGCGGGAGGTTTGACCCTTAAAGTCGCCTTGAGACTTGTCGACAGTGGTTTATCAACATCATGTAGTTTACCTAACAATGTTAGTTATAATCATTGACTCTTGTCCTAAAACTCCGTTTATTATATATTGTTTATTGACTAGTGAAAAAACACAGTACCTTATACGAGCCGACTTACGTACACGACAACAGATAGGTAGTCTAAGTACCTAACTCGAGTGAATTCAAATCGGGGGGATAACCGATGAGTTGTTTTGAATTATTTTTTATTTTCTTTTTGTACTGGCTAACTCTGTCGGTGATTTGGCTCTGGTGAGACTTCGACATGGTCTCACTACTGAAAAAGTAGGTATATAACCCGAAGAACTCTGAACGAAATCCCGTGCCTATGCCTAACCTAGACAATTCTATTCTATTCTATTTAAAATTGTGACTGAGCGCCTGAGCGGCTTAGATTAGTATGGTAGGTACCGTAAAACGGGGTAAATTGGTCCAATCTTCACTTTCAATTGCAATTTAAACCTTCTTCCGTAACACATAGGGTATTTCAATGCATACCTAAGTATGGATGGTTAACTCTTTTAGTTTTTATGTAGCTCTATATTCCCAAATTATTGTCGTATTTCGAGAAATTCTACAAAAACCCTATTGGATTCCAATTTACCCCTGACGGGGATAATAGGTCCGAAAGAGAGGTTAATCGGAATTTTATCTAGGGCTATCACTCATATCTATACAAATTAAGTAGATACCTAGGTAGGTACCTACTAATTCGAAGAAAAAAACCTTTAGTATTGTAGGTACTTATATGTTTATTATAAAATACTTTGTGAGATCATGTTTTAATTGTAAGTAACCTAATAACACTAATATCGCATTTATCTTAAACAACTCTATAATCAGTCTATTCGTATTTATTTATGGCACATTTTGGATTAACTTAAATTAACTTTAAAATGTTTAGCTTAATAGTTATTAAATATTTGAAAAAATAATAAAACTTAACTAACCTTCTTTCGAATCAACAAAAAAATAATTTTAGTATCTATTATCATGGTGAAGATGATAGGAACTAAATATTGAAACTTAAATATTCTTCTTTCAAATCAACAAAAAAATTAGTTTTAGTTTCTTTAATTAGGTAGAAACATAATTATTCTTCTTCTAACATTTTGATAATTTGCTCCGTGTTGTCGTAAAAATTCTTTAGACTTCTTTCTCTCTTTGGACGGGTTGAGTTATTTCTTTCGCTATCGTGTAAGTTAGAATTCCTATTTATCTTCTTCAAAGGCAATGGCAATTTAAGTTTTATATCTGTTATTATTTTAACTTGTGACTTCTGTATGTGTTTAATTTGAAGATTTTCATTTTGTTTCTCATGGTCTTTTTTACTCTGGTTTTGGTTCGCCAGGTCTTTATCATCAGTTCTCATAATACTTTCTGGGCAATCAAAATTTTCAGAAAAAATAGTAGGCATGTCTTCAATGGAAAAATAAACGGGTTCCGGAATCACTACATCTTTTGCTCCAACAGGCACCTCAATTATACTATAGTCATTTATCTCTTCTCTTTGACCGCATATTTTAGTATCGGAATTTTTGTTTTCATCGTTGTCGTCTATCTGTAATGTGTCAAATTTAGGTTTTGTTGTTTTGCCGATACCCTTCCCTTTTAAAGACGAAAGTTTTGGAATTGTTTGCTTTGCTGTTCTTTTCTTTTTTGGTATCACAGGTTCCTGATCTTCATTCTGTTCTACTTCCTCAGCACTTTCACTTCTTCCTGCCACTTCTTCTAGCTTTCTCTTTTTTTTGGGCTCTGATTCATTTGTTTGCTTTGCTGTTCTTTTCTTTTTTGGTATCACAGGTTCCTGATCTTCATTCTTTTCTACTTCCTCAGCACTTACACTTCTTCCAGCTATTACTTCTAGCTTTTTCTTTTTTTTGGGCTCTCTAATATTCATGGAACCATAGCGCATTTCTTTTAAAAATTTCAAAAAGCTATCATTCACAGCTGTAGTTTTTGTCTCTACGTCCTCTTCTTGTAAAGGAAGCCTTGCTAGAACTTGGTTAGCATCTAATGGGACAATTCCACATTTTCTAAATCCCGCTCTAATATTTTTTTCAGCATTCACACTTAACTCGTCCATTAGCAATTTTAACAGCCGTGGAAAGCACCCCTTTGGAACACATGATTGTGTTCTCCCATCGTCGCTTTTTTTCCATTTATCCAATAAGTGACGCCAAATCATCTTCATTGGTCTAAAAACTGCCACATCTAAGGGCTGGGTAAGGTGTGTCGAATTTGCGGGCAGAAAAACAAAGTGGATATCCTTTTCCTGACATAGTTTTATGACATCAATAGACAAATGTGAGGACAAATTGTCTCCTATCAAAATTTTCTTACCTTCTTTCTTTTCCAAAAAAGGTATAACTATTGTTTTAACCCAATCCTCGAAAGTACCACCATCAAACCAACCAGATAAAGACCTGTTATACCTCGCATTATGCGGCCCCCTCATCGTCCATGAATCATATAAATGAAGCGCTTTGTAGACGACATAAGGCGGTAGAAAATCACCATCTGCTGTGGCTGAGATCATCAAAGATATTGACCCTTTTGAGTGATTGACTATACGTTCTGGGTACTTGCATCCTCGTCTTACTATCACCTTCTTGCGACCAGGATCGTCAGTCAAGTTCGTCTCATCATAATTAATTATATTTTGGTTTGGGATGTTCTCCACAGACTTTCCCAATTCACGGAAATATTCTTTTATTGTGTCTGAACACACTGCCGCTCTAGATCTCTTAATGTTCTGACATATTCTTTGTGATATTTTATCTGCATGTCTGTTCAAAAACCCATTAACATAGTCTATACCGGGAAAGTTATTTTTGAATATTTTGTGCTTGATATTCATTGAGTCGAGATACATTTTTATTATATATCTAAGGTCAGTTGTATCTAACGGGTAGCCCCAATCACCACATATATTTAAATTTTCCACTAAATATAGCTCTTCTTCTTGGGATAATGCAGTTGGCCTACCATGAGGTTTCATTTTTCTGTTGTTATGGCGGCATAGAACTGATTTTGGTATGTTATACTTTTTAGCAACAGCACATAAGCTAACATTTTTCGAAGCTTTCTCGTCCAGAGCTATTTGTATTTAAATACTGTCGTACTTTTTGTACCGTTTAGCACCTGGTTTGGCCACGTAGTTGCGAGGCATTCTGAAAAATATTGAATCGTTTATTGAATTTTGATCAAAAATCGTTGCAATATCTTAAATGAAGAAAAATTTAAAAAATGTAAGCAATAAAATATAATTGACCGCAAATTCAGATTCGTGCTTGAGGTAAATGTAGAAGTACCTACCTAACTAATGTTCTATGTCGCAAATAAAACAATACAGTTTTTATTGCCTGGTTTCATACAAAAAAGGTTTCTTTTAACAATCAACCTACATAAAATAATATAATATATAGACTATAAAAGAAGATATTTTACAGTGTATATAAAAGAGTAAATTACATTATTGATAAAATACCGAAATTAATTAAGTAATTTATTTATTTAACTTTAATTTCTTTACATTGGTTTTGGTTTTTGACAACCCTATTTAGGAATTCCAATTTACCCCTTAATCGAAAGAAATAACCCCCGCGTTGTTCCAATTATACCTGTTTATGTGCCAATTTACCCCCTTCGCGTTCCTATTATCTCCAAAATAACCTCAAAACGAGTGTTCGACTAAAACTAAGATTTCCAATGAAATTACGCAATTATTTACTTACCTTCTCGTTTCTTTAAACCACAGTCCACAATAATGATCAAGATTACATCGATTTCAACACTTTTTCTCAACATATCTCATCAAAAACTTAAAGTTAAAACAGACAACATTCACGTGTCCACGGCGACCTCACTTACAACGCATCTTTTTTAAGTGAAACCTGATTGGCCGGTTTAAAAACTCAGTGTAGCCAGTAGCAAAAAATATAAGTTCGTTAAAAATAAAAAAGTGTTGGTCTCTCATAAATAGAAAGACAGTGACAGAACGATTTAGAAAAGCAGATTTTTTTTCCCTATTTACCCCGCCATTCCTATTTACCCCGTTTTACGGTACTGCTTAAAAGCTAAAAATAAAACGAATAAGCTTCATACATTACCTACTCGTATGTTACCTTAACAAAGTGGGTACCTACGTACCTACAGTGAAATAGAAAGGTCTACACTACGTCTACATACTGAAACACCAACCTGACACTTATGAAACAGTTATAGGGCATATCCAGCTTTGCGAAGTGCAGTATAAAGGCACTCGCTTCCACCACATGTCTCCCGAGGAATATGGACGGGATAACTCTCCGTTTGCAGTACTCTGATAGGTCCTTTTCGTGGAAAAGTTTCCTGATATCCACTGCGCAAGCTTTAGTAATTAGGATGGTTGCGAGCAGCAAAATGTAGAAATTCATTTTGTACATTTTGTAATACGTACACAAAATCATGGCCATCTAGTTTGTATAAAAAATTAACCTAATCTGTTAGGTAAGTAGGTACTATAGTAATTATTTGAAACGTTGTTTTGAGGTCAGGATCATAAAGTAAAGAATGTGCAGGTAGATAACACTTAATATACCTACTATCTATAGTTCTGTTGAGCTGAGGACAGGGCGCAATGGCGCTCATTAGGGGAGGCTTATGTCCAGCAGTGGCCTGCTATAGGTTGATGATGATGATGATATAGTTCAGATAAACAACTGCACTATAGGGTATGGTATAGCTGTAGGTACTACTATACTGTACTTGATATACTTAAAGGGTGCACAGTTAAGTCGCGTGGGTTGTAAGTAACCCCGACTGCAATAGACAGGAAGTTTTTAGTACTTAGGCCCGTATTCTGTACGCCGATTTCAGCTCTATGATCTTAATTGTAAAACTTCTTCTGCCGTGGCTCCAACCTAGAACTACGGAACCCTTTTTTTAACGTGGGGAAATCCTCATGGATACCATTCCATTACGGGGTAACAGAATGATTATGCCGGACTCCTACCGGCCTAAACCACCACGATGTTCCGTCCTAGTGCCTTATACCAAAACCATGGGTGCTCTTGAGGACTATTCCACAGAAACTAAGCCAACCCGACCTGCCCGTGGTTGTGCCGTGGTGCATTCCCATCCATCCTTACTTAACGGGGCTTTGGCGGCCGGCTGATTGTGCCTACCTATCATCGGCGCAGCTACATTCCCTGGGCGCTGACGTGCAGCAGCGTCGGCGGTGCGAGAAGTTGTGCCCTGCGAACCCCAACCCGCATGCCCGCCCAGCGTGGGGATTATGGGCTTCTTATTTGGGGAGGCCTATGTCCAGCAGTGGACTGATATAAGCTGGTGTTGTTGTTATTGTTAATTTGCCTTCGGAAGCTCTGTGATAAAATTAAATACCAATCCGTTTTATAAATAATAAAATATTAAAGACACACAAAACTCTCAAAAAAACTATTTAATATGAAAAAAATTGCTAATTCTAAAAACAAGGTAAAAATATATGTGGACAGTCCACAAGAAAATCACAAAATATAAAACTTAGAGAAAATTATAAAGTTCTTGATTCACCTGACTCAATAACAAACAAATTTAATGACTTCTTTGCTTCAATAGGAAAGCTAAATCCATCAACAACCTCAGGTTATGATAATAGTGCAGGGAACACTGTCTTTGTGAAATGAGTGATATCAGAAAATGAAATGACCCTTGCTAATAAATTAACCTGTGGAGTAGGTAGATAATATTCCACCTTTTATTGATAAAATACTGTAGTTCTGAATTAGTTATACCGCTCACCATGCTACGATTGAAAAGAATACTTCCCTGATCGCCTGAAAATTGCCAAAATACCCATACTCTCTAAACTTTTGAGAATCATAAATATAATTTTATGTGGTGTGCTGCAACGGGTATTGAAGTAGGGTCAACGATAGGGGTCGCGTGACCCGCAGCGCAGCTCTTATCCGAGCTTTTTATGAAAATTGTTGCATGAGGGGAAAAAAGATGCCTATATAATAGATACCCAATTATTTGTCTCGAAGTGGATACCAACCTACGTACCTACCTACGTCGCAACCATTAGCAACTGCAGGGTAGCACACACCTACTTCAGTCTGACCACACTGATTAAATTATTAAATAAAAAACCTAAGTACCTACATTATGTAATCTAATCGTAATCTATTGTGGAGTTCCGTTATATTGCTAAGTACACTACTGAACCTACCTACTGAATAGTCACTGAATAGGTACTTAGCCCCATGCCACAATTTACAGTATATTAGAGTTTTTAATGAGCCACTCAAAGCCACTAAGGGCTATATTTCACTGGAACACCATGGCCGCGAAATTCTTATTTTTGCGTATTTTGTTAAATCTATGAATCGAACAAAGGGAAAAATTGACAAATTATTTGGTTGGGCATGGCAACCCCATCTCTCGTTGAAATATTTACAACAAAGAAATAGGACTAAATCATAGAAGAAGTCATAAAATTAATTTATGCTCTGAACATTAACTCATACGGCTGATCTCTACTTTCTTATCTCCATAAATGTTAGCTAGAAAGAGATGCATACTTTATCTCAATGCGATTTCTGTGACTTCGTACCAGGGCATTTGTATGAACCTGCATATAAATTTGTTCGAGCACCCTGGTACGATTAACTCTTTGAAGTCCCATTGATATAATTATGTATGCATCCCTTTCTAACTGATGATATTGGACATAAATATGAAAGTAGATATTAGCCGTATTGAATTTTAAGACTTTATGTACCTAGTTGTCTTCCTATAACTGTGATTTACAACAACGATCCAGCTACGATAAAATCTCGATGCAATCCAGCTTTTATTTTATGATATGTTATTTTCAGCTAGCAACTCCACAACCAGCTGACTGACTTAGTCAAGCTATTTGTCTCTGTTGTCAATGTCATTGTCAAAACCAGCTGATTGGGCCGATCGATACACAGCGTTGCCACCTTAGTTCTTTTCGAGCTAGATCTAGCTCTTTTTACATTAAGTGAACTCATTTTTTGATGATTTAGCCCGGAAAGAGCAAACTAGCACTTTTCGTTTTGCGATACAAAACTTCGAAAATTCGCACCGTGTCTAAAAAGTTAATTAAACAATGCGCGCGCCATGTAGCATACATTTCGTCAATCATACTCATCATTCCTTTAATGATAAAATTAGCCATATCAAAAACCAGAAAAGGTGAATGAAATAAATAAAGTAAATCAAGAAGAAACCAAAACAAATTATACAAAACAAAATATAAAGCAAGAACAAGGAGAGAAGTAAAACAAAACATTTGTCAATTATTACAAACCAGAAGAACGACAAATTTAATAAAGATTAAATGTTTTTGGAATATTCTTATTAGGACTCCAATCTTTAGCCCTTTTTATGTCAAAATTGTTGATTTCTTACGAACGATCAGTTCAGTATTCTTAATTTTTATGTCTAGTTTTAATCTGATGTGTAGATATTACGGATGTGTAGACATCACGGCTTCTCATATTTATGAGAAAATTTAGCGCGAACAACGGGGAAAGATGACAGAGTTTAACTTATTGCAAATTTTGTAAGTGTGTTTGTTTTGTAGCTAAAATTTACTGAATCAACACATTTGCAAAATGCAAAATGTATATGTCAATGAAAAGTAATTAACCTACGATGCAAATTAATCTTAATACCCAAAGAGCAGAGTCTTATCTTGCGTTCTTTATATGTGAATATGCATCTGTTTTAACAGTTTACTACTTTAGTTTGCTATTCGGGAATAAAATGAAGATTTTAGCATTTTTAAAAATTATTTAGCATTTTCTGCGACAAGTTTTAGCATTTTCTCCAAATAAAAAACGGCAACACTGAAGGTGGCAGCACTCGTGATCAAAGTTCGCGGATATCGCCTGATTTTGGGAATACCTATGAGGGAATAAGAGGTTGTGTTTATGATTTTCTTAGTGTTACATAAAAATAAGTCATGCCAATTTCAGAATATGTGTCGTCGCTATCGGAGAATCCCTACTTTGGAGCTGGTTTTGGTCTATTTGGAATAGGTGCTGGGGCAGCTATACTGAGAAGAGGATTTCAAACCTCAGTGTTACTTTTTAGACGGCATTGCATGATCACACTTGAAGTGCCCTGCCGTGATAAATCGTATCAGTGGCTGTTGCAGTGGATCACCCAAAAGGGAGCCAGACATACTCAACATCTCAGTGTAGAAACATCATTTCTTCAAAAAGATACAGGTCAAATAAAAACGAAATATGACTTCATTCCAAGTGTCGGTCAGCATTTTTTTAGGTAAGTAAGCTTGGTAGGGGCTCTCCCGCTCCCTAGATCACGTACTTTACCTTATAAGAATATTATTTATTCACTTTAGTGTTTCCTGATTCCAGTTATGCTGGAACATGGATAAAGGTGGACAGAACAAGAGAACAACACACTTTGGATCTACACATGGGAGTTCCTTGGGAAACTGTAACTCTAACTGCATTTGGACGAAACAAGCAACTGTACTATGATATCCTTGAAGATGGTAAATAGGGCACATAGGGCAGTTAAAATCTTGAATAGGTAGTTGCATAATCTATCTTGTTTATTAAATATAGCAACAATTCACTTTTAGACAAAATGTGTTACTTACCTGTCCTGCAATAAAATATAATTTATTTATATCTTCAGCTAGAACAATGGCCCTCAAGCAGCATGAAGGAATGACGCTCATGTACACAGCAATGGGTTCAGATTGGCGGCAATTCGGGCATCCACGTAAACGCAGACCTCTAGACAGTGTGGTTCTCAGATCAGGACTAACAAACAAGATCCGGGACGATTGCCTCGACTTTATCAATAATCCTCAATGGTATACAGATCGAGGGATTCCCTACAGAAGAGGTATATTTGACCAACTTTTATGTAACTATATAACTTATATAAAAACTAAACTGAGCTTGTATTATGGGATTCATGTGACTGATATTACTACATATATATATTTTTTTAATAATTTTAATAATTCATACAAAGAAAACACCCAGACCCAAGACAAATATTTATCTAGCACCCAGGCTTTTTTGTTAATAGCGATGATGACTGAAAAATTCTAATTAGTCCCTCATCTGACGGAATTACTAGATAGTACAACAAAAAATATGGGACAAGCATTTTTTCTTTTGTTGATTAAACATAAAATGACAAAGATATAGTGCGTTGAAGTTCCACATGACGTCACAGCTTAGTACACTTTTTATCTCTGTCAATTATTATTTATATGATAAATAAAAAAATATGTGTCCAATATTTTTTGTTGATCTATCTATTTCTTGGGCAAACTTTTTGAAATACCTATAAATTACTGTAAAGTTCCTACATGGGTTAAAATTCAGGGTATAGTGGATTTAGTTTTATTTTTTTGTGATTGATATACTGCTTTTCATTTGTAATAATTGAGCTGCATAAAAAAGCGGTAGGTACATGAAAATGCTAAGCAAAAAAGCTCTATTATAGAAAAAAAGTTCCTACTTATACTACATCTATCTGTTAGTATTTTTATGTTATATTTTTTTGCAGGATATCTATTGCATGGTCCTCCTGGATGTGGCAAGTCATCCTTCATCATGGCACTGGCAGGTGAATTGGAATACAATATATGTGTCCTCAACTTATCAGAAAGAGGGCTCACAGATGACAGACTCAATCATCTTCTTAGGTAAGTATACATCCACAAAAAGTGGCTAGACATGTATTTTATTGTTTTTAACATGTTGGAATGAGGACAGGGCGCAATTTTGCTCATGAGGGGAGGCTTTTGTCCAGCAGTGGACTGCTATAGGTTGATTATAACTTTGATGACGATAATGTCAGAAAAAGACCCACCAGTAACCCAGGTGAAGATTAAAACTGCGAACTTTGTCAATCGCGGCGGAGATACAATATTATGACTTTACCACCGGATTGCAGGTTGTATTTCAGATTAAATTTAACTAATGAATGTTGAGTCCATTTCCACGAAAGATTTCCAGCAGACACAGAATCATAATGGGAATGGAAATAAAATCAAAACGAAAGCAAAATCAACACTAAAATACAATGCTTACAATCTGTCCTTTCCTTACCAGATGTTATTGTAAAATGTTTGGCACTTCTTTTGTGAAAAGTGAAAGATAGGATTGGAGATATTATAACAGCTTCTTGATTTCTTATGGTGTTGCCAACCTAGTACTTGCTACATACATCACAGAAAGGAGTATAGCTTGAATTTGCCCTTACAGTGTTGCGCCACAGCAATCAATAATACTTCTTGAAGATATAGACGCGGCGTTTCTCTCAAGAGAAGACACGCCAACCCAAAAGGCGGCTTACGAAGGACTTAACCGAGTCACCTTTAGTGGATTACTGAATTGCTTGGACGGAGTAGCGTCAACTGAAGCTAGGATTGTGTTTATGACCACAAATTATTTAGAAAGGTAAACTAAACTTCTTAACTTCTTTACTATTAAACTAGTCTACTTGGTCTACTACCGTACTACTAAACTGAGTACCGGACGTTCGCTTTCGTCGTATAACCAAAGACAAGCCAAAGCGCTGCAATTAGCGTTAGCCAGCTTTTCGTTTTACCCACCAGTAGATTTTAAAACTTGACTATTCCAGGTTGGATCCAGCTTTGATAAGGCCAGGTCGAGTAGACATGAAAGAATACGTAGGATATTGCGACCGAGAGCAAGTAGAACTGATGTTCCTGAGGTTTTACAAAGGTGATGAGGCTGCTGAGCATGCGAAAATCTTTGCACAACAGTAAGTTATTGGCATCTGATCCAATCTGCTATAATTTTTGGACATGTAAGAGAAAATCTATTTAATTTGTTGTAGAGTCCAAGCACTCCTCTTGTGCCATTTTTAACTGAGTGCTGAGAACACTTGCTCTAGCCGCTCTAGTTGCTACTCCTCGGAAAGGACGCGTAGCCTCCAAGCCCGCAGTCAACGTGCTAGTGTACAACGCTTTGAGGCCCTGAAAACACAGTATGGTGGATTCTGAGTAACGCTATTTATCGCTAAAAGTAATTTCGTCTCGTATTATATCCATCTACAAGAGACAGGTCCTTTAAGTTCGTAAACGATAAATTTAGTGAAAATCTTTCAGAATCACTTAAGTCTTGCTCTAGCCAAACTGCTGATACTGTTCAGCAGCATGTTGACTGCGGGCAGATGCAAGAGGGATAGTATCAGTTTTAGTAATGTCAAATTAAGTTAAGTTTAATGTCGATTCTGTTGTTCACTTTTCTAAACTTTAAATTTGGCAACTTTAAAAGTATAGCTATCTTTGTCATTTACGCCTAAAAGAAAGGGTTAGTATCAGTTTTAGAAATGTCAAATTAAATTTAGTTTAGGAAAATTAACAACAGAATCAGTGTCCGTGATGCTAGCGTACACATAACCGTATTCACGTTTGTTCATATGCCAATAAATAGAGCATAAATAGAGCATAATTAGTGCAATAATAAAATAAATAGTTCCTCTTTGGTTTAAGAAATAATGACCATTCTTTGTGTGTACGCCAGCATAACGATCAAGCTGGCGTACACATAACCGTTCTCAAAAACGGCTTAGCCGATAGGAACGAAACTTACACACAAAAATAGAGCATAAATAGTTCCCGAGCTATGCAAAATTTCATAATGATTGCTCTTATAGAAACGGAGATAATGAACAAGACTTTGAAAAACATTCCGAGCTGGCGTGATGCTAGCGTACCCATTAAACAACGCAATAGTTCTTATAGAAAACGAGCTTTTCTTATTAAAAATCCTGTATAGAAAAATAGTGCGTGAAATAGTTCCCCTGTCGGTAGTAATACTTTATGGAAATTCATTGTAAAACAATACAAAAAGTCCATGTGAAGTTCTAGGAACAAAATATACATTGTGGTACAGTCGCACAAACAAGCAACTGAGTAATATGTTATTAGGTTGATAGTGAATTTATATACCTACCTACTTACCTACACCGAACAAGGTAGGTAGCACAGACTTGAAACTAAATAGATGCGAGTGTATGTAGGTTATGTAGTGAGAATATGTAGGTAGGCATCTAGTTTTGTTACCTACTGTAGCCTTCCATGAGTTTTGTTGATATAAGTAGGTACCTATATCTAAGTGATTTTCATCCACCCATAAAATACCTAGGTAGGTAACTAATATTTTCGTACAAGGTGCTTTGTTTTGTTTCACGAATGGAATTGCGTATTGTTATTACTAGATCTTGCTTACATAAAGCTATAGGCAGTGTAGTGGCACAGATTCTTTAATAGTACTTACTATCGCACTCTGCACAAAGATTTAAATAAACTCACTCAAACTAACTCTTGTCACCACGCAATAAAGTGCTATATAGCTCGCACAGCGCTGATTGCCTAACACTTTTTGCCTTTGTGCAACGCCGCGGCGCGGCGCCCGGTGGCTTTGAAGAAGCCGCCTCGCTAACCAGTCAGTGTTGCCGGAACGTACTAAAAGGTACGGTTTTCCGTACCTTTTTACTTACTACCATACCTATTTGAATCAGTTTAAACGAAGCAAGTAGGTATAGGTAGGTACCTAAATCTTTATCACGCCACCGAATATTACGTAAGTTAAAATCATGATTTTTTGTTTGTGTAGATATTGTGTTGTTTTTAGTGTTATTTGATAGGTTTTGGTCTAAAACGGATAGGGCAAAAGAAATTGTGTAAATAGGGTAATCCGTTTAGAAGTTATTAGAGATTTTCGATAGTGAAAATTGTCAAATGTAAAATTTTATATTTTTGTTCTGCAAACTTTTTGTATTGTAATAGTAAGTTTATTGTTTTGTTTTAATATTGTAGAATAAGTTTTTTGCTATGCCCTTTTATAGCCCGTATACCGCGGGTCTGGAGTAGCTTCCCTCAATCGCCCTAAAGTTGACAGCCCTAGCGCGACCGCCGAGCGTAGGTATGAAAAGTGAATTACCTACATACATGTGTTTGACTTCTGTTACCTATTTATTAGAAACTTAAAATTAACGAAATACAATTCCATTCGTAAAACTAATCAAAGCATCTTGTCGGAAAAGATTACTTGGATAATATAAACGCCTTACACACCATCCAACATGCTGTACTGCTGTACAAAGGACGCCTTGCTGGACTCAAGCATACACACCATCCAGCCGCGCATCCAGCGTGCTAGATGTAATCGAACTAGCGAAGTGAGCGGACGTGTTTTATTTGTAATAAACCCACTCCAAAATACAAATAGGCACTCAAAAGCGAAAAATAAATTATTATAAGCGCTACCCCCTCATCTATTTGAAGTCGATGCCAGCCACGCCAAGTCTAATAGGTAGTACTAAGGTACTATGTAGGCAATTATTTATCCAAACCTAATTAATCGCCACTGTGGGTTTACTAAAGAGTAGGTACAAAGGTACCTAACCTACCTACTGAAATAAATTTTAAAAAATAGCTGGTGCCTAGGTGCCTGTGTCTGCCTACCTAGCGTCAGTATGTGGTAGATATGTGCACCGCGTTCAAAGGCGGCGGCGTGGATTATTAGATTTTTTTTAAAATAACTACGTGTACTACTAGTACTTATGAAGGGGGAAAGCTAGAGTTTGCACCGAAAGTGACGGTAGCAGCTCACAAATGCCATACACAAGGACCACCTGCTCGGTCACGGGCGGGAACCACCAGGTCTCTAGCCCGTCTTAGCGATCCACTCTCTCTTTCGTAGCCACTTTCCTTCTGTAGCCACGCGCAGTGCGTGTGACCTACTATACTACTTCTGCGCGGCGGCGGTGGCCCCTGCGTGGAAGTCTAAGGTATAGGCTACAGATGCCGAGTGATCCAGGGAGAAGGGCGATGTTCTGCGCCCTTGTTTTGATCCGTCTCTTCTCCCTTGCCCCGCGCTCCGGGTCCCGACACCTTTTTTTTGGTTGTTTGGTAGGTTTGACTTTTCTCACATGAACTGTTAAATCTCTCGGCTTCTCAGTTTGCGTGACATGAAAGAGACCACAACGCTATCAGAATCTAATCAACAGGGAGCAAACCCAAAAAAATTTTGGAAATCGCTCCACGATTGACAGAGATATCAATACAATACAACAATACAATATATTTATTAATAACACCAGGTTATAGGTCAGGTACCAAGGTAGGTACACACACACACACACAATCATATTTCTTACATATCAATCATTTATAAACAATCAATATGAATATAATATAAATTAATGCATTATTATTTTTAAATAATTGGCAGTTCGTAAAACTCTTCTATGGAGTAGAACGGGTTTCCGAGGAGCCACTTGCGTAGCCTCGATTTGAAGGCCGTCGTGGAGGTTGCATCCTCTCGTATAGTGCCCGGCAGCCTGTTATATACAGAGGGACCCATCACGTACACGGACCTCTCCGATTTGCACAACTTATGCATGGGTGTGACTAAGAGGTGGGCTAGCTTGTTGCTGCGGAGAGCACAGGAAGTGTTTACTCCTCTGCGTTTGAAGCCATCGATGTTCTTGTGGGTGAACGTCGCCACCTGGAATATTAGCTCGCAGGCGAGCGTCATTATACGTAATTCTTTAAAATATTCGCGGCATGACACGTCGTCTGGCACACCAACGATGGCGCGCACTGCGCGCTTCTGCATGACAAAGACTCTTTCAGCGTCAGCAGCGCGCGCCCAAAGCTCCACGCCGTACGTGATGGTGCTGTGCACCGTCGCGTAGTGGCACGCCAGCACTACGCTGCGGGTGGCAGTCGCAGCGAGGCGGCGCAGCGCGAAGCATGTGCGGCCTAGTCTCGAGCAGAGCTCTTCTATATGGTTCTCCCAGGAGAGACCGCTGTCGATTTGAAATCCCAGTAACTTTGTGGATTCAACCATCTTTAAAGCGGTGTTTACGGCAGTCACTGTAAATAGCGGCCTGGGGGTGCCATTTAGGCGGAATGTCATATAACAGGTTTTATCCCTGTTCAGTGCTAGACCATTCGACCGGAACCACCGCTCAAGACTCTGCACAACGATGTTCAGCCTTACCTCTAGTTCAGGCGTTTTCGGCGCGGTCACAATGACCGCTACGTCGTCAGCGTACATATATGCCTGCGCCTCGGCCTCGCCGACGGCTTTGGGAAGGTCGTTCAGCAGAAGACTGAACAACGTGTTTGAGAGGCATGAGCCCTGCGGCACACCCATGGTGTTAATTAGTTCAGCTGACTTTAATCGCCCATAATCCCCTACCACGGTTTGAGTGCGATTTGTCATAAAAGACCTTAACAAGGACAGAGTCGGGCCTCTTATGCCGTGGAACTTTAGTTTGTCGGAGATGAGGTGGTGGTCAGCAGTATCGAACGCGCGCGACAGGTCGCAGCACAGCAGCGCCACGCATTGACCACCTTCGCGAGCGCTCAGCACGCGCCATACCACCTCCCTCACCAGGTCTGTGGTGCCGCGCCCGGCTCTATACGCGTACTGTCTGTCTGACATGATATCTCGCTCTCCGATAAACGATAATAATCTTTTATTGAGTCCGACTTCAAAGATCTTGCTGATGGCTGGGACAAGGGAGATCGGCCGGTAGGATTTAAATTCCGATTTTTTATCGGTGATCATACATAAAAAAAGATTCTGACTTATTGAGAACCTCCTTCTTTTCGAAGTCGGTTAAAAGCCTAATATTTAACTTTTGAGATGAATATTTGGGTTACTATAAGCTAAGTATATTAGTAAAAAAAAAATATTGGGCCATTTTCAACAGAAAATTTGGCGATTTCATTGAGCAACGCCTGGCAACCCTGATTGTGTGCGATTGTACCACAATTAATTTGTTCCTAGAACTTCACATGGACTTTTTGTATGGTTTCACAACGAATTTCCATAAAGTATTACTACTGACAGGGGAACTATTTCACGCACTATTTTTCTATACAGGATTTTTAATAAGAAAAGCTCGTTTTCTATAAGAACTATTGCGTTGTTTAATGGGTACGCTAGCATCACGCCAGCTCGGAATGTTTTTCAAAGTCTTGTTCATTATCTCCGTTTCTATAAGAGCAATCATTATGAAATTTTGCATAGCTCGGGAACTATTTATGCTCTATTTTTGTGTGTAAGTTTCGTTCCTATCGGCTAAGCCGTTTTTGAGAACGGTTATGTGTACGCCAGCTTGATCGTTATGCTGGCGTACACACAAAGAATGGTCATTATTTCTTAAACCAAAGAGGAACTATTTATTTTATTATTGCACTAATTATGCTCTATTTATGCTCTATTTATTGGCATATGAACAAACGTGAATACGGTTATGTGTACGCTAGCATCACGGACACCAGAATCAACATCATTATTTACTTTACTAATCACATAACTAATATTATAAATGCGAAAGTTTGTGAGTATGGATGGATGAATGTTTGTTACTGTTTCACGCAAAAACTGCTGAACGGATTTGGATGAAACTTGAAATATACATAGTTTGTGATCTGAATTAAAACATGGCTACTTTTTATCCCGGTACCACGCGAGCGAAGCCGCGGGCAGAAGCTAGTTTACTAATAAAAGTGAACGCATTGTACCCACAAATAGAATTCATTCAAAATATTTTTTCTCCATTTCAGGGTCATGGAAAAGAAGAAACCCGTCAGTCCAGCACAAATACAAGGATACTTTATGTTTCACAAACACTCTGCTACCAAAGAAGTACTATCAGATATTGAAACAATATGGACACTTGGATAAACAATATTTATTTAGAAATAAAATTTTGTATTAGATACATACAAAAGCTAGTAATTATTATCTTATGAAATTGTTTCTTTCACGATACAATAATTCCTACTTGATAGTAAAATACCTTATTTTTTATATACAAAAGACCTTTACAACTATCATCTTAAGGCGACTATGAGGGTCAAACCTCCCTCTCGCTCGCACTATTCAACATTTTTGAAGATATAAAATCACTGAATATAGTTTTGTAAAATAAGGCTCAGCAAGAATATCATGTTGAACTCAACACGTTTTCCTACCAAACAATTTGAAAATTTATCACATTGGTGCAAGTTTTTTGGTAAGAAAACGTGATAGAATCAAAATTATATCATTGCTGAACCTTTGTATTGGTATTTTCTAGGCCGTGAAGGTTTGCTATTTTTACAAAACTACATTCAGTGATTTTATATCTTCAAAAATGTTGAATAGTGCGAGCGAGAGGGAGGTTTGACAATTATAGTCGCCTTAACAAAAATCGCAACTGATCCTTAGTCACACCAGTTTACCACACCAGTATGACTATGGATCATTTTATTAAGCCGTAGTTACACCGTTGTGACTATGGTTCTTTGTATTTATCCGTAGTCAAACCAACACACTTGACCAAATTTGCGTCTTGTAAATAAATACTTGTGCTTTTTGTACAGACTGAAAATATGTATTAAAATTCCGTTTATTCCTAACAGTTCGACCGGTAGTGCGACTGACGGACTACTGGAACAGAATTTCCAAAAATTTATCCTAACTGTCCGACTGCGTTATTGGACAGATTGGACGTTGAATTCCGGTTAGGCTAGTTAACATTTTCTTCCTGAAGTACCAGGGTAGCATAAGTCACAAAGAGATCATTTTGAGCCAGTAGGTAGGTATAACTATGAACTGGTCTGAAGCCCATCATCATGATTCGCCCTTAGCAGTCTACTGCTGGACATAGGCCTCCCCTAATGAGCACGATTGCGCCTTGTCCTCAACTCGACGCATCCTGCTTCATACATTTAAAAATAATAATTTTACTAAGAACAGCATTTTATTCCAATGAGTTAGTAGCCTCTTGGTCAGCTATGTTCTCTTGGTATTTGATGTCGAGAGTCTACATCAAAGGATATGCGCAAAAAAAGATCAGCGCTTATCAGAATTACTTTGGGTAGTATAAGTTGTAGGGTTATATTTTTTTTGACATTCCACAACCATATAGTTATACTACTACACACAAATGCATAGTAAAAGATGGATGCATAGATCTTATCCAGGACCCAGTCTTATGTTGTGATCTGAAAGAACTAGGCAATCAGAAAACAGCAGGAGGTAAAAATGGCAACTGTTTCCAGTTTTGTAATGTACCTATAATGACAGAGCAAAAACAAGAGACAATACCATTATTAAAGAGGCATAAATGATCACATACTCCTTATACCTATTTGGACTAGCTCTTACATAGATTTATCACGGTAAGAAGATAATAAATCTATGAGCCAAAGTTGTCTGTACTGTAAATGTACTCTTTACGTGAAACCTTCTTGTTTCCTATGCTACCCTGGTACTTCTGAATGAAATAATAATACTTATTCGTGTTATCCACAGCTTTTAAAAATGTGTGACATCTCCTGACTTATGCTATCAAGTACCAAGGTACTTCTGAATAAAATTATGTTGGCATGGTAAATAAATATGGTCTGGTTTAGAGCCACACATAAATTATTATTGTAAAAAGAAGCAGAAGCACTAGGATAGCATATACCTAAGGAGATGTTACACATTTTTAAGAGCTGTGGAATAAGTTCGAAAAATAAATTTATTTATTAAGCTATTGCATAGCTTCTATCGAGGGCCTTGAGCGCGGGGACCGAATCCAGAAATTCCGTAACGAAAAAAAACCTCACGCTCCCCACTCCGACGGGCACGGAGGTGTGGCTTGAAGGCCGAGCATTGTCTAACGTCGTTTCTTTTCGGCAGTCTTCGACACGGTGTTTGTGTACGTGCAACTAGACGTATTTTTATTTAATAAAAGAAAAAAAAATGTTTTCTTATCGGTCACCACGCTCAAAAAGTGTAACTTGAATTAATATCAAAGAAAAAGAAATACTGCATAAATAAAATAAATAAATAATTATAATTGCATACAAAATGCTACGCAATAGCTTTACCGCGGCAGTCGACGAGTGCCACACGTCTTTTTTTATTTTATTTATCTAACAAAATCAGCCCTTAAATATAACAAACAAATCTTATATAGTTTATCTTACAGCCAATAAAGGTTTAACTTTTTATAAACACTATTTTTAAATAACAGTCAAAAGACCCAAAATAGTAGAAAATGACATAAGTACACAAATCAAACGTGAAAGTATGAAAAATGTGTTAAACAAAGAATTCAGATTCGCAGTAAAACAATACTTATAATTACATAAATAGCTATCTAAAAAGAAGAACCTATCTGAATGGTTTTGTAGTACCAAAGTCTAAAATATATAACATGTACAATCTGTGGGTATTAACATTCAGTCATAATTATTCTCCTATATCTTTAAAGTTTCTCTTTTAAAAGCTCCCTTGCGATTATAAAATATATCAACTGTGTAGAATTCCTTGTTATAAACCCTTTGAATTCTTTTAACAATAGAGTACTGAGCATAGCTTGTAGATGCGTGCAAAACATAAAAATAAATATAAAATAAATTCATAATGACCTATAATATTTCATTCAGAACTACCAGGGTAGCATAGAATACTAAAGTTTCACCTCCCGAGTTCATTATCAGATAACTGTGGCTGAGTTTGTACTACTGGATACTCAGGATGTAAGATTTCGTTGTGACTTATGCTACCCTGGTACTGACCCCAATTCACCGTGTGCAATTTGTCCAAATACGGTTTAGATTTAATTGTCCAGATCTTTCTACCAGTAGGACGGTTTGGAATGAACCTACTGGATCGGGGCTTCAACTTTATTAAAAGCTGTGTTAGATCTCCTAGGTGCACTAAGTCTACCATGCATAGTACAGATGATACTCCTAAGACGCAAATTTGGTCAAGTGTGTGTTGGTGTGACTACGGATAAATAAAAAGAACCATAGTCACACCGGTGTTACTACGAATAAATAAAATTATCCATAGTCACACTGGTGTGGTAAACTGGTGTGACTACGGATCAGTTGGGACAAAAATATGTCTATTGAGATACATGCCTTGTAACAATTGTCATTTAGTAACGACATTTCATAAAAAGAAATAGCAGTGCCTCGAGTGCTAGTATATGTACATCTTTAATACTTACAGAATAATTATTCTTTATATACAAAGGACCTTTACAACTATCATCTTAACAAAAATATGTCTATAGAGATACATGCGTTGTAACAATAATTGTCATTTAGTTACATTTTATTTTTTTTACATTTCATTTTATCAAAATAAATCGCAGTGCCTCCAATGCACTGCGCATCTTCCTCGCACAGCTACTTTGCGGCGGCGCATCTTCATAGCACATCTTACTCGCACCGCTACATAGCTTAGCATCAGTGGAAAAGGTCACACAGTTTCGTAGCTTAGCTTTTACATTCTCGTAGCAAAGCTACAAAGCTCATCTCTGGTGGAAAGGCACCCTAATGCTGCATTTTTTCCTAAACTATATTTAGAGATACGATGAATATAATTTTATTACGATGTTTTGGAGAAAAAAAGTAACAGAAAATAGGTATTTTCTGTCACTCCATGGGCCATTTAATTTTTTTCTCTAAAACATCGTAATAAAATTATCCTGATCGTATCTCTAAAGGAGAATGCCGAGAACCAGTACCAATTGCGTCAAAACCGAACGTATCCCATAAAATTTATTATATTTTATAAATGACATTAACATTTTCTTTAGTTTTACACACCGTCGGGATTAATAATCAAGTAAAAATATATTTCGTTGATTTATGTGTTACTATGGCAATAACCCTCATTTTTTATTATTTAGACAGTAGAATCGACTAAAAACTTATTGGAGATTTTTTTTGACGCACTCACTTAAGTCTTGGTAGAGCGCCATACATCAGACGGCATTCTCCTTTAGTTTAGGAAAAAAAAATGCAGCAGTATACCTGTCACTGTGCCCATGGAACGACAATTGTCATGGTGGTAAACATCTCCCAATAGAAAAGGTATTTTCTGTCACTGCATGGGCAATTTTAAATTTTTATCTAAAACACGGTAATAAAATTATCTCGATCGTATCTCTAAATATAGTTAAGGAAAATAGGTATTTTCTGTCACTGCATGGGCCATTTATAATAAAATTATCTTGATCGTATCTCTAAATATAGTTTAGGAAAAAAAATGCAGCACTAGAATGATGCCATAAAAACGTAATAATTAGCGTTACAATTATGTCCTCTATTATTTCAGTCTATTTAAATAAAAAGAACGCGTGTGGTATTTATGATAAATCATAAAATATCAAATAATGCGGCTCATTTCACTTTGGGCCTATTTGCGTAAAAATGTCGATCAAAAATTTTTTTGATACGAATTTAACAGCGTATGAATTTCTGCCGTCAAAGATGCTTGTGCACATGAAGCAGCATTTTGAAGTACCTGCATTTTTTTCCTAAACTATATTTAGAGATACGATTAAGATAATTTTATTACGTTTTAGAGAAACATTTTAAATGGCCCATGCAGTGACAGAAAATAGGTTATTTCACTATGGACCTATTTGCATAAAAATGTCAATTAAAAATTTATTTTGATACGAATTTAATAGATTTTAGCAAACACATAAACCGATTTGTGTTTTCATATACCTGTTGGCTAATTTTTTTTGCATAAGCTAATATTTTACTTACAACTTCACCTCTATAGATCTTAAGTATCTCCCATTGCCAAAGAGCACTTACTTTCGTCATGTCGATGTTGTCGTCGTTGCGATCTTTTATTTTAAAGCAGAAAACATTGTTTGCACAAAATAATGACAGACAAAGAACAACCGGTTCGGTTATTGCGTTCTGATTATATTGAACTTTAAACCTTAACAGCGTGTGGAATTCTGCCGTCAACGATGCATCTGTATCCAGCAAACTGATATTGTGCACTTGAAGCAGCATTTTGAAGTATTTGAATGGTAAATTTGTTTTAGTATTCGGGAATTCGACAGTATCAAGTATAATATACTTGTCGTTATGAGGTTCATGTAAGCTAACATTTGATGGTTGTGAAGTGGTTGGATTCTGTGATTGACTATGGACGATATTTCCGGCGCCATTTTGATGTTGAGTCACAACAGCCGCGGAAGGTTCTCTCATTCTACTCAGAGTCTCTTTTGACATCAGCTCTGCCACAGATTTCACTTTTATTCTTGGAACAGTAGGTATAGATCTTTCACTGTTAGAATTTACAGGATTGCCATTATTGGTAGAGTCGTTATTAGGAGTTTTATGATTGAATTCTGTTATTCCAGCGTCAGGAACCGCTAAAGATCTCGTGAATGTTATCACGGGCATTATATTCTCAATTCCTGAAGTCGCTTCTGAGGTGAGCTCATCAGGATTTACTTCTAGGGTAGGCATAATGGGAGCGACTTCTATGGTAAGCATGTTTTTGTTAGATTTGGCTTTATCTTTTTTAGATTCACTTGTAAACTTTTTAAGTTTTTTAGGGTTAGCAACAGGATTTGCGTTCAAAAGTTTTTTCGTATCGTTAGAAGTAGTCGCAGAATGCAGCAAAATTCCTTCTAGTTCTGATGCATAACTTGATTCAGGTATTTCGTCTTTTATATTTAAATTACCTACGAATGGTGTTTTGGAATATTCACGCTGTGGCAGATGGACTTGATTTTCTGAGCTGCTAACTATAGCTGGCATCTCTAACAAGGCTTTTAATTCTGTTTCATCTGATGCTCCAATGAAGCCTGGTGTTTGTTCTATTCCTAATGACTCTAAGCCTGGTGTTTCCTCTATTCCTGATGACCCTGAGCCTGGTGTTATTTCTATTCCTGTTGACTCTAATACGCCCTCGTTCAATGATCTCGTCTCTGTAATCATTATCCTAGCTTCTTCTGATTTTTTAAGTTTGTCGTACTTTTTTTTGTATCCTTCAAAATCATCAATATTTTTCTCATTTTTATACCTCGACCTCGGTATAATTTTATAATAATTTGTGTTAGATGTTATATTAAGCGGAGATCTTGGTAACCAAATAATATTCAGATTCAAATGTTCCATGTATTTCATGAGGCGGTTGCAGTTAAAACCTCGCTTATTAATTATCTGTCTCCCAATGCTAGTTATCTTACGATTCAGTAGTTCTATGGGTGGTTTTTCTGGTTGTCCTTTTTTTTTAAGATACTTATTTTGAGTTGATGCAATCAGTTTCACAACAGCACTCTCTTTTATTACCTTAACAGTGTTCTTTTTTACTACCTTTCTAGTGGTCCTTCGAGTTGTAGCTATTTCATCATCACTGTCTGTATCTTCAATATTGATACACACATTTTCTATAGAATCTCTACTGTTGGATTGGTTTTCCAGAACAACCGTTTCGTCAGAGCTTTGGGAGCATATTCGTCTTCTTACTTTGCGACGAACTACATTGTTCGATCTCAATGACGAATCAGAATTTTCTTGTACATTACTATGATCAGGCTTCATTTCATCATCGGAGCCATCTGTGACTGCGATATTTTTATCTACAAATCTATATGCAATAGAATAGTATAGATTACCTTTAGCAATAATATTGGTCTTGCTATAGACCACTTGATCAAGAGATCCTGTTAAGTTAGGTTTACTGTCAATTTTAGGCAATTCGACAACACAGAATTTGCTAAAAATATCAGCATGCTTGGACTTAAGAATTCTATGATTTACTTTGTGGTAACGTGCCGCTTTCGAAGAATACCAAAAAGAACTGCAAAATCTGCATGCAAATGTCTTATGGTATGTTTTTTGCCAGTCTTCTTTTATGTTCTGTGTTTCACAAGAACTCTCTCTCTTCAGTAGTTCATTATTGGGGTCTTCGTTATTTTCTGAATTATTGGTAAGAGAGGACACACTTACTTTTCGTCGTTTAGTGTTGCCATTCTCAAATGGATCAGTATTTACACGTTTAACAGCCGTCTCTAGGTTCTTGAGTTTAAGATGATTTTCTTGAAGCAACTGAGGAGAAAATGAAACATCATTAATAGCAATTCTGTTGTACATTAATCTGTAAAAGTAGACTTTAACTGAGCCCACGTATCAGAACACTCTGATAGCAAAAAGATTATTTAGTAGAATTTGCGATGCGAAAATGACCTTGTAGCAAAACGTCTGGAAATGAAAATAGTCTGTACATCTAAAACGACAAGTACAGTCAGTCTAGTCTAAATAAATAAGTTTTTAAAACGTAATTAAGTATTTCAAATAAATAAAGTAGCAAACTGGTAAGAATTAATAAATATGAGATATTTATTAAAAGGAGACAGAGAGGTTCGAACATTTTTGTATGGCGCCTGGCATACCTAGTCTGCCATTTTGGAAAAAAAAACATGTTTCGGCGGCCAGTGATGAAACGCATGCCAATCGACAGAGTAAATGATTACAAACAAAAAATGTTCAGTGAACAAATCTTATAAGTGATACGGTTTCCGAGATATTTGGGTCTAAACACTATAAAAAAAATCTGATTCTTAGCTATGTTCTACCTTACTTTACCTTATTTAATAGGGTATGGGAAATAAAATCCATCTAATTCTATTTCTTGAACACATTTTAATATAGAAATCATAATCATCATCATCATCATCAGCCTATATCACTCTACTGCTAGACAGGCCTCTAAGCCGCAATTGGCCATCGCCAGGACCCCGTTTTTTAGCAAGGTGTGCCACGGGCTCTGGCTCTGGCCTTCGTCACCAGCTACATTTTTGGATTCAATAATTGTCAGACATGATATAGAGAATGAAGCATATGACGATCTTAAGAAGCTACTGGTGGCAAACTAATAGATAAACCTACTGCTATAATGCGAAGATGATACGGCGAGACCCTTGGAGCTCCAACACACGTATGAAGAGGCATTAGACCAAACCCGAAGGCCCAAAGATACCCACTCAGCAGCTTGGCAGGAGCCACCTGACGAAGTTAACAACACACGATGGCCGAACCATATAGTCAAAGCCGGAGATATTATCTGAGTATCTGAGATAGAGGACTTTTATGGTCGACTGTACGCGGCACATGCTCCTTGCGCGCAACGTGACAACCTTGATTCCAGATCCACTCTCACCCGCCACTACACCGACGAACTGCCAGAAATCAGACAAGACGAGGTCGTACTAGCTCTGAGACAGCTTAAAAATGGAAAAGCTGGGGGTTTTGAAGACTGTGAAGACGGTGTTACCAGTGTTACTTCAGAACTTCGAGGAGCTCCTCTTGTGCAGGAGCTGCGGAACCTCTTCAACTCCGTCCTTCACTGTGGGAGAACTACGAATACTAGAATACGTGGAACGTGACTTGGTGGTTCTGTTTTTTTAAGAAGAGAATAGGATGCTTCTAGTCTATAAGCTGTTCTCTCAGGTTATTACAGAACACTCGACGAATTTCAGCCACCAGAGCAGAGGGTCTAACCAAACAGCATTTGCTATGAAGCGACTGTCGTCATCGTTCGGGAGCGAATAAAACACATCCAAATATTGTACAGCTCAATAATCCTTGTACATAGTTATTATAGTCACTTGTACATTCCGGGGTGGACTTTTCTTGGCTGTGCTTAGGTACTTGTGTTTCATTTTCACTTGCTGTTCTTCATTTGTACGCCCGCGCCCCAATAAAACGCAACCAAACAATACTTTGGCTTCCAAACTCTAAGTTGTGTTTTATTGGGCCATAATTAATTTACATGACACTGATTTATTTAATTTACACGAGTACGGTTAATAAACAAGCAAGGAAAGCACAGTCCAATAAATTGAGCAGGTACATGTAGGTACTCATTAAATATTGGTTGTTATAAGTGCACCTATTTCCGAGATGAACAAGACTTGCACGTGCAATACTGACAAAATACAAGATTGTATTCTCCTAGAATTGGTGTACGTACAGTCATGTTTCATATTTATTGTACATGGATTTGTAGGCTGTGCTTTAATTGGTTGTGCATTAACCGGACGCGTTCGGTTCAATCGAACTCGACTCGGACTAACTCGAACACACTCGGGCATCCTCGGAACACTGAAGAAAGGTACTTAGGAAGATAGGTAAGTATGTATTTTTTTTTAATTAATTAATAATGAGTAGCTGTAGCTACCTACTAAATGTATGAAGTCTCCACAACTCTTTTGGGACTAAATTAAGTGTTGATTAATTTAGTGTTTAAAATTTGACAAGGCGGGGCTAGCAGCCAGTCGCTGCACAGAAAATGCACCCATAAGATAGTAAGGTAGACTTGTAGCTGATAGTACTTACCTACTTTCCAGCTTAAATCTCAGCAGGCAAATATAATAATAAAATGAGTACCTAAGTAGGTCCCACGGTAAACGTTCTAATTACATAATAAGAACCTTTTTTGGAGGGAGTAGATAGTACATTATACGAAAGAAAAAAACTTTTATTTCTTACAACGGTACGGTACCATGCAACAGAGGGTGAAGAAAACTAATTCGGCGAGCGGAGCGAGCCTCGAAATTTTTCAAGAAAATGTGTCACCTAGGTATAATAATATTAATTATGATAACAAACGAAACATGAAAAAAAAACTGAGATTTTTTATAAATTTATAGGAAATTATAAAAGTAAATACCAGTAACGAAGGCCGCGAGCGAAGCGAGCCGCGAAATTATTCCAGTAAAACCTCTGTATCTTGGTAATTATTGATAATATTATAAAAACAAAAACACAGTATTTATTGATTTTTATATCTCCAAATCTAACTCCAACATAATTTACAAAAAACGTGAATGATCCTCATGACGAAATTCTATTTCTTGTTTTTTGTATGGACACAGTCATTGCCGTAAATAGCATTTTACGCGCCCATCGGGCGCGAGCTTCTTTCTATAACTGCACGCCCAAATTTTTTCTTAACCTATCCCTGCTCTGTACTGTGGGGGACTACCGTGTTCTGTATTACCGTTGTTTAGCCTGGATACTGGCCAGACACAATAAAAAATCTATCTCGCGTTCCGGCATTATATCATGAAGTTAAGGTTGACTTCCCAGTGTATAATTCCTTATTAAATAAATAAAAACGGCAAACGCAGCTGCGAAATTTTTGGCGCACGAAATAAACAAGAAAACGGTGGATTTTTTTTAGAAACACCTAGGTAACGATACTACAACAACAGAAGTTGAAAAGATAGTCGGCGAGCGGAGCGAGCCGCGATTTTTTTATTAATCTGCGCTGTTGTGTTTTCATTCGTCATCGTTGCAAACTTTATAGGGATTTAACCGTTTTAGTGCGTAGTGCCATTTAGGAAAAAAGGCGAAATAACTAAATCGGCGAACGGAGCGAAATTTTTCTAGCAAAGGAGCATACAATATATGAAAAAGAAAACTACGATTTGTATCTGAATTTCAAGCAACTTACTGCCACCATGCCTATTTCTATCGTGAAGCAGCATTGCTGTGTTTCGGAATTGCATTGTAGGACACATTCCAATGAAAATGTGATCGATGCAATGCTTTGTGATAGGTAAGGGTTACCACTTTACATCAGGTGGGCCATTTGCTTGTTCCATCTTCAAGTACCATAAAAAGAACCTATTTGTATTAGGTTATTATTATAAACGAAGACTTGGTCCTGATCTGGAAATTTCTGTGCCCCCCAGACAAGAAAACTACCATTTATAACTGGATAACAACGAAATAATTAATGAAAATGGCACTGCCCTATTTACGGCAATGGACACAGTATAATTAATAGCTAATTAGTTAACACATGACAAAGTATTGATCGTTCAATGTAACCTAGGTACATAATAAGTACCTAGTGAAGTACTAACAATTTAAAAGTATTGAAAAAGTCAAACTATCTGGTGTGTTTTGTCGGGGGCAATTGCCCCTATTGCCCCCCCCCCCCCCCCCCCTTATCCGCGCCTGCTCTGAAAGCGAAAACCAAAGATTGTGGGACCGGAGACAGGATTGCAAAGCGTGACGACCTACGCATACTGGTTGGTGTTATTACAGGCCACTGTGACCTGAACCACCACCTAGAAAAGTCAGGACACCTGTCGTAGCTGCTTTCAAGCTGAAGAAACAGTGGAGCACGTCATCTTACACTGCACTGCCACAAACAAAGCCAGAACTAAATCCGTGTTACAAAAACTGCTTGATCAAAGCTCACAAACGCAGGCAGTATCGGGGACTAGAGCAATGTTGCCACCAACCCAGAGTCCTTCTCCGTTATTATATGGAGTTGGGACTGGCTGGCTAGCAGCGGGGCAATGCACAATACACCCCAATGCGGGACTTCGGTGCAGAACTTTTTCGCCCCACTTCAAATTAGAATTAGAATCGATAACCGTTGAGGAATAAATGTTCTGGAGTGGCGACCGCAATCTGGAAATCGATGTGTAGAGAGACCCTCCACCAGATGGACTGACGACATTGTCAAGATTGCAGGTAATCAATCGGTGGGTGGAAAGGGCTCAAGACGGTTCCCTTATGGGAGACCCGTGTTCAGCAGTGGATAGGTTGTCGTTGATGATGATGACAGTCAGATAGGGCTGCTTAATTGATTTTATAACATACGGCAGGTAGGGTTAATAAAATAATAACATCCCTCCTACTATTATAAGTATTATAAAGATGAAGGTTTGTGAAATGTTTATTTCTCCTTCACACTACTGAACGGATTGAGCTGAAATTTTGACGTATGACATTTTAAAAGTTTTAATGAACAGCCCCAAAGAGCTATCGGAATTAGCTTCAATACTTAAGATGCATATCTTACCAACTTCTCAGTATTTTACTCACATTATTTGTTTGTGTTCTATTCCTCAGTTCGTCTTGCTTTTCAATAAAATATTTTTTTGTTTTGGAATAATCGCACAGAATGGACTGGCATTTCTTGCAAATTAGTTGTGGCAAACCATCAAAAGGCTCCACCTGAAAATAAATTTACCTGCTTATAAAATGTGGAACCTGCTTTTAAAAATGTCTACTACCAACATTATAACTTTGGAGAACCTAATCTTAGAGATAAATTTTCTAAAATGTGCCTGGTTTTTAATAGGCTACCCTTGTGAGCCTTTGAACTCTTTGCCATGTACTGCAGTACAGATAGTGGAAACTGACAAAATAATGAGGCTCTGTTAAGAGTTTGGACCCTTTGATATCAAGATCATCAAATGGGATAATTTTAATTAAAAAAAACTAGAGGTGTCAAGGGACACCCGGATGGAACAAAGTTCCGGCACCTCCTCAGGCACCTCAGGCACGAACGATTTCGCAACGCGCAATATAGAACTTCTTCGTTCCAAAACATGCAAAAAGACGTACACACCACAGCAATTTGAACTGGGTGTCGCGGCGCGGCAGCCCAAGCCTATACGGCGAGGCTAACGAGCACTTAGCATAGACGGTTGAAATAAGCGCACTAGTCTTTATACAATGACGTCATCAGCCCAACCATTTGACTATTACAAAGTGTCGTTACAACTTTTGGTCTTAATTTTTTCCGTCTAGCCCCCTTTTGCAACAAGCGATAAGGAACTTCGTTCCAAAAATGGATTCAGTTACCAGAACTTTTACATATGTAATAATTCATCATCAGGTAGGTATTTAGGAGGTAAATTAAGTATAGCTAGTGGCATGTTTGGCCTTGAATGCACAGAACCTGACCGTTTGGTCTACTTGTCCTGTGCAGTATCCCAACTATTCAAACATGCACCTATTAACTCATGCCGAGTTACTTACATTGATGTCAAAACAATAACTGATCTGTTCTCGAACCACCGGAACTATTTGGTAAGTGCCTGAATCCTCGAGACATAGTCGACATTTTATGAACAGTTTGGGGTCAACTTCTATCATGGTCATTCTTCTTGCACTAAAACGAAAAGAAAAGTAGTAAGCACTAATATACTGCATCAAGAACCTAATGGTTGACTTGACAGTAATATCAAACACAAAAGTAAAAGCCAAATATAAGTTGGCTGTAAGTTTTATTTTTTGTTCGTTTTATCTGTCATGTCATGAGTCTTCAGACTATGAGCAGGTTTGAGAATTGGTTCAGCAACCAAGAAGTTGCAGTAGCGAAGTAGTTCCTATATTTTGGTCTGATCATACTAGGATTGATTTAAAGGGACAGATCTACTACACTACTGTTTTCACAGTGCCACAATTATAGCTTGGCACACTTGAATCTAAGCCCCTATCAGTGCAACGAATTTAGTTCCTGAGTCAATTTCTGGTGTTCAGAGTTATTTATCACACTTTATTAGGAAGGTAAAACATCCAAACCAGAAAGTTAGGTTAGATAAGCTAAATTAAAGGCACTTTCCTACTTCAAGTAAGCAAAGCACCCTAACTACATTAAATAGGTGCCTACTAACCTTTATATAAATTCCATCCAATTTAATTCAGTAAAATATACCCGTGATTTTGTTTACCAGTAGGAAGGTACATAAAATATCTACGTACCTATAGGTATTGACTTGCTCTAAATATAATCTAAATAAATTAAAAAACATGGAATAATCAAAAATTAGCAACAGCAGATTTTATATTTCCCGCCACTAAGTATTTTCAAAGTTAGAGACTGAAACTAACACTTTGGTTTGATGATGGTAAACACAGAACAGAAAGCTGAATCACCAAACGGTGCACTGATTTAATCCTACTTACTTTCATGGAGATATCCCGCTATCTTCACAAAACTATACACGGTACATTAGCGTAAACGTTGGCTTGCAAAAATGAGCAAATTTTAGTGGACATTGCAGAACAAGAAAACAGAACACAGATTCCTTTCTAGCAGCTCGCTCGAAGTTCTTGTTTCTGGCGATTCACTTAGAAATTATACGCTCGATTCAGTTGAGGTGGTTGATAATGAGAAAGAGAATAGAAATCACATCACATGTAACTTTGTGTGAACTAGCGCTATCTAACGGAGAGTAGGTGGGCCTGGACCTTGTTGTTGGTAGCGCCCTCTAGTGACAAATAGCGTACTACTTCTTGAATCGGCTAGATGGCGCTCTAAAGAAATTAAAGACCCAATGGATTCGTAGGCGCGTTGGTCGCATAAGTGGGGCGTGGCCCGCAGTAAATTCAAATGTATAAACGTCTTTGCGCTTTGATGCAGCGTAACTCATTTGGTTGCTCGGTTACCCGCGGATGTCGCGAATTTTGCATTAGATAGATGCGTACTATAGGTACGTACAACTATAAATACAAATACAAATTATTTATTTGTTCGAAACATAGGTTACAAAATAATAATAATATGGTCTTAAAAACTGTGAGATCAGCCATGTTTCGCTGTACAGGCATACAAATGTCAGTTAATATCCTAGAAAATTAAAGATACAATAACAACATAATATATACTTAGTCACAATTCAAATAATAAAGTATGGTAATAATCAAATAATAATAGGTAGGTACGTGTCACAATTTATCAGTCATAAACTCTTGTACGCTGTAATAAGCTTTACTAGTCAGCATGTTCGGTAGCCTACTTTTAAACATATTAAGATTATCTAGTAAAATTATCTATTATTCCTCGGCGCCATACAAAAACACTTTTGTCAAAAAGGGCAGTTTTATGTGGTGGTATGCATAATTTATTGAGCCTCTTACTTTTTATCAAGCCGAATTTATCTCGCATTACAAATATGGCTGATTCTAATATGTATATACAGGGAAATGTCAGTAGCTTTTGTTGAAGAAACGCAGGTTTACAAGAGTCCATTGGTTTGAGTCAAGCTATGGAGCGAATGCATCTTTTCTGTGATATGAAAACTCTTTCTCTACCGGTACCATTACCCCAGAATATTACCTACTCCATATCCCAAAACAGATGACACATAGCATTATATTATGCTGTTACCACTGTCGCTTCATTTGCTACTTTACTAAGCATATATAATGCATATGAAAACTTATTCAACTTTTTACAGACAATGTCAATATGTTCATTCCAGGTCAAATTACGGTCAATATTTAATCCTAAAATTTTGTATATGAAATTTCATTAATTTTATTATTCAAGTATTGTATGTCAATTGTACGTGTGTCAATTCTTTTATTGCTAAATGTCATGGAACATGTTTGTTTTATTTAGATTTATCAATAGATTATTTAATGTCAACCAGTGAATTATATTAGATAATGCAATATTTATGTCAATTTAAAAATTTTCATTATCACTATGTTTATGGTTAAAAACCACTGTGCTGTCATCTGCAAAAAGTACCAAAGTATAGCTTGTCGCTTCAGGAAGGTCATTTATATATATATATTAAAAAGCATGGGTCCTAAGACACTGCCCTGTGGTACTCCATAGTAAGTTTGCTTTAGATTAGACTCACAATCAACCTCTATTTTAGTCTTCGTACACAGCCGAGTTATCTGTGTTTTTTGCCATCTTCCTTTTAAGTAGCTTTCCATCAGATCATGACCTTTACCACGTATTCCATACATATACAGTTTGTTTATCAATATGTCGTGGTCCACAAAATCAAAAGCTTTGGTCAAATCCATGTACACTGCACATACTTTTTTTCTTTGGTCAATATTATGCATTATTAGATTTAATTAATTAAAATTATATATTGCATCATTTATACTCCTTTCCATCTTTCCACTCCATCTTTTCGAAAGCCAACCTGTTCGTTAACCAGAATACTATTTTTAGAAAAACTATTTTTAAAAGAGTAAAGACAGGCAAGGTCTGTTTCTTAAATAGAGGTTTGACTACTGTTATCTTAAGTTTGTCAGGAAAAACTCCCTCTTGTACACATATGTTTATCAGATAACTAAGGACAAACCTAATAGGTTGCGCTAACTGATAACCGTAACTGATTTGACAATTTTAGTACATATCTCATCAAATCCTGTGCTACTTGTATTTTTGAGAGAATTAATGATTTGTACAACATTTGCTGGTGTAACTGGATTCATAAAAATTGAATTAACATTAAGATTTTTATAATAAGCAAGTTTATTGATTGATGATAATTTGATTTAGCTGTACCTATAAAAAAATTATTGAAACCTTGAGCAATCTCAGTGGGATCTGTTATATAATACTACCATCTATATTTACTTTCTCGATCTCATTTCGTATGGGTTTGGGCTTTTGATTATTTATTATTTGCCATGTTGCTCTGGATTTATTTTGTGACTTTTTTTATCTCGTAGCTGTTCTGTACTTTTATTGTCAAGTTTATAATATGCTGCAATCTCTTAGAATAAAATTTGAATTTATTTTTATTCACCTGGTTTGGCAGTGTCCTATAGGTCCGTAATATTTTTCTTTTGCGCTTAGAGCACTTTCTAATACCCTTTGATAACCATTTTTTTCTTTTTTTATATATTGTCATTTTTATCTTTCAAATAGGAAAACACAGATCATAAATTAACTTAAACATGTCATGGAATTCATTAAATGCTTGATTGGGTTCATTTACTTCAAATTGTCAATAAAGCTGATGTTATCTTCTTAAATTATAATTATCATTAGTTATATGATTCTTAAATTTCGTCATATAATCTTTTATTTTTATCTGATTTTGGTGGTCTGTATAATATGCAAATTATTAATATTTTATGATCGATTAGTTCAACGCCTGTACATTCTATAACGTTAATCACGCTTAATTTCGTAATTTCATGTATTCCTTTAAACTTATGGATATTGTTAACATAAACATGAATACATGAATATACATGAACCGCTATATCAGTTTTTGCGATTAAAGTAGTTAGCAAGCGTGTAATTAGGTACATTTAACAAGTCAACATCCTAATCTGTCATTTTATGTTCTGTTATGCATATCACGTCAGTAAATACAATACACCTTACATATTTTTATTATCTAAGAATAACTTTAGCTACACAGTTATTTTATGGTTTGTTTGTTCTACCTAAGGCAGGTACATAATATTATGCTATGCTTCTCTCTTTGCTATGCGGTGTTATATATATAACACCGCATAGCAAAGAGAGAAGCATGCCCAGCCTGCAAAAATTGCGGTGCAGCCAACAGCACAACACAGCACACGCTGCAAGTATGTAATGCCTTTTCATCGCAGCGCCAAGCGTTAGAAACGTTGATTAGACCAGACCTCTCTTTGCCGAGTGTGGTTAGGCCATGTTCGATAATAACAGCGCCTGGGGGGCGTGGTTCCTTCTGTGAAGATATGAATTTTGCAGAAGCAGCGGAGCGGGTGAGTGAAGAAGATCCCCTTGCTGACCCACTTCGCCGGCGGAGGACCACCAGTAAAAGGGGGCGACAATTCAACCGCTTTTTTCCGCTCAATTTCAGAGACGAGCGGGGTATGGGTGCGGGAAGCACCCATTCATTGAGGGCAGCAACCTTTTCTTTTTTAGTTAGAAGGTTTTGTTCTGAGGAAATTATAGGTTTATTTTTATTATTAAAAAACAATTGCATTTACAGAATTTTGAAAAAAATTACAATCAGCATGAAAATAACAATTGTCAAAAAAAAGTTAGTCTCAATCCCGGACGATTTTTCCTTACCAAATCACATCATAGGATTTTGCGAAAATTTAAATTAGGAAGTACCTCCCTGTATTCTAAGGATCTTCCCAGATGGGCGTTTTGCTCGCGCGATTGACATGCGTATCCCATCAGGCTTGCTATTAAATGAACGCACGTCACATTCCACGTGACATTGGATACGCATGTCAATCGTGCGATCAACTAGCGCGAGCAAATCAATCGCCCATCTGGGACGGCTGATAATGCCATCTCGTGGAGTTTATTATGTACTACGTATAAAAGTGCGTCCATGAGCCATCTATTAGTGATTAATGAAATCAACATTTTGTTTTGTTGCTATTCCTCGCTAGATGACTACACTTGTGGGTTCGAACTTTCTAGAATATTTTCTGATGTTACGTTATTTTCCGGTTAGTAAAGGTTATGAATTTTTTAAACAGACCTCACTTAAAGGGATTCTAAACAATATTGACATATACAATATATTAAATATTTAATAATTGCATTCTTACTAGTAATAACAATATGGGTATATCTTTAAAAATAATATAAGATATGAAACGACTTTATAAGTTGTAACGTAAACGCTGTGCGCAAAAGTGTTGCGATTGGAATAGGGATTGCAAGATTTGACAGATGTCCTTGCCTTGGGTTGGAAGCGTTTTTTGAACTTGTTTGATGACTGTAACTTTTATTGGGCCACAAAAAAACCTTAAAAAATTAAATTACAGGGTCAACCTGAATTAACCAGAGGTCAATATAAAAAAATCTTAAAACCTGTATGTACTTTTTCAAAATAACATGTTGTTAATTATGTAATTGTGTTGAAAATGTCGATAAAAATGGAAATATTTTAATCTAGACTAGTCTAATTGATTATATCTATAAGTACCTACGAGTTTACAGCCATCTAGCGAGGAGTAGCAAAAACAAAATGTCGGTTTCGTAGGGACGCTCTCTCTCTCTGTCATGCGTAGTACCTACATACAACTTCACGAGATGGCATAGCGCTACCAATTTTGGACTAGGCGTTCTTTTTAGGGTGACGCTGACGCACAGAGGGCTTACCACAGGTTTTTAAAGTTTACGAAAACTTTTTAAGTTTCGGTATCTACATACATTTTCGTAGTTCATGCACGTTTCCCTGAGGTGCTGTACTGAACTTATAGTTTTCGTAAACTATAAAAACCTGAGGTAAGCCCTCAGAATACTATTATGTGCTGACGTTACCAATCCGGTCAAACGAACCCCTATGGTGCCGCCCTACTTAATCTACGGGTGCCGCTTTGATTATTTTAGGAACTTCTTAAGCTACAGACTTGAAATTTGGTTTAAATTTAAAACGCACTGACTGAATAAGATTGCCAGTAAAAAATAAAAAAAAAAAATCATTTTCATCCCCAAAAGGTCAAAGATTTGAAACTTCAAAATTTGAAACTGGTGCTAGTAGGTCGAATGGCATATCATATGAAAGGGGTCAATCAGCCCAGTTTAAAACATATTTATTTTTTATACGATGCTTGGTTTTCATTTTATGATCAAAATTGTCCAAAAAATGACCATAACCCCCCCTAATCTCTGAAGTTTGCAAAGCTAGAAGTCTGAAACTAATATATTTTAAAGAAGAATATCTATAATTTACATGAAAATTATAGCGAAGTCCCAACCTTTAACAATTTTTGAGAAATCTTCCAAAATAAAAGGGGGGGTTGCTAGGTCGAGTGGGGTATCAAATGAAAAGGCTTGATTTGAACAATATATAGTCGTTTTTTTTATATTTGTTTTTGATATAGGATGAAAAAAGCTCAATAAATAACCATACCCCACCTTAACTCCGTAATTTGCGAAGTGAGAAACCTGAAATTTATAAATTTTATAGAAGTATATCTATATTTTACATGAAAATTATAGCGAAGTCTCCACCCAAAACAGTTTTTGAGAAATCCTCCAAAATGGGGGTGGTGAAAAATAAAAGGGGGGTGGGGGGTTGATAGGTCGAGTGGGGTATCAAATGAAAAGGCTTGATTTGAACAATATATAACAGTTTTTTTTTATATCATGCATAGTTTTTGATTTAGGAGTTTTTATTTTTCTATAGGACGTACACATTTTATTTACGTTGAAACCTTACTAATTAGTATCGCACGCCATTAACGTCACCCGCGGGGGGCGAATCGAGTATTTTTTGCACGCTATGCCACCTGTTTCAGAATAGCGCAGGATCGAGGCAAGTGGCCTAATCAAAAGGAGGCTTATGCCTAGCAGTATAGATGTAAAACAACCGATTTAAAAAGTTTTAAATCAATTTATACCGCTTTAAACCCCAAATAAATCGTTTTTAACGGTTGAAAACTCGCCTACAAAGCGGCCGCGCGCGGCAGTGTATTTGTGTGCAGGTGTGTGTAGGCACATTGCAATGGTCGATTCACAACACAATACGAGTGACGACGACTGAGTTTGGTTTTATACCGAATCAAATTGATTTATTTATATCGTTTGAAAACAAAGAAAAAATTTGATTAGCAACACAGAGTTTTTATAACTTAGTTAGGTAACACCTACGCTTTACGCTTTTACTACTTACTTAGTTAGTTAGCTTTATGTATAATGTGTATGATATTATTTATGTAGCTACTCTCGTATGTACACCGCCGTCTTTTGTGTATCGTGTTTTTGTGTCCATCCAAAGATTGTCTTAAAGAGATCGCTTTCAGCGATAAGACCGCCTGATGTACCTTTTTTTAAATTTTCCTGCAAATTGAAGTTTTTTTTTTGTTTACAATAAAGAATTTATATATCTATCTAGCTATCTATCTACGCTTGGTTGGACGGACCAACTAGAACTAAACACGCTAAGTAGGTATATCAATATCAGTATCACACATTTAAAAAATCTTTACACAGTTTAAAGATACTCCGTTATATCCCTACCTCGGTAGAATCGAAGAAATTTAGTTATAATTAAGAAAAACATGTCATCAACACCAGCCATTTTAAATCGAAAAAAAAATGGTTTAATTCAGTTTTAAACGGTTAATTGGTTTTAAACCGGCCTTACATCTATACCACAAAAGAAATAGGTAACAAAAGTCAAATACATGTACCTTTTCATACCTACGCTCGGTGGTTGCGCTAGGGTTGTCAACTTTGGGGTGATTGAGAGAGGCTACTCCAAATCCGCGCTATAACCCGCATAGCAAATAACTTATTCTACAATATTAATACAAAACAATAAACATATTACATACAATATAAAAAGTTTGCAGAACAAACACATATAAAATTTTACATTAGACAATTTTCAGTATCGAAAGTCTCTAATAACTTCTAAACGGATTGCCCTGTTTACTAGGTCTAAAACGGATAACACTTAAAACAAAACAATATTTAAACAAACAAAAAATCATGATTTCAACGTTCGTAATATGGTAGCGTGATAAAGATGTACCTACCTTCTTGCTTCGTTTAAATTAAACTGATTCAAAAAAGGAAACTATTGAATAAATCAAGCTTCTAAAGCCTTACAATATTTTTATTCTCTGGGGGCCAGACGGCGCTTACCTATCTAAATATTTTGTGTTAGATGCCTACCTACGTTAAAACGAAGCAAGTATTCAATAAATAAATAATGCTACATGATGCTGTGTGATAGACACAACATCGTGTAGCCCCAAACTAAGCAGAGCTTATGTTCTGGGAACCACATGATTGATATATTACATATTATATAATTTTTACACAAAAAATAAATACATATCATACATAGAAAACACCCAGACCCAGTTTGGGATGGTTCATGCCCGGAGAGTTATACCAGTATCTGGTTGACTCTTCGAAGCAGGAATCTGCCTAAGGGTTCTTTTGGCCAGACTTTTCGGTATGCCACAGAACGGTTCAGAACTGTGACCCAACTGTGTAGGTACCGTTTGATCTGGCCCTTGCGAGTTCATCGGCACACTCATTGCCGTGATTTCCAGCATGACCTATCTTAGAACCACCCTGTTTTTTAGGCTCAGAGTGTTCAAACGTGTCAGGCAGTTCTCTACTAGCTTGGACGTGATAACCGTCGAATCCAGGGCTAGGAGAGCTGCTTGACTGTCAGAATTTATATGTAATGTTTGGTTGGAGTAGCGTTTCTGCAGATTACTGTATGCACACTCGAGAATGGCGTACAATTCCGTATGGACGACGGAGGCGTGTTTACCCAGGTTATTGCTTGCGCAAAACTTTGGTCGCTCTCCGTGACCCCACATGCAGGTGAAGGCTTGTGGGTTTTATACAGCAAACTGAAAATAAGTTGTTACTAAATCGCTAGTTTATTATTAATTATTTTTTTTCACAAAATAGTCAAGCGTTCGACAACTATCACACCTGAAACAGGTGAAGATGTGGTCTAAGATGGAGCACGCTTGCCTAGAAGGAAGAAGATTGTACTGATCCGGGAAAACAGACGCCGGAAGAAATTTTCACTCCTTCCACAATGTTTATCTCAATCCCGTAAATATATCGAAACTTCCTGGGACGAATGACATGTCCATGCTATGAAATCATGATGCAAGTACCAAAAATAAACTACCTACTCCGATCTCTGGTTATGACAGAAAAAGTGTTTCACTATCTATAAATAAAGTTTTTGAATTATACAATTCCGACATTACATTCGAAAGATATAGTTTTAAAATGTATATATTTTAATTTTATTTTTTATCTACCTGTGTGAAGCCGGAGCAGGCCGCTAGTTATCAATAAATCTATGGGATCCACGGATCCACCGACTTTACTGTGCGGTGAAGAGCGAATTAATTTGTGACATTAAAACGCGCCCTAAGATTGTTGAAACCATTGAAACCATTGACACAATTGAGATTTCATATTTTATTCATATACAACTATCATTAAAGATTACAGTAATCTTAAAATACATCTACAACAGAATCCACGATTACATTGAATCAAGCATTGAAGGTAAGTACCTACAATATTATTAGTTTAATTGATTTAACTGCGCATCATACCAATACCGTATTGAAATTCAATTGAAATTCACAAATGCATGTCATACTTATTTGAAAACTTAACAAATTCATCATTTACACTTTTTTTGTATTCAACAATCTCAAAGTCTCAGAGTATGTCATTGTTATATTAGTTGTATTCAAACATACATGTTATCACAGCACTTAATAAAACTGCTTGTCAAAAAGACGAAGTTATGTACAAAGTAAAATTCACTCACTTTTGATGGTATTGATAACCCAGACAATGCTGTAAGTGGACAGCAGCTATTAAAGTCATATTGCCTTAAGTTTAATCATAATCATACATGGAGCTATAACAATAATAAGTCAAATATTAAAATTTCCGTTATGTTTTTTATCTACGTTGACGGCGCTTCTTTTTGTTGCGTCCATTGTTTCCGTTGGAGGCCGCGGGCGGTGGCACGGGCGGCGCCGGTTCTACCACCACCGCGAACCCACTGAATACGGCATCAACCCTCTGCTGGTTGTTATTAGCTCGGTCGCCGGCGTTATTTGGAGATCTAGGCGTGTTAGCCGCGTTATTGGCTCTGGCGGTGCTGATAGGACTTTGGCCTTGGTTATTTGATCTAGCAGCAGTGGGCGGTTCGTTTTGAACCCGGCTGTTATTATGATTCTGAGCGGAGTTCAGAACTTGTCCATTGATTTGTCTCGCAGCATTGTCAGCTTGCGTGCGGTTGGCATTTGCTATAGGTTGCTGGGGAGCCGCGACTGGCGGAGCGGCAACGACATCGTCGGTCGGAGTCTCTCTGAACGCCTGTCGCAAGCGTTGTCTCATTCGCCTGCGTGCGTTGCGTGAAAGAGGTGCTACTTCGAGCGCGGGGGGGTCTTCCTGGCGGGGTGGGGGTACCGGCTCCGGGGCAAGTTGAGGTGGCGGTACGGGAGGGTCGCGCGGGACGGTGGGCGCACTCGGCCTGCCGTGCGTGTTCTCGAGGCGAGCGCGCATCTCTGCTTCGGAGCGCACCAGAGCGTTCGCCTCGCGGCCAAGGGTGGCGAACGCTCGGGACAAGCGGGCCACATCGTTCTGCAGATCTTGGAGGAAAGGCTCGAGCTCCTGTGAGGCGGCCTCGCGGTTGCTACGGTTGGCGACGCGAAGCACGGCGCGGGGCTGCGCCTGCTGAGGCACCACGTCGAGAGGCGTGCGCCTCAGGGCCAGCTTGGCGCTCATCGTTGTGGGCGAGAGCAGGGCGCGTGCGTCGGCTCCTGTCACAGACAGGCAGCGCTGCCGTTTCTTCAAGAATCCCTCGCATGTGCGCACAGACCAGACCTGCCAACAAATAATTGCAAATTAATGCTGGACATTTTCACACAAGATGAAAGAAAACACCCAGACCGAAAAACAAATATTTATAGATCAAGTAACCTTTTTTCCCATGGTGGGGAATAGAACCAACCCTCTGGGACATAGGTGGACCTTCACCACTACGCAACAGAGGTTGTCAATTAGTACTGAGATCGGCACTGTGCCTTCCAATCATAGCGATATCATTCTAGATAGATTATTATTGTTTTTATTTATTAAACTATCATATAAACCATTTTTAATAATAATATTTGTTTAGAATAGCATCTATAGACCACTAAGGTTTGATCTAACTGCTTTTGATTAGGTATGTAACTATAAAGTACTTACACAGTCGGAAAATATAGCTTCACGATCATTCCCAGACAATGTGAATGTGTAAGAGAATTCTTCTGCTACCCTGGGCGATGAAGCCATTACTAGCCATGCATACACGGAATCATCTGCAAAACAAAACTTGTTGTAATCACAAGACAAAGGAGTTACACTGAATTTTCTGAAAAACTTAACCTATTAAATATTAATGAACTATTATTTTTCAGAGATTTAGAATATTTTCCAGGTAGAAAATGTGTCAGGCCTGGATTCAGTGCCCAGTGTTACAAAAAAATTTTCAGTATCCAGCTGGGAAACCGAAAATGATGCTGAATATTTTAAACAGGCACAAAAAAAGTTTAAAAAACATATTGTAGACAGTTAAATTTTTTTTTTTGCTATTAAAAACTGTGGATCTAAATTACTTAACCATAGGTATATAAGTAGCAGCTATCATTAAGTAATTCAAATCTACAGTTTTTTATAGCCGAAATAGAAGACTGTATGGACACATTATAAACATGAAAAAAAATTATATGTGTAGTATATCAATCATGTGGTTCCCATAATAGAAGCTCTGCTTAGTTTGGGGCTACATGATGCTGTGTGATTACGTCCCGCATATTTGACTCATAACTAGTTAAATAAATAAATGCCGGACGGAACCCGCTGCGGGAATCGAACCCGCAACCTTCTGCGTCTCAGGCGGGCTATCGCCCACTGCGCCACAGAGGCCGTCGTAGTTACAGGTTGAATTATAAAAACTTACGGGTTATTTCAATCACGAGGAAGAACAAGCCCATATCTGCGACGCGAACCGCAGTTACGATTCTGCCTGCGTGTGTGGAGAACTGCCAAGCTTGAAGGTATTCCCCATTTTCATCAGATCGACCCTGCAAGGCATATTCGATGAGAACTAAGACAACTTTGCATTCATGGCAGGTTGAATATAAGAATAGTTAATAGAATCTCAGAATATGAAGTCATTTATATTGAAAATTGGGAATTTTCTCATACCCTTTCATCGGTGAAGGCTCCAACGACGCCTTCACTTACTTTCACTCATCCTGATGAAGACTATTCAGGGTCAGTGTTTGTGTTCAGGTTTTCAGTGATAGGAATTAGGTGGGCTAAAATATCTAAAGTTCAAAGAACAGAGTGTGGAGACTTCCTTACTACAACAATTTTATTCGGCCCAATTCGGATGAAAAATTGAATAATTGTTGCAGGAAACTATGTACATTTAATATTAATGTCAATAATATTGTTAACTAATTCAAATCATTTTTCTCTTTAACCAACTGCAAAAAGTTCTTTATTTTATAACTTAAACAAGTTTTAATTGTTATTAACTGCTGATGGGTAGGGTTGAGGATGTGTTTCACATTCCAAGAGTCGTCGTGCGTGCTTCACTACAAACGTGTACAACCTGTATAAATGGATTTATAACCAGAAAACCGAGACAATTGGCCCGAAAAAATATTTAGTCCTAAGGCGTCTCCACTTTGTATCTGTTATATTTTGAACATTAGGTATTTTAGCCCCCCTAATTCCGATCACTGGTTACGAGTCTTCATCAGGATGAGTCTTCATCGGGCTGAGTGAACGTGAGTGAAGGCGTTTACCGATTTTTAATAAGAGTTACTTTTATGATTATTAAGAATCCTTTCTAATCCATCCTACTTGCAAGTTTTCAATTTACAGAAGCATGAACATTAGCCCTCAAAAGGTCAAAAAGTTCAAAAAATTCAAAAAATATATTATCAATCAAATAACATAAAATAAAAGTGACAAAATTAAATATAATTAGTACCTATGATTAGAAAATCCTGAATATTTCTAAACCTAACCTGATCCAATTCCCAAGAACATTTGTATTTGTACTAAGCATGTTAATTGTAAAAAAACATCTCTCTTTTGATTTTGTTTTTGAAGATTTGAGAACATATTTACCTCAATAAGGTCAGGATAGTGGTAGTACCGTAAATGGTTGAGCAAACGAGCAGAGGGTAGCCTTTCAGGATTTATTTTGCAGCATAGGCAGCGGAACAGCCCACTGCATGGTCTCGGTGGCTCCACTAAGGTTCTCTGTGGAAAAACAAAACATTATTTTCACTTAGTATCATCTTAATATCTTTTTATCAACCAACTACATACTTATATAAGTTGATTTTTTTTTCTTAGCTTTTGTAAATTTACTTATTAGTCTTTCTCTCATTGATTCTCTGCAAATCTATCCACTAGACTTTGGATACCATGTTTCTTCAGTATGATCATTGCAGTTGAGTGGTGAGTTTGTTTCTGTGGTTAGTCAGACTTAAAATAAATAATAAATATTCCAAGACATTATCACGCAGCATCATGTAGCCCCAAACTAAGCAGACAATACAAGCTGTATTATGGAAACCACACAATTGCTATACGACCTACATACATTTTTATTATTTTGTAAATACATACATATCATACATAGAAAACACCCAGACCCGAGACAAATAACTGCAGAACATGCAAACATTTGTCCCGCAGCGGGAATCGAACCCGCAACCTTCTGCGTCACAGACAGGCCTTCACCCACTGCGCCACAGAGGTCGTCGTAAATTCAAATTCTTGTTTGGTACTTTGCGCTGTAGCCCTCTTTTTTCTGTTTTGTTTTAATTTGATGTCCATATTTATAATATGTATTGCTTGTATGCTGCGGTAAATACTGAAATGAAATTACTTACATTGGTACTAACGACACTCGAACCATCATCCTCATCATTGTTAGTAGAATCATTTTCTTCAGAGGTAGATTCCTTTGCTTCTACATTTTGTTGTTCTGGTGTTGTGTCGCCAGTGGTTATTTTACCACCTAATTTCTGTAATTTATGAATGATCTCATCATAGAGTTAATTCGTAAGATATAGAAGAAATATCTTTAAATTATACATAAGAAAACTTTATGAAATTTAATAATATATAAATAAAAATTTCCGTTTTGTGGAAATAAACTATATATGAATATGACATTCACACACACACACACACACACACACACACACACACACGCACACGCACACGCACACGCACACGCACACGCACACGTACACGCACGTTCAGTTAAAATAAATAAGAAATACTACATTCATAGATACTTTCAAAATAAATTCAAATTCTTTGCCAAAATACAGACTGTAGATTGAAAACAATACTTACAAAAGCACGCAGTTTTCGAATATTAGCAATGAGCTCTTCCATTGCATAGTTCCTCGTGCCAAAGAAGAATGCTCTGCAGACAGGGCAGACATCGAGGCGTAGCTTGCAGCGGCCGCAAACATGGTGCCCCTCATTACATTGGAATATCTGTCCCGTAGGGATTTCATAGCACACGGGGCACTGTAGTAGGTCATCAAGGTCAGGCAAGGCTTCTGCCTAGAATACAAAGGACAGTGCCATTGCTTTATTACCATGCCTTACGTAGATTTAGGCAAGACATGTTATAAGATTATTATTCTTCGTATGAGCTAGTGCCCAACTCTGGTGTCGGAGTTTTTAAGCCCCTCGAAGGATTCGACGTGGCTTAACAACTGAAAATGCCGGGACCAACATCTTTACGTGCCTTCCGAAGCATGGAAGCACTCAGACCTAAAGGCCACTGAAAAATAATCCCGATATACACAAAGCAGGTTTAAAGCTGCCTTTGTATTAACAAACAATAATACTAAATGATAATATTAATAATAATAATAATAATCGCATCCGTGAACTGGCTACGTTACGTTGACCTCTTTGGGGAAACCGAAGGTTTTGTCTGTGCGATTATGGATGAGGTAATAAAGACGAACAACTACCGAAAGTATATCATGAAGGATGGAACCGTTGACATTTGCAGAGCTTGACATCGTCCTGGTGAATCCCTCAGACATATACTTTCGGGTTGTTTGCACCTCGTTAACACTGAATACTTGGACAGACACAACCAAGAAGCCAAGATCATTCATCAGCAGCTTGCTCTCCAATACGACTTTGTCGGCCCAGAGGTTCCGTACTATACACACTGGTGCCAGTTCTCGAAAATGGTCGTGCTCAGCTCTACTGGGACCGCTCTATCATGGATAGGACTATTCTAGCGAATAAACCTGATATCGTCCTGGTAGACCGGTTGGAACGCGGGGCGATACTTGTTGACATCACCATCCCACACGACGCTAATCTCGTGAAGGCCGAGAAGGACAAGCTTAGCAAGTACCTTGACTTGGCCCACGAGATTACCGCTATGTGGGATGTCGACTCAACAATTATCGTTCTGATAGTCGTTTCAGTAAACGGTCTGATAGCGAAGAGCCTTGACCAATATCTTAAGAGGCTCTCGCTAAGCAGCTGGATATAGGTTCAGATACAGAAGGCAGCTCTCCTGGACTCTGCAGGCATTGTGCAGAGGTTCCTTTCTCTGCAGCCCTAGCCACCGACCGTTTGAGCCCTGCCTCGCGGTCGATGGTCTCCCGTTTTGATAAATTTTTTACTATAATGTTTTTGATATTTATTTATGTACATAAGTAGTATTAAGTATAATTATAGTAAAAAATGTATTTTAGACGAGATTACAATTAAATAAAGTGTCATAATAATAATAAATGGTCACCCATTCAAGTAGTGACCTGGCGGAGCATTCCTAACCGAGATGTTTTGCTAAAAACACTGAAGTAAATCACACCATGAGCGCTTTGCTTTGAGCGCTGTAGAAGATTGACAACATTTCTATTGTGTACGGAATCCTAAGCATACCCTATCACATTAACTGCGTGCCTCGGATATGACACTACATCCCATGCTTGATAGAGGTATCTTTGACTGAAAACAAGTGATTAAAAATAGGTACCTACTTAACTACTTTTTTCAGTCAAAGAATCCGTTATGTGACTGACTCTGCCAAGAAATGTGCATGTTAACTTTGAGGGACACTCAAGTTTAACAATTTATTTAAATAACATTAGGATTGAAGTGGGAGGGTACTTAGAATGGTTACCTTCACACAAAAAATACCTGAAATTACAATAAACCATTTCAAAAAAGTAAGTAGATAGGAAGGTAAAAACATGTCTTAGCATACCTTTGGTTACGGCAAAACAACGTGAACTAATCCAAATGGGTTTTGCTTTTACCACTTTGGTATTAAAATATTGACTTGGCGAAAAATAACACGTGGATCTGAAGAGTCGCCCTATTGTAGACAAACATTCTATGTTATAGTAGTACATACAGCAGGTATAAATCAGCTGATTGCTGGCTGACTGAGACTTTGCGAATGTGAAAATCAAAGTGCGTTGTTAACCATTCCACAAACTGTACAGGTCACGAAGATAATGTAAGAAAGTAACAGCCTCGACAACAAATCGTTGGGTTTGGTTTCCATCTACCTACATGCAGTTGTGAAATGCAAATAAAATGGAGTCCTATTTTCATAAAAGACGAAGACACGTTAAAGGATTCAGAGAGTAACATTTCAGCAACGAAAAAATACATAACATAAGATTATTATAAATGTAAGAAACGTTTTTCACTGAAATATCGATTGGATAACTTGAACAATGGAAGGCAAGCAGAGCAGGTCTATCGTTATTTTGGCAAATAAAAATTCTTACCTTGGTTTCCACAGCCTTTTCCGTCATCAGGAATACCTTTTATAAATAAAAATTGACAAAATCCAATCAAAATTAACAAATCTATCTAGCTCAGCTATATCAGCACAGCTGGCAATGAAACAAATGGCGTCATAGAAAATTAACGTAGCTCTATCTTGATGCAGCCATTTTTGATTTTTTTTGACAGTTTATCAGTGTTTTCAAACGTCAAAGTGCGATATCGGTAGAGCTGTCCACTAAAATCGGTATATTTGTACCCAAAATCGGCAAAAAATATACACTAATCAATCAAATTCGTTTAACACGTTGGCTGCTGGTCTCGCACATGACGCTCCGCGCCATGCACGAGGAGGAGGACGACGTGCAGAATCACATTTGTGTTTTCAGCACTCAAAGCGTTAAAACCGAGTGTGCTTGTGAAGAACTAAGTTTCTTTATAGCGTCTTTCCCTGATGTAATGTTATTTCAACTCTTACAATTGGCAAAGGTTAGGCCTTTACGGCTATCTTGCAGTTAGACTGAAAAATTTTCTTCCCATTCTATTCAATATTGTAAAAAATTTATTGTTTTTGTACTCGCGCTTGTACACGGTTCCTCGTCAGACGACATATTTTTAACATATTAATTAAAATAATATTATATTTTTTCGATATTAAGATTAGGAAACTTTCTCTTCGAATTTAAGAAAATTAATGAAAAAATAAAATACGAAATCCTGTTTCTACAGTGACTGGCAGTGTATTCCCGAGCGAGAAACCCCTGATAACATCCAGTTCTAGTATTCCTTGTACTGTGATCCCTACATATCATACTACTTAACATTTTCGGCCTGATTATGCACAGCCCCATCATCTATGTACAAGCAAAGCAAAGCAAAAAGTCCACCAAAAACTGGCTGTGAAAAATCAACACGTGACGATTATGTACGGCCTGATTAATCACAGTCTGATTATTGATGTACATGGCTTCTGATTGGTCGATTTTTTTGGCAGCCATCGCTCGTTTGAAAGCGTCAAGTAAAAACGTCCATAGACTATAAATCATTAAACCAAATCACTAAAATGTAAATAAAAATTGATATTTGACTCCGGTATCGGCTCTCGCCAGAACTTTCGCGAGGTCACCCCTGAGTGTCGCTTCATCCACTCGTCCTTCGCTCCGCTACGGAGGTCGCCGGCTCGCTTCACTTACAACCTCCCCTCTTCGCTCTACTTGTCCTCGCGGTCTAGCTCCACTCAGGATCTCCCAGACGAGCTTCTGGCTTCGCATTTTTTATATACACTCTAGGGGTAGGGACCACAAGACTAGGTGGCATCGGGGTGCTCTGGGTCGGTTCTGTGATATATTTAGAACCTAATCTACTCAAGTCCGGGTGCCTTGTATTACCTATTACTGTCCTAATATATTCTTGGCACCTTGGGTAAGTAATGTAAACGAAGCATAAGTCTGAGTTAATTTTTTTATAGTTTGAGTTTTTTTGTAACTTTTTTATATACATAAACTGTTTATTTTAGTTGTTACTGTTATATACTGTTATATATAAAAAATGCGATGCCAGAAGCTCACCTGGGAGATCCTGAGTGGAGCTAGTCCACGAGAACAAGTAGAGCGAAGCGAGCCGGTGACCTCTGTAGCGGAGCGAAGGACAAGTGGACGAAGTGACACTTAGGGGTGACCTCCAGTCAAATATCAATTTTTAGTTACATTTTAGTTATTTGGTTTAGTGATTTATAGTCTATGGACATTTTTAATTGTCACTTACAAGCGATGGCTGCCAAAAAAAATCGACCAATCAGAAGCCAAGCCATGTACACACAGCGTCACGATCTGGTATACCCCTTTCAAGTATAAATTTAAACTGCTGCCGTGGAGATTTTGGCCATTTGAATATGGTAGCCCATATTCAAATGGCCAAAATCTTATACAAAAATTGGCTGGGGGATCGAACCAGCAATTTATTCACACCAGTTTATGAATAAGACGCTCTAACCAACTGAGCTATCGTAGCGGTTGGCAATTACGACGAAATTTTAAGTTACATTATAAGTTTATTATTTTGTCTAGGTATGAATGGATGCGTCAGCTAGTAACTTTTTCATTTTATTATCACGGTAGTGCGCAACTACTTAAAATTATTCTGTGCAGCACTGGACTATTGAGGGTAGTTGTGTATTAAATGATAGTTCAGAACAAAAGGTTACTTGTTTAGTCTTGGGTGTGTGTCATTGATTTTGTTTATGAAAAATAATTGTGCATACATAACAGCCGAAAAATTGAGCTAAAGAGTGCGTTTTGCAAAATAACATTTCGGAACGCTACAACCCATCAAATGTAAGAGGAAATGGCAGAATAACATTAGGTAAGTGGTATGACAATTATAAGTAGGATTATCATAAACAATGTGCTTAGTAAACGTATTCCCTTTTATATTATATAAACACAGTGATACGTTTATAATATTGTGTTTTTATTTTCAGGTAATTGGTGATGGATGTCATCAATGGGACCAGGAGAAATTGTTGAAGTAAGCGGACGCATAATTGGCCAGTTTTGCAAGAAATAATGCTGTCGACAGTGCAAGTTGCTTATCCAGAAGGAACAGTGTATTTAGTTCATGATAACTGCGTGGTTCATCGTTCGCGAATTCTGACCAATTAGCTCGCTTCGCAGACGGGCATAATCACCACAGCATTGGTCATCTAAAAGTCCAGATTTAAATATGTGGAGAATGTGTGAGCATATGTGGGGTCAATTTATCCTAATTGGGACACGAGTCAAGTGTTGTCCACCTGCATTAGGAGGTCCTAAGAACTGATGCGTCGTAGTGGTTTTGGGCGGACTTTGGTTACCCAAATGAAAAGAAGGCTTTGACAAATTATTTTAGGTGAAAGACATCCATCCCATTCGGTATTAATAAATATTCAGATATATAATGTTTTCAATAATAGATAAAATAGAGTAAGTATTTGCGAGTGATCTAAATTGTTTATTGGATTTTATACGGCAAGTATAATCTGTTCCAATGTTAACATGTTTGTTCACTCGTTAATCTTATATGGGTAAATTAAGAATTATTCTATCATTTAAAACATTATTAAAAATTCTAAAAAATAAGTAATAACTATCTATATTGCGTTATGTTAAATGGTGTTTTAATAAATTTGTTATAACTTTTGAAAATTGTTTTATTATTTTACCTGAATTTAAATAACTAGGTAACTTACCTACTACACTTAAAACGTAGTCCATTGTGTTAGTAACGAAAATAAAAAAAACAAAAATACATTTAGGCATTGAGGGATTTGAACCCAGTACTCTTTTAACGTATAGATTAATGTCGAGTGTTGTAACCGCCACTCCATCGTCTCATATAGATATATGGACGAAATTAAATATGCGTAAGCAAGGAGGAGAAGGTTTATAAAACACACATTTGTGCAAAAAGTTCGAGATCCACGACCGACACAGCGACGGTTTGAACCTACTAACGTTAACTAGGGGGGTTACCAGACTCTGACGCTGTCTGTACATCAATAATCAGGCTGTGATTAATCAGACCGTACATAATCGAATCGCCACGTGTTGATTTTTCACAGCCAGTTTTTGGTGGAATTTTGCTTTTCTTTGTTTGTACATGGATGATCAGGCTGTGCATAATCAGGCCGTGCAATATCAGGACCCGACACAGATGAACAGACTAGTTTGGTCCTATGTTTGGTCCATTATTTTACTCTTTGGACTAGTTTATTTTCGTGGTTATTGGTTTTGTTTGTGGTCAAAGTTAAAGCAATTCTAGCTGGTGTTAAAGAACACGAGTAGTAATTTCTCATGCAATATAGCTACCAGGTACCCCCAGGTCAGGTACCCAGGTGCTCGGGTGCACATTCATGAAATTATCAGAATGGTGCTATAGTGTATGTATTTGAGGCAGAATTGAGGTGTTCCAGCCAGCCAGAGTTTCAAAATGATTTTCTTCATTCATGTTTCGCTGATATTATACGGGTTAGCTCGTGAGTATTCCAATAATTGAGATTAATAACTACTTATAAAGCATGTCATTTGATTATGTCTTACTAGTGGGCGGCCCGCGACTGCGTCCGCATATGGGCAGAATTTTAAGAAATTCTTTTTAAATATACCCTCACCATGCAAAGAACAAAAACAACACCAGTCTATATTAGGCCACCCTATGATCCAAACAGTTGGCTGCCAGCGCATCGTTTGTTAGCTTATCAGAGTGCACCACAGGCAGGTTAGGTTGGCTTGGGATCTGAGATGGAGGTTGGAACCCCTTACACTCCCATTGTGTTGGCTGTCAGTCAGTCGTCAACATAAACATGAGTACAGCAAACACCCACTGTAAACTTGTATTTTTTCAGCAACATACTGTGAAAGACTCAAAGAACAAATCTATAGTTCAATTAGCGGAACTAATGCCTGCTTCAGACGTCTGAATGGTACACATCAAGCTGGATGTTCATGTATGTACAACTGATAATTTTTTATCCCATTCAATGTTTTGTTTTCTTTTATTTATCCTTCAATTATCTCTTTAGCTCCTCTTGATGGTGCAGTCGGTGTAATTCAGATGATAAGGGATATTGACGATGCTAAATGGCTTGTAACAAACGCTGCTGCTGGTCCATACATGGCTGTTGTAAACACATCATTGTTCAACAATGTCATTGAACTGTTCATGGAAAATCCTGAAAATATTGCTGGAGTATTAGTCTATGATAAAAAAGATAAATCTAATAGGTGAGTGTCAAAGACATCTTCTAAATGCTAAATACATACAAGTGACCTATATTTTTTGGGTATTAGGACTATTATTAGTAGCAGTGGAATATTTTTTGATAATTTTTGTGTTATATAGTTCCAATATTTCAACACTGTTGTGTACAATTGTGGAATGCCTTACCTGTCGAGATAAGACGAGCTCCTTCACTCAATACTTTTAAACTCAAAGTTAAGCTTCACTATTTGACATCCTCTATAAATTACCTCATTCTCCAAACTTTAACTATGTAGTATTTATTAAAGTATATATTAGTCTATTGTTATTATTGTGTGTATTGGTATTGATTTAATTTGCTTACTGTATTGATTTGTTGCAGGCATGTATTAGTTTGTTTTTAAACTGTGCTGCCATCCCTTGTGTTTTTTTTCTTTTTAGTTTTTATTGCTTTCTCCATCCAAAAGTTGTCTGGAAGAAATCTCTTTCAGCGATAAGGCCGCCCATTGTAAAAAATTTTTTAATGTTGTTGTATTTTGTTATGTGTTTCATGCAATTTCATTCATTCATTCATGCACCATGATCTTGGGAGGAACTGAAGTCTCTTATAATTTTGACGGGACGATAGTGTTATTGTGCTTCAGCATGGTTCACATACATACACCAGCCTATATGGCTCACAAGCTGGGCATTTGGGTTTGGGATTGCATGGTACAAATTCTCACACTGAAGCAAAGGTTCATCTCTACTCTCTAATAATGCTCGAAGATGACTTTTCTCCGCCACATCATAAGCCCTAATCATAGGACTCCCCCAGTATAGAATATCCCCATAATCCCCTTGCCTGGTCAAGCGGGTTGGGGATCGCAGGACACAGCTTCTCGCAACGCTGATGCTTTTTCTCAGAGTAGTCAATAGATTTAGCTGTACGGTCGTAAAGCTGCTCTATGCTGCAATCAGCCTGTCGCCAGAGCCCCGTTTGTGCAAGCAGGGTGTACGATGGGTAGGTGAGGTTATTTTAGGTTCTATAAGTTGGAACCCCATAAATATTTTACCTACATTTTTTTTACAGAGCAATGTCATTTTCTCTTGATTCACAACGCCCAAATGAATACACTTCAAACTCAACAACACCTGGGTTTGTATGGAACCCAAAGGGCTCTGGACTTATAAAACGAGATATTCCATTTTCTGTCATTTTCTCACCAGTTGAACATAATGACGATATAGACAAGATTGAGGAGTGTTATGAAAGGTAATTATTGCATCAATAGGCTAGATGCCTAAAAAATTCTAATTAGTCCGTCATTTAAATTATCAAAAAATATTGGACACGTATTTTTTATTTTGTCAATTAAACTAAAAATGACAAAGATATAGCGTGTTGAACTTCCGCGTGACGTCACGGGTAAGTACACTTTTACATACAAGAGACGTCACGAGCCCCCACTCGACCGAACTTTGACGCTCTATAACTTTGTTAATTTCTATTAAAAAAAATAAAAAAATACATGTCCAATATTTTTTGTTAATCAAACTAATAATAATAATGCGGGACGTAATCACACAGCATCATGTAGCCCAAACTAAGCAGAGCTTGTATTATGGGAACCACATGATTGATATACTACACATATATTTTTTTGTAAATACGTACATATCATACATAGAAAACACCCAATCAAACTGACGGACTAATTAGTTTTATTATTTGTTTACCCAGTCATAATCCCTATTGTCAGCCCATTAACTTAAGGTTTCATAGGAGAGTCTGCTTCAAGCCATAAAAAGTTGAATAGTTTCCCTTAGTGCCTTAAATTTAGTGCTTAGAGAGCGCGCTGGGGTACAATCGCCAATGCGTTGTAAGTACGTAGGCAGGAAATGTTTAAGCGCTAAGCATTGGCCGCTGCGTCATGACTTGCTGCGGCTAAAATCACAACTAAACTAACTGCCCTAGAACCAAAATTCCATTGGCAAGTGCTAGGTTAGCGTTCCAATAAAAGCGACGCGACGATGTCAATAATTTCTGTTTGCAACAGAGTTAGCCGATCACCCCGCAGAAGAGATCTGTGATAGGGAAAAAGAAGCGACGTGTTTAAAAAACACTAAATAAATTAATAATTAATGCCGGATATTTTCACACAACATTCATATAGCTCCAAAGGTACTACATGACTGTTATACTACTTATATACCTTCATTTTTTGCAATACATAATAAATATAAAAACACCCAGACCCGAGACAAGTATTTGCAGATCATACAAACATTTGTATGATCGATCTCTATAGAAGTAGAGTTACGCTTGGCGCCTACGTAGCCGCTCCTCTGTGAAAGCGGTGAGGGGCGTGCCGGAGCGCGTGCGTATACTGCATATTTGTTATCACGTTGACTCTGGGCGTTGAAATGGACGCTACGCACCCACGCCCGAAGAGCATCAGCAGGCTAGAGAAAGTATGTTTTCAGCACTCAAAGCGTTAACTTGGATGCCGCAGCAGCGTTTCGAGTACAGCTTTAATGGGATGCAAACACGTGAGATCTTAGTTCAAACAAATATGGGCGCAAGTAATTATGTAAAATAAGTTGCAAGAAAACAACAACACTTGCTTATCACAGTAGCGACGCGTCAATTCAAAGTGATTCTAGGATTAAAATTTTGTTGATATTAACAAATTATTTCCATTGCAGGTTCAATAATGACAAAGACAACCAAAGAGGCAGACCACTGTGTTCAATAGAAATGAAGACATTCATGTATGCTGCAGTGAGCAGTGAACTCTGCATGAGAAGGTGGGCTATTAATAAATGGATACCCCATGAAACAGCTATACCTACTAATAAATGTACATCTACTTGTGTCTGTTGCAAATAAATATTATTCTATTCTATTATGAGATGACACTGTCTTCAAAACCCCTGAAAATAATGTAATATTTAAGAAAAATTGTAACAGACGTTAAAAAATATAGGCCAAGCAGAGTTTCTCGCCAATTCTCCGCTTGTTCCCGTGACGAATAGGTGTAAAAAAAACGATTTAAAGTGTTCCATAAGGTTTAACCAAAATTTTGTATTTTATATGTCTTTGAAAGCTGCGCTGCACATAATGGAGCCTAAAAACAGGGATTCAATATATTCTTTCATTTATGTTTGGTATACATATACACCTAGGTTAATCACCTAGTTCTGAGAATTGAAATATTAGTAATTCCTTTCATGGTTTAAGACTAAAAACAAAACGAAGAATCACGTTTTTTAACAACAGAATAATAAAGAATTTTCAATACCTGTTGTTTTCAATCCGTAGGTTCATCTAAGGATGGTGCAAATATATTTACTTTTTAAATACAAATATTTTATTTCTGACTACAACAGATCCATATTCAAAACATAAAAATTAAAGTACCTAAAATAAAAAAATTAAAGACACGAAAAGAAAAAGAAGCAAATAAGAAAAAACTTGTCACGAGAGCGATTGCTTTAGTGGAGTTCTCTGACTAGATCACTCTTCGTATAAGGCCCTTCCACAGCGGCGATGTATACCTATCCTCTATAGTCTTCAGGATGCTGTTGTGACCGCCTTGCACTCTGCGGATGAGGGATACGGTTTTCTTGCGAATATCGGCCTTTTACCCGACTGAAGTCCTCTTCAGTCAGGTTATGTTTTTAGGGTGTATGTATGTTTGTAATATTATTTGTTGGTCGCTGTAGCCCAAACGTTTGGACCGATTTTGACTAATGAGGTGTCGTTGGATTCGTCTAGATAACGAGGGTGACGAAGGCTATGGTGAAATTTCAAAAAATCCAATATGACGACTGTTAGAAGACTTCAAATTACGATGAACTAAAAATAAGTTTCAATTTACGATTAACCCCCTTACTTATGAACGCTACTTAAAGTTAATCAATGCTCAAAGTTAGTCCTGTCACTGTTTCCCATTATCCAACGGTAAGAGATAGCAATAGTTTAAGCATCGTTTATCTTTTGAAAGATGTTCATAAGTAAGGCCATTTATGTTCTTTCTATGCAGTAGTTTTTTTTTGTTTTAAATAAATACTTGTTTGCATATTGTTTGTTATTTTTATTTCAGAACAATGGACGCAACGGTGTACCCAGCAACTAAAATGTGCGATCCTTTGGGAGACTACAATGTTTACTACTCACTATTTCCACGCATCAAGGTAAGTAAAGAAAAAATCCCACTGCGCGCCGTAGAGATCATCAATCAAATAAAAAGTATTTTTCACTCCCATTTACGTTCAATTCCTCACCTATCTGTGTTTCAAATTCATCTGATAATAGATATGTGTGCACATGGCATAAGACTCCGGTGACCCTCGCTCGCAACTTCAATTCGAGGCGCGTGCTTAAATCAGCTCCGCATATCGCTATCTCTGTTTAGCTGATGTATGATTTAGGCGTGCGCACGCGATAGCAATATCAGCCGTTCAAAATTTGATATGAATTTGGTTGTGTTCCGTAATACCAAAAATTATGACTGAAAACTTTATGTACTCTTTACAAAATATTGTTATGCTGCAACGAGGTAATATAACCTAAGTTCCTTAACAAACAACACGTAAGATATTGTTGTTTTTAATGCGAAACAAAGAGGAAGATAAGTGGTCAACTTTGGCATAGAAATGTGCAACATGCTATTGGCTTTTATTTCATTTTAGGTAAGTATTTTGTAAAAAAAACTATCCAAGAACCTTGATAAATACTATTGGAATACAAATAATACAACAATATAGCGGGAATATGCTTGAATTAGAAATCATTTTGATATTACGTTTGTATGGGCAATTCGGCCGTTCGGGCCCCTGAACACCTTCATGCCTCAAACAAGATGATGGACGCAGGGCGTTGTTTCATAGGGCACCTCCCAAACGTGCGTGACCAACTAATCAATACTTTGTTATAATAAGTAATGGTTACATATTGGGTGGGCCATATGCTAGGATCAACATCAGGTATAAAAATAAAGAAATACATTTTTTTATTGATTGACGGATTCAAATATTAAATGATATCTAAATTATATTCCAGAAAACAGAAAATTCGGAGGAAAGCCTTACGTTGGTCACTGCCAGAATAGATGCGGCATCATTATTTGACTGTAAGTAAAATTACAACACTTAGTATGCAGCTCGGCAAACGTAGTGTAGGAAGACCTCCGGCCAGGTGGAGTGACCATTTGCGAAAGGCTGCTGGATGGTCGATGCTGGTCGAGCTCAGGACAGGGCGCTCTTTAGTGGAGGCCTATGTCAAGCAGTGGACTGCTATAGGCTGATGATGAATTATCTAGTAATTAATCATTTCCTTGCTTGGGAAGGCACGTTAAGATGTTGGTCCCGGGTTTTTCAGTCGCTAAGCAATGTCGGAGGCCTTCAGGCGGCTTATAAGCTCCGACACCAGAGTTGACCACCAAGTGATCCAAAGAAGAAGGAGAAGATCATAATTTTAGCCATTTTCAGCCATGGCAAGGCATGGCATGAGCATAGGCTTCCCTTAATTGAGCAGTAATTTAATGTGCACATTTTATTAAGTTTCCACTCAAGAGCTCATTTACCCTAACGTAACGGTTGTTGTCTACCAATCGTATTTTTACTACTACCCGCAAATACTATTTGATAACATGTATATTTTATCTACCTATTCATGTACCTACCTTCTTTAAAGGAAATATTGTTATCTTTATGCCTATTTTACATTAACCTAGTAGTGTATAGTAATGCAGTTTATTATAAATGTTATCTGTATGCTCACAGATTTTTCTAGTTTTGTAAGTATAATTTTGTTATTTCTCATGCAGTGAATAGTTTTTATTCTAAAGTCATAAACTAGCAACCGTGTTCCGAGCTGACCCAACTATTAGTGGTCCGAAATTGGATTGAACTTGATTGGTAATTATCAATACGACCACCAGCCTATATTAGTCCACTGCTGGACATAGGCCTCCCTTAATAAGAAGGGGGGATATGCCCATAATCACCATGCTGAGCATGCGGGTTAGAGATCGCAGGACTCAGCATCTCGCAACGCCAACGCTGCTGCCCGTCGGCGGCCAGGGAATTTAGCTGTGCCGGTCTTAGGCTGCGCAATGCCACAATCAGCTTACTGCCAGATGGCTCAGATTTGTAATATCAGACCTTATTTTCAGTTCTGTCCCCTGGCGCGTCTAGTTCAGTGGTGGGTATAGTCACATTGGTCTCAACAGCCGCTTTGTTGTCCAAGATGATTCCAGATACGGAAATGGATAAGTACGGTTAGTAAACATTTGTGTTTTTCGGGATATCGTTGCGATGAAAGAATCTTAAAAACTTACCTTGCCAATAAAGAATATTGGGCAAGTATTTTTTTGCCAACGCATTGCCTCTGCCTCCGTTTTTAATAGTTATATTGGCTATGATTACGATAATAGGAATGCCTTTTAAATTTTTGATGGATCTTCGTTTGACTACGATCTAATCTGATGTTAAGTGCCGTTGCGGCCTGTAATGTAAGACGAATGTCCAGACACCTAACTACTCGTTGAAGAGTCGCGGATTGTAGATTTACGGAAAAGTGTTTTGGTTTAATCCTTGGTAGTTCGAATGATTAAAGTATATGAGAACCGTTAATGAGAATAGGTTGTGTATCTGTTACAATATACGACAGTACAATACAGACCAAAATCTAGATAAATATATACCTACTTTACACAATGTCAGTTGACCAGCGGGTACTCCATGAAGTCCCAGGAATTGTAATACTTTATCTGGATAAAGTGTTTTATGGACAATAATATTTATAATGTTTCATACATTGCCTGAAGGCCCCAATTATTCTGTTCATTGCCTAGTATAGAATACCTGAATTACCGTCAATATATTACCGGCATTTGTATGATTGCCGGTAACATATCGACTAAGTAAGGTTGGTATTGAGCCGTGCTTCAATTTGTCTTGAAATGGAATGCAAATGGTGGAATCAAGTTGATGAAGGTAACGAGAACACTTGCCGAAATGTAGCCTATTTATAATATAAACAGGTTGACTCGAGAACCTCCTTCAGTTTTTCGTCGGTTAAAAGATCGAAATTTTAAGTTAATGCTATAGAGACAAAGTAGCATCCGCCAGCGGCTGCACTTGCGTGGTACCGGGATAAGTATAGTATTATAGCCTTTTAGGTTATTTCAGGGGCCTGACAAAACTGTCAAAACTGTATGAAAATTTACAGTTCTCGCGATATATATCTAATAGAATCAAATATATCGAATCGTCAAAATCAGGCCCCAGGACACAAACTTAGTTTCATCACAGAATAGGTTTCATCCAAATCCGTTCAATCGTTAGGTACGGAGTTAAATGGCAACAAACATTCACAAACTTTTGCATCACACTAATATTATAAATGCTAAAGTTTTTGTGTGTTTGCGTGTGTTTTTTCCCACTCAACTCCTTAACCCGCTGAACGAACTTGGATGAAACTTGGAATATACATAGAGTGTGACTTGGATTTACACAGGCTGCCTGGGATAACCCTGTACCAGGCGAGCGAAGTGGGCGGAAGTTGGTTTATAATATTAGTTGTTGTTCCTTAGATCACAACATACTATTCACGCTATTCAACGGAGAAGCGTTCGACTACATCGGTTCGCAGCGTGTGGCCTACGACTTGAATAGAGGCCAGTGGCCGGAACACGCCCCCCTCTCACCGGACAGTATCAAGCTGCATTTAGAATTGGGCCAAATAGGTGGCTCGCTGCAAAACCAAAGTACTGAAGCGCCTAATGCTAAGTGGCCTATGTACGCGATCACGCCTAACGGTATTCAGGGCTCAGAGGTATGTCTAACTGTAGTGTACTGTTGAATCATCACTTAGGCTCTCCGCAGACGACCGACTTTTTGTAGGACAGAAAATCGGACAGTTAGGGAGGAGCACGTTATGGACAGAGCGTATACCACCCAGGTTGGGTTAACGGAGGAAAGTAAGGTTTTAAGAGATAAATGGTGAGCTAAAAATCTAATAACATCCATTTTAGCTCTTAAAGCCTTACTTTCTGAATCCAGAAAAATAATGTTTATTTTTTGTTTGTAAGTGTATGCCCACACTTCAGGCAAAATCTAAGATTTTTATATATCCCAAAAATTTTCGATTCAGGCGGGATTTGAACCCGCGACCTTGTCATCAATACCGGGATCCATTAATCCCGGTATTGATGGGAAGGTCGCGGGTTCAAATCAACAGGGCGTATACCAACCAGGTTGGATTGACGAAGCAAGTGAGGCCATAAGAGCTAAAATGGAATTGGATTGTACGTAATTATATATGTCATCAATACCGGGATCCATTAATCCATAATTATATTTTATTTAATAAAATAAAATAAAATATCCAGACTCATGAGCCTGGGTTATCAGCAGTGATCGGAATTAGGTGAGCTAAAATACCTAAAGTTCGAAAAATAACAGAGACTAAGTGGAGACGCCTTGCGACTAAATATTTTTCCGGGAAAATTTTCCCGGGTTTCGAGAAATTACTTAGGTCCATCTAAAATTAATACAGTAAAATAACAATCGAATTAATTTCCTCTTCTTATTATTGATAACAAGAAGAGGAAACGAATTCGATTGTTGTAAAAAACGGTAAGCACGATTTTTATTGTTTTCAACAAATAAAATGAACGATGTAAGTAAGCGCGGAAGCTAATGTGATTTATAAACCAGCTTTAGTAAATAGCTATAGTAATAAAAACATTTATTTAAGCAAGGGAATAAAAAAGCCATTTTATAGTTTTTGTACCATTTATTCATTTTGTACAGATAATGGAACTCAAAATCAATAATTAAGAAAGTAACCAGTCCTACCTAAGATACACAGTCGGAACTCTAAACATTATTTCCATTGATGTTGAATTTGTCCCTTAATCTGAATCGCTAACGTTTTCATCATGGACGGAGTATAAAGAAATATCTTCGTCCGGAGAATTAAAGAAAATCATTAGGAGTTTTTCCATATTATCTATTTTCAAACGATTTCTTTTTGTACTTAAAATCCATTTATACGTAGAGAAGGACCTTTCAACATCAACTGAAGTTACAGGTACATATTTATAGAATGACAATAATTCATTTTCATTATCTAATCCTTTATCTATATTTTCACAAATGTCTCTTAATGCATCTAGATCGGGATTTCTGTCCATAACGTTTTCTAATTTTTGTTTTACTGGTTCAGAAGAACACCAGCTTAGAACAATTCTTGCTTCATCAAAAATATGGAAAGATTCCGTCAACAATAAGTTAGACTTTTGCAATTTTTTTAATGAAATTTGAATTATTTTAAAATATTCGTCAATGTAATCTAAATCAGTTTTTAAACTTTCTTTTCCTAGGACAGTTTTAGCATGCCTGATAGACAAAGAATCAGAACTTCTTAGAAGTCTTACAATAGTTTTTATTTCTTCGTAATATTCAGCATAATACGAAGCTGCTTCTAGCCATGTACCCCACCTTGTTATGACAGGTTCAGGTGGCAATGGCAGGCTCGGAAATTTTTCCCTTAACAATTTTACTCTATTAGGAGCCTTTAAAAATATTTTTTTTACATTTGAAATTAAAGTATCCACATCCGCATATTGTGTCCGTATTTTTTCTGCAACGCGGTTAAGAGCGTGTGCTAAACAGGTAACATGTATCATATTTGGCAAGGAGTTCTTTAACATTCTTCCTGCTTTTAACATATATGCTACGCTATCAGAACATAAAACTAAAACATCTCCTACTTTACTTTGTCTTCATACGAGTCTCCCCACATATTTTCTAGGCATCCAATCACAAAATGAGCTATTGTCTCTCCATTTACTTTTTCTAACATTTTGCAAGCTATTAAAAATGGTTTGTTTGTTGCGAGATTTAAAGGTTTTACAAGAAAATTTACAATATAACGACCTAAATAGTCGGTAGTTTCATCTAGAGATATCCAAAGTTTCTGATTAAGAACATGGTCATGGATTAATGCAATTTTTTTTTTAAAAACTACGTCTAAATAAACCTTTCTCAATAACGATTCATCGGGAATCCTTTTAACATTTGTACATTTACAACACATATATTTCATTAAAAAAGTTTTAAACTCTGGTCGATTTACTCGTGACCAGGGTATGTTACACAATATAAGAAATTGTATTAAATCTAAATAAAATTCTTCGTTCACTTGCCTAGCAGTACCTTGATGTTTTGGTCCGTCAATATGCCTCTGTATATTGCTTTTTTTGCATACAATAGAATTCTCACATTTAGAACAAAATATCGTGTTGCTAGCGGGGTCGTGGTACAATTCGGGGTGATCTCTAATCCACGACTGTACAATCCCGTCGGTAGGTTTGGTCGCCATTTATTTGCTAGTTGCGTTGAGGCAGAAAAATTACTGAAAACAATGAGACAAATATATAGTTTCTACACTTTTCCAGGGACGTCTTCGCGTAAAATATAGTTTGATGATAGAATTGCCAGTAGCTCCAACATTTGTGCACGAACTCAAATATAAAACACTGAATAAAATTCCATAAATAAATAGTTGCATAAAATTGTTTGAATTTGGTAAATTTATCAAAAGCAGTCTAATATTTAGAATGTTTTAAAAGTGTAGTACAAATCAAAGACTTACCAAGTAATTTGATTGCCGTAAAGCGCAGTAAATTTCTGGTTGCAGTAAATCGTAGTCCGTAAATTCAAGCCAAGGTAGATAGGTACAAGTAGTGATATGGTTGCAATAAATCGCAGTCCGTAAATTCAAGCCAAGGTAGTTATGTGAAGCAGATCCAATAATCGATACGAAAACAGGTTAATAAAATATTCACGAGTCTAAGATACACACGCTGCCGAGGTAACTACAGAAGTGATGCACGCACGCATACAAGTTATGACGCCGTTTGGATGCAAAACACCCTCACCCTTCAACCCTTTTGTCATTGTTTACTTAAACAATGATTCGTTTCCCAGAATAGCCAAAGCATGCTGTCCCTTTCTTAGCGTTTGTTGTTGTTGTTTATCACTGGTTTGCTGTGTATTGCTACAAACACTTAAAGGGACAGCATGATTTGGCTATTCTGGGAAACGAAAACATAGGCGAATCCAGTTTTTTACCTGAGTTAATAACAAAATAAATCTTATTGAAGTTTGTTAAAAAGGAAAATTAATTCAGTTAGTTTTCTGTATGAATAACATTAATATTAAATGTACTTAACTGATATCCTAAAACTTGGAACAAATTCCCAATTTCCGGGAAAGATTTCCCGGAAAAAAATGTTAATGGTAAGGAAGTCTCCATTTTTTTTGACTCTATTCTTTGAACTTTAGGTAAATTAGCTCACCTAATTCCGATCACTGGTTATCAGGATTACCGACCCACACACCACACCCACTCATACAAAAACTTCAACACAACCCACATTCAAGGCATTTTTTCGTAGGCGTAGAGAGCTTAGAAAATGCATAACTGTTTATATGTAGGTATGTTCGTCATTATGGCTAAAATTCTCCAGACGCATAAAACAGAGGCTTGATCACGAAGAATTGCGGAAAAGTATTCATAACGTAGACTTCAAATTTTGGCCAATGAGAAAGCATAAATTCAAAACAATATGTAGTATGCGTGTATCGGAACGTACCGGAAAGAGTAAAATGTCAGGCTTTTTGGATGGCCAAACCAATGCGTTTATGACACGAGCAAGGGTCAATTGAGGTTACGAGTAATAAGAATTTGTTTAAAGAAAATACAGCAAGTTGAGTTCGTAAAAGTTGTTTTAATAAATAATAATAACAAACATTACATGGCGCAGCCGGTAGGATATGTAATAACAAACATTACTTAATGTATCGTACATTGTCATTGGCCAAAATTTTCGTTACGATACGTTAGTTTGAAATATTTGTAAACGCCCTAGTGGGGTTAACACCCGTATAATCGCGCAAGCACTTGTAGTCTTTATAAATGCGTTAGGTGTTAAGTTTAGTAGCTCCGCCCCGGGATTTGCTCGCATACCATAATCACCCACTTTCATAATACGTGATAATACCAAAGATCCAAATCCGTTCAGCCATCAAGACAAACAGACATTTATTACACTTTCACATTTATAATATTAGTAGAATTATTAGTATTATTATTATTTAGTATTATTTAAATAATAATTATTTATATTTAGGTAACTAATCAAAGGGTTTATTTAATTTTCGAACTGGCTTGTAAATAGAATGCTGTTTATTGAAAAATGAACAAGTAAATAAATAATAAATCAATATAAATAAATAAAGTTCTGTAAAGTTCTGTCTAGGAACTATTTTGATCTAATTTCCGCGCATTATTTGAGAAAAGTACTATACAAGGCCACATTTAGGCATTGATGGACTCATGTATGTGTGCCTCGGCTTCGCGTCGTCGTCGCCTTATGTGTGGGCCCCACTCTTTGTCGGTGTAGTGATGCAACTAACTCCATTTTACTCTTTCCATTCAGCGACCTTCTCTGTTATCTGGCTCATGGAGCTTATTCTTTGGTCTTCCTCTTATACGCTTTCCTTCAACCTGTCCTTCGATGATGTTTCTAATGAAGCTGTCTTGTCGTATACGGTGTCCATCATAATTCCTCTTCTGTTTTTTATAGTTTAATTTTTCTTTAATCCTTTAATTCCTTATTGTACACAGAAACATAATACAGGAATAAATTTACTTAGATGCTATGTACAAAGATAAAGATAATTTATTTTGCGAAAACATGTGTAGAATAAGATGGAATAACAATAAAATATGTCACAACATGATTTACCTACAAATATAAGTATGCAAAATTGTAGAGAGAGTGGCATGCAAAATATATAACTTTTGAAACTATCATGGTTGAGAACATAATTATTAATATCAACGGGATATTTACCATGATTTGTGAGTTCTGTTATTTCCCGATATTTTGCCAGTAACTACCCACTCGCACAGACTTCAGTTCTCCCGTGATCATGGCGCATGCAACTGCATCGAACTATCGGGAAATAACAGAACTCACAAATCATGGTAAATATCCCGTTGATATTAATAATTATGAAAAATATAGTTAAAAAAAAGGCGAACCCTGAAAGAGTTTTCTTACAGCAAACCTTTGGGTATTGGGAGAAGATAAAAAGAGAAGGATGGATACATGTGTACATATAATGTATAAGATAAATTTTAGATTATTTTGAAATCTACACATTTACATAAACCTAAATTCAAATAGATTTTATTTCAGGTACTTACATTTGTTAATTCTATGTCAACAAACTACAATCAGTTCAACGAAGAGATATTTGCCAAGTACTCCACAAATGCATCTGACATACCACCATCATCTATACACTCATTCCGACGGATTCTCAAGAACTATTCATTGGAAGAAATCTTACTAGTGGATCACGACGGGGAGTTTACTAACATGTTTTACAACTCTGCATTGGACAACTACTACCAGATTGGGTTTGATTATAGGAATATAACTATAGGGACTAATGGGAATTGTAAGTATTTTGGCAGTGATTTGCATCTCTATACCTAAATAGTATTAAACAATTCGCTATTCGTGCTTATTCTTCGTATGAGTTTGTGGCTAGCTCTGATGTCGGTGTTTTTAGGCGGCCCGTAGGCTTCAGGCATGGCTTAAGGACTGAAGACGCCGGGACCAACATGTTAACGTGCCTTCCGAAGCTTGGAAGAGCTCAGATCTAGATGCATTTAAATACCCATCCAATCAGTGACCGGGCAGAGTGCTGCTAAGGACACCGAAATAAATCACGTCATTTGCGCTTATCTCATGTGGACTTAATTCTTCAAGTCTTAAGTGTTAAATCTTCGTTTATACAATTTCTTTCAGAAGGTATAACTATAAATGTGTTACATACAATGGGATGATGACTGGGTAAAAATAAAAAAAACTAATTAGTCCGTCAGATAGACCAAAAATAAAATGTTGTACACGTATTTTTTTATTTATGGAATAAATTATAATTAATTGAGATATAGAGCGTCAAAGTTCGGGAGTGGGGGCTCGTGACGTCACGGCTAGGTAAAAAGTGTACTAAGCCGTGACGTCATGTGTAATTTCAACGCACTATACCTTTATAATTTTTTATTTAATTGATAAAAAAGAAAAATACGTATCCAATATTTTTTGATAATGTAAATGATGGACTAATTAGATTTTTTCTGTCATCGAACCTATTGTATTATTGATTTATAGAAATGTTGATCGAATTTCTAAACATCTATTACCCGTGAGAAACCGGGGCGGGTCGCTAGTCACAAAAATATCTAATCGACTTTGTTGAAAACACAGTTGAAAATAAGTTTTTAAAGTAATAAAAAGTGGCCTAGATGTTAAACAGAACTTGCACAAGACCGGCAAGAGTGGAGGGTGGCGGGGGAGGTCTTTGCTCAGCAGTGGGACAGTCTGGGCTAGTAATCATAAATAATATAATATTATACAGGTCGCAAAATATCTATATTCCAAATTTCATTAAAATCAAATTCGTTGAGATGTTTTTTTTTTCAGTTTTTATTTGGGTTCTTTATGTCACAGTGTTACTATGTCAATCCTATCTCTACTTATTCAACTTTTTTTATTCAGAACAAGTATTTAGGCAGTAGCTTACACACATGTACGATGAACCTCCGAAAGTTGTAGCAGCTTCGACACCCACCTCCATAGGGCAAAAATAGTACTCATAACACATATCTATAGCCCTGAATGAGCCGTTACGGAGTTTAGTTTAGTTACAAACTTCAGGCTACTGCTGGACAAAGGCCTCCCCTAATAAGAATAGGAATATGCCCCCAATCCCCACGCTGGGCATGCGAGTTGGGGATTGTAGGGCACAGCTTCTCGCACCACCGACGCTGCTGCTTTTCAATCAGTGCGTCCTACCCGTCATGTCATACGGAGCCGAAACGTGGACACTCACAGTACGGCTAGTCCACCAGTTTAAAGTAGCACAGCGAGCTATGGAACGAGCTATGCTCGTGGTTTCTCTGAAGGATAAAATCCGCAATGAGTTTATCCGACATAGAACTAAAGTTGTCGACATAGCTCAGAGAATTAGCAAGCTGAAGTGACAGTGGACTGGCCATGTGCCGAAGAACCGATAACCGTTGGGGTAAACGAGTTCTTGAGTGGAGACCGCGGCACGGCAAACGTAGTGTAGGACGCCCTCCGGCCAGGTGGGGTGACGATCTGCGAAAGGCTGCTGGTAGAAGCTGGATGCGTCGAGCTCAGGACAGGGCGCAATGGCGCTCATTAGGGGAGGCCTATGTCCAGTAGTGGACTGCTATAGGCTGATGATGCCGCAATCAGCCGGCTGTCAGAGCCACGTTTGTTAGCTAGCAGGGTGCACCACGTGCCAGTGAGGTTGACCTGGGATCCAAAGATGGAATTTAGAACCCCTTACAAACAAACTAACCTGCAAACATACTTATTTATAATATGAGTGTGATTTTTCAGTTATCTCTACTGAGGAGCTGATATCGTCTGGCGTTATGAACGAGATGGACATGCAAGTGAAGATATCTCGACTGGCCACTGCGTTAGCGCGCACCCTGTACAAAAGGGTTGTTGATGATACTTATACCGGCAATCTCACCGCTTCAGCTCATTTGGTAATAAAAAAATCATCTTCTATAAATCAATCTCATAAATAAATCATTCTCTTTGATGCTCAGTAGTTTGTAGATCAAATAAACATTTGTCTCGCGGTAGGGATCGAACTCAAAACCTTCTGTCTCAAGCGGGCCTTCGCCCACTGCGCCATAGAGGTCGTCACTAGCCTTAACCTTTTGTTTATATGGATACCATCCACACCTCATCACACCAGCCTATATCATTCCACTGCTGGACAAAGGGGGATATGCCCAATAATCCTCACGCTGGGCATACGGGTTGGGGATCGCAGGGCACAATCTCGCATCGCCGACGCTGCTTCCCGTCGGCAGCCAGGGAATTTAGCTGTGCTGGTGTTAGGCTGCGCTATGCCGCAATCAGTCGGCCGCCAGAGCACCGATTGTCAGTAAGCAGGGTGCACCACGTGCAGGTGAAGTTGGCTTGGGTTCTGATAATGGGGGTTGGAACCCCTTACACCTAAATTATATCAACATAATAGATAAATAAATAAATAATGCGGGACGTAATCACACAGCATCATGTTGCACCAAACTAAGCAAAGCTTGTATTATGGGAACCACATGATTGATATACTACACATATTTTTTTTGTAAATACATTCATGACATTCAAAAAGAGAGTTAGCTTTCCCAGAAGATACCTATATCTTCTGGGAAAGCTCGCCCCATCGTCGACCTCATCCTTGCCTATGCAAGCCTCGAGGTCAAGAGCTGGACCATATTAAATACAAAAAAAAAACATATCATACATAGAAAACACCAGACCCGAGACAAATATTTACAGAACATGCAAACATTTGTCCCGCAGCGAGAATCGAACCCGCAACCTTCTACGTCTCAGGCGGACCTTCGCCCACTGCGCCACAGAGGCCTTTAAATAATCTAAAATCTGTAGGGCGATAACGAGCAACCTGAAAATTTTTGTCCAATAACAAAGCGTTATTTTTTATCTATGCTTTCTCATTGGCCAACATTTTATGTCTACGATTCGAATACTTTTTCGCTAGTCTTCGTGAACGAGCCTCTGTTATGTCTCATCACAGAATAATTAATAGAACAAAGTCTCGCGTGGATCCACGTTCCGGAATTGAAGAGGTTAATGACAACTTTATTTCTCAGGTTGACGAAATGTTGTACTGCTATACGCGAAGTCAGGCGTGCTCGTTGATGCAAGCGGCAAGCTACGGCACTAGCGATCTCAACGAGCTATCTGACACTCCGCCGTATATGTACGTGGGCGTGGCGCGTCATACCAGCAACCCGGCCATCTTTACAGGGCACCTGCTTGTACTACTCGCGGGGACCGAAGTAGCTGCCAATAAAACTGAATGCAAGAATATGGAGAAGCCAGTAAGTGACCTTTGTATGTGCTAGTAGTTTTAGTGGCCGCCCGAAGCCCTCCGGTTTGAAGACTGAATTATTTTACATTACAAAAAAAACAGACTTCAAACAAATGGATTCAATAAATTACAACACAACGATTCACTACAAATTTTAATGGGAACAAATTGGAAGTATAGGATATAACGAAAAAATAATTTTCCAAATCTGATGAATGAATAATAGAGGTATGAGATAATATACTTAAACAAGACTGGTTAAGTGCGAGTTGACTCGCCCACCGCGGGTGACGTCAATGGCGTGCGATACTAATTAGTAAGATTTCTTCGTAATTAAAATGTGTACGACCTATAGAAAAATAGAAACCGACTAAAATGGGCAAATTAGGGCATTTCAGATAACACCATATTTGACCGTGTAACTTGCTTTATAGCTTGACCACAGCTGTCATTACATTTATTGAGGTTTCTACAAAACTATATAAGCTGGAGACACTGCTAACGTCACCCTAAAATACAACCGAATTGAGAACATCGTCCTTTTTTTGAAGCGGGTAAAAAAGCCGGGACCAACATCTTAACGCGCATGCCGCATGCCGCAAGCACAAAAGTGCTTCAGGCCGGGGATACACATACCAGTAAATCGGGAAAGTAGCTGGCATAAAAATTACGGGCATGTGCGAGTAACTGGCACACTGCGGATACATTTGCAATTAATACTTGATACGATGATAATCTTGTGTAAAAAAAATATGATGTAGGTATCAGTTGAGTTACACATTAAGAACGTGGTTTATTACAGCAAGATTGTATTTTTCAGGGATACGCGTATTACTATCTGAAGGGGTGGAATCATACCGGTGCATGTATGCAGACTTCCATGAATACCAGTGATGCCATAAGCCCTGCCTTTGTAATAAACGGTCAGTTGATTTATCGTGATGTTTGAAAGCCGCGTCGCCTGAAAGGTGGAAAATAGAAATATTTTCCATCCGACACGACATCTGACATCAAACATCACGAAATGTATCTTGTAACCCCCTTAATTATAATCAAAAACCATTTTATAATGCTCGATAAAGTAGGTAAGCTGGGACAAGCTTCCTGTCCACCACATTCACATCAGCCTATATCAGTCCACTGCTGGGCATTGGCTTCTCCTTATAAAGGGGAAGGGGGGGGGGGGGATATGCCATAATCCCCATGCTGGGCATGCGGGTTAGGGATCGCAAGGCACAACTTCTTGCACCGCCAACGCTAAGGACATTTTAGCTATCTGAGCTTTAAACAACTACCTATTATGAATTGGACTGTAAGTTACTTCAGATATCCCAGAGGCTCGTAGTATGAAATTATGTTATGACCTAGCTTTTTGATATCTTACATTACATTTTGCACTCGTGATATTATAAAAGCAAAACTTTGAATAATGTGATGATGTATGTTTGATTCATATCGACGCCAAACTTCTCATCGTATTGAGCTGAAATTGTATAAACGTGTATCAGGAAAAACATAACAGTCTACTTTTTATCCGGGTACCATGCATATTATAAACTATCTTTCGCCTGCGGCTTCGCTCGCGTTGTACCCGGCCTATAACATGGTTAACCACTCCCAGTCCCTCTCCCGCTCCCACTACCACTCGCCTGCCATTCCCACTCCTTCTCTATCTCACTCTCACACTCATTCCAAAAATCTATTCCATTCCCGATCCCGATCCTGATCCCAATCCCATTTCCACTGCCGTTCCCATTGGCGACGCGTCGCGCTAGCACATATTTAATCCGTGGTCACAAACAAAGTTTCATCCAAATCCGTTCAGCCGTTACGGAGTTGAGTAGAACGCACATACACACATACAAACTTTCTCATTTATAATAATAGTGCGAAGTTTTTAAAATTTGAAATGTAAAGAGATATGTTTACTCCTTCTTTCCGCCAAAACTTGTAAATGTATTATTTAACTGAAATCGTGCAAATATCTAGACCAAGAATAACATTACCACGTATACCATACCATATACCAAGCAAGCGCAAGCGAAGCCGCCGGCAGCTAGTCTACTAAAAATACTCACGACCCTAACTGCGTCAAAGAGGAATTCTCCTGGGAATGCTCACTCCATCGTCGACGTCATCCCTTGCCCAAGCAAGCAAGTCAAGAACTTGACATAACATAAAAAAAAATTTTTTCAGGGTACGACTTGAAATCTGGTCTCTATTCGTCATGGACGGAATCTGTCTGGCAAGGGTTGTCGGCGCGTATTTTTGTGGCTGCGGGCGGCGCCGGAGCGACAGCGGCCGTCACAAGTGGATTCGCGGCTACAGCTATTGCGGCATTCCTCACTTTCTGGATGAAGAAACATAAGGACATAGTTTTCGCGAATGCAGGCACTTTGTCCGCTACTGATGATGCTACTTCAGGGTAAGACAACGACTAAAATAAATAAATATACGGGACATATTATAGTTACCAGAGACTGATAAATATTCATACATACTTATAAAACACCCAGACACAGAACAAATATTCATGTTCATCACACAAATTTTTGTTCTGGGCGGACATCGAACCCTCGACCTGCAGCTCAGAAGGCAGTGACTACACCAACTGAGCTATTAGGCCAGTACAAAATGGTTTGAGCTTCTGAGGTCGATATTTCAAACTTTCGTATCGTATAGTAAATGGCCAATAAGAAAGCGTAGATTGAATATAAGGCGTTGTCATTGGCCAAATATTTTTCGTTACGCGTGATCGCCCTACAGGATAAGTGAGAACAAGAGTTTCTATCCCTTAGCTAGGCGGCCTACACACCTAATTCCGACAGATCCACTGTGCGATACAGCTTCTTAATCTCTTCGATAATAAGCATAGGCTTAAAAATATACTAAAATTACTTTATTGTACTTAGCTTTAAAACAATTATTGCTCTTTTAAGATGTAATAAGAATAATTCAACATCAACAAAAAATACAGAGTAATTCTATAGCATTTAATTTTACCAATGCTTGCTTCTATTTCAGAATTCTACGGACAGTCAATTGTTGATTCGCTACAGCCGAAGAAGCTACAAAAAGACTGGTTTATAGTGTGATGAAACAAATTAGAATCATTCCGAGTTTTCCTGTATATTTTTAATAATATTATAAGCTTCAACTTAATCCAGTTAACATCAGCCAGCTGTAGGTATTGCCCAAAAAGGTAAATTATGTAAATAATCTTCATATGATTTTAGTTAAATCCATTTAAATTATTGATCAGTTTAGATAGTTATTAGGTATGATACGATAAATAATATAATTTTAATAAAAATAATTCAAATGTTAATTCTTTTTTTTTATTGGTCGACCATTAGCAGTAAATTACTGAAATCAAAAATGTATTAACTAAGTACTTCCCCAAATCTTTGACAAAAGTTTTGCAAAATGTCTTAGAGTTCAATAGGGTCCAGTATTGAGTGAATGAACCAACATGTCCATCTAATGTGATAGTGATTCTATCAAATACAGTTTCATTCATCATAGAATTAAAAAATGGTAAGACAACTTTGCTCTTGAAATTAGTATAGTCTTTAAAGACTTTGCTCATCCACGTTCTACTTTGTTGGATTCTGGAATTGTATAAGTTGTATTGTTCTTGCACCCTGTTCCCAAAATTCATGTCACCACAATCTTGCCTGGTGTTGACTAACGCGTGGAAGCTTAGCATGTCATCGATGGATAAGGTCAAGGTTTTAACGCTGTCTTTCATGGTCAAGTTAGTGCTTCTCTCTGTAGATTTGAGATCTAAAAATCCTGTCTCGGAGTAAGATGTACTTCTTACGAAATAATCTGACCCTTCATATTCTGAAGAAGATTCATACTTGAGTGTTGAACTGGAATCCGACGAGCATCTGTCGTCATCGTTAAGTAATGTGTTATCAGATTTAATATTTCGTTGAAGGTTATCATTCGATTCAGCGTTGTGCCTTATGTTGTAAGTGAATGCCGGAAGTATTTCTGTTGAATTTTCTAAAACATTTCGATGTCCATCATTCCAGTGTATAACTTCAAATGGCAGCTTTTCAAAGGGCGGCGTATCGTATGAAGTAAATATTCCATTCGCCAACTTAAAGTTAATTTCAATTGTGAGGTTTGGGGTTACACTTGTGATTATTACAAAGTACAATTTTCTCATAACATTTAGAGACATAACGTTGTTATGTTTTAATAATATTGACAGAAAATATCCCTGTGATACATTTCTAAAATGCCAATCTCGAATGAAAACAGATGGTACAGGTTTACTCTTTGCTTTGTTACATGTCATATTGCAAGACTTGTAAAACGTAGCCAGCCTTCTAAAGAAGTCCATGGAACATGAATTAAACTTGCATACTGATATGTTAAAACTCATGCGTCTGCGCTGAAGCAAAATGTTAAAAGACATGCATTTATTGGCTGGATAACATAAGCATGGGCCCTTGTTCGTTAATTTATTGTTTTGATTCCGAAGCATAATTTCTCTTTTTCGTATGTAAAGATCATTGAGATATTTTATGAACTTTTTCAAGTCAATTTTTATAACGTATCTTGGTTCTTGCACTATATTTTTTGATGGTTCATAAATTTGATGTTTTTGTTTCACGTCTTGTAACATTGCTTGTATTGAGTTGTACATAGTTTCAACCAATTCTAGTAAAGCATTGATATCGGTTTCAGAAGCAGCGATAGCATTCATTGTGAGTCTCGCCAATAAAATAGAGCTATTTTTTGCCATTTGGTCATTTTCATTTTGGATGATATTGCTATAGGGCATGAGAGTCATAATTTCGGAACAAAGCTTCACCTCGGGCGTCTTCGTTTTTTGTTTAGAAAAATAAATAGGAGTGTCATTTTTAAGGTTCCTTTTCAAGCCGAAATTGGGATCAATCTGAATGTTATTTTTGCTTATTCTATTTATGTTTTCATAATTTTTATTTTTGTGCTGAGCATTGAAAATATGTGGCGGCATTCTGTCTCTGACTGAATTTTTCATCGCATTGAATCTTCTATGTTTGTTACGTTTAGGACGTTTGCTAGAATTTGAATGTATATTCAGCGACTTCATCTCGATTTCTTAAATTTTTTAAGTCCAGTGGCAGGTAAACAGTAGTTAAATACCTGAAAAATAAATAATATTGACTCTCTACAGACATTTTATCTAAATTCAAGCCATGTAACGAAGTCGAGGGAACTATGCTGTTGGACCACGCGATCACAGGGATACCAAGCAAGCAAAGCAGCATAACACATCTATCTTAGTAGGTACCTAACTAGGTTTATCTATACATTTCGAGGGATTTATTGATAGATATATAACCTTTTTTCCAAGAATCACTAGGTAAGGCACAAAGTAGGTTAAAGAGCTATTAGCTAAGCTATCCATAATATGTAAAGCATAGAAAACTTAACTAGCAAGTATAGGTACATAGAGGCCACGCTACGACTCAAGTCTTATCTTATAGACGCGGCGCTGCTATAGCCTAACTATAAAAAATTTGGTTGTTACTCCGTTTTTAATATCAATATAATTCTCTTCAGCCAGAGAATTCTTTCGCTGGCTGAAGATCTTCTGGTCGCTTCTTAGACCAGCTCTTCTGGTCTAAGAAGTTGATATTGGACATTTCGCAGTCAAAATCGCTCGTCGATATCCATTTATTTCAATATCAGGATCGAGTTGTGCCCACTTTTATCGTCGGACTTGAGTTGTTCGTGGCGTGGACTCGAATTAGGGTTAAACTACCATTTATCGGCCACCTAAGTAAAACTACCATTTTCTTGTATTCAAGTTCTTATTAAAAAAACAACTACGAACTACTAGGTTATGATTTTTTTTTAAATATCTAAAGCAATTAGTTGAGTTTGCAATTGTATGGCCAAATATTACGAAAGCCAATAGATTTATTTATTAAATTAACATTTAAAAAACGATACTTGTTTTGCCTATTATCGGCCACCTCTTCCTAAACGTCGGCCTAGGTATGACCTAATATCGGCCTATATAATTACAGGGTTTTCTATGGCTAACGTGTTATAACGTTGATATAAAGTTCCTACTTAAATTAATAGTGCATAACTATTTTTACATCATTTTAATAGTGGTACGGTAGGTAGGTACGATTTGATAGTACCTACCTGCCTAGACCTATGATTTATTTTTAGTTTAGTTATTTTAGTTAATTTCCTATTTTGTATTCACGTGCTCTGATCGGCTAGCTTTTACTATGCGCCTGAATTCATTACGGTAGACTAACATTTTTGCATAAAGGTACAAAAGTACCCATCGAAAAGATTTAGGTACTTACTGTTGGTGTCAGAGAACAGTAGTATATTTTTATTACATCTCTGATTCTATTAGGGCTCCGTGACAAAAATTATGCATTTTTATTGGATTTTATACAATTTACTCAAAAAAATCATTTAAATTTTCACAAAATGAAAAAAATAAAATGGCATTGACAGTTGTCCTTCGAAAAATCAAACCACAGTAGCTAAAATAATCACACCATTGTAATTTGTTTCTTTAGTCATTGAATCAAACTATAGGTAGACGGTTTTGGTTTGGTATTCGGTATTAGTTCCAAATAAATAAATCAATCCACAATTTTTCTCATTTTTCCATCATTTCAATTGTATTAGAGGAAACTATTGGGGAAGTGCCTAAACCCATTGACATTAAAACCAACTTTTCCACCGGAAGTTTAACTTTTAAGTTATTTAACCACGTCCTTTAATCTATGTCTGTTTGGGTGTCTATGTCAGCATGGAAATTATGCGTGAAGTTGTTCGAGTTGAGGTAATTTTTAAGCTATTGCATAGCTTCTATCGAGGGCCTTGAGCGCGGGGACCGAATCCAGAAATTCCGTAACGAAAAAAAACCTCACGCTCCCCACTCCGACGGGCACGTCGGCGTCGGTACGTCTAGTTGCACGCACACAAACACCGTGTCTAAGACTGCCGAAAAGAAACGACGTTAGACAATGCACGGCCTTCAAGCCACACCTCCGTGCCCGTCGTGCCTGTATGTGCATCAGTAGCGATAAAAAAAATACATTGGGGCGTCTAGGTGACGTCACAGTGTACAACGAATGCCTGTTAGTTGTGACAGTTTCTATCGAAATTATATTTATTTGGTATTCCGTAACCAAAGTGGAGATCAAATTGGTAATCGACCTTCTTGGTATAAAGTCCTGCGACACTAGGTAGTTTGTAGCAGTGTTTGGTGGCCAAGGGTGTTGGGCACTGTACCTAACCGTGAGATAAAAATAATAATATAGGTACCTAATTAACATAATTTGTTTTATTATCTGAACACAATTTGTTCTTATAAAGCTAGAAGCAGTATGTACCGCTTTACTAAAACCTACCTTGTGTGACTGGTAATGAACTATGAATAGTGAATACGGGTCAAAAATTATATAATACTGGTACCTATTATATCAGTTGCCCACCTCAATGTTATGTACCGGGCTAGGTAGCTAGAATGTTAACTGCAGTTGCACACTGGGATGACGTCATCGGTGTACATCGAATGTTTCTATCGAAATCCTATCATTTGGTATTCAGTATCCAAAGTGTAGATCAAATTGGTAGTCGATCTCCTTGGTGAAATGTATTGCGAAAGGAACTATAGTTCTTCCATCTAATTAAAGTTTTTTGACATTTGAAACTCAATGCTGCCAACGTTCTTATCTAAAACAGTCCGAACCCAAAGCTAAAAAGCTAAAAAGGTTCGTTTTGCAATCCGTTTTTTCTTCGTAATAAATTAATGACTTTTCATAATTAGCTATGATGCCCTAATAGTTATAGAGGTATCATACAGATGGATGACTAAAATAAGTTAGTTGTATTATTTGCTTAACAAACAACACTTTTTAATAATATGACAGGATGAATAGGAAAATAATCCTAAATAACACAATACATTAATATTTTGTTTAAAAATGTTACTAAATGCGTTGCCAGTTGCTAAAAGAGAAATAATAGAATAGAGACTAAGAGGATAAAAAAGTCCGCCGAAATCAAATGAAGTCCGAAAACGGACCTAAAGTCTCCATTCCGAAACACTGATGGAAGTAGTGATTGCAGCTATCTAAATACTTGGTTTAGCGATTTGACAACGTAAAATCGAGATAAGATCTTCTCGGTTTTAGTTGTTTGACATAAAATAGGTATTTTCAATTTTATGTTACTATCATATTTAAAAATGAAAATATTTAAAAATAGGTATTTACAATATAGTGGGATTTACATAGCAGGTATGTCGCGTGGCATAGTAACTGCTTGCAAAAAGTGATCGTCTGTCAAATATAATCTTTGGACTTCCCTCTGACTATAATACTCCATTTTACGGATTCCTCAATCTATTATAATTTATTCCCATATAGATTGGCGTACTAAGTAATTTCTGAGGATATTTCCAGCTTTTGTTTCTTAATGCCACATAACTACGCACTAAAATGTTTACGAACAAGAGCGATAGTTAGGTATAATAAAGAAATTGTGGCTCGCTCTGCTCGCCGACTTCGTTTTCTACGTCTAATAGTGCGACAAACTATGTTTTAAACGAAATTGCCACCGTTTTCTTTGTCATGTTTCTTTAGTGCACCATAAATTTGGCGGCTCGCTGCGCTCGCGGATTTTCTATCTGCTTTTGTTTTTGTAAGGAACTAGGTACTGAGAAGTCAACATTTACGTCATATTCTGGAAAGCGATTTAAATTTTCTATTGTGTTTCGCTTGACAGAGGTAATGGTCGCATGGGTGGTAGGGTCCCGAAAACTGAGAAAGTTAGGGGCATAGTTAAAGGAGCTTGCACCGGGCGCATAAAAGGCTATTTACGGCACTGGGTAGAGGTGATTTTACGTTCGTTTACTCCGAATCAAAGTTCGTTTAACATTTATCAAGAACAATAAAACTGCGGTAAAGAAAATATAATGATATGAATATATCATAAAATCTATAAAAAAAAAACAAGCTTAGAAATATGCACACAATTTTGGACAACCGTACCTTAAAGCGAAAAACCGTACCTCTTTGAGGGAAAAACCGTACCTTTTCCAATATTCACACTGGCAAGGCTGATATGATGAATCGTTCATTGACCTTGTTAACCGGTCCAATTCGCTATTGCACTATTACTACTATTTGCAGTCTTTCAAGATTATCGGCAAGATTTACGTCTATAGCAAATAAAAATTCTTATTTTCAGCCTCCGTCCTACCGAAGATATTCAGTGACACCAATTATAGCTCCTAAGAACATGACAGCATTGTCTGATGTTTTCAACTATGTGGACCAAAACACAAAGGCCTTCATACAACTGCTGAAAGAAGCAGTGGCCATTCCATCGGTTTCTTGCGATGTGAAATACCGCAATGATTGCGTCCGCATGGTGCACTGGACTCAAGAGAAATTGAAGGAGGTTGGTGCTAAAACTGAACTCAGAGAGGTTGGCTTCCAAACTGTCGATGGACAACAAGTCAAACTGCCTCCTGTACTTGTCGGAGTCTTAGGAAATGTAAGTACCAGATTATGCTCCCTATCGAGTTTAACATAAGCAGCTGCGAGTGGCTAATTACCCACAATATTGTACATAATCAATGATATAGGCAATTGTACGTATTCTGGCGCCATCGCGCCACCGCCGCCCATCTTCTTGGGTGAGCGACTGACGTGCTATCGCCAGCTTCTTCGCCGCGTGGGCGAGAAATGTCGCTGGCTGACACTCCCATTAATGGTTTAAGGTGACGATACATGTCCCTCTCGCTCAAACTATTCAACATTTTTAAAGATATAAAATCACTGAATGTAGTTATGCAAAATAGCAAACCTTCATAGCCGAGAAAATAACAATACAAAGGTTCAGCAAGATTATCATGTCTAACCCAACATGCTTTCCTACCAAAAAATTTGCACCAAAATTGATCACATTCAAATTCATCAACCACATACATGGTTAGAGTCTTGGTAAGAAAACGTGATAGAATCAAAATTATATTATTGCAAACCTCCCTCTCGCCCACACTATTCAACATTTTTTGAAGATATAAAATCACTGAATAGCAAACCTTCACAGCCTAGAAAATAACAATACAAAGGTTCAGCAAGAATATCATGAATAACCTAACACGTTTTCCTACCAAAAAAAATGCACCAAAATTGATCACATTCAAATTCATCAACCACCACACCACCACCACCACACCAGCCTATATCAGTCCACTGCTGGACATAGGCCTCCCCTAATAAAGGGGGATATGCCCGTAATCCCCACGCTGGGCATGCGTGTTGGGCATCGCAGGGCATCAACCACATATGTGGTTAATTTAAAAAAATACTTACCAAAAGTAAGAAAATGTGATAGAATCAAAATTATATTATTGCTTAACCTTTGTATTGTTATTTTCTAGGCTGTGAAGGTTTGCTATTTTGCATAACTACATTCAGTGATTTTATATCTTCAAAAATTTTGAATAGTGTGGGCGAGAGGGAGGTTTGACATGTATAGTCGCCTTAGTGCTCAAAAATAGCTGCAGTGCGACTTCTGGGTCTGCACCTCGGGCATGGCGCGAAACATCATGGCCCGCTGTCAAATTGTTTGAATTCTAGTTACACTGTAACTTCATTAATGTTAACTTTGCATATTCTTTCTATAAAGGATCCCCATAAGAAAACAATCTGCATCTATGGTCACCTGGATGTCCAACCTGCTCTGAAATCCGATGGCTGGGCTACTGAGCCTTTTGAACTAGTTGAACGGGATGGAAAGCTGTTTGGTCGAGGATCCACTGATGATAAAGGCCCCGTGCTGGGTTGGCTAAATGCAATTAATGCTTTTAAGGGGGTTGGTGCTGAGGTGAGTTTTTTAAAATTATATTCTTTAAACCCTTAACATGCCGAAGACTACGAATATCTTATATGACATCCTGTTTTCAGTCTCAGTTCCATTTTTTTAGATATATTAATGCAGTTAAGTTGTAAATTAGTTTTTTTCTATGGTAAGCAACCAAGATTACCATTTTAATCAAATCAGTTCAAAAAAATTACTTACAAATATATTATTGTTTTTTGCTATTCAAATAATGTATGACTTTATTGTCAGAACCTAATCAGTTTCCTCATCATTACTTAAAAAGATTATATCAGAGATAAACATCCGATACACTGATGATGAGTGATCAGAATAAGGTGGGCTAAAATACCTAAAGCTAAACAAATAGAGTGTGGAGACTTCCTCTTCCTTACTACAGCAATTTTATTCAGCCCATTTTGGGCGAAAAATTGACAAAAAAAATTAACATTTAATATTAATGTCAGTAATATTGTGAACTAATTCAAATCATTTTTCTTTTTAACCAACTGCAAAAGGTTCTTTATTTTATAACTTATATTTAAGTTTTAATTGTTAATAACCATATTTCACATTCCAAGAGTTGTTGTGTGTGCTTCACTATAAATATGTAAACATATATAAATGGATTTTAAATACAAAAATAAACCGAAAACTGATGTGATTGGCCCAAAAAAATTTTTAAAACAAAAATCCAAAGCAGAAGGCCAGAAGGCCAATCAAACTAGTTAATCGAGCAGTTCCACAACTGCATATTACTTACAAACATAAATAATTAATGAGTCAGTGGAAAACTGGAAATGCATGGTCACAAGGGCAAGGTGTCAAAACACTTGAAATTTCCAATGTCATACCTAAATGATATTTGATTGACATTGTCTCTGAATGTCTCCACTTTATCCTCAGATAACTGTACCAACCTCAGGTTATTTTAGAAGTGGGAATCTTGGTGCAAATCAGTAGAGTACTTAATATGCTATACCAATGTAGACAGCATTGGTAGAGTAAAGTCTACTTAAACTGGTAGAGTAGTAAGCAAACCACTAGCAAGTTGACTCTTACAATTTACTCTCCCCATGAACATCAGGGTTAAATGATTGGATATTGTAAAAGGTCAGAATGGTTAGTGGCATTCAACATTGAGCTTTCACTAAGCTCCTTTCTTTTCAGCTGTTAGGGCAGGAATGCACAGTTTGAAGAGAGAGGTCGAGGTTGTATTCAATCTCTACAAATAAAACAATTTTATTATTACAGCTGCCAGTAAACCTAAAGTTTGTGTTTGAATGTATGGAGGAATCTGGTTCTGAAGGTCTTGACGCTCTACTCCTTGAACACCTGAAGCCCGAGGGTTTCTTCAAGACTGTTGACTATGTCTGTATCTCTGACAACTACTGGCTTGGAACCACAAAACCCTGTCTTACATATGGATTGAGGGGGATCAGCTACTATTTCGTCGAGGTTGAATGTGCATCTATGGATTTGCATAGTGGAGTCTATGGAGGCACTGTTCATGAAGGTAAATCCTACTCAGCCTATAAAGTCAGCTTCAGGATGTAGCCCTTCCTATTTTAGGTTTGCCACATTTGGGGGAATAAATAAACAATGCTGGATACTATTCACGTGGCATTACGTAGCCTGGAACTAAGCAGAGTTTGTATTAAGGGAACCTCATGAGTCATGAGTCATGAGTGATATACTACTTATATAAATGTAATATACAAGAATATACGTATTAAGCATAGAAAACACCCAAAAGGGCCGTCCATTAACCAAGTGAGGCTCGAGGGGAGGGGGGCAGGGTTAAAAAATTGCTAAAAAACCACGTGATTAATGGACGGCCCCAAACCTGAAACAAATATGTATCTGCAGATAATGCAAACATTTGTCCAGCGTTGTGAAACCGCTACTGAGCCACAGAGGTCGTCAAAACATTGCGGGCTTTTCAATATTTCGAGGTTTGAGCGTTTATATAACAACAAACCTTATTATGAACTCACTTTATCTACAATTGTAGTTATCTCTATATTAATATCTACATTCCATTACGATGATAAGGCACAAAACAGATTGCTTTGTATGCATTAACTGTTGCCAACTGATAATTTGCTGTGATTTAATGTGATTTAAACACATGTTTTGTTATGTCTTCTTCGTTATTGCATATTGTTTGAACCCATCAAGATATTAGCTATAAATTAAGAGAAAGCTAAAAGAAACAATAATGTTTTAATTTAATTTCCCTTTTGAAAAAGTTACTAAAGCATGATTGAGAGCCTACTATAGTTCAAGTTTATTTCCACTGTAGGTACGCAATGTTATACTCTATAGTTAAATACCATAACAATATAATATAGATAAAAGTTAAATGACACGAACATTTTTACCGGTAGATGTTAGTATGAATTTGTCAGGCTTGGAATTTTTTTGGAAGTCATAAACACAAGTCCGAAAAATTGGATCTCAAACAATTTATTTCATTGATCTGACCATGGGCATGAATTCACGTAATTGATCACATTTCGTTATCATGAATCATGATCAAAGATTATCATTGAACTTTTATTTTTTTTATAATATAAGTTTGTTGGACTGAGTTTTTAAACAACTGCGTCGGTTGGCGACCGCCACATCATATGAGTTAATCTAGCGGTGGGAATCGAACCCACACCTTTTGCATCTCACCCACCATCATCATCATCATCAGCCTATAGGAGTCAGCTGCTGAACAAAGGCCTCCCCTAATTAGCACCATTGCGTCCTGCCCTCAACTCGACGCATCCAGCTTCTACCAGCAGTATATCGCAGATCGTCACTCCATCTGGTCGTAGGGCGTCCTACACTACGTTTTGCCAACTACTGTTTTGCGCCACCGAATTCAACAAATTTTATTTTTTTATTCAGGCCATGTTTTATAGACATTTTATTGAAAAAAAGAGCACTTGTTGTTCAATTTTTTAACTCTGTGGCGCAGAGGCCTGCCTCGGAGACACAGAAAGTGGCGCGTTAGGAGCTAGGACAAATGTTAATTGTTGTCGATTACATACCTAATCTGAAAATATTTTTCTCTGGTATGGGCTTTGTGTGTTTTCTTAACCGACTTCAAAAATGAATAAATAAACAAAAGCCTACCTGTGATGCTTCTGCGGGCAAAAAACACATATACCTATACTGTTTTTTTTAAATATATATATATATATATATATCAGTCATGTGGTTCCTAATATAATAAAACAAGCTTTACTTGCTTTGGGTCTAGTCTAGATGATGCTTGGTGAAAAGTAGGTAAGACAGTCAAGTTTTACTGGAAATAAATATAACAGTAATGTAGATCATCTAAAACCTAAGGTTCCAGTGATCACACCAATCTCATCATCAATCTAGGGCATTGATTAAAATATAAAATAAAATCGTGGTGTGACGTAACCTAAGTAGGTAATTAGCATTATTAATGGAATGGGCGGCTCCAGTATTAACATGGTATACTTCTTTCAGCTATGTCAGATCTGATTTACCTGCTCGACCAGTTGGTAGACAAGAATGGCCATATCCTAATCCCCGATATCTACAAGTCCGTTCCAGCTGTAACTGAAAAAGAAAAACATCTGTACACTTCAATAGACTTTGATACTGTGGCTTACAAGTAGGTATCTTATTACGTATAAAATTAGTTTTTGTTTGTTTTGCAATGTTCCATTGTGAAGGATCACACATACCCATTGATTTAAAATTTAATTACAATTATATTGATTATCATTGACGACCAAATGTCATTTTGAATTGTTATAAATAGGACGGTTACTTTGAAAGATTTAGACCATTTCTGTTTTGAAAAAAATATTATATGTGAATTTATACCTTATACAGCCTAAAATGTATTTTATTTCGACATAAAAATACCAGAGTAATCTCCTGCTGTCATTTGTGTCTATTTTAAGGCTCAAAAGAAAAAAGGTACACTTATAGTATCACTCTGTTGTCCGTCTGTCTGTGTCATTCTGCCTGACAGTCGAGGCTCTTTTCTCAAGAACGCGTGAGGCATGAAGTTGATATAAAAATAAAAATACTCAGGTCTGCAATCCCTCGGAGCTGTGAAAATTAAATTTTGATACCTGCAAGGGAATTAAAACCTATTCCTATAGAACTTCCCATTGACCTAGTCCTAGAACCATGAAATATAGCGGTGTATAACACAAGTACCTAATGAAAAGATCCAAAAAGCGTAAATATGTGACATCACAGAAAATGATTGCATACCTACAAGTTTCTATTGAACCCTCGGTGGGCAAGTCCAACTCACACTTGGTTTATGTTATGTATGTTTTACAGAAAAGGAATCGGCGCAACACAACTCGCATTCAATGGAGATAAGGAACAGATTCTGATGCACCGATGGAGATATCCCAGTCTTTCCCTCCATGGTATTGAAGGTACGACATTAATTTTACATAGTCAAAGTCAAAACGCATCTATTCAGTTAGAACACAAGGATCATTTTGAATCATCTAAATAGGTTTCTGATAAATCTACCTAAATCTACTTGCAAATAGCTAGACCATTCATCAGTCATGGGGTAGAGGGACATCAGGCCACGCGGTATTGTCGTTAATATAGAAGAATAATACTCTTTCTGAATTAAATTAATTGATTGAAACGAATTTCAGGAATCATAAATTAATAATGATAAAGCGATATAATTTCAAAATGGAAACCAGTAGATAACTCTGGATTCTGCCCGAGTCTTAAAAAAATATAAGCCAAGTAGAATTGCTTGTCAATTCTTCTCTGTTTGGTTGCGTTACGAATTGGTATAAATTAAAAAATTAAGTGTTCCTAAGATAATGTAAAATTGAATTAATAATTTTTAAAGTTTGTGTGAATGTACGGCAGCGACAAAAAACTATTAACAAAAATGTGTTTTAAAAAATAATTATATTTGAAAGATGTCTGTAGTAAATTAAAAGACAACAATTCAAGTCTAATCTTCAAATAAGTCTTATAAGTTTAGCCAAAAGTTGTATATTTTTGTATTAGTTATAGAAGTTTTTTTGTGTCAATCTACTTTTTTAGCTGATTGTTTATATAATCCTTTCTATTAATAATATAAAGGTGAAATTTTTTAAGTGAAATGTGAACATGTTGACATGTGTAATGTATGTTTCTTCCTCCTTCACGCTAATTAACTACTAAACGGATTGAGCTGAATTTTTGCTTATTAGTAGTTCTAGACCAGGAATATCACGGCTAGTTTTTATCTGGGTACAACACGAGCGAAGCCGCCGACGGAAGCTAGTGTAAAATAATTTAGATATGACGTCGCTAATATTAAGGCACGAAGGCAAGGCTTCATTATAAGTTGTATATTATTTTCTAGGTGCGGCATTCCAACCTGGAGCGAAAACCGTAATTCCCGGCAAGGTTATTGGGAAGTTCTCAATTCGTATAGTTCCAAACCAAACGCCAGAAGAAGTCGAAAAACTCACCATTGGCTTTTTGAATAAGAAGGTAAGTTATTAGGGCAATCCTGCCTTCTGTTCTGCTTTATTTATGTCAAATACGCATGGACGATTTATGACAGTTTTCACTTGAAGACTGAGTCTATCGTAGTAGTATATAATATCTCGATGCTTCAAATGCTATTAAAGCGAAGGTTTGCAAAATGTGAACATGTGAAATGACAATGATAAAGCGTTATTTCGTATCTACGCTTTCTCATTGGCAAAAAAATTACGATACGTTGAAATGACAGGTAAAATATTCGTAATTCGTGCTACCCAAAGCGAACTAGTTACGGAAAGAAAGCTATTACATATGAAGGTGCACAATGCTAGAATAAATTACCCTCGAATATAAAAAATGAAAACTCATTTAACGCATTTAAAATTAAACTCGCTCAGCATATCATCCTAAACCACTAACTTATCTGATAAGAGAATGCGTTTGATGGGTAGTAAATAAGTGCCTGCTACAGATCCGACTACCTGTCTACTCTAACTTTAATTTTGTTTAACTGGAGGTACCAGTTATTACGTAAGAACGACCTCCTTTTTATTAATTCGCATAAATTATTATAGTTCTCGTGTGACATGCATGTCTTTTTGAGAAAAACTTATTTCTTAAAACTTAATTCGACCTCGGGCAGCTTATTACTTGAATTATAGACCTGTTTACATCAAGGTAGTTACGATAGTAACAGTAGGGGCAAGTGTTGTTCCTAAAGACGCTTGTATTTGTGAACAATATAGATTCCGACGAAACAATAAACCATTCCTAATTTGACTAACTCCTAACTCTACCGTAAAGCTTTGGTTGACAGGTTTATTGTCGGTATGTTTGGTTTCTATGGGATTGTTATTAAACTTGTTCTATAAATAAAACCAAATGCTGAAGTGCAGTTTTTGTATTCATAGCTAAAAATTATTCGGGTTTTCCACCAGAAGATATAGAACCTTTGAGTCTGATTATGAGAGTGAATGTTTCGTTTGCCGTGCATGTTACGTATTTAGCAATATAGCGATAGTGATGATTTATTGAAAACTTGTAGGTATAACAGTGATGTAATTTATACGAATAAGTATAAAAGAGTATGTTTATGTTTGTTTTAAGTTGTTTTTAGAAATCTATAGGTTATTGTTTTGTTTTCTGTTTTATGGTCGTATTATTGTGAACTGTTACTGTCCCTAGGTACAACACAGTCTTTGTTCTCGTTTGCCTGATATGCTTGGTATTCAGATAGTACAAAATGTATTGCAAAGTTTCAATATTAATTTAAAAATGAATTTGAGAGAGACCTTTGCTCAGCAGTTGACTAGGGAAAAAGCATGTTAAATAAAAAATAAAAAATTGACCACATTCCGCTGACCCATTTTTTTTTCTTCGACAGAATGATATAATACCGACATAAAGATGAGTATTTTTTTGTGATTTTTATAATTTTTTAGGGAAAACTCACACTAGACCAAAAATGTAACAATTCCAAAATTATCTCCCTATAAAAAGAACAATTGGTTCCTGACTCAGGAATCCTGAGAAAATTACTCTGTATCTTTTTTTGTTTCGTATTAACCCGTAAGTACTTAGACAGCCGTGCTCAGTCTCAGTTAAATATTACAAAAAAATTAATTACCTATTATCTTTTGTACGAGCTTATTTTAAAAGTTGACGGTAAAGTATAGTATATGTCCAATCAGAATATCATACGGGATATTCAATATTCAATAATATGTGGTTACAAATTTAAATTTTTTATTGTCAGAAATGATAATTTTGCAGAATATAGTTCTGAGTCATAATCGTGTCCTTACGAATCGGAAAATCCATTGACTTTTGTTGTAAAATTATCAGTGGTCAATTCATTTCAGCTACCTACCGTTATTTATGATTAACCTTCCAAGACTGACATCACGCGAGCCTGTAAAACATAAGCGACAAAAGATTTTGTTTTAGTTTTACGTAAAATAAGAATGATAAACAGTTTTATGTACTATTTAAATATAATGGGGCGAACTCAATGGGGATGATTGGAATACCAAAATTCAAAATCTATCAAAAGATTTTCGGTATAGCATAGATCTAATTTTAATAAATATTAACGTATGAGTTTCTTTTATGGTATAAAACAAATTTGTAAATACATATGCCACGTATCTTAGGGAATCATAAATTGTGGGTTAAAATTATTTATTTTTAGAATTCCGTATCTCAAAAGGAAAAAGGAATCTTTATAGGATCACATGGTTTTCCGGGGTTTGTCCGCCTGCCAGTCAAGATCCTTTTCTCAAGAACGCGTGGAGGTTTCAAAGTGAAATTAATATCATATACTCTGGTCTGCAAATTGGCTGTGAAAAAACAAACTTATAAGTCAAAGTAATTAAAAGATACTAATTTGTAAACAAAAAAAAATTCTCACTACAAGTATTTACGGAACCCTCGGTGCACGAGTCCAACTCGCACTTGGCTGGATTTTTAGATCGGATATGGAAGGCATTTCTGATTCTGACTATTACTGTCGTGTCGGTATTCATTACTAGATAGGCACTTAGAGGTCCAATCTGTTCCTCTAAGGACTGACAGGCAGCTTGCTTAGTGCCCAGAGCCCAGTGTTCGGATGACTTAATAAGCAAACTATCTCCCAGTGCAGCCACCGTGTATCCAAGCAATATACCAGATGTAAGTCATTAGGCTCTAGGCGCTAAGCAAGCCGCCTGTCAGTGCATACGTAGCTTATGTGCATACTTAGTGTGATTAAAATGTGTATGTTACTCAGCGTTTACATTTACACATGTGTGTGTGTGTGTGTGTGTGTGTGTGTGTGTGTGTGTGTGTGTGTGTGTGTGTGTGTGTGTGTGTGTGTGTGTGTGTGTGTGTGTGTGTGTGTGTGTGTTAGACGCATGTCCGAAGTGAACAGCTCTACTCCTCGTTCGCCTCGTGACTCGCCGCGTCACGAAGAGAACTACTATTATTCACTTCCTTCCTTCTTCGTATGAGTTGGCCACTACAACTTAGAGATTTTGGGCCGTTCGAAGGCCTCAGACATGGTTCAAAGACTGAAAATGCCGGGACCAACACCTTATCGTGCCTGTCGAAGCACGGAAGGGCTCTGATCTAAGCAGTTAATGTTGTTAACTCAGATGATCAACTATTTTTCTTATAATATTTCCTAATTAATAACACTCGACGATTACGTGGGCGGTAGCTCTTGCCGGCACTCGTAAGCGATTGGTTCGTCAGACGTCTCGTCGAGTGACTTCGACGTATTTGTAAACCTGATAAAATATGTTGGTTACAGTGGGTGGAGCGTGGATCTCCGAACAAGTTGAAAGTGAGCGCTCAAAGCGGACGCAGTTGGACTGAGAATCCGGACCACCCCCACTACCAAGCCGCTGCGCGTGCGATCAAGCTCGTCTATCACGTAAGGACAATCCATAAACGCAAACTCAAACTATCTTAATTATGTAGGAATACTTTGAATCGGATTTTTTTTTAAATTTGCACCAATTCTTAACTCGATCAAACAGAGAAGAATTCGCATAAAATACAATTTTATGCCTATATAAATGTTATAAATATTCTAATATTTATTGAAAAAAGGGCTTGCAAAGCAAAGTATAACCCGCGTCACGTAAAAAGAACGCTAGACCTGGAAGAAAGGGAAGCGAAGGTGTTTGCGCATGGGTACACTCGCGCATGAAAGTACTAAGTAGTAAAGTAGACCTACTGTTTTATTGTTGAGATAGCCTTTCGGTCGCGGCTTCGTATATTGGTTATTGGTAGGTACTTTCATTAATATATTAGATATTATTGAATATATTTGATAGAAATAACATTAAATAAAATTAAAAACATGTTTGATTAAGTATAGAATGTTTAATCTAATTAAAAAAAATAAATGTTGTTGTTTTTCAACAGCATTATTATCAGCCTCTCTCTTCATAAAACAATATACGTCATAAATATTTTTCTTAATATTCTAGGTAAAATAAATTCTTATTTAAAAACTGACCGTGATGGTGCGGAGAGCCAAAGCTTGATGCACGAACCATTAGCGCACCGTCAAGCATGTGACTCTTGACCCTCCCGCCCCGCGCCTCACCTCATACCACCAAATAGACCGATAAATCGCCTAATGCGCAGCTTGACCGCCAGCGTTCTTCTTACATGACTCGGCCTATACCTAATGTGAAGAAATTTTTTTTCGAGAAAGAGGGGCACTTTTAGTTCCAATGTATATTATCTGCAGGTACTAAAAAAAAAATCTAATTAATCCATCCGTTTTCGAGCTCGACAGTGCGTGTGTTTCGCAATAGCTCGAAAACGGCTCTGCAATTAATTTTATAGATGGGTTGAATAACAATAATTGCCGCCCAAACAATAACCATAAATCTCATAGAAGCATATTAACACCCAACTTACATTATCGTGTTATAGACGGATCCTGACATGACTCGTGAAGGCGGCTCCATCCCTGTGACCATCACTCTGCAGGAGGCCTCCGAACGCAACGTGTTGCTGCTACCGATGGGCGCTGGTGACGATATGGCTCACTCGCAGAACGAGAAACTGAATGTTCGCAACTACATCGACGGAGTAAGTTTAAAATACTTAACAAGTCCTCTCTCTGAAATACACCTCTGAGTGTCTTATTCCAAAACGGAGACGGAGAGATAGTATACATTCAAATCTAGTATTTTGTTTACACAATGTCATATTTAAACCTAGATCTTTAGTCTTCGTTTTCGAATGACGGGATTAGTGTTTTAGTAGATTGTTTTACAAGGGACTAAACCATCCCATTATATACGAGGTTGTTATACTCCCGAGCTTAGCGAGGGAGGATGACAAGACCGAGTTATAATGGGTGGTTTTGGCCCGAGTAAAACACTCTACTTTTCACTTCGATTGCGAGAAAATAAAACAATTCAAAATTAGACAATTTTCAGAAATTTTATTAAAAATTAATCAACCTTCATAAAACATTACCAAGACGGTTCTATTTTCAAAAAAAAGATTGACGGAGCACCAAGAAGTCGAGTTTTTATGTAAGAGAACGAATGCTTTGTACGGGCTGATGATTTTAGTCAAAAATTAAAAAGAAAAAATACTTTTTAGCCCGAGGTATTAAACTCGAGTTTTAGGCCCGCTAAGCTACACTATTATGATACACTTTTTGAGCAAGAGAAGTGAAAAATTAATTTAAGGCTTTCATCAATTACTCCCAAATACATGATTTGATTGGAGAATACTATTGGGTGATTGGTAGAAGGGAGAACCTGGGGGAAATGTCAAGCTTTAACATAAACATTCAAAAAGAAGTTGATACTCTGCATTTCTGTTTGATTTTTTATGTTAAAGCTTGACATTTCTCTCAGGTTCTCCTTTCTGCCTAGTGTGGTGTGGTCGAGCGCCAAACAGAAAGATAACCTAATACCTAAACCTCTTTATTCTTTTGATTCTGTAGAAGAAAAGGCTATTATAGATAGAAAGAACATAAATCTTTGTAAAACTCATATTTTTAACTTTTAACCTTTAATTGTATAAATAACCTGATACGCATTTCATAAAGAATCATAATTGCTCATATTCTTGAGATAAATATAATCGAAGGATATTCTTCAAGTGGATAAAACATAACATACTGCTTGCTCACTATATAAATAATGCATGACGCTATTTGCACGGCCTGGATGCACTCAGAACTTACGCCTTTGGATTTTTTATTTACATAAAAGCTTTCGTGGAATTATTTTGAATCGGTAAATAATACGAATATTCTGAACGTGCTTATTCACCCGACTCACGTAATCGGACTTATAATAAAAACCAATAAGTTTATGCGATCATCGCCTTTATTGTTACCACCTACCTTTTTTACCAGAACATGGAACTAGCTCATGGCCTGGTTTTACCTACTGGTGTTACCTACCACTTAATACTTATAACAAATAAATAAATTAATTTCACCGGCACCCACACTCTTCAAGCCGAATCAGCAATGCTGCTTCACGGCCGAAATAGGTATGGTGGTGGTACTTCCCCGGATGAGCCATTCACAAAGTACTTACAAGTACAAAGTTCTTCTACCTACTGCGCTAGTATTCTACCTACTATTCCAAATTGAATTTATCGGTTCTGTTTAGCTGCCGGTCTACTGGTCATCAACGATAACACAAAATTTATGATTTACGATAAACACAAAAAATGAATCCTTGATTAGTAAGATGAATATCTATGGCTTGGCCCTACATCTCATTTAGTTACTCTTATGTTGTTTTTAATAAAGTCCAATGCAGAGGATGAATCACGAATATTTTAACCTTCCGTATCACAAGCATTAGTAAAATTTTGGCCAGTCAGAATGTAGATAGGAAATATCGTTTAGTTAGTTAGTCACAATTTTACGATACGCTTAGAATTGGTTTGAAATATTCGTGATTTCCCTACGGGACATAGGCCTTTCTCAGTTTGGGTGCTTTTACCACGCCTGGCAGGAAAGTTGGCGATCGCAGTATCTATAGGTGTTAGGTAAATAGGTTATCCATAGTTCCCGCCACCCTGACTCCACCACTGCCAGTACCACCAGCCTATATCAGTCCATTACTGGACATAGGCCTCCCCTGATAAGAAGGGGGATATGCGGGCTGGGAATCGCTTTTCGCACCGTCGCTACTGCCCGTTGGCGGTCTGTGAATTCAACTGTGCTGGTGTTAGTCTGCGCTATGCCGCAAACAGCCGGTCGTCAGAGCCCCGTTTGTTAATTATCAGGGTGCTCCACGTGCCGGTGAGGTTGGCTTGAGTTCTGAAGATGGAGGTAGGAACCTTACACCCTCACCCAATAAGAAGTTTGCTGTGATTTATTTAAATTTATTAATTTTTTCCTCGTTTCAGGTCAAGCTGTTCGCAGCTTACATGTTAGAAGTGTCCAAGCTTCCTTAGATGAGTCTACATGCATAATACACTATACCAACGGTTGAGGCAGTCGATAATGCTAACTGAAAATGTTTCGCTGTTCCAATCAACTTTCTAGGTATACTTATTTTATTCTAGGAAGCCTGCCACGGCCGTTTTAATGTTTTTGTTGGCAAATTAAAAGTATATCAAAGTTGCTCAACTGTCATGCGCGTAGTTTTAAAGGAACATTCCTTTTGTACCTCGTTTAAGTACAACTGTATTGAACGCATAATATCGTCATAATAATAACTGTACGGTGCCTTATATTTTTACTTATAGTGTCTAATATGTTAAACTTATTTTGACTGAGATGAGCTTATAATAAATGCATCTTAAATTTTTACTGTTTGTCATTTAATATTTAAAAGCGATGTTTTGTTTTCAAATATTTTAATTTACATACGCTGCGGCTGTATTATTGGTTTAGTATTATGAACAGTTGAAGTATTTCTTATTTTCGTGTTTTTTCTTTTATTTTATACCGTTTTACAATAAATATCGGGTCAAAATTTTCTAGTGATTTAATTTCATCCCTTGACACGATCTGTACCAACTTTCTATGGTGAATACTAATGAGGTAATATTATGTTATGTTACGATTCAGAGATTCAATTATTAATTTAATGGCTTCTGGGATAGTTGTTCAATTTCACCAATATCAGTCATTTTTACAGAAAAATAATTTAGCTTTTTACCAGTTTTAATTTGAGAGTCAAAATAAAAAGCTTACTATACAGGGTGGTGCTATAATGGCAACATCAAATAAACACACGGGTAGTGTTACTTGTCAGTAATTATAAAAAATTGAATCCTAAAACGAGTCCACATTCAAAATTTTATTTTGTTAAGCAACCTAAATAACAGATAGGGTAAGAAAATTTGAATCATGCTGTGTACCATACGCGCGATTCTAAACAGAAGCGCGCGACGTTGGCAATGGTAATACATACCCGTATGTTCATTTAATGTCGCAATTACAGCACCGCCCTGAAGGCTTACCACGGGTTTTGATAGTTTTCGAAAACTTTTTAGGTTTTGGTATCTTTCCATACATTTTCGTACAGCGCCTCTAGGGAAACGTGCATGAACTACGAAAATGTATGGAAAGATCAGTGTTGCCGTTTATTATTTGGAAAAAATGCTAAAACATGTTGCAAAAAATGCTAAATAACTTTTAAAAATGCTAAATAAAATGCTAAAATCTATATTTTTCTTTTGAATTCCTTAGGAATTTTGAATTTTTAGGTAACGTACAAAAAAATGTTAATCATATTTTTATGCTAAATGCGAATTTTTCAAGCTAACAGACCCGAAAATATGCTAAATTTAGCATTAAAAATGCTAAAACAGCAACACTGGGAAAGATACCGAAACTTATAAAGTTTTCGAAAACTATCAAAACTCGTGGTAAGCCCTCTGTATACATAGGTACAATAGAAAAAAAACTAATCCTACTACCTAGCTGCTCGGGTCTTATGAGAGTCATTTTATTGAATAATAAGGGTGTAACAACCGCCATCTTTTGAATTAAAGCGAACCTCACCTGCCCGTGGTGCACCCTGCTAATTACAATTAATTAATTAATTATAGATTTCCTCTACCATTGATACAGAAAACAATGTTCCGTAACCAGTTTAATAAGTAAGTATACAGCTGATAGTTCCTCACCAGGAGACCATATCCTAAGCTTGCTACGGGCCAGAAGGAAAGACAAATGTCTGATGTCAAAATAAATATAAATAAATAATGTTGGCCAATGTCACAGCCAATGTCATCATGTAGCCCCAAATTAAGAAGAGCTTGTATTATGGGAACCACATGACTGATATATATTACTTACATAATTTTATATACAGGGTTATTGGTTAAGTCGACCTAGATCCTGGAGGGGGTGTAGCTTCCATATTTCCTGACTGATTTGACTATGGAACACCCTACCCTCAACTTAACCGTATTCACGATATTGGACTTTTAAGTTTAAAAAAATAAAATATAAAATAATGGTACTTAAGTCAGAAAACAATAAAACAATCCAAATAGGTACAAAATGACGTTTATAAATTGGATTAAGACACAGAATGAGAGTTTGTGTGCGGATACGTAGAACAAGAACAAACAAAAATATCGGTATGTTTTTAAAAAAAACTTAAAAAGTCCTCTATAGTTATATGTTCCATAGTCAAATCAGTCAGGAATTATGGAAGCTACAACCCCCTCCAGGATCTAGGTCCACTTAACCCTGTATATGCGGTATAGCTCAGCCTCTGGCACAGCAAATTCCCTGACCCTCGACTGGCAGCAGCTTCGGCGATGCGAGAAGCTGTGCCCTGCAATCCCCAACCCGTGTGGGGATTATTGACATATCTCACTTCTTATCAGGGGAGGCCTATGTCCAGCAGTGGACTGATATTATATCAGAGTTGTTATTGCTATCGTTGTTGTTAAAAAAACGACTTCTAAAACATTTATTGAAAAACAAAAACTTCAAAACTAAAGTTAAGTTAAAAATAATTGCTAATTTTTTTGTTCATGCAACTAATAATCCTTTTTTCTATAAATTTATCTCGTACGATCTATGCATTTACCACGTAGGTAGATCTAGATACCTACCTGTTATTTTTGAGTCGGGAGTCTTAAGAGGGGAGAATTAATTTATTAGATATTAGTAAAGAAAGTCTTCAGGGACCCGCGACGGACGAATTGCCTATTATACGTTATACCAAAATGGTATATAATTCAAGCATATTTCCACTACTGTTGTATTATTTGTATTCCAATAGTATTTATCTTCAAAAGAAGGGATATAGTGAAACTTCATGAAATTAAAGCAAATACAAAATTTAAAAATGCACTCGCAGTTTATGGACTTAGCATATGCTAAGAAAAACTAGAGAGAAATGGACAAAGTTAGTCACGGATTGGTATCCAAGGGACAGCAAGAGAAATAGAGGTAGACAAATTAAAAGATGGGAAGATGACTTCAAGGAAATAGCTGGTCCAATATAGACCCGCCTAGCAAGAGACAGAAATGCGTGGAAATCTTTAGAGGAGGCCTTTGTCGACAGCAGCTGTTACAGACAATAATTCAGTTGCTGATAAAGTTTTAGCATTTTAATGTAATATGTAATAGTAATTTTGTTAGTAACAAAGCACTTATCCATTGTAATTGAAAGTAACAGTAGTAAAGGCTATTTTATTTTATTTATTTAGTATTTATCTAGGTTTCTCGATAGTTTTTTTTACAAAATACCTAAAATGAAATAAAAGCAAATAGCATGTTGAACATTTTTATCCCAAAATTGACCTCGTATTTAAACCAACAATAACTTACGTGTGGTTTGTTATGGAACATAGCTTATATTATCTAGTTACAGAATAACAATACTATGTAAAGAATACATGAAGTTTTAGTCATCATTACGGAACACAACCAAATTCATATCAAATTTTGAATGGCTATTATTGCTATCTCGCACACATGGCTAAATCATCTATCAGCTAAACAGAGATAGCAATATCGGGAGCGATTTTTGTACGCGCCTCGAATTGAATTTGCGAGCGAGGGTCGCGGGATTCTTAAGGTACCTACATAAATACATCAAAAACATTAAAGTAAAAAATCTGTCAAAAAGGGAAAACCACCGACAGCAAGGCAGAGCCCAAACGGCCGGTGGCTAGGGCTGTATAGAGAGGAACCTCCTCACAATAAACTCAGTAAACTCATTTATTTAACCATTTCGTTATTCACATAACATTGGAAAGTCAAGATACAGCAAATAATATAATCTTATGCCTCAACATAGTCAGCACCTTAAAAAAAAACTGTTATAGGGTAGAAATAAATGAGTTCAATAAATTATTGCAAGTAATTAAATGAAGACTTCCTCACAATGTGTGCCGAATCTTTAAGAGCCGCCTTTTATATTTAGTCCCTTGATCCAGCTGGCTAGGTATAGCCTCTTCACGCTTTGAGTCTCCTCCTCCTCGTGCATTTAGACTAGTATGACTATCGGGACGATAATCGTTGAGTCCACATGTGGGACATAGCGGTAATCTCTTTAGATTATTATTATTTATCAGTTCTTTTCTTTCGCCGCATTAAAAATTTCGGTGTAAAGATTAATGAAGTTTACGGGTTCAAAACCAAGTGAATATTGAATATTTTAAATGCATTACGAGGGGATCTTTTTGCCAAAAAAATTCGAACCGTTCTACACCTATTTCAAATTACTTTCTTCTGCATAGTGTAGGTATTTCATTCACGGTCGGTCTAATATTTTGAGGCAATTTACTAAGTGTTTTTATTAATATTATATTTATTAGTGTACCTAGATTGTTGATTTGAATAGACAGTCGCCGCCTGATCAATCTACAGTCCAGTGGGTCAGTAGCGCAGACACAATAAGCCACTCTCAAAATGATATACAATATCACATAAACTACTAACAGTAGGTGGTACCTGCAATTTCTATTAGGAAGCTTTCACTGATCACTTCGTGATCTTTCAAACTATTGTTAACCAACTAGCGATGTTTCAAACCTTGATATTTAGAAAATATCTTTTTCACTTCTCTTGCTCTAAAAGTGTATCATAATAGTGTAGCTTAGCGGGCCTAAAACTCGAGTTTAATACCTCGGGCTAAAAAGTATTTTTTCTTTTTAATTTTTGTCTAAAATCATCAGCCCGTACAAAGCATTCGTTCTCTTACATAAAAACTCGACTTCCTGGTGCTCCGTCAATCTTTTTTTTTGAAAATAGAACCGTCTTGGTGATGTTTTATGAAGGTTGATTAATTTTTAATAAAATTTCTGAAAATTGTCTAATTTTGAATTGTTTTATTTTCTCGCAATCGAAGTGAAAAGTAGAGTGTTTTACTCGGGCCAAAACCACCCATTATAACTCGGTCTTGTCATCCCCTCGCTACGCTCGGGAGTATAACAACCTCGTATATAATGGGATGGTTTAGTCCCTTGTAAAACAATCTACTATTAAGCTGACTTCAGCATAGTTTTTTGACAGATTCTCAGTTGAAAACTGTCAAAAACAGACGATTTTGTCTGAATTCCATAATTAATGAATTCCTTAATTAGTGATTAGGAAATTGAAATTTCGTACGACTTTGGGGTCTTCAAGCGAAGAGTAAATAGGTACATTCTGGGCAAGCGTGCTACATCTTCGACCGCATCATCACTTACCAAAGAACTGAAAAAAATCAGTTTTTGAATAACTACGGGTCTAAGATTTTTATGTATCCCAAAAATTTCGACTCAGGCGGGATTTGAATCCGTGACCTTCCCATCAATACCGGGACGCGCTAACCAACTTTGATGGGAAGGTCGCGGGTTCAAATCCCGCCTGAGTAGAAATTTTTGGGATATATAAAAATCTTAGATTCCCTGAAGTGTGGGCAAACACTTCAAATACAAAAAAACCAACTACGGGTCAAAATCAATTACATTGATTATAGAATCAAAGCTGTAATTTGAGAGTAGCACCCAGATTTCGAAGAGAGACGGAGTTAAAATGGATGAATGATAAAAATAGAATGAATCATGAGTTCCATTTAAAATGGAGCTTCTTATTCATTTAATTTACTACACACACATTTCGCATAACAACAATAACACCAGCAATCGGTCAGCTGGACATAGACATACCCTAATAAGAAGGTTGATGCGCTGTGGTACCACGAACTGATACCCGGTGATGAGAAAATCTTAATATGGGGATCACACATAGACTTGGGATTTATATCGGTTTATTATTGGGGAATTGGAATTGTGAAAACCTTGGGGGAGGCCTATGTTCAGCAGTGGACTTCTATAGGTTGTTGTTGTTGTTGTTGATGATGATGATGATTATTATTGGGGATCGCAGGGCACAGCTTCTTAGTTCATAATAACAACCTAATACTTAAATTGTAGATTTTTAAAATTGGTATACTTCGTAGTATTACCATACTACGAAGTATGGTAATACTACGAAGTCCGTGAAGTGGTCCGGCTTGAACTTTTAGGAACTTGAATTTTTAGGAACCTATCCATTTATATTTTTTCACCGACCTAAAAAAACTGCTTACGCGCACTGATTCCATCTTTGGGAATTCCAAAATTGGTAAGTGACACGTAGGTATCTTCTAAGAACTCCGGAACGTGATCCCACTCAGGTCAGCCGGAATTTTTACCGATTGAGAAAAATAAAAGTCGTAGTCATTCCCTACTTTTATATTATTTTATGATACAATAAAGTATGTACTGAGCTTGAATATTTTTTTTTATTCAGTAGCGTTTCGTAATGTCAAAAGTGGGTCAATACGTGATAGTGGTAACTACAACAAAGCAAACTTTTGTTCCTTCTATTTAGGTAAAATTCCACAACATCACCTAAGTAGATACGTATCTATAGTAGTCTATGCTAAGTAGGTATAATTGTTTGTTTATTTTTGCTATAGTTTTCTAATCGGTTTAAATTTCGGGGCCTAATGAATACTAGTGTTTATTTACGTAGAAAAATAGAATCCATTTCTAATTTGAGCCAATTGATAGGGATCTAACTGGATTGTAACGAAAGTTATTATTTTTATTTGTTGTCATGAGTGCAGCAAGCATAATTTTGGTGCCTACCTACCAATAGTAGCGGCACATATAGGAGTAGCGACCGGCATTGATTCAGTCAGTCTCAGCCCTCGCTGCGAACCTCACGCTGGCGATCTGAGATCATTTACACCTGTGCTTTTACCGTTAATATTTCTGTGACAACTCTCGAAGTACTACTGATAGAGAAAAACGAAACTGTAAAGGATTCTTGCTTCAGTATTGTTATCTGTAAGTAGTTTGATTTGTTTGTAGCATCTGTAAATTATCCACTTGAAGAGCTGATTCCAGGTTGATCATTAATGATATCATGCACAAAGCATCATTTCGTTTGCATCGTATACTGAACAGACGATCGACGAGACGATGTTTTCTCTACCTGAGTTGCACTCTACCGCTTTCTATATAAAGAGTAAAACTTTACAAATGTGAGATGACATCGAAGCCTTTTGTGTTAAATAACATTCATTGAGTCACAAACATCCATCGTGTTCAAATGCACGCTTTCTAATTTACTATGACGAATTTTCGCAACAAGTAGAGTAGTACTTTCCAACCTAGGTACATACTTTACTCACATAAATTAAGCACTTATGGTTCAGATTAGTTTCACATGCTTTTTATTATTAATGATATTCAGTAGATACTAATTGGCTATTCTTATTTACAATTAAAAACCTAGGCGATCTACGTTATCTTCTATCTGCTCTATGTCGGTGGTACCTTCTACCTAACCTTCATCATCATCATAAGTCTATTATAGCAGTCCATAGCCTCCCCTGGTGAGCGCCATTGCTCAGCTACCTAGCAGGTAGATTCCTACTTATACAATATTGCAAGTTTAAGTTTACCTATATTTTGATACCTAGATAATTAGTTATTTATTCATCATAACTTAGATAACATTATAAAATGTAAAAATTATATAAAAATCAAATGCTGGTCGTTGGCAAGCACATCACTTGCAAACGGCTCGGCTGGATCGATTTGGTTATTTATTATCTTTAAATCTTCGTATTAGCCCGAATAAGGATTTTGGAAAATCAAAAGAAGAAAATACTCCTGGAATATTTAAGAAAAACTACCGAGGTAGGTATTAGTTAAAAGACACAAGTGGGTAGTGAAGTATATAGGTATAGTATAATAACCAATCTTAGTTAAGTATTTTGTTATCTATAATAACAACGGTACTTATCTTCGGAAAACTAGAAAATAACTTCTTAGTAATAGTACCTAGGTACTTATCCTAACAATTTTCTATAATTAGGATTGTTCGTGTTATCCTAGATAGGATTCGTAGTTGTACTATACCTACCTATAATAGTTATTTGATATACAAGAGTGCAAAATTGCTTTTAGCCGCGTGCTCAATTTTGATGACCGAGCAAGCAAAGGATTCAAAAATTTGAATCCTGAGCGTTAGCGAGGGAATCAAAAGAGCACGAGGTGCAGTCGAAGAGCAAAAATACTCTTGATTAAGAAAACATATTTTATAGCTTCAAAAAAATATTTTCATCTCCCCATTTCGGAAAGAGTATTTTTGCTCTTCTGTCGAGTTTAGTTACTCTAGGCTTTTGCGCCTAGAGTCTAGCGGATAAAAACGGCTTTTGCTCAGCGGCTATACGATAAAGTAAAATTGAATTTAGAACATCGTGTGCACTAAGTTTGTGAACTCAAAACATCATTAAACCTATTTACTTCTACCTCCATGGTGCCGAATTTACCTTACAACCTTTTTTTAATTTGATAAAACCTCAGACTCAGAACCTTCTTGGTGTACTTTTTTTAATAATAAACTAATGTAAATTCTTTTTTTAATTTATTTATTTTCTTGCAGTGGGATGAAAAGTTACTTGTTGAACTCGAGTGCAAAGATTTTTCACCTCGTGCTCTTTTGATTCCCTCGCTAACGCTCAGGATTCTAATGTTAGAATCCTTCGCTTGCTCGGTCATCAAAACTGAGCACGCAGTTAAAAAGCAACTTTACACTCTTGTATAACAAATAATTATTATCGTTTTATGCATGAGATTCGATTCTATGTGCTTTTCTTAAGAGCACCAACTCAATAAGCTACGAACCGGATTATAGGTAGTTATACTTAGAGGTCGAATCCTAATATTAGACTTATTTTTATGTCGTAATTATATTTTAAAATTATTGATTATTGTACGTACAGCTAATCTTGCCGTTCAATCAAAGTTGAATGTTGTCGGTAGGTAGATACATAATATTGTTTTCAAACGTTCATTGTGTTGTCGGTTTGGTATTCTAGTAAGGTAGCATTTCATGGTGAGGCGCTTTTGCAAACGTTACGTCGTCGGTCGGTCGCGACGAACCCAAATTGTAATTATACTCAGCAGCCTCGAGGATTCTGAAAAACCAAATGCAATTCGAGGCCGTCGAGAATTCGGTTAAATCAATACAGAATATTTTTAAATATTTAAACCCAAGAGTTTGCGGAATAAAGGCACTTGCTTTGTGAAAGATTTCCTTTGTTAGCCTGCATCGGCATTTGGCACTGCGCAATTTACGCAAGCGTTTTTGTAGGTACCTAAAATTAATACCTATACCGTTAGGCTGTTGCTGGAGTAAACAAATTACTTAATACAGCGCTGTGCGGAGCGGTGGCATCCGGTTATGCGATTCGAAACGTTTCCAAACCGAACCCGGGAATGACGATTTAGTTAGAATTATATTATTATTGTGTCGGGAATTGGGGATGAGTTTGTGTTGTGATACGGCATCGTGTCGTGGCGTTCTTCAGAATCTCCATCAGCAGCTTTTCAGATCATAGAAATCCGCCGGAATATAAATAAAATTGAACCAAAATTGATGGATACGATTCTGAAACTTATCGAATGTTTTAATGTACCAATAAATAAGTACTTATCTATCTATTGGTACAGCAGATGTATTTATTCTAAGGTATAGGTATAAGGTAAGGTACCTTACGGTAAGGTACCAATACTTAAACTTATACAAGAGGGATCTAGGGCTCTATGGTTCTATCTAAATTAAAATCTACTGCATTTTAATACGCATTGCAGATGTGTAGACTACACATCTGCATTGCAGATAGGTGATGATGACAAATTGAAGCAGTAGCAGAAGATATTACAATCTTAAAATCCTACTTCTTAACAATATAAAAAATGCGAAAGTTTGTGAGTATGGTGTATGGATGGATGAATGGATGAATGTTTGTTACTCTTTCACGCAAAAACTACAGAACGGATTTGGATGAAACTGAGAATACACATAGTTTGTGAACTGGATTAACACATAGGCTACTTTTCATCCGGGTACCAAGCGAGCAAAGCCGCGGGCGGAAGCTAGTCTGCTAGTATAAGTATCCCTCGACCATTTGTACCGTTTGCTTGGGGTCGGCCTTCCTTGTCCGTTTTCTCCAGTCGATGTTTCATTGTTGGCAAATTTAGGGCAAGCTTAACCATGTTTGCGTTCGTAATCTTAAAATCTGTCGACGATCACGAATATTTCCACCTGACATATAACAAAAAAATTGGGCCAATGACAAAGCGTTTTTTTGAATAAACGCTTTTTAATTGGCTAAAGTATAATGTCTACAATACGAATACTTTTTCGCTAACCATCGTGATTGAGCCTTAGATGTGTCTTTTAATTACGCAGTAATTTCAAAATCTAGGGGTGAAAATACCCCTTTAACTTGTAAAAACAAGGCCTGACAATATAAATCTGGTATTATGTTGTTAACTATATTATTAAGCTCCTTATAAATGTTTTGCCGATCAATTGTTCTTTTAAATCATCAAGCTATTGACACGCTTGTAGTCCGGTTGTTTGTTGTGTAATAACTGTGTCGAGGATGACGTGTTACTGACTTTCGCTGACTCCCCACGCACCACTAACCAAGGGAAACCCAAGCAATATGCTGTAATACACTATTGTTGGAGATGGGATCGAACGTTGAATTCAGGGATTCCCTCTGACGCACGAGGCTCGTTATCGCTAGAAACTAATACTTATTCTGTGAAGCTATTTTATTAAAAAAAACATTGCTGTAGATAGTTTCATACTACATTATTGTGCATTGATCAAAATATCGGTCGAGTTCGTAGTAACGGCTAAACGGGTTTGGATGAAACCTGCCATCATAAACTTTCAATATCAATTACACCGTGTATGTATAAAGTAACACAAATCCTTAATTACAACACATAAATAAAATTATTTGATATTTCTGTTAAAAATGAAATTACTAATAACAACATGGAGAAAATAAATTAAGAGCTTATCGCTTCTACTTCTTTGACTACACTTGCTGAAATCCGATTAATTTTTGAACGACAATATTGGGGAATCGAATGACATTCTGTCCACCATTGCCTTGCCACCGTTGATCCACACTTCCAGTTACACGGTGTATATTGTACCGTATGTTATGTTACACATTCATAAGCTAACTCAAAACAAATATGCGATTTTTCTCAGACTCTTTAGCTCAGACGAGGCTATAGAGCCCTAAGCCAATCTACACTAATATAAAGAGGATTTATTTTTATTTTTGTGTGTGTGTGTGTGTGTGTATGTTTGTAATGAATAAACTCAAAAACTACTAGGCCGATTTCAAAAATTCTTTCACCATTGGAAAGCTACATTCACCCTGAGTAACATAGGCTATATTTATTGCTAGAAAAGATTAGGAATCCTTACTAAAACTTAGGTAACGTTACCCAAGGTGTAAAAAAGTGCCCTAACCCGTGTGAAGCCGGGACGGGCCGCTAGTAGTCTCTATAGATGCTTTTGGTTATTCATCCAAACAAGCTTTGAGCTCTGATTAGTACTTATGGGTGGAACGGGGTTCTAACATCCATCTTCTGAACTTAAGCCATCCTCACCTGCACGTGGTTCATGCACCCTGTTAAATAACGAACGGGGCTCTGGCGGCGGGCTGATTACGGTACCTATAGCGCAGCCTACATCGACACATCAACGATAGGCAACAGCGTCGGTGGTGCGAGAAGCTGTACTCTGCGATCCCCATCCCGCATGCCCACCGTGGGGATTATGGGCAAATCACTCTTTATTAGGGGAGACCTATGTCCAGCAGTGGATTGATATAGGCTGGTTTGGAGTGTAGTGGTAATCCTTACACTTACACGTTTCTTAATTTATTTTGAATCATGTTGCTTGAAACACCTACCTATAGGTCATTATGTGTGTCACAAGCTTGCGTGTCTCTCAATGAACGGACTCACAGGACATCGGTTTTCCCCAACTCGACACAAATATTGCATATAGGTAGATTGATTGTAGTTGTCGTTGAATTCCGTACGTTTCCACTGGCTTACAAAAAGGTGGTTTATGTTTATGTTTTAGTTATCTTCCATCCGCAGCTACGCTCGCGTGTTACTCTGATAAAAATAGCCTATATGTTATTCCAGGTCTAGCACTACATATTATGTTCAAAATTTCAGCTCAATCCGTTCAGTAGTTTTATTCGCGGAGGATGGAATATTTCACATTTCCAAACTTTAGCCTTGTAATAGTAAAAGGATAAATTGCTGTGGCAGCTAGTGTTAAAATCACCGTTGAAAAAATCGATTAAATGGTGATTGAATTAAGTGTGGGTTCGATTTAATTTTGCCGAGAATAAATAGAGTCAACCTGCATGCAATGGTTTGTTTAATTTAGCTTGATTTAAGTAAACGATCGATCACTACACTTGACAAGATAACTGTTAAGCATGTGCCGACCATGACTTTGGCCGACTAGCTGACTAGCCGATTAGTCCGTTGTAAAAAGGCTGACTAGTCGGCCAAGCCGATCATGATTTCGGGAGTGTCCGTGACGCTTCGTTTAACCAGTTGATTCGTGCGTAAGTCGCAACCGCCACCTGCGATGGTGTTGAAAATATTTTTCATACGTTTCCTCATTTTTCCCTTTGCACGGGCCAGAGCGGCGTTTTTGTGTATAAAAATAAAGGCAATACTGTTATTGTTTATTAAAGTGAACGAACACAATTAAAATTTAATGGTGTCAAAAAGAAAGCTTCGCTAATTTGAGATTGTGATTAAGAAATACGTACAAAGTAAGGAAGCCGAATAGTCGGCGCTCTTTGCCGAATAGTCGCCGACTAGGAAAGTGGCCGGATAGTCGGCTTTACCGAATAGTTGCCGACTAGTCGGAACATTACTAATAACTATTAATTAACGCATCAACCATTGGTCTATTTATTTATAATATGGAGGTTGTGATTATTCAAAACACAGTTCAGTGACCACTCAGTGCGAGGAGAAAGTGTATGAGGACAGTGACGAATCTGTCTGGCTATCTTAGTTACTATTTGTTAGTATATTGATGACCTCGTATTATACACGCTCTGCTATTTTTATTTATCTGTCAGATCCCACTATAGCGATATCATCAGCATCATCATCATCATCACCATTCTGCATACTTACATCGTATAATCATTAGGGCTTGCAAATATTCGAAAATATTCATATTCGAATATTCGAATTTTTTTCGGGTACTATTCGAATTATTCGAATATTATTCGAATAATAGATAAACACTATGATTTTATTAAAATCGCATCTTATTTTGTTATTTTGAGTGTTATTTTCATGAAGAAGTTTAAAATATCAACTTATTTTACTCTTAAACGCGTTTTTTCCATGAACTAATTTTTAAAAAAATACAAAAAGGTATGTCACCGTAACGAGACATTGATGATTTAAACGCACAATCAACCACAAATTAAAATTTTCTTCTTCGTATGAGCTAGTGGCCAACTCTAGTGTCGGAGATTTTAGGCCGCCCGAAGGCCTCAGACATGACTGAAAAGCCGGGACCAACATCTTAACGTGTCTTCCGAAGCACGGAAGTGGTCAAATCTAAATGTCATTAAACAGTCATCCATCCAAGTAATGACCACTCGGAGAGTTGCTTAACCAAGGTAATCTCTTAAGTACACCGAAGTAAACCACGCCAAGGACGGACGGACGGACAAAGCAGCACCAAAGGGTTCGTTTGACCGGCTCGGTAATGTCACTCTAAAAACAGTTTATAAATCTAGGTTAGCTGGTATTTTAACAAAATCATGAAAATAAACATTCACGTTAACGACAGAGACGAATGGACAGAACAGTCTCGTCAACTACGCGAATGCACTACGCCAAACTTCCGAGTTTATCCGAACCGTGTAACCGATAAAAGTTATTGGGTTTGGATCGGATCGTTCGACATGTTGTTTGCCCGAACGACGACGTAAACTTGTATAGTCTTGTATGGATATATCGCACGAACTCTTAAGTGGCATTTCATGCACATCTGAGTTCCGATTTCGGTGTTATTAATTTAAATCGAATATTCGAATATTGAAATATCAGTATTCGAATATTCGAACAAAAATAATATTCGAATTATTCGAATATTCGAATATTCGAATGCAAGCCCTAATAATCATACGTTTCTGTGATTCTGTGTTTCGGAATTGCCAGTACCAATGATGATCCCAGCTTTTTCAGCAAATATGTGTGTGTGTTGCCGAAGAAGCAGATGCTAGAATGATACATTGATACATTACATAGATATTAGTATAGTAACCAAAATCAAAATCAAAATAAGTTTATCCAATGAAGCACATGTATACAGTTTGAAAAGTAAATTATTCTAATTTGAATTAACACCAATTCGTAACGCGACCAAACAGAGAAGAATTGGCAAGAAACTCTGCTTGGCTTATATTTTTTTAATGTCTTGTTTTTTACAAAGTTTAATAATAACTATTACATTGTTTTTGAGGGAGTTGGAGACAGTTTCATCCCCAGCCTTTTTGTCATCTAATCAGAAATGTTATAATAAACTTTATTACAGTGGTTATGTTTAACAACAATTTTGAATTTATTTACAGATACATTAAGCATATCATTTGGGATTTTGTTAAAAAACCGAACGTTTTGCCCTTTAAATGATTCACTAACGTACTACGATGACCCATTCATTTCATAGACCTTGTCCCTATTTGATATACACGTGGTAAACCAGTTTTAGGTAGAAAGAAAAATATGTTAGGTAAGTAGGCTTTTATTATCTCATAACGAAAATAGTTGTAGTTTGAGGTATTTGTAAAGTTAAGGTCATGAAATAGGATGCCATTAGCAAATAGCTCTGACAACCTCGAGTAGACAATCAACTCATCTGCATTGTAATAGCTATGGCAATGGGACATTTAAAATGTCTTAATCATACTCTATTTTCTAGGATCCAACATGCTGAAATTAGCTGGAGTGCTGTTCCTGGTGTTTTCCTCTGTGAACAGTCAGTGCTTCTACAAAGATGACTCGTCGAAGAAACTGGATCCGGAAGCTCGTAACTCGCTGTATCGAGGCCAGTTAACGTTCACACTGAACCTCTTCAACTCCATCAATGAAGCCGTGCCTAATGATAACATATTCTTCTCACCTTTCTCCGTATATCATGCTCTGTTGCTGGCTTACTTCGCCACAGGGGAACAGACTGAGCGATCATTAAGGAAGTCTCTACAAATTGGTGAAAATACGGTACGTTTTGTAGACCATTTTTTAAAACAGCTTATTCAGTACCTACCTATTCAATTTATTTATTAGGGGACTTACTTAAAAAAGTAAAATAAAGTTTATTTGTAACATATAACATTTGTTGGTACATAAGATACACTATTTCGATGAGGTTTATGGTCATTATACCAGGCAGTCACTAGTGAGCCTTACTTACATAAAAATAAATTAAATACAAATAAATTAACCAAATGTATCGATATTTTTTGACCGACTTCAGAAAAGGTTCTCGGTTCGTTTTAATCTTTGTCAAAATTTTCAATTCAAATAAATTTTTTGTCATAGTTCTTTCAAGCCGTGACCGGAAAATAAAAATAAAGACATAATCATGAGTACCTACGATTTCACATGTAGTTATAGTACCTTACCTAATTACCTACCTGTAAACATTCCTATTAGTTAGGTACGTACACACGTTTAAACAACAATCACACCAATGCAATGGGTAAAGTATCGACATCCGTTACAGAGATGATTAGTTTATGCTACATTGCTAAAATATTCACATGGTTATTAGCTGATAAAACGTTCCATTTGTATAATTCTCTCCATTTCTATTAAAGTGCTAGTTTAGACTTTAAAGATTAGATAAAGCCTAGTTCGACTGTAGTGAGAAAGCGATACCTAATGCCCCTATTGGCACGCTAAAGCCTATGCAAGTTTATTTCAAATCAGCTCTAAAATATCTCTCTGATTAATAATTGTCTAGTTTGATCTGGTGGAAGGCATTACCTAGATATGCCATATTACTGGATTTCCCTAGTTTGGATACTATGCTCTTTGACCCTGCAGTATTGCATCACCATTGTATTGTGTTTTTTTCATAGATTCATTAATATGTAGGTACTTTGTGTGAAATAAACACATTTTCTTATCTTATCTTAAAACAATATTTCTCTTTCCAGGACAAAGTGAATTTGATGACAGCATATAAAGTGGACAAGCGGTCACGTGCAACCAACAACAACAGTCAAAGCTACGAGTTCACCAGTGCCAACAAAATGTTCGTCTCTAACGAGCTAGAAGTACGACAGTGCATGCTCGACATTTTCGGCGAAGACATCGAAGCACTGGTAAGTATTAGAGCAAAATCAACCATATGAAGTAAAAAAAACTCAAGAAAGTTCAAAAAGCAAAAATATGCTGTTCAAATAACAGTTATACACACTTGAACCGGTCGATCGCGAATATTTCAACCTGACGTGTAGTCAGCGTAACGTAAAATGTTGACCAATGACAAAGAGTTATTTTAAATCTATGCTTTCTCATTGGGCAGAATTTTACATCTATGATACGATGAGTTTTTCGGTAGTCTTCGTGACGCAATCAGTGGTCACCAAATTGATAAAAATGCGTTTATGAATTTGATAAAAAATAGTTTTTATAGCGTATTGCATATGTACTTATGTTACCTACATCATTTAGTAACTTCAATGTCGGATGATGCTGAAAATCGAAGAAACCGAACCAAAGTCTACACCCACTACTTTGTCAGTCACTCAGCCTAGATTAACTTGTCTGACAAACAACAATGTAAGGAGTTGTTTTTACCTTCGGTATGGATGTAAAGAAAAAAAAATCCAACCTCTTTGGTATAGATAGGCACCGTAATGACATGACGGTTGTAAAAACTATAAACTTACGCTCAAGCGATTGTTTTCAGAATTACCGGGAAAATCCTGAGGCTGCTCGTGAATACATAAACAATTGGGTTTCCCGAATCACTAAAAACAACATCAAGGACTTGCTGCCTGAGGACGGGGTCACGCAAGCCACGAAGTTGGTACTGGCCAATGCAGCCTATTTCAAAGGAGTATGGGCTTCAAAGTTCCCAGCTGAGCGGACGAAGAAAGAACCGTTCTTTGTATCTGAAACTCGCCAGACGCTTGTGCCGTTCATGAAACAAAAAGGAACATTCCATTTTAGTAAGTTAGAACTTAAGTTACGTCTATACTCATTTTTACTTGAACTCATAGGCGATTTACTAAGCCATGGATTTCATTACAATGTTCCTTTTTTGGCACACAGCTTTTTAAATAGAAGTCTCTTTCCGAACACAATTCGAATATTTTGAAAAAAAAAATCTTGAATTTTAATCATAGATTTAACTGTGTCCGTAATCCAGTAATGGGGGAGCTCTATTCTCTCTATTGTACACCAAATAAAAAAATACAATTTGCGGAAACTTAACAATTTTAAAAAAGGTACAATAGGCGGTCTTATCGCTAACAGCGATCTCTTCCAGACAACCAATACAGCTATTATTACGTTGGTAAATGCTGTAACTAAATCATTCACATATTTAGAGTCAGAAAAATACCCCCAAATAACACTATTTAGATAATTACTAAAAATTTCCAGTAGTAACAATGAGGTGTCTTTGGATTCGTCTAGATCACGAGGATGACATAGGCTATTCGAAATTTCAAAAAATACAATATGGCGATTGTAAGAAGCCATTTTCAATTTAAGATGAACTAAAAAGTACTAAACTGACTAATTAACTTTTTTGGGGCGGGTAGTTCCAGACAGTAACACCTATTTTTTATCAATCTTAACTATTTATTATTATTTAATAACATTTAATCAGTTAAACCTGGCTGTACATGCATAAAAATATAGAATAAGATACAGCACCTGCCATATTGTGTTATCTCCTTCAATAAATTTCACAATCACTAGAAATCACTACTTTCGTTTTGGCACTACACTTTCAACTATCTGGAGATTGAACATGGAGGAAATTCGTGACATGAGAGGCTCTGTTGCAGCCCTTATCACCAACTTTACACATCAGATGGCTGCCTTCGAAGGTAGGCTGCAGAAGCAGAATGACACTCCAGCTACGACTTCAAGTCTTGCCACAGACTTCGCATCATTTAAATCATTTGTCATGATAGCCCTGCGTGCACTTCAAGAGCAAATCCAGATGACTGCACAAACTGTGGACCAGCTGGAGATGAGAAATCGTCGTAAGATTCTGCTGATCCATGGTGTTGCGGAGGAACATAAAGAGGTCACAGCCTCCACGGTCGCAAAGGTTGTTAAAAGCCAGCTCAAGCATGCTGAGTTCTCAACCTCAGACATAAGTAGATGCCACAGAATGGGCCGCTTGTCCAAGGATAGGCCGCGACCCATACTAGTGAAGCTGCGGGATGTGGCTCTTCGTGACAATTTGTGGTTTTCAAAAACCAATCTCAAAGACTCCGGCATAACTTTATCGGAGTTCCTAACGAAAACGCGGCATGAAGTTTTTATGCAGGCGAGGCAGCGGTTCGGTGTTGCTAAATGTTGGACGCGGGAGGGCTTCGTTTTCGTGGCTGGGCCAAACAATTCTAAGCACCGTGTCAGCAGTCTTGCTGATCTCGACAAAATAACTGAGCTGCAGACATCGCAACAGTCTTTCCCTGATAAGCCAACAGAGCCGCCGGTAGCGAAGAAGACTATGGAACCCGCCGCTGTCGTCGCAGTCAAGCCGAAGCGCGCAGCATCATCTAAGAAATAGCTTTCCATGTTTAACCACTCACACACAACCCTTCCAGATTGTCTATGTACGTAATTTTGTTTACTCTACCGTAAAATTTTATTATTTTAAATTTTTTCATTTGTTTACAATTTACAGTTTCTTTTTTTCGCTTGACTTTACTGACATATGACATTTTGTTCATTCCTTTTCTTCTTCTTTTATTTGATGGCTTCTGGGATGGTTCTCCACAACTTCATAATGAAGAACTAATATTGTTGACTTTTCGCCGCAACTTGATTGTCAATGTCATTTTTCACGTTCACATATGGGATTTTTGTATGATTCCATCGGCCCTAAATATGTAACTTGTAATCTGGCATTAGTTAGTTATGTACATGTAAATGTGTAGTGAGTGGCTTTTTTATTATTATTTTTGTCTAGTTTCGTATATTATTTTTATCAGATCTCAACAAACAAGCACAACTGGCAGGTGGATATTTGGATATTTATTACCGGTGTATTATTTTATTTATTTTGTTAGCTACCTTTATATATACCCTTAGTATTTAAGTAGTTTATACTACCTACTTTATTTATTTTTTTGTTAGTTATTTTTAATTGTATTTTTATATTATTCATTATATATATATATATATATATATATACACTTACCTATCTACCTTATAGTATTGGTACTATATCAACATGCCTTTATCTAACCACGAAAGCGATAATGACGACGACCTTTTCTTCTCTGATGATGATATGTGCAGTGACGAGAGTTTCTGCAGTATCCCTAGTCTATCACAGTCCATAGAATCCCATTTATCAGATGTTGTGAAAAATTTTAATGTAGTACACATTAACGCGCAGAGCATTCCAGCTCATTATTCCGACATGCTAGCTTCATTAGATAATAAAAACATTCATGCTGTATTGGTCTCCGAGTCTTGGCTAAAGCCATGTCTCCCGTCAACATCTTACCCCTTACCTGGTTTTCGTTTAATACGAAACGACCGTTCAGAGAGAGGAGGCGGAGGCGTTGCTATTTATTTACGTTCACATATCCCTTTCTCTATAGTCAACGTTTCCCCTCAGCCTCAACTACCCTGTGCGGGAGAATATCTTTTCGTTGAATTACTTCTTTCCCATACCAAACTATTACTCGGTGTCTACTACATGCATTCCTCTCGTATTAATTTCTTTTCTTCTTTTGAGAAACTTCTGGAAGACCTTATACCCTCCTATTGTCACTCTATAATTATGGGTGATTTTAATACATGTCTCCTTAAACGGGATAATCGTACTTCTGCTTTTGAAAACCTTATAAAAGCAAGCAACTTATCTATTCTGCCTCTTGGCGCTACCCATCATTTTCCAAATTGTATCCCTTCGCTTCTTGATTTAATTATTGTTTCATCTCCAAATAACGTTGCTAAACATGGACAGTGCTCAGCCCCCTTTTCTTATCATGACCTTGTCTTTCTATCATATAAAATCCGTCCGCCAAAACAGAAACCTCAAATTATCCTGCAGCGTAACTTTTCTGCCATAAATCTGGATAATCTTTGTCAGGATGCTCAGGACGCAGAGTGGTTCAACGTTTTTGATGCCACTTCCATCGATGAGAAGGTTCGCGCCTTTAATTTGATCTTAACTTCTCTCTACGATAAACATGCTCCTTTACGTGCGATAAAAATCAAACATCTTCCAGCTCCTTGGCTAACTGACGAAATCAAGGTCCTTATGCATAGAAAAAACGTTGCTATGCATAAATATAAATGTAAACCTACGGAGGAAAACAAACAAAAATATTTGAGTCGTCGTAATAATTGCAACAGGGCGTGTAGGGATGCGCAGCGCCGACACATCCATAGTTCAGTTGAGAACAATGATCCATCCAAAATTTGGAAATTCTTAAAGTCATTGGGGATTGGAAAGTCTAGACAGACAAGTATTCCTGATAATCTTAACATTGATTCATTAAATAAACATTTTACTTCTTCAAATACTCTTGACGCTTCTATCAAAGCTAAAACTCTAAATGATCTTTCCGAAATTCCAACCCCTGGCTTTCCTCAGTTTATTTTATCTCAATTCTCCGATTGTGATGTTAAGAAAAGCATAAAATCCATTAAGTCCAATGCAGTCGGTAGCGACGGCATTAGTCGGAACATGATCATGCCTATACTGGATGAAATCATTCCCGTCGTAAGTCATCTTCTGAACAGTTCCATCACCAGTTCCACTTTTCCCTCGGCATGGAAAGAGGCCCAAGTAATTCCTCTTCCCAAAAAGAATAATCCTTCCTCTTTTTCAGAGTACCGTCCCATATCCATCCTTCCTTTCCTTTCTAAAGTCCTAGAACGCTTGGTGCATCTCCAACTTAATACCTTCCTCAATAGACATGTCCTTTTAAATCCCTTTCAATCTGGTTTTCGTCCCGGCCATAGTACAGCTACAGCTCTTATTAAGATCACTGACGACATCCGGTTAGGTATGGACAATGGACTAGTCACTGTGTTGACCCTACTTGATTTTAGCAGTGCGTTTAATAATGTCGATTTTGATATTTTACTTGGAATTTTATGCTCTATTAACATATCTCCAACGGTAATTGATTGGTTTCATAGTTACCTGTATGGACGTCGGCAACGTATCCGCGTAGATGACACTTATTCATCTTGGTGTACTCTTAGTGCTGGCGTACCTCAGGGCGGCGTTATATCCCCACTTCTCTTTGCTGTCTTCGTTAACTCCATATCCAATAAATTATCTTCTTCCTACCACCTGTATGCTGACGATCTCCAAATTTATTTCCAAGTCCCCGTAAACAACCTTTGCCATGCTATCGCTACCATCAACAGTGACCTGAACGAGATATTTACGTGGAGCAAGTGTCATGGTCTTGAGGTAAACCCTGCAAAGACTCAAGTTATTGTGATTGGTAGCTCCAGAATGCTAACCAGGGTGGACTTCTCCTGCCTCCCTCAAATATCGTTTAATGGTACACTTATCCCATTCAGCACCACCGTGAAGAACCTGGGGATCATTATGGACAGTGAGTTGTCTTGGGGTGTGCATCTGACTGAGCTTAAAAGAAAGATGTTTGCCTCAGCTGCTTCCATGAGAAGACTCCGAAATTTTCTTCCAACTGCCACAAAAGTTACGCTTGCACAGTCTCTTTTACATCCTATTTTAGACTATGCCGATGTCAGCCTTCCAGATCTCTCAGAAGAACAACTCAACCAGCTTGAGCGCCTCCAAAATCTTTGTATACGATTCATATTTGGCTTGCGCAAATATGATCATGTTTCCGAGTTTCGCACTAAGCTCAAGTGGCTCCCAATCCGATTTCGCCGTGATGCTCATATCCTTGCCCTTTTATATAAAATTTTGTTTTTCCCAACCTCCCCTCCCTATCTTAAAGATAATTTTGAATTTCTACACCAGTCGAATTCCCGTAATCTGCGCTCGTCCGCTACTCTTCAACTAAAAACTCCAACCCATAAAAGTAGATTCTACAGCAAATCTTTCACTGTGTCTGCTGTCCGACTATGGAACGATCTGCCTGTTCCTGTGAGACATGCTAAGTCACTAGCAATATTTAAAAATGAGGTCTACAAATTATATTTCGCAAGATCGCTCATATAAAACTTAACTTAACCTTGTATATATAGTAGGTAGTAAGTTTATATTTTAAGCGCTGAAAGTATCTATTTATGTATCTTAGTTGTTTATGTACGTATATATTTTATTATTATCTTTAATATTTAAAAGTTCATATCATATATATAGTATGTGTTTATCCATAGGTGCATATTTAACTTATTGGTTATTTTTAATATAATATTGTTACACCGCTTCCCCTCTCGTTCTATACAATCCAGTCCATCCAAAGGTTGCCTGGAAGAGATCGCTTTTAGCGATAAGGCCGCCCATTGTACAACGGCGGATTAATTTTATAGTTTAATTAGTTAATTTAAATACTTGTAATTGTTTCTGGTGTACAATAAAGAGTTATCTATCTATCTATCTAATTACTAAAAACTTCCTGTATATGCAGTTGGGTTTTCGTTTTTTGAAATAAATACTTTCCTAATAGTGGCCAGTGACGAGCTCGGAGCGCAGATTTTGGAGCTGCCATACAAAGGGGAAGACATAAGCATGTACATCCTCCTGCCTCCCTACTCCATGAAGGAAGGTAAGCCAACGCCTTCGTCAACTTAATCTCTACTTCTCCAGTCTATAACCATAAAAGTCTACTGTAGGGCCTCGAAGTTTGGCATAAGTGATTCACATATAATTAGTCACTTAACCATCACGCGTGATTCGCAGTTTCGCTGTTTAGGTACCCGATGCTGCTGTTTGATCTTTGGCCGGCTTCTCCTGTCAACTTCTTTATCTGACGATGACTTTAGTGGTGATCACTATCTAAGGTGACCAGTTGACAAAAAACTCAATTTAATGTTTTGTCATCAAACCTTTTTTTGTTGAGTAGGTATAGATTTTCATCACATTTATAGTCGACTGCTGAACATCAGCTTTCATAAAATTTATCTTCATTTAAGTCCATTACATGAACTCTATGTTTTTCCACATCCACACCACCTAATATCAGTCCACTGCTGGACATCGCAGGGCACTACGTAATAATATTTTTTACGTTAATAAATAAATGAAACTTGAAACTTTTCGCACCGCTGACGCTGCTGCTCGTCTGCGGCTAGGGGATTTAGCTGTGCCGATTTTAGGCTGTGCTATGCCGCAATCAGCTGGCCGCCAGAGCCCCCTTTGTTAGTTAGCAGGGTGCACCACTAGCAGGTGAGGTTGGCTTGGGTTCCGAAGATGGGGGTTGGAACTCCTTACAGTCCAAAAAATGTTATTTTTAAATTCATAGATTATATATCAAAAAACAAAGCGACTGATTTGTGAACATACAAAACAGATGTCTAATATTTTTTTTTCTTCAGGATATTAAATGATAAATGATGTTTATTGTATGTGGCACTAGGTACATTGGTCTTTAAGCTATTTGTGTAAGTATCTCTAGTCCAACTTATCAGGCTTACAAAACAAAACTGAAAAAAAAACAAAGAAAATTAATCTAAACAATTAAGTGGGTTACATAATTAAACATGAAATGTCAGGTAATAGAAGAGTCAGTGTTTATAAGTATGATAGTAAAGCAAATGAAGTATTATTCTTGTATTTGCAGGAGTGACGAACATCATTGCTAATCTAACGCCAGAACGCTTAGCAGCCGTCGTTGAGGAGAGCTACATGGGCCGAGAGGTGATCGTTGAAATACCCAAGTTCACCATCGAGCGCTCACTGCCACTCAGAGGGGTGAGTAGAGCATTACTATCTGCAATGTACTGACAACAACACCAGCTTATATCAGTCCACTGCTGGACATAGGCCTCCCCTAATAAGAAGGAGGATATTCTCGCATCGACGCTGCTGTCCGTTGGACTGGTCTGACCAGGAACTATGCCAGTGTTAGGCTGTGCTATGCAATCAGCCGGCCGCCAGAGCCCCGTTTCATAATTAGCAGGATGCACCACGGGCAGGTGAGGTTGGTTTGGGTTCCGAAGAGGGAGGAACCCGTAATATCTCTCTTGCAATGCACTTGCATTACTGAAGGAGAGCATAAAAACCACACTGCATTCGACATTATTTTATTTCATTAAATGCTAAAGATAATTTAACATATCCAGAGCTCAACTCCAAGTTCACCAATAAAAATGAAACATTCTGTAAAACCTGAAAGCAACACTCAAGGAGTATTTATAGAGAAGTGCGCGCTTTGAACAGAAATCCGTGCCTGATCCTTCTCAATACAAATGCCCACGTCATAATACCAAGTTTTACTTTGAACAATCAGGAATCGTAATCACAAACTAACGGAAGCTTAAATTACTAAAATGTAATTAACAGTCTAAGTGCTAGCCTAAAAAGATTTTGGATAAATATTCATATTATAGTAGTAGTAGAGTTCTTTGTGGAGGGCTCGTCTGGGGAAGTACTGCCACCATGCCTATTTCTGCCGTAAAGCAGCTGTGCTGTGTTTCGGTTTGAAGGATGTGGGTGCCGGTGAAATTACAGGCTTATCATCGTCATGCCTCAAGTTGATAGACGCAGGGCGTTGCATCATAGAGCACGTTCCAAAAAACGTGATCTACGATGCAATGCTTTGTGATAGGTAATGGTTACTACTCAACATCAGGTAGGCCATGTGCTTGTTCTATCTTCAGGTATAATAAAAAAATAATAATCTGTAGCTGCGTGATAAATATCTACATTATCTATACATCTGGGTGACATACTCATAGTTACACGGCACAGTAGAGAATTCTAGTGTAGGATTAAGGCCAGGTGCGAATCGTTGGATAGCAGGGTAGGGTATCTTTTTACTAATGTAAATTCGTATGTATCTAATGGTAACATGATATCTACATCTACAGTTCTACACTATCTACACTAATCTACACGTCTACACTAATATTATAAAGAGGAATTATTTGTATTTGTGGGTGTGTGTGAATGTTTGTAATGAATAAACTCAAAAACTACTGTGCCGATTTCAAAAATTCTTTCACCATTCGTAAGCTACATTCACCACCAGTAACATAGAATAATATTTATTGCTAGAAAAGATTAGGGATCCTTACTAAAACTTAAGTAGCGTAACCCAAGGTGTAAAAAGTGCCCTAACCCGTGCGAAGCCGGGACGGGCCGCTAGTAGAAAAGCTCAGAGACCGAGAACTGAGCATCAAAAGGGATTTCTCTCTTCTTTTCTTCATGCGAAGGCATGCGACGGTATGCACTGGAGTCCGCTAGCATACGATGCCGCCAGCGGCAAATTCTCCACTTCCTGCGACGTATACTCCAACATATTTTTTAAAATTTTATTTATAAGGACACTCAACACAGGTTAACACCACACACAAAATAACATATAAAAGGATAAAAGTCTCAGTGCACCCGTAATTAAAGGGTATCACAGTATGCGCATTATAAGCAACAAGACAACAAAGTAAGTTCTATACCTTAGTTGGTTAGAAAACACACAATAACAATTAATTAATAGGCAATCTAGTAACTTAAAACTAAATTTAAACGTGAAGTAGGTAACAAACCAAAAATGTATCAGTTAGGGATTAAAATTATAAAAAGGTAGGAAGTATAAACCATGAAAAGTAGATTAACAGATAACAAAGATAAGGATTGAAAATGCATACATAGATATGTTATGATATTGTATACATGTATTTTAAAAATATAAAATAAGACGGCCTCTGTGGCGCAGTGGGCGAAGGCCCGCCTGAGACGCAGAAGGTTGCGTGTTCGATTCCCGCCGTGAGACAAATGTTTGTACGTTCTGCAAATATTTGTTTCGCGTCTGGGTGTCTTCTATGTATAATATGTATGTATTTACAAAAAAAAAATTGTATCTATGTAGTTTATCAGTCATGTGGTTCCCATGATACAAGGTCTGCTTAGTTTAAGGCTACATGACGCTGTGTGATATTATCCAGCTTTGTTTATTTATTTTATTTAAGTTCAAAATATAGTAGGTAAAATATTGATTTATATATGTACTAATGTAGTAAGGCAGTGGATCAAATATGTGCAATTGGCTATACCGATGTGGCTACGAGTGTTGGATATAATGTCATGTTACCCCTCCTCGTTCCAGGTGCTAGAGAGGCTAGACGTAGGGGATCTGTTCAACGTATCAGCTGACTTCAGCACTCTGACGGAGCAGCAGGGAATACAGTTCGATGACGCCGTACACAAAGCTAAAATACAAGTCGACGAAGAAGGTGAGAATATAATAGAACAGAAAAGAATATATTTTTATTCAATGCACACAGAGACAGGTCAACAGAAATGCACAGCTTGAAATAATAGACAAACAAAAATTATAAAAACGATAACAATAGACAAACATTATGTAGAACAACGACAACAAAGGTAGGTTACCTACCTACCTTACCACACGAGAGTTATGAGAGTGATGAGTTAATGTTTTATTTTTAAGCTAGCAATTTACTACGTATACTTATAAATTTATATTAAAACGTCGCGGGCCTTGGGCATGGGGCTTAGCGTCATATCCGAGGCACGTAGTGACGCTACACACCATGCCCGAAGAGGACCGTTGTATTTTCAGCACTCGAAGCGTTATATATTAGCGAACTACATATCGCTTTGAGGTCTGAAAACACAACTACAGGAGGCGCGGGACGAGTTCTTAGGGCTCGGGCGCTTGTTTGAGGCCCGCAGTCAACGTTATAAGTACACATTATTAGGATATGTGACGGTAGTGGCACTTTGAGCGTTTCCATGTTTCGGAAAGTTAAGATTTTGCTCCCAGCTATTTCAGTCACTAGATATCAGATGCCTCGGTGCGTACTTCTTCTTTGTATGAGCTAGTGAGTGTAGGCCTCCCGAATACCTCTCTCTGACTTGGCTGAAAAAGCCGGGACCAACATCTTAGGCCCAGAGGGCCTACTACAATTCACCGTAGTACGAAATTTCGTGTTTCGTTTCATGCGATTGATCGAATTTGTACTCTCAATTCCAATAGTTCAGACGTATGTTTTGTGAAATAGGGTCCGCAATGTTTGGACTGTCACACATTACGAACTTTGTGTTGAAATCTTGGTTTATTTGTTCGAATATCGAGTACCAATCGCAAGAAACGAAACACGCAATTTCGTACTACGTTGAATTAGAGTAGACAGCCAGGTCACATCTGCATGGCGTCGGACGTGGTAACATGAGTGACATGGCGCGTCATAGTCATGTCATTCATAAATTGTGCTTTATTTCCACGCATTTTGTGTAAAATTTTAAGTACAGACCAAGCGTATTGTAGCTGACTCAGATGATCGGCTAAGGAAACAGAAGTAAGCTACACCACGAGCGCTTCTAAAACTCCCGAGTTTGAGCTCATCATCCGAGTTTTTTTTATTTTATTTATTTAGTTACACCAACAAAGTAAACACTAACATAATTAATTAGGAACTAAGTACAATAAACAGTGCTTATTGATACCTCTATTATAGGTGCAAACTGCATGCATAATTTGACGTTGGAACATGACTAGTTGACTGAACTCACGCGTAATCATAGAGAGAACAGTTAATAATTAGCTTGTTATCTATTCATAGGTACTGTAGCAGCAGCATCCACCGCCATATTTGGGTTCCGTTCGTCCCGACCGTCGGAGCCGACGCGGTTCATCGCCAACTTCCCATTCGTATACATCATCTACGAACGACCCACCAACTCGATTCTTTTCATGGGCGTCTACAGAGATCCTAAGAAGTAAACATGTTTGACTATTTAAGCAAAACAGAACATGTATTCTATTCCTACGTATTCTGGACAAACCTCCAAAGCTAGAACCGCAATGAATTTTCCAAAGGTCAAGGTTGTGTGAATTCATGATGTACCTAATTTGGATTTATAGAATACCTACAGGTCAGTTTGTAAGAGACGAAATAAACTTATTTAACTTAATTTAATAAAAAGTAGTAGGTACCTATAGTAATAGTAGGTAAGTAGAGATAGAATAGATTCGTAAGTATTCTTTCTGGACAAACCTTGAATGCTAGAACTGCAGTGAATTTTCCAAAGGTCACAGTTGAGGTTGTATGAATTCAGGCTCGAATTTGGTTTTATAGAATAGCTATATCTACAGGTCAGCTTATAAGACCCTAAGAAGTACACATATTTGACTATTTAAGCGAAACAGAACATGAATTCTATTCTTAAGTATTCTGGGCAAATCTCGAATGCTAGAACCGCAGTGAATTTTCCAAAGGTCACGGATTGTTTTGAATTTAGATTTGGAGAATAGATGTATTCACCTACAGTAATGTCAACGAAGATACGATGATATCCAACTCGTTTATTAGATTCAGAATTACAGATGCTCATTAGAACAGTTTTAAAAATTTAAACATATTACCTGTTTATTATGGTTCTGTTATGGCGACATTAAATGAACACACGGGTAGTGCTACTTGTCAGTAATCATAAAATAATTAGTCCTACAACTAAAGTGCATTTTTCAAAATTTTATTTTTTCAAACAAACTATATCACTAATAATGTAAAAAAAATTAATAAAATATAGACTTAATTTTCGGATTAATTTTTTTATGATTACAAGTAACACTACCGTGCATTTAATGTTGCCATTACAGCACCACCCAGTATGTACATAAAAAATCTAAGTTCCAAGATTTTTTTGTATTTTTTTGTTCATGATTCTATTAATATCATGTTTAAATCAGAAATTTTGTGAATATGTGTGTGTTATATTATGTTATTGTAATATATATTATGTGATATCTCTTTAACGGTTCAACAGATTTGAATGAAATTTAGTATGAATGTGAATGATCATACATAGATACTCTGGAATACTTATTCAATTTAATTATACATAGGTATATATATTTTTTAATTAAATCCAGTAATGTATTGTTACAGTAATCTTTATTTATTTATTGTTAAAATTGTTTGCTTAGGTTTAAGTTACTTAAGTTTGAGAGAGAGCAATGAAATAACGCAATGATAAATATTACAGTAAGTACTAAATTAAAACACCATTAACAATCAAATTAGTAAAATATAAGTAAGTAAACTGGTTAAGTTACGATAAACTAGAATCTAAAAAAATAATAAAGAATACATACTTACAAAATTTTAAAATTCTTTTCCTCTAGAGAAATTAATTACTTACCCTAAACCTAAATTACATACTTATTTTCCTTCCTACGTTATTATACCTACATAAATAGTACAATAGCAAAGTCGACCAGAACGAATTTCAGAAGTTACCCGGAAAAATGTATTTGCAGACAAAAACACATTTGTATATTTTCTGGATGAATACCTCAGGCAATATTTTATGTGAATAATAAATATTCGATAAGAATTGGTTCTTATTTTTTTATTACGTCCAAGTTCTCCTCTATATAGGTACCTACCATATACAATATATTTATAATTAACTTATTGTTAATACATTATTTGTTAATATAATATGTGATGAACTGAGAGTGGGGAAATTTGGATTTGGGTAACGAAACCAAAGAGGTCAGCGTTTAGCCGACTTACTTACTTACATACTTATTTTCCTTCCTACGTTATTATACCTACATAAATAGTACAATAGCAAAGTCGACCAGAACGAATTTCAGAAGTTACCCGGAAAAATGTATTTACAGACAAAACACATTTGTATATTTTCTGGATGAATACCTCAGGCAATATATTATGTGAATAATAAATATTCGATAAGAATTGGTTCTTATTTTTTTTATCACGTCCAAGTTCTCCTCTATAAATATGTACCTACCGTATATAATTTATTTATAATTAACTTATTGTTTATACATTATTTGTTATTATAATATCTGATGAACTGAGAGTGGGGAAATTTGCATTTGGGTAACGAAACCAAAGAGGTCAGCGTTTAGCCGACTTTATGGAGAAGAAGGGACTCTTCGCGATCAACTCCTTCTTCAAGAAGCCGCCGTCCAGGAAATTAACTTGGCTACATACACCCCCGCGGTTACAAAAGCGAGATAGATTTTATTATGTCGACCTTTCTCTGCTGAGCCACGTTTATAAGCTGTTTTCGAGAGTAGTGACCAACCGTCTTACTCGCAGGCGTGAATATTTTTAGCCTCCCGAACAAGATAGTTTCCGAAAAGGCTTTAGCACCGTAGGCCACATACATACGCAAATTATACAGAAGACCGAGGAGTATTACATGCCGCTATGCCTAGCGTTTGTGGACTACGAGAAAGCTTTGATTCAGTCGAGACCAGTGCTACAGTCGTTACAGCGGTGCCAGATTGACTATTAGTATATGTATAGGTATTGAAGTGTTGAAATGTTTGTATAGTAACGCCACTATGTCTGTTCGTCTCCAGGACCAGAGGCCTCATTTACTAACTCAGTTGCACACCGAAATGATTAGCACCGGTCCTGTTTTTGCAAACTTTGTCAGTTTGTCAACTGACGTTCTTCGAATTTCGATAGATGAAATGTCAAAGTTGGCAAATAAAGGTCCGGTGCCGATCATTTCGGTGTGCAACTGAGTTAGTAAATGAGGCCTCAGAGCACCAATCCTATCCAAGTGTAAAAAGTGGTGAGACAGGGAGACGTATTCTCCAACACTGTTCACCTCGGATTTGGAGGATATATATAAGCTTTTGCACTGGGACCTTCGATTTGCTGATGATATATTTATCAAAGGGTGTATGGGGTTCCAACATTCATCTTCGGTACCCAAGCCAACCTCACCTGCACGTGGTGCACCACCACCAAATAACGGACGAGGCTCTGGTGGCCGGCTGATTGCGACATAGCATAGCCTATATCGGCATAGCTTCGGCAGTGCGAGAAGCTGTGTCTTGCGATCCCCAACCAGCTTGCCCAGCGTGGGGATTATGGGCATATCCCCCTAATGATAGAGACAACAAAAAGGCGGCCCCCTAGTCCCCGGCCGCCCCGTTATTCCTGGCCATACAGGTAGTGGCCATAGTAACGGTGGGGCAGGGGGTGCTAGGAATCCACGGGCTACCGTTGGCTACCTGAAACAACTGACCCTGGCAACGTTCAACGGACGCACTCTGAGGAACACACGTCGACGAACATCTTGCGCAGTTGGAAGTGGAGCTGGATAACATTAGGTGGCATGTTCTGGGGTTGTGTGAAGCCCGTAGAGAGAGGACACCATTACCCTACACTCGGGCCATCTACTGTACTTCCGCGAGGGTGACAAAACATGACAGGGTGCCGTAGGGTTTCTCGTCAATAAGGCCCTCTCTAACAAAGTTCTACAAATCTCCAGTGTGTCGATCAGGGTAGCGTATCTGATCTTTCGCCTATCAAGCGGTATAGTATGAAGATCATTCAGGTTTACGCACCGACCTCGGCACATCTGGATGATGAAGTGGAGGACAGTGAAAGAAGACATATCCAAAGCTTTGCACAACATCACGAGGGCTCACTTCTATGTTGTAATGACGGCAAAGTGACTTTAACGGCAAAGTGGGAGTCTGAATTGGCGACGAATGCAGAGTGGGTCCGCATGGTTATGGAAGTAGAAATCACAGGGGGAAATACTCGTCAACTTCCTAGAGGGGGAGGGGCTCTTTTTGATGAATTCGTTCTTTAAGAAGAAGCCCCATAAGAAGTGGACATGGCGAAGCCCCGATGCTGTGACCAACAATGAGATCTACTCTATCATGATGGATAAAAGGCACATATTCAGATCAACAGGTTCAATACCGGATCTGATTACAGACTTGCCCCAGGCTCCCTGTATATCAATGTTAATATTGAAAAAACCGCCTGATGAAGTCCACGCTTCGACCCAATCTACTCCAGATAATGGCAGGCACCGAGAAGTTTCAGAAGCTTCTTGGTCATAGATTCGTAGCCGTGAAACCCATCGACGATGTTGATGAGGTCCTGCAAAACGTGGTTGGAGCGTTAAGGGACGAGGGCATCAAATTCTGCCAAATGCAGCCTAAAGGCAATAAGTCCAAACTTTCGGATGAGACTCTTCAGCTGATGGCAAAAAGACTAGAAACCAATCAGGTCACTTTGTCAGGGAGGTCAAACCTGTACAAGCAAATTACGAAGATGATACGGCGCGGCCTTCAGAGCTCCAACACACGCCCCAATGAAAAGGCAATAGAGCAAAACAAAAGGTCCATAGTATTCACTTAGCAGCTTGGCAGGACGACGAAGTTAACAACACACGATGGCCGAACCGTATTGTCAAAGCCGGAGATATTATCAGAGACCGAAGCCGACTGTACACGGCACGACTCCGACCTCACCGGGGGCTTTTCCATTTTAAAGCCCAACACGATCTCATCCTGGCTGATTTCTGGCAGTTCGTCGGTATAGTGGCGGGTGAGGGTGGCTCTGGAATCGAGAAGAACCCCTTCAACTCCGTCCTTTACTGTGGGAGTACTTCTAAGGCGTGGAATGAGAGCTTGGTGGTTCTGTTTTGTTCCAGCCACCGGAGCAGGCTGGGTTTCGCGGAAGATATGGCACCATAGACCACATTCACACCGTGAGGCAGATTATACAGAAGTCCGAAGAGTATAATCAGCCCCTGTGTCTGGCTTTTGTGGGCTATTGTGGCCTTTGACTCTATCGGAACCTGGGCTGTCCTGGATTCCTTGCAGCGATGCCACTATCGTTATATCGAAGTGTTGAGAGCACCAACATTACTGATATAATATAAATAGTATAGTATAGCAGTTTAGCCTCAAAGCCCTATTAAAATTCCTGTACATCTTAATGTTTTTGCAATACTTAAACACAGGTACAGGATCGCGGTTACACTTTGGTACTGAGAAATACAATTACTTATTAATAGGAATTGTAAGTTTATAGTACCTATGAACCCACCTCAGGTATTCATTTTAAATTAATTACGACTTATGCATTGGAACCATAAAAAGTTGAGAAACTTCATTTTGCAAAACCGATTAATTTTATAGATTATGTTACGAAAAGGTCTTAGTTGTAATGACATTACATTAATTAAATGATTGTACATAATTTGTTAGTGAAGTATCTACAGTCTTTCCTTCTTCGTAAGAGCTAGTGGCGAACACTGGTGTCGGAGTGTTCAGACCACCTGAAGGCCTCCAACACTTAAAATCTTGGACCAACAACCATTGTACTGTAAGTTTGTGAGGATTTGGGTATTCTGCAGATTACAGATGATACTGCAGCATCAACTCAAGGTTACATACTACGTGTTCTTGCAATATCATTGATGTGGGTTGGGTGAAAGAAGTTCCAACCTCCATCTTAGGAACCCAATGCAACTTAATCTGTCGCACCCTGTTAACTAATAAACGGGGCTATGGCGGCCGACTGAATGCAGGAAAAACGAAGCCTAACACCGGCACAGCTAGGTACATTCCCCGGCCGCCGACGACAGTGTAAGAAGCTGTGGGATATTCCCCTTCTTATTAGGGAAGGCCCATGTCCAGCAGTGATGACAGATATAGACTGATGTTGTGTGTGTGTGATTGATCGTTAATGTGACAGAATACCAAATTCTGACCTCTAGAAGTTGCTTAATTCAGAACAAGAAAAGAGCTGATCTTCAAACTGCTCAACAGATTTTGTTGAATCATAGCTAAGAACACTCGATCAAGTTACCTTTCAAACAAATTAACTAAATCAAAATAGGTTCATCCGTTTGGGAGCCATGATGCCACAGACAGACACACGATACACATGTCATACTTATATTATAACATCCCTTATCGGGGGTTAGCTAATAAAACATAAATTTTAAAAATGGTTTAAGTAATATGGTATATATAATAACTAGCTGACCCGCTTGATACTTTGTTTTCATGTTGAATTTTCTTTCAAGTTTAGTTTTATATTTCCCCGAATAACGGTTTTTAATTTCAGTTTAGAATTCCATGTCTTTGTCCCAACAGACTTTGTAATACCTAAGTATCTACTCTAAAGAGCTCGTTGGATTCAATTGCGAGGCGGGAAGGCCTTCTTTCCATACATTCGGCTTCAGGCTGCTATATATGAGAAAGTAGGCATGGCGTTTATTATGACGTGTTGTGGTACCTATTCGGTAGTTGTAGTTTCTTTTCAGTAAAACACTGTATAAAGTACGTACAAATTCTATTTTAATCATAGTATGCATTTTCTAGTCCCTTTTGATAAAGAACAAATTAGAATGAAGAGCTCCTGAAGAGGCATTCAAGGGGTTCCACCTCCATCTTAGGAACCCAAAAACTCACATGCCCGTGGTACACCCTGCTGACTAACAAATGGGGCTTTGCCGGCCAGCTGCATCATAGCACAGCCTGACACCAGCACAGATAATTCCCCTGACCGTCCACGGGCAGCAGCGTCGGTGGTGTGAGAAGCTGTTCCATGTTATCCCCAACCGCCATGCCCAGCGTGGGGATTATCGGCATATCCCAATCTATGAACGCAATGTATGAAGGGTACGCAAACGATTAGTTTTTCGTTTATAACTCTGCTTTTAGACTTTGTAGAGAAATAAAATATTAGTGAAGTATACTTATTAGGTAAGTTGGATGGTATTTAATTTTACAATATTCATCAATATCCGTTCAGTATTTTCGCGCCAGTTGGTAACAAACATCCAGACAGACAAAGTCTTCCAATTCATTTTTTTTTTGTTTTAGCTCTAGTATGCTTTACTGAATACCCTTTTGCTAAAAAAAAACATAAGTACAGACTTATTTCCTCTTATCTTTTATTATGCTATGTATAATGACTCAAATTGGTTAAAAGCTAGTAAAACTCAAATTAAACGTAAAGAAAACAATTGCTATGGCTAAATAGTTTTTTTTGCAGTACCTAGGTAACCTACACTTGTTTCTTGGAGTTGACAACTCTTGCAATCAACAGTAATCACATAGTAATGTGTCAACATACAAAATGAATTGTTTTAATGTTTGACATTCAGCTGGAGATGCAGAATGCCTAGTTTTCACTCATAATATATGATTTCCTGCAGCTCAGCTAATGATGTCTGGTTACGTAGCACACTTGGCCTGTTGTTTTCATTACAGCTATCATTTATCATAGTTAAACATTATTTTTAAGTAGAAAATGTAATATATATAAAATAAAATAAAACATAAATCTTATGTTTTCGTCGTATATTTTCCAATGATAAATCACCTTCGCATCGTGATTAGAGTTTTAAAAACGAATGATGTAAAAATGTTATTCGTGATTGTTAAGTTTATGATTGGGAAGGTGGGTCTATATACTTCGATGTAAATGATGTTAAAGTGAAATATTAGCTTTGAATATGGCAAAGTGATAACTGGAAAATCGTCTCTAATTTATGATGATTGACGGCCCATCACACAGAGAAAGTTAAAGTGCCTCACAATATTCACATGTCTGTTTACATTAAGTATGCTACATGAACTTGGATGTTTTCTTTTTATATCAGCAATCAGGTTATGCTTGAATTGAACTTATGGAATCAACATTTTTTATTGGCTATAGGTATAGTTGTTTTCAATATACATTCTCGTGGAGTGCAATAACGAAGGAAGGTCAGCAGCTATACCTACTTCCGTTTATCTGCAGGCCAGCTCACAATCAGAACGCTTTCATGCAATTTGTATTTATTTTGTTGCGCTAGGTATGTATTAAAAATGGTATCTAATGACTAAGTATCTAGGTTAAACATAATAAACTGGTTCTATATTTATGTTACATTTTATTTAATTATAGATTTAATTGCTGATTGCCAAGTTTTTTAGGAAAATTATGGGTGTGCTGATTTTTTGATAAGACTATTTATTTTCCATGTGTGCATATTTTCCGGGAGGGTAAGGGGTTCTAACCCTAATCTCCGGAACCCAAGCCAACCTCACTTGCACGTGGTGCACCCTGCTAACTAACAAACGGGGCTCTGGGGGCTGATTGCGGCATGGCGCAGCCTAAAACTGGCAGCTAAATTTCCTGGCCGCAATCGGGCAGCAACGTCAGCGGTGCGAAAAGCTGTGCCCAGCGATCCCCAACCCGCGATCCCCCCATAATCCCCAGCGTGGGGATTATGGGCATACCCCCCTTCTTACAGGCATATGTCCAGCAGAGTACTGAATATGCTGGTGTTGTTGTTGTTGTATATTTTCCTGCTCATGCTAAAGTAGGTACAAATCGAAAGCTAAGTAAGTAGTTGTATTATTTTTATGCTTACCTATCAAGAACTGAATAAAGACATAGGTAGATCAATCACATAGCGATTGATAAGTACAGTCTACAAACAATGAGTGGAAAGCAGGTACGTAAATCCATCGGAAGTATTTGTGGAGGCGATAGGATCTTCAGTTCACAATGGAACTAATTACCACCCAGGTCGGCCCGCCGGAACCGAAAGACAATAGCCACCCCGCAGACGGTTCGTGGTCAAGCTGAGGTGTGTGCCTTTGTTCATCAGTTGCCATTCATAGTAGCAGTTATTGGAACCAGGTTCTCGCGTTCAACCGTATCCTTCTCATGTTACCAAGTCAAATGAGATTTGGTCTCATAATCCACCTAGAAAGAGATTTTAAAAAGAATAATCATCCGTTTAACAGATTCCGTACCTAATCATTAACTTCACAGGTATAAGAGACGATCAAAGCTAATGCTAGCTCACAATCAGACAAAAATGGGGTAACCGGAGGCCATATCAAATAAAAATACCACAGTATATTTAAAACATTTTATTAGAAACTAACATAGGAAAGTAAAAATATAAGAAATTCATTATAAAACTGTAAATCTTTATAAAACTATGGTAGCTATAGGTATTCTATTTAATACCTTTCGGTTCGATATTTTATCTGAGCATCGGTCTTTCTTTATTCAATGAAACGAGACACTAAATATTCCTCGAGAAACTTTTCGTATCTGGATTAAATCAGCCTAGGTATGATATTACTGTTTGATTACATAGTAATACAGTAAAAAAAAGATATATTCAAACTGCCTTCATTCTACATACCGGTTAATTTGCTATGAGTATTATTGTTTTGAAATTATTCTTTACGTACCTATTGGTAAGAAAATAACCCTCATGTTATCAATAAATGCGTGTTGATTTTTGTATTTTTCTCTAAAAAAACTGTTCTTTTGACAAAAACATTTTGTCATCTATTAAGATGATGAAACATTATCGAAAGTGGCAAAATGCCCACCATTATGTACATAAGTACAATATCAGATTGAGTCGTTATTTGCATCGGTATAGATGACACAAATACCCTGTTTAGATTATAGTACCTAACGGTTGCCTCGGTTTTTGTGCTATGTAAATTTTGCTTAAAATTTAGCTCACTAAATTTTTTTTAAAAAGCACCGATTCTAAGTTGTGAATCTAAGCAAAGAAATTGTACCAGTGGCTCATTGTAGCTATAAGTCCAGAAGCTAGATAAGCGATCACGGTTTTACAGCACACAGAATACAAAAATCACAGCTCCGGTTAATCAACATAAAATATTTTTGTTTTCCTCGTCATCTTAATTTTAAAACTCTATAATAAATAAAGAAATTGTAACTGTAGGTTACAGGACGGCTTCAGATAGGATAATGTGGACGACTTTAAATTTTTTAAACTTAATTTGCAGAAAATTTATTCACAATGAAAGTCGACTTGCATTTGTCTTATCATACTTAAAACATAGGTCAAAAAGGGCTTCTACTTCGCAAAACGATAAACGAAAAAAGTTTATACAGGGTGGGGAAAATTTTTACCGCATTGAGCCCTCAACCTTTTATTTTGTAATTAGAATGTTTTGTTCTCAGGAAACTATAGGTTTATTTTAAAGAAAAAAACAATTGCAATTTTTGTTTTTTTTTTAAATGTACACAAACAAAGTTGGTCTCAATTGACTCTATTTTCAAACAGGAACACTTTTCCCAAATTTTCGCGAAATTTTTAAAAAAATTCCATTCACTTTCTATGAAGCGCCTCGCATACATGGAATCAGTGTTGTGACGAATGGCACTTCATAAAAATTGTATGGAAAACTCACTCACTCATCAAAATTCGTGTCGAACCCTAGTCAAAGTTTCATAGTTTTGACCGATAGTAACAATATATATCAATGGTTTTGACACGATGGGACGAGCGTTATTTGGCGATGAAGATCGACCGAATATATCGAAGCAGTATTTATAATATCGTTCAGCCTAAGTTTAAAGAAATCGTTTTGCAAAGTAGACCCCCCCCTGGTTTAAAATGAAATCGTTGTTTATCTAACAACGTTGTCCAACATATCCTTAACGCTATCTACGAGTACTATGCAAAATTCAATTACACATGTATGAAGTAATTTAAATTGTAAAATCTTACATACAAGATTATTAATAAAATCTATTATATAAATCAGGAACAAATGCATTAATAAATCGTTCAATATACTACATAATTTTTGAGTAACAAGATTTGTTTGAAATATTGACCTCAATAACCAACGTATTTTATATCTCATCTCAACATATTTGTTAATATATTAACAACCATTTAATGTACTCACAATAACTTATCAAGTTAGCCATAACATCATAAAAAGTAAACTGGTAAAATCTCTCAAAGACTATTCTTAATATTAAGGTATACTTACTTAACATCCTATAAATTCGCTAACTTTTAAATAAAATACCATCTAATGAGATTCAAGTGGTAGAGTACAAAATTTTTCAAATTATCTTTATTTTTGTGTATAAGTCATAATATTTACAAAATAATGAGTATTGTTATTAAAAATCGTCAGACTTTCAAAATTATTCAAAGAGTATGGAGCAGTTTGTGATAAAAGAACCAAGAAATGTTTTGCATATTTAATTAAAAGTTTAAAATGTACCTACCAGTTATAAAGTAAGGCTTAGAAATAAGATTATAATGTGGAGCCTCCACACTTTTATATATGTGTAGGTGAATTTTATAACTTAATATGATAAGGGCTGTGATTTTAGGGTAAAGTAGTTTTATTTTCAATTAACATTGGCAAGATAGACCGCTGTCGGCAATGGTTGTTACTTAGTAGGTAGCAAATTAAAAACATTGTACATCAGCTGTAAAAAATATTATACTAAAAAGTATTTAATTATACAAAAGAAATAATATAATACTAAAGAGAACTCTTGAAAAGGTGTCTATGAAACTCTTTACGCGATGACGTTAAAAATTGATTGCATTAGGAGAATGATCATAAATATAGTCGACAGTAAATGGGTAGTGTTTAATGGGTATCCATCAAAACATCAAATTACAGAGCATTGTAAACAGTAGTTAGTAGAGTACCTACCAGCCTACAATAACTCTTCTTTAACCTATAATAAATCTTCACAAAACAAATCTACAATCTAAGTGGCCGACCATTGAAAGCCAAAAGCTCAAGCAGGTGTAGCTTTCTACTTATTTGTGAGTTTTTATCAAATGATTGGTATCGCTCGTTCTTTAGCCAAGAAATTATATAAGTACAACTATAAGTTAAGTATATAAGTACAATAGTAGTTAAGTACGATTGACTGAAATCTTGACTTGATAAAAATGTTGGTGCAAATTCAATTTATCTAAAAAACGGGTATCTACTTCTGTTTGTATTTTTTGTATAATGTAGATACGAAAATCTAATTGAAAAAAAAAACATCATTACCAATTTGCTAGGTCGTTCAGAAACGACATTGCTTTAGATGTGAGATCAATATGCGTTTGACGTGTGGAGGCCGAAATATCGACCTTGATGCATTCGGTAGGTACTATTTGATATCAATCACAAAACTCATTTAAACTGTACCTATCTGTTTCATATCTTAATATATAAATACAACCACATTAACTTTTAAATCGAAAGTAAAGGAAAAATAGGGGGATCCTAGTAGTCCTAACCACCATGGATCTACGACCCTGTTTTAATTTGGCAAGTAAAAAACATCAATTGCCAACTTTTTTTGTGGAAATCAAATGATAGAAAAACTGAAACCATTAATATAAGTTGTGCAGATAAAAAAAAATGTGATAGCTAGATAATATTTAGTTTGGTATGAAACGAGCTGGTTATGTAGGCGTAATAATAAAAATGTATGTATTAATATATTAATGACCATTTTCCATTGCATTTTAAAATTTTAGCAGTTTTTTTAAATGTTTTAAATATCAAATAGTTCTAGATTGCGCATAGTTTATAAAAACAGTCTGTAGGTAAGGTATTATTGTGGAGGAACTACGACGTACTGAACCGGAAGTGATACCGGATCAATGCCGGATGGAGGTCTTTACTCTACTTCATAATCACGACTCTACATAAATAAGTTTTTGTTCTTTTGAGTGTCTATACACAAGAAAAATTGATACCGCCATTATTTTACTCAGTAATAAGATGTTGGTAAAAGTTAATATTGATAATGGTGAAATTCAATACAGCTCATGAGGTTTAACACCTATATGCCACCTATATGTGGCATTTAAAAAGAATAATGAATGGCAATGTCACATTGTCCAATAATATTTGTTAGAATCAAGATAATATTGCTGGAATCTATCATACAGCATCATGTAGCCCCAAACTAAGCAGAGCTTGTATTATGGGAACCATACATTTCTTTTGTAAATATACATACTTATTATACATAGAAAACACCCAGACCCGAAACAAATACTTGCAGAACGTACAAACATTTGTTTCGCGGCGGGAATTGAACCCGCACCCTTCTGTGTCTCAGGCGGGCCTTCGCCCACTGCGCCACAGAGGCTGTCAAATATATATGATTTTTTTATAGATTTTACTGTTCTGTAATGTGACGTGTCCTTGGTGTTACTATCAATAATTTAATAGATAAAAAACAATAAGTATTATTTATTACCAATCACTGTTCACAGAAAACGGTTTGCAAAATGTTTCCTTGCAAATACATTCTAAATCTCAAATCATTAGTGTTTATCTTACTTTTGCGGTTAGAAGATAATAAGCATGATTTGTACAATAATTGATCAATGAACATTCCCGTACAAAAAAAATCTAGTCTAACTTTTAAAATGTATTACTTTTTATTTCTACTTTAAAACTACTGAATTTAAGAGAAGTATGGGTAATTATACTTGGCTTGCGTGGTACTCGATTAAAAAGTAGCCTATATAATATGTTATTTCTGATCTGGAACTACATAACTATATTTGTTCAGTTTGTTAAGTTCAGGGCGTGAAAGAGTAAAAACTGTGAGATTGGACATGGAGTGATAATGTAAGGGTATAAAGATATTCAATATATTCACATCCTCACGTCCAAACCTCCACATTTATAATAAATAATTTTAAGACTAAGGATGGAAGGATAATATAGTTAGTATAGGGTGTACTATACAGTATTTTTATAACTGGGACAGTATGGGGAAATCCGAAGCCATAGCAGATACATACAAATTGTTTTAGGAACCATTTGCTGTTTTATCATTCAGTTTGTGTTCTTAAATTTTTGGTCAAACGTGAGTTTTCCCTAAAAAAGTATAAAAGCCACCAACAATTTTTCTTTTGTAAAATGACTCACTTTCATGGAAGTATCAATTCATTGCAATCCCGATGTTTTTCGTTGAACGAAAAAAATAACAGTATAAGTTGGCGGTTCACAAGTATTAAGTTGGCGGTGTCGTTTTTAACCGACTTTAAAAAAGAGGGGGTTTTCACCGATTTTCAAAATTCTTTTTTTGTTTAAAAGTTCACAGGTGGTCCCATATAAATTTTATTTATGTGGTCCCATATAAATTTTATTTATGAGGGATTGTTACTTTTCCCGGAAAACTCAAAAAACCTCATCCTCACTTGTAATTTTCGCCCTATGATCACCAATATCTCCGTCAATTGTGAACCGATTTTCAAAATCCTTTAGGGCAAAAAGTAAGAAGTGATTTACTTGAAGTCGGTTTATTTCGGTTTTATATCGGTTTATTAAAAAGTTTATACTTGTTAGGAAATAAAAATGGAACTTTGTGTTTGACGCGTGGTTATTTACGGACACCAAAATTGTGATTAATCTGCCAATCATTTGGATTAAAAATGCCGAAAGTGATTAAAAGTGGTTCAAGAGAAACTGTAATCAAAGTAAATTAATTTTCTGATTTCAAGCACAGTGGCGCAGTGCCTCGCCAGGTTATACTTGTGGTACTGTAAAAAGCAAGTAAATTGCTTCAAAACAGACTAACTTGACCCTCCAATTAACTTTATTCTTCTAGAGAATCAATTCAGAACACATTTAGCTTAAATAAATAATTATTATTATTTGAGTTAATACATGATTACATTAAACAAAAAAAAAGTATGTGTTATGATTCCGTTCATTAAGTTCGTTGAGTTTTTAAAACGTACCCGTCAGCACTGGGCGTTAATTGAAGCAATTAACGAATACAGACAAAGATTTACTTAAATTTAACCAAATAAGACTGCTGCGATTTTTTGGATGATAGAATAAAAATATATCTACCAATATAAAACATTTACTATTTACCTTTAATTATTTTCTAGTGAAAACTCACACTCGTTCAAAATTTATCTCCATAAAAAGTACAACCGAATAACGAAACTCCTCTTTTTTTAAAGCCAGTTAAAAAAGTTAGTATATATATACGATATGATGAATTAATGTGGGATTTTATACTAATGACCTAAACAGTAAAAAGGTAGTTGTTGAAACACCAGTTATCCGAGTAGTAAGTTTTTAGTATGTCTATAAAACTGTAGATCTAATAACTGGGCGAGGCTCTGCGATATAAATACAAAAGAAAGGCCAATTCATGAGACGAGAAAGGGAGCACAATTCTAAAGACCGTATTGGAACACCGCTTGTATTTCTAATTTATAGCAATCTGAGGGCAATCAGCCTCTCCCTGTATCAGGCGAAAGATGTAATATTGGGAATGAGAAACCGTTCACTGTTGTCCGATATGGATGGTCAAATAATAGACATATTTGCTACAAGTTATTACCCTGAGAGTAAGCAAACATAATCGTAATAGCTTTTCCTTCCTTCCTAAAAAAGCTTGTAATGGCTTGAGCGTAACATAGCGCACTTACATAAAAGCACGTATATAGGAATTATACAATAAAAACATCAGCGCTGTACTAACTGGAAGCAGACAGAGGTTCGATAGTTGAGCGGTGAAAGATGGTGGTTCTGAATGGTCGTTCTTTTACTCTGTTTTTTATTTTCATTATTTTTAGAAAGTTTAGTCGGTCGCGCAGCGGGAGAAATTACGGCGGCGAGCTGTAATCCCAGCGCTGCTCATCATTGTTGGCTATTTAATCTGATGGTCGCTCTAACTATTAAAATATTAGATAATAACATAGAAAGATTTTTCAACTGTGACTAAAATTGCTTGCTACCTACTTAGTATCGTGAATAATTTTGTGAATTGTATCTCTGAAATTATGAGTTTAGTTGCGATGTCTAAGGAACCAAATATTTACCTACTGACAGGTACAAAAATGCATGTAATTACAAAATATCAGTAATAATATTTACAAAAACTAACGACTAAGGAATATGGGGTATTGAGTATTGTACTAAAAACAAAAGCATCTTAATAGCTTAATACGCTAATAAAAGTACGGTAACGGGTGGAATTAAGACAAATTAACAAAATACGAGTAAGATATACGGCCGAGAACTTTCACATCATTCATTTTGTAACGTCCTTACATTCCTAAAATTACCACTTTATAAATTAGCACCTTACCAAATTCATGTGATATTTCAGCCTTATTTTGAAATAACTAATCACCATGACGAAGTTTATTTGACTATGATAGCGAGGGGTGTTGGATGGTGCGGCGCGGTTACCTCTTGTTGGGCTTGACGGCTGTGCCATTGGCAGCGGCGGTCTTCTGTGCGATGTGCGTCTGGTAGTGCTTAGCGAGATGAGCCTTCTGCCGAAAACTCTTCCCGCAGAGTGAGCACGCAAACGGCTTCTCGCCAGTGTGCGTCCGGACGTGCACATTCACAGAATACTTGTCCTTGAACCCCTTTGAGCAGATGGAGCAGTAATGGAGTGATCTCTCCTTTCGGACTCCGTTCGACGTGGAGGTGGCCGCCTGAATGTTGGTGCCCGACTGCGTCTGAGTTGTCGGGGGCGAATTCTTATTTTGTATTCTTTTATATTTTTTGCTTACCGTTTTTGTGCTCGTCACGGTGGGTGACGCGGTCATGATCTGTAAGTGTTGATTGAGTTGTACATCCCCTGCGGGGATCATGGTTACTAGTTCGCCATTCACGTGGTGTATGTTGTAGACACTGCGCGTTGGGTCGAGAGCCTCCACGGTGCAGTACGGTTGCATGCTCTCACCTAGCTCTGATGTTATTCTCTTCAGTTTTTCGTAGTCGTCAGGGTAATTCGATAGTATATCGTCGACACTCTGTGTCGATGTTGGGTTTTCACCATTTGCAATAACGGTCGCATTTTGGTTGTCTAATAATATCGATATGTTGACATTCCCGCTTTGTGGTGAAATGGCCATCAATAGTTCCTGACTAACTTCTTTACCATCTTGGTACATCGACGGGACGTCTGCCTTGTTGTTATTGTTTATAATGACCCTTTTTAATTCAGAGTTAGAGTCCGTTTTTGTTTTTTGTATGTTAGTATATCTAATAAAAGCTTTTCCTTGTAATGCACTTCTTAGTAATGATTCGTTTGATTCAGTATTTTGATCTGTAATCTTCCAGTCATTATTGTTGTTATTGAATTCGACTTGACTTTCTAATAGAGTAGGAGCAGTAATAAGAGGTGGACTTTGAGAATCGTCTTTTTTATTATTTTGGAATTCGCCGTCATCATAGGTAAACGGTTCAACTTTTACTAGATTACTCGTGCTCAAATCTGTATTTTGGCTTTCCGAATCAGCATCCTCATAGATAATAGTTTCTATTTTCGGTATATCTTGACTGAATTCGTTAGGGAACCCGTTCATATTCAAAATAGACTCAAGGTCTAAAGATGGTGGGTCTATATCCGCTGGGCTTGAGATGGACACGTCTTCCTCTTTGACCCAATAGCGGCTCGAACTTGTCTCACTTATGTCGGGGTTAAGTACAGTCAGTGTGTATATTTGGCCGTCGGTGTTGTTGATTAGCTTATTCGATATGGTGGTATCTGCGCAAGTGTGTGTGCCATTGATTTCACTATCTTGATTCCAGTAATATTTATTGAGATCTTCTAACATGCCGGAGTCCAATCGTTCACGCTCTCGATCCACGTTCCATATGGAGTCAAAGCTCTCAAGGGTGGTCGAGGCTGTGGTAGCGGCCATGCCGCTGCCGATGCAGGCTGACGAGCCCGACACACTGAGTAGACTGTTATTGTTCTGTTCTTTAGGGTCTTCCGACAGCAACGGATTTGATCGCGAGTCGGGAGATTCCATGAACACATTCACAGAACGCATCTGCTGTTTGTACTGAGCATCGGTGACCTCGTTCGACGTCACGAAATCAAAGAAATCCGACTTTGACAGTTCTGGGGCAGTGGCCGTCATGACTACCGTTTCAATTTCAACCGAGGACGACTGCTCGGTTTTATCTCCCGTCAAGTTTGCTTCATCAAACTCTTCGTATGAATTCTGTTTGTGTTTGTACTAGTGTATAAATATATCTTATTTTAATAAGGATAACCCGATATGACTTGTACTATATTGGCAGTCGCGAGAGCGTCGGTAACTGTTATTGCGGTGCGGGGCGAGGTCTGGGTTGCTACTCGGACGCGCCCGGCGTACGAGAGTCTATCGGTGGACCAATCGAATGTGCGAACTTGATCCGTACGTGCCTTTTTCCCATTATTCACCCTGACCCAAAACCGTTCTCCTGAAGACTTAGTTCTGGAGGCTTCTGCCAAAGTATATGACGAAATGGGTCAAATTGTCCATATTTTTCAAATTGTAATGATGAGCGCTTGCGGCCGCAGTATCTGGAAAAGAAGAAAATAGCACATAAGTTTTATGATTTTTTCTCACTACAGATATTATAAGTAATTTATATATCATTAAATACATACATCATATTATTTATAATAAATAAATACTAATGATAATTTGATACAAATCACTTCAATTTTAAATTAAATAATGCAGTGTCTTTATCTGCAACTCTATATTATTAATAAGTTCAGTTCGGTCGTGTCTCTAAATCCTGTATGAAACCAGGGCGAACGAGTCACGCGTCTTGGCTATCAAGTACCGCGGCCCGCTCCTACGCCGTCATAATCATCGCAGTAACGAACCATTCGCGGATGAAGCAGATATTCTTACTCATCATTTAAATTACCTAAAAACGCTTTTTATTTTAGAAAACCCCAGTAGGTGGTGTATAACCGGTTTGATTAATAGTTTGCATTGCATACCTTGTGAGATTTTGCATTGAAGGAACACATTATCTAGCGCTTGGGTTATTTTGATACCAAGAATATTTTAGATTTTTGTTATTTTTAATCAATATTTCAAAAATAAAATATAATTTAGCCTTTTAATTTTTAAGGTTGTATTATACGCACGTAAGTAGGTATTGGTTAAAAGAAAAAAAATATCACACACCACAGAAATTAAATTCATTCTTTCAATTATATGATTAAAATCTGATTTCTAGAATATCCAGCTGGTATCTACCTTCGTACTTATCTTTTTCTTTGTCCTCGCTCTTTCCCGTTACTCGGGGTTGGCTTTGCTAATCATGCGGTGCCAAGTATTCCGCTGTTTTGTGTCATCTTTTGTAAGGCCAAGGACTTTCATGTCATGGGCATTCGTCATCCAAGTGGTTTGAGGCCTTCCTCTTCCCCTTTTATTTGTGGCAATGGAAAGGCAATTTTTTTAAATCTACCTTCGTACCTATGTACATATATATATATATATATTTATATAATACTGTAAAATGAGAAAGGTTTGTCAAACGACACGGTGAATTGGAGCAAACGCGAGGAACCGAAACAGGGTATTATGTTACCTACACCTGACAGCTGATACAATTGTAACTCGTTGATATTTTGACGAAATAATCAACAATCCAATACATTGTATGCACCAATTAAATAAAAATACATTAACATTAAAACACTTTACAAGTTTCCTTAATCGGCGTGGACAAGTTGAAATAGGTATACTGATTATCTAAATTTAAATATATAAAATGGTAAATTGACTGACTCAGTAATATATCAACAACGCAGCCCAAACCGTTGGACCTAGAGACTTGAAATTTTGCACATAGATACCTATAGGTGTAGGTATCCATTAAGGAAGGATTTTTAGAAATTCTACCCCTAAGGGCGTAAAATAGGGGATGAAAGTTTGTATGAAAGTCCGTCAGTTTCCAAGTTAGGAATTTATAATTTCGTATTTAGGCTGACGATTGAACATTAATTTATGCGTGTCGCAGCGTTTTTGATAATTCTACCTCCGGAGGGGTGAAAAGGGGAATGAACATCTTTGACAAATCACAGTGAGCGGAATTAAATAATATGACGTTTAAAAGCCTGACAAAAAATCCAAAATAAAGCTACAATTAGATTTTGCTGAATAATATATTCAACAGGTAGATCACATTCATTTTTGAAAAAAAACTAGATTTTTTTGATTTCATACTAGTTATTTGGATCCGAACGGGTTGTATGTGTAATGTTTTCATCTTCCTAAATCACCAAATTGGTCGACTATGTATCGAGTGCACGAAGCGAACAAAGGATCTTTACGACAACTACGGCGATTTGCTTATGTATGTTTGTATGTATGACTAGCGGCTCGTCCCGGCTTCGCACGGGTGGACTTTTTTACACCTTGGGTTACGTTACTTAAGTTTTAGTAAGGATCCATAATATTTCTAGCAATAAATATAGCCTATGTTACTCAGGGTGAATGTAGCTTTCCAATGGTGAAAGAATTTTTGAAATCGGCACAGTAGTTTTTTCTTCTTTATAATATTTTATGTATTTTGTATGATTGTCCGACTAAAAAACAGTAGACATTCAGAAATTGTAGACATATTTCAGATAATATTTGCACACATTTTTTACAAATTCACTATGTAAAAAATAAATAAAACTCAGGATTTTCATTATGAACCCAGAGTGCAGACACGTGTTTTATCCATGGAAGTGACAATTTTGATGGTTAAAACTTAAATATAAAAAAAACTATGAATTACTTATATCCTTTTTTGTTCTAGAATAATAGTATGTTATCTATATTTTATGAACACAAAGCATGATAACATTATTTAGCTGCTATATGTTACAAAATCAATAGTCAAAACGCTTTTAAAAAAAAATGAGAATGGCCCTTATAGCAATGAAGACTCTAACTTTCAAGGTGTAAGTAGTCTTTAGAACCCAAGACCTGCCCGTGGTGCACCCTGCTAACTACTACTACTACTACTACTAACTAGATCATCCTTTTGAAGTCGGTTTATAAAATTAGATAATGCAAATACAATCCAATAGGATATATTATGAAACGCTTTGCTTTAAATTCCGAAACATTTCTTTTTTAGATACGAGTTGTATTTACAAATTGTAAAAGTAATTTAGTTTGAGCTCCCTGTTGGACTGATAGAATTTTTTTGTTACAACCATTTAAAAACTACCTAAACTATAATTATTATATAGCCTACAAACTTTTAGTCATTATAATAATTTTATAGGCTGCTGGTATAAGCTAGATGCGTCGAGCTGAGGACAGCACAGGACGCAATGCTCATTACTTAATAATAATAATAAATAATAAATAATCCTGGACGTTATCACACAGCATCATGTAGCCCCAAACTAAGCAGAGCGCTTGTATTATGGGAACCACATGATTGATATACTACATAGATACATATTTTTTTTGTAAATACATACATATCATACATAGAAAACACCCAGACCCGAGACAAATATCTGCAGAACATGCAAACATTTGTCCCGCAGCGGGAATCGAACCCGCACCTTCTGCGTCACAGGCGGACCTTCGCCCACTGCGCCACAGAGTTCGTCGAATGCTATAGACTGATAATGATTTAATTTTATAATGATTTAATTTTATTTAGACTGATAATGATTTAATTTTATTTAGTACCTAATTTAGGTAGTTACTTCACGAGATCTCAGTTCAGAGTTGGGAGCTAGTGTAAAATATACTGCCCTACTAACAGCGAAAGTTCGCGAGTGAGTGTGTAATGTATATATGTCTGTATGTTTGTCCCCTCTCAACTCAACTCCAGGATTGATGGCTATATACTGGGCCCAGGCAGGGTTAATATTCTATACTGCTATTAATAGGTACTTATTCTACTTTTTATTTGGGTAAGCACCACGCGAGCAGTTCGTCAGCCTAGGGCCTTCCTCAAAGAGTATGGTTTCTCATTAATATCTGTTTATTTTCGTGGTATTGTTCGTGGTTTATCTGTGATGGATAACGAAACAAACATAATATAGGTACATAAATATATGTAAAACAATATTCCTTCTCATTAAGGTAAAGTATAGCAATTAGTTCCTATTTAACACGGTCAATAAATACCAAGCAAGTAACAGTTAATCAACATTAATCTTTGAAAGTATATTATCTAAAACTTAGTAAACAGTGTTGCCAATGTCATATAGGGATCTAGCTAGGTATAGATCTTAGGCTTTGCCTCATAAAATACAAAATTCAATCAGTGCTTTACAGCCATTGCACCATACGAGGCTATTTTAAACTAAATTTAATACTACGTAAACATTCTTCATTACAGGCAATGTACTCTAAAAGTTACGCAACAAAATAATACTGACAAAGATTTTAGTCTTCGTTTTTAGAGCTAACTTGCGAATTGAGTCACGTGTAGCCAATCAGGTTTGCGAAATGTCTCGTGGAATATGACGTGCGTCCATATGATTGGTTATGCGCGTCTAAACCCGCGCGTAAATCGCTTCACCCGGACAAGCTCTTATTTTAACGTCTGAGATAGCAATTCCATCCACAGGTGATTCTGTTATGCTTTTTCATAAAAGTATAAACTTAATTTGACATTCCTAAAAATGTTGCTATCCTTTTCATTAGGTGGATATATTTATCGAGTGAGCGAAACCATCGAAAATAATATATTTAAGACAACTAAAACTTGTGTTTGTAAGATTTACACTGGTAAGTGTGAGTTGAACCGGTGGAGGTGTTGATAAGATATTCGGTTCCAAATGGGGGTAAAAAAGCAATACTGGTGTAACTGGAGATTAGGATCAACGGTGGCAAGGCAGGATGATAGTTGACCTCAATGCTTACTGATTTAACCCTCATGTTTGTTCCCCGATATTCAACCGTTTAAAAATTATACATAGGTATAAGGATTTGTAAGAAATTTTGGGGTACATCCGGTCTTAGGCTAGATGTTGCAAGTGTAGCCAAAGTATTAGGTCTAATATGATATTAAGTTTTTCTTTTAAGCAAGCTCAATAGTATACCTTTCGTTCCACAATACCGCTTTGTGTCGTTATTTGATAAAATTCTATTTAAAAAATAATCTCTACGAAAAAGTCTGCTAAAAGTAAAAGATATTTTTCTAACTTCTATAAAAACTAAAACTATGGTAGAACTCTGCAAATTCCATTCGGGTATTATTAAACCCCGGTAAACCCCAGTCTCAGAAAACTTTAAGAGCATAAGCATTATGCTTATAGAAATATCCTCGTCTGTGGTGATATTCTCAGAATAAGGTAGTTAGTTACAAGTTACCCATATTCACAAGCCATTATTTCAAATATTTATTTTGTGTTGCGGTCAACAGATTTTTTATTTCATTGAGGTGTTTTAGCAAATCTACGAAAGTTTATAGTAGGTACCTACTTAGTACTTGCAGAAGTTTCATGACATTGAGCAGTCGCGGCAACCAAATCGACATCGAAGTCACATAATCTGGTGCAGAAGCATGCTCTCAAGCGATTTAGTTGTTCTTAGCAGATCAAAGCGATGATGCGACGGTAAGAGCGGCTTGCTCTTTTTTGGAGGCTTTCTCTTCATTGGGGAATTAATATTTTACATCCGAAAAAACGGTGTTATTCATCAACCTTTTATATTTAAAATGTACACATAAATAAATCCGCCTATTTATATAGCATGAAGCTGTTTTCAACTGAAAAATTGTTATATCATGTAAATCACTTTGAATTTTGGCATGTTGCTCTATACCGTGAGTCACCTTTTACCTAACATTTAAGATCCGAGTGATTCAAAGAAGGAATGTTAGTTCCTGTTTTAACAAGCCAAGAAGGCTTTCGGGCAGCTTAAAAAACTCTGACACCAGAGATGCCCCTATCTCATTGGAAATAAAAAATCAGATATTTTATAATAAAAAATATTTAAAACGTATAAGTATGTGTATTGAAAAAAATCAAGGCTTTTCTTCCAATGATCATCGTGGCGGCGTCGTCGGTCGTTGAGTCGGTCGTGGCTGCGCGGGCGCATGTGGGTTAACGAGCGGTTGCGCCACGGCGTTGAATGCGCCAGCGAGCCGCACATAGTACTGCCGATTCACCAATTGGATCACGACTATGTCATGATCGCTATTACTTTGTTTCTCTGTATCTTCGCGTACGATATTTTGTTTTAAATATTAAATTTACACCTTGATCTTATTTTGCGTGTTCTGCAATTATAGTCGTTATGGCTTACTGTTCATTTATTTCCCGTATTAATAACTCAAATTACACAAGTAAAATATCTACACGTTCCTTCTGCTCCTTCTTCTATGAGCTATGAGCTAGTGGCCAATTCTGGTGTCGGAGCTTTTAGGCCGCAAAAAGGCCTCGGATATGGGTACGTTAAGATCTGGGTTCATTTTCATCAATCATTTTGTTTTTAACATATTTCGCAGACCCCTGATAAACTAAAACTAATCAACACCTATATATCAACCTCCCACCAGATTGAGATAAGCTGGATATCTCTGTCGTGATCGCACTACCAAACAAAATATCTTACTCTATCAGTGTAGGTAGGGTATAGATTTAGCTCGTTATCTTTAATTAACGTGAAGTAAACGGCCTCAATATTGCAACTACAATACCCGACTTTATCTTTGAGATCCATCGAATTATGTCTACAAATTGCGTTAAGTATTTATATACAACAAAATTAAACGAACAATTAACACTTTTTAGTCGCGTAAGTAATGTTGGTGATAGAGTAAGCGGTTTACTACCCGGGTTAATTCGATGTAAAGTGAGCTATAGCACATTATATTATAGAGAAGGCTTTCATTTTCATGTTACACTCATTACCACCTCATCACACGGTACAACCTCGGTTCTCATATTTTAATTCAATAAAGAGATGTGATAATTTATTATAAAAAATACCAATAACTTTTATGCTAAATGTTGCAGGCAACACACTAATTAAGATAGCTTAAGAAGTTATGAGTTATGAGTAACGGATACATTATTTTCGAACAAGTATGGGAAATAAAACAGATAGTGCGTAGACATACAGGTGCCAAAGACAACCTGCACAATACGACATAATGAACTCGCACTGCACAGTCATGTCTACATGCTCAGCTAATTACAGTCAGCTTCGTTTGCTAATACATAGAAGTACACAAGAAACATGAATACTGTACAGTAATTGGTGATCTGCTTCATATCGATCGGAATCTGTTGGGTTACCGTAAATGGCAGTTGGTCAGCTCTCTGCGCATACCAGACCATCGTCGACCGCGCTCGGCTGCCTTGAGCTCACCTCTGACATTTCACTGAAGATGACCGTTTGCTACGTTCAGCCTTTGATCTCTCTCATACACCTGACTGTTGCAATTTTATGCCAGATTATTACAAGTTAGATAGCAGTAAAAGTGAAAATTATAATAACGTATAATAGTTTACACTGCCAGCCGTCTCTGGATACCTCGAATGACATGCGGTTAATTGCGGTTAACGCAATTAAAGGGCTCGGCGAGAAGAATCTTGAGAAAATTTCCTTTCAACCATTAGAAGGTAGGCTTTGTCTAAGATCAGGAAGGTTTAGATAATATTAAAATCCCAGATCCCCAATATTTGATAATAGAAGTCAAACAATGTTTGTTTGCTCAAAAACATGCAATTTTGAAATAAAAAGTGATAAAGTTAATGCGTTATTGAATTTAAATTGATTAGCTGTAGGTGATATTATTTAACAATAATTACAGTAAGCACCGTAATTTGCATTGATTGGTATTCTTCATATAATGAAGATCAGTTTTAAACCGCAGTAGCTCATAAAACATCTTATCTTAATGTGGTATCTCCGTAGATTTGTTGCAATTACATTTGCAATTTAATCACTGTGAGGGTATAATTACATACGAAATCTGGTTCATAAAATTAGGAGGATAAGTTCTAATAAACGCGGTGCTAGTTGCAACGAGCCAGCGGCCGTTATAAATGCCAATGCAGGTCGATTGCAGCTTGTAGGCAGATTTATAGCACTAAGCACTGGGCGACGGAGCCAGGAGCCTACAAGGATGCACAATCTAGTCGTGACATTAATAGCGCAGATTACTTACGCGCAACTAGACTGCGTCGAATTCTGGTAGAATTCATTGCATATGGCAACAACAAACATTGTTGTGCCCGAGTTTCCCACGGAGCTCTACCGCGGTATAGCCATCGTGTGACTGTAAATAATGCCTATGTAAATTCAAACATTTCTGTATTATTTTATTGTGCCGCACCGAATTGTAACAATAATCTGTTAACTGCCATGGCACTACAAGCAATCGCGAATATTCACAGTCTAACACCGAAAACGAGGTGAATTCAAATTTACTTAATCTTAGTTGTAGTCTAAGTTGAGATTTGGTTAAATTACCTATGGTTGGCTCTTTAAAAAATAATGAGCAATGAAATATTAATCTAATCTGATATATTTATCTAGGACTCTTACTTATTGTACCTACCTATATTATCAAACATATAATATGTTCAAAATGTTAATTCATCTGTACAGTATTTTCAAACTATTTCCGCGAGAAAATATCTTAGAGCCGTCGCTGTTAGAGCCCCGTTTGACCGAACTAATAAGAAAGACTATGTATTTTTTTCGCGGCGTAGTAAAAAACGAGTCAGTACTTACATTGCATTGTAAGTATGAATGACACCGAGTATAGTGCGGTACCAGTTGCACTGGTTTGACTCGACTAGCCAAAAAATTATACGACTATGACCGATTTGTCCTATTTAAAAATACCTCAAACCATCTTATTGAATATTAGATGATTATGTAAGTAATAAAAATCTATTTTAGTACCAGCCATCGGATATCAATTTAGCTAATAAGACAAGATAATTCAAGTTTGTAATGAATTATCTTTATAAAAGAAGTCATAGTAGTACTTTTAGTGAGTTTTAGAAATGCTATTAATCTAAATAGATTAGCGGCTATAAGCCATAGGTTTTAACCGATAGATCTCCACTACTTATGTGATGCTGGCGTGAGGAAAGAAAGTCAGAAATAAAATATAGCAGACAACGCATACTAATATGTATTTAATGGTGTTTATTTTCTACACAAAAAAATAAGTACGTATAAACACTTAAAACAAATGAGACGGATATTTTTTTGCATCCTACCTTTTGATGAGGGCTCGGTATGTAAATCACGTGTAAGTAAATTATCAGCCAAGTAACATAATAATTTGCCCGATATGCGTCAATCACGATTTCGTTTCGAAATAAGTCAAGATTGCCCTACATTGCAGGTGCATTTACAAAAAAGAGAAACTGCTGTGTTGCGGCGTTCGAAAGAAAATCTTATTATCGACATAAGGGGCGATATTCGAGACGACCGTCTGCTCCAGTTACTGAACGCTCCCTCCGATTTGAATCCGGTTCGGTCTCGTTTCGTACGAGCTTACCTTCACTCTCATGGGGTTTTAATTACTGCTATTTACAGTACTTTAACAAGCATAATCGAGATAAAGTTGACATTGTCGTGTAAATATTGTTGAACGGCTTCCGTAATGTTCGTGTGCGCTACCACTGGCCACTACAACCGCAACAGCGCAAGTCCTCTCACATGATTGCGTGTGCAACACTTTTAAGTACCTATATTGTTTTAAGTTTTATAAACTTTATACTCTACTTTAACTTTAAAACTTTACTTTCTTAACTTTAAAGCTATATTTTTTTAAAAACTGCTTTGAATTTATATGAAACTTACCTAGAACGGTTCTGGTAGTAGCTTTATAGTAAAACAAAATCACAAAGTGCATAATCATCATTAATCATAACATGAGTCAGACAATTGAATCTATTGAATTTATTTTTGCATTCTTTTCGATACTTGTCGGTACAAAGAACTTGATAAAGACTCGATGATGGCTACTAATTAATATCATAGTAGGTATAGTATCAAATATTTGTGGATATTGATTGGTTCGTATAAAAATTAACGAAGGTATATATGTATAAATACAGCTCAAATATGTAGGTAGAATGAAAAGGAAAGTGTCCGTTTTAATAATGAATTTGCATAAACGTTTTGTTAAAAAATGTTGATTCGTGCCATTACCATTTTACAACACATTGTGCTCATAAAATTTTTAGTTCTCACAAAATTTTATACTGATTTCACTTCAATACATTCAAGATTTTGAAAAACAATGCCTTATGACAAAAACGATGAATTGAGAACCTGCTCCTTGTTTTTTAAGGTTCCGTACCCAAAGGATAAAAACCCTATTACCAAGACTTCGCTGTCCGTCAGTCTGTCTGTCTGTATGTCTGTCTCCAGGCTGTATCTCATGAACCGTGATAGCTAGACAGATAAAATTTTCATAGATGATGTATTTTTGTTGCTGATATAACAATAAATACTAAAAAAATATATGAGTATTTAGGGGGTCTCCCATACAACAAACGTGTTTTTTTTTACCTTTTATTATATAAATTATGCTTGCCCAGCTTACGGGGCTTAGGAGTTAGCAAACCTCTATATTACGCTCTTGGGCACCTTGATTGGGATGAGATTTTCTGCTCCTTATCTGTGTAGATCACTTACTTACTTGTCTGTGTAGATCAATGTTTCAGACACTGGCTGTATTTGAATAAATCTAGGTAAAGACACATTGAAAAAATAACAATAAAAATCTCTTAATGCATACTTTGCAGTAATTAAACGTGATAAAAGGAAAATCTAGAAATACAAAACTCAATGTAATTATTTGTTCAGTATTTAATCTATCATAAATAAATGTTACGAGTTATTGCAGCATGCTAGTAGGTTGTAAGTTGCCATTCGGGAAGGAAAATTATAGCATGCATAAATACAAATATTACAGTAAATTATTACTTAGTATAAAGTTTACACACGTGAGTCGGGTGAGAATGTGTTTGAGCAAACAATCAAAGTCTTTAAAAGTAAATAATTAATAAAGACACTTTTCAGAATCTTTGTGCCAAAGCATTTGACAAATCAATTTCAAACATGTTAATTAATTTTAACCATTATTTTTAATGCATGTTTCATTAAGCTGTAATTATTTCTTTGTATGGTGTGCAATAAAGCTATAACTATCCATCTTTAAATTAACACTTTCAGTGCTGAAAATACAACATGGCCCGCAGTCGACGTGTTAAATATAGAGGTTAGCTATCCTCTTTACTACACTCTACATTGGGCACCTTGATTGGGATGAGATTACGATCATCTCGCTCATCCATGCGGCAGCACGACACCGTAAATTGGTTATTTCTGATTCTGCTAAAGTAGTGAAGTACATGAACTGTACCGAAATAATTATAATCAAAACCGGCCAAGTGCGAGTCGGACTCAACTTCAAGGGTTCCGTATAATTTATCTATACATTTTTGGGAGCCCCCGTTATTTATTTTATTTTAATTTAAATATTTATTTTTGAAGTGATTACAACTAAATATAAATATCCTGTAAATATATCAAGCATCTACCTGTTGTCGTTATTAATAGAGACGGTCTCTGTGGCGCAGTGGGCTAAGGTCCGCCTGAGACGCAGAAGGTTGCGGATTCCCGCCGCGGGACAAATGTTTGCATTATTTGCAGATATTTGTCCCATGTCTGGGTGTTTTCTTTGTATAAAATGAGTATATTTACAAAAAAATGTATGTAAGATTGCTTACTTGTAGCTTAGCTAGTGTATTGACATTTGGTTCCCATAATACAAGCTCTGCTTAGTTTAGGACTACATTGTATGAACCTGTGTGATAGTGTCCAGCATTATTATTATTATTATATCGCGCAAAAACGGCAAAAAAAAACCACGTTCGTTGTATTGGGAGACGCCTTAAAAAAATCTGTTTTTAGTATTTTATATTATACTGGAAACAAAAATATATCATCTGTGAACATTTTTTCTGTCTAGCTATCACGGTTCATAAGATGAAGCCTAGTGACAGAAACACGGCAAAAAAGTTTTTTGTTGAATGGAAGCCTCTTTTAAATAAGTTTTACAGCTTTAAGATCATGTACATACCAATGTAAGAACTCTATTTATATGAATAAATGAATTTGTATATGTATTTGTATTTGTACAATTGAATAAAGTGTCATAATAATAATATTTTTAAGTAACAATAGAATGGCTAAAAATCATCTCTAACAATTTTAAGTACCAATGTATAAAACTATTTTAAGCATCTAGGATGTAGTTAATAGAGCTATTTGTAAAATTGAAGCATGATGTATTAACACCATGCCTAAAGTAATGGTTTGCAGTTAATAATCTCATGTAATAACAAGTAGAGATAGCACCTTCGATGTAGAACAAGTTTTATTGGTTGTTTATTAGAGTTCCAAGCAATTAGCTACGTGTTAAGCCAGCACGTGAGCTTTGGAAGATGTATGTTTACTTGCTCATGCATAAGTTAAAATAACTAACGGATCTTGCAGACTATAAGGATTTTCAGTTCATGTGTTTGTTTACAGTTTATATTTTTAGCATCCGTTTGTACAACGGATTTTCAATCTTATGCCTTTTTCATTTGTTCATTAAAACATTTACTCTTTATAATCTACTAGCTTCCTCCCGCGAATTCGTTCACGCGTTTACTTGTTATAAATGTTGCAGTAGATATTTTTGTATATTTGGGATTCTGAATAACACTTTTTATCGCTGATACTAGTTATTTAAAAGTAACTAAAAAAAATGTCGTCCCCATTATCGCCATCTATAAGAAAGGCACAGCTCCTTCAATTCTAAGACAGCTCTTTTTAGTTTAAAAGTGACTGATAGCTAAACTACGTACCTAGATTTGTAACCAGAAACTAATCACATTGATTGTGTATAAGGTAATTATCTACTACGGTAAACCACGTTTGACAAATAAACTCAATTTCGCATTTCCTAACCAGAGGGCTTACCACGGGTTTTGATAGTTTTCGAAAACTTTTTAGGTTTTGGTATCCTTCCATACATTTTCGTACAGCGCCTCTAGGGAAACGTGCATGAACTACGAAAATGTATGGAAAGATCAGTGTTGCCGTTTTTTATTTGGAGAAAATGCTAAAACATGTTGCAAAAAATGCTAAATAAAATGCTAAAATCTATATTTTTCTTTTGAATTCCTTAGGAATTTTGAATTTTTAGGTAACGTACAAAAAAATGTTAATCATAAAAATATGCTAAATGCGAATTTTTCAAGCTAACAGACCCGAAAATATGCTAAATTTAGCATTAAAATGCTAAAACAGCAACACTGGGAAAGATACCGAAACTTATAAAGTTTTCGAAAACTATCAAAACTCGTGGTAAGCCCTCTGCTATCAGCGCTATGAGAAAAGTAACTAAATGCAACGATAACTAACAACCGTGCAAGTTTCTTAGAACACGCTGAGCACTTTGGTTTTCACATTGTAAATGACTCAAAGTTAATAATTTCAAGTCGTGATCCCATATCAATTTATTTAGCCGTTAATAGTTTGTCCTTATTTACGGGTATTATCTTGTGGATCGTATCGGCAGATTTCGTAACGTGGTACTTGCAGCATCATTTGCATACTCTGTGCTCTGTCGATGTGGTCCATGTACCTACCTACTCTACATCGAACGCTCATTTTAGATAAATGTAACATTGCTTCTCGTGGCTACTGCGTGAGAATATTTACTCTGTTGTTCAAACTGTTTACTTTGTACACGGTTCTTCTCACATTTATTACTGTTTGGCTCAATCGGTACATGTTTGTTTTATTAATACCTATCTATTATATCTGATAATTATGATATTAAACATAACGCTATGAAAATAATTAATCAACCCTTATATGTTATAGACTAGACTTTTTAAATTTTAGACATTTATTACATTGTTCTTCAAACAATATCAAAAAATATTCAATGGACATAATATTTTCAAAAGGCCGCGTATGCTGAGATGATCCAGATTTGCGACGAATCCTTTCACCATGCAGCCTTGAGCACCGTCCCAGGAGTGACCATTACCGACGCTCCGATTTAACGTCCTATCGATTAACATAGATCTGTACTGAAAGATTTAGTACCCATCTGTTTATAACCTGAGCCTATTGTGAGGCATATTTGAGAGAGCAAATGTTAAGTCGGTCTCAGGCCACTAGCCGTCGAAAAACACCGGACATTCTCGCCAATTAAGCCTCGTCAAGTAACGAAGATGCCAAATCCGTGGATGTCACTGACGAGCTGTTTTGCAATTTAAATCGACAAACGAGATCGTTATTCTGTCGATTACGGCTTCTCTTTTAATTGGTACAATATTATTTATTCGTTTTGTATTTATTATCAGAAACTACCAAACCGTTTTATAACATAGATATTGAATCAACTTCGTAGCCTTCATCTGCGTGGGGTATAGATAATTTTAGTATTAAATAAAATTATTGGTTCATTAACTTTAGGTATTATTTTTGTAATAAATGTTATATGAAATCAAAAGAAAAAACAATAACTTTGAGTATATCCGACTATTACTTATCCTACTACACTCAATGTAAAATTATACTGGACAACGTAAGTTCGCAATTAAATAATTCGAGATAAAGACTACTTCGTTAAATTATCGTTATAATAAGTGTTGAATTTACTTGAAATTGGCAATGTGTCCGTATTTAATGTCAGTTTATTTGGCATGCAAGGTGTATTACTGGAGTGGACATTCCGTCTCGGCCGGACCACACGTATATCGAAGCCGTCCAACCAGACGCGAATTATTTCCGCATGATGCCCGCAAGAGCACATTTAAAACGGTTGTCAATTGTTATTTTTGCCTGTGACACTTACAGAGCCGCTTTCGTAATGCATATAGCCAAATTAAAATCCATACGAAATACAAGTACCGATACGGCTGTGGACAAACCGGAATTATACGTTTTAATTGAAGGGTTCATTCCTCAAGCCGTTTATCAAGGTAATTTGGGGCTGGTTTTAAGTGAAAACAATTTCGTTTTGTAACTTTCCTTGAAAGTGCTCTATATATTGACATTTATCGAACAGAAGTCGTACACCGTTAATTACAAAACTAATAAGGATCTACAATAATCATTCCAGAAAACACTTTTACTGCACCCAACAGTTAACTACAACGAATAGCGTTCTATGATGGAAGCATAAATGTGTAATTATAATAAACAATAAACTTAATTTAATACCTACTTGATGTTGAAGCAAGACGATAACTTTACATTATTTTCTATTTACAACTTATGTTTACTAAACCTCGTACAATATTGCTAACATGTTTTAGAGATCACCGAACGATTTACCATAATGTACACTCTCACTTAACTAGCAATCGTAATCGATGTGGGATGGACTCCGTGCCGGGTCGTCTGTGCACTGCGGTAATGTACGTCATGTGTTCATAGTTCACGAGTAAGATAAGTTTATGTATCTGTCACATTCAGTGTGTATTAGTATGACACTGTTGATTTAGAAATTAAGAAATATATATATATGTCTTCAGTTGTAACTGGCACAGCTAAATCCCTTGACCACCAATGGGCAGCAACGTCGGAATGCCTTGCGATCCCCAACCAGCAAGCATAGCGTGGGTATATTCCCCTTCTTATAGGGAAGGCCTATGTACAACAGTGGACTGAATAGGCTAGTGTCGTTATTGTCTTAAGTTGAAATATAAAAATTTGCCAAAAGTTATAAGATACATAAACTATTGCCATCTTTTACCGTTAGATAATGACAAACAGTGACAGGGCTAACTTTAAGTACCTTTAAGAAGCGTTTATAAGTATGACCATATGAGAATAATCCACTTCACTTGTTTTCAAAATAATCATAAAAATATGCCTTTCCTATAAAAACCTGTAAAAAGTTAAATATCGATGGGTATCAATTATGTTCTCTTTTTGTCATCTTTATCGCTTACGAAGTGGTAAGTAAAGTACCTATGAAATAAAGAATTTTTAATAAATACATCAAGTAACTAATACAATTATCACTCCAAATAAATAATATTTGACAACGTCCAAACCTATTCATGAATATAAAAACAAACGAAAAGCTGATAATGTTATTCATGTTTCTAAACAAACTACTCCGGCCTCAACTGATGCACATTTGTGATAAATTGGACACGGTGCACTCGCGAACTAATCTCAAAGCTTAGTACAGCAATCAGTTTGCGAAACTCTGCCAGTTCCCTCGTAAATCCTTAATGGATTAGACTTCAGAAAATATATTGACTTAAAATACAGCAACATAAATTGCACTGCGTTATATTTAGTTAGTAATGACATAACACACGTATAATAGTGTAATGTATTCATAAACCTGGATATAACTTAATGTATTTTGAATCATAGTTACCTATTTAGTTACATAGTCGATGCTTTATGCTTTTACTTAATTTTATTACCTACTTTAGTTTGTACATATATATATATTAAGTACATTATTTTTTATTATCATTAACCTATCATCATAGTGCACCACCATCATCCACTAGCTAGGGGAGGCCTATGCCTCCCCTAATATGGGGATATGGACATCAAATTATTGATTTTACTTTAAAAAAACCGTCAATTGCGGGTTGGAGCACTGACTCGCGCACTGAGGGTGTCGTTCATACTTCTTTTACTCGTGCTATAGCACGAGACATTGCTTCGTGCCAAATTTCATGATTCTCGATCAAAGGAAAGTACCCTATAGGTTTTGAGTCCCCTGCGAGTGCTATAATATAGTATATGCGGCATAAAGGCCTGTATGATTGCGTTGACTTAGAAGTTTGATTTTTTCACAGCTTCAAGGGATTGCAGACTTGTGCATTTGATATTAATTTCAACTTGATACTTCCACGTGTTCCCGAAAAAGAAAAAGGTCTTGACAGACAGACAGACAGCCGACGGACAACAAAGAGTTCCTACATGGGTTCCTTTTTTCCTCTTGAGAGGAAACCTAAAATGAATTTTGTTGCTTTGTTTTAGCTTTGTGCTCTAGCTTTAAATTGGATACAAAATGAAAGTACTTTACTGTCTAAACTAAAGCTAGCCCATCGGTCACTTTCAACTACCAGCCATCAATAATAAAATGCGTTCATCAAGCGTTTCACTCATGATAAAGTAGTAACAAAGATCGAGAGTGCTTATGAGTTCTCATTTCAAGTTGTACTATACACATAATACACACAAGGTGTACAGGGTACTTACTATACAGGGTGAATTTGGATTCGTATGCTATCCCGAAAGGAGGTGATTTAGATCATAATGTCCACATCACGAGTTGTGATAACCTCCGTTAAGTGATACAAAACTTTTCTCCAAAAAATTTAAGCTTATCTTTGTGTTGGCAGCCCTAAAATTAAGATAGAACTGCAATTATCATCATCATAAGTCAAAGACAAAGTTTAACGAAAACAGTTGTTCTGGGGCTGCCTCTCAAGTATTTGAGTAAAAATATGGGTTAAAATTTAAAAGCCATTTTTTTTTTCAATGAAAAAAATACAAAATTCGTAAAATCCTTGACCAAGTTGTTGACCTTCGGGAGTTGATTTACCCCTTTTAGGGATAACATACGAATTCAAGTTCATCTTGTATTTTAGATAAAGACACATAATAAAGCAATCTATTAAACTTTGTTTGAAAAATTAGTATTAAATAATAAATTATCTCTTGATCTAACAAATTCATTCATGATTGAAAGATAGCTTAGCACATATAACATAATACCTATTATATCTTTTAACGATATTATGATGTATAGTGGGTATAGTGATAATATTTCAGTTCTCAGACATTAGTATTTAAGTGTAAATGGCGAGCTTTATTTTGTTAAAATAAAGTTCGCCACTTATACGAAGGTATTGTAAATACGTATTAAAAAGTTAAGCTAACAAAATCACTTTCTGAATACTAATGCTGAGCACTAGAAAATCTAAACAGTACTTGACCCACCAATTGAACTCGGAACTTCTTTGTGAGTTGATGAAATGAACCACAAGTATTATAAACCTATACCATACCTGTTAAATAGTCTGATATTATAACTGTTGCATTTCTCTTTTAAGAATTGAAAGTGCAAAAGTATATTTTGCAATGGCATGAAATGAAATGGCATTTCTATTTTCATAGAAGGTGGGCACAATACATAAGTACCTGTACTATACCTACTCGTATAATATTAACATACTATGATAGTAATTTAAAGAAAATAAAATATTTTTTTACTGTAAGTATAATATTGAAAGTTTAGTAAAATAATTATTTGCCAAATCTTACTCTTATCTTACTAATATTATAAATACAAAAGTTTTTGAGTATGGATGTATAGATGAATGAATGAATAGATGAATGGATGAATGTTTGTTACTCTTTCACGCATAAACAACTGTACGGATTTGGATAAAACTTGAAAAATACATAGTTTATGACCTGGATTAACACATAGGCTACTTTTTATCCCAGTACCTCATGAGCGAAGCCGCCGCCGGAAGCTAGTCTATTTTTCTATCAAAAATCAATTGCTGTGCGTGTCCCGCAAAAGCTGAAGAAGGATGGTTTAGGAGTGGTTTAGAAAAGAATAAAATTAGGAAAACCCCAAAAGAAAATTGGAAAACTGAAAGCCCTTTTATTCTATGGGCATAAAAGGATGTTCGTATGAACTCTTTAATTTTGACAGACATACTAGAATTCTGTCGGGTTAGTAAGTAAACAATTAAATCTATAGATTGTTGAATATCGGATAGTCAAATTCATAGCTCATGAGATCTATAACGACCTCTAACGGTGCAGTGGGCAAAGGCTCGCCTGAGATGCAGAAGGTTGCGGGTTCGATTCCCACTGCGAGACAACCGATTGTATGATTTGCAAATATTTTTCTGTTTGTTTTCTATGTATAACATGTTTTTACGGTCATTATCGGTCATTTGGTCCTTATAAGCACAAGCTCTGCTTAGTTTGGGGTTACATGATGCTGTATGATAATGTTCAGCATTTTTTTTTATTTTTATATTTAATTATTATATATTTTATTGACAGGAAATTTGTTTCCTATAATTCAACTTCGACTGGGGGCCGATTCTCGGGAATAGAGATTATTGTGATGTTAGAGACATACAAGAATCAGTTAGCGGGGAAATACTTCTACACGGTTAAAGTCGCGAGGCGCCCTCTACTTACCAATACATTATATATTAAGATTGCATTTCATACAATAATTTTCAGTAATAAAGATCTGATTGCTTTATGAGAAGTCAGCGCGGCATGCCGCCAAGAACCTACTAATGATAATTCCACGCGCACCGCTTATCTTTTGACTAGGTATGTAACCTACTCGCAATTTAAAGTCATTAAATCTTTGTTGGTCACCACAGGTTCTATCCACCATCTAATTATCAATCAAACATAAAGTTTAGCAAGCCATCAAGCCATGCTTATAAATGTTAATTTAATCTCCGTTTATAAGTGGTCAAACCAGTAAATAATAAAACAAAAATTAAACAGGGTTTCCAGTATAATCCGACAGAATTAACTCAGAAAAATGCCAAAGACAAAAAGTCGACTGGCCACGTGCAAAAAAATGTGTAGGTATACGTTATACCTACTTGCTAACTTAAAGCTGGTTGCCAATGCCGCGCCGCTATCGTCCACAGAGGGCATTCAGGTGACAAGTTTTGACTTCCGGGCCCACCACTCATGACGAATGATGACGATGTTGCTGAACTTTATTTGGATTGTCATTTTGTACAACAGCAATAATTCTTTCTTGTGTGTATGTAACCATTTATACACCAAGTTATCGTACATTATATTTATAACTATCTTCCGCCCGCGGCTTAAATCGCGTAGTACCCGGATAAATAGCTTTTCTGTCTGAGTTGCTTATGCCTTACAAGCTATATACTTAGAATATACAGTATATTTCAGTTTTATCCAAATCCGTTCAGCTTCAGCCGTTGAACGGTGTTGAGTAGGGGCAAATATACTCAAATCAACGAAAACTTTCGCATTTATAATATTACTAGCTTCCACCCGCGGCATCACTCGCGTAGTTCGGATAAAAAGTAGCCTATGTGTTCCAGATAATAAACTATGCATATTCCAAGTTTCAGCCAAATCCGTTCAGCCGTTACAGCGTGAAGCGGCAAAAAACATACTCACACACACACACACACACACACACACACACAAACTTTCGCATTTTTAATATTAATGTGAAGTATGATTCAACTTTATTTTATTTCTTTTTTATTTTTACTTATTCCAAATATCCGTGACCTACGAACCAATACTTTGTTATAGGTAATGGTTACCACCCAACACCAGGTATCATAAAGAAATATTAGTAGACAAATGCTGACCATTATCGTATAGCATCTAGCTGCAAGCAAAGTAGAGCTTGTATTATGGGAACCACATGACTGATATTACATAATTACATATTATTTGTAAACACATACATAGAAAGGTGAGCAATACTATAATATATAAACATAGCACAGCTCGCTTACTGTCATGATGTTCATGATAATCTGTGGACAATAATTATTTTGTATTGGCGGTAAAAATATATATATTTTAAAACACAAAAAAAAAACGATGTAGCGCGTTGATGTCTTTTGTATGAAAATTTTGACGAAACTACATTTACGTGTTTAATATTTATTCTAGGTGATCATATTTTATTGGTGCCTATAGTCAATTTGGAAAGAAAATTATCAATAGTCTTACTATTAGTATATGACTACTGAGAACGAACCGTAATAAGACGTCATGGATACGCGCTAAAGGTATAAAAAACACTCGCTCGTTCGTTCGTTACCATAAGTGCTCTACATACGTAAAAGTACTCTTATTACACCTATTAAAATAATACCTGGAAATACGCATGAGCTGAAGGTAGTTCCGTGTCAGTAGACGTCCGGCAAACCTTCAATATTTCCGAACACAGTTGAATCACCCGTAGTCTAAGTAGAGGGGTTAAGCGCGAGGCGGGCGAGGCTCAACGTGCGAGCATGCGCCTACGAGGTCGGTCTTTTTTACTCTCTTCAACTCTTTGACATTCGAACTTAATGGAGTTGCATTATTGAAATTTAAGCAGAACAACTACAGAGATAATGGAATAAAATTAGGTTATCGTAACGAGAAAACAGTCTTCAAGTGGCCATCTTTAAGCTCTCAGCGCAAACGGTCCAATAGGAATTCAAAACATTTAGCATCGGTCGTGCGCTTATAAAAGCTACTCGTCTCGCTCGATACTCTACAATCTTTAGCGTGTACGAAAAGAGCAGATATAGGAACGCTCTGCTATCGACGAATACTCATTGTTCTTGGTCGTAATGGAACAAAATAAAGACAGAACAGCGGTTTTCGTGACTGTGAGACAAAATAACTATACTGAAGGAGCAAAAGAGACAGAAAATAAGGTTTATAGGGTCGATGGCCGAGGAAGTATTAAAATTGGTTTTTCTTTGAAATTAAGCTTCATTTAGGACATGTCTATCATAATCACGTAATCGCGTGGGCTAATTCCTTGAAGTTTGTTTTATTAACACAGTTTATCGTTAACATTACTTTGCTCAAACTTATGGATTCCGTTTCTATGAAATCTTAAGTAGTTTTAATTTTATTGTTTTGCAATATTACATTGGCAAACAATTACGTTACATTATTTATTCTGAGAATATTTTATTTATAATTTATCATACAGCACATCTAGAAGATTAAACTTGGTTTAGCTGAACTAGAACTTTATTAACTTTTCTTATTAGAACGTGTGAAAATAATAGCGTGGAATTCTTTGAGATAAAAATAGATCGGCATGTGGCTTACTGGGGGTATCCCGGGTCCTGCAGTGGTGACGCGCGTAGCGGGACCGCGCCGCGCCCGCACCGTTACGCCCGGCGTCCTTGGCTGAGTTCTTTCTTGCGGGCGCAGCAGGTCGCTCCGAACTTGTTCCGCGCCTGCGCTGTCGAGGCGGTACTACTGGCGCACGTGTGCCTCCCTGTGTTAGTTCATTTCTCTATGTGTGCGCTACTACAAGTAGTGTGTGTTCTCCGGCGGTAATGTGTGCATTAGATTAGTCCTAACGGATATTACGGAATTTTAGATAAATGCCTTAAATTCTAGTAGCAAGTAAGAAATTAATCGCGGCCGGTCCCATGTCAATAGGATATGATCTTGAGAAATATTTTAATGCAACTTGTAGATATAATAGGATCAATTAGCTTCCGTCCGTGACACCCGGTCAAAGTAGTCTTTATGTTATTCTAGGTTTAGAACTACATACCATGTGAAAAGTTTCAGCTCTGTCCATTCAGTAATTTTTGTGTGTATGTGAACATACATACACACACACACACACACACACGCGCGCACATACAGACTAACTTTCGCATTTTATAATATTAATGTAATGTTGTCTTTGCATAAATTATAATAGAATGATATATATCAACTACTACATAGAATTTTGATTCAACATCATCATCATCATTAGCCTATAGCAATCCACAAGTGGACATAGGACTCCCACAATGAGTGCCTTTGTGCCCTTTCCTCAGCTCCACCAGCATCCTTTCGCAAATCGACTCTCGGAGGGCGTCCTACAATACACTATGTTAGCCGAGACACAGTCTCCATTTTCGCTTATTGCCTCAAAACTGTTATAGTCACATAATATAAATTTATAGTCATCATCATATTTTATATATTTTTGTACCAATTGCTTTAATTTTGAGAGTCTATGCGGATTTCGGTTATACTAAAATTCCTTCACGCAGAAAGTGCGTGTAGGAATCATGACATTTTCCTTACAAAGAGTTTTGGAATTTCACTCTACTTACACACATACTTACATATATGTATTTTAATACGTAATGATACGCTATAATCTCAATAGTTGTCATTTGTTTCTCAATTAGTCACATGACTCATCGAATAACGAACGAGAATTACCTCCAACATTAGCAGGTTTTATTTGAATAGCCTAGGCATTTTACCACGTCCTCAAAGCTAGTCAAAAAAATGAATCGATTAAATAATCAAATTATAATCGTGCTTTTGTTACGTCGATGGCAGCATTTATCTATAAATTGAGTTCGCGACCTTGCGCAATGTAAGTAAGTTGAACAATGACATTCATTTACGTACCTACTTATTCAATCTGGTATGTAGGTAGGCATTTAAACTAGGTAGTTTTTAGTATTTATATATTTGATAGGTAAGGTTGGATAGCTAAAAAAACTAAAGATGTTTTCGTTGACACCCGAAACGGTTGAAAATTGTTTAAACTGATAACTAATTAAAAGCAAGTGCATGTTAACCCGATGGTAGGATAAAAATATAAATAAGTTGGTGAGTACTTGTCTGTATTTATAAGATATTTTTTTTATTTTTGAGTCCTTTGAGACAACTCAATGTTTTGCATGTTTGTGGCAAATTAACCCATGCTAGTTATTACCACATAGAAACCTTGTAGCGATTAAATATTCACATGTTGGTTATTGACGTTTTTGTCATCATTGTTGGTGCGCAACTATTGCATGTACTCCTTATCTCGTAGTACAATAAATTTCGTAATTATAATTGCCAAAGGTTACGATCACTGCTAGAAGCTGTCGTGGTCACACTCCTCACTTAAAATAATTAAATCTGAGAGCAAAATCACCACTAGAAAATGCTTAACATGCATTTCAGTACATTGCACTGCAGTAAAGATGTTTTAGGAGTGTGTATAAAGTAATAGTGATGATTCTGTAAACATTTTACTATTAAATTAATAAATTAAAATTAAACTAGTGTTAGCAATAAAGGGATTCAAAATCATTATCAACATTTTAAAAATAAAATAGTTGCTTGGAAACAACATACCAAATTAAATAAATCCAGTACAGTTTTACAACAGCCATCCAGTAGGTACCTATTACAAAAAGCTATGCTTTTGCTTGATACAAATTCTCGCATTTACTTGCTTATAATAACTACTCTGATATTACAACAGTCTTTAATTACATTTTATTTTCAGTTTAATTCGTGCACCAAAAAGCTTTTAATGCGATGAGGCTAAGTAGTAGTGGTGGTGGTGGTAGGTAGTTGTTGGGCAAGTGGCAAGGCAAGGACACGCGGCATGGCTGGCTGACTACCATGCGAGATGCCGCAATGATTAGCTATTTGACGCGATACAACGATCATGTGGTTCCACCAACAATCAATATAAGTACATTATTTAAGTTATGTATACAGATATATGTACTTACGAACGAATTATGTATAAATGGGGGTGTTATGCCTACAAATGAAAAATAACAAACGGCAAGTCTATTATTTACATTCAGTACAAAATAGTTCGAGATTTTCAATAAAAATCTTGTAAATAGTATAAAGTTCCGTGTAAAATAAAACGTTATTACTAGTTTGGCAACTATAAAGCAGCAGCAAAAGCAAGAAATACCTGCCCGGCCGCAACAAAAACTTGAACCAATAATATTGGAGTCAATAAATAAATCTACGCCGAAATATGATAAAGTAAGTTGCACGAAACATGCGGCTTACCTACCTATAGCGCCATGAATCAGATTAATGTACGAATACACATTTATTAGACGCACACACCGAAACATTGTGTATTAATGGTGCTATGCCTAAAGATAGTGTGCGTAAATGAAGTGATTTGTGTGTGTGCCTTTACTCACACACGAAAGCCTGAGGTTCAACGTACCAGTCACCACTACGCGAGTTCCTTGTTCCACTTTACCACTGACACTATATTATTATTGTTCCAATGGAGTTTCCGAGTAAAGTTTTTTTATCGTCCTTATTTTTAGAGTTCTATGAGACAAGTATTTCTGTCGAGTCTCAATGCGGATATTCATAATACTGTGACTAAATAGGTTAAACACATTTAAAGCCAACAATTTTTATTTTATTTCTTGCATTATTTGTCATGCTTCATCATACTTATAAAAATAATTAATAAAACACTATGTGGATTTAAAATTATTTTTATTAATATTTTGTAATTTGCAATAGATTTCGCTTTGAGGCCATGCTTTATAAAACTTTAGTACAGCAATAACTCCTTTGGGTCGTAAAGCGGTTCGTACGATAGTTATAATATAATTATGCCTTGTTTTATATTAAATGTCAGGTAACAAGACAAAGAACTGAGAGATAAATGCCAATTGCAAGATTAATTAAAAATGTTTGCTAGTGATGCATCAACTAGTAAAATATGTTTTGTAGAGTTCAGTAATATAATATTTTAATATATACATTTTGCAAAAATGAAAATTAATGATTATGGAAAAAAAAGAAAAAAAATAAAAAAAAACTTTACAATTTTTATTGACAATTTATTTTTTTATTTATTTTTTAAAAATATTTTTTAAACTAGCATGACAAGTTTCCCATTTAATGTTATAAATACTTAATTTTTTTAAAAATTATGAAAAAAATCCGTGACGCAGCTTGAAATGGATTTTCATAATTATATACTTTATTAAAAGCTAAATTTTATAAAAACAAATCGTTTTTTGTAACTAATCGTCAAAAATAAAAATAAAAGGGAAAATAACATAAATAACATGTGAAGGAAAAAAAGTATTTAAAATCAGTTTCATTTTTAACTCATAGGCTAGTGACTGTACACTGGCAGCCGGATTTTCATACAAAAGATTTCAACGCGCTCTCTCGGCGTATTCGTTCTATGGAATTTTCCGAGGTAAATATTAATTTATTTTATCTGCACGATCAATATTTCTTTATATAGGTATACCAAAATTTTGTTTGCCTTTTATTGTACTTATTTCAAAATATTTGCTTCTTTGTAATAATAAAAGTTAAAAACAAAATTTGTAAATATGTTCTAACCTTAAACAATGTTTGTAAATACGAAAAAACTCATAAAAAAGTACAGAAATAAAGTTGGTAAATACAAACTTATAAAAAAATACCATATAAAAAATCAACTACACACTTCATTGTTTAATGCGTGTTATCTTGTCTGGTCCTTAAGCGGTATAATATATAATTTTACAAAAAATTGTTTAGTAGACTAGGCACCTATATGTCATATTCGTTACTTTGAGGTGTCTATAATATAAATATATATTTATGTCCTATGTGATGGGGTGTAACTATTGTGAGTTATTATCACTTATTAATTATTTAACTTATTAATAACCATTAGTTAACAAGCAGTGTTTTCATGTGCCTGTGATTGGCCGTCGGAAAGTTAATACCAACTTTCTGATATAAATTTTCACCTATCCTATTGCCAATATTGTCACAAAAACTACTTAAATCCAAATGATAGTTGTAATTGTTGATGTAGTATTTTATAGACATAATAAGGAAGACATGTGTAATAAGTTTCATTTGATGCTCTTACATAATAATGAAACCTTTAATGGCTCGTTTTGATTGATATTCGATTTCACTAATTGCATATGAAACGGTTTTATTGTTCTGTTTCGTTTTTATTTATTCAACAACAGTCTCCTGATCTAATGTCGTGTATTTGAATCACGAGAGGAAGCACTAATAAAATAATAAGTTTTAAAAATGTACTCTCTCTAATATATACTAACTCTAATCTACCTCCTCAATATACCAAACTAATTTATTCAATTAATTTTGTATTTTATATTGTTTTTTTTATAATGAATCGTATTAGGAACACTTTTTTTTTATTTATCATTCGTAACACAACCAAACAGAATAAACAGATAGAACAGACAATGACATTGTGTCCGTTGGGGAACCAAGCGACGTGAAGGCATTTGCTCATGTAATAAAAAATAGGGCATATCCGCAAAAAATAGGGATGAGCTTTTAATGTCACAAATTACAGCTTGTAGGTACAAAAGTATAATACTTACTAAGTTACTTACTTGCAACACCGCTTTGTAAAAAAATAGCTAACTTGTTTAACAACATGCATGCTACAAGACATTTATTTTTATTTTTGGCTGCACACTGATTGATCTGCTTGGTCCATGAAGTAATTTATTTTCGTAACAACAATAAGTATTTAATAATTCTTTGCATATTTATCTTAAACAGAGAAGACATAAAATGTACAAACTTATGTATAGTCAAATTTACTTCAAAAAGAAAGTTTCACATAACAAAGGCTTAATTATGCAAAGGAGCAAAACATAACATCTAAGAAACCGCAGTGTTGTTTCGGCAGTCGTGGAATAGTTATGCAAATGAGTTGTTCAAATTGCAAGTTTTAATTATTAAATTAACTATATGAAATTTCTTTGATAGATAGATAGATAGATAAATAGGTAGAGCCATTATTCGTTATTGGAATGAATAACGAATAATGCTGGACATCATCACCCAACATCATTTAACCCCAAACTAAGCAGAGCTTGTATTATGGGAACCGCATGTCGGATAGACAATTTTTTTTATTGTAAATAAATATATATTATATACCAGCTTCCGCCCGCGGGTTCGCTCGCGTGGTACCGGGATAAAAAGAGTTAATTCATCCATATCCTAGGTGTTAATCCAGTTCACAAACAATATAAATAAATAAATATACGGGAAATCTCACACACGGTCAACTGATCTCAAACTAGGCATAGCCTGTACTATAACCTGTACCAGAGACTGTACCAGAGACTGATTAACATAAATAGATATTTATAAAACACCCAGACACAGAAAAACATCCATGTTCATCACGCAAGTGTTTTTAATGGGCGGGAATCAAACCCGCAACCTACAGCTCAGAAGGTAGAGCTACTACAAACTGAGCTATGAGGCCAGTCATAGTCGTAATATATAATACAAGTTTCATCCAAATCCGTTGAGTGGTTACGTAGTTGAATGGGAACATACATAAACTTCGCATTTATAATATTAGTTTGAAATGTGATGTGATAGAAAACATCCAGACCCGAGACAAACATCTGCAGATCATGCAAACATTTGTCCCGTGGCGGAAATCTAACCAATAAACTTCTGCGACTCGGACGGACTTTTGCCCACAGCTGCACAGAGGTTAACAAAGAATTTATACAGTGATGTGGAATTCAAGAGCATAATTATTAATATCAACGGGATATTTACCATGATTTGTGAGTTCTGTTATTTCCCGATTTTCTGTGTTTTTCAGTTCTCCCGTGATCATGGCGCATGCAATTGCGTCGAAATATCAGGAAATAACAGAACTCACAGATCATGGTCGATATCCCGTTGATATTAATAATTATGTTCTCAACCATGATAGTTTCAAAAGTTTCAAGAGCATATTTATTGACGTTGAGATAATCGATATAGCATAATCAACGTACTCAATACAACATGCTATGAAGCTGTCAACCCTTCCATTAACTTGTACCCTCAATGTAGTATTTACTTCCTCATTGTTGTGTTATTTTAACAATTTAATGTTACCGTAAGTAAATAAATTAAGAAGATACTTGCTTAATTTTAAAAATGTACTGTTTAAAATATCAAATATTTGTTTCACGATAAAACTATGTACTGAAAGAATTGGGCTGAAATTATGCACATTTATATTATATAGATATTTTGACGACTTCTGTGGCGCAGTGGGCGAAGGTCCGCCTGAGACGCAGAAGGTTGCGGGTTCGATTCCCGCCGCGGGAAAAATATTTGCATGTTCTGCAGATATTTGTCTCGGGTCTGGGTGTTTTCTATGTATGATATATATATGTATTTACAAAGAAAAAAAATGTATAAAAGCTCTGCTTAGTTTGGGGCTACATGATGCTGTGTGATTACGTCCAGCATTATTTATTTATTTATTTATAGTTCTAGATCAGGTTTATATTAAAGGTTTTTTATCTGGCAAGCGAAGCCACGGGCGGCAATAATGTAATAAATATATTTGAAATTATCATCTCTTTTTCAAATAAAAAATTATTTAAAATCATTTGTGGCTGCAAAGGTTAACTATGCTTGTCTGCCATTACTGTCCAGTTGAAGACTTTGAGTTCAGCCGACATCTGACCCCACGACGCCCTGTCCTTGACTTTTACAAAACTTATCAAGTAGAAATCACGGTTAAAATAAAACGAGACCAGTTTGTTAAAGTTAATGCTACGAAGCGTCAACTAGCGCAGTTTTTAAATGAACTTTTTTGAGAATGTATTAAACCAAAAACGTTTATTATAGGATCACGACGAAGTTTGGAGTACCAGTCACTTAGCTACTAAGTATTTGTTTATTTTTCATAATATTATAGCATACTGATAACTGTATAATACTAAAAGCTATTTAACTGAGTAGTTATTTTAAAAATATAAGGTTGATAAAATTTGGTAGTATTTAGTAGTATTAATAACCACGTGTATTTAGCACGGCTACCTACCTTGTCTATCTCACCAATAAGATACAGCGAAAGATCGAATAAAAAAACTTTAAATGTTTGATAGTAACCCACTCGGTTACTATCAAATATTTATTTTAGACAAACTATTTTTAGTATATATATTTTTTACAATTAGTTTAATAAATGTGAGAGAACGTTTCTATATTTAGTTTCGTTTTATTTTTTCAGGAGTGGCACTAGTCTTGCGCTTTAACTGTGTTCGGAATGTTTTCCATGAGAGGTGCATCTCGAATGCGGTTAATGTCTTTTTAATTTAATTTATGATGACAAGTGAAAACGAAATTCCTTTTATTGTAAAAAGCTGTTTTTTTATTGCTCTAGGTAGTGGGTTTTCATTAAGATTGACTTATTGATGTTTACTTTAAACATCAGTAATTTGTCTGTAACTTAAGAAGACTCATTGTGCTGTGGAATTCAAAAGAAACCGAAAAGTAAAGTTATAAGTTGTTTAGTGACTTAAAAACCACGAAGCCTTAGCAATAAATACTGCACGGTTTCTACATGGTTTGTGGTTGACAGCGCGGAGTGCTGTCGAAAGCCAGACGGCCGGCTTCGCGTTAATAATCCATTTACTCTATTCATTAATTCAATTTATTGAAGATTCCATCAAACAGGTAGTACCGGAAGCAAAGGGTGCATACAGACGAGATGTCTTGACGCAAGTGACTTTCACCTTCAGTACAGAATCATGCAATGCTCGCGTCATAATATGTGCAGAAACTGTGCAACGTGATACAGACTCTATGACTCTCATATATTATACCGCGGGTTCTTGATTTTTACTTAGAATAATAATATAATGTATGATTTTTACCTTTTTGTTAGTGCGGAGCTAAGGATGTATGCCGGCTTTTTCTTTCTGAAACAAAATAAAAATTATTGTAGATTAAGGAGCTTAAAATATATCATGAGTATTGGTAAGTAACTTTTTGTTTGATCTTTTAAATTAACAAAAACATTGGATTTTTCTTTTGAGTTGGGCCCTTTGAAGGGAATTTCGTTTTAATTTACGATATACATAACTATACAATATACCCATTCTACGCCGTAGGCATGCTAGCGTAGCAAAAGGGATAAAAGAAATGCAAAAAATCTACAATGGGGATATCATAAAAGTTTGGATATAATCTTTTCTATTTACGTTTACGTTCCGTTGTATTACGTTGCATCGTTTTTTTTAATTAGGAAAATATCTACTTATCGGGTCGTGGTCGCAATCGTGGGTTTGCTAAATATAATAATAAAATAACTTATATTATTGTTTCTACTATATGTGCTTTTGACTATGAGTAAAATTCTTCAATACAGCATGTTTGCAATATCAATTAGTCTGGGTTACTATTTTGTATAGGCAATATTTTAATAAACTTAAAAATCTTTAACATGTAAACAAGTGCGTTATATTATAAGGTTATTCATTTCGCAAAACTGGTGCAAACTGCAAAACAAAGTGGTTCAAACCGCAGAACCAGTCCTGCGACAGGAAGCGGCCTCGGCGACCCGCCCTCCCCTCTACCTGCCGACCACCTGATCCAGACAAAGCGTGTCCTTCGCCTGGTGACGCATACAAGTGCATTGCACTACTAATAACAAGTCCTTTCCATGTCCAGTAGGTAACTCAATGATATCTACGTAACAAAAACTACTCGTTTTATATGCTTATGTTATAAAATTTACCTAAAATTAGACTATTAAAACTAGTAGCCTAAATACCCTGTCAATAGACATTAGACAAGTAACTAAAGTAGACAAGGTATTATATATAATTAGAAAACTGTAAGATGTTTCCCAAAAGATACGTTTTTCAGAAAATAAGGTATATGTTGTTCACAAAAAAAGCAATAAGTATGTACTCGTACCTATATGTATATATATAATCACTTACCGTAGGTAACGAATACTTTTGGGCCAACCAAAGAAACGATCTCATAGAAAGTAGAGCAAGTCATTTATTTATTCATTGCAGCGGCGGGTGCGAGCGAGAGGTAGCTGCAGAACGGGCTCATTAAAATAAAAAACAGATTTTTGAGTGCAGCTCGCGCAGTGAAATAAAAGTTTCCGACAAAATTTGCTCGAGTTATTCCAAAAAAGGAGCGCGAAACGCCCCCTGCGACGAGATCGCGAGATACAAGTGCGAGGTGAAACCGACCGCAATAGCCTCCATGCACGCATTTTGCACAGCCTCACGACCACACTCGCGTTTAAGTTCGGTCCTCGACATATCGAATAGCAATAATGATGAAACCTTGTATGCATCGAAAAATAAAGCACACATATATCTCCTAATGAAGTCCTTTTTATATCTGCTCAGATAAATTTCTTTTCCGCATTACGATGACTGTTTTCACTGTAAGAAGCGAGCCATTGTCTGAACATTACGCAGCTTAGCGTTGCATTAAGCGCACGATATAATGCAGCTCTATAATCATAGTCACGAGTCACGTTATCCGCACGCGCATTCGCTATGTAAATAGCACCATGCACGACATTCCGCCGACCGGTGAAATATAAATCGCTCTAAAATTCACGAACGTGTTACGAATTCAATTTATTAAAAACATTCGTATCGATTGCAAAAACATACTACGCTCAAATTGTGCCGGCAAGTGCTCTGGTTTTAATTCTCACCACAGCACGCTTTAGCTATGAGTGATTTCAGTCATTATAATTTTAAAAGAATTATCTCATGCATCACTCTTTATTAGCAGGGTTAATAGCGAGTACAGCGTGACTGATATTTCCAGAGCGCACGTCAATTACATGCGCAGAATTAACGAAAACCTGAAAGAGACTTTCACAATTCAATCCTTTCTAGCTTTTAATCTTGGGACGAGAGCGCATAACATAATGGCTCATAAAACTGATTTCAGAAAACTACACAATTGTGTCAATTAATTTGGTAATTAATGTAATAAGTGGATAGTTTATGGCACCTAACTCAAACTTTATAATTTCGATTTAGTAATTATATTGACCTACTTTGTTTTAGACGAGGTTAAATATGTACCCACTAATGTGAGCGGGATTCGACATAATTTTCATTAAGAATAAGATTTCATTTATTCATTTTGACGGCCTCTGTGGCGCAGTGGGCGAAGGTCCGCCTGAGACGCAGAAGGTTGCGGGTTCGATTCCCGCTGTGAGACAAATGTTTGCATGTTCTGTAGATATTTGTCTCGGGTCTGGGTGTTTTCTATGTATGATATGTATGTAATTACAAAAAAAAAAATATGTGTTTTAATCAATCATGTGGTTCCCATAATACAAGCTCTGCTTAGTTTGGGGCTACGTGATGCTGTGTGATTACGTCCCGCATTATTTATTTATTTATTATATATATGTACTTACAACAACAACTTATATCAGTCCACTGCTGGACATAGGGGATATGCCAATAATCCCCACCCCAGCGTGGGGATTATTTGCATGCGGATCGGGCGTCGCTGGATACAACTTTTCGCACCGCTGACGCTGCTGCCCGTCTGCGATCTGGCGACTAACCTGTGCCGGTGTTAGGCTGCGCTATGCCGCAATCAGCCGGCCGCCAAAGCCCCGTTTGTTAGTTAGCAGGGTGCACCACAGGCAGGTGAGGTTGGCTTTGGTTCCGAAAATGGAGGTTGGAACGCCTTACACCTCATACATGTACCTTAGTGCATTAATACCCAAGTATTTATAGGTAGATAGATATAAAATAATACAAAGTGCGTAATACTTAAATTTAATGTTCAGGTTTGGCGCGATACCATGTTAGGCCCAGGTCACACATATCGGGCAAGGACATGGCGCGGACATGGCGCGGACGTGGCACGGACGTGGCGAGGACATGGCACGGGCATGGCGCGGACATGGCTCGGACATGACGCAGAAATGACGTGACAGAGGCACAAGTGTAGTGCAGTCTGTTGTCCGTTATCGATGTGTCAGCATGTCATCCTCAGAAGACGAAGATGCTCTTGCTCTCGTGGATACAATTAATTAATATATAGATCAGGGCCCGTACAACCCCGATTTCGAGCTAGTTGCTTCGAAAGTGAAACCCCTTCATTGGGTTATACAGTTGACGGGATTACCCTTTCGTTTGGGTATTCTCCTTTCCCTTCTCCTTTATTCCTCCTTCATAACACAAGCGAAAGTGTAACCCGTTCCTTTTGGTTTTCAGTCGATAGGGTTACCCTCTTATGAGGTTAAACGAATGAATATAGTCTTTATAATATAGTAATATAGTCTTTATATATAGTCTATAGTCCTTTTGATAGGTTTTTTTGAATGTTACACAATGTTTATCATTACGCCTGACACTGGGTGGGGGAATTTAGATTTTGACTCTTGATTTATGTCATCAATCATTACATTAGGTATTAGTTCGGATCGCTTTATTTGGTTGAAGGAAGAGCGTCACTGCATTAAAGAAAAGTTTTGAAAACATAAGGAAAGTGCTGTGTTTCAGTCAGTTTTCATTGGTCATCATCACAGAGTATGCGTTGTCATATAAGAGACCCGCAGTCAACATATTAAAAAGAAAAAAAAAATGGTGTTTCAGTTTTCATAAGTCATCAGTTATGTCATGACTCATGACTGAGGCCCGCAGCCAACATGTTAAAAAGAAAAAAATGTGTTTCAGTCAGTTTTCATAGAGCATCATCGCAGAGTACTCTGCGTAGCGTTATTTTTTATTTTTATTGTATTTATTAGGCAAAGCCAACAGTACACATAATGAGCATTTTGTAAAGCGTTATGTCCGAGACCCGCAGTCAACGTGTTAAAAAGAAAAAATATGACCTTCAAAACTATTTTGAATAATAATTTTGGATTGTCACTGTCACTATCACACTCAACTCAACTCAAAGCTCCACTCGAAATTCATTCTACAAATTCATCTGTAAATGGTTATATCTCTGGAACTACTCATCCTAGACTAGCCGTTAATTGCTCAAAAGATAGCTAACGACAAGATCTTTATTTTTAATGACATATGTCAAACTTGAATTTGCCATATCTCGAGAAGTACTCATCCTAGACTTGCCATTACTAGCTCAAATGATAGCTACTAATAAAATCTTAATTTTCGATGACAGCTGTCAAACTAAAAACTGTCATCGAAAATTAAGATCTTAACAATAGCTATCATGTGAGCTAGTAACGGCAAGTCTAGGATGAGTAGTTCTCGAGATATGGTCGATTTAAGTTTGACAGCTGTCATCGAAAATTAAATTCATGTCAATAGCAATCATTTGAGCTAGTAAAAGCAAGTCTAGGATGAGTAGTTCTCGAGATATGGTCAATTTAAGTTTGACAGCTGTCATCGAAAATTAAGGTCTTGTCAATAGCAATCATTTGAGCTAGTAAAGGCAAGTCTAAGATGAGTAGTTCTCGAGATATGGTCAATTTAAGTTTGACAGCTGTCATCGAAAATTAAGTTCATGTCAATAGCAATCATTTGAGCTAGTAAAGGCAAGTCTAAGATAAGTAGTTCTCGAGATATGGTCGATTTAAGTTTGACAGCTGTCAACGAAAATTAAGTTCATGTCAATAGCAATCATTTGAGCTAGTAAAGGCAAGTCTAAGATAAGTAGTTCTCGAGATATGGTCGATTTAAGTTTGACAGCTGTCATCGATTAAGGTCTTGTCAATAGCTATCATTTGAGCTAGTAAAGGCAAGTCTAAGATGAGTAGTTCTCGAGATATGGTCGATTTAAGTTTGACAGCTGTCATCGAAAATTAAGTTCATGTCAATAGCAATCATTTGAGCTAGTAAAGGCAAGTCTAAGATAAGTAGTTCTCGAGATATGGTCGATTTAAATTTGACAGCTGTCATCGAAAATTAAGTTCATGTCAATAGCAATCATTTGAGCTAGTAAAGGCAAGTCTAAGATAAGTAGTTCTCGAGATATGGTCGATTTAAATTTGACAGCTGTCATCGAAAATTAAGGTCTTGTCAATAGCTATCATTTGAGCTAGTAAAGGCAAGTCTAAGATGAGTAGTTCTCGAGATATGGTCGATTTAAGTTTGACAGCTGTCATTGAAAATTTATTCCAATTTTATTATAATATAATTATTATTGCGTAATAAAAACAATTAGTAGTCTGCATTTCCGCCCTTAATGCTTAGAACACAATTACCGCAATTAATTTTCATCTTTTGACCGAATGTTTTTTCTCCTTTATCTCCTATAACCCACGTATAACCCGTGTTACAATGATAAAAAGGGTAACCCTAAGGAATGGGTTTTGGAATAATACCAAAATCCAATACTATTGATAACCCTCATGATCAGGTAACCTAATCAAAAGGGTTTTGAATGGTTTATCCCATCAAATAATAGTGTAAACCCATACGGAGAGGGTTAACTAAGCTTTTGGAAAAACTCTCCCGAAAACCACTTCATCGGGTTACCAAATCGGGCCCTGATACAGATGAAGAAAATACGCGCAAACGAATTTGCACAAGGATCAGCTAGTATTACCATGGGTATTACATAAAAAAATCTTGATACCGGTTTAGTTTAATCTCTTTCCGATTTCCAGCCACAATTTATCTTGAACATTTCAGTTACAATAATCGGAACGACAATGATCATAAAGCGTTGCATTTACAATCAATTCACAAAATTCAATATTAAATTCGATATCGTCATTCGTCACGCATTTTTACATCACTAACAGACGTATGTCGCAAGCAAGTAAATACTACGATCTGGCGGCCATCGGACGCCCATCTGGCGGCGATCGGGCGCGGGCGCCGAAATGGCGCGTCATACGTCCGAGCAACGACATACCGTGTGGCCTAAATTGTGCTTTATTTCCATGCATTTTGTATGAAATTTGAATGGAATAGGAAACCGCCTGTGCCATGTCCGCGCCACGTCCGTGCCCGATGAATGTGACTAGCGTCGGGCGCAGACAAGGCACTGGCGGTTTCTTATTCCATTCAAATTTCATACAAAATGCATGGAAATAAAGCGCAATTTAGGACACACGGTATGTCGTTGATCGGACGTGCTTATGACGCGAAGTGGTCCGAGCTAAATTGTGCTTTATTTCCATGAATTTTGTATTAAATTTGAATGGAATAGGAAAGCGCCCGTGCCATGCCCGAGCCAGGTCAGACAAGTGGGGCCTATACCTTAATCTTCTGGAGAAACGGACACATTTACTGCACTAGAGTTTACTAGGCAAAGTAACCTAAGGTGTCTATTGTATTATTAAAACAACAATCACTTTGTACATACAGATGTAATATTTAAAAATCATTAAAAAGTGTAAGAAATGACAAGACAACGCCATTAGCAAGAAGTTTTTGTTTAATGTTTGTATTATTCAAAGGCAACATTGCTCATAGACCGACCAACGTTATGTACTAATGTATGTGGATACAGTCTTCTGTCTATGAAGGCGACACGGTAGCCGCTTCTCCAAATAAACAAAGTCAATATAGAACTTGTATTTAGCGCTTGCAACGAAAGTAACTTAATACTAAGTTACTACCAAAGTGTGAACAAGACCTAGAAATGGCAGTCAGAATAGTAGCTACCTACAAGCATATAGTAGCTACCTATAGGCATAGTTCCGGATGTGGGGTTTTTTCCCGGAATTAAGTTCAATGTCCGTCAAGGACAGCAAAAAATAGGTCGCTTTATTACGACTTTATCACAACGTCATAATAGGATATAACGTGTGGCCGTGATTTTGGAGGCAATACTTGAGTACTTAACTATAAGCCCATTTTTTTTAAATAAAAGTAAGGAAACGTTTAGTTTTCTATAATACTGTAATTTCCAGAGCTAAATTTATATCAATTTTAAGTGTGTGTGGACATCAATTTGCAAACATAAATATAAATATTTTAGAAATTCGCATAAAAATGGAAATGGTGATAGAAAAGTTTAAAAAGCCTAAAAAAATATTTTGACTATATATTATCATTATAATAAATAAAAATAACGGCAGCGCTGGCCAGATGACCGCTGAGAAAATTTTATTCATCAAGCTCAAAATTCCACAGAATTACGAAATAGTTGTTGAATACTTTATCCGTGTTTCTTCTATATTCAGTTGTAATGTATGTCAGAACTCAAATTATGAAGCTATTGTACCAATGCGAATGGTATTTAAAAGCAGGCTGGCTAGCTACCGATGATATATCATAGAAACACAGACATATCCGCCATAGAACTACAAACAGGATTGGACCAGTCACGAAGCTGCGGTTTGCGATACAAATAAAATGCACTTAACATTGTGTAGTGTCCGGCTTCTTGCATAATCCGCGTCGTCAATAGCTGCAGTTAGTACCTGCCACAATAACGCGGGCGTTACGTACTAGTTGCACTGTCTATGGATTAAATAATAATTGCTCCTCCATTAAAAGGTCAAGAGAGCGCAAAATAGAGCGCCCACTCAGTTCCTATACAGTACCTTAGCGGTAAAGAAACATTTATGCACATTTATTTATTGCATTTGCACATTCGCTTAGTCCTATATCTTTCTATGAGGAAAATAGTATTATATATATATATATATATATATATATATATATATATATATAACATGGCCGTAACATTTAGAACGTCAGTATGGATGGGTATTGGGTTGGGCAGCATTTGGAAAACTACGTCGAGTTTTCTCGTCACCCATACCGCAATGTTTGAAAACAAAAGTTTTCAATCAGTGCGTCCTACCCGTCATAAAAAATCGTCAAAATTTACCATCTGAAGATACAGAATGCAATAGTAAGATCGTTACCTAAACAAGTTTAATATTGTATTGAAAAATGTGGTAGATTACTACCACATCGAATACCTACTAAAATACATTAAAGGATATTGTTTTACAATGCATTTTATTAATTTTAGATATCATGTTTCATAGTAAAATTTACTGCTTGAGACCTACATAATCGATATCTAATTAAAAACAGTGTTCGTTTTATTTTTCAAAACATCCGGGCTCGATTCCCGAGCTGAGTACAAGTTTTTTTTATAAATTTATAAATGCAGTTTTCCTTGTTCCTAAAATCGATGACATGGTTCCTAAGAACAGATCTTCGTATGTCGTATAGTTTCAGACTTTCCCATACTGACCGTTCTAAATGTTACATCTTGTATATATACCTAGCTTCTGCCCGCCACTTCGCTCGCATTAAGGTTATTTTTCAACTTTTTTCTGGATGACAGGTATTCATTTCCCATGTTTTTATTGGACAACGTGTACCTATGCGAAATTTCATCATCGGTTCTATAAGCGTGACAAAAATAAAAATGAATAAACTCACTTTCACATTATAATATTAGTTGGGATGATCAGTAAAAATGCTATTTATGTTCATATTTATTAGCTAAGCATGTGCTAGCACAAGCTAACTCTAGAGCTAGGCTAGTAAATATTTGAATAATGGTGTTGGAAAAAGTGGTCAATGTACCGAATGTAATGGCATAAACTTGGCTCTGACTACCCCCTAAATCTCTAATGGTATCCTCAATAAGTTTGCTTTCTGCACAATACCTGAAAATATCCATAATGGGAAAAAATGTGGTGATGTTTATTTGTTTACATAAAGTCCTGTCTATCAAAGACTTTATCCCATCCTTGGCGTTAAATCAAAGATCGTATGATTGCAATCCTCTTTTAACACGCTCTAAACACGCGTCGTTTTCTTCAATTTAACTATCAAATAGTATAATAATAACTGACAGTTGAAAAACTGGGCCTAGATGATTTATAGGCAATGTTTTCTGTTAGAACAAGAACACGCGAGTCTAGTGTGGGCGCCTGATCGGCTAACTTGTTTCTTTGCACATCGATGCAATGGTAAATTCCGTTGTAAGTGAGAGTGGCTGTAAGTCGGCTGTTTTTATTTTTATTTTTTCCAAAGCATAACCGAAGACGTTTTCTCTACATTTTTGAGAGCGATAATGTATGCACATTAGTGAATAGAATGAGATGATATTCTAGATGTTGTTTTAGAAGCAGGTATTTTTTACTTGCTGTGCAGTGTGATTTAATCGGGTTAATAAACATTTTTTTTTAGTTTATTGAAAAAATATCTTATTCTATCTTTTTACTTTTATTATAAAATAGTTGTGTGATAGGCTGACTGTCTGTTTGTCAATCAACACACACAAAACCGTTAATTTTTAAATCCAAAACAATTTAAAGTTCTAGGGTGTTGGAATAATATGAAATTTTACTAAAAATCAATCATGATCCGTCAATCACCAAAAAATCAATACCACATTGATAAATGTTTTGCTATTCAACTTTCTGACCTCTATGCTGGTCTCTTATAGTTTCACTTGCTCACTTAAAATATGCGTAATGAATTAATTTTGATTGAATTGAGCAATACAAAGTGATTTTATTTTACCCAATTAGCTTTCTAGGTGGTTGGTAAGCACTTCGAACAATTCATTAATTAAGATAAGTGTTATTGAGTCATAAATTTGTATATATTCACAACTATCACGGGATGTTTTTTACTGATCTTCCTCGGGTGAGTTAGTATTGTAAATATATAATAAATTACATGAATTGTTAATAAGTATTTTCATTAGATTTAGGAGGATATAAATAAAGAGCCAGGAAGTTGTGTCAATTGGAAGCTTGGAAGTAGAGTATTTGGAACCCAATTCACCCGAAAATTATTTTCAGTCAGTAATTCAGTCAGTCAATTTCATTAGAGTATAATTACTAAAATATAAAAAACTCTTGAATTTTTATTTAGAAAAGGGTACATACCAGAACATTTCAATTTTTGCGTAATGGTAGGTAGAGATTGGATTTCTAAGGTATCATATCATTGACAATGTGCACCCATGTTAATTATTTCGTCCTCAAGCGCAAGTAGTATCTACTAAATATATAGGTATATAAAGTTGTAAATAAAAAAAATATGTGTGGTAATCACACAGCATCATGTAGCCCCAACCTAAGCAGTGCTTGTATTATGGGAACCACATGATTGACATACTACACATATATATTTTTTTTAAATACATACACATCATACATCCTCTCAAACAATATAAGTATTACAAACGATAAATAAATTAACATATTGATTTCGATAACCCTTATGATTCATATTATGTGTGTCGTTTACTTCTTGGTGTATTCACCCTTTAGGTTATTCACATTGCCAAGAAGTAAATGTTCGAATTCAGATTTACATCAACAGCTTACTATTCGTTACTAAATGAGAAAGAACCTGGTTACGGAGTTCAAATACAAAGTTGACTAACAAAACATGTTTCAAAAATCATTATAGCTTAAAAATGTCTTTTTTAGGTTTTAAATTCAATAATTTAAGGCAAATTTTCAAACTAGGCTTATCAATTTAGACAGACGTTTAATATTACAACAAAGTATTTTGAAAAATTTAAAGTGTCAATCTACATTTCTCGCTGCACTGTACTTGCTCTGATATACCTATATCCAGCAGCGCAATAATACAGGCTGATGATCATGGTTATTTACATTTGTGTAAGTAGGTACTTATAATAAATAACTTTTTACGAGGTAAATCCCTACGAAAACCAGTAGAATACCCAAGTTCGTCATTCAAAAATCAGTCGTACATACATACCTACTGGTCAAGTAATTTTATGCATTCCCGCCTACGTTTCGACATAATTGTTTAAGCTTCAATGGAATATTAATGAAGAATTATTCACAAAAAGTGAATCAAGCCCAATATTAAGTCTTCATAGGCCTTTTGAGGCCTCTACAGAAGTGTTAAACAACACTTCTTTATATCAACAAGCACATTCACATAGCTTACTGATATTAAAGTGACCATTACCTAAGTATAACCACTGACTGGTGTAACAAACTATTGCATTATAGGTAAACCCCGGAACCCTTGACAAAAAACTTTACTACTACGTCAGCTAACTTTAAAATGTTCTTCGTCCACCAGTAGATACTAAATCATACAAACATGTCTCGTGGCGGGAATCGTACCAACAACCTTCTGTCTTTGTTTACTTTACAGAGGTTGTCAGTCGTGTAACATTTATCCACTCCAAATTTTTATTCCAAATTGAAATACAAAAATAAATTAAGTTTACAAAGAGCGCGTTGATGTCTTTTGTATGAAGAAGTGAAATACATTTTTATTTTATGGTTTAACTTTTCTGTGCAATAAATGAAATAGACAGTTTTTAATATATCCTAAAAACCTTAAACCTCACAAAATGTATTTTGGAAAGCACAGGTACAAGCTTCAGAGAGTAATTAGTATTAGTAGGTCCACTTTAAAAGGGATACAAGTATAATACAAGCTCATAATATCTAGGTAAAAACAACTAGTAAGTCTTATAAAAAGAATTAATTCAAAATATTTGTTTAAGGATCACGCATAAACATCGCAATTGTAATTTTAATGAGGCTGAATATTTTCCAACTAAGCATTACTAAGATTTTAAAAAATATGCTTTATTTTTATTAAAATCGCATAGAAGAACCCGAGTTAGCTTGACCAATGCAAAATACCCAAAATAAAACCATACATAGCTTTGCACGCGGGTCGGCTAGTAAATCATAACCTTGAGAATTCCTTAGGCTAGTTCAGACATGTGCTTAGCTAATCGTTTGTGAATCATAGAAATAAATTGTTAATTGAATGATGATATACGTAGGCAGCATATTACAGCTGTTGGAATGGCAACAATAAAACAGGCAAAATTTGACCATTTTTGCCTCCTATTGCTGTTTGTTAGTGAAATAGAAATCAGCCATTTCGATCAACATGCCTCGTTCAATCAACATGTTGAGGTTTCTTAAATTGATCTCAGATTTCTTTTTTATTATGCTTTTCGACATCTTCACAGCCATCAAAACTATGGGGTGATTGGTAGCCGGATGCTCTCCTGTTCTAATTGTAAGTTTAATGCATTCAGAGTATACTGGTCTCTGATGTTTATTTTTAGATTTAGTAACGTCAATATAAAAGAACCTAACTAAAACAGAACGGAAAAAATACTTTTAATGTACAGAAACGTATAAAACATCTCATAATTTTTCAATTGTTTGCATTTTCAAAATTCGCACTAGATTAGCACAGTTAAATGTATAACAGCCAAAAAGAAGGATTAAATTATTATAGTGACACAATCGGTTACCAATCTACCCTGTGACTAATCAACCAAAATTTTTGTTCAATAATTTGAGATAATTGCTGCACGATAATTAATTACTCTTTGATCGAGTGGCTGGTTCCAGTGGCAAGTTGAATGTTCAGTGGCATTCAGCTCTATTATATTCTACCAATATTACGCATTTATCTATTAATGTTTATGACAATATTTTCCGACGATAACTCTCAAATACAATCTGATTTTAGTGTAATTAAAAACATTAACGAACAACATGAATAAAATTTGGTTGTAGCAGGGGATTTTTGAAAAGTGAGGTAGTTTGTGGTATAAAAGGAGTGCAAATTGCTTGGGTGGAAATACTAAATAAACAAGTGAGATGTTAAAAGGGTTTTGTATATATACTACATTCCAAATATTATTTTGTAATACAACGGTAAAAATAATTCATAAAACTAATGTAACGGAAGCTTCCAATGGTTGGGATTTTGATGACTTCGTAGTTTAAGGTATCGTGTTAAAATTATTTAATAATTTTATCTATCCAATCTTCTCGAGATCTCAGTTCGGGGCGAAAATAAGTTAATGTGGGGGTAACTTACGGATTTACCCCCATATTAAATAGGAACTATATTAAAATAGATTCCTGAATACTAACATCTCACTTATCCTTTTAAAAAATCAGCACCTTTTTGTAACAAGCTGAATAAGGAAAATCATACCATCAAATGCATTTAATTTGGCGGCAACATTCCGACCACAACCGGATGTCCCTCATAGCTCGCCAAATGCACAATCATACTAACACAAACTCTCACGAATTTTTCTCCCAACGCTTTCACGTCTTCCACTAATTATTATCTACTTTATCGGGCATCTTCAATTTGATTTACGTCTGGCTCTTACACAGCTCAATTGGTACACTTTTTCTTTTCGGCGAGGTAATTTAAGTGTAGGTTAGATACGAGCCGTACCAATAGCAACAACCGCAATAGGTATACGAGCGACCTCCTTCCGCGCACTATTACTACAAACTGGGGATAATTAGTTGCCAACAGACGTTGCTATTACGATAATACACCACGTACAGACCAATGAGAAATTGGAGCTAAATTGCATGTTTTACACCGTTTTTTTTCTGTGTCTTATGATAGGTTAATTAATTTATACATATTGTAAAATATTAAAGGACATCTGTTAACTCTATACTATTTTCATTGAACTATATTTTATTTGTATTCCTATTTGTGGCGCAGTGGATGAAGGTCCGCCCGAGACTAAGACGGTTGCGGGTTCGATTCGCCCCACGGTACAAATGTTTGCAAGAAATACATATATTTGCATTGAGTCTAAGCGTTTTAAATATATTTACGTATTTAAACAAATAAATAGATGCCTACGTAATATAATATGAGACACGTGGTTCCCATAACACAAACTGATTTTTTGGGGCCATTTTGAGGTTGTTTTAATATGACCATTTTTTATATAATTTTCCTGATGGTTTTTATATTTACGTCATTGAACTTTACCTCTGAAAGTCTGAGTAGTACTTCCTTATGGGTTTATCAGAAATGCAGTGTAAATCCAAGATGGAACAATGCAACTAGGAACTCTGGCAGAGCATTATGTAGGGCTAAAAGTCGTCTTCACTGTTTGATTTCCCGCATCACCATCGATGGTAAATCTTTCTCCACATTAAACATACTGTGCTGTCATAAGGTCAGACACAAAGTTTCACTCATTTACTTATACGATGAAGATAATTCATAAATAAACACATTGCACGACTTTTTGCTCAACATGACAACATTATATATTTAGTTATCAGTATGATCTATTGAGCATAGGTACTTACTCGATTCGAACCAAGGGACATGTTCAAATTAGTGTAAGAAATCATCCATTGGTTTATAGTAGCAGGTACATACAATGTACATATGTTTCTACAAAAACCACTAATTTACGTCTTATACTTACAGTAAGAAGGTACATAAGAACCTACCTATTTATTACTGAGCTATAAGGTATATGTTTGACATTTTATAGCTACTCTTTAAATAGCAACCGTCTGACATACACATTAAAAATACAAAAATAATTTTGAACAGGCATAATATGTAGTTATAGTAAAAAGTACGAGGTCCATTATGATCAGTAGATTGATGATGCGTAAGAATGATAAATGATGCATTGATTGGCAGACAGATCCACTGAAAAATTTGTTATTTTACATAGCTAGCTTAGGCTCAAATCTTCAATGATGTAGGTACTCACAACGGATTTTTTTCCTCTCAAGTTAGACTCGGTAAACAACTCGACCAATCCTAGTACAATCTGACGAAAATATAGGAACTAAGTCGCCACTTGCAGCCAACTGCAGAGAGACGTAAACACTTGCAGCCAACTTGATACGTTTTAACCATTGTACCATTATCAGGGTGCCTCGTGAGAGTTTTTTTACCAGCTCGATCGCGTTCGCGTTTACGGAAATTTGTATGGAAAGGAGTCAGTGCCACACATTTTTCACTAGATGGCGCTACCTCGATTCCATATAAATTTGCGCAAACGCGATCGAGCTGGTAAAAAATTCGCACTAGGCACCCTGGTGAAGATAATTTGAAAATAGAACATATAATTTGAAATTACTTCACAACTGATTTCACACATTTTTCAAATTCATTTCATTCAAAATTTGACAACCTCTGTGTCGCATTGGGCGAAGGCCCGCCTGAGACGAAGAAGGTTGCGGGTTCGATTCCCGCCGCGGGACAAATGTTTGCATGTTCTGCAGATATATGTCTCGGGTCTGGGTGTTTTATTTGTATGATATGTATGTATTTACAAAAAAAAGTATATATGTATGTATTATATCAATCATGTGGTTACCATACTACAAGCTCTGCTTAGTTTGGGGCTACATGAAGTTGTGTGATAATGTCCAGCAAAAAAAATGACTGCAGATAATCTACATACTAACTGGATTATTAGCCCTAACCCTACCAATATACCTTTAACATTACAAAAATTGAGCAATTTCACGTTCTAAGATGACGTTGCCTGAAGAAACCTCAAGAAAAGTGTCCAATTTTTCGGTGGTAAATATGTACCAGTGCTACACAGAAAAAAAACACCAATGAAAAAATAGCCATTACGATTTGAGCCAGAAGATATACATAAATAACTAACTTTGCTCGCGGCTTTGCTCGCATTGTGGATTTTGTCAATCCGTCTAAAAGTTATTATTTATGTATCACAGTAAAACAGTAAATTTTTATTGGATGAAAGTCCTTTTCCGTAACTTTGATAACGTGTATGGGAATCATGATGATCAGTTTATTATTGAGTATTGATTATTGAGGCGTGAAAGAGTTTCAAACAAGAATTAGGATTTCTAAAAGACTATTTCTCTAGAAATATGGTAAAGTACTTCATTTTCTTCTAAATATTAATTTCATTGCTTTTAAGCGCGTCAAGTCAGAAATCACATTAGATCAAAGATTCCACTTCTGGCATGAGAACAAGATTAAACCACATGTATCAAGTTCAAGAGCAGGAGCTCTCGCTTCTAAATACAAGTCTCTACTTAGTTAAAGCGATGAAATCAATATAATTGCCTAACATTTTTTTTTTTTTTTAAATAAATAAATAATGCGGGACGTAATCACACAGCATCATATAGCCCCAAACTAAGCAGAGCTTGTATTATGGGAACCACATGATTGATATACTAAACATATAATCATTTTTTTTGTAAATACATACATATCATACATAGAAAACACCCAGACCCGAGACAAATATCTACAGAACATGCAAACATTTGTCCCGCAGCGGGAATTGAACCCGCAACCTTCTGGGTCTCAGGCGGACCTTCGCCCACTGCGCCACAGAGGCCGTCGTATATCGTCGTAACTATAGTGTCTTAATAACTCAACTTTACAAACTATTACTAACATCCATACAACATGTAATGCCTACTTTTATAATGTTATAGCTAACTTAAGAAGAATGCAATAAACATTTACCTTTATCCTTAAGTTGTGTAATAGGGTAGAGGAAGAAGTGTAAATGCCAGAATAATGGCCGGCAACAAGTGCTTCGCTCCGTAAACAAACTCCTCCAGTCGAAAAACCTTAGCAAACTCAAAATCCAAACGTTCCATCTATAAAACCATTATCCGTTCTGTTGTCACCTATGGATGTAAAACATGGTCACTAACGGTGAGAGAGCAACAAAAACTTGCCATGTTCGAAAGAAAAGTGTTTGGTCCTGTCAGAGATGGAATCATGGGGATGATTCTATCTCTGACAGGACCAAACACTTTTCTCATCAGAGATGGATGGGTTTCGCCACTGGATGAACCATGAGTTGGATGCGTTGATAAATCAGGAGACGATATCGTCAGATATATCAAATCACAATGCCTGAGATGCAATGCCATGGGAAAGTTTACCTACTGGAAAAGGAATGCCAAAAATCGAAGCAAGTGGTAGTTTATCGTAGAAGTGGCCAAGACCCACAAAGGGCGTAGCGCGTAAGAAAGTAAAGTAAGTCCTTAAAGCTGTAGCAACAGCTCCATTTTGAATAATGAACCATCATACTGTTGGTAGAGTTAACGTAAACTTTATTTTTAACCGAATTCAAAAAGGAGGAGATGCTTAGTTTGACTTATTCGAATCTTTTCTTTATTTTTTTATCTATATATGTTCTCCCTCATCAATTGAAAATGGCTGCACCGATTTGTTAAAATGTTTTGTGTTTGAAAGGGTTTCTTGTGGTTCCATTGTCATCAAGCCAGATCTTATGAGTTCTAATGGGATTCTACAGAAATCGAGGGAACTCTTCAAATATTATATATGTATACAGCGATTTGGGTATTTTCTCGTAAAGCGCCATTTGATAAAGTGGAACTGATAATAAAGACCAGGGTTGGACACCATAACTACTCAATAATAAATATTTCACGACTTGCAATTCAATTGCTTTAAATATGGTTGCTAAGCAATTTATACCTAATCGTCGCAATGCATATGGTGATGTGGAACTGATGTTGAACTCCCCAACAATTAACGTTCCTGAATATGGGTCTTTGCTGCATCGGGAAAATTAATATTTAGAGAGAAGTAGTTGACATTTGGCTAGGACTTCAGATAAATTATAAACCGACCCACTAAAAAGCGAGAAATAACCAATTTATTTATTTTTTATTGTAGAAAATTTAAGATAGATAGATGTGCAGATAACTCTTTATTGTACACCAGTTAAATTACAAAAAATACACTTTGCTATTAAAAGCTACATGTATACGATCTACTTTCCGTCAGAAATTAGATTCGTAAATGCTGCTAATGCTCGTTTATCGAGGGGTTTGTTTGTAAGTGTTACAATAAAATTGAATGTTAAATGTTAATAGTCGCCAATAACAAAACAAATAGTAGTAAAATATTTTTTTTTCTAATATCGACCAGTGAAAATCCTCAACTAGATTTTTATATATTACCATAGTTGGCACTGACTCTAAAAATAAATCTATAATGCTGGACACTATCATACAGCATCATGTAGCCCCAAACTAAGCAGATCTTGTATTGTATTATAGGAATACTTAAATATTTTTTTGTAAATAAATACATATCATACATAGAAAACACACAGACCTGAGATAAATATCTGCAAATAATGCAAACATCTGTCTCGCGGCGGGAATCGAACCCGCAACTTTCTGCGTCTCAGGCGAACCTTCGCTCTACCGCGCCGCAAAAGCCGTCTATCTAAAATAACTACTAAGTAAGTGTATTTAGTACTTTCTGAAACATAGTGATATTAATTCTGATATTTTTAGTGTATTTACGGTTATTTGAAGTCGGTTTTAAGTTTTCTGTAAAATTATTTTATAGCGTTAAATAGTTCGTATGATAGAAAAGGGGGTGTGTAAGGGGTTCCAACCCTTATCTTCGGAACCGAAGCCAACCCCACCTGCACGTGGTGCACCCTCCTAAACAACGAACGGGGCTCTGGCGGCCGGCTGATTGCGGCATAGCACAGCCTACATCGGCACAGCTAAATCCCATGGCCACCGACGGGCAGCAGCGTCGGTGGTGCGAGAAGCTGTGCCCTGCGATCCCCAACCCGCATGCCCAGCGTGGGGATTATGGGCATATCCCCCTTTATTAGGGGAGGCCTATGTCCAGCAGTGGACTGATATAGGCTGGTGTGGTGTGTGGATGATAGAAAATGCTGCTAGCATTAAGCCGTCCTTTTGTATATTTTATTGTGTAAAGTTATTATAATGTATAAACAATAAACATTTTCAGAGTAGGAATAGAATCTCTGTTTGTAAACTACAAAAATATACCTAATACTTATGTTCATAAAAGAAGTTCCACAGGAAAAGTGAAAACTGTTACCTAAATTATATGTAGGTATTTCGTTAATGATATCATAGTAAGTATCCAAGGAAATTGAGTTGACCTCATACTACTGAGATGTTGAACTTGACTGAAACTTCTCAAAGTCATAACAAAGCACATTCAGCTATCTATACAATGCGATCCTCTGAATAGCTACGTTGACCTACCTACTTTTGAACTTGTTTAGTCGGTTTCAATCACGTGGTGCACGAACTTCTCTGAATTGGTAACACGAATTGAAACCAAAAGTATGCAAATATTCGTGGCCTGGCATGCGAACTAAAATCATCACATCATAATATTATTAAAATATTGGTTCACACTGAACTCGGAAACGTATAAGCGGATTTGGATTAAACTATAAATATGTATACTTACATAGTTTGTAACATGGAATAACAATTCATGCCTCTATATATATACCTCTATTTTCCACACATCACGCGAGTGAAGCCGCGGTTCGAAAGCTGGAAGTGTAAGCAAAAAAAATTTAATGCAAAGTGTCGGTGAAGACCATAATTATTTGGATTCAAATTTATTTTCAAACCATAGAGATTTATAAAAACACTTGCAACGTCATTACATCATTAAGGTATTCTCCTTATTCCATAAGGTCCTTATGTAAGTACATTATTTACATTAACACTAAATAAATTAAATCTTATTTTTATTTCCTCAGTTTCTGTTCAACTTTGTTAGCCAATGAATATAAATGGTACAGTGTGTCAAGTGATCATTTTAGCACGATAATAGAGCAAAATAAGGCGTGGGCGCAACCGCGGTGTTTGCGCGAACCGGATCTAAGTTATAGATAAATCTTACTGCGAACGAACCTCGAACCTCGCTCCCCGTACCCCTCGCAGTCTACTACGGCGGCCAGCGCAGACATCATCTTACTCAGTTAACCTATATTCCAAAGTACAATTGAATAAGCGGTGTTTCGGCTGAATCAGAAGGCATGTACAGAGTCCGCTCGATTCTCAACATAACTGATCACAGCGCTATTAAATGCACAAAAAATATAAAGCTCAAATTCAGCATGATATCGACCTTTAGAATACCCATTGTACGAATATCGTGGCTCAATTCTGCGAACTTGTTGTGAAGAAAATCTAAGTTACAGTAATGGCAAAATAGGAACTTGCCATACCTACAACGTTTTATGCACCTTTTCGATTGAGATGTTGATAAAATTTATATAATTTAATGTGGGTGGAGTCTTTATTATTATATACGGCTTTGCACGGGTGCAAATTATACATATAATCCTTCCTCTTGACTCACTCTATTCAACCTCTATCACTCTTAAAAAAGCGCATCAAAATCTGTTGAGCAGTTTTAAAGAACTAAGCATACATAGGGACAGACAAATAGCGGGAAGCGACTTTGTTTTAAACTATGCAGTGATAACCAACCCGTAACAATATATTTGTTTATGTTTATTAAACAAGTATTCCCAATTGTAGTGTTAAATTATAGGCCGATTCAATTTTTTTTGTACATATACCAATTCGAATGCACATTTTGTAAACAGGTCGTAATAGGTATGCCTAAACGCTTTGAGTGCTAAAAACACACTTGCTCACGGGCACGAGGCGTGACGGGGCGCTGCTCCTCGCCCCAGGGCCGCGAGGTCCGCAGTCAACGTTTTAAGAAGAAGAGTTAGCTAAGAGCTCTAAAGCCATAAAGTTAAACTACCTAAATACAAAAAGTATATAGTAACAAGTAGGACTTTTAAACAAAATAAACCGACTTCAAATAAATCACTTCGTACTTCTTGCCCTAAAGAATTTTGAAAATCGGTTCACAATTGACGGAAATATTGATGATCATAGGGCGATAATCACAAGTGAGGATGAGGTTTTTTGAGTTTTCCGGGAAAAGTACCAATCCCTCAGGAATAACATTTATATGGGACCACCTGTGAAGTACTGTGAAGAAAATCACGGAGAAATCACAATTGACGGAGTTATCGGTGAACATACATAAAAAAAGTCGAAAAAAAAACATCCGACGAATTGAGAACCTCTTCCTTTTTGTAGTCGGTTAAAAAGATGGGTAGGAGCAATTGTTTATAATTTTACAAAAAGATAGGTAGTGATATTGATTAATCAATATTTCCTTAGATTATAGATAAACTTTTAAGATAGTAGTATAGGAAGGTATGCGCAATTTATATACCAGCTTTTCTGCTCATCTATAAAATACCCTTGAACCCCTTATAAAATACCCTTACTGAAGCTTGCATTGATGACGACTCGAGAAATTATAATTTAATTTGAAATTTTATTCTGCAGACTGTTTCGCTTTCTGATTTACTACATTTTGATTGGATTGTATATGTTATTTTATTTTATTTTATAACCGTGGGAAAGTATATTGGAGAAATGGATGTCTGCATTTATTTTGAACTGTACACTGCGGAGGATCAATTAAAATTGGTCAGATGTAAGGACTAATTTTTCGCGCATTTTTTGAATAAATTCATATGATATGTAATAACATATGAAATATATACCTATGAAATAACATATTACTCATTCTATTTTAAAATTACCTAACTAATAGTGGTAACTGAAGTAAATTCATTACCAATTAAATACACTCAAGAAATGTAGGGATCACAAATAATAAATAAATAAATAATCCGGGACGTTATCACACAGCATCATGTAGCCCCAAACTAAGCAGAGCTTGTATTATGGGAACTATATACTACATAGATACATTTTTTTTTGTAAATATATACATATCATACATAGAAAACACCCAGACCCGAGACAAATATCTGCAGAACATGCAAACATTTGTCCCGCAGCGGGAATCGAACCCGCAACCTTCTGCGTCACAGGCGGACCTTCGCCCACTGCGCCACAGAGATCTAAAAAAAGAGGACAAATATTGTTTTATCAAATTAACTAACCGATAATGTGATAGATATCTGACAATTGTAAATAAATAAAATCAAGTTTGACGGTCAGTATTAATATTAATTCCATGAACGTGTGACACGTTTTCTGTAGAAAAAGTAGGTAAGAAAGCATCGAGATCTCTACTCTAGAGTCACAAACGTGGAAAATTGTATCTGCACCAAAACTCGGCGCACGCTGTCAAATGCGCCGACTTTGAATACTTTCCAATTGACATAAGGTCTAAATTAGTGTAAATTTGGCATTTTAAAGTTTATTTATATCCAATACGCTTGGACGATTTTTGTTAGTTTTCTCTTGAAGACCGTCACTCTATAGAGTTCTATACAAGGTTATAGGTTAAGTCGACCTTGATCCTAGAGGGGGTTGTAGCTTCCATAATTCCTGACTTATTTGACTATGGAACACCCTACCCCAATCTTAACCGTATTCACGATATTGGACTTTTAAGTATTTTAAAAAACACGCCGATATTTTTGTCTATTGGTCTATTATTTTGGGTTTTTGGCATTTAATTTATTTTTGTTTGCGATTTTCGTGTAGTAGATGAGTTGCTTTATTTTTCCTAACACTAAATTTGCAGTTAACTGAACCAATTGGGTTGCAGTAGACGATTGATTGTTATAAATTGAAATAAATTCGTAAAAAATATTTCTTTCTCTCATAAATATTTTAAAATTTGTCTATGACAGTCGTGCTGCAGATGTGCTTAAAAATATCTATCATTAGTTATAATATCGTTTCATTCTATCCAGCAAGGTATAACATGCTAGGGTATTATCAGAATTCTTAGAAAAAAACTTTGATGAAAGGGTCTTAGGTAGTAGTATAAAATAATGGTACTTAAGTCAGAAAACAATCCAAATAGGTACAAAATAACGTTTATAAAGTAGATTAAGACACAGAATGAGAGTTTGTGTGCGAAACACGGACACGTAGAACAAGAACGAACTAACAAAAATATCGGGACGTAAAAAAAAACTTAAAAGTAAAATATCGTTATATGTTCCATAGTCAAATCAGTCAGGAATTATGGAAGCTACAACCCCCTCCAGGATCTAGGTCGACTTAACCTATAACCCTGTATAATTATCTCGATGTATTAAAAAAACTGCCAAATGAGTATAGTATAGCCAACATCTGATTCTAACCAACCTACGTTCGTAATACCACTCAAGTGTAGAAAAAAAAAAATTGACTGAAATTTTCGGATGAAAAAAATATTTCGCTGATCATTTTTTGTTCTAGACGCTATTGCTATAGCAGAAGTTATGGCTGAATATTGGACGACTGGAATGAAATACCGTACAACGATGCCTGTTAATATTATGAACAACATACGTAATATTGTCAAAATTGGGGAAATAATATTATCCCAAATACCTTTGAATAAAAAATTAATGAATGAGATCTAGAAGTTTCCCTTTTTGAATTGAAAACGCGTTTGTTGTAGCGGTGATTAACGATGAACTTCTTGTGTCTATTGGCAAACCGTCCGCCCCAACATAGTTGTCGCTAGGTAAAATGCAGCGAGACAAAGGCACACAAGGCAAGACACGAGTGTGTGTCGCCGTGGCCGTCGCCCGCCAGCAACGCCACCGCCGGCAGCCGCCCGCAGCGCGGCCACTGCACTCGCTTCGATTTCACTTTTATTAGCAATCCACTTAATTGAATACCACTGTTGCGATTGTATTCGTTTTGCAGATTCATCTGGGCCAGAACACGATTTTGGAGATTCGAGATATAGTAATAGAAGTTACTTTGTAATCGAATTGTGTTACTACACACACAGCGTGTTAATTTGCTAGTATTGAAAGTGCGTCAAGCTCTACCTACTTAATATTTTATACATATACATTTATACATTTTATATATAGATTCAATCAAGTAAATTAGGTGATATGACAAAATGTTTTTATTCTATCGCGATAAACTTGCAAGGCCGATGGAAAAGTACAAAATAAATTAAAACTTAATTCATACCTAGCCCGGAATCCCACGCTCGAGAGCTCTGTTAAATGACATTATTGGAGTTTTTGTTTAAGTACGCCGGCCTTTAACATTGTTATGTATAAGTAGAAGTATATGCATTTATACATTTACGTTAGAGTAAACAAAAAAGATTAATTGAAACTGCAAATAATATGCATCATTTGCAAATATATTAATAGGTATATTAAAGGAAGTAGTCTCAAGGACGTCTGCGACGTTACCTGCATGTTATAATATTTCCTAAGTTTATATTTAAATCACGTAGGAACCTAATAGGCTTCTGAAAACAAATGGCGGCAGATGAGATGGTTTAAAATAGACGTGAGCTCATGATACTAAGACAAAACTTTAACAGCCTGCGTACATTGGACGACAAACGTCAGCGATTAGACGCAAGCTGCGGGGGACAATTTTCATACATTTTGTTCAAAGCTCCGCACACACGACGACAATCGCGACAGCAAAATATGACAGACGCTCGCGACTAAGCGTCGTGTTTGCGAGGTCTCTAAGATAGGACCTGAGTTTTAAAGACCTACAATACTATAGTTCGATTCGATTGTGTTACAATTTGCTTGATGCAAGCCGAATATAGGTAGTAATTTGGCCATTTAATTTCCGCATAGCCTCTGAAGGACAATTGTAATTAGTTCGTGTTTATAGCATCGATTCAGGAATTTATTTCGTGAAATAATAAATGGTTCGTGTAATAAAATTAAATAATAAAGTTTTTATGGTACGGTTAAAAGGACAAAAATATTGCAGTACCTACCTGCCTACCTACCTAATTATGAAATTGGTCAACAATAAACCATTTGGTTTGTATCTCCATTTCGGTTGCTAATTCTCAGACAAAGGTAAGTACTCTATAGTCTATACTATAAACTATAGCATAGTTATGGCATAGCTATAATCGTTGCTATCAAATGTTATTTAAAAGCAAGTATTATATTTGTATAATTTTAATTATAACCAACTTTCTTTCTTACGAGTACCTACACATTACAAAAGTACAAAATTTATTTATGTAAGTTATAGATAAGTGGTACCAACAACTAAACGTCAAAAGCAATTCCAAGAAACGAGTATGAAACTTACTTAAGGATTTAATGTGATTATAGGTTATTAAACAATAATGACTCGAGTCATTTTGTGCAATCAAAAATAACTAATTAACGTTAAATTCTAAGATAAACCGGAACTGTTTATGTGTACGTCGATCATAACTTTCACTTGCACTCTATCATCGGATATTCCAACAAACCAGTTCTCGCTATTTAAGACTAGCTGTTAGAATTCCTTCTAATTCTTTTTATCTTTTTCACGGCAGCTAGCATAATATCATTTTGCTTATCACACCGAGATACGCTAACGTTTGATTCCAATTTAATTAAAAAAGCTGACAGCTTTGTAATAAATTAGAATTATGAACATAGAAAACTTCCAAATGAGTTGTGCATATTCGACATTTCTCTAACGGCTTTCATTATTAACACCAAAAAAAACATTAATTTGAATAAGAAACAAAAGCTTGTATAAAAAAGGTTCTACACATAATCAAGTCAGATATTAGTATTTATACATAGGTAGATAGGTTATATTATAGGTATATCGTACCTTATTGATGCTTTGGTTTGCCAGTCTTGAATTATTTACCACTTTATAGCAGACCATCAAACAAGGGAATAGTGACTTATGTCACGGGCGTCATATGAACCCCGAACGCAACAAAATATTCTAGAGTTATATCCGGAGGTCCCGAGCACCAGCGAGGGTGTTTTGACAAGAATCTCGATTGCAGCGATTCAAGATTTATCTGTCTGTCGTCATTCCTAATGTTTTTGAAGCTCTGTAACCCATAAAGAAATTAAACGCTTCGCCTGTAGCCTCCAAGAAGGCTAGTTTGAATTTAGAATCAGTAATTCTTTTTGGTGTGGTCTCTAAGGATACCGAGGTCGATGTAAGGAGTATTTACTATGAAGTGTGCGCTTTGAACAAAAATTTGTACCTAATGTATTCTCCCAAACAGGCGTTGTATCTCGATTGGAATAATCTCGGTTGTAGAAACGAGACACATTCCCTTTTCGGGCAATTTTTAGAGAAAAATCAGTCACAGATTTTTATTCAAAGCGCGCACTCCCCCATAAAATCTTCTAGGACCAATGGAACTTGAATCAAATCTTCAATAAATTTTGAGGTTCCAAATTCAAATAACATTACCCCTACGGTTAATCTAAAATCCAGATCCAGTACTTATCTTATAACACTATGCCTACTAGGGAGCTATGGGGTACTTTCCGTAAAGTTTGCCTAACCCATAATGTGATTATCGAGCAAATAGGTGTCTCTATGGGTAAATAATTATAAAAAAGGTACATTACTTTTCGATTTATATTTACATGAACATTAATTAAAAATATTCAAAGATGTTTTTTCGTCCCAAGAATAATCTACAGAGTGGAGAATAATAGAAATTTATGTAAAGTAAAATTACTAGGTATAAAAATGTAGCCGTACCGAATACATGTTAATTTGTTGCGGAATCCGAGAGCAATAACCGACCGCACCGTAGCGGTATTCGGCGGTTTCCTCGACTCCGCGACTCTACATTCGACAAAAAAACCAGCCGCATGTGTGCACCAACACAAATCTCAACCGTATGTTTACTTTGAGTATATTTCGACATATTAGCTTAATGTGCGGATTAGTCACGCCTCGGCCTTTAAAAAAGCAAATGCCCATGATTGTAGTGAAATTAACACATAAAATGATAATTTTTTGATAACTATGTTTTTATAAAAAGTAATAGGGAATTTGCCTTTATTTGTGTTAAATTTGTTATTATAAAATGTATATTTTGCTTGATACAGAAATAAACTAACCATCACCACCACCACACCAGCCTCATATCAGTCCTCTGCTGGACATAGGCCTCCCATAATAAAGGAGAATAAGTGCGTAATTCCCACACTGGGCATGAAAAGAGTAACAAATATAGTATATTATAATTATCTTCAGACACCTTGTGTTTTGGTGGTTTTTAAAACGATCCTAGAATGAACATACTAGGCAAGTACCTAGCCAGATTATAAACATATATATTTTTTATTTATATTTAAACGCTTTGAGTGCTGTCTAACACAATTGTGGAATGGAAGTGCAGTTGGTTCGAGTTCAAGCATGGTGCTGAGTGTCATGTAGTAGGAAGTATTTAGATATATTTTTATTGCATGTGAATTTGATTTATTTTATCATCCTATTTAATTTATTAATTGTATGTAAAACCAAAACTACATTGCACTTACATAGCACAAGCAGTCTTGTGCTCTATGTTTTAAGTTTTATACGCAGCCCTTCAACAATATCCATCCGTAAATAAAGACCAGTTTAGACAAAAACAACATTGTTAATTGTTTATTTGTTTCAGGGGCAAAGGTTAGCGTAATGTCGCAAGGACAGGCACTTTCTGCGCAGGAGTGCGTTGTGGTTGAGCGAGCACTAGCCTTCCGCATAGAGTCATGCCGCCGCGCCGCGAGCCTCACGCGAGGGGTCAAGGCGCCACGATGCCCATTTTGAACCAATTTAGTTGTCCGACTAGGGCAGTCACAATTTAACATAACACTTTGAGTGCTGAAAACACAGATGTGATTCTGCAGGGCGATAAAACGTTACGTCTTCCTCGTACATGGGGTAGGGTCATGTGAGAAGCCCGCAGTCAACGTGTTAAAGTAAGTATGGTGATATTAATCAATTTCAAAGCCGCAAAGGTATCGACGGTGCTGCTTATAAAGCCAGTGCTAGGCAGTGCTTAGGTACAAAATTAAGATATTGTTTTCGACCCGATAAGCGCAGGCAGATGGACACCATTATTTTATTTCCATGGAATACAACTTTAAAGACCTGTAAGTAATTACTTTATAATGAGAAGATATTTATCGTTACAAAAACCCAAGTGTGCTCTTGCGCAATTCTGTACCGAGTTTGGCGAGTTTATAAAGCTTTTCAATGTAATAGGTTTGCTAAATGCTTGTTTTATATTAAGTAGGTAATTTAATAATCGGATAATTATCATCTGAAGAATGTGGTTTAATTAAAAATAAGGACAGTATATTTATAATTATAATTTAATATATTAGGTTGGTATAGTTAGAGTAAAAACAGTAAAAAGAAATACTTATTTTAAAGCTACTTTACATAGGTACCCAATATGTTGGATTGGGTAAGGGAGTGCGAATCATGAAATAAAAATGGTGGTTATCTGATGAAATTAAGCTTAATAATATTGCCTATGTTGTAAACATTTGAAATAAAGCTACAAAGCTTTTAATAGTTTACATTTTAAGGCTTAAAAACAGTGCTCGTGTATATCCACGCGCTACGATATGGACGCAAAGTTTTTTTTACTAATCTATCTACCTATTGTATTTCAAGGCATCTACTGCTGGAACAGACCTCCTTCAAGGATACCACATTCTTGATCACTTTCCAGACTAACCGCAATTTTGGCCATGTCATTGGTCCATTTGTCATCCTTGGTCATCCTACACTTCGTCTCTCGGTTCGTGGTTGCATCTATTTCATGTCATATTTGTAGCGTTTAATTATCGACAAATTAAAAAAAAAATCTAGATTCAATCACAAGTTTATTTGTCAGAGTATTAACTTAGGCTTTTCTTTCAACTAATCTAGACGATCTACGCGCGTCAAGAGGTAGGTAAGTTTTACTCACAGACTGGGGCTGTAGAGCCCGAAACATGTTTAAATAGACATGTCCAGAACCTATCAGACTACCATCCTCAGCCTAGTCAGCCGTACCCACGGCCAAGACATGATCAATACGTGTGGAGCATTATTCATATAAAAATTGTATACATTTAAAGCGGGCGAACAAAAGACTTCAACGCGCTACAGTCTACGGGCTGCTACGCTTTTGAAGAGTAAAATCCCTCATAATGCTGGGCGTTATCACACAGCATCATGCAGCCCCAAACTAAGCAGAACTTGTATTATGGTAACCACATGATTGATATACTACACATATACAGATTTTTTTTATAAATACATACTTATCATACATAGAAAACACCCAGACCCGAGACAAATATCTTCATTTATAAACCTAATTTACAAAATAGACACTTTATATTCTTATCATTCTCTAGCTATTACAAACTGTACTTTTTATTATAATATACAACAATGACACAATTTTTGTAATCTTAATTAACACAGATCTCAATATTACTTTACGCTGCGATTGCATGCAATAGCGTTCGATTAAAAAGACCATTTCGGATGTTATCTACCGACGGAATTGGAACACAATTATAAGGACAAATCGTGACGCATTTCATGAAGGTAAGATACCTAATAATGGCAGTGTGTGAGTAGGTATATATAGCACAGAATACATAATAGTAGGTAGAGCTATACTGAGTTCTCCGCTTGCGTAAATGTGACAGATCACAGTTTGAATCGCATCAAGCCACTGCGCCTTCAACATAACTCCCAAGTTATAACAATTGAATAGTTATAGTAATCTCACAATACCTTGACGAATTGTAACCGACAATGTCTTCTTTTGTCAATGATTCTCAGTGACATGCAAAAATAAAATTAGTCAGAACAGACTCTCAAGTTCTAAAAAAATTATTAGCGACTGAAATAAGAAACTGAATTATTAATAACATGTACAATACCTTTCATACATTAAAAGCCGGTATCTGCAAGTTTTCCAAGGCAAGTCTCTTGGCCAGCTCAAAAAGTCTCCGGAAAATAAATGTTTATCGCTGTGAATAAATGAAGTACCTAGGAAAAACCCAAAACTAAATAATTGTCAACGAAAGGTAAGATATATTTTTTTAAATATTACTTTTCATAATATTGTTGATAATAGCTATTCCCTCAATATAAGGGAATCAAACATTGATTTTAAATTTATTTGACTTTTAGCTTCCGCTCACGGCTTCGTTCGCGTGGTACTCGGATAAAAAGTAGCCTAAATGTTATTACCACATTTATGCAAAATGTCATCCTAATGCAATTAGTGACTAAAAAAAAACTTTACTACAAAGTTTGCGTTAACTATATTTTTGTATGGAGAGAATGTTACAAACTTAAAAAAAAATGTAAAAGAGGAACAAATATTTCACATCTTTTTTACGCCTTAATAATAATAGTAAGATAATATGACTTACTAACTAATTTATATTCTTTTTAATAATCAGCTATGAGCTAGCTAGGTAGAGTTTTGAACAACGAAGTTCCAGAACAACGATAGCTTCAAGCCATGAAATGTTGTAGCTTCCTTTGTTGAGAACAATACGAGAAACGCCTCTAACCGCAGCCTTCGTTGTTAGCTATCTCTATCAACGTGAATTTCTTACATCCAGTATTACTCTTACATTTTTAGGAACATAGGTTACTCTTAAATTATCAAGAACTGAAGCCATAAAACTGCTAATATACTTTATTTAATTTCACTTTCCTCCGATAGTGGTGATCCTATTTTGTTGCATAAATACTCCTAGCTCTGCTCTACTTACATTAGTGGGTATTATGACAAAGTATGATATCATGATTCCCACCAAATGATCAGATTCTCTAAGTTTTGAAAGTACGCTTATGTTTTGCAGGGAATGATTCCCTGCACTTAGTTATACAAATAAACATCTTGAATCACTCCTAAACAAATAGTATTCAATATTTATCAAAGCAAGGTGTGATTTAAGACGTTCGTGGCTCATCGTGTTCCTTATCAATTTTTTTAAACATTTTGATCTAAGTAATTTACTCAGAATCCTCAACTTGTTTTCCAATTTTTTACGAATTTTGTTTTCCAAACTTAAAAAAAAATAATTTTGTTGTAGAATGTTTTGGGCATAGTGGACATTCTTTCTTAACTTGTGTTAAAAAAATTAGTTAAGGAACACGATGAGCCAAGAACGTCTTAAATCACACCTCGCTTTGATAAATATTAAATACTATTTGTTCAGAGAAGTCGATATTAAATGTATTATTTCTAAAGTCCAATTTAAATCCAGAAAAGTTAGTTTGTCGCAAGGAGTTTGGATTTTTTAAAATTTTTGAGTATAAATCTATGCTTTGTAGTAGTTATGTTTTATTAAATACCATAAATTTGAAACCTAAAGCACCAAGTAAGACCTCTTGATAGAATTTACTACAGGCCCCACGCTGGATTAATCTGGCACTAAGTAAACAATAAACAATATTTAATACTAGATTCCGTTCGCGGCTTCGCTCGCGTGGTACTCGGATAAAAAGTTGCCTTTATGTTATAGAAATAAGGTGCTCTAGAACTAAATTTTTACTAAAATCAATGCTCAATCCGTTCCGAAGGCTTGGCGTGAAGGAAAGACAATATTTTTTTCTATCTAACACATTTCACAAACTTTCGCTTTTATCAAAAACATTATGTTATCCAATTATTAATTAATTAATTAATTAATCAAAAACATTCTGTAAAACAGAGATAACTTTAAAATTTATATTTCAACCGGATAATCACACTTTTAGCTACTTAATAAGCCCGGTTTGGCTTAAGCACGTCATCAGGTTTTTCTTCCGTTAAGTCTTGATTGGATTGCATGTTGGCGGGGTAACAGGAGATTTTGTAATTTGTAATCCTGTTTGTAAGTCTTACATGACTAATATTTCAAGGGTAGGGGCGCACCTACCCTTACCAAAAGGTATCATGATTATATTTATATTATGCGTGAACGTAAATCTCGACGAGATGTAGGTAGGTTACGTACAGTATATTTTCTATTGTGTCTGGCTGTGCATGTGCAATAACTTAGTAAACATGCAAAAATAGTACTTATATACAGATTATCAAGTACGTATGTCTGTTCCCAGTCAACTCCGGGCTAGGGCTAAGGGCTGAGCGGATTTGGATAAAACTTTTTTGTAGTATGCATAAGTTAACTAAATGGCTTGCTGACAATGTTTTCTATGACTTGAATCATTTTATGAACTTATTCTAATAGACACTTATTATTATTTTCGTATTTATGATAGCTGAAATAATATTACCAATATAAGTTTGACTTTACACCCAGTTAATAAGATTGAATATTTGCATGCCTAGAATAAGGTAGGACATATAATGGAATAATGAACAAAGACCTTATTGTACTCACATTATGTTCGTGCAAATAAATAATATGTATTTGTATTAAGTAATTTTGATCTTGTTACCTACCACACAAGCGAAGTCGCAGTCAGAAGGCTTACTAATAGTTAATAACAATTAGTTAAGATGCGAAATGTGAAATAATTGTCCTTCCTTCTCGCTAAAACTACTGATCAGATTGAGTTGATATTTTGCACGTATGTAAGCCTGAAATAACACATGGGCTACTTTTTATCCGGGTACCACACGAACAATCTGTAAATTTAAAATTACTAAACAGGGAAATAACGCTGCTGTACCATACACAAAATCTCATTCATTTATCTTTGATTGAACATTATTTTGCGTTATCTGTGTCAGTCTGCTCTTAGTTTCAAAGTTCGACGTATCTAGACTTTTCAATTGCGAAAAAATAATAACAAGTTGTGCACAAGAGATATCTAAGATACAAACATATTTGAACCTTCGAGCAATAGCATAAGGTTATTTATGGCTCAAAGACCTTCTTTATATTCGGCTCAAATATAACTATGCTGTGGTGCAATCATGTAAGTTTATACGTTTACTTGCACGCTTTGTTTGTTACTTTAACCCATATAGAATAACTCAAATTATATTGGAGATTTCAACATATCTGCTGGTATCACTAAGAAGCCTTAGGTCTGTGTTTTCAATCATCAGTTACCATTATCTGTTATTTCATACATTTTAAGATTCAGTTTCAATGGTGGTAAGCTTTTTATTGTAACCCATATCCGTATTTTCACTTGCTGTCTTCCCTTCTTCAAGGTATTTAATATAAAATAATATATAGGTACCTAATTGTAGATCCTTTTCATATCGTGAAATCTCTTTAAAATTTGGAGCTTATTGTATGCTTTATAGGTTACTTGATTTTCTTATTCGGTATCTTCTGCTACGACATAATGGCAAAATTTTACAACTACCTAGGTCTAAGACTCTACTGAACACGTGTTTCATCAGGAGAGCTACAATCAGTAATATCATGTTTTTATCAGCCAAAAGGATTTGTTTTCTCCAAGAAACAGTTAATAGATCAGATGTGATAAACCAAATTGGCTCAAACTCTCTCTTGCTCTCTCTTGATGAATGCCGTTAAGTTATTTTAGAAGTACCTACCAAATTTCTAGATGTTGTTAAAATAAATTATGTATTTTAAGGTTTATATGAATCATTATCTTACAATGTTAAATGGTTAGCATGAAACATGAGTTGAGAGTTGAGTTTAGGTGAAATCAACGAATGGAACTCACCTCAGTCGACGAAGAAGCGATCCAATAAAAAGTCAGATATCGGATTAACACTGTAGTGAAACAAGCACGAGCACTTTGTCTCTGAGTCGAAAAACAAGATTAGTCCTTTAAAACCCGTGTAGCACAGGAAGTAGAGAAGTCCTTAGGGTGTATTATTATTCCAGGGGGTGGATGCAGGCAGCTGAGAGCTTCGGGTGCCGGCGGCGCGCGGGTGGCGGTCCAGCGTCCGGCCGCACTACGCGCCTCGCAACGGTAAACTGGCTGGCAGTGCCAACACAGCCTCTCCCTCGCTTGTATGAGTGCCTCGAACCTCCCTCCCGAGCGGATAGTACCGTACGTCGCGCTTGTGTCTTGATAGCATTTATTAAACTTTTAGTAGTGTGGTATCCAGACTGAGCCTGTGTGGCCACTTTTCGGCACACAGACGCATAGCATACCGCGTTCTGAAGAAGTGTGGGTGTTGGAGTAGGTAAAGTAACTATCTATGCGTGCTTTGATCTTACGATTTGGTATGCACGGCGGCCGCGCTGCCGCACGTTGCACTACGGGTATACCTTACTTCTATAATATCTACTCAATAACTTTAGTTTGGGTTTGTGCAACAACACACGTCGTTCGTGCCGAGTGAACTACAAGTATCTAGGCTAGAAACCGGTACCTACCAAGTACCTACCGCCTGCCGCAAAATGTATCTTCACTTTGGAACAGCCCGCACTGAATAGCGCTCTAAGTATAGAGTTTTCTCAGCGACCTAAGTCAAATGTATTTTTTGTTGTTTCTTGATTCAGATGCTTAGATATAGAACCTTTTTAACATCATCATCATCATCATCATCATCAGCATATAGCAGTCCACTGTTGTTGTCCACTGGCCTCCCCTAATGAGCGCCATTGCGCGCTGTCCTGAGCTCGACGCATCCAGCTTCTACCAGCAGCCTTTCGCCTTTTTTTAACATATAGGCAACAAACAAAAAATTAACAAGATAGCAATCAAGCAGAACAAACAACAACTAGTGAATGAACAAGATGACAACTGAGCCGAGAACCTGACTAAATTCATTAAAACCTCAACTATAAAACATTAAAAAGAACTAGCTGTGGCAGACCACTAAATCTCTAAAAAGATAGATTATTATCACCCTCGCGTAAAAACGACGGAACATGGACCAAAATCAACGCTGACAAGGCGAAAATTTTCGCAAAGCACCTCTACGTCGGCTTCACAAACATCAACTTCCCACTGAGATTCGTCGAAATTACATGAAGTCGATACAGCAAAAGAAAGTTTTTTTTATCAGGTACCTACTCACCAAGATTCGCCTCCTATCAAAAAGTTTTCCAAAAAAATAAATGACCTCTGTATTATGAAAACTTATATTTAAGAATACTGACGTAATAACTCCCGAACGAATAAATTTACCTTGTAGTAGAGTTTATTTGTCTTTACAAGGAGTAGTGGTAGAGTTCTTTGTCTTTTTCAGACGAGCAGGCCTAAAATTGTTTGACACAGGGCTTTTCATCGTACGTAGAACACGTTCCAAGTTCCAATGCGTGACTTAAGATGCAATACTTTGTATTTGGCAATGGTTACCACTTAAAATAGGTGCTTTTACAGTCATCGTCGTTCATCAAGTATTTAAAAATAATCAGGAACTATTCGGTTCTTATCTATGAAATTGGCGTTTTTCACTCTATTTTATTTGGTACATATTTATTTTAATTCAGCAGTCATATACAAAATTAATTTATATTCTGAACGTAGGTAACATTATTGCAAAGATTGAAAATTTTATAAATACTATTTTTGAGGAAGCTCATCTTCAAAAAATAAAACTTAAAAACGTTCAGTTCATGTGTTGTCGCTTTCAATGCTAAAATTCGTTGTATTTTTTTGAGTAAGTTTATTTTTTAAACAAGGCTGCGCCAATACATAATACATAATACTACCAATACATAATACTACCAAAATTTTAGGGAAATAGGATTTGTAGTTCCATAAAGAAATACAAAATGTATTGAAAAATCAGTTTTCTCGAAATTCTCCATACAAAACGCCAATAGGGATGACGAATGGGTAAAAAGATTATAATTCTAATTAGTCCGTCAGATAGATCAACAAAAAATATTAGACACATATATTTTATTTATTAATTAAATAATAATTGAGGGTGAGGGCTCGTGACGTTATGGCTAGGTAAAAAATTTACGAAGCCGTGACGTCATGCGGAACTTCAACCTTGTATTTTTTTGTTTAATTGACAAAAGTAAAAATACGTGTCCCATATTTTTTGATGATCTATCTGACGGACTGATTAGAATTTTTCAGTCGTCATCTCTATTGAATAGGTAAGGAGTTAAAGACCTAATTTCAAAAAGGGACCAAGTGTGTGTTGAACTCGCGCACCAAGGTTTCCGTATAAACTAGTGGGTGTTTTTTTTTGTTTTGTAGGTAACTACAAAGTTATGGTTTTCGTACCTTTTCGTTTACATAATAGTAAGCAAATATTTGCATCTTGCTAAATTTCATGATTCTTGGTCAACGGGAAGTATTTGGATGTAGTTTTTGATTATTTTGCGAATGTCATAATATGCGGCATAAACGGCTGTGTTAAGTTAGATTTTTTTTCACAGCTACAAATATGAGCTGAGCATTTGAATTTTATTTCATCTTGATACCTCCACGCGTTCCTGAGAAAAGGGTCTTCTTGACAGAGAAACAGACGGGCGGACATTTAAGTGATCTTAGCTATTTTTTTTATGATACCAGAAGATGGAACATGCAGATGGCCCACCTGATGTTGAGTGATAACCATTACCTAGCACAAAGCCTTACATCATAGATCACATTATTACAAGCTTTTATTTAACTAGCAATGTTTGTTTGTTGATTTTGAGGTACGGAACCCAAGAAGTGATTGAAATCACTATTTTACTCAAATTAGGCAGAGACTGGAAAATGTAGGTGTCCTCGAATCGCTCCATAGGTAAGTATGTCTTCTCCCAATAACTTCGAAAGTCTTTAAAGTTATTTTTATGAAAGATTGCTGAGCTTACCAAGAACAGAACGAATACCATCTCATCAATTCGGTGTCCAGAAAGCTCACGGAATCATCGACCACGGGTCCACCGTATGATTGCGATGATTAAGTGCTCCGTCTAATACAAATAATAGGAATCGCTCTGCTGCATTCGTTTGCTTGCTGCAATTGGCATGAAGGCAAACTAATATTAAGTCAATGCTTGAAGGTCTTCTTTTAAAGCCTTACTCACCATCTACTTCATAATGGTAGTTTTTTTCTGAATCAACGACGAATCAAGACAGAACTGGGCTCCACGATATCAGACTAGGTGGTGTCCCTCAAGGGAGTATGATGGGCCCAGTCTTATTCCTGAATTACCGACATGTCCAAGTTCTCGTGGTCACTTCTGCAAACAATACGCCCTCATTGCTACTAAACAGCTTCCTCAAGTATTAAAGTTAAAAGTTAAACTGATGAAGGGACCGGGCAATTACTTGGACACCCCTAAGAACATACGTTAGTAGTAGTAGAACTCTTTGTGAAGGGCTCGTCTGGAAAAGTATACTACCCCTATAACTATTTCTGCCGTGAAGGAGCATTGCTTACTGAAATTACAGGCCCTAGAGGCTTATCACCTTCATGCCTCAAATTGAAGGACGCAGAGCGTTGCATCGTAGAGCACGTTCCAAACAAGTGTTACCTACGATGCAATGCTTTGTGATTGCTAACGGTTACCACTTAACATCGGGTGGGGCATTTCAGTACCTACCATTAAAAAACTCTTGTATCAAAAATTTTGTGAAATGTGAAAGTTTGTCCTTCCTTCACGACAAAAGAAAACAAAAAAAAGCTCCTACAAGAAAAAGCTACTTATCACTTTGAGTGCTGAATAACACAACGCCGTACCTGCTGCAGGGCGTGCTCCTCGGGCATGGCGTGTAGCGTCATATCCGAGGCTCGCAGTCAATGTGTTAAAACTATTATGAAGATGTTTACATTTTTGGACTGAAATATAACCGAGATAGAGCATTATGTTGAGTGGATCCCGAACACTAGGTGGGTACACCAATTTCATTGGCACGCCATCTATCAACGGATACCCAAACATTTTCGAGCACAAGTGGCACAAGTTTTCACTCATTCTTTCCATGTTAAAGTGCGAGTTGACTCGCCCACCGCTGGTGACGTCAATGGCGTGCGATACTAATTAGTAAGGTTTCTTCATAATTAAAATGTATACGTCCTATAGAAAAATAAATCCGGCTTTAGAATGGGCAAATTAGGGCCTTTCAGATAACACCATATTTGACCATATTTTGTGTAACTTGCTTTATAGTTTGACCACAGCTGTCATTACATTTATTGAGGTTTCTACAAAACCATTTTAGCAGGACACTTTGCTATAATTTTCCTGTAAAATAAAGCTCTATAATATAACATAGAACCCGTACCAATTGCGTTAAAACCGAACGTATCCCGTAAAATGTATATTATATTTTATAAATGACATTAACATTTTCTATAGATTTACACACCGACGGGATTAATAATCAAGTAAAAAAATATTTTGTTGATTTGGTTTCCGACGCACGCCGCCATTAGACTGCAAGCAACAACCAATGATAAATAATATACGTTACTATGGCAACAAATATTGATGTAAAGTGTTACTATGGCAATAAGCTTCATAGCTTCATTTTTAATTATTTTGACAGTAGAATTGACTAAAAACTTATTGGAGATTTTTTTGACGCACTCACACTCACTTTACATTCTTGGTACCGAGCGCCATACATTAGACGGCATTCTCCTTTCAGGTTTTTAACTTCGCAAAGTTAAGGGGGGGCCTTATATCGTATATATATTTTACAGGAAAATTATAGCAAACTGTCCAGCAGTATGGTCATTTTTTGAACTTTTTTCATCCTAAATCAGAAACTATGCATGATATAATAAAATAAAAACTGTTATATACTGTTCAAATTAAGCCTTTTCATTTATTTTAGAAGATTTCTCAAAAACTGTTTAAGGTTGGGACTTCGCTATAATTTCCATGTAAAATATAGATATTGTTTTTTAACTTAAATATTAGCTTCAGATTTCTGGCTTTGCAAACTACGGAGATTAGTGGTGGGTTATGGTAATTTTTTGGACAATTTTGATCATAAAATCAATTTTGATCTTTAAACTGGGCTAATTGACCCCTTTCATTTATATGCCACTCGACCTATTGGCACCAGTTTTGACGTTTTTTATTTTGGACTTTTTGGGGATGAAAATGATTTTTTTTTACTGTCAATCTTATTCAGTCAGTGAATTTTAAATCTACACCAAATTTCAAGTCGGTAGCTTAAGTAGTTCTGAAAGAATCAGCTGTGACAGACGGACGGACGGACGAACAAAGCGGCACCTTAGAGGTTTGTTTGACCGGTCCGGTAACGTCACCTTAACAATTTCATTGTAGTCCAGGAAAATTAGGGGTTTCACCTCGGAATGAGAGACAGTCGGCTCTAAGCTTGTTTAGACCTTTATTTGAGCACCCTAAAACTTGTCTCAAAACCTACTTATCGTAGGGAGTTAGCTTCTACATATATTCAAGGTCAAAGGTCAAAAAAATCTTTTTATTGCAAATATCATGTGTCATATGGGTTTTATGCTATTTATATCTTACTGAATATTGTAGAACATTACATTCTCTACAACTTTTGTTAGAACATTTATTTTATATCTTGAAGCATTTTCGAGATAAAGAAAGAAAGAAAGAAAATTTATTTATTTGACCCATAATGCACACAAATAAACATAGAGACAAACAAAATAATGATATTTACTAGGTAATTTAAAAATAAGAATAAAAATAGGTACACACAAGTTTGAGGGCAAGATAGAGGGCAGAGTGCGCGCAGTGTTTAACTATTTGGAGTATCATTTGAGGGCAAACCGCCATATTTAAACACGTCGTATAAACTTTATAAAATATTTTAGGGTGCTCAAATAAAGGTTCATACAAGTTTATAGCCGACTATCTCTCATTCCGAGATTCTTGCCCTAATTTGACTAATTTTCTTGGACTATTGGCCTTTGGTTCATTTCTCAGAAGTTCATTCGGTGTCATCCATAGACTAATATCAATCTCTTTGGTTTTGTGACAGCTAAAACCCTTTCCAGACTTTCATATAATTTGCAGAGGTTTGCTTGAATGAAACCACCAGGCGCGCTTGGTTGGCTCTAGCCTTTAACTTCCACACGATAATCGGTGGGGACCCACCGTGGGCCCCCACCCATGGGTAAAAATGGAGGCATGTGTCACTGAATGTCAATGAAGAAGAAGAGAAGAAGAAGAATTGACATATAAATATGACATTCGGGACTTCACACTATAGAACGCGCTGCAACTCATGGCCTTTAGACGGCGCTGTTATTGCAGAACAAACATTTGGTTGTTACTTATTTCATTTATATTTACATTAATTATGCTCTTCTATAATACTCTTCTAGGTCTAAGAGGTCTTAAACCGGACATTTCGTAGACAAAATCGCTAGTAGTTATCCATTATTTCACTATCGTGATCCATCGAGTAACTGTACCCCGTTTGCCGTCAGACTTATGTCGGTCGTGGCTATAGATGTAAATCAACCGATTTAAAACGTTAGAAACCCCAAATAAATCGTTTTAAACGGTTGAAAACTCGCATACACAGCCCATTGTACCTTTTTTATTTGTACATTTTCCTGCAAATCGACGATTATTTTTTTGGTGTGCAGTAAGGAATTTATCTATTTATCTATCTGTCTACGCTTGGTCGGACGGACCAACTAGAACTAGACCCGCTAATTAGGTATATCAATATTACTTATTTAAAAAATCTTTACAGTTTAAGGTAAGGTGCTCTGTTATATCCCTACCTCGATAAAATCAAGGAAATGTAGTTATAATTATGAAACATAGTCTCAACACCAGCCGTTTTAAATAGATAAAAATGGATAATTATGGTTTTAAACTGTTTTTTTCGTTTCATACGTATTGGTTTGATTGATTTTAAACCGGCCTTACATCTATAGTCGTGTCGTCGGACCGCGGACTGCGATGTGCGATGCGTCCATAAGCGACCATGTGGTTGACGCATAGCTCCGGATCAATGTGTTGTGTTTTCCCTACAGTTAAAGAGGAGAACTAGATGAAGTCTTAAAATTCGTTTTCCCCAACATGCGCTATGCTTAGCCAATCAACAGTTGGCATTTTCTCGATTTGACAATGTTTTCTGTAGAAAATAGGAAAGTGTTTTTTTATATCTGGCATCCCTAAAGAATGAACTAAAGAAAAATGAATCAAAATAAAACTATCAATCTGGCATCCCTGCCGGGTGTGCGAGGAGCTACGTAAATTTTTGTGTATTTTTTAGTTTGCTAAAATTTAGGTGTAAACAATGAGTTTTTTCAAATTTAAAGTGCTAAAGTCATAAAACAATTATTACTCCTTTCGCTAGTGTTGTAATTTAGGTGTTTTTTAAGCTTTTTATATTGATGTGAGGTTCTCGTGCTTTGTCTTCGTGTGTGACAATATACTCAAAATGGCGCATCAACTAGCACAGTCCGTAAATTGTTCATTGGACGACATTGACCTCAGCGCTCTAAAGGTAAACTTTTGAACCATGTAATTTGTTATAGCTGCTTGTATTCTATTATATAAATAATTGACAATTAATCAGTAAAACCAACTGATGAAAGGGCAATGATCTCACAGGGCGTGAATCATACGAAACCTTCGTATGATTCCACTAACATCAGCATACACTGTCAATCTGTACAAACTGTATGACTTTCAGGACCCAGCTGGTATTTTTGAACTGATAGAAGTAGTCGGAAATGGCACCTATGGACAGGTTTACAAGGTATGTACATATGACAAAATTTTACTCCTATTTTATCAATGATGACCTATTGTGCATACATTCATTGCTAAAGCAATAGACACTGTATCTGGCCCCTTGTGTACCTAAACTTACTCTGAGTTATAATCTATGTGGGTGGAAAATTATGTATTACTCAGGGTATAATTGACTGTACTCCCCTATTATTGAGAAATTAAGTCTAATAAGCTTCAATAAAAACATATCAATTAACTGTAGACATCCAGGGAACAATGTCAATGAACCTTGTTTTTATTCTGATCTTTTTAACCGTAGATCTCATTATAGTAAAAGCATGAAGGTATGCTCTCAGATTATAAGAGTCTGTAACATATTGAACTTCAGTAGTTTTTCTAGTAACCAAAACCAAACTTTTATACATTAACAGCTTTTTATGGGCTTTTGGTGATAATTTCCACTGTAGTTATAAGTTACTACTTTAATGTGAGCAAGGATTCTTTACTTGTTACTATCTGATAGTTTGGGTAAAATCAAAGTAGTTTGGGTAAAACTGTCATTGACATTATATTTCTTACTAGCTTCCGCCCGCGGCTTTGCTCGCGTGGTACCAGGATAAAAAGTAGCCTATGTGTTAATCCAGGTCGCAATCTATTTATATAAAAAACTACTGAACGGATTTGGATGAAACTTGAAAACTTGAAAATCCGTTCAGTAGTTTTTTATTTTGTTTACACAGTCCTTTCATTCACAACAGCCTATGTGGTGCAGAGGGCGAAGGTCCACCTGAGACACAGAAGGTTCTGGGTTTGTTTCCTAGGGTTGTAGAAATGTTTGAATCATTTGCAAATATTTGTCACAGGTCTTGAGACTTTTTATATAATTTTTTTGTAAATAAAATTTATGAATCGACGACCTCTGTGGCGCAGTGGGCGAAGGTCCGCCTGTGACGCAGAAGGTTGCGGGTTCGATTCCCGCTGCGGGACAAATGTTTGCATGTTCTGCAGATATTTGTCTCGGGTCTGGGTGTTTTCTTTGTATGATATGTATATATTTACAAAAAAAAACAAAATGTATCTATGTAGTATATCAATCATGTGGTTCCCATAATACAAGCTCTGCTTAGTTTGGGGCTACATGATGCTGTGTGATAACGTCCCGGATTATTTATTATTATTATTTATTATTTACAAAAATGTATATATAGTAATGTCAGTCATGTGGATCCCAAAATTCAAAGTCTACTTAGTTTATGGCTACATTACATGAGGCTGTGTGATAGTGTCCCGCATTATTTATTTATTTAGTTTGGCAGTACAGTAGACAAGCAAATATGTATTATCTAATCAGATTTCATTTTTAATTTTACTGGTACAGGCTTAGTATTGTAGTGTAACATAATGTTATCAGTATATTTTTCCTTCCCTGATTACTAGTAATGTTTATCAAAACACTTATCTCTTTTAGGGCCGCCACACAAAAACAGGCCAGCTTGCGGCCATCAAAGTTATGGATGTCACACAGGATGAAGAGGAGGAGATAAAGCTTGAGATCAATGTGCTAAAAAAGTATTCGAATCATCGAAATATCGCAACATACTATGGTGCTTTTATCAAGAAGAGCCCGCCTGGGAAAGATGATCAACTTTGGTTGGTTATGGAGTATTGTGGTGCTGGTGTGTGTTTTTGTCATAATTTGTGTAAAAAAAATTGTGCCGTTTGATTTAGGTTACATACCATATGATTAAGCTTTCCAAAACTCACTTAACTATACAAATAAACCCTTTGGCTTGGTGGATCTGTGAAAGGCTGCTGGATGCATCGAGCTGAGAACAGGCCGCAATGTCGCTCATTACGGGAGGCCTATGTCCAGCAGTGGACTCCTAAAGGCTGATGATGATTATTATTAAAAAAATATATTGAGATTTTTATGTCACAAAAAACTCTGGAGGGATTTGAATCCGCTACCTTTCCATCAATACCGGGACGTGCTAACCAACTGTGCTAACGAGTCAACTCCTCGTCGAAATTTTCAGGCATTCATTGATGGGAAGGTCGCGGATTCAAATCCCACCTGAGTTGAAATTTTTGGGACTTATAAAAATCTTAGATTTTCCCTGAAGTGTGGGCAAACACAATAATGTGAATACAAAATTCAAAGATATTGAGATACCTAACAAAGAAGTGCCTTACACAATGATGTTGTATTAACAGGTTTTTTGTTATATAACATTGCTTTTTGCTTTCAGGATCTGTGACTGATTTAGTAAAGTCCACTAAAGGACAATCTCTAAAGGAGGAATGGATATCATACATTTGCAGGGAAATCTTACGGGGTCTCAGTTATTTGCACTCCAACAAAGTAATACATCGAGATATCAAAGGACAAAATGTCTTGCTCACAGACAATGCCGAAGTTAAGCTTGGTAAGTGTGTTATTTTGATGTTAATTAAAGCTAACAAAGATTTTAAATACTAAAAATGTTGACTCATTTGATCCCACAACATTCCCATAAATACTGGGCATGTTGCCGAGCTAACTCTTCGCCTTGTCGAAATTTTAAGCCAGTAACAGCTGAGCCCTGTTGGTTCCCCTAACAGGGGAAACATTGCAGCAAGCCTGCTTAAGGACAAAGAGCTCTATAGTTCGAATACCTAGCTTCCAGTATGAGAAGATAACTATTTGCATCTATTCTGTTTGACAGTTGATTTTGGAGTATCAGCACAGTTGGACAGAACTATAGGTAGAAGGAACACGTTCATTGGTACCCCATACTGGATGGCACCCGAAGTGATTGCTTGTGACGAGAATCCTGATGCTACTTACGACAACCGCTCTGATTTGTGGTCCCTTGGGATCACTGCATTGGAGATGGCTGAGAGCCAACCACCGTTGTGTGACCTTCACCCAATGAGAGCCCTGTTTCTTATTCCAAGGTACTGACTTCTTGATTGTGGATTTTGTGTGATAGGAATTTGACTGGTTTGGTTAAGAGAGAATTAAACATCATCAAATGTATGCTTTTCATTAGTTTTTCGTGCAGGACAAAATATTTGTAATTATAAATTTCTACTAATATCATAAAGGCGAATGTGAGTTCAAAGGAGAATGCCGGCTGATGTATGGCGCTCGGTACCAAGACTAAATTGAGTGCGTCAAAAAAATCTCCAAAAAGTTTTTAGTCGATTCAACTGTCAAAATAATTAAAAATGAGGATTATTGCCATAGTAACACTTTACATCAATGTTTGTTGCCATAGTAACGTATATATCATTGGTTGTTGCTGTCTAATGGCGGCGTGCGGCGGAAACCAAATTAACAAAATATTTTTTGTCTTGATTATTAATCCCGTCGATGTGTAAAACTAAAGAAAATGTTAATGTCATTTATAAAATATAATAAATTTTATGGGATACGTTCGGTTTGGACGCAATTGGTACGGGTTCTCGGCATTCTCCTTTTGCACTTAAATGTAGTTCTACCAAGAATAACATTCTACTCTTTACCCAGGTACCATGCAATGCGAACGATACCGCGGTGCAAGCTAGTAGGTTTATGTTATGATGATAAATATTGCCTATACGTTTTTCATATCAATAAAATCAATCATGCACGTTTGATTCAGCTCTGATCCAATATTCAGACCTAGACCGGTTATTATGTCCCACTTATGTATGTTTAAGTGTAACTGTAATGTTAGCTGATTAGAAGTTATTTATTTATTGTTGTTTGATAGAAACCCGCCGCCGCGCTTGAAATCAAAGAAATGGGCAAAGAAGTTTCATGGTTTCATTGAAACTGTACTTGTAAAGGACTACCATCAAAGGCCCTACACTGAACAACTTCTGAAACATTCGTTCATCAGGTAAATTATCAGCAATCAAAAAATTATCAGTTTGATTATATTTCAAGATTTTTTAAAAGGGTTGTCTGTAAGTAATCGTAATTAATCCAAGATATATCCAAAATATTTGATTATATTTTTTATGGATGACCTCTGTGGCGCAGTGGGCGAAGGTCTGCCTGAGACGCAGAAGGTGGCGGGTTCAATTCCCTCCGCGGGACAAATGTTTGCAATATTTACAGATATTTGTCTCAGGTCTGGGGTTTTTCTATGAATGATATGTATGTATTTACAAAAAAATATATAAGAAGTTTAATCAGTCATGTGGTTCTCATAATACAGCTCTGCATAGTTTGGGGCTACATGATGCTCTATGATACTGTCTAGCACTATTTATTTACTTTTAATTGATTTATAGTGATATTAGCTAATTTATGAATAAATTATTATGTATCAATCCTTTCCACGGTCAATCTTTGCTATGGACATAAATGGTCTTACTTATGAACATCTTTCAAAAGATATACGATGTTTAGGCTTTTGCCATCTCTTCCTGTTGGATAATGACAAACAGTGACAGGACTAACTTTGATCATTGGTTAACGTTGAGTAGCGTTCATAAGTAAAGGGGCAAAAGTCTGTTGACTCTTGAATACAGTGTACTTCTACAACAATGTTTTCCAGAGATCAACCAACAGAGCGACAAGTGCGGATACAATTGAAGGATCACATAGACAGGTGCAAGAAGCGCAAGCAGGATAACTCTGTACGCGAGGAGTACAAGTACTCTGGCTCAGAGGGAGAAGAGGAAGATAATGCTGTTGCAGGCGAGCCCTCTTCTATCGTGCATAACGCCGCTGCTCATCAAGGCGGAGACACGCTGCGACGCAACTTCCAGCAGATACAGGAGGGAGTCAGGTATACATTCTATTATAATTGTCTTGCTTCAACCTGTAAATGTATACTGCAGGACAGCCCTCTTCTTGCTTGGAAGAGCTTGCCTCCACGCATAACAAATAAGTGATAAGTATTACTGAAAAGCCTCTGATAAAAACTATCGTGTGAAAAAAATTGTCCGTTATCAATTAAGCTGGCTTACAAATTATGAGTAATATCACAGAAAACTGCCCTCTGTTATCCATGGTAATAAAAATGAACTCATTCCTCTGCAACTTCCATGGCGATGGGCAGATGCTAGTAATGTTTGTTAACTGTTTGATTGGCTTTTAACATTGTGGTGTTTGGAGCTTTGACCTACATAAAAAATGAAATCGCTGCGGTCATCTTTGCCATACGTTCAAATTGTCGCAAGAAACCATGGCCTTTACTCCGCAAAATGATAAACAATATAAGTTACATATTTTCAATACGACGGAGCGAATAATAGCCGCGTCCACACCGGGCGCACAGGCTCGCGTGGCAGCTTCGATTTGCGGCTCGCGAGCTTTGCATTGCAAGGCAGCCGCAGTAGTTTACTCGGAAACACAGAGCCTCGCCTCGCGAAGCATTAATCGTACGAACAGCGCACACGGAGGCACTTTTAAGCGCGTTCGACATCGCGTCCGTTACCGACAGCCGATACGGCTCGATCCCGCGGCAACGTGCGCCCAAACGACTTCAAGGCACGTACACACAGGCCGAGCATTTGGTTGGCGAGCCCGTGCACCCAGTGTGGACGCGGCTATGAAAATTCCGTACATTTTTGAGAGTAGATAATGAACGATTGAATTTCGGTGCACTGTCGTAAAGTTTGGAATATTTGTAGTATATCGAAATTGTTTTAATGCGATTTAATATCGCTCCAATAATAATCGTAACGAACCTTACTCTAAGCTACATCATCGTTCCGACACGACGACGGCAGGAACTATATTTGAGAATGAAGATAGCGTACATTTGTGAGAGTAGGGTAGAGATTAACTATATATTAGGTCTTACCTATGAAATTGGCGATTTTTCTCTCTATTTCATTTTGAACATATTTAATTTTATTCAACAGTCATGTACAAAATTAATTTATTTTCTAAACGTAACATATCGCAAAGATTGAAAATTCAATAAAATACTATTTTGGAGAATGTTCATCCGCAAAAAATAAAACAGTTCATTTCACGTGTTGTCACTTTCAATGCTTAAATTCTTAGTATTTTTTTGTGATAGTTTTCTTTTTAAAATAATACTACGCATACTTTTCACAATGTAGTCCAATCATACACACAAATTATATGAGAATAGGATTAGTAGTTCCAAAAAAAAAATTGTTTGGCGAAATCAATTTTCTCGAAATTCTCCATACAAAACCGCCAATTTCATAGGTAAGTAAGCACCTAATATTCAGAAAGATACTGAGCACTGTCGTATCTTTCTGAATATATCGTATTTTTAAGCGAAGTAGGTCAACGGTGGTGCAATGAGATGAAAATAATGGCTTTTCAATATATTTCTGAAGACTTGTTTGTTTGATACTTTATTATTAACTTTGTGCTGTTTTACAAAATAATTGATATTAACGTTTTCTCTAACACTAATAGACCTGCCGAACCTCAACCGCAGCCTCCGCCCAAACGGAACAGTAAGCGTGAGGAACGCGAGGAGATTCCAGGTAATAACAATTTAACCTGTTTTATTTTCTATTAAACCAGGCACTTGGCAAGTCTAGGTTGAAAATATGAAAATATACTATTGTATTCCAATTTAAGTTCATGAAATTTAGTTATCTGCCGACCATGTTTTCATGACTCAGTCATAATTGAAATGGAAGTTATTTTTCCAGGAGAGATCTTCAGATTCAAAGTGATACTACACTATTATCGAATAAAAGAGTTTTGACTTGAACTTTGAGATTATTTATAAGGATACCGACCAATCTACATAATTGTCATTATTCATTCATTAGCACATCAACTTTTGCAAAGGTCAACACTATGATCCTTACTTTCAAATGTCAATCGGCAGCCTTTGTGCAGCCAATAAACTCCCAAAATCAGCGAACTTTTAGCCAGAGCCACAAATTACTTGCCAAGAGTCTGGGGAAGTTTACGTAACATCTGACAATGCCTAACGTGTTGTGTTGTTTGCTAGAACCTGGCCCGCCGGCGAGGCCAACCATTCCACAAAGACTGATCGTTGTGCCAGATCCACAGGCCCAACAGCACAATAGATATAGGTAATGTTTAACTAATTCATAACATAATCATACTAATAATAGCACAGTCTATAAATCCATACAGTAGTACAGGCGAGACACAGGAAAGCTGACCCCGAGTTGCATACATCACAAATGTAAGTCACTTAGGACAACAACTGGCTGAGGTCTATCGCAGAATAGTTTTGTAAATGCAGTCAAATATTGTCAAAACTTTTCATTAAAATATAATAAAGAACAACGAAGCACTAATTGACAAAATAATAACTGATTTTGCTGCTGTAGCACACATCTCATCATGTTTAATGTTAACTTTTTCTCTATTTCGTTTGTTACTTTTTTATTTTATTGTGTTGTGTGTTCAGTTGGAAATAAATATTTGTCTATGTCTGTCAATGTCTACACAAAAATAATTTAATTATTCATTATGTAATCATGTTTACCTACTTGTGACAACCCTAGCCTTCCTCCACTTTCGCGACACTTAACTGCATTTACAGCTAGATTAAAGACGTCGGACTAATGTAAGAAAATCGGTCTATATCTGTGCTAATATATTGCTATTTAGCCATATTTTTAGGTATCTAGATTGGTACTGGTTGAGTGCCTATCTGGTGTTTGGTATTCTGGTAAAGTGCCGACATTGACATGCAGGATGGCAGTGGGATTAACGTAAAAACGTGTATTATGAGGTACATATAAATATGGTTTCATTTGAAGTTGTAAAAAGTTAGATCCTTGGCTTCTGCCTACCCCCCTGAGAATAGGTTGTGCTCATATAACTACACTAGACTAGATAAAACAATTCAAGTCAAATATAAGGCGCAGCTGCGACAGACCGAAAAAGAAAGTGTGAGATAAACTAGACACCTTCGTTGGTACAAATAGCTCAAGATCAAGAAGACGGAAGGGAACGTGGGGAGACCTTGCCCAGAAGTGGGACATAGCAGGATAATCGTAATCGTTATACCGATATATTGACCTTCACAAAAGGTCAGCTAGCCGTTGCTTGAGTGTGAAAAACGTACCTTTCTACAAATTTAGCGTTTATTTTTGTACGGAAATGCAACAGCGCCCATTTCTGTAGCGATGAAGCGAGAAGTTTGTATAATATTGAAATCTCCATACAAAAATATAGTTCACGCCAACGTTGTAATAAGGTATGTTTTTCACACTCCAAGCCACCGATCTTGTACAAATAAGCTTTTTTTTACGGTACCTGATGATGACAAGCTGTTACCACTTAACATCAGGGTGCGTCATGACAAACTCATGTCATGACGCACCCTGATTTTAAGTGGTAAACATTACCATAGCATCGTACCCTGCGTCAGTCAAATTCAGGCATGAAGATGAACTTGACAAGCCTCATGTGTCCCTTCAAACCGAAACAGAGCAATGCTGCTTCACGGCAGAAATAGACATAGTGGTAGAAATTCCCCGGAGAGCCCTTTCACATAGATCTCTACTATTTCTTAGGTATTTTCTAATGGTAGTTTGTATATTGCCTAGGCCCCTGCCTCCGACGCCGAAATCTTCAGGTTCGTCCAATAGCTCGGGCTCCAACAACGGCACACCGCCGGCCAGCGGGCCTCAGCCCCCGCAACGCGCTTCGCATCACCTCTTCAAACCTATGGTGTGTATTATAATACATTTATATTTTGTCGATGGACGAGACGAGTCCTCGAATGGAGACCGTGGATGAACAAAAAACCAAGGGGTCGACATAAAAGGATACGCGGGCTACCACTGGATGGCTAAAGCGACTGACCGTCGTACATAGAAGGGAATGGGAGAGGGCCTACGTTCAAAAATGGACATCTAACGGCCGAGGCTGCTGATAATGATGTTTTGTTAAACTAGCTACCGCGGCTTCGCTCGCATGGTATCCGGATAAAAAATAGCCTATTGTATGATTCACACCGGCGCGCGTCGGAGAGCATCGGAGCGCATTTTAAAACATGCTAGAGGAAATTGAAACATCCACAAAGCAGTTAAGTTCCTTATCTGCATGCAATTTACGCAGCTGTAAGCTTTGTCAAACACTGACATAAATAGATCCATAATGTAGATAAAGTAGTAATAGATGCGTAAATTGCATGCAAATAAGGCTGCTTTGTGGATGTTTCAATTTCCTTTAGCATGTTATAAAATGCGCTCCGACGCGCGCCGGTAAGTGAGAATCGTACATAAACCTACATTATTTATATGGACAAGGCACACCGCCGTTCCCGTTTGTTTTGAAAGTTTCTCTCCATCCAAAGGTTGCCTGGAAGATATCGCGCTATGCGATAAGGTCGCCCGTAGTATCATTATTTTTAGTGCCGTTTTTATTAAGTTGTAATATCTTGTATGGTTTCCAATATATCTAACTTTCTATTATGTCATTCCTTGTCTAGAATACATAATTATATGCATTTTAGCTCAATCCGTTCTGTAGGGCGATCACAAATATTTCAACCTGACGTTTCGTAAGCGTAACCAAAATATTTGGCCAATGACAGAGCGTTATTTTGTATCTACGCTTTCTCATTGGTCAAAAACCAAAACGACTACGATACAAATACTTTTCGTTAGTCTTGGTGATCGAGCCTCAGTTGTTTTAGCGTGAAGAAGGAAAATACATTTCACATCTCTTTTTTAGTTGTACTAACTTTCACCTTTGTAATATTAGTAGGATTTTATTTTATTTTGTTCAGAAACATAAAACTCTGGGAACGAGTCTAGTATCTAGATGGAATAACAGGCACTTTAGGCTTAAGGGACTACTCACACTTATTCAGCTCGATTCAGCTTTTGTCCATAGAAAACAACGATTTTGTATGGATACGTGTACGCATCCATTCAGCTTTCCGCGTCTATTCTCCTTTCGCGGCAAACCAGTATAAAATGAGGATAAATGTGTTTTTATCATGCGAATGCTATAGAGAGCGTTCAGCGCTGTTCCGCCGCGTTCAGCTCTGTTCCGCCACGTTCAGCGCTGTTCCGCCGCATTCACCGTCGAACGCGGCGGAACGGAGGTTTCGCGACTCCTTGACAGTGTTGCCGTTTTAGCATTTTAATGCTAATTTTAGCATATTTCCGGGACTGTTAGCTTGAAAAATTAGCATTCAGCATATATCATGATATCCTTTTTGAACGTTACCTCTCAAAAAGGAATTCAAAGGATTTTATAGAAACCACTTTGTTTTTTAACTCGAAGTAGTTTTTTAAAATATGGGGAACTCTCTATAAAGGCCTTCCCCGAAATTTATGTTTGTCTTTTGCTTAGCGATTGTTAATTTGTTACGAACGATCAGTGCAGTGTTTTTAATTTTTACGTCTAATTTGAATCTGATGTGTTAAATCACGGCTTCTCATATTTGTGAGAAAATATTGCGCGAACAACGGGAAAAGATGACAGAGTTTAACTTATTGCAAATGTTGTAAGTGTAACATAAAAGCTAAAATTTACTGAAGCAACATGTGAACAAAAACATGCAAAATGTGAAGGGTCAATGAAAATTAATTAACCTACGATGCAAATTAATCTTACCACCCAAACAGCAGTCTTCTCTTGCGTTATTTAGATGCGAATATGCATCTATTTTAACAGTTGACCACTTCAGCTTGCTATTCGGGAATAAAATTTAGAATTTAGCATTTTTAAAAGTTATTTAGCATTTTTTTGGCAATTTACTACAACAAGTTTTAGCATTTTCTCCAAATAAAAAACGGCAACACTGCTCCTTGACAAGACCTGTAGGCTCCCCGCAGACGACCGACTTTCTGTAGGACAGAAAATCGGACAATTAGGGATGGGACGTCATACCAACCAGGAAGAAAGAGCGAATACCAACCAGGTTGGATTTACGAAGGAAGTAAGGCCTTAAGAGCTAAAATTGTTGGAATTAGATTGTACGTATTGATAAAAGTATTATAAGTGCTATTACTTTTTTTAGTAAAGTTCGTAGTTGTGGAGTTATGGCACTTTGCCATTTATCAATGCGTCTCTTTAAGGCCTTACTTTCTGAATCCGGAAAACGAAATACTCATACATATTTGAAACTGCTATAACTCCACAACTATGAACTTTACGAAAAAAAGTAATAGAACATAAAATACTTATATAAATACGTACAATCCAATTCCAACTTATCATTTTAGCTCTTAAGGTCTTACTTTCTCCGTAAATCCAACCTGGTTGAAATACGCTCTGTCCATGATGTCTTATCCCTAACTGTCCTACGAAAAATCGGTTGTAAAGTTGGTCGTCTGCGGGGAGCCTAAACATCTTCGCAGCATATCCAGCGTCGTACGTAGTAGAAAGAAGCGTTTCAGCAAAGATAGCACGCTATGACGGCTTTTCTCATTCTTACGACTCCGTACGCGGCTGATAGAAGCAGAGCTGTATAAGTGTGACCAAAATCGTTCAGCAAAACGCGAATGGAGCTGAATAAGTGTGATTAGTCCCTAATTGTCAAACATTAGGGTCTTGTTTACACTTTTACTATCTCATACCTAGTATACTCAGATTAATGCTGATATAGAAAAAGTTGTATAATTATCACTTATGAGTTACGACCAATGCAATAAACATTTTATTTTTTATCTTTAACATCTGTATGTGTCAAGTTGATGCAGAATATCAGTTTCAACTCAGGTGTTAAAAGTTCCATGGCCGACCATGACCACTTTCCATTAGATGGCCCATCTGCTACTAAGAGACTATTCATAGGAAACATAAATTTATAAATACTATATTAGTAGCAACACTCCGTCTGGTCACTACTTTGATGGGTGACCGTTTAGTGGCGTTGTGATCTGAGCGCTTCCATAAATCGGAAGGTACGTTAATATGTTGGTCCCGGTTTTTTTCAGTTACTAAGCCAATTCGCCTGCGAGCGGCCTAAAACCTGCAATACCAGAATTGGCCACTAATTCATAAGAAGAAAGATAGAAGGAAGTACTCTAAATAAAGTGATAATTAAATTGCGCACCTAATTGAACTTGTTGTCGAGTACCAACAGAGAATGCCTATTATCAATGGTGTTGTTCAAATTTACTGTCGTCGATCAGAAAATGATTGAGAGTCAAATGCCATGCATTGCTGAGCCCATTACCGACAGTAGTTAACAGGATAAAGATATGTCTTTTGAACAATGAAAAGAACTTTTAAAGCCTTTTAAAATGTAGGTCTCAACTCGTAACTCTTGATGTTATTGTACTGCATAATTTATTGTACATGTAATTTATTAGCTTTTTTTGTTTTTATTTCATGTCACGCTGTTTACATTTTTTTGCACACCTGATTACTGCAGCTTCCACCGAGAAGGCCAGAGGTTTGTTCTCCATCTTTATACCTAGAAATTGCTTTGTATTTTCTATTAAAATGACAGTATATTTGACATTATCACTGTTTTATTTCAGGATTTGGATAAATTAGCTGCGCAACTCAACGAGCTTGGAGTGGTGTCTGGCGGCGAACCTCCTAATCGGCCTCCACGGGCACCCACTAACGGACAAGGTCTGAACCTAAGAATACCCATTTTTATTGAGACATGTCAGGCAGTCTGCGTTGTATGGCGATGAAATAGAAGGCTACACAATAGTCACAACCTGTGGTCATAGTGTATCTTTGTCCCTGGAAAGTTGGGTGCAAGTAGCGACGTAGTAGTCCCTTTGTTTGGGTCGGATTGTACTAGGGTTGGACGTATCGTTTGCAGAACCTATAATCAACAGGCCAAAAATCCGTTGTACGTACTGTATCTACGTTAAAGATAAGTTAAAAGCTATGCCGCCTCAACCGTCAGAGTAGTCACTTAGATGCAAAATGCCGCATCTGACAAAGAAAATGGCGCGCATTTTTTTGTACTTTCTATGTACTCACCTCGACTTTCACTTTTTTTCCGATGTTTTTTTCAAGAAACCGATGTGAAAATATCATTGTTTAAGATGTATTTTAGAATGTATTTTAGAATGTATTTCACTTAGAAAAATGTATTTTAGAATGTTTTTCTACAGTTTACTTGTACTTTCTTTTAAAAGTTTAAAATGTCTTTTGTCATGAAGACACAATCCTGAACTTTGGTACAACTCATTTACTACTCTGCCATGGGTACATATCAGAATACCCATGTAGAAAAACGACGTTATTAACAAAACGCAAAGATCGTGATTGTCTTAGTATTAAAGTTGTCCATAAAGTAAAATGTCCTAGTAAAAAAACGTCCGGATTGCAAATACTGACTAAGACAGTACAGTTGAAGTAACCTTACTTATCTTTCGATGGGAAACAACGATTCTTAATATTCAAAAATAAACTGTGACTAATTAACACAATTTATAGAATATTTTAATAAGCAGTGGATTATAAAGATATCCCCAGAAAAAGTAAGCTGCTGTGGCCAACGTCATCGCATAAACAGCGCGACTGAAGGTTGGCACAGAAGTACAATTCACGGAACAAAAAAGACCTTGCCGGCGTTTATACATGAATCGAATGCACTTGAAGCAGACTGGCAAGAATTAAAAGTTAAGAGATCTTTATTCGAAGGCCAAAAACGGAAAAAAATACGTTATATTTGATAGAAAATATAATCAAGAAATGAAAAAATTAAACCAACAATTGTGATTACACCATAATTATGAATTCAAAAAATATTACCAATATAATGCGAATCATATTTGTAGACAGATTTTAAACAAGTAGTCTTTTTCAAAATCTGTCTTCTGCTTTATTAAAGACTATTATCTTAATTCTTGCCAGTTTGTTTCTTTATTTATTTGAAATAATTACGTTTTAAAAACTTTTAACTATTTTTTGTTTATGCTAGACGACAAGTACAGTCAGTACTTGTCGGACAGACTATGTACAGACTATTTACATTTCCAGACGTTTAGCTACAAAGTAATTTTCGCATACTAAACAATCGTATTGTACGTACAGTCAATTCTACTAAATAATCTTTTTGCTATCTAGGGTTTCTGATAGGTACCCAGTTTTTTGGGCATTTGCATTTTAATTTTTATGTGATTTTTCCAATCTGGACCTGTATATTAAAAGGAGTACACTGGTTGCTGTGGCAAAGCTACAAGTAAAGCCCTACAACTTCTATTCACGTTCAATGTTCAATACAGGGCCGCCCGTAGAACGTACCGAACGAGTCGCGCCCGAGCCGACGTTTGACGATTCCGACACTGACTCTGACCCGGAGGAAAGTGGCGGACGCGTACGAAACGATGGCACTCTACTGGCCAGTGATCCGCCTAAACCACTGTGAGTACCTTTTAATGGCTTCTATGGTAGCTCAGATTTGGGCGTTACCGCTAAAAATGTACGCGTTTTTAAAAGATAGGCCGTGCCGTTAAAGCTAAGACGAAGCTTTTAAGGCAGCTCAGTTGTTTAATTAAAAACCTATACAAGTAAGCCCTATCATTGCTTACGCACCTACTTAACATTTGCTTGGGGGGTTTTTAATTATATCGCTACTGCAAGATAGACTAACGGGGAGATTTTTCCTAAACAACGATCTTTCTACTCACAATTCATCTGGCCATTTGTTCTTACTTTTTATTTGCTGTTATTTTGTTACACCTCATTTCGTTGCCCCTCTCCCGTCCCGTTCGTTTGGTTTGGCTTGTCAGTCCCGAGTTCTGCTACAGGCCGGGTCTGAGCGCAGTGTCTGAAGACGGAGGCGGCGGGAACAACGCGGGCGGCGCCCCCACTCGCCCCCTGCCCCCAACACCTGATGACGATGACGCACATGGTGACAGGACACTCGTCATGAAACGGGTAAGTTTACACTTAGACCCCCGGCTGATATCATCACATAGATATAGCTCTCTCTGTGCAGTAGAGTGACGTGACGCACTATTCTGTGGCTGTTAGTGATGCTGACGGCATCGAGTAATAAGCACTAGTTTTCTAAAAGCTTAGAAAGTCGTTCTATTGCTGGTGTAGCAATATCTATGATGTACCACAACATTGCTATTTTGTGCTAACTATGTGAGCTGACATCCTTTTATCGCACCCTACCGGGCCCCGCCTGTCATTGATTATATATCCTACTTTTATTTTCACGCCAAAGTAAGATTAGTGAGCATTGTAAGTCATGTTTTATTTTGAATACATTATTCATGTGTGTTTTTATATGGGTCATGAAAACGCCAGAGGGAAAATACTGAAGATAACAGGCAGTCCGATGTTGACGAAGCCGTACTGCTGAAGGACTGGGACTTTGCCAGATTCTTCCCGTCAAAGAGCGCTGAAGCTAAAGAAGAGAAGCAGAAGGCAGCTAAAGATGCTGAACAAAAACGTACGCAGATTCAACGACAGTCGCGGCTGGAAATGGAAGACGCATGGACCAAATACAAAGCGATTGCAACCCCACCTGCAAGGCACAAGCAACTGTTCCAGAAACCAAACGAAAAAACCACTCAAGACAAACTCGCCGACCTCATGAAGTACAAAAAGGAACAAGATGCGGAATCGAATTCTCCAAATCGTTTCTTTAGAGGGTTCAGAAGAGAGAATTCCGATCTTTTTCCCTTACCGAGTACGAGACACTCCGCGATATACATCCCCAAACATGAGAGTCCAATAGGCGCACAGAAACAGTTGAGGTCTAGTGGTATTTTCAACAATTCTCGAAAACAAATCATAAAGCCACCGGCATCGGGAGAACCAATTTTGACAGATTTCATTAAAATGAATGATAGTTTGAAGATGTCTGCGCAAGGCGAAATCAAAAAGAATGACAAAAGAATCGCTAACACGAAGATACAGGCCAATAATCCAATCGATGCTTTGAAGAATGTTGCTGCTTTGATTAGACAAGACAGCGAAAGTAACAGTCCGAGTCGGCAAAGTAGCGTAAATAGCGACTCGCCCTCTACGAGTATTTGTTTCTCAAGCGGTACAACGTTCGAAAAAGCCGGCACTCCTGACTTGACCGCTAATACTTTAGAAAACAATCAGATAGAACAATCTCCAACAGATGCTAATATAGTCGTGAAACCTCGCAGAGAAAAAACTGAGTCCGATATAGTATTTCGCAGAAACTCCCAATACAATCGGCACTCAGAACTCTTGGCAAGTGGGCAGGAAGCGGTACTCGCCCAGGATCAGGTAAATGGCTCCACGCTCAGGACACTTTATTTTTATACTTACAATCTGGTATGAGGGATCTATTTATTCTAACATAGAATCTAACATCTAAATTACTATCGTAAAATGCTTGATTAATAGGAATGGTATTGAAATATAGTAATTGGTACTGGTAATATATTAACATTAATATGTATAATATGCGTGGGAATGGTCTACGGTTTGAATGTGACTTATCAAAGTGGTGTTTTTTTTTTCATTTATGTATGTATTTATGTAAAGTTAATAATTTCATTATTTCAGTAATTTGCTCACACGTCTTACATTTTGGCGTGACATATTTTTATATTTTTTTGTTTGGTCAAAGATTTTAGTAGTTAATGTATTGTAAAATATGAAGGCATGAGTAAATTGAGATGGATAGGTGATGGGGCCCGCCTGCGCCCTCATCATAAAGATGTTTTATCAAGTGTACCTTGCCATCTCTTTTACTCATGCCTTTTATATTTTCAGTTTAGTTAGAAATCATTATGACAGAATCTTATACATAACCCATTGAATAAAAAAAATATGCAGACATCCTAGTACAGCTTACTTGTTCTAACCTTCATCTTTTCACTTAAGCTATTTGACTAACAACTTACGACTAACCATTCAAATGTTGTCTGTGCGCGAATACCGTCTTCCTGCCAAGAAAAGGACGCAACTGTGCCATCGACACGACATAACATTAGGAATGCCTAACGAACATCGAAGCTGCACCGAACTCATCTGATTTGTGAATGTGTTGCATGTTGGCTGCCGTTTGTGTTTGTCGAGTTTTGTTATTAATGCTACAGCTGCAATCATTGTTTGTCACCGTTTGTTTTATTATTAACTATAACAACGTGAATCAGTTATGTCACCGATTATTTAATTGTTGATGCCTTACACAAAAATAAATCAATCACATTAATATTTTGTAATACTTGTTACATTATATTAAGATGCTGTAGTTGTATCAATGATGTTGCCATAGTTTTCCCTAAGTTTTAACCTATCATTCTTGATATTGCAATCTGCCTACTTATAGCGGATTTTATAACTAGTTATCAATATTAATCGCATAGTTTAGCGATGAAGCAGTAGGTAAACTAGAATATAATCATGGAATGTTTCAGAGTGTAAATTAATTTTGGTGCATCTAGGTTCGATCAAGTGGCGCGAACGAAGGTAGCGGATCGCGTACCAGCTCTGTTCTCCCGGATCTTCTCAGTGGGGCCGGCCAGCCGACAACTCCACCGCGGCACGACAAGTCTACCAGCGAGGAGGTAAGATTATTAAACATTTATAGTAAGACCCGACGTAGAAACGCGTAGGACAGTGCAATAATCTTCATCGTAAGCTATATCGACGCATTGATAGGAGTTGTGCTAATTTAAAAGAGAAGCTAGAGGTAGGTTATTATGATAATCAAAATTGTTAGCTGTTATGTTAATACAGAGACAATAAACAAAGTTTGAATTCTAAATTAATTGCATTTACAATAAATAACAGCTAATTAGCCAGTTTTCAGATGAAAATCATCATCATAAGTAAAAATGTATGATGATAAATGCGTGAATAAGACTCATTACATTAATAATCTCAAACAATAAAAATCTCTCAGTAACAGAGGTTTGTTTATAAAGATAACAAGTTCCTCGCATCTATATTTTGATGGACAGAAAATAAGTTTGTTGTTTCGAGGTCGTGCATTAGATAAATATAGCTTTATACATAAAGGTAGCTTAGGTAATCTTGCATAAAACATTAATTAAAATGCTTTTGACTAGGAAGACAAACTTAATCCTACAAGTGCTTTGCGCTGTTAGGTAGGTACATCTAAATGTTAGTCGTATGTTTACCTACCATTGATAAAGGTAACGCCATTTTTGTGCATAAAAATTAAATTTGTGGCGAATTAGCAATCATCAAACATGTGCTTACTACATGGGATTTAATGACACTTATTATTAGCTGCCTCAAGTTCATAAAGTCACGTATGGAGCTTCCAACGTAATGGCTGATTTCTACTGTAGTATTGGTCTTTATTTTTCAAGATATAAAATATACCTGATAAAATTTTTATATTCATGTTTGTCTATTGTTGTAATAATTATCTTGTTGGAAGCTCCGAGTACGACTCATTGTGGTGTCCAGCTTTTGGTCTTTTATTAATATAAATGGTTGTCAATCATGCAAACTTCCCGGAGCCGCGTCGCCCCCGGTTTGCAGACACCGCTCTTACTCGCGTAAGTATTCAATGAATTGATGCAAGCAACATGCTTACAACATTATATAAAGGTCCTCATAGATTGTATGTTAAAAGTTAGTGTTGTATCTTCTTCCTTTCATGCATAATCTAGCTAGCCGCTTTCATTATGAGGCAGTTGTTGATCATTGAATGCAGATCGATACCTCAGCTTATGGTAGTACAGTTGAGAAAGCTTCAATAACCGTAATTCGGTCGGAGGGTCTAATCAAACGCTGTATTCTTAATCAGAAAATATTATACATTATTTTATTTTAATTTTAAGTAAGGGTTATATTTCGTTATTAAAGATTCATGTATCAAGAAATCACAACAGATCAAATAACGCTGAACCTTTAGTATGTTGTATTTGTATTAACTACTTGAAAAACATTTCTCTTAAAACTCCTAGGGTACTGTGTTTATGAAATATTATCAACTCATTGCCTGCATCATATTCATGCGTCGCACACGAATGAAGTAACTTTCATGTAAATAATCGCCATCAAGCAAATAACTTTCCAATGTACTTGGAATGACTAATCACTGGGAGATGGATTTGACTAACTGATCACCTATGAATGTTCAAGATCAGGCTAGTCATTTAATGCGTGCCGTCTTATTCCATGACAGAATGAAATTGTATTCTTTTTTTTTCTTTTTCAGTATAGGCAAGCGATTGCCGGCGGCACACCTTTGTCCCACCATCACCACCACGTCCCACAACCATCCTCTGTCCAATCTACTCCATCTAAATCCTTTGTGGCGAGTGGGCCATCCTTGCACCCATTGCAACACTCCCCTTCGAACTCATCTGTGGGCTCGCAACACCAGTTCCTCCCTTTGCAACAGAAGCAGCGATCCTTCCTCACGTTTGGTTTCGGAGCGGGATCCACGGGTAGCGGCGGCGGCACGGGCGGCTCCGGTGGAAATGCGTCACGCCGTGAAAGCCACGTCAACGTCAACGTCACGCCCACCGGACATGACGTCTCGTCGGACACACCTGAGATACGCAAATATAAGAAGAGATTCAACTCTGAAATTTTGTGTGCGGCTCTATGGGGTAAATACTAAATTATTCTTTTAACATCGAGAATATACAGGGTGAGGCAAAATTGTATCCATGGGGTAAACACTAAATTATTCTTTTAACTTCGGCAATTTACAGTAACAGTATTTACAGTACGGTAATTTGGGGCAAAATTTTACCGCATTCAGGGTAGCTACCTTTTAATTTGTAGTTAGAAGGTTTTGTTTTTAGGAAACTATAGGTTTATTTTGAAGAAACAAAATTGCATTTTTGGATTTTTGAAAAGTTGTACCAAGCCTAGAAAATGACATTTGTAAAAAAAAAAAAACAATTTAAATCGACTCTATTTCTCAACAGCAACACTTTTCCCAAAATAACTTGCAAATTCAAATCGTTAAAAATAGTACATTGTTCACCGAGAGGAGAAAGTGACCGATTACCGTCGAGGGTGTCGTTTGAAGCCCGAGCCGTAGGCGAGGGCTTTAAAACACCCGAGATCGGGAATCGCACTTTCTCTCGAGTGATACATAGTGCTTTATACTACACCTACGAGGAAAATAAAAAACTAACTTGAATTTGACTTTGACTTTGACTTTGACTAGCCAGTGCTTTTTTTTTAGCTAGTGGCCAGTGTCATTTTGCGAACTTGGAGATAAAAACTCACTGTAAAAACTTTTTGGCTTTTGATATTTAGGTTACCAGCGCATAGTCTTACCCAAAATTAAAAAAGAAAAACCACGTAAGAAATGGATTTTCATACACTTTTCTCTCCCGCTCAGATGCGTTTTCTCCCCGCATATTTTTTCGATATGCAATGACGTACTTTCTACCGTAAATTTGATAAAGTATCAAGGTACTTTCCGAGCAGGTGTAGTATAAAAATTTAAAAACCCTACAAAATGACTCTTGTCAAAAAACCAGTTGGTCTCAATCAACTCTATTTCCCAACAGGGCGACTTTTCCCATTGTCACTTACTGAATCAAATAAAAATGCAATTGTTTTTCCCTTCAAAATAAAACTATAGTTTCCTCAGAACAAAACCTTCTAACGACAAAAGAATAGGTTAGGTAGCTGCCCTCAATAAGGATAAAGTTGCCCCAGCCTATAAACACATAATCGACCGACGACCATAGTCTAGAAAAGTATTAAGAATTTATGCTTTCTAATTTGGTGTATATTTTTGCCCATTAATTAGCCTGCTATGATTGCAATAAATTAATTACTAATTATACTGTTTCTGTTTGTTTCAGGAGTGAATCTACTAATAGGCACAGAAAATGGTTTGATGCTGCTTGATCGTTCAGGACAGGGAAAAGTTTATCAATTGATCTCACGACGTCGCTTCCAGCAAATGGAAGTGTTGGAGGGGCAGAATATTCTTGTGACCGTTTCTGGGAAAAAGAACCGTGTGCGCGTTTACTATCTTAGTTGGCTTAAATCCAAGATTCTTCGGACTGATGGACTGAGCGATGTAATTAACAAAGTTCTTTAGATTAATATATATAATTTAAAACAAATTAAATAACTAAAATCTTAAATAAATTTACAGCAAGCAGAGCGAAGAAACGGTTGGATAAACGTGGGTGAACTACAGGGAGCAGTGCATTTCCGTATTGTGAAATACGAGCGGATAAAGTTCCTTGTGATTGCTCTGAAAGACTCAATTGAAATTTATGCATGGGCTCCTAAACCATACCATAAATTCATGGCTTTCAAAAACTTTGGTGAACTACAACACAGGTAAACACATCAGTATTGTGTTACGCTTTCACTTCTCCTTGGTACATTGCACTATTTTGGTGGCGAATCGGGAGGTATTTTGTGTGCTCGATGTTATAAAAATAATAATCATCGCGTTTTTTTCAGGCCTTTATTGGTTGATCTTACTATTGAAGAAGGCACAAGACTGAAAGTAATCTATGGATCAGCAGATGGATTCCATGCCGTAGATCTTGACACAGCCAGTGTTTATGATATTTATATTCCAAAGCACGTGAGTGTTCTCCAACCTTTTCTTAAATAAACTGTTGTATAAAAGATTAGTAGATAGAGGAAGTAACTAATGCATTATCTTTTAAATTTCAGGGTGCAATTATTCCACATTGCATTGTTCCACTTCCAAACTCGAATGGCGTCCAGCTATTATTATGTTATGATAATGAAGGAGTATACGTCAACACTTATGGACGTGTCAGTAAAAATATAGTCCTTCAGGTAAAAATATTCTAAAAAACACTTAGCACGCGATTTTATTCGCTTAGTACCCGAATAAGGAGTAACTTACCTATGATATACATATAGAATGTTACATTTCATTGGAATTGTTAAGCCATACATATCACATTACGACGGCTATGGCGTTGGCCCGCCTCAGACACAGAAGGTTCCGGATTCGATTCCCACTGCGAGACAAATGTTTTTATTATCTCTGCAAATATTTGACTCGGGATCTGGGTGTCATCTCTACATAATATGTTTAAAAAAAATATATAAGTAGTTTATCAGTCATGTGGAAAGGTCTGCTTAGTGAGTTTGAGGCTTGATGATGTTGTGTTATAATGTCCAATGCTTCTTTCGCCCTTTTGCTTATGAAAGGAGCTAAACTCTAAATTCACTTCCCCACTTGTTAAAACGGTTGAAAATGTTTATTACCTTTGTAATTCTTTTATATGCCTTTTTCAGTGGGGCGAAATGCCAACTTCGGTAGCATACATAGGAACAGGACAAATCATGGGATGGGGCAACAAAGCAATTGAAATCCGCTCTGTAGAGAGTGGTCACCTTGACGGCGTGTTTATGCACAAGAAAGCACAACGACTTAAATTTTTATGTGAACGTAATGACAAAGTATTCTTTTCATCAGCAAAGGGAGGGTCTTCCTGTCAGATATACTTCATGACTCTGAATAAGCCCGGCATGGCCAACTGGTAGTATCGATGTTAGTTAGCTAGGCGTCACGCACGCCCGTGATCTGTGATCGTGACACGGCGTCCTCTACATTATGTACAAGCTCGTATTGTACAAGAAAATGCCAGTAGTATAGTCAACAAACATTACAAAACATGTGCTTTGGCCATTCGAAATTCAAAGACTTGTGATAGTGACAGATTTGTATTATATTATGCTCAAAAGACAATCCACAAATTATTATAACATACAAGTTTGTATTTGAGGACCCTTATTTAAATAGAAACTGTGGCATTTTGTACTGATGATAGTTCCAAAACAAGCTAATAAGGATCATTATTATACCTACCTAATTAAGCAATAACCTCTAGGATAAATGTTTTGATATTGACAACTATTCATAAGTAAGTTAATGTGCTTAGTTTTATATTATGTTGCAATGTTTATTTCTATAAGAAAATGTAATTGAAATGAAACTACATTATTATTACATTCATATATGCCATATTTTATTGATTATGAAGGTAAGATGGTTGGGTGATGATTAAAATTTGTTACATAATTATGTATTTCATGCCATGCCTGATGCTGGGGCTGCATCTGCATCTATCATGCCAAGGCTTTGTGTTTTGTGCTTACTATCTGTGTTCAGCCCAAACTATTGTGAAAATAGCTGATAAAGGGTGGTTCACATCTGCATGTATTGCAAGAAGCTTGGTTGTGATAAACACATGTGCCACCCCAGCATAACAGATTTATACATTTTTATGTCAATCATTAATACATTTTATAAAGATAATTTGTTCTTTATTACTTTGTAAGTCCAAATTCACCAAAACGGCATTTAGTCAAGTCACTTGTATCATAAAATTATCACACAATCTACAATTTTATTAATGGATAAATCCAAGAATTGGTACTATTTATTATTTATTTGTTATGTACTATATTATTTACATGTATAAAGGTGTAACTGTGCATATTGAAAATATATATTTGACGACTTTTTATTTGATGAAACCTTAGCCTAATAAACATTTTAAAAAGTACTTTTGCTTTATCAATCATTTAAATTATAATCTATTAACACACTTTCCCTACATAAACAAGAGGGCATTGTAAAAGATATGCATTGACTTTAAAAATATGTAGGATGTGATTCAGTTTGAAATCCTTGGCCTGCGTTCAAGAACCATATTCCTACTCTTGAAATTTAAATGCCATTATAATAAGTGATGGGTAGCTACAGTTAGTGCAAATGTTCTCATAATAAGGGCCTTTATTGTCTTCCACTCAACTACATATTGGCTGAACATATTTAGATGAAACTTGGCATATGTAGTATGTGATCAGCATGGTGATTGGCAATGATACTGTTTTTAAAAACTTTGGCATTACACCCATTGAAATTCATTGAATGTCAATTGATAAACTGTAAAAACAGTTGTGTTGTCTGTTGCACAGAGTTAGCTGATCACCCCGCAGGACTAACACTATTATTTATCATGGTACTGTCAGCATCAAAAGTAGATGATGAGTTTCAGAACGTCAATACTTCTGATAGAAATTTGCGTCAGAAGTAGATAGCACTAAAATGTTCCATAAATAGGTGGTTGAAAAATATACCACAATTAAGCTGATGACATGCCACCCCAGTTAATATCGTAATAAATACAAAATTCGACTATACTCTTAGTTATAAGCAACAAAAATAATAAGTAATTTATATGAATGAAAATAAAAAAATAAGGGTGGTATTTCCACTCGTTATATATTCACGTAAAGACCTTAAAATCCACATTAAGACAGGCTGTCATCAATTTTGATTGCTGATTGTTACATTGCAGGCACTATAAGTAAGTAGTCCTATATTCATTGTATGTATTAATGCTGCTCACCAGTTCTGTTAGCTTGAACTTGGCTTGACAGGCTCCCGTTTGTCTAGATCAGTTATTTTTGCTATGATAGATAGTCAGTTATTTTCGAACCTATGTCTTTATTTCCAAAGTAATTTAATTCATATATTTATAAAAGTATTTTACATCAGTTACTTTTGAACCTTAAAGTCATCAGGTACATGTGGTGGTTAGTGTGATCAGCTTAATTGTGGTATATTTTTCAATCACCTATTTATGGAACATTTTAGTGCTATCTAATTCTGATGCAAATTTCTATCAGCAGTATTGACATTCTGAAACTCATCATCTACTTTTGGTACTGATTGTACCATGTAATTATATTTTCTAATTTGAAGTGGGGGGGAAAAGTTCTGCACTGATGTCCAGCATTGGGGTGTTTTTGCCAATATCGGAGGACTCTGGGTTGGTGGCAACATTGCTCTTAGAATTCCCGATGCTGCCTGTGTTTGTGAGCTTTGATCAACCAGCTTTTGTAACCCAGATTTTGTTTGGGCTTCGTTTGTGGCAGTTAGTGCAGTGTAAGATCCACTCCACTTACTCAATCCGCTGCACTTTTGCTTCAGCTTCAAAGCAGCCGCGACAGGTGCTGCTGTCCATAGCTCCTGGCTTACTTACTTGGTGCTGGATCAGCGGGGTGATCGGCTAACTCTGTTGCAAACAGAAATGATTGACACTGATCCTGTTTTTACAAACTTTGACATTTCATCCATCAAAATTCTACAAACGTCAATTGAAAAACTATCAGAGTTTGTTAAAACAGGATCGGTGTCAATCATTTTTGTTTGCAACAGAGTCAGCCAATCACCTCGCTGGTCACAGTGGCCTGTGATAACACCAAGCAGTATATACATATTCTAGTATAGTACCATGTCAGTCGAGCCATGGGCAGAAGCTAGTAATCAATAATTTTATGCATTTTGCCTTTTTAACAGCTACATATTATCTGTCTTTGGATTAGTTGTAATTGTAAGTAGGCTAAGAAGAGAATAAACCAGTTCTTGATAACCCTTCTGTTTCTTTACGAGACATGGGTACCAGCATCAAACCTGGCACAGGTGGTTGCATTTCCAAGTCCCGTAGGTTATTGACTTTCACTTTTAGTTCGCATCGCAACTTGTTTATGTCAATGTTTAACTGCTTTTGGTCGGCATCCAATAATGATTTTGTTGCTTCAATATTATGTTTAATCAGAACAGATCCAACAGTGACCCAACACTTGCGTTGATGTTGTGATTTAGATAAGTCTCGTAAGGCTTCTCGGTTTTGGTTTCTTCTTTTATCCAACATAACTATTTCGTGTTTATCAGCTAGAATCTCTTCGGCTAGCTTTTCTACCGACACCAAATATTTGAGAACTTTATCTTGATCTTGCATATCTGTAACAAACTCCAGTAATATGTAAGGCTTTACTATTTAAGCAATAGTTTGTAGTCTACTAAAGCGGAAGCGGTGTCCGATTAGAACTCATAATCTGTTCAGAAAAGTTGATGAATTTTTGATTCCTGCCTTGCAGCGACGAACTTTGCAGTCCTACATTTATTTATTTCCACTATTGAAAAGTAATCATATATTATTCAAGGTAATTGTCAAATCCAAATCTGGAAAAGTGGAAAATAGTACTAGTTTAAGTCTGGCTGAAATTTGATTTCAAATTTTTAATTTCAATTCAATGTTTTCTTTTCGCTATCGCCAGCAGTGTTGCTGTTTTTTATTTGGAAATAATGCTGAAACTTTGTGCAAATAATGCCAAAAAATGCTAAATAACATGCTAAAATCCAAATTTTATTCCCGTAGGTATATCAAACTGATGTAGTTAACTGTTAAAATAGATGTATATTCGCATATAAAGAGCGCAAGAGAAGACTGCGCTTCGGGTATTATGAATAATTTGCATCGTGTTAATTACTTTTCATTGACCCTTCACATTTTGCATGTTTTGCGGTGGAAATGTGTTGCTTTAATCAGTAAATTTATGCTATTATATTTATTTTACACTTAAACACTGTAGAGTATGATAAACTCTGTCATCTTTTCCCATTCTTCGCGCTAATTTTGTTCATTTATGACGGCCTCTGTGGCGAAGTGGGCGAAGGTCCGCCTGAGACGCAGAAGGGTTCGATTCCCGCTGCGGGACAAATGTTTGCATGTTCTGTAAATATTTGTCTCAGGTCTGGGTGTTTTCTATTTATGATATGTATGTATTTACAAAAAAAATAATTATGTGTAGTATATCAATCATGTGGTTCCCATAATACAAGCTCTGCTTAGTTTGGTGCTACATGATGCTGTGTGATTACGTCCCGCATTATTTATTTATTTATTTATTTATATGAGAAGCCATATTATACTAACACATCAAATTCAAATTAGACGTTAAAATTATAAGCACTGCACTGATCGTTCGTAACAAATTAACAATCGTTATGCATAAGTTAAACATAAAGTTCGGGAAGTCCTAGTTTCTTTAGAAAGAGTTGATATGTTACCTAAAAAAAAACTACTATGAATCAATAAACAAATTGTCTCTGGTTTTTAAAAATCTTTTGAATTCCTTACTATGTGTACTTACGGTAGGTAACGTTCATAAAATGCCAATCATGAATTATGCCAACTGCAAATTTTTCATGCTAATGGGTCACGAAATATGCTAGATTTATCATTAAAAATGCTAATACAAGCAACACTGATCGCCAATGCGTAGCCGTAGTCTCTATGGCCAGTGCTGCCACCTTGGTTTTTGAAAAAGGGCATTTTGATTTGACACGCTAGAAAGGGCTAGATATAGCTAATTTAATCATGAGAAGGGCTAAAAATCGGAGTCTTAATCGGAATCTTCCAAAATCGTATATACTTTATTTAATTTCTCGTTTTTCTGGTTCTATGTAATTATTTGCTTTACTTATGTTCGTGATCTTGTTTTATATTTTATTCTTGTAACTAGATCTTATGTTAAGGTATCTTCTTGATTAACTTTATTTATATAATTGACATTTTCTGTCTCTTCCTGGGATATAGCTAATGTTGTCATTAAAAGAGATGATGAGTGTGTCTGTCGAAATCTATGCTACGTGGCGCACGTTGTATAATAACTTGATAAGCAGGGCTAGATTGCTCTTTTTGGGCTAAATCATCAAAAAACGAGTTCACCTACAGTAAAAAGTACAAGATTCAACCTGAAAAGGGCTAAGGAGGCTTTCGTCTACAGACTACTTTAATATGATGCTAACGCATGTCTCGTCTCTTCACAGATTTTTATCTTTAGCGTATGTTTGTTTTTCTTTGTTGCATAACCAACAATAAAAAAAAAGCTAAAAATGAATGCTGAATGAATGAAATGCCGGTAAATTAAATAAATGAAAATAATTAATAATCAGTTGACTTGATACTTGCAGTTAGGTACATGAGTAATTAAGTGAATAGGTTTTGACAGCCAATTAAAAGTTGGCAAAACCTATTCATTATTATTAATTACCTATTAATTCTAAGGGCCGGTTCCTCTAATGGCCGGTTTCTATAATATACCGTTACCGATTACGCCTCGTTTTCCCCTGAAAAACTGTCAAATTTTCGACGCCGAGTTGTAAATTTTTAACAGTTTTTCAAGGGAAAACGAGGCGTAATCGGTAACGGTAGGAACCGGCCCACAGTGGGTCGAAACTGCTAAAAAAGGGACATAGGATTTTTTTCGATTATTCGAAGTTTTTTTTGTGTCAATCGGTGGAGCTCAATATCCCTATTAAAAACTATTCTGTGTCATTTTGTCATAAAACTATTACTTACCGAGAAAAAAAATAAAGTTTAAAAAATTTGTATGGAATGACATCTATCAAGGTCGATTTCTACAAAATGCTTACCGATACAGCTTGGAAAACACCTAAGTGTTATAGAATAGGATATTACCTATCGTATGATATCATAAAGAAATGCATTCACTTGCCCCCTTTTCCGATAAATGCCATTGAAAATGAGTTCTTTTTTAGTATTTTGGAACGAAATAAAAGTAATATTGTCGTGTTTGTGGGGTCAAATATAAACAAATACATTAGTCCGTTCCTTAATTTCATCAAAAGCACCAACATATTTGATCATTTGTAAGATTTTTGTTAAAAAATTATATTGATTTTTTTTTCACAAAAGTTACTTAACTTGTTTACATATCTTTATTGTATATGTATATTACATACACAGGTAATAAACTACGTTAATTCTGCCCGAAATTATCTTGTGATATTATGCTAAGATATTTTAATTATTATTAAAATATCTTAGCAATAAGTTTGTTTATCTCTAAAAAATGTCAGACCATAGGTGAGCTATGTAAGGTATTTGTTGTGAATGACATCTAAAATGCAGGTAGCAAAGGGTTAAAGTGAGCTCCCAGGTACATAGGTAGGTACTAAAAGTTGTCGGGCAGGATTAACGTATTTTATTACCTGCGTATGTATTTTGTAAACAAGTATACTAACTTGTTTTAAACAAATATTGAACCTATGTTAAAGTGTACTTACATGAACGTACGTACGTAGTAACAGTAGGTACTAAAATCTTTCGGGCAGAATTAACGTAGTTTATTACCTGTGTATGTAATATGACATTAAAGATATGCAAGTTAAGTAACTTTATTGAAACAAAAATCAATATAATTTTTTTTTAACAAAAATCTTACAAATGATCAAATATGTTGGTGCCTTTAATGAAATTAAGGAACGAACTAATGGATTTTGTTTATATTTGACCCCACAAACACGACAACATTACTTTTATTTCGTTCCATAATACTAAAAAAGAACTCATTTTCGATGGCATTTATCGGAGAAGGGGGCATGTGAATGCATTTGTATATGATATCATACGAGAGGTAATATCCTATTCTATAACACTTAGGTGTTTTCCAAGCTGTATCGGTAAGCATTTTGTAGAAATCGACCTTGATAGATGTCATTCCATACAAATTTTTTAAACTTTATTTTTTTTCTCGGTAAGTAATAGTTTTATGACAAAATGACACAGAATAGTTTTTAATAGGGATATTGAGCTCCACCGATTGGCACAAAAAAAACTTCAAATAATCGAAAAAAATCCTATGTCCCTTTTTTAGCAGTTTCGACCCACTGTGCGGCCGTAAGTGCTAACATGCCTGTCAGTCATAGATTAAGCCAGCGTTGCCGGCGCGGACTCTTTGGTCCTTTTTTGGACTTTTTAGAGTCTCAGCGGACATTCTTCAGATCATGAGGTCTTCCGGACTTTTTTACCTTAGTTACATTTTTGTACCTACTTTAAGAAAATCATTTTATGTACTAGAAAAAATTTGAGGCTCGCTCCTCTCGCAGGTTTTGTATACATCCTTGTTGTTACATATCCTACCTAATTCCGCTCTTTGTGATCCAGGATCATCTTTCATGGTAAATGCGGCTCGCTCCGCTCGCATTGCTGATTCGATGTTTTTCATTCAGGGCTCTTGTTTGTTGCATTCTTAAAAAGTTGCGCACCTGGCTCCGCCAGCTACATTTCCACCTTGTTTTGAAGTCGCAAACTCTGTGCTTCTAATGAAGCATACAGGAGGTATGACGTAGTTTTAAAATATGCACTCGCTGACCACTTTGATGTTGGAAACTCAGTGCTATAATTTGAGCACTTCTGTTTGTAGTCTTCTTCTTAGTCGATCACTCTTCTCGGAGTGGTCGAGGTTAAGGAGGTCGAGTTTGAATGGCGAGAGCGGCCTCGTGATCTTTTTCTCTCCATCTTGCCATGCCTATTTTTAGTATTTATATAAATGAGTTTCCTCTTTTTGTTTTTTTTAAAAAAAATCGCGTATACATTTCTCACTTGCTTTGTCATTAATAATTCAATGCTTTAAATTCAGCATTTCAAATTTGGTTGCGTATGTGGGTTCATCGGAATGAACTCAATGAATCCTATCCTAAATAATTTTATTGCGAAAGCGAGTTTGTATGTGTCACTTTCACGCCTAAAGTACCCACTCAATATATCATAATTTAATTTTTTACATGATGTCAGGGGTAAAAAGTATATACCTAGCCCTTACTTTTCATCCAGAAACAAAGTACTGGTCCCGAGGGATAGGAATATAAACTTAAATGCGAGCGAAGCCAAAAGTTAGTAGCTTATATAAAAATGTGGTGATCACGGTCATCTGATTATAAGGCAGGAAAGAGAAATTAGGATTATTTGGATGTTTTTTTAGAAATAACTATTGCATATATAAAAAACTGATTATTTTGTCATATTTCGGAGTATTTTTTGTCATATTTTACCTTGATTTCGGATCTTTTTCTGTTTGACTGCCGGCAACACTGCTACCTGCCGCGCCGCCCGCCATCAGACAAATATCAGCCAGCCGCCATTTTGAAACGAACGTTGGCTTGGGCTTGGCGTGGTGGTGTGCGATAGGAAAACTGGAAAAGTGGAAAATATTTCCTGTTTAGAATAAATTGATTTGTTCTTTTCGTTGTTTCGGGCTTGCGCGGTTGTATAGCGATAGACGTGTTTACGTTAAATTCAGTGCAATCTCTTCATTTTTAAATTGACACATCATGGATGGCCCACCGCATCGAGGATTTCGCGGTGGTCGCGGCGGACCCCCCGGAATGAGAGGAAGGGGTGGTTTCGATATGCGTGGACGGTAAGAAAACGTTATTGTATTGTCGCTAGTGTTAACTGGCTCTACGTTCATGTATTCATAAACATTTTAGGTTAGGTTTAACGCGTCATGCATCTGACTGACAATAGGTGCAAACGTTGAATTAAATTCTTTTGTTTTAGGGGTGGTCCCGGTATGAGAGGACGTGGGATGCCCATGAGAGGTGGTCCGCCGCGTGGCGGGCCTAGAGGCTTCCGCGGTGCGCCTATGCGAGGTGGCGGCGGTGACCGAGGCGGCCGCTTCGCGCCCGGCCCTCAGGGCCCTGGTCCACACCCTGTGCCCACCATCGAATCCAGACCGGCACCTCCACAAAGTAAATTTTTAACTTATCACGCTCAGGGCCAGTGTATCATTAACGATACACCACCTGGTATGATAATTTTTTAATTTTATTACCCTAAAACACTAGCGTAGGCTCGGTTTCCATTATGTGTAGTGAGCTAGGCGGCTGAAACATTTGTCTCAGATAGGTCTTTAGGTACCTCGGAAGCTGATCTGAGCTGAAATCTGAAATGGCGTAGTGCGGAAACAAATAGTTTTTAGATGATTTTTTGAAAATTCCCACTTTACATGTAATTTTGTCAACATTTTGTCATATTTATGGCCTCTGTTGATGAAAATGTGGTATTTTGGTAATCTGACAATGACATTTCTTGTTGTTACCCCTGAATAGACAGTACATTATTAGGTTTTTTTTATAACCACCCGGAAATCCTTCCCGCAGCAGTAGGTTATAGGATAGCCCGACTTGAGTAGATTAGGTTCTAAATATATCACAGAACTAATGTAGAGCACTCCAATGCCACCTAGTTTTAATCTAGTCCTAGTCCTAATACTCTTCATCTCCCGATAGTGTGTTTTGGCGTATATTGCTTATATTTTTTTCCATAATAAACCTCAAGACTGCATTAATTTTTTTCTCGGAAACTGAGTTTCCACACTTCTTCTTTTAGGGGGAGGTTCCTCCCCCCTCCCTGCCCCCTCCCACTCTATAAGCTCACTACACATAAAGGTAAGTCCTTCCCATGTCTCATGTATCTTTCGAGACACACTCAAAATCAAATCAAAAACATAAAAGGCCTTTTAGCAGACACCAGGTGGTGTATCATAAATAATATCCTGGTGCAGTGTTGATTTAATTAATGCAGTTGCCGATGCAATCTACCTGTCTAGGCCCTACTTGAGCCAAGTAATTAATTCTTTGAATGCTGAATAATACAACCCTCTATGTTTAGCACCACCGGCACCTCGACAGTCTACATGTTAACTGACTAGCTTCCGCCCTCGGCTTCATGCGCCTGGCGCACATGCCTGGATAAAAAGTAGCTTAATTATACAAGCTTAAATATACATATTTGCTAAGTTTCAGCTCATTCTGTTTAGTAGTTTTGGGGTGAAGGAAGAAAAAACATTTCACAGACTTTCACCTTCATAATATAAGTATGAAGTCTAAAGGTATATTTTTACTGTAGTAAGGTATATTTTCATCACTCTAGCAGTCTAGCTACACTAAATGGTCATTGTTTTCATATGTTAAGTTATTTTTTTTATGTAAGAGCTAACATTTACTACTGACTTCATACTTATATTATGAAGTCTGAAGCATTCAGCTTTTCTTAGCTTATCCATAAAAATTTAGATACACACTGTCCACTGTCAGATCTAGACTATCTGCACAATGTACTGTGAAATTATTAGTTATTTTTACTTTTTGGCTGCTTAGTTAGCATACAACCTATGGTATTGATCTTAACTCATAAGTTTAGAAATGGCAAGTAAATGTGACTTATTTATAAGTTTGTTTGCATTGAATGGTATGAGTACAAGCATAGAATCAAATAAGTTTTTGATGCAACCTCTTCAAACCTTTAATCACACATTTGTTATGTAGGAGGGGGATTCAATCACAGAGGTGGCCCTGGAGGAATGCGTGGTCGTGGGGGCCGAGGAAGAGGTGACTTTGGACAGCGAGGAGACAGGGGAAGTGGGCGCGGTGGCATGCCCATGAGAGGTAAGACTAGCCTGCTGTGTATGCCTAATAAGTAGCCTTATTTTATGTGTTATGCCTAGTTTAAAGCCGGAATTAAGATAAACCTTTTCACTTTATATAAATTCATATTTTGGCATGAAATTACTTACATAACCAGGCACTCACCATATTTTTATTATTTTTGACCTTGAATACTCTTTGGCCTAGAACTTATTTAAAATTTAGGTCTGTTTGTTCTGTGCACAATCCCACTATTTTATTAACTCACCTAACTTTATTTTATACATAAAGTAACTTCAGTTTCAAAGCCTTTATTTGCCTCTTTTGAGTTTAACACATACTCTTTTTGCATTTGTATTTGGATTTAATGAGCCAGATGTCGAGCTAATATCTGATTCTGAAGTTGTTTCTTCAAGTGTAAAATTAAACCAGTCTACTTTATCCTTTACTTTTTATTCTAGGTCGTGGCCATTCTCGCGGTGGTCCCGGCGGTCCAGGTGGTCCCAGTGGACCCGGTGGTCCCGGTCCAGGCCTACCACCCGCCGGTCCTTCGATCCCGCCACCTGATGTGAGGCCGGTGCCATCACACCAGACCCACCAACCCCCACCCGGACAACAGGGGCCACCATTTAAGAGAGGCGGCGGACCACCACATGGTGGCCCTGGTGGACCCGGTGGACCTCCTAAACGCGGCAGGTATGCAATCTAACTCCAATGTTCCAAAAATTAATTTGTATTAAATCTGATCTTTAAATTTCCATAAAGGGGCCGTCCATTAATCACGTGATGTTTTTTTTAGCATTTTTTAACCACCCCCTCCCCCTTTGTGATACATGGTGAGGTTTAAGACTAACCCCCACCCAAAATTTTTTAGTACCTACCTACAAAGAATCTTAAAATGTTTAGAATATTATCTCTAAATACAGGTATAAAGTTTAAGCTAATTTTATTCCGAAATTAAGGACCATGATTAAGAACTACGTTCGCTGCCTCGCTACGGCGAGTCAAGATCACACTACACGCAGCTTTTCGGTTAAGAAATTGCGCATTTGACGAAAAAATAAACACACGTGATATTATTATACCCTCTCCCCCCTTGTGATATTTAGTGTTTTTATTTATTTGTTTTGGCTTAAACTCACTTGCTATGATGAACCGGAATCATGATAGGAATGTGCCGTCTGATACACGCATGACGATACTCCAATAATCTGAGCATCACAATAGTTTTATAGAATTTAAATGAACTGTATGTGATAATAATCAGATAACTTGATAGGTTCGAAGGACCCAGAGGTGGAGGCCGACCGCCGCCGCAAAACAATTACCAGCCGCCTCCTGTTCAGCATACACCACCTCAAAACAATGGATACTCGTAAGTCACAACACCGTAATAACTTGGCTGGTAAGACTCTATGGCTCGCGCGGGGCGACTAAATTACCGAACTAATTTCACGCGCCTTGTGTCAAAGAGAAAATAACCACTAAAATTATGAAGAGTTTAAGAAAGCACATTTTGCCTAACCCTATTATGTACATGACTGAAATAGGCTTCCAGAAACAGTAGTTAGTGCTCCATCAGTGAATTTCATCAAAAATAGACTGGACTAATATATTTAATGTACTGAAAAATAACCCCGATAAGCTTTAAGCTACCTGTATATAACCGAATAATAATAATAGTTGTTATTATATACACCTCTTCTCATCGCAATAGCGGCACCTTTTTGACTAACGAGCAAAGCAACTAAAAACATTAGATAAAGGATAAGAGGAAGCTAGAGGGGGACCGCGCGGGTCCGATATTGCCCGATCGAAATGTTAGCCGTGCCCTCCCGCGCAGACCACACTGAGAGCTGAGTAATAGTTACTAATAGTTGTTATTATTATTACTCTATATACAGGCAGCTTAAGCAGATACGTGTATACCATGGTTTGTTTTCAGTAATCAAAATAATAATAATACATCTTCACGACTTTTTCCCCATTATGGATATCTTCAAATATTGCTCAGTACCCAAATCTAATACCCACTTCTTGCAAGCAGCTAGTATTCCACGTGACAGGTTGCAAGCCCATCACTGCTTTTTTAATGGAACATAGGACATACCTTTCGAACTTTTTAGTTTGAGGGCATGTCTGTTTCCTCACGATGTTTTCCATCACCGTTTCGAGCTCGTTGTCAGTAATAAAAATTAAAATAAAATAAATAGAGCTCTATTTCCACACAGAAAAAAAACGTTACATGGGTAAAAATAAATAGGAAAAGCCTTCAGCAACACATACACTTGAAACATTAAAATTTAAAATATATGTTTTATGTCCATGTCTATTTTTAAGATAGAGGAAAAGGCAACTGAGTACTATCTCTAGAAGTTGTTGATTCTATTAATTTTCAACATTGTTACCCATTGGCAATGTTTCAATATTTGTATCAAAAAGGTTTTGCAGTTACAGTAATAACATTACAGAGGGCTTACCACAGGTTTTTATAGTTTACGAAAACTTATCTTTCCATACATTTTCAGTACAGCGCCTCTAGGGAAACGTGCATGAACTACGAAAAACAATACAATAATATAATTAGGTAACGTAACAAATGATGATCCGGAATCATGATAGGAATGTGCCGTCTGATACACGCATGACGATGATCCAACAATCTGATAACTATAAATACATCTATGATAGTTTATGCAATAGTACTATTAGTTAAATTTACTTGTGCTTTAACAGGAGCGGATACCAACAGCCTTATGAACAGCCTGTAGCAGATCCCTACCCACAACCTCAATATGGCTCACAAGGGTAAGTTTTCTTTTATTGTAATTCTTGATCAATTCAATAGTGGTCTTTTAATGGTACAACAGCGGTAGTCAATAGCGAATTAGCGACCCTCTAGTCAGAAAGGAATACTGTGAATTGATTATCATGAGTGCCCTTATATTCTAATACATCATCAAAAATCCACAATGCTACATTATAAACTGGATCAATACAAGTTGTATCATAGAATTTTGCTAGTGGCTTACTAAATGTCAGAGCACTTTCGTAACTATCGTGACGTGGACGTAGGCCGCCGCTAATAAAGGATCAGAAAGAAAGAGGGATATATGCACGCTGGGTATGAGGGTTGGGGATTGCAGGGCTCGGCTTTACGCACCGTTGACGCTGCTGCCCATCGGTGGTCAGGTAATTTAGCTGTGCTAGTGTTAAGCTGTGGTATGCCGCATCAGCCAGCCACCAGAGCCCCGTTTGTTATACAGCAAGTTGCATCGTGGGCAGGTAAGGTAGGCTTGAATTCCGAAGAAGAAGGTTGGATTGGAACCCCTTATACCTACCCCACCTTTTGTATTACCACTAAGACAAGCCAATGATGATACATATCTAAAAGATAGGAATTGCCGTCTGACACACAAATGCAGACAATTTTAGATACTGATTCAACAAATCTATACTCATAAAAAGCTGTTGAAAGATATTATGCTAAAAAGTTGGGTGTTTCATAGGTCTTACCAGAACAGCAGTAACTACTCTACTCCTGCACCAGTTCCGCAGAATTCAAGTTATAACTCTAGTGGGAACTATGGCTCTAACTATGGCTACTCAACTGGAAGCCAGGGTGGTTACGAGCAGGATGGCTATGGGTAAGTTAATTCCTTACAAGATTGTATTTAAAATAGCTAAGTATCTTAGAGCAGTGTTCCGCGAACGTTTTTGTTTTCAAGGTATATGTAGGAAATTGGAAAATTTTGAAGGTTATTAATCACCTTATTTTTCGGAGGCACACCACCTAGTGACCACGGTACACCAGGGGCCAATCTATCCTTATGGTGATCTGCTCTAAGATTTGAGTCACCTTATTTAGGTCTTGAATATGGTCCTAAATTGTATCATTCACCTTATATTAAATAAAGTCGCATTTATGGAGCAGAAGTTTCTTGGGACGGTTGCGAGAAATTTGCGTAAATTCATAGGCTTGTATTTATTTTAAACTAGGCTGAGCCGGTACTGTGAGTACCAGAGACTGATAATACATTTTTAACACACAAACTAAGCAGGCAGGCTACTCTGCCACAGAAAATTAAACCAACCTACTTACTACTAATAAGGGCATCGCGGATAAAATTTTGCCAATGACTATGTATGCAAACCAATGGATGCGCCGCATTTTGCACGTGGAAAAAACTAAAACAGATTTGTGGAATGTATGGGTTAAAACAAACCGGGGACAGTGGTTCTGATACAACGCATTTCCCTTCTATTTGGTAGCAGCGGTAGTAGGTTAACCTAATTATTATTATTTAACGGGTCTTCCTCGTGTTCTACCTTTGGTATAATTAGTAGATTTACTTTTCTGTGGCTATTGCCAACCAAGCTATGAGGCTAGTCAAATATTTATCTTTGTATAGTAGCGTGGGCGGTGCCGGTGACGCTGGCTATGGTGCGGCCGAGCCCGCATACGCAGCGCCCTCCTACGACTCATACGCTCAGCCTTCGTACAACTCGTACCAACAACAGCCCCAGCAGACGTACAACAACAACTATGGTAAGTCCTCGTACTAATGCCAACAAATTCATTACAGTTTAAGGCCCTCTTCCAAACTGATGAACCTTCACTTACCAGATATTAGGAATCGGAACCAAACAAATTAATAATTTAATAGCAAAAAATATCGGTAGTGGCTAGGCCAGTCATAAGACAGAACCAACTAATGATGAATGGCAATGATAATAATAGTGGTCTGGTTTATATCTAGATAGTTATTCAAGTAAGCATCTATTCATTTTGTACCACTTTAGTGGCGATGATTTGCCAATCACAAAACAATAACATTGGAGTAAGTCTTAATGATGCATACATTTAAGTTAAGATTATGAATAAGGAATCAATGAAAACATGAACATGATACAGGAAATCTATTTATGTCCTTAAATGACATACCATTCATAGAGTAGTCAATAAGTGACTCAAATGACGTGCTAATATAGACGATAGCGTGATCTAATTCGTAAAAGCCGTTTTTATGAGGTTTATCTAAAGTCATGTCAGGACAATTATTATTATTTCACGATTTTCTCGAGTCACTTATCATCAGTCCTTCAAGAGCAATTATAAGGATATAGTAAAAATAAACATTTCCGAACTTTCATAGAAAGTTAGATGGCTCAAAAATCCACAAAATGTGGAAGATAACCTACATAGGATTAAGATGATAAACTAAAGGTAGTTGATAAAATTAATAATGACAAATAATGTCGGAAAAATCACACATCATCTAGCCTTGATGTCCCTGCATAGATTGGCTTATACTATAAAATTAACTTCTTAAGTATACTTATATTCTTTTTGATTAGAAAATGGCAATGAACAAATTAAAGTATGATAAAATACATCGAAAATAAAGAATGGCCCTAGAGCGTGTTCACGTTTGGATGATACTATCGTCCGTTGGGTAGATAGACGAAAAAGATAGTTAACGTTGAAGCTAATTAAAAAAGAACTATTTTTGATATGAAAAATGCGCTCTCCGTTTTTACACTACAAAAAATCTATCTATCGTCATAACACGAGAGCATTTTCATACATATACGGTCAGCAAACTATAGTATCCTATTATGTGAACACGCTTATTTTGAACACAAATTATAAAATGTTAACTTATGCCTGACCTTGTCATTGAAATGTAGGTAAATAGAGATGGCAACAAATTATAATGCTGCCTTAATAAATCTTTAGATCAGTATTAATTAGCTGATATTGATATTGGACTAATCAAACAACCTTTAAGTTTAAGTTCTAATAAATTAAATTGAAGTTGACGCTGAGCATTTATGTATTTTATAATTGTTTGTATTCCAGGCAGTTGGTGATCTGTTTCAAATAAACAGTATAAAATTACGTCTAAAGTCCATTTTATATTTATTTCATGGATTATTTGATGAAGCTAAAGGATTCCCAGGAGATTCACATTTTATTAGAAATATAATTTTACTGGTAGAAAAACAATGCGTGCGTGCAAACTCATTGATACGATAATTAGGTAGTTTAATTAAATAATTTAGTTGGAGATAATTTTAATGACAAGTAGCAAAATTTGGCCATCCTTAATATGTATTTATTTTTGTGTAACAATTTGTTACTTTTTAATCTACAAATAACTTTCAGTAATATTTGCTACAGATATACTTGCATACATTTATTATTTGACATAGCGATAATGCATTGTTTTATTTAGGTAAACAATATACATAAGTATATTTTGATGGTATAAATTAGGCAACATACCATGTCTTAGTTTAAGGACTCTGAAACTAATAAAATTAACGATAATACTAAAAATGTGTATATTTATTTGAAAGATATTGCACCATCCAGGAAAGGACTGAATTATTCGTTTTTAGTATAGTTGCTGATCCGAGCATTATTACAAAAAATAGTCATTATGCTAAGTAAGAAATAGCTACTACAAATATAATAATTATTAGCAAGCAAGTCATAATACCATTTAAGTAAAAAAATTACTTTGCTATGGAAGATTCAGTCTTGTTGAATCAACTAGATATAAGTAAACTAAATTGATGTGAGGATTTTGCAATAAAGTTTGATAAATGATCAAAAATATGTTGCCTAATAATGAAAAATGGTTTTTATTAATCCATCATATTGAAATCAATCATTAAGAATTTCAGCCAATAAGAAAGATACTGCAAACTGAATTGAACATTTTAAAACGACCAATAGAAATCCATCGATCCTTAGATCCATAGATTCGTTTCCTGATGTTTCAGTTAGTTTAGTTTGATATGTTGCAAAATACTTGCAACTTCCTAGGCCACAGATAAGTTACTGTCTAGTGGAGAGTACTATAACTATTTCAGGCATTCTGTGCCATTGTCTTATCTAGAACCACTTGGTATATAATAGTTATATAAGCATTAGGGAGGTGTATACTCTCATTATCTACTGAAGAATGGCCACAGCTGCGACTTACAAAGAATAAAGGTAATATTTTTATTTACTAGTCTTGCACACTATATAAGTAAGCTAAACAAGAATTCGACACTATTTACAATGACAGAAGTAAACTGAATCGTGTGTGAACAATTTTTAGTAATCTAAACGCCTCTAAGATGACTGCCATTTCAAGCTATACTTTGGTCTTTTACTACCTATGTTTTTACCAAAAAATTTATGAGTACCACATGACAAAGCTTAGGTACGATGACATTTAGATATGTACTACCAGTCCATTGCTGACCTGACAAAACCCGCAAAACACAGTCTATAGACTGTTTTAGCTCTTAAAATTTTATTAATACTAGGAATACTGCAAGCTCTGCTTTTCGAGGAACGAAGTGATTTACCTATTAATTTATAATCATGAGCTCAGGCAATGCAATAAGTTGCAATAAGATTGCAATATGCAATAAGTTGCATAATATTAAACATAAGTAATGTTATAGTGAGACAATAATTTGGGTATTTTTATTTCAAGGCAAGATATGGGAAACAATATATAACAACAAAAATGAAAACAATATATTTTATGTCAAAAGAGGTATTTGTTTCAAATTGAGAGTAATTTTTGAGGTGGACAGCAGGTAAACCTTTTATTTATGTTATTTGAGTGAGAGAGTTGAGGCTGATGATGATGATGATGATGATGATGATGATGTTGTAAAATAATATAACAGTAAGTAAGACTTACTAAATGCCAAATTCTTATGAACTTTTAGTCAATTATGAGGTGGACAGCAGGTAATAGCCTTTTAAAGCCTGATTTCACAAAGTTACTCTTCAGGTAAACAATAAGGCATAATAATTTGGGTATTTTTATTTCAAGGCAAGATTAGGCACCTACAAAATAATATATTTTATGTCAATTTTGAAGAGGACAACAGGTAAACACCTTTTAATTTATAATCTTGACCCTGATTGCATAATTCTACGCTTCAGTAATGTTACAATAAGACTGTGCTAAGACATGATGATTATTATAAGTAATATTTCAGTAAGATAGCCTTTTAAAGCCTGATTTCACAAAGTTACTCTTCAGGTAAACAATAAGGCATAATAATTTGGGTATTTTTATTTCAAGGCAAGATTAGGCACCTACAAAATAATATATTTTATGTCAATTTTGAAGAGGACAACAGGTAAACACCTTTTAATTTATAATCTTGACCCTGATTGCATAATTCTACGCTTCAGTAATGTTACAATAAGACTGTGCTAAGACATGATGATTATTATAAGTAATATTTCAGTAAGAAAGACTTACTAATTTGGGTCTTTTTATTTGCAAGATGTGGGGGGGTTAGGCACAAAATGATATTTTTAAATGTCAAAAGAAAGAGGTGTTCTTGTCAACTTAAGAGTTACTTTCGTTTATGCTCTTACTGGCAATATCTATTAGTCAATTGTGAGGTGGACAGCAGGTAAAACACCTTTTATTTTTATAATTATGATCCTGCCCCAGTAATGTTACAGTAAGACAATAATTTGGGTATTCTTATTTCAAGGCAAGATGTAAGTTAGGCACCTACAAAATAATATATTCTAAGTCAAGAGGTATTCTTATCACTTTTGGGTTGAATTCGTTTATGCTCTTACTGAGATGGTATTGAATATTTGTAATGGTGCAATCATGCATAAGCACTGAAAATCTTGGTTAGAAAGCATCACTCCTACATCAGTACAAAGCAATCAACTTCAGCTCCAGATATCAATCACAGATGAAACTAATTACAGGTAATAATATTTTTAGTAATTTATTCATTATAATTGGGGCAGTATCCCTATCTTCAAGAGCGCTTTAGGTGATGAATATCAAAAGTGACGGTATAAACTCAAAACGAGACAAAAATTTTAAGTTATTAATTCCATGCAAGAGAATCGAGGTTATGAAAATACTTTGTAACTGTAAGCTATTAAATTTTTTTCATCTGTACATGTTAACAAAAGTGCTGAATGCGTTTATAGTTTAGGAAGTATTATAATAAATAAAATTATAAGTATGATATATAATCAGGGATACGAAGAAATTGTAGGTCGGCGTCGACACATGATTTTATGTTATATGACATACACATAATAAAGTAGATAAATTATTATTATTATATATAACACGAAAACCTAAAACATATAACTTAGTGCTGAAAGTCAGTACAAGGGAAGTTGACGCACACCAAAGTATTTTTATTTAAGAAGGCTATATGTGTACCGAACTGACCGTAGGCCTACCCGCAATGTCGCGCGGGTAGATTTTTGAACACTATTTCTTAAAGTAGGTACAAAACCTAAGATAACGTAAATATGTCCTACAAAATTAGGTGTATCAGTTTCCGTAGTATAGATACAGACAGAGCTACTTTTACATAATTATAATATTAGTAGGTTAAAATGTAGCTATCCACACCTACCTAAAAAAACTGAAGTTTAAGAAATCACTAGGTATCGAGTATTAGCATATACGCAAAAACAAGTAGATGTAAGAATAATTAAACGTTACATAGTCATAATTTTTAGTCATCTTAATAGCATTGTTTTTATGAACTATCAAATCAAGCCAATTTTTTTAAACTTAAACCGAATATCTTTATCGAAGATCTTGCGATCACATAGACTCTTCTTGAAATACGATTAAATTGTATACGATTAAATTGTGTGTAGATACAAAAGAATGCTAAAGAAGAGAACTAATCAATTTGTAAAAACCGAAACGCATGACCAAGATCATAATAAAATACTTAACGTTTTTTTATCTTTCAGACTATGGATAAAAGCAATTAGAAAACTGAATTGTGTAAAGTTCACACACGTCATGGCGCATTGCCCGTGACCGGTTCCAATACCTGGATCGTTTTCCTGGCCAGACCTGGTTATAACTAAGGTGAGTTGGTAATTATTTTTAATGATAATCAGCATCAGATTAGTTTTTATGCTCCTCCTGCATAGTCTTCTGTTGCGGTACCTCAGAGAACCATCATATTTTCTTGTAAAGGTGGCAAGTTATCGTATTCGTTCACACGCAACACTACTTTTAATTATATAATAGGTAGGTACTTTTAACCTATGGTGATCAGCGTTTACCGAAACTAAGAAAGGATTACGTTCTGAGGGCCTACCACAGGTTTTTATAGTTTACGAATACTTTATAAGTTTCGGTATCTTTCCATACATTTTCAGTACAGCGCCTCTTAAAAAAAAACTAACTAAACTTATAAAGTTTTCGTAAACTAAAAACCTGTGGTAAACCCTCTGCAGTGGACTATACGATCAAGGTCATAAAAACAGTAGCGTCTAGTAACAAACCCGACCAGCGCATTGTTTTTTTAAAGTGCAAATGAAGTTATATGTATATGAAATATCAAACTTCTAAATGAACGCAGTCAAAAAATACGGCCGCCTAATGTACGATTCACTCGATAAAATAAGGAACTTAACTGCTTTGTGGATGTTTCAATTTCCTTTAGCATGTTATAAAATGCTCTCCGACGCGTGCCAGTAAGTGTGAATCGTACATAAAAGTTAGATTTTTCACAGAACTGAATACCTTTTTGATATTAATTTCAACTTGATGCCTCCACGTTCGCATTTCGAGCTATGGAACGAGCTATGAATCCGCAGCGAGACTAGGCGACATGGAACATGGAACCAAAGTTGTCGACATAGCTTAGTGAATTAGCAAGCTGAAGTGGCAGTGGGCTAGCCATATCTGCCGAAGAATGATATAGGCAGATGATGATGATGAACTCCACGTTTTACTGAGAAAAAGATCTTGACAGACTGACTATAAGGGTTCCTTTTTCCTTATCCAGCAAATCTATCCCAACCAACCAACTCAACCAATTATTTAATCTATGTATTTTCTATTTCAGGTACGGAGGGTCAGAGGAAAGGAATGCTATATGTAGTTTGCTGAAATCATTTTATATGATATATTTTAATTTGTGATTTATACTGTTAATTGTATTTAAATGATTACTGGTTTGTTTAATAAACGTCCAAGCCACAGATTTTTTTTATTTATTTATTGATATATGGCACACAAAACAGAATATAATGAGATAAAAATCAATACTTAATCATTTAAATTATTAGAGCTAGATGATATTCCTAAACATGTGTACAAAGCATGATTAAAACTATAATAACAAGCAGTGAGAAAATGAAAGAATTTCACAAAAACGTCAATTTACTGAAAAATACATATTATCATTTTGTTTTTTTTTATTTCTCTGAAAAAGAAAAAAAATCCAACCTCTTTGGTTATTTCACCCTTCTCCATACAGGGTGGAGCAAAATTTTACCTTATTGAGGGCAGCTACCTTTTCTTTTGTAGTTAGAAGGTTTTGTTCTGAGGAAACTATAGATTTATCAAATGTAGGCGAATGGAGCTTCATAGAAATAGTATGGTATTTTTTTCTTTAATTTTCGCATAATCTTGAGATTTGATTTGGTAAGTTACTTTGGGAAAAAGAGTCGATGGAGACCAACATGTTTTTTTTAATGATTTTCTAGGGTGATTGTACATATTTTCGAAAATCCGAAAATGCCATTATTTTTTTCTTTAATATAAACCGATAGTATATGAATGAATGAATGAATGAATGTTTTTATAGCAACAATACCCCTCCCCTCCACCTCGGACATGCCCTCCGTGCGCCGCGCCCCGCCTACGCACCTTGGCGTGCTTTGGCCAAGATGAATGGATTGTGTGTGAAAGAGGATAAATATGATAATGAAAGCAGTGGATACAAATTTGACGCCTGACAGCAGTGCGTGGAAGAAAAAAAGAATTGCTGACCCCACCTAGCGTGGGACAAGAGCAGGAAAATTATGAACACAGGGTTCATGTCGATGGAATGTTACCTAATTAGGCTTTTGCATAGGTATACTCAACAGTATCAAGTGGATTTTTGTGGTCGCTGACTGGGGTGCTGTACCAGGTACCTACTACCTACCTACGCACCTGGAGATCCTTGTCTACGCCCTAGAAATAAGCATGCCTATGGATGAAGTGATGAGTTTGTGAAGCAGATCAGTACCTACTTGATTTCATATTGGTTTAATTGTTGAGATAATTTACTTGTTAGTGTCGATTCTGTTGTTCACTTCTAAACTCATTCGGCAGCTTTAAAATTATAGCTATCCTTGTCATTTACACCTAAAAAAAGGGATCACCTTTAGGAATGTCAAATTAGGTATCGACATCAATTTATCATATTGTGTGGTGGTAATAAACAACCCAGTTTTTTGTAAAAAATATATCCGCAATTAGACTGTCACAAATTCCCCTGTGGAGTAATAGTGTTCCGTGGTCGAAAATTATGAGAGACTGAGGCTACGGACACGAAGTCAGCGGGCGCGGGGCGGCGGCGCGTTTCAATGTATACATTTCTAAGGAAGTGGTCTCGAAGGCGTGGCGGGGAGCGGCGTACGAGCGCGATGCGAGCCAGTCTAGCGGGGTGCCTGCAAATCTGCAAAACGTTACTCCAGCGGCATCTGCAATAACTCATAAACCACATGTCGCACAAATGCCGCTGTTTGGCCAGTGACATGCACAAATATAAGCTTTCTTTTATGCTACTTTAATTTTGGCTAAGTCTAATGGGTATAAAAACCATGCCGCTGCAGTAACGTTTTCAGGCGTTACTGCAGCGGCATCTTATTTTCTCGAATAACTGGAACCTTCATCATCAGCCTATAGCAGTCCACTGCTGGACATAGGCCTCCCCTAATGAGCGCCATTGCGCCCTGTCCTGAGCTCGACGCATCCAGCTTCTACCAGCAGCCTTTCGCAGATCGTCACTCCACCTGGCCGGAGGGCGTCCTACACTACGTTTGCCGAGCCGCGGTCTCCACTCAAGAACTTATTTACCCCAACGGTTATCGGTTCTTCGGCAGATATGGCCAGCCCACTGCCACTTCAGCTTGCTTCTTGCTTGCTTCTCTGAGCTATGTCGACAACTTTAGTTCTATGTCGGATAGTCTCGTGTGTGCATTACCCCAGCGGAATGTTGTCGCCGATTGAAATTTGGTGAATGCCAATAATTAGTGCTCGTCTCGTGTAAATGTGACGAGAATTTTAAATTTGTGCATCCAGGAATTATGGAGATATTCGCGAAAAACAGATTCCGCCAGCGTAACGTTACCGCAGCCCGCAGCGGCATGTTTTTGTTCTATTGGGTCTATCGAGATGGGAGATATCTCAAAAGAAAGCTCTCTTAATTTGTGCTAAATGTGACGCAAATTTCAAATTTGTGCATCCATAGGCTACTGAGTCATGAGCTAGCGTTTAACTTGAACAGTCACGAATTAGTGCTCTAAGCAAATTATTTAAATACCCAAATTTCAGCTCTGCACACATTAAAATCACTGATATGTTCATAGAGAACTATCACCAGATGATTCGATCGATTAGCCGCCCAAATTCAAATGACTATTAAAAAGCGGCCGCGCAATACTAAAAGGCGACAACATTCCGCCTGGGGTAACGCACACTAGTCACGTTGCAGATTCTTATCCTTCAGAGAAACTGAACTTCACTTCAGAACTCTGGAACCTTAATAGGTACAAATTTAATTTTTGGCGCACATTTACAGGACATAGTGCTCTAATTTTTCTGTAAATTTCATCCCGATCCGAGTCAACATGCCGCTGGAGTAACGCACACCGCGACTGCATTCTCCACTCCGCGCTCCACTCAGCGCCGCGCGATCTGCCCGCTGGCTTCAGGACAGGGTTTGCGTTGCCGCGTTGCTCCTCGCAACCTACTCACCTGGAAATTAGCATCCCATGGATGAATAATTCTACCGTATTAACTACCTACCCTACCCCTTATGATTGTACTGCTAGTTTTGACTGTTGGATAGTAAATGAAATGCAATGCTTTGAGTTTATAATTAATTTTATTTTAATTCTAAGCTTGTGCCTCAGGCAGGGTCGTGATGATGTCAGAGTCACCAGGGTCAGTGATGGCGAGAGTGCATACTCGGTAGTACTTTCCGCATGCTGTGCCCAACTCAATGTTGTTACCGCTGTAGTGATGGACTCCAGTCTTGGCTAGGAGAGCGTAGTACTCAATTTCCGATTTTCTGAAACAGAATTAATTTTATTTAATACTAGTACCGAGATAAAAGTAGCCTATGTGTTATATCTAGGTTCACAAACTCAAAGTTTCATCCAAATGCAAAAGAGTACCAAACATTCATCCATACTCACAAACATTCGCATTTATAATATTAGTAGGACTAGCGACCCGCCACGGCTTCGCACGGGTGCAAGATAGTTATAAACCTTCCTCTTTAATCACTATATTAATAAAAAAACCGCATCAAAATTCATTGCGTAGTTTTAAAGATATAAGCATACATAGGGACAGACATTAGGAAGTGACTTTGTTTTATACTATGTAGTGACTATCACTACATTCACTAGGTAGATAGATTTAGGTACATACAAAACATAAATTCTACATTCTTTTTCTTTTTTGTAGCTAGCTAGTGGCCAACTCGGTTGTACGAGTTTTTAAGGCCACCAAGGCCTCCAACATGCTTAATGACTGAACATGCCTTCTGATGCATGGATGCCCTCAGATCTAAACAACACTAAACATTCACCCATCTAAGTAGTGACAGTGTGGATTGCTTTGCTTAGATGATTGGCTATGAACAAAGTCAGTAACACCATGAGCGTTCTACATTAATTTGGAATCATTTTCCTGTCATGCGTCAGAAGCAGGTGTTACTGGTAGGAGAAATAAAATCCTAGTACACAAAGTCACAAAAGCCGTACATGGGTTAGACTAACTCTGGAGTTTGAATCCTGGATGGCACAAGTTGAGTATGGCCTATACCTAGCAGTGGGTGAAAACAGGTTATGGATGATGATGACCCAAGAAAATTGACAGTAGGTATAAAGTTGCAGAGGTTATCATCATCATCATCATTGTCATTTATTTAAGAGCTGTGCTCTTATCAGCGCAACTGATGCAGCTCCTTCTATCTGCCTCTCTCCAAAGCAGTCTCCTTTACTTCCCTATACAACATGACATCTACTTTCTCTTTAATGTGGCTCATATAATTTATCCTTGGTCTTCCCCTTACTCTCTTTCCTTATATTTTTCCCTCTATGATGTTTCATATAAAGAGTTAGTTAGTTATTTGCTGCTGCAGCACACAATACCTATTAGAATAAGTGTTTTTTTTCGAACTAGTAAATTCTTTGTTTTTTAAGTATTTGTGTGCTATTTTGTAGTGATGTCTATGTCTCTATGGTAGTAGAGGTTAATCAGAATTTAAAAATCTCACCTGTCCAAGTTCCACACATGAAGAAGACTACTCCATAGGTTTCCCGAAGTGATACCGCAAAGCAGTTATTTTAAATGAGAAGTTTTTGGGTAAATTTTTTTACATCTCAAATACTTTAAACCAATCAAAATTGAAATTTTGAAACTGCTTTACTGAATCAACTAGAGGGAAGCCATACTTCTTTGTCTAAGACTCCATATGCATCCCTTTTACAGGTTTAGTGGGAAACTCTACTTCTCAGTAGTCTCACCTTAGAGGAGGCGCATTCTTCGCAATGATAACCAGCTTAGCCTTGCCCTGTCGTAGGGTCTTCAGAGTCTGCTTGTATCCAAGACAGTATTTGCCAGACTTCATTACAAGAGCCAGACGAGAGTTGATAGACTCGATGGTCTTTTTCTGTAAAAGAAACAAAGTATGAATTACATTGCATTTTGGTAGAAAATAAGGTGAAATTTTAGTTATGTTACTGAAGCGCTCGTGGTGTGGCTTACTTTGGTGTTCTTAGAAGATCACCTTTGTTTAGCAACAATCCACGTAGTCACTACTTGGATGGGTGACCTTTTAGTGGCAATTAGATCTCAGCACTTCTGTGCTTCGCAAGGTATGTTAAGATGTAGGTCCCAGCTTTTACAGTAGTTAAGCCATGTCGGAGGCCTTTGGGCGGCCTAAAAACTCCGACACCTGAGTTGGCCACTATCTCATATGAAGAAGAAGTTAGGTATGTTACTAGTGTTCTTGATGATCTACTGACCTTATAGGACAACCTGCACACAGCCTTATCGGCTAAGTCGCGTGATACCAAGAATTTATTATGTCAAACTAAGAATGGTTATCATGAATATACTGATTGATTGAGCAAACTTGGTAGGCACAGAACATTTGACATTCATTTTAGTCAGCAGGATATCTCGCACACACGACTATTGGCATTTGTTTATACGTTTGATACATGGATTGCGATTGAGGTCTTGGCAGTGCAGTCTAAGTACTGAATAAATTTAGTTCCCTGCTGTATCATTCTGTGGGTGAATTAGTCAACGAGGTTGAAACTTTTTAGAGGTTAGAATAATGTCACGTTGCATTTTCAACCTTACAAATTACGAAATCTGCAAGCCTATCATGCCGTATTTATTTAGGACTTGAATTAGGCGGTTGTTCAATTACTGTCTCATGAACAATCATGCCACAAATCCAACTTACAGGACACGTGCAAAGGTATGAGTAGTGTGATTAAAAAGCTCACCTGTTTCTTAGCAGCAACCATTTTGATAGTTGTTACGGGGCACCTCACTAGAAAATAAAAGATTGTGAAAAATCTAGTCTCACACAGTTAAAACAAGAATTATTTTCAAATAATGCAGACTGCGGAACAAACCTCGCACACGCACGAAGACAATCGTCAAAAAAGAAAGACGAATGCCAGTGTTGCCACCTGGCTTTTTGAAAATGGACATTTCGTCAAGATAAAAAGGGCTAGAAGGTAATTTTAAATGGTAATGTTGTCATGAAAAAGTCTAAATATCGGAGTCTTAATCGGAATTTTCCAAAATCATGTATACTTCATTTAATTTCTCATTTTTCTGGTCCTATGTTATAATTTGACAAATGTTTTGGTGGTTTTACTTCTCTACCTGATCTTTTTTTATATTTTCTTCTTATTACTGGATCTTGTGTTTTGGTTTCTTCTTGATTTACTTTATATTTCATTGATATTTTCTGTCTCTTCCTAGAATAAAGCTCATTTTGTCATTTAGGAGAGATGATGAGTGTGACTGACGAAATTTATACTACGTGGCGCGCATTGTTTAATAACTTTGTAGGCGCGCGCGCGGTGCAATTTTTTGAAGTTTTGTATCACAATACGAAAAGGGCTAGATTGCCCTTTCCGGGCTAAATCATCAAAAAACGAGTTCATTTACTTTAAAAAGTGCTAGATCTAGCCCTAAAAGGGCTTTGTTCATGTAACTGGAGTTATGTTTTGGTTTCTTCTTGACTTGAATAACTTGGTAGACACGGTGCAAGTTTTCGAAGTTTTGTATCGCAATACGAAAAGGGCTTAATTGCTCTTTGACAACCTCTGTAGTGTAGTGGACGAAGGTCCGCCTGGGACGCAGAAGGTTGTGGGTTCGATTCCCACCGCGGGACAAATGTTTGCATGTTCTGCAGATTTTTGTCTGGGTGTTTTCTATGTATCATATGTATGTATTTACAAAAATATGTAATATATAAATCATGTGGTTCCCATAACACAAGCCCTGCTTAGTTTGGGGCTACATGATGCTGTGTGATAGTCCAGCATTATTAATTACTTATTTATTTATAATTTTTTATCTCTCCGATATACATAATCAAAAAACGAGTTCACCTACAGTAAAAAGTGCTAGATCTAGCCCGAAACGGGCTAAGGCGGCAACGCTGTGCATGCTAGTGCTAGGGCTGTGTAGCGTGTCCGGTAGAGCGTTTTTTTTTCTGTAAGCTAAGTACCTACAGCCATACAGCTAGCGGTCGTAGTCAAGCCCTGAGGGCCTACCATGAGTTTTTTGCATACCATCCGTGTGATGGTTTCGGTGAGCTCGATATACCATATGGTTTTCCGGTGATTGGTACCATGAGTTCTATGTTTATAGCATAGTTTACACCATATCTTTGATCGACTAGCTCGATTGAACGAACTACATGCTGCATACTTCTTTAAGTGGTAAGCCCTCTGTAAAGTGCAGCGTTGCCGCTGCGAACTTTTTGGTCCGTTATCAGACTTTTTCAGGTCTTAGCGGACTTTTATCGGCGATCATGAGGTCTTCCGGACTTTTTTGGACTTTTTCACCTTAGTTACATTTTTGTACCTACTTTAAGAAAATTTCATTTTAACAACTAGTTAAAAACATACGTATAAACAAACGTACGTATGGCATACATCCTTGTTGAATTCCGCCTTTATAAGTCATCTCTCATGATAAATGCGACGCGCTCCGCTATTCATCTATATTCCAAGCTTTGTTTTATATACGCCTGATGGTAAGCGAAGATGCAGTTTACGATGGAGGATGCTTGCCTAGAAGAAACCTGTTCACTGGTACCTTGACGACGCCCATATTATAATTATCGGTGAACACAATCATACTCGGGTAGAGCGTTCCACTCCTTGGCGTTACGCATGATAAAGGTGAAAGAGAACCGCTTTGTGCCCATAGGAGGTATGTCTACCATATAGCGAGTCGCCTTGCAGCTACTGGTCCGATGGTGGAATGGAGCTGGTGGAATCAAGTTGTACAGTTACGTTGCACACTCCGAAATGTAACCGATAAAAAAACAGAATGACTTGCAACTTTACGACGATGTTTCAAGCTCTGGAGTCTTGTATTAATCAAATTGTCATTGCAAATGAGCCTCTTGGCTTTTTTTCTATTTATTCAAGTGCCTTAAGCAGGTACTTCGCTGTAATGTCCCAGAGGTGAGAACAGTATTCCTACATGAACGGACTTGTGCTTGGAACAGGTTTTGCAAATATCCTGGTGTGAAATACTGTTAGCGAGTATGCCCAACTTTTTGGCGGCTAATTGAGCTCTTGACTCGATATAAGAGCTGAAATTGAGAGTTTGAGTTAAGGAAATGCCATGAAGCTGGTGGAAGCGAGGTGATCAGATATCAGCACTGATTCATTTCGGAAAGTAGGATTTAGTTGTAGTTGTTTCCGTTTTGTGGAGAAGAAAAATGCCTGCGAGCTTATTTTAACATTGCTGATTCGGTGTTAGACATTCAGGATTTGTTGCAGTCTTAAAAAGTTGCGCAGGTTGCTCCGCTTGCCAGCTACATTTCCACCTTGTTTTGAAGTTGCAAGCTCTATGCTCCTAATGTAGCACTCCGGTATGACGTAGTTTAAAAAAAATGCGCTCTTACTTGATGTGGAAATCAAGCGCTACAATTTGAGAACTTCTGTTTGTAGTATTTATACAAAAAATTACGGGTCGCTCCGCTCGCCTTCTACATTTCTGACTTGTTTTACCATTGCTAATTATTTGTTTTACATTCAGTTCTCCTGTTTGTTGCAGTCATAAAAAATTGCGTGGCTCGCTTCACTTGCCAGCTGAATTTTTGTCTTATTTTGAAGTTTAAAAAAATTGCGGCATTCTATGCTCGCTTACTACATTACTAAATTGTTTTGATGTCAGAACGGAAACTCAATTAGAAAACTTTTGTTTGTATTATTTATAAATAAAAATCGCGGCTCGCTCCGCTTGCCGTATACATATCTAAATTCCTACAAAAAGATTTTTGGCCTGAAGGGTTGGTTTTTCGGCGTTATCGCCAGCAGCGTTCCATCGGGAACGATACCGCTGAACTTTACAAATAAATATGGTAGTACAACCTAAAGAAGATTGCACATTGGTCACTTTTAATTGCCAGGGAGTTAAAAGGTCCATTCAGCACGTACGAGATCTGTGTAAGAGTACCGATATCATTGCACTGCAAGAAACTTGGCTTATGCCATATGCCTTGGGATTTGTGAACGAAATCGATAAGGAATTTGGTTGCTATGCTAAGTCTTCCATTGACACATCGGCAGGTATTCTTCGTGGGCGACCTTATGGAGGGGTGGCGTTAATGTGGAGATCTAGCCTCTTCACCAGCACCGAGATCATAAAGTGTCAAAGTGATCGCGTAGTGGCAGTGCGATTAGTACAAGACGATCGTAGCCTATTGGTTTTTAGTGTTTATATGCCTACTAATGACGAGGACAACCAGCCTGACTTTATACAGTGCCTTGCGCAGATTAGTGCGGTAATTGAGAGCTCTGAAACGGAAAGTGTTTTTGTCTTAGGGGACTTCAACGCGCATCCAACCACTCTTTTTGGAAAAGAGTTGGAGGATTTCTGTGGTGAGCAACTATTACGCTGTGTGGACCTGGAGAGACTGAAACCAGATTCGTATACCTATGTAAGTGACATGAACGGTGCTTGCCGCTGGCTGGACCATTGCATCGCGACGGAAGCTGCGGCTAGCTTAATAACGGGAATAGATGTTAAATATGGCACATACTGGTCGGACCACTTTCCGCTTGAAATAAAATGTAATTTTAAAAATGTTCGGTCAAAAATAATTTGTGATAATAACCAAAGAATAATTAATAAGCATTTGTGGGGTAATAGGGACGAATATCAAAAGCGAACGTATACTAATTTATGTGGAGAGGCGTTACAGGGTTTAATTAATAAGTATAATCTAAGATGTTTTAAAAATTCAATGTGTAGTAGTTTTAATGATTATTTAGACGATATTTATCACAACTTGGTCAGTTTATTACAAGAAGCAGCTGAAAAAAGCTATAAAAGCAAGTTCGTTGGTAAAAGAAATAAACTGGTAGGTTGGAATTTTCACGTCAAGCAAACCCACGTTAATGCTAAGCAGAACTTTTTAACTTGGGTTCAGTATGGTAGGCCCCGCCCGGGATATCACTATGATAAAATGACTGCTTCACGCAGAGAGTTTAAAAACGCACTTAAATACGTCCAAAAAAATCAGGAGAAAATCAAGATGGATATGTTGGCCCGGCATCGCAGTGATGGCAACTTTAAAGAGTTTTGGAAAGAAGTTAAGAAGATGGATAGGAAAAATATATTACCGATTAATGTTGAAGGAGAGAAGAGTCAAAAAAATATTGCAAACATATTTCGTAATCATTTTAATGTTAATAGTCAGGACAAAAGTAATAGTAGTCATAGTAAAAATCTTGTTCAAAAGACCCGTCCGGTCTCGGAGACCGAACACGTGATGATAACACCGGAACAAGTAAGCGTTATTCTGAGAAAGATGAACCGTGGTAAGTCTCCGGGACATGACGGACTAAGCATAGAGCACTTACTGTATGCGGGCCCTCATATCTGTGAGGTGCTGGCGCGTTTCTTTTCTCTCTGCTTGAGGTATAGTTACCTTCCCCAGGAGCTTATTCGCACCCTAGTGGTCCCGATTACCAAAAACAAAACTGGTGATATCTCGAGCGTGGCCAACTACAGACCGATTTCTTTGGCAACAATAGTAGCTAAGGTGCTTGATCGCATTATACAGTCACACCTTGGCGTTTTGCCGTACAATGATGGTCAGTTTGGTTTTCGTCCTCAAGTTTCGACTGACATGGCCATATTCTCTATGAAACAGGTCGCGCGCTACTACACACAGCGAGGAACATCCATGTATGCTATATTTCTCGACCTTAGCCGCGCCTTCGATACCTTAAACCATAATCGTCTTTGGGGCAAACTGCGTAACGGTTCGGTCCTGGCTGACATTGTTGATCTCCTTGAGTTCTGGTACCAGAATCAGACCAACAACGTCAGGTGGGGCACTGAGCAATCTGACAACTATCAGCTATCTTGCGGAGTGAGACAGGGGGGGCTCTCCTCTCCCGATCTATTTAACTGGTACGTCAATGGTTTGATTGAAGAGCTAAGCAGTACCCCGGTCGGGCTCAGATTGGATGGCAGATATGTCAACAATCTGAGCTACGCAGATGATATGGTTCTGCTCAGCCCTTCGATCAAAGGGTCGACAAAGTTGCTCACCATCTGTGAGGAATACGCAAAAGATCACGATCTTATCTATAACGCGAACAAGACTGAGATGGTTATCTTTAGATCAGGAAAGGGGCCGGAGAACGTTCCTGAGGTTTACATTGGCGGGCGACCTATTAAAATAGTAGAGAGCTTTAAATACCTAGGACATATCGTAAGTTCGAACTTGAAAGACGATAGCGACATAGAGCGTCAGCGTAGATCTTTGTGTGTGGTTGGCAACATGATAGCAAGGAAATTTTTCAACTGTTCGTTTGACGTGAAGGTCACCCTGTTCAAGTCATATTGTCAGTCTTTCTACACATGTCAAGTTTGGACAGAGTATACCAAAAAATCGCACGATGGTATAAGAGTGACATACAACAACGTTTTTAGACATCTCATGGGTCTGAAGCGCTATTGTAGCGCTTCAGAAATGTATACTGAAGCCCGTGTTGACTCTTTCCATGCCATCCAGAGAAAGAGAATAGCCTCGTTTATGTCCAGAGTTGACATGTGTAAAAACGCAATTATCAGGAGTATGGCAGATCGTCTAATCTTGTCAGACATGTATAAACGATGGGTGGCTATTGCCACCTAGAACACTATCTTGTTTATTTTTTTGGACTTAGGTACCTTACGTACCTCCTTTGTTTTTTTTAGTATTTTATTGTATTTTTTTTTATTTTTTTGTTTGTGTATTTATTTTTAATATTGTCAATGGATCTCGTGTCTGAAAATAAAGATATTTAATTTAATTTAATATCTAATTAGCTTTAACATTGATAATTCAGTGCTTGAGTGATAATTGATAATTTCAGTGTGGATTTATCGGAATAACCTCAATGAAACCTATGCTAACTAATTTTATTGCGGAAGTGAGTTTTTTTGTGTCGCTTTCACACCTAGAGTACCCACTCAATATATCATCATTCAAATTTTTCAAAATATCAGGGCATCCACAAACAAAATACTGTTCCCGAGGGATATGAAAATAACTTTCAATGCGAGCGAAGCCACTGGCAAAAGCTAGTACCTTATATAGAAATGTGGTAATCAGGGCAGGGTCTGATGATGAGGCAAGAAAGAGAAATTAGGATTGGATGTCTATTGCAATTATACAAAACGGATTATTTTGTCATATTTCGGACTATTTTGACCTTGATTTCGGATCTTTTTCTCTTTGACCGCCGGCAACACTGGTAAAGTGTAAAGTTCTGTGTTGGCTGTTTGAATGGTTCGTATTTAATTTGAGAAAGTTTTGTAGAAAGTAGTTCCTCTTGTTCATTGATTATTGGGGAAGGCTAGTTTGCGTTTGCGCGTGCCCACAATATAAAATAAACATATTATATATATTTACCAGTTTATAAAAAGATAAACAAAAAAAAACCTAAAAAAAAGTCTTGAACGTCGCCGTTTTTCTTGTATAAAGACCAGTGGTTCAGTGGCCTTTTAAAATTACATTATATTTGCAGTGGCCCACAGACTAGCACAGAGAAATTATTACCATATTGGCCCTTAGTAAATCATGACTGAAAAACCGTCAAGAAAAGATAAAAGTTCAGGACCTTCGGCAATTGGAAAACTCTATCTCATTGCCTACAATGGAATTCAAACAATTGGGTAAGCAAATTAAATTTAAATCATAATTTAATCTTAACTAGGTTTTAAATTCCAACCATTATTTAACATTAGCTATAATTGCGCCCATTATGTATGCCTGGTTGAAAACTATAAGTGTTCAAAATTTCAGCTCCATCGGTTGATCCATAATGCATGAAGGAGCTACAAACATTTTGATTTAGAATTGTTTCTTCTTTAATAATTAATATGAAAACCGGTTTGTTTTTATGAATTCTTGCCAGACTGTGGTTCCGATTAAATCAGAAATATTCCAATTTTACTCAGCTATAATATTTTTAGAATTATTACATACATACATTATTGAAGCGCTCGTGACGGCTAGGTTAATGTGGTGTTCTTTGCAGATCACCGTGGTTAAGCAACACTCCGCCTGGTCATTACTTGGATGGGTGACCGTTTAGTGACATTTAGATTTGAGCGCTTCCATGCTTCGGAAGGCACATTAAGATGTTGGTCCTGGCTATTCAGTCATTAAGCCATGTTGGAGGCCTTCGGGCGGTTAACATAATGATAATATTTTTTTAAGAAGTCATGCCAACCAGTTTGACCATTATAGGTACATATTAAGTAATTATCGATTAATTACATTTGGTGATTAGTTACATAAAACTCAACCTAGTCCCTAAGCCTTAATTAGGTATACCTAGTTGGATATTAAAAGTTAATTGGTAAATATAACATTCCAAATAGGCATTTTCTTGTTTCCTCTTTGGTGCTAAAACAGCAACACCAGCCTATATCAGTCTACTGCTGGACATAAATCTCCCATAGTAAGAAGGAGGTAATGCCCATAATCCCCACGCTGGGTATGTGAGTAGGGCAACACAGTACCCAGCTCTCACAGTGCCGATACTACTGTCCATCATCAGCCAAGAGATGTAGCTGTGCCAGTGTGGAGCTGCGCTATAAATAAATAAATAAATAATGACAATATTACATAATAAGACTATATTACAGCATCATGTAGCCCCAAACTAAGCAGACCTTGTGTTATGGGAACCACATGTTTGATATATTACTTATATACATTTTGTTAAATACATTAAATAATATACATAGAAAACACCCAGATCCAAGATAAATATCTGGAGATCATGCAAATATTGTCCCACAAAGGTATCGAACCGGCAACCTTCTGCATCTCAGGTGGACCTCTGATGCACAGTGGGTGAAACACTGTGCCACAGAGGTAGTTAATCTATGCTGCAATCGGCTGGCTGCCAGAGCCGTATGTTAGTTATCAGGGTCCACTTTGGGCATGTGTAGTTGGCCGAGTTCCACAGTTGGTGGTGCCCCCTTACACCTCTAATGCTATGCTAAGGAGGAAATGAGACAACAATCTATTTGGTATGTTATATTTCGGACTGAACTAAAATCAGACGTAAGCTTATTTTACAGTTAATGTTTGGTTATTCATATAAGTGCTACATTGACCTTGACACTTGAATTAATTTTGTTAGTACCCTTACAATGATATGTGTTTATGTTAAGTTAAGTATTGTATAATCAATAACAATAGTCCCAATGAAATTGACTGCAAGTAGCAGCTTTTGGTTAGATTTTACTAGGATTGGTCAAATTGTTGGCTGAGCCTAAGTTCAAAGGATAGATTACGCTAGGAGAACATTCCACTACGTAAGTTTAAACAACTAATAATAAAATGAACGTGGAATGTTCCTGGACTAGATGTGTCAGAAAAAAGTGGATGTCAGCTTTTGAAATTAATCTCCTGGTTGTTGGCTTGTTCCAGGGCATATTATCGGCACAGACCTCTGCTGCCGCTAATTTGCTCTACAAGTTCGCATTCAGAGAGATTGATGCATAAAATATCTACTTAAAAAGAGATCCATAAGGGACTGACATATTTACACTGTGACTCAAAGTTCCTAAATAAAAACAGAAAAAAATCTACTTTAAGGCGACTTTTAGAGTCAAACCTTTGTTTTGTTATTTTCTAGGCCGTGAAGGTCTGCTATTTTGCATAACTACATTCAGTGACTTTATATCTTCATAAATGTTGAATAGTGCGAGCAAAAGGGAGGTTTGACCCTTATAGTCGCCTTAAGAGAAACATAACTGTTGTGACTAATATATTTATTTACATTGGTCAATGTTTCTTGCAGATGGAGTTATATGCTTTGGCAGACTTTATCACATTTCCTAAATCGAGGCACTTTAGACACTTTCTGGCCAGAAATAAAATGGACAGTTGTTATATTCCAGAATGCTGCTGTCCTAGAGGTAAATATTATCTATTTGTCATTTTGGGCTCGTCTGGGGAGGTACTGCCACCATGCATATTTCCGCCGTGAAGCAGATGAGCTGTGTTTCGGTATGAAGGGTGTGGGTGCCGGTGAAATTACAGGCACAAGAGGCTTATCATCTTTATGCCTCAAGTTGATGGACGTAGGGCGTTACATCGTAGAGAACGTTCCGGAAAAACGTGCAATGCTTTGTGATAGGTAATGGTTACCACTTAATATCAGGTGGGCCATATACATGTTCCATCTTCAAGTTGTATAAAAAAAACTAGTCCATTCAAGGTCACGTGTTTTTGTTAATTTTACTATGCCCGCAGAAAACTAGGTAGGTTTTTATTTGCAGGGATATTTCAAACGTTCAAAATGACTCCCAATTGAATCCGACGGTGACGATTGAGTCAGAATTACATTATTGTGTCGGGGTGTGTTGTGTTGTGATGTGGCATCGCGTCGTAGCGTTCTTCAGAATCACCATCAGCAGCTTTTAAGATCCTAGAAATACCTCTGAATAGAAATACAATTGAACAAAAATCGACGGATTCGGTTCGAAAACTTTTCGAATGTAATGTTCTTTTTACTGCTGATTCAAGTACAAGTTTATTTAAAGACAAGTGATTAGAGATGCATCCTAATGCCTTTGCCAGTGACGGACAATACCTACTAAGTCACAGGCCCTTCCTAACAAACAAACATAACCTTTAAAAGGATTAGAGGAGAGCCCCTCAAAACCTTATCTAAAAACCAGAAATAAATAATAAGGATAGGATAACGTCATTGCGCTTATTCCATGCATGTCGAGCGTGCAGCTTCACTCTACGCTTGCTTAATGCCACTTCAGGCAGGGCCCTAATTCTCAGGAATAGAGATTCATGTCACATTACATCAGTCATATTCCGAGAGAACTGAACTGTAGGTACGGAAATTTGTCAGTTCTCGTGGCATAATGTCTGATGTGACAATAATTAGGCCCCTGGGTCCTAATTCTCAGGAATAGAGTTGATTGTCAGTTTAGATGTAAAATCGCTAGAATAAATAAAAAATAAATGGTAATAATATCAACTTTATTTCAGGCTTCAATAGAATAAATACTGATGGTGTTTTAATTATTCTACGGCCCATATAAATATATACTTTAGAGACACATAGAACGCCTTAGACACCTTAGAGATACATATTAATAAAACTATAATTAAAACACAAATTATTATTATTTGTCACGTAATCACACGACGTGGGTCGCGTGGTGTCCATTATTCGTCCACGGAATCGTCGGAACACGACTCCCTTCGGCCAGAGCTCCTCCTTCATGTAGGTCGGCAGATGTTCGGTTGGAACCCGCACCACAAAGGAGTTGAAGTTGATTCTGTGGCGGGACTCCAACCGCACGACCCTCAGGTTGTCCTTGGTCTTCGCGCTCAAGTACTCCGCTACATCCTCCGCCTTGACGGAGTATTGCTCGCGTCATCGGTACCTCAGAGCGCAGCAGGAGCTTATGACAGTTTGGTGCTGTACTGCACTTATTCTGATAGGTGGGCTTCTTCTTCTTCTTCCTTTCCACTTTGATGAAGCCCTCCTTGTCTTCCAGCCTCTTGAGAGGCGCAGTCTTGCGAATATTTTCGCTTGTCCCCTTTAATGTTGGAGGTGTGGCAGGTCGGCTAGCCACTGCAGCTGCGTAGGTCAAAGTCAAAGTCAAAGTCAAAATTCAAAGTCAAAGTCAAAATTCAGTTATTCAGTAGGAACTGTATAGTACACTTTGAAACGTCATTTTTTTAATTTACCACCAATTCGTAACGTGACCAAACAGAGAAGAATTGGCAAGAAACTCTGCTTGGCTTATATTTTTTTAACGTCATTGTACTTAATATCTATTACATTGTTTTTGATGGAGTTGGAGGCAGTTTCATCCCAAGCTTTTTTGTCATCTAAATAATCAGATATTTTATAATAAGCTTTATTACATAGATTACGTTTAACAACATTTTTGAATTTATTTACAGATAGATTAATCACATCATTTGGGATTTTGTTAAAAAATCGTACAGACATCCCTTTAAAAGATTGACTAACTTTATGGAGCCTTACAGTGGGAACAGCTAGTTTATCTTTATTTCTAGTGTTAACATTATGATAGTCGCTATTTTTCTTGAACATGTTAATATGTTTTCGGACATACATTAAGTTTTCATATATATATTGGCACGGCACTGTCATAACATTTATTTCTTTAAACTTAGTTCTAAGTGATTCTCTGGGGCCCATATTATAAATTGCACGAACAGCCCTCTTCTGCAACACAAATATGGTGTTGATATCTGCAGCATTCCCCCACAACAAAATGCCGTACGACATAATGTTATGGAAGTAGCTGAAATAAACTAGTCTAGCCGTTTCTACATCAGTAAGTTGACGGATTCTTTTGACTGCGTATGCTGCAGAACTGAGTCTGTTCGACAACCCATCTATGTGAGCGCCCCATTGAAGCTTATTAACTAAAGTTATGCCTAAAAATACAGTACTGTCCACAAGATTTAGATCTTCATCTTTTATTTTAATGTTAGGTTTAACTTGTTTAACATTTGGTAATATAAATCTCTTACATTTTGTTTTAGTCTCGTTCAGTAATAAATTATTTACATCGAACCAGTTAACAACTTTCGCTATTGCATTGTTCACGTCGTCAAAATTGGTCTGCCGTCGCTTTAATTTAAATAAAAGTGACGTGTCATCCGCAAACAATACAATTTCGTGGTTGTCTCTCACAAGTTGAGGTAGGTCGTTGATGTAAATTAAAAATAAAAATGGTCCAAGTATTGACCCTTGCGGAACACCCATCTTTACTACAGATCCCGGAGAACATTTTCCATTTACGTCTACTTTCTGTATTCTGTCAGATAGGTAAGAAGTGAGAAGGGCTAAAGCCATACCCCTGAGGTCATAGTGATCTAGTTTCCTGATTAATGTTTCATGGTGTACGCAGTCAAATGCCTTAGACAAATCACAAAAGATGCCTAAAGCATCATGTGAGTCCTCCCAGGCATCGTAGATATGCGATACCAACTCAACACCGGCATCAGTTGTTGATCTGCCTCGTAAATCCGAATTGTTTGACATCTAGTAAGTTGTTAAAGTTAAAATGGCTTTGCAGTTGACTGAGAATAAGCTTTTCAAAAATTTTACTAAATGTTGGCAGTACTGATATCGGTCTAAAGTTAGTAGGGTCAGAACTACTACCGGATTTAAATAAAGGTGTTATTTTACTATGTTTCATTAAATCAGGAAACTCACCACAGTCAATACATTCGTTAAATATAAACGCTAGTTCTGGTGCGACAATGTCAATCAACGATGTTACAACGCTAACAGAAATGCCCCAGAGATCTGTAGTTTTTTTGACATTTATCAGTTTGAATGTTTTAATAATATCATTACTGTTTACATATTTAAAATAAAACGGTATTTCACATTTTGGTACATTTTTATTTAGTAATGAATCCGCAATTATAGGAGAAGAGTTTAAGGATCTTGTGGTAGAAACTGGAATGTCTGTAAAAAAGGATTCGAATGCTTTGGCAACATCACCATCTTGTTTGATGATGGTATTACCAATATTTAATTTATACTCCTTAATGTCGTGTTTGACTTTTCCAGTCTCACTGTTTATTATTTTCCAAGTGGTTTTAATTTTATTACTACTGCTTCTAATTTTTGAACTAATATAGTTAGACTTAGCCGCGCGACATACATTTTTAAAAATTTTTGAGTAATTTTTAACTTTATCTTTAAACTCTTCACTAAAATTATACTGTTTTTCACTGTAAATACACTGCTCATACATTCTTTGTCTGCTTATGTGAATTCCTACTGTTGGCCACTCACAGAATGTAGGACTGTCAGAGACCATGATCGATTTAGGTTTAAATATTGAGCTAAATTCTTTGATAAAATTATTAAAAAAAGAATTATATTAATAATTTGGATTATTATTTTGATTTTCATATCAAAATAATAATCCAACAAATTAGATTTAAATTTTTCTAATCGATGCACAGTCACTGGTACAAAAGTTATTTGCCGTTTTACATTTTTCTTTATTTGATTTTCTATTTTGATTAACTGACCAAGGTAGTCTGATTTTATGTTACTAATTACATTTTTACTTAGTATATAGGCGTCGTCAGAGTCCGTCTCCTTCAACAGGGTGATGATATCCTGGAGACTTCGTTCACCCTCATCCCTCCGACGGGACGGCATCTGGGCAGAATTGCCGAACGCTTGGAAGATCAGCGCCTTGCCACTGCAAATTTCCTCCTCCTTGAAGTTAGTTTTGCAGATCTGCAGGATGCTGATCTCGTCCATAGTATCGATGACATTCTGAATGAACGCTAATAACTCGTTGACATTGAGTTCCTTAGAACCCATCACAGCACCGGGCAGCGGCGAGAGCCGCGTGTATCGCGAATTATAAAATTCAAAACTACTAAAACAACGTACGTCCGTTTCACATTTAGAAAACACCCAGACCCAAGACAAATATTCGCAGGTCACAAACATTTGTCTCGCGGCGGAAATTGAAACCGCAACCTTCTGCGTCTCAGTCGGGTCTTCGCCCACTGCGCAACAGAGGTCGTCAGAATTGACAAATTTACATAGAAATTTGACAGTTCTCGTGCTATAATTTCATTTCATTTCATTTATTCACAAACAATAAATTATTGTGTCGGAAATATTTTACATACAAAAAAAAGGGTAGTTAATTCTGATCTGAGGCTAGGCACACAAAGAGGATTTCAGGTAAAACAATGAACTTAAAAACAGTCATAAGATTAACCAGGGGAGCAACTGCCTGGGTCAAAAAGTATAAACAAAATTTATATACCTACCTACTTGTTTTGCTTAGCTGTATAAGTTCTATACCCAAACGTATTATATATATTAAATATTAATCAATAAATTCAAGTCAATAAATTAATAAATGTATCTAATATAATCATCGAGATAATTCAATAATACTCTTATCTCGATTGATCTAATGTGATAAATATGTCCATTCCCAAGAAAGAAATATAAGAGACATTACATTTTTTTATTATACATTGTGGAAAATCAAAATTCATCCATTTATATTATGAGGTAAAATAATTCAACAGTTGCCTTTAATACAATAGTGAAGTTTCTTCAAAAGTTCAATGACAAGTTCATTTTCATGCGATTTTATTGAAATTAACATGATTAACATACCTAAATTGTACTGTGTTCTTTGAAAATTACGATACCGTTTGAGAAAAAATATAATTTATTGTAGGAAGTTGAAAAGGTTTTTTTTATCAATCATGGGCCAGCTCTAATCTTGTCATCGAGGCTTGCGTGGGCTAGGATGAATAAAATAAAAAAAATCATCACTCCTTATTTCAGATATACTTTTCAGTATGTAGTACGGTACCGTAGATAAAAAAAAAGACGTGTGGCACTCGGGGACTGCCGCGGTAAAGCTATTGCATAGCATTTTGTATCAACTTATGCAATTATAATTATTTATTTATTTTATTTATGCAGTATTTCTTTTTCTTTGATATTAATTCAAGTTACACTTTTTGAGCGTGGTGACCGATAAGAAAACAAATTTCAAAACAAAACTGAAATTAGATTCAGGTGAAAAACGTCAGACGTCAGTTCGTGTCAGAGGCCAATTATGGACGTGTAGCTATCTTTACTGTGTTGAACACTAGCGCTGCGACGTTGTGACGAAGAACTAATAGAATACAAAAGTTTGAATATGAACTCTATTTCCAAGCAACAGATTATAAAATTAAGTAAATCGGAGTGGGGAGCGTGAGGTTTTTTTTCGTTACGGAATTTCTGGATTCGGTCCCCGCGCTCAAGACCCTCGATAGAAGCTATGCAATAGCTTAAAATATGTTTTGCCAGGAACAAAATATGTGCAAAATTTCAGCTTAGTCAATTTACCTAACACTTTTGATGGGAAGAAGCTTCGATCAAATAAACAAAGGATATCGCGCCCTTTACTATGCACTGCGAAAAAAGTGGCATATATTGCTAGCTATCATTTGTTAAAGCATGTGATTCTAGAGAAAGATGCTACATAGTAATTACTGCTTGCACAATTAGTTAATCATACAAATATCGCCTATTTATTAAATAAATTAAGACAGAAAATCTAAGTTAACCGACTAAAATGTAGACTGCGGCTCTTTAGACAAGCCGCTTTCGGGCGGATAGTGCAAAATCCTTTGTTTATTTGATCGAAGGGAAGACAGGCGTGGATCCGAAGCTCTCAAAAAGTTTTTTTCACCTATTAATCGGCCAAGGGCGAGTCGGAGTATGAACTCGCCTATGATCGATGTAGTGCAGTGGTTCTTAACCTTTTTAACCGACTTCAAAAAAAGGAGGAGGTTCTCAATTCGGCTGTATATTTTTTTTTAGCGTTTACGAAACCCTTACAAAATTTCAGACCCATCACGGACCCTTTCGAAGGCAGTTGTAAAAAAACCAGGCCTTTTAAATTATTAAGTATTGACCTATAAAAAAGTTAACACCTAGACAGCTGGCCTCGTACATGACGCTATGCGCCATGCGCGACGAGGACGTGTAGAATCACATCTGGGTTTTTAGCACTCAAAGTGTTAATTAATTTATATGTATTAAGTTCTTATAAGAGGCTGAAGGTGATTATCTAGTTAGCAACGCCAAAACAAGCTAAAAATGCAGACTGATTTTTTTAAATTCAACAAAAAGAAGTGCACAATTTGTAGCGTCTCCGAGGTTACGACATCAAAACGACTGAAAAATGTACCGAATTTTTAAAACTAAAACATACAGGATGCCTCATCCGATGCACAGAGTTTGCGATGCGAAAACAAGGCAAAAATGCAGACTTTTTAGATACAACAAACAGAAATGCTTAATTTGTAGTGTCGCTGTTACGACACCACACAAAAACAATTGAAAAATATGGTCGGTAATTTTTTTAACCGACTATTTAAAACTTCAACATACAAGAATGCTTAATACTAAGAACAGAGTTTGCGACATCAAAACAACTCAGACGGCTTTTGCTGGCTGCCTTTTGCGGCTTTTTTCACAAACTTTGGCTATAAGTAGGATTCAGGTAATCATCATCATTATCAGCTTGTAGCAGCATTAACCACTGCTGGACATAGGCCTCCTCTTATGAGCGCCATTGCGCCCTGTCCTTAGCTCGACGCATCTACTGCCTTTCGCAAATCGTCACTCCACCTGGCCTGAGGGCGTCCTACTCTACGTTTCCCGAGCCACGGTCTACACTCAAGGAGTCGTTTACCACAATGATTATCATTCAGAAACAATAAGAGGTTTATAAAAATAAATTATTTTAATTCCAGGTAGTGCACGCAGCTATAGGCTTAGTGCCATCCGGCGCATTCCTCGTGCTGATGCAGGTCTACTCCCGAGTGTTCCTCGTCTGTGGCTCTCTGTTGCTCTCACACGGTGCCACCACTAGCCCGGGCTTGCCTCTTTGCATACTAGCCTGGTCAATCACGGAGATTATAAGATATGCATACTACACACTGAATATTGTGAACATGGTTCCCAGACCACTATTGTTCTTAAGGTAAGTGATCGTACTCAGACAGTTAAAATTGGAGACAGTTCTAAACAATCAATTGATTTTGGTGTCCCCCAGGGATCTGTACTCGGGGCGATCCTCTTTCTAATTTATATAAACAGCCTATGTGATTGCATTTTAATAACAAACGCTAAACTCATAACATTCGCTGATGATACTGCAATCCTAAATTCCCAACCAACCAAGGATCAACAGTATCTTCCGAAGCATGGAAGCTCTCGGATCGAAATGCCACTACGAAAACGGTCACCAATAATCGGGTGGAGCGTTGCTAACTAACATGATTAGCATACCGCTAACGGCGACGTTATAACACTGTGGTGCCACGACAAACAATTACGCCGGCGGCGCAAACGCGTCGAAGAAATTTCGTTGTCACTTTGTGGCCTCGCCATAAGAAAGAACACGAAAACGGTCTAATTGTATTAGGTTTAAGGGTCCTATAACTTTAATTAGGTACATACACTGCGTATTTTGAAATCGAATCCATATCTCAGTAATAGTATCTGTAGTTATAGGAATAGAGCTTCTTGGAAGAGCTCATCTAGAGATGTACTTCCACCATGCCTACTTCTGCCGGTGAAAATGACATAGCAGGACAAAAGGACGTAGATACCTTTAATCTAGGAAAAAATTTCCGTGGGATAAAGATGATGATGAAGAAGATGATCAATTTGTGTGTTCCATCTCCAAGTTTAATAACGAAGGCTTGCCTAGCTGATGTTCGTTTCTCTTTTCAGATACTCAACGTTCTTGGCTCTCTACCCTATTGGCATAACCGGGGAACTCCTATGCATGTATTACTCATTGGACGAAATTTTAGAGAAACAGTTGCTAACATATTCTATGCCCAACGAGTGGAATGTTATCTTTAACTATTACTACTTCCTGATATTCTATATGCTGCTGTACATTCCTCTATTCCCGGTTCTATTCGGGCATATGCTTGCTCAAAGAAGAAAGATGCTTGGTAGAGATGCAAAGACAAAATAATTTGTAAGTACCATTGCTTACATTATTAAAAGCAGGACCCTAGCTACATAAAATAAACATCTCACTTTTGCCATTATATTTTAAAATGAAATGAGCAAAATGATTTACTTTTTTAAGTTTTAGCTATGCTGCATTCAAATCGGGGACATAGTAGGTAAGTAGGTGTAGGTATGCATAGTAAATAAACACTGACTAAACTTGATTCCGATCGGTTGTAAGCGCGCTCTACACTAGTGCCGCGAAAATAGCGAAATGCTAGTGTAGGCAGAGTCCTTTTCATGAAAGAAATCACGCGGCAATTAGCGTAACTAATGCTGAATCTCCTGTAAACATAAAAATACTGAACATTTACCAAGATGTTTTAGAGAGAACAGGTTATTTGAATCATATTTTAGTGGGAGACGTATATTGATATTATGTATATATTGCTTTTATTTGGATTTTATTTCCATTTCACACGACAGTGGGACCGCATATACTTATTTATTTATTTATTTTATTATTTATGTCTAAATTTTAACTTACGAGTAGAAAAAACTAAGCGAGTCAGAACCACTTACAATTTATCTTTAATATTATCTGTTATACTCGAATTGCTGGGTTTAGTGCATTATGGGATGGGTTCTAGAAATATTAGAGAGGTATATAATATGATGAAGGTAAAGTACCAAGATGTATCGCAATCAGCTTTTAAAGTATGATATAAAAAATAAAATAGATACTAATTTTTACTTTTTATGTTAGCCACTGTTACATTATCATAGCGTACAAATATTATTTATCTATTTTTTTATTAATAGTATTTTTAAATATTCAATACAATGGGAACAAGATCATCGCAATCTATATAACTAATATAGGTTTAAATATCTTGATTAAATGTATTTATATTATTTATTATACATATGATTTATAAATGTATGTTTTCTACAGACTACCGAAATCTCTGTTTACCTAAAAATAAAATAGGTTAAAAACTTAAATATTCGAAAACTCTACTTAATTTTTAGTATTGAAGCCAAAGAATATTTGATTTATATTATTGTTTGTGATATATTTTTTATGGTTCCCAGAAGCCCACATCTAAATTTGTTATTATGTCTTAATTACCTCAAATGTAACAGTGGTTTTAATTATTTATCATATAGTACGTTTTTTATATTATGTATCAAGCACAGATAATAATGATTGTTTTGTTTTTAAAGTTTTAGCCTAAGGGGAAATTTAAATAGAGGCAACGGCGCGTAGACGTGATAGCCTAAACATTTCGACAAGGCGATGAGTGGTTCGGTAGTGCAGTTGGTAGCTCGTCCCAGTATTTGTGGGAAGGTCGCGGGTTCAAATATCGCCAGAGTTGAAATTTTAGGGATATTCTACAATCATAGATAATAATAAATTTGTTTTCTATAGTAAAAGCCACTGAAATGTCTCGAGATTTGTTAAATGATAATATTAAGTAAAAAGGGAAGCTGACCTTTCAGATATCAAGTACAGTATCTTCTAGACTAGAGAATGACTTTACATACGAATTTTAGTGTACTTTGGGCTTTGTTATTTCATAATAATTTGACTTTTTCATATTTTTTTACAAGCATCCGGCGCCCTCTCAGAGTAAATGTTCAATTACTATTCGCTTTACTATAAGCAGGTACCAACTATGTATACATAAGCATAAATCAATTAAATGAATATCCTAACCAAAGTAACCTTCGAGTTGTTTCACAGAGTACCTAAGTATCTATTTTTTTGTTTATTGTCAATAGAGCATACAGTTATTATATTTTAATCTATGTCATCGAGCAAAACGTGTTATTAAAACAACATAAGTAGGGTAAATATATATAAATTATTAACAGTGGGTTATAGGTGTTTTTTATTGTTGTTAATTAATTTATTATAGTTTGACTGGGTATGGGATATGTTCTTATATGAATTAGTTAAATAAAATTGCACATTTTTATAATTAAGTATTTTTATTGACTTCTATTTATCCTATCGCTATTGTATCTAAGTTGGTGGGTGAAATTGTAATAACAGTTCACGTACAATATCATAGAGGCATAAGCTAAAAAATATTTTATTTAAAACATTATTTACATAGGGTTGCTCTTATGCTAATATATTTTTTCATAGGATATATAAAATAAATATTTAGAAAAAATATAACAGTAAGTATCACTATGTATTTCAATAGGTTGGGGCAAAATGGTACCTTAATGAGAAGGTTGAGCTACCTTTTATTTTGTAGTTTTATTCTTAGGAATCTGCAGGTTTAATAAGAAGAAAAAATAACCGCATATTCCGATTAAAAAAAAGTACAGTCAGCCTAGAAAAATTATATTTCATTTTGTCAAATTGTTGGAAGTTTCTTTAATTTTTGCAAAATCGTACGATTTGATTTGGTAAGTTTCTTTGGGAAAACTGTTCCTGTTGGGATATAAAGTCGATTGAGACTTGTTATTTTTTTTTACATTTTTTTTTCTAGGCTGAATGTAAATTTTTTCAAAAATCCGAAAATGCAATTGATTTTTGTTTTCTAAATAAACCTCAAGTTTCCTTTCAATGAGGTAAAAGTTTGCCCCACTCTGTATATCATAGGATAAAGAAAAAATACAATGGGATAATAATGCCAGCCACCCACGATCAAGTTCACCGTCAAGTTTGCAGCGGACTTAATGCGGCGTCCAGTTTGCAGTTCGTCCATATAGAACACACACGATCAAGTTTACCGGCAAGTTTGCTTGATGGCTGCCAGTAAAACACGTGCGTGCGTGGGTCACTCACGATGCCAACTAACGTCATGCATACTTGAGCGCTCACACATATCTTCAAGTTTACATGACGCTGTAAACTTGATCAAGTCGGCAGAACGAAATTCTATTTTCGCCTCAAGTAGACTTGTCCTTTACCAATAGCCATTCACAGTCAAATTTACTGAACGCCACATCAAGTCGGCTGCAAACTTGACAGTGAACTTGATCGTGGGTGGCTGGCATAAGGGCAGGAAGATGATGATAATGATGAAAGTATTAACATTACAATGGGCATTGTGTTTCTAGTTTCATTTTTGTGATGTCAAACATGGTACTATCATGTTTTGAACACACAAAATATCAGCTGCTTATGTGCGCAAAACAATAAGTAGGTAGCGAGTTAAACCTAATCAATTATGATTTGAATCTTCCAATTTATCAGCTTTGATTTTGTACTGTCAACTTTAAAAATATCTAGTTTGAAGGAAAATAAGTTGAAAAATTCATTTTGTGAGCAATTATGAAAACATGAAGATATTCATATAAACAGAAATTACACCCCCTGTGGCGCAGAGGGTGAAGGCCCACATAAGACGCAGAAGGTTGCGAGTTCGATTCCCGCCGCGAGAAAAATTTATTGAATGAACTGCGAATATTGGTCACGAGTCTGTGTGTTTTCTAAGTATAATAATGTATCATCATTTCACCCATTTTCGGCCCACTGCTGGGCATAGCCTCCCTTTGATTATGCCACTCGTCACGATCCTGTATGTATGTATTTACAAAAAAAAAGTATAATGACTGATAATACATACAGTCATGTGGTTCCCATTATATATACCATCTCGGCTTAGGTTCTGTTCATGTCTGTGTTGCTGTGTGATACTGACCAGCATGTTACTCATACCACCACCACACCAGCCTATATTAGTCCAATGCTGGATATAGGCCTCCCTAGTAAAGGTATATGCCCATAATCCCCACGCTGGGCATGCGGGTCGGGGATCGCAGGACACAACTACTCGCACCGCTGACGCTGTTGCCCGTCGGTTGCCATGGGATTTAGCTGTGCCGGTATTTGGCTGCGCTATGCCGCAATCAGCCGGCTGCCAGAGCCCCGTGCCAGAACAAACGGGGCTCTGGCAGCCGGCTGATTGCCTGGTACTTGGTATGAGTACTCACTCATACAGGTAAATTTAATCTAGACAACATTAAGTATACCTATCTATTCGCTTTCAGCTATTATAATCTATTTCTAATTAGCTTCCACCCGCTGTTTTTCGCTCGCGTGGTAAAAAGTATAAAAGTAGCCTATGTGTCAAATCCAAGTCATAAACTCTATATTCCAAGTTTCATCCAAATCCTTTCAGCCGTTACTGAGTTGAGTGGGCACAAAACGAACGCACACACAAATTTTTGCATTTTATAAAAGTGTTGATGGCCATTATTTTTCGAGTTGCGTATACCTAGTTAATGACTGGTAGTTGCCATGATTAATTTGATAGTAGTAGGATTATATTTTTATCTAATTAATTATTTAATCTATCTCAACGTGGAGGGGTTTTAAAAATAATAAATAGCTGTGATATGCCGTAGTAATTATAGTGTTTTGGCCAAGATGAACAGGAAATATACAGCATTAGTTCTGGCGATCCTGGTGGCCGCCGCTGAGGCCAACACTGTCAATTTGAAGAATCAACTGATTCCCCAATTGTTGGAAGCAGATCCTGAGTAAGTATCCATAGCTTCTTTTAATGTCTAGTGCAGACGTTCCCAAATTCACTTTCAAAATTTAACTGGTTTCGGTGGACCTGCTGCTACATTTCTACCATATTCCCAAAACTCGTCAACAAATGTGAAGATCACATCTAACGATGTGAATTTGCGTTGCGGCTGATATTACACCAACCTGTGTGCGTTACCCCAGCAGAATTTTTTCTTCTAGAATGAAGTGAGTTCCAGGAATAATTAGTGCATTACTTGCTGTAAATGTGCGTCAAGAAAAAAAATTTGTGCGTGCTGCCGTTTTGGAATAAATCGCAAAAATAGGTTTTCTGCTGGAGTAACGTTCTTCCAGCAGGAAGATTCTAAACGGATGATCCTAGACAAAAATGAATTATATGGGCAGGTAGCTTATATTTGTGCATAAAAGTGCGCAAAAAATAAAATTTGTGCGTCTTAAGGTTTTTGAGTTATTAACTTTCCTGCTGCGGTAACGTTTTGCAAAATCTTGGTTCTCGGAAACCATTGAATGTGCAACCATAAAATATACATGCACGAGTAGCTCTTAATTTGTGCGTATTTGTGACAAAGTAAAATTAACAAAAATCCATACAGTTTTTAAGTAATCTAGCTTTTTTGAAAAACCTTAAAAAAATTCTAGCTCTTTAATGGACAGACGCACAAATTCATTGTAAACGGTGTTCGGTTCTTGTTGTTATCCTTTGTAACCACAAAAAGTTTCAAGAAGGTACATACACGCGTTTTTGAATAATATCGATTAAACCAAATCTGATAAGGTCATAACTTTGACGTCAAAATGCAAGAAACCTTTTCAACGCACAATTGTGGTATGAACAAAAAAATTAGTGCGTTTAATGATAATTAAACCCTGAAAATTTCAGCTCTCTACGTCCCATATTGAGCTAGTTATAAACGATAGTCTGAATAAGACCTAGACCCTGGTTTCTGACCTGTGATCCGACCAAATTCGAATGACCACTAAAAAGCGACCGTTTCATACATATTGATGACCTTCTTAATTTTCCTTACGAGCCGTATTGGTCCTGGATACACTCAAGTACAAAAGTTATTGATACTTTTGCAAACTATTTTAGGATTTAAGAGAAATGAAGTCAGTAGGTACCTATCTAACCACATACCTATCTTTTTAACCGACTACCTCGGAAGGAGGGTTATGTTTATTGAGAATATTAAACCTAATTGATTGTTTAACGTAGCTAGTTTGCTACCTAGCTAGGCAGAGACTTTCTCCAGTCAAATTTACCTACTCTGGATCCAAAAACACATATATATGTACATATACTACTAGGTAGGTACGTTTATCAATATATTTTTAGTTATTTTTAACTTAAACGTTATCTAGTATATTATAAGTAATTAGCTAGTTAGGCAGTAGTTAGGTATTACTTATGTCTACTGTGTAGTTTACTAGGTAGGTACGCTTATCAATATTTTACAGTCGGGTTTTAGTCGGTTATTTAACTTAGGTATCTCTACCTATCTAGTTTATTAAAGTATTTAGCTAGTTAGGCAGTAGTTAGGAAGTAGGTTCTTATGTATATTATGTACATAATATACCTACTCCTTACTATGTAGTTTACTAGGGCAGAGCTCATCAAAAATATTCTAAAATATTGTTTTGTAATTTAAAGTAGGTACCTATCACTAATAGTAATAATAGTAATAACCTAGCTACTAGGTAACTATTGATAGGTATATTACCTACTAAGATTCCTACAAACTTAATAAAAAGCATTAGTTGGTCATCTATTTTCATATTTAAGTAGGGACCTTTTGGACTAAATATTGTACCTACTTCCTGTTTTGACCTCGCGTGAAACCAATATAATTGTGCGCGGCGAGTAGACAAGACACGCCGTGGCGCCGCGCCGCATCGAATTTCGGTATTGTAGGTCCTTAAGAATTAAAAATAAAATGTTCCTACCTACCTGTGACTATACCTACTTGCCTGTATGTTTTGTATTTAATTATTTTCTAGTTTCAATAAAAGCAAAAACCTGCATATAAATATTCTTTCATTTACGAGTACCTATACCTATACCTACCTACCTAGTTACCGTCACAATCCATCGGCGGCGAACACAGCTCTGTACCTATAGCTATAAAATGTATACCTAGCCTTTTGGTTTTTGATGTTGGAGTTTTTAGGCCGCCAAAAGGCCTTCGACATGGCTTAACGACTAAAAAAGTCGCGACCAACATCTTAACGTGCCTTCCGATGCACGGAATCTAAATGCCACTAAACGGTCACCCATCCAAGTAGTGTCCGGGCGGAGTATTGCTTAACCAAGATGATCTGCGAAGACCAACGAAGTAAGCCACGCCATGAGCGCCTCTGACCTTCACTGTTATGAACTTATTAAATAAAATTGCATTGGTTACATTTCGTTTTATTCTCATTTTGGAATATTTATTTTGATCTCGTCTTGGCTAAAAAAATGCTTCCAAGCGGAAATTCGTCCTTGGCATTGATACGACGTAGTCAGTCATCCGTCTCGCACTCATTTATTTAAATATATATTCTTTATTAAATATTGGGTTGAAATCCAGATAAAGGTTTTATTTTTTTATATTTTGTTTTCACAATGTTAGAAAAATTTCGCGGCTCGCTCTACTCGCCGATTTGATTGCTTCCATTTGATTCGTAGTCGCACCTAACTATGCCCTAAATTGAAGCTAGAGGTAGCAAACTAGCTACGTTAAACAATCAATTAGGTTTAATATTCTCAATAAACATAACCCTCCTTCCGAGGTAGTCGGTTAAAAAGATAGGTATGTGGGTAGATAGGTACCTACTGACTTCATTTCTCTTAAATCCTAAAATAGTTTGCAAAAGTATCAATAACTTTTGTACTTGAGTGTATCCAGGACCAATACGGCTCGTAAGGAAAATTAAGAAGGTCATCAATATGTATGAAACGGTCGCTTTTTAGTGGTCATTCGAACTTGGTCGGATCACAGGTCAGAAACCAGGGTCTAGGTCTTATTTCAGACTATCGTTTATAACTAGCTCAATATGGGACGTAGAGAGCTGAAATTTTCAGGGTTTAATTATCATTAAACGCACTAATTTTTTTGTTCATACCACAATTGTGCGTTGAAAAGGTTTCTTGCATTTTGACGTCAAAGTTATGACCTTATCAGATTTGGTTTAATCGATATTATTCAAAAACGCGTGTATGTACCTTCTTGAAACTTTTTGTGGTTACAAAGGATAACAACAAGAACCGAACACCGTTTACAATGAATTTGTGCGTCTGTCCATTAAAGAGCTAGAATTTTTTTAAGGTTTTTCAAAAAAGCTAGATTACTTAAAAACTGTATGGATTTTTGTTAATTTTACTTTGTCACAAATACGCACAAATTAAGAGCTACTCGTGCATGTATATTTTATAGTTGCACATTCAATGGTTTCCGAGAACCAAGATTTTGCAAAACGTTACCGCAGCAGGAAAGTTAATAACTCAAAAACCTTAAGACGCACAAATTTTATTTTTTGCGCACTTTTATGCACAAATATAAGCTACCTGCCCATATAATTCATTTTTGTCTAGGATCATCCGTTTAGAATCTTCCTGCTGGAAGAACGTTACTCCAGCAGAAAACCTATTTTTGCGATTTATTCCAAAACGGCAGCACGCACAAATTTTTTTTCTTGACGCACATTTACAGCAAGTAATGCACTAATTATTCCTGGAACTCACTTCATTCTAGAAGAAAAAATTCTGCTGGGGTAACGCACACATTCAACCTTAAATTCGGAGTGGTAAAAAGAAAAAGTAAAATAGTATATTTTATATATTAAAATAATTCGAATTAAATTGAAAATTAAATAATTAATAATAACTTATTGCAAATCAACAATAAAAAAGTCTTAATTTTAATGTGAGGATTGCATGAGAACTGTAAGCTGAAGTTAGTTATCTTATAGAAATAGAACGTTTCAAATTTTTATTTTGATTTTTTTATGGTTTATTATCTGCCTACATTAGGTACATTAGAAGCCAACATTTGTGTTCTTTGCTATCGTAACACAAAATACATTTTCGTGGACCCCCACACCTACAACTTGTGAACCCCCATTTTACTTTCACGCCAACGTAGACCCTCGGCGAGTCTGGACCACTTTGGGAATCACTGGTCTAGTGTATAACGTCCAGCGTACACAGAGGTGACCTTGCTTGATGCTATCCATCTAAACGCCAGATGTAGGTAATCCATATTTTGATTTGGATTGTAATGCTGGGGAGACGGGTGCTCCCATCCAAGGTCACCTCTGTTGCTAAGCTGGATTAAATCCGTCTTATATCTACATCTACACTAATATTATAAAGAGGAAAAAATGTATTTGTGTGTGTGTGTGTGTGTGTGTATGTTTGTAATGAATAAACTCAAAAACTACTGTGCCGATTTCAAAAATTATTTCACAATTGGAAAGTTACATTCACCCTGAGTAACATATGTTATATTTATTGCTAGAAAAGATTAGGGATCCTTACTTGAATGCATGAAATAGTCGTTAGTTTACCCTTATATGAGTTATTTTACCTACTTAGATACCAGTACTAGGTACTTGACTGTAACCCGACTGCCCTTCTTAAACAAAAATGGTAGTGCGTCCTTAGCGCACGAGTAACTCACCTGAGTACCGGGGTGCACTTTGCATCTCGGCAGCAAGACCATCTGTTTGCAGGTCCTGGTATTTGCCAGTTTAATCGTCTGCTTCGTCGTTCGTTAAGGGGACGTTAAACATTTCGTAGATTTGATTGGGTTGTGCCCTTCTCAAACAAGACAATTGATAGTGATAGATGTGTACACATAAAATGTATCTTAGAATTATCGGTAAAAAGCGATAAGAACGTTTTTCGCTTAGTAAAGTTGTAGTGTAACTAGTCTCTTGATATTTAGTAGATACACGAATGTTGATATTGAATTTTGTATTGTAGATCAAGATGGGACGGTCTTGGCTTATCAGCTACAGTAAACGACTATGTGGACGACACAATTGAGATGATAGTGCCGTTCATTGAAGCCAATGGCTTGGACCCAATGAATCTGCCTGATATCGAAGAAGGATTTGAAGTGGTGAGTAGGTATAATATATTTTTCCCTACTTAATCGTTCCCCATAGTTAACGACTGTGATTCCGTGCAAGGACTCTATTAATAGTTTTCCTCCATCTGCCACGGTTTTCGGATTAATGGAGCGCGACGAGGTTTCCAGCTGTTCCGTCTCCTGGTCATACCAGCGCAGCGAGTACCTACTTAGGTGTAGTAAAAATGATGTTTTCTAAAAACGACTCAAGATTGCACTCAGAGATCGGAGATTGATTTCAGAGATTGAGATCGGTTAATGCCAACCAGCCTTAGTGGTGGTCACAATATTTCGTGAGCGTCAAGATGGCGGGATCTCGTACTTAGTCGTATATAATTATGTTTACCAAAGGTATTTAGTAAGTGAGTGTTGTTTCCTACTACAGCACCATAGTGCAGACACGTGAACTAAGATCATGGAGTTGGTACAGTCAAGTGGAATGGGACTTGCACTTGCCTGTCGCTGTAAAGTTGAATCATTCGGCAAGCGCGCGAGCGTGTTGTCATAATAATATGTTAGCAGGCGCTTTATATTTTGACATAGTAGGTACAAAATTGTATAACTTGCAAGTCCTATTCCACTTGACTGTACCAACTCCATGGTGTCAGAAAAGTAAACCTACTACCCAATAGGATTATGTGAGAATTTGTGTATGCCTAGCTAGATGCATTAAATTTTTGTGTGTTTTCTTATCAGCTTTCATTATCCTAAAATTCTAAAATAAATAAATAAAGTACTTACTCCCGTAGAATCCGTAAGAGACGACTACAGAAGTAATGATAATCTAATGAAACAAGTTTTCTGTTTCACTATTTGCTACGACTTTGTCAAAAAAGTAACTTGACGAACAGCTGAACTTGATCCCATCTTGAACCAAATAGACGCCATATGAAGAATCTGTAAATACTCGTACCAGGTAGAGGTCGCGTCACGTAAAAAGAACGCTGAGGGAAAGCTGCGTAATACGCGATTTATCGGTATTTACCCGTGCGAGAAAAAATATTATAGAACATAAAATACTTATATCAATACGTAGAATCAAATTCCAACCATTTTAGCTCTTAAGGCCTTAATTTCTGAATCCAGAAAACGAAATTTTCATACATATTTCAAAGTGCCCTAACTCCTGAACTATGGAAGTTAAAGAACATAAAATACTTATATAAATACGTACAATCCATTTCCAACCATTTTGGCTCTTAAGGCCTTACTTCCTCCGTAAATCCAACCTGGTTGGTATACGCTCTGTCCATGACGTGCTCCTCCCTAACTGTCCTACAAAAAATCGGTCGTGTGCGGGGAGCCTTACCGGCGCGCGTCGGAGAATCGGAGCGCATTTTAAAACATTGTAGAGGAAATTGGAACATCTCAAAACAGTTAAATTCCTTATTGTTATAGTGGCGCAGTGGGCGAAGGCCCGCCTGAGACGCAGAAGGTTGCGGGTTCGATTCCCGCCGCGAGACAAATGTTTGTACGTTCTGCAAATATTTGTATCGAGTCTGGGTGTTTTCTACGTATAATAAGCATGTATTTACAAAAAAAAATGTATCTATGTAGTTTATCAGTCATGTGGTTCTCATAATACAAGCTCCGCTTAGTTTGGGGCTACATGATAGTGTCCAGCATTATTTATTATTTATTTGCATGCAATTTACGCAGCTTTGAGCTTTGTCAAACACTGACATAAATAGATCCGCTGTGTAAATAAGGAACTTTACTGCTACATTAGGCTACTTATGATGCTCCGTACCATGCCCAAGGTAGGGTTCCTGCTCGTTATATTAACAGTTGTATTATTTAGCACTCAAAGCGTTAACCAGTTCACTGCGGGCCTTGGTCATGACGCGTAGCGTCCGTTACAAGTAACGAAGTATAAAAGTTTAGGTTAGAATTAGTAGACTACTAACCTAACGTAGAAGAATCTAAGTAGTTTTTTTTATACTACTAAGTTAGCAAACAGGCATACGGTCCTCCTGGTGGTAAGCGGTTCCCGTAGCCTATGGACGCCTGTAACATCAAGAGGTATTACATACGCGTTGCAGACTAAAAAAAAAATAATACGCACTTTTTGAATCGCTGCATATTGTAGTCTCTGGCAAGTCTCTTCTAAGTAGTAATATAATTCAACTAGTAATTTAATAAAATCAATTTTCCAGAAACTTTTGCTGATCAAGTACAGTGCTTGGCTCAAGATCCACGATGGCTACATGACCGGGCTGGTTAATGTGGGCCGTAACGGAGACCAGAAGGTCGACTACTTCGCCAAGATGCTGCGCGTTCGCGTCTCACTCAACTTCACTGACCTCGAGGTGGGTTATGTTATAAGGTACTTATTACACTTATTTTATAAATGCAAATGTTTGTGTGGTCTGGTTTAGAATATAGAAAATATATACCTATAAAGTTTGTTCCCACTCATTTCCAAAAAATTATATTAAATTAATAGCAAATTTGCAAGCACTACCAATCTATCTCCACACTACACAAAGGTTATCTGGAAGAAAATGCTACTTATGATTATGTTCGCCTGTGTGGGTTTTAGAGAAAATATTTTTCTATATATCTAACTCCGTAATGGCTGAACGAATTTGGATTTTTCTTTCAATTGTTTACTGCACTTACAGTGGTAACCAACACGTTGCAGTGAACCATTTTAATACAAATATTTACACATGATTTAGAATCAACTAAAAAAACTTATAAGCGAACTAAGAATTACATTAGTTTTTGAAAAAAAGATGTAAATTTCTGGCGACTGGGCAAGCCAAGAGTTGATCAAATTAAAAGCCTGAGCATAGCGTATCCATCGGTCTGGCGCATGCAGCGAATGAAACTTTTGAAACATAATCTTTTCATCCCAGTACCACGCGAGCAAAGCTATAATCTATAAAAGTTTGTGGATTGTTTGTCCTACCTTAATACCAAAACTACTGTACGGATTACACTGTTTTGTTTAGTTTCAGCCCTGGTTTAACATAGGCTTATTTTTATCCGGATACCACGCGAGCGAAACCGAGGGCGGAAGCTAGTAACTTATAATACCTAGTTCTGCTGATATTTCAGTTTTTTTTATATTGTATAGCCTTGCGTTTGGCTACAACTCTACAACTTTGATTTGGGGGTAAGAAGGTTGCTTAACATCCTAGGAGCTAAAGTCCACCTTTTATTCATGGTGCTCCCTGTCGAATAGCGAAGAAGGCAGTCTCACGCAGTCAGGTCCCTGTAGTAATTGTGGTCATTCCGCCATGCTTCTGTCTAGTATAATCCCCATAGTCTGGTGGCCTACCACCTATGCTTTTCTGTGAACATAAAGGATTCCGCCACCTTCAAAGTTACGGTTACAAGCAAGCACAGAAAAACTGGTCTGTCGTTACATGTTATGCTCAATGTAAAAATGTTGTAAAACAACTTATTCTATTGATTATGAATCAGATTAATTCGATAATTATTTAAAGTGTGAAGAAATCACTATCAGCAATCAGTTACTAATAGGTATGAGTTTATCTAAATACGTAAGTAGATACTGATTGTATTTAGCGCAGTCAGATTTAGTAATTCAGTACCTAAGTATTTAATTAATTGATAATATTTGATTTTTACCTATTTTTGATAGTTATGTCGGCTTTATAATGTGTATTTCTTTAGGATAAGGCCAACTAGGCTGAGAGTTTAGAGTAGCCTACTGTGTCTTAGGCATATGAAAATGAAAATAATGAAAAATGAAAAATAATTTATTTCAGTAACCGTACATATTAACTTAACAATGGGTTAAGATTCTCTTTTATAAATTCTCTTATAAAGTACTTGTGTTAGAGGATCTTGCTCTTACAATATCGTGGGTAGTGGTTACATTTCACTTATGTACTAAACAACTTTATATATGTGTGTGTGTGTGTGTGTGTGTGTGTGTGTGTGTGTGTGTGTGTGTGTGTGTGTGTGTGTGTGTGTGTGTGATATCGCAAGCACTACTACACACAACACCTGCGGTCAGTCGCAAGCAGCGACGGCCAACAGCGACAAGTTTAATATGACTATTAAATTATTACATACCTACCTACCTATTAGCAGACGCGACAGGTCAGACTTTTTTCTGTCCGAATTCTAGAGTTCACAAGTGGCAAATCCCATTCAAAAATCCCGATATAGGTTTTTTGGATTTGCTGTCTTGGCTGTTAGGGATTTTTGTCTTATCCTAAAACAACCCTAGTACAACCCAGCTAGCGGCACGTAAGTCTATCGGCGAACGAAACGTCTGTGCAAGGGTCTCTCGCTCTCTCTCGCCTCTAGCCTCCATAAGATACCTTGCTTTTGATTTTTGCGTAATAACGGTCTGCGCTAGACTTTCGGGCCGTTACTTGTATTAAGGCTAGTAAAACAAAAAAAAATATACACTCAAATCGGTTGAGCCATTTTTCGCACGGCAATTGATTTTAATAAATACCTATCGGAATATCTTCATTCAAAATCAAAGAAAGCTTGTCGCTGCCGCCTGTCGCGTGGTCCCCGGTGATGGAAGCTTTATGTAAAAGTTGTAGCTATATTATAACCGTGCCTTTTCACTATTAGTATACAATGTGTATTAATTCATTCATATGCCTCAAGCCCGTCCCGCTGCTCCTTGCGCCGGCCATAATTCCCTTGCCTCATTTACTACAGTAGCAGTGGCAGCAGGATGCGAAGTATCGTGTTTACATACTCGTCCTGCCCACTTACCTGCCTACTATACTGCTCACTACCGTAGAAGTGAGCTGAATGTAAATGGGGTAATACATAGTGAGATCAGTAGGTACCTACTCTTGACAAAACGTAAACGATAAGAATAAGAATAAGAATAGGTATTTATTTGCAACCACAGAAAACGGTCTCAAAACTATTGTATTATATATTGTATATTGGTGGTATAATTAACATTTTTAGACAGTACTGAAGTTGGCAAAAGGTCCTTATCTCAGCGTAATGCGTAATGAGACAACCAGCGCTGATCTTCCGTTATGGCCTTTCTGTTTAATTAACATGCGGAGCGGACGTTTACTTATCTACTTTTTGTAACTTCACAAGAATCAAACAGGTCGATCAAGACGGGTTGAAACGTTAATTCAGAGGAAACGCATGGTAATACCTACTATAACGATACATACTTAGTTGTAACATTATATTTCAGTTTATATACAAGTACCTGGTGAAAGTGATGCAAATTGGACCTACTGGTGGTATCAAAGGGTCGCTCAACCGTTTCGTGGTCAACGTGGATCTGCTGCTGGACTTCAACAACGACGAAATTCAACTGCAGGAGTTCTCGCTTACTGATATCGGGTTGGTTACCTAGTCAAACTTATTATTCTTCCCCAGCCTATAAATTCCATGTAAGGTCATATCTTACGCTGTTTTTGGATGGATTGCCATTTAATCACAAAGCTTTTCAGTCGAGTAGCTGATAGCTACGCTAGTAAGTGTTGATTAAAAAGGCGGGTGCTGCTACCATCCTTGATTAGTGGTGTCTTACGACTTTCCCGGGACTGAAGGTCTTAAAATTCTTTGCTTGAACTGCAACAGTAAATTATTTCTGTCAAACTAAGATTTTTATGGCACGGATTGATGACGATGGCGTAGGTATGTAGGAGGATAGATGGTAGGATTTAAATTTGATTCCATTCCAGCCGGCTTCGAGTCCGCCTGACCGGTAACATCCTGATTGACTGGCTGGTGAATCCCGTCATAGGTGTGTTCGTCAGCATATTCGACAACACCATTATAAAGGTGGTGGAATCGAACATCCGCTCGGCTGTACAAGGCGCTATTTCAATCATCAATGCAAACGTGAAAGACGTTATTGCCTCTATCGTATCTTTGAACTAAACCTTATCCTCATCGAAGACAATAATATTGTGATGGGCTGATTTTCCAACTGTAACGGAACTCGGTAATAGCTTTTCCATTTAATAAATTGAAATATATGAAATTGCGCGTTTTTTTACGTACAATAAATAGTGATATCTTAAATTCTGATTAATATGCAAATAAACACAATAGATATAACCTGGTTCTTTTCAAAATTTTAACTCTGTTCTTGTGTTGATACTTTCCTACATATACGTCTTGTTTTTTGCTCAAGTAGGTAGGTAGACAAACAAACTGAAAAAAATAGATGGCATTTTATTATTCATTATCTTTAGGACATAACGGTTTTTAAACGATGAAGTCTAATTTTATTTAATTATGCTGTAGGCTGCCTCCAAAAGTATCAGTATTTTTTTTAAAGATAGATGGACTTATTGTCATCATGAATAGCTTATACCAGTCCTCAGCTCGACGCATCCATCTTCTAGCAGCAGCCTTTCGCAGATCGTCACTCCATCTAGTTAGCCGGAGGGCGTTCTACGCTACGTTTGCCGAGCCGCGGTCCACTCAAGAACTCGTTTACCCCAACGGTTCTTCAGCAGATATGGCCAGCACACTGCCACTCCAGCATGCTAATCATCTGAGCTATATCGACAACTCTAGTACTATGTCATATAGTCTCGTTGCAGATTCTACCCTTCAGAGATACTCTGAGCATAGCTCGATCCATAGCTCGCTGAGCGACTATTAACTTATATATTATTCTCTTGTATCTATTTTATGGGGGGTAAGGTGTTCCAACCTCCAACTTCCGGACCAAGCCAACCTCACCTGCACGCGGTGCACCTTGCTGACTAACGAACGAGGCTCTGGCGGCCGGCTGATTGCGGCATAGCGCAGCCTACACCGGCACAGCTAAATTCCCTGACCGTCGATGGGCAGCAGCGTCGGCGGTGCGAGAAGCTGTGTCCTGCGATCCCCAACCCGCATGCCCAGCGTGGGGATTATGGGCATACCCCCCATTAGGAAAGACACAAAAAAGAGATGGCCCCCAGTTCCCGGCCTACATATGACCTTCATATGTGAAATTTAATGTCAAGCTCAAATGCTTTATGTAGGTTCATTTTGTTTATTTCGCTTAACTTTTTCTTTAATTTAGTTTACCATCTTACAATACTAGCTATATTAGTAAAAGTAGTAGGTAAGTATTCTACCAAACTTCCACCTAGATTATTAGAAAAAAGTTCGTCATAAGGATGTGTAGCGGAATCGGTGGCTTCGTTAGCGTATCTGACTGAACCTAACGAACCTAAGAACAACCTGCACACTATAATAGGCATACACAGGTCACATCACAAAAGTAGGTTAAATAACAAGTTTCAAAGATAGTATTACCTACGTAGTTTTTGTACCGACATGTTGTTGTTGTCAGCCTGACCAATCACATTGTAGGGCAAAAGGCCTACCTTACTTTTTCCAGCTTTTCGATCCTCGCCATCCTAGTTTTCAACGAGTTATAGTTTTATACGTACCTACCTTAGTAGGTAGGTTAGGTTGACAATTGAAACAGTGGTAGAGTTGGGCTTGCAAACAAATAGGTACAACCATCGCAACGGATATTTGCCCTTCTGAACTTAGGCTCAGCTGAAGATTCGACCAAACCTAGTACAATCCGACCCAAACATAGGAAGTACCTATTTTCAGCTAACTTCAAATGGATAAAGATACGTTGTGAGTTGTATGTACAAATGTGTAAGGTAGGTCAGGTAAGCGTATATACTATTTATTTAGCAATTATACGAAATATGATTAAATTCTGGTAGGTACGTACTTCTAATACAGTGATCCTTACTGAATGTTAGGTAGCGTCTCTAAAATGACGTAGGCATGCATTTCAGAGTATTATTGCCTTTATCTATTCTGTGCTACTCGAATCAATTGGCTACGCCACCACGCATGGATTTTTGGTGAGAAACCTCCTATGCGGGAGTGAGACAAGCAGTTGGAGTTTGAGTTTCAGTGCGTGTGAGAGGAAGTAAAAGAGGAAGAGTAACAATATGATGAAGTAGTAATGTAATAATAATGTTTTAGATAATGCTGTTGCTTAGACATTATTTCTGCTGTACGTCGTAGTTTCCAAGCATTTTCAATAAAAAATAGTTTTGATGTTTCAGGCGTCCCGTGACAGCAAATTGTTTTATGCTTTTATTTTACAAGCATTTTTTAAGCAGAGTACTCAATGGCGAGAAATGCATTACTACACCGACAAGAGCAAGGCTCTTAAATAATAATAGTAATAGTAAAATAAGTACTTAGGTACTCAGACTCACCTACTTCTAGTAAGTATCTGTAGGGCGGTCACAAATATTTCAACCTGACGTAGGTACCTATCGTAAACGTATCGAAAAATTATGGCCAATTACAAAGTGTTATTTTAAATGTACGCTTTCTGATTGGCCAACATTTTACGACTTCGATACGAATACTTTTCGCTACCCGATCGAGCCTCAGATAACTTGATGTTTTAAGATGTTGGACTTGTATGTTGTGTTTTGATTCAAACTGTCATTGTTTCAGCCGCCTCCGCGTCCGTCTGACTGGCAACGTCCTGACTGACTGGCTGGTGAACCCGGTTATCCAAGTGTTTGTTAGAATCTTCGACACCACCATCATTAAGGTTGTTGAATGGAACATTAGATCGGCGGTGCAAGGCGCTATCTCGGCCATCAACTCTAATGTTAAAGACGTAATCAGCTATTTTGAATCATTCAACTAGAAAATGTAATGGTATCTTAAATATCAATAATAACATTCATAACAATATGTTTTAGTTAAATACTCATTATAATCTATGTTTTGCATTACGCGTGTTAATTTCCCATCCCTAAATCTATCAAGAACTATTTTCCGCCCGTGACTTCGATAGGCATTAATATTATACTGTTACTATGATATTAGGTAATCAAGTTATTCTTGATCTAGAACTACCTCTGATAAAAATATGTTCCGTAAGGCCTGCGCAGACCGGGACGGCATGGCAAGGGATTTCAATTTTTACCAATGAACATTCAAACCTATCGTAATAGAAATACGATACAAATTCTTATGCTTTAAAATAATGCCGTGACGTCCCGCGTCAATGCCGCGGCATTATTTTATGCCATGCCGTCCCGGTCTGCACAGGCCATAAATATCCGTTTAGTTTTGGCGTGAAGGACGAAACAAACAATTAAATATTAAAATAATATTGATGGCATAATATTCAGGTCCAATGGTAGGGGCTTTATGATATAAAGTTTGAGGTACATACTTTTACTTATCTACATACATCTGTATTTTAAAACCCCTGACCTAGTCTGCGTATGTACTTTAACATTGTCAGTCGCAGCAATTCCACCGTACTGAGCACTCGCGTCGCTACGCTTAGGTTGCTCATAGGTATACCGACCTACATAATAATTACGAAGTTGTGAAAATATTTCGCAATGTCGCAACTACCGAAGCGCTCCGACTCCATCGTGGTGCAGGAACTCTTGGCCTTTGTCCAACAAAAACTGGACGTCATGGACCAGGTTTCTCTGGCACAGATCCTTGTGTCCAACTTCACTAAGGTTAAGATTCTGGAGGCGAAGAAGGTGCTTGCTGAGACAGCCGTGACTACCAACCGTCTTATCACCAGGCCGAGGGATGGACGCGGCAAAAAGGACCTGCAAGACATCTTCAGGGTGTTCTTAGAAACCGACCCGGATGACGTGCCCCCACTTATGTAGTACTTGATCTTAAGAAGCTGCCGCCTGTGACTTTTGACCACGTCGTTGTCACAAAGTCCGACATCACTCATCTTCAGACCAAGTTGGATAATTCGGAGAAAACTATCGTCGAATTGAGGAATGACGTGGCGCGGTACCGCCGCGATACCCGCCGATTCGGCGACGCTCCATGCAGTGGAGCCGACTATCAAGATCTACATCTTTCGTTTCGATGAGATGACCACTAGAGAAGATGTCGTTCGATAGGTACATCAAAGAGAGAGCCCAGGGTCGGGTGTCCGTGATGCTAGCGTACACATAACCGTATTCACGTTTCTTGATATGCCAATAAATAGAGCATAAATAGAGCATAATTAGTGGAATAATAAAATAAATAGTTCCTCTTTGGTTTAAGAAATAATGACCATTCTTTGTGTGTACGCCAGCATAACGATCAAGCTGGCGTACACATAACCGTTCTCAAAAACGGCTCATATTATAGGAACGAAACTTACACACAAAAATAGAGCATAAATAGTTCCCGAGCTATGCAAAATTTCATAATGATTGCTCTTATAGAAACGGAGATAATGAACAAGACTTTTAAAAACATTCCGAGCTGGCGTGATGCTAGCGTACCCATTAAACAACGCAATAGTTCTTATAGAAAACGAGATTTTCTTAATAAAAATCCTATATGGAAAAATAGTGCGTGAAATAGTTCCCCTGTCCTGTTGTACCTGTGTAGTAATACTTTATGCAAATTCGTTGTGAAACAATACAAAAAGTCCATGTGAAGTTCTAGCATCTGTATTCTGTGGTTCTAGGAACAAATGAATTGTGGTACAGTCGTACACAACCAGGGTTGCCAGGCGTTACTCAGTGAAAACGCCAAATCTGTTGAAAATCGCCCAATATTTTTTTACTAATATAGCTTATAGTAACCTATATCTAAGTGATTTTCATCCACCCATAAAATACCTAGGTAGGTAACTAATATTTTCGTACAAGATGGTTTGTTTAGTTTCACGAATGAAATTGCGTATTGTTATTACTAGATCTTGCTTGCATAAAGCTATAGGCAATGTAGTGGCACAGATTCTTTAATAGTACCTACTATCGCACTCTGCACAAAGATTTAAATAAACTCACTCAAACTAACTCTTGTCACCACGCAATAAAGTGCTATATAGCTCGCACAGCGCTGATTGCCTAACACTTTTTGCCTTTGTGCCGGTGACTTTGAACAAGCCGCCTCGCTCACAGCGAGGAGTACAACCAGTCAGTGTTGCCGGAACGTACTAAAAGGTACGGTTTTCCGTACCTTTTTATTTACTACCATACCTATTTGAATCAGTTTAAACGAAGCAAGTAGGTATAGGTAGGTACTTAAATCTTTATCACGCCACCAAATATTACGTGAGTTAAAATCATGATTTTTAAGCTATTGCATAGCTTCTATCGAGGGCCTTGAGCGCGGGGACCGAATCCAGAAATTCCGTAACGAAAAAAAACCTCACGCTCCCCACTTTTACTTAATTTTATAATCTGTTGCTTGGAAATAGAGTTCATATTCAAACTTTTGTATTCTATTAGTTCTTCGTCGCAACGTCGCAGCGCTAGTGTTCAACACAGTAAAGATAGCTACACATCCATGATTGGCCTCTGACACGAACTGACGTCTGACGTTTTTCACCTGAATCTAATTTCAGATTTGTTTTGAAATTTCTGTCATCACAATCTTTTCTTTGGAATTTTTATTGCTTTTAGATGTTTATGTGTTTCAATTATAAGTGAAATCGTATAAAATGGGTGCTATTAAATGTAGTGTCCCTACGTGTGAATCAAAAAATGATAGTGGTATCATAATACACTGTTTTCTGCAAACGCCCTTTAAGCAAAGTTTGTGGCTTAGTCAAATAAACTCTACATTTTTGAATTCACCTAAAATTAATAAACTAATGGATAAAAAAGTTTGTTCCAAACATTTCGTGCGTAAATTTTACGAAAACGGTCGTCTTTTAGGCATAATTATTGCGCGACCAACTCTGTTTACGGCGGCAGAAATTTGCAGTGGGATTCCAAAAGATAGACAAAGTGAGTAGATTCCCATGTACTTTTAATATACTATTTCAAACATAGTAAAATAAGCATCGTACGAAACGAATTCATCAATTTCATTCGTTTTTGAATATTCAAAAATTATGTAGGTAAGAATAGGGCCGTGTAAAACACCTATCAACTACATTTTATCGACTATCGATGTTTTGACAAACATCTATGGACGAAAGGTGTGTATGCGTATAAGTTAGATACCTACTACATACTCGGATTATTAAGCTATTGCATAGCTTCTATCGAGGGCCTTGAGCGCGGGGACCGAATCCAGAAATTCCGTAACGAAAAAAAACCTCACGCTCCCCACTCCGACGGGCACGGAGGTGTGGCTTGAAGGCCGTGCATTGTCTAACGTCGTTTCTTTTCGGCAGTCTTCGACACGGTGTTTGTGTGCGTGCAACTAGACGTATTGTACTACTCTACGAAGCTCGCACGAATCGAGACGATCACCACGCTCAAAAAGTGTAACTTGAATTAATATCAAAGAAAAAGTAATACTGCATAAATAAATAATTATAATTGCATAAGTTGATACAAAATGCTATGCAATAGCTTTATCGCGGCAGTCCCCGATTGCCACACGTCTTTTTTTTGTTTGTGAAGATATTGTGTGGTTTTTAGTGTTATTTGATATGTTTTGGTCTAAAACGGATAGGACAAAAGAAATTGTGTTAATAGGGTAATCCGTTTAGAAGTTATTAGATATTTTCTATAGTAAAAATTGTCAAATGTAAAATTTTATATGTTTTGTTCTGCAAACTTTTTGTATTGTAATAGTAATTTTATTGTTTTGTTTTAATATTGTTGAATAAGTTTTTTGATATGCCCTTTTATAGCCCGTATACCGCGGGTCTGGAGTAGCCTCCCTCAATCGCCCCAAAGTTGACAGCCCTAGCGCGACCGCCGAGCGTAGGTATGAAAAGTGAAGTACCTACATACATGTGTTTGACTTTTGTTACCTATTTATTAGAAACTTAAAATTAACGAAACACAATTCCATTCGTAAAACTAATCAAAGCATCTTGTCGGAAAATATTACTTAGATAATTTAAACGCCTTACACACCATCCAACATGCTGTACAGCAAGCTAAGGACGCCTTGCAGGACTCAAGCATACACACCATCCAGCCGCGCATCCAGCGTGCTAGTTGTAATCGAACTAGCGAAGTGAGCGGACGTGTTTTATTTGTAATAAACCTACTCCAAAATACAAATAGGCACTCAAAAGCGAAAAATAAATTATTATAAGCGCTACCCACTCATCTATTTGAAGTCAATGCCAGCCACGCCAAGTCTAATAGGTAGTACTAAGGTACTAAGTAGGCAATTATTTATCCAAACCTAATTAATCGCCACTGTGGGTTTACTAAAGAGTAGGTACAACGGTACCTAACACACCTACTGAAATCAATTTTAAAAAATAGCTGGTGCCTAGGTGCCTGTGTCTGCCTACCTAGCGTAAGTATGTGGTGGATATGTGCGCCGCGTTCAAAATAGTCGACGCCGGCGCGCCGGTCATATTTGGTCGGCGGCGGCGTGGCACCGGCGCCGTGGAATTATTAGATTTTTTTAAAATAAATACGTGTACTACTAGTACTTATGAAGAGGGAAAGCTAGAGATTGCACCGAAAGTGACGGTAGCAGCTCACAAATGCCATACATAAGGTCCACCTGCTCGGTCACGGGCGGGAACCACCAGGTCTCTAGCCAGTCTTAGCGATCCACTCCCTCTTTCGTAGCCACTTTCCTTCTGTAGCCACACGCAGTGCGTGTGACCTACTATACTACTTCTGCGCGGCGGCGATGGCCCCTGCGTGGAAGTCTAAGGTATAGGCTACAGATGCCAAGTGATCCAGGGAGAAGGGCAATGTTCTGCGCCCTTGTTTTGATCCGTCCCTTCTCCCTTGCCCCGCGCTCCGGGTCCCGACACCTTTTTTTTGGTTGTTTGGTAGGTTTGACTTTTCTCACATGAACCGTCAGGTAGCCGAGAGATTTGACAATCTCTCGGCTTCTCAGTTTGCGTGGCATGAAAGAGACCACAACGCTATCAGAATCTAATCAACAGGGAGCAAATCCATACAAATTTTGGAAATCGGTCCACGATTGACGGAGATATCGGTGATCATACATAAAAAAGATTCTGACTTATTGAGAACCTCCTTCTTTTCGAAGTCGGTTAAAAGCCTAATATTTAACTTTTGGGATGAATATTTGGGTTACTATAAGCTATATTAGTAAAAAAAAATATTGGGCGATTTTCAACAGATTTGGCGATTTCACTGAGCAACGCCTGGCAACCCTGGTTGTGGGGTTCATGGCGCGCACCACAGCCTCCAGCTCTGTGCCGGTGAAGGCGGCGTGCACGCCGGCAGCCTCGCCCTGGGGGGCAGCGGTGACCGCCAGCCGAGCCGCGTCCGCCCTGAGGCACGCCCGCGCCGGCGTATCGTCGGCGGCGCAGTCCCGCGGGTAGAACACGTCGGCCAGCAGCTCCGCGGAGCCCCGCTCGTCTAACGCCGAGCCACCCGCGTCAACCGGACTCAACTCGAACTCGAACTCAGTATGGCGGAGTGAGAGTGCAAGCGTTCGCTGATGACATTGTCATGGTTGCGGCCGCCGCTGACGGTAAGGAATTGGAGGAAAAAATCAACCGAGCGCTGGCTGTTATTGTGCAATGGGGCGATGCATTAAATCTTAAGTTCGCTCCAAATAAGACTCAAGCACTTTTATTAACTAAAAAATTAAGGTATCACACTCCAAAACTTGAGATGGCTGGGGTTACATTAGTCTACGGAACTAGTCTCAAGATATTAGGACTCACCATAGATCCGCGGCTCAACTTTAGAAAGCACTTGGAGGCTATAACCAAAAAGGCTATCGCCTTCTACAAGGTGGTCTCTAGGGCGGCGCGTGCACAGTGGGGACTCGGCTTTGATATCCTGAGATTAATTTATATCACTGTCGTTGAACCCGCAGTTCTGTATGCTGCTAGTAGTTGGGCTGAGGTTTCTTAGAAAACGTATATGGTATCAGAGCTTAATAAATTAACTCGAATCTTTGCTATTAAAATTACTAAGTCTCATCGAACGGTATCCTTAGTTTCGAGCGTTTTACTGGCGAGAATTTTACCCCTACCACTCAGGGTTAGAGAGATGGCTAATTTATACAAAATTAAGCGGGGAGAACCGATGATCTGTTTGCCAGGAAGATTTATAGAGCTAAGAAGGAGCCCCTTCTCTTTGCCACATCCGGCCGAGCGTATAAGGTTGGAGTTCGGGCACATTGGCTCGGAGGTGGATGCAGAGGAGCTGGGAGGCGAGGGGCCTGTGCTCTATACGGACGGGAGTAAGATAGAGGGGAAGGTCGGGGCGGCGGTGTCATGCTGGAGCGGAGGAGTAGAGTTCCGCCATGCCAGCTTCCGCCTTGAAAACTATTGTAGTGTTTTTCAGGCGGAGCTATCGGCTATACTTCATGCGACAAACATTATCAGGCAATTGAAAAATTATGGAAGGTATAGCATCGCTAGTGACTCAAGATCAGGGTTGGAATCAATCAGCGACCCCAGCTCTGTGAGTCCCCTAGCAGTGGATATAAGGGAGGCCATTTTTCAGTTAGGCCAGGAAGACAAAGAAGTTAGGTTGTACTGGGTGAAGGCTCACTGTGGAATAGTGGGTAATGAGAGGGCAGATGAGCTGGCGAAATATGCCGCCATCAACAACAGGCAGCAACCTAGGTATGATAAATTCCCACTTTCATATGCTAAGCATGCTATTAGAGCCAGTAGTATTGAGGAATGGCAGAGTTTATACAGTACATCGGTCACCGGAGCTGTTACTAAATTGTTTTTTATTGATATTGTGGTAGCATATAGAGTGTTGAACAAGTTGAAAATTAATACTTGTCCCAAATATTGACTGGGCATGGAGGGTTCCGGGCCTACTTACATAGGTTTAAGTTAATTGAGTCTCCATTGTGTACTTGTGGGGATGACGTGTCACAAACAGTGGAGCATGTACTCATACACTGTTCGAAATTTGTAACGATACGTTATAACTGCGAGTGTGCAATGGAGAATAATATTTGTACTGAAAACCTCCAGACAATAATGGCTAATAATAAAGACAGAGAATTATTTTTGGAATATGCTAAAGCCATTCTTCGCATAATTGGGAAGGAGAATGGGTCTTTTGTGGAATAGGGATAGTAATTTTGTCCTGTATACTGGTGTTAGTGTTGAGATTGAGGTTACATTAAGCAATTGGAAAAAGGAAAAGAAATGTATATGTATATGTGTGTATGTGTGTGTGTGTGTATATGTGTATATACATATGTACATTTGTATTTGTGCATGCATGTGTGTGTGTGTATGTGTATGTATGTGTAGATATAGATGTAATATATATATATTTGTGGATTTATATATATATATATATATATATATATATATATATATATATATATATGTATAAATCCACAAATATGAACATGAGAGGGAAAAAAGAAAGAGAAACATATGTATGTATATATATGTATATATATTTTCTATTTATGTTTTAAATTTGTGAATTTTTATTCTGATTAACATTATCATTGTCCATTTTTGACGGTTAATTTATTATTTTAAGCCTACATAATTATTTTTATTGTACTTCATTATTTAATGTTAATTATAAATTGAATGAATGCCTTTATTATAATATTTCAATTTTGAGCTGATGTTAATAATGATGATAATTTAATCTTTAGCACAGGTAAAGAAATATTACTTATTGTTATTATTTTTTATGAATTATATGTGGGATAGTAGAAATGAAATAATTTTCAAATGGGAAGCTATTCTCATTGGGATACCCTCATGGCAATTTTATTAGAGAATTATTTTGATTATTGTATAAAATGTTAACTTATTTAATTATTGTTAATTCAAATAAAATAATGGATTAAAGATTTTTATAACTAGTCAGATATATTGTGAATTAGACTTAAAATATTAATTTACACTTTGTTTATTTATGTTTCATAATCTGTTTTAAATAATTATGATATATGGTTATATAATTATATAGTAATTCTAAGATATTTATAGAGCAGAAAAAAAAAAGGTTTTGTGAATCATAATTAAATTATTATTATGTATTATTGATTGAATTGTGAATTAAAATGGTAATCTAAGAATAATTTGCGTTGCATGTAGAAATTATTGATCAAGCTATGGTATATAAGCTGTTTGAACTTTGCTGTCATTGACATTTGGCTGTCATTGCGGTTCTTGTTTGTATATTGTTGGTATATTCATTTATTTTGTACAATATAATTTAATTAATTCGATTAAAATTTTTTGCAATAATTGTAATGGTTGTAATAAAAAGTTATATTTATAAGATAATTCATTTCATTAATAAGTTTTTATATATTTTAATAATTTTGTAGTAATGATAAGTGATATGTTAGGTATATTATAACATTAGCTGCGATAGGCAGGAAGTGAAGTTTTTAACTATAACAAATTATATTTATGTATAATTATATGGCTCAAAACTTCAAATTCTTAACTTTTATTTTAACTAATTATTCTTATTATTATTATTATTATTTTTTAAATGTGATTATTATACAAAATGCAAGTTGTTAATTATCTACTAGATTATGATTATGTAATAATATAGAATAAAATGTTGTTGCATAATAATAGCAACAGAAATGTGGGGCGATGTACGCCAATTAAACATTAAAAAAAAAAAAAAAAAACCCTGGTTGTGTGCGACTGTACCACAATTCATTTCTTCCTAGAACTTTACATGGACTTTTTGTATTGTTTCACAACGAATTTGCATAAAGTATTACTACCGACAGGGGAACTATTTCACGCACTATTTTTCCATATAGGATTTTTATTAAGAAAATCTCGTTTTCTATAAGAACTATTGCGTTGTTTAATGGGTACGCTAGCATCACGCCAGCTCGGAAGGTTTTTCAAAGTCTTGTTCATTATCTCAGTTTCTGTAAGAGCAATCATTATGAAATTTTGCATAGCTCGGGAACTATTTATGCTCTATTTTTATGTGTAAGTTTCGTTCCTATAGTCTCTAAGCCGTTTTTGAGAACGGTTATGTGTACGCCAGCTTGATCGTTATGCTGGCGTACACACAAAGAATGATCATTATTTCTTAAACCAAAGAGGAACTATTTATTTTATTATTGCACTAATTATGCTCTATTTATGCTCTATTTATTGGCATATCAACAAACGTGAATACGGTTATGTGTACGCTAGCATCACGGACACCAGGGTCGGTGTCAGGAGTCTGTCCGAATGTCTCTTCAGAGGCTGGAGAGCAGTAGAAATACTGGTTTCAAGACCTACACTCTTCAATTCTGGCGAAGCACAAGGATGTACTCATGGATCCAAATTTCTGGCCAGCGGGTATCGTCTACAGACGGTTTAGGGAAGCAGCGCCGAAGCGAAATCCCTCCCCCTAGGTTAATAAGTAGTTTGTAGTATATAAAATATGTAGGTATGTTAGTCTGTAAGGTATTTATAACTATGAGCCTCTGTAATCGTATCTTTGTATGTGCGTATTGCCTAAATAATTTATGCTTTACGTAGAAAGTCTACTTTATTAGTTTTTTTGTGTTTTAAATCCAGACCGAAGACGAGAAAACACACGTTGGCTACTTTATCGCCGTCACTTTTAGACTATGTACATATTCTGGTTTATTATAAATTGTACTTACGGTATAGTCCGGTCAATTTAGACATTCGAAGTTACATAAAGTCCTAATAAGCTGAAATTCTGTGAAATTTTTCAAAACATAATTATAAACAATGTCTAGAAGTTTCCCATCATTCCCGTGTATGGAAAAAAAAATATTCAAGGTCAAAGGTCAAAAAAATGAGTTTTTCGCGATTTTCAGCAAAACGGTAAGTTTTATCATAAAAGTACCTCAGACAAAAATTGTAGATCATAAAATTATCTATAAAAATGTTTTAATACGTTTTTTTCTTACAAGCCACCGTTTCTGAGATAAAACGATTCAAAAAATTATAAAAGTTGTTATCGTCATAATATGCACACGTTTCCACGCCACTTATGAGGTAGTATATTTAGCGCGTTTTTTTAACGTGGTTTCCCCAGTAGGCCTACTCCACGGGTCAGTTCACAGTCACGGGTTGTGATCCTGTTTAATGTAAAACTATTGCAAAATAACGGAAATTTTCAAAGATTGGAAAAGATAAAAGCGATGTTAATTAAAAAAAAGTGGTGAAGTTCATTCGTCTGATTCGTAAGTTTCAAATTCTTGTTCTTCTTCTTGATCTTCTTCTTGAACGAATCCTCCATTGTTTGTGATTCAATATTAGAGCACGACCGGCCTTGACAATTTGTGCATGCCAAAAAACAAAACAGTCCGACTAATTGTAATTTAGATTTAAAAGACCTTGGTCGAACAGCAGTCATGATACAATGGCAAATATTTTTGCATATTAATTTTGAATGATCTAAATTTGATCGTTTATTTTTTAAAATCACTCGTTCCACAAGATGTGTCAATGATTCTGGGATTTCATTATTTAAATCTTCAAACATGCGACTTGGTGGAGGGTAGTTAGAATTATCAAATACTGCGGTTTGAATATCTTCGCGAATAATAGCTGCAGCTGCGTCTAGGACTCTCAATCGTTCTTCTGTTTTATTCATTTTTTTTTTCGTACCAGGCTTGATTCAAAATATCATGATGATTATCCACTAAGCATATGAATGTTGATGCTCCAGATTTCTCAGTGATAATAAGTTTATCACCATACTTTACTTTTAGTCGTAGCTTAATCGTTCTGTTATCTAGAGTCGTAGTTTTGCAAACCTTTTTTAATTCGTTCAAAGTGAACTGACAGTCATCGCTATTTTCAATGTAAGTAAATATTTCCTCCAAGGCCAAATTCGTAGCTTCGTCTTTAGGACGACCCATTTTAGCTCCAGTGGAAGGTTTTAAAAAATTAACATAGCAATCTCGATGATACTTAGCTTCAGCAGTAACTAAATCATATTCAAATTCGACTCGAGCAAGAACAGCTTTTGCTACAGCATCGTCACGAGTCCGAGCTGTTTCCAGAATTGAATCTTTAAATTGAAGTGAAACGCCGAAAATCTGAGGATTTTCTTCTTTCATACTCTTCATTTAATTTCTCGCCACAAAATAAGCATAGTTCTTTGAAACAAAAAGCTGATTCACTGATACGTGATCTAGTACAAGGAGGACTTGCTGTGGATGTACTGGCTTCTTGTTCTTCACGTTGTCTTTTATTAGCTGCAGCAATAGAAGACTTTCGAGTATAATTTTTACGGCAATTTTCATGCATTGTCACAGATTTCTGATTTTTGAGATATTCCGAAAAATCATCAGCTCTTTAAATTCGAATTAATGTCTTCATACCACGTTCAACTGTAACAACTTCACTTTCAGTTAAAAGTTTAGCACAAATAAAACAATATTCTGACATTTTTATTATAAAACTCAGAACAGCACAATATAGGTTAGGATAAACACGTGTTTTCACTTCAGAGTGACGCTCAAGACTAACGGTATTTCATTTATTATAGCAGGTATAAGACCCTAGCCACAAGAGACAGATGTCTCGAAGTTACACTGGCTTAAAAATTAAGGGACTGGGTTTCATTTTACCTGATATTCTTATAGTTATAACTTATGTATATTTTATATTGTAAGTATAAGTTACAATGACCGATAGAAAAATATTATTTAAACATTTAATATATAAGTTATATATATTATATAATATATAACAACTCTAGATGTATATACGTTGCGTACTCATGCATAATAAGACTATAACAACTTTTATAACTTTTTGAATCGTTATATCTCAGAAACGGTGGCTCGTAAGAAAAAAAGTATTGAAACATTTTTATAGATAATTTTATGATCTATAATTTTTGTCTGCGGTACTTTTATGATAAAACTTACCGTTTTGCTGAAAATCGCGAAAAACTCATTTTTTTTACCTTTGGCCTTTGACCTTGAATATTTTTTGTTCCATACACGGGAATGATGGGGAACTTCTAGACATTGTTTTTATTTATGTTTTGAACAATTTCACTGAATTTCAGCTTGTTGGGACTTTATGTAACTTCACACTCATTTTTTGGTCTAAATTGACCGGACTAGTAGTCCGACCGACTATAATAGGACTACTTGACTTGTAATTTTTTTGTATCCGACTGCGTAGGTACCTAGTCGGGCAAATTGCACACGCCGAATTGGGGTAAGACTATTAGACATTTTCTTCCTGAAGTACCAGGACAGCATAAGTCATAACGAGATCTTACATCATTATGAGATGAGAATGAGATCTTTAGTCATTCCAAGTAGTCCCAAGCCAACTCGAGGGTAAGTACTTGGCAACCCAAGCCGGCTGATTGCAGCATAGCGTAGCCTAATACCGGCATAGCTATATCCCCTAGTCGCCGATGGGCAGCACATGTTGCGAGGAGCTTTGCGCTGCGATCTCCAACGCGCAGGCTCAGCGTGGAGTTATCAGGGTTTTGGACTTATGGGGCATATTCTCCTTATTAGGGGAGGCTGTCCAGCAGTGGTCAGTTAGGCTGGTGTTGTTGAAGGCCTACTCCATCTAATCATGTCCTAGGAACTACAGCTACAGTGAAAACTTAGTTACAACTGGGCGCAGCCGCAGATACAAAGGCCTAATCAGTTAGTAATATAGTATAACTGTTGGCATTACTATCAAATTAATAATTACAGAAATATGAAAATTTATTAATTGTTTATCCTCAAAAAAAAATTCCATGATTTCCTTTTGCTTTTTGCTCGCCATCTATTGGTGAGTAGCAACCATGTGAATCTATCCAAGTTCATGTTCATTCTTAAATCAATGGCTTCCTTGATGGCTTCTGGGATAATTTTCCACAATTCTAAATAAAATTTGACGTTGACATTTTTGACAATCTACATGCATGGCAAGCAGCCGCATGTTTTCGTTTTTCTTTCGTTCGTCTGCTTGTGCGTGTTTATCTTTTTTGGAATATTTGTGCTAAAACAATGGGGAAGGTAAAAAAGATTAAACCTTCCCAGATAGGCAAGAACGTAGCACTCGCTGATCAGATAGAAACATCCCATTCAGTTAAACCCAAGAACAGGAATAAAGAAAGAAATAGACATGACGTCGACGACGAAGTAAGTAATTTTCAAGAATACAGTCTAACCTGAGTCTAACATTTACAGCTTATTTTCCAATTTGGTCCTACCTAAATTCAACGAAAGAAAAGGAATATTAGTTATTCATATTGCTATTGCTGCTTTGACCATAACCTATCTTACGTCGACGTCAATGTTTACAGTTTGTGAATGCAGATCTCTCGAAGAAAATTTTGAAAGCAGCGAGACGGCAGCAAGTTGAATTGGAAGGCAATAATACTGGCTCATTGCCTGCTAAGCATATCGCCCTACCAACTTCATTCAGAGGTACGAAATTTTTGTTAAACTATGACGAAGAGTGATATTGTTTTATATTATATTACTGGTAGTGGTTGGTGGTGGTGTGTGTAAGAAAGATATGATTCATAAGGTACTAAAATAAACAAAACTAACGAGATTGGTCTTTTTTAAAGGAACTAGTCCAGGTATTAGTATGATTTGTTATTTGAAAATTTGACCAATATCAACTCCGATTGAGAAGAGCCTATCAATATTTCATTTATATAGCAGTGTAATTCCGAAATCACCTATGCCGACGGCTGTTTAGCTTAACTATTTATATGTCAAGCAGAGTTTATTATTATTATTTAGTTATGGACGAGCAGCTTGACGCTGATGTGTCCATTTCAGGCAGTGTTAAAAAAACAAAATTAAGTCATTGTTTCACTTTTTTTATCACTGATTTATTTAGTCGTAGCCAGATGTCGAGCTTATTTTTGAAGTTGTTTACTGATGTAGCCGATAAAACATCTTCAAGCTCAATTAAGTCTGTAATGCAAAAATTCCAAAAAGATGGGGAGCGAGCACCGAACCTTGAGAAACTCTCCACTTACAACCTGCCTTCGGTGTGAGAACCAATTAGGCCAGTTTCTTGCCAATTAGGCTCAGCTTTCCTTTATGTGTAGTGAGCTAGAAGGCTGAAACTTTTGTCACAGGTAGGGCTACACGTAGGAAGCCTAAATCTGAAATAGTGTAGTGCGGAAACAAATCGTTTTTTACATATGAATTTTTGAAAATTTTAATTTTTCACATAATTTCGTCAAACTTGATGTTATTGTTTGCTATTGATTGCAAATTTTTTTGTAATCTGACTATGACAATGACAATTCTCGTGGTTTGCGGCAGTTATATGGTATTTTTTGGTAATCTGACAATGACAATGACATCTTTTGTTGTTCTCCCGCCGGTTTTTGTTGATTGTTTGATTGATTGAATTTAGTTGTGTAAAAATTGACACAGATAAACAGTAGGTTATTAGGTTTTTTTTTATAACCACCCGGAAATCCTTCTCACAGAAGTAGGTTCTAGTTCAATTCAATTCAATTCAAAATTCATTTATTCAGTAGGAACTGTATAGTACACTTTGAAACGTCATTTTTTTAATTTACCACTAATTCGTAACATGACCAAACATGAATAAAAAAGAGAAGAATTGGCAAGAAACTCTGCTTGGCTTATATTTTTTTAACGTCATTGTTCTTAATAAATATTACATTGTTTTTGATGGAGTTGGAGGCAGTTTCATCCCAAGCTTTTTTGTCATCTAAATAATCAGATATTTTATAATAAGCCTTATTGCAGAGGTTACGTTTAACTACATATTTGAATTTATTTACAGATAGATTAATCACATCATTTGGGATTTTGTTAAAAAATCGTACACACACCCCTTTAAAAGATTGACTAACTTTATGGAGCCTTACAGTAGGAACAGCTAGTTTATCTTTATTTCTTGTGTTAACATTATGATAGTCGCTATTTTTCTTGAACATGTTATATATGTTTTCGGACATAATTAAGTTTTCATATATATATTGTCACGGCACTGTCATAACATTTATTTCTTTAAACTTAGTTCTAAGTGATTCTCTGGGGCCCATATTATAAATTGCACGAACAGCCCTCTGCAACACAAATATGGTGTTGATATCTGCAGCATTCCCCCACAACAAAATGCCGTACGACATAATGCTATGGAAATAGCTGATATAACCTAGTCTAGCCGTTTCTTTGTCAGTAAGTTGATTGATTCTTTTGACTGCGTATGCTGCAGAACTGAGTCTGTTCGACAACCCATCTATGTGAGCGCCCCATTGAAGTTTATTATCTAAAGTTATGCCTAAAAATACAGTACTGTCCACAAGATTTAGATCTTCATCTTTTATTTTAATGTTAGGTTTAACTTGTTTCTATTGCATTGTTCACGTCGTCAAAATTGGTCTGCCATCGCTTTAATTTAAATAAAAGTGACGACTAGGACACCCGACTTGAGTAGATTAGGTTCGAAATCTAACACAGAACCGACATAGAGCACCCCGATGCCACCTAGTCTTGTGGTCCCTACCCCAAGAGTGTATATAAAAAATGCGGAGCCAGAAGCTCGCGTGGGAGATCTCATTCTGGCGAGAGCCCATACCGGAGTCAAATATCCATTTTTGTGATTTGAAACGGTTTTTTGAGTGGTCATAGAGTGGTCTTAGGTCATAGGTTCCCCTTCCCTAACACTACCTCATCCCCCCCTCTCCCGATAGTGTGTTTTGGTGTATATTGTTTACGTTTTTTCCATACATAACCTCAAAACTATTTTTTTTTTACGGAAACTATGAGTTTCCGCACTTCACCCTTTTAGGGGGAGGGTCCTCCCCCCTCCCCGCCTCCCTTGGCGTGCCTTGGCTGAACCCAAAAATTACAGGTAGGTATATAGATCTACCTATGTGGTAAACGCATAGATCGTACAGGATAAATTGATGGAAAAAAAGGTTGATTGTTAGTTGTATGAACTAAAAATAAGCAATTATTTTTTACTTTTTAGTTTTGCAGTTTTTGTTTTTGAAGTTGCTTTTTTATATTTTAAATTATTGTTTATTTCCGAATTTTTTGTGAATCTGACTTTAAGACGATAACTTTAATATAAATAAAATTCAATTCCATAAAATTTTCATTCCCTATTTTCTCACCTTTAGGATTGGTGCTTTTATCTTAAATTTATATGGGATCAAACTAAAAGTAAACCCTTAACAACGGAAAACGAATTTTCCGAATCGGTTCATAAATGACAGAGTTATGAGGTATATATACAAAAATTAATAAAATTTGAGCCCATATAATTTTCATTTCCTGTTTTCTCACCTTTAGGGTTGGTATTTTTACTTCAAATTTATATGGGACCAATTGGAAAGTATACCCTACAATATGACAAAAGAATTTCCAAATCGGTTCATAAATGATGGCGATATGAGGTTAACATAAAAAAAACAACCAAATGGAGGACCTCCTTTTTTGAAGTCGGTTAAAAATTGAAGATTCAAAGTGTACCTTATGTAATAGATAAAGAATGAATAAAGAAATTTTGAGTTTGAGTTTGTTTTCTTTTTGGCAGTTTTCATGTCATTTTAAACCATTGATATATATTGTTACTATCGTAACTAGATGCGTAGTACCGGCCAAATGCGTGTAGGCTCAGGTCTTCGCCATGGCCAAGATCCTCTCCTTTCTTCATACAGTGGCCATCTTGACATCGACCGAGTGACACTTCCGAGAAATAGGCAACTAATGTGATGAAAAAGTGCATTTCTTGAACTCAATTGCGTAAAGAATCACGCGGAATTACTTTTTTCATGAATACATATTGATTTTTTGCTAAAATCACAGCAAATATTAAAGAAAATTTAGATAAATAGTTCATGACAGCAAAAAGATGTGTAGTTTTCCCGATTATTGTGGAAGATTTTGATAAAAGATAAAATCTTTGTTAAGCTCTTAATTTCTAAAATAATTTACAATACACATAGGAACATATTTAAGATCATTTCAAATAGATCACTCACTTCTATTGATAAATGTCATCATTCATGAAATTAAATTATTAAATCAAAGAAATAAAAGGAAGACCGGAAGATATTTGACGTTACATGCGGTGGTTGAGTGATATTACGATCGCTATTATATGTTGGCACAAACTAAAACACTTATTTTATGTCCCCAGACAAAGTTTACTAATTCGATCTACTAATATGATTAGTGATAATATCACAAAGTTATGACGAACAGTTATTTTCTAACAACTTTTTAACAATTTGTACTCTATGAAAACGTAAAGCAGGCTAAAAGAAAAAACTAGACAGGTACTTTTTTTAGTGACTGACAGTCACATCTTAGTTTAAACTTCAGGGAAAATCTATAATCCTATCCTTCTTCCTACTAATATTATAGATGTGAAAATTTGTGAGTAGGTATGGATGTATGGATGTTTGTTACTCTTTCACGCAAAAATTACAGAGTGCATATAAAAATTTAATAATACATAAAATAAGAAAATAAAAATTTGAAATATACATAGTTGTTTATGGCCTGGATCGAACACATAGGCGACTTTTCACCCGGGTACCTCGCGAGCGAAGCCGCGGGTGGAAGCTAGTATCCCATAAATTTCGACTCAGTGGGATTATCATCAACAGGTGGCATGAGCATCAATCGTGGGCCGAAACTGGATGAGACGAGCTTTGAACCGTGGGGATTGGCACATACAAAGGCAGGCCTATACCCAGCAGTGGGTGAAGTTGGGCTGTGGATGATGATGATGATGATGAAGATGGGATTAGAACCCATGGCCTTCCCATAAATACTGGGAAACTACCAACTGCGCTATGTTGTACGTTGTTGTTGTTGGTACGGGGCTTACTAAATTACTTATTTCTAATAATCAATGATTAAAAAAAATCACATTAATTTTCGGGAAAAAAATCTAGATCAGGCAACATCGAGCTTTTTATTTCAAGCATTGTGGCTATCTCTATAAAATCAACTGCCATTCTCGAAGCAGGCCAGTTTAAATAAAAGAGATAAATATATGTTTCCTTCAAAATGACAATTAGTTTCAAAGCTACGTCTTCGCCATCAATAAGTGGTTACTATATTTTGACACTCAATGTTTTAAACAATGCAAATACAAATGTTTGATTCTTGTCGGTGCACATGGACCTCAAAGTTTGTGATCAAATAGGAAATCTTTTTATGGATCTTGACTTGGAGTAATTTTTTACTGTACCATAATTATATTATAGCTAATATTGCTTCATTCATAATTTTATGACCTCATTATGTGAACATCATCATCATCAGCCTATAACAGTCCACTGCTGGACATAGGCCTCCTAATGAGTGCCATGAGCGCCATTGCGCCCTGTCCTCAGCTCGACTATCATGTCATAATCAGGTCATAATGTACTTTTCAGATGGGAATTCTGATGCAGAATCAGATTCAGATAAAGATGACTTGGAACCAGACACATACTATGACAACATTGAAATTGACGAGGAGGATGAGGAGGCTCTCAAGATGTTCATGTCTACAAAGCCTGAGAGAACCAGGACCCTGGCTGATATAATCAAAGAAAAAATTACAGACAAACATACAGAGCTTCAGACACAGTTTTCAGATGTTGAAACTTTAAAGTTACAGAATATTGATCCGAGGTATTTTGAGTTTTTAAAGCTTTCAACAGATAGTAAAGCACATAATGCATGTGTCACAGAAAATAATTTTGAGTTCGAAATCAATGTCAAACTAACTAAACCAAGGAATACAATTTTTTTAGGATAGGACTTTTTGTAGAATAGATAATTGGGTAGATTTTTCCTGCATAGTATTTCTGACCGACGTTTTGTAGGATGTGTGTGGTCAAAAAATTGGCCACCGATTATCATTTTTGGTCGGGCAGCCTTATTCAATAACATCCTAGGACCATATTGAATAAATCATTTACTTGAACAATCTCAATCATTCACAAAGTGAAATAGTATATTACTGCAGAGGCCAGCAAAAACCGAGGCACACATCCGTGAGTCCATCAATGCCTAGTTGTGGCCAAGGCTTGTATAGTACTTTTCTCAAATCATCATCATCATCATAGGCCCTTAACATCTATAAGATGATTTAAGCAGCGTCCTACAAGGTCCGGCACTTACGAATGTGACATGTAAGGCCAATACGGGAACGACAGCTTCGACCGCATAAGTCACATATAAATTGTGTTCCTGCAGAGATTGGGAGAGCAGCGCGTTTGTGACGCAGTTCGCGCTTGTGGGAGAGTAGTGCAAAAGAAGCACTATCATGATCCACAGCTCGGTCATATATAAGCGGGCGGTACCTTGTCAATTTTCTCATATAATGCGCGGAAATTAAAACAAAATAGTTCCTAGACAGAACTTGTAAATTTTTCACTAAACAGCATTCTATTTGCAAGCCAGTTCGAAATTTAAATAAACCCTTTGATTAGTTACCTCCTTGGTTGCCATGTTTCGGAGTAAAATAATGCTCTAAATTTCAAGCATGTTTGAGAAAACAGCTTTATGTCATAATAATAATCTTGTTTTAAATTGAAGCTGCTGGCAAAAGCTGGATGCATTGAGCTGAGGACAGGGCACAATGGCGCCCATTAGGGGAGGCAGTGGATTCTTATAGGCTGATGATGATGATGAATATCAATTGTTAAAAATTCGGAAGAGTTTGTTCCCGCCGCGGCTGGTGGTTTTTCAAGCTACAAAGAAAATGAAATATATTTTTTTGTTCTGTTTTATCTGCGATCAGTCTTCAGACTATGAGCAGGTTTGGAACTGGTCCAGGCATCATTTCCCTTTACTTATTCATCATGCACCAAGTTCCGTGATGTGTCAGTATAAAATAAGTCTTTTTTTTTTAGGATAAAAGCCATGTATGAAGGAGTTAGAGATGTACTTCAAAAGTATAGATCGGGAAAGTTGCCAAAAGCATTCAAGATGATACCTAATTTACAAAACTGGGAGCAGATACTGTATATCACTGAGCCTGCCACTTGGTCTGCTGCTGCTATGTATCAGGTAGATAAAAACCAATATATACTGATCATGTTCAAAGTTTATTTAACAACAACAGTATATACAATAACAGGTTCTTAATAAATATTTCATAGTTATACCTACATATTTGACAAAATATGTATACTTACCTACTTATTACTAAAATAAAACAGCCTAACAAAAATCCCGACCGTCACCACAGGGTAGAGTGCCCAGAATGCTGGCTGCATTGCCACGTTGGATAGCAAGGCTGATCCGTTGGCCCAAATAGAAACCACCATTCCGATCACGTGTGGTCTCGAATAAGCTCTCTGCCAAGTCTTTGAAAATTTACAGCTTAGTAACTTAGTAGGTACCAGAGGTAATTACAAAGAGCCTATGTCCTTTTCCAGCCTCCTACTATCTGTAGAGATTGTTTGATAGCATAGAGGCGCTTAAAAATGCCAGATCTATGATTATTTTTCTGCCAAAAAGTGGCTTACTTTCTATTGCAACTTTTTTCAGCAATTCTTCTGTATATCAATTCAGATATATAGTATATCTATAATGAGTATACAGTCAAATGTATTTAGCAATTTTTCTAATGTTTATTCATCATCATCATCATCCTATAGCAGTCCATTGCTGGACATGGCCTCCCCTAATGAGCGCTATTGCGCCCTGTCCTGAGCTCGACGCATCCAGCTTCTACCAGCAGCCTTTCGCAGATCGTCACCCCACCTGGCCGGAGGGCGTCCTAATGTTTATTGTTATGATTATATTGTTAACGGGTCCTCCTCGCGATTTGCCTTATTTATTTATTTTTCCGACGTTTCGATCGTGTTGCAACAATCGTGGTCATTTGATAATTGTAGTACTTGAGCTATCGCCGAGAAACGCAAGCAATTTTTCTAATGTACTCTCTCTATTATATTTACTAGCTTCCGCCCGCAGTTTCGCTCGCGTGGTACCCGGTTGAAAAGTACCTAATGTATTAATCCAGACCAAAATCTATGTATATCCCAAGTTTCATCTAATCCATACTCACAAATTTTCACGTTTATAATATTAGTAGGATATATAGGATAATGCTGGTTTCCTTTTTTTACTTAGATTTCATATTAACAAAATACATAAAATATTCCTCAGTATAATTTTTTCGCAGGCAACCAGGATATTTGCATCGAACCTGAAAGAGAAGATGGCACAGCGTTTCTACAATCTGGTGTTATTGCCCCGTATCCGTGACGATTTGGCCGAGTACAAAAGGCTAAACTTCCATCTATACCAGGCTCTCAGAAAGTCTCTTTTCAAGCCCGGCGCATTTATGAAGGGTATTCTGCTACCTCTTCTTGAGGTAATTTTTATTTATTTGGTAAACCAACAGTCACACCACACCAGCCTTTATTAAGCCACTGCTGGACATAGGCCTCCCCTAATAAAGGGGGATATGCCCATAATCCCCACGCTGGATATGCGGGACACAACTTCTCACACTGCCGAGTGGCCAGGAGATTTAGCTATGCCGGCGTTAGGCTGCGCTATGTCGCAATCACCTGGCCCGGCGCCGCCAGAGATCTTATATAGATATAGTGGACAAAATGAAAATCTATTGATGGTAACACCTTGTACACTTTGTACACTTTTTGGTTTCAGTCATTTTCGTCATCTGTGTGTAACTATTAATAGTCGCCTAAACTCATAATCCGTTTCGTTTTATATTTTTTTTAGATGTAGCACCGGTGACGAAATGAATGAGGTGTTTCCATCAAAAGATTTTAATATTGTCCATTTTACAGAGAGAGTTCCGTAACAAAAAAAAAACTCACTTTCGCATTTATAATATTAATTAGATAAGGCTAATGCTATTTTTTGAGTACTGTCTGTAACTCCACTTTTCTCTTTTACCCACTCTAAATAATTAGGCATCCAACTCTTTATGTTAACCCACCCTTATTAGCATAAGCCATTATGGAAAATTGAAGAAGGAAGAAATAAGAATATAGGACACTGAAGGCTATCCTAAGCCTATCCAGCCCAACACACTACAACACCTTTGATGTCGACCTATGCTTCTGCCAAATGACCCAGAGGTAGTCGCCTCTGCATGTTGACTCCAGGGTATATATAGACCCATTGTACTTTCAGTATAAGTTATTGTTTGTTTTGTATTTTATGTTTAAGTTGGTGTGAGTACAATAAAGAGTTATCTATCTATCTATAGAGGGAATCCTCGAGGCCCTAACTTAACGCTCGTTAAAGTGTTAAGAGCGCTTGAAGAAAATGCTGCTGCTGCCTAATTTCATGCAAAAAAAATATGTCCTCAATGATGCCTCAGACATCTGTTTGACGAAATTACGTGAAAAATCTGTAAACATATTTTTTTAAAATTTAGTATGGGCCCTTGACCTCGAGCTTGCGTGGGCAAGAATGAGGTCGACGATGGGACGAGGTTTCCCAGAAGATGCTTATTAACTCTCTTTTTGAAGCCGTTAGGGTCGTAAGACAATGGAAAAACAGACGCTGGCAGCTGATTCCATATTTTAGCAGTGCGCATTATAAATGATATATATATCATATCTCAAAAACTATTTGATTCCGCAATATGCCAATTCAGATTTAGGCAGTGACAGAAGATACCTACTAGATTTAGGCTTCCTTGGTATAAGACCTATCTGTGAAAAAAGTCAGCCGCCTAGCTGATTTCACCTAAAGGAAAGCTGAGCCAACATTACAGTACACTTTGAATCGTCAATGTTTTTAATTTACACCGTTGATTTCCAGTCTGGAGATTGTACTCTGCGTGAGGCCATCATCGTCGGGTCAGTACTAGCACGCAACTCTGTGCCAGTCCTGCACTCCAGCGCCGCTCTTCTGAAGATAGCTGAGATGGATTACACTGGAGCGAATTCAATATTTCTCCGCATACTTTTTGATAAGAAATACGCTCTGCCATACAGGGTTGTAGATTCTGTGGTCTTCCATTTTCTAAGGTATGTATTCACTGGCCTCGTTAGGCCAATAGGCAAATAGCCAGCTGATACGCAAGAGGTTGCGGGTTCTATCCCGCTGCGGGGCATGTTTGCATGATCTGCAGTTATTTGTCCCTTCAGCCATTTTGGAGTTGAGTTGGAACATGCATATTCACACCATCACCACACCAGCCTGTATCAGTCCACTGCTGGACATAGGGCTCCCCTAATAAAGGGGGATGTGACCATAATCCCCACGCTGGGCATGCAGGTTGGGGATCGCAGGATACAGCTTCTCGTACCACCGATGTTGCTGCCCATTGGTGGCCTGGGGATTTGTGTCGATATAGGCTGCGCCAAGCCGCAATCAGCCGGCATATTCAAAACACACACACACACACACACACAAAATTTCGCATTTATAATATTGGTGTGATTGTAATTAAAATGCTATTTTAGAAGCAGAATGGCTGGTACTTAAACGTAATTTTTATTTCTAGATTCCAGAGGGACCATCGCAACTTGCCAGTGCTTTGGCACCAGGCTTTTCTCACATTTGTACAACGTTACAAAGCTGACATCTCAACAGAACAGAGAGACGCCCTTTTAGAACTTCTGAGAAAACAAACACACCCAACAATAACTGCAGAGGTATGTTGTAATTTTTTTAAACCCTGGATTGGAGTATTCATGCACGCTCGCTCAGCCTAGTATTATAAATACATAAATTTTTTACACACTTATAGATAACAAGCACATGGCAAGAATGGTGATATGCCCATAATCCCCATGCTTGGCAGGTTTGGGATTGTGGGGCACAGCTTCTTGCACCACTGACTCTGTTCTTTTGCCTGATTACAGCCAGGGTATGTAGCTGTGGCGGTGTTAGGCTGTGCTATGCTGCAATCAACTGATTGCCTGAGCCCCAATTGTTAGTTAGATGTTCCATATTTCCATGGGCAGGAGAGGTTGAATTGGTTCGAAAGATGTAGTTTGGAACCCCTTACACCCCTGATAAACCTAGCCCCCTAATACACAGCAGTTCTGCTTCTCAGTAGAAATAGATAACTCTTTATTGAACTCACATCAACTTAAACATAAAAAACAAAACAGAATAACTAATAATGAAAGTACAATGGGCGGTCTTATCGCATAGAGCGATCTCTCCCAAATAACCTTTATATGGACTGAAATAGTTGGTTATTTGGATGGTATGCACTTATATATTATGTTTGTTAAATCAATTTTGATAATTTTAGGTTTTCTTTTTACAGATTCGAAAAGAGTTACAAGCAGCACAGTGCAGAGACCTAGAAGTTAATGAATCTACATCTAATGCAATGGCAGTTGAATAATATAAAACAAATAGAAATTAAAGAAATTGTATGTATTGTAAAAATATATTTTTGCTGTATGTAGACTTAGAAATTTTATTTTCAATCCCTCCCATAAGAATTTACCAACTCTAGTATTACAGGAAAATAACTTAACTTCTATGTTCTCTAGTGTGGGGGGTTGTAGTGTTCTGTAGTGTTGGGGGGTTGTAGTGTTCTGTAGGGTTGCTGATTTCATTGTACACTCAGATATTTTACTTTTTTATACTTATTGAATATTATTTTAGAGTAGGTAACATACAGATAGTATAGACGTAGTAGAGCATAAATTTTAGCACATTCACTGCTAGCCTTGGACATGACGCTCAGCGCCATTCCATGGGTTGGAGGTATTCTGTGGCAGTCTAAATGTACAGGCGGTAAAAAAGATTCTTGGCATTCACACTTCCTTCCTGAAACATAGTCGAAAGAGCCCACTTTGCCCTGACATTGTGCACAGGTTATCTTGCCCTTGGTCCATTGCTCTTCTTCCACTTTATTTTTTAGCCGGTCCAGCAGTCTGTCTTTAGAAAGGTACACAAAACTGTTTTTATGTAAGTACTCATCTAGTGTAGGTATATACTTATCTAGTATATATGTTATGGACAAAGTGATTAATGCGGGCATTATTCATAGTGCCCGGGCAATATGAATAATGACCAGCTACTTAGGGCAAAGTGATTAATTATTACCTAAACTTCATTATTTATCACATTGACCGGTCATTATGAATAATGCTACGTGATCATCGGGCAATGTGATAATATAGCTACTTTGGGGATGGAGTGAGGGAGGGAAGCGAACGCGTGACACGCGCTAACCAATCAGAGCCCGTCATGGCGGCGTACGAACGTCTATCGCTTCATTGTTCACTACACAGCTCTCAGTTTTGCATTCCAAACGAATACGGACGGACGCAGACGGATAATTTCGTAATTCAGTTTCGTAACTAAAGTGAAGAAAGACTAGCGAAGTTCATAAGGCATCGCTAAAAGGAAGAAATTTGTGTTTTAAATTTTGATTTAAAATCTTTAATAAAGATAATAGTTAAATATTGTGTCTTTTATTATTCTGCCCAACAGGTGATGGGCGTTATGTATATTGCCCGGGCAATTTGATTAATTCAATAGTTCTTATCACATTGCCCTCACATATTGGTCATTATTCATAGTGCCCGGTCATTATGTATAATGACCAATTAATCACATTGTCCATAACATATATATTGTTCAGAGTAATAATATTACATAGAGCATACATTTCAATAATATCATGAGCGACTAACCATAGGTCTTTCCACTTGACTACCAACCAAATGTACAGGCGGTAAAACAGATCCTTGGCATTCACACTTCCTTCCTGAAACATAGTCGAAAGAGCCCACTTTGCTCCGACATTGTGCACAGGTTATCTTGCTCTTGGTCCGTTGCTCTTCTTCCACTTTATTTTTTATCCAGTCTGGTAGTCTGTCTTCAGAAAGATACACATAGCTGTTTTGATGTAAGTACACATCTAGTGTATATAATGTTCAGAGTAATAATATTACGTAAAGCATACATTTGAATAATATCAAGAGCGACTAACCATAGGCCTGTCCACTTGACTACCAACCAAATGTACAGGCGGTAAAACAGATCCTTGGCATTCACACTTCCTTCCTGAAACATAGTCGAAAGAGCCCACTTTGCTCCGACACTGTGCACAGGTTATCTTGCCCTTGGTCCATTGCTCTTCTTCCACTTTATTTTTTATCCAGTCTGGTAGTCTATCTTCAGAAAGGTACACAAAATTGATTAGATTGTAACTGTTACATATTTGTGGGTCGCATGTAGCACTTTGGTTAACAATTATTGACAAATCTTCAACTAACACATGCCGGCATTTGTGGCATTTTATCATTCCACCGGCTGGTAAATCCATTTGAATATTATAAAGTGAAACAGAAAATTTCTTGAACTGCTAATTACTTTCTTTACACACTGATACTTTACAAACTAATACTTTAATTTCTTTATAGTTGAGGGTTTTTCTCGTGTCATTTTATTTTTCTTTTTTTTTCTTTTGGGTTTTGTTTATGAATTAATTAATTGTTGGCATAGACAAGATAGAGGGTCACTATAATAATAATCAATGAAATGGGTCGATGACCTGAATCAATGAATGAATGGTAGTACAGTTCTATACAGCGACAGACACTCACACACTCAACATACAAACGTGAAGTATTTTATTGGAATGATGGCCGTCGCATTAGCGGCAAATTCAAATATTATTGTTTGACTTATTATTTGAATTTGCCCCTAGAGCTAGATTAGCCAAATAGAGAATTTATCAAATGTTTGTATTTTAATAGTAGTTTGTATTTGACGACCTCTGTGGCGCAGTGGGCGAAGGCCCGCCTGTGACGCAGAAGGTTGCGGGTTCGATTCCCGCTGCGGGACAAATGTTTGCATTTTCTGCAGATATTTGTCTCGGGTCTGGGTGCTTTCTATGTATGATATGTATGTATTTACAAAAAAAAATGTATCTATGTAGTATATCAATCATGTTGTTCCCATAATACAAGCTCTGCTTAGTTTGGGGCTACATGATGCTGTGTTATAACGTCCTGGATTATTTATTTATTTATATTATTTATTTTAATAGTTTTAGTAGCCGTTTAATAGTAGTTTCTGCCGTATAGCAGTTTTGCTGTGTTTCGGTTTGAAGAGTGTTGGTGCCGGTGTAATTACACAGGTACAAGAGGCTTATCATCTTCATGCCTCAAGTTGATGGATGCAGGGCGTTGCATCGTAGGCCACGTTCCAAACAAGCGTGATGTACGATTAAATCTTTGTTATAGGTAATGGTTACCACTAAGCATGAGTGCAACATGTGCTTGTTCCATCTTCAGGTATCATAAAACAATAATATATAGCCTGGCCACGTTATCTCTGCAGAACTTATAGCGGCAATAGAAATAAACAAACAGTATTATTATTATTATTACTCTGTGAACATAATGAATTGAATCAGGTGACTTTGCGGAAATCCATTACAAGATATTTAAAAGATAAAATATTTCGTACAAATTCCGCCAACTTTCTCTGACGAGTTTCATAAAAACTCAACAGAAATTCGATAATGTTTCGCCTTCCCCATAAGGCATTATCAGGCAACGATAGACTCGCTGTTCGCCTTCGGCACTCCGCAAAAATTCGTAGCTTCGCCGAGCGCCAAGCAGAAAGACTTTATGAAACTCGTCAGAGAGAGAGTTGGCGGAATTTGTACTAAATATTTTATCTTTTAAATATCTGTGAACATTTCAACTCTCTACCTAAATAAATAAATAATGCTGGACGTAATCACACAGCATCATGTAGCCCCAAACTAAGCAGTGCTTGTATTATGGGAACCACATCATTGATATACTTCACATATAATTTTTTTTTGTAAATACATACATATCATACATAGAAAACATCCAGACTCGAGACAAATATCTACAGAACATGCAAACACTTGTCCCGCAGCGGGAATCGAACCTGCTGCGGTTCATGAGTTATAGTCCGCTGACAGATTGACATGGACGGAAGTCGGGGTCTCTTTTAAGTATCGTTCGGGTAGGGAATACTAAAATTTAAATAAAACAACAAGTCGCATGTGCGTGATAGTATATTTTTCACTGAACTGAACTCAATCCATGAAAATCTTGCTATAACCATGAATGCAAATTTAAATTTAACTATGTGACTAAGTGCTTTGTTTATGATCTAAGTACAGTATTCAGCAGTTTTTTAATTATTGCATTTTAACAGCTTGAACAAACTTTCTTTATTTAGTATAAAATGTACATAAAGCAAATGGGTAGACTAACATTATATACCCAAATACCTACCACGTACACGAGTAATATACTGGTTGTTATATCTATAAATATTATGCAGTCAGTGCGTAAAGAAACACACAAATAGTTTTTAATTAGTTTTTTTTAAACAATATTTCAAACAATATCAAACTAAATAAATACTTTAGGGATACGTACGAGTAGGTTTGTGTAAAATTCGTTCTATTTTTTGTCTCTTGTAAGTCCAAAACATGGTAGAGTATTTGAGGCCTCAAACTTTAGAAAATGAAAACAAATAAGCTCTATATTTAAAAGCTTTTTGTTTTGTATGTTTCACCAGTAATACTTTACAAATCTGGACACATCAATATTATTATGATAAAATAATGAACATCATCTTAGCAAAGTCTTATGAATACATTATATCCAGCAGATTTTTAAAACACGCAACATGCTTTAGAACAACATTTTGTGAATAACACAACTGTGACGACATATAACCCAGCTTTACTTATGATAATTTAAGATACATAATTTGATATTATGCAATCCCGTACGAAAATTTAAAAGGGTTTTAAATATGACATATTTTACACAAGGAAATATAGCTATTCATACATTCTGTAACGCGTAGTTAATCTGTGCGTGCCTAAACAGGTAGGTGTAGAACTTTAACTGTACTCATTCATTAAGCCTATATTTTCTAAGGGCACCTACCTAGAAATATTATTGTCAATGGATGTGGGGACTTTATAATTTAAGAGATAAAGATGATCACTTACAAAAATGCATATATAGCACGCAAGTAAGTTTGTTTTTTATAAAAGCTCATTTTTGTGAATTAAGTTGGTACCTACTTAGATTTTTACCTATTGCTAAAGATAGATTAAAAAATCTGTTATAGGTACCTATACGTAAGTGTACTCGCCGTTGATGGGATGCTACTTACAATATAAAGTGTTTGGTCTGGTACTAGTGCATACAGAATGTATAAATAATACAGCGGGCGTCTGAACTAATCAATTAGGTTAAGTGCGCATAAATTTTCAGCTTAACAATATAAAATTTCGATCACAGACAAAATTACATAATACATGCACGCGTCAACTTTGCGCTTATTTGTTGAAATATAAAATACTTATGCTTACAATATTCTAATTTATAATAATTGTGAGATTATTCGAAGCTGAAACAACCAGTTTTCTGTGACTAAAATATTTCAAGGCAACAATTCAAACAAGCGAACACCTTTTAGCAAGATGGCGACTTATTATATTGTATTAGTTATTCTTATTACTAGATATTTAAAAGAGCCATGATAAATCACGAATTCTAAAATATTTTACTGTAGATAGCAAAATAATTAGTCAAAGCTCAAAGAGTAATGAGTAACATTTTATTAATTTCTAATTTGCCGGGTACCAAAAATACAATCATTTCTAAGATTCAATTATCGAATCATCGAAATATTTTGTAGATTCATGACTTCTTTTTTACTGCTATAAAATTGATGAAAGCTGCTTGCAAAAAGTGCCTATTTTTTACATAAATCAAATAGCTATTGGCTCGTATGTAATATTACATCTAAAAAAGTAGTCACAATAAAGATCTTCATTAAAATGTATCGTTATCATAAGAATTAATTTCCTTATTAATAATAAGCCGCTTCGTCGGCAGGCAGTTAATTTTAAACATAACACTTAATGCAATGTTGATAATCAGCTCAAGTTCAATCTTCTGAGTGAATCTAAAAATGTGATTAGCTAAAATAGCCAGTGCCATTTTTAGACAAAAACGGGATAAGTGCGTCGGTGTCGATCAACATACTAAAGCGCCCAATAAAATTATAACTACAACAGTTTATATTTGAATTTTTATTAATATTTCGCGGGTCTTTTTACCTTTCATCAAATTTCTACGTAACAAACACAGGTCATCTTCACTCATCTGTGGCCCTCTGTTTAATACGAATGTCTATGGCGACTATACATGTCAAACCTCCCTCTCGCTCGCACTATTCAACATTTTTGAAGATATAAAATCACTGACTATAGTTATGCAAAATAGCAAACCTTCACGGCGCAGAAAATAACAATAAAAAGGTTCAGCAAGAATATCATGTTGAACCCAACACGTTCCCTACCGAAATTGATCACATTTTTACTAGTTTTACTTGTTTTTGTGATATTATTGCTGAACCTTTGGATTGTTATTCTTTAGAATGCGAAGGTTATTTTGCATAACTATACTCAGCGATTTTATACCTTCAAAAATCTTGAATAGTGCGAGAGAGAGGAAGGTTTCACATGTATCGTCACCTTAAAATATCCGCCCGCTGTTCCTAACTAGCGATACTGTGTTATCGTCAGAAAATATATGAATTTTCATTATGTAGCCGCAAAACATTAATAAAATGATTTATACGTTTGATAGCCAAAAAGCTAGTCCAGGTGGGGCGATTTACGCGTGAGTACAGCTGCGCGTAACCAATCATGGATGTATATTCCACGTGACATTAGCAAGCCTGGGCCTTGATTCTCAGAAATAGAGATTATTGTCACATCAGGGGGCTAATTGTTGTGAATAGAGGTAAAAAAAAACTGGACAATATAACACATGTAGCCCCCATAGTAAGGAGAGTTTGTATTAGGGGAACCACATGATTGATAATACTACTTATATTTTTTTTTGTAAATACTTACATATTAGGCATAGAAGACCTGAGACAAATATCTGCAAATAATGCAAACATGTCCTGCGGCGGGAATTGTCTCTACAACCTTCTGCGTCAAAGGCAAGCTTTAGCCTACTGCGCCACAGAGGCGGTCAATGATGAGTGTATAGAGATATTGTCACGTTAGATTAATATCTAATGTGGTAAATATGTCAATTCTCAAGAAACAGGGCCCAGAAATACGCGAGAACTATCTTTTATACAATATTGACAATTTTTCGCGAAATATGTCCGACATCAATCTCTATTCCTGAGAATGAGGGCCCTGATTGGCTGCGCGTGACTCAACTACCGTATAATTGCCTAATCTGGATTAGCTCAAAAATTGAACATTCTAAGTTAATAAATGGGTCCTACAAACTATTAGAGATTGACAGTAACAGATAGCTTATTATTAAGTTTTAATTAGAACCTTAAAATATTTGATTTAGACTATGATGGCTTATGAACAAAATACACCCTGTGCTTATGCGATAAAAGTCAAACCTCTAAATTATATTTAGCTTATTTGACGTCTCGCACGATGTCTGTTATTGTACCGTTCAACAATAAGTAAAAAGGGTTTAAGTATCCATATCATGTCATTTTATCATAACAAGAATACATTATTAGTTGTTATAATAAAATGATTTGGTTATGTAGTACGTATGGCACAAAGTTGTTGTGTAAGTATTTTGTAGATTGCACTACTTATCTAAAATTTTTGTTCATAACAAAAATATTTCAAACAAAATTATTCGGTACATTGCTAAGATAATTTTAGTTTTGCCTTATTTCATAATAAATTGGATTTTTATTTACTCACAGTATGTGTTGTGAAGTGACATTAATTACACACTATTCAGCGCTCAGATGATTTGTATAAGATTTATATTACTACGAAAGCAATATCTAAGTGTGCTGGCCATACATATTAATTTAAAAGCAAAGCTATGAATTTAGTAAACTAGAAAGATTTGAGAACAAGTGTACATTTGAAAATTGACCAATTTACAAACCTAAACTACACAGTTAGTACTAAGTACATTAATTATATACAACAACTGCCTACACAGCAAACAAAAGGCATAACATTCTAATTAACTTTTGAATAAAAAATAAGAATTATACTTCGGTAATCATGACGATATTTTTATTTATTCGCTGTTTTCATTATTAATATGTTCCTAACGGTACTATGGTACCTAACTCGGGTGCTGCTAATGTATTAACGTGTACAATGAGGTAGTTGTCAGTGAGAGGACATAATCCGCACGGAACAGCGGAGTGATCGGCTAACCCTGTTGGAAACAGAAATGATTGACATCGATCCTGTTTTAACAAACTGCGACCGTTTGTCAATTGAAATTCATTGAATTTGATCGGTGTCAATCATTTCTGTTTGCAACAGAGTTAGCCGATCACCCCGCAGAACCAGGCCCATTCTACTTGCGAGTTCATAATACAGAAACACTCCTTTTCACCCGTATTCCACTGGTTCTAATCAGATTGTATGAAAGTTATCAATAATCATCCAAATAAAACTGTTCTGTCATTCGATTTATACACCCGAATTCTAAGTTGTAACCATAGAACTGTTTTTAATCAACCTATTTGGAAGACTCTCGAATTTCCCTCGAAAACTCCCTCATGCTTGGTGATATTATATTGATATTATTAAAATTGTTTAATTCACCTCGAATAAAGTCGAATCTAGTTACAAGGTTAGTTTAAGGAGATATTCATCGAACTCTCAAATATCATGTCACTGAGACACTTTTGAGAAATACTCAAAGATTTGACAAGGTCCTCTATGGAGGAAATATGAATTTTATACCTAATTTTATCAACTAAAACCACCAAAGCATTAATGCAAATAAGAGTTCAGGAAATTTCGAGGTATTAACATGCAATATAGGTGTTGGGTGTGTGTTGCCGATTCAGTGTCAGACTTTATTCTTTACATCACTGTTTCATAGTAAACGCTCAGAGGCAGCATTGTCATGTGAATATCTTTTATGATTAGGTAATGAATATAATCTTATTGAATGCATTATGTTGCGTTTTGTGAATTTGAGCATTTGTAACCATATGTTTTTTTATAAAGTATTTAAAATAAATGTTCAAGAAATGGAATAAAATCAATTTAAATGAAATCTTAGAATTAACATATCTCAATATTTTTGTCATATATTATATATTAATTGCCACTCCATGATTTTAAGAACACAACCATTTAATTAAATTGTTTAAAACATTTATGTAGCACTATCTGAATACCTAACATACGTAGCTTGTAACAATATTGGTTGTGATAAATTATTACTTTTAGTAATTACAATCACGTTTCAAGTGATTCTTCTTATTCTCTTCTTCATATTATTGCTTACAATGATATAATTTTCTGTAAATAGGCGAACCTTTTAAGGATATATTTTACAAACATAAATTTAACTTTTGAGCCAATTTTTAAGATGTATTGAAATAAGGTAGACCTTCAACTATAATATAATTATTAATGTTAGCTCACAATAGATAATTCCATTATTTCTGATTGTGATCAACAATTTTAAGATCAGAATTACATTTTACGGAGATGAGTTGCAATGTGTCACCGTAAACAATGCACCATTATGAATGTTCGTAAACGCACTTCCACAAGGAGCATATCAATGAACTCTCACAGTAGGGTAATATACATACATTACCTACTCTGTAAAGGCAAGGAGCAAGGACGGGTAGGAAGCGTTTATCGTTTAGGTTCTCTCTTCTGGAAATACAGTTTACGGTTTACGTAATCTCTCAGTCTTATTTAGCCTCGTCAGATTAAGCGACCTATTAACAATTAATTTATTATTATTAACGACATCTATATAAATTTAGTGACAAATCAAAGAGGCACCTAACATTCAACAAAGGAAAATATCAGATAGTGCTATTGTAACTACATGGTATCCATATTTTACATTATCGCTGTAAATTAGATAAATGAAGCACCCCATTAAATCCATCACTTATTGCCTTGACAACCACTCATGTCATTTACACAATAATGGTTTCAAGCCTTTCCATCGAGTTCGCTGGACATTTTATTTCTTAATAAACCAATGATACTCACGAATTTCATATTTTAATACAAATGGACTCGGTACGGGCGGATCTGCCCGTTCGCGAGATCGCTAGGACGTCAGTTTAGGCGTAACAGAAGTACAAAATTGGTCCATGCATCGGTTCGGGGCCACGTCATAGGAAGCTTCGGTCGCTGTCGAGCTGGATACGCGAGATTCGCCGGCAGAAATGAAAACGCGATTGAGGCTGGCGGGGGTGCAGCTCTGCGCTCATCAACGAGCCGCACGACGCGCACTCCGCGAGCGAGCGCGTCTCGGCGGGCGGCGCGCTCGTCTCGCTCGCCTCACACTACCTGTAGAAGGAGTGCGAGTGTGGCGGCGGTGGCAGCGCGGGCGGCAGTGGCGCGTGCGGTTCCGATGCCGAGCGCTGCACGCCCGGCGCGCGTTCACCGCGCCCGCCCTTCCAGTTCCACTCCCACTACATCACCAACAAAACAATCCTCAGTACTATCGAACGACCTCGTAAAATCATATGCTAAACGATGAAGACGCTTACATCATTCGCCGGTGGCACCGATAAAGAGGTCTTCGGCAGCACCGTGGAAGGAGTATGAACCTGCGGGACGGCGTTGTGGTGAGCGCCTCCGTCGCGCTGCTGCAGCAGCTGCAGTATGCGACGTACATCTGCAGTGAGTCCGGTCTCCAGAGCGGCCACTCTATTGCTCAGTTCATCTAGTCGAGTCAGTACGGTCGCCACAGAGGCTGCGTTACTCGCCGATCCTACGTTTTGATATTGGGGCGAGACGCTATCCTGTAAAAGGCCGTAAAACTTAGTATCAATCAAAATTCAAATGTATTTATTCAATAAACACTGTAAATTACACTTTGAATAGTAATTTTTTTTAATTTACACCTACTAACACTTTTTTTAATTGAGACTGATGTAGAATAAAATACATTTATTTGATACTATTTATACACAATAACAGTTGTCGCAATGTTTCGAGCGCTCGTATATTATGTTGGATCTAACGCACCTGTGGCGCGGCAGCTTGCGTCCTCTCGTTGGAGAAGGGAAGCGCGGCGGGACGGCCAGCCTGGTGCAGGTTGACAGCAGAGTGTGGTGCGGAGCGGCAGGAGGGCGCGCGTGCGGCAGCCGTCGGCGCGGGGCTTGCCAGGATATCGTCGCAGGAGACGTGCTGTTGCGCGGGCGGACTAGGCGTCGCGTTTGTGTAATAGGAACTGGGGTTGGTGCTGAGACTGGACACGGGCAGCGTGGCGCTGTGCGCGGGCGTACTAACAGCCGGCTCGCCGCCGCCGCCTCCACCCGTCAGCGGCGACGTGTCGTGCAGCGGACCTACTGACGACTGCCGCCTCACACCTGCTCGACTCCTATATGTTTGTGGCGTAGATTGGGCTGGAACGTTGCGAGAACATTAAAATATTTGAGAATATAAACTGATGAACGTAATATGTTACTTGTTACTTGTTAGTTACTCTTTGTATTTCACTATGTGCACTTATGATCAATTTTACAATTGTCTTGGTTTGATTCTTTACAATATAATTATTCAATGCAATTTTGAAACCAGATGAAATTAATGCCGATAAATCTATTAACGAAAACATGCACTATAAAGTTGTATGCATACTTACAGTACTTGTTGTGTAGCGGCTGGTGTGTTTTATGATGGTAGAGGTCTGGGAAGCTCCGTTTAAGTTGCGCTAGCATGCCTGCACACAAGGGCCGCGCTCAGAGCGGGGCGACGAGCTCAGGGTAACGGGGTACGATACACTTGTCAACTTTTTAATTTATAATCCAATAAATCAAAATAACAATAAAAATAAGCGACTGTGCGTACCCCGTATGCCCCTTTCCGTCGCGGTCATAGGAATAAATAATAGGAAGTATGTAAGGAAACAAGCGTATTACATGCTGCTTAAATTAGATTATGTCCAATGATACATACTCCGATGCTATACATTATATTTATTAACTGTAGCTCTCAATATGTACTTCTTTATGGGTATAGAGCTATTCTTTTAAGTTTCACGACATTGTAGAAGACTTCGTCACTTTAACACGTCATAAAAAAGTTATTGTTGTGGGGATTTTTAACAACATAAAAATATAAAACTAATTAATACAAGTATAAGAAATAAATAACAAAAGGAATGCATAATATTGACTCATTCATTTCTATGTGTAACACTACTCTATGATAAAAAGGATAGGACTCGCTGTAACGACGTAACATGTTAATCCACAACTTATTTGTTCGATGTGGCACGGACGTATGCGTGTATAGTTGGAATTTAGAAGTTGAAAACATTCCATGATGTGACATTATGGTGCTTACCTGTGATAGAGTTTAGCGTAGTTGAGCGTTGTTTGCTAAAGTTAAAGTTAAGCGGAGTGACGTCCTGCCCTGCCTTTTCCGCGGAAAACTCTAGAATTCCGCGGCTAGCCGGTGACTCGGTTTCGTCGTCGCTGCACTGTGAGTCCTGGAATTAAAAATGATTCATAAAATTTAATACGTTATTATCTTATCTATCACTCTATAGCTAAAGCTTTGAGTGCCGAATACACAACGGTCCACCTGCAGCAGGGCTAGGTGCAAAATGTCAAATCCGAGGCCTGTGTATTACGTTACCCTTTATAAGATGGAAAAAAAAACGCACGTCATATCGATCTGTAGGGCGATTACGAATATTCAAATGTAACGAATCGTAGGCGTAACTAAAAATTTTCACCAATGACAAAGTGTTTTTTAGATACTACTTCTTTTGCTTTCTTATTTGCCAAAATTGTACGTCTACGATAAGAATAGTTTTTCACTAGTCTTCGTAATCGAGCCTCTGGTCGATACAGCATGATTTAGTGACATGTCCAAATACATTTACGACATACTTAAATGTAATAGTTTATAACTGTAATCTTATAACGCGTGTTCGCTTGACAAAGTTAAACTCACCACTTTTTCAGCGAAAGTTTCTGTGTGAGGTCGCCGCGTAGTACGCGCGTAGGCCTCGCGTAGCAGGCGCGCGTCGTAGGGGTTTTCGTAGCGCATTCTACGACGTGGTTCGATACCGCTTAGTTCCTCCTGTTAACATTCAATGGCCTTACATAAAACATCTGTCAGTTAAACTATGCTCAGGGCATATTTCACTATCTCTAAGTTAGGTCAAATTAAGCTATTGCTGGTTAAAGCGACAAACCTCTGAGTGAACTTGCCACTTTAATCAGCATTTATCTTCTTTGACTTAACTTAAGGATGGTGAAAGATGCCATCTCGGGGGTTTACTGGGTTAACTTTATGCAATGGTAAATTTTAAGTATCCTGTGATATATAGAGATATGATGGTAAATGTTATAATTTATTCGTATGACTATGAAAAATGTAGCATATTTTTTGCTGTAGATGTTAATGTTACTTGCCTCATCTGCATACTAAACATAACGTATTAACTGCCAAGATATGATAATATGATGAATTCTGTGGTAGGCATTGATCGCTACCGTACGCTAGAGCGATGTCAATTTATGGTGTATAAAGTTTTTGCTAATGGGCTACTTACACATCGCATGTTATACGTGATCTCAAGGTTGTTAACAAAAGAGGAGCGGAACTCTGGATAGAAGTCGAGGACATCCAGGAGGTCGTCTCTGTGTACTCGATGGAGGTCGCAGTACGTCAGTGCCCGCACTCGACAATTACTGCGTCCAACTGTTGGATGAATGCATGGGTTCTCCCCGAATATGTCATCTTTACCTGTTAACAATATTTAAGTATATATATTTTTTATTTAATACGTCCAAAGGAAAAGGTTATTTACCTAAGTGATGGGTTGTTATTTAGGGTGGTATGTAAGTTCGTTTTTTAATGATTCAAAAGTATCAGTTTATCCTCTAACTTTACCATAAACGATATCCTTTATTTTTAACAGATAGATTTCAACTAGTTCGGGAGCCTATGGATTCACTAAAAAAAATTTATGAAACTTTATTATGTCAATAAAACATTTTTATTATTTTTTATTATTAAAGATTAAGAGATGTTTATTTCCATGAGTAAGATATAACTGGTTCGAACCCCAATCTTCGGAACCCAAGCCAACCTCACCTGCGCGTGGTACACCCTGCTTCCTAACAAACGGGACTCTGGCGGCCGGCTTATTCTGGCATAGCGCAGCCTAAGATCGGCACTAATAAATCCCCTGGTCGCCAACGGGCACCACCGTCGGCGGTGCAAGAAGTTGGTCCACGTTCCACCGGCAAACCTTAGAAGTCCTTAGTCAAGCAAATAATTTAAATAATTACCTAAAATAGCCATAACTATATCATCTTTTAGGATTTCTATCGAGCCTCTGGAGACGAAATACAGTGACGTAAGCACATCGCCACGGTGTACTAAAGTTTCACCGGGTGGGGCATGAGTAGTTTTGAATCGAAGTGATAGAGCTCTGAAAGGAAAAAAAAACAACCTTTAATAAATAAATATCTAAGATAATGTAACATTTAAGTAGGTACTTCATTTTACCTTAAACAACCTGGACTAGCACCTTCAAATGCTGAACAATTAGCAAGTAAATTGCGGTTTAAATGTAAACAGATATCTGCTTGAAGGCATTCAGGGAACCCCTTGAGGAGGCTGGACGTATCAATGCCATTAGTATAACTCCACGCATGCTGAAAATATTCCTCTAGCCTTTGTCTAAGAGGGTTCGCGATCTGAAATAAATTGGTTTTAGATTACATTTTCTGGTACGAAAGCCTTGAGATACTCAGCTATAAAATTAAACTCACCTGATGAAATCGAATAAACTCTCTCACTCTTAAAATTTGCGTATGATAACGAGCCGTGCCCGAATACAGTCTTTGAATGATCGCCGATACATTACCGAAAATACTAGCGTACATAAGAGCTGCAACATGATATTAATATATCATTTATATGTATTCCAAATACGGCAATACTAATAGCAAAATCAGACATACTCACATCCTACAAGCATGACGAATATCGTGAATCCTTTTTCTAAGTCAGTATTTGGTGCCACATTGCCGAAGCCGACACTCGTTAACGAGGTGCAAGTAAAATACAAGGCAGTGATGTATCGTGATCTGTAACATTAATTATGTTTGAAAAAGTAGTTCAACATTAGACTGCAATATAAATTATAAAGTTCTTATAACTACCTCATAGATGGTCCTGTAGAATTATCATAAGACGCCTGAACGTCATTTGCGAGAGCGTCCAGCCACCCGATAGGGGCCTGAAGCTGAGGACGCTCCCAGCTTCCTATCGCATACCTGTAAATAGTAGTGTGCTTGCAAAATGTAAGAAATCTTTTCCGCTGAAAAGTTTTGTATGACACACTCACCACAAACAGGCAAGCCAATGTGCAATGAGGACGAATGTAGCCATGAGAAGGAGGAGAACGGCTGTGCCATATTCGGAGTATCTATCAATTTTCCGCGCCACGCGCACTAACCGGAGGAGGCGAGCCGTCTTCAGGAGTCCGATGAGTGTTGTCGTCTGCAACACACCAGCAGTTCAGAACTTCCTAGTAGACGATTTGCAAAATATAGCCGCAAACCCAACTCAAGCGGTATATGAATCGTTCGCTCAGAACTAAATTAGCATCAACGAGGCCTCGCAGCGAAATTCACGCTATCCAAGCAGAGTATTGCCTATGAAATATGCCTTCGAGCTGAACCAAACTTTGATAATACTTAGTACTTTGCGAAGTTACAAGCGGTTATTTTAAATCTATGTAATTAGCGGTTTCGTACAGAATGCGGTGCATATAACTGTTCAGAAAATTAATGTTAGTATTATGTAATACGTAGGTATGTAAAGTTAGCAAGTAAGTAGTTGACCTTATTGATATTTGTTAATAGGTTAGTATAATGCGACCGAAATATGTTATTTTTGATCCTGTAGCGAAATGCAAATAGTTAAAGTTATTTACAGCAATGTCGAGTGATTATAAAAAAAACGCTGTGCATTGACACACTTCAAATAAACTGTGTTTTAGACAAAGTTTGAAATAACCTTAGTCAAGACTTACCTAATACTGAGTTTGCTATAAGAATATAAGTATTCATACTTACATAATAAAATACAACTTAATGATACTTAACTGATTTATGAGTATTTCATTACATTAGCGTTAATACAATCAGTAAAATGGTTAGTTAGATAAAAGTATCCTTAGAACCTAGAGCACAGATAGTCAGATGGATAATATTTATGATATAATGTAGTAGATAGTCTAAATCCTGAAAAACATCAATTTTGGGTGCTAAGCTGTTGATCACTGATTGTTTAAGAAAATGATTAGTAATATTTGTCTGTTAAGTTTATACTTTTCAAGGAAAGGAAAAAACAAAAAAAATGAGAAAATTTCACAAATAATTTATTACCACGTAAGATAAACTAATAATAAAAGGTACAAGTAAACAAATGAAAATTAAATAATGTAAATATTTGCTTGACTTACGTTAGTTTATAGAATGTGTAAACAAAATTTAAAACAAAACAACAGCATCACGCACTATGTCGTACATAAATTTAAGTATGGCTAACAAGATGTTCGACATTTGTATTTCAGCTGAATGTAAGGTGGGTGCCATATAAGTAGTAAGTAATTAATGTATAAATCGAGAGGTTGATTTTAAACTTGGTGCTTCTTGTTGTGATATGCGATTATAGGCGTATTTTGAATTTTTGGTACAAAAAGTTCGTCTGGGAAGTGTGAGCGTATTTGCTACCAAGCTCTGTGCAAATCGTGACCTTTTAAGGCACCTTTTTTATAAAAAGCCAATGATTATGTCGTTTCAAGAAATTGATCTATACAACTCTTACTGTGTTTTCTGCACACCAGTCAGTCTTTTACTCTAGTAATAAATGTTACAAACAATCAATAAAATACTTATTTTGTAAAACTAATGTTTGCTAATTCAATTTATGGGAACTAAAGTACATTTGAACGCTTAAGTAATGCTAAATCTATATAAAAGTAAAACTACAGATCATTCCGAGATATTTCATACCTAGGTCGAAACTTATCTAAAATGCAGTCGCAATATTTTTTCTAGTAACTTGCGAGTCGGTAGTATGCAATCGGTTTTCACTTACGTGCTAACGCTAATCGCAACGATACGTTGCTTTTTGAAGTCGTTTCGCACTTGGATTATTATTAGATACCTTGGCATTCGTATACTAGGTGGGGTCTTGCGTAAAGTTTGCCATAAACCCTGCAGCCAAGCTCGTGATATAGCGAGTGAGCTTTATTAGATGTTCGGAATGGTGTAAAATTCGAAAATGATCAACGTTTGCTCATGGGAAGCGTCCACATCTTCCATTTACGCATTCACTTTGTGGATTCAAAATGGCTAGTGGAAATTAATGAATAAAATATGTCAACTAAAATGTCAATAGTGGCAGCAACATAAAAATAGTTCACAAAGATGGTATACCTCATCACTTTCCAGCCCCTGCTGTAACAAGAAATGGTATTACAAGTTCAATACGCACCCACCTTTGGGCATATTGCAGACCTACAATGAACATCAAAAGAAAATTACAAATAAATATTGATTAATATAAAAATAAAATAACATGATAATGAAAACTGCTGGCTTAAACAAATTCAAACAAAGGATGGGTTATATCGAAAACATATACTTGATGTACTTATTACATTTAGAATTACTTTTCATACGTTTTATTTTATGATTACGATTTACAACGATGTCATTTTCAATGATCTTATCCCTACTTACATCACGCAAGAATAAACCAGAGTCTCATTTGTCCGAAACATAGTATTGTCCCGAACTATCATCCGAAGAAAGCTACGTATTTTAAAACACACAGACTGCGCATTTTCATCTTGAAATGACTATCGTAGAGCCCTTACTTGACCTAGTTTGTATTAAAATCTTATGACCTGTTTGTACCATCACTATGCAGAAAATATTTTTCCTTGCCACCTTAATCGTGTTGTATTGTACGGCCTCTACTTAAGACGGCTTTTCAGTTTTCTTTTCTTTACAATAATTTTGTTCATATCAAACTAATTCTAATATCTTTGTAAACTTAAAAAAATAAAAAATATAACTGACCTCTCATTTAGTAATATTATTTTCGGACAACTGATCGTCTGGGTATCCACTGAGAAGAGCAAATTCACTTGATTGACGATTACTATCGAGACCCTTTATAATATAGATTCTAACGCAAATCAAGACGAATTTGTAAGTGACAGCTTGTCGCAGTATTTATATCTTTTGAAAAAATATCATTAGTGACATTTTATTCTACATTAAAGTACTTATGCGTGTTTTAAGGATGTGATAATGCATAAAAAGGAGAGAAAATCAGCTCACTTCATCGGTATCGGTGCCGAAGAGTAGCAAGTCGAATGGGATGGCAGCGACGAGATCGATCAGGAACCAGCCACGTAAGTAATGCATAGCTATTTTAGCAGGGTCCGACTCCACTTCATCTGCTATATCCACATAGGTCGTTCGGAAATTTATGAGTATGTCTACTATGAATGTCACATCCACTGCAAAACAAAAATGATTTTTAGTGTCGACCAACATTCTACAATATCTACAGCTAACTACAAACTACATGATAATAATAAGTTTATTAAAGTAAAGGATTATTACCGATCATGTCGATGACAACAATAGGATCTTCGCCGAAGCGTTTGGATTTTTTATCAAAATCCGGCTCATTAAGTTGAAAGGCAGCTACGTAGGGAGTAAATATAGCGGTGTAGATAACCAATATTAGGATCAACCAATCCCAAGCGGCCTGCAAATATGAAAATACGGATATTGTTACTTATACTTGAATTACCCTAAGAATCCCTCGTGGGCTAACCTTTTCAAATTTTAGAACTTCATACCGTGATGGGAATTAAAAAATAATAAGTATATAGATATTGGACCAATATAGTGACATATTCAATTCATAAGTGATGATTAAAGTAAATAATACAAAACGAATATATTCATTTTACTCGCTTTAATTTGATACTCCTATCATAGTATCATATGTTTTAATTATTTGGTTCTAATATTCCGCTCTCTTCCGGAGAGTGACCGGAGATACCTACACTATTTTAGTCACTTGTTCTAATATCTATTTTGAATTTGCTACATAATTGGTCTGCAAATATTTTTCCCGGGTCACCCAGGTATTTTCTATGCATAATATGTCTCTATTTACAAAAAAAATGTGTAGAATATCAGTCATGATTCCCATAATACAAGCTCTACTTAGTTTGGGGCAACATGATGCTGTGTGATATCGTCCAGCATTATTCATCATTCATTTATTCGTAATTGAATTTCACTAAATCAGTTTGACAGTAGATTAAAAAAAATGTAAAGTAGATTATTTAGGTGCCTATTGACTGTACAGTTTATTAACATGGCACTTGTATTAGCATGAGCACCTAGAAATATTTGTGTTGCGCTTTCGCGTGCCGAGACCGAGGTCATTGCGGCAAGCAATTTTTTAGCAAATATTTGCATATAAGGGTATATTTTTGCCGTTAAATAATTGTGCTATTATGATTTTGATGATAATCCCACAATACTGTACCTGTATGAAATATGAACGTCAAAATAAAATAAATATAAAAAGAGGTATTTTAGGCATAAGTTTAATAAAAGGGGCTCCTAATGCTTACACCCGTGCTCCTATAGGTTTCGACCGCTAACGAAAGTTTTCATCACGGTTTATGACGACTCGCGATAGCAGTCGAAATCCTCCAAGTTTTTGTATAATACATAGACACATCGTACCTATGTCCCTCTGAAGTTGGCTGCATATAGCGACGTAGTTCCTATATTTGGGTCGGACTGTTCTAGGATTTATATAAACCATTCGGAAAGCATAGTGTAGGACGCCCTCCGGCCAAGTAGAGTAACGAAAGGCTGCTGGTAGAAGCTGGATGCGTCGAGCTGAAGATATGGCGCAATGACGCTCTTTGAGGGAGGCCTATGTCCACGGTGGACTATAGGCTGATAATGATGATGAAGAACTAGGAGTGGTGTGTGCGCTGTGACTTCTATATTATAAAATTAGTGACACGTACCGAACGTGATAATTATTTCATGTTTATAAAGTTGATTCCACCACACCACACCAGCCTATATCAGTCCACTGCTGGACATAGGCCTCCCTTCGGTCGGTGGCCAGGATATTTAGCTATGCCCAAGATATTTAGCTGTGCCGATGTAGGCTTTCCTATGCCGCAATCAGCCGGCGGCCAGTGCCCCGTTCGTTGTGTAGCAGAGTGTACCACGTGCAGGTGACGTTGGCTTGGGTTCCGAAGATGGGGGTTGGAACCCCGTACACCTCGTAAAGTTAATTGTTGAACAATAAATGTCTATAAATAAATGTGTAAAACATATAATAATGATCAATTATTTTAGAAACTTACCTTGTAAGGAGAATGGTGGAGGATAGTGCAAGGGTGTGAAGGTTGCGTGGTTCCCTTGTGGATAGGGACTGTCGCTCCCAAGGATAGTACCTATGAACAATAAATATGATTTTTATGAATAGTAGGTAGGCAGTAGACTTATATCCTAACTATTTTTTTCTACGATTTTTTAAATAAAATTTATTACTTCTTGTAAGTAAAGCTTTTTCCTGTCGTAGGTCATTGTTATGTTTCGAATAGTGTATTTTTTTACTTTTATTAATCATTATACATTATTACCATGAAAACAATAAAAACACGTTTTTGGTTTTGTTTTTTACTATTGTACAACGTGTATTTATTAGTGATATGGTTGTACCTGTGTTTTATTTTGAGGGCTTCAAAGAAATACACGCTGTTTAATTGCCAAATTAACTTTTGCTGTTAACATTAAAGTTTCGGAAGCATATATATAGGTAGTACCAATCAATATAATAGACGGATACAATATTTGCATAAATGTGACGTAAGAGTTTTGACCTTGCTATCTTCCACGTGTAATTGGGTGCGGATTTAGAGCATTACCATTTCGTAAAAAAATTGAAAATAAATATAGCCGTACTAAAAGCGTATAATAAATAGTAAATACATTGCAAGACCTATTTACTAAACTTCATGCAGCTATCGTATGCAAGTGTTACTCATACTGTGTAGGTAAGTAATTCACAAAAATGTTATAGCGATTAATTGGGGGTAAATTAAAACGAAGCTATGATCTCAGAGGTTTAGAGTGGACAATATTTTCAAAATACATATTTTTAAACAATTGTGATAGTATTAGAACGCTTCCTTTGATGTATCCACTATGGTCTGTAATCAAGTTGAATAATGAATGAACTCTTTATGGATTGTCCTGGATTCCGTTAGCGCAGTACGTGTGTGAAGTAAGTTGGGGTCGCACATAACTCGTATTATAAATAATTCACTCAGTCGCACTGCTTGTGCTATAATATTTATCACCAAGCTTGCCACTTTGAGCCGTTGTTGTGGCACCAACCGATTTATTATACCTGCTTGCACCCTATCACATTGTAATCTAAAAAATCTAAACACTGGCTAAGAGTTCTTACTTGTCTAGATATTAATTTTTTAGCTGATCACTTACAATATTGATTCCTAATGTTTTATACAAATAAGACTTTCATGCTTAAACATTGTAGCAAGTATACGATTTTAATATCTGAGAGTATCAGGCAAAGAGCTATGCATTACCTCCTTGCCGATGGCAGGCAGCCCGTTGAGGCCATTACAGGGCGGTTCGAGTCGAACGACGCTCTTGCGAGAGCCGCGAAAACTTGTGTCGCGCACACGCACCGAGGAGCGCCAAGTGGAGGGCGGCGGCTCGTCTCGCGAGCCGCGCGCGGACGCGATGCGTCGTGACGTGGTAAGCGCGCCACCGCCGCCTGCGCACGGCGGCGTCACTATTAACGGTACATCAGGCGGCCCGCGATCCTCCATGCCGCTGCCGCACCAACGTTCTCACCGGAACCCACCGTGCTCCGATGCTTCAAAGTGCTCACATTCCAGTACTGCGCGCTCGAAAGCCGTCACCGTCTCGAGGAGTGCGATCGCCGTATTTTGCATAGATGCGCAGTCTTATGTTCTCTTACTCTTCGGAATCCTCGCCTTTCTATTCCGTTGATCGAATTAGTTCGTTAGAAACTTTGAGCTCTGAATAAATGAAGTTGCATAATGGTTTGGCATGATTTTACATATTTTGTTGCGATAGCGATAAGAATGATGAAAAATAAATAAATATTTTTACTGATTACTATTTTATGTTACGTATAAGACCGCAAAATCAACAAACGCTTGCTAAGATGCTCGTAAGTATATACCGCAGTTAGTAGGCGGAGAAATGCGAGCGCCTGAAAGTGGAGAACGAGGCCGTACCTCATTCACGACAGTGTGTCAATAGCTGGTGGTTCTATTCATATTTTTGTACAAAGTTCCACGTGAGCGAGCCGTTTCATTTCAACATGAATAAAATTTCCAGTAAGGTAATACAAAAAACCCGCTCTAACAACATAAATATTACAAACCATCGAGTCAACCTCGTTTTTGTTTCATAATTAGGACTAGAAGTTATAGAAACAAATACTTAGATAATCGAATTTCCAAATATTACTCGTAGTAGTCTCATTTAAATGGAATTATCGCCAGTCGTTATTCTGGCTAAAATTTATTATTAATTCGTCGCGATAACATATTCCATCCAGGTCGTCGACAGCAGTCTAGACTGGCGGACTGCTGACAAGCGAAATCAATACAATAGAATTAGGTGCTACACTAACTTGCAGTAAAGCATAACGTTTTATTATTTTCAAATGAAAGTAAAGTTGACCTATTTTGTAATAGCGCTGTCATAACTTTGCATCAGCACTGAGTTTATAGTAAGTGTATTTTCCAAATGCCTGGAAAGTATTGGAAAATATAACGTACCACCAAAACTTTATCAATCAAATAGGAGAAATATTTTGCTATACCTATTCTGTGTGTATATGTGATGCCCCAATCATTCTTCCAAAAACCATGCATAAATTTAATTAATTAATTGAAGAGAGCATTTTATTTTATTATAGTTTTCTCGCCGAGGCCCGAGGTTACGAATATTACGCAACAACTAGCAGTAAGTAAACAATGTTTAGAAGTATAATGTCTACGTCAGTTAGGCAAAGCAGTGTTCGTTTAAACTATGTCATTGATGTAAGCTGTGATCAGCATAGTTCCAGCATCATTGGTAAAATGTAAGCAAACATGATGGGTGTGGGAGGGGCCACATGCTCACCATAGTTTTGGTTGTCATAATAATGAACAATGATGTCAAAACAGCGATTGTACTTGCTAACGTTTTCATAAAGCTATAAAGCATAGAAAATCCTGTAATATTTATCAGTCATTATTCTAACTATTATCAAAATACTATTTAATCTATTGGCTACGATTAAAGAATAATTTAGAAACATTATATCTTATAATGATATGATTCAAGTATGAAAGTCATGAAATTGAGGTTTACTTTCATATCCCTAACTAAAATGATTTATTTCAATGCAACTTCAAACTACTACCCATTCCTAAGAACTGTAACAGAATAAACAATGTAGACAAAGGAAACCATACCATGGTAGTCATAACTCCAAGCATGGGTCGCGTTTCCCCTCGAGATTTATCAAATTAAGCTAGAAATAAACAAAAATAATAGTAATAGCTAAGCCTGCAACCAAAAGTAGGAGAAAACACCTTTGGACTATTGACGCACTGTTCACTGAACAAACTAAGCAAAGGACGGCACCACACTCTAGCTCAAAATATTAAAATACATGAATAGTACAGAAGTGACATTAGACCTCTTTTTGTTATGTAGCTGAGAACAAATAATAATCGTTATCACAACGCAACAAAATCTGCAAAAGTAGACCGCGTTTACTTTTTAATGCAGTCGATCGATTAAGCGCTCGACATATTTACAGTCATAGAACACGTTTTATGAATAAGGCGTCTGTTTTAAATACTATATTTGGGTTAAACGGAATGTCGGTATAATTCGCGTGGCCATTCTAAAAGGCAAGAGGCCTAAAAACTAATATTTAGATAACAATTTGATGGCAGTGTGAGGCGGCAGAGTCCACAGCGTGATCGCCGGACGTAAACTTGAGCGAGCACTGTAGCAGCGCACGCAAGAGGTCGCTGTGCGCGCATCCAGACTGCGCGGTGTCCCGAGAGCTGGCGGAGATTCCCGAGTGCCGGCGGAGATTCCCGAACACAGGCGTGACCTCGCACAACCTCCCCTTCCACTCATCGAACCTTTCAGCTGAAACGCACGGTGTCGCCATGCGCCGCTGCCGTCACAACCGGATCCACCGCATTTGCGTGATTCATAGATATTAGGCTCCTGTGCTATTGACGTAGACTTATTTCGGATGAATTTTAAATCTCTCCTTTAAATTTTTGGCATATATATTTATACTATAGTCCTTAGTAACTGAACAAAACTAGAAACAATAAGGGATAAAATTGGATATAATTTTGTACACAGCAACTACTTTTATTAATATAGAAAATCAGTTAATTAATTTATTATGAATAATGCATGTACTAGAACATTCTCGGTCCACAGATCCTAAACTACCTAGAGGTACAGACACTAATAATTACATATTTACATAGGATTCATATAAAACATCCAGACTTAGAACAAACATCTATGATGACCACACAAATGTTGGTTTTACGTGTTATTTTAATAAACCTGGAGGAAAATAGACTGTTTCATGGGCTAATGTTGATTATCGTTTATGAGTAGAGGTAATTATTTACTCGTTTTCAGCAGTAACTCTACTTCTTATAAAGTCAATAAAATCACCCAATATCTTTTCAGAATAACACAATATTGTCACAAGAGCAGGCTGCATTTTCCCTAGATTTTCATTATTCTTTTCATAGAGCTGTTTAATTTAGTAAATATTATGTATATTTCCTAGCATTTAATTTCATATGTCATGCTTACTGTTATTAATTTTAACTGAAATTTCAAAATAAAAGTGATAAAAATCACAGAATATAAGCTTCTTATGCTGTTGTGAATGTGCTACGACAGTGCTACGAAAAAGCTACGACGCGAGCTACGCTGCATTCACAAGCCGTAGTAGAGAAGCTTTGGGTAGTAACTAATAGTTTCACTGCACGAGTTCTTGCTAGGACAGAAGTTGCTTGTTAGCTAACGACGTTTGTTTGTTTGTAACGAGGGTTAGCGTAATCGCACAAGTAACCAACTGAAAAGCAAGAGGTTGTTAGTGGGTTCGATTCCCGCTGCTTAAAAAATTATTGCAAGATCTGCAAATATTTGTTTGGGGTTTGGGTGTTGTGGTACCATAGTATACTCATAGTTTCTGATATCTATGACACACCTAGTTTGTAGTCAAGGTTATGTATGTGGGGTTTAAGGGGCTCTAACCCCTGTCTTTGGAACCCAAGCCAACCTCGCCGGCTCGTGGTCCATTTTTCTAACAAACGGGGCGCTGGTGGTCGGCGGTGCAAAATCCTGCGATCTAACCTAATCTAGCCTGCTAGCCCAGTGTGCCTATAAGGCATATCCCCCTTCTTATTAGGGGAGGCTTATATGCAGCATATGTCACCATATCTATTTCTGCCGTGAAGCAGCTTTGCTGTGTTTCGGTTTGAAGGGTGTGGGTGCCGCTGAAATTACAGGCACAAGAGGCTTATCACCTTCATGCCTCAAGTTGCGTTCCAAAAAAGCCACTTAACATCAGGTGGGCCATGTGCTTGTTCCATCATCAGGTACGATAAAAAAAAGCAGTGTACTGAATATAATATGTCGTTGTTATTGTTGTTGTTTAACAAAAATGACGTTTCAAAGTGTACTTTACAGTTCCCACTGTATAAATAAATTTTGAATTTTGAATAACGGAGTTATGAGATAACAAACATAAAATAATTAACATGTTATGTATGCTTGTTGGGTGTTATCTTATGTTACTTCTAATGCGGTTCAATTTCCTGACTTTGATCAATGTTAGGATATAAAATGAACTTAAACATATTTAGTATTTTGATGAATATAAGTCGTTAATCCTCCTTTATACTTTTTAACCGACTTAAAAAAGGAAGAGGTTCTCAAGTCGGTTCATTTTTTATGTTTGTTATCTCATAACTCCGTTAGATATGAACATATTGGACAATTAACTCGTTTTTCGTTTGGTATACTTCTCATTTTCATAAAATACCTACCACCCCTAGTTTGAAGTTGTTTTTTTAAATCAAATTATTAGAAGCTACAATATTTAACTTAGAGGTATCTTTACGAGATAGATGCTATGCAATCTATTAGATATTCTAGGCTCATGTGTCATATAATATGGCAATATTAGATGAAAACTTATATCAAAAATGCTAGACAGCGGTTTAGAGCCTTCTCAGATGGGCGTTTTGCTCGCGCGAGTTGGTCGCGCGATTGACATGAGCGTAAAATCAGACTTGCTATTAGCAAACGAATTGTTATGAACACACGTCACATTCCATGTGACATTCAGCAAGCCTGATTGGATACGTATGTCAATCGCGCGAGCAAATCGCCCATCTGGGAAAGCTCTTAGCCATCCGCTTGTTTGTCGGTGACATCGGTAGGTACGCATCATGGAATTAATATAATACGTAAAGACTTTTATTGGTTTTTTTTCTGTCAAAAATTTTGCTAAAATCTTTATTTTGTACATTGCTGCCAAAAGATGACAATTCTTGATAGCGCGCGCGATATTGTATCATTAACATTATGTAAACGTTTTTGGCGAGATCCAAGGAGGCTAACGCTATGTTTTATAAAACAAATCTAAAATACACGTTCTTTTATGATGCTACTGGATGTTAATCCAGGTCACAAACTGTGCATCTGAGTCGTGATTAAAATACTCACATGCACACAGTTTCGCATTTATAATATAATTCTGTGAGTATCAATGTTTTTCAACAAAGTAGGAGTTTTACAGAAAAAATAAATACGATTTATACAAAAAGCCTAACACGAATAGATTTAGGCTTTTTGTATAAATCGTATTTATACAAAAAGCCTAAATCAGTCAGTTTTACTGGTGGTCACCGCACGAGGCATGCCTGCATCGCGGGATATAAAGATCTGTATTGAGGATTTATCAGTTTGGGGAGTAAACTAACTAACAACCAACATTAAATAAAACACTATTTAAAATGCTCTGTGGGGTGGCTACATACGCGGCCTATGGCGAAGGTTCAACATCAACATCAACAGCCTATATCAGTCCACTGCTGGACATAGGCCTCCCCTAATAAGAAGGGGGATATGCCCATAATCCCCACGCTGGGCATGCGGGTTGGGGATCGCAGGGCGCAGCTTCTAGCACCGCCGACGCTGCTGCCCATCGGCAGCCAGGGAATGTAGCTGTGCCGGTGTTTTAGGCTGCGCTATGCCGCAATTAGCCGGCCGCCAGAGCCTCGTTTGTTAGTTAGCAGGGTGCACCACGTGCAGGTGAGGTTGGCATGGGTTCCGCTTAGATGGAGGATGGAACCACTTACACCCCCCGCTATGGCAAAAAGTCATACTAGGTATTGAATTTTCACTTGTCAGATGGTGCACGTTTTGTCACCCCATGCAACTTCATAAAGTTTTATCTCTCCGTTGGCTTTAAGGTTAAACTTTAGCGTATTCCTGCGCAGACCGCACAGGACAACACAGGACAGGGCGGCATTATCGAGATACTAGACGTTGCAGTGTAGCTAATACTGTGCACGTACTGTACCGCAATTACGCGTGTCCCTGTATATGCTTTTCTATAATGTATGTATTTACAAAAACAATGTATATAAGTTGTATACAAGTCACGTGTTCCCAATAAGCCCTAAACTTAGCCGCAGCTTGTAATACAAGCTCTGCAAAAAGCTCTGTAATACAAGCTCTGTCGAAATTAAGCAGAGCTCTGCTTAATTCTAATATTTACAAAAACAATGTATATAAGTTATATACAAGTCATGTGGTTCCCAATAAGCCCTAAACTTAGCCGCAGCTTGTAATACAAGCTCTGCAAAAAGCTCTGTAATACAAGCTCTGTCGAAATTAAGCAGAGCTCTGCTTAATTCTAATATTTACAAAAACAATGTATATAAGTTATATACAAGTCATGTGGTTCCCAATAAGCCCTAAACTTAGCCGCAGCTTGTAATACAAGCTCTGCAAAAAGCTCTGTAATACAAGCTCTGTCGAAATTAAGCAGAGCTCTGCTTAATTTGGGGAAAAATAATGCTGCGTGATAGTGTCCAGCATTATTTATTTATTTATTTTTGATAAATAATAGATAGCTTACATAAACTACGCTGTAACCTATACACGCTTAGATTATACGCTTATACAGAGACGCAGTTAGCAACAAACTGATCGGCTCTGGATCACAAGCAGCTTCTGTTAATTATTGATAGACATGTATATAATATTATATAAGTACCCACTATAATATTCAATTAGTTTCTCTAACTACAGCATGGATATAGTCTGCGATTACACCTTGATTACATAATCAAAGTACGTGGTTGACGTACCTGTGAAACTTAATTATAAGATACACACAATGGATCTAAATGGACAATCAAAATCCGGTATTGTATGTGACACATGAAAATGTATTGTAATTTGAGTTTAACAACGCAAGCTTAGACAATACTGTATTGTTTTTATAATTGAAATGTAGGCTTGCTTTAGTTAATTTCTGTAGGTTTATTAACGTAATAGAGCCGTTGTGGTGTAGTGGGATGTACCCTGACTTCCGATCCGAAGTTTGAGGTTCGAATCTCGACCGTATAATGTTTTTTTTGTTTTGAAAAGTCTTTTTCTAGCGTGTCACAACAACGTATGTTATGTTTGAGTAAAACTTAACCTTAACTCCAAAGTCTGTGGCGTTTATAATGTCATCCCTTGTGCACGTAGTAGGGTGCAATGGGCAAATAAGCAAATGGGGCATCGTTTAGATGGAGGCCCCATGGACACATTGACTGCAAGTAGGGTAACGATAGCCCCATTAGCCCCACTTGAGTTCCTTAAGTCGATTTCCAATGTCATGGACTTTTGTCCGTTTTCGGATCTCGATGTGGGACTCGATCTACAAGTTTGATGCCGAGCATTGCTCGCTCCATTCCTCTCTGAGCTACTCTCATTCTACATACTGTATACACAGCCTTATGGGTAAGCAAATGCCTTTATAGTGATTTTCTTTCAAACACATAGCGTCCTCTGTTACCAATTGTTTTGATAATTACTTTTCCTTATAGATTACTAGCTTTCACTTGCGGCTTTGCTCGCTTTTTTATGCATAAATGTCCTTTTCTGTATCTCTGACAACGTGTACGCGAAATTTCATGATGATCGGTTGATTAGTTAAAGCATGAAAGCGTAAATAAACAAACATACCTACTCTATTTCGCATTAATAATATTAGTTAGTATTTGGACGAACCTATGAGTGAAAGGAGTGGGCGCAGATTTGACTGCTGATAGGAGTGAGTGGAGCAGAAAATATGTAGTGCCGACCCCACCTAGTGTGCGACAAGGGCGGGAGAATAATAAAATAAAATAAAACTGGACATTATCAATTTATCGCAGTACATCATCTAGCCCCAAACTAAGCAGAAGCGCTCATGGCGTGGCTTACTTCGATGTTCTTCTGTTCTGCTCCTTTCATTTACAACAAATTGCTGGAATACCTGAGAGACTTGCCTTATTCAGTGTTTCAGAAGAGTTTGAGAACTTTTTTGGCTGTTAAATGTTATTATACAATAAGTGAATTTTTAACCCATAGCGACCTTAAGAAAACTGTAGAAAATCTATTTAAAGCCAAGTAAGCTAAGTTATTAATTGATTTGACGACAGCCACCAATTTAATATTATAATTAATTCTATTCTATTTGATTTTTTTTCCATACTTGTCATTTTTTATTTATATTAGTTATTATATTATTAAGCATACATTGTAAATTTAAAAATATTGCATGTCATTTTATAAGGCAGAATACATTGTTTCCATATTATAATAAATAACAACCTCTTACATGTATTTCAAGCAATAAATAAACAATAATAAACAATAATAATAATAAACAATGTTAATAATAATGTTAATAATAATAAACAATGTTAATAATGTTAAATAAACAATAATAATAATAAACTTTGACTTTGACTTTGACTTCGCAAATCACTTTGGTTAGGCATCACTCCGCCCGGTCACTACTTGGATGGGTGGCCGTTTAGTTCCATTTAGATTTGAGCACTTCCGTGCTCCGGAAGGCATGTTAAGATGTTGGTCCCGGCTTTTTCAGTCGTTAAGCCATGTCGGAGGCCTTCGGGGGGCCTAAAGACTCCGACACCATAATTGGCCACTAGCTTATACGAAGGAGTAAGGAACTAAGCATGCTACATAGTATTTTTATACAGGTTGTACATAGAAACCACCCAGACCCAAGACAATATTTGCAAATCATATTGGGAATCGAACCCACAACCTTCTGTGTCTCAGGCGACCCTTCACCACATAGGTAAAGACGTTTCTATACTCAAAATTAAATGAGATAGCTATCGCAAAACACTAAATTACATTTAATAGCTACCGAATTGGGAACCTCATATACCGGAAGTAAGTTTATAATAAAGTGGGGTACAGGCCTCGGCTGTATGAAACATGGCATTTGCCCTGTGAAACTGAGATGACGGTTGATAGGGGACCGGATGATGAAACCTGTTGTGTCGACCCCACTTATAGAGATAAGAGCTCAGAGATGACATTTATTGATAGACTAAGCCGATAAGATAACGATGCTCATGATCTCAGTTCAATGATCAAAAGCTGTGAAGGAAAACTTTTTTGCTACCCATATATTTGCAGATATTTTACAATCCAGGTTATAAAAAAAACCTAAATCATTGTAATTAACAACAATAATACTAGCTTATATCAGTTCACAGCTGGATATAGATCTTCCAAAATAAGATGAGAGATATGACCACCAGAGTGGTGAGTGAGCATGCGGGTTGGGGATCATAGAGCATAGTTTCTCATCGGTGTCTAGGGGATGTAGCTGTGGTTTGTTAGAGGCAAGGTGCACCAGGGGCAGGTGAGGTTGGTTTGGGTTTCAAAGATGGAGGTTAGAACAACTTGCAACCCTTTGTAGGAAAAAAAATCATATCTTCAAAAACATCTGAGTTAATTATTAATTATTTAATTATACTCAATTCATATTTCTGTAGGTTACTTGTCTAAGATCAAAGGGCACAAAACTGTTAAAATATAAAATATCCGAGCATTAGTTGTCAATAGTACAGTATAGGGCATAGGTTCGGCTATTAGGAAGAATGGTTATCATAAAATGATAAATAGCTTTTTTTATAAATGAAAACAAGTCAAGGCTAAGTTCACGCAATATTAAAAAGGGTTATAAAGCAAAGGCATCTGTTGGATGAGCCAAGCCCTTGAACTATCGCGTGCTAATCGCAGCCGAGACTCCGATACCTGGCTAGCGCCACGTATACATGTGGATGGACACCACTTTCACCTCAAGGTAAAACCCCAGATTGAACACTGATAGCAGTTATTTTCGCTTACTAACTTTCTTTATCGATTCCTCAAATATATATGCTATCATATTTTCTAAAGTGTTCTATGTTGATGAGCTATATACTTCCTAAGAGGGTACAGTAATAATGGTATTGAACGTTTGTATTCAAGTTTCAATCCAATGATGAAGCATGACGTGGCTTACGTGTGTTCTTAGCTGATCATCTGAGTTTAGCAGCCCTCCGCCCGTTCACTACTAAGATGGGTGACCGTTTAGTGGCACTTAGATCTGCACGCTTTCGTGCTTCAGAAGACATGTTAGGGTTTTGGTCCCGGCTTGTTCAGGCGTTAAGCCATGTTGGAGACCTTCGGGTACCACCAGAGTTGACCACTAGCTAAAAACTATAGCTACTAGCGAAAAAATAATAGATAGATAGATAGATCACTTTATTGACCACCACATTCACATGACATGATTTGGTGACAAAGTAATATGAAATGTTCATGTGAAATGTATTTTTCACCATACCCAAAAATGTTTGAAAGGTACCATACCAGCTTAAAACTGTAGAGCCTTCAGATTTACACAACCGCAAACCCTTTGAAAGAGTGAGCCAGTTTCAGGCAAGGCAAAATATACTGAAGCATTAAGCGCGGTGACGTCACAAAACAACGATGCGGTGCCCAAAGAAGTTGTATCAGTTTTTTTTTCATTTTGTACCTAAAAATAGGACAGCTATATCTGAGTCATTAATGACTGAAAAAAGTAAATAATTTTTAACGCTTTTTGGTTCATAAAATTTTGTCAAACAGTCAACCAATATTTCAACTAAAATTACATCTAGGTATAAGAATTCTTATACCTACATGAAATTTTACATGTGAGAACATATTTTTTTGTTGCGAACATTATTTTGTGTTTGGTCAATCCGGAAGTTGTTTTATTTTTGAGATTCCTTAGGTACTCTACTGATATTATCCGCTATGGTATCTTTATGAAAATGTCACGCGCATTTTTTGTATTACTAAGCAACTTTTCAAAGAATTCGAATTTCAAAAATGATTTGCGTTACGTTGTTTCTCAGTTGAATTAATTGAACATGTAAATTTGCCAAATTCTCAGAGTTGTCGGTTTTGATCATCCGATATTTTCTTATGTTTATTAATTGCCTCTTTGACTTCAATCATGGGATTTGACCTACTTAGGTATTCTTCATCTTGTATATTCTATCATAATGTGCTAATAAGTTAAAAATGAATAAGATATATATAGAATAAGAAATTTTAAAACGAAACTAAATGATTCATATTGTGCAAATTAACGACAAAGCTTGAAAATGCAGACACTAAGCTAATGTTATGCCTCCATGCCTCAAGTTGTTGGACGCAGATCTTTGCAATAAAGGCGCGTTGCAAACATAAGTAACCTACGATGCAATACTTTGTTTTTATAGGTAATGGCTACCACTTAACATCAGGTAGTCCACGTACGTTTTCCATCTTTCAGTATTATAAAAAAAGGTTTTCGTTTAGTAGATAGGCTTTGCGGCCTGACCTGATTATTTACTCCAATGCGGCTGCTACGTGGTAAAAATAGAATTTAAATAACTAGGCAGTTGCACTTCACACGATCACACGATCTCGTTTGAAAAGAGGTCATTATTAAGATCCTCTACGTGCTTGAGGTAGCTTTGTAGCTGTTTCGCAGGCCTTGAAGTTTTTTTTACCTGCATACTTGATCGATCAGTAACGCTCATAGCTTACTTCAATGTTCTAAGCAGATAATCTTGGTAAAACAACACTGCCTGTCACTATTTGGATGGATTCCACACTTTGAAAGGCATGTTAATACGCCTCCATAAAACCTATATTGTTTCAGCTTTTTGTTAGTTGCAAAGAACTATGACTAAAGCATTACCTGCTCTGAACATCAACTCATACGGCTGATCTCTACTTTCTTATCTACAATATAATCAGTTAGAAAGGGATGCATACTTCTCTCAATGCGACTTCATAAGAGTTCAAAAAGAAAATTGTACCAGGGCGCTCGAATAAAATGCTATGCAGTTTCATAGAAATACCATGGTACGATGTCGCAGCAATCGCATTGAGATAAAGTATGCATCCCTTTCTAGCAAATGATTAATAATAAAGGACATAAGAAAGAGATCTAGATGAAGTCTTAAAATTCACTATGCTCCGAATTTTAACTCATACGGCTGATCTCTACTTTCTTATGTCCAATATCATCATTTAGAAAGGGACGCATACAAATATCAATGCGATTTCAAAATAGATAAAAAAAAACATCGTACCAGGGCGCTCGAACAAAATTCTATGCAGGCTCATACAAATGCCCTGGTACGCAGTCGCAGAAATCGCATTGAGATAAAAGTATGCATGCCTTTCTAGCAAATGATATATGGACATAAGATAGTTGAGGTCAGCCGTATGAGTTGACGTTCAGAGCATAGTGAATTTTAAGGTTTTATCTAGTTGTCTTCTATATCTGTACTCCGACACTAGAATTGGCCAGTCACACAAAAATAAATTTTCAATGAAAAATTACTCAAATTACCCGCCAATTTAATGCTTATATGGTATTATTTCTATTTGAAATTACGGAGATTTTAAATTCAGGGCGTAATTGCTGTAAAACTATTTCAAATCAGAACACGGCTTGATTTTAAAACCTTTTTTCTGTTTCTTACAAATTCAGATTACTGAAAATACTAACCATCTAAAGAAAATATATTAGTTATAAAAGAGCGTAAAACAGAAAATCTTTTTCTTATCACTTACAGATAATAATATCCCGTAGAGACTTGTTTGAAGGGTATTTGTCTGAGTGCACATGGATGTACAAAGTAAAGGAATTTGGAAAATCGTATCCCAAGGGTCAAAAATAAAGGTGAAAGCTATTTTCACATAACGGCTAGAAAATAAACCTACACGACATTTCCTCTATCTAGCAAGTAAGTAGTTCAAGTAAGTATTTATATAAGTAAGTTGCAGTAGTCAAGACTCATTTAATCTGGAGCGATGTAAGTTATTCAGCTAAGTATTTTTACCCGACTGAAGTCCTCTTCAGTCAGGTTATGTTTTTAGGGCGTATGTATGTTTATAATATTATTTGTCGGTTGCTGTAGCCCAAATGGCTGGACGGATTTTGACTAATGAGGTGACATTGAATTTGTCTAGATCACAGGGGTGACATAGGCTATATGAAATTTCAAAAAATCCAATATGGTGACTGTAAGAAGCCATTTTGTATTTGGAAAGACTACTAAACTGACAACGACTAAAAACTTCTTGCCTATGCAGTCGGGTTTTTGTTTTTTTTTTAAAATAAAAACTTGTCATTAATTAAGTTACAGTCAAGTTTAATCAATTGTGAGATATAATCAGGTGAGATCGCGGTCAAACTGTAAACTGTAAACTGCCTATAAACTGTAAAAAATAAAATATTTTGATTGAATATTGGATAACAATAGATAGATAGATTTCCGGGCATAATAGACAATCAATAAGAAGAAAGTCGTGTTGGCCCTGAGACAGCTCAAAAATGGAAAAGCCTCCCAGTGAAGACGGTGCTACTTCAGAATTCTAAAGGTTGTGGGAGCTCCTGTTGTGCAGGAGCTGCGGAATCTCTTCAACTGCGTCCTTTTGTGGAAGAACTCCAAAGGTGTGGAACAAGAGCTTGGTGGTTCTATATTTAGGAAAGGTGTAACGCTTTTTAAAATTACAGACCTATCTAGCTCTTGAATCACGTCTATAAGCCTTGTTCTCAAGGGTTATTACGAATCACTGCCACTGAATCAGGCCGTGTTTCGCGGAGGATATGGCACCCTAGATCACATTCACACAGTGAAGCAGATCATACAGAAGTCCGAAAAGTATAATCAGCCCCTGTGGCTGGCTTTTGTGGACTATGAGAAAGGCCTTTGATTCTGTCGAAACCTGGGCTGTCCTGGAATCCTTGCAGCGATGCCAAGTGGATTATCGTTATATCGAAGTGTTGAGATGTCTGTACGAAGCCGCCATTATGAGTGTCCGAGTACAGGGCCAGCAGTCTAAGCCCATCTAACCGCGCAGATGATTGAAAAAATCATATATCATGATCTCCGAAACTGTTCACAAGCGCGTCGGAGGATATGTTTAAGACGCCTAGACTGGAAAGGCATGGGCATAAACACAAGCGGTGAGCATCTCACACTTAGGATTCGATGAGTCCCACTGGCGGAGTCGCTGGAGGAGCTGCGCAAATAAAAACTCCTTGGTCTATCGTGTTATGATATTAATAAGTACTTCGTTGCGTTTCGAATCACGCACGATTAATTGTTTTTTTTTATTTGATTGCATTGGATATACCTAATATCATCGGACTAAATTCGGCCTATCAATCTCATAGACCGTGAAAGTGTGACGTTACAAGTCTTTTAAGGTTGTTGGCATGCCCATCGTGCTTACAGCTGTGGATCCGCGCTTACAACGCAGAAGTTAAAAGAGTGTTAGTTAAATTAGCCAATGTCACTTTTGAAAATAACAATCGATATTATTTATAGAAAATATTACATATTTCTAAGGAATCGAAAATAACGATAATTGTTTGATGATGTTTTGAAATTAATCAAATACATATGTACAGTACCTACTGTACTCTTAGGCTTATGGGTTTTTTAAATCACAAACAAGGCAAACCGCAACGTAGTCCTTTGACCAGGTCTACATATACAATATGTCCGGTTACCGGTGTCGGAGACTTTGGGATGGTGAAATACGGTAAATTTTATCGACAAATCACCATCCCTATTTTTTCCCTCTTTCCATGATAAAATGGCAGCCATTTTGATTTTCTTTGAGGTCCTTGTATTGATCAAGCCATAGCTGACCATGTAGAGGTCCTAAGAAGACAAAATAGGACTCATTTGATAGCTAATAATGTGGACAATAGGCTTTTTTCCACTTAATTTTTTTAATAATAGACTTTTTTATAAAATGTTTTTTGTATTTAAACAATATCACAGAATGTGGGCTTTGAAATAAGTCTTACACCTTAGCACTAAGTGAGATAGTTTAGAAGTTATGACGGTTTGAATCACGGTTTTGAGGAATTCTATTCCATAAAAACGTGGCTGTAACCTTTGTATTGATTTTGACAGAATAAACCCAGTAGTAATCGATTTATTTTGATTTATTTTTCTTTTTCTACTCCAGGGTTCAAAATACTACCACGTTTAAACCGTCATTACTTCTAAACTATCTCACTTAGGGCTAAGATGTAAGACTTATTTCAAAGCACACATTGTATACTATCATTTAAATACAACAAAACATGTAGCTCGATAGTTTAAATTTTATGGACAAGTCAATAATTTACAAAAAGCTTTTTTTGTTTAAAAATCATTTTTAGCGCGTTTATAAAATTAAAATTGTACAATTTTTATCATTCATTTATTGTCTTCATTATTAGCTGTCAAATGAGTCCTGTTTTGTCTTCTACATGGGCAGCTATGGCTTGATCAGTACAAGGACCTCAAAGAAAAACAAAATGGCTGCCACTTTATCATGGAAAGAGAGGGAAAAATAGGGATGGTAAATAACCATCCCTATTTTTAGACGCCGGTAACCGGACACATTGTATACTACCATAGGAATATGTAGTAGGCATGTACTAACATTTAATAATTTCATTAGAACATACGTAGGTGCTTTACTATTTAGAGTTTAGAATACCTTCTGGCGTTCATGATGCAGAAATGAAATAAAATAGGTACGCAGCGAAACAAAATTGCTTATGGAAGGTTGAATCCGATGTTCTCCGTTTCAAATTGCATAACAGGCCCTCGGGCTAAATGAGTATTTTAATAACGGCGATAGAGCTGAATTTGAGACCGTTTTGTGAAATGTTATTGATACTTTAATGAAGAAAATATTTTTTTATATGAATAAATATTTTAGCCGACGCGTCGGTCGAAGAAACAGTTATTTTTGTCGCTTTACTTACACCATTATTACCATTAGGGGATCCATCCTCCATCTTCGGAATCCGAGCCAACCTCACCTGCCCGTGGTACACTACACTAACTAAAAATTGAGACTGGCGGCCGGCTGACTGCGGCAAACCGCAGCCTAACACCAGCACAGCTACACCCGCTTACTGCCAACGGGCAGCAGCATCGGCGGTTCGAGAAGCTGTGCCCTGCGAACTCCAACCTTTTCATATAAGAGGCGGCTTATGTCCAGCAGTGGACTGATATAGGCTGGTTGTTGTCACACTATCTGACGCCCGTGGCTTATTGCACTTTACACGCTCATGTGGTGAGGCTTTAAACTGGTACTCACTAAGTGCTCTTTTGCAAGAGCGGCCAATACACGAGTGGCATGACGCCAACGGCAAAGGCAACTGCAGCCGTCGACACCTGTCGGCAGCAGCCGTCGGCGCTTCAACGGCAGCCCTTTGACGCGTCGACGGCTGCAGTTGCCTCTGCCGTTGGTACTTTGCCGCTCGTGTATAAGAGCCCTACTTAAGTGCAAAACAGCTTAAACAGCTCAACTCGTTAAGTACTTTTGGCATGAAGGAAGAGGAAACTAACAGCTTGTCCAGATGGCGCGATTTACGCGCGATAGTCAACTCGCCAATTATCTGGACACATGTCATATTCCACGTGCCATTTCGCGAGCCTGATTAGTTACACTTGACGTGCGAATCGGACAGGCTATTAGTAGGTACTTCTTCAAATATTCATATCCAATTTTAAAATTCGTAATATTAGTAAAAATAGTGGGTATATAAATATATTCACACTAATATTTCAATATCTTGGCCTGCTTAAGGCCCGACCAAACCACGGAACTAATTGATACTAATTGCATGGGAAACGTTTGCGTGTTAGTGTGTTAAAATGTATGTTCCTGCTCAAGTCCGTTACAGCTCAACGGATTTGGATATAACTTGTAATAAACATAGTTTGTGTTGACCCGGATTAACACATAGGCATATATTCATATTAAGATACATTAGCTCAGTTAATGATCATAAGAGATAGTGGTTTTATACTAGTGGGTTTCGTAGGTTTGCAATATAACATGTCGGAGGCCTTCGGGCGCCCTAAATCCGATACCACATTTGGCCATTACCTCATACGAATAAGGAAGTAATATAATAACAATCCAAATACATTGTAGAGATACAATCAGTCAAATGCTCACTGATGTGTGATTATTGAATTGGAACATCTCACATAACATTTTTATATATCCCAAAAATTTCGAATCAGGCGACAAGACAAGGCGAGGAGTTGACTCGGTAGCGCAGCTGGTTTGCGCGTCCCGGTATTGATGGGAAGGTCGCGGGTTCAAATCCCGCCTGAGTCGAAATTTTTGGGATATATAAAAATCTTAGATTTTCCCTGAAGTGTGGGCAAACACTTAAAATACAAAAAAATCTCACATAACGTTCTTCTGGTATAAATGTTTTCTGTATCAGTACCTAACGCTTACATTAATTATCTCTCAGATAGTAGATGTACACTTAGCGTGTAGTCTTTTGTTTCAGATTGTATTGGATGTGTTAGTGTTCACCTTGTTGATGCAACTTTTATAATAAAATATAATAAATATATAAAAAAAAATAGTAAATACACCCACGAGCATATAAAGTCTAAGAGCCAGTGTAGATCGACCTTCACGCATCAGATAACATAATGAGACACATCTTTTTATTAATAGTAGATTAGTAGCCAAGGGCTGTAAGGCATCAATTGCAGCCCGAGATATTTATAGTTCGAGGGTCCCGCCTATAGTTCGAGGGTGCAATTGGTGCTTACCCCCGAGCTAACTATTCTGCTTTACATCTCGATTGTGAGGTAAGTAGAAAAAAACCGGCATTACAAGAATAAAACATTTTTAATTTTTTTTTTCAAGAACGAAATTGAGCTTCGCCGTTCGATATTTAAAATTGATGACTATTATACTCACACGAAGACAAGGCTGAATAGCAAAGCGACCTCTTTGGTCATTGGGCTGAATGCATGATGTCTATTGCCAGTATGATGGTTAGATGTATGCGAGCTTTTTGAAAGAAAGAAGTGTTTTTTTTATTACTTACCGCCCTAGAGCTTTTCTAGCTACATTATTACCCTAGAGAGCTAATTAGTCACCTACAAGCCCCATTTGGAGGTAATAAGAACCTACTTACGAACATGAGAGATGTAAAAATATAATTTATTAAACATGTCTATGATAAATTACCCATCGAAAAGTGTCCATATCTATTTTTAAATTGAATTAATTAATTGAATGATTTTTTTTGCAGGCCAGCCTTAAGGATTTTGTATTTAAAATATCTTACTTATGATATCAATTTCGATTGGTTAACAGATCGGTGTAGTTACCTATATTGACCTATCACCTGTTCACATCTGCTTGCAGGTAGCCATGCACAGAAATAAGTAGGCAAGCCTATCTAGGCATATTCTTAAAACTATCAGTTGAAATGAAATTTATTCGATAATGAAAAGAGTGAAGATCATGAAAGAGAATCGACAAAAAATAATTCAATTAAAATTAGCTATGAACACTTTTCGATAGACAAGTTATATCATAGACATGTTTATTAATAAATTATATTTGATAAAAAATATGTCTCAGTAATAAAGTTATATGATGGTTGAAGGTCGATCTTCCACATATCCTCTACATAATAGTAGACAAGCTCGATGTAATCATCGAGCTTGTCAAAATGTCAACACAGGCCATGTTCAATTATTTTTCGTCTGTGTAAGAGCGTGTTCATATATATATGGATTAAACGATAGCTATCGTTGTGTCTTCTATCATCACGATTTACGACACGACAATAGCACACGAGGGAGCAAATGTATGAAAAATGCGTTCTCCGTTCACACTACCGTTACCGTTTTATATTTTTTTTGACTACATTTATACGTCGTATCCCTGCGGGGTTCATGTTGCGGGCCTCATTAATTTATTTACTAAGAGCAAAATGTAGATACCAAATAAAACAAAAGAGATTATGATTATCAACGATCTATTGATCATACGCTTACTGTCCTATTCGTAACAGTTCTATAAATCTCAGATAGCCAAAATGGTGTTAAAATATCATGTCACCTCTTTTTATTTACATTTAAATGACAGGAATAAGCTTACTTTATCGAGCCATGTCACAGGCCTAAAAACTCCGACACCAGAGTTGGCCACTAGCTTATACAAAGAAGGAAGGAAAGAATCGAGCCGTTATAAAATAAAATTTGGTTATATGAATAAGGGTGTTAGTATTTACGTACTCAAGCCCTGCTTAGTTTGGGGCTATATGATGCTGTGTGAAAATGACAAACATTATTTATTTATTAATTACTTCCGTCCGCGAGTTTGCCCATAATACCCGAATAAAAAGCCCATGTGTTAATTCAGGCCACAATCTATGTATGTGTATTCCAAGTTTAATCCAAATCCGTTTTTCCGTTCTGGCGCAAACATCCATACATCCATACATCCTCACAAACTTTCACGTTCAAAATATTATAGAAGGAAGTTCAATTTATTTATTTATATATTTACTTCCGCTATCAGTCAGACAGACGATAATGTTCAAGGAAACAAATGAACAAAACAATTGATCAAATGCTGTGGGCCGAATCGGGAATGAAAATATTACTTATTTTGAAGATCCCGATTCGGCCCATTAAAACATAAAATCTTCGGTCCCAAACGGGAATAACCCTATATAACACGCTCTAAGAGTGACACATTGCAGAAGAGAGTTGCGTGCTAATGCTCATTCTACCCTACCCCACCTCTAGCTAATTCTCTTCAGATTCAGTACAAAATTCTGAGAATTTGCTAGTCGAGGGTAGGGTTATAGATAGTTCTGATTTTGTGGACAATCCTAAAAGTTTTTAAAAAAGATTGTAAATGTGAAATATTTTTTCCTCCTTCACGCTAAAACTACTAAACGGTGTAAGATAAAATATTGCTCTTATGCGGTTCTAAAAGAGGAATAACATTTAAGCTATTTTTATTCAAGTAACTCGGGAGTGATTCTGCGGGCGCAGTGCTTTAAAATAAATAAATTAATAAATAATGCTGGAATAGTGCACACGGCATCATGTAGCCCCAAACTAAGCAGAGATTGTGTTATGGGAACCACATGATTGATACATTCAGTGATCGGAATTAGGTGAGCTAAAATACCTAAAGTTCGAAAAATAACAGAGACTAAGTGGAGACGCCTTGCGACTAAATATTTTTCCGGGAAAATTTTCCCGGGTTTCGAGAAATTACTTAGGTCCATCTAAAATTAATACAGTAAAATAACAATCGAATTAATTTCCTCTTCTTATTATTGATAACAAGAAGAGGAAACGAATTCGATTGTTGTAAAAAACGGTAAGCACGATTTTTATTGTTTTCAACAAATAAAATGAACGATGTAAGTAAGCGCGGAAGCTAATGTGATTTATAAACCAGCTTTAGTAAATAGCTATAGTAATAAAAACATTTATTTAAGCAAGGGAATAAAAAAGCCATTTTATAGTTTTTGTACCATTTATTCATTTTGTACAGATAATGGAACTCAAAATCAATAATTAAGAAAGTAACCAGTCCTACCTAAGATACACAGTCGGAACTCTAAACATTATTTCCATTGATGTTGAATTTGTCCCTTAATCTGAATCGCTAACGTTTTCATCATGGACGGAGTATAAAGAAATATCTTCGTCCGGAGAATTAAAGAAAATCATTAGGAGTTTTTCCATATTATCTATTTTCAAACGATTTCTTTTTGTACTTAAAATCCATTTATACGTAGAGAAGGACCTTTCAACATCAACTGAAGTTACAGGTACATATTTATAGAATGACAATAATTCATTTTCATTATCTAATCCTTTATCTATATTTTCACAAATGTCTCTTAATGCATCTAGATCGGGATTTCTGTCCATAACGTTTTCTAATTTTTGTTTTACTGGTTCAGAAGAACACCAGCTTAGAACAATTCTTGCTTCATCAAAAATATGGAAAGATTCCGTCAACAATAAGTTAGACTTTTGCAATTTTTTTAATGAAATTTGAATTATTTTAAAATATTCGTCAATGTAATCTAAATCAGTTTTTAAACTTTCTTTTCCTAGGACAGTTTTAGCATGCCTGATAGACAAAGAATCAGAACTTCTTAGAAGTCTTACAATAGTTTTTATTTCTTCGTAATATTCAGCATAATACGAAGCTGCTTCTAGCCATGTACCCCACCTTGTTATGACAGGTTCAGGTGGCAATGGCAGGCTCGGAAATTTTTCCCTTAACAATTTTACTCTATTAGGAGCCTTTAAAAATATTTTTTTTACATTTGAAATTAAAGTATCCACATCCGCATATTGTGTCCGTATTTTTTCTGCAACGCGGTTAAGAGCGTGTGCTAAACAGGTAACATGTATCATATTTGGCAAGGAGTTCTTTAACATTCTTCCTGCTTTTAACATATATGCTACGCTATCAGAACATAAAACTAAAACATCTCCTACTTTGTCTTCATACGAGTCTCCCCACATATTTTCTAGGCATCCAATCACAAAATGAGCTATTGTCTCTCCATTTACTTTTTCTAACATTTTGCAAGCTATTAAAAATGGTTTGTTTGTTGCGAGATTTAAAGGTTTTACAAGAAAATTTACAATATAACGACCTAAATAGTCGGTAGTTTCATCTAGAGATATCCAAAGTTTCTGATTAAGAACATGGTCATGGATTAATGCAATTTTTTTTTTAAAAACTACGTCTAAATAAACCTTTCTCAATAACGATTCATCGGGAATCCTTTTAACATTTGTACATTTACAACACATATATTTCATTAAAAAAGTTTTAAACTCTGGTCGATTTACTCGTGACCAGGGTATGTTACACAATATAAGAAATTGTATTAAATCTAAATAAAATTCTTCGTTCACTTGCCTAGCAGTACCTTGATGTTTTGGTCCGTCAATATGCCTCTGTATATTGCTTTTTTTGCATACAATAGAATTCTCACATTTAGAACAAAATATCGTGTTGCTAGCGGGGTCGTGGTACAATTCGGGGTGATCTCTAATCCACGACTGTACAATCCCGTCGGTAGGTTTGGTCGCCATTTATTTGCTAGTTGCGTTGAGGCAGAAAAATTACTGAAAACAATGAGACAAATATATAGTTTCTACACTTTTCCAGGGACGTCTTCGCGTAAAATATAGTTTGATGATAGAATTGCCAGTAGCTCCAACATTTGTGCACGAACTCAAATATAAAACACTGAATAAAATTCCATAAATAAATAGTTGCATAAAATTGTTTGAATTTGGTAAATTTATCAAAAGCAGTCTAATATTTAGAATGTTTTAAAAGTGTAGTACAAATCAAAGACTTACCAAGTAATTTGATTGCCGTAAAGCGCAGTAAATTTCTGGTTGCAGTAAATCGTAGTCCGTAAATTCAAGCCAAGGTAGATAGGTACAAGTAGTGATATGGTTGCAATAAATCGCAGTCCGTAAATTCAAGCCAAGGTAGTTATGTGAAGCAGATCCAATAATCGATACGAAAACAGGTTAATAAAATATTCACGAGTCTAAGATACACACGCTGCCGAGGTAACTACAGAAGTGATGCACGCACGCATACAAGTTATGACGCCGTTTGGATGCAAAACACCCTCACCCTTCAACCCTTTTGTCATTGTTTACTTAAACAATGATTCGTTTCCCAGAATAGCCAAAGCATGCTGTCCCTTTCTTAGCGTTTGTTGTTGTTGTTTATCACTGGTTTGCTGTGTATTGCTACAAACACTTAAAGGGACAGCATGATTTGGCTATTCTGGGAAACGAAAACATAGGCGAATCCAGTTTTTTACCTGAGTTAATAACAAAATAAATCTTATTGAAGTTTGTTAAAAAGGAAAATTAATTCAGTTAGTTTTCTGTATGAATAACATTAATATTAAATGTACTTAACTGATATCCTAAAACTTGGAACAAATTCCCAATTTCCGGGAAAGATTTCCCGGAAAAAAATGTTAATGGTAAGGAAGTCTCCATTTTTTTTGACTCTATTCTTTGAACTTTAGGTAAATTAGCTCACCTAATTCCGATCACTGTAACATTACTTATACATTTTTTTGTAAATACATATATATATAATTATAATCTATATATAAAAGGAAGTCGTTCGTTACACTATTTATAACTGAAGAACTGCTGAACCGATTTGGCTTGGTTGCCTTGGTGGGGAGGTAGCTTAGAACTAGGAGACTGAAATAGGATTTTTACTTTTTATTCTGTTAATATTTATTTTTTAATATTATAATCTTTAGGTGTAGGGGTAGGGTTGGGTAGGGGTTGGGTTGGGTAGGGGTAGGGAAGGAGTAGGGAAAGGGTAGGGTAGGATAGGGGTAGGGGTAGGGTAGGTTACTTGTTGTTGTTTGTGTTTTCTGTAATTCTGTAATTCTTTATTGTACACGGAAATAATACAAACAAAGAGTATGACAAAAAATATGTACAGAGGCGAGCTTAACCCTTTAAGAGTTTTCTTCCAGCAAACCTTAGAGTAGAGGAGAGGCAATAGCACAAAACAGGTAGAAAAAGTGTACAACAGGCAAGAATTGTTGACAGAGTAATAACAAATAAACGAACTAATAAACTACAAATACTTTACTTAAATTAAATATAATAAGCTATATATATATATATATATATATATATATATATATATTAAAAATACATACTTTATACAAATATAATAGAGGAATACCTAAATATAACATAAACATAAATAAATACTAATACCTAAAATAAGAACCTAGTCAATTTTGAACTAATGTTGAGAAAGATAGTGCCCTTTTAATTTTGTTTTAAAAACATTAAGAGATGGACTGGCTCGAATATCGTGAGGAACGGCATTCCACAATCTTACTGCTTCAACAGTGAAAGAGTTACCGTACCTGCTAGAGGAGTGCGCAGGAGTTTTAAGAAGGAGGGAGACTATCGACCTACATGGTTTACCACTTGGTACAAGAAATTCAAAACGCTCACGGAGGTATTTTGGAGAAAGAGGACTGAAGATAATGAAGTAGAGAAAAGATAATATGTGGAGATCGCGACGACGGCGAATAGGAAGCCATTTAAGCTGGGATCTGAACTCGGAAACGTGATCAAATTTGCGCAAGCCGAAAATGAAACGGATGCCCAAATTTTGAAGACGCTCGAGTTTTTATCCTCATTGATTGCTTTTTTCACTTCAATAAACTCTTTGATTGCTTCTTCAACTTCAGTATTCCTTCTGCCACATCGATTTCCTCCTTTATTGCTTCGTTAGCATCGATATCCTCTTTGATATCATTTTCTACTTTGATATCCTCATTGATTGCTTAATACTCTTCTTTGAGACAGAAAAACGTCTGTAAAAAAAATCTTTAAATAAATAAACGTAGGTATACTTACCACCTTCTCTTCCACAGTAGTGTCATTGTTGTTGTTGCTCCCATATTTTAAGGCACCGTTTTCCATGACCACAACTGATCGTCGGGTTCCGCTTCATATACTCGTATTCTACACTAATTGTCCACATCTAATAATTTGATTTACGATAGCTTTGTAAATGATATTCTTCTAGTCACTGAAGCGAAATTTAAAAGTTTACACAATATTCTCGTATATATCTTTTATTTCAAGTCTTTATTCTAAGCAGAAAATAAAAATCACTAATTTAATAGTAGAAAACTACGTATGCCATCTACGTAAAAGGAAAATTTGCAAATCCTTCTAGGCCAGTAATATGGCCATTATGTTACCAACAGGCTTTAGTATCAGGCTATCAGGCAAAATGTAAACTCTTCATCAGAATTTTAGAGTGAATTATAGAGTTTCAACTCTGAAATATTAGTTCGCTACGAAAAAGAAAAATATAAAATACTGATTGACAAAAATTATAATATATCTTTTTATTGCAGGTAAAATCCTCTGTGTCGTTTGCGTGACCGTTATTTTTGACATGAAACCAAAACAATTGAATAAATTTCCTAGAAAAAAACAGTATAAGCAAAATATATCTGGTGAAGAATAATAACTGAAGTAAGTATAATTATTATGCGTGAAATACGTGACATTAGTTATTTGTAAATAATTCATGCATCAATAATTACTCAAGTATAACGAAGTTATATAATTGAGTTGAATAAAAAGCGGTTGCTATGTTACTTTTCTTTGTAAACACATTGCTTTGTGTCCTTCAAATCACTTTTGTTCACTGTTATAATAGTCTATCCTCTAAATTTTACTTCGATAAAAGTCTATGATCATGTCTTAAATTTTTGCAATCACTTTAGAAGTGTATTTAATGTGACGTAACATGTAAATAATTGAAGGCACGGTTAGAACATACAATACAGTAGTATTGTTTGATTGGGTATTGTTTATATGAAATTCGCGCGTGTTGTGTTCGCGGTGTAAGGCGGCGGCGCGGCGCGGGCGGGCGTCGCGCGGGCCCCGTCATACTGCGGCGAGAGCGGGCGCGGGCCGGCGCGGCAGGAGCGCGGGCCAGGGGCATGGTACCCCGGGCCCGTCGCCGCATAGTACAATCACAGGGAAAACACTTCAAACCATACTTTTAACCCCCGACTAAAAAGCATTCTAAGTTTTTTTTTAAGTTTTTTTAACCATGCACAATGGTTACCGGGAAGGTTGACGGCTAAAGATCATGAGGACGCAGTCCACTTCGATGGACTGACCGAGTCCGCTTTTCTCTGGATACGAAACTTCACGATGCGCTCATCGCAGCCAAAGACTGACATAAGATAAGATAAGATAATTTATTTCACACAAAAACTTAATACATTTACATAGTACCTTACTTATGTGCTATTTCTAGAGGCAACATTATCTAACATAGTTGGGGAGATATTGTCAGAAAAAAGATTCTCCTGGTGAATCACGAGAATCACGACCCTTGGATATGAGGAGTACGATGCGTAGAGGAGGATAAGTTTGAGAATATAGTTTCATAATATCTGTCTTTGTGTAAGTTTCTCATAAGAGACTGGTGCTCTACAATGCGGTACTATGTACTACTGTGTGCGGTGTACTACAATGCGGTAGATACTTTAAGTAATACCTAGTGGTGTGCGATGGCCCTTAGCTAGATTGGAAATAGGTAGCTAAGGAACGTTGTTTCCACGAAGATCAGACTTGATAATTTTGTATAAGGATCCTAATTAATGCATACATAACGCTGCAGACTATTTGGCTTGTTCCCAGAAGCTCCGAAACCATTGTTCTCAAAGATCTAAGGGGTTATGGAAATATAAATATAATCTGGCTACAAATATCTTATCAGACAGCATATAATTTCAAGCTTAGTTTTCTGTACTGAGCTTATTTTTATGCTCCCTCCGTTAAAAAGACAGTATAGAAAAACCTAACTGCGACTGCAGACGACGAAGACATTTTTATATTGCACCCTCATTACGAAGATTTTATTGTATAGGAAGGACTCGTACGCACTGCCCAAATAGAAGCTTTTTACTTCACTTTATTTTATGTTAGTTTATTTTCGCGCCGGACAAAATCTTGCTAATAACAAAAGTCGGATTAAAGAACTTTATTACTCACAAAGAAATTAACAGTTCACAAAGTAGACTCTTTAAGTAGAGTTGAATGATGCAGATGCCTACAGTAGTATGAGTATTAACATTCTGTTTAGATTATAACGTAAATACCATAAAATAATCTTTATTTTAACGCGAATTGACAAACATAACAGTTGTCTTACGACGAGTAATCTATCGGATGTAGGCTATCAAGTTAGCTGTCTAATAAATATCCTTTGTATATTTTGTAAAATTATTTAAATGACAAAGGAGTTTTTCAAAGATATTGCTTTATCCATTACCATAATAACTTATAAAAATTATTAATCTATTTACATCATTGGTATATTTTTAAGAATAGATTGTATAGCATGAGAGAAAGTGGCAATACATCTTCAAAACATAGTATAATACATTTAAACAATGTTTTTCAATAAAGATAAAATAAAATAAAATAAAATAAACTAATCTAAACTACTATTATAATCTACATGTACACCACTATTATAAAAAAAGAAAGATTTGTTCTTTTACATATATTTTTGTTTGTAAAGGATAAAATCAAAAACCGTTTTGTAAATTTATTTCCATGATACCCATCGAAAGTTTTCCATCCATATTAAAAAGATAGGAAAATTGATACCGTGACACACTATGCCGAAGGTATGCGACTGAAGTTTGGCATGATTACGCCTGCAATGCTATTTGAATTACTCACGAACATTATGCCGAAATTACGTTGCGTTACAAATTGATACCGTGTCTAAACACACTATGCCGAAGGTACGCGACCGAAGTTCGGCATGATTACCCCTGCAATGCTATTTGAATTACTCGCGAACATTATGCCGAAATGACGTTGCGTTACAAATTGATACCGTGTCTCAACACACTATGCCGAAGGTACACGATCGAAGTTCAGCATTATTACGCCTGTAATGCTATTTGAATTATTGACGACACTTTATGCCGAAATTACGTTGCATTATGGCGTACAGCCGAACTTCGGTCGGGCGTAAGTTCAGCGGCAACGTATTCTGTAGAGCACAAATCATACCCGACCGCAGTTCGGTTCAACTGCCGACGAAGATCCGGTGTGGGGAGTAGCGGGAGGCAGGCATGCCCGCAACCCGTGTATCCACCCGTTGTGTTTATTTCAGTTGCGCAACACAACTAAATTTCTAACGCGTAAGTTCGGCACTTATGGTGTGTCATATTAGCCGAATACGTCGGAACGTAAAATCAGCCGCGGCACTTCGGTCGCGTACCTTCGGCATAGTGTGCTTAGACACGGTATCAATATGCCTATCTATACTCGTAGAGGTCTCTTATTTGGCTTGCATGAAATTTTCAGTTAACACTGTCGATTAATCTGTCGATTAATTTGAAAAGAAAACGCGTATGAAATCCAACTCAAATCTCGCTCACGTAATCTTACATTAATTTGATTATTGGTAGGCGCCTAGCTACGTTTTATTTCATACATAGGCACCTATTTATGGTTTCGCTTAAAATAACCGTATGTAAGCAAGTACACGGAAACGTAGTAGCGGGCGGATCTGCTCATTTATTATATTTATTGACTTTTGACGGTAGCTGTACAATACAACCCGCACTCAGCCCCACTCACCATCACCAGCCCAACACCATACCATCATTTATTATTGACAGACGACCTTGGGCTACATATTATTTCACCGTATGGGATTTATTGGGTCAATGGCAGCCTTTCATACCAAAAAAAGCACTTGCACAGCAAAACTGCTCTTTGAACACATCTGTAAATCAACCGGGACTGTAAAGTTCTTTTATGAGAAATAAAGTTCTTAAACTGAAATCCATATTTTACTAGGTTGACATTGTATGTATGACAATTGGAATACAGTAGTTCCGTTTACAGGTGAACATGTTGGGCTTGGCATAAAGATAGGAGATAGTTTAGCAGTACCACAAAAAAGTTTCTGATCCAACCTCTTTGATTATACAAAATGAAGAAAAAATCCAATAAGTTTTTAGTCGATTCTACTGTCTAATTAATTAAAAGTGAGGTTTGTTGCAGTGTCATGGCGTGGTGCGCCGGAAACCAAATCAACGAAATAATTTTTTACGTGATTATTAATCCTGTCGGTGTGTAAAACTAAAGAAAATATTAATGTTATTTAGTTAAAATAAAGGCAATTTTATGGGATACGTTTGGTTTTGACACAATTGGTACCTGTTATCGGCATTCTCCATTCAACTGTCTAGCTATCACTGTTCATGAGATACAGCCTGGTGACAGACAGACAGACGGACAGTGGAGTCTTACTAACAGGGTCCCGGTTTTGCCCTTTGAGTACGGAACTCTGGAAAATAATCGAAATAAAGAGGTAATTAACTCGTAAATTTTTACGTGTTACATTGGTAAAAATATTAATCCTGTTATATAATTTAAAAGGTCCATGTAATACTTTCATTTCCATATGGAAATGCTGTTTCCATTTTCATTCAGATTTGTAGTAGTAGAGCTCTTTGTGAAGAGCTCGTTCGGGGAATAGAATTAAGTACTACCACCATGCCCATTTCTGTGTTGATCCGTTTCAGTTGGTTCGTTCCGTTGGTCGTAGAGAAACAAATGACTGCAAATTTTGATATTCCTATCGAAACGACCAAAAAGTTGAAACGTTAAGAAAAAAAAAAGTTGATCCCTTTCCGGGTGACCAGTATTGCCATTGCCATAGTCAAAATTAATGGACAGCAGAGTGCTAATAACTTACGGCGTACGTCAAGGGTAAATTACAGGACAATTATTATTCCTTGTCTATATTAACAGTATTAATGAGATGGGCTTAAAAGGCGACATCATACTTTATTCTGATGACACAAGTCAATACACCGGTGATTCTATCATTTCAATAATAAGACAAGCACAAAGTGATCTGGATATTTGAACATTGGGTTACAGTCTAATTAACCTACTATAAACACATCCAAAACCAACAATATAATTTTTACAGCAAAAAATAAAGTATTTAAAGTCATAATCCTTTAACCATAAAAGGTGAATCAATAAATAAAGTAGATAAGGAGAAATATATTGGTCTTCTTTTAAACAACCATATTATATGAAAACCACATACATAAAAGACCAGAGTTATAGTTCTTCCATCTTATTAATGGTTTTTTGACATTTGAAACTCAATGCTGCCAAAACAACTTATCTAAAACAGTCCGAACCCAAAGCTAAAAAGGTTCGTTTTGCAATCCGATTTTTTTTTGTAATAAATTAATGACTTTTCATAAGTAGCTATGATGCCCTAATAGATAAAGAGGTATCATACAGATGGATGACAAAAATAAGTTAATTGTATTATTTGCATATCAAACAACACTTTTTAATAATATGACAGGATAAATAGGAAAATAATCCTAAATATATTATTATTTTGTATAAAAATGTTACATGGTATACTAGGTGGGTCTCCTTTTTTTTTGGCAATGAGGCCTTATTTTTTTCGATGCCGCTTTTGCCATGAACTTCGTTTGTAATGTTCGTTACAGTAGTAACGCTGATGCCTAGCGCTTCTGCAACACGTTCACGCACTTTTGACACAGGCAGAATGGGTCCATTGTTTTGATTTTCCTTTTCAAAATACTCACGCAAGCGTATCACCAACTCCTTCGATTGTCCTCTCAATACAGTTTTCAGGAACATCATTTTGACGTACCTATGTTCAAACCTAAGTTATTTGACATAAGAGTTTTCATATCTTTTTCATTCAAAACTTTTAACGCCATTTATTTATATCATTTTCTTGATCTAATAATTAATTTGTTGAGATATTAAGACCCAACAATGATAATGACAAAATAATGATATCAGTTTTTTATTCGACGATGGTGTCAATAATCGATTCAAAAATCGTTCAATGTTAAGTGCCTGCAATACTAGTTCTGGACTTTGACATCTATCAAAAATACATTTTTTATGATGGAAATAGTATAAGTTTAGCGTGGTGCGATGCTTCCCAAAACCGGTACGATGGTAAAGTCCCACTTAGAATATCTGATTGAGGTTTGGGCTGGAAAGGCTAGCAGCCTCAAAATAAAACCATACCTCAAAATACCATTAAAATATTATTCCATTACATTTCTTAGAAAAAACTATAAGCAATTACAAATATATACATTTTATTATGACCATCTCTCAAATCTCAAACCAGATTTTTTTAAAAAAGGACTGACTCTTGCTACTACATAATAAATAAATGCTCAAAAACTTCTCAGCGCTCAAAATGTTATACACTAGCACGTTGACTGAGGGCTTCGCAGCACCGGGTGGAGAAGCAGCTCGCGCCCTAGAACAAGTGTGTTTTCAGCACACTCAGAGACAGGCTCATAATATTAACCTAATAAAACCAAGGACCAATTATGGAAAAAAGAACATTGTATTTGAAGGGGCCCAAACCTATAACCAACTGCCCTATGACATTAATTCGGTAAAGTTATTTAACATCTTTAAAAATTATTATTAAAAATCTATATAGATAAATTAAAGATTTTTCATAAAATTTAAACTTCCACTTATTTAGAGATTTCTCGTACTCACGTCATGCCAATGAATAACCCTCTATCGAAAGTATTCTTTATTGTGAATAGAAAATTAAAATGTTACAGAAACAATTTAAAAGTCGATGACATCTGCAGAAGTATAAAACTGTGACGCAGACAACAACGCCCTCCTCCGAGAAAAGTACATAGTTCCATAAACTTAAAGTACATTATAAATATAAAGATGTATATGAAATATACCTATATAATAAATAAAAGGTAATAGGTAAGGCGCAATGTTATTGGTGAATATGAGTGAGGTGTGTTCGTGCGTGCGTGCGTGCGTGTGTGTGTGTGTGTGTGTGTGTGTGTGTGTGTGTGTGTGTGTGTGTGTGTGTGTGTGTGTGTGTGTGTGTGTGTGTGTGTGTGTGAGTGGGTGAGTGGGTGTGTGGGTGTGTGGGTTATTCTGTTCCCCCCAGTCTCTTAAGAGTCTGGTTATCACAGGAATAACTCACTGTGTGAATATATGTAAGGGTGTATTCCTACGTTACTTAAGTGCAATCAAGAGGTCTTTTGTGTCATTATATGAAAGTGATTGAAGCCATACATGGCATTTTGATTTACATTTGTTACTGGGAAGGGGATATAATAATAATAATAATAATATAAACTTTATTTCAGGCTACAATAGAATAAATACAGATGGTGTTTTACTTATCCTACGGCCCATATAAATATATACCTTATAGACTAACATATATATTAATAAAACTATAATTAAAACACAAATTATTATTTGCCACGTAATATACACGACGTGGGTCGCGTGGTGTCCAATATTCGTCCACGGAATCGTCGGAACACGACACCCTTCGGCCAAAGCTCCTCCTTCATGTAGGTCGACAGATGTTCGGTCGGAACCCGCACCACAAAGGAGTTAAAGCTGACTCTGTGGCGGGACTCCAACCGCTCGACCCTCAGGTTGTCCTTGGTCTTTGCGCGCAAGTACTCCGCTACATCCTCCGCCTTCACGGAGTAATGCACGCGAGACACATAGAGCTGCGTCGTCGGTACCTCAGAGCGCAGCAGGAGCTTATGGCAGTTCGGTGCTGTACCGCACTTATTCTGACAGGAGGGCTTCTTCTTCTTCTTCCTTTCCACTTTGATGAAGCCCTCCTTGTCTTCCAGCCTCTTGAGAGGCGCAGTCTTGCGAATATTTTCGCTTGTCCCCTTCGATGTTGGAGGTGTGGCAGGTCGGCTAGCCACTGCAGCTGCGTAGGCGTAGCGTATAATGTTTAAGTGTTTATTTAATCTGTTATAGAGAAATGAGCTAATGAAATAATAATGCCGACTCGCTAATACTGTGCGTCGACATTCAATCCTGCAAACATTGTAGTAGTAGTAGTAATTCCGTTTGGTAGTAATTAGATTAGGGTCATAAGCTAATTCGGAATGCTTGCGAAGTATAGTTTGGGCTATAAAGTGTTGCCGGACTGAAAGAACTTTGCAAAGCGAGTAGAGTTCAGTAGTGGGGAAACGAATCGGTTTTCTAGCCAGGACTTTCAGTACCGCCCTTTGTGCTCTTTCCAGCTTTAGCATAAGAGTCTTCACGAGGCCACCCCATACTGTTATGCAATATGTTAAAACTGATTGGACTAACGCATAATATACAGTTTTCATGCAATGAAAGTCTACGACACTTCTTATATATTCTGCTACTTCACAAAGTAACTGTGAACTAAGCCTTAAAATCGTTGACGGCAACCACATGCAGTTGCCGAAACAATACACTTAAAAATACTATATGTACTTACATTGTATTTATTTATTCATGTGCATTGTGCATGCTTGGAGGCTGTGCATGGATGTTTTACCATAAGTTAGTATATAGATTCTGACCTCAGTTTAGCTACGCTCAATGGCACATATTATTATAGAACGTTATTTAACCTGTATTTTCTCTGTGAGTAAATTTCTTATTATTTTTTTTGAGAATATAAATGACTATAAACCGTTACTAATAAGTTTATTGACTTCCGTTAAAATAAAATAAAATAATTCTAACTAGTCTACTTCTGCCTTATCTTTAGTCTTTAGCAATTAGGTATTCTAACTGCTCTTATTATGCTATGTCAGAGTGACTTGAATTTTAATATTCAATAAAGATAATAATGACGTTTGGTGTTTGTGTCTACTCATTATAATGATGTCATTTATATCTGAAACGATAACGCCGACATTTTACTATTATTACATTTTGACTAGCCTGTAAATATAAGACTATGTTTTGTAACAGTCTGTTAACATGTTGACAGTGTCGGTGGCGCAATCGGCGAGGGCTCGCCTAAAACGCAGAAGGTTGTTGGTTCGATTCTCACTGCGAGACAAATATTTGTATGAGCTGCAAATATTTGTCTCGAGTTTAGAAGTTTTTCTAAAATAACTGTTTTTACAAAAAAAAAGGGTTTTTGTAAATGTTCATATGTCATATGATATGATACCAACATCACTGCGAACATAACCAGCAAATAGCGTATTACAAAACCTCCAAAATAGGAAAAGGTTCAGCAAAGTCCTTAATAAAGGAGAATGCCGTCTGATGTATGGCGTTCGGTACCAAGACTAAAGTGAGTGCGTCAAAAAAAAATCAAAAATGAGGGTAATTGCCATAGTAATACTTTACATCAATGTTTGTTTCCATAGTAACGTATATATCATTGGTTGTTGCAGTCTAATGGCGGCGTGCGCCGGAAACCAAATCAACGAAATATTTTTTACTTGATTATTAATCCCGTCGCTGTGTAAAACTAAAGAAAATGTTAATGTCATTTATAAAATATAATAATTTTTATGGGATACGTTTGGTTTTAACGCAATTGGTACGGGTTTTCGGCATTCTCATTTCTTGCAAAGTTTGTACATAATTAAACTTTAATTATTATTATGATGATTTAGTCTGTTCTTTTTACACACTACGTATAGCACATGATGAGGTAGGTACCAGTTCGATGGTATAATTAATTATTTTAATGGAAATGTGGAAAATATCACATGTAGCCATACCACATGTATAAATATTTACATACGAACTGTAATATCGTAAGACATATAAATGATTGTAAAAAATGGTACGCAAATGAGGCTTTTAATTTTATGATGACATTAAGAGACGTATCACGCATCATGATCGTTAAAAACCAAAATTATTGCCAAATAAAGCATTGATACAAACCTGCGCATGCATAAGTGCTTATTCAATAAAAATAAGCACTGTAAAGCATTCAGGACGTCAATAACATTCGCTATATTTTTTCGATTTCACCAAATGGCAATAGAATTTATAAATAATAACAACCACAGCACCAGCCTATCAGTCCACAGCTGGACATGCCTCCCCTATAGGAAGGGGGATATATCCATAATCCCCACGCGGGCATGCAGATTGGGGATCGCAAAGCACAGCTTCTCGCAACACCGCCGATGCCTATCGGTAGCCGGAGAGGATTTCGCTGTGCCATTGTTAGGCTACGCTATGCAGCAATCAGTCGACCGCCAGCGACCCGTTTGTTATCCAGCAGGGTGTACCACGGGCAGGTGAGGTTGGCTTAGGTTAGAACTCCTAAAGGGGTGTACCCTTTAAATTTATAACAGTCTAGTTTTCACCAACCGCTCTGTTCACGTGGTATCCGGTTATAAAATGCTGTAGCGCGATATTTATAGTACATTACTGCAGAGATTGCTTGATACAATGTGGGCTGAGGCAAAGCCGAGGCACACATACGTGAGTCCATCAATGCCTAGTTGTGGCCAAGGCTTGTATAGTACTTTTCTCAAATAATGCGCGGAAATTAAAACGATCCTGACAGAACATTACATTTTTCAATAAACAGCATTATATTTGCAAGCCAGTTCGAAATTTAAATAAACCCTTTGATTAGTTACCTCCTTGGTTGCCATCTTTCGGAATAAAAGATCGTTCCATTTTTAAATAACACGACAGATATGAGTTTTCATAGTAATTTATTTGGCCGCTAAACACGATAAATATGAATTGTCATACAACTTTTGCCGGCCGCTGCTCGCATGTATAGGTACCATATAGGTACAGAAATTTCGATTTATATCGAAAAAGGTTGTCAAAATAATGCTCTAATTTCAAGCGTGTTTGAGAAAAAGTAATTTATTTATCCCCCAAATCAAAAATATAACCTTGCCATGCAAGTATAACATTTTTTTTAATGCTTCTGTGTAGCAATGCAACTGATATGAGTAGCGGTGTAGCGCTTTCTACGAGTATTAGGCAACTTATTATAATAGAGTAGGTTTACATGTAACATTTTTAAATAACACCCATAAACGTGGTGCAATATTATATCAGATTAACTTAAAACTCTATTCCCCAGTCTACACTTACGCCCTTCGCCGAAGATTTGCGCTAAGTGAAAAAGACGCAATTGACGACAGAGATTCAAAACGCGAATTATCGAATTATTTTTATTATTAATTACCGAAGGGCGAAGGTGTAGCCGGGGTAATCTAGATAAAAGCATTATGGTATTATTCAAATATTAGTAGCAGATTATCGACATCAATTGAAACAGATTACAAAATTATCAAGCGTTGTAGTTCAGTCGTACCCTCTGATAACAGCCAGTTTGACAGAAACGTAGTTGGTGTGCGCAGGAGCGCATTTTTTTTTCTAATACGTAATTTAACTGTAAATGAATATTCTTGATACCTGAAATAGTTATAAAAATAATTAAGTGGACTTATAAATATAATTTTTAATTTTTAAAAATAAGGTGATATTAAAATGAGCGAAAAAAATGGAAAACCTAAAAAGACTACAATTCCAAAAGAACCACCACCCAAAAAAGAGGTTCCCAGCATGTTCTCTCGTTCTCTATATCTGTGGATGTTTCCTATTTTCTACAATGGTTATTACCGAGATCTAGAGGAATATGATCTAGTACCAGCGAAACATCAATTTGATTCAAAAATTGTTGGTGACATTCTCGAACGGTAAGTTTTCTTATATCCTACTTTTAACTTGCTACTCCTACTGTATAATATAGGAATAGGCCCAATTACGCCAGAACGGCTGAACAGATTTGGATGAAACTAGAAATATAAATAGATAGTGGCCTGGATTAGCACATAGGCTACTTTTTATCCGGGTAACACGCGAAGCGGAATAGATTTCGGAAGCTTGTAATAACGTGAAAGTTTTTGAGGATAAACGTTTTTTTTTATTATATTGGATAGGCTTGCGTTTGACTACAAGTCGCCTGATGTTCATTTTTGTTACTCTTTTACGCCATACCCGCTAGCTTCCCCCCGCGGCTTCGCTCACCTGTTTACCGGATGAAAAGTAGCCTTTTTGTTAATCCAGCCTATATTTTAAGTTTCATCAAAAACATTCTGTAGTTTTTGCGTGAAAGAGTAACAAATATCCTATCATCCATACTAAACTATCAAACCAAACTATCCTTTCAAAATTTGTCATTTATAATGTTATAAGTATGATATTTGGCCTGGGATGAAGAAGGTTGCTGGTTCGATTCCCGCCGCGGGACAAATGTTAGCATGTTCTGCAGATTTGTCTCGGGTCTGGGTGTTTTCTACGTATGATATGTATGTATATACAAAAAATAATAGTATATGTAATATATTAATCATTTGGTTCCCATAACATAAGATCTGCTAAGTTTGGGGCTACATGATGCTGTGTATGTGTACTGTCCAGCATTATTTATTTATTTATTATTATTTATATTTAGTTGACTAAATATATTGGTTACTACTTAAATCAACCCGTATGAGTACCGTAAGTGTTCAGTGAAAAACAAAAGATAATTTTACTGGTTGATAAAGACATGATTAAAAAAGTTAATGATAAGATGTTTGTGAGTTTAATTCAGACGTGAAAACACTCAGCAATACATCTGATTTGTAATTCAATTTTTATTTAAAATATGTATGTTTTGATAAAAAGATGAATATAAATAGGATATTCGTCATGTGGTTCTCATAATACAAGCTCTGCTTAGTTTGGGGCTATGCTGTGTGATAGTGTCCAGCATTTATTTATATTTTAATAACACAACACTAGCAGGTACCTATTTACAAACTCCGTCTATCGTAAAAACTAATCCACGGTAATATCTTTATTTATGTTAAAATTGAAAGCGTCAATCACAATGCGCAAAAAGTAAGGAGCTTGAACAAACTTGTATATTGTATTTTTACAATTTAATAGTAAGTAAAAATATTTCAAATTCCAGGGCGATTAGGCCGAGATGTTGTTTATTTCGGTGTTACTTACCTGCAGTACATTTTGAGCATGTATTTACTAAATTTATTTGATCTAAGATGCTATAATTATATGCAAGTATATAAAATTTAATACTTCTTTATTAGTATATTATATAATATATATATTTTCTATGTATGATATGTATGTATTTACAAAAAAAAGTATATTATATGTAATATATCAATCATGTGGTTCCCATAACACAAGCTCTGCTTACTTTGGGGCTACATGATGCTGTGTGATAGTCCAGCATTATTTATTATTTATTTATTATTATTTATTATTTATAAGTTAAAGTATAGTCATATTGCTAATTAGGCACTCTCGTATCGTACACTTATCTAAATATTGTTTTAATAAGTCAGTTATTGCAGAAGGTATCTACATGCTCATATCTACCTGCCTACTAAATATACACGATAAGATTATGGACTGCCTTTATTTTAGATGCAATTGCACAAACAGTAGGTACAGTTATTCTCATGTGTACTAGATAAAATACGTTACTAGATAAAAAAAAATAACTATTGATTTTCAAATTCATACAAATATTGATAAGCGCTGCGTATAAACAGAACAATCCTATCCAAACGTATTGTCTCTATATTTAACTCATCATATCCAATCATCACCTATATATTTAAAAAAAAGGTATAAGAAAAGGTTCCTTTTCTATGTACTACTAGATTCCACCGCGGATTCGTTTGCGAGGTACTGGGATAAAAAAATAGCCTATGTGTTAATCCAGGTTATAAATTATATATATTCCAATTCATCCAAATGCATTCAGTCGTTTCGGAATTGAGTGTGTGTGTAGTGTTTGTGTATTATAAAGAAGGTACAAACATACTCATAGGTACATACAAAAAAACGCATTTATTATGTTAGTACAGATACATAGGATAGGAAGAAACCATGTGTTAATTTCTTACTAAATAAATTTATATAATACTTCTAATAAATATAGTATTTGAGATTTTAGTAAACAGAGAGTTACTTTGGCTAACTATTTTCTCGATATTTGTAATCAGTAATTTAAGGCAATTATGTAAAACCCGCGCACAACTCGATTTTCGTCATTTTTTTTTGTTGCATACTCTTATTTGATTTCTTTCTCATCTATCAAGACGTAATCAAGACCACTGACATAGATCTTCGATAAGTATGTTGTTTGTACTTCTAGATGTCTAGCAGTATTAAAGCTACTTATTGAGTACAGATTTTCTTAATATTATGTATTTTGTTTTTCATATAATATCCAATGTAATATTTTTTGACATAATGGACATATATTTGGCATTTTATTATTTAAAAGTTATTTAAAACAGAATATTTTAAATAGGAGTATAATAAAGGAGATTAACACTCCTATATAAACTGAACCAGTAGTTTTTTCATAATGCTTGAACAAACTTGCACAATGATTATTTACAATTTAATAATATTAGAGAAAATAATTTAAACTCCATGGCGAGTAACTAATTGTTTAGTTACACTACATTGAACATTAATTTGTGCTAAAGTTACCGTTACTGTAAACGTTCATCCATATAATTTAATCGAAACCATGAAACGGTTACTAAAATAATTTAGTTAATTAATATACTTAAAAAGGAAAAGGGACTTTTGCCTAAGCAAAGAATTTTATTAATATTGTTTTTAATAGAACGAAGGAATATCATCCTACTAATTTCCTGGGTACTTTCCTGTGTCAAAAGCAAGTGCCTACTTGCTCTTTTCGTTAATACCCAGTACCATAAAGCATCTAGTAACGAACTTATATCTGTTTATTCTTATTTTAATAAATGTAATGTTTATATTACAAGTAGGTCATTCGTATACATCCGAATTTCCAGGTCAGAAAATTATTACTATTTTTTTTAAATCAATCCCTTATCTCCATATCGATCGTCATGTAATTATTCCGGAAAAAATGGTATATGCGTTATCTACCGTGTATAAAATGCTTTGTTTTGAAATGCCTTAGTTGCCATTGTAATATGAATCAAAAAAAGAAATAATACGTAGGTACATTAAAATATCAGATTTTGTAAAGTGAAATAAAAATTGAAACGGGTCAGACATTTGGCTCTCATCCATTTAACGATATGCCAACTTTCTGAAATGGCATGATAACAAACCTCTTTTTATTTATTATTAAACCATTATTTTCATGTTCATTAGTTTTGATTACTAGAATAATAAAATTAAGCAGGAAGAATATCCTGTACCTATCATTGTCCACAACACACACCCTACACCAACCTATAGCAGTCCCCTGCTGGACATAGGCCTCCCTAATAAGGATCGTAGGGCACAGTCTCTCGCACCACCGATGGTGCTGCCCGTCGGTGGCCAGGGGATTTAGCTGTGTCGATGTAGGCCGTGCTATGCCGCAATCAGCCGGCCGCCAGAGCCCCGATCGTTATTTAGCAGGGTGCACCACGTGCAGGTGAGGTTGGCTTGGGTTCCGAAGATGGGGGTTGGAACCCAGTACACCCTTATGATTGTCCGTAAAATGCAATTAGAGAAAATATAATATGAATGCGTATTCTGCGGCTGCTGTTTCAATTCCATTCGAAGGTTATCAATTCAATGATTTGAGTCTACAACTCAGTGTACACAGTGGGGAAAATATTTCCATAAAATATCTCTATACCTATATTTAATTCACAGCCTTGCAGATTGCTAACTTTCTATCGGACAATTTTTGGTTTGGTGATATTTATGTTATTCATAAATATCACCAAACCAAATTCGTTATTGTTTCGGAGTATACATACCTCGGGCAGATATTGCAGTTGGGTAGAAATTACTTCGAGAAGGAGGCCAAGAGGAGGATTCAGCTGGGTTGGGCAGCATTTAGAAAACTACGTCGAGTTTTCTCGTCACCCATATCGCAATGTTTGAAAACAAAAGTTTTCAATCAGTGCGTCCTACCCGTCATGACATACGGAGCCGAAACGTGGACACTCACAGTACGGCTAGTCCACCAGTTTAAAGTCGCTCAGCGAGCTATGGAACGAGCTATGCTCGGGGTTTCTCTGAAGGATCCGTAACGAGTTTATCCGACATAGAACGAAAGTTGTCGTCATAGCTCAGAGAATTAGCAAGCTGAAGTCGCAGTGGGCTAGCCATATCTGCCGAAAAACCGATAACCGTTGGGGTTAACGAGTTCTTGAGTGGAGACCGCGGCTCGGCAAACGTAGTGTAGGAAGTTCTCCAGCCAGGTGGGGTGACGATCAGCGAAAGGCTGCTGGTAGAAGCTGGATGCGTTTGCGATGCTCAGGACAGGGCGCAATGGCGCCTATGTCCAGCAGTGGACTGCTATGGGCTGATGATGATGATGATGATGATATTATAACGTTTTGCGCCTTGTGCATAATCGACAAACCCTGAATCGTTGTATACGTGCACTTGCATACATCTTCATACTGATTCAGAGATCGACCAAACTATCAGCTGTTAAATTTAAATAGTATGCATTCTGCGATGGCTCTAAACGGTATAAAATAAAGTGGTTTTTTTTTGCGTTTGTCTGTTTGTGTGGTTTTTTTAAACTATAATATTGAATGTTCTTGTGAAGTTCTTTTAAATAGATTTTGAAAGGGTTGTTTCGAGTTTCTTTTAAATATGTATCCACGTTGCCGTTATAAAAATACAGAAAAGTTGATGAAAGTTGAATATATATTATGTATATTTATATACGCTACAGTAGTACCGCCTGTGCAAAGCTGAGGCGGGTCGCTATGTAAAAAGGTGTTTTCGATAATAAAGATTAATATTTTAATTATATGTTTTAAGAAATTGGATGGCAGAAGAAGCGGTTGCAAGAGCTGAAAGCCGAAACCCTTCATTTATCAAAGTACTTATTAGAAGCTTCGGATGGTCTTTCCTGCCCGGTGGTCTGATGCAATTTACATATGTTTCGCTGCGGTAAGATTATTTTCTACGAATTACATTATATTTTATTGTTGTTCCGTTAGTTTTTAAGTTCAGACATGAATCGTTATTTATAAATAGCACCAATATTACCTTTACCTACGTAGAAGTATAAATGACCCTCGTAGATCCAAGAACATCTTTAGCTTTACATATTAACAACTATGCTAGCAAACAGTCCTTCTGATGGTAAGCGGTAGCATTCAAAACGTCCTGCGTCCATCAACTTGAGGTATGAAGTTGATTTTATCCTATTGACCTAACATCAATACCATTACACCTAAGTTTAAATCATCTACGGATACCCTTCAAGAGTTTCGATGTTTTATGCCACTATGTTAGCAAACATGCATTCTCCAGTAAGCAGTAACATCAGAACGAAACTTAAATGCTTCACGGCAAATTTGGCATGGCGGTAGAAATTTTCCAGATGAGCCCTTCACAGAGAACTTTAAAAAAAGTTCCACATAGATCGAAAATTGTAGATTTTCTTTATAATTTCAGTATTTTACTTAATTAAACACGTAGTTTAGTTACAATTTGAAATTCTCAAATGTAATATGATTTTCTTCAAAATAGGACGGCCACACCCCTGTTGTTTGGACAGTTATTGCAGTACTGGTCCGCAGAGTCAACCATGCCCCGAGAAACTGCAATGTACTTCGCCATCAGCATGATTATATGTAACTGGCTTGCTGCGTATGTGAACCATCATGGAAATTATTACTGCCAGCAGTTCGGAATGAAACTCCGAGTTGCAACTAGCTCGCTTATGTTCAGAAAGGTTAGTTAATAACAAAGCAAATCTTCTTCTTCTTTTTCAGTGTATAAGCTAGTGGTCAACTCTAGTGTCGGAGTTTTTTTAGGGCATCCAAAGGCCACTGGCGTGGCCAAACAAATGAAAAAGCCAGAACTATCATGTTAACGTGCCTTCCGTAGCACGGAAGCGCTCTGATCGAAAGACCTCTAAACGGTCACCAATCCAAGTAGTGACCGGGCGAGTGTTGTAAAACCAAGATTATCTGCTAAGGACACCGAATCAAGACACGCCACGAGCACTCCTTAGCTTGCTTGAATTCTTCGATAATTGCATGCATGAATTCTTGCTAGACTTCTCCAATCTGTACCTGAAAATTCTTATTTTTCATCCATAAGGAAAACGAATACCATAATAATAAATAATGCTGGACAATATCACACAGCATCATCTAAGCATAAACTAAGCAGAGCCTTGTACCATGGAATCTACATTCAAACGTGCCCTACGATGCAACGGCATAAACGTGATAAGCATCGTGTACCTGTAATGTTACCGGCACCTACACTCTTCAAAACCGAAACATAGCAACGCTCCTCCACGGCAGAATAATGGCATGGTAGCAGTACTTCCCCGGATGAGCCCCACAAAAAACACTTACTTCTTAAAAAACCTAAACATAATCAGCGGATACCAAAATGTAAGTTCAATCCACATAACTCTGTTACAGATAATGCGTATGGGTAATGCAGCTTTGGGGGAAACAACAGCTGGCAAAGTTGTAAACTTACTATCGAACGATCTTCAAAGATTCGATATGGCGTTCATTTTTCTACACTATGTCTGGATTATCCCGATACAGTTGGCTGTTGTTTGCTATCTGGGATACATGCAAGCGGGATCCGCCGCTCTTATAGGATTAGCTGCTCTCATTGTTATAGCCTTGCCTATACAGGGTAAGTTTTCTAATATTATTATGTATTCTAATGATAAGTTATAAGAAGTATAGAACATAAAAACTTTTTAACCAAAAATTAAACCGCCGTAAAACTGGAAAGCTTAATATAAAATATAATAATAAACCTTAATTATTTAACCTTAATAATTAAGTTCTTAAACTAATGTAAGTACACCAAAGTAATTTCGAGTCGGAGTATACATTAAAAAAAATATACACACGTCAACTTGAGAACCTCCTCCGTTTTTTACGTCGGTTAAATAGTATGCCACTTGACGAGTAACCTCTATGAGACGCTCAATAATCATAAACTGAATATTTGCGATGGAACAATTAAATATTTTAACAAAATACTTGAAACCGACCGACTTTTTTTTTGCACTACGAGCTACTATATAAACATCCTCAAAGCGCTAGAAGTGTGCCTATAATAAATAAATATTTGAAGAGTTCTCGTGATTATTCCAGGATCCCATCATCAGATTTTTATCTGATAATGAGTCCACCTGGAAAATATACCTAGCCTTTCAAACAAAAAAAATGATTATTATCAAAATCGGTACATAAAAAAAGATTCAGACGAATTGAGAACCTTCTCCTTTTTTTTGAATTCGGCGTCTCAAAAAGTTGAGATGATCTCAAATGCTTGAGTAGCGTTTAAGTATTCGGGCACAAGGCAACTATTCTTATGACGAGCTGCACACGCCCGTGACTTTGTTTGCGTGTACTTGCTAAGTTTTTATTTTATTTATGATTATGATTTTGGTTATTTTACGCGGAATTCTAAATGAGAATGTACGGAATAAAAAATAGGTAGGCATCTTCTAGCGAAAGTCCCTGATAAGGCCAGTACCATATCTGGGATACATGCCAAGTCTAGCGTGGTACCGTACCTTTTTATAATAGTAGTTTAGATGATGCTTTAATCAAACTTTGATTGCAGGTGGCCTTGGTCAGCTTATCGGAAAAGTAAGGTTCACTAACGCGGAAAAAACAGATGAACGAATCAAAGTAATGAGCGAAGTAATCAACGGCATTCAGGTATATTGCTTGAGCTTTCATTCAGCCAATTTGGTACTTCTGTGACGTTTTCATACTTCATCATCGTCTATAGCAGTCCACCTGCTTGACATAGGAAAGCCGTAAAAGGATTATTGGACCACGTGATAAGCCACGGGCGGAAAATAATAAAATAATTTACTTTGTTTTTGTTGGTCCGTCGAGTAAATACAACAAGACTTTTTTAAAACTAATATTTTAATTGATTTTATGGATGAGGACTTAGCTTCCGCCTGCGGCTTTACTTGCGTTATACCCAGATAAAAATTTTAGGTGTTAATCCAGGTCATGGTTTCATCCAAATCCGTTGAGGTTTACGGAGTTTAGTGGGAACAAACATACACAAACTTTTACTCAAACTTTTACTTTTATAATATTTGTGTGATATGATTACGACTTGAGTTTGATTTGAGACAGCCAATTCCTCACTTGGATATTTCTAAAAGGTTTCTTTTTCAAATTTCCGAAATGATCTCTAAAGAGAGATAATTTTTATTTTTTTACTAAAAGTACATTTATTTCAGGTTATAAAAATGTACGCTTGGGAAATACCGTTTCAAAAAGTAGTCGGTCAGAAAAGGGCTGATGAGCTTAGAGAAGTTAGAAAAGCCACTATATTAAGGACGGTTTTCATCGGTTTCATGATCTTCACTGAGAGAGCTGCGCTGTTCATCACAATTCTTACATTTGTTCTATTTGGAAACTCTATGAGTGCTACTATAGTAAGTTAAAAACATAAAACAAATAAACTAATTACGTGGAGCGGGCCCAGAGGTTGCAGGAAAATATTAAATTGATTTTATTTTAAAATATTACTTTAAATTATAATAATAAATTATGCTAGTGTCTTCTGAGGCCTCTTTTACTAAATCAGTTGCACGCCGGAATGATAGGCACCGGTTCTGTTTTTACAAACTTTGGACAGTTTGTCAATTGACGTTGTTTGAATTTCGAAATATTAGTGAAATGGAATAAAAGAAGATTGAACGGGAATTCTCTGATGAAGAAAATTGTGCATCGATCGTTTCATTGTCAAAGTCACCATTGCTCTAGCAGAAAACAGGACCTGACTGAAGACTAGACAACTGGACTTATATACCGTACTACGTTGCCACATATTATTATGAACAATTATTATTTAACTTGATACCATCAAAATCGTGGAGAACTGTCTTAGAAGCCATTTAATAAAGAAGTGAAGTGAAGTGAAGTGAACCTTTCAGTGTACAATTTCTTCGGTGCTAGAACCCTTTGTGGGTCTTGGCCACTTCTACGACGGACTGCCACTCGCTCGATCCTTGGCTTTCCTTCTCCAGTTGCTAAATTTTCCTATGGCCTCATGATCTTCTTCGATGCAGTCGTACCATCTCTTTTTTGGTCTCCCTCGTGGTCTCTTCTCCTGTGGCTTCCAGTTAGTGATCACTTTGGGTGCCCTATTTTCCTCCATTCTCTGCACATGCCCGGCCCAACTCAGGCGTTGTGATTTTACGTATCTGACGATCGTCTCCGGATTTATCAACGCGTCCAACTCATGGTGCATCCGGTGGCGAAACCCATTAATTCCATCTCTGAAGAGGACCAAACACTTTTCTTAGAATCTTCTTTTCGAACATGGCAAGTTTTTGTTGCTCTCTCACTGTTAATGATCATATCACACATCCATAGGTGACAACAGGATGGATAATGGTATTCTCAGCTGTACATTTCGGTGTACAACTGAGTTAATAAATGTGACTACTGGTCGATTTAAGTCCGAAAAGTGACAAGGGAGTCGCGGCCTGCGGTCCATCGACCATCATCACGTTGTGCAGCATCAGCGCCTCATGCCGATGACATTCCAGTTAACAATTGCAATTATTGTGTAATGCGACAGCAATTAATGACCTGTAGGTGTATATGTGTAACAAACGTAACTCACCAACCTACACTTTAATTTTGATAGGTATTTTTTTTATGTGCAACATCTAATGCCCCCTGCATTACTGTTTACCAGTCGTTGAGGCTTGCGATGCCGAGTTTGAGTTTGAAGTTTTGAGTTGAGTGTTGAGTTGGGCGTTCAGTTTAGTTTTGAGTTGTTTTCTGAGTTGTTGAGCTTGAGCATAAGATTATTAATTGACTCAGGCGTGACTTTGCGAAAATCCATTACAAGATATTCTAGAAGGCAATATATTATGTAAAAATTCTGCTAACTTTCTCTGACGAGTTACACAAAATGCATACGCGTGTACCGCCCTCCCACCCGGGGGTGGGGGCCGGGGATGTCACGCGGTTGACTTAGCGATGTGTTTTTTTATCGCTCGATCCGATTTTGTGGATCGTAATGGATCGTAACACCTCGATCCGATCCGATCGACCTAATCATCAGCATGCGATCAACAACATGGACCTAAGAAAATACGTTTTTTTACACTAAACAATAACTTTTCAATAAATAAGGTTGGCATCTATGACACGATTGAAAACGGCAATCTTAGTTTCAATGTAGGTAAAGTACAAATATTAAGTAAAAGTTTAAATTGTTTACAAACCTAAGTTTTAGATCTAACTTTGAGTTTGAAGTGATAATGTCGTATATGGTCTGAAAACCGTAACATTTGGAATACGTTCCGATTTTAATTGAGTTGGAGAGTGAAAATACACATTAAAATATATCTCATTTACCCAAATAAATTACATTTATTTCAAACAAAGTAGCTAACCACTATTAAAACGCAACAGAAATTACATGGACCTAAGAAAATACGATTTTTTACACTAAACAATAACTTTTTAATAAATAAGGTTGGCATCTATGACACGATAACAAACGCCAATCTTAAATTCAATGTAGGTAAAGTACAAATATAAAGTAAAAGTTTAAATTTGAAACATAATACAAACCTAAGTTTTAGATCTAACTTTGAGTTTAAAGTGATAATGTCTTTTATGGTCTGAAAACCGTAACATTTGGAATACGATCTGATTTTAATGGAGTTGTATCGATCGGATCGGATCGGTTATATCGGATCGGATCGCATGGATTTGATCCGATCCGAAAATCGATCGGATCGTATGCCCTCGATCCGATCTTTGAAAAAATCGGATCGGATCGGCGCATCACTAGGTTGACTCACTTTCTGTTTAGCGCTCGGTGGAGCAACACGTCTGCGAAGTACTGCGTCGTTGTTGTTTTTTAGCGACGTCGATGTCGGTGGACAGCGAGTCGTGAATCTGCGGGCGAGAGAGCGGTGCATGCGTGTGCACTTTATGGAAATCGTCAGAGAAAGTTAGCGGAATTTGTACTAAATATTTTGCCTTGTAGAATATCTTGAGCTTAAGCTTGAGTTTGAGCTACGGTAACGGTGACGGTATTGGTTTTAACTTCTGCGCTGCAGGTCATGTATTTTCTATAAAAAATAAGTCGTTGCGATGTAACACATCTGCCAGGCATCCTGCAACGGCCCAATTTTCTATCTTTATTGGGTTGATAATGATTAGATTATCGTAATCGGTAACGATCCAATGTTTCTTCGTAGGTACGTACGTACGAAGTATTACATACATAGTAATTACTTATTAAAACTAAATTGGGCTTAAAACTCAAGGTGAAATGTAAATTTAATTGTTAAACAAACTGTTTTGTTAACCTAAAAACCAAATTGTTGCTACCAAGATACCAATAATTGTTCGCCGATTTAATATATATGATATCCATATAATTCAGTTCAACGTACTTCTGACCGCAAGATTAAAAGATAAGTAGTAATAGACAGATAACATTTTATAAGACCGATTTATACTGTGTCATAAAATAAACTACAATATTTCATTGTTTTGGCATCTACAATACCTACAGTATTTTTATTCTGCAATGCGTTAACCTCGAAAACGGTTCCGTACGTTCTCTCTGACCCGGCAGGAAACCACATTACTTTTAATTCTTGGCAGTTGGCGTGGACTTACACATTTAAATTTTTCAGATATACCCGTTGCAGCAGTTTATGAGTGCAGCACAAATCAACATCACGTTTATATTGCCTTTCGTGTTAGCATTTATTGCAGAATTACTTGTTTCAATCAGAAGAGTGCAAGAATTTCTATCTTTGGGTAAGCCATCTTGTTTGTACGCACACTTCTGCAGGAATTATTACCTAATTATTGTGAAACTTTGGCCAATGAACAAGCGTTGAATCTAAATAACGTGTTGTCATTGGCCAAAATCCCTACGTTTACAATACCTACGACATGTTAAAATATTCGTGCTTGGGCCTAAGTTCAAATTTCATAGATACACTGTACCTATCTTATGCACCAGTTGTGATGATAGATAAAATCATACTTACTGCCTTCTACGATCTTCATCCATTTTTACTTTTCTCTCGATATTTTATGTCTAAATATAGCAAATGTTCGATATAATAACATATATGTATAATTATTTTTTATGCGCTACATAATGAAGATTAACATTAGGTAGGTAAGCATGCCTAACAGCTTTACCATAAATTATAGCATGCAGTAGAATGCGTAATTTCATACATTATTCTAATTAAGGTATTCAGTGGCATATTAACTAACAATTGAATGAAAGATATTAGTTTTCTGCTGTAAAATTAAATATTAATTATTTATAATAATTATTTGTCCGAATAATCACAACAGACGGTGTAGTCCTTGATAAATCTAAACTTCGATCAACTATACATAGGACTTTGTACTATCCGCCCGAAACCGGCTTGTCTAAAACTCCGCCAAAACACATCGGAGCAGCAGTTTTCATTTAGTCGGCTTACTTAGATTTTCTGTCTTATCCTATTTAATAAAGAGGCGATATTTGTATGACGTGCTTTTGACAAATGATAGCTAGCAATAATTGCCACTTTTTCACAGTGCATAGTACGGCCACAGCCTATAAATCATACAGTCGTTCGACGAAGGCGTCTATACAGGGCAGTCATGCGGAGTGACAGGGGCGAGATGCGGGAGGGCGGTCCCGACATTCAAATTGTATGCAACTCGGGACATAAGTTTCAGGGCTAGCACGGTTCGTTTTTTCTTTTGGCGTCACACGGTTTGTAGATCTGCCATTTTAAGCATTTTCGAATTATTATTATTTTTTGAATAAAAATTATGAAAACGTATGTATTCATAAAAAAATAACAAGTTTACGAAATTCGAAAAAGGATCAGGAGGGTTAGTAAAGGATAAAAAAGAAATTATTATATTTTGATTATAAGATGTTAGACATTGTTGTCGTGGCAGAACGGCGCGGGAATACGATTAGGTACTATGAAAATATTTACCAAAAAAAAAAAAATCCGCAGGCGTTAAATATTTTTATAATCGACTTTTAATGTAATAATAGAACTATGCGTACATAATAAAGTGAATAAACATAATAAATTGTATTGAAAATGGTGCATACAACGAGTGCTGTGAGTAATTGTAAAAAATTATCTCGCACAAACAAATATAGTTTGCTTGTGACAGCCCTTGCTTTCCTTCACTGTCGCGTCACTTGTCGGCATTTGCCGCGAGATCAGAGGCGTCGGACTACTGTATGATCTTTATACTGTGGTATGGCGCGCGATATCCTTTGTATAGTTGATCGAAGCATCTAAAGAACACCAATACATCAAAGTGTTCGCAAATAATTTCATAGCGTTTTTATGTAGGTTTGTAAAATACAAACGTAATTTATATATGAAACATTTTTCTATTATGTTTTGTATTATTGTAATTGTCTTCTAACTTTACAGATGACCTACCTGACTTAGCAGGAAAGGAAAAGCAGCCATTTTCGACTTTATTCCGCAATGTGTCTGGCAGTTTCAAAGAACCCAAAGGTTCCATCCGGCCCGTGTCTTTCAGCCGAAAGTCAAACGATTTATACAGCAGCTCTATGTTTATTGGTGCGTTGAACAATATTTTTTGATTTTATACTCGTCTGCTATGTGGTTATAATTATAGATATTATATGAGAAGTATGTGTTGACTTTGAGAGATAGAGTGCGGAATAGTGTAATAAGAGAAAAATGTGGAGTGAATGAAGATATTATGATAAAGATTGAGAAAGGTATGCTGATGATGGATGGATAAAAGAAGATTGACGAGAAAAGTATATGAGGCGAGTATGAATGGGACAGTTGGAAGGGGAAGACCTCGACGTACGTTCTGCGATCAAATCGGAGACGTGTTGAAAAAAGTCCAGGTCAGGAGTACCCTTAACTGACAAGCATGTATGAAGAATATGTTGAGAGTGAATGAAGCAAAAGAGGTATACCAGGATCGTAGCTAGTGGAGATCCGTGGTGTCTGCCTACCCCTCTGGGAAAAAGGCGTGACCTTATGTATGTATGAGTATTTCCTTTTATTTAATGATTTTTACATTTACAATTAACTTTCAAAAATAAAAAAAAGCTGAGACACTTTCTCTTAAAATTCATTTTCAATCGTCAGCATATAAAATTTGAAGATCCTCACTTCGAAACTGACAGGCTTTCATACAAACTTTGATACAAAACATTACTTCTTTTTATTTTACTCCTTTATGGGTGAAATTTCAAAAAAATCCCTGCCTACACTATCTTAAATAAATAAATAATGCGGTACGTACTCACACAGCATCACGTGTATAAAGTATATAATATGTGCAAAATTTCAAATCTCTAGTGGATAGAGCTGTGCGTTGATATATCGCGTTTACAATTTTATGTAAACTATTTTTTTTTTTCAAAAAGTTACAATAACATCTAAATAAATAAAAACGAATCGCCGAAATGTATGTACGCGCATTACTTCCGAACGACTGCATCAAATTGAATATTTCTTTTTTTTCTGAGTTTTGGTCAGGACAATGTTTGTATCAAAGAATTTTTTTTTTGTGAGCGTGAGTAAGATTGGGAGCTGGAGCTGGAGTGGGAGTGAGACAACTATACACGCAAACGAAGTTGCGGGCGGGTCAGCTAGTTTATTTAAAAAATACGTGACATACCTACATGATAATTCAAAAAGGGAAAAAGGATTTAAACGAATTATAAAATTATTTATATAGTCAAAGGAGAATGCCGTCTGATGTATGGCGCTCGGTACCAAGGCTAAAATGAGTGCGTCAAAAAAATCTCCAATAAGTTTTTAGTTGATTCTACTGTCAAAATAATTAAAAATGGAGGGTTATTGCCATAGTAACACTTTACATCAATGTTTGTTGCCATGGTAACGTATATATCATTGGTTGTTGCAGTCTAATGGCGGCGTGCAGCGGAAACCAAATCAACAAAATATTTTTTACTTGAATCTTAATCCCGTCGGTGTGTAAAACTAAAGAAAATGTTAATGTAATTTATAAAATTTAAAATAAATTATGGGATACGTTCGGTTTTAACGCAATTGGTACGGGTTCTCGGCATTCTCCTTTACCGCCTTCGCAAAATAACGCTTATCTAAGTCAATTAACTAATATTTGTATAAAGTCTATGGAAACTCAGATGTTTTCCCATAATTATGGTACTTCTTACTCTTACTTACCAGGAAGTTATACATTTATTTATATATTTATTAATAGGACCGCCAACAGCTTAAATATCAATACATTGTAGGGTTACACTGAAAAAGTTTTCATTCTGATATAGAAACATTGAAGAACTTTCTGGATCATAACATTATGCAATTATTATAATCAAGCACAATCAATACAAATATCTTACGTCCTTATTCGCAAATAAGAAAAACTCGTTTGAAGTCTAATAAATAAAGTCTTTGGAAAAACTTCTGCATACACAAAGTCAAGGGGTGCCCACTCTATATAATAGCAAGCTTTCCCCCCCGGCCTCACTCTCGTCATAGGTCCTAGGTACCCGAAAAAAAGCCTAAGTTACAGGAAAACTATTAAATTCAATCCTTCATCCAAATTCGTTTAGACGCTCCCGAATGAAATTTCAAAGTAAATCTCAATATGCTTTAGGAAGTCCTCGTACAAAATTTAACACCCCATTTTACCCTGAAATGAGGCAAAAAAATACAAAACTCACTTAAGACATTTATACTAAAATAAACATTTATACTAAAAAGAAAACAAACAAAGTTTACAAATTTTCACTTTTCATATAAGATGAATAAATGAAAATGTTCATACTTACAAACACTTTTTACCCCTTGTGAGTTTTCAAAAGTCGTTTATTAGTGCCAACATCCCACAAGGACTACTTATACTTTCAGATTTCTAGATTCAGATTTCAGATTGGCCCTGTAGTTTCTGAAATTATGTGATGAGTCAGTCAAGTGAGTCTGTGAGTACACTTCTCCCTTTTGATGTAGAATCAGTACCACTAATCTATACATATAAAAGAAAGTCGTGTTAGTTACACTATTTATAACTCAAGAACGGCTGAACCGATTTGGTTGAAAATTGGTGAGGGAGGTAGCTTAGAACCAGAAGACGGACATAGGATTTTACCTGTTAATATTAAAAGTAGGGGTAAGGGTAGGGGTAGGGTATAGTAGGGTAGGGTAGTTGTTATTGTTGTTGTTGTTGTTGTTGTTTTATCCTCATTGATTGCTTTTCCTACTTCAATATACTCTTTGATTACTTCTTCAACTTCAATATTCCCTTTAATAGCTTCTCCCACATCGATTTCCTCATTCATTGATTCTTTAACATCGATATCCTCTTTCATAGCAATTCCCATTTCTATATCTTTTTTGAATGTTTCTATAACTTCTATACCCTCTTTGAGACAGGACAACGTCTGTCGGGTCAGCTAGTATTATTATAAAAAGGTTTACATGTTAACATGTTTACGTTTTGTTACAACACACCGTTAAGTATTGCCAACAACACTTCGGATGGAAACCCGTTCGAGCAAATCGGGGCTTAGTTCCATGCCAAAATTGAAAATAACACTATTTGTTTTATCCATCACAGTTTCAAAGGTTTTGCTGAAAACTGTGAATTTTACAACAAATCAAAGATTACAAGATATATATACCATATTTATTGCTGTAATTTATTTAACAGTTATATACTGCTTATATAGGACTAATCATATTAACATGTTGCCTGCAGACGTGGCACATATGTGTTTTCAGCATTTAATGTATTCGAAAGCAGGCTAACTACCTATGTATGTATTGGGTCTCATTCAATATTTTTAAATAACAGTACTGCAATTGCAAACATTAGGCATTTACCAATTATAATGTTTGACTTGTCCATGTCGAACAACAAACAAACGCTTCTTGATATTGCTCATTTATTGATTTCTAATTATAATTGTATCTTCGGAATATATTTGTGAACTGAGTAACTTAAGAGAATATCTATGATGGAGAAAAAAAAATCATGATGTCTGTTTTTGTTTTAACAGAAGGATTTGAAGCGCGAAACTCTCCACTCCGCAGGAGTTTGTCCTACCAAGACGACACGGCGCTAGTGGTGCGCGGGGTGTCTGCCAGTTGGACTGGTGACCCAAATTTCTTGGCACTGAAGAACATTTCGTTCAAACTGCGTAAAGGAAAACTATGCGCAATCATCGGCGCCGTTGGCTCTGGAAAGGTCAGTGGCTCGTTACATTTAATCTTCCACTTGAAAGTGATAAGCCACGTAAACTAATGTATTGATCGATTCACTAAGATACCATCTTGAATCTACTGGATCGAATTAAGTACATTGAGAGCTGTATTTTATTTTGTCATAATAATATAATAAAAAAAGAATCTTAAGCCCGCAGCCTTACTTTCAATACATTTTACACTAGAAAGGCGCAAGTATACGAAAATCTAAACTTCTCAAAATAATATTTTGTTAATAAAATATAGACTTACGGCTTATTATAACACAAAAGTACTCCTACATCTAGCTCAGTTTGTCTTCTGTTCAAGTTTTCAGAATTGATTACTTTAGTACTTCTTTGCTTACAAGTAACTTACCAGTTTACCTAACTGGAAGGTATTCAAGTTATTCTAGTTACAAAGAAGGTTCCTATTCAAGTTGGCATAGATATTGATTTTGCTTCTCACGAAGCGATCTTACTCCTACTGTTTTCCTATCGTAAAAGCGCGCTGAGAGTCGTCATGGATGTTTCGTTCACAATATGAACAAGTTAAAAAAAAATCTAACACAATTTGCATTATCAAATAATATATTGTGTAAGTCTCATTCATAGTGGTATGTTACTAGAATGTGTAATTCCCAATTTAATAAGTTTGTATTGACTCCTTCCAGTCTTCGATTTTCCAATTGCTACTAAAGGAATTGCCTGCAGCTTCCGGTACATTTTCAATAAACGGACAAGTCTCGTACGCCAGCCAAGAAGCATGGTTGTTCCCCAGTACCGTACGAGAGAACATCCTCTTTGGGTTACCTTTTGATCCGGAAAAATATAAGCGGGTACGTAAATTCATGTTATCTGCATGGGAATTACAGGTTGGCTTTAATAATATGTATTCAGATTGATCGTTGCGCCTGTTTATAAATAGCATAGAGCTGTGCTAAAAGTATACTGATATTACTCGATTGTAGTTTACAACTTTACATTTAGGTAAGTATTTTATTTATCACTCATTTTTATGTTACCTGAAGATGGAATTAGCACATGGCCCAGTGGTAACCATTACTTAAAACAAAGCATTGCTTCGTAGGTTACGCTTGCTTGGAATGTGCCCTATGATGCAACGCCCCGCGTCCATCAATTGAGGCATGAAGGTGTTAAGCGTCATATGCCTCATGATACTTTTATATTATATACAAGGACTGCTCTCCTGGGTAGGGCTACACGCATGTTAAATCTGTATTCTGTACGCTTAAGCTATCATGGAAACCTTTGAAATAAAATTCATGATGCTTGAGGAACACAGACTTAATAAATGTAAATATGATAAAGACACGAGGTGACTTTTTGAAAATATAATCACTTCAACACGTTCTTTGAATAAAATTTCTGCTCTTCATAACGTTCAACTTGCCTTGCTATCTGCAATACTGATACTTTCTTTTTAGATTTTAGCGTACCTATTTGTCTATAGGTATACTATCTATTAAAAGTTAAAACCAAAACATTATCATCTATGAGTAAAAATAGTAATGTTTGTATCAGATTTAAGTAACATTTATTTCATGTAATACCATGATTGCAGTTACTGTCTCACTCATCAAACATTCATAAACATATCTTATCAGTTATCACAACTGCCTTGTTTGTTATTAACAGTTTTCATTAATATTCGCATATCGCATCACTGTTGTATATCTCATTAAGTGTTTGTGAAACTTTGGTTTAATAGGAAAACTTTCCAGGTATGTCGAGTGTCTGCACTAGAGAAGGACTTCAAGCAATTCCCTTATGGGGACCAAACGTTAGTGGGCGAGAGGGGGGTTTCCCTCTCCGGAGGCCAACGTGCCAGAATCAATTTGGCTCGCGCAGTCTACAGAGAGGTATGTCGGATTGCTATACAAACATCTCGCAATATCTCTTGGGAGATGTATTGGTTTCTAATACAACAATGATATATTGGAAACAAACATTAAATTAATTTGATTGTTATATGTATGCCGAATTTTTTTACAGCAAATTCATAATAAACATTGGTATCACGTACGGAATGATCTGATTTAGTTGAAACTACATAATATGAATACAAATTGAACACGCTTTTTTCTAGAAATCTCAAGTCGTACTCGAACAGTCGCTGTTTTTAATTTGAAATAATTTAACTAGACAGTAACGTAGCTAGGTACATTTTCTGAAATCTGAGGTTTTTTTTTTGCATATTTCGTTATTTATTGGAACAATTATAATATTCACAAAAATGCTGGAGAAAACGTCTACTGCAAAAGTATATAACTGAAGTTAACAAATAAACAAAAGTTAATAAGTGTTAATAACATAGTATGTAGCAAGTGTGTAGCAGAGTTTGCGCCCTCCTCGTAGTTAGATATAGAACAAGGAACTAGACTACCTATTATTATGTTTTATTAAAAATAATGACTGATAAAACTAAAACTAGAGATACTGATATCCCGCTTTTGCCATTATGTGAAGCAAATGCGACAATTTCGTATAATAGTATCTATTTCCCTTTGAACTGCTGGCTCTTGGCTGCAAGAAGTGCAGTAGATTGTAGTAGGATTGGTCGATTCTTTTCCTCAGAATATTTTCAGATCCGTTGTAGAATAGAATAGAATAGAAAAAAAGTTTATTTGCAACAACAGTTTACAAGTACTTTACAAGAGTTCAGATAGTTACATTTAAATAACATCCCTGTTGAAAAAAGGTCCTAACTCAGCATATTGCTAGTTGTAGATGAGCAGTCTTACGTTAGAGCCCTTTTGGTGACGTCACGAACGGGCGGACATACTAGACCATAAACTATATACCTATCTACTGTATGTATTTTTTTATAGATATATGAGACATCTCACATACGGCCAACTGATCCGAAACTAGGCAGATCCTGTACTATGGGTCCAGAGACTGATAAACACACATATATACTCTTATAACACCCAGACATCCTTATTCACTACACAAATGTTTGTTCTGGGCGAGAATTGAACCCGCAACAGCAAGCCGGCTGCTACTACCAACTGAGCTATGTGCCATTCTTTGTTCCGTTGATTCGTATATCAGTTCAAAGAATTGAAGGGCGGCCTAAAAACTCTGACACCAGAGTTGGTCAAGAGCTCATACGAAGAAGAAGAAGAAGTTCAAAGAATCTTTATTTCTCATTTACAACAATTGTTACTTAAATGACAAACTTATACTTTAAAATATGATTTACGTCGTCCTTATTGATTAGGTGAGTGTAAAGTCTCAAGCTATTAAATTACGTAAATATGAGTATGAGGTTTTTACAGTGTACGTAGACCATCTCCATAAAAAGCTTCAAAGCTAACCCGTTTGACAACAAACTGTAATTTCGGTTTCTCATGCAAATACGAGGGACAAACCGAAGGAAAGCATACATTTCCCGGAACCGTGAACTGTTTGCATCACTTTAAACTTAGTTCATAATATATGTTCCAGAAATATAATAATGAGAATAAACATAAACGACTTGTATTTCAAATATTCATCAGCTACATTCATGTTACGAGACGAACATTTCACTACTCGTGCTCATTAAAATACGAGCACACAACAACAAAAATATTTATAATTTTATCGCACAAATACCTGCCTACTGTATTAAAATTTTACAGAATTTTTATGATTTCTCGGTGTTCTATATTTCTTATATCTATCTTATTATATAGACGTAGCCCGTGGTGGCCTAGTGGGATGTACCCCGACTTAAGATCTGGAGGTCTTGGGTTCGAATCCCAGCCTTGACAAATGCATTTTTCTTTTCGAAAAATTTATGTACGCATTAGCACGAGCTTGAAATGGTGAAGGAAAACATCGTGAGGAAACCGGCATGCCCTTGAACTAAAAAGTTCGAAAGGTATGTGCTAGGTTAGTGTTCCAATAAAAAGCGGCGATGGGCTTGCAACCTGTCACGTGGAATGCTTGCAAAAAGGGGGCATGTATCGAACATAATGTTTGGACTTGCCTCTGACTGCCTCCGTTAAGGTATCCACGATAGATTTGCGTACTGAGAAATATCTGAAGATATCCATAATGGGGAAAAAATCGTGAAGATGTTTGGTTTGTTTTTGTTTGTCTAAATTTAAAGATAATTATGTACCTGCCCTTGTATATAATCAGCTCGTTGGTTATTTTCCAGTTATTTCTAACTCTACTTCTACTTCTTCTTCGTATGAGTTACCTCTACGCAATTATTAAACATTGAGACATGCGATCTTTTTTGCTGCTTGCTTTATTACTGATGACTGTACTGATCTCACTCACAGTCTAAGTGTTGCCGCATCATCTCGGCTACCTAGAATAATAGCCTTCAGCTTGTTTAGTTTGCCTTACTCGAGAACAAACCTTGGTCAGCACTCAGTTATGCCAAGACTCTGTAGGCTCTATAATTCTCTGTCAAAATCTAGCCAATTGGACATAACTGATCCACTGCCTAAATTCAAGAAACAGCTAAAAGAACTACTACACTAGTACATATGTAAATCAATATTTTACCTACTATATTTTGAACTTTCTTTCTTCTTTATATTTTTAAAATGCATGTATACAATGTCATAATATATCTATGTATCTATTTTCGATCCTTATCTTTGTTATCTGTTAATCTACTTTTCATGCTTTATACTTCCTACCTTTTTATAATTTAATACCTAACTGATACATTTTTAGATTTTTACCAACTGCAATTTTAAATTTAGTTTTAGGTTACTAGATTGCTTATTAATTAATTGTTATTGTGTGATTTTTAACCAACCTAGGTATAGAACTTACTTTGTTGTCTTGTTGCTTTTATTGCGCATGCTGTGATACCCTTTAATTAATAAATTAAATAAAATAAAAATTAAAAAAATTGTTCATTATTCGTACGAATCAAAAAAAATTGAAGTTGAATGCGTTTGGCACCACAAAAGAAGAACGAAATTCTCGCTTCAGTTATTTTAGACTTATCTGTCGGGTCAGTTCAGAGTCAGAGTAGGTAATTAAGCTTCGTTAATTAACTAGGTACTTCCAAACTATGATTTAAAAAAATATTTTCTTTACTACAGGTCGACATATACTTATTGGACGACCCCCTGTCAGCAGTAGATGCCAATGTAGGCCGACAGTTGTTTGAAGGGTGCATCAACGGCTACCTCCGCGGAAAAACGCGCATCCTGGCCACACATCAGATCCACTTCTTGAAGGCAGCTGACTACATTATTGTTATGAATGAGGTACTTATTTATCCACATTTATAGATTAATACGCGCAGGATTTATGTTTATTTTGAATTGACGACTTCTGTGGCGCAGTGGGCGAAGGTTCGCCTGGGACTGCAAATATTTGTCTCGGGTCTGGGAGTTTTCTATGTATGATATGTATGTGTTTACAAAAACAAACGTATAAGTAAAGTATAAGTGTAATATATCAATCATGTGGTTCCCATAACACACGCTCTGCTTACTATGGGGCTACATGATCCTGTGTGATAGTCCAGCATTATTTATTTATTTATTTAAATAATTAACCATATTAGCCATATAATATAAATCTATGATCTATTAAAAGAAGACGGAATTTTGTCGGTAAAAATAACGTAAATTTTAAGTAAAGAATTATTTTTGAAAGCTTAAATTCAGATACTTCAAATGCTCATAAAGTATTATGTTATTACTAGCTTTCGCCCGTGGCTTCGCTCGCGTGATACCAGGATAGAAAGTAGCATAAATGTTAATCAAAGTTAAGTTATTTAAAAACTATAAATCATTAGTTCGTTCAGCCGTCGGCCGGCGTCGCAGATTTGAATGGGAACATACATAGTCACACACACGCACACACACACACACACACACACACACACACACACACACACACACAACCACACAAACTTTCGCATTTAATTTAAAAAAGTTTTCTCAAATTTGAACATTGTAAACATTGCAAAAGTTTGAAAATCTAAAGATTGTTTTAACTAGATTAAAAATACATTACTAAAACATACTTCGTAAATTGATCTTTGTTTGCAAAGAAAATTTTAGCTAAGCCATTCTATGTAACTTTCTTACTGAAACATTTTTGAAGTTTATCTCAGATTCTGCCAAATATAATAAAAGACAAGTCAAATAAATAGGTAGAAGCACAGTAGAAGTAGCAAGTTTTACATGTTTCCAAGTTAAATTATTCGTTTAGGAAAAATAACGTGGGCCCTTACATGTATTTGTTTGGCGGATTCTTTCATCAACAATAATTTTAATTAAAGGTACTTTTTTTACAAGCCCTTATCGCCCACTGCTTACATTCATCCCTGTCTGTCGGTTGTTATAGCCAACGGTTATAGCTTCTGCGGTGATGAAATAAAATCTAATTTAGATATTTTTCGCGTATTGTGATTTTCTGTATATCCATCCACTTGTACTTGTTTGCTTTTTTTATGTAAAAGGTTCCAACTCCTTTTAGACCCAAGCCAACCTCACCTATCCATGGTGCAGCATAAATAACAAACGGGGCTCTGGCGGTAGACTGATTGCGGCATAGAGCTATCTAACACCGGCACAGCCACAGCCCCTGGCTGCTGATGGGCAGTAGCGTCAACGGTGCGAGAAGCTGTGCCCTGCGATCCCCAGCGTAGTGATTATGGGCATATCCAACTTTTAAGGGGAGGCCTATGTCCAGCGATGGACTGATATAGGCTGGTGTTAATAATGTTTTTTTTTTACTAAAAATAAAAACAATCACACTAATAATAAAAGCGCCAAAGTTTGTTTATGACACATTAAAACAACCACAAACTTAAGGCGACGATACATGTCTCGCTCGCACTATTCAACATTTGTGAAGACATAAAATCACTGTATGTAGTTATGCAAAATAGAAAACCTTCACGGCCTAGAAAATAACAATACAAAGGTTCAGTAAGAATATCATGTTGAACCCAACACGTTTTCCTTCCAAAATATTTGCAGCAAAATTGATCACATTGGTACAAGTTTTTTGTTAAGAAAACGTGATAGAATCAAAATGATATAATCGCTGAACCTTTGTATTGTTATTTTATAGGCCATGAAAGTTTTCTACTTTGCTTATCTACATTCAGTTATTTTATATCTTCAAAAATGTTGAATAGTGCGAGCGAGAGGTTCTCATTTACTGGCGCGCGTCGGAGAGCATTTTATAACATTCTAAAGGAAAATGAAACATCCACAAAGCAGCTAAGTTCCTTATTTGCGTGCAATTTACGCATCTATCACTACTTTATCTATCTATTTATGATCTATTCATGTCAGTGTTTGACAAAGCTCAAAGCTGCGTAAATTGCATGCAAATAAGAAACTGCTTTGTGGATGTTTCAATTTCCTTTAGCAGGTTATAAAATGCTCTCTGACGCGCTCCGACCCGCACCGGTTAGTGTGAATCGTACATTATAGTACCTATCTATACCTGTCCATGTTTGTTAGCCGATATAACAATTCGGAATTGACACATATTATAGCTAATTCGTAAGAGTTATTGTTAATATTTCGGGTCCTTATCATTAAAATAAACTCGTATAAAATTCAGGGACGTATATTCGTGACTTTTCACAGTATAAAAAGGCGCCGATAGCGAACAAAACAAAAGAAAAGAAAAAATTGTTGCCAACATAACGAGCTTAAATTCTGCTAATTTAGCCAACAAAACAATATCAATAATTACGTTCTCATTTTCTAACAGTTACCTCCGTCGCGCAGTGCTAAAGGGCCGCCTGAGACGCAGAACATTGTGGGTTCGATTCCCGCCGCGAGTTCAATGTTTCTGCAAATATTTGTCTTGGGTCTGGGTGCTTTCTGTGTGTGATATGTATGTATTTACAAAAAATCGTACGGGAGTTTTGGCGCAACATCGTACGGGAGAAGATACTTCCGTGATGGGTCACGACCCCCAGCTCTGGGGAAACGACGCAAGGAGGGGATATATAACTTTTTTGGTTCCTATAATATAAGCTCTTCTTAGTTTGGGGCCATATGATGCTGTATGACATTGACCAGCATCTATCTATTTAAAAAAAAACATTTAAAAAGTTAAGCTGGTTATTCCACGTATAACAGTTTTATTTAAGATTGGTCAAATCCTAAATGATACTCTAATGTAAAAAGCTCCCCTGGGAAGAATAAATTCTATCTTTAGTAGGGTGAACTCACTCGTTAAGCTCGTAAATTGACTACCTACGGTTACAGGGCTTTGTACGTGTGCAAACAAACTGCCTGTGGCCTGGCCGGGTGCCATTGTCATTGACTACACAATTCCAATTGAATGCAACACGTGATTGTTTGATTTTTACCTACATGCATTAGTTTTTGTAAACAACTAGCTTCCATCCGCGGCTTCGCTCACGCGGTACCGGGATAAGAAGTATACAGTGTCATCATTTAGTGTATTCCAAGTTTAATCCAAATCTGTTCAGCCATTACAGAATTGAGTACGAACATAAAAATTCTCTCTCTCTCTCACACACACGCACGCACGCACACACAAACACACACACACACACACACACATACACACACATACACTCACACACACACACACACACACACACACACACACACACATTTATAATATTAAATGTGATATGATAAAACTAAATTAAAAACAACTGTTCTGTAGAGCAATCACCAATTTTTCAACTTATCGTAAGCGTTTTTCCAATGACAAAGCGTTGTTTTGAATCAACGATTTCTCATTGGCCAAAATTTTATGTCTACGATACAAATACTTTTTTTCTTGTTTTTGTGATCGAGCCTCAGTTTCGTAAGTTTTGAAATTGGATGACAGGGATAACCTGAACATGGAACCTAGTACTAGAGCTCTTCGTAAAGGGCTCGTCCGGGGAGGTACCGAACTATGCCTATTTCTACCGTGAAGCACCTTTGCTGTGTTTCGATTTAAAGGGTGTGAGTGCCGGTGAAATTAAAAATACATGAGCGTTATCACGTTCATGCCTCACGTTGATTGACGCAGGGCATTGCATGGTAGAGTAGGCCCCGTTCTGACAAATGCGGGACCCACGATGACTTACTGTGTCCTAAGTTATAAGTAATGGTTACCACTTAACACCAGGAGCCATGTGCTTGTTCGATCTTCAAATATTATGAAAAAACATTTTAGCTTTAGCTTTCGCTGCATTCTGTTGGGGCCTTTAAATGTGTGTGAAATTTCATGATGATTGGATGAGTAGTTAAGGCGTGAAAGCCTAACAAACAAATAAATAAACCTTCACATTTATATATAAAGTTATTTAAAAATTGAATCCCAAGTATAAATCGTGAACTTGACGACTCATTATCTATGTAATACGTCATGAGTGCTTTAATAAACGAACTTCATTACATGTTTTACCTCATCATCATCATTTATATAAGAGCTATGATGTGGTTCGGTGCAACTGATGCAGCTCCTTCCATCTGCCTCTTTCCACAGCAGCCTCCTTTAATTCCCTATACAACACGACATCTACTTTCTCTTTAATGTGGCTCATATAATTTATCCCTGGTCTTCCCATACCTCTTTCTCTATATTTTCACTTACACAATCAAATAGTGGAGTTAACTTTTGTTTGGCAAACACTTTATACCACTGATACATAGCTGGCTTTGTCTATTTTAGAACAAGGCAAACCCAGTCTACTAATAAAAACTTTGTGAGACTAGTGTTGATAGGAAATAATTTATTAAAATTATCATTTGTTATTAAATGTTGTACAAATAAATGTTGTACTTTGAAAGAACCCTAAAGTTCATGTTTAAATGGAATAATACACGCTCGATCCATTTGGAACACGGAAATGAAGCTTATCAATTCATAAACTACAAAGATGACTGTAGGAAAAAACACAATTCAATTTGTGTTTGCTCAACAGGGTCGAGTTGAAGACATGGGAACTTTTGACGAACTAGCAGCTTCAGGAAAAGACTTCTCGTTGATGCTGACATCGCAAGAAAAAGACGGCGACAGTTTAAGTGCACAGGTAAAATGTATAGGATAATAATCAACTTATAATTATAATAATTTAGAATCTTAAAGAATGAACTAGGTTTTTAAAGCAAATTATTAATAGATAGAACACTCTTTATACATCTCACACCAACTATACACTGTTAAAAAAAAGCATTGTATATATATTGTAGTATGTATGGCACCTAAAATTTATAATAAGATACCTAAGTCTTTTTTAAATCTTAGTGAAAATATGTTTAAAGCTAAACTAAAACAATTATTATTAAGTAAGTGCTACTATAGTGTTAATGACTTTTTAGTTGACGATCTGAAACTTTGACCTTTTAATTTTTATTGACATTTTAAATATTTGGATGTCAATTGTATAACTATAATTTTAAATATTTGCATGTCTAATTTAAAGGTAGAACATAATTGAAACAAGAAATATAATTAAGACCTACAACTGTAACCTACATTATGTTGAAGCAAATAAATTAATCTTTAATCTTTAATCTTTAACCAACATAATATGGAACAAAACTGACAAGTATTGTCAGAATAATAACGAAAGTACAGGACGTTCTTCTCTCTTAGAGTGATCTCTTCTAGGCAACCTTTGGATGGCCTGTATTTAAAATTGACTAGCAAGTGAATAATAATAATCATCATAAGTAATCTTATCTTGAACTGTCACTTGATAACTTGACATGATGGTCGTAATTTGTCATCATTGTATTCAATGTTGAATCATCCTAAGCGAATATTTGAGCTTTTATCTTGCCTTAGCGCTCTCATAGATCCTTCTACAAGTTGACTAACTTCATGAAATTGATGTCCTGTTAAATCCTCTCCCGATAATGTAGTTTATTATAATGTAAGCTGTAAAGCTCTTCCTAGATCAAAGAGCAGTTTTCTACTCGAGTATACAAGCAGTTACAAGCAACAACACAGTTCTAACTTTAGTTAGGATTAGTTGAGTTTGGGTTGTCTTAAGTTCCAAACTTTTAATTGGTATTATGTTTGTTTTGTAGGTACTTATTACTTACGTTTAGATGCAGGTCAAGCATGAAGAACTTCTATGTTAATTAAATATAATAGTAACCTATTTAGGTCACTGAAATCTTATCTATCTACCGACAAAAGCGGCATTTCGTTGTTAGATATCACATGGGCGAGGACCTCTTACATTAATTCTTCTTTTTCGTTTATTGTAACCCAAAATAACACCAAATAGTCACATCACATGGGTAGTTCTGAGCTGACCCTGCTCTAGGATCTATGTATCTACCTCCCACACCCGGATAAATTTTAGCATTTCATAAAAAATATATCCTTGTTCTTATAGAAAAAATAAATACATTTATTTCTATTAAGTACTACACAAAATGAAAATAAACAGAAAAATTACTAACTATGCTAACGTACGATAAAAGTAAGTCCCTGTTTAAGCTTTAATCCTTACCTATGCCGCATCGAACTCGTAAGTAGGCGCCTAAGTAGCCAGCTACGTGCTGATGCAGCGCTGTTTTTCAGACAGGGCCTTCTGTGAGTTCACGACCACTGACATTACTAAATCAACTACCATAACAACATTAAATATATCATAACGTGGACTCGAATAGGCTGTTCTTGTTGTATAAAGAAATGTCCCGCAGATGTAATCGAATTCGCTCACGATCCAGGCCGCTATTCATCATCGACCTAGCAAGGTCGTTTTCAAATAATAATGTATTTTTATTTCATGAAAGATGTCTTTTCAATCAGCATGAGTGTAATCCATCACGTTCATGCTTATTGATGTACGTTCAGCCTTTTGCTACTCGGCTCTGATCCTTTCTTACATTTGTTATTTTTGTTTCTTAAGCTCATTGTTTTTATTTGTGAACAGTTCGATAAACACTTTATTTTCTTCAGCTGAGCTTTCCTTCTTTGAAAGCATTACATTGAATTAATTGAATGGAGGATAATCAAAATAACAAAGCCGGTCTTTCCACCTTATTTTCTCTCATTTTATTTTTGTTTGCGTAGAATTACGGTAAATGTATTTATTACCTAAACTTTTAAACTTGTGACCAATAATACAAATTAAGTTAAAATATTTTTAGAGTACCGAAGAAAAAGAAAAGAATATGCTTATGAGACAACAATCAATTGTGAACGATGGTGAAGAGTTGCCTCAGTTTGAAGCTCAAAAGATGGCGGAAGAGGAGAGGCAGTCAGGCAACTTGAAATGGGAAGTTATATCAGCGTACTTCAGAGCTGGAGGAAGCATATTCTTTATCATGTTTACTGTACTTCTGGTGTGGTTGGCGACATCAAGTGCAGCTGCGGCTGATTATTGGATCAGTTATTGGTGAGATATGTCATCTTCATCTTCTTCGTATGAGCTACTGGCCAACTCTGGTGCCGGAGTTTTTTAGGCCTGAAAAAGATGAGATCAGTTTGTTAACGTTCCTTCCGAAACACGGAAACGCTCAGGTCTAACCACCAAACGGTCACCCATCCAAATAGTGACAAAGCGGAGGTTTGCTTAAATGGAACACCGAAGTAAGCCACGCCGCGAGTGCTTATTGTGAATTCCTTATTTATTTGAAGATTTAAATTATTTTGTACTTATATAATTAATGTAAAAGTGTGTGTGAATGTTTGTTACCACGTATCTCCGTAACTTCATTTTTTTTTTGTATTTTAAGTATCAGCCCACACAGGGGAAATCCGGACTCAGGCGGGATTTGAACCCGCGACCTTCCCATCAGTTCCGGGAACCCCGCCTGAGTCCAATTTTTTGGGATTTATATAAATACTACTAAACTTATTTATATGAAATTTGGTATGTAGATAGTTTAGGTTCTATAGGTAATTAGCTTCCACTCGTGGCTCTGCTTTCGTGATACTCGAATCAAAAGTAGCCGATGTATTAACCCAGCCTACTACAATCAATATAAAAAATCCTAACTAATATTATAAATGCAAAACTGATTATACTGATTCGCTTGTTTATTGCGCTTTCACGTCTTATCTATCATCGATCATCATTAAATTTGGTATACACGTTGCCAGAGGTAAAGAAAAAGACCCTATGGGTAAGGTACCTGTAATCCAGAAAAAAGTTCCCGAGTGATAGAAAAATATAACGCGAGAAAGTAGGCGGAAGCTAGTCGTAGTATATTTTTGGCTTGACTGTACAAGAAAATGTACTTCATTATTATTATATTTTTAACTTATTTTATTCTCATCTAAACATAAGTTGAATATTACTTTATTTTGTATCCTGATTCAGTAATATTTGTTGAAGGTCCAATCAAATGGCATTGTACGAAGAAGGATTAGAAGGCGCTGAAATGGGTAAGTAAGTGCAGGATTAGATACGATAAGATTATGTAGGTAGGTGTATAATATAGGGCAGATAAGTGAACATTAAACTTTAAATCGATAGATATCCACTATCATATGATTATCACCGTCGAATTGTTCCATCATGATCTAATTATTATGTTATAGATTATTTACCAACACGTCATTGTTTTCGTCTTTCTAATGCGAAAACGCATTAGATAATAAAACTGATCTATATCATTAATGTCTAGTCTACATTGATAAGGTTTAGATCGTCAGAAATGAACTACAGAAAAATACTCTCCCCGAGGGCAACGAACATATATTGGATAAAAAAACATAAACGCATACGACGCCGCAGGCAAAAGCTAATAAATTATATAAAACAAATAGAAACTGAAGAAATAGAAAAGAACACACCAGTACCAGTACTAGTACGAGTTACACAATACTGAAACTTTTGATAAGTAGTTTTCGCTTTCGAGCTCAATTTTAATGTATGGTACGAGTATATGGAAATTACTAAATTAGATTCAAATATAAACTGATCTGATGGTGATGATGATCTGACTAACTAATGAGAAATGGACAAAGTTAGTCACAGATTGGTATCCAAGGGACAGCAAGAGAAATAGAGGTAGACAAATTAAAAGATGGGAAGATGACTTCAAGAAAATAGCTGGTCCAATATGGACCCGCCTAGCAAGAGACAGAAATAGGTGGAAATCTTTAGAGGAGGCCTTTGTCGACAAGCTGTTACAGACAAAAAATCAGTTGCCGATGTAATGTAATATGTAATAGTAATTTAGTTTATAAGAAAGCACTTATACATTGTAAGTAACAGCAATAAAGGCTATTTTATTTATTTATAACCTGATCGAAGGATACACGATACGTAATGATCTTGGAGGTTGTAATGTTATCCAATCAAAACAGTCAGCTAATTGCCGAAAAAGTAACTTTAAAATTAAGCTCAAAAACAAAAACTACTACTATACTACAAGTACCTATATACCTACTAGGGACACAGTACTGGAAACGCTTTCAGCTTATGGAGGTCGTTTTGACAACAATTTTAGACATGCTAAACTTTTCCAACAGAAACTGGACTGGACGTGGTAGTTGGACAGTTCACAACAGGGCAGTACCTCATCATCCATGGCTGTATAGTCGGCGCCTGTATACTACTCACTAACATACGAGTATTCCCATTCGCTGAGCTATGTGTGCGGGCGTCAAACAACCTCCATAACTCTATGTTCTCTACCATGATCAAGGGCATCATGAGGTTTTTTGATACTAGTTCCTCAGGTGAGTTTACAAATTATATGAAAGCATTCAAGCCCCTCTATCGTTGAGCTTAAGACAGGCGCAATGGCGCTCATTAAGGGAGGCCTATGTCCAGCAGTGGACTGCTATAGGCTGATGGTGATTATAATGATGAAGCCTGACCATTTTCTTTTTGTGTAAGAAGCGGTTGAGGGGATTACAAACAGACCCGTTGAATATTTTTGTTAAAATCTTTTGATCAGTGAGAGGCATTGGCATCAGAATTAGGCACTGCAGTAGACTTCATTAGACTGGTGAAAAAATTACAACAAAGACAACACCACCAGCCTATTAAGTCCACTGCTGGATAAAGGTCTCCCCTATAAGAAGGGTGATATGCTCATAATCCCCACGCGATCTGCTGACTGTTGATGATTAAGGAATTAATCTGTGTGAAAAATAACGCAGATCTTAAAAAAACTGGTCCGTTTGTTTTTTCCGTGGTAGTTATCTCATCATCCGAACGTGTTCAACTCGCAAAAACGAAAGAAAACAAAATGATAACCGTCCAATCGTCGGTACATCTGGGGCAATATTACATTCAGTCTGCTGATATCCGCTGGATATAAAAACATATTTTTCTCTAATACTATATTTTCTGAAAAAGAAAACATGTTGGTGGAACGGGAACGTTTGGATCAAAAAGTCATATTTCTTTGGCATTTTCTTTTTCTACTAAATGAGTTATGGAAAAAATCGCTTAGGGAAATTGACAAAATATCTTGTACTACAATTACAACAACAGACGTCTAAAAGACGTCTTATAAGAATAAGTATCTTTATAATTTTCTTATAAAATAAAATCTACTAAGTAACTATATAATGTTAAAATTGGACAAAGTTAATAAAAACTGGTCAAATGCGAGTCGGTCTCATGCACCGAGGGATTCGTGCAATCATAAGGAAATGAAGAAATTTTTTTGGGATGTAACTATTGTTTTTTGCCTTATTTAATTGTTCTAAGAGCCTTGAGAAATAGACATACAGACAGTCAAAGAAGTGATCCTATACCTAAGGGTTCCCTTTTTTACTTTCGAGATACAAATTTCAACTCACTTGTAGGTTGAAATAAGTACGTGTGCCGCTCACACAAATCATATGTAATCATATTTTTTTTTACAGGACGTATTCTAAATAGATTCACCAAGGATATGGGATCTCTAGACGAGGTACTCCCAAGAACATTACTGGATGTGCTTCAGATATATGGGACCCTATTCGCAATCTTAGTCCTCAACGCAATAGCTCTCTACTGGACTTTGATCCCTTCAGCTGTGCTACTGATATTGTTCTTCCTAATGGTGAGAGTCTACTTGAAAGCGGCGCAAGGCATAAAACGATTGGAGGGAACAAGTAAGTAAACTTAATTAAGTATAACGAAGTTTAGCCGACATGTACGGTTAGCAACAAAAGTCGATGAACAAAATGTGTTTTTAAAACCGTTATAAAATGACTTTTAAACCATGACATAATGTAAATTCAAAGGTAGTCATTCAAGGCAAATCTTCAAGTTTATCTTATAAGTTTAGCCAAAGTTTCATGTTTTCAGAATTATTGTTTAATTTGAACAAATTGCCTATTGCCATCTTTTGCCGTTGGTTAATAACAATCAGTGCTATGCTTAAGTAGTGTTTATAAGTAAGGAGGTTAATGTGATGTGATAGCGTCAGATTAGAATCAGATGCGAAAAACCCAAGATTCAGCTTGATCTCTCAGCAATACCTGCAATCATACTTAGTTGGGCTTGAATGGGCGGGTAAAATAGTCCACAAAATCAGTTAAAAAAACAGCTCTGACGCAAGCGTTGTTGCGCGTCGGTCAGATAGTGTGGAAGAAATCAACTCATAGAAACTTTTCCTTGCAATAATGTTAGCTCTAAGTAAATATTTTGTAATTTGACACGTAATGGATGTGGTGCGGGGTTAAAGTTTAAGTACAAATTGTGGGAATCTCCAACAAACTTGTACGTAAACAAAGTTGCGGGGAGATTCAACAGTATACAAAATAATAAATAAAATTTGTCTTTATGTTAAAACCAATCTCACATACTAACGTGTTGTTGTTATTGTGTTGAACGTGGTCAAGAGAAAATGTCGATGCATTGTACACTGTACGGGGGCCGCAAACGAGGTCCACTGACACTACACGACACAGCCGGATGTGTCCAAACCGCACGTTCTACACTTAATTTGAGAGGCTGAACCAACTGTTAGGATTTGTTAGATTGCTTTTCCAAACGCAATTTTCCTTGCAACTAATTTTCCTTTCGCCAATATCCCTAATTTTCCATTCTTAAAATTTGCTAGCTCACTAATTCATGTAGCGAATTTATTGGTTGCATTTGTTTACAAACGCGTTTATCCACATAACTTTTATTACTTATTAGCATATTTTTAACTTGCTATCATTCCCTAACGCAAATATTAATATTCGATTATTTCCCTGGGTATAAATATATTTTCTATCGTTTATTATGAAACACCTTTCTTACACTACTACTAATAACCCAAAGAAAGAAGTTAGAACTAACTTTTGGATATAATAGTTGCAGTTGTGGGACTAAACTAGAGCGACTTAGAGTTCGCGTTCGGGAAAAATGCGAAAAGGAAATTAGGTGCAAGGAAAAATGCGTTTTGATCCAAAAAATCACTGTTTAGATGTTTACGTCGACAATTTTCGAGGTTGATACATGCAGGTTAATGCTATCTGTTCCGGATCTAGATATCATACATAGGTGTCTAGTGTAAACAGCCAGAAACTCGTATAATTATGACTGGTTTAGGTTACCTATGTATGTAAACAGCCGATACAAGCGTGGACGCAACAAGCCCTTATTTATTACCTACTTTGTGTTGAAGTGTACTTATGTGTCGTTTTGTGGAAATAAACTAAATGATTACATTTGTAATATGTGTCAGTATTTGCGACTTTTGGTTAGAAGTCGTGGCCTTAAACTTAAGGGGAAAATCTACAAGACAGTCATCAGATCTGTAGCATTGTATGGATCAGAGTGTTGGGTAATGAAAAAGACGGACGAAAGAAGAGTTCATGCTACTGAGATGCGAATTTTAAGATGGATCTGTGGTGTGACAAGGATGGATAAAATAAGGAACGAGTATATCAGGGGAAGCTTGAAAGTAGCACCTGTGGCAGATAAGGTGAGGAGTGGAAGACTAGCATGGTATGGATATGTTATGAGGAGGGATGGAAATCATGTGACTAAAAGAGTGATGAGTATGAATGTAACTGGATGTACGAGTAGAGGGAGGCCGAAGAAAAGATGGATGGATTTTGTGACAGAGGCTATGAGAGTGAAAGAAGTGAGTACAGAGTTTACAGCCGATAGGAGTGAATGGAGAAAGAAAACATGTTGTGCCGACCCCACCTAGAGTGGGATAAGGGCAGGGAAATGATGATGGTTAGAAGTCGTGTGCGGTGGTAGCTTGTTGATATAAGATAAGATAGATGTGCTGACGGGATGAAGATATTTCTATTGCATAGGGTTTTCTCTTCAGCCACATGGCAAATTACTAGATTGCTAGTAAATGCACATTTACCATAAGTTGTTTTTTTTTAATCACTATAAATCGTTTTAGCTAAGAGTCCTGTGTTCGGCATGGTAACATCGTCGCTCAACGGTATTGCAACAATCAGATCATGTGGAGCCCAAAGTAGATTGGTGGACGACTTTGATCTACAACAGGTTGGTTAAATACTACTCGCTTCTTTTGTCGTTAATCTTGCGTGTCTTGAAACCTTTAGTGCTATTGGCATTAACACATTCCGACTTAATCATTCTTCTATAGGAACTTCGGAACATCTGGTTGATATTCAACTTATCAGGATTAAGCGCTTCTAAACATCATTTATAATGCGCAATGCTAAAATTTGGAATCAGTAGCGTCAGTTTTTCAATTGACTTACGACCCTAAAGGCTTCAAAAAGCTAGTTAATAGGCATCTCCTGGGAACGCTCACCCTATTGCTGACCCCATCCTTGCTCTAGCAAGCCTCGAGGTCAAGAGCTTACTCATATCATATAAAAAAATACAATCTTTAAAATTAGATTTTCTAGCATTCGTTATGATTATCTGAATATTTCAATTTGATTTCAACGTTAAAACTCTCAAGAATCTCTATTATTGTTCACACAAATGTATTTCAAACACGCTCTTATATCTTATTTGTTTCAAATTAAGGAAAATAGATTTAGGCTACCGTTCAAGCGAGAAATTAAATTACAACGCCAAACGAAAACACAATGCTCTTGAAAACTGGAGCGTAAACAACAAGCTCTTCAAAATATATATTTACGAAATGAAGATCTCTAGAATTAAGATGTTTTGTTTTAGTTATTTAACTACATACATAATACCAAAGTTTATTTTATGTTAGCTGAAGATGCTCAGAGAATTAACAAGCTGAAGTGGTAGTGGGCTGGCCATTTCTGCCGAAGAACCGATAATCCGTTGGGGTAAACGAGTTCTTGAGTGAAGACCGCGGCTCGGCAAACGTAGTGTAGGACGCCCTCCGGCGTGACGGTGAAGTGACGATCTGCGAAAGGCTGCTGGTAGAAGTTGGATGCGTCGAGCTCAGAACAGGGTGCAATGGCGCTCATTAGGGGAGGCCTATGTCCAGCAGTGGACTTCTATAGGCTGATGATGATAATGAAAATGCAACTAGCACATGAGCCATGTGATCCATCTGATGTTAAGTGGTAACCATTACTTATAAGAAAGTATTGCTTCGTAGGTCAAGGTTTTCGAAAGGTTCTACGATGCCCCCTGCGATGTGCCCTTCGTCCGTCATTTTGAGGCTTTAAAAGAAGTAGAACTCATTTATTGGACCTTTGATAGTGGAAGTCTTTGTTTCAGGACTTACATACCTCAGCTTGGAATGGCTACTTGGGCGGTGGATGTACCTTTGGTTTCTACTTGGACTCGATGTGTCTAATTTACCTCACCTCTGTAATATTCGTCTTCCTGTTCGTCGATTTCGGTAAGCAAAACCATCTTTGTTATTTTAATACTGATATTTGCTTAGGTCTAGATTATTATTGAATGTTTATTATTTAGTCCTTTTTATGACAAAACTGATGTGTTACTGCTGAAATTTGGATGAGTTGCCGCCCACTGTCTTTCTAATACTTATCGTCGATCCATCTCAGTGGAGGATCAATGCGAGTGGCATAATCAAAAGAAAGCCTATGCCCAACAGTGGATCAAAAAAAAAGACTGATAATGATGATGATGATGATGAATGGACACATAGAGTTTTCCCAACTGCCCAATTTTCTCTTACTGGTAAACTATTATTCATTGATTAACTCTCACAATACATCAGTGTGAATACGTGCCCCAGGGAGTCGTCCACTTAATTAAAATCGCAGTGCCAAAAGAGACGGAAAAATAGGACTAATAGTACATTGAGGAAAACAGTCATTTCCTCGTTAAATAATTAAACACGTTTAAAATTTTGTACGACTAATAGTTACAGTATATATCGATGCGACCAGGTCTTATTTATTTGCCTATGTATGCTTTAATCATCATCATCAGCCTCAAGTAGTCCACTACTGGTCCTGAGCTTAAACTAATGTATGCTTTTTAATTGTTATTGACAAGAACCTAGTCCTTCGGCTAGTCTAGTTAGCTAGTTTAGTCCACTCGTCTTTATAGCAAACCTCTTTTCATATTCTCATAATACCAGCTCTATTGGACTCATTTTTTAAACATAAAAAACGTCAGGTATCGGTTTGTCATACACGAGTCTTAAAAAGTTGAGAAAGAGAAAGTAGCAACTTGCTAATAGAACAAAACTTTTTGTGTCGATACTTTATAATTAGTAGTAGTTAGAGTAACTATTTCTTCATTTGCAGGTGACGCAATCCCAGTAGGAAGCGTAGGTTTAGCTGTGACACAGAGTAACATGCTTACAGCCATGTTGCAACATGGTGCTAGAATGTTAGTCGAGTTCCTGGCTCAGTTGACTAGCGTAGAGCGAGTGCTGGAATACACTAGAATTGAAACAGAGAAGAATCTGTATGAAGGACGTGAGTACACAGAATACTAATTATTAGCACAAGTATTATGTACTTATTAAAAAACCAACTGCTTAATTGGAATATTTTTGACTAACTTTTTCTGCTTGATTGACTTGGTTAACTAATTAAACGTACTGTATTTCAAATTTCAAATTTACGTTTCAAATATTTTATTTATAAGTACATAAATACATGAATTGCATACTGAGAGGTGTAAAATACAAATGTTTGTCAGATGCATACAAATTATTATCAGACATTACTTTGGGAGAGAGATTCCGCTTCCAGGAAAACAGTTTTGAACTTAACATGATGAAAAAGCTAACCCAATTTCAATAGGTGGTACTTACATAACATAAATTGCAGCTTATCAAGTCATATATTCGAGGTATAAAAACGCATAAAAATATCGCTGCGTTAATTTAAAATAAAAGGCAAAAAAGCAGCAGCCAATAAAGTTCTTGTACACGAGCTGGCTACATTGCGCTTTAAACAATTCATCGCACCCAAAAAATTAATCTGTTTTACGGTCGTGTTGCCACATTTTTTATTGCTTATTTTTTATTAACAGAGGTAGCAATACCGCCAACATGGCCGCAGGATGGCCGCGTCGAATTCCATAATGTTGACATGCGGTATGCACCTACCGAAGCTCCAGTGTTGCGAAATCTAAACATTGTAGTTGAAAGCGGGTGGAAGGTAAGTTTGATAGGAAAACTTTCCTACATACTTTGTTTGCTGGTTACCTAATAATGGTCTGTTTATATGAAAACTGTGAATTCTTTTTCCAGTTTTATGACCTGACTAAATTCTTAGCGTTGAGCTCAAGACAGGGCGCAATGGCGCTCATTAGGGGAGGCCTATATCCAGCAGTGGACTGCTATAGTCTGATGATGATGATAATAATGATACTGAAATGGTTTCTATGATCTAAAAAAATATCTTGGCAATACACGTCCTAATTGTAATAAAAATGAGAAAAATATCAATAATACGTTGTTACAGAATAAGGGTAACGCAAAAAGCATAAACAATAAATATTGCTAATATGCTAATAACACTTGACTTTCATTTCATATAATCACCATCATCATCGACCCTGCCCTTATCCCACCCAAAGTTGGGTCGGCACAACATTTCCTCCTCCATTTTCTTCTGTCAACCGCCATCTCAACAGATCATCTTTCACACAATCCATCCATCTTTTCTTCGGCCAACCTCTGCCAGCACATCCATTCACATTCATATCTACACATATCTAACATTCTTCTTGTAACGTGAATTTCTTCGCTCCAGACATGTGCATAGCTAACTAGCCTATTTCATATAACAAACATTTTAAATATTACAACGTCTATATCTGTGCAAGTTTCTAAAGAATATAAGAATAACAAAAATATTTTAAACATCAAATAAAAATTCGAACTTAAGGTAAAGTTCAAACTTTTATTTGCTTTGTTTACCCCAGAGAAAAGAAGTATACTTATTTGTTATGTAAATGTAGAGAAGTCCTTCCTACTTTCTACTATCTTACTTACTTATATTATAAATGCGAAAGTTTATAAGTATGGATGTATAGATGGATGAATAGATGAATGTTTGTTACTCTTTCACGCAAAAACTACTGAGGGCTTACCACAGGTTTTGATAGTTTTCGAAAACTTTATATGTTTCGGTATCTTTCCATACATTTTCGTACAGCGCCTCTAGGGCATGTGCATGAACTACGAAAATGTATGGAAAGATCAGTGTTGCCGTTTTTTATTTGGAGAAAATGCTAAAACTTGTTGCAGAAAATGCCAAAAAAATGCTAAATAACTTTTAAAAATGCTAAATAAAATGCTAAAATCTATATTTTTTTCCCGAATAGCAAACTAAAGTAGTCTACTGTTAACATAGATGCATATTCGCATATAAAGAACGCAAGAGAAGACTCTGCTCTTTGGGTATTAAGATTAATTTGCATCGTAGGTTCATTATTACAAAAAAATGTTAATCATGAAATATGCTAAATGCGAATTTTTCAAGCTAACAGACCCGAAAATATGCTAAATGTAGCATTAAAAATGCTAAAACGGCAACACTGGGAAAGATACCGAAACTTTTAGAGTTTTCGAAAACTATCAAAACCTGTTGTAAGCCCTCTGAACGGATTTGGATGAAACTTGGTATATACATCGTTTGTGACCTGGATTAACGCATAGGCTACTTTTTATCCCGGTACCACGCGAGCAAAGCCGCGGGTGAAAGCTAGTTAAAAATAATTATCTAGACTGATAGATTTACATACCACCTAGAATAGTCACATTCAAAATGTTATTGTATTCGCAGGTCGGGATCGTTGGCAGAACGGGAGCTGGCAAGTCTTCATTGATCTCTGCCATGTTCAGGTTCGCGTATATCGACGGAGAAATCACTATTGATGGTATTGACACCTCACTAGTAGCAAGACAGGTGATTATTTTTTGCATTCACAAAACTCCTATTGAAACTATTACTCGTACCAAAAAGCTGGCTGTTTTCAGGCTAAGCAAGCAAACATTATATTATGGTAACGACAATAGTAAATATATGTGTGTTTGGTTGTTTTAACACTCGTGCACATACTTCAAATAAGTTAAAAAATAGTCATTTTCTACCGTAGCCCGTACCGTAGCCGTAGTCATTTTCTACCTGCCAACCAGAAACAGGTTCAAATAAGAGGTTGGCGTGCTAACCTTAGAGTACTCACTAGATATATAGCTATCATAATACTCAAATAATAATATGTAAATATAATATAATAAATAAGTTCTTTATAGTTATAATGCTACTACTAGTTACTATAAAACCTAGATCCTTATGCGCTTAGCAATTGCACAAAGCAAAAATTATAATTATAAATTATTTTAGTATATAAGCATCGAGATAATTATAGAGAAAACTATAGAGTGACAGTCTTCTGTTTGTTTCCCGAATAAATAAAAATAAATAAATAGATCTAATTTATTTATTTATTTTTGGGTAGGTATGACTGACCAAAAACAAATTATTTAAAACATAAGCATTAGCTTGAGTTGCTCTAATTATGATATTCACAGTTGAGAAATAATTTTCAGTTTAATAATAATTTGATCTTATTTCAGACGTTGCGATCAAAAATATCAATTATTCCACAAGAACCCGTTCTATTTTCGGCCACAATAAGATACAATTTGGATCCGTTCGATGTTTACAGCGACGATGATCTCTGGAGAGCTCTCGAGCAGGTCTGACTAACGAATCAAATAAAACTACCTTTCAGTTTGCTATATTTTATTTATTATTAATTATTTGCATGCTAATTGAATATTACTTTGTAGGTGGATATGAAATCCGCAGTGCCTTCATTAGATTTTAAGGTAACCGAAGGCGGGTCTAACTTCTCCATTGGGCAGCGGCAATTAATGTGCCTAGCACGCGCCGTCCTGCGCTCCAACAGAATACTGATCATGGACGAGGCGACTGCGAACGTAGATCCCCAGTGAGTATTCAAACATCTAGTACTGCGGAAACTCCTAGGTTATGTTGATTCTAATTCAATTAATTCTCTCTCGCAGAACGGATAACTTCATCCAGCAGACGATACGTCGGGAATTCGCTCAGTGCACGGTGCTCACGATAGCTCACCGACTCAACACCATCATGGATTCTGACAGAGTTCTAGTAATGAGTTTCGGACAGGTTGTGGAGTTTGAGCACCCGTACATATTGCTATCTGATCCCAACAGCCACTTCTCATCGATGGTTCAAGAGACAGGAGAAAAGAACAGTGCGAAGCTTTTCCAAATCGCCAAGGATGCTTATTTTCAAAGTAATCTGAAAGAAAACTTAAGATAAAAATCCTAACATCGTACTTTTTTACAATCTTAATCAATACAAGATAAGCGTTTTGGCGATTATTCTATCCTCCCAATTCCGTAACGGCTGAACGAATTTGGATCAAATGTTGCTCTCTGAATTCAGGGGCGGAATTCATACTTACTATAAATTAAGAAAGCACAGAAATGCATACCGCTCTGAGTTCTGAAAATACACTTCCCTTGAAATGTTGAAGTCGCTCTATTTGAGAGTATTATATTTTCATAGAATCCATAATTAATTAAGTATTACTTGTTTAGCTAGTTAGTAGTATGATTTTTTAATAAACTCTCATTGTTACCTATTCGTACTTATATTTTTTGATTAGATCACAAAATTATCGAAATCTACTACTCATTCAGGAATATCTAAATATATCATATTCATTTCAGTAACCTTTATAAAACTTAATTTTAGTTCTTATCTTTAACAGGAATCAAGTGATGTTTTCCTGTGTTTACATTCCTAAATTACCAATTTAAACTTATATTACGAGTACGCAAAAATATGTATGCATGAATGTTTAATCTATTCACCTGCAAATTAAAACTTAGGCGTTTAAGTAATTTTTTTCCTGATGATTTGTCTGTACGTTAACTAGGCAAGGTTTCTACTGACTCAGCACCACTCATCTTTTTCCACCTGCCGTTTACACCCACATCAACTCCACCATACCGCGCATTTTTAAATCTCTTGTTTTATCAAAGAAATTGCTATTATGCTAGAAATATGGTCTGCGCCAACACCTATACTATAACTACACTATAATTACCTATCACGTTGCGTTCGGACGCATCCGTTCAGCACGGCATTCAACGGGCACGAGCACAAGCGTGTAAACGAGCTGCTTGTGGCTGCTTGCCTGTTAGCTTGTGAATTACTCGCTAGATCCGCCGACGACGCGTGACTACGTGCCGGGCTGTTTGCTAGTCTGTACGACGCGCATCTGAACGCAGCATTAAAGTTAAAACAATGATTCGGTACCTAATTTGAGATCAGTGAACACATAGCAGGGGTACTCGTAGTAGGGAACGCCTCGGGTGATGACATCGGTAAAGTCGATAAGCAAGGAAAAGCACAATTACAACCAGAAACATTAAAATCCCATGAAGTTTGTGTTTCTCGAAGAAAACCTGCCACTTATTATTTCTGCATCCACCGGTACAGCAACCCATTTTGAGAATGGATGATACATTTTAGGGCATTTAGCCTAGGTAATAACTATTTAGCTTGCAATAACTATTTGATGGAAATAAATAAATTATTTAAAAATAACCTACGCCAGAATTTAAAGCAGCATTTCTGTCAGTGCGATAATGACAACAAATTGACAAAATCATTCTGAAGGCTAACGTCGACTAGTCTCGTAAAGTGAAGTCGAATCGAATCGCAATAATTCGCTTCCTTTCATCGCTCGCAGACTCGTTCAGTGAGCGGCGCCGATTTGCAGCAAAAATTACGCGTGCAAATTGGTCCAGTCGGCGCGTAGCGTTTAATTTCTCTATGCAGTCGGCGAGGACGCTCGCTACGCAAGCAAACAGTTGGATTTTTTTATTTAAGGGCGAACCCAGTGATTTCTATTATATTTATCATCATTTATCCTTGCATCATGCATACATCATTTATATTTAGTATCTAACATATCACCTCGATTATATCCATAGCATCAAACATGACTACTCCTCTCAGTGCACTGATAGCAACTGATTTCGCTACGCGGCAAATTTGCTTCAGTTCGCGCGTCCGCTCACTCGAATTGATTTTGATGAGCGCATCGGACAGTGAGTCGCTCAGCGTCGAATAGCGACGAGCCGCAGCGCACCGGGTCTAGTCGCCCGCGCACATCGGTTGTTAGTCGAATTTCTTCGGAATCGCGTTTCGATTTTCGAAGCGGGTGCATAGTTGAAACCGTTATCGTTGTTTTATTCGGGAATTTTCAAAATGAATGAATAGTTCTTTATAGTACAAAAATATTAAGAATTGAACAATCATGTACACAACGACCATCGAGTACTTTTCGTACTTTGATCAATCTTTTCAAGCTTGAAGGAGATCTCTACCTGTGACCCTAACTCCCTACGAAGCAGAGGTTTTTTAAAAAATATATTGCCTTTTTAAATTATATTGGTTCCCATAATACAAGCTCTGCTAAGTTTGGGGCTACCTGCTGCTGTGTTATAGTGTTCAGCATTATTTATTTGTTTATTTATCTAGGTAATTCTAATAGGTTAGATAGTTTTGAATAATAGCTATAAACACTCCATCAAGTCACTTATCAAACAAAAAAAAAACAAAATCGGTTCATTCGCTTAGGAGCCGTTTAGGAATAGGTACCGTACACACACACAGATACACACGTCAATCGTATAACCCCTCCTTCTGCGTCTGGGATTAATAGGTAGGTAGATAAAAATACTACTATCATATAAATATTTGATAACTTTGAAAAAAGCAAGTTTTAGCTGTTAGTTTGATTTTATTGAATGTGTTTAGTGTATTAAATCAAGCACAGCACTGCAATGCGGCTTTCGGTCCTGTAATGACAATCTGACTCGGTCTGAGGTAATCAATTCATACTCGGATACAATTTACAAAACATACTACAATATTATGCTCAATCTTATATCTATATACACGGTATAACTGGAGTTATGGACAACGGTGGCAACCTGTGGTGGCAACGGTGATGGGGGACCTGCCTATCGATTTAACCCCCATGCATGTCCAACCCAAATCTCCGGAACCCTTTTTTGTCATGTGAAAATGCGTTACGACTGTCATGAAACTCGGGGAGAGTATGAGGGGTCTGTCGGGCTCTCCGCTGGCGACTAGCTACCGCTAGATCAGCGGCCAACGGACTAAAAACACACCGTGTTCCTTCACTCACCATGCTAAGATAAGATAAGATAAGATAAGATAAGACTTTATTTGGCTCAAACAATTATAGCACATGTAGGTACAGCACAAAAAACAAACAGAAAAACACTGATATACAAGTAGGTAGGTAGTAGGTACATTAAAAAGTTTAACAAAGGTATCTTGCAAGGTAAAAAAGAAACTAAATTAGAAACATAATAAGACTAAATAAAAAAGAAGTATTTGTACTTAACTAAATCTAAGAAAAACTATAAAGTAGCACTAAAGCTGTGTGGGTGTTATCGGTGCTGCAACGGTATGTGCCAAAAAGGCCCCTTCTCAGCTTGATGCTACTAGTGCTAGTGCTAGTGCATCATCGAACCATTCATCGCCTGATGAAAGGCTTGACGCTGCAGTAGCACTTGTTGGGGTCATGGGGTCCCGGTAGAATTCTACCTCGGCCCGTCCGGGCACCACGGCCCCGTCAGAAATCTCCTACTTGCTAACTTGCTAACTTGCTGAAGCGCTCGAAGTGTGGCTTACTTCAGTGTTCTTCGCAGATCCTCTTGTTTAAGCAACACTTCGTCCGGTCACTACTTGGATGGGTGACCATTTAGTGGCATTTAGATCTGAGCGCTTCCGGTGGTTAATGTTGGTCCCGGCTTTTTCAATCATTAAGCCATATTGAAAGCCCTTGAGTGGCCTAAAAACTCCGACACCAGAGTTGGCCACTAACTCATAAGAAGAAGGAAGGAAGTAACCCTGCTAACTAACAAACGGGGCTCTGGTGGCCGGCTGAATGCGGCATAGCGCAGCCTAACACCGGCACAGCTAAATCACCTGGCCACCGTTGGGCAACGTCTGCGGTGCGAGAAGCTGTGCCTAGCAATCTCCAACCCCCATGCCCAGCGTGGGGATTATGGGCATATCCCCCATCTTATAGAGGAGGCCTATGTCCAGCAGTGGACTGAATAGACGGGTATGTTCCCCGATAATCAGTTGTTCAAAAGTTATTTGGATTAACGTATTACTATTAAAAAATAAAAAGATCATAATTACTTTTTAATAAAAAAAAATTTCAATATTATTTTTTTTGTGTGAAAAGGAGGAAATGTTTGTTTGTATTCCTTGAAATTAGAAACTTGAAACTGGCATAAATATTCTACAATGCAAGTAGGTACTAAGACAATATGAGAGAAATCCAAAACTACCACAAAAGGACTATATTTCACCGGGACACCATGGCGGCGCAACCAGGCGCCGCTACCAACAGCCCTAAGGTGCCTAAGGGTGTGCAATGGGATGTTAATGATTGTTTCTTTTACTAATAATTTTTACTACAGATGGTTATAATTTAAAAATATTTTTCAGTATTTTAAGTAGTATCTACATTTTTATGTAACGTTATGATTACGTAATACATATAATTTTAACAAGAATTCAACCATTGATACAGTTATTACAGTATTTTATTTTCTGTATGTATAATTTCCGAATAAAGGCTGGATTAAGTATCAGTTATTGTACTTATCTAGCAAAAATACATGAAATATTTTACCGAAATAACACTTTCTGGGAAACAAAGTAAAATGAGGGAATATCTATTCATTCAAATGTTATTAAGTCCAGCTCCAGCATCGTTGGGCACCGCTGCACCGCTAAACGAATGAAATGAATACTCTCGGGAAATCCCCCGAATGACAGTGATAGGTTCAGTGGTAGATACTTGTTTATAATTTTTTTGTTAGCCGACTTCAAAAAGGAGGTTCTTTTTTTCGTCGGAATCCTTTTTTTATGTATGGACGCCGATATCTCCGTCATGGACCGATTTTCAAAATTATTTTTGTTTGAAAGAGAACACTTCACAGGTGGTCTCATATAAATTTTATTTCTGAAGTATTGGTGCTTTTCCCACAAAACTCAAAAACCTCATTCTCACTTGTAATTTTCGTTCTGAGTCGTCCCTCATGCGGGTGACTCGTTTAGTTAATCTGCCCATGATTCTAGTTTACATAAGCATAACAGTATTACCTAATTACACTAATAACGCAAAATAAACAAACTTAAAAAAAAATGAACCAACTCAAAAAAATTACTTCTTGCTCTAAAAAGCGAAAAATAAATTAAATTAGATAATTCATTCAAAGAAGAAAATAGGTACTCATTTATCTGTTTGAATTCGGTGCTAATCCATTTAGATAGGTGATAGGCTACATACTTCCGCTCCCAACACATCACATCACCCAACGCGTGAGCGTGGAGGAGGCGGGGGGCCTCTACCCTCTACCTACACGTTGGTAGGTACTGCACCGACTTGAAACAGATGATTAAATACCTCTTTTTTTCTTTACATTAATTAACTAATTAAATTTATTATTCGCTCTTTAGGGCAGCAAGAAGGGTTTTTTTAAGTCTGTTTTTTTTAAAGTTTGTTTATTAGACTATACAATATGTACTCACCTACATAACTTGCGTTGCATTAGCGTTTGCTTAGTTGGCATAGATATAAGTGCCAACTCAAGTATAGAATAATCATCCCCAGTAGGAAGGAAATGGATTTAAAGTGTGGGTTTTTAACCAATGAGTGGTTGCAACTGTACTGACTTGACTGACTTGCCCCACTTGTATGGCAACCACTTGCTCGACTTGCCCCACTTCCCGCACTTGCCCCACTTGTCTTACTTCCGCATTTTCGTAAACTACCAAATGTTGGTAATTTGAAAGGTAGAGAGGCCTTACTAAAAATTGCCATGTTGTTATTTTTTTGTTGCAGCAATTACATTTTTTAAATTATTTTCTAATCATTTTTAAAACAGTGTACCTATTTGTTTATATTTTAGCTGGTGACTTGTCAGTCAGCAACTGTCACCAACTAACAACAAAGCCTATTGACAGTAGAAACCACAGAACAAATTGACAGTAGGTACATACCAAGGATGTTAATCAATTAATAAAAACTCCTTGGTATGTACACACAGCGTCACGATCTGGTATACCCCTTTCAAGTATAAATTTAAACTGCTGCCGTGGAGGCTAACATATTCAAATGGCCAAAATCTTATACAAAAATATTTATACTTGGCTGGGGGATCGAACCAGTAACTCATTCACACCAGTTTATGAATCAGACGCTCTAACCAACTGAGCTATCGTAGCGGTTGGCGATAATGACGAAATTATAAGTTACAATATACGTTTTTTATTTTGTCTAGGTATTCATGGATGCGTCAGCTAGTAACTTCTTCATTTGTTTAACACGGTAGTGCGCAACTATTTATAATTATTTTGTGCAGCACTGGACTATTGAGGGTAGTTGTGTATTAAATGACAGTTCAGAACAAAAGGTTACTTGTTTCGTCTTGGGTGTGTGCCGTGTGTCATTGAATTTGTATATGAAAAATGTTGCATATAAAAAAGCCAGTCCGAAAAATTGAGCTAAAGAGTGCGTTTTGCAAAATAAAACTTTTGGAACGCTACAACCCATCAAATAATCAATGTCAATGTTAATCAATGTATGGAATTGGAAATGGCAGAATAACATTAGGTAAGTGGTATGAGAATTATTAGTAGGATTATCATAAACAATGTTCTTAGTGGACCTATTCCATTTTATATTATATAAACACATCTTATGCTTATAATATTATGTTTTTATTTTCAGGTTATTGGCGATGGATGTCATCAATGAGCAAAGTTTTGCAAGAAATAATGCAGTCAACAGTGCAAGTTGCTTATCCAGAAGGAACGGTGTATTTAGTTTATGATAACTGCGCGGTTCATCGTTCGCGAATTCTGACCAATTGGCTCGCTTCTCAGACGGGCATTATCACCATATCATGGTCATCTAAAAGTCACGATTTAAATATGTGGAGAATGTGTGAGCATATGTGGGGTCAAATTGTCCTAACTGGGACACGAGTGAAGTGTTGTGCACCTGTAACAGGAAGTCATGAGAACCTAGGAACTGATGCGTCGTAGTGGTTTTGATTGGACTTTGATTACCCAAGTGAAAAGAAGGCTTCAACAAATAATTTAAAGTTTTGGACATCCATCCCATTCGGTATTAAAAAATATTTAAATACTATAAAATGTTTTCAATTATAGATAAAATACCAGACTAAGTATTTGCGAGTGATCTAAATTGTTTATTGGATTTTTATACGGCAAGTATAACCTGTTCCAATATTAACATGTTTGTTCACTCGTTAATCTTATATGGGTAAATAAGTATTAATCTATCATTTAAAACATTATTGAAAATTCAAAAAAATAAGTTACTATCTATATTCTATTATGTTAAATGTGGTGTTTTAATAAATTTGTTATAACTTTTGAACATTTTTTTATTTTTTAAGCTTAATTTAAATAATTAGGTAACTTACTACACTTACCGCGTAACGTAATCCATTGTTAGTAACAAAAATTTAAAAAAAAAACATATTGGTAATGAGGGATTTGAACCCAGTACTCTTGTAACGTTTCGATTGATGTCGAGCGTTGTAACCGCCACTCCATTGTGACGTATAGTAATATGATTGAAATTAAATATTCGTAGGCAAGGAGGAGAAGTTTTATAAAACACATTTGTGCAAAAAGTTGAGATCCACGAATGACGCCGCGACGGTTTGAACCTACTAACATTAACTAGGGGGGTTACCAGACTCTGACGCTGTCTGTACCATGGAATTACTACTATTACAATATTACTGACGTACAAGGGAATGTGCGCTGTGCGAAATGTATTCTCCCAAAAAAGTTTTATCTCGTATCCTAAGGGTTTAATTTCTCTATGGTTTCCTCTTTGGTCTGTGTAAACAGTACAAAAGAGACCACCCCCGTCTGTGTGACGTTTTTGAGAGTATCTGCCATTGGCGGCATAATGCGTTAGCATCCTAGTAGTCTGTGGCGGCATATAAACGACGTGCACCTTTACATGACGATTTAATCGTAGAAAATATATTTTATACTACACCTGCTCGGAAAGTACCTTGATACTTTATCAAATTTACGGTAGAAAGTACGTCATTGCATATCGAACAAATATGCGGGGAGAAAACGCATCTGAGCGGGAGAGAAAAGTGTATGAAAATCCATTTCTTACGTGGTTTTTCTTTTTTAATTTTGGGTTAGACTATGCGCTGGTAACCTAAATATCAAAAGCCAAAAAGTTTTTACAGTGAGTTTTTATCTCCAAGTTCGCAAAATGACACTGGCCACTAGCTAAAAAAAAAGCACTGGCTAGTCAAAGTCAAAGTCAAAGTCAAAGTCAAAGTCAAAGTCAAAGTCAAAGTCAAAGTCAAAGTCAAAGTCAAAGTCAAAGTCAAAGTCAAAGTCAAAGTCAAAGTCAAAGTCAAAGTCAAAGTCAAAGTCAAAGTCAAAGTCAAAGTCAAAGTCAAAGTCAAAGTCAAAGTCAAAGTCAAAGTCAAAGTCAAAGTCAAAGTCAAAGTCAAAGTCAAAGTCAAAGTCAAAGTCAAAGTCAAAGTCAAAGTCAAAGTCAAAGTCAAAGTCAAAGTCAAAGTCAAGTTATTTTCCTCGTAGGTGTAGTATAAAGCACTATGTATCACTCGAGAGAAAGTGCGATTCTCGGGTGTTTTAAAGCCCTCGCCTACGGCTCGGGCTTCAAACGACACCCTCGACGGTAATCGGTCACTTTCTCCTCTCGGTGAACAATGTACTATAGTTTTGCATTTCGAAATAAATAACTTTCATTTATGTAGTCAAACCTATTTTTACAGTGATAAAGACGAAAACACTGCACATAGGCAATCTAAGTTCCAAATCAATTTCATACAACCTACCATAGAATATTTTCAAATGTCAAAACATGAACAAAAACTACAAAAATAGGGCTTTCTAACGATATGACATACGTCCGGTAATTTTATCGGATTATCTACAAAATAATAAATAAAAAGACTGATACTGACTGCGTGATTTCGACAGATTCACTCATCAAATCTCATCAAATTATTTGTAAAAAAATTGTTTTCTGTGGTAGGTCATTCAAAAACTAAATTTTTCACAGAGTTTTATACCTTAATTCATTAAAAATACAGCTTACAATCGTAAAATTAGGCAGGTACAATAATGATAGATCCATAAGATACACATACGGCTAAGCACGTCAGGATCCTATTAGTCCAAGAAAATTAGTCAAATTAGGACACGAATCTTGGAATGAGAGATAGTCGGCTATAAACTTGTATAAACCTATATTTGAGCACTCTAAAACTTGTCTCAAAACCTACTTATTGTAGGGTGTTAGCTTCTTCAGATATTCCAAGGTCAAAGGTAAAAAAATTGAATTATTGTAAATATCATGTTTCCCATGGGTTTTATGCTAATTATTTTATTTATGTCTTAATAAATATTGTAGAGCATTAAATTCTCTACATCTTTTGTTCAATTTTTTTTTAATATCTTGAACCATTTTCGAGGTAGAGGGCACAGCGCGCGCAGTGTGTAACTATTAGGAGAATCATTAGAGGTTAAACCGCCGTATTAAAACACGTCGTATAAAGTTTATAAATTATTGATAAATATAATTCTAAATAATTTGCATTTTTATTAACTATTACATTAAAATTAATATTTTTTTCAATAATTCAGTGTCTATTCATTGAATAACTCTTACCTACTCGTGTAATTATAAAGTTATTTAGGGAAATACTTTAATTACATTAATTAAAAATTTGATTCTTTCATTTTAATTAGTTAGGAAGTAATTAGTATAAATAAGATATGAAATAAAAAATAATTTAAGTAAATTCCCTACAACTTTTGTTTTTAAACGTTTTTTTTAATATCTTGAACCATTTTCGAGATTGAGAGCAGAGCGCGCGCTGTGTTTTTTTGAGTATAGTTAAACACTGCGCGCACTCTGCCCTCTTATCTCGAAAATGGTTCAAGATATGAAAAAACTGTTTAAAAAAAAGTTGTAGAAAATTTAATTTTCTACAATATTTATTAAGATATAAATAGGATAAAACCCATAGGAAACAAGCTAGTTGCAATAAATAGTTTTTTTGACCTTTGACCTTGGAATATCTGTAAACACCCTACGATAAGTAGGTTTTGTGACAAGTTTTAGAGTGCTCAAATAAAGGTATATAGAAGTTTATAGCCGACTATCTCTCTTTCCGAAGTTAAACTCCTAATTTTCCTGGGATATATACCAACACAGATGAAAGGTTAAAGATACACAAAAGAGGAAACGAGACACTGGTCCTTTTTGGGCATTCTTATTGAGAAAAATCCATGGAATTATCATAAGTAACAGGCACGGTTTTTTTTCCAAATGGCGCACCCACATGTCGCAGGACGGAGGAACGCCAGATTTAAATGCCACCGGTCACCCATCCAAGTAGTGACCGGACGGAGTGTTGCTTAGCCATGATGAATATGATCTGCTAAGATCATCGAAGTAAGCCACTAGATAATTATTATCATCCCCTGATAACACCACCGGGGTACTTTCTACCAATGGACAACAACTTTAATACAAGTTCGAGCTTGGTGAAAAGCAGGCACAAAATCATATTGAACAAGCAGTAAATTGTAAATAGCTCAAGCAAGCAGTAAATTATAAAATTTATGTGTTTATTGATATAGCACCATCGTCTGCTACAGTCTTTTAAATCAAGTCCATCCAAAGGTTGTCTGGAAGAGATCGCTCTAAGTGATAAGACCGCCCATTGTACTTTCATTATTGTTATTGTTTATAGTTATATTTGTCTGTGTTGGTGTGAGTACAATAAAGAGTTTGCTATCTATCTATCTATCAAACTAATAAACTACATCAAATTCAAGACGCGGGGCTTCGTATTACTGACCGGCGCGGCATGTCCGTCGGACTCCGTCGTCGCGACTCGGGACTAGTCGCGATGTTTCGATGTTGCTCGTGGCGTTTTCGTTCATAATCCATAGGCGAAAGAAGGCGGGAATTGCAAATCGCAGGATGGAATTGTATCTCTGATATAAATAATTATTTAGCCATATCTATTTAAATCAACAACAGTCTACGTGCGTCCGTGCATCAGAGGTTGTTTTTTTTTTCTTTTTACGTGCATCGCCTTCGACTCTAAAAGGTCAACTGAGGTAAATGAGAGAGGGGTGAGGAATCGCGCGAATGGCTTGTGGTTGTGGCGGCGTTTTTGTATCTGCGTTTATTGGCCGGTGTGGGCCACAACACGCAACAAGCGGCGATTTGTAGCGCGTGGCTTCCGGCGTCAACCGTGTGCGCCGAGTCCGTATAAAATGTATGGAAACTACAGGATATATGCCAGTAGCCCCGTTTTGTGGTTGCAGCGTGTTGCCCGTATACTCCGACAGTGTTAGTTAAGTCTGTTTTGTTATAGCAATGGCGACTATAACAAAAAACTATCGGTGAACAATCTCCATCAGATAAATCCAGTACAAATTCACTTGTATTCCATTTCACAAATTTTGTGATTTATTATCAACATAGGTTGGTTATATTGCTAATATTTTAACCAACATAAGAAAATAAAATTAAACCAAAATGACACAACGGTCGTTTAAGATGAAAAAAAAATCCCTCATAAAAAGAGCTCTATAGCTTGAGTTCGGTTCGTCAAAAAGTAACAGCAAACTTAGCCGTCTTACGCACTAGCGGTTAACCGCGGTGGCGGCTAGCCGCGCGGCCTGCCACCTTTACATAATAATATGCAACCGCCTATGATTGAAGGACCTTACCATCCTCAAAATTATAGGCGGTTTCATATTATAAGTAAAAGCGGCTGGCCTCGCGGCTAGCCGCCATACGCCATCGCAGTTATTCGCTAGTGTGTAAGAGCTTGTCCAGATAAAGCGATCAACACGCGAGCCAAGCCACAGCGCTATTGTGAGATACGATAGTTTCATACATTGCGTCCTTTATGGGCAGATTATGCAGTCACGCGTTTTTAACAGCAAAACGTGTGCGTGTGCGTGTTCAACAATCGACTCGCGCGTCAATCGCTTCATCTGGACCAGTTCTTACTGGCAGACCCCACACCTACATAAACCTATTAATTAATTTGCGCTGAAGTTAGCTATAATTATTATATAGACAGAATAATAAACACAATTACATATAGATACTTTAATAAAGTGTATTCTTCATAATGAAACATTAGAGTAACACTGGAAGCACATAAAATACTCACCACCCTGGAAACACAACATATTATGCACCAACAACGTGCGTTTACAGAATTTCATCTTGCAAGACGCAAATCAAAGGAAACCGATTATAAACATATACTAACACTTGGAAGCAACTCATTGAATTTTACGCAATGGGCGCAATGCCGTTATGCATAATAGTAGATTAGTGGCCAAGGGCTGTAAGGCATCAATTGCAGCCCGAGATATTTAGAGCGCAGCGAGGGCGCCTATAGTTCGAGGGTGCAATTGGTGTTTACATCCGAGCTAACTATTCTGCTTTACATCTCGATTGTGACGTAAGTAGAAAAAAACCGGCATTACAAGAATAAAACATTTTTAATTTTTATTCAAGAACGAAATTGAGCTTCGCCGTTCGATATTTAAAATTGATGACTATTATACTCACACGAAGACAAGGCTGAATAGCAAAGCGACCTCTTTGGTCATTGAGCTGAATGCTTGATGTCTATTGCCAGTATGATGATTAGATGTATGCGAACTTTTTGAAAGAAAGAAGTGTTTTTTAATTACTTACCACCCAAGGGCTTTTCTAGCTACATTATTACCCTAGAGCGCTAATTAGTCACCTACAAGCCCCATTTGGCGGTAATAAGAACCTACTTACCGAACATGAGAGATGTAAAGGAAAATGCCGTCTGATGTATGGCGCTCGGTACCAAGACTAAAGTGAGTGCGTGAAAAAAATATCCAATAAGTTTTTAGTCGATTCTACTGTCAAAATAATAAAAAATGACGGTTATTGCCATAGTAACACTTTACATCAATGTTTTTTGCCATAGCAACGTACATATCATTGGCTGTTGTAGTCTAATGGCGGCGTGCAACGGAAACCAAATCAACAAAATATTTTTTTACTTGATTATTAATCGAGTCGGTGTGTAAAACTAAAGAAAATGTTAATGTCATTCATAAAATATAATAAATTTTATGGGATACGTTCGGTTTTGACGCAATTGGTACAGGTTCTCGGCATTCTCCTTTAATTAATAAATTATTAAAATACTAGTGACCCGTCCTGGCTTCGCACGGGTAGTAGAGCATACCCATGACCTATCCCACCATACATTGTTTTGTTATATCTCATAGGGATTATGGAAGCGTTTTCGATGAAAGCTCCCAAGCCGTATGAAATTTTTCGACATATTCAACAATTTATTTGAATCAATTTACATAAAACCGCAACAAATTACACACTTAAGCTTCCTCATGAATTATTGTCTATTGGTGAAAACCACATGATAATCCGTTCAGTAGCTGATGAGTTTATCGTGAACAGACAGAAAGACAGACAGACGCGGCGGGGGCTTTGTATTATAATATTTATAAGTCCTAGGATCGTAATAAATGACTTTTCTGTATTTTAAGGCGGTTGTCCAATCGTGACCTACCTACTATAAACAAGAGCAACAAACCTAATTGTTTTAAGTTTGTAATGAGTTCGTAAGAAATAATGCTGATGTTTTATGTAATAATGTTATTTGGTTCTGTTAACTTAAATTATTACAATTTAAATTATTATCTTTTGATTATGTGATTTAATAGTAGCTGTTTTGATTTTAATTCTTGAAATTATTTTGTGTTACTTAGTTGTTTTTAATTATTGTTGTAAGTATAATAATTAGGTACCTACTAATTAGTGTACGTGGTCCAAGACCGTTCTAATTAAATTAATAAAATTAAAAAAATTAAATTTAAACAATAAAAAGATGCTAACACGTTGCTTTGGGGGCCTGTTCCCAGCGTCAAAACCATTGTTCTCTAAATTATAAATTCCATAAATTGATTCCCATCAGCTCCAAGAAAATTGAGGCATTAAAATACTAACTAATTTATTTCCCAGCTGCTCCAATAGTAGATTGTTTTACAAGGGACTAAACCATCCCATTATATACGAGGTTGTTATACTCCCGAGCTTAGCGAGGGAGGATGACAAGACCGAGTTATAATGGGTGGTTTTGGCCCGAGTAAAACACTCTACTTTTCACTTCGATTGCGAGAAAATAAAACAATTGAAAATTAGACAATTTTCAGAAATTTTATTAAAAAATAATCAACCTTCATAAAACATCACCAAGACGGTTCTATTTTCAAAAAAAAAGATTGACGGAGCACCAAGAAGTCGAGTTTTTATGTAAGAGAACGAATTATTTGTACGGGCTGATGATTTTAGACAAAAATTAAAAAGAAAAAATACTTTTTAGCCCTAGGTATTAAATTCGAGTTTTAGGCCCGCTAAGCTACACTATTATGATACACTTTTTGAGCAAGAGAAGTGAAAAAAATATTGAGTACAGTCGAACACAATAGTCGCGCGGCATGTTGTTAGGAAGTTATGTTTAATGAAATATAGAAAAACTGCTTTACTTTATTTTGAATCAGTTTATTTATTTATGTAACTTCCTGTAATCATTAAAATATCTCAATTATCAGTCTAAGGATGAACTTTAAGATAGTTAAAGTTCATCCTTCATAAAATAAAATCACAGTTACGAAACTGTTTATTTTATTTATTAAAGTAATTTTTTGCTATTGATAACTTAAGTTTTAATTTAAGTTTAAGTCTACAATTTGAAACTTTTGACGACCTCTGTGGCGCAGTGCGGCTGAGACGCAGAAGGTTGCGGGTACGATTCCCGCTGCGGGACAAATGTTTGCATGTTATGTATGTTATATGTATCTTTGCTAAACCTGTTATGATATTATGTTGTTTCTAAATAAATAAATAAATACATAAATGTTCTGCAGATATTTGTCTCGGGTCTGGATGTTTTCTGTATTGTATGATTTTACAAAAATATATATTGCAGTATATAAATCATGTGGTTCCCATAATACAAGCTCTACTTAGTTTGAGGCTACATGATGCTGTGTAAGATAACTAACAGCATTATTTAAAAAAATATGATTGCCGTAATCTACAAGAGTTGCCGTAACTACTGTACTATAACGCTCTAATTAGGTATGATTGGCAAATTAACATAGAACTATCACCCCATCGGCGTAGGCGCCCCACCCGTACTTACCCGAATGAACGTGACAAAATGCTTTTATTTTGTCTTTAACTCCACAGTAAGACTGGTTTATTTTGGTGGTGCGCTACCTAAGCTACACAGCACGAACCACCACGATAAACGGGTCGCACCTTAAATTATTAATCATATTGAATACTTTTAGTGGCTTTAAAATACAACAATCTTAATATGCCAGACCAATTCGAAGATGACTGTACTGCTTCAATACTTTTTGGAGCCAGCGGGAAGTTTTTAGATAATAATACATTTTATTTTAATTATTAATATTTTTTTGGTGTTTGTGGGAAGTATTCTTGGAGTTGGCGGGAACTAGCCGCTTAGGGGATTCCTAATTCTTCACTAGCACTTTTTATTATAGAGTTTCAAACGTTAGGGCGACTGCTCTCATATTTTGTCTTTGCGATATCAATGAGAACTTTGCTCATGCTCTCTCCGGTCTCACGGACCATGAAGCTGAATATGCTGTTAGGGTTCTGCAGCAGGATGTAGGGATAGTCGAACTCTGCCGCCACGCCCTTGTCCATAACCAGCACGCGATCAGAGTCCATGATCGTGTTGAGTCGATGGGCGATTGTGAGCACCGTGCATTCCTTGAATTCACGACGGATTGTCTTCTGAATCAAAGCGTCCGTTCTAAAAATAAAAATAAATTTTTTGGAATATTAGCTCTGTTCAGAGGGTCTGTTTAGTATCTCAAACCATCCAATCCAACCATACCAATCCATAGCAACCAGTAAAATTCTGCCACACCCTGTATGTGGAGTATACACTTCATTCAGAATTTCAGAATTTTACTTCATTGAGGGCAGCTACCTTTTTTTTGTAGTAAGAAGGTTTTGTTCTGAGGAAACTACAAGTTTATTTTGAAGGAAAAAATACAGTCATCCTAGAAAATAGCGCCCTGCACACGTAAAGTTCGGACCGCGCATCGGGACTACGTTCCAAACCGCAGTCCGATCTGTACGGTATGGACTGCGGATCAAACTGTCGTGCTAATGGCGCGTAAAGATCGGACGGCGAATCTGGGACTGATCACTGTTGTGATGCGCGGTTAAAACTGTAAGATTTGCCTTCGCGTCGACATGCCAGATCGGACTGTCAGCCCCGCGCATCTACACGTACCTACGTTTCAGAGTGCGGGTTGGAATGGCGCGTGCTGTTTCCCGCGGTCTGAACTTTACGTGTGCAGGGCGCAATGTCATTTGTCAAAAAAACAATTTGGTCTCAATCGACTTGTTTTTTTTTTCAATTTTCCAACAGTGGTAAGCTGCGCATTAGACGATTTATCGGTATTTAGCCGTGTGCAAACACACCCACTTCTTCCAGCGTTCTTTTTACATGACGCGTACTATACCAGATGTAGGTACCTATACCAGAGAATCTCAGCAATCCACATCGCGATTTTGTTTCTCATTCCATTACTTTATATTTGAAGGTTATTTGAAAAAGATCGTCAGGCTGCGTCGTATGACACTACATGAGTTTGAATTGGTATGTTGAATTGGTATTCAAGATACCAATTCAACATACCACAATGTTTTGAGAACCTCAGTTAAAAAATACGCGAATTGATAACTTTGTGATGTGTGGGGCAGCCCTCAAATTAAGGCAGAGACTATCATCATCACTAAGTCAAGGACAAAGTTTACCTCAACCAGCTCTTCTAGGGCCGGCCTTACAAGTTTTAAGTTAAATTATGGCGTAACTTTCCAAGCCAAGTTGTATAATGAAAAACTACTAAATTCGAAAAGTCTTAGAACAAACCTTCGGGAATAGATTTACCCCTTTTTGGGAAAACAAACGAGTTTAAACTCACCGTGTATAAGCTTATGATTTATGCTTTAGATTAGGTACCTAATTGCTTAAGTTTATGAACTCACTGTGGGTCAACATTGGCCGTCGCCTCGTCCATAACGAGTATCCGATTGGATCGGAGTATAGCGCGCGCGAGGCACACAAGCTGCCGCTGTCCCATAGAAAAGTTGCTTCCGCCCTCCGAAACCTTGAAGTCTAGCGCCGGAACTGTCTCCTTTAACTCGACCTGTCGATATAAAATGAATTTATTTTATTCTTTGTGTACCTTTTGTTGTTAGTTTTTTTCTCTGTGGTTGCAGATTGTATGTTTTGTGTTTTGTTCCTCATGTCCGCTAATTTAGAAAATGGTCCTGACGGAAGACCAGCGCGCGTTTTCTATGTATAATTTTTATGTTGCATGTACTCTTATTTTATAGTTTAAAAACCTGTTTCTAATTTGTTCTTTTATATATATTTATGTGTAGTTGCAAATAAAAAAAAATCTTATTCTTATTCTTATTAAATGCCAATGCTTAAAGATGATTAAGTAAATACAATTGTCACAGTGGATCTTACTCGCTATAAAAGTAGGCTCAGCAAATTATCCGACCAATCCTAGTACAATCCGACCTAAAAATAGGAATTACATCGCTACTTGCAGGTAACTTCAGAGGGGCAAAATACGTTGTGAGTAGTATACATTTTTGTTGTAACTTCTGATGTGGCTAGCGGCACGTAAGTCTAGCGGTGGCAAAACTTCTGCGCATGGGTCTCTCGCTTTCTCTCGCCTCTAGCTCCCGCTACCTTACTTTTGACTTCTGCGCAATAACGGTCAGTGCAAGAGTTTCGTGCCGCTACTTGTACTAAAATTGTTTTTTTTAAACGACTAGATTCCACCCATGGCTTCAATTGCGTGTTACAGAGATGAAAAGAAAAGCTAAAGCCTATGTGTTAATACAGTTCACAAACTATGTACGTTTCAAGTTTCATCCAAATCCGTTCAGCTGTTACGGAGTCAAGTCGGAACAAACATACTAACACACTCATACAAACAGACAAACTTTCGCATTTACAATATTAGTGTGATCTTTAGGCTGACATTTTTATACGATTATGGGTATAAGTCTGCTTTTTATCACGCCACTAGTTTCTGTCCTTTACAAGCCTCATCCATGAGTTAATTATCTTATCTTATCTTATTAGCCTGTCTGATCCCACTGCAGGGCAAAGGCCTCCCTTCCCTCAAGTTAATTATCTATTATTAAAATTATCACGGCTTAGAAAGTTTTATTTCTGTTTGTCACCCAGAGCAGGGACCGACGCAAATAATCTAATTTCAGATAGCCAGTTCATATTTTCAGGTATGAAAATATTGATGTTGGTATTCCAGTTCGTGCACTAATTGGACAAGCCGAATGTCGACCCAGAAAACTGCTACATTTTTCTATTTCAGAGACGATGGAAATTCTTTGAATGAGTTTATTTTTATTCATATTTGTGAACGTATGAAAATCAAGTTTTAAGCTTATGATTTTGGATGTTCTAACAGTTTTTGTTAAACATTAATTACATCCTAAAAATAACTTTCAAAGTGAACAAAAATAATGGAAATGCAAAACCAACTGGCATCAAAACGACTAGACACACAAAAAATGTCTGGGAGATGTTTTCTCGGTGGTGGAAAGCAGCAGAATGATCCAATACTGATGTTCTATCAACGTCTTGGTCATAAACAAACCTACTACTACCTACATGGTTACTCTGTGATCCGGATATACCCTTTTTTAGGGTTCTTCCGCGGCTTCGCTTGCTTGGTACCTCAATAAAAAGCAGCCTATAGACATCGATATACCTATATATTTAGATAGATTTAGATATTTATTTCTTAAGTAAACTTCTAACGAAACTCTGGTTAGTAATGCCTTAAAACCTATGTTAGGTTTGTCTAGACACTATGTTCACTTAGTTGGTTTAGGTAAATACATTTATGGAATAGAACGAATTATATGCAATATTTCAGCTCAATTCGTCCCTCTGTTTTGAGCTTTTGACATAAAGAAGGAACTCAGATTTCACATGTTTTCTTACAAAGTTTTTTCGTCTTATAATATTAATTGTTTTTTTTTCCAATATTGTAATCGAGATACATTTATGGACTAGGACTAAGTTTTGAATATAGCAATATTTCAGCTTAATCTGACCGATTTTTTGACCTCCTCCCCACCTCGGTGAGATATCATGAGATTTTGCACAACCCCTCCCCCCACCGCTAAAAATATCATGTGAGATTTTTCAAAATATGGTTTGATGTTATGTGTTGATGTCTTTGATCAACTATTGATCGAAGGTAACTTACTTGTAGTAGTAACTACATTGAAAACAAAAGAAATTGATAAAGTACCTACACTGTATACCGAAGGCGAGAAAGTGACCGATTCCTATCAAGTTAGCCTCAAAAGCTAAAAGTTATTATGCAGGTGTCAAGAGTCAGAGTTACATTTATTTCTTTAATCTTTCAAACTAAGTTACATTTAAACAAGTCAAATTGTATACTATGTAGCCCTTCGTCGCTGTCAACTAGGCTACAAATAAATTGCTATAAAAAACGTACAAAAATATGCAAGATTATAAAATAAGTGCTAAATTAAAATGATGACATCAAATTACACTATTAATGCAAATAACTATCTCATATCAGACTAAGAACTGCCCGCGGCTTGGCCTGCTTGGAATTGAAGGGGTTTCCTTTAGTTTTCTTAAGGAATAAATTTACGTGTGATTTGCCGGGACTCCCCCTCCCCCACGTGAGATTTGGTGAGATTTCGGTCGACCTGCCCCCCGCCCCCTAAATGCCTTACGAAATTAATGGACCCCCTAATATGTGCAAAATTTCAACTGTTTAGCTATCACGGTTCATGAGATACAGCCTGTGATTCTACAAGGATTCCTTTTTCCTCATAAAGTACGGAACCCTTAAAATCTTGGTTATAACTCACTTGTTCCAAGGCTCTCCAAATATCGTCGTCACTGTACAAGTTGAACGGATCCAAGTTGTACCGCAGAGTTGCGGAGAACAGGACCGGCTCTTGAGGAATTATTGATATTTTCGATCTCAAGTCCTGTGGAGGTAAACATTGTTGATTAGATTGCCGATTGCAATGCCATTGTTTATTTAAAACAAGTACGTGACCAGCCGGCGGACGCTGTGAGTTTTGGTCGAGGGATTTTGATAAGTCTTATGCAATGGCTTAAGGTTAAGAAAGAGAGCCCTTTTATCCTTATGGATTATCAAATTGACTAGTAGGTATATTTTTCATTACATACATACATACGATAAAAATAAATTTTCACATATAATATTATTTAATATTTTACGTGTTTCTTGAGATATACACTGAAACATTTAAAAGCATATTGAGATAAGATAAGATAAAGAATTTATTACCAAATTAGAAACTTAACTACTTGTACATAAGCATTATGTTAACCTTAGATAATGTATGTATGTTTATAAGTTTCTTAATACAAATCATGGTATGTTTTAAGACGGAACAAATTGTTTTGCTTGGAGATAAAAATAAAGAAAGTGGGTATTTTTATCACCATCATCAACATCCTAAAATAGTCCACAACTGGACATTGGCCTCCCCTGATGAGAGCCAATTCGCCTCGTCCACGGCTTGACGCATTGTCAACCGCAAATATATAATATAAATACCTTTTTAGCAACACCCTTAGTATCGATTCCATCAATAGTGATTCTGCCTTCAATGTCGTACAACCTGAAGAGAGCCGATATCAATGATGACTTGCCAGCACCAGTTCTTCCAACGACACCAACCTGAAAACAATTTAAACCAGTTTATATCGTATGATTTCGCGTTTTCCCTCTCTTTTTATACACCACACCAGCCTATATCAGTCCTTTGCTGGACATAGGCCTCCCCTAATAAAGGGGGATATACCTGCATGCGGGTTGGGGATCGCAGGGCACAGCTTCTCGCACCACTGACGCTGCTGCCCGTCGGTGGCCAGGGGATTTAGCTGTGTCTATATAGGCTGTGCTATGCCGCAATCAGCCGGCCGCCAGAGCCCCGTTCGTTGTTTAGCAGGGTGCACCACGTGCAGGTGAGGTTGACTTGGGTTCCGAAGATGGGGGTTGGAACCCCGTACACCCAATGTTATACTACATAACCCTTTTTATACTACATAATTATATCTTATTTAAGTCTTAATATTTTCATCATAATAATTGGGGGCTTTGTCTACTGTTGGATAATCCCCCTTTCCCTTAATGAGTGTAATTGCGCCTTGTCAATAGCTTGACACATACAGCTGCTACTAGCTTTTCGCAGATCGTCTCTCCACCTGGCTGGTTGGTGTCTAAATGTACTAATATGTTTTTTCTTAGAAAATAAAATAAAACATTTGAATGAAAAGTACCTTCCAGCCGCTCTGAATATCGATGTTCAGGTCCCTGAGTACCGGAGGGTCCTCGGGTCCGTACTTCATGAACACACTTTCAAATTTAACGTTTCCATCCGTTGGCCATTGTTTCGGGGGCCGAGTGGCTGCAATAAAAAGTAACGCCTTTTATATCAGACACATTTTTGCCTGAAACCTTGGGAATATTTTTAACAAAATATAAACAAGCTCGCGAATGCCGATTGCATTCGTTCTCCAATTCAGTGTTATTGCAAATTACATCAATTATTCCCTGTTTAAAGGTTATTTATATTTTCGTTGTATTATCTTTCTATAGTTATTCTATTTCACGAAGGCGTGTTTGCCTTGGTTTTAGTTGTGAAGTGTATCGATAGGTGTATTTGTGTGAGTAATGTCAATATTGACGCAAGTTTATGTGCCGTCCGCAATAAAATCATAATAATTTTTAACCGACTTCAAACAGGAGGAGGCTATCTAGTATTACAAATAACATTCAACTTTCCTTTAGGTGTAGTGAGCTAGGCGGCTGAAACTTATTTCTCAGATAGGTCTATACCTAGGAAGCCTATATCTGAATTGGCGTACTGCGGAAATAAACATTTTTCGAAGTATTAATTTTGTGAAAATTCCGATTCTTCACGTAATTTTGTCTGATTAGATGTCATTTTCACACATTTGATAGCGTTAATAACATTTCTGTCGTTGTTTTGACATGGCCAAACGCCAAAATTACCATAATCTGATAATGATAATGACATTTCGTAATTTTCTCGGCTATTTTAGATGTGAACGCTGTACCACAGAGACTAAAAATAAAAGAAGAAGAAGAAATTAGTCTATTTTTTCAAATAAATCCTCATATCCTTTCCGCAGCAAAACCGACACAGATAGACAGTAGGTTGGTGGGTATTTTTGAGTAGTCATAGGTCGGAGGTTTCCCCACCCTAGTACTCCCACATCCCCCCTCTCTCGATTTTGTATTTTGGCGTTTATTTTTTCCATACTTAACCTCAACCTTTTTTTTTTCTCGGAAATTATAGGTATTCCACACTCCCCCTTTCAGGGGGAAGGTCCTGCAAAGCGACGCCATTTGCAACCTAATTTCAGTAATACCTGTGAAGTGTTTCGAGACAACCGTCAAAGACCATCTTTTCATTCAAATGCAATTTTAATTTTGCAAGCCGTGGAATTTCATAATTTTCTATATGAAAATTTTGCATTGCACGTGGACGACATCGATTGAGAAGCTATAGATTTATGTATTATATTCTCTCTTCTTCTTTTTTTTCATACGATAACTTCTTTTTGATGAAGAGGATGGTAAATGTTTCTAATCTTTTATAATCCGTTACACTGTTCATAAGCTCACACCAGTAGCTTTATCTGTACACTGGGTAATGTTTCTGAGGTGAGAAAAATCACAGTTAGGCTCTGGGTGTAAATTAAACATTCCTTTTTCAAGAAATGGTAAACTATAGCCCTATGACCTAAGTTCATCATTAAAAACAATACTAGACCACGAACAACTTTACGCTTAGTTGCCATGCTGACGCGACGCTACCCGCCGTAAATTTTTGGCGCGGTTACAATAAGCACTAGTGACTCGGACCGTGTCCAGGCCGAGACTGAAAGCTCCTAACAGCTTCTGAGCTAACGCACACTAAAACAATGTGCACGTGCATGCACTACAGCAAACATAGAAAAACGACTTCGTGACATAGAACAACTAAACTAAATCATGATGATGAATCAAAGAACAAAATAATTTACATAATCATTATCATCTTCCTCCCCCTATACCGCGCTTTGTGGAGTGTTGTCCCACCATTTTCTTGTGTCACTCGTCATAACAACAAAAGTATGTACCTACTTATTAACCTTAATTGTTTTTTCGAGCATACTTTAAATATAGTTTAACAGTTAATGCTAAACGAAACGACCAAACGATAAAATAACGTGAATTTTAGCAGCGGCTGCTTATATGCAAACAGAAATTAACCTAACTTCTGTTTCCATTCACCAAGCACGTATAATGGATGTTTTTTTAATTTGAGCATCGATGCCGGACTTATCAAACTCGAATTTTATTTGCTTTAAAAATAAAGCGCTCTTTACCAAAACACGCTTTTAAATTCAAGGAGGTGCAAAAATTCAAAAAACTTTCCTCTTCTGATTGCTTGAAGAACTATTGACTTCTTCATTAGTTTTTGAGAAGTTTAAGATGAATTCTAAAATTTCCAGCTTATTTTCATGCTTCCAGACTTGACGTCACATGGCGTGTCAAGTGAAGGTTTTTTTTTTAGTGTGTTCGTGTGAGTTTTTGCAAGTCAGAGCTGCTAGACAGAGATACACCTCGATACACCGCGTGCGTTAAAGGTCCACCTGAGATGCAGAAGGTTCAATTCCCTACGGACATAAATGTTTGTACGATCTGCTTATATTTGAATCGAGTCTGGGTGTTTTCTGTGTATTTTTTACGTATATTAGTCATCATAATAAAAACTCTGCTTAGTTTGGGGCTAGATGCCCGGTTTCTTGGTTTTATTGGTTATTAGGTACCGTATTTTATTTCATTTCATGATGCTGTCATTTTTTTATTTTATTTATAATGGGCCAGCTCTTGACCTCGAGGCTTACATAAGCAAGGATAAGGTCGACGATGGGGCGAGCTTTCCCAGAAGATGCCCATTAACTCTCCTTTTGAAGCTGTAAGCGTCGTAAGTCAATGGAAAAACAGACGGTGGCAGCTGATACCATCTTAGCACTGCGCATTATAAATGATGTTTGGAAGCGCTTATTTCTGGTAGATGGAATATCAACTTGATGTAAATGTTATTGACCAGAATGTGTATGAAATCAAATGCGATGATGAATGTCTAGTTTCTAAAAACAAACACTCAATTCACATTCAGTTCTAGAATACAACAAAATTACTTACGTCCATCATCGATGTTATCTTCAATCGGAAGATGTGTGTATTCGAGCACCCTCTCCACCGCGGTCATCTGGCCGAGGAAGTCAGCAGTGAATCTGGCAGCCATCTGCAGCAGCATCGTGAGCACCATCGACTGGCTCACTGCTAGAGCTACACTACCCACGGGAATTACCGAACCTGAAGGGACAAACGTAATTTATAATTCTGCAAAAATCAGTTCAATACCGCGGAGTTGGTAAGCATGTTTTTCCTTTACAGTGGTTACAGACTAGTGTCTTTTTGCACGTTTATGCGCGTATCAGATTACGCGCTTCTTTCGGCGTTTTCACTCGAACTGGGGTGTCTGCGCTTTTACGAACTTATAAGCACGTCAACGCTTGTAGGCTTATAAGTTGCCGTGTATGGCATAAGGCACGCGCCTTTTGCCAAACGCGCGTACTTGTGGGGAAGGTAGTGAGTAGGTTTGGTCCCTGTTCATGTCTGTACATTATCTAGTTACTTAGTTTACCCGAACTGAGATCTCGTTCGCGATATCTAACACTTTACTGAACAAAATAAAGACTTTATGTCATCTGTAACTTGTTATAGGAGACGTAGAAAACATTACTACCGCAAATGACAACGACACCGCTATCTAGCTAATATCCAGTCTAACCTGAACTACGAAAACATCGAAAACGGAGCTCAAGTTACAGAGAGTTTCTTTAACTTATTTTCTTTGTATTTCAGAAACTACTCCATCAAATATCCCAAGATAAGGTTTAGAAAATATTAAAAACTTCGATGAAGCACTGAATTTTAGGATCCTAACACTATTTATCTACTTACTGAAGTCAACAATGATGAACAACCCCATGACTATACCGAGATAAACCAGACAGAGCGCATCTAAATACAGTCCAAATGCAGTCGATCCACTCAAATAGGTATAAAATGCACTTGTATGGAGATTCTGTAAACAAGCAATTAAAACAATGAATCTTGATAAAGCTAGCAGTTTTTTTTAAACTGGTTAATATTAATCAGATATTTGTACCTGAGCACTATCAAACTTAGATAGCAGTCTGTCCTGAGAGTTGAAACTTCGAATTGTAGAGAGCCCGCTTATGGTAGAGTTGATCATTCCAAAAACTGGACTTTTTGCTGTAAGTAAAATAACTTGATCATCTCGTGCTTATATGTATTTAAATAATAATAAATAATTGTGTGATGAATATGTGCGGAAGAGTCTCTTAAGAGACTTGTAAATAATTATTACACCTATAGGTAATTTAGAACCCTATAACCCTATAACTTTTTGTACATTTTACTTTACTCTGCGATTGTTAACACTACAACGTGTCTATCACTTACTAGTTCCCTCCAATCTCTTCACAGCTTGAGCAGCATTCACGTACCACTTGAGCATAGAAAGGAAAAAAACTATGAGGAAGGCCGTGGGAATGAGCGTCCAGGGCAGTGCGATTGCATTTAGCACGAGAATACTTGTCATGGAAAAATACATCTGTACTGCTTCCATCGTACTTCTGGGAAGAAACTCATCTATCGCGCCCATATCTTTGGAGAATCTATTTAACACGCGCCCTGAAATAAGTTCTTATTTAGTTTCATATCAAGGGGGAATTTGGCTACCGTAGAGGTATAATAATTTCTTAATTAATCAGAGGGCTTACCACAGGTTTTTATAGTTTACGAAAACTTTATAAGTTTCGGTATCTTTCCATAAATTTTCGTAGTTCATGCACGTTTCCCTAGAGGTGCTGTACTGAAAATGTATGGAAAGATACCGAAACTTATAAAGTTTTCGTAAACTATAAAAACCTGTGGTAAGCCCTCAGATAAAACATCACACCAATATTATCTATACAGATCAAAATTTTACCTCATTGAGAGCAATCTACATTTTCTCTTGTTGTTAAAAGGTTTTGTTCTTAGAGAACTATAGGTTTAATTTGAAGAAAAAAACAATTGCATTTTACGAATTTTGATAAAAATGTACAGTCAGCCTAGAAAATGACATTTATCAAAAAAAACAAGTGGGTCTCAATCGACTCTATTTCCCAAAAGGAAGACTTTTTAAAAAGTAACTTACCAAATCAAAAGGTACAATTTTGCGAAAATTTTAAAACAGTTTTTCATACAATTTTCAGCTGCATCAGTTGCGCCGACAAGAGCATAGCTCTTAAATAAATGATAATGATACTCTGAACGAATTTTCATTAAACTTGGAACTTGGAATGTACATAGTTTATAATCTGGATGACCACACAGGCTATATTGTTCGGGTACCACAGGAGCGAAGCCTCGGATGGAAGCTAGTTTAATTGTTTTATTTTTAATAAACTGCCACTCGACATTAAATCAGTGATACACAAAAGAGGCACTCTTAGAAATAAATTAAAAGCTTTTCTTTTGGAGAAGTGTTTGTACACACTGGATGAACTTTAATAATTCTTGTTGATCACCTTTTAACTTCCTAATCTGAACCTTTTCTTTTTTTTTTTTTGCTTTTATATAATTTTTACTTTATGCGTAGTTGTGTTTTTGTTTGTGACCTAGACATTTATTGTTTTTTTTTATTGTAACCTAATGTTATTATCATCATCATCATCGTCATCAGCCTATAGCAGTCCACTGCTGGACATAGGCCTCCCCTAATGAGCGCCATTGCGCCCTGTCCTGATTTCGACGCATCCAGCTTCTACCAGCAGCCTTTCGCAGAACGTCACCCCACCTGGCCGGAGGCCTACACTACGTTTGCCGAGCCGTGGTCTCCACTCAAGAACTCGTTTACCCCAACGGTTATCGGTTCTTCGGCAGATATGGCTAGCCCACTGCCACTTCAGCTTGCTAATTCTCTAAGCTATGTCGACAACTTTAGTTCTATGTCGGATAAACTCGTTACGGATTTTTTCCTTCAGAGAAACCCCGAGCATAGCTCGTATAGCGACTTTAAACTGGTGGACCAGCCGTACTGTGAGTGTCCACGTTTCGGCTCCGTATGTCATGACGGGTAGGACGCACTGATTGAAAACTTTCGTTTTCAAACATTGCGGTATGGGTGACGAGAAAACTCGAAGTAGTTTTCCAAATGCTGCCCCCCAACCCAGCTGAATCCTCCTCTTGGCCTCCTTCTCGAAATTGTTTCTACCCAACTGCAATATCTGCCCGAGGTATGTATACTCCGAAACCACTTCAAGAAGGTGTCCATTAACGACGACAGGACTCGGATAAATTCGGTCATTGACCATAACTTTGATCTTGTCCAAATTCATGCCGAGACCTATCTTTCGCGAGGCTGATGCTAGGCCGTCTAGCATCTATTGCAGCTCCTCCAGCGACTCCGCCATTAGGACTATGTCATCAGCGAATCGCAAGTGTGAGATGTGCTCGCCGTTTATGTTTATGCCTATACCTTTCCAGTCCAGCGTCTTAAACATGTCCTCCAACGCGCTTGTGAACAGTTTCAGAGATATGACTTCTCCCTGTCTCACTCCGCGGCGCAGTTGGATGGGTTTTGACTGCTGGCCCTGTACTCGGACACTCATAGTGGCGGCTTCGTACAGACATCTCAACACTTCGATATAACGATAGTCCACTTGGCATCGCTGCAAGGATTCCAGGACAGCCCAGGTTTCTACAGAGTCAAAGGCTTTCTCATAGTCCACAAACGCCAGACACAGGGGCTGATTATAAAAAAATAATAATAAACAAAGTAATAATAAAGTAAGTAATAATAATAAAAAAAACCTCGTCTTGGCTGATCTCTGGCAGGTCGTCGGTATAGTGGCGGGTGAGGGTGGCTCGAGAATCGTGGCTGCTACGTTGGGGGCAAGGAGCATGTGCCGCATACAGTCGGCTATAGAAGTCCTCTATCTCAGATAATACCTCCGGCTTTGACAAGACGGTTTGGCCATCGTGTGTCGTTAACTTCGTCAGGTGGCTCCTGCCAAGCTGCTGAGTGAATACTTTGGACCCTCGGTTTTGCTCTATTGCCTGTTCAATGAGGCGTGTGTTGGAGCTCCGAAGGTCGCGCCGTATCATCTTCGCAATTCGCTTGTTCAGGTCTGACCTTTCTGACGAAGTGGCCTGAGTGGTTTCCCGTCTTTTTGTCATCAGCCGAAGAGTCTCATCTGTGAATTTGGACTTCCTGCCTTTAGGCTGCATTTGGCAGAATTTGATGCCCTCGTCCCTTAACGTTCCAACCACGTTTTGTAGGGCCTCATCAACGTCATCGGTAGGTTCCACAGCAACGAATCTGTCACCGAGAAGCTTCTGAAACTTCTCGGTGCCCGCCATGATCTGGAGTAGATTGGGTCGGAGCGTGGACTTCATCAGACGGTTTCTTTCCAGCTTTAGATCGATATTCAGAGAGCCTCGGACAAGTCTGTGATCAGATCCGGTGTTAAACCTGTTGATCACGGAGACGTCTCTGAATATGTGCCTTTCATCCGTCATGATGAAGTCGATCTCGTTTTTGGTCACAGTGTCGGGGCTACGCCATGTCCACTTCCTGTGGGGCTTCTTCTCGAAGAACGAGTTCATCAAGAAGAGCCCCTCCTTCTCTAGGAAGTTGACCAGCATTTGCCCCCTGTGATTTCTACACCCAAAACCATGCGGGCCCACTCTGGATTCGTCGCCAATTCGGACTCCCACTTTGCCGTTAAAGTCCCCCATAACAACGTTGAAGTGAGCCTTCGTGGTGTTGTGCAAGGTTTTGGATATGTCCTCGTACATATCCTCCACTTCATCATCCAAGTGTGCCGAGGTCGGTGCGTAAACCTGAATTATCTTCATGCTATACCTCTTGGATATCCGAAGGATCAGGTACGCTACCCTGGTTGACACACTGGAGATTTCTTCAACGTTGTTAGAGAGGGCCTTATTGACGAGAAACCCTACGCCACCCTGGGATGTTTGGTCACCCTCGCGGAAGTACAGAATGTTATTATAGTATAGGGCAACTCATTCCGCATACAATTATTATTGTTTAATTTAATTTATTGGAATAAATGACTATTATGACTATTATTATTATTAAATACAAGTTAAAAGGTCAATTTCAAAAGAGTTATCAGTAATTTATTCTTTCAATAAGTAAGTAAGTACTCACCAGAAGAATTGGTGTCGAAGAATCGCATAACAGCAATAATAAGCTTTTGGTAAATGGCGTTATGCAAGTTGGCTGATGCACGCATTGCCATCACAACGAAGGAAAGAACTCTGAATTGAGCAAATATAATTATTGCTAGCACGACTGAACCGTAAATAATCAAGTATTGTGCTGTTGTCAACGGTCCCATTTGAGTATCCATATTGCTATCTAAAATAAATAAATAATGCTAGACAGAAGTTCATAGATTTGGCTTAAAAATATAAATACTTTTATTATTAGCTACCCAAGACATTTATATTGGTTTCCACTCTTTGGTGTGCAAAATGACACAATTACAACCTGAACAAAATGTTTGAGGCAACAATAGCTTGTAAATAAAGAAAAACTATATTTAAGCATAACTAAGGCTGCCTGTCCATTAACGCGGAGCGAGGCAGCGGAGCGAAGCGAGTGAGTATTGTGGAGCGGACTTGCAGACTGTCCCATCCCCCTGAGGCCTGGCCTGAGGTCCGTTTCCCCCCCGCCTCCTTCCGCTGCCTCGCTCCGCGGCCTCGCTCCGCTACCATGCGCCGCTTCCGAAAATGTATGAATTTTTAAACTATTTCGCAAATCCCTGTCCACTGGAGCTGACCGGAGATTTTATGCAATCCTGCTGTTCCGTTTCTCCTCTCCGAAGCCTCCCTGCGTCAATGGACAGGCAGCCTAAACAACCAAATTCTGGCACTATCACACACCATGTAGCCCCAAACTAAGCAGAGTTTGTATTATTGGAAGCACACTGTTTTGTATAACACTGTTTTATTTATTAAGTACCATTTTTTTAATTAAGTGACACTTAGGGCCTGTTTCATTATCTTCAAGTAACGTCAAAGTAAGCTATTTGCTGGTGTGGGGCCAATCTCGGCTACGTACGAACTGACAGGTGGCTTGCTTAGCGCCTAGAGGCTAGTGCACACGGAGAGGATACACGCACTGGAGGGTTTGCGTGTTAAATCCCTAGGAATCTACAAAATAGGTGACTTCCTAGGCTCTAGGCACTAAGCAAGCCACCTTATGTAGGCAATCTTACTTTGGCGTTACTTGAGGATGGTGAATTGGATAAATTACCGAGAACTTCTCCATCTGCTAAGCCTTGTTCATATTGGTCGACGTTATTTGTCCTGAAACAAAAACCCACAGAATTATTTTTCATGTCGATAAAGTTTATTTTATATTGATACATGCCACACATTTATACAATGCACTAGCTGGTCTGCCCGTAAATTGGTTTGCTAAATTCCTAACTTGAGAAATGATTGTTTCCCCTTGCAAACTTGACTACCCCCGACTAACTTGGTATGGTTACGTACCTACCTGTACCTAAAAGCATAAATATTTCCCTCAACCAGAAACACTAGTAATCGCATTGATATCGCAATCTATAATATTCAATATAATCAGAAGAACAATATCAACGATACTCTAACAAATGGGAGTTCATGTTGTAATGGTAATCTAATTTTACTTTTATAATATTCTCAGCGTATTTCACAAACTATAATAATAAAAAATACATAAGTCTTATATTTTTTTGGCCCCTTATAGAACCCCGTATCTGTTCCCAATTAATTTTAATTAATTGTCTGATTAAACTCATATACTTACCAATAAAATTCCAAATATAACCTATTGACTTTCTTTCACATTGGATTACGGTTTGAGAGTTATGCTCGCACAAGTACAAACTTTAAATGTTATATGTGTAATGCCTATTTCACATAAATTTGACAGGCAAAGACCACGGATCTTCACTTGCTATGGTCCTGGCATACCTTCTTTCGCTACTTTCACTCTATTCACATTCTTCATACATGCTCGTCGGTTTTGGGTATTGACCTGACGTTTTTTCAGCAGATCTCCGATTTGATCGTGCGTTGAGTCTTTCCCTTCTTACTGTACAATTCACCCACAACTCATTTTTTTTTTTAAATATTTATTTTGTACAAAGGATGTACACGTCCAACTCAGGATACCTTTGTCAATCCATAATCTAAATAATAAACTAACTGACTGGGTATCAACACTATCAACGCAAAGCCCAAACCACAAGACTAGAAATTTGTAGGCATACAATGAGAAAGGCTTTTTAGAAATTTGAAAGGGGATGAGAGTCCGTCGGTTTCGAAGTGAAGATCTTCAAATTGCTTCAAAAACTTGTAATTTAGGCAGAAGATTGAAAATAAATTTTACATGTCTCGTTTTTGTATAATTCGAAAGGGGAATGAATATTTGACAAAATCCACATTAGCGCGAACGAAGCCGCGGGTGAAAGCCAGATATTTTCAGTCTCACGACACCACTCTACCATAATATTTATAATAAAAGGTATACCAATAACTGAGCCAATAGTCAGCTGTTGTTGCGGCTGCTTGTGTCAAAGCTAACGCAAAAAATGCCAGGAACACCATAAACCAGGAATGCACTGATTTAAAGTATTGATAAATGACGCTAAACTTCAGGGAACCCTTGGCTCTTTCCTCAGCCTCCACAGTTTGTGCCTTTTGTAACTCTTCTTCTTCCTCTTCTTGTTTTGATATTTTGGAAATTGTGCGATTCATCGATGTTCGTTTCTATAACCAAAATTAAGTTCAAACATTTATTCAAGGTTAGAATTAATGCCAAACAATAAGAATTTTCCAAATCGGTTCATAAACGACGGAGTTTAAAAAAAATTCAGCCGAATAAAGAACCTTTTTTTGAAGTCGGTTAAAATGCAATTATTACCTGAGGATCACCCTCTTCGTTCTTACTTTCTTGACGTTGCAGCAAAAGCGAAAACTCTTTGCCATCTTTGATTAGTTCATCATACGTGCCCATACTTTCCACCAAGCCCTATAAATTAAGGTATTATTATTAATTAGCCATCGATATCCTACTGCAGGGCAAAAGCCTCGCTTCCTATCTTCTACTCTTGTAAATATGTGTCAAGCTCGTCCCTCCATCTCAATCTAGGTCTTTCACGTCGCCGAATAGCATCAATAATTAAACTGAATTCTATTTAGTAGCATTATTCTCCTCTAAAACTCTTCACTGTACTCTGAATTCAACGGGAGTCCGCGAACCCCCAACCTTCTGCGCCTCAGGAAGAACTTAGCCCACTGCGCCACAGAGGCCTATCAAACTGTGTTAGTTATGCTGCGGATAAAAAATAATAATAACCTACTGTCTACCTGGGTCGGTTTTGCTGCGGGAAGGATTTCCGGGTGGTTATAAAAAAACCTAATAACCTAAAATGCACGTTAATTTGCAGTGCAGTCAATATTGTTAAGGTCAGTATTGGCATTTAAAGCAAGGTGAATTAGTTTATTAGAAGCCTTCTCATTTTCCCGTGGCTTAGTCTTAGTATTAAAATCAGAGGTCGGTTTCCGTGGACAAAAGAAATTCTGGCGCTTGACTTATAATTCCCCAATTATTAGTCATTAGTCATTTACCAATCATCGAGATAGTACTCTAAAGAGTCAAAGTCTTCTAGTGAAAACTATCAAAAATCGTGCAAGCGTCGTTTACCTATACATAAAAAAATAGTTCGCAATGCCACATTTGCACTAATTTAGACGTCATGTCGTCGCTTGAATGGTGTTCAATGTCGGCGCAATTGGCAGCGCGCGTCGAGTTATGATGCGGACTTTTATTTTTCCACGTTTATTGCTCTAGAGTATCAAAAAACCTAGAGCTTCAGTAGAGTACTGTATCTCGATGATACCAATTTTTAAAAACGTCTAAATAGCTTCTGAAACCACTTTACTTCCACACAACAACACATTTTGTGTTATCTTAAAAAGGTTTATAACCAATGTAAAGTGCATGTATCGAAAACGATAAGCTTAGCTCAATAAATAAGTAGTCAATTTACCTCATTAAGAACTACAATATGGTCAGCCGATTTTAGATAGTGTATTTGGTGAGTGACCAGAATACAGGTGCGCCCGCGCAAATATCCCTTGATACATCCTTCAAACAACATCCTTCCGACATTGGCGTCTACGGCGGACAGAGGGTCATCCAGCAAGTAGATGTCTGCCTGTAATAATTTATTAAAATGAAAAATATTATGTAGGAATAACTTATGTAATTAATATTTATGAATAATGGTGCTCATTTGGGAAGGCCTATGTTCATGTTCAGCAGAGGACTGCTATAGGCTGATGATAATGAATTTATGTAATTCGTGTAATATATAAAGATCACATCAACTACGCTTTTGTGGTTAATTTTGGTCAATTTTTAAATTGTATAATCACACTAATAAATATAATAAATAGGCTTACGTTTGACTACATTTCGCCTGATGGTAAGCGAAAATGCAGTCTACGATGGAGCACGCTTGCCTAGAAGAAACATGTTCACTCAATATTATCTATGCGAAAGTTTGTGTGTGTGTTTGTCGGTTCCCACTGAACCCCTTACGAAGTTGAGTTTAGAATTTACTTCTGAATGGGATTAGATGAAACTTGGAATATACATAGTTTGTGACATGGAATAATACTTAGGCTCCTTTTTATCCGGGCGGAAGCTCGTTAAAGATAATATTGCTTTCAATACTAAAGCTAACTAACCTCACGGTATACGGCTCTAGCTAAATTTATCCTGGCCTTTTGTCCTCCAGATAGTGAAACTCCTCGCTCACCAACCAGGGACTGGTCTCCGTAGGGGAACTGCTTAAAATCAGGCAGCAAACAGCATGCCTTGCATACCTACAAATTATAATATAAATTACACAGGGTGAGTTGAAATTCGTATGGTAAGCCGAAAGGGGGTGATTCGGACCATGGTTGTTCACAAGTTGAGAGAACTTAATGTAAAAATATGTAAATCAAAAGTTTTCTTCAATAACTTTATGAATAACTTTTATTTGTGCGTGGCACTGGCAACCCTTACAGCAAGGCAGGGCTATAAAAATGTCATGTAACATTACTTTGTCAAGTACAAAGTTTAACGAAATTAGCTATACTAGGGCTAACTCACAAGCTGTTGAGCGAAATTATGACGTAACTTTATTAGCCATTTCTACAATGAAACCTATATAAATTACTGTTTAATTACAATTAAAAGTCTTCGAACAAACATTGTGCATATCGGAAGTAGATTTGTCAGTTTTATCATTCTTATGAGTATATCAATACAATGAGAAAGAGACAGCTATGATAGATAGAGGTAGCAGATAGCGCTATAAATATATCATTAGGTACTTATTTAAATAAATAATCTACATCTTTAAAATAACAACATTTTATTATTTACTAACCTCAAGATATTTTTGAGAGTCATACGGCAATCCAAACAAGATATTTTCTCTGACGGTAGCTGGGAACAACCAAGACTCTTGGCAAGCGTACGAAATCTTTCCTTTTACGTTCAAATTCCCTGCAATAATCGGCAACTCTCCTAAAATCACTTGGAGAAGAGAAGACTGAAAATAGAGACGTATAAATAGGCATTTATATTGTACAACATTAATTAAAGCCGTTGCAAGAAAGCCTCTAATCAACTTAGTTACTCTATGGCTGCACTTGAGTTAAAGAATTTAGTGTGATTACATTGCGGTCTTAGTCAAAGTTGCGGGTTGAATTGAAAATTCAAGCATTCATTAGTTTATAAAGTTTGAGAATATTGTCAATTGATAAATTAATGTGAGGATGTACTTTTCCAGATCCAACAGGCCCGATGATAGCGCATAGCTTTCCTTTGCGCAACCGTAGAGATAAGTTCTTCAAGGTGAGATCGGTTTGTTCCTTCGAGCCAGTCCAAGATGCGGTTATCCTCACCAACTCAACGGGGTATTCGGTATCCACAGATACGCGACGACTTACTAAATCTATAAAAGGAATACCGTAAAACCTTTTTCAAAAACTTTATTTAATCATACAATAGCAATAAAAATTGATCAAAAGGGTTCAATGTATGTAATTCGTGACTTGGATCACTATGCGGAAAAAAGTTTTAAATTGAACGCAAGCTCACCAGCAGCAATGCCTTCATTATCATTTTTCTGAGAAAACTTCTTTGGAACAATAAATGTGGGACCAGGCTGGTAATCAGAGTCTTTACGCGCAAACGTCGTATTGGAAGCACTTTTAACCATGGGCATGTTTACCGAATCTCCACGTTCATCTACAAATTAAATTGGTAAATATATATTTTATATTGGCTAACTACAATAAAAAGTCATAAAAATATATGAGATGTAAGGAGTTCCAGCCTCCATCTTTGGAACCCAAAACAATGCCACCTGCCCGTGGTGCACCCTGTTGTACCTATAACAAACTGGGCTCTGGCGATCAGTTCACAGTGGCATAGCGCAGCCTATCATTGCCCTGGCCACCGACGCTGGGCAGCAGCGTCGGCAGTGCGAGAAGCTGTACCCTGCGATCCCCAACCCACATCCCACATGGGATTATTGGCATATCCCACTTCTTATAGGGGAGGCCTATGTCCAGCTGTGAACTGAATAGGCTATGTTGATTTTGTTGATTCATTATTGTTTCTATACCGGCACCCACACCCTTCAAACCGAAACACAGCACAGCTGCTTCACGGCAGAAATAGGCGTTTCAACCGAAAAAAATTCGACCGATTTGGCCCAAATGATACTTTCAATTTTAATTTATTTTTGACTGACGTTTCGACCAACATTTATAATGTTTTATAGAGTCAGCGAATAAACTTAAACTGCCAAGATAAATCTCTTAAGCTTAAAATACAAATCATGACCCGTTTGGTTATTACACATTTTTTTGATGTTTTAACTGACACGTAAAACGACCGACTATTCTCTAAGACAAACTTAATATAAACATTGATTTCTATATAAATATATTCTTATAATAAAAAAATGCTAGGCAGTAGAAAACAAGTTGAGCTTAGACTTTACATACTCTATGTATAGGTAAAAAAATATGATAGATATTCTTACCCATAACTAAAAAGTCTTGAATACGTTCCAGGCTTACAAACATTTCAGACAAGTTCACTATAGCAAATGGTAATATAAATGTCAGGTTCGACTGAATTACAGAGAAATATTGCTGAATCGGGTAAATCTGAAAACACATTATTATTATCAATTTATCATTGTCTTATCTTTTATTCTTAGCGGTTTAGTTCTGTGGTTTAGGTTAGTAATTTTTTTCTGGTGGATAATGAACCAAATGCGAGAGCTGTTTGGTTCCACACTTCTTAGTATCAGTATTTGGCCAGTAGGACAACTTTGGTGTTGGAGTTTAATTTTTAAGCCACACAAAGGCCTCTAACATGGCTTAACGACTGTAAAAGTCGGGACCAACATCTTGACGTGTCTTCCGAAGCAAGAAAGCACTCAGATCTAAATGTCACTAACCGGTGACTCATCCAAGTAGTGACCGGGTGGAGTGTTGCTTAAGCAAGATGATCTGAGAAGAACACCGAATTAAGCCACGCAACGAGCGCAGAAGCGCTCGTTGCGTGGCTTAATTCCAGACCAGAAGGGTCACCAAGGGGACCCAGAAGGGTCCCACTAATGAAGTCAAGAAGTCTACACTGGTACTGACACCTGAACAGAAGAACCGAATACTGGTTCCCACACAGGAACCAACGGTTCTTCTCTTCTAGCGAGTTAAAGCAAGTCTGATGATGGTAGTATCGAGCAGGCTATTTCATCCGTTTAGATCTGTCCTCGGTTTCTCAGTTTGAGTGCACCATAATACTCAATATGGATATATGGACTGCTTCAGATAGATAGATAGATGAACTCTTTATTGCACACAACACCAATTAAAAACCAAAAATTTAGAAAAGACAGAAATTAAATAGTAACATATTAAAGGTACAATGGGCGGTCTTGTTGCTTTAGTTTTTTATTTAAACCCTAATTCTATCAATCAACTGATAAAGGAGAATGCCGAGAACCCGTACCAATTGCGTCAAAACCGAACGTATCCCACAAAATCTATTATATTTTATAAATGACATTAACATTTTCTTTAGTTATACACACCGACGGGATTAATAATCAAGTAAAACAATATTTTGTTGATTTGGTTTCCGTTGCACACCCGCCGCCATTAGACTACAACAACCAATGATATATACGTTGCTCTGGCAATAAACATTGATGTAAAGTGTTACTATGGCAATAACCCTCATTTTTAATTATTTTGACAGTAGAATCTACTAAAAACTTATTGGATATTTTTTTGACGCACTCGCTTTTAGTCTTGGTACCGAGGGCCATACATCAGGCGGCATTCTCCTGTATCCACCACACTATTTCTTGAAAATGCTGCTTTTGTCAATTTTATTTACTGAAAATATTTTGAATAAATCATAGTTAGTATCTACTTACCACTGTAGCTGTAACCATAGTACCAGAGAGAACTAGAACCAAGCTCGTAACAAACATGATCGTTCTTTCAGAAAACAACATGAAGCCCAGGAAAGTGCTTCTAATAAAACTGGATTTTCTCAAAGCGATTATCTCATACGCTCTGGCCTCCTTTACAACAAGCTGGAACGGCTTCTCCCATGCGTACATTTTAATAACCTTAAAACAAAATTAGATTTTATTTATATATATTATACATTATGTTTTACAGGTCTGGCAGAATTATGATACCTAAAGTGCTGCTGGACACTATCACACACTACAATGTTGCCCTAAACTAAGCAGAGCTTTTATTATGGGAACCACATTATACATAGAAAACACCCAGGCCCTAGTCACATATTTGCGGTTCATACAAATATTTGTCTCGCGGCGGAAATCGACCCCAAATCGACCCCAAATCGAAATAAATAAATAAATAATCCTGGACGTTATCACACAGCATCATGTAACCCCAAACTAAGCAGAGCTTGTGTTATAGGAACCACATGATTGATATACTACATAGATATATTTTTTTGTAAATACATACATATCATACATAGAAAACACCCAGACCCGAGACAAATATCTGCAGAACATTCAAAGATTTGTCCCGCAGCGGGAATCGAACCCGCAACCTTTTGCGTCACAGGCGGACCTTCGCCCACTGCGCCACAGAGGTCGTCAAAGAGTTGTTTCGGTATTGTTTCCTTTCGTACCTGAATTCCATTGATAATTTCACTCATTAGTTTAATCCTTCTATCTGTTCTTTTTGCAGTTTTACGTCTGAAGACAGAGGCTAATTTTGTAAGTCCGGCTAAAATAAAATAAATTTAACATTAATATATATGCAATGCATGTAGTTGTAGCACTATAAAAACAATTAAATACATCCTAATTCCATTTCGAACAAATTTCTTATAGCTAAAAGATTATTTTCTTTAATTTCTTAGCTAGGTGCTGAACAGCGTATAAAAGAACATTCTAACCTACCTGGAATAAATTTTAAGGATGACTTCCTGTATCAGTTCAGTGCGTTCTGCATTCTGTTGCACATGTATATTCATCATCAGAAGTATGCATGTAGCATGTAGCAGTCCACTGTTGGACATATGCCTTCCCTAATGAGCGCCATTGGGCCCTGTCCACAGCTCGACACATCCAGCTTCTACCAGCAGCCATCACTCCACCTCGCCGGAGGGATTTGTACACTACGTTTTCCTAGCCACGTATTCCACTCAAGAACTCGTTTACTCCAGCAGTTGTTGGTTTTTCGGCAGATAAGGCCAGCCTACTTGCACGCTATTTCAGCTTGGTAATTCTCTAAGCTATGTCGATAACTTTAGTTCGACTCAGATAGTCTCATTGCGAATCCTATCCTTGAGAGAAACTCAGAGTATAGCTCGTTCCATAGCTTGCTGCTTGTGCCTTAAACTGGTGGACTAGCCGTTTATGTCAGTGCTTACGTTTCAGTTCCATGTGTACACACGACATTCATATCTCTTTATAGATATGATCGCACTAAATTACTTTCGACTTTAGTAGGTATCTCGCATTTACCTTGAATGGGAGTAATCAAGATTACAACACCAAAAAGTCCCACAAACGGTGCATACCCAGCAGAATTCCACAGGAAGTACAGTACCACGGCCACTTGGATCGGCACCACCCACACATAGTGCAGGAACATGAAAGCGTAGTCAAAACGCGCCACATCGTTTGATAGCAGGTTCACAAGCTTGCCGCCTGCAATATCGCCTACTGACAGTAGACTCATTCGTAGAAGCTACAATTCAAAATTGGTTTAAGATCATTGATAAATTTTTATCACAAAAATCATTGATTACAAGCTCAATGTACATAAAGTTTAGCTAGACGCTTTAATAGCTTAGCCACACCACACCACACCACACCAGCCTATCAGTCCATTGCTGGACATTAGCCTCCCCTATAAAGGGGGATATGCCCATAATCCCCACGCTATGACGATTGCAGACGATTGGAATCCACGGTTGGCGATTGCAGGGCACAGCTTCTCACACCTTTGACGCTGGTGCCTATCGGCCTATCGGCTGTCAGGGACTTAGCTGTGCTGGTGTTAGGCTTTGCTATTACTTAAGTTTACTAATAGTACGTCAATGGCTATTCCGCATGCAGCTGGCTGCGAGAGTCCCGTCTGTTATACAATAGGGTGCAAAACGGGCAGGTGAGACTGGCAGGGATTCCGAAGATGTTGGTTGGAACCCCTTGGATGAAATGGTCTATAAAGTGATAAAAAGGCAAGCTCGCCAAATAATGAGATTTTACAAACCTTTCTGTAAAGCAGAGAAGACACGGCTACTTTGATTTTCATACCAAAATAGGCAATATACAAGGTGTTATGATGCTGGCACATCAAAGCCAAGAAGTTAAGTCCAAGTATAGCCAGCGCGTAGTAGGTAGCGTCTTGCCTAGTCATTGTTGAGTCGACTGACCAGTATGAGAGTAATGACGCAAAAAGAATAGGTTGATATATTCTGAAAATATTCACATTTGCGATTAGATTAAATTAGATTTCTGTATGGGTATACAGAAATATACAGAAGTATCCATACTGAACTAGGAAGAATATTCTAATATGTGAACTGAAATTAAAAATCAAAGATGGCAATAAAGTGTTACTCTTAGCTCAACTGTCACTCTTAATAATTATAAATGCGAAAGTTTTTGTGTGTATAAGTATGTTTGTTCCCACTCAACTCCGTAACGGCTGAACGGATTAGTATGAAACTTGGAGTAAACATTTACCTGAATTAACGCATAGGCTTTGTATCTAGGTACCATGAGAGTGAAGCTGCGCGTGGAAGCCAGAACTAAATAAAAGAAGAGTTGGTCAGAAGTTGGGAGTTTATTAGAGAATGCATTAAGGGGAGAATAAGTATGATGAAGAAAGAAGTATTGCTCTTGCTAAATCAAAGCTCGAGAGCTTGAGCCATTGTCGCGAGGTTGTGTGTTTGTCGGTCTTTTATAGATTGTACTTCGAAGAGTATGCGCAACAGCAACATGACCTTATTCCACCTCCACCTTTCTTCCTTATGAGCTTCAGAAGCACTGCTAACTACCGTTCGCATTATGTTGATCTTCCATTTAAGAGAACTAAGCGCTTCGAAACATCAATTAGAATACACACTGCTAAAATATGGAATCAGCTGTCAGCGTCTGTTTTCCATTGACTCACGAACCTAACGGCTTCAAAAACAGAGGCAATAGGCATCTTTTGGGAAAGCTCGCCCCAACGTCGACCTCATCCTTGCCCACGCAAGTCTCGAGGCCAAGAGCCGGCCCATAATAAATAAAATAAAAAGTATTGTTTTCTCACCTCACGGCCGATACAATAATAATTAATAGGGCTGGAGTCATGTATTGCAGCCAGTAAGCTCGGAATAAAGCCTTCCATAGCTTAGGCTCTCTATTTTCTCTAGTCGCATTTTCATACTCTTCTAACCAGTACCTATAAAATAAAATAAATACTCCTAGTTTATTTTGTAACTAGGATATGATTGGTTAAAAGTAAAATCAATGCATAAAATCTATAATATGAAAAAATCGACATCGACATCTGAACCTGTTTACAAGAGCGTATGAAATATACCCAAAAAATGTGAGAGAATGAAAATATAATGAATTAAAGTAAGATTCTAAAAACAAAACTATAACAAAATAATTGTTACACTATGTGTGGCCGAATTTATAATGTTTTATCAAATGAGATGAAAAAGCTGCCACTTAAAGACATTTTATTATACTCAATTATAATTCTGCATGACGCTCTTTTAATTTTTTGTATGTCTCTAATTGAATAAGTATTAAGGATGCTCATTATGATTACGAACTACATATATTGTACTTTAGGCTAAATAAATCAATTATGAATTATGATCTCAGTCACCATCGGAATATTTTTTTAATGTGTTAAGTATTATAAACAATTGCGAGTCGAACTCACGCACGAAGGGTTCCGTACAATTACCTATACAAGTCTGGGAGCATCGGGAGCTTTATTTAAATTTAACTATTTATTTTTGAAGTGAATAAATATTCTGTGAATATTTCAAGCGTCTACCGTTATTAATATTGAACAAAAAAAACTAAAAAAAAAAATCACGTTCCCTATATGGGAGCCGCACTAAAATATTTATTTTATTGTTTTTAATGTTAATGTTATTTCATGTTATGGAGGCGACCGAAATTCATAATCTGTCAAAATGTCAACTGTCTAGCTATCACGGTTCGTGAGATACAGCCTGGCGACAGACAGACAGACAGACAGACGAACAGTGGAGTCTTAATAATAAGGGTCCCGTTTTTACCTTTGGGTATGGAACTCTAAAAAGAAGCAACTAAAATGAAAATATTAAGTCATACACTCCAGTTTTATGACTTTTTAATTGCAGATTAGTACGTTAATCGTGACTAGCATAGTAATTCTCGACTGTATTTTCTGTCAAGGATCAAACAACAGCAAACAACAAATAATGTTAGTAAAATCAAACTAATTTTGGGGAACATCTAAATCGTATAAGTTTTCGCTATACGATTTAGATGTTCCCCATCCCATTTTTTTTCAAAATAAATGTCAGTATCGATGCGATAGTTTGTGTGTTAGTAGTATATTTGTGCCCACTCAACATGTGACGGCTAAACGAGTTTGGATGAAACTTGGAATATACATGCATAGTTTGTTACCTGGAATAACAGATAGGCTACTTTTCATACCTGTACCACGCGTACGGAGCCTCGGGCGTAAGCTAGTAGGTAATATAATTACATAATGTTAGAATCATCAAACATCATCATTATGGCCCCGAACTAAGCAGAGCTTGTGTTATGGGTACCACATGACTACGACATCCTTAGGGTTCCGTACCCAAAGGGTAAAAACGGGACCATATTACTAAGACTCCACTGTCTGTCTGTAAGTGTGTCTGTCTGGCTGTCTGTCATCAGGCTGTATCTCATGAACCGTGATAGCTAAAATTTTCACAGATATAACAACAAATACTGAAAATAGAATAAAATAAATATTTTAATTAGGCTCCCATACAAATGTACGGAACCCTGGAGGGTACGACCCGTGTACTAGAACTGGTCAAGTCAACTGGTCTGGTGGAACTGGCACATGGATGTGCCAGTCCGATTTGGGAATCGACCCCATAACCTTCTGCGTCTCAGGCGGACCATCGCCCACTGCGGCACAGAGGTCGTCGAATTCAAATATGATCTGATACTTATACAAATACAAAATACAAAATATATTTATTGCTGCATAAAAGGTTAACAAACTAATACAAGTATTCATACTAATCTTAATCTTAAAATCCCAAATTATGCAGAAGCTTTAATACACTAGACATGATGCTAATGATTCGTACACTAGGCACAGCCTGTATCGCACGAATCTAAAGTAAATTAAACAAAAATTGATTACCTCAATCGGTGTAAAGTTAAAATAACTACTAATAAACCATAGAAACAGCAAAAATAAGGTATATATACATATATAAATAATAATAAAATGTAATCAATTATTATAAAATAATACACTATACATATACTATACTAACTATTGTAGATACATAGTATATAAAAATACATAAATATACAATACAGATGAATAATACTAAACATAAACCATTGTATTAGGTATTCGAGTATTATAGTCATATAACATTTAGCTATTTAAAAGACTGTAAACTAATGTATAATTTTAAGAATTTCTTCAGTATCATCATAACTTAACTTAGCCAACCAATTAAATATGATTTTTTTTGCTTCTGACACTGTCTTATCTTTAATGTCACAGTATTTGACCACAGAATTATAAACATGTGCTCTGACAAAAAGTCCGAAACGTTGAGCAAAGGTTGAGTTTACTAATGGAGTAGTTAAGCGGTAAACTCTTCGTTTATGCATTGCTTCATATTCAGTAGAGGCCAAAACAGATTTATGAGTAGAAAGTGAGGTTTTTAAAATAAACAGCTGTCTTACGCTAAGTACTCCACTGTCCTTATAGACAGCTGAGGTAGGGTACCTATAGGGCTTCTTCATCATTACTTTAAGAACTGAACGTTGTGCTCTCTCGACTTGAATAAGAAAAGACTTTGCTGCTGCACCCCAGCAAGTGATACAGTATGATAGGAGGGATTGGCATAAGGCAAAGTATACTGATTTGATTGTATCCATAGACGCTACATCACGGAGGTGTTTCATAACGCTAATAACTCTTCGTACACGAGCTGAGAGTGCGCTAATATGTTTTTGAAATTTAAGATTCTCGTCAATGAGAACTCCGAGATATTTTACAACATCTGTTCTACGAAGTGAGTCACAGTCACAGTTGGGGTTGATGACACAGGAAGGATTATGAATTTTTATATCTGTTGCTGATGATGGCGCTGTCGCAGCTGTTTTGTGAAAACAGATATATGTTGTTTTATTTGTATTAAGCGTTAAAATGTTCCTTTGTAACCACTCACAAACCTGAGATAAACCTTTTTCAGCACAGGAGAAAGCTTCGGCCCATGTCGATCCACAAAAGATAATAGCAGTGTCATCTGCATAACACACGATATCAGAATTTTCTATTTCTACGTCATGGATGTCGTTCATATAGACTGTAAAAAGCGTTGGCCCCAAGATGCTCCCCTGTGGTACGCCAAAGCCTATGCTCTGTGAGCTGCTTATACTTGGATTAGGTAATGATGGAATCTACGTAATAAGTGATTGTTCTCATTTTCACAACTTTTTATTATTAAAATAAGAGTTAACTAGTACTTAATCAATTTACTTACTTTTCGAAATAATCTCCAACTCTATCAGAGTCATATTTTTTATTGGGAGTTATGAGGTCAGTTTCTTCTACATCCCTTTTGTTACCATTTATCAGCACTGGACACACCCACCATAAAAAAATTCTCGATAAAATATTCGGGTTGCTTGTTTTCTTTGTTTTTTGCGTCGTATCCCCGAAGCTAGTATCGGATTTAACATCATTTTCCATTTTACTATACTATTTAAAATAAATTTACACTATTGCAAATCAACACAATGTAAATCATTAGTTTACACAGTTTCACTCGCGTTTTTAAAACCTATGCGTCAGAATTCCGGCAACACTATGACTTAAGTATTGAACACCTAACATTAAATTTCCTTTATTTATTACCTAGGTATGTTTAATCGTTTACTTTAGACGACAGATAATAAATTAAAACACCTCATTTCAGCACGATTATTCCGCTCCTATCTATAATTTATCAGATTAAACATCAGCCCCAGAATAAATAATAGTAATATGTACTTAAACGTGTGACGTGAAACTCCAAGAGGGGTTTAAAGTTGTTCCATCTCATGAAGACCGCTCGGCCTTGGTTGTAGTACCTTGGTTTAGTCTACTGTACAGATTAGTGCGCGTAAACTTAGCGTCAAAAACGACGTAGGTAACGTCCGCTAAAAATATTTAATCAAATATTATAATTTATTAAAATAAATATATGAAACTAGGTTGCAATAAATAAAAACCGTTATGCAGATAATGTACTATTTAATTTATTTTCAGGAAACTTATTTTCTTTTCGGGAAATAGACAGAACAATATTAAGTAAAAAAAAAACAATTAAATTAACACCTAATCCAATAAAGATTGACTACTGTCAAAGATTTTCCCATGCTAATGCTGGTGTTATTTTGCTAGTGTTGGAGTTTCTTTATTTTCGATTTGAAAATTTTGTACCACACGTCGAACGACATTGGTTGAAAAAACTATCAGTTAGTACATAGGTATCTTCTTTGTTTCCTCCTATTTTTATAGGAGAAGTTAATTTTGAGGACGAGGATGGTAATTCATTCTCTTCTTTGAAAATCAGTTGCACAGTTTTTATGCTAACACTTCAGCTGTACGTTGGGTAATGTTTCTGAGATCAAAATAATCACAGTTAGGATCTGCGTGTAACAAAAACTAACTAAATAATTATATTATAAATTCAAACACCTTTTTAAAAAACAGAAAACGTTAAATTTCATCAACTCTTATACAAAATATTTTTTTACATAATTTCAAATAAAATTATTTCACAGAAGCATTAAGGTATTTTGTTTGAAGTTTATAATCAACCCCTTGATGTTCGTGTACAATTAGTTTGGTGGTCCAGTCGACCAGTCCAGGCCATATGGGAGCCCGGCTAGAGCAAATGTGTTTTCAGCACTAAGCACTAGTGACTCGAACCATTTTATATCTTCAAAAATGTTGAATAGTGCGAGCGAGAGGGAGGTTTGACATGTATCGTCACCTTAACACTGGCACAGCTAACCCCTGGCTGCCGACGGGCAGCACCGTCGGTAGTGCGAGAAGCAGAGCCCAGCGATCCCCAACCCGCATGCCTACGTGAGGATTATAGGCATATGCTCCTTCTTATAGGGAAGGCCTATGTCCAGCAGTGGACTCATTAGGCTGTTGTTGTCTGTTGAAACTTCGGTATTTCAAGTTTATATATTTTGATTTAAAGGTATCCTATGTAACACTTACCTACGAACATCAGTAATAGTGTTATAATTCTAGGTACTGTATTTAAACGACCACCGCTGTTTTACTACTTGGTTGCCAACAATATCTACTAAAATAAATACCAGTAATTTTGCATTAATAGAAATGTTTAATAACGTAATCAGTAGCAATCTAAATCTTGATATTTGTTTTATAAATTAAATAAGACCTTTTAAAATATTACTTGAAGGTAAGTTACTAACATAATAATTTAATTTAAAAAAAAAAACATGTCTAAATTATCACTAACAGTAATGAGCAGGAATAAAAAAATAATAGGGGGATCAAATCGCCGGTAGTATCCAAACTCACAGGAGCAAGTTTCACACTCGACGGACTGACTTAAAATCGTACAGAATGTATTGGACACACTTTAGGTGTCATAGAATCACAAGTGCATTTTGAACTAACTAACTTGTTTTCAATATTTTCCACCAACATTTTCACATGACAAATTGGTACCATATCACAGTCACAATATCTAGGTAACGGTTTTACTTTGCTCTCGAGGTTTCCTTTCTTTATAGTACACTTTAAATCATTTCCCAAGTTTTCCAGTTTTTCCGGTAAATAACTAGTTCTATGTTGATTACTGCTTACAGCTTGGGAGTCACTTTGTGAACAACAATCACACCAATCAAGTGGTGCTTCAGTAGTTGAATAATCAGTATCGAAGCTCAAATTGTCATCTATTGTATTTGTTGTAGTATGAGCCATCTCAAAAAATTCTTTGGAATTCTTCAATAATATTTCTTCATCATCATCGCGTAAACTTATTTCTGTTTCACAATCTTGTTTTGGGTTTTCCTCATAATATAAAGTTTTATGTTTTAAAACGTTATGTAAATATAAATCTCCAGTCATTTCAGACAGTAGATCATCATGCAAATTACTCGTAATATCTGTTGGATTGCTTTTCATTATATACGAATAGGATACTTTTTCATAAACTTTGTCGTTTGTCATAGACTTGTTTATAATAGTATCCATGGCATCATTATCAGCTTGAAATACTGATTTTGCGCAAACGCAAGCTCCTAAAGTCGTATCACAAGAACAATCTATGGTATAACCAACATATGGTTTATTGGAATAATTTAAGTTTTCACTTTTAGTTTTTGTTAGATTATTTTTCTGGCTTGAAGAAGAAGAGTTGATAGGATTACACATACAATCATTTTTGCTCACAGACGCTGACATTTCATTTGTTTTGGTTTCTTTAACAAATAATAACTCAGGGTCAGTTATTTTATTTAATGAACGACATTTGTCTTCGTTATGGTCTTTTTCCCTATTTTGACTATGCATAGCTTCTTTAGTTTCAAATTTGCTATTTCGGATGGGTTTGCTATCAGAAATCAATATTCCTTTGTCACTTCTTATTTTTTCAGGGATCGGTTTCTTAAGCACATCATTTACTACAGTAGTTTTACTGGCGCTTATATTTGAATTTGAGCTATTAGTACATTCCGTATTTTTGCATACACATTCTGAAGCAAACCCAACAAAAGGTATGCTAGAAAATTGTGCAAGCTGAACTTTACTCTCAAAATTTATTCTAGTAGAATTTGTTTTATTAACTTCTAATCCTTTATTACCCAATAACTCAGAGTCAACCTTTTTTTCACCCCAAGGACAGTCTGCAGTTACAATATCTAAAGATTTAAAGCTTTCTTGTGCTTTTTCCAAAGTTTGAACATTCTTCGTAAAAGTCTCCAAAGGATTACAAGACTTTGTCTCCATTCCTAAATAAATTGGTACTTGCGATGAAATGTTTTCTTTAATAATAGCCGAAGTTTGCGGATTTTGTGGCCTACAACTATTTGTTTTGTTTACTTCATTATTTTGAGTATTTAAACCACTATTATCTCTTTCAGGTATTTCATCTTTAAAACAAACTTGTTTGCTATCCTTGACTTGCAATTCTGATTTTTTACATACACAAACATCTTTCAAACGTTGAAAATCATATTCAATCAAGTTGCAAACCTTGCCAAGTACATCAGGTAAAATTGTATCATTATTATCATCAGCCGAAAGACAAGAACATTGGACACGCTTTATTTTCGTTTTTAAATATTCTTGTAGTAAACCATAAGCTCTGTTCCAACTTCCTTGAGAGTTTCCTACATCATTTGAACATTTGCAAGCAATTTTATTTGTACTGTCTATAATAACTTGCCTTACTCTTTTCAATATCGTGGTAAATAGTTTTTCTTCTTCTTCTGGTGGAATACAAGTAGAATTACAAGAAGTCTCCTTGAATTCTTCAAGTTTTTTCTTCAAATGCTCTTCTAATAAGTGAAACGTGTTCTCTTCTAAATCTTTAGACTCATCAATATTTTGTGAATTGCAACAAACACAGCTTTCGTCATCTTCCCTTTTATCTTTAAAACTTTGAACATCAAGACTTTTGTCCTCATTAGTTTGTTGACTTTGAAAAGCAACATCAATATAACTTTTGAAATTATCAAAGTTTATTTTACACTCGCAGAATGGCGTGTCTTTACAAGATTCTTTGTCAATTTTTGTTTTTATTCTTTTACTTTTACATATCTCGCATTTTTCATCTTTTTTATCCTTTTCCATCGCTTGGGTTTCATCATCCTTAGCATTTTTATTAGGATGTTTTTCTTCTTCGTCTATGACATACTTTTTACTATTTGAATCCATATTGCCTCTTTGTTTATTGTTTCTATCACGGTCATCTTCAATGTCATTTTGGGTGTTCACATCAGTAAGAGTCACTCCTAAAAAATGTATATCATAACCACAATCGCAAGCAAACATTTCTGGCTTTTTTATTTTTTGACTTTGATTTTGATGTATTTTAGATAGTACATCGTTTTTTATATCATTTGTTATTTTTCCATTTTTTTGGTCTTGTTCATTAAAAAACACTTCAGTTCCGTTGCCTGGCTGAACTTCCTCTTTTTTTGTTGCTAAGCTTTTGCAACTACATTTACAAGGCATACATTGAATGGTTTCCTTTTGTTGATCACATTTTTTTTCCTTTTTATTAATGCATTTACAAAAGTCTTCGTTACTTTTGTCCAAATTAATTGCACCCATATATTCTGATTCAGATGGTGTTATGACAAATGTTTCTTTATTAAGAGTTCCTTTACTGGGATAATATTCATTTTCTTTATTAGAAACATAATAATTGGAACTAGTTTTAGGAAGAATTTTGCTATTGTTTTTTATCTGAATTAAATTGTCTTCTTTACTCAATTTTGGAGTGTTGTTGGTCTGATTAATTGTACTCTGTTTATCACAAATAATACTATGACAACTTTGCATTTGTTCTAAAACTCCTACAAGAACACGAGAAGATTTTTTGCTTACACTGACAGACTCTTCTTCAATATCAGGAACTTTTTTCCCCTTGTGAGTGTTATCTAATGAACTTACACAGGTTTTTTTACTATTACTTTGAATTAGATTTTTGTAATTATGTTTGCTTACATCTCTTTCGGACAAATGACAATCAGATGTTTCATTTTCACGTCCTTCTTCAATTTCTAATGTGTTAAGATCAGTTTTCCATTTTGTTAATGTTTCTAAAAGCTTATCAATGGAAGTATTTGACGGAATTTTATGAAAACATACACAGTTACTCAGACAATACTGCTGTCCTGATGATTTACTAATTGATCGAGTTGAAATATCTTGTGATTGCAAACTTGAGCTTATTGGTTTTGTTTGCTTCACACTGCTAGAAAATGGCGTTAATAAGTCTTTTGAAGCTCTTGAATCTTTTCGATTGGAACCTCTTCTACCTTCTTCATTTATGGATTCATTTAAAGTCTTGTTTTCTTGAATAATTTTGGTAGGATCTTTCTGTGAACACATACACATATTTATTGCGTAGGTTTTCTCAATTTTTTTGTAAGGCTTGTAGGTTTTGTCAGAGTTGTTTTGGATAATTAAAGGCTTTTGAACTCTTTTATTCATGTTATTTGTTTCTATTTGTTTTTTTTTTGGTAAAAAAGGTTTGCTTGTATTAACGGAGTTTGTCTGGAAGGAGTTTAGAGCCTTGTTCATTTTTTGATCTTTTCTCACAATTGTGTCATTGACTGAATTGGAATAATCATATGCATCATCTCGTATATCTGTTTTTCCCGAGGCCTGAAATATGAAAGATAATAAAAAAAAACATAATTATACATATTTTAATAAATATATGCATATCTTTACTGTTTTATTACGTACTAACCGAACTATTTTGAACCATTTTAGTAATTTTCTCTTCCATCAATTTCAGGTCTTCCTTTTTTATAGAGTCCTAAAATTTATAAAAATAATATCGTTAATAATTTGAAATTAAGGGATAATAGCTGTAACTCGACATAAGGCATCTTCTTGTAACTTATCCCAGCACTAATTTATTTATTCATTCGTTATTATAAGTACCTATAACAATTTGCTAACCTTTTTCAAATCTTCAATCTGCACTCTAAGTTGTGTAACATCCTGGATTGCTTGCTTCCAATAAGCAGGCGCATTAGCGGGAGAAGTTGGGGGGATCATAGGCGCTGGCGATAAAGGTCTCACTTGGATCGGATAAACTGCAGCCCCCCTACCCCTGCCGCAACCTATACCTGATATAACGAGTAAGAAAATGATATAGTATACCAACAATTCTACAAAAAAAACTCCATACCTGCCAACAAATACAATACAAACAGTACTTTGTCACCACAAATTAGCCTATATAGGTTAACTGCCAGACACAGGCCTGCCTTAAGAGAGATATACTAATAATCCTGCAAACTGTTTAATTTTTCTGGTGTATAATAAATAATTTATCTTTATATCTCGATTCTCGCACGCCGACGCAACTGCCCGTCAGCGGTAAGGAATTTTAGTTGTGCCGGTGTTAGGCTGAGCTATGGCGCATTTCATACAGCCGGCCGTCAGAGCCCCATTTATTACTCAAAAGGTACAACAGGGTGGACCACGCGCAGGTGAGGTTGGCTTAGATTCTGAAGATAATGGTTGGATCCATTGCAATACATTTTTTATGGTAAATCAAGTTCTTACCTGACTGTGGTGTGGAATTGCTACATTCACAGGGTGGTGGGCCGGAGGTGACAATGGCCTTAGCTTGCTGTGTGAGTTGATCAGCTCGTTCCTGGAACAGTTGTTCTGCGAGTTTTGTGGCAAGCTTCTGAGCTCGTCGCTCAATGGCACGCTCCTGCCAGCCCTCATTCTCAGCCTGGCCTGGATCTGGTATCATTCTCGATGTATCAGCACATGATTGACCGACCCACTGAAAGATAAGCCTGTTTTATTGATTGTGCAACTAAACAGGAAAAGCTGTATTAATATTGAAAATATATGCTGTGATAAAATCTAATCTCATGTTGTGACATAATATACCTAAGCAATTAGTATATCAAATCAAACCTTAGCGTGGTATTTCTCTATTGATGTTGCAATAGCTATATCCAGTTCCCCGATCAGCAATTGCGAGAAATAATTCTTCAGGTTAGTTTTGACAATACTAGCTCGATCCCAGTTATGCTTGTCTTCTAAACATTTCAGCAGCTGGCATGGCATCTGGGTGCCCGTTCCACCCATCTCTGATTGCAAACCGCTGAACAAATCCTCCAGCAAATTGGACATCAAACTGCTACGCAAGGATGTACAAGAACAGGATTCCTACAAAGAATAATCATAATTTAGCATTCCTTCAGGGTTTTTCAATGCCTTGGCTAAAGATACATAACAGTTGTAGGTACCTAAACAGCCATTCAAACTGACCTTTTCAGACTTTTACTTTGCTACTCTGCAATGGGAACACCTCATCTCTCTCTCAGAAAGTCCCAATCCCCCAGCCCCCTGCACAGTCGAGGTCATCAATGAAGTTAGGTGATTAGATTATATAGCATTTTATGCTTGGAGCCAATATATTATTAATACATTTTTTTGAAATTATATTATTTTATCGCTGACTAAAAAATAGTAAGCCTCATCAGCCATAGATGGTCATAGGCAGATTGCCTATTGTTATGCTTGTTAACTGTCAGTGGATAAAAAAGTTAAGAAACAGCATTACCCTATTACCTACTATTAATGATAAATTGATCGTATGCTATACAGGGTGTAATGGATAACCTAGGTAAGATCAGTTTATAAAAAAAGTATTTAACCATATTCACAGCAGTCGTAAACATACCTACGCAATATACTCGTATGTATTATTCAAAATGGTAAAATATGATACCTTTGTTTACATTATTGAGTACTACGACTATCATTGAGTACTACGTGAGAGAGATATATAGAATATTATTTGTGTGCGAGTAAGAGGAAAGCTACCAAGAGCTAAAAAATATTTTAATGACCCTGTATAATACACTGATTAGATAAAATACTTCATTACATTATTAATTATTATTCACTTGAAAAAATGACGTAGGTACCTATCTCTATAAGTCGTTAGTAAATGTAATAGTCATACCCCTTTTTTCATAACCAAATGTCTTTTTATAACGCCGGGATCGATAAAGTAAGCTTGTCCCTCTCATTTGAATGTTAATAAAAAGAAGTGACATGATATTTTTAACGCCATTTTAGATATCTGACGTTTATACCGGGTGAATATTATTATTCATCCGGTAGAGCTGTTATGAATAGGACGGGTAGTTTTAGTCTTCCCTTTGAACACATGCATTTTTTTAAAGTTCGCGAGCGTCACCAAACTTTAAGTTCATGTTCAAATGTAAATGAGATAAACTTTATAATTAGTTGAGCTGGTTTGCAATTTAATGAAATTAGTGTACGTAACATTTACGTTACCAAAAGGCTGCTGGTAAAAGCTGATTGCGTTGAGCTGAGGACAGGGCGCAATGGCTCTCATTGGGAAGGCCCTATGTCCAGCAGTGGACTGCTATAGGCTGATGATGATGATGTTGATGTTGATGATGAAGTATGTTACCAATATTTTATCTTCAGGCGTACACCGGCACAGGGCTGCTAGAGAAGGTGTTCGCTTCACTTCTACTGATGCGTCAACCGGCAACTTGCAACGGCATTCCATGACTTTTTCATTCAACTCAGCTAGCTGGTCCCTTTTCTTCTTCAGTAATTCAATCAGGCCCTGCATGCGACCATCGCACACCGCTTTGCAACCTTCTAAATCCTCGACCATTCCCATTTTCTCCTGACGTAAGTCGTCCAGCTTGAAATCGTAACTTATTATATGAATCAAATATAATTTAAAATGCTTTACAGATATTTATGAATTCCTAAATAGTTTCTAAACATCACCTATTTATATTTACATATAACTAAATAGGGCCAATTCAGTCTTTGCTCAGTTTTTTAGGGTGTCGTGCTCGAAGGGTGGCCAACGGGACCTTACTACTAAGAATCCGCTGTCCTACCGTCTGTCTGTTGGCTGTTGGTATTTAAAAGTGTGTATTTATACTGCCATTACCTTATACCTATTTCCACTGTAACAACAAATAATACAAAATATTTAAAGAGCACTTGTTATATCTTGTACGATGCATGTACACAACATGTACACAACCCTTTGTGTGTAATTCCTACTCGCACTTGACCGGTTTTTTAACCGACTTCAAAAATAGGAGTTTCTTATTTGGGTTGTATTTTGCCGTGTTTTTGCCGTTGTATTCTTTATGTAAGTATGCTACTTTTTCACTCCGTCATTTATGAACCTATTTGGATCTTTTTTTTAGTTTTTGGGAAGTTAAAGGTACTTCTCGTTTGGTCTCATTTCAATTTTAGGAAAAATACCCAATATGTTTATTGTTTCCATAAGTAAGTAGGCATATCAGGTGGTAAGGTAAAATTTCTTATCAACCCTGTTGGGCACTACAATAGAGTTAGAGAGAGGACTAAAGTTGCTGTTCCTACTGTAAGGCTCCATAAAGTTAGTCAATCATTTAAAGCAAAACGTACGTTTCTTTAACAAAATCCCAAATGACGTGATTAATTTATCTGTAAATAAATTCAAAAATGTTGTTCAACGTAACCTCTATAATAAGGCTTATTATAAAATATCTGATTATTCAGATGACAAAAATTCTTGGATGAGACTGTCTCCAACTCCCTCAATAATACTGTAATAGTTAAGAATAAAAATTGTAATAACATGGACTCTAAAAAAATATATGCCTAACAGAGTTTCTTGCCAATTCTTCTCAGTTTGGTCGCGTTACGAATTGGTGTAAATTAAAAAAAATACGTTTCAAAGGGTACTTTACAGTTCCTACTGAATAAAAAAAAATTTAATTTTGAATTAGAATTTTGACTCAAATATTTCACATAAACTTCTGTTATAACTTAAAAAAATATAAACTTTAAAGGATTTATAAAAAATCTTAAACTTTAAAGGAGTTATCAAAAATAGTTCTTAGCACTAAATTTACGTAAACATTTATTTAAAAAAGAGAAGGACAAACTTTTTATTTGTTAGATTTCGGTAAGTATAAAGCCAATAATTTATCATCGAGGTTATAGTAACATTTTGAAGTTAGCAATATTTTTAACTGATTTGTAAATGATGTGTAGTTTGTTTAATTTTTATATATAACCGGTAATTTATTGTAGATTGTTATTGACATGGCACAAATACCACCCATATGAATTTCTTTGAAGTCGGTTTTGTATCCCTCGGAATTTTTTTCGGTAGGTACAATATTTTGACCGTTTTTATTAATAATTCCTACAATCAATTATAATATAAGTATGGTAGAAGAAAGTATGCTATGCATTTGAGTAAACTGACCTAATAGAGAAGAGAGAGAAGAAAAGTTAAACTCGTCTTAGATTTATATCTTAGTTTAGAAATATGGTTATCCTATCATATAGCCATTTAACAAACCTAATCAAAGTGATTCATCAAATTAATAACATATCTGAAAATAAAAAATAGATAACTACTTACGATCTTATCTACGCTGTGGCCTTAATCAAGGGGCTTACTTACTGGATAAAATTTTAACCAAATGTTCCTCTTTACGAGCTTCATTTAAATTCAATAAAATAATATCAAGCTAAAGAATTGTTTATTGTCGTTTGGCGTTCATTTCTGTAACGACATTATTGAAAGACCTATTTGAACAAATTCGAATTATCATTAAGTGAACGACGATACCTGAGTCGCGTGAGTTTGATTCACGTGATGTCTTATGGTCAACATCTGCATGTTTATTCCAGGTCTTTAGGTAAGATAAATAGATAATAGTGCTTTCATAACCACGCCACACGAATATACCTACAGATCATTTTATTAGTAGTTAAGTAGTAGTTCTTTGCGAAGGGCTCATCCGCGGATGGGGAAGTTCTACCACCATGCCTATTTCTACCGGGAAGCAGGATTGCGGTTTGATTTTGAATCGTTTTGATTTCAGTTTGAAGGGTGTGGGTGAAAGAAGTGCCGGTGAAATAGTAGGTACATTGAGGCTTACTTAACACCTTCATGCCCAAGTTGATGGACGCGCAGGGCATTGCGCGTTGCATAGTAGGGCACGTTCCAACTTAGATTATATATAAGTACCTAATAGTTACCACTTAACATCAGGTTCAATCCCAGGCATGTGGTATTCAGTTCCTAGATAGTAGGTTAAGAATCTTACCTCGGTTTTAATCAGTGCGTTTTCGTTGTCTTCTTGTATCAGCTGTTCGGAGACCTGAGAGATTTGTTCCCGCAAGGCGCAAAGCCCAGCGCGCATCGCACGCTCAGTCTCGTGTGTGATCGTCTGAGAGGACTCCAACTCGGAACGGATGTCCAACAGCTTTCGGCGTGTTTGCTCCTCTTTGAACTGATTAAATTATTTAATTGGCAATTTAAGGCATTGGATTTATAATATCAATTTGCTTATAAATGGACAATGATAGGCCCATCAGGTGGTGCGAGTTCGAAATTAGGAGTAATTTCAAACTTTATTCTATTATATTCCTTTAAATAAAGTTGTTAGAAATTACTCGAAATTACGCCAAGCTCGAACAGAGTAAAATAAATTAAAAAAATATAGTTTATCATAGGAGGTAGTTTTGTTACTTAAGGAAATTCTTACAGACATGAACAGAGAATGTTTCAATAAAAAAAATAGTTGGAAAAGACCATCATTTTTGTTTACAATGCCATCTGATTGGAGTCGTCGAGCTGGATTTTTTTAAGGAAACGCTTCATTGGAATGAACTAGAGCTGATTGAGGAACGGAAAGGCGTGATAATAGAATTTGTAATCATACCTATCTACTATAATTCAATGTTTGTTTGAAATTTGTATGAAGTAGCTACCTGTAGGTCCCTGTCCAGTTGTGCAGCTTTGCACTGGCATTCGGCTAGTGTGGCGTCAGTTTGCGCACACTCCTCACTCAACTTCAGGCGCAGGCAAGCGCGCTCACACACATCTTTCTCCACTAAACTCAAAGCGGCACGATCTTTCTCGGCCTTATCACCCTTTTCCTTCAGCTGAATTGCTAATGAGGTGCAAGCGTTTTTGAATGCATTGCGGTCTTCGATTGCCTTCTGAATCTGAAATTAGCGATCATAATTTACGATTACCATTACGATGTGCTAGTTATGTCCCACTGCTGGGCAAAGGCCTCTCCACGATCCCTCCAGTCATCTCGATCCTGAGCTATTTGTACCCACGCTCTATCGAAGGTGTCTTGTTCATCCCGCCATCTTTTTCTCGGTCTGCCGCGGCGCCGTCTTGTGTTATGAGGGCTCCACTGCGTTGTTATCTTAGCCCATGAGTCATCGCGCATGCGGCATACATGACCAGCCCAGCTCCGTTTACACAACCTTTAAAGCTACATCAGCAATTTGGGTTCTGGAGCGCAGAATTGTGTTACGTATACGGTCTGTGCGCTTCACACCCAGTATACATTGACATCATTCGAAAATAAATATAACACAAAATAGGTTCTAACTTGGTTTATATAATAAAATACTAACTACTGAGCTGATACTAGCGATTTAAGTGCCTACTCAATGACAAGTTGGAGATTGATTACAAGTGCACTTTGAAATAGACCACTTATCAGTGAATACACTCATTAAAGTATTTTAGCGATTCAAAGTTAGATAAATGCTTACTTGTTTTGTTAATTCCTCTTCCTTCTCCTCAGCAAGCATGAGGCGTCTCTGATAGCCTAGTTCGAGATCTCTCCAGGCGACCTCTGCTCGCTCGAGCAACTCCACTCGTTCAGCCTCTCGCTTCGCCAACTTGCCAGCACGTGATCGCAGTTCTGCGGTCGCTGCATCCATCTTTGCTAAGCGTTCTGCACATGCTGAATCTATACAACATGCCTAAAAAAATACGAGATTTTAAAACATACTTACTAAGATCTAGAGCCACAGCACAGGGCCAAAGTCAGATGTATCATAAAAAGTACAAAATAAAATGTTCCTTCAATGTAGAACGTGGTAGAACTTAGATTAGCCGAAGGCCACGCAACGCGACTATGATATACTTATTTATAAATAACCAGGAAACCCTCAACTATTCATTTTATGACCGATTTAAAACCACCACCACCACCACACCAGCCTATATCAGTCCACTGCTGGACATAGGCCTCCCCTAATAAAGGGGGATATACCCATAATCCCCACGCTGGGCATGCGGGTTGGGGATCGCAGGGCACAGCTTCTCGCACCACCGACGCTGCTGCCCGTCGGTGGCCAGGGAATTTAGATGTGCCAATGTAGGCTGTGCTATGCCACAATCTACAACATACAGTGAAATATACAACATACAGTGAATTAATTAGTGTCTTATTAGTACTAAAAAAAAATGTTGCGCCCAACTAAGCAACCTTTTACTTGAAACAAGCTTCTAACGGGCGCTCTAAAAATAATATGATACAACGACTTACTGCTTCAATTTTGTTCTTAGTGTTTCTATCTTGGGCCTTTGGTTTTTTCTCCGCGTGTCGTGAGCTCGGCGAGTTCTCCATTCGCATTATTATTCTTGTTTCCACAGGCAACTTGACTACTGGCCCGATAGTATTCGAACCAAAGCTCATAGAATGAACATCTTTTGAGTACTTCGACTCCTGGGAACTTATCGTGGATACTTCTACTGGTATGCTGTTATTTGATTGTCCAGATCCGCATTCTTGTGTTTTATTATTATTTTCAATGAAACTGAAATATTCAAGTTTATTTATGCGATAGGTACTGTTTAACACGTTGAAAGCGAGCCGGGGGATGAGGACGCGCAGAACCACATCTATGTTTTCAGCACTCAAAGTGTTAAGTGCTTTACAGTCACAGAAAGGTTATAGGTATACCTAACTAGGTGGCACGATAAACCATTATTAATACCTAAAGCTTCTTAATTGTACGCCTCTGCAAAATTATCAAATTCCTTGGTGACCGCAATAATTATCCATGCACGTGGTTAACAATTATTAAATGAATTGTAAGGATTTATTATATGAAATATGAATAAATATAACTATGTTTCTAGGAATTCTATCCACGCATTTAACCATGGCAATGCATCTTAAATTAATAAGATACTGGGTAATACGATTGTGAACGTCACAGAAGTAAATTTACTAAATATCTAACATACATAGGTATGTACCAACAGTACGACATTATATTATCTACTAGCTTCGCCCGCAGCTCCGCTCGCGTGGTACCGGACACCTACTCTAGTCTACAATACAATACAATACAATAATCGTTTATTCACCACTGACTTAAAGTAGGAAATACAGAGAATTAGGGACAATGTTATACTTATACTTAACGCACACGTAAAAAATAGACAGACAATGAAAAAGGACATTAATCTAATAAGATCTTACCAGTTACCACAACCAAAGTCTAAACAAAGTCTAGACTGTAGACAATCCTAACATAGGTTTTTATTATTTATTTATATTTATCTGTCTATCTATTTGAGCAATGCTCGAAACTATTGAGAGCCGTAGGTGTTGGTAGTTTTCAATACAAAATACAAAAAAAACTAGTAATATTCAGCCGTCAATTCAAGATCAAACCAATACATTGTATTTAGCATATGCACGCGGTTTCTAAGTATCTTAGTTGTCCAAACATATGTATTAGAACAGTGGCGTTTGTACAGTAAAATTATGAAGTTCTTTATTAGGAAACCATTATTTTTAACAAGAAAAAAGGAAAATCATCTAGCGCGAGTCAGACTCGAGCAGCGTGGGTTCTGTACAATAGATTCCTATGTTTTTATTTTTTGAGTAAGTAAAACTATTTCATTAAATTTTCAGGGATAAGTGTCTAATAACCAAATGGGTTTTAATCAAACTTGATCATAATTTTGTAAGTACATATTTAGTGCTCATAAACTTTTAATAAGTTTTGGCTGATAGTCTCAACTACAAACTGATGCCTTAGTGCCTTCCCAGATGGGCGATTTACGCGCGAGTTGGTCGAGCGATTGACATGCCATATTGTCGTATCCAATCAGGCTTGACATAGATGTCACGAGGAATGTGCCGTGCGTTTATATATTATGCAAGTCTGCTTGAATACGCATGTCAATCGCGCGACCAACTTGCGCGATTATATCGCTCATCTGGGAAGCCACTTAAAAGTGGTCAGCAAATGTTTTTTCTACATTGATGAACAGGGTGCCTAGTACGAGTGTTTTTGCCAATCGCGTTTGCGTTTACGCAAAGAAGATCGGTCAGTTTCATACAACCTGTGACCTGAGACCTAACCATAAAATATCGCGTCTGGAAATGATTTATGTCCTAATTGATAGTTCTTATTGCAGGATATCGTGTTCAATTAAACGTTTTTTTTATTATAGCCGGAGAATTTTTCTGGGTATTTATTTTATACTTTTAGGTTACGATCGATTAGGACACTGGCGCCATTAAACAAAAACTAACCAAACGCGTGCTTTGTTGGTGGCGTTTGTTTTAGATGGTTGACATTGGGACGAGAGATGCACAATGTGGGTGAGAGTGCGTTCAATAACCATGGTACGTTATGATAGGGCGTATTGCGATTAATATTTATTATTAATTTACTAAGTATTCCGGCCTTAATAAATAAAGTTATTAGTTATAATTTCAATACTCTATTATCAAGAATATTTTTACATAATTAGTATTTTTATTCGTTTCGATTTATAGTCAGGTCTGAAATGACCAGCCTTCTTTGTATGGAAAGGAGTCAGTACCACGCGTTTCACTAGATGGCGCTACCTCGAATCCATATAAAGCAGGCTGGTCATATGGAACCATCCATAATTGGAACCATAAATGGAAGCGACTAAAAATGCGAATCATGTAAAAATATTCTTGAGCAATTTATTAATAATTATCATGATATCCTGCAATACGAACTAGCAATTAGGACATAGGTCATTTCTAGACGCGACATTTTGTGGTCAGGTCTCAGGTCACAGGTTATATGAAACTGACCGATCTTCTTTGCATAAACGTAAACGCAATCGAGCTGGCAAAAAACTCGTACTAGGCATCCTGGGGGTTGATCGACTAACTCTGTTGCAAACAGAAATGATTGACACCGATCCTAATTTAACAAACTGTGACAGTTTGTCAATTGACGTTCATTGAATTTCGACGGATGAAATGTCAAAGTTTGTAAAAACAGGATTGGTATCAATCATTTCTGTTTGCAACAGAGTTAGCCGATCACCCCCCTGGTAATATTTATGACGTCGAAGAAAGAGTCACAGGAGATGGTAACGATGCCTGGAGCTTTTGAGACTATAGGTATGAAAGTAAATGGTATAAGTAACATGGTGTTTCATGCCATTGTAAACTTAAGATATAGATAGTGGGCATAGTGTGACAAGGCGGAAAGATTTGCATTGTTTGGGCATGTAGAAAGGATGGGTGAAAGAAGATTGTCAAAAAGGTAAAATTACGTGATAGGACCGTTGCAAGGGGAACACTTTTGCAAATGTAATTTAATCTTAAATAGAGATGTATTGAAATAACATTTACTGATGATTATGATGATGATCAATGAAGCGAAAGATTTACAAGAGAAGATAGTGGTCTATGGGAAATACGCGTACTTTATTAATTTATCACTTTTGACGGCAGGCAGAGGGAGCTTTTGAGACTATAGGTATGAAAGTAAATGGTATAAGTAACATGGTGTTACATGCCATTGTAAACTTAAGATATAGATAGTGGGTATAGTGTGACAAGGCGGAAAGATTTGCATTGTTTGGGCATGTAGAAAGGATGGGTGAAAGAAGATTGTCAAAAAGGTAAAATTACATGATAGGACCGTTGCAAGGGGAACACTTTTGCAAATGTAATTTAATCTTAAATAGAGATGTATTGAAATAACATTTACTGATGATTATGATGATGATCAATGAAGCGAAAGATTTACAAGAGAAGATAGTGGTCTATGGGAAATACGCGTACTTTATTAATTTATCACTTTTGACGGCAGGCTTTTCTCAAATTTATTTTCTCAGTCCAAAATTATTGTTGACCGGTCGCGGTATAAAGACATAATAATATTCGCTTAGTATTTAAAAAAAATTAAGAAATCCACCGTTACAGTACATATTTTGTGAAAATTTTCACCTACGATTCTAGAGGTTGGACGGACGGGACAGCATAGGCTTAGTAATGGGATCCCGTCCTGTACAGTAATTACCGAAACCCTAAAAATATAGATGTGTTTATTATAAAAGGACTTACTTGTAGAATGAGTTCCAAAAAGTCTTTATGGCTTGTTCAGGAGGTAATATTTTGGTGAGCGTATTATCACAAAAGAAATATGTACTATTATATAATGTACCAATAATCAGACATTCGGGTTACAAATTAGCTGCAAAATTTCAGTTTGGTGCATTATGCAGCTTAACTGAACTGCACCGAGATCAAACTGTATTTTTTTTACCTTGATTGCGGTCCGAGTGCGAACCTTCCAAATAAGTTTAGATCCTAAACTCAGCAACGCAAAAAGTGGGGAGTATTACGAATCTATTAAATATTTACTACTTTAGGTTAATTAGAACATTAATATTTAATTATAATAAAAATTGAGAAAAAATCTTTTATGGATAAGAGCAACATTAATATACATTAAATTAAGAGGATGATTCACTCTAAATTCCATTAAAAGTACCATATCGATCAATGCTATCAAGAATTCATTTTGTTATTTTAAATACGAGAAATACTGGTTGATGTAATATCCATTTATTTATCTGTCGTCTCAACTTTCATTCGAAGTTGATAGCTTTCTGTCTTTGTCTTTAATCGCGGTCAAAATCAACCGGTTGGTGAGTGTGGAAAGTTTTAGGCCGCAGATGAAAGTGAAGCCGAATATGCTTTGTAGAATTGTCCTTTATAGAAGAAAAATACTAAGTTCTTAGGTACCTTTCATAAAACTAACTTTTCTTCAGTGTTCGTACATTTTTTATGTATGTATATTTTGCCTTTTAAACATAGTGTTTTACAATGAGTCAAAAGTGATATAAGTAAAAAAGCCAAAGGTGTAAAATAAAAAATTAACGAATTAAAGTGTTCCTTGTAGTTCCAACTAAATAAATTAATTTTGACTTAACTATTGCAGGTATGTTCGGTGTTTTTTGTAAATATCACCAGTATGACCTAGATTGCACCAAATCAAGTTCAAAACATACGTTGTTGTACTAAATATCTGTTATTGGACGTACATATTCCTGTCTTAGTAACATCATTGCTCAGCATAATTATGAATAAAATTAATGCCAGACAACATCAGTACATCAGTACTTACTAGCAAACTTGTTATTTTGACTTTGTAACCTTTTTATGATACTTGAAGATGGAACAAGCACAAGGCCCATCTGATGTATTAAGTAGTAACCATTACCTATAAAGCATAGCATCGTAGATCATGTTTTTTTGGAACATGCTCTACGATGCAACGCCCTGCGCCCATCAACTTGAGGCATGAAGATGATAAGCCTCTTGTGACTGTAATTTCACCGGCTCCCTCAAACTGAAACACAGCATAGCTGCCTCCTATACCTCTATTATAGCCTATTGCTTATTTTTGTGCATTATAAGTCAAATGAATAAATATTCTTTCTTTCATCGTACAGCATCATATGAGTACAAACTATGAGCAGACACTAACAGAGCTTTTATTATGGGAACCACGTAACTATTTAATTGTAAATACATACGTATTTTACATAGAAAACACCCAGATTCGAGACAAGTCCTTGCAGATCATACAAACATTTGTCTCACCGCGGGAATCGAACCTTCAAGCAATCTCAAGCTTTCCTTCGCCCACTGCGCTACAGGGGTCGTCAAAAATATATTGATTTATTGATTGCAATCAAACTGCTTGTAACAAAGTACATTATACACTTATTCCAAAACCAAAATCCAAACCGAAGTTCATAAACATATCAAACGGGATGCAGCAGCAGAAGAGAAGAAAAAGTAAAAAATAATATAACTGGTAGAGGCTGTCTCCGTCATTATGACCGACATGTCGTCAGGTGAGCTTGGCACAGGTCGAAGTCTGCGTCTGGGTGTTTTATGAGGAGGTTCTTAGCTATGCGCGTTTTGCGTTTACCCATAGTAGCCTAATTTGAGATCAATTTGAAAGCATATGTATATACATATATAAAATTTTCTTTGTTCGACCAGTCATCTTACAAACGTTAATAGACAGCTGAAGGGGTATAAAAAGAAAAAAAATATGCTAACTGGTAGAGGCTGTCTGCATCACTGTGGCCGAGTTGTTGCCAGGCAAGCATAGCGCAGGCAAGGTACCTTTGCTCGGGCGAGTCTGTCATCATGGCGTTCACGTCACGCTCGCAGTCCAGCCGCGCCTGTGCCGCTTTTATCGCACACTGAAATGTAAATTTTAGGGCTATAGCGAAAAGTTTTTAAAGATAGCACTTTTATGGCTTAAAATGAAAGGAACGAGTATTATACGAATGAAAGGTTTACAAACTGTCAGGTCCTATTATATAATATTTAAAAAAGTGTGTGAAAACGCCGAATCAATTTTTGTCAGAAATAAAAAAAAATGAAAGTAAAATTAAGACTATTTTGTATATAATTAATACAGATAAAGGAAAATGTAAGAATTTTATCTGACCTCAAACCCTAAAAATTGTCGATTTAACGATAAAATTATCACAAATAATATAGATGTAGCTAATACCTTTAATAAGTTCTTCACAAATGCACCGGTTGCAACCACAAAAAACATTCATGCATCCTCAGACATTGCTCTATCCATGCTTATTAAGAAAATGTTGAAAATAAATTTTGCCAGGCGCCAGACACGATTAATAAAACTTCTAGACTTTAAAAAATAGAGACATCCGAAGATGTATGTGGACTTTCTTTGGATGTAATAAAACACGTCATTGTGAAAATTGCTCCTTATTTAAAATCATTCTTCAATTTCTGTATGGAAAAAGGTATTTTACCTGACTTAACGAAGCCTTTCGGATTCGGCGCACAATATATACCTAATACACATGTAAAATAACACCTTCTTTATCTCAGAGTCGGAGCGGAGTCGTTCAGCATATTTAAAAATAAATTTCAAAAACATATGGTATTAAACGACTTATTAAACTAAAATAAAAAATTACCGGATTTTAAAATTACACTGTGCCGGACGATTCCGCACGATCCATTGTCTCAACTACGAAATTTGCGGGTAGATGTACTTGTTCCTATTTGATATTGTTTATGTTAGTTACCTTTCCCAAACTGTTCGAAGTTTTCATTTAATATTACCTAAGTTTGTATAAACTGTTTTCTGTATAATTTCTCATACAAGTGAAATGTAATAATCTTTTTGAGAAATAAATATTCTTTAACCTGAAGCCTAGCAAAGTAGTGTCTATTTACAAAATTGGAAGTAAGGAAAAAGTCTCTCACTATAGACTAGTATCGATCTTACATATCAAGCATTAGTAATATTTTTGAATATACTTCTTAATCAATTAATTACATACTTTTATAAAAACGAATTCATGCTTATACAATAATTTGATTTCACGCAAGGCAAATCTACAATCGAAGCAGGAATAAAGCAATTTGGAAGCATGGAATGCTGCTCTTGATGTCTTGGGAGGCTTCTGCGACCTTTCAAAGGCTTTTGACCGTGTATGCCATACATCATAGAGAAATTAAAACTCTATGTTTTATCTAAGTTGCGTTAATATCTTTTGAAGTCATACCTAACTGATAGGAAAATGAAGGCAAAAATAGACGGTACAAGGTCCAACGCATCTATTATCAAGTTTGGGGTACCCTAGGGATCTATACTTGGTCCGTTTTTGTTCCTGGTATATGTAAATGATCTGGCATTTATGATAAAACACGAAAGCATACTAAAATAGTTATGTTTGCTGACACTTCTATATTATTTAAAGTACCACGTCGAGACGCTGACATCAATATGGTAATCGGTGTCTTACACTCATTTGACAAATGATTTGCGATGAATAATCTTAGTAATTAAATTATTTATATTCAAATTATTGACAAGGCCCCATTACGACCGCTCAATTTTTTTTTTTTATCTAAATGATTTGGTAGTATATTTTCTTGATATGGTTACACTAAAAAGAATTGCTAATTGTTTTGTTTTGTGTTGTGAAGTGTATTTTCTAATTGGATTTAGATGTTTTCGACATAATTTAGCATTTTAGCAATACTTAGAATATTATACTCAAAATCGACAAAGCCTATGATGTTTTTGAAAAGTGGCTGGTTTAAAAAATGTCTAAGTTTTGACGAACCCAGTTGTACCACAGTGTTCCAATGGCAAAAACTCCGACACCAGAGTTGGCCACTAACTCATACGATGAAGAGAAATGGCAATAATAAAGAAACAGTTAAGAAACAAATATAAAAAGTCACCATAACCTCTCCCACCTTTTTCTTTTTTGGCGTCGCACGTCAAAGTCTTTTGGATAAGTTAGGTTTGAACTGTGACACAGTTTTCATAATAATACTAGTAACTGTGATTACACAGACGCGAGACGAGCGAGTGCAGCGAGCGTGTAGCAGGAGCGGAGACGAGCGAGTGTAGCGAGCGTGTAGCAGCAGCGGCGCCGCCGCCGAAGCGCCCAAAATAAAGGTTTGGTCACTTGATCAAAAGGTCACCCAACTGATACATATTTTCAACTGCTATTCAGCCAGCCGTTATGTTGAAAGTTTTCAACGTCAGAATGATTAAGCTACAAAACTAGCCGTATAAGTAGTTGAAAGGCGTTATTCAATGAAATGGTTAGCCGTCTAATTGAATGACTATTTCAACCAATTGCCTGCGACAGATACCTACACTACACAAAAATTCCAACGTACCTTGAATATAATTTAGTAGGTACGTAAAAATGACATTGGAAATGATATTGGCGATTGTTTATTGTTTGTTTTTACAAATTCCTAGTTATATATAATAGGTTTTCTATGCTCAATCGTACCAACAATGCGTAACTTAGCACATGGGCGCAAATTTTCAGCTTAAATTGCTTGAAGGCTTAGTTCAGCTGATTTAAATTTTCGTACCTACCATTATATTAACAAGTACCTACTACACATAGCTATATCTCATCACTACATAGTTTAAAACAAAGTCGAATCCAGCTGTCTGTCTGTCCCTATGTATGCTTAGATCTTTAAAACTACGCAACGGATTTTTGTGGTTTTTTTAATAGATAAGAGTGATTCAAGAGGAAGGTTTACATGTATAATTTGCACCCGTGCAAAGCCACGGCGGGTCGCTAGTCTATTATTAAAATAAAAATGTAGAAATAATAAGAAGCGCTTGTGGCGTAACTTGTGTTCTTAGCAGATAATCTTGGTCAAACAACTCTCCGCCGGTCACTACTTGGATTAATATCAGCTTCGCGCACTGCATTGCCTAGATATGTAAACGAAATCTTAGGTCAAGTCATCTGCCAAGTCAAGACGTTAAGACTTACGTTTAATACCTATACTTAATATAATATCTGCAAATATTTTATATTTACCTTTAACTCTATATTAGGATTCTTTTCCAACGCTTTTGAAATGTTCCAAATGATCAGAGAATTAAGAGATGTGGGTTTTCTAACTTCAATGTTTCTGTTATGGCTCTTGACATTATTGCTTGATAGATCCTGAAAATTTAAAAAATAAGTTATTGATCGGTTATTTTGAGTGTGTGCCCTGCGATCTCAACCCACATGCTCATCGTCAGGATTATGTGGCATTATCAGGAGAGGCCTATGTCCAGAAGTGAACTGGTATGGTGGTATGGTGATGGGAATTGAGGTCAGCGACAGAGATTCAGCTCCTTTGACACGGCTGTCCACGAACCACCAAATAATGGGACACGCCAAATATTTGTACATAATGATAATAATTTTGAGGTGTACGGGGTTCCAACCCCCCTCTTCGGAACCCAAGCCAACCTCACCTGCACGTGGTGCATCCTGCTAAACAACGAACGGGGCTCTGGCGGCCGGCTGATTGCGGCATAGCACAGCCTACATCGGCACATCTAAATCCCCTGGCCACCGACAGGCAGCAGCGTCGGTGGTGCGAGAAGCTGTGCCCTGCGATCCCCAACCCGCATGCCCAGCGTGGGGATTATGGGTATATCCACCTTTATTAGGGGAGGCTTATGTCCAGCTGTGGACTGATATAGGCTGGTGTGGTGTGGATGGAATGATAATAATGGTAATTTAAAAAAAATATAATTAGTAATAGATGTGGTAGATCAGCTAAAGAGTTTAGGCCCCTCCATGTCCTTTAATGTATGCCGTCAGAGGAGGCTGATGAATATATTTTACCAGGGGATGGGCAGCACTAGATTTATGGTTCTTTAGACCACTAAACTGTGCTTTAATATTCTGGCTGTTGTGTTCTTCTGCCATTCTGTTAGATGTTTATCATTAATCGTATTCCACGGTGATTTATCATGGATAAATAGGCTGCATTTGTAAAGCTTTAATTATTGCACAAATTCTGAAAAAAACATTATCTAAAAAATTTGGCACTATCTATTCAAAATTTACTCTTATTTACTCTGTCGTGCTTCTGTCACAATCATCTGGTTTTTATGTTTTTCAACCAAGTTTTCAAAAAGGATTTATATATATACTTAGAATTTGACAATACCAACCTATTTTTGTAAGCTGATAAACTTGCTCTACATTATACCCATTGACATAAATACATATACCTACCAACGTGCTAAAATAGATTTTGTTTATAAAAAATACGGAAAAATAAGGGGAAGTAACACTACAATATACGTCAATGTACCACCTACAGGGTGGGGCAAAATTTTGCCTAATTGAGGGCAGTTACCTTTTTTGTAGTTAGAGGGTTTTGTTCTGAGGTAATTATATGTTTATTTTGAAGATACAAACAATTGCATTTTCGGAATTTATTATGATGATATGTCAATGATTAGGGTAAGTATGAACTTTTATATTAGAAAAAATACAGAAAAATAATGTCACGAACGGTGATAGTCAATAATTGCAAAGTAGAGTAAAGTAGATGTATTTTTATTTAGGATTTTAAATTAATAGAATTGATTTCATATTTTATTGAGTATAATGCTGAAAAAATTTTTTTTTCATGATTTTAATTTAATAGGGTTGATATTATTTTTATTTTTAAATTATTTATTATAAGGCTGATTGAAACTGTGTCAATAAAAATAATCTAATAGTTTTAAGTACCTTTAATTTACATAAATAAGATTGGTTTGTGATTTTCTATTGTTTAATATACTATTTAAGGCTGATTGAATGTGTGATAATTGAGAATTATTTAATTTAAGGTTAGGTTTTAAATTATGTACCTAATAATGTTCATAATCTTCGATTTCCTGTTTTTCCTTTTTGTAATGTATGACAAAATAAATGCAAACATACATTCACTTTTACGTTTTTAGTATTCATACCTTGCCTAACTACCTACTTAGGCCTTTAAACTATCATTATCGGGCTGACTCTACCTCAAAGTGACATTGATGTGAGTGGGAATGAATGAACGAAAATATTTTTAAAAATTATTTTTAAAATGTTCGTGGATGTGGTTGGGAACTAATGTATGAAAGTTTTCTTTTTCAAGAAAAATGAGTTTGGATGTAATGAAAAGGACCCCATATCATAAGGCTTGGCCTAAGAGGAGTTGAGACTTAAGATCACATGGGCATGTACCATAAGTTAAGTACTTTTATGAAGTACATTGTTACAATAAATGTAAATATACATTTATAACATTATGATGATGGTGGTAGTGATGAAAAATTAACTTCTTTGTAATGAATTAAAAACCATTTTTTGAATGCTATGTACAAACTTACGACTCTTGACACAATCAATCATTGCAGATCCGTTACTCTTGAATGGACAAACATGCAAGTATGTACTTTCAACTGGGTCTTGGTTTTTTCCAGCACAAACCACATCATAGTAGCTATATGTCATCTCGATATATACTTGTTTGCCTTATTTAGATTGAGATGCATGAGATTGGTACACAAACACCGCCGAATGTATAGAGATCGAGCAAGACTCACCGAAGGCCTTTACAAGTTAACCTTTAAAATTGTTTATGCCACGTCTGTAACGGTACAGTATGTTCCTACATTACAAGTATGGGTGCAAACAATGTATGAGATGGTTTTCGAAAAATCATCTCTCTTTCGTCCACTAAGCTATTATATTAAGGCGACTATAAAGGTCAAACCACCCTCTCGCTCGCACTATTCAACATTTTTGAAGATATAAAATCATTGAATGTAGTTATGCCAAGTAGCAAACCTTCACGGCCTAGAAAATAACAATACAAAGGTACAGCAATAATATCATTTTGATTCTATCACGTTTTGCTTATCAAAAAACTTGCACCAATGTGATCAATTTTGGTACAATTTTTTTGGTAGGAAACGTGTTGGGTGCAACCTGATATTCTTTCTGAACCTTTGTATTGTTATTTTCTAGGCCGTGTAGGTTTACTATTTTGCATAGCTACATTCAGTGATTTTATATCTTCAAAAATGTTGAAAAGTGCGAGCGAGAGGGAGGTTTGACATGTATCGTCGCCTTAACCAAATAGTCATACAAAAATTATAATAAAAAAAATAATTTGCAAAAAAATGTAGTATTTAGTCAACAGTTAGTGAACCAGATGGAACACTAGGTTTCGTCCGCAGCTTCGCTAGCTTGGTACCCAATAAAAACATGCATAAACGTTATTCCTGGTCTAGAACTACATATTGTGCCAAATTTTAGCTTAATTTGTTCTGCAGTTTTGGCGTAAAGGACGGACAAATATTTAACATTTATCAAACTTTCTTTATTATATCAGTAGGAAGGAAGGATAGGATAACTTGAAATATTCATGTCCCGGTAACGCTTTTAAAAAAGACATAAATACCCTAAAATTTTTTAAAGTTAATACTAATGTTATATTTTTTATGATCACATAAATTTATTTAATTAATATCTTTTTTGCTTCCGAAGTAGGTTACATAAAGCCGCGTATCAACTTTGCGCTCCAAGAGGACGAACATCGGCGCGCGTTCCGGCCGCGCGAAATGGATACCACTGGGACGCGCGCCAATGTGTTCGTTGGAACGCTCGAATGTGGAGCGGGCCGTTCCATCTGGTGTCAGTTTTTAACCGCGTATCAAAGGTAGCTCAGTGGTGCCAGTTGGGACGTACGCGATAGTACTTTATGTGTTTTTTGCGTTCCGAATAATGGTTAACCAAAGTTGCCATGAATTAATACAACTACTCCTATATGGAACAATGGAAAATGACTGTGTTCTTGTCATCTTATAGACGAGAAGACTGGACAATGTCTAATAAATAACTGCTGCTCGTATACGGTACACGAGTGGCCTGCATGTTGAACGATCAAACACTGGAAAAGTTGCCACGCGCGCCAGGCGCGCTTAGTTGTTCTAGTTAAAATATTTGGAACGCGTTCCGCGGAACGCACTCTCAGCGCGGTCATTCATGGTACGCGCGCCAGGAGCGCATAGTCGATACGCGGCTTAATGTTTTTGGCTTATATCCAATCCTACTTTAATAATATAAAGTTGAAAGTTTGCGAAAAGTGAGTTCCTCCTTCACGTCAAAAATTTGATCTGTCAAATTGAGATTCTTTTGGGTATCATGCAAGTGAAGCCGCATTCTGAAGCAAGTTAATTATAATCTTCCACGGTCAGTAATTTGCATGTAGGAGACAGGCCTCCTCGGAAGGCACGTTAAGATGCCACTACCGGTTTTTTCAGTCGATAAGCAAAGTCGAAGGCCTTCGGGTGGCCTTCAAACTCCGACACAAAGTTGGCCGGTAGCACGAAGAAGGAAGGAAATTATACATACATAATGTAATTACCTTCTAGCATTTCTTCGTTAATATCCGAACAGGGATTTAAAGATTATTCTCTAAATCCCTGTTCGGATAATCCACCAATAGAGAATAGAATAGATGGTGCGTCATAATCATGAGCTATCATGTGATCTCAATTGAGACTCTAGACAAATCTCTACAGTTGACACGATCCATAAAGCATTGTCGTAGACAGTCTGATGACCCCACTGCACGCACAACAAATTTATCTGATCACATGCTGCTTGATACTGGACCTACAACTCGTTTTTTTTTTATCCTTGACACACACCTTGACATTTCACACAAAGATAGTAATGATCCTATGGATTCTTTAGGATAAGTCCTAGCTTTAATTCATCATCATCACCCTATAGCAGTCCACTTGTGGACATAAACCTCCCTCAAGCAGTCATTGCGCCCTGTCCTTTCGACGCATCCAGCAGCCTTTCACATATCGTCACTCCACCTAGCCGGAGTATGTCCTAAACTACGTTTGCTGAGACGCGGTCTCCGCCCAAGAACTCGTTTACCCCAACGTCAGTTCGTTACACTGAGTTTATTTATTTGTTAAGCTTTCACGCCTTAACCTCTCGAGCGATTATCATGTAATTTCGCATACATGTGATAATTCAGAAAAAGTAAAATTTCAGTAGCGTTAAATATATGACGGTAAATGATTAGTCTTATCATAAATTACAAGTACCTACATATTACACTCAGTGTATTTAGACATTAAAGCTTCTTAGAGCATTTTATGTAGGTATTATACAGAGTACGTTTACCCTTAGTTGAAATCATAAGCGCTATGGATATTTTAGGTTTCTGAGTAATCATAATACTTTTATCACATAATGATGATCACTTATTGATCAAATTTAACGTATCGAGTAGTATAAACCACATCACCACACCACACCAGCTTATATCAGTCCATTTCTGGACAAAGATCTCTTATAGCGGAGGATTTGCACACACACACACTTTTCGCACCCCTCCAACGAAAAACGTAAGATACAAAATTAAAAAAGCAAACACGATCAAACTTCTTGTTATATTACAGCCTAACTCATTAAATAGTTTCTCGAAACCGATCTCGACATAATAGCTCCGTTTAATAATGTCGAAATTAGTATACGATACCTATTTAATTTCTAATAAAGCTGACTGGCTGAGAATCAATGCACAGTCTAATACATAAGACCTAGTTAAGGTAGTACTTGATATTTGATGTGTCCTATATTTGGTGTGTGTATATTTTACTTATGTATGAGTGCTTACAATAATTTTGGTATGCTTGATTTATATGAACAAATATTATCTTGCGGGACGAATTCAGGCTTTAATGGTGTGGACCGAAAATTCGGGACGAATATGGCATAAATCAAAGAAAGAATTCCTTGAAAATCTCAAAGTGGTGGAGGTAATGTGAAGATGAACTGTGAAAGGCTTTCCTAAGATTTAGATTTTCATAAAAGGGTTGAAGTTGAAAAATCCCTCGGATGACATCGTGGGCTTTCCGCTAGACTATATACAAAAGTCTATTGCCGTGTGTTAGTTCATACCTACAGATAAAGGGAAACCCCGAAAATGGCTTTAACGATTTTGATTTGGAAAAAAGGAAATTAGGAAAACCCAAAGGTACAGCCGAAAAATTGAATCGGCAATTAAAATACAAGCAAACGAAGTTGAGGGTCAGCTAATGATCAGTAAAATTAGTCGGCCTGACCATTCATTCTCGCGGTATAGTTTCAAAATGAAATTTATTAAAATATATAATGCGTAGTCATCATGGACATGCGCTAAAAGGAAGTGTAATAATGAATGATCAGTAGGTAATATAACCTTCTGACCTTAATCTTCTGAGCGAAACTATTGTATGTACGAAAGTATATTGTTTTGCATATTACTCGCTCTTAAAATGTAAGGTGTTCGTAAGTCGTAAGTCAATCTTCGAAAATCCATGTCTCGGAAACTAGTCAAGTAGTCTAAGACTCATTGGTCCTTATATGATAGCTATTCACGTTTGAATTGCCATGTTGTAGTTTTAAGATAAATTTAATTTTCTGAGTTCACTAAATTGTCATTGTCATTAGTTAATTTTGAAATACTGATTTAATTTTAAAATTGGTAAAAATAATGTAAACTACATTATTCTTTTCCTAAATAATGAAATGTACATTATTTTTAACAATTTTAAAATTAAATCAGTGTTTCAAAATTAACTAATGATAGTAACTATTTAGTGAATTCTGAAAATGTTATGTACATTATTTTTATCAATTTTAAAATTAAATCAGTGTTTCAAAATTAAGTAATGATAGTGACAATTTAGAGAATTCAGAAAACTAAATTTATCGTAAAACTACAACATGGCAATAGAAACAAAAATTACATTACATTATTTTTACTACCTTCTAACATTTTATGTTTCTTTTACTAAATAAATACCTATTTACGAACCTATTACCAAGCCTATCTATGACCTATTTACCCCGTACCTACTTGTCAAATAAATTTCAACACCAAGTTGGTCACTAGCTCAGTTCATGCCAAAAAGAAGATAATAAAACATTTACGTAATCAAATTCCTGCTTTGAATTGCAAAGAAAAAATAATTAACATAAAATTTACTTGCTAAAACCGGTTATTCTGCAACATGAAAACCGGTACCGACCAAAAAATAAATAAACTTTTTTTCTGTATCAACGTGATATAAAATCCACGAATCAAGGATTTCATAACTTTTAAATAATCTCTTATCATATTTGAGAGTTGTGTTCAAAGAAGGAGCTTTAGCAATAATCTATTCAAGGACTTCAAGTTATTTCTTCCACTCTAAAGCATGCTTTGCGAGAGAGGTACGATACCAATCTAAGAGCAGCAATGCAAAAATATAATAATAAACAAGATGAAATCTAAAACTTGACTACTGAAAATAATAATAATTGGAGCTCTTTAAGTCTCTCCCAAAATTATACGCGTCTATTGGCGCCCGCTTGCGGCTAAGCGCCGCAACACCGTAATACTACCTATTTCTTCTGTGCTACTACTTCATTATTTAAAGCCTGCATTCGTGCGCGCGCGCAGCAGTAGAAGGGAGGATAGCACTCGATCAGAGTCGCTGCTAACCGAGTGCTTCGCACACGCGCCCGTTACTGATTCAATTACCGCGAGGAGACGATTCTTCCAACAAAATGAATATCCCCATAGCGCACTGAAGCAAAAGGGCGAGATTACAACTCAAACTTTCTTTTATTTTTTTATTATCTTGAGAATTTTACTTATAAAATCAATAAAAATGGTGAGTGGAAATAAAGAAGTGTGCGACCCTAAAAAAGTGCCACCCAAAAACCGTGAGAAGAAGACAAATAATTACAAACGCGCAAACATATTCTCAAAAACATGGTTTATCTGGATGATGCCGACATTCTGGAGGGGATACAAGCGGGACCTCTACGACGCTGACCTCACCTACCCGAAGGATAATCATCTCTCAGACAAGCTTGGAGATCGACTTGAAAAGTAAGTCCAACTTATACCATCTCTCATTCAATAACCTTCAATGTTTTGCATTCCAACAAGAAACCATTTTCTTGGAAAGACAATGATGTTGACATTTACCAAAAGGAACAAGGTGATGCGCAAAAAAATATTGTATGTAAAGCTATATAAGTGTATAAGTAAATATAATATTCTTGGTAGGTAGGTAGGTAAGTAAACGTATGTGTACTTGGGAGATGTTAATGAACACTTATGTATCCTTTAGTCAGGGCCTCTGCGCGCTATCCTGTAATCAAATTAGGAGTTCAAAATAGTCGTCTGAATAGTTATGAACCCAAAATAGCCCGAGTTCATCTATCCCTGGGATCCCTAGGATGCAGAGGAGGCGTTCTCTCCATACAAACGCATTCCCAGATTTCCTCCCTGGTATTTAACATTAGTGCAAACATTTTTAGACGGAATATAGTAATCAATTTCCTGCGTGCCGGTGTGTTTAGATTTTTAGCATTAGTTAGTTTAGTTTTTGTACGCAAAAACCAAAAATTTACAATTCCTTAAAAATCATCCAAAGCAAGCTTTTCTCAAAAAAATTAAATGTACCGACAGAGATAAATGACTTATTTAAGTATTTATAATAATATAAATTAGCACGGTGGCAGGCCACCACTTAGATGCACTATAATCAATACAAAATTATCATTCGGTTGGTGAAAAAAAAACATAAAACAATAATCGTTGGCGGAATTAATATGTATAATTAATTTTCATCATTTTTATTAGTTATATTCAACTAGTTTAAACACAATACACTACATAAGATACGCATAGTATCGCTTTTGTTGTTAAACACAATTATTATAATAAATATTCTTCGGGATAGGGTGTTTAGTGTTCCAAGAGTTCCAACCTCCATTTTTGGAACCCAAGGCAACCCGTGGCGTACCCTGCTACAACATACAAAACAAAGCTTTGGGAGGCGGCTGATTATGGCATAGCGCAGCCTAACACACCGTCTCTCTATGGAGCAGCGCCGCGGCGCGAGCAGTTTTGCTTTGATTCCGAATCCTCATGCCCAGCGTAGGGATTATGGACATATCCCTATCTTATTCGAACAGTGAACTGATTTTCAATCTTTTCTAGTAAAATAGGCTGGTGTTTTTGCTTTTCTACGGCAAGGTTATCTTTATATTTTAGTGCCTTCCCAGATTGGGCGTTTTGCTCGCACGAGTTGATCGCGCGATTGACATGCGTATCCAATCAGGCTTGCTGAGCATCTGGGAAGGCTCTTAGGAATAGTACTTTTAGATATTTTTATTATAACGGGTAATTTTTATTCAATACTATCTAAAGTTTCAATATATTATTATTTTATTATTCATTATTTAATATGAGCCTGAATTATCCCACTGCAGGGCAAAGGTCTGTTTAATATAAAGTTTCAAGTCTGTTGGGTTCACGTCGAGTTCAAGCTCAAAGCACTTGGCTTAGCAGGTGTGTTCCCTACGGTGGAACTACAGAGCTATTATTAAAAAGACGTTAAAGAAGGCATTCTAATCGATAGGCGTATGTCTAATGTGAGCGACACCTCTAAATCACAATAGAAATGAAGATTGAAAAACTATCGAACGCATCGTGCAGACAAAACTGTGCACAAAATCAATGGCGGCTCGAGCGGGACGGGTAGCGGGTAAAATAAGACTTGCCACGCACACATGCACCGTTTTTCAAGGAATGTAATATTAGCAAAAACAAGCAAATAAGGAAAAACCTGAATCTGTGAAATTCCTTCACTATAATTTTTTCCCCTCGAAGTACGGAACCAACAGAACCCTAAATTATCGTTAAATTTTGTAAAGACAAATTCATAGATAAATGTTCTTTACGACCCTCAACTAAATACTTAACTAATAAACGGTATGGGAACAATACAATACAAACATTTTAAAAATACAAAAATTAAAAAAAATATATACAAAACTTAAAATCGAACAGGAAAACAACAAAATAACCCTCTGTACCTTAATGGATATTCGATGGATTTTTTAATTATAAGGTCGGTACTTTTATCTTTTCACCGAACTCGGAGTAAGTAATTATTTTTATTAAACTGTTTATTATATTTATAGCAAGTTTATGTACCTACTCAATAGCACCCAAATACAGGTAATTTGATCAAAACATTGAAGTTACTCGCCGTTCTTAGGGTACCCTAGATATAATTGACAACATAGCTCAGTTGGTAGTAGTTCTGGCTTCTTAGCTGCAGGTTGCGGTTCGATTCCCGTTGTCTAATTTGGAATCAGTCGACTGATCGATTTTGATTTTCGCAAAATCTGACGATTTCGTTTGGTTTGGTTTACTTTGGGAAAAATGTTCCTGTTGGGAAATAGAGTCAAGTGAGACCAACTTGTTTTTTTTTATAAATGTTATTTTCTAAGCTGACTGTACATTTTTTTAAAAATCCGAAAATTGGTTTATTTATTTCTTTAAAATAAACCTGTAGTTGCTTAAGAACAGAACCTTCTAACTTATAAATAAATTTTACCTGCCATCAGCTTTCAGCAGGCTTTCTCTTCATTGACGAATGGATATTTTACTTCCTAAAAAATTTACTTTTGTTATTTATTATTTAGTTTTCAAAGCAGAATACCACCAATAACTTATACAATAACAAGAAATATAGTTAAGTAATGCCCTTGAAGTAAACATAACATGAGTAGTGTTGCAAGCTACAAAAAATTTTAGCCTTAAAGGGATATATACCAACCAATCAACCTTTTTTATTTATTTTTTACTTTTAAATCTGCACCAAAATATTTACCTATTTAATTACTATGTGATAAAAAAATTATTGCGTGAAGCTGTTTTTGGCTGAAAAAATGTTGTAACTTTTAAACGACTTTGATATATTGGCATGTTTCTTTCACCTAAATTTAAATATTTTATCTCTAAAATATACTAACGGTTTTATTTTGAAATAATAAAAATTTAAAAGAGCTCATTTTTTTTAGTAGAAGTAGAGTTCTTTGTGGAGCGCTCGTCCGGGGAAGTACTGCCACCATGCCTATTTCTGCCGTAAAGCAGATATGCTGTGTTTGAAGGGTGTGGGTGCCGGTGAAATAACAGGCCCAAGATGCTTATCATCATCATGCCTCAAGTTGATGGACGCAGGGTGCTGCATCGTAGAGCACGTTACAAAAAACGTGATCTTTGTTGCAATGCTTTGCGGTAATGGTTACCACTCAACATCGGGTGGGTCATGTGCTTGTTCCATCTTCAAGTATCATAAGAAAGAAAAAGAAACTGAATCTAGACATGGCGCTGCCGCGCTCTATGTTCTTGTTTTATTTACATTTTGTTCACACAATCAACTTTTATTATATTATAATATATTCAATATGTAATACTTCATCATTATCATCCACAGCCCGACTTTATCCACTGCTGGATATAGGCCTCCCGCAGTTTGTGCCATCCACCACGGTCTTGTGCTAGTCGTATCCACTATCGCCCGGCGACGCTATAAATTATTATCTAAAATAATATAGGTATATAATATAGGTATATTATTAGGTATATATTATAGGTATTTTTTTTTTTAATAACACATTCTTTTAAAACAAAACAGCAAACGAATTATAAAAAACGAATGAAATAAACAAGAGACATTTTAAATGTTACGGTTTTATTATAATTAGCTGGTAGTTAATAAAGTAGTAGGTACCGTAGAACCAGCTTGAAACGTGACACGGCTAATACCATATTCTGTGCTACCCAGTTTGATATGTATTTATTAAAAATATTTAATTTTTAGTAAGTGTATAATTTTAATTATTATTACACTTTATTCAACTTTAAAACTTGTTAAAAAAAATTTTAATATAATCCTAATATTATCTACTATATACATAAATAACATCAAAAACATTATAGTAAAAAATATATAAAAACGAGAGACCACCGACCGCGGGGCAGGGCTCAAACGGTCGGTGGCTAGGGCTGCAGAGAGAGGAACCTCCGCACAATGCGTGCCGAGACTTATTACTATATTAATATTATAATTATTACACTTTATTTAATTGTAAACTCGTCTAAAATACATTTTTTACTATTATACTTAATACTACTTATGTCCATAAATAAATATCAAAAACATTATAGTAAAAAATGTATCAAAACGGTAGACCGCGGGGCAGGGCTCAAACGCTCGGTGGCTAAAGCTGCAGAGAGAGGAACCTCCGCACAATGCGTGCCGAGTCCAGGAGAGCCGTCTTCTGTATCTGACCCTTGATCCAGCTGCCTAGCGAGAGCCTCTTAAGATATTGTAATTATTATTATTATATATAGTATGTATGTATACAAAGGTGTATGTATGTATATATAATAATTTATTAGTTATTTATGTAATTATATTTTTAAAACCCTTCTCCTCTGGTTCTATACAATCCAGTCTATCTAAAGTTTTCCTGGAAGAGCTTTTAGCGATACCTATAGGCCGCTCATTGTACAACCGTGGATTAGTTCTATAGTTCAAATATTATTTTATGTAGTTTTTTATGTATAATAAATAGTTATCTATCTAGTTCAGATCACAAAAAATATCAATAAACGTTGGCAGTAGGTAATATCTTTGAACGTTTTACGCATACAAGTGCAACGTGATGATTAAATGTAACTCCATTGTAAGATATATGTATTTTATTCGAGATCACATTCATTGCTTATAATGACGCATTATAAACAAGTTACTTTGACGCGAATTACTAGAACGTGCATAAGCTTAAACAGCTGACCTGTTCATTTGAGTGGAATTTTGTTTATATTCATATAGTTTATTTCCACAAAACGGAACATAAGTATTGTTAATTTAATCACTTTTAGTTGAATTAGTAGTATTTTTTAAATAAAGTCTTTATGTCCATTAAAAGGCTATATTCTTTAAACTGAAATTAGAAATTGCTGCATTATGAATTATAACTTTTTAGCATCTCTTTATTATGGATTATGGAAAATAAAAATGGTTCAATAAATCAAAAACCATGATACTTTAGGTACACAAATTTAGATCTGTGATTATCTAATCAATCATAACGCCCCACCACAAAACGTAATAAAAATTTATATATGTTAACGTCATAAACCTATTTATTGATTTTGATGTAGGCATTATTTTAAGCGAAATCAAAATATTCGAAACTCAAAAAAACTAACCAAGATCAATAAGGCCATGCCCACATGTATGTATATATATGGTACGCTCGCGGTTTCGCTCGCGGGTGAATGCAGGTATAAAAACCCAGTGTAGATAATAAACACAGGTCACAAACCACAAACTGTAGTAACAGTTATACATCAATTGTATATTTAATGTATGTATCACCCAAATCCGTTCAGTCGAATTTACGTAGTTGAGTAGGAACGTAAAACAATAATAAATAAATACACACACACACAATCTTGTCCCCCGCAATATGGGGTCGGCACAACATGGTTTTTTCTTTTACTCATTTCTATCAGCCGTCAAATCTATATGTACACTCCTTTCATTCTCATATCCTCTTTCACACACTCCATCCATCTCTTCTTCGGTCTCCCTCTATTCTTGCATCCAGTCACCCAAACTTTACAAAAACTTTTGCATTTATTTGAATTAGTGTGATGCGATAAGGTAAACTTCAACCTGGCCATTTTATTTAATTTCAGGTGATTTTCTATAAAATTAAGGATCAGGTTAAATTTGTAACTCTGCGGGTGCGCTCTTCCTGACAGCTATATCAGCAATCAGAGGGCAGCAATCAAAGAACTAGAACATTGGGCTTGTTTGAAAATAACTTATGTAGAAAGAAGTTGGCTTTGCTGGTAATTTTAACAACATCTTATAGCCGCAAATTAAGCAAAGCTTGAGTTATGAGAACCACATGAGTGATATAAATTTTTATATAAGTAGTACGTATCACCCAAACCAAAGACAAATATTTACAATCCTACAAACATTTGTCTCACTGCGGGAATCGGATCTTCTACAACTCATAGTTTTTAGATCTTCCTACGATATTTTTTAAAATTTCTCCCAAGGTCCTATTTGTTTTTCCACCTTTCTATACTTCATGGTCATACATACGTATAACTAGTTTAAATTTTGTGTAGTGTTTCAGTAATAAGAGTGCTCCTCGAGACCGTTCTCTATTGCCCTCTTTCGAGGGCCAGCTGGTAATTAATAATGCTAGTTTTCCTCAACCGACTTCATCTAATTGTAAACGAGAAAAGTATTGGTAATTTAATATCGCACAAGGTGAATAAGGCCAGTTTGTCTAATGCATAGCTGCCTATAAAAGCAACCTCAACAGATACCACACCAATTATTGCCATAGCACCTACTTGCTTTAAGTCCTATACACAAAGCTTGCAGTGATTGTAAATATGTATAATAGTATTTAATTACATTTCTTTTGTGTAGCATAGCCAATAATTTGACTACACCTGCGCAATCTAGACTAAAATGGCATTTTAACTAAAATTTCATAAAAAAACTTTTGAACGACTTAATATCGGAGAACAAACATGGGTCAATCGAAAGGTCCCGAATAATCTACATCTCCAGTTACACCGCGTAGGTACCGAATATATGAATTGAATCTCCCTCAAAAATATGATTTCATCCAAACTAACATAATTTATTTTTCCCCTTTTGAATCTTCCTCATTAAATACTTATCAGTTAATCATCCAAGCATAACTGATCGATCAACTAAACATGCAGATCGGGTCAATGGTTTGAAAATTATGTCCGGAAAAACATTCCTAATAACTTACTAACATACATCGCTTCTTCTTCGCTCGGTCAATGATCATGTTCTAAAGAAATTCAGATGACTTCATCATTTAAGTACACAGTAATCAATATATCTAGGTAAATTAAAAAACCAATAAAATATGACACGCTCCGATATATTAATAGAATTAAGATGATTTAACAAATAAAAGGGCAATTACATAAATGTCCCAATTAAAATGTCGTGTGCTTTTAATCTATTTAGGTTACAACCTCTTATAGATTAAAATACTAAATAGCGCTCTAATAGAACGACATTGATCTCCCGTTTATCTTTTAGTAGTTAGACCACCCGAAATAACTCTAAGGGAACGAAATAGACGACGAAGTAGTAATATAGAATGTAAGTTATAGAAGCTACCTAGGTACATACTTCCCTGTTTAGGTACCTAATTTAATCTATTTTAATGTGCATATTATAAGGTTGTTCATATTAACAGTATGAGTGCTGAAAACACACTTGCCGAAGCGAGCTGCTGCTCCGCTGGCCCGTTGTTGTACGTACGCGTACGTACGACGTACTTGCTAGTGTTCAAATATATACGAGTACTTGTAACATCAGCCAGTATCCTTGATGGTACACCGGTTTGTCTCTTCAATAGTTCTGGTTGTTGTACAACTATTCTGGAGACGTCGGGATCTTCTTTCGTCTATTATGACTGATCGTAGAAAGCAGTGGAATGACCTAAGGAGGATTAACGTTATAATATAGCTATTCCCTTTTATTTCTTCAATTTTTTTTTAAGTATTGTATATAAGTATTACACTTATAAACGCTACTTAATTTTAACCATTAAGCTTAAAGTTAGCCCTGTCACTATTTGCCATTTACCACAGAAACACTAAGAAATGGCAATATTTTAAGCAGACATATAGAAGAGAACTAGATAAAGCCTTAAAATTCACTATGTTCTGAATATCAACTCATACGGCTGATCTCTACTTTCTTATATCCAATATCATCAGTTAGAAAGGGACGCATACTTATATCAATGCGACTTCAAAATAGATCAAAAAGTTATTAATACCAGGGCGCTCGAAAAAAATTCTATGCAGGTTCATACAAATGCCCTGGTACGAAGTCGCAGAAATCGCATTGAGATAAAGTATGCATCCCTTTCTAGCAAATGATTAGTAATAATGGACATAAGAAAGTAGAGATCAGCCGTATGAGTTGACGTTCAGAGCATAGTGAATTTTAAGGCTTTATCTAGTTGTCTTCTATATCTGTGATTAAAATCACAGATATAGAAGACAACTAGATACCTTGTTTCTATTTTGACAGATTTTTCTAGGAAAGGCTATTAGTTTTCATTACGATGAGCCACAGAGAGTGCACGGCACACGATATTTATGGTTCTAACCGTAGCAATATTGTACTCGGCGCGTTCTAAGCAGTCGGACTAAGTAGGCGCTAAGTACTTAACACCTGGCAGGTAGGCGACATTAACAAAATAATGGTAATTTAAAAACACAATAAATGATACAACTGTTTATTCTTCGTTTATTTGTGCTTCTTAGAACTGCTACCGCAAAACAACTGCGTAAGTATAAAAACAAAATTTTTACATTTAGATTGGATTCAATAGGTATCTGAAACAACACTTGTTTATCACTGTCTTAAATAGAAGTTTTACTTAAATGGGGTTAAAGAAAGAAGCGTCATAGTTACAAGGCAAGTTCCTGTCTAATTCACCCATTTCTCGGTAATTATGATTAGGTACTGGCCATTTCATTGGGTAATATCCTCAACGACGGCGGCTTCGATATGTCCGTACAATGCAGGATCTCCGTCGACATTAACCAATTCAAAACACGATGAGACTTTGGACCCGTTCGTTCATCTGCAAATAAGTATGTCTCCTCTGACGCTGTTAACCGGCTCACATCTTTCCGTTGTAACTTTCTTCTGCAACATCCTGTTCTTTGTGATCCTAAGAACAAGGTACATTTATGCTTTAAGTCGGTTTATTTATACAGTTTATTATAAAAGGGTTTTGTTTTTTTTTTCAATGTTATAAGAGATTTAGAGTAAATTATCTTTACAAACAAACAAACAAACATCTTCACGACTTTTTCCCCATTATGGATATCTTCAGATATTACTCAGTACGCAAATCTATAGAGGATAACTTAACGGGGGTAGTCAGAGGCAAGTCCAAACATTACGTTTGATACATACATCCTCACTTTTTGCAAGCATTCCACGTGACAGGTTGCAAGCCCATCGCCGCTTTTTTATTGGAACACTAACCTAGCACATACCTAATTATCTTTACCATTTTGATAAAATTACTGTTAAATTGTTCGTAAGTCATTAAATAGCTTACCTGAGTATTTGTTTTAACAAGCTTAGGGGCTTTTGACATAGCTTGCTTTGGTGATCTTGTTTAAGCAACACTCCGCCTGGTCACTAGTTGGATGGGTAACCGTTTAGTGGATTTTAGATCTGAGCGCTTCCGTTCTTGGGAAGGCACGCTAAAATGTTGGTCCAGACTTTTTCAATCGTGAATCCAATCGAAGGCTTTCGGACAACCTAAAAACTCCGTCACCAGAGTTGACAACTCGCTCATAAGAAGGAAGATAGAAGGAACCAGCATATAAAAAATAATCACACGGGTAAGAAAAAATTTCCGCGTTGCTCGTTGAAATAAACTGCATTGTGTGTTTGCGTTGTGTTTACGTTGAGCGCGTTCCCAACCGAGCAAGGCTCTGTATCATGCTGCAGGCTAAGTATTATTAAGTTTGTATAAATTCCTCGTCGTGCAACAGAATGTCTAGAATCTTTGTGAATGGGAAGTACTAATCAAGGTGACGCACCTCGTTAACGCATTGTATTGTGTGCACATCTTATTGTAACGTTAAGTAGGAGGTTGACGAAACGAACCCGCTAAGTGGGATGTGTCATTGGGTGATAAAGAGTAGGCATCCAGATCTGCGTGTGGCCATGCGTGTGCGAGAATACTTTCCTCCAGAGATGTTAGATCATGTCATGATTTCTTTAATATTATAAGTTTTTTTTAACAATCATTATTATTCAATAATCGATTTTATAAGCAAATAATAATTACCGTATTATTATAAAAACCTGACTAACGAAAAACAGAGAGCAAGTCTCTGGTTTTGTCGATGGTTGGATTTTGGAGGGAGGTATTGTCTGAGAGTACCTAACGAAAAATGACGAGGCTTGGGCATTCCGAAAAGTGAAGCGGTAGCGACAAGTCGTCTTGAGAATTGAGATCGAGCCACAAGCCTCGTTAGTTTTTGAACAAAATGATCTCCAAGTAACTGTGCAATAATATCTAGAAAATATCTAAAATGGATCCAAAAGCAAAAATAAAGTCTTATCCCAAGATAAATGTGTATCATTTATCACAATCAGTTTTTTTTTTGCTTTCTATGAAGTAAAAAAAGGTATTCTTAAAAATTGATATAATTAGTATCCTAAAAATATTGTCTCAGGTTGACTGGGACGCGCTGTCGATAGCCGATACGGCGGCAGTTTGAGCATTAAGGCGACTATACAGGTCAAACCTCCCTCTCGCTCGCACTATTCAACATTTTTAAAGATATAAAATCACTGAATGTAGTTATGCAAAATAGCAAACCTTCACGGCCTAGAAAATAACAATACGAAGGTTCAGCAAGAATATCATGTTGAACCCAACACGTTTACCTACCAAAAAATTGCACCAAAATTGATCACATTGGTGCAAGTTTTTTGTTAAGAAAACGTGATAGAATCAAAATGATATTATTGCTGGACCTTCGTATTGTTATTTTTTAGTCTGTGAAGGTTTGCTATTTTGCATAACTACATTCAGTGATATTATATCTTCAAAAATGTTGAATAGAGGTTTGACCTGTATCGTCACCTTAACTACCTAAGAGCAATCAGGTGACTCGGTATCGCGACAGCGCGTACCGTAGTGATAAGAATAAGATTTTTTTTATTTGCAACTACACAAAAATATATATAAAAGAACAAATTAGAAACAGGTTTTTAAACTATAAAATAAGAGTACAGGTAACATAATGATGACACATAGAAATATAGTCGCAAAAAGGACCTGAACTCAGCATGTAGCGGATAGGAAGGTTGCAGGTTAACGTCCCGCCTTAATCGATACCTATTACATTTTTTTGGTTAATATATCTAATATTTAGGTATCAATTATTATAAATTCTCAGTTTAAAAACAAAATAATTCTACCCTGATTCATATATTTTCAGATCCAACCAAAGAGGTTGGTTTTTTTTTCTTTTTATACTAAATCTATGGATCAAACAGTCATTTACGTGCAGGGCCATTCCCGTTTTCCCCACCAGGTCTGGCCTACTGGTGGGGATTATGGCAGCAGGAGGCGTTGCGACGCGCGACGTAACCACTCAGAAAAAACAAATAAAATTAAATAAAACGAAAGCAGTCTAACTCGTGACATTTCGTAAGTAAGACGAACTGGATTTATTGGTGGACATTATCGAGATTTTAATCTGCATACTTTTTTATTAAGTCATTCCTATTCCATTTGCGTCTATAATATGATTAAAACAAAATCGAAAGTAAGAATTCTCTCCTAATATTTATTTGTCTGTCATTCCAAAACTAAATAATATACACTGATAACATAGAAAATGATTAGAAGATTTATTCTTCTTGTTATTCTTTGGCTATTTTCTTATCTTTACTTTTGATAATAAGTTGATACAAACTGTATTAGAAAGATTTAATTATTAAGCCGGCTTTTGACTATGTTATTTAATGTTTAATACATCTTTACACCTGATCATTTGACACTTCAAACTCAGGGTGAGGCAGGGAGAGGTGCGGGGTCCGGGGAGGTGTGTCGTTCAAAATGTATGATGAGCTATAGAATATTATAGCTAAAGATGTAATTATAATCAAAAGCCGGCTTTATGATTGTCCCTGATAGAACCTACCGGTTGGTAATGGGTGTGAGAAAAAAAAGTTAATTTTCAAATTCTATGAATACAGTTTTTTCGCTTCAAAACCCAAATAAATGGTCCTCTGAGTATTATCTATCTATTCAGTCGTTAACACCCACTGGTAATGCCTCTTGATTATTCTCTATTTCATCTTAAATACTTTTGGTACGCTCCCTCCAGATATCCATTGGCTTGGGACATCACGTAGGTATAAGGCACGAATTAACTACTTATGCGTCATCACATTCTAGTCAAGCTTCGTGTGAAATTATGCATAAGTGTTAACATAAGCACACACATGCTGCACTTTAATTGCATGTGACTCAATCGTATTTATAAGCAAATCTAGACGTATTTACTTACCGCTAACTCATTAATGGACTTATTCATTAAGAACGGAGCCCAAGTTTTTTTATCTTCATTGAACTACCATTTTTCTTAGTGACCTTAGAGTTCGTCCATCAATCAAATCAACGTGATGTTTTTTAGCAACTTTTTAACCTTGCCCTCCCCCTGATGATACGTGATAGGGTATTAGACTAACACGACCACTACACTTATTTATCTCTAACGCCCCCTTGTGATATTAGTTAAATATTTTGTAGTATATATCTTTTCGTTCGTGCAGCATATGCTGAGCTCTGGACCTGGACGCCCTCAGCCAGGTGTAGTGACGATCTGCGAAAGGCTGCTGGTAGAAGCTGAATGCGTCGAGCTCAGAACGCAATGGCGCTCATTATAAGAGGCCTATGTCCAGCAGTGGACTGCTATATGCTGATGATGATGATGCTGAGCTCAGTCTTCGTATTGATCTGTACGCAGCAGCTACGTCCTACGTATGCCTATACACCTGAAATAATATGTTTTTATTTTTTTTATTATGTAATGTGTACGTGTTAGGTACTTGTCTTAATTTGTTTTGTTAAGTGGTAACCATTACCTATAACAAAGTATTGCTTCGTAGGTCACGGATGTTTGGACGTGCCATGCGATGCAACACCCAGCGTCCATCAACTTGAGGCATGAATGTTTTAAGCCTCATGTGCTTGTATTTTTCGCCAGCACCCACACCCTTCAGACCGAAACACAGCAATGCTGCGTCTGAGCAGTAATAGGCATGATGGTAGTACCCCGGATGAGCCCTTCACAAAGAACTCTACTATTGAAATCAGCCATACCATTAACAGAATAAATAAATAAATAAATAATGCTGGGCAATATCACACAGCATCATGTAGCCCCTAACTAAGCAGAGCTTGTATTATGGGAACCACATGACTGATAAACTACATAGATACATTTTTTTTTGTAAATACATACTTATTATACCTACATAGAAAACACCCAGACCCGAAACAAATATTTGCAGAACGTACAAACATTTGTTTGTAACAAAACAAGTGTAGAATCGAACCCGCAACCTTCTGCGTCTCAGGCGAGCCTTCGCCCACTGCACCACAGAGGTCGTCAAAATACAAAATACATAATAAATAATAAGGAATAATATAAAAATAAGGAATAATGCAAAACACGAACGAAACTCAACTAAATGCTACCTAATAAACTTGATTAGATATTAATAGAACTCCAATCTCATCTCCTTTTCTTTTAATAATGTCAAAGAAGCTTAACTTGTGTATTTTAGTTCTAAACAAAGCTTTGACCGAGACCACCTCTGTGGCGCAGTAGGCGAAGACCCGGAGGTTGGATTCACGCATTCATTAGATGTTAGTATGAGTTGCAAATATTTGTCTCGAATCTGAATGTTTTCTATGTAAAATGTGTTTGTTTAAAAAAATAAGTAATAATAAAAATGCAAGTCATGTGTTTCTCCTAATACAAGGTTTGCTTAGTTTGGGGCTGTGTCTGCTGTGTGAAAATGTCCAGCATAATTTATTTATTTAATTTTGCCAAACTTAGAAATACTCATGATCTCTTAGCGAAGTATACAAATTACTACATTGTAAGTTTTATGTGGATGTTATGCAAATACTATAAGCACATCACGTTCTTCTGTATTATTAGTCGCGTGGATCTCTTTGCTTTGTCCCCTAGGTTAGACTGTCCTTGACATTCAAATTGATGTAGTATAATGTTCTATACACATAGGATTATTTTATTTTATCTATAGCTGATACTTGACGAACTGGTTCACATAATGTTTGCAGCTCCGAAAATCACATGTTGACTTTCGGAGCTGTAAACATTTTTCTCTTTGAAAACGTATCATATTTTACTCATGAAACTAACGTGAATTAACTCATTCATATTGAAAAACGGGAATTTTCACCTACCGTTACATCGGTGAAGGCACCGACGGCGTTTCGACTCGTTAAGAGATTCTTCGTCAGGGTGAGTGAACGCGACGCTCTCCCTCCGCTTCCCGTCTTGCACTGCGTGCGGCAGCTCTTGCTGCTCGGCTCGACACGCCTGAGGCCGGAAATCGTATCCTACATATGAAACTATTTCTTAAAATAACTTTTACAAAAACAGTCATAAAATGATTACCTACTTATTGCTGCCAACTAACAAGGTTAGCATTTAAATTGCACGGCTGCATTGTCATATAGGCAGCACAGCAGGGGGGGGGGAATCATCCAACAATTTATTATTAACACAATATACACACGCACACTCGACACGCTAGCCGTTGACCCTTCATTAAAAGGCGCATCGCTCACGTAAGTTGAGGTGAGGTCGCGCTGTCGCGCAGCGCGTCGCGGCGCGGTGGAGGCGAGATAGAATAGAGATCACCTATTGAAGAGTCGAGGCGCTTGGCTATGCTTCCTTCACACGTCCCAATTTATTCGACATGTCGTCGTCAGAAGACGAAACTTGCACAAGTTTTTATTTGAATAGCAGAAGGTTTTGTTGTTTTAAACGTAGCTTCGCACGACAAAATGGCGGCGGAGTCGCAACGCTGGCGGGCACAGAGCGCCTACGCCGCGCCTCCAAGTCGACCCCGCGGCCCCTTCACTTCGCGGACGAGGGGAAGAAAAGGAAGAGTCGCGTCACCCGTGACGTATGTGATGATCACACTGTCATTTTACCTGAAGAAAACCGCTGCGCCTCGAAACCGCTTCCACTCTTGCTCGAGTGAGCGACGGGCCTAAGGAGTTTCATACCGCGAATGCGAATCACAAGAATCTTGCGCGGCAACCTCGCCATCAGTCTCATGGAATGCTAATGCTAATGCATACCATGATTCAGGTCTTGTCTTGCCTCAGGCTGCCCCCTGATTACCCTAATTAATCCATAAGATTAATGTTTTAAGCTTTAAACGGTTTTATTTAGCTTGCCCGGTTAATACAGAACACAAAAGAAAAAAAAGTTCAAATGCCTTTCAGAAACCTGATTATTACAAAAACAACAAGTAATCGACCGTTGGTTCTCCAGTCTGGCAGACACTTATTAAGCATGATTTTATTATATTTTTATGGTTAATTGCAAACAGTTTGTTGATCGAGGTATGTGCTTAGTCCTTATGCACCATTACGTTATACTTATGTATATGTACTACAAGCTTCCGCCCGCGGCTTCGCTTGCGTAGTACCCGGATAAAAACACACACAAACTTTCGTATCTATACATATAATATGTATAAATCGTATATGAAATGAGGTATATATGACTCTAAAAAGAGCGAAGTCCTAGTGTTTAAGAGTGGTAGAGTTCTACCAGTCTAAGGTTCCGCCTATAATGCTCAATATAAGCCGCACCGGCTCTACAAGTGGTTGGAAGTTTTGAATATTTGGGGCACATTGTCACGGAAGACTTAAAAGATGACGAGGATATTGAAAATGAGCGCAGAGCGCTGGCAGTGCAGGGTAACATGCTCGCACGCAGGTTCGCTCACTCTGTTTAAGGCTTACTGCCAGTCCTCCTACTCGAGCAGCGTCTGGATAAACCACACCCAGCGGGCTGCCATACATCTTCAGGATGATGATTCGGCTGCCTCGTTTTTGCAGCGCACCTGGGATGTTTGCGGAGGAGCGCACGGACGGCTTTCATGCAATTATTCGCAAGAAAGTCGCTTCCCTATTCCAGCTTGCGTGAGGCAGCTCCAATGGCCTCCTAAGGATGATTGTAAATCGGGCAGACTGCTCTATTCAAAACAGGTGGATGCGAATAATGTTGGGTTTTAATATGTAATATGTTAAATTAATTTGTTTTATTTTCGTTTTGTCCATTTTGTGTAAAATCGTTGTGACATTCAGTTATTTAATTATATTACTTTCGATTTAGATGTTATGCTGTATGCAGTTTTATGTATGTGTGTGTGATAAATATCTAATGTTTTATGGAGTATGCAATATGATCTGAAATAAACGAATCATCATCATCATCATCGGCTTATAGCAGTCCACTGCTGGACATAGGCTTCCCCCAATGAGAACCATTTTGCCCAGCCAGCTTCTACCAGCTCGACGCATCCAGCTTTTACCAGCAGCCTTTCGCAAATTGTCACTCCACCTGGCCGGAGGGCGTCCTAAACTAAGTTTGCCAAGCCACGGTCTCCACTCAAGAACACGGTTACCCCAACGGTTATCGGTTATTCGGTATCAATAAATGAATAATAATAAATTAAAAATAATAATATAGTACAGCAAAAAAATTTTAATATGTATTAGTGTGTAAGTAGCTGTCTCGTGGCTGTTGTAAATTTGTAATTACCTTTTGTGTTAACCTGGGTGTGATTGACCAAACCCGACATACAAAGCTGTTTTGTTCCCATCTTTCATACAAAGGTAATTGACATTGAATAAAATAATAACTAAATACATGGTCATACTTTTGAAGAAAAAGTAAATTATAAAAATACCTTTCAATTAAGTAAATGTGTCTGAAGTATCTTGATATACTTATAAACGACCATTTTAGGAGCTAACTGTTTTTTGAGTTCAAGTTATTTGCCTACACTAAAAAATCGAATAGTTATCCATCCTTGCGAATGCTAACTAACTAAGTAGTTTTCTTAGTTAACCATTATGCCTAAGCTTATAATATTTTCATTGTTTTTTTTTCATTTTGTTGTTATTTTCATTTTGTTGTTATTCATTTTGTTGTCATTACAATTAATAAAAAAAATGCCTTACGTACATTTATTATGAAAACATTAGCATAATACTTTGCTAGCTAGGATATTAATTACGGAATAAATATCGAGACTGAATCAGCAGATAACTATGTAGACGAGAAAAACTGGCCATAAAGCAGCCACGATATACTCAATAAGTCTTCCACAACGTTATTTCCATACAATTGAGGTCAATGCGGATGAATTTTGCAACGCTACCTGTAAACCTATAGCAACTGTATACTCACAATGTATACCTACTGTATAGATGAATACTACAAAGGATGTATTCATGTGTAGTGTAATTTGTACCTTATGGACAGTAAACTAGAAGATCATGGATAATTGAGCACAACAAGATTACTATTGCTTGTGAATGATTATACTGGACAGTTCCCTATAAATAATAGATACATAATTGACGACCTCTGCAGCGCAATAGGTAAAACCAAGCGTGAGACGCAGAAGTTTGCGGGTTCGATTCCCACCGTGAGATAATGTTTGTATGCTCTGCTAATCTTTGTCTGGGGTCTGGGCGTTTTCTATGTTTAATGTAAGTTATTACTAATATTATATATATACATAAGTAGTAATCAGTCATGTGGTTCCCATGATTATGTGCGATAGTATCCAGCATTATAATTATTATAATTTTTTTTTTTTTTAATTTTATTCTCACTTTTATTGTTTCTTATTATTGAACTATTTATTTATAATTATTCACAACAGTATATACAATAACAAGTTCTTAGTTAATATTTCATAGTTATACCTACATATTTGACAAAATATGTATACCTACTTATTACTAAAATAAAATAGCCTAACAAAAATCCAGACCGTCACCACAGGGTAGAGTGCCCAGAATGCTGGCTGCATTGCCACGTTGGATAGCAAGGCTGATCCGTTGGCCCAAATAGAAACCACCATTCCGATCACGTGTGGTCTCGAATAAGCGCTCTGCCAAGTCTTTGAAAATGTTGTGGGCCCCTGGTCCCCATGGGCCTAGAGTTTCCCAAACGGCTCAAATATATATTTGAGCCGTTTGGGGTTGAACTATGAAATATCAACCTCTATCTAAGTGTGAATATTTTCGCCGTTTGAGGAACTCCGCTGAAGTTGCTGCGGATCCGGCCCGTTCTGAAGTCCCTGAAAGATGAGACGGCGCTAGGGTGTCTACGCAAGTGGCATCCCAAACTAAGGGTCGTCCCATCTTCCAAGGTATCAAAGTCATACCATCGGGTCGTTTACCATCATCCCTCATTAGGCCATGTGGCTATAATGTAGAAGCTACGCCAACACTGGTAAAAGCTCGACGAATGATATCATTGAGGGAGTTGTGTCGGGACACACGTCCTGCACTCGAAACACATGCCAGCGCGTGATGTCCAAGACTAACGACAATGTCACCGCATTGGCAACGATGCGTTACTTGGCAGGGAGCTCCTACTCGAAGAGAGATGGCTATCCGAAAAGTATTATTGTCCAAAAGAGTACCTATATTTTTTGATGGAAGTGCATGTAACCAAAGTCCCGATTCCCACTCTGACACAGCAAGGAGACGAGCACGCTCCGCCGGGGTACTAGACGTTTCAAAAAGGTTATCCCGTACTAGTTGGCAGAGCGGCTCATCCCACTGTCTCTGAGAGGAGAGGGCTTTGGGAAAGCTGATATTAGGGCAGGCCATTTCCCAAGTTTCTTTGGCTTCAATGGACCCTGTAATTTGGAAATTTGACAAACTTTTGGATAATATATTTTGAATTAAATCTTTAGTACCATGAATCGAAGAGAGAAAAGCAGGAATAGAAACACTTGTAATTTTGCGAACGCCAAGGCCTCCCATCCTGATTGGAAGTGAAGCTTGGCGCCAAGCACGGTCATCTAAAGGGGTATTTAAGATCGAAATTAGTGTGTCGTGCATGATGTCATCCAACCGCTGTGTCAAGTTTGGGTACTTCCAGAGCTGGGAACATCGAAGAAAGTATGTAAATTTTGGTACAAAGAGGCATTAACGTAAAATAGTGAAAGCCACGTGGGTGTTAATTTTTTGCAAACGCTCTGAAATCTTACAAAAATGTTGAATTTTGTCTTCAATGAAACCCGGCAAGGATTCATCTAGAATAGGAGAACCAAGGAGGTGAAGCGAATCTCTGTCAATTAATTTTATCGACGGAGCTGTTTGTAAAAATAAATCTAAAACTTCATGTTTTTTCGAGCAGGTTTCGGGTATATATAGTTCACATTTTGAAAAATTAAGTTCTAGTCCTAATTGTTTAAATTCATCGATTATGATTTTTAAATCTCTGAGTACAGTATCCACTTCACCACCTAGAGTTCCATCATCCAAGTACCACACATTAAATTGAGACTCTAAACGTTTAATTATAGAGTGAATAGCGAGACTAAAAATAGCTGGCCCTAAAGGATCACCTTGTTGACATCCTACTTCGGACGATAATAAATTATTTTGGTAAATTAATTTTGAATGTTCGCCGTAACATTGCCAAAGAAAATTATAAATATCCGGTAAAACTTCTTTAATTTGTGTCAACAAAGCACCTCTATCAACAGAATTAAAAGCATTCTTTAAATCCACCTTCAACACAATCTTGTCGGTATTGTAAGTGAGGAACGTTCTTAAAGAATGTACCGCGGCCTCGCAACCACCACGTGAGCCAAAACCCAATTGAATCGGTTGAAAAATATCTCGCAGAACATCACCTTTTTTTCGGCAGACTATTTTGGCTGCGAGTCGACGGTACGTAGTTCCCACTGCTATTGGCCTAATTCCTCCATCTTTTTTGAGGAGTGCGCACAAGTTTGCCCCATATAAAATATCAGTTATTGTATTATGCACACTAATGGCGCCGAGGAGGTTCTCACCTGCGTCTCCACACCCCACACAAATAAGATCTTGTAGGTGTTGGGGCGTCAGGCCATCGAGTCCTCCAGCAGAGCCACTGCGGAAAGAATTAATCGCGATGGTAACGTCCTCCGATATAGCAGAGAACTGAGATGTGACATCATCTAAATCTGGCTGTGTCGGAAGACGTTGATCAGGTGAAGAAGGTGGATGCTTACCCTGTAATGCCACAAGCGTTTCACTAGAATTTGGGGCAACTGTGTCATTTGAAAATAGAAGACGCGCAGCAATAATATTATTGGTATTGTTATAATTTATTAATTAGGTATGCTAATATCAAAAATATAACCAAAACCAATTTGGTGAAGCACTACTACTTTGGTGACTATGACTTTGGTGTTATCAAATTTTATACAGACCTATCCTTCGCGAGGCTGATGCTAGGTCGCTCAGCTGCTGTTGCAGCTCCTGCAGCTACTCATCCAGTAAGAATATGCCATCAGTGAATCGTAAGAGGGAGATGAGTTCGCGTTTATGCCCGACCGTTCCAGTCCAGCGTCTTTAAGGCGACTATAAGGGTCAAACCTCCCTCTCGCTCACACTATTCAACATTTTTGAAGATAAAAAATCACTGAATGTAGTTCGTAGTAGTAACCTTCACGGCCTAGAAAATAACAACACAAAGGTTCAGCAATAATATTATTGGTATTGTTATAGCAAATTTTTTGGTAGGAAAACGTGTTAGGTTCAACATGATATTCTTGCTGAACCTTTGTATTGTTATTTTCTAGGCCGTGAAGGTTTGCTATTTTACATAACTACATTCAGTGATTTTATATCTCAAAAATGTTGAATAGTGCGAGCGAGAGGGAGATTTGACCCTTATAGTCGCCTTAACAGGCTCCTCAACGCGCTTGTGAACAATTTCAGAGGTATGACATCTCTCTGTCTCACTCATCTGCGCTATTTGATGGGTTTAGGCTGCTGGTCACTCAAAGAGACTTCACACTTAGATATAACGGTAGTGCATTTGGTATCGCTGCAATAATTCCAGAACAGCCCAGGTTTCAAGAGAGTCAAATGCCTTCTCATAGACCAAAGCCAGACACAGGGGCTGATTACTTATTATTCTTGACTTTGCTCTACTCATCATGCTTCACCATGTCAATGTAGTCTATGATATCCTTCGCTTAGTCGTAATAGCCCTAGTGAACAGCTTTTAGACGTGACCCAGGAGCAGATAAGTCTTTAATTTTTAAATAGGGTCTTTTCTCCCTTCTTAAAAATCAGAAATAACCAGCTTTCGTTCCACGCATTTGAACTGAAGGACGAAGTTGAAGAGGTTCCGCAGCTTCTGTACACCAGGAACTCTTCCAGCCTTCAAAACTTCAAAAGTAACACCGTCTGCGCCGGAGGCTTTTCCATTTCTAAGCTATCTTAAAGCCAACACAATCTTGTGAAGATTTGTCCATACCTCACAGCAAGTGTGTTATATGTCAATATGCTACAATTTCACAGTATATAATTTGATAAATAAGGCATTTTCATCCATTACATCACGGATATAAATCCGATTAACAATTATTTTTGGTAAATAATAATAAATGAGTGATTATAAAAACAATTTCTTTTGATTTTATTTACTAATATATGCAATAAAATTTACCTTACTGGCTAAAAACAATATTTTAGTCGTATTAAAAGTAATTCCTTCTATATTACAATTACTTCAGTAACCTTGAATGTTTGATTCTTTAATCCACTAATACCTCTAAATTCGTACTCTTCGCTTTACTTACTATAATATTAATATTATGCGTCTTTAACAAGTAATAAAACCGGTGAAAGTCCCTACGAGGAGCATTGAACGGATTATTAGGCGCCAGCAACACGTTTTAAAATGTACAAGTAACTAATTTACATTTCGCACGATCGGTAAATAAATTTATTACCATGCTAAGAAACCACCCAGGTCTACTAGGTACTCAAGGGCGATTTCAACTATAATATGGAAAAATAGGGGATTACATGAAGAAAATGAGAAAGGAGAAGATCTCAATAGCTTTATTCGCAAATCTGGTCTCAACTGAAAATCAGCGTTGAGTAGATACTAACATTATCTATTCAACACAATGCTGAGTTGAGTCCAAATTTGACGAGGACTCTGTAACGCACTCAAATCTAGTTATAAGTAGGTACCTACCACTTTCGGTTGTTGTATTTGTTGTTCTCTTACCATGTTATGTAATGTAGGTTTATCTTTAATTTAGTTTGTTTCTTTTTATTATTGAGTGTGCTTTTTTTTTGTTCTCGTCAACTAAAATCTTTTTCTTTCTTTCTTTCTTCTTTCTTATTTAACGAACACAGTTTCTCAAAAGATTATTATCACCCCCACTTCCGTAAGTAGTAGAGTTCTTTGTTCATCCGGGGAAGTAGTATCAACATGCGTACTTCTACCGTGGAACAGCATTGCTGTGTTTTGGGCTTGAAGGGTGTAGGTGCCTCCCTATTGGAATTACAAGCACTTGAAGCTTAACACCGTCATACCTAAAGTTGACTGTAGGGCACGTTTAAAATATGCCTGACCTACGAACCAATACTTTGTCATAAGTAATGGTTACCGCTTAACGTCCATGTGCTAATTCCATTTTCAATATCATAAAAAAATGCCCACCAAACATCTAAGGTACTCAAGTGCGATGTTAACCTTAATATGCAAACAATAATGATGGTGTCTACCTAATAACCTACTTTAATTCAAAATGTTTTAAATACAACCACTGTTTGCAATGTAAAGACAAACATTGGTTCCACGAGTCGATCTTCAATGGATTTAATCAACAAACACAGTTTCTCAAAAGATAATTCACACCCACTTCCGACAATCGTTTGATGATGAAGTTACGAGTATGGCTACAATTGTTGGTAACTCCCGATATGCTTCCTAATATAAGCATGATAAATATTTTTTTGTGTGTACATTTTAAAGATAAAGGAGATAAATGACAGTTTTTTGGTAGAACTTGGATGCGTCGAGCTGAGGACAGGGCGCATGTCCAGCAGTTGACTTCTATAAGCTGATGATGATGATGATGATGATACAGACACACATAATATTGATTCCTCAATGAAGAGAAAGACTCCAAAAAAGACCAATCAGCTTAACCATCACCTTAAAAAATTAAAACCACATTGAAATATACTTAGAAACATATTTCTACAGAAATAAGTGGTTTTCTGCGTTAAATATCCTACTTACTTTTCATTCCATAGTAATGCAATGGAACAGGCAGTGGTTAGTACTACGGAAGTTGCGCAAATTTAAGAGTAAGTTTTTATACTTATAAGGTACCTACGGCATTGAATAACTAGGAAGAAGATCTTGGTAATTACCTACGTGCACAGTAGTTATGTACAAACAGTCTTTAAAACATATAAGTATTAATATTATGAGACGCAGAAGGTTGCGGTTTCGATTCCTGCCGCAAGACAAATTGTGTAATTTGCAAATGTTTGTTGAGGGGTTTTCTATGTAAGTATATTATTTATCAAAAAAAAAAATAAGTAGTATGTCAGTCATCTGGTTCCCATAATACAATCTACGGCTTCAAAAAGAGAGTTAATAGGCATCTTCTGGGAAAGCTCGCCCCATCGTCGACCTCATCCTTGCCTATGCAAGCCTCGAGGTCAAGAGCTGGCCCATATTAAATAAAATAAAATAAAAAAATGTGATAATGTCTAGCACTTATAATTATACTTACTTATAATTACTTATAATTATTATTATATGATAATAAAGATGTATAGAGTAAAATTAAGTTGATTCTGAACTAAATTGGTGATGTGACAAACAGATTAAATTACGTTTTCACGTTATCATACCTCGCATGATTGATAATTTATCGCACCTGCAATACAAATATTTTTGGGTATCGTAACCGATAAAAAATAGGTAGCCACCCTAACTATAAAATGAATATGAAAGGTATACTAGGTACCTACTTTTTTAACCTGTAACTATGCGGTAAAAATTATGCACTAAATAAACTTCTATATTCTTCAGATTTTTATGGAAGATAACTAGTACAGTCTATAAAGCCATAGATCTTTATACCGTGGTTATAGCTTATATATTACAAAGTTCACATCCAATGAGTTTTAACGCCACGATCACCCGGTCGGCGCGGCGCCGGTCATCCTTCGCACAGAACAAGTTCACGAGTTTATATCCTGGTTTAAACAGCTTACTGTACATCTTGAAATACGGTACTTGCGGTAAGTACCTACCTACATTAAAAATAAACCATCGTAAACATGAATGCATCCCGTTACCACAGAATAAGCTGTAACATATAGCTGGTAGAGTAAATGACGATGGCAAAGTTTCATCGTATAGGTACTCAGGATTTATATAAACATACTTAGAACAAAACTTTTAAATCAGGCCTTGGCAATTATAAATATGTAAAAAAAAAAGACGTGTGGCACTCGGGGACTGCCGCGGTAAAGCTATTGCATAGCATTTTGTATCAACTTATGCAATTATAATTATTTATTTATTTTATTTATGCAGTACCTATTTCTTTTTCTTTGATATTAATTCAAGTTACACTTTTTGAGCGTGGTGACCGATAAGAAAACAAATTTCAAAACAAAACTGAAATTAGATTCAGTTGAAAAACGTCAGACGTCAGTTCGTGTCGGAGGCCAATCATGGACGTGTAGCTATCTTTACTGTGTTGAACACTAGCGCTGCGACGTTGTGACGAAGAACTAATAGAATACAAAAGTTTGAATATGAACTCTATTTCCAAGCAACAGATTATAAAATGAAGTAAATCGGAGTGGGGAGCGTGAGGTTTTTTTTCGTTACGGAATTTCTGGATTCGGTCCCCGCGCTCAAGGCCCTCGATAGAAGCTATGCAATAGCTTAATAATTTTCCAATTCTACTAAAAGTAACTGCACAGCACACCATTCTGTATGCGCCGATTGCACCGAACAAATTTTACGGGCTACGCCGAAAGAATCAAGCAGGCCTTGCCAAAAAAAGTGACCAACCATTCTATGCATTCCAAAATTTTCCGTGATTTCTGCTTCGTTTGCTGCTTCTTTATTTATTATTCTGAGGACTTGATGATTTTTATAAATTAATCAGCAGTAAAAGATTGGTTTTTTACCTTCTGAATATTTTCTGCGATTTCGGAATAAGATAATTGATTCTTTCCCCCCACCGGCGCTATCGATGTCAGAACGAGCTCATGATATGCCTATTTCTGCTGTGAAGCAACTGTGCTGTGTTTCGGTTTGAAGGGTATGGGTGTCGGTGAAATTACAGGCACAAGAGGCTTATCATCTTCATGCCTCAAGTTGATGGACGCAGGGCGTTGCATCGTAGAGCACGTTCCAAAAAATGTGATCTACGAAAAAGTGATGCAATGCATTGTGATAGGTAATGGTTACCACTCAACATCAGGTGGACCATGTGCTTGTTCCATCTTCAAGGACCATAAAAAAATGATAGAGACGTTTTGTATTTGTTTTTAACGACTTCCAAAAAAAAATTTTCTTTGTTTGGCTGTAGCACGGACTATTTACTTAACTATTACGTGGCTATAGTAAAATATGGCATAAAGAAGAGTACCAACAAACTGACAGAGGAAAGCAATTTTTTTTTTCAGACTTTAAGCTAGTGAAGGGTCTCGCTTCGCGCGCTTTAAGACGACTAGTAGGGTCAAACCTCCCTCTCGCTCGCACTATTCAACATTTTTGAAGATATAAAATCACTGAATGTAGTTATGCAAAATAGCAAACCTTCACGGGCTAGAAAATAACAATACAAAGGTTCAGCAATAATCTCATTTTGATTCTTTCACGTTTTCTTAACAAAAAACTGGTACCAATGTGATGAATTTTGGTGCCAATTTTTTTGTAGGAAAACGTGTTGGGTTCAAAATTATATTCTTACTGAACCTTTGTATTGTTATTTTCTAGGCCGTGAAGGTTTGCTATTTTGCATTACTACATTCAGTGATTTTATATCTTCAAAAATGTTGAATAGTGCGAGCGAGAGGGAGGTTTGACCCTACTAGTCGCCTTAATATGATCTCGCTTAACTCGCTTAGTTACGTATTTGAATTTTGAAGTCGGACTGATTTTTTTTTTGTAAAAAAAATATATATCTATGTTTCAAATGTGTTAATTATTACGTCATATGTGTGTGTGTATGTGTGTATTATTGTGACTAGGACAGTGGGGCCACTAAGTTACGCCACCTCTTTGATTATACTTTCATCACTCCTACCACCATTGTTATTGGCAGTCTCGGTTAGAATAAATATCCTCTTTTCGGCTATAGTTTCAAATCTTTTATATCATAGATAAGGCCATCCATTTATGCAGACTCATGGTTTTTACTTATAAAAATATGTCAAATATGGTGTAGATAACACCATATAGATAGAAAGGCCCTAATTTGGCCATTCTAAAGCCTGTTTCTATTTTTCTATATATATAGATTTTAATTACGAAGAAACCAGTACCGCACGCTATTGACGTCACCTGCGGGCGAGTCAACTCACACTTAACCGGTTTTGTTTGATAAAAAAAATACGTTTTTTGTTTTATGGAGAAAAATAGTTTTTTTATTTAATTCGTAAACGAGCCGTGATGTTAAATCCAATTTTTTTTTTATTTGGTCAACCACATAACAAACTTGCTTAACTTACCATAAGGTTGACGCAAATTACTCAATCGAATTTGATGGCTCAACGAATGGTATTATTTTTTACTTTTTAGTAGAAAGTTTGCTTTAGGAGTCGGGGTTTTTTTTAATTTTTTTTTTTTTTTGTATAATAAATAAATAGTACCTACTTATAATATAATGGTTACTAACCAATTTCTCTATCGACCGTCTATAATGCAATTTACAAAATGTGGATTCAAAAATGTTACTTTTTTGTTGTACGGAGAAATATGTTTTTTTTTATTTAATTCGTAAACGAGCCGTGATGTTAAATCTAAACCTTGTTGATTGAAGAAGGCATAATTAGCCTGTGGCTAGACTCTGAATATTCGATATTTTTGATTCTATTAGATATAAATCGCGAGAAATATCAATTTTCATACAGTTTTTACAGTTTCCGCGATATATATCTAATAGAATAAAAAATATCGAATATTCGGAATCTAGCCCCAGGCTTGCTGAATGTCACGTGGAATGTGACGTGCGTTCATATATTAGCAAGTCTAATTGGATACGCATGTCAATCACGCGACCAACTCGCACCAGCAAAACGCCCATATGCGAAGACTCATAAGTTTGCTATAAAAGTGAGAAAATAACCATTCAAATTAAATTAAATAATGAATAAGGACAAGGCTAAACTCATCACAAGAGAAAGAAAACGTTTCGTTATTCCCACGGATGATAAATAGCGCCCTACATAAGATATCGACGCGCACGCGCAGTAAGCCAGTCTACATTGCACCTGCCGATCAATTTACGGATTTTTATTTAAACTATAAACCAAATAAATCTTACTTTTTACTTTGATTTAGGACAACGGACTATAGAATACTTGTGCTGTCAAAATCTATAATAATATAAAAAGAATAATAATGTTTTTTATTTAATAAACATTAAATAATTAATTAATGGATAATATAAATAAATAATTAATTAATATTTTTTTCTTTATTTATTTGGTTTATAGTTTAAATAAAAATCCGTAAACTGTTCGGCAGGTGTAATGAAGACTATTAACCACCTCTTCGAATATTTGTAAGTTGTAAGCAACTGGTTTATAAATATCCTATAATATTATTTCAACAAATTACATTCTACATATACCTCAATATAATAATTAGATAGAGCCGCGCGATGTCTAACGGAAATGCATTTACAATTCTAACATCACGGCTGCTTATAAGGTGCAATGAAACTCACTGGGGAGGCCAAAGTCCAACAGTCCGAAATATATAAATCTGTTAAAAAAAATGGGACAATCTTAATGATAACACTAGAAATAATAATAAACTAGCTGTTCATACTGTAAAGTTGTCAATAATTTAAAGGGCAAAGTTTAAATACAAGACTAAAAAAAATATAAGCCAAGTAGAGTTTCTTGCCAATTCATCTCTGTTTGGTCGCGTTACGAATAGGTGTAAATTTTTAATTTAAAAAATTGACGTTTCAAAGTGTTAAGTACTGTATGTGTTTATTGAATAAGCGTATTTTGATTTTGAGTGGAATGCTATAGCCCGATGATGATGATGATGATGGTGATAATATTATACCATATTTCAGTTTAGTACAGGGTTAGAGTAAGAGTTTTAATCTTCGTCAGTTTATATTTGTCTTTATAATAATAATTGGCCGTGGCACTGCCGTGAACGCCACCTTCCCAGCAATCCTATTCGTTTTTAAGGTGCTTTTGTGTTTACTCTTATATGTAGCTTGAAATGAATAATTTAATAATGAGTATTATGCTAATAATTAACTCCATTACATTTAAAAAACGCCTGTACCTACAAGTAACCATCACTTGCACAGTCATACCACTACGACATATTCCTTCTTAGTATTCTCTTTCCGTTCGTGCCTTGTAAAGAAACATAAACTTATTCAATCGTTATCGTATGATTTTGGTAGTCATGTATGCCTTCCACAATTACACAGTCAGACAGTATTAAAAAAATCTTTGGAATGCCTCCTTTACTTCGTTCCACTGCTCTCTATTGAGCGCTGTGTTTTGGCACTTTTCGATAAATGAGTCCGGTTCGTCTCTCTACCTTCGCCGAGGTCTGCCACGTGGTCGTCAGAATTCATGCGGGGTCCAGCAGTGGCAGCCTTTGCCCACAATACAAGTATAAAAAACAATGTAAAGTGAAACGGGGTAGAAAGTACCCCGTTAAACATTGTTTGTACCGACTTCAAAAAGGGAGGTTATTTTGTACGCACTAAGGTGACGAAATGTATTTATAATATATATTGACGAAATACCTCACACTAAAAAACAGCATGAGGCATTTTTCCATCAATAGATTTTAATGTTGTCCGAGTTCTGCAGGGTGATGTGTTTTGTTTGAGTATATGCACACAAACATACATTGAGATTTAACAAATCGTGAAATATGCTCAATATTCATTTGTGAAAAGAGACAAGCTAAAGCAACTCGATATTCTGGTAGAGTATTATTTACCTATTTATTAAGTTACACAAACAAAGTGAATACAGGGCCCAATGGCGCTCATACGGCTCCCCCATCAGGGGAGATGTGGTCAAATGCAAGTCTATTCAATCATAAAAACACTAACGTAATTCATTAAAAATTAATTACAAAATAAACACAATACTTATTGTAATCTCAATTAAGGTAGGTAAGGTGCCAACTGCTTGCAAAATTTAACGTTTCACATTATAATATAATAATAAGTAGGATTTTCAGACTAAAACTTTCCCTCATCATCATCTTAGCTCGGAATCACCCACTGCTGGGTAAATACCCCTGACCAAATGGCCTCCCTTAGTTTTTGCCAGCGTCCTCTGTCTTGTGCCTCTCTCATCCATCGGCTTTCGCAATGTCTTCGACCCAAAGTACTGGCTGGCTTTATAATATAAAGGTTTAATTTCTGTAAATAAATAATCAAAATATATATGCTATTCTTCGATCAACTATGCAAAGGATATCGCGCGCCGTACCACTGTGAAAAAGTGCAATATTTTGCTAGCTATCATTTGTCAAAAGTACATCATCCAAATATCACATCTCAAGGAAGATAAGACAGAAAATCTAAGTAAATCCGACTAAATGAAAACTGCTGCTCCGATAAGCACGTCATACAAATATCGCCTCTATAATAAAGAAGATAAGACGGAAAATCTAAGTAAGCCGACTATATGGAAACTGATGCTCCGATACGTTTTGGCGGAGTTTTAGACAAGCCGCTTTCGGGCAAATAGTGCAAAGTCCTTTGTATAATCGAAGATGCCATTCTAAACATCATATGCAGTCGTATCCCAATAAGTTTACTTGTTATGCGCAGTATCGCTACTTTTTAGCTCAGGCCTATAACCTTGCACCGGGACCTATTCAGGAGGGACAGTATCAAAAAATTGAAGAAGAGAAGAAGATTATTTATTTATTTTGACTAGATGACCCGGTTAACTTCTTGCCACCTAAAATTGAAGAGGCAAGAGGCCCTAGAAAATAAACAATATCGTTTTATTCGATTTTTCTGGTGTTCCTTTGAGTCTACAAAAAAAGACACCCTGCATTTTGGTCTTACCAATCGATAGGACCAATAATGAGAATCAAATCCTCCTAATAAACATTATACCTACCTAAAACCGGAAGTAGATAAGAAAATGGTCAAAAGTAATTTAAAAAACAATAAGACTTGAATAGATTAAGAAGGTGTGTTTCATACCATCGAGATATTTCATCCATGATGACTTAGCCTAGATTTATGATCTGAGTGCAAATGGAGTGCAAATTATTCGTGTCAAATATCAATACTTCTCGTTTTTTTGTAGTCACGTGATTCATTAGTATGTCAACCACCGTCACCGTAAAGTGTAGAGATACCTAATAGTTTAGTATGTACACTACAATCCTACTTGAAATATACCGGTTGGTATCACTTTTATTGAAGAGCGCTTTCACTTGTATTTTATTTACATAAGATATAGGTAGCTACATATTATGCATATCAACCTATAGTAGACACCTGGTCAAACTTCGTACAAATTTATATGTACAGACATGGTACCTACAGACAACAAAGTAAACAATGACTGTGCAAAATACGATTAACTTGCAAAAAATAATTCGATTTATTTCACAGTTCTAGAACTCAATACTCAACTTTAGCACAACAGCCATATTAATGTCGTATTTAGAAATTAAAAGCCATTGTTGAATTACTCATTACGTTTGTGATTAAAGGTAACTGTAGTTGACCGTAAAATGGTAAATTTCTCACGATTCTTACATCGAATTGTTTTATAAACAGCGTCACGACGCGACTGAGAGCTCATTTAGCTTGCGCCGCAGCAGCTTTAGCTTGAGACGGCTACCAACGTAGTTTTTCGTCTTGTGAATATTTTATAAATTTAAAAGGGCCTTATAAGGCCCGATATTTCAATTATTAGCTAACATTACCTATCAAGAATAAAATTAAGATTCCATACATTTTTCAAAATGAATAATTTTTGATAACAAGAAGCCTAGTATTTGAATTCTATGTAATTCAACAATTCAATGGTAAATTTAAAAAAAGGGTCGTACGGACCATTGTGCGGATACGAAGGGACTCGACGGCGCGGCTGCATTAGGCAACCTTACCTTTATCACATTACCTTGCCTGATGATGTAACAGCGATATATGTGAGAATAAACCTAGACTCTTAGGCTGCCCGCCCACGACCGATAATCGGTGACCGATTTTTGTAGGAGAAAAATTAAACGTCTAATTGTAATAGTGCAACGCACACGTCCTACAAAAAGTCGGTCAGAAATACTATGCAGGAAAAGTCGGCCCGATTATTTGTCTTACAAAAGGTCTGACGTGGGCGGGCAGGCTTTTGGCTTCCTATATGAATACAAAACATCATTTTACAGTACCTACATGAAAAACAATGTTCGTAAGATTGATATTCTTCATAAAAAAATCGCTGCTTTTTTAAATACTTTTATGAAGTATATATACAATTGACTTACAATGAATATTGTGAAAAAAAAACAATTCAATGTGTCAAGTATTTTAAATCTATGGACATCGGCTTGATCCTTAAATTTAATATCAATTTTGCGAACATTATTTATCATGTAGGTGCCTACTGTAAAACGATCTTTTGTATTCATATAGGAAGCCAAACCAGCATAAAACCTAAATCTACATGTAAACAGTGAAGTCATCTAGTTTTAATGGAATATTTGTATGATTGTTATTTATACGCATCCTACCTACTTAAAAATCACAAATTGTGCCATGAGGTCAACAACATTCAAGTATTCTATTGTTATCCTACGGATTTATGTTCTTGAATATTTTGAAAATTGCAGCGTCTACATTATTATATCTTATACATATCATAAAAATCGATGCGTGTAGGTACGTTCCCAAATCGATATTTGTATTTATGCTCCCTATGGACTCCAAAACGGCCCAACAGCCCAACGGGTAATTCATCAAATTTGGTAGCAATCGGACCGATTTTTTTCCGCAAAAGTCCACCTGGATATATATAATAGAGATAATAAGTCTATGTTCCTCTGAAGTTCACTGCAAGTAGCAAAGTATTTCCTATATTTGGGTGGCGTTGTACTACTTTTGGCGAATCGTTTTCCGAGCCTCACTCCAGAGAGACAGATCCGTTCTGACTTATGTACGAAACCGAGGCGGTCGAGTCAGTCGCTGTCTAAATAATTATGTAAAACATACATACATATGTATCATAAAGCGCCAAGTCTCTTTCTTAAATTTGTTTTTTTTTTCATTTGCTTTAATTGTGAAGAGCACTAAGAAAGAATTTCCTGAAATTCAACCTCTGCATGGATGCAGTGCAGCGGGTCTTGAGATGAAGTCGCGAGGAAGCCACTAGAGCTCTTCGCCAAAACGCTTATCTTGAAAAATAGCAGTTTTGATTACATCTGTGGCGCAGAAGGTTCGATTTCCGCCCCGAGACAAATGTGTGTATAATCGGCAAATCTGGGTGTTTTATATTGAAATGTAACTATGTATTAACAAAAAAATATCTTTGTAGTAGGTATAAAAATCATTTTGGTGATTTCTGTGTTTAATATCTGTATTTAGAAAAAAAAATATCTATGTGTAGGTATATCAGTAATGTGTGGTTCCCATAATACAAGGTCTTAGATTGGGACAACGAGATGCTAAAAAAATCCTAAGTAATGTTCTTGTTGCAGAAAATGGTTGGAAGAAATAGCACTGGCGAACAAACAAGGACGGAAACCATCGCTACTACGCGCCATGACCAAGGCATTCTGGATGAGCTATGCACCTTCTGGAATCATGTTCCTCATACAAGCACTCCTACTTAAGTGAGTAATGATTTCACTTTATTGACGAACTCACGCTAAAAGGACATTATGACGCATGTCTCCTTTGAGTTTGTATTTTTCCTAGCTGGCTAAATTGCTTTAGTCAGTCAGACCAAAGAGGAATTCTTGTAAAGTATGCAAATGACTGGCGAGATCGAATTGCCAAGGTAAGTATATTTTTTTATAAAAAGGGTGCCCAAATTATCCAACTAATATTATAAATATGAAAGTTTGTGAGGATGGATGGATGGATGGATGGATGTTTGCTATTCTTTTACGCAAAAACTACTGAACGGATTTTGATGAAACTTGGAATATACATAGTTTGTGACGTCATAATTAAAAGCCAATAAAGCGATGGCGGAGAACTCGAAACCTTCGAGAGAGTATGGTATAGGGATATCTCGAACGAAAGAGATGGATAGCCCAGCCCAGGTGCCCAGCAGTAGGACGATGCAGGTTGATTAACAAAATAATTAAATATGTACTTTTATTTTCTAACGAACTTTGGCTTAAACAGATAATGCCTATTTTTTTACCCGACTGCACCAGAAGGAGGGTAATGTTTTTCGAGAGTATGTATGTATGTATGTATGTGACTATGTATGTACATTTCTTTGACACGCCCTACAGCCCAAACCGCTGGACGGATTTTGACATATGAGGTGTCGTTGAATTCATCAGAATTGTGGTAGTGACATAGGTTACATAAATATTCAAAATGGCGCCCCAAATTAAAAAAGGGGGTGTTGTTTTTTTCCGTACCCTAGCAATATGGATATCTAATGAAAGATCATACATGGATATCAAATATACGTATCATGTCACGTTTGTATTACTGTTTTAACACAAATTGTCAATAATAAAACAAAAAAGTCGAAAAAAAAATATTATTATAAAAACAAAAAACCCGACTGCAAAAAATTTAAGATCTGAAAAGAGAAAAACAAGTAGGTATCAAAATATCAATGTATATTCAAATTAGTCAAACTTAATACTTTATGATGCTGCAGGCGGGGACAAACGTAGTTTGGGTAGATCTTTCTCGCCGCAAATTTTATATATATTTTTTATAGCTAGTGTATTAGTTCTACTAAAAATATATAAATTAATAAAAAGGTTAAAATTTGTGACTCCTTCATGCTCAAAGGAACTGTTATTTTTAACTTACATATATGTAATTTTAGACCAGAAATAACATTTAAGTAAACTACTTTCCAGGAACCATGTGAATCAAGCAGGGGGGGAATGAAAATAATGATAAAAAAACTCTTATCCACCAGACCGTTCCAACCAGTGGCGCTCAGCATGATGTTGGCGTATTGGGAGCCTGGTTCTGACATGACGTACGAGCAGGCTGTGTACTGTGCCACAGCCGTCATCATGATGTCTCTGCTCATTGCGTTCCTGAACCACCACGGAACGTACTCCACCCAGCAATTCGGCATGAAAGTGCGAATTGCCGCTTGCTCGCTCATTTACAGAAAGGTAAGTACCTTCAGTCTGCGTCTTTTTTACTGAAGGAGCTATTATGATAATTCCATGATTTTAATTTCTACTTGGGGTTTTTAAATTGCTAATGTTAAAAGTAATCACGCTAATTGCACAATTTTCATAGCAAACAGCGCAGGGCAACTTTTTAATTATATAATATTCCTTCTGTTCTTAAAAAATGAGCCAGACTATTTTCATAAGCTGTTTGGTTTCCAGTTTCACATTGTCTCCACCATAATATCCATATTTTTTTTTGTGATCTAACCTTTTCGTCTGTATCCTACCTTACCTAGAATTGAATTCGTAAGCCACCAGTAAGGTAGGCTCAATCTCAACATTTGATAATGGACATAATGATGACGCAGATTGTGGGTTCGCTTCGCGCCTCGGAACAAATGTTTACATAACCTGCAAACATTTGGTTTCCATAACACAAGCTCTGCTCAAATTTGGGCTGCCTATAATATGATTTGTGGGAAAATGTTTATTTATTCATTTGTGATCATCAGTGAGGTACATCATGTCTTTTGAAAAATATTAATATCCCATCCCCCTTAGCGTGCCTTTTGTGTCATCTCTACGGCAGAGAAGATATGTGTTTTCACTAAAGTTACGGGTCTCCGTGCATATCGCACATGACATTTTCCGCAAATGTTAATTTGTGTTCATTCTTGAGATAACCATGCTTCAAACATTTAAAATGTTGTTACATCTACATCAAAAAATAAGTTCTCACTGTTCTTCCGACGACAAAACCTTTGCCTACTAATCATGCTAAGCTGTCAGTTGCAGTTAAATGAAATAAAATTACTTATGTCAGAAGGATAAGTGTAAAATTAAATAAATGTAGTGATAACTCGAATCCTTTTTGTGATCAGGTGATGCGCATGAGTTCAGGCGCACTGGCGCAGACAACAGCCGGTCAAGTGGTCAATCTACTCTCGAACGATGTCAACAGATTTGATTATGCGTTCATCTATACGCATTTCATCTGGCTACTTCCACTGCAAGTCATCATTGTCTGCTACCTCATCTATATCAAAATAGGCTATGCTGCTATTGTTGGAGTTATAGGCATCGTGTTGCAGACTATACCGGTACAATGTGAGTGACTATTACCGTATCTCCCTGACCTATCCCCTACTTAATGTTATTCCTCGGTCAAATAATGAACGAGCTCGTTCCGCTCACGTAACCTTTCCCACAATCCGTGAAAATGATTAGCAGAGAAAGACCGTACAAAAAAAACTTCTGAAATCTTAAAGTCAAAGTCAAAGTCAAAATTCATTTATTCAGTAGGAACTGTATAGTACACTTTGAAAAGTCATTTTTTTTATTTACCACCAATTCGTAACATGACCAAACAGAGAAGAATTGGCAAGAAACTCTGCTTGGCTTATATTTTTTTAACGTCATTGTACTTAATATCTATTACATTGTTTTTGATGGAGTTGGAGGCAGTTTCATCCCAAGCTTTTTTGTCATCTAAATAATCAGATATTTTATAATAAGCTTTATTACATAGATTACGTTTAACAACATTTTTGAATTTATTTACAGATAGATTAATCACATCATTTGGGATTTTGTTAAAAAATCGTACAGACATCCCTTTAAAAGATTGACTAACTTTATGGAGCCTTACAGTGGGAACAGCTAGTTTATCTTTATTTCTAGTGTTAACATTATGATAGTCGCTATTTTTCTTGAACATGTTAATATGTTTTCGGACATACATTAAGTTTTCATATATATATTGGCAGAAAATCATACATTCCTATATTCAAACAAACCCCTGACCTTAAATCTCAACTAACAGGTGTCTTATTGGCATATCGTTGAGATCATTAGGTACCAGTAGGTCATGTTGAGCCTGGTTAAGCCTACAAACTGATTTTATCTTCCAGCTTACATGAGCAAATTGGCAGCAAGGTTACGAATGAAGACCGCGTGTAGAACTGACGAGCGCGTGCGGATTATGGACGAAATTATTAATGGCATGCAGGTATGCGGTACATTATTACGCCCTTGTTCTATGTTAATTAATACATCATAAAGTAGTAACGTGTTAAACGTATCTGCTCTATTTATTAACAAAAGATACTTATATACAATGTAATAATCAGTTTTGAATTATATTCAATTAATGCTAGATAAACTAGCTAATTCCAATATCGATTTATTCTTCAGCTTATCTAGCAAATATTTATTTCTAATTCCAACAGTTCAGCCTGAACATTGATCCTGAATTTCTTATAGGTCATCAAAATGTACGCCTGGGAAAAACCATTCGAGCAAGTGGTGGCTCTGGCCAGGAAAAATGAGATCAACTGTATTACATCGGCATCGTACCTTCGCGGGGTCTACCTCAGCTTCATGGTATTCACAGAGCGACTAACGTTGTATATTACGCTGTTGTCGTATTCTCTGTTCGGGTATCAGGTCACCGCAGACATTGTAAGTATCTAGTCATTAGAAATAAACTATTTGAACGTCTCTGGAGCTATAACCGCATGCCCAGCGTGGGGATTATGGGCATATCCCCCTTTTTATAGGAGAGGCCTATGTCCAGCAGTGGACTAAATAGGCTGGTGTTGTTGTTGTTGTTGTTGAGCTATAACAGGCTACCTTTTATGTTATCTTTAGAATCATCAACTGTCTGAACGTTCCTAGATAGTGTCAACAGACTTCACGGGCTAAGAGATAATGCAGACTCAGACGTAGAATTGGCATTCAATCGATTCTAGGTCATTCTCAGTATTTCCCGAATGTTTCTGAAGGCAACAATATTATGCTGAATCAGTGTTTTGACTTATTTGAATATTATGCTGAATCAGTGTTTTGAATTTTGTTATTGTAACTGTACCCACTCTCTCTAACTAAATGCCGATAGATAAGATAATAATCGTAATTAACAGTATTCTAAAGGTAGGTAGATATTTACAAAACGCTCACTTCCCTATACTAAACAAACTTGATAATACTCCAGTGAATAATAGAGTATCATCAATATTTTTGAATAGTACGTTTTTTGTAGACGGTTTATTTTTATTTAAAAGTTCAGACAGACTCACAAAACACTGCACGCACAGACGCACATTGCAACAAGAGTATTTGCAAGAATGATCTTTAATTAGCTTATTTTATGTTAAACTACACATTTGGATTGTGTTTGAAGCAATGTATGAAGTGCAAAATTTACAGGTATTTCCACTGGCGCAATTTTACAACACGCTACAAGGAACGCTATCAATTATCATGTCAAACGCCGTTTCATTCTTAGCAGAGGCGCTGATTTCAGTGCAACGCCTAGAAGCGTTCATGTTGCTCGGTACGTGAGACTAAAGTCTCTTGCATTCTGCATGTATTCCGTGCACTGCATGCACTTCACCTTCCACGAGCTCAGAATATGACTAAGCCTCGTTTTGTACTTACAACTTATGATTAACACAATCTCAATTCATATTTTTACCTGATTGTTTCTTATACCTCTTCTTTAGTGATACGAAATGATTCTTCTCTTGGTCTCTTGGAGCTGTGAATAATAAGAATTTTGAGAAAATAGTTGATTTAAACGATAAATTATTCGTCGATTTTCACAGGCATTTCCGACGGCTCAATATTTCAATATACTGCAATTAGCACTTGCTGTGTATATGCCGATCAACCTCCAACATATCATGGAGGGCCTAGTTTCTATTCGCCGCATTGAGGCTCTCTTGCTCTTGGGTACGAAATCTGCTTTTGGTAGTGTGAAATGGTGTTATCAACTTTTTGAGTTTTTTTGCTCTAACCATATTTATAGGTTAATGCTTTTCAACCAAGATTATCATATCAATTCATTTCTTTTAAGATACAGTAATTCTTTAGTTAATTTGTTTTCGGGTTTACTTATTTTTATTTGACTGTTTATTTTCACGACTTTCGTTCTTTATTTTCTGTTTTGTAACTAAAATAACTAATTAACTGGTAGTTGTTTGGAAATTTTAAAAAACTAACCGTTTTTACATAAGCATACTTACTAATAATCTCGCATGAAATATTTCTAACTCCATACGCTTAGTGATGACTTTTAGTGATGCGTGTGATAAAAGTTGGTTTTCATTATGTGATACAAATGATATAGAAGATATGTGATATAGACAAAACATTATTTATTTTTTTATTCAAATAACAGATGAACGAGAGGATTTACGCAGTGTCCCTGACGTAAATATTGCCAAACTCGTCCAGAGCGTAGAGAATCGGAAGATGAAAAATCTCAGTGAAGTTGACCTCCGACCTAACACTTTCAAGAAAATCGACGAGGAAGGCATTTACAACCCCGGTAAGAAAAAGCTCACTATTTTATTTTCTAGATTGCGCTGCTTACTACCTATCTACTGCTCTTTCATTATCATCATTAGCCTATAGCAGTCCACTGCTGGATATAGGCGCGCCATTGTGCCCTGTCCTGAGCTTTTAAATAACAATATATTTATTTACAGGTTTTGACTGCAATGAAAGGAGTAGCCAAGCGTTCAGCAACTTACCCATTAGCTCAGATGTTGGAGTACTTCTCAACGATGTAAACGCAAGCTGGACCGAGAATGGGCCTGTTACTCTTCGTAATCTTAACCTCACTTTACCAAAAGGAAAACTTTGCGCTATCATCGGTTCAGTTGGCTCAGGAAAGGTGATTTACATACTTAAAAATAATAATTTCGTACAAAAATTTCAATTTAGATGACTCACTGACGTTTTTATTTCAGAGTTCTATATTGCAACTTTTGCTCAATGAATTGAGACCTGCAAGTGGTCGTATTTATTTATCAGGACCGTTATCATACGCTTGCCAAGAACCATGGTTGTTCGTTACAACTGTGCGTCAAAACATACTGTTTGGTTTACCCTATAATGCAAAAAAATACAAAGAGGTGAGTAAAATATGATAACAAACATGTTTTCTACAAAGATTATAAAAATAAAAGAAAATTTTGCAACGTCATAAATTTATTGGTTTTTAACAGGTGGTCCGTGTGTGTGCTCTTCAAAAAGATTTCCAGCAATTTCCTCATGGAGATCAAACGTTAGTTGGAGAAAGGGGTGCTTCTCTTTCCGGAGGTCAACGGGCCCGTATCAATCTTGCTAGAGCCGTCTACAGACAAGTAAGTAAGATCCATCTAAAATATGTATGAACTGTTATCAAGACGATGCTCATCGCATTTGTGCCACAAAAGTAAATTAAAATGAGAATTTGTAGGCCGTTCTCCAAATTGATCGTAATACAATCATAAGAGAGGAGTAACTTATTTAAATACTAATTAATTGGTTTTAATCGCAATCAAATTGAAAATAAAGTGTCGTTACATTTTGGCAGCTTGCCAATAATGCCCTGGGCTCACCCACCACACCACAGCTGCATGCTTCGACCGTAACCAATATTTGCGCTAACTATTTTGCATAATGTTTACTTGCATTAAATTTCTATAGAGCTTGATGCAGAACATCTTTATTGTATTTACACGTACTCCACTTACCTATTACAAAGCATAAATATGATCAATTACATTGCAAATTTGGTTAATTGGACGTGAAAAAAGTTCAAGAAAATTAATGAATTTACTGAATCATCGAGCCTACAGCTATGTATAGTTTGGTATAGTTTTCTTTAAAGTCTTATAATGAAAAAATTAAATAAGCGCCCAGCATATTTCACGTCAAATTCGAATCTAATTTTTTCTCAATACAGGCGGAAATATATCTCTTGGACGATCCCCTATCAGCTGTGGATGCTCACGTGGGCCGGCAACTGTTCGACGAATGCATTAGCGGGTACCTTAGACACACCACGCGGATCCTGGTCACGCACCAACTGCACTACCTGAAAGCTGCGGACTACATCGTCATCATGCATAATGTACGTACAATCGCCACTATGGATCTTTGACAAGAAGCGACGTAGTTCCTGCAAAAAATATGCAGGAACTACGTCGCTTCTTGCAGATCATTTCAGAGGGATAAAGATATGTTGTGAATAGAGTATACTAGAATAATACTTACTTGAACACATTTTACATTTTGCGGAACATGCTTAAGCCTTTTTTTCGTAACAGGGAACTGTCGACGCAAAGGGAACGTACCAAGAATTAATGTTGTCTGGAAAGGATTTTGCCAAGTTGCTATCTTCGTCTCAGGATGAAAATAAAACTGATGCTGAGAAACCATTGCCTATGTCGAGACGCACTTCTGCAAGGGTAAGTTCTAATAGGTACTCGTAACAAGCAGATTATAACTTTCAAACGGCTAAAGATAGATAGATTGAAAACTACTTATAAAATTTCCCACTAACATTTACCCAACGAAATCAAAATACTTAAACCATGTGAATTATTTTAGCTCTCCACAACGCGCCGGCCATCATTAACTGAATCGATGACCGGCTGCGAAGGCCCAGCTCAGGAGATGGAGGAGGAGGAACGGGAGACAGGGTCCATGAGCTGGCGGGTCTACAGCGCGTACCTTCGAGCTGGTGGACGCACGCCCAGACTTCTGTTCATGGTTCTACTGTTGGTGATAGGACAACTGTCGGCAACGTTGTGCGACTACTGGGTTACATTTTGGTACGTAATCTAGCAAAGAATTTATAGTTATAACTACAATGATATGGATACGGTTACACAATCACCAAAACAGAGCAAATGATTCGACCGTTCCTAGTACAATCCGACCCAAAAATGGGTAACTACGTCGCTATTTTCAGCCAACCTCAGAGGGAAAAAGATAGGTTGTGTTAGAATCTGTGGATGGGAGGGTTGTGCAATACGTAGTTTATTGAACTCGCCGAAGAGATTTTTTACGAATTTTAGATTATTTTCTTGTTATCATCTTGTAATGAAATCCGCCTGAGTCAATTATCTATACAGAATGAGGCAAAATGTTACCTTATTGAGAACAGCTACTCTTAATTTAGTAGTGAGAAGGTATTGTTCAGAGGAAACTATAAGTTTATTTTGAAATAATAAAAAACGCATGATCGGATTTTCGAAAAAAATACTAGTATTAAATAGTGTATGGTATGGAAAACTATTTTTAAAATTTTTGATTTGATTACATACTTTGGGTTCCTGCAGGGGTATTTTAAAATGTTCGAAATGTTTTCGAGTCGAATCCGACAGTGAATTAAATTATTATGTGGGGGTGTATTGTGTTGTGACGCGAAACCGTATCGTAGTGTTCATCAGAAACACCATGAGCAACTTTTGAGATCCTTAAAATCCATCGCAATAGAAATACAACTGAATAAAAATGTACTTATTCGATTATGAAACTTTTCGAATGTTTTAAAATACCCATTCATCATTTTCTATACTGACTGTACCTAAACTTTTATCAAACCGGAAAAAACGGAACTTCAAAATAAACTTATAGTTTCCGAAGAAAAAAACCTTTATACTACTAAAGAAAAGGTAAAATTTTGCACCAACCTGTAAAAAATATTATATAATTTTTATATTACCGAATCAGATATATTGTAAAAACAAAATAGGCTAAGTACGAGTTGACTCGCCCACCGCGGGTGATGTCAATGGCGTGCGATACTAATTAGTAAGATATCTTCGTAATTAAAAAACTGTCCCTCCTATACTAAAATAGAAACATTTCGAATATTTAGAATTGGTAAACTAAGGCCTTTCAGATAACACCATAGTGACCAAAGATGCCCTCACGCTCAAATCAAGCCTTTTCAATTGATATTCCACTCGACCTGGCAACAACCCCTTTTATTTTTAAACCGAAACACAGCTCAGCTGCTTCACGGCAGACAAAGGCATGGTGGCAGTACCTCCCCGGACGAGCCCTTAACAAACTTTAAAATCTTCAAAAATCTTCATCTACTTTACTTTAAGCTTCTTACTCAACTTTAAAACTGGTAACTCTATTTTTAGGACGAATGAAGTAACACGATTAAAAGAAAAAGACAGCAACGCTACAACCAAAGACTACGACCGGTTACTCAGTTCTAAGGAAACTCCTATAAATAGCACGTTCAATCTCGCAAGCTACTTCTCAGGAGTTGATCAAAAACCTGGTGAGTTGTCATAATAGTTCACAACAAACCTTGACACGGTGAATGGCTCAGAGACAAATTGTGAATGGTATGAATGACCATCCATTGTGTAACTGAGTGAGACTAATGTAACATAATGGCAGGTGGCAGACACGATAACACTTTGAATAACAGGAATTCTGGTAGATTATTGATATAAACTAGTTGTGCGTTCAATATTTGTGTGCAACATCTAGGTGCTGTTGTGTACTTACACTGATTGTGTAGAGAAAATTGTTAGAGCATCTCTAAAGTTAGATGTAATCACATTAATAGCAATTAAACGATGCAGTGCAATGAGTGGGGTAAGACCAGCCATAGAGCGGTAATGTTGCGACTGCAAACAATTATTACTTATCAGAAATTATTTATTTTAAGACCATGGAACTACGTGGTTTGCGAATGCATCGTATAATTGTTTTTACACGCTCTATTACGAATAATTTTAATAGATATAGCAGTAAATAGACGGCCTCTGTGGCGCAGTAGGCAAACGTCCACCTGAGACGCAGAAGGTTGCGGGTTCGATTCCCGCCGCGGGACAAATGTTTGCATGTTCGGCAGATATTTGTCTCAGGTTTGGGTGTTTGCTATGTATGATATGTATGTATTTACAAAAATATATATATATGTAATATATCAATCATGTGGTTCTCATAATATAAGCTCTGCTTAGTTTGGGGCTACATGATGCTGTATGATAGTGCATTATTATTTAATAGGTAAAGCAACAAAAAGTAATTGCACGCTTTCATCCAGATTTTTTTTTCAAGAAAAAAAACTGATGTTTTATAAATATATGGATGACATTTTTTTCCAGACATGGACATTCACGCATTTATTGGCCCATTGGATACATCTCAGTACCTCTACGTATACTCCGCGCTGATCGTTTGCTGTATATTCTTCATAACGGCAAGAGCATTCATGTTCTTCAAGGTTTGCATGACAGCCTCAAGGAACCTACACAATGACATGTTCCATTCCATGCTGCGAGGCGTAATGAGATTCTTTGATACCAATTCATCAGGTAAGCTTTGTATTGTGACTGATACATTTTAGATCGTTACTTCATGGAACAGGATTCCATACCATAATTGATTTTGTATCTTTTCAGGGCGTATTTTAAACAGATTCTCCAAAGATATTGGTGCGTTAGACGAGCTCCTTCCTCGGTTCCTCCTAGAATGCATCCAAATCTATCTAGTGATGTTCAGTATATTGGCCCTCAACGCAGCCGCATTGATATGGACATTGCTTCCCACGACCATCATCCTACTGTTGTTCTACACCATTCTCCAAGTCTACCTAAAATCGGCACAGTCAATAAAACGTCTGGAAGGCACAAGTAAGTATTATTTAAGTTGACGTCACGAAATACAAGTTTTGTTCAGCCGGCTGAACAAATAATACAGAACAAAGATAAAAATTTGCACATATGTTCTTAATGTAAATACTGTTTATACTGAAGCAATGAGTTCGGGATTAGGTACCTACTACCGTATAATAAAATTATCGGATAATTACTTTTAAATTATAGTACATATTACATCCTGCTTAGCTTTATCAAGAGTGACAATGAGTCAACGCAAAAACTTTAACATAAAAGTGTTGATTACCGTGCCACCCATGGACTACATCAATTCGGTAAAAATGCATTGCATAAACCAATATAATGTATAGTGTCTATTCTAACTATAGTCACTAACCTGAACAAAAAGTTCATATTCAGAGTGCAACATTATTCTGCTCTATTCATTTTCGGCAACATTGACACTAAGCATGAGTTTTGTTATGTACCTGCATACTAATCTCTGAATTATATTTTATCCAGCTCGGAGTCCTGTATTCTCTCACATGTCGGCTACACTTAATGGAATAAGCACGATTCGCTCTGCCGGAGCACAACAAAGACTGATCAAGGAATTCGATAGATTTCAGGTTTGACTACTTACATTTTTATTTACGTAACTAAAAATACACGTTTGGAAAATCTTGTAGGTTGTTCATAAATAACGCCGGGAGGTCCTCTAGGACTTTTTTCGAAGAACGGTGGTCAATGCGGAGAGTTTTCGAGGATTTTTCCCGCACTTTTGATGCCAAAAAATGTTTATATTATTGTAACTGACGTTATCCTCTCGAATTTTTTGGATTTACGCACAAATCCCATTTAAATATGTTGTTATAGTTTCAGTACATCTCGTATTTTCCAATTTTTAAGGCAATTTTTCCCTAAAAACAACATTTTGATTATTATTGTTATCGTACAGATAAACAAACCTTTTGAACAAAAGTTATCCTTACGTTTATTGTCCTCAGGATATTCACACATCGACGTGGAGTAGCTACCTGGCCAGTGGAGTCACCCTTGGTTTTTGGTTGGACTTAATCTGCGTGCTGTATTTGGCTATAGTTATAGTGGCATTCCTCGTCATCGACAGCAGTAAGTAAAAATTTTGATTTTAAAGAATCTGACTGCATTTGATGCTTTTCTGGGTCTCAAACTAAATAAACCTAAATATAATCTAGCCTAACGACTTGATTAAAAATAATCGCACACTTAAAGAAATAATTACGGTGAATTATTTAAAAGAAACAACTATAGTAATAAGTACATTACAAGCGAAATTAGTGGAATGCAAAATAAAACTTGACCCCGACGTGATTTGAACACGCAACCTTCTGATCTGGAGTCAGACGCGCTACCGTTGCGCCACGGAGTCGTTGCATTTAGAGACCCAAAATAATACTTGATATGTATAATTTGATGTACTTGTAAATTGACGAAAATTAATTGCAGCTATAATCATTATTTGATACCGACTATTGTTAACAGAGACTATATTCTCCGGCAACGTGGGCTTGGCGATATCACAAACGCTCATTCTAACCGGAATGCTGCAGTTTGGGGTGAGGCAGACAGCTGAGGTGATCTCACAGATGACCAGCGTAGAGCGGATACTACAATACACGCACATCGAACGGGAGTCGAAGTGGGAAAAAGGAGGTAAGTTATATTAGGTTACAAGCTTCTACACGCGGCTTCGCTTGCCGGTACACGAATTAAAATTAGCATACAATAAAATAGAACAACATTATATTACGTGGACGTCTAGAACGTAATGACTAATGAGCAAAAAAAAATGCATCTACACATTTTACAAACTTTCGCATCATACTATATAATATGTAATTGTAATGAGCTGTTAAATAGCTTAGAGAGAAAATAAAAATAATAAGAAAAATAACAATCCGTTGAGTGGATAGGTATACCTAGGTTTGGTGTGATATACCTAGTTTTGGTGTGAAGGAAAAAAAATTACATCTCACGTGTTCTCACGTGTAGCTTGGAGATAAAATAAAAATAATAAGAAAAATAAAAATCCGTTGAGTAGATAGGTTGTTGCCTAGTGCCGTTAATACCTAGTTTCGGTGTGAAGGAAATAAAATTACATCTCACGTGTTCTCACGTGTAGCTTCGAGAGAAAGAAAAATAATAAGAAAAATAAAAATCCGTTGAGTAGATATTATATAGGTTTTGGCGTGAAGGAAAAATATCATTTTACATCTCACGTGCTTTCTAAAAAACTTATATCTTTATAAAATAGTAGCATATTAATAATAAACTGTGTGTATATGATGTAGAGTGAGTTAGGTAAAAATAAATTAAACCAATACCAACCGCGCCGGCTTACCGAAGTAAGTAGGTACATAAATAACGTTAGAAAGTATGCGGACGTATACCAACGATAATTATGCCCAAGATATACGTATACCGCTATCTCAGTTCTATTTAAAGATGCGACCTTCCGTTTGTGGTTAGAAACTTGCGCTTATAACCATATATTTATATCCAAGTATGTTAAGTGGCCCAGTAGTTAGCTTACCTTTTAGTTACCTTCTATAATTTTCAAAACACGAGGTTTTTCTCAATTAATTCCTTACTCTTGTATTATTTTCAGAGAGAGAAACGCCAAAAGGTTGGCCATCCCAAGGCCGCATTGAATTCCGCAACTGCTACATGAAGTACACTCCAGAAGATCTTCCCGTGCTCAAGAACCTCAACCTAGTCATCGAAAGCGGGTGGAAGGTTGGAATCGTGGGACGGACTGGCGCTGGAAAATCTTCCCTTATCTCATCCTTATTCAGACTTGCCATTGTGGAAGGAGAAGTCATTATTGACGATATCGACACTGGATATTTAGCTCTGCAGGTATATATTCTTCATAACCATACCTCTTGTGCTTATGTGACGAAATAAATGCTATATGACCTCCAAGACAATCCTAGCCATAAACTTCTAATCTAACTCTGTGTTCCTAACGTTTGTTTGTTATTTTTCTCAGGAATTGCGGTCGAAAATATCAATAATTCCACAGGAACCAGTACTATTTTCAGCAACAGTCCGTTACAACTTGGACCCATTCAACAATTACGATGATGAACAGCTTTGGAGAGCGTTAGAGGCCGTAAGTTATTATTTGATTGCCTGCCGGAGAACCTAGGCTAAATCTATCTATGATTAAAAGTTCTTTCACACCGGTTTTAGTTCAACGCCATTAGTTACTATGCAGTCGGTTGGAACCGGTCCGCACTAGCAGCCATTAAGCCCTTTATGGTTTGTTTCCACTTAGCATTGCATCGGGACTTGTTTGGTATAATTAGTCTTTTTTAAAATAGATAGCTGACTCGTCTGCGACGATGGTCGAGTGGCTATTTTAATGCACTTTTATAACTTCTAAGAATATACTTAGATAACTGGTTTGCGACAGCTTGGCGTGCTGGTGGGATAATAAATGTACATACTTTAATCCTATTTCATCCCTGTGATCGTTTAGAAAAACTTGTCCTTGTCTAAGTAGGCAAGGACAACTTTTTGTTGACGATATCTGCTTCACTCGATATTTTTATTAACCGACTTCAAAAGGAGGAGGTTCTCAATTCGTCAGAACCTTTTTTTTATGTATGTTCGCCGATTACGCCATCAATTGTGGACCGATTTTAAAAAAAATATTTTTTTATTAATAGATCATACTTCACAGGTGGTCCCATATAAATTTTATTCCTGAGGAATTGGTACTTTTCCCGGAAAATTCAAAAAACCTCACTTGTAATTTTCGCCCTATGATCACCAATATCTCCGTCAATTGTGAACCGATTTTCAAAATTCTTGAGGGCAAGAAGTAAAAAGTGATTTATTTGAAGTCGGTTTATTTTTTTTATTAAAATAAAAAAATACCTAACAAAGCATACTTAAAAGACATACTTTTAAATTTATATCGTTCCATCAATATTTTTAGTCGGAACGGATGAATGAAAATGATAGAGATAGAACAGAGAGCGAATCACGAATTATTGTTCCTTAGTAACGTAAAATGACCAATGAGAATACGTTACCTGTTTCTTATCTACGGTTTATCATTGGCATAAAGGAGAATGCCGAGAACCCGTACCAATTGCGTCAAAACCGAACGTATCCCGTAAAATTTATTATATTTTATAAATGACATTAACATTTTCTTTAGTTTTACACACCGACGGGATTAATAATCAAGTAAAAAAATATTTAGTTGATTTGGTTTCCGCCGCACGCCGCCATTCGACTGCAACAACCAATGATATATACGTTACTATGGCAACAAATATTGATGTAGTGTTACTATGGCAATAAGCCTCATTTTCAATGCTTTTGACAGTAGAATCGACTAAAAACGAGATTTTTTTAACGCACTCACTTTAGTCTTGGTACCGAGCGCCATACAGACATTCTCCTTTACGATACTACGCTAACGATACGAATTTTTGAAATATTTGTGATTTTCCTTCAGCATCCAAATTAGTTGGGCCCTAGTCTTATCTTTTGACTACCTATATAGATGAGGGCACAAGTTCCCAATTTTCTGTAGGTATAAAATTGATAGAGCTTACTATTTATTAATTTATTAAGGCCAACAATACAAGTCATAATAAGAATACAAAACATTAACATCAGTGCTATAGAATATGTGCCAATAAAAGACATGCACAGCATTTACATATTTTAAGCAATACCTACACAACAAACTAAAGACACAGGTAGAATACCAAACACAATGATTAAATCATGATTATGATGATGAAAACTGTTGATGATGAAAAAAGTCTTAGGAAATAAAAACAAAATACAAATAGGTAAACTTATAGGTACCTACACCAGATTAGTCGCCTGGAGGTTCATAAATAAAATACTTATTTTAAAAGTTTGTTTTTGGAAATAGGTAACGAGTGTGGTAACGAGTCACCAAACAGATCTAAAACTTTCTTTTATGCGAAATAAGACTACTCATTACACAGTCATTATGTGGTATAAAGTGCATTACCAGTATAGTCACAACGGATCTATGTTCCTCTGGATAGATTCAGCAAACCATTTGCCAATCCTAGTACAATCGGACAAGCAGCGGGGGACAATTTTCATACATTTTGTTCAAAGCTCCGCACACACGACAACAATCGCAACAACAAGATATGACAGACGCTCGCGACTAAGCGCGACGACAAAGCGTCGTGTTTGCGAGGTCTGTTAAATAGGAACTGCTTCGCTACTTGCATCCAATCAGAGGGACGTTATGACTAGACCATTTTTATTTGTTCAGGTGGACTTGAAGGCGGCAGTGCCTGCTCTGGACTTCAAGGTCTCTGAAGGCGGCTCTAACTTCTCCCTCGGCCAGCGACAGCTTGTGTGCCTAGCACGAGCAATCTTGCGAGGCAACCGCATCCTCGTACTAGATGAAGCCACCGCCAATGTCGATCCTAAGTACGTTGTTATTAAGTTACAGCTATTAAGAAGCATATTATGATTTATTGGTTTATCAGATAAATTAAAATCTTATCAATCTTGTTCTCGTCCATAATACCACCGTTATGTCGTTTCCACGTTGATTACGATTGGGCTTCCGCCCGTGGCTTGCAACTTGGACATAATAGCTGTTATTCCAGATCTAAAACTGCTTATGTGCAAAATTTTTTGCGCGTTCTATAGTTTTGGAGGGACAAACACATGACGTTCAAAGAAGATCGGTCAGTTTCATACAAGCTGTGACCTGAGACCTGACCATAAAATGTCGCGTCTAGAAATGATCTATGTCCTAATTGATAGTTCTTATTGCAGGATATCATGTTCAATTAATAGTTTTATTTTTATTAAAGCCGGAGATTTTTTCTGGGTATTTATTTTATACCTTTAGGTTACGATCGATTAGGACACTGGCGCCATTAAACAAAAACCAATCAAACGCGTTCTTTGTTAGTGGCAGTTTTGTTTTAGACGGTTGACATTGGGACGAGAGATGCACAATGTGGATGAGAGTGCTTTCAATAACCATGATACGTTATGATAGGGCGTATTGTGATCAATATTTATTTTTAATTTACTAAATATTCCGGCTTTAATAAATAAAGTTATTAGTTCTAATTTCGATACCACATTATCAAGAATATTTTTACATAATTCGTATTTTTATTCGCTTCGATTTATAGTCAGGTCTGAAATGACCGGCCTTCTTTCACAAACTTTTGCCTTTAAAATATTAGTAGGCTTAGATAACTTTATTCTCTTAAGTAAGGCAGAACCCTACACTACATTAAAATCTTATCAATATCGTTGGTCAAGTCATATTATTTTTTTATTCAAAAATGTGACATAACTTTATTTTTAAACCTCCGTGTGCTAAATAAGTAGGGTAGAGTTCTTTGTGATGGGCTCATCCGGGATGATACCACTGTGCCTGTTTCTGCCTTGAAGCAGCATTGCTGTTCAAGTTCATTGCTCCTGTATTTCGATTTGGGTGGGTGCCGGTAAAATTACACATAAAGCTCACTGCTATCACCTTCATTTCTTAAGTTGATGGACGCAGGGCGTTGCGTCCCAGGGCATGTTCGAGACCTGACCCGAGAGATCTACGTAGCCTACTTTGCTATTTATAACCACTTATCAAGTAGGTCATGTCCCAGTTCCATCTTTAAGTATCAGCCAAAAGGCTCAGGTTTAAGAGAAAAACACCCAAAATTACGTGTCTAATAGCTACATGTTATTTTCTAGAACTGATGAATTTATCCAGAGGACAATAAGAACAAGATTCGCGGACTGCACTGTCCTCACCGTGGCACATCGGCTGAACACCATCATGGACTCCGACCGGGTAATGGTGATGGACTCGGGCCGCTTGGTTGAGTTCGACCACCCGTACAAACTGCTCAACAACCCAGAAGGATACTTCACTAAAATGGTCAATGAAACCAGTGATAAAATGTCCTCCCAACTGAATCTAATCGCGAAAAACACTTTCCTCAATAATGGTGGAGTTATAGATTAATATGTTTTTATAGAGTTACGTATTGGAGTGTTGTATTGCTTTGTTTTAACTAAGTGCCTGTATTGTGTAAGTAGTTTTATTATTGCATTATTTACAATAGTGTTTACGGCATCACTATTAAACTATAATACGTAGGTATTTTATATCGCATTTGAATAAGCTTTCGAGGTTCCCTACATGTTTTACATGTACACCTAGATATTTTAATATAATATATGATGATAATTTAGGTACCTACCAGTGTACGATGTACGTGGTTAGAGAACGATATCTCACAGTTTAACACAATGGCTGGATATGAATATGGTACACATCTTACGCATTTTTTTTTATATTTTTACTTCATTTCAATAAATTAGGTAAGTAGATACTGTAGTTTTAAGCTAATTAGTTATGAATGCATAATTCCAATACTTTAACAGATTGTAAGTTTTTTGTAAAAGAAAAAGTAGGGATCGTGATAAAGTTTACCTACTGTGCAGGAGTAAAATTGTGTTAGGTATTTATTTTACCATAAAAATGTATTATTAATTATCTACCATTATTTTTGTAAGAGTCTACCATTTCAAAATGCCATAGAGGTTGGTTGTCCTCGGGAAAATAAAAAAACAAACATTTTATAAATCTTTTTTTTTATTTCTATTTATATTATTATTTTTTATTCTAGACTGTACATCATTTTTAACCGACTGCAAAAAAGGAGGAGGTTCTATGTTGGACTGTATGTATTTTTTTGTTTGGAATGGGTATAATATACATATTATGTGAGAATTGCCTACCGCGTGAAGCGCTCGTGGCGTAGATTATTTCAGTGATCTTAGCCGATCATGAGCGCCCGATCACTACTTGGATGTGTGACCGTTGAGTGACATTTAGATCCGAGCACGGAAGACGTGCTTCGGAAGGTACGTTAAAATGTTTGTCCCGGGTTTTTCAGTCGTTAAGCTATGTCGGAAGCCTTTGGGCGCCCTATAAACTCCGACACCAGAGTTAACCACTAGTCATACGAAGAAGGCGGGTAGGAAGGACAGGAAAACTGTGAAGGAAAACCTCGTGAAGAAACCACAAGTGTTGACCATGCCTTTACTGTGGGTGGGTAGTGGCCAAGTAGGCAAGAGGATTGTATAGTTACTGATTGTTGCTGATGTGGTTGCTGGGCAAGCCTACTCCTCTATGTCTCATCATATCAGCCCACTGCTAGGCGTAGGCCTCTCTTAATAAGTAAGCGGGATATGGCCATAGTCCCCACGCTGAGCACTAAGCGGCACAGATTCTCGCACCGCCGACGCTGCTGCCCATCCGTGGTCAGTGAATGTAGCTGTGACGATGTTAGGCTGAGCTATGCCGCAATCAGCCGGCCGCCAGAGCCTCGTTTGTTAGTTAGCAGTTTGCACCACGGGCAGGTGATGTTGGCTTGGGTTCTGAAGATGGATGTTGGAACCCCTCACACCCTGTGTCATGCAAGGCACTATACGAAACCTACAGCATTCGTTAGTGTTATCGGTTGACGCCGTATATCATATACGTACATCCTCAAGTAATGTCAAAGGCAAGTAATAAAGTATTGGATAAAATAATAAGTTTAATAGTAATAGAAGTAAAGGGAAGTAGTGCAAAGTTATGTAAGAGGCTCATTGGTCAAGAGGTGATTAGTTCATTAGATCATTGGTGAGTATCTTGCTAAAGCAAGGCTCGAGAGATTGAGCCATCATCACGAGGTAGCGTGTTTGTCGGTCTTTTATAGATTGTACTTCGGAGAGTGACCTTATTCCGCCTTCACCTTTCTTCCATAGGAACTTCAGACGCACTGCTAACTACCATCCGCATCAAGTTAATTTAATTAGTAAGCATATTCCATTTACATACGCACTGCTAAAATATGGAATCAGCTGCCAGCGTCTGTTTTTCCATTGACTTACAACCCTAACGGCTTCAAAAAGAGAGTTAATAGGCATCTTCTTGGAAAGCAAATCCCAACGTCGACCTAATCCTTGCCTATGCAAGCCTCGAGGTCAAGAGCTGGCCCATATTAAATAAAAATATATCTAAAAAAAGTAAGATAATTGCCGGTTAAAAGTTCGGTCAGAGATATGTCAAAATATCCAGCAAATATGTTACTTTGACGTTAGGTACCTACTTGAAGATGATGAATAGGCCCTAAGAGATATAAATATAGGTAACTATGAGAAATGAGTGTGTGTATAGGATAGGATACCATACTGGCAATAACATAAATAATATCTAAGTAGGTACTTTATTAGGTATAAATGACTACTGTCATGCTTACCTAAGTAAGTCCTTGCAATACCTACTTAGGTCTCTCTACCATAAAATAAAATAAAAACCAAAAGTGGTGTAGAATCTCCCATATGTACCTATAACGTTGAGCATCTTCAATTACAGACGATCGTGGATAGCTTAGAGAATTTATGACGTGGTAAGTTATGTAGTTAAAATTCCGTCTCCATGATCTCAATTGATGGTACTTAAAAGAACTACGTCACAGCTACAATATTGCTACGAAATTGTTACTACGACGAATCGTAACAGCTATGATATCGGCTACGATGCTAATAATTTACTGATTGCTATATTTTAAACGATAGAAAGATACTTATTGGCAGTCACTACTTCTAGGAGTAGAGTATGTAATATTAATATGTAATTACAACATTTGGTGGCAGCCGTACTCACGCTCGAAAAGGTAAATTAAGAAAATTTTGGATTTGTGCAACTCGTACTAGGGGTACTAAACCCTATGAATTAACCAAAAATTTTACATTGTTAGTCTGTGCCATAAATCAAAATATTCTACATAGGTATACCTATTCCATGCCAAAAATCTGTAACTCGAGCATTTCTATCTACTCAATAGAGCTACTGGACAATAGAGCGGAAAAACGAATGAAACGGGAAAAAAATTACAGCCTGTGACAATTCATCCTTCATCCATTCATTGTACTACACATGGGAGCCAATATTGCACATCCCGATTATGCACAGCCTGATAATCCGTGTACACACCATAGACACAACTTTTACTTCCTTTAGAGTACTTACCTGGGGTGCCAAGAATAGATTAGAACAGAAATAGTTTTTTGTCCGTAATACAAGGCACCTGGACTTGAGTAGAATAGGTTCTAAATATATCACAGAACCGACGTAGAGCACCCCGATGCCACCTAGTCTTGTGGTCCCTACCCCTATAGTGCATATAAAAAATGCTTAGCAAGAAGCTCGCGTGGGAGATCCTGAGTGGAGCCAGCCCGCGAGGGCAAGTAGAGCGAAAGGGGGAGGTGGCGAGTGAAGCGAGCCGGTGACCTTCATAGCGGAGCGAAGGACGAGTGGACGAAGCGACACTCAGAGGCGACCTCGCGAGAGTTCTGGCGAGAGCCCATACCAGAGTCAAATATCCATTTTTATTTACATTTTTGGTGACACGACATCTTGGATCAGTTCGGACCAGTGCAAGCGCGAGTGTCATCCGCTTGAGACACGCGCTGTGAACTTTTTGTGTAAAAATGGATCAACAAAAAAAAGTTTTTTTTAAACTGTTCTGTCTGTTGTGTTATTTTTCAGTGGACGGTTGTTCAAATTCAACAATTAAACGGTGAAATGTCGCTTTTTAAGCCCCCAGTAGTTTCAGAGAGGTAAGTATGTACTATGTAGGTATTTGCTTGTATTTGGATGGTTCATTTTATCGTAGAATATGTTTTAAGGTGGCTGTCTAAGCTCGTTTTTTATATTAGTTTCCTATTTTGAATCAGTTTATACGAAGTAACTATTTTTTTGTAAGGTCAATTTACGCAACCAAAGATTACGTAATATGAAAACATGATTTTTTGTTTGTCTAGATATTGTATTGTTTTTAGCGCCATTTGATAGTTATGAAAATTGTGCAAATAGGGTAATATGTTTAGAAGTTATTAGGGATTTTCGATAGTGGAAATTGTCAAATGTAAAATTTTATGTTTTTGTTTTGTAAACTTTTTGTATTGTAATAGTATGTTTATTGTTTTGTTTTAAAGAATAAGTTTTTTGTAATGTGGGCTATATCTCGGGTTTGGGGTAGCCCCCTCAGTCGCCCCAAAGTCGAAAACCCTAGCGCAACCGCCTAGCGTAGGTATGAGAAGTGAAGTATATGAAAAATGAAAATGAAAAAAGATTTATTTCTGTAGCCAAATACAATATAAAAATTACAAGGTTGAAGCCCTCTTTTAAGTATAAAAATACTTATGTTAGAGGACCCCGCTCTTTCATATCCATATTTGTAGGTTACAGGTAGGTACTAATTTATATTATATATATTTTTTTATGTATATAAACTAACTAAACTTAATACATATAATGATCGGAATAAAGTGTAGCTTGCTATTTATATAATAACAATGTTTTAGAAATACTTATATTATAATTAGCTAAATGTAGTTATTTTATAAGTTTACGAGTGTTTTATTGTGATGCATGTATAAATGAGAAGAAGAAGAAGAAATATAGGTATTTATTTGCAACCACAGAAAACGGTCTTAAAACTATTGTATTATATATTGTATATTGGTGGTATAATTAACATTTTTAGACAGTACTGAAGTTGCAAAAATGAGTGAATGTGTTTGTGTTTGAGTGTGTGAATGTAGGTGGGTTATCTTGTTACCCCCAGCCTCTAAAGAGTCTGGTTATCAGAGGGATAACGCACAGTGTGTATGTGTGAGGGTGAGTTTCCATGTTCCACCCAGTCTCATAAGAGTCTGGTTATCACAGAGGGAAACTCACCCGGGTGCTTAGGGGTGTGTATGTATGAATCTGAAGTTATGTAAGTGTGCTGGTCCAGTAAATAGATATGAATGATTCATTTAAGATAGGTAGGTATGAAGTATCAGATTTTATATGTATTTATGACACGTAAAGTAGAAGGGCTTCAGTCTCTTCATATGATTTCGTAAGTAACCACTTAAGTATAATACTCTTTATCTCGTAAAGTTTCTTAGGATATATGTCAAAAGTTTTGTTTATAGTATTATATAAATGAGCCGATTGTTTAGTATATTGATGCGTTACAAATGAGGTTTTAGTTATAGTGACTTTGATGGCTTTATCTTTTCTTCTCCATTTTAGGGTTGAAAATAAGTGTTTTGTGATTATGTTTGACTTCTGTTGGTATTCAGTGATTTGGTGAACTTTTTGCTTTGTTATGTTTGTGCATCTCACATTCGCATGCCCAGCGTGGGGATTATGGGCATATCCCCCTATATTAGGGGAGGCCTATGTCCAGCAGTGGACTGATATAGGCTGGAGTGGTAGTGGTAGTGGTATGTTTGTGCATGATGACCAGGCTGTACAAAATCAGGATGTGCAATATCAATCTTTTCACTTCTTGACGTTTGACACTGACATAACAACTGACAACCACAGAATTTGAAGGAATTTACTTTTTGACTGTTGACATCTGTCAGTGTCATCTTTCAAGGTTTTTTTCCCAAGGATTTTACTGCATTTTACTGTGCTCACAAAGAAAGAAGGATTTGTTTCGTTTCGTCGTTTTCAAAGAAAATCAGGATACTACAAGGAAAGCTGATCCAAAATTTATTCACACTGTAAGTACCTAATGGGTTTTACTCCAGTTCATTCCTAACCGCTGTACGCTTTCTATAAGTACTTACCAATTTTTTTGTTTCAGCGCTTGAAAACATGAGTTCAAATCAAACTCCCACACCGCCATCAGTTTCATGGGCTCAGAGAAGCTCTCAAGTATTTTTAACATTCAATGTTGAATGTGAAAAACCAGACATCAACATAGAAAAGAAAATGGTTTCATTCAAAGGCACATGTGCACCTGATAACAAAATACATGAGGTTATCATACCACTTTACGCTGAGGTAGATCCTAAAAGGAGTAGCTTCCGCAACAAAGGCAGATTAATTGAAGTTTATCTATCTAAAGATAAATCTGATGAACCTTTCTGGCCTAGTCTTACAAATGACAAGAAGAAGCACCATTGGCTTAAAGTTGACTTTGAACGCTGGCAGGATGAAGACGAGGAAGGGGGTGCAGGAGATTGTTTTGAAGATATGAATGATTTATTTGCGAATAAAATGGAAATCAATGATGATGCTGGTGACCAAGACGAGTCGAGCACGAGCGAGGGGGAAGATCTGCCAGACATACAATAAATCTCAGCCCAAAAAAATATTTTGTATAGGTAGCCAAAAATACATCAAATAGTTTTGTACCTGTAATGTAATGTGGTATCTATGTAAGAACATTAATGTGCTTTTATACAAAAAAATATGGTGTTGAAGAGGTGTAGCCCATAATTCAGATGTCAGCTTGGGTTACCTATTGGGTCAAAAGGTTTTTGTGTTTAAAACGAGTTAAACTGATCTCGTAATTAATAAGTCTTTTAAAATTTTCACTCGAATGTGCAAATATAGGCATCTATCAATATCTAGGCTTGTATGTCTGGGTGGTGCTGGTACCCTCTCTGTGTGTGCAAGATTATTTTGGTTTTTAGTTACTTGTTACAAAAATACAAGCTTTAAATCTTATTTTTATGTTAAAGATGTGTAGGTAATAATAAACACATTATCATCAAGGCAGTACTCAATAGAGTCTCCATCTCCAAGTAAAAACTGACTCGTAAACATCAAAATGCCACATTTGCAATTTAGATCTTATGTCGCTTGAAAAGTATTCAATGTTGGCACAATAAGCAGCATGTGCTGAGTTAAGAAGTGGTCATTGTTTCCACATTTGTGGCTCTAGAGTATACCATCTTGATGCATATTATATATAGCTCATAAGTAGTATATTAGATATTATTTGGGTTTAAAGTAATTTTTTGTACAACTTCTCTGGAGTTTCATGATTCTCTAGCTTGAATTAAGATGGTGTTTTTATTTATAATGGGCATCTTCAACAATAACTAGTTTCTAGCAGTTATCAAGGCCACAAGCCCAACTAGTGTCCCCTAGAGGTACTGGTGCGAATAGTTTGGGTTATTAGCATAATTACCTCTTGGATTTGTTGTTTACCTATTTAATCTTATGAAATAGTATTTTCTCACTTTTATTTTCTACCTGGAAGGCAACTCATATCCTTAATTACTTATTTTCAACAAAATTCTTTAGTTTTTACCTTATTTTCTTTTTCGACAGCCGAAATTGAGAAAATCCAATTTGGTAATTGTATGTAATTTGTATTTTTGTAAGAACTCTAGAATTTGGACAGGATGTCTGTTGGGTCAGCTTGTTTTAAATATTTTTACAATTTAGAAGACCATAATTAGCTTCTCATAATATTGGTACCTACTTAGAAGGTACTGTACTCTGCATTTATATTTTAACATCTATGTAATAAACTTAATAAAGTGTAAACATAAAAGTGTTTTACATTTTCTTATCCCCTCCGCATCCTAAAGATATCAATTCCCATTTGTGCAGGATAACTTTGAAAACAAAATAATCATTAAGTAAGTTTTTTAACGAAAATTCCTAATGAGTTCCTACCTACACCTACCTTTTAGCTTAACAGACAAAAAAAAAAGACGTGTGGCACTCGGGGACTGCCGCGGTAAAGCTATTGCATAGCATTTTGTATCAACTTATGCAATTATAATTATTTATTTATTTTATTTATGCAGTATTTCTTTTTCTTTGATATTAATTCAAGTTACACTTTTTGAGCGTGGTGACCGATAAGAAAACATTTTTTTTTCTTTTATTAAATAAACGAGCTTCGTAGAGTCGTACAATACGTCTAGTTGCACGCACACAAACACCGTGTCGAAGACTGCCGAAAAGAAACGACGTTAGACAATGCACGGCCTTCAAGCCACACCTCCGTGCCCGTCGGAGTGGGGAGCGTGAGGTTTTTTTTCGTTACGGAATTTCTGGATTCGGTCCCCGCGCTCAAGGCCCTCGATAGAAGCTATGCAATAGCTTAAAAACGAGTTTATTATGTTTGTTACCTGCCTTATAAATCCGCCATTTATGAATCGAATTCATTTTTCGTTGAGGGGATAGGGTAGTGTGGTAGCCAATGAATCAAGTGTACTCAGTGAACCTATATGGTCTATTACTTTACTCTTTGCAGTGAACCACAGGGCCTACAACCTAAACGCGATGCTGCCAGCGCGTGCATATTACACGTTTGAACCGGCTTCCCGCGCCAACCTGTCACCACGAATCGCTGGCGAACTGCCACCAATGTGGAGTAAACAGCCAGTAAACACCAATGTCAACCATCTAAAACAAAACTGCCACCAACAAAGCACGCGTTGGGTTAGTTTTTATTTAATAGGGCCAGAGTCCTAATCGATCGTAACCTAAAAGTATAAACCCAGAAAATAAAAATAAAAAATTACAGAAAAATTATCCGGCTTTAATAAAAAAAAAACGATTAATTGAACATGATATCCTGCAATAAAAACAATCAATTAGGACATAGGTCATTTCTAGATGCGAAATTTTATGGTCAGGTCTCAGGTCGCAGGTTGTATGAAACTGACCGATATTCTTTAGGATAGATAATTAATTCGTTCGACCGTTAGCTACGTGATCTTGCTGCTTATTGCTTAGCAATGGCCAAAAAATAGGGCTAATAAACATCTTGATTAATTAATTATTATTAGAAAACACAATTACCGTTTTATTTAACATCCTTCTAGGCTTAAAACATGATAAGGTATGACAATAATTAATCGTGTACCTCACGGTTCACTGAGTGCCCATCCCAAGGTTCATTGTTTACCCCTAGTGGCTCACAATGAGCCATTATCTTCAAAAAGTCTTATTGCCAAGAATTTATCGAGTACATTCTCAAATCATAAATGCAATCTGAAAGTCATTGAAATTTCCTAGGTTGTGATCTATAAAATATACGTAAAATATCAAACAAAAAAAGTTACAGCTCTTCAAGCTTTTGGTAGTTCAATGGCTACCACACAACCCTACTTCCCTTTTCGTCCCATTAAAATTGAAGAAAAAATATTACCGAAGCGTAAAGTTAAGTCTTTTTTTGTTCTGCTGCACTGTCAAATTATTATATTATTATATATAGTTATTATACTATATATAGCTCGATTACCACTGACTGACTCACTGACTGATTCACTGATTGACATGATTGTTCTCCCAGATGCCACCTCGTAGGGTTAAAATTTTTGGTGGATTTGTATAGACGGAGTGGGGGCGACCTCAGGAAAAATCTGACATTTCCACTTTTCACCCCCTTTCACCCCCATCCCCCATGTATCTCGGAAACTATAGGTCGTAGAGGGTTCGCGCTCAAACTAATATTGCTCAGGGTGCTTTTTATTATAAAGAACCGAAAAAAAAAATTAGGGTTCCGTACAAAAAAAAAATTATCCCATACAAAATTTTCACCCCTTCATACAAAACTTTTTTTTCTTTACTTTAATGACATGTGTCGATGTTTGGTGGAATCGTATAGATATTTAGTGTAGGTTAGGTGAAGGTGTAGGTGTAAGGTAGTTATAGGGTAGTTGTAGGGTAGTTGTAGGGTAGTTGTAGGGTAGTTGTAGTGTAGGTGTAGGGAAGGTGTAGGATAGATGTAGGGTAGTTGTAGGGTAGGTGTAGGGTAGGTGTAGTGTAGGTGTAGGGTAGTTGTAGGGTAGTTGTAGGGTAGTTGTAGGGTAGGTGTAGGGTAGGTGTAGGGTAATTGTACGGTAGTTGTAGGGTAGGTGTAGGGTAGTTGTAGGGTAGTTGTAGGGTAGGTGTAGGGTAGGTGTAGGGTAGTTGTAGGGTAATTGTAGGGTAGGTGTATGGTAGGTGTAGGGTAGGTGTAGGGTAGTTGAAGCGTAGCTGTAGAGTAGTTGTAGGGTAGGTGTAGGGTAGTTGTAGGGTAGTTGTAGGGTAGTTGTAGGGTAGTTGTAGGGTAGTTGTAGTGTAGGTGTAGGGTAGGTGTAGGGTAGTTGTAGGGTAGGTATAGGGTAGGTGTATGGTAGGTGTAGGGTAGTTGTAGCGTAGCTGTAGAGTAGTTAGGTAGGTGTAAGTAGAGTAGTTGTTGGATTTCGATATCGATTTCGATTTCGATTTCGATTTCGATTTCGATTTCGATTTCGATTTCGATTTCGATTTCGATTTCGATTTCGATTTCGATTTCGATTTCGATTTCGATTTCGATTTAGATTTCGATTTTGATTTCGATTTCGATTTACCAACGATATCCTGTCTGATTTCTTTTTTTCTTTTCGATATACTTTTGATTTCTTCTTCCTCTGCGATATCCTATTTGATTGCTTCTTTCACATCGAAAATCTCTTCGATTGATTCATCCACATTTCTCATTCATTTTCATTTCATTTTTTTCTCTTCGATATGCTTTTAATTTCTTCTACCTCTTCTATATACTCTTTGATTGCTTCTTCCACTTCGATATCGTCCTTGATTGCTTCTCTTACATCAATATCCTCTGTTATAGCATCATCCTCTTGGTTATCCTTTTCGATTGTTTCTATCACATCAGTTAATTTGTTTTATTGCTTCTACAACTTCGATTATCTCTTTGATTTTTTCTTCCACTTCATAATCCTCATCGATTGCTTCTCCTACTTCGATATCCTTATTAATGGCTTCTTTCACTTCAAAATCCGTTCTTATAGCTTTACAATGCAAGCCAAAACCGCGAGCTGCGTGCAGCTCGCGCACCACCCAACCTCTAGTTATACTATATATAGCTCGATTACCACTGACTGACTCACTGACTGATTCACTGATTGACATGATTGTTCTCCCAGATGCCACCTTGTAGGGTTGAAATTTTTGGTGGATTCGTATAGAGGGAGTGGGGGCGACCTCAGGAAAAATCTGACATTTCCCCTTTTCACCCCCTTTCACCCCCATCCCCCATGTATCTCGGAAACTATGGGTCGTAGAGGGTTCGCGTTCAAACTAATGTTGCTCAGGGTGCATTTTAATGTAACGATCCGAAAAAAAAATAAGGGGTCCCATACAAAAAAAAAAGTATCCCATACAAAATTTACACCCCTTCATACAAAACTTTTATTTCTTTTGTTTTGTGGAATCGTATAGATACTTAGTGTGGTGTAGGTGTAGGTGTAGGTGTAGGGTAGTGGTAGGGTAGTGGTAGGGTAGTTGTAGGGTAGGTGTAGGGTAGTTGTAGGGTAGTTGTATGGTAGGTGTAGGGTAGGTGTAGGGTAGGTGTAGGGTAGTTGTAGGGTAGGTGTAGGGTAGGTGTAGGGTAGGTGTAGGGTAGTTGTAGGGTAGTTATAGGGTAGTTGTAGGGTAGGTGTAGGGTAGGTGTAGGGTAGGTGTAGGGTAGTTGTAGAGTAGTTGTAGGGTAGGTATAGGGTAGTTGTAAGGTAGGTGTTGGGTAGGTGTAGGGTAGTTGTAGGGTAGGTGTAGGGTAGGTGTAGGGTAGTTGTAGGGTAGGTGTAGGGTAGGTGTAGGGTAGGTGTAGGGTAGGTGTAGGGTAGTTGTAGTGTAGGTGTAGGGTAGTTGTAGGGTAGTTGTTGGTTGATTTCGATTTCAATTTCGATTTCGATTTCGATTTCGATTTCGATTTCGATTTCGATTTCGATTTCGATTTCGATTTCGATTTCGATTTCGATTTCGATTTCGATTTCGATTTCGATTTCGATTTCGATTTCGATTTCGATTTCGATTTCGATTTCGATTTCGATTTCGATTTCGATTTCGATTTCGATTTCGATTTCGATTTCGATTTCGATTTCGATTTCGATTTCGATTTCGATTTCGATTTCGATTTCGATTTCGATTTCGATTTCGATTTCGATTTCGATTTCGATTTCGATTTCGATTTCGATTTCGATTTCGATTTCGATTTCGATTTCGATTTCGATTTCGATTTCGATTTCGATTTCGATTTCGATTTCGATTTCGATTTCGATTTCGATTTCGATTTCGATTTCGATTTCGATTTCGATTTCGATTTCGATTTCGATTTCGATTTCGATTTCGATTTCGATTTCGATTTCGATTTCGATTTCGATTTCGATTTCGATTTCGATTTCGATTTCGATTTCGATTTCGATTTCGATTTCGATTTCGATTTCGATTTCGATTTCGATTTCGATTTCGATTTCGATTTCGATTTCGATTTCGATTTCGATTTCGATTTCGATTTCGATTTCGATTTCGATTTCGATTTCGATTTCGATTTCGATTTCGATTTCGATTTCGATTTCGATTTCGATTTCGATTTCGATTTCGATTTCGATTTCGATTTCGATTTCGATTTCGATTTCGATTTCGATTTCGATTTCGATTTCGATTTCGATTTCGATTTCGATTTCGATTTCGATTTCGATTTCGATTTCGATTTCGATTTCGATTTCGATTTCGATTTCGATTTCGATTTCGATTTCGATTTCGATTTCGATTTCGATTTCGATTTCGATTTCGATTTCGATTTCGATTTCGATTTCGATTTCGATTTCGATTTCGATTTCGATTTCGATTTCGATTTCGATTTCGATTTCGATTTCGATTTCGATATTTTCGATTGCTTCTTCTTCTTTGATATCATCGTTGATTGCTTCTCCCACATCGATATCTTCTTTGATTGCTTCTTCCTCTTCGAAACCCTCTCTGATAGCTTTACGAATCAAAACATAAACCGCGAGCTGCGTGCAGCTCGCGCACCACCCAACCTCTAGTTATACTATATATAGCTCGATTACCACTGATTCACTCACTCACTGACTGACTGATTGACATGATTGTTCTCCCAGATGCCACCTCGTAGGGTTGAAATTTTTGGTGGATTCGTATAGAGGGAGTGGGGGCGACCTCAGGAAAAATCTGACATTTCCCCTTTTCACCCCCTTTCACCCCCACCCCCCATGTATCTCGGAAACTATAGGTCGTAGAGGGATCGCGCTCAAACTAATGTTGTTAAGGGTGCATTTTAATAAAAGGATCCGACAAAAAAAATTGGGGTCCCATACAAAAAAAAAATTATCCCATACAAAATTTTCACCCCTTCATACAATTTTTTTTTTCTTTACGTCTATGGCAATGTTTGTTTTCCCAGATTGAAGTTTAGGTGTAGGGTTGGTGTAGGGTAGGTGTAGGGTAGGTGTAGGGTAGTAGTAGGGTAGTTGTAGGGTATTTGTAGGGTAGTTGTAGGGTAGTTGTAGGGTAGTTGTAGGGTATTTGTAGGGTAGGTTTAGGGTTGGTGTAGGGTAGTTGTAGGGTAGTTGTAGGGTAGTTGTAGGGTAGTTGAAGGGTAGTTGTAGGGTAGGTGTAGGTTAGTTGTAGGGTAGTTGTAGAGTAGTTGTAGGGTAGGTGTAGGGTTGGTGTAGGGTTGGTGTAGGGTAGTTGTAGGGTAGTTGTAGGGTAGTTGTAGGGTAGGTGTAGGGTAGGTGTAGGGTAGTTGTAGAGTAGTTGTAGGGTAGGTGTAGGGTAGGTGTAGGGTAGGTGTAGGGTAGTTGTAGGGTAGTTGTAGGGTAGGTGTAGGGTAGTTGTAGGATAGGTGTTGGTTTTCGTTTTCGTTTTCGTTTTCGTTTTGGTGTTGGTTTTCGTTTTCGTTTTCGTTTTCGTTTTCGTTTTCGATTTCGATTTCGATTTCGATTTCGATTTCGATTTCGATTTCGATTTCGATTTCGATTTCGATTTCGATTTCGATTTCGATTTCGATTTCGATTTCGATTTCGATTTCGATTTCGATTTCGATTTCGATTTCGATTTCGATTTCGATTTCGATTTCGATTTCGATTTCGATTTCGATTTCGATTTCGATTTCGATTTCGATTTCGATTTCGATTTCGATTTCGATTTCGATTTCGATTTCGATTTCGATTTCGATTTCGATTTCGATTTCGATTTCGATTTCGATTTCTCTCTCATCAATATCCTCTGTTATAGCATCATCCTCCTAGATATGCTCTTTGATTGATTCTTTACCATCGATATTCTTTTTGATTGCTTCTCTTAAATCTATATCCTCAATTTTAGCATCTTCTATTTCAATGTCCTCTTAGATTGCTTCTTTCACTTCTAAATCCTCATCGATTGCTTCTTCTACTTGGATAACTTTTTTAATTGCTTCTTACACTTCAAAATCCTCTTTGATAGCTCTTCAATGCAACACCAAAACCGCGAGCTGCGTGCAGCTCGCGCACCACCCAACCTCTAGTTATATTATATATAGCTCGATTACCACTGACTGACTCACTGACTGACTGACTGATTGACATGATTGTTCTCCCAGATGCCACCTCGTAGGGTTGAAATTTTTGGTGGATTCGTATAGAGGGAGTGGGGGCGACTCCAGGAAAAATCTGACATTTCCCCTTTTCACCCCCTTTCACCCCCACCCCCCATGTATCTCGGAAACTATAGGTCGTAGAGGGTTCGCGCTCAAACTAATGTTGCTCAGGGTTTATTTTTATGTAAGGATTCGAAAAAAAAAATTAGGGTTCCATACAAAAAAAAAATAGTCCCATACAAAATTTTCACCCCCTCATACAAAACTTTTTTTTCTTTACTTTAATGACATGTGTCGATGTTTGGTGGAATCGTATAGATATTTAGTGTAGGTTAGGTGAAGGTGTAGGTGTAGGGTAGTTGTAGGGTAGTTTTTTTTTTTTTTTTTTTTTTTTTTGTTGAAGCTGCATTCTCTCGTCACTATTTTTTTTGTGACGGTTAATCCTTTATTTATTTTAATATCATTTAATCAATCTTACATAACATTCCAGTCCGCGCTTTATTATTACAATATGTTTAGACTAATTAAGACTTATTATAACTAATACAGATTCATTGCAATTAATATTTGAATTTTCTATAAATAAATAAATTCCATTTTTTATTGTATTCAATATTTTTGCAGTACAAGAAAAAAGAAAAAATCATAAAATAACATGCATTAAAATTAACTTAACATAATTTAATCGGATAGATTAGTTACAATATAATTTAACTAGATTTAAAATTGTATAAAAAGTGTATAAATAATCATGCATAAAAAAAAATAATAATAATAATAATTTAATTTCATAAAGCAAATTGGTCTTGATTTGACTATTATTGTTATATAATACTAGGGCGTGCAACTATACTATTGTAGACCCATTTGCCTTTGCAGCTTTCCGCAGAATGCCTTCTGCAAAGGCGAGAAAATGGGCTCGGCGGTGGTCGTCATCGATGAGTACTCTAATGCTGTCTCTAGTTATTTTCATATCCGTCCTGCACTCACAATTAAATCGCGCCAGACTATATTTTGGACATTCCAAGATTATATGGAGAATTGTCTCTGGACTAGTGTTATCGCAAGTGCAGAACGGATCGTCAGCCAGCTTAAATCTATTTAGGTAAGCCTTAATGCCTGTATGACCGCTAAACAGCTGTGTGCGCAGCGCGTTTGTGCTAGTTTTAGACAGGACTCTATATGCAGACTTTATTTCCGGGAAGAAGATCTTCGTGACTTCGCCAGTTGTCGCTTCGGTGTACCTTGCCTGCCATTCTCTCAGAGTGTTTTCCCTGATGGAGTGTTTCGAGTAAGACAGCGGGAACGCATCGTATGCAGGAGCTACTTTCATCTTTGTTGCAGATTTCGCCAGCTCGTCTGCCCGTTCGTTACCAATGATACCTGTATGAGCCTTAATCCAGTGCAGTCTGACCTCAACATTCACCGCGCTGATTTCCCTTATAACCTGCTGTATCTCCGCTGCGATTGGGTTTTCAGTGCAAGGGTCACAGATAGATTCCAGAGCTGATCGCGAGTCACTTATTATATTACCACTCGTCGATTGGTCCCTCAGAAAGAAAACAGCCCTCATTATTGCGGTCATCTCGGCCTGAAAGACGGAACAGTAATCTGCTAATTTGATTTTCATGCTCTTGTACTCTATGCCATCTTTCCAGCACGAGACCGCTGCACCCACCTTTCCCTCCAATTTACTGCCATCAGTGTAGAGTTTGGGCCAATCGTTGGTGATTCTATCCGCTTCTTCTTGGGTACCAATGCAGTTGAATGTGGACAGTCTTCTCTCCGAAGGGTGTGGCAGCTGAAATGGACTAGTCCTTTTCTCTAGCACTCTTCCTGGCAGTTCATCATACGGTTTACCCCGCTTCACCTCGTAAAGACATGCCTGCTCCTTCAGCCTCATGTCCAATGGTAATATGCGAGAGATCAGAGCGCTCGATGTCAGTGATGTTGTGCGATGGGCTCTGCTTATCTTAAGTGCAAACATCCTAGTCATATGGTCTAGTCTCGTCTTTACAAACTTTCTGTCTGCCGCAGGGGCCCAAGCGCTTGCTGCGTAAAGCACCACCGGCTCGACTGTCACCAGATACAGAAGTCGCATTATTTCTGAATTTAGGCCCCACTGAGTCTTCACTGCCCTGGACAACATTTTAAAGATGTTAACCGTTTTTCTGTAGACATTATCCAGGTGCGCTTTAAAGTTCAGACTTCTATCCACTGTGAGACCCAATACCTTAAGGTCATCTGATAAATTGAGAGTCTGGCCATTCAATTCAAAGCAAGGACTCTCGTACTTGAGCTTCTTTGTGACTACAATGGCTTGCGTCTTATGGGCAGCAAAACGCATTTTGTACTGTATGCCCCATTCTGCTATGCGTTTAAGTGCTCCGTTGATTTTTTCCTCCAGCTTGGCCGTTGTTTTTGCACTGGCGACTACAAGGATGTCATCTGCGAATGCTTGGACATGGGCGTCAAGAGTATCTGCTGCTTCTAGGAGTGGGTTCAGCTGGACATTCCAAAGCAGGGGTCCACATATCGAACCTTGCACGCATCCCTTGTTGGTTCTTCGGGTGACCAGCTCATTCATGTAAGCCAGACTAACCGACCTATCCGATAGATAGCTTGCCACCAGCTTCAGCGTGGGCCTATCTATTCTCATCTGGTACAGCTGTTTCAGGATTCCAGGCCACCAGCAGTTGTCAAACGCCCCCTCGATGTCCAGGGACACAACGGCTACTATCTCCTTATTCTTGACTCCTTGTCTCACCATCCCAATAGAGTCGTAGAGGGCATCTTCTGTACCCCTTTGCGGCATAAATCCATACTGCCTGTTGCTGAGCTTTGCCTGACTGCCAAGATTCCACATAATACGGGTTGCAAAGAGTTTTTCCAAGGCTTTGCCCAGCACAGAAAGGAGTCCGATGGGGCGGTATGACTTAGGGGCAGAATAGTCGTCTTTTCCTGGTTTGGGGATAACTTTAATTCGGGCTGTTTTCCACTTATTCGGGAAATACCCAATCCTCAAGCAGAGGTTGAATATTCCCAGCTGTACCAGGGGAGCAACCTCAAAACAGGTCTGGCATATGTCGGATGTTAATCCATCTTCTCCGGGGGACTTTTTGGGGCTCATTTTGGAGTATACGACTCTAAGTTCTTCAAGTGTGAAGTTAGGGCAATCCATCGGACACTCCTGGTTCCCGTCAATATTCTGCATGAGATTAGACATCTCGTGTCTCACTCTAGCCTGCTCTTCACTATCTGTGGCTTCCTCATCCCATGGGTAAAATGTTCTGGCTAGAAGCTCAGTTGATGCCATCGGGTCCAAGAGATCCGCATCCGGTGTTGCACGAAGGAGTTTCTCCGCAACGTTTCCATCGCATATCCTCAGCACACGATACGAGCGCTGCCAGACGGTCTCTTTCTCTTCCTTGGTGCAGAAGTCCATCCAACTGGCGTTTATAGTGGCTTGAATGAGGTCCTTGTATTCCAGTTTGGCTATTTTATAGTTTTCTATAGCCACCGGCCTTCTGCTGGGGTTAGCTTTCCTGATCCTGTTTCTGCATCTCAACATCTCACTCTTCTTTCTGCTTAGTTCTTCAGTCCACCAATTTATTTTCTTTCCTTTCTTCTCTAATGGAATGATTGGAATTTTCTCATTGCATGTATCCAGCACCGTACTCATGTAAAGGTCAACGATCTCATCTGTCCCCACTTTGGTCTCTATCGCCTCGATGGCGTCCACTGTTATTCCCCTCTCCTCCAGCAATGTCCCGAGCAGGTCCCGAAATCCCTCCCAATCCGCTTTCCTAGTATTAAAGATCCGTGTACTTTTCCTCTTCCTCTCCAGATCCAGTTGGCCTAGCTCCACATCAAGATTAATCTGCCTGTGATCCGATAACGTGACTGCCTTCTTATCAACGTGCCAATTTTTGATCTTATCCAGAAGACTGGTCGAGCATGCAGTCACATCCGGAATGCTTGTGTAGAGCTTTTCTCCCCTGTAGATATAGAAGGTAGGAGTTGACCCTTCGTTTAATATGTTGAGGTCATACTGAGACGCGAATTCAGCAAACTTTACGCCCCTACTGTCCTCCTCTCTGCATCCCCACCAGGGACTCGCTGAGTTGATGTCGCCACCCAATATGATGTTCGGAGTCCCCAGCTTTGGCAAAATGTTTTGAAGCTTGCAAATGTCCTCCTCAATATCTAGAGTCCTGTCCAAATAAACATTAATAATGCCTATTTTAAGTTGTCCTACCCTAACAATAAGGCCCACAAGAGACTCATGCAATACTACCTCTACAATATCTAAGTTAGGATCGATGACGACAACCGCCGCTCTGACCGGCTTTTTCTTGTCATGTGTCTTTAACTGAACTACCCTGAACGCGCACGTAACATGGGCTTTAGCCCCAACATATGGCTCCTGGAGTAAAATAAGAGAGAGTCCGGAAACAGTTGCTGCCTGAAGGCACTCCTTCATTGCAGAAAAGCCTCTACCAAGGTTAACCTGACCTATCTTTAGTAACCCTGGGGTGCCCTCTTTTAACAATATGAGGTCATGCTGCGCGCCAACCGATCCCACTTTCTCCACTCCGGGCACTCCGATGCGTAAGCTGGATGAGTGCTATGATCCTTGTATTGAGTGGACTGGGCACAATATACGCAGTGGGGTGCAGAATGGCGATTTCTACACTCACGTGTGTCGTGCTCTTCGGAACAGTAACCGCATCTAATAGGCTCATTGCAATCCCGGGCTATGTGGCCGAAGGCCAAACACCGGTAGCACTGGACAACCGGTGACTGGTCAACGGCTGGGACTATCTGATAGCCGATTCGGAGTTCCTTATCCCTAAGACTGTTCCAAAGAGCTGGACTCACTTCGAGAACCACATTGGACCTTGCATTATTTCGGACCCGACTACGGCGCAAGACCCTTACGGTTATGTTTTCTGGCCTTGGCGTGGGAAGTAACTTCTGGTTCTGGCTGATCAACGCCTCTTCCAGTTTTGAGTTACTCAGGTCGTTAGCCACTCCCATCAGCTTCAAAAGCGGCAACTTGACATTAGGCTGTGAGACTGTGAACTTGGTGGAGGAGTTTGTAATGGCCTCTTTTAGTGTTTTCCGGTCCCCTTCGCTGTCACAGTTAATCACTACCTTCTGATTCCTGACTTTTCTGAGGCTACTTACACCTATCCCCAATTGGACCACGTCTACCTTTTCCTTCAAGCTCTGCACAACGTCAGAACTAGAATGTTGAGGGTCCGCGGATTCAACCATAATGGGATATCGTGGTCTCATCAGTGCTTCTTTGTATGAAGCACTGAGAGCCCCGACCCCACTGGCTACGGGGGGTGACAAAGCAGCCTGTTGCAACCTTTCCCCTCTGGGCGTCGGGCTGCATTCCCCCTCGAAAGACCTAATTTCCCGTCTCAGGTCCTCCACTGCCAGCCTTATCGGAGCAGTTGATTCCATAGTGGTGTCCTTCAGATCGGCAAGGACTCGCTTGACATCATTTACCCCTGAAGATATGCTCATGGCCGTCTCCTTGGGAACCGCTGTGGTCCTGATCTCTTCAATGCCCCTCGATATGGACTGGACTACCGTGTGAGTGCTGCCACAGAGTTCCATTACCGGTCCAAGGTCCCGACTCTCTGATGTTTCTGATAAGGCCTCCTTAACAGCACGGTATATATCTTCCCTGTCCATATTGTGGGGCACTTGATCAATGGGTGCTGGTTCCATAGCAGATGACCAACGCAGCTCTCGAACCACCTCTCTCATTGTGTCCTTGAGTTCGTTTATGTCGATCTTTGGGGGGGCATCCCGGCGTATGGCAATTGGTTGGATGGGTGCCATGACCTGGGTCCGCTGCTCTGTGACCATACAGCGGTTGTAGGGTAGTTGTAGGGTAGGTGTAGGGTAGGTGTAGGGTAGTTGTAGGGTAGGTGAAGGGTAGTTGTAGGGTAGTTGTAGGGTAGTTGTAGGGTAGTTGTAGGGTAGTTGTAGGGTAGTTGTAAGGTAGTTGTAGGGTAGGTGTAGGGTAGGTGTGGGGTAGTAGTAGGGTAGTTGTAGGGTTGGTATAGGGTAGTTGTAGGGTAGTTGTAGGGTAGGTGTAGGGTAGGTGTAGGGTAGTTGTAGGGTAGTTGTAGGGTAGTTGTAGGGTAGTTGTAGGGTTGGTGTAGGATAGGTGTAGGGTAGTTGTAGGGTAGGTGTAGGGTAGGTGTAGGGTAGGTGTAGGGTAGTTGTAGGGTAGGTGTAGGGTAGGTGTAGGGTAGGTGTAGGGTAGGTGTAGGGTTGTTGTAGGGTAGGTGTAGGGTTGGTGTAGGGTAGTTGTAGGGTAGGTGTAGGGTTGGTGTAGGGTAGTTGTAGGGGAGTTGTAGGGTAGGTGTAGGTTAAGTGGTTTTCTCAAATTTTTGATTTCGATTTCGATTTCAATTTCGATTTCGATTTCGATTTCGATTTCGATTTCGATTTCGATTTCGATTTCGATTTCGATTTCGATTTCGATCTCGATCTCGATCTCGATCTCGATCTCGATCTCGATCTCGATCTCGATCTCGATCTCGATCTCGATCTCGATCTCGATCTCGATCTCGATCTCGATCTCGATCTCGATTTCGATTTCGATTTCGATTTCGATTTCGATTTCGATTGCTTCTTTTACATCGAAATCCTCTTATGTAGCATTTACCACTTTGATATTGTCTTTGATTGCTCCTTTGACATCAATATCATCTCTTATAGCATTTTCCACTTCAATATCTTCTTTGATTGCTTTTTTTACATCAATATCATCTCTTATAGCATCATACTCTTGGTTATCCTTTTTGATTGCTTCTTCAACTTAGATATCCTCTTTGATTGCTTTTTTCACTTCAAAATCGTGTCTTATAGCTTTATAATGCACGCCAAAACCGCGAGCTGCGTCAAGCCAAAACCGCGAGCTGCGTGCAGCTCGCGCACCACCCAACCTCTAGTTATACTATATATAGCTCGATTACCACTGACTGACTCACTGACTCACTGATTGACATGATTGTTCTCCCAGATGCCACCCCGTAGGGTTGAAATTTTTGGTGGATTCGTATATAGGGAGTGGGGGCGGCCTCAGGAAAAATCTGACATTTCCACTTTTCACCCCCTTTCACCCCCACCCCCCATGTATCTCGGAAACTATAGGTCGTAGAGGGTTTGCGCTCAAACTAATATTGCTCAGGGTGCTTTTTAATATAAGGAATTGAAAAAAAAAATTAGGGTTCCATACAAAAAAAAAATTATCCCATACAAAATTTTCACCCCCTCATACAAAACTTTTTTTTTCTTTACTTTAATAACATGTGTCGATGTTTGGTGGAATCGTATAGATATTTAAGTCTAGGTTAGGTGAAGGTGTAGGTGTAGGGTAGTTGTAGGGTAGGTGTAGGGTAGTTGTAGGGTAGTTGTAGGGTAGGTGTAGGGTAGGTGTAGGGTAGGTGTAGGGTAGTTGTAGGGTAGTTGTAGGGTAGGTGTAGGGTTGTTGTAGGGTAGTTGTAGGGTAGGTGTAGGGTGTAGGTGTAGGGTAGTTGTAGGGTAGTTGTAGGGTAGGTGTAGGGTAGTTGTAGGGTAGTTGTAGGGTAGGTGTAGGGTAGTTGTAGGGTAGGTGTAGAGTAGTTGTAGGGTAGGTGTAGGGTAGGTGTAGGGCTGTAGGGTAGTTGTAGGGTAGGTGTAGAGTAGTTGTAGGGTAGTTGTATGGTAGTTGTTGGTCGATTTCGTTTCGATTTCGATTTCGATTTCGATTTCGATTTCGATTTTGATTCTGATTTCGATTTCGATTTCGATTTCTATTGCTTCTTCTTCTTTGATATCATCGTTAATTGCTTCTCCCACATCGATATCTTCTTTCATTGCTTCTTCCTCTTCGAAACCCTCTCTGATAGCTTTCCGAATAAAAACATAAACCGCGAGCTGCGTGCAGCTCGCGCACCACCCAACCTCTAGTAGATATATAAAGTCTTTATGCAACTAGCGGCCCGTCCCGGCTTCGCACGGGTGGCTATAAGATTTATTATCTTTTCTAGCAATAAATATAGGCTACGCACGTGGACATAAGATTTTTTTATATTTTCTAGCAATAAATATATTATATAAGCCTATGTCACTCAGGGTGAATGTAGCTTTCCAATGGTGAAAGAATTTTTGAAATCGGCACTGTAGTTTTTGAGTTTATTCATTACAAACATAAACACACAAAAACTAAAAAAAATTCCTCTTAATAATAGGTATAAAAAAAATTAAAAAATTTATGAATTAAAAACTTAAACTGCAACACACACATAGATGAATAATTTTTATTTTCAGTCTTGTAATAAGTAGATAAGTAAATTGTTGTTATTTATTATGTATTTGTGTTTGTTGTTGCAAATAAAAAAAAATATCTAATTATAGTGTAGAAGTGTAAGACACACACCTAGACAATGGTTGGTAATCTATTCTGGAAAAAACTTTATTTTGTACCTATGCAGACATAGTAGCATGGCATACCTAGGCATTCGGAGATCATGGAAAAGAGTTAGCTGAATATTTTAAACAGATATAGGTAGTTAAGTAGTCAGTTACACGCAGAGCAAATGCCTACCTACTCCCTATCAAGGTACATAAGCAACCAAAGTTACTCAGGATAATAGAGAGATACCTACCTAGATAAGTGGTGTTCAGACGGCTGGTGGTTGCCGTCACGCGAGACGAGATTGGTAGGACCTAGACGTAGTATATCATCATCACCAACATCAGGTTGGATGCGTGATTATTATATGGTTTAGGTCTGCTTTACTGTTCTATAGACAACAGCCGCAAAAGCCAAAATCAAGAAGTCAAGTCAAGAACTTTATTAACACTTATATCTACTTGGACATCATTATTATCATATCATACGTAATTATAAAATGAGTTAGTACTCATTTTACTTGGCACGAGCTTTGCCTTTCCAACGTATTTATTTACTAATCACTTCGGAATTTAAAACCAGTGAGCTGCTACAACCCCAAATTGGGGTTCCCACCACCGGCAAGACCGCCCTTGAAGCAGGTCTACGCACGAGATTTCCCACTCTTCTACCTACCACCGAGCTGTTGGCCGGAGAACTATACACCTACTGATGCCAAGCTGCTGGACGGAAGCGGAACCGCTTGTGTCTCCCTCACTCTCTAAGGCCAGTGGCATACCTACTCATTCTTGTTCTGCAACGTGTTCGGTTACGAGTGAAACCACGACCCTGACTTTCTTTTAGTGTAACGTTACCTTTATTATTTTTGCCCATCTCCGCTTGAACTGTTTAAATTTTAAGAAACTTTTATTATTATAATTTGTTAACATTGCCTTATAGATTTTTACTTCCTACCTACTCTCAAATTAGGTAAGTAAGCTCCTAATATAGGTAGATATGTTACAATGGTCTAGTGACCACTTAAAGTAAGGAAACTAAAACCTTTCTACTAATCTCATACTAAATGTACGGGAGTGTTTAATGTCAAAATTTTGGATACTTCTCGTTTGATTAAAAAAAAGTGATTGTTGTCATTTTACTCATTAGGTAACGTACTTTCGATGAGTTTAAAATTGTTTAATATCTGTTATAGTTACGGAATAATCGCCTGGAGACACTTAATAGTGACACATCCTGTATACTTATGTACTATCAGGTTGGTACATACACAGCCTAGCCTATTAGGTATAAGTCAAAGAGTAAAGTAAAAGACCATGAACTTAATTGAAAGAAGGATATTTCATAGACAGCACTGAGGGAAACGAGACTCCTTCATATCTAGCCTTTTTATGTTAGCAATGTCATTTATGAATGATTTATCATGATTTATGTAGGTAGGTACTGCTCTCGCCCTATCGTGAATCAATCAACACAGACTAGTATATGTACCTACGTCAATCAAAAATCCACCCACAAACATGACCGCTTCAAAAGTATAAAGAAACTTGAATCATGATTTAAATTGTGTTGTTGCACGTACCTACTCACAACCACAATGCTACTCTTCGTTTGAAACATTTGAATTATGAATTAATGAAATCAAAATGGGAAGGCTGGAAGAAAAATCATCTCCGAAAATGTCTAAAAGCAGCTCTACAGTGAAAAAGTCGTCTTCTGGTTCAACAAAAGCAACTAAATCTAAAAAAGGAACTTCGCGGGACATAGACTTGTGCGACCCAAGAATATTGGCTGTTATTGGCCTTCTTGGTATTCTCGCACTGCTTTTGTGGTACGGGTACAGTAACGGCTGCCTGCGGCGTCGTCGCCGCAGCGGTAGACGCGCTTGTGCTTGAGATACTAGAGGCCGAAATCGGAGTGGCTCGCTAAAAAATGGCCAGCTGTGCAGGCGTTAAAAATACAGCTCGTTTAGAAGCAACTGGAGAGAACGATACTCTAAAGGAATTTATGAACCTTGCAGATCCTAAGGTGCAGGGAATGCTTCTTGTTGGATTGCTGGTAATTCTTTCACTGGCTCTTTGGTACGAGTTCACTTACGGATGTATCTGTCGCCGTCGACGCGCAAGACGCAGACGTTCTTATTGTTAATAGTAAATCAATAATAAAAAAGAAAGATTACTTACCCATCGGATCTCTTCTTTAGATTTAATTACTCCACTATCCTCTATCTAACTACCCATGCCAATCAGAGCTGGTATACCAAATTATTCTGAACATACCCAATCAAAAAGGTAATTGAAAAAATAAATAACATCTCATTTAGTTACATTTAGTTTTATTGAAGGAATTAAACGTTGTTTACGAACTTATTATTATGAAAACTTATTTAAGCATTACTTATTCTACCATTATATTATAAGGTGCAAAAATCCCGTCTTTTTCATTATCTTCCTACAAAATAGAAGTTTTCCTAGGGCACCAAAGACCTTCGCATACATTCTGAAATAAAAGAAAGAAACAATTTAAAGAAATTACTTACAGTAATCAGGGCTTATACTTAGGTAAGCAAATACTAATATAATAATACTACGTAAGTGCCAAGGTAAAGGTGTTAAATAATTGTTATGTAAGTAAAATTTTGTTAAAATAATAATAGAGCCTCGCTTTTTAAGATATTCCCTGTACATTCGCCGGAATTTTATCATCAAGTCCATACCAATATTATAAATACGAAAGTGCGTCTGTCGCTTTCAGCTCTTTGTAGAGACATTGAAAAGCTACGCAGGCAAAACCACGCTGCAACAGCTAGTCATACCAGCAATAGAATAATTAAATAATGCTGGACGATATCACACAGCATTATGCAGTTCCAAACTAAGCAGATTTTTGTATCATGGGAACCACAAGTGATATACTACTTATACAGGGTGGGGCAAAGTTTTACCTCATTGAGAGCAGCTACCTTCTATTATAGTTTGAAGGTTTTGTTCTTAGGAAACTAGTTTATTTTGTAGAACAAAAATAACTGCATTTTTGTTTTTTTCAAATGGCCAGAATGTTTAAATATTATAAAATATTAGTAGGATGAACTATTAGTAGAAAGAAACATTTTAAAAGTTGCCTGGAAACTTGGTAATTCGGGATAACCCGAAAGTGTTATTTATGGGATTTTTGTATGAATTTAAGAAATTGGACAGTACTGTCTGTTGGTTCAGCTAGTATATATTTGAAAATACATACAGACCAAGATAGCGATAGCGGGACGAACTCGAAGCCTTCGAAAAAAGATGGCGTCATATTTCAAGGATAGAGATGGTGGGCGGAATTTGGGGGAGACCTTTGCCCAGCAGTGGGAGGATGTTGATTAAAAATATACATACAGAGCTCTAGTGGCTGATTCTGGGAGTCCCAATCGGTGCCATCACCGGCGGCCCAGTCGTTGTGCTCTTCGACGGTCGGTTTTTCTTCTTCACCTAAATTAAATATAAAACTCTTAATTAACATAGATACAAACAACAACGACAGCATAGTATTTAAGGGTTCCGTACCCAAAGGGTACGACAATTACTAAGACTCCACTGACCGTCTGTCTGTCTGTCACCAGGCTGTATCTCATGAACCGTGATTGCTAGACAGTTGAAATTTTCACAGATGATAAATTTCTGTTGCCGCTATAATATCAACATAATATGAAAACAGAATGAAATAAATAATAATAATACTATTAACGGTATTTTAACCATTATATGTTAACGTACTAACATATATGTCGATTATTATTAACGGTATTTTAACCGTTATACGTATATAACGGTTAAAATACCGTTAACAATAATCGACACACATCCAGAAAAATCAATAGACAATCAAATATAATAAAAATGACAAACCGTCGTTCAAGATGAAAAAAATGGTATCGTAATCGTAATCGTTCATCATTGGTCGTCGTCATCACTACGTATACGTCAATATCAATGTCCCGGATATCAACTTATATTTAACTAACTGTAAGATCGGATACGAGTATTAAAGCAATAAATCAAATAAAAATTTTGTTTACCTTCCGGAGCCTCGTTTTCAACGTTGACGGCATTTTCCTCCTTCATCTCTTCGTCTCCTTCATCTATAAAATGATAAAACGATATGAATGATGATGAAAATATAATGATAAAACATCCAAAATAACATTAATCTTTTTCTGAAAATCAGGCCTGTATATAGGAATCAGAATAAGATTGGATACACGCGACTTAATTCACGCGTCAAGATCGCCCCATCTGGACTTGGACTAGCTCTCTAATAATAATACCGTTCAAAATGTTGGCACGTGGCTGACGAGTAAAATCTTATACTCGCCATTTTTCAAGTAACTTTTAAAGCTAGCTCCTAGCTCCTAGCTAGTAGCCCGCTACACTTAAAACCGGAAAAAAAAATGTAAGTGGGGCATACAACGGTATGGAACCCTTCGTGCGCGTTTTCGACTCGCACTTGGCCGGTTTTTATGTATACCCATAATATATACCCATCCACCCCCACACTTTTGGTATGAAGTCGAACACCCGAGAAGCGTGAACGTGATGAATGTCGTTTGGCTTGTTTATTTAATGTTGGCTTGTTATTAATAGCGGGGCGGCGGCGGGAACTGGGGGCCATTTCTGTGTCATGTTATCATAATAAGGGGGGTTTTGTCCATAATCCCCACGCTGGGCGGGTTGGGGATCGCGGGACAAACTGCCGACGCTACTGCCCATCAGCGGCCAGGGGATTTAGCTGTGCTGATGTAGGCTGCGCTATGCCGCAATCAGCCGGCCGCCAGAGCCTCGTCCGTTATTTAGCAGGGTGCACCACGTGCAGGTGAGGTTGGCTTGGGTACCGAAGATGAATGTTTTAACCCCGTACACCCCATGTCGCGTTGACTTTTTTTAGCTTGGCGGTTTTTTCTCCGAATTAATTCTCGCGAGATCCTGCAAATGTTCGGTACACATTTCGGATAACTTTGCCAGTGTCCACTTTCTCCACATGCGATCGAGATCATGTTTGATCACCTGGTTTAGAGATATGTCGCAGGACAAGATTGCAGTTTCGTCAGCGAAGTAAGCGGTCTTAGGGATAAAGGAAGATCTGCTGTGTGAACTGAACCTTTCCCGCAGAGTGTGGATGGGCTATCATTTCACAAACTTTGCCTTTTTAATATTAACGTGGACACAAGAAATCTTAATGTGTTTAATCATTATCAGCATATAGCAATTCACTGCTGGACAGGCCTCCCCTAATGACCACCATTGCGCCGTCCATGACTTGACGCATGCAGCTAGTACCAGCAGCCATTATGTATTTAATGAAAATACCTAATTTAATTACCTATATTTTTTTCGGCAGCTTTTCCTTTCATCATGTTGAGAATGTGCTGCTTCTCCTTGCTGAGGTGTTTCTTTCCGTTAAGATGATTGGTCATTTGCTCCGAGCATGTCACAGAAGTCTAGAATACAAAGGTTTCAAGTAAGCACTGTATTGGTAACCTCTTTACTGGTTTACAAGTTACAGCTCGAATCGGCCATGGTTTTGTTCGTGGCGTCAATCTTGACTTACAAAAATAACCCTACCCCTGGAGATTACCAACCTCCACTAGCGTTGGCCTAGTAGTGTGGGATCATGTATTAAATTTCATGAAAAAATCTAAACAACAATCAGTAATATTAGACCCCCAGCAGTTGTGGTCTTTTTTGTTGCAAATGACCCAAAATACCCTTTCAAGGGTCGAATAACCAATCACCCTGTTTATATTGAAAATTGTATTATAGGTATATAAGCTCCATAAAGTTAATCAATCTTTTATAGGGCAATGCGCACGATTTATTAACAAAATCCCAAATGATATGCTTAATTAATCTGTAAATAAATTCAAAAATGTTGTTAAACGTAATATGTAAATGTCTGTAATAAAGCTTATTATAAAATTTCTGATTATTTAGATGACACAAAAGCTTAGGATGAAACTGTCTCCAACTCCCTCAAACACAATGTAATAGTTAATAATAAACGTTGTAAAAAACGAGACTTTAAAAAAATTTAAGCGAAGCAGAGCTTCTTGCCACTTCTTCTCTGTTTGGTCGCGTTACGTATTGGAGTAAATTGAAATTTAAAAAATTACGTTTCAAAGTGTACTGTATGTGCTTATTGAATAAACTTATTTTGATTTTTTGATTTTGAAATAAATAAGTATGCAAAAATGTTTGCCCCAAGTCTACTAGCAAGCCGAAGTTGAGTAGAATTAGTTGTGATTATCATAAAACTACAGGACAGGTAGATGTATAACTAATAATGTACTTTAGTTTGAAGTATGCCAGAACTTTTGGGTATTATAAAAAAATTAAACGAGCAACGAAACAATTTTTGCGAGGGTGGGTAGGTAGATCTCTTGCCTTGTGTTGTTCTACAAATCTTTTTTTGTGTGCATATTTACGTACCTACCTGTTACTTATTATTTTATGTATTTTTTTATCTTGTACAAATTAAGGTTTTTTTACTTTTACTTTTATTGACTTTATTGAACCCACCTTGCATATTTCGCAAATCAACTCTGGCGGAATATTCCTCTCCACCAGAGGCTCTTCTTCGAGCTTTTCTACCTCTGCAACAGCTTTCATATTTTTCTTTTCGCGCCGAATGAGCTGCTCTCTAAAAAATAAATTAAAAACAGTTCTGTATGTGTTATGTATACATATAGATTTATGCAGGCTACGTTTACAAAATATGAGATGTTATTTCAAGCTAAGGGATGAAAATGTGAATTCCCATATTTTAATATAAAGGAATTCACATTATCATCCTTTAGTTTAGTTTCATACGTAATTTCTTCCTTAAAAAAAATGATCCTCAAATGCCAGAAAAATGTTTAACTTACACACGCGCCCCCATTCCATGCTGCAGTAGTATAGGGTTCTTAGGTGCCTTGCGACCCTCGACGATACTGTAATAAAAAATACTTTTATCAACCTTCAATGTCCCATTGCTGGGCCTCACTCTCTCCATTCATCCCTCTCCTGTTCTAAGATGGTCCAGTCGGCATCTGTGCCGACGAGCTCGCTAAACTCTGGTTCAGCGAGCTCGTTCCTCCATCTCATTCGCGGCCTGCCGCGACATCGTCGCCTCGTGTCTGGACACCACTCTGTGATCAACTTGTCCCCCCTGTCTTCCGAAATGCAGCAGACATGACCAGCCCACATGACTCCAGTAATAAAAATATTATTTTAAAATATATTTGATGCTCTGATGATATTGATACTTTATTTAGTAGTTTTGTAGTTCTTTTTTTCAATGACAATGTAATCAGCTACAAGTCTACGTTACCATCTTAAGGGTGCATTTCTGTGCAGCGTATAGCTGCTAGCCTGCCTTGTCAAATTTTAAATTCTTTCTCAAAAAGAAGAAGATGTTGTATCTCCGATTGGTCAAAAAAAAGGGGACAAAGAAAAAGGTGGGGTGAGCTAGCTAAAATTGGTAACGTAGACTAGTCGCTGATAGTACATTGAAATTAGACGAAATAGTTTTTAGTTTGCTTTTTTTTTTTTTGTTTAGATAAAATAATTTGGATGCTGATAATAATTTGGACATAGATAATTTGATTTTTTTGTATTTTATGATTAAACATTCACATACCTATAGGCTGGCGAGATGTGCAGCACTATTAATATAATTTTTATCAATGTAAACCCTGCCATGTCTTTTGTGAATAAATTATCTTTTATCGTTTTTTAACACTTTGTTGCACAAAATAAAGGGACTAAATAGGACTTAATGCCAAAATTTCATAATTTAATAGTAAGCAATTTATTAATTTTAATCATTTAAAATATTTCCCTGTTTAATTTTATAACTGTACAAACAATTTAAAATGCTATCGAACATTTTCGAATCCCAGCTTTGCTCGCAAAGGATAAAAAGTAGCCTATAATGATATTCATGGACTAGAACTAGGTACATAATGTATTTATGCGCAAAATATCAGCTCCGTTAGTAGATTGGCGCGAAGCAAACATACATAATTGTGAAATGGGTCATAAACTTTCGCGTATATTATATAAGTATTATTCAAACTGTAAAATTGTTGACTTACGAACGATGCGACTTCCCAGCATAGTGGGAATCAGCATGGGATGTAGATGTGATATGCACGTCACATAGCTCACAATACAAGTTTCGAGCTTTCATTGGAATCTGAAATATTTCAATTTCACAATTTCATTTCAATTAATTTTTAAACATGTTTTCATTACTATAAAATGAATAAATGATGTTAATTTGAAAAAACCAGCATTGGAGTTTTCTATGCAGGATTGAAATCCCATCTGATAATAAGACTCTAACATTGTGTCTTCTCTCAATGCTAAGTGATAGTGTCCAGCGTTATATATCGTAAAAGCCTGCATAGAATGCCAATACTCTGTACCACAAACCTCGCGTCCAAAAGCAGACGCAAGGAAAGACTTATTGATACAATGTCATTTTCTATTTCGGTGACAAAGTTCACATAAAATTCACTTGTATAAGTCTATCAACAGGATTTTTATTTTCTATTGACAGAGACCACAAGTGAGTAAGTATTTTACACCATTCGAGATTTTTTATGTGAACTTGTGAAGTCATCAAAATACCTACAGAAAATTACATTGTCAACTTGTCTAATTACCTCATTCTGATTTTTTGTTGGTTTGTTCAGCGCCATAAATTTTTTTTGCGCCTTGTTATGATTCTTACAGTTATAATGAATTTTTGCTGAAAATAAAAATAAAAGTTAGTAGGTACAAATGCACAAATAAAAAAAAATACAAATAACAATATGTTAATTAAAGTTCAAAGTTAAGGACAAACCAAATCATGACAACTCACCCACTGCAAATGATTCAAAGTTTTGAGCACAAAGGCCACAGTATTCCGGCTCAATCATATCCAACAGTTGCCGAGGCAACATTTTAACCATTTGACGGGCAACCCCACACCCTGAAACATTATTTAAGTGATAACAGTATAAGCCTATCCATTCTTTAGGAGAAAAATATATTTATCTTTATTGATTTATTGATGATAAGGCAAAAACTTATAGGTAAACTTTTTATTGCTAAAATCACATAAGTTCTAGAATATAGGTATTCTTGTGCACAGAACAATTTTGAAATGATACCATATAAATCTATCCTTTAAATCTAACATTTGAATGACAAGGACAGATTGGAATAAACAAATAATGGCCCTAAGACAATAATTGCTTAGAAATTGGTGGTGAATGTGGAATACCTACCTCAAAGCATATTTATTATTTATGCTTATTATCTAGCATTACTTTTTATTCCGAAAGCGAAAGTGTATGTGTTTGTTGCCACTAAACTCCGCAATAGCCTCTCAACTGTGAACAGCTGAACTTACTTGGTTGACAGTTGTAATATACATAGTTTATGATCAAGACTGACATGCAGTGGAAGCTAATGATGAATAGGAAACTTACTTTCTAAAAAACTCGCAGCTCTGTGCACAGAAGGGCCTCTCCGCTGCATCGGTGGTCCGATGGGGCCGTAGCCACGGCCCTGCTGCAGCCTAGGCGGCCCGGGCGGCCCCGGCGGCGGGAACAGCGGGTAAGGCCTCTGCCTCGGCGGTGGGCCAAATCCACCGCCCGGCCCATAGCCACCTCTATAGTCCCCAAAAGCTTCACCATACTGAGCATTCCTAACACAATCAAACAACATTTCAAACACTAGCAAAGCATTTCTGTCATTTATCATGCAGAGTGGCTCATGCTCAATGTGATTATTATCATCATGATCATGATTTCAGCCATTTTCGAGCTACAGCTGGGCATAAGCCTCCCTTTGATGATGCCACTCACCTCGATCCTGCGCATCTGAGCTAGGTGCTGCCCACAGTTTTTCTGAAGGTGTTGACCCATCTCGCCAATAGTTCACCTATTTTTATGACCATCTCTTGGCCACCACTCGTTCAGCACATTGTACTATGTAATTTGCAAAAATTTGATAATAATTGAACAGTACAGGAAATAATCCTTGTGTTTGATCAATCATTGCACATCAAACATGATTGATGTGTGTTGTTATGTTAGGTCATGTTGTGTTAGGTGGGCCGGCCCTCGTAAAAGCATGTAAAACCTATTTAAATTCATTAAAAGATTGAAAGTGCAGTGCATAATCACCAGGAGTTGTGGCAGTCGGGTGAGTTCAGGTTGATATAAGATAATATAAGTACATACTATCATCTATTTATCTGTTTTACACCACTTGGACCAGCGATCAAACCTCACAAACGGCTTCGGAGCCAGCGGTATTGCTCTTGATCATACAGATCAAACATTTAGATTAAGGTAACAAGACCTTGAAACAAAGGGTTCCTTCACTCATTTATATTATGTAGTACATCAAGTGATTGGGTTTGCCTAATATTTATACATACATTTTTATGCTTGAGCTCTTTTTGGACCCAAACTGCATTGAACGCTGTCAGTCATTTTTATTTATTTTATAAGTTAATTCAAGAATAAACCCTCACTAATTAAATGAAACAATTAACATCATAGGGATTTGTATTGACTGAAAGGTAAGTTTACAATGAAAATACATACATGAATCCACTATTCGAACGTCTTGAGTTGAATATGGGACCTGGTGGTGGCCCCATGGGACCCATGGGTGGTCCGTCCCAACCACCATCATCATCATCATCATAACCATCATCATATGCATCACCCACATCAAGAGAATAATCAAAATCACTCATCATAGTTAGTTAGGAACTGCAACATAAATAAAATAAATATTAAAATCCTAAGTGTAACAATTTAGTAATTTTAAAACTTTGATTTTATTAGATATTATAGTATTTTATAAAACTTTTTTTTTTTCAACATAATTATTATTGTTTAACAAGTCTTTGGGGGCGTCCATTAATTCATCTGATCAAACATTTAGGGGTGGGAGGGGGTCGAGCCAAATCTCATCAATTCCACGCAGGCCAAGCCGCTGGCAATGCTCGTTTTTTAAATATTAGTGTGATATGTGATGTTCATTAGCACTAATAGTGTAATTTGATATCATAATTTTAATACAGCACTTCATTGTAAAGAAACAAATACAATAACTCTGATTCTTGAAACCTTTACTTTTAGCTTTTGAGGCACACTTGATAGGAATCGGTCACTAAAAAGAACTAAGCAGCTTTTAGAATTAAATCCAATGCAATCAACTTATTAACATCAAACCGTATTTTGAAAAATCTCACGTGAGATTTTTGCAGGGGGTCGAAAAATCGCCTCACGTAATTAATGGACACCCTTATTCACATTATAACTTATTTATATATTTACCTGACATTTTGATCATGTTGCAACGATTGTGGCCACAGAATTACTCATAATGTAATTTTACTAAATAATAAAATAATTTTAATCCAGAAAAAGTACTATTCTTGTCTATAATGCAAGCCAAGCTGCCGGCAAACCTATTTATATAATTATAGGGCTCTCCCTTTACATATATATGTACACACATAGTTTAGGCAATAGCTTGCATATGCCTACCAACATAGAAGGTATTTTAATAGAACCCTAGCTAACTAGATGAACCATGGTATTTGACCAATCCACTTCATTTGACCATCAACTTTGGACAAGCGGATGGAGTTTAAGGGGTTCCAACCTCCATCTTCACCTGCACATGGTGCATCTTGCTAACAAACAATAGGCTCTGGCGGCCGGCTGATTGAGAGATGGCGCAGCCTAACCGCCATAGCTACATAGCAACGCCCAAGTCTGAGCATATTCCCCTTATTAGGGGAGGCCTAAAGCCAGGTCGTCGACAAATTATGCTGGTATTGTTGTTGCTTCAGATAAATTTAGGTCATAAGAGTCCAATAGAGTCCACCGATTGGGAAATTCGGTCGACACGGGACACGCAAACACGACCGGTCTGATCGAAACGGAGCGACCGACCGACGCGCGACGACGCGACGTCGATTGTAAACAAGATACATAACATTTGAATAATAATAATTATGTTTTAATGAAAATACAAGTCTATACTTACTTTAGTGTATTGGAAAATCACATAAATTGTACGTTTTTACTTTAGAAAATCGGAAAAACTATCGCACAAGGTCGCAGCAAAGCCACAGACTAAGCAAAGCACAGCCTCTGACAGGGAGCCAATATTGCGCGGCCTGATTATTCACAGCCTGATTATCCATGTACACAATTGGCCATGGATGATCAGGCTGTACATGTTTTGCACGTGCTGATTTTTCACACCCATGGAATGCACAGCCTGATCATCCGTGCACACGCCATCGACGAGACTTAAGCTTCGTTTACAGTACTTACCCGAGGTGCCAAGAATAGACTAGGATAGTGCTATGTTCTTGTTCACAATGCCAATGAGTATACGGTGCACTTTGGCTAGAACTAAATGTTTACCGATGTTTTTAATAATACAAACAAAAAGGCAAAACAAAACAAAAGGCACCAAGCGCAGTTATCAATTTAATCAATCAATCTAATTCATTACATAACATAAAATAGTAGATTAGATTGCAAAGTTACTATGCAAACCCTAGCTACCGGCTAAACCTAAAGAAATTCGATAAAGCTGAAATGGCAGTGGGATGGCCATTCTGGCGAAGAACCGGCAACCGTTTTGGTGTAAAAGAGTGGATAACTGCGTCTCAGCCAGCCCTCTTAGTAGACGCCCAGGTGGAGTGACGAAAGGTTGCTGGCAGAAATTGAATGCGATGAGCTGAGCACACGGCGTAATGGCGCGTACTAAGAGAGGCCAGCTCACATCGCTACTTCAAGGGCAAATGTACTTTTTAGTAGTGCAGAGCAGCAGTGCTAACAGGATTTAACCCGGCAGCAAAGCGGGCACCACTCAACTATATTTACGTATCACAAATACGTTATCTACAGCGTGAAGGCGGGGCATGGGCTGTAGGGTTGACCCTAAACTGCCTTTCGAAGAGGATCAAGGAGCTAGAGCATCTCTATGGTCTATGTTTTCGAAAGTGTGAATGAAGGTTCAGGAAGTTCTTTCGACACCAGAACATTGTAATATGAGTGATTTTTTGTGACACAAGCTTTCTTACCATGGGGCTACATGCTATGTGAAAATGTCTAGTATTAGGTATACCTATATTCTGCCTGCAGCTATGGTAACATGTTGATGTTATCCTTGGTGTAGAACTATAGACCTGTTTTTGTATGTAGGGGAAACAATCATACATCTCCACATATCAACAATTTTTACCTTCATAAAATATGTAATAAAATTTCATTTTTTAATTTAATAATAAAAATGTATAATCTAATAATCTGTGAACTGTGAATCTATGAACAGTCTGATAACGAAGAGCCGCAACCAATATTTATTGGGCTTTCGATTGGCAGCTTGATCAAAAGTCAAATACAAGAGGCGGCCCTCCTAGACTCTGCATGCCCTGTGAGGAGGATCCTCCCACTGCAGCCTTAGGCCCAGCAGTTCCGAGGCCAGCCTTTGATGGTTTCTTCCATTTTTTTCCGTTTCTTATTTCAACCCTTTCATGTTTATTTTTGCTAAAATTAGACCATGTCACAGAATACACCATGTGCTTCTCCTGTTACTTAGAATAGTTTTGCTTTATAAACAAACATTTGAATAGGTTATTTAGGATAATCTTAGAATATAAAGCTACTTAAACATTACTTTCCTAACTATATCATTTTATCCTGTCCTATACCTATGTATCATAATATAATATTTATTGTTCATAAACTTAAACTTTGTTGAGGACTTTCCGTTTGATAGTTATTACTTCTGTTTTTTTTTTTATAGGTATCACTTATTTATTATGTTTATTAAATTAAATATAAAAATGCATCATCTTTCGGTTTAGATTTCTATAGTTTTCATTACAGATCCGATTTCTATAGTTTTCATACAATTTTATTCATTGTTATTGTAGTTTTGGCTTATTTTAAGTACACTATACATTTTCTATGGCATTTTTTAAAATTTATTTGTAGGTACATTAATTTCTTTCTTTTTCGTCATGTTCTTTTATAAATACTTTATTAATAACCTCTATATATAAAGTTTTAGTTTAAGTCTATATATTTAGTTTTTTCTAGTATGTCACGAACGGACATCACGAACGGACGTACGTAACGTCCGTTCGTGACGTCACCAAAAGGGTTCCAACGGAAGACCAGCGCTTGTTGTAGGTATTCGTCTACAACTATCAATATGCTGAGTTAGGGCCTTTTTGCAACAGCGATGTTATTAACATGTATTAAACTAACTGAACTTTTATCTTGTAAACTGTTGTTTCAAATAAACATTTTCTATTTCTATTTCTATTTCTATTTCTCCAATGTCCCAGCTAGGTCTATACTAAAATTCATTAAAATTATTGCAGCTCTTTAGGCATAAGAAACATAACTAACAGACAGATTGACAGATGCCTACGGCATTAAGCCCACCCTTGGTAACATTTTTTAAGTATGTGCAATAAAGTTTTCAAACAAACAGAGTTTCGCATTTATAACATTAGTTTGGGGTTTGGATTGCTATATGTAATTGTAACTAGATAACACCTGCGACTTGTAACTAGATACCGCCTGCGGCTTTGCTGCTACCAGTATAAAAAGCCTTTGTGTTAATACAGGTCACTAAACTAGGTATATTCCAGGTTTCATCCAAATCCGTTCATGTTGAGTGGGGACAAACATACTTACACACACTCACACAAACTTTCACAATGAAAATATTAGTGTATAAAAAAAAACCTGTAATTATCGTTATGAAAAAAGAACCAAATTTTGTAAACTATTTTATTCTTTTATATTTGCAAATCTTATGATTGATTTGGTAACTTACTTTGGGACAGGCGCGGATACAGGATTTCGTTTCGGGGGGGGGGGGGGGGGGGGGGGCAATTTTGGTGTTTGGCATTGCACATACCTATCTTCCATCGGCGAGCGGAGCGAGCCGCGAAAAAGTTATTTGCAGAGAATGTGCTATTATACCTAGGTATAATAATAATAATTATTATGATTACAAACAAAACATGATAAAGATAACTGCGATTTTTTATATTTTCATAGGAAATTGTAAATGCAAAAGTCAGTAATGAAGTCGGCGAGCGAATCGAGCCGCATTTTTTTTCACTAAAACCTTTGTATATTGGTCATTTTTTATACTATAAAAACAAAAACATAGTATATATTGATTTTTATACCAGCAAATCTGCATAATTAACCAAAAACTGTGGATGATCCTCATGACGGAAACAGGATATCGTTCCATTACTTGTTTTTTGTATGGACACAGTCAGTGCCGTAAATAGCATTTTACGCGCCCGGTGCGAGCTTCTATAATTGTAAAGTCTGGATACCAGACACAATAGAAAAAAAAATCTCGCGTTCCAGCATATATGAAGTCAAAGTTGACTTCTCAGTGCATAGTCCCTTCACTTATTATAGAAATAAAATCGGCGAGCGTAGCGAGCCGTAAAATTTTTTGTGCACAAAAGAAAAAATACAAAGAAAATGATGGCATTTTTAAACTACAACAACAGACGTAAAAAATGTAGTCGGCGAGCGCAGTGAGCCGCAATCTGTTTTTATCATTCTAACTAGCGCTATTGTGTTGTGTGTGCGTAATTCGTCATTGTTGCAAACTTTATAGGATTGATTTAAAAATATTTGTGCGTAGTTAAGTACCATTCACAACCATAAGATGGTAACGAAATCGGCGAGCAGAGCGAGCCGCGAAGTTTTTCTATCAGAGGTAGGAAAACTACGATTTATATTTGAATTTCAACCAACCTATATGTATTAGGATATCAACTGTATTAGGATCAACGAAGACTTGGTCCTGATCTGGTCATTTTTGCACCCCACAAGAAAAGACAACTCAATTTATATCTGGATATCAAACTAATAGTAATTAATTAATACTACTTTTCATGACCCAAAACTTGGTCCTGGTCTGGTACCTAATTTCTGTGCCCCCCAGAAAAGAATATAAAGATTTATTTCCGGATATCAACCTAATAATTAAAACTTGGTTCTTGTCTGGTCATTTCTGCGCCCCTAAGAAAAGAAAAAACTACGATTTATAACTGGGTATCAACCTATTAATTAAATCTTGGTCCTGGTCTGGTTATTTTTGCGCCCCCCAAAAAGAAAACTAAGATTCATAACTGGATATCAACGAAATAATTAATGAATACTACCATGCATGGTCTGCGCAATGTGCCGAGGCACCGGTGGCCTTATTTTCGGCACTGGATTATTCTTAAATTGTTAGTTATATGTTGTTTGTATATTATTGTTATATTGTTAGTTATTATTGGCAAATCATGAAAGTTGATAACTTGTTACAACTCCCTTATTTGAGGTTAGAAATTAGTAAACTATTTTCTGTTGTAAAATTGATTTATTTCGTCGAAAATTAGGTGTAGGGTTTCAAAATGTTGTCAGAAGATGTATATTCCATAAAGGCATCAGCCAATGCAATCATAAAGTGCTTTCCACTAGTAGTTCAAGAGCTAGAGGCAATTTTCAATTTTCATATGATATACCCTCGAGAGCAATGAATCCGGGTCACTCAAAGAATCCAAAAAATCTCGGAAAGTAAGAATGCTAGGTTAATGCAATAAATTGTATTTAATAGACAAAATTTATGCTCTACAAGCACGATGGAAGACACAGAGTGTATAGAAGACCAGGGGAAAGATTCAAGCAAGCATGCATCGAAGAAAAAGTAGCCTACGGTGGTGGGTCTGTACTTGTGTGGGCCGGAATTTCCTCTGAAAGTCGCACAGAGCTGGTGATCATAGAAAACGGCTCTTTAACTAGCGTAAGATATGTGGAAGAAATCCTCAACGAACACGTTGGTCCATTTATGGTCAATTTGGGTGAGGATGCTATATTTATGCATGACAATGCCCGACCTCATACAGGTAGGATTGTGAATGACTACCTTCAAGAGATGAACATTACTTGAATGGAGTGGCCAGCGCGCAGCCCGGATATCAACCCGATCGAGCATGCTTGGGACGAGCTAGGGAGATGCGTAAAACAACGAAACCCTCCCCCAATCACGCTTCCTGAGCTCAAAATTGCTCTCACAGAGGAATGGGAGAATATTCCCCAAAATCGTATAAGGAACTTGGTGTACAGCATGCCAAACCGCGTAAACGCAGTAATGGAAGCACGAGGAGGTAATACGTAGTATTGAAATTCAAGAAAATCGTCATAAAGTTCAAAAATTTCATGTTTCCTATTTTTGTTTTAAGGAGAGATCAGCAGTTTTTTTTCTTTATGTAATTTTGTGTAAATAAAATGTATGGTGACTCATATTTTTTTAACTTTCATTTAAGGAGTATTAAATTGTCTATTAAATACAATTTATTGCATTAACCTAGCATTCTTACTTTCCGAGATTTTTTGGATTCTTTAGTGACCCGGATTCATTGCTCTCGAGTGTATATGATAATCGTTCCAAATAAACCTATCTACATAATAAGTACCTTGTTAAATACTAACAATTTAAAAGTTTTAAAAAGTTCATATTATGTAGTGTATTTTGCCGGAGTTCAGGGGGGGGCAAGTGATACAGGAGGGGGGGGCAATGAACTTAGTAGAATGTCGTGTTTACGACTTATTTTATACTTGTTGAAGATTTTTATCGGTTGGTTATGTGAAGCCACCGAAATTAGTCTGAAAGATTTAAGGAAGGAGTTTATACAGACTGATGTTGACCAATGTGAACGCCACAAAGACATGAGTGAATTTAGGGTGCACTCAGCCAGCTCGCGGGGACGCCTATGTGCGGCAGTGGAATCCCTGATTGGAGTATTCCCATAATCCCCACCAGGTCATGCCCACTGGTGGGGATTGTGAGAAGAAAATATCCATTCATAATCCCCACCGCGTCGACGATAATTGTGCGGTGGGGATCATGAGCATGATAAAATTTTGTTTTGTCAACACTTCAAAATTTCAACACTTTAACACTTGAACATTCCAACACTTCAACATTTTAAGACTAATACTTTCACACTTTAACATTTCAACTCTGCAATACTTCAACACTTCAATATTTTTACATGTTAAGACAAATGCTTTCACACTTCAACATTTCAACACTTTAACATTTTAAGACTAACACTTCACTATTTCAACATCTTTAACACTACGTCCCACGGCGGGAATTGAACCCACAACCTCATACACACGTTTAAATCATGCTTTTCTGAAGCTCATACAAACATTTGTCTCGCGGTGGGAATCGAACCCGTAACCTCAATACCTACGTTTCATTCATACCTATCTGAAGTTGAATCTCGGTGGGGATTATGAGTCGATATTTTTCTTCTGTTTCATTATCCCTACTAGTGGGCCAGACCTGGTGGGGAATAGGGAATGATCCACGACGGTGACCTAACCCCCCATCTAAAAAGTCCCATCGGACTTTTTCAGGCCTCAGTGGATTATTTTAGATCATTTGGTCTACTGGACTTTTTAGGACTTTTTTGTACTTTATGAAAATAAAGATTAAGAATTAAATTAACCTACTAATAAAAATTCGTGGCTCGCTTCGCTTGCCGATTTTTAAAACCTACCTTTATTTGCGTTACAATCCCTCAGATTACCCAGATAGGTTAGGTGTATAGGTATTGTAGCATTAGGTAGGTTTAACTCTAATTAGGTACCTGCCAAAAGGTGGCTGGTGGCTGGCTTTGCTCACCAACTTTGTTGATAATTAGAGTAACTTTCACCCACAGGTCTAAGGCTTGAGTGTTTTATAGAAATAATATGGTGATCAGGATCTGATGATGAGGCAGGAAAGAGAAATCAGGATGTTTTTTCTGATGACGAACTCGTTGAAAAATTAATCGACGAGATCGAAAAGAGACCTGGGAGTTTTTTACCAGCTCGATCGCATTTGCGTTTACGCAAATTTTATATGGAATCGAGGTAGTGCCATCTAGTGAGAAACGCGTGGCACTGACTCCTTTTCCATAAAAATTTGAGTATACCCTGTTCTTTTTAATATAACGTGTGAAGAATACTGAGATAATCATTTAAAAAAGAACAAATGGGACGAGGAAACTATGGAGCTAGTAGGTGTTGAAAAGTGGGGAGAAATGTCGGCAGAAGAAAATCTTTAGGAATTATGTTACAATGCAAAAAAGCATGGTGGGCATAAACTCTGGCCCACTGGACGGTGGGAATTATGACACTGACATAAAAATGTTAGGCTCACAATCCCCACCACAACGACGATCGCGCGGTGGGTAATATGAGTAGATTATTTCCTTGTCTCATAATCCCCACCAGTGGGCTGGTGGGCATTATGAGAATAACCCTTAATAGGAACCCTTGGTGCGCGAATTGAACTCGCACTTGGTAAGCTTTTTTTTCACGGTATTTATGTAGTTAAGCGTCTCCGCCCACGACCGATTTTTTGTAGGACAGTTAGGGAGGGGAACCTCATGGCAAACTCAAGTGTATACCAACGAGGTTGGATCGACGAATGAAGTAACGCCATAAGAGACAAAATGGTTGGAATTGGATTGTACGTAATTATTTAAGTATTTTATGTTCTATTACTTTTTTTGTAAAGTTCATAGTTTAGGAGTTAGGATACTTTCAAATATAAATGAAAATATATTTTTCTGGATTCAGAAAATTAGGTATTAAGGGCTTAAATGGTTGGAAATAGATTAAACGTATTGATTTAATTATTTTATGTTCTATTACTTTGTTTCGTAAAGTTCATAGTTTAGGAGTTAGGACACTTTCGAAAATAAACGAAAATTCATTTTTCTGGATTCAGACAATTAGGTTTTAAGAGCTAAAATGTTTGTGTATTTTATGTTCTATTACTATTTTTCGTAAATTTCATAGTTTGGGAGTTAGGGCACTTTTAAATATGTATGAAAATTTCAATTTCTGGATTCAGAAAGTATGGCTTTAAGAGCGAAAATGGTAGGAATTAGATTATTACTCCTAAACTATGAACTTTACGAACAAAAGTAATAGAAAATAAAATACTTATATCAATACGTAGAATCCAATTCCAACGATTTTTGCTCTTAAGGCCTTTATGAATCCAGAACAATACATTTTCATACATATTTGCAAGTGCCCTAACTCCTAAACTATGAACTTTACGAAAAAAAGTAATGGAACATAAAATACTTATATTATTACGTACAATCCAATTCCAACATTTGAGCTCTTATGGCGTTACTTCATTCGTCGATCCAACCTGGTTGGTATACACTCTGTGCTCCCCTCCCTAACTGTCCTACAAAAAATCGGTCGTGGGCGTTGAGCCTACTACCTAGGTACATCTATCTATACCTACCTACTGAGGGTTAAATTGGGTTATTAGGTAGGACTGATTAGGTACCTTTGAACTGTAAAATCAAACGAATTATTTTCTTAACTTATATTTTATTTATTTTTACTATAGTAGTGATATAAATAGCAGGTAAGGTACTTAACTTACATGCATGTATTTCATAACACGGTGTAGGTAAAGATGTAACCGATTAATCTAAACCCCTAAATCCTATTATTAGACATTGCATTCATATAAAAAAATCAACATAAAAAAGTCTAGAAATCGAAATAACAGAAGTTATTTATTTGTATAAACGAAGAATGAATTTATAAGTTTTAAAAATTATACAAAATATATGCGTAACTATACTAGCCCAACAGATATTGAAGAATAAGATCTAAGATGAGTCCCTAGAAAGAAAATAAACTACAGAAAGTTAAATAAACTTATTATTATGAATTACATTAATGATTTTGTCTTAGTCAATAACAATACTCATAAATAATACAATAGAATCTCTATCATATAAAGATTGGGGATTTCATAATGGTAATGAAATTATTTTCATGGTAATCGTAAGTTGTACATGATCAACACACCCTTACTGATCAGTAAAGGGGCGAAAGTGTGAGTGGCAACATGGCTTGAACCCAAAAGCACACCTTACTACAAAGTCTGTGTTACCTATATTTTTGTATGAAAATGACGTTTGTAAAAGTTATAGTTAACAAGATATAGCGAACACTGTAGTAAGGGTGTAAGGGGTTCCAACCTCCTTCTACGGAACCCAAGCCAATCTCACCTGCCCATGGTGCATCCTGATAACAAACGGGTCTCTGGCAGCGGCTGACTGTGGCATAACGCACCGGCACAGCTACGTCCCTTGACCCTCAATGGGAAGCAGCATCGATGGTGCGAGAAGCTGTGCCCTGTGATCCTCAACCCGCATGCCCAGTGCAGGGATTATCGGCATATTCCCCTTCTTATAATGGGAGGCCTACGTCCAGCAGTGGACTGATTTAGGATGTTGTTGTATGTTTTTTGCACTCAAGCCACCGATGAGCACCGTGCTACCGCTCGGTGGCTTGGCTCATGAGTGGTGGGTCCAGATAATAAATCCAAGTGGAATATTGACACCGGCTATGTGGATAAGGCAATCCACAGAGCTTTCTTGTGTTCACTTAGCTGTAGCAGAGAAGAGTTTAAGAGCTCTGCATTGGTCTGTAATAAAAAAAGTATGAAGACAGTTAATGATAAAAAAGGAAATGGTGTACACAAGTGTACTTGACAGATAATGCCATATGTAAAACTCAAAACAATGAGAGTAAAAATATAATTATTAGTATCATCATAATCTGGAAGTAAATGGAAATGTATGTTTGTTTGTTAAACTTTTACCTACTAAAATGTTTGTTTATAAATACAGTAAAATACTAGTTTACAACTAATTTATACATCATATTTTACCTCTTGTTCGTTGTCTGGTAAAGCTAATTTACTTCTTATTTGATCAGTTACTAATTTATAAGGCACAGCACACAGCTGATGATCCTGCTGAAGATACAATCTGGAAAGTATTTATTATCACAATTAATAAAACAGCCAATGTAATTTTTATTTGACCCTTCTGCGCAAGGAACTATTATTGATAAAATTGACATAAATAAGAATAATTTCATAACATTGTAAAGTGTAGTACTATGATGGATGACAAACAATAGATGGAAACTTGTGTCTGAAAGGACTTTAGAAAGCTAACAAAGATACGCCCATCTCTGTTCTAATGGAATAGAAATGAAATTCTTGGGCATGCCGATTTCCTCACGATGTTTTCCTTCACTGTTTCGAGGACATATTGATTCAGCAGATGCTCAGACTGCAACAAAACAAGAACCTAGAAGTATTTTCCGTTTCTTCACTTAACTATTTCAAGCGGAATAAAATAAATAAATGACGACTTACCGAAGAAAATTTGCTTTCTCAGGTTTGGGAAATCTAAAGATAATGGTTTGGGTCTTTGGTAATGCTGAACGCCCAGACATAAACAATTAAAATTCATTTCATTAGTTAAACACAACGAAAAACTTTTTCCGCCATGTTTGATTCAGTGCTGCCAGGGCCCTTGAGTCATAAGTTACGTTTCATTTCCTGAAATGTTACATTTTTGCTACAAAAGTTACATTATCGTCTTATATGACACTGATGTCGATTCTGTTGTGCATTTTTCTAAACTAAACTAATTTGACATTGCTAAAAGTGATATATCCCTTTCTTATAGGTGTAAATGATAAGGATAGCTATAACTTTAAAGCTGCCAAATTTAGTTAAGTTTAGAAAAGTGAACAACAAAATCGATACTAATGTCTGTTTTCCTGAACGAGCATAATGCCTGAGACTGTGATATTTGCCGATAGCTTCACAGAAATTAGCAATATTTATCAAAATTTCAAAATTTTTTCGTTGACATTAATCGAGAATTTCCCAATAACTATTTTGTGCTCGCTATTCAAGGAACAAAAAATCATCTTGGGTGGTGGGCGAACGAAAACTGTAGGCAATAAAAGGGTCTTTAGGCACAAGGCCAGTCTGCGCTCCGTTCACTTTGTCGTCAGTACGAAAATTAAAAATGAAATTTTAATGTGTGCTTAATTTCTAAATTACATTCTCAATGCCTTTGATAGTTCCACGTAGTGTGAAATCTGCAGTTTTATCTTATCTAATTACGTGTTTTTAGGGTCGGTAGGCATTAGCGTATCTATTCGGTCATTTTCCGAGGATCTGGGGGGCCCCAAAAAAAATCGAACTATGACACATCGGAAGTTTTATTTTCATATTTTGACATTTAATCTACAGTCAAAAATGGAACGAATGGTACGAATCCGTCACCTTGCTATTAGGCTTTGGTTCCTGAGATGCCATGGCCGATTGTCGTAAGCTGAACCGAACACCCAATGGAGTCGGAGAGTAAGAGCAATTAGTATCATAAATAACTTTACTTTACAGTGCGTAGCTGACTACGCATCAATCTTAATACCCCTAGGAAACAAAAGTAGCTGCTTCTGAACCGTAAATTAAATCGGCGAGCGTAGCGAGCCACGCACATTTTAAGTATAGGTTTACAAAAGAAACATAATAAAGAAAACGCTTGCAATTTCCTCAACACCTAGGTAACTGTAACAGTAGATGAAGAAAAGGAAATCGGTGAGAGGAGTTTGCCGCGTTTTTTTTTGTAACAAAATAAAAACGCGATTGTATTTTAATTCGTCATTTCACAACCGAATTGGTGAGCGGAGCGAGCCTCGAAATTTTTCTTGCATAGGTGAATACAAAATATAAAAAAGAAAACTACGATTTATATTTAAATATTAACCGTATTATTAATATGTACCTACTAACCATGCAAGACCCAAAACTTGGTCCTGCTCTGGTCATTTCTGCGCCCTGTGCCACAACCCTGCCCTATTTACGGCACTCAGTGAACCACCAGGCCAGGCGGCCGTCAATTGATTCAAGGCTACGATTTTAATTTTAACCTATCTAATATCTATTGACATTAATATTCACATACATTCATAGTTCATACCTCATTACTTGTTCATACCTTCCGTTCATACTTGCTTATAGTTCATACTAGCGTTCTATGTTCATACTTCTTACTTCAAGATGTTTACTTCAATATTTGTAACAGCTGACCCCGCTGACAGCTGACAGCGACCCCGCGCCCCTTACGAGCGCGGAATCGGTGCCTCAGTCGAATGGAACCTACCGCGCGCACCTTCGATCTGTGCCATTGTTATCTCGCGTATCTACCTGTGCTTATAACTTTCTATATTCCTGTTTCGTACCTATCTTAATTCTATTGTACCTACTTTACGCTTCTTCAATTCTGTATGTGTGTTCAATTCCTTCAATTCAGTAACCTGTGTTGTGGCTCTGGACATTAAATGCGAACTGGACTATCTATCTACGTGTTTCTACTTTTTCATCCTATCTGAACCAGTATCTGCCCACACCTACCACCCCAAAAAGTCAAAAGATACGAAAAATGTAAGAAATGTAGCCTTCTGGCAACGCTGGTTTGATCCAAAGAGAAGAGAGTTTTGAGTTTGATCGACCGATGTCACAGAAAAGAAATCGGATTTCGTTTAAAAATGTTGCCAGGAGAAATAACATATACTTATTATTTTATTCATCATCATCAATCATATCGGTAACATAAACAGCCCAAGATTAGGTGACACAGGCGATAGTAACAATATAATATCAATGGACACAGGTGTGTCGCTGTTTCGAATTCGACTGTGCTTGGTTTTTTGCATTCAAAGAGTATAAAAGTATAAATATTTCTTCCTTTTGTTTCACTAACCCTTTCTTTGCAACATTTTTCCAACTTTTGTAAATTTTCATTTTATTTTGTGTAATAACACTCTAGGATTCATAGAAAATCCTATTTGAAAAATGAGTGTAATACCCTATTTCATCTGGTAATTTGTTGTCGAATGACCTATTTACTCTAGCTAATCTAGTTTTTGTACACGCAATTTATTTCTATTTCTTGTATTGTACATATATGCCTATCTCCAAGCCTTTTCATTTGTCCATATTTTTCACTAGCAGACATTACGTGTAAATGTTTACAGAGGGCTTACCACGAGTTTTGATAGTTTTCGAAAACTTTTTAGGTTTTGGTATCTTTCCATACATTTTCGTACAGCGCCTCTAGGGAAACGTGCATGAACTACGAAAATGTATGGAAAGATCAGTGTTGCCGTTTTTTATTTGGAGAAAATGCTAAAACATGTTGCAAAAAATGCTAAATAACTTTTAAAAATGCTAAATAAAATGCTAAAATCTATATTTTTCTTTGAAATTCCTTAGGAATTTTGAATTTTTAGGTAACGTACAAAAAAATGTTAATCATAAAAATATGCTAAATGCGAATTTTTCAAGCTAACAGACCCGAAAATATGCTAAATTTAGCATTAAAAATGCTAAAACAGCAACACTGGGAAAGATACCGAAACTTATAAAGTTTTCGAAAACTATCAAAACTCGTGGTAAGCCCTCTGAAGGCATTGTCAATATTTTAATTGTTTTAAAAAGTTTTTTTTTACAAACCCTTAAGCCAAGCTTGTAGATAGCCCTGACAGGTCTGTTTTGAAGTACAAATATTGATTCTGCCCCTGCAGCTCTTCCCCAGAGGAGTTTGCCATATGACATGACGGTATGAATGTAGCTACGAGGCGAGCTGTGGCGGTATTTGTTAAAGCGCCTACACACGACCCTAAAATCAGAGGCAATATCGGGAGAGTGGTAGTGGCATAGATCTTTTATATACTACCGTTAGATTGGCAATGCAAAAGGGAGGGAACTTATTATACGCGTGTGTTAGAGCGAGATAGATAGGCGAGACCATTCATGTACACTCTATCGGCCTGTATCGGCCTGGCGTCATTCGTGAAAGATAGAAATCCTGAATAAGTATTTTACGAAGTCTCCGTATTTTACCGTGTAATTTATTGTTCGTGAATAATGGTGACTTGTGCGGTACTTGAATGTACCTCATCTAAGAAAGAAAACCCACAGAATTATACGTTTCACACGTAAGTACCATTGGAATGTTTAGCTGTATATTTCCAATATTTTAGCATTGCTACCATAGTTTATTACACAAAAGGATAGGGAAAATTATTGCATTTTATCACATCTATGCTCTAAATGTATAGGAATTCTATTCAGAATCTTATCAAATAGGTACGTGAATTCCTACTATTTTTAACCTCACTTTTGTAGAAATAGTGATTGATACTATCGATGGTATCGATAGTCGATTATTTCGATGCCTAGCATCTTGTCGATGTCTCTTACTGACAAAAGTAATGCTTCGCATGCAGCCATAGAGGTAATTTTTATTTCATATTTTAGGATTCCGTAAGCAATTTATAAATATACAATTATAATTTTTCAGATTTCCAAAAAATATTGAAATACGACAATAATGGCTAATAATAATATAAAAAAAAGGAATGGGCACCAAAAGAAATATTCTACTAATGCAGCAAGCACTTCGAACATAAATGTCAACGTGGAGCACAAAGAGTGAAGTTTCGTTCAGGATCAGTACCCAAATTATTCAGTCCAGTAAGTTATCCTATATGTTCTAAATTGCTATTTCTATTAATTTCACTGTTGGAATGGATATTCATTATATACATAGAGAGGTACATACATTTTTCATCATCATCATCATCATCATTGGCCTATAGCAGTCCATTGCTGGTTATAGGCCTCCCATTATGCCATTGCGTCCTGTCCTATGCTCGGCGAATCTAGCTTCTACCAGCAGCTTTTCGCAAATCGTCACTGCACCTGGCTGGAGGGCATCCTTTACTACGTAACATACATTTTTACAATAGGTAAATTCGTTTGCAGGTGGTATTAAAGTCAAAACGCAAAGTATCGTCATATGTCTACAGAGATACATCGCCGGTACCCAAAAGCTCTACAGCAACGTTTCTCTTCTGGAAAATTCACCGAGAAAGAAAAAAATGAAGAAAACTATTGACATCCATAAGAGACGCATAAATATGAAACAAAAAAAAATTAAAAAATGTCAGAGTACAAAAAAATGAGCGGACCAAAAAGTGGTAAAGTTGTCACAAGTGATAAAAAATCTAGAAAGTTTTCCGTCGCTTCAAAATAACGTTAGTGCCGTAATGGGATCTTGTTCTGACGATTTATTACAGCACCTCATTGAAAGAGTAGAAGACAAAAAATAAAATAAAAATCTTAAACAAGAGTATGATACGCAACTGAAGACATTTGCCCTAACTTTACATTTTTATAGGACATAGGTGGCTTTATTTGTCCTTCAAAAGAGGTTATGAGATCGGTATTCGGTCTGAACGAGTTTTTCGAGCACATTTAAAAGGAAAAAATGTAAAAGAAAATATGTTCTGAAAGTTAGTAAATAAATGTCCTGTGTCCTGTAAAAACTTTTTTAACATACTTGATATAAGTATGAAGCAAAATTTCAAAATGTTTCTAAAGAAAGTTTACGACATTTTTACAACAAATTAGTTATCTGAAGGAAAATAAAAAAAAAACAGTTTTGCACATGCAACGTATTTAGTTTTATTTTTGTTCCCTCAACATGATATTAACTTTACGAGTACATTGCATCAAATAAACAGAAACGAAGACGTTGCAATCTCTAGGTACCTATCGATAATCGAAGTTGAGGTAGGCAGTGCATAGCACATCACTATTTTTGTTGCACACATGCACATTACACACATACTCGTGTACTATTGTTTTGGTCTCGCACCTAGTTCTGTATTGCCAATCTAACTGTAGTATAAAAGATCTATGGGTAGTGGGGATGAAATCGGCTACTACTCTACACACGTCCCTGCCAGTTAGTACGTAACCTACCCTGAAGCAAAGCGCTCGTCGATCCAAGATGCCGTCTACACTTTCAAAAAATCAACAAATAGGCATCGCTCTGGCTGTTGCTACGGTGCGACCAAAACAAAAGAGAAAGGCCTGGGATAAGAGGTGGTTGATGAAACGCCATGAATTGAGTCCCATGTGTCACATCAACGTGATGAGACATTTACAACCAGCTGATTTAAAAACTTTCAAAGGATGGATATTGGAGATTTTATATAATATAAATACTCTTTATGTTTTTGGTCCCATATGTACTACAATTCCTTGTAGATATCAATTATTTTCGTTCAGGCCTCTTGCTACTTCTCCTTTACCATATCGCCGCAAGAAATAAAAATTGATTTATAAAAACACGTCCAGTCGCCACTACAGTCGCACGCACACTGCGGTGAAATCGGTTCCGATTTCACTACACACGCACGGACAACGCTCATTAGACGATAATCGGCCCTAAATCGTGAGCTCGCCCGAACCAATTTCTGAGTTAGGGGTAATAATAATAATACTTATCACGATTTGCCTACTCACGAGGCGATCAATGGAGCGATCTAGGGCGCTCCCCACCACTCTCCCGATATTGTCTCTGATTTTAAGGTCGTGTGTAGGCGCTTTTAGTTGACTTACTTTGTGGATAGCGTATGCTGCAGACCTAAGTAAGTTTGTTAGAAAGGGTTGTAATGTGTGGTTAAGTTTTGAGTCGACAGTTAATCCCAAAAATACATAAAATACACTAGGCACAGATTTTGGTTCAAAGCGTCAAATAAAAACTCCTTGGCCTGGATAATAGGCTTATTTTTTTTAGGTAGACCAATAGTACGTACTTAAACTATGTAGTCAGCTTCGACAAAGAAAAGCTAAGTAGGTTTTAGATGGGGTTTGGTTGACAAACTGAATTACTCAAGTAGATTGGTATTATTATTACATTAGTAGTCATAAGTAGAAGTTATCTATATACCCAGTACCTATAACCAGCTTATTGGTTGTAGACGAATTATAGGTAGGTAACCATGAATGATTTGATTATGCAGTTGCGAATTCAGGCGCGGATACAGGATTTCGTCTAAGGGGGGGCAATTTTGGTGTTTGGTAATGTTTTTGACCTATTTTCCAGATAATACATTCTTAGCAAAAAAAAAAAAAAGGTTTTATTTATTATAACGGTCTATACAGTAATATGAATTAGGCAATAGCAAAAACAAATTCCGACGAGCGAAGCGAATATAAATATGCTAGATGAAAGGGCAATGCTGTCTGATGTATGGCACTACCAGTACCAATGCTAAAGTGATTGCGTCAAAAAGAAACCTAATTTTTTCGATCGAAATTAAACTGTAATTCATGGAATAGTAAGTATTTTGTAACTTCACCAATTTTCAGGATTTTGTTTTGGGGTGCTTGACTTCCCTAATTTTGCCAACCTTTTCTGTATCCTGCCTTAATAGAAAATCTATTTCACGTTCCAGCATATTAAGGTCCCTATTGCCACCAAGTTTAAAAATCTACCCATTAAGGTAAGTGAGATAGATAAGCTCGTAGGTACCTTATTATTATTAATATTATGTACCAATCACAGATCTTTAATATATTTTAAAGATCTATGGTACCAATGTTTAATATACGTATTTATACCATATTCTTTGAAACTAGTCGCTGTATATAATATAAATTTAATAATTTGCTTTCTTCTGAAAATTTATAGATAGGTAAGTTTCTAAACTTTTTCAAAATAACATTTTTTTTTATACGTGATATGTACCCTTCGAGCAAAATAAGTCGAAGTATGTACCCTTCCTCTACTCTGTTATCCTGGAAAGAATGAATGAACTTCTAGAGGGAACGTATTTACTCCCAGCATGTTTACAAACACAGGTTTTTTAAGGTGTTTTGTTGTTTGTTTTCCGTTTGTACACGCCCTTACCAACCCTTCAAATTATAGTCTGTGGTTATTCAATTGTCGTTGATTAATTAGTGATTTTAAGGTCTATGGACGTTTTTACTTGTGGCGTTCAAACGAGTGATGGCTGCTAAAAAAATCGACCAATCAGAAGGCATGTGCATCAATAATCAGGCTGTGATTAATCAGTCCGTGCATAATCGTCACGTGTTGATTTTTCACAGCCAGTTTTTGGTGGACATTTTGCTTTGCTTTGTTTGTACATGGATGATCAGGCTGTGCATAATCAGGACGTGCAATATCAGGACCCCCTCTGACACACTGAACCAAAGAGAGAGAAAGAGAGGAGAGAGAGTTAAGGTAACATGCATGTAACACCTAGACAGAGAAAGCTATAGACGACGAGATAATTCATCTCATTCTTTCAAGAAAGAGAACTACTTATGCGTGCTTCATGCAAATAAGGGAGACCGCACTATAGATTTGCTGTCCCTTATCGCGTGCCGGTTTTTTCGTTGTTTAGCGCAACATTGCGCTAAACAAACTTTGGCAGCTAGCAGCAGTTTCGGAAGATTTTGTGAAAAACTTGCTTGAAACTAAATTATTACCTGGAAAAATTATGTTTCATCTATTGTAAATCAATAATAACAAATGAATGTTATGGATTTCTCTATCAAAATGGATCGGTGTAGTGTATTTTGGTGCAAAAGTGGCAGTGATCAAAACATTCCGGATTTGTCTTTTCATTCGTAAGTATCGTACTTTTGACGAGGTATTTATTCAAAACTGGATTGTTAACTAGATTTCCACAATAAATAACAACATTTAGAGCAGAAATCTGTAAGAAAATAAGCCAAAAAGTGAAATTCAATTTTGTTTTGTTTTGTTTGGTGTTGCCGGCATTTGAAAAGAATTTTGCCCACTGCACATTAATTTTTGGCTCAACTTTCATTTATTTGTAGTGAGCTAGGCGGCTGGAACTTTTGTCACAGATAGGTCTATATCTAGGAAGCCTAAATCTAAAATGGCGTAGTGCGGAACCAAATAGTTTTTGAGATATGATTATTTGAAAATTCATCTTCTTTTCATTTATGGCCTCTGTGGTATTTTTTGGTGATTCGACATTGACAATGATATTTCTCGTTGTTAATGTAATACGTTGAATAGACAGTCGGTTATTAGATTTTTTACAACCACCTGGAAATCCTTCTCGCAGCAGTAGGTTCTAGGACACCCCAACTTGAGTAGCAATATCACAGAACTGACGCAGATCACCCCGATGCCACGTAGTCTTGTGGTCTCTATGCGTAGATTGGATATAAAAAATGTGGAACCAGAAATTCGCGTGGAAGATCCTGAGTGGAGCTAGCACGCGAGGACGAGTGGACGAAGCGACACTCAGGGCCGACGAGGTCAAATACCCGAATCAAATATCCAATTTTATGATTTTACTGTTTTTAAACTGATCATAGGTCATAGGTCCCTCTCCCGGAAGTGTGTTTTGACGTATATTGTTTAATTTTTTTTGTCTCGTTAACCTCAAAACTTAATTATTTTTTTCTCGGAAACTGTGAGATTCCCCCTTTTAGAGGGAGAGTCCTCACTCCCTCCCTGCCCTTTCCCACCCCATAAGTTCATTACATATACAGGAAAGTCGTTTCATTTTTTATTAGAACTTTAAATTATATAATTTCTTTGGTTCATTATTATTTGCATAGCCCGGTTTAAAGATGACGTTTTAATTTCAGGATAAAAAACCAAAGGGCCACGTAATTCAATGGATGGTAACTGAAAATACACCTGTATGTCTCCAGTTATGTGAATCTTCGTAAGTATAAAAAACTTAAGTCTATTTTGATACTGATTTTATCGTTTAAAAGCCATGTGCTATATTTGGTCAACCTTGACTAACCAAGGTCTTAATGAATGTATAGGAAAATAGACCACGAAAACCAAAGAATTCATTATTTTTTTATATGTTTTGCTATTAAATGTTAGGTTATTGTTATTATTATGACACTTTATTCATTTTAAAACTCATAAAAAATACATTTTTTACTATATAATTTAAAACATTATTAATCTACTATGTACAAAAATAATATAAAAAAACATTATAGTAAAAAATATATCCAAAATGGTGGACCACTGACCGCGGGGCAAGGCTCAAACGGTCGGTGGCTAGGGCTGCAGAGAGAGGAACCTCCGCACAATGCGTGTCGAGTCCAGGAGAGCCGCCTTCTGTATCTGACCCTTGATCCAGCTGCCTAGCGAGAGCCTCTTAAGGTATTGGTCAAGGCTCTTCGCTATCAGACCGTTCACTGAAACGACTATCGGAACGATAATTGTTGAGTCGACATCCCACATAGCGGTTATCTCGTGTGCCAAGTCAAGGTACTTGCTAAGCTTGTCCTTCTCGGCCTTCACGAGATTAGCGTCATGTGGGATGGTGATGTCAACAAGTATCACCCGGCGTTCCGACCGGTCTACCAAGACGATATCAGGTTTATTCGCTAGAATAGTCCTGTCCGTGATGATAGAGCGGTCCCAGTAGAGCGTAGCACGACCATTTTCGAGAACCGGTACCGGTGCGTACTTATAGTACGGAACCTCTGGACCGACAAGGTCGTATTGGAGAGCAAGCTGCTGATGGATGATCTTTGCTACTTGGTTATGTCTGTGCAAGTATTCAGTGTTAACGAGGTGCGAACAACCCGAAAGTATATGTCTGAGGGATTCACCGGGACGATGACAAGCTCTGCAAATGTCAACGGTTCCATCCTTCATGATATACTTTCGGTAGTTGTTCGTCTTTATTACCTCATCCATAATCGCACAGACAAAACCTTCGGTTTCCCCAAAGAGGTCACCGAAACGTAGCCAGTTCACGGATGCGAGTAGGTCTACATCAGGCCCTGTAAGGGCTTTGTAGAACCGTCCGTGCAGCTCCTTACTCTCCCATACAACCTTGCGGTTGAGGGCACTCAGCACCGTAGGTTTGTGCCAGTTCTCCTTAGCCAGTGAGAGCGGGGTAAGGTTCTTGTCAACTGCTACGACATCACAATGCATCTCACTGTCGGCATGGAGGAAGTATTCTCTGAGCTTGCACACCTCGCGGTTATGGAGGGTCTTGGCATTTAAAAAGCCGCGGCCCCCGCATTTCCGCGGGATGTACATCCTCATTACCGACGAGCGTGGATGTCGCATTCTGTGTGTCGTAAGAAGTTGACGAACCTTACAGTCAAGGGCGTCAAGTTTAGTTTGAGTCCATCTCAATATGCCAAAGGTATATATAAGCAGAGGCATAACCCAGCCGTTGAAGGCACGAACCTTGTTACCACCCGACAAAAGACTATTGAGTACTTTAGTCAGGCGGCAAAAGAATCGCTCCTTCACCGACTGTTTTATGTCTCTGTCTACTATACCTAACGCTTCTGACATACCGAGATATTTGTAGGTTTCGATATCGGAAAGAGATCTGAGGGATATCGTATCGGAAAGCTGTAAGTTTGTAGTATTTACAACTTTCCCCCGCTGTACTTGCATGACCTCACACTTCTCGACACCGAACTCCATGCTGATGGCACTGCTGAATATCTGTGTGATATTCAACAGAGTCAGCAGCTCTGGTTTTCTCGGCGTGAAAAGTTTGAGGTCATCCATGTACAACAGGTGAGAAACGATAACACCCTCTCTCCGAAGTCGATAGCCTAGCCCTGAATCCTTTAGCAGAGTACTAAGAGGATTCAGTGCCAGGCAGAACCATAGGGGACTCAGACTGTCGCCCTGGAATATACCCCGCTCTATGCGAATCAGATCTTGCGGAGCAGAGGGATCCCGTCCGCTACCTGGATGATGAAGAACTGTGATCCACTGTCTCATGCATGTACCTAAGAAGGATCTCAAAGTTGCATCAATTTTATACAACTCTAAGATCCTCTCCAGCCATGTATGAGGCACCGAATCATAGGCCTTCTTGTAGTCTATCCATGCAGCGGAGAGGTTCCCCTTGCTGCGCCTGATCTGCTGGCTAATGGTCATGTCAATGAGGAGGAGCTCTTTAGTACCGCGGGACCCAACCCTACATCCATTCTGAGCAGGAGCCAAAATATTATTTGCAACTATGTGCGCATTTTATATTTTATTATTATTATTATCATACCTACAATGGTTGAATTCGTTCATTTTTGTCTTGGTTTAAAACTGATTTTTTTATTTCAGACTAGAGAACCAGAGGCTACGTTAAATCAAGGGATCATTCAGATTTAAAACAGATTCGGGATTCGTCAGTCACAACTGACAGCATTTTTTGACAATTCACCTATATGCCCCCAATTATTTAAATCTGCCACAGTAAGTATCAAAAAGCCTAAGCTATATTTTATCAAAACCGGGTAAGTGAAACCCAAGATACTGCTTGCCTTCTCCGAAGTACCCGCAAATTTAGTTAGCTAGTTGTGGCTTCAATTCCCACTGCGGGGCAAGTGTTTGCATGTTCTGTTTGGGGCTACATGATGTTGTGTGATTACGTCCCGCATTATTTATTTATTTACAATGGACTTTGGCTGACAGGAAAGAAACAATTTAATGTTAGCTCCAGTTTTCAAAAATTTTTCACTAAGATTTTATACTAGCTTCTACCCGCGGCTTCGCACGCATGGTACCTGGATAAAAAATAGCCTATAATGTTATTCCTGGTGTAGCTCTACATAATGTGCAATGACAATTTGTTATATAGGTACACCTAGTTAACTACCTACAAAGCCTCGGTCTGCCTACTATATAACCATATTGCTAAATTTACCCTTAGACAGAGTTTATGTGAGATACCTTACCTATAACCTGTAACATAATGCAATTTAACACCATGTAATTTACTCCGGTGATCTTTGCAGATCATCTCGGTTAAGCAACACTCCGCCCGGACACTACTTATATGGGTGATCTGGATGGCATTTAGATCTGAGCGCTTCCGCCCTTCGGAAGGCACGTTAAGATGTTCTTCCCGGCTTTTTCAGTTGTTAGCCATGTCGGAGGCCTTAGGGTGGCCTAAAAATTCCGACATCAGAGTTGGCCACTACTTCATACGAAGAAGAAGAAGAAGACCAATATGTTCCATGCCTCAATTCATATGTTTCATCATCATCATCAGCAGCAGCATTAATAGCTTGTTATATTTCCCAGCCAGAACGATGAACACCTTGTAAAAGCAATAAATTTATTGTATTTGTAGGCGACACACGTACCTACTGATAATATTATGTGTACCTAGTTATCGTTTTAGATATTTAGATTATTTGTGAACTTAATTTGCCTTCTGTTTTGGTTTATTTTGATACCTGTAACGCCACCTGTGGGCAGCTTTCCTTATACTAAATAAATAAATGGCTGTTGAGGGTGAGCGCAGATACGCATAACTTTTTTCAAATTTGCTAGGGTAGTCGTGGTCCGCGAACGATATCGAGGCGAGTCGCGGCTCCTCATAAATTTTGATAAAACAGTGATTTTCGAAACGTTTAAACAGCTCTGCCCGCACCCCCAACTTCTCCTTCGTTTAAAAGGCCGTGTTTAATTTGATCACCTATAATTTTGGTCTTCGAGCCCGATCAATCAGTGAACTTCACGAATTCGCGTCATGTCGGACGAGACGCCATCGAAAGTTCTCACGCGCCGTCAACGCAAGGAACTTTTGGAAGTTAATAAGTTGGAATGTGCACCTATGAAGAAAGAACTCAAGAAATGTATTTTTCCTCGCGGCACTGACGGTCCCCTAACGTCGCAGGAAGGATACGTAGCAACGCCAGTGCCAGTCAAGATGGCGACCCGTGGCACTGCGCAGCATTCGACATGCGCTTCGAAAACCACCGTTTGCACCCGAAAATCCACAACGTCTTCAGTAGCACGTCGTAAACAACTCGAATTGGAAGCGGCGGAAGCTAAAGCCAAGATTCAGATGGAGTTAATTGACAAGAAGTTACAAGCTGACCTTGCCAAAGTCGACCGGGAAAGTGAGAAAGCTAACTACGTTGGCAGCCATGTAGCTCCAGATGAAGATCATGTTGGCACTTATTGTTCGTCCCTTCGTAGCGAGAAGCGAGTGCACGATAACGTGGAGAAGTGGTAGGACACGAACTGTGCATCACCAGTCCAGCACGACAACAGCATCCAACAACTAGCTCATACGCTGAAGGATCTAATGACCCAGTCCTCATCGAAGCAAGAAGATAGACTTCTAAGCCGCCTAGCTACGCCACGAGAGCTACCTTTTTTCAGCGGCGACAGTATTGAGTGGCTACATTTCAAAAGTGCCTACGATGATTCGTCACGAGTATGTAGATTCAGTGACAGTGAGAACCTGTGGAGACTACGTAAATCTCTACGAGGTGAGGCCAAAGAAGCAGTGACTGACTTGCTGATCGGTAACACTCCGCCGTCAGCAGTCATGGAAGCACTTGAACTGAGGTTTGGTCGTGCTGATATTATTATTAGCAACATAACGATGCAATTAAAGAAGCTACCATCGTTACCTACTTACTATCAACAAGATCTGATAAACTTGTCCGTCAAAGTCAATAACTGCGTAGCTACAATACGCGCACTAAATCAGTATGACTACCTACGAAGCCCAGAGCTCGCTGCAGCTATTGTTTCAAAATTGCCGAGCACCTTGATTGGTAGATGGACAGAGTTTGCCTACAATCGTCTACGAGAAGGCAGATCGAAGCTTGAACTACTTGCTACATTTTTAAAGCTGCAGGCTGAAATGTTATCCGTCGTGGGATGTACTCAGCCGCGAGACAAGAAGCCGATGGACCCTCCTGTAAAACGCACTGAAGACAAGTATCGTCATCGCACTGTTTACACGTCTTCTGCGGCCGCAGCATCTGATAACAATGTATGTAAATTCTGCCAGAAGGGCAGCCATACTTTGCCTGAATGTCGAATATTCAAACGCGCGCTGCGCAGAGATAAATGGAGGTTCGTCAAATCGCGCGGCCTATGTTATTGTTGTCTACTAACTCGACACAATAAAGATACGTGCCCCGCACCAGTATGTGACGTCGATAACTGTGGCATGGCACATCACCGCCTGCTGCACTGGACGCGACCTGACATTACGTCACACTCAGCTAATAAGTTGACCTTGAACCCGGAACCTGTACTACCTGCAGCTGCACCCGACACGTCTATGATGCACTTCGCTCGTGACAGTGACGTCGCGAGCACCTCCCCGGATGAGTTCGCGCTGCTGAAAGTGATTGCAGTTAAATTACGTGGACCTAAAGGTGTAGTGAGTACCTACGCGCTCCTGGACGATGGTGCCGAAGTATCAGTGATCGATGCCGAGCTGGCTGATACCTTAGGTTTAGAGTGTGTTAGTGCGCGCCCTATTAGGTTTACTGATGCGTTCGGTTTATCGGTATATCAGTCGGAAGTGCCTAGTGTAAGAGTGGAAATAGCGGGACATGACAATAAAAGCTATAACTGTAAGTTACGTAAATGTTCTCAGTTAAAATTGTGTTCGCAGAATTTGTCTGTTTTGAATAGCGTAAATAGCTCACACCTTTCTCGTATTAAGCATATGATATGCACAGATTCCAGTGTAAGGCCGCGGTTACTAATTGGTGAGGATAATTATTTCCTTATAGCTCCGCTCGAGGTTATACACGGAGACAGGGATTCGCTGTACGTATCACGATGTATTTTGGGATGGACAGTCCATGGTTTCCACCGTGGACCCCCTCATCACTCATCCAGGTCCTGCGGGGTAAGTGAACAAAATGTCTTCCATCTCGCTCGCTCTCGCGATTATGATGTGCATGAAATTAAGGAACTTAATAATTTGATTAAAAATTCCTTTAATTTTGATTTGATAGGAATATCACCCGTATCCCGCGAAAATACGGATCATATTCGCGCTATTGAAATATTGGATAGCACAGCTCGTCAGGTAGGTAGTCAATGGGAAGTAGGTTTGCCGTTCAGAAAAGATAATTTTACCATGCCTGACTCATACAACAATGCCTACTCTCGTCAGCAGTTATTATTGCGTAAATTCAACAAAAATGCTGACTTCGCCGTTAGGTATAAAATTGAAATATCTAAATTGTTAGACAATGGTTACGCTCGAGAACTAACTGATAATGAAATCTCAGCTGATCGTGTCTGGTATTTACCACATTTTGGTGTTCAGAATCCCAATAAGCCTGATAAGTTACGGTTAGTGTTCGATGCCGCCGCTAAAGTTGATGGTATGTGCCTAAATGATTATTTATTAACAGGACCAGACCTATATAATTCATTGTACGGAATTATGCTAAGGTTTCGCGAGAATAGAATAGTTATTATTGGGGATGTTCGCGACATGTTCCTTAGGGTTAAAATTAGGCCTGAAGATCAACATGTACTTAGGTTCTTGTGGCAAGAATCTTCGGAAAGCCCGATGAAAGTTTGTATGATGCAAAGTTTAATATTCGGTGCGACGTGTTCTCCTTTCATTGCCCAATACGTTAAAAATAAAAATGCCATAAAATACGAGGATTTAAACCCTGAGGCCGTGGACGTAATAATTAATAGTTTTTATATGGACGATTGTTGTTACTCCATGAACAATGAAAATACGGCCGTAGATTTAGTCCGCGACATAACTTTAATACTAGAAAACGGTGGATTTGAAATAAGAGGTTGGTCGAGTAATAGCAAACCGGTTTTAGACTCGATACCTACGGATGCACTGGCGCGCAAGGCAGTACAGTTTAGGTACGGAGCTATGAATACATGTGAGCGCACTTTAGGTTTGATATGGCATCCTGCGGACGATTCATTTGGGTTTCAGATTTCACTCGATAGAATACCTATTGATATTTTAGATGGTTCAACGCCACCCACAAAAGCTAAGATGCTTAGTATTATTATGTCTGTTTACGATTTACACGGTTTTTTATCGCCATTCATTATTAAAAGTAAAATAATTTATCAAGATGTACATAGATCAAATATTGATTGGAAATGCCGCATCCATTCTGGTGAGCACACCAAGTGGGTAAAATGGCTTAATGAATTAAAACTTTTAAAATCGTTACGCATACCAAGGTGGTATAATAATGCTGATAGTTGGACACAATGCTACTCTACGTCTATAGCTATAGATAGTAATGCCGAGTCTATTGTAGATAAACAACTGCACATATTTTGCGACGCTTCTGTCAAAGCTTACGCGGCAGTTATCTATTGGCGTTTCACACGAGCCGACGGGTATGTTTTGATTTGTTTTGCGGGCAGTAAAAGCCGAGTGAGTCCGCTCCGCCCGGTGTCGATTCCCCGACTGGAATTACAAGGAGCGCTCACAGCCGCGCGCTTATCAGACTCGCTCCAGCGAGAACACAAAGACCTTAAGGCTGATAAGCGCTTCTTCTGGACTGACTCACAGACAGTACTCCAATGGATACGCAGCGATCCAAGGAGCTTCAAGCCCTCCGTAGCTCATCGCTTAGGCGAGATCGACGAGCTTACGACTTTGTCGGAGTGGCGATACGTACCTACTAAGTTGAACGTAGCTGACGTAGCTACCAAAGACGACACGCCACCGCTGACATACGACAGCGTATGGTTTCAAGGACTACAATTCTTACGGCAGCCTGAGGAATCATGGCCTAAGGATTGTAAGTCCACCAAGAAACCGCCGCCAGACGCACTCTGTGAGGAAAAGAGTATGAACGTAGTTACGGCTCAAGTCGTCGAATACTCTTTACCAAACGAGGATAACTACTCGTCATGGTTACGGCTCGTTCGAGTCACAGCTCGAATTTTATTATTCGTCAGACGATGTCGACGAATAAACGCCAGTTTGAATGTCGAACTAATGAATGAAGCTGAACTTCTCCTGCTTAAGAAATCTCAGCAAGACTCGTTCGCGCAAGACATTGAACTTGTCAAACTTAACAAGCCTCTGTTATCAAACAGCCGCTTGTTAACGTTAACACCCTATCTAGACGACACTAATGTGTTACGAGTAGGTGGTCGAATTGACAAAGTCGCGGGTGTCCCTCACTCGATCAAGCGACCTACTATACTCGATGGTCGTCATCAGATTACTCGTTTGCTGGTCGAGTACCACCATAGAAAGGCTATGCATGGTGCACACGAGCTTGTCGTAAACGAGTTACGACAACGCTACTGGATTTTGAAGCTGCGGCCGACCGTTCGCGCAGTCGCCGCACGCTGCTTGTTCTGCCGGTACCGCCGCGCGGCGCCCCAGCCGCAACGGATGGGTGACCTGCCAGCTGCTCGCTTGGAGCACAACCGTCGACCTTTCACCTTTACGGGGGTGGACCTTTTCGGCCCAATGGAGGTTACCATTGGCCGAAAAAGAGTAAAAAGGTACGGCGTAATGTTTACGTGCCTAACGGTACGTGCTATTCATTTAGAGATTAGTGAAAGTCTGAGTACAGACTCCACTATCATGGCGCTCAGGCGCATGATCGCTCGCCGCGGTACGCCCCGTGTTATCTACTCAGATAACGGGACGAATCTGCGCGGAGCGGATAACGAGTTGACACGGTGTCTATTGGAACTCAATCAGAGTAAACTTCGTGAAGACGGTACCACAAGAGGTATCGAGTGGAGGTTCATACCCCCTGGGGCCCCTGAGAAACCTGCCTGGGAACGAATGATACGCACGGTGAAAACAACCTTGAAAGCCGTACTTAAAGAACGCGCTCCGCTCCCTGAGACGCTTTCTACTTTATTCGCTGAAGTGGAAGCGCTAGTTAATAGCCGCCCTATCACACACGTGTCATGTGACCCTAACTACCCCGAGGCTCTAACACCTAACCACTTTTTATTAGGTACGTCATCCAACAGTCCCGTATTCGGTAGGTACGATAATAACGATCTATGTTTACGTAAGCAGTGGCGCATAGCGCAACGACTAGCCGATATGTTCTGGGCGCGTTGGATAAAAGAATATCTTCCCACTTTGATTCCTAGGCAAAAATGGTGTAGGGAACAGAGAGCGTTGCGAGATGGAGATTACGTAGTTATAGTAGACCCTAATCTGGACCGTGGATGTTGACGGCACGGAGTGGTGAGTGCGGCCCACGCTGGCGACGATGGTCGCGTGCGAGTGGTGGACGTGCGCACCCGCACTGGTTTGGTGCGCCGCCCAGTAACGCGTGTCGCACTACTCGAACCAACGGATAGTTAGTGCTGATCTGACCCTTTTGTTGTTTTGCCAATTTATAGTTATTTAAATATTTTTGTTGTTTTTCCTCACTAGCATGTTAACTCAGTTCAGCACTAAGGGGGTGGATTGTAGGCGACACACGTACCTACTGATAATATTATGTGTACCTAGTTATCGTTTTAGATATTTAGATTATTTGTGAACTTAATTTGCCTTCTGTTTTGGTTTATTTTGATACCTGTAACGCCACCTGTGGGCAGCTTTCCTTATACTAAATAAATAAATGGCTGTTGAGGGTGAGCGTAGATACGCATAACTTTTTTCTAATTTGCTAGGGTAGTCGTGGTCCGCGAACGATATCGAGGCGAGTCGTGGCTCCTCATAAATTTTGATAAAACAGTGATTTTCGAAACGTTTAAACAGCTCTGCCCGCACCCCCAACTTCTCCTTCGTTTAAAAGGCCGTGTTTAATTTGATCACCTATAGTATTGTATTGTATTTGTATCTAAATTTTGCGTGAGGGAGAAATAAACAATACTCAATACCTTTCACCTTTATTATATTAGTAGGATCGCTAGCATTTTATGTACGTATTTTCTACAGATTACATTTGTTATGTTTAAATACCGAAATTAATTTTTGATTACTGTTTTTAGGGTAAATCACCATCATACACACCACGAAGGCTGCGGAAAGAGCCAAAAATTGCGTTGGACTGCTAAGCTATTAGAAGATACGCGAAAAACTGCGAGCTCTTGGGGAAAAAGTTGGCGTTTAATAAAAAAGTAGCGAATTTAGAAAATATGATTGCAGAATCGAAAGCATAATTTTCTAAATGTTGAAGTTTTGGAGAAATAAAAATATATTTCCTATAATTCTATTCTATTTTGTATGTAGGAATTTTGAAAGCGTATACAAGAAAAATAAAAACATGCGTGAACGACAACTTAGGACACAAATAAATAATAGGATATTTTTGCCGTTCTGTAAAAAATCAATGCAAAAGATATCTTTATTCATGTCCGTTAAAATATTCAATAGTCTCCCCGAAGACATGAAAGATTTGACACTTAGCCTTATTAAAATAAGACTTCACAAATGGCTTGTAGATAAATGCTTTTATACGATCAAACGAATTTATTAAAACTAAATAATAATTTACAATTTTTCTTTCTTCTTTTGAATGGTTAGTTTTCATTTTGACTTATATTTATTCAGTAATCTTAATTGTCAAATTAATTATTGTTAATTAAAATTAACCGATATTAATGATAATTAATGACATATATACACAATATAAATTAATAATACAATTAATATATAATTAATATAACAATTGAATATTTGCACGCTTCTGTAATGAAGTATAAGTATGCGATCCACATAGCCTTTAAGATCCTTTACTTTGTAATTACCATACTTTTATGCAAATAAATATAATTTGATTTGAAAATTATATAGGTAGGTGCATTCAATCAAATTTGCTAAACACCCTTCCTTCCCTAACATATTATCAAAAGTCATTAAAACTTGTTAGTGAAAGTAGATTATAAATGAAAAAAATTTCGTCACGCAATTAATCTATTAATTAATACATTACCTGCAGTATTAATTGGTAGATTAATACTTTACCTGCATGACATTAATTTCTTGTTAGATTTATATTTTACTCATTAACACAGAATACAGAAGGGACAGAAGCGTCACTCCGCGCAATCATTTAAATAAATAGCGACTTTAGCTGCTACGCAATAAAGTGCTATTCAGCTCGCAACGAACTCAGTGCCTGACAGTTATATTAACCTACACCTTGCATCCCTTTCTATCGTATAGCTCTATCTCTACTGACGTGGCACGTGTAACGTTAGGGTTGTCTTGAGAATTATTCTGTGACGAATAATAATAACCTGGCCGCCGACGGGCCGCAGCGTCGGTGGTGCGAGAAGCTGTATCCTGCGATCCTCAACCCGCATGCCCAGCGTGGGGATTATGGGCATATCCCCCTTCTTATAGGGGAGGCCTATGTCCAGCAGTGGACTGAATAGGCTGTTGTTGTTGAACATTTTACTATCCAGTTACCTAGCCACCTATTTCTTTTTAGGAACAATGATAATTCAAATAATATCTACCTACCTAGTATTAGATCAGAAAACTATTTTACACTGGCTGGCTGCATTAAGAACTCAGAAAAATAGGCATACCTACTAGGTAGGTACATGGGTCCTTAACACTTACATAAGTGTTTAGGTGTCTTGTGTACGAAAACTGAATAATCACTGTTTAAGGTAGGTAGGTACATCATGCTAAATCTTAAGAGACATTTTAGTAGGTTGTAGGTAACCTAGGTATCTAGTTTTAGTTGTTAGTACACCTACCTTTAGGTAACTTACCAAATCGATTTGTCTTCCTACACCTACCTACCCGACTGTTTTTAAGTAGATAACCTACACTGCCTACTTAAAGTTAAACCAAATAAAAATTTACCTAGCTTGGGTTTCTAATCTTGCTCTCAGTCTACATAATTAAAATCATAATACCTACTTACTACAGCACTATGTAGGTAGATACCTACCAATGGCACAAAAATTGTCTATGAAAAAATACCTACATAATAATATTACGTTTATTTATGTAGGTAGGTACCGCATTCAAACAGAACTTGTACCTAAGTACCTACCTACTTACTTATTTGGTAGAAAAACTTTCAGTTCTGTACCTACTATTGGTATTATTTACATTTTCTTATTATTATTCAGGCAACCAAATGCTATGCAGTATTTTTTTGCCTTCATTTGGCGAAAAATATAGGTACATTAACAAAAACAAACTAAAATGCCGCGGCTGCTCAAGGACACTTTCGTTCCGGGCAGAACGCGGCAACCGACGTAACGAACCATGCTAGCAGGGCCGGCGATGCGTAGGTATATTTTTATACCTATTCTGCGGAGTGAAAGAGGCCTGTCATTATCTTCATCAGCCTATAGCAGTCCACTGCTGGACATAGGCCTCCCTTAATGAGCGCCTGAGTCCCTGTCCTGAGCTCGACGCATCCAGCTTCTACCAGCAGCATTTCGCAGATCGTTACTACCTGGCCGGAGAGCGTAATATCAGTATATTTTATCCAAATCTATGGAAATTTTCATTATCTGGCAACCCTTCAGTTGAAATGAGAAAGACTAGGGTGGCCACGCTTTATATATATCTATAGGTACTTAATCTATGGAGCGAGCGTTCGGAATGACGCGACAGTTAAATGTCATGCCATGCCATGATGTCACCACGATGTCACTTGTCACTTGTTTTAGCAGTCAGTCAGGAAGCCATCCAAGAAGTGAAGTGAAGTGAAGAGTGACTTGATCAGCGTTGCCAGAAGGTTACATTTCATACATTTCACGTATCTTTTGACCCCCTCACTTCACAAATTCGCCGTTTTCTTTCTTTTGAAAAAAAATGACACTTGCAATACAATATTTTTTTTGCAAACTGTTTACGAACGCATCCAAATTGAACGTACCTTAAACAGGCGTGTCTAAAAATAATTTCACTCCTTAGGACACTCAGAGCTATGGCTCTGAATAGAATGCACCATCGCAATATAAAACGTATACAGCATGAATTAAAACTTGATTTTGTTTGAACGTTGAGCGTGTACGCATGTGCACGTTTCCTACTTCGCCAGTTTGCGCCGTTCACGGTTTCGAAAGAAACAAACAGGGCTGATTGTGATTTCTTTTGTTTCGTTGTGATCTTTTTGTCGTACATCTGTAAGAAAAGTGCGCAAGTATGGTATGTTACAAAGTGAAACAAGAGTCTGTTTTATCATATGATTAAATACACTTGAACGATAAAGTGGACTGTATTTTTACGAGAAAACGATAAGATACGAAACGGGGGTTAAACAACTGATAGCTTGTCAACGAATTGTGGGCAATACAACTGAATTTCACTAACCTTTGAGAAAGGTACACCTTGCGTGTAATCCTGCAGTTCGGCAAGTGATGCAGGCTCGTCTCAGCTATAAATGGGTCCAATATCTTACCAAGTCTGCCTTGATTTACCCAACAAACACTGTGCCAAGGATGTCGAAGACTGGCTGGCGAAACTCTGCTGTTTGCTCACACATAAGCTATCAGATGACGATAAATAAGCGAAAATTGAGATAATTTCGACGATACGATAAATACGATATATTTTACAGTAAATTATGTAATAGTTACTTTTGAATTCACAACGTAAATAAGCATAATAATTGAATTTCGCGCCACAGCGCTAATCGACTAGCGAGTGTATCTTGTCTATTATACCTACGGATAGTAAGTATACGTAAGATAGCAAGTATACTAGTATTCGTATTACGTGCTAAGATTTTTTTCTATTATTTCATCTTCCACCAACACCCAGTAGCCCAGCTGGGCTACGCTGAGAATGGGAATGAATCGATTTTTGGACTGGTGGTTCACTGAGTGCCGTAAATAAGATGGGGTCGTGGCACAAGACGCAGAAATGACAGACCAAGGCCAACTTTTGGGTCTTGCATGGTTGGTATTTATTAATTGTTAGGTATCCAGATATAAATCGTAGTTTTCTTTTTTATATTTTGTATTTTTCTTGCACAAGAAAAATTTCGCGGCTCGCTCTGCTCACCAATTTGGTTGCTAACTTTTAGTTTCTAATCACACCTAACCATGCACTAAAATGTTGACCAACAATGGTGCAATGCTCAAAACTACCGTACCCTAGCCCAAAAAGTTTGCAACAATGACAAATTAATACACAATAGCGTAGTTAGCCATATTAAAAAAGTCGCAGCACGCTCCTCTCACCGACTTCGTATTCTTAATCTCGTGTTACAGTTACCTAGGTGAAGAAGTTGCAAGCGTTTTCTTTTTCTTGTTTCTTTTGTACACCTTTACTAAGAATAAGTGGCGGCTCGCTTTGCTCGCCCTTTTTATTTGTAGTTCAGAACTTTTGTTTCATATGGGTATCTAACTACGCACAGTAAAGTTATTAATGATAATAACCGAATAGATATGCCAATGCCTACCGACTCTAAAAACAGGTAAATTAAAAACTACAGATCTCACACTGTGCGTAACTATTAAAGGCATTGAAAATGTAATTTAGGAATAAAACACACGATAAAATTTGACTTTATCGAACTGAAGATACAGTGAACGGAGTGTAGACTGGCCTCGCGGGTAAGTGCACTTCTATCGCCTAAAGTTTTTGTCCGCCCACCTCTTAAGATGACTGAAACTGTAGTTTAATTCAATCCAGAGATATCATTTTTTCCGTATCTTGAATAGCGAGCTTAAAACAAAGTTATTGGGAAATTGTCGATTAAAGTTATCAATTTTTTTTTTTTTGAAATTTTTACAAATTTTACTTATATCTGCGAAACTACTGGCAAATGTCAATTTCCTAAATCGGGGCACTATACTCGATCAGGAAAATAAATATTTTCAATGTTAAAAAACTATAATGTAACTTTTGTGGCAAAAATGTAACATTTCAGGAAACGAAACGTAACTTATGACTCAAAGGCCCTGGCAACACTATAACTTGTAGAAAATCGTGAAAATGAGATGGTACATTTGTATTGTAGATTCGATTTTTGTGTTTCATTTGTGAGTGAGGTGTAGAGTAAAGCTCTAAATCTTTATTGAATACTTTCTTAACCGTGCAAACGTATTCATGTTATCATGTTTAAAAAGCTCAAGGATAAGTTGGCTGAAGAAGTGAAATCATCACCTCAAAGAATTCAACAATTTGCCCAGGCAGCACAAGTAAGTTACTTTAAATACCTCCCTTGAAATAGAATCTTATGTCATTCCATAATATCATACAAAAGAAGAAAACCCCCAAAACCCATCATGAATATCGCCCATGCAAATTTTATTTTCGAAAGTTTAGATGGTTAACATGAAAGTGGTCAAACCAATCAAAGCAAATAGGTACTTACTTACTTCTGTGACAAACAGAGAGACTATGATTATGATTTAAATATCGTTCATTTTAGGAATGAAAATGGTATACAGCACTTTAGGTAGGTACTCAAGTTTATCATCTAGTCAACCTAGATCATCATAACTCAAGAACACATTAACTTGTTCAAATAAATAGCGACTATCATAATCTTAACACTAGAAATAAATATAAACTAGCTGTTCCCACTGTAAGGCTCCATAAAGTTAGTCAATCTTTTAAAGGGATGTGTGTACAATTTTTTAACAAAATCCCAAATGATGTGATTAATCTATCTGTAAATAAATTCATAAATGTTGTTAAACATAATCTCTGTAATAAAGCTTATTATAAAATATTTGATTATTTAGATGACAAAAAAGCTTGGGATGAAACTGCCTCCAACTCCATCAAAAACAATGTAATAGTTATTAAGAATAATGACGTTAAAAAAATATAAGCCAAGCAGAGTTTCTTGCCAAAATTCTTCTCTGTCTGGTCGCGTTATGGGTGGTAAATTAAACAAAATGATGGGTAGAGTAGGGTAGGGGCAGGGTAGGGTTGAGGTAGGGGTAGGGTAGGGTTGGGGTAGAGTAGGGTACGGGCAGGGTAGGGTAGGTGCTGTTGTTGTGGTTGTCGTTTTATCTTCATTGATTCTTTTTCCACTTCGATATACTCTTTGATTGCTTCTCCAACTTCAGTATTCCCTTTAATAGCTTCTCCCACATCAATATCCTCTTTGATAGCATTTTCCACTTTGATATCCTCATTGATTGCTTAATCCTCTTCAATATCCTTTTTGATTGCTTTTTCCATTTCGATATCTTTTTTGAATGTTTCTTTAACTTTAATACCCTTTTAGAGGTAGGACAATGTTTGCCGGGTCAGCTAGTTAGTAAATAAAAGTACCTCATTAATTATTTCTCCTATTTTTAGGCTGCAGTGACATCAGCATCGAGCAGCATATCAGATATTACCAACAATGACCTGTTTTCTATTGCTGACAATGGTAAGTTTTTTATTTAGCTGGTTGTATTACTGTAATTCAAACTTCAAATTGTTTTATTCAATAAGAACCTTTTGAATCTTTATCTTTTTTAATTTACACCATTTTGCAACAGAAGCATTGGCAAGAAACTCTACTCGGCATATATTTTTTTGAAGTCTTTGTTACATTACAATCTCTATTTTGTCTCTAAGTGATCTTGTAATGTAAAAAAAACTTTAAAAACACCCTTTTTAATTAAAATTGAAAGTATAAATATCTTGTATTGTGTTAAGTAGGCTTGTGACAAGTTTTGGTGGAAGGGGGAACCACTATATTGTCTTTTTTATTCCAGATAATTCACAAAATAATGCAGCCCGGTCTCAACCTTCACCACAAAAACAACAAAATGTGTTTCAAGATGTCTCCCTGACTATTGAGTCAGCTGAGCAAATGAACTATAATCATGAAATGGTTAGTTGCCTAACATTAGTGTGCAAATAATATGGTTTAATCAATATTACTAGACTAATGATCATCTTCAGCCTATAGCAGTTCATTGCTGGACTGGAAATAGGCCACCCCTAATGATGCTATTAATAATAATAGAGCAATAAGTTATTCCTCTTCTAAAACTATTTTTTTAATGTGTTTATGATACATCTTTTGCCCCTAACATATTCATTGAATGCTATTATTAATAAAATTATATTTTTATTAATTTTATTATGTAAAATTACATGGTTTAATCAATACTTGTCTAGTAGGCTAATAATTCTAATAGCTTGAAGTCCCCCTTCAACTTTTTTTTAAAGTAAGAAATCATGTAGCCCCAACTTAAGCAATGCTTTTATTATAGGAACCACATGATGGATTTACCGATATACTACTTATATACTTTTTTATAAATACGTCATACATACCCATAGAAACACCTAAATCTAAGACAAATATTTGCCGGTTGTACAATCACATCACTGGTATAAGCTTGCAGAGACGATAGCTTGTGCTCAATCAGTGAACTCTTTCTAAATTAGACTGGACAAATATTTAAATTGTACTGAGGGCTTACCACGGGTTTTGATAGTTTTCGAAAACTTTTTAGGTTTTGGTATCTTTCCATACATTTTCGTACAGCGCCTCTAGGGAAACGTGCATGAACTACGAAAATGTATGGAAAGATCAGTGTTGCCGTTTTTTATTTGGAGAAAATGCTAAAACATGTTGCAAAAAATGCTAAATAACTTTTAAAAATGCTAAATAAAATGCTAAAATCTATATTTTTCTTTTGAATTCCTTAGGAATTTTGAATTTTAGGTAACGTACAAAAACATGTTAATCATAAAAATATGCTAAATGCGAATTTTTCAAGCTAACAGACCCGAAAATATGCTAAATTTAGCATTAAAATGCTAAAACAGCAACACTGGGAAAGATACCGAAACTTATAAAGTTTTCGAAAACTATCGAAACTCGTGGTAAGCCCTCTGAGAAATAACCCTTATCCTATCATTACACCTATCATTTATGTTACCTGTATACTACCTCTGCGGTGCAGTGGGCGAAGGTCCGCCTGGGTCGCAGAAGGTTGCGGGTTCGATTCCCGCCGCGGGACAAATGTTTGCATGTTCTGCGGATATTTGTCTCGGGTCTGGGTGTTTTCTATGTATGATATGTATGTATTTACAAAAAAAAAATGTATTATATCAATCATGTGATTCCCATAACACAAGCTCTGCTTAGTTTGAGGCAACATGATGCTGTGTGATAGTCCAGCATTATTTATTTATTTATTTATAAAGAACTAAAAATTATAAATAAATTTATTTAAATAAATAATAATAATAATTTGTCTCGTGGCGGGAATCGAACCCGCAATCTTCTGCGTGTCAGACGGGCCTTTGCCCACTATAACACGGAAGTCGTCATTAGTTACTTTGATTATCTGTTTGACTGATGTTCTCCTTCAAATATTTGTGAGTGCTTCTATAATCAAGGTATGTTGAAATAAAATTGAGTAAATTTCAGGACAACCAGAGGCAAAGGAAGCTTTCAAACAGCTCCTTTGCCAGTGATGTATCCTTCAGACTACCAAGCTATGAGACTCCATCTACATATCACTTGCAAGTAAGTTTAAAAATGAGGATAGTATAAAAAATATACATTAATTTGTTTTGATTGCCCTTAAATTTTCATAAATTATCAAAGGTTAAAAGAAATTCCATTTTTTAAAAACAGTACTTATGCACATTGACTGTGTCCTTCGTAGCTCATACACACACACAGTGGCCAACTCCGTTTTAACCGTTAACCCATTAAACATATTCCATCATGTTTTATTTTATTGTAGTCTGATATGGAGGTGAGTGCAAGTGAGGCAGATGAAAGAGGTTTCTCTGGTGGTCCGGCAACACTAGACCGAGTGACAAAAGAACAACTATACTCAGCATACAAACGCACACAAGAACGTTATACAAAATACAGGAATCAGTATGGAGATCTTGCTCGCCATTATAAATTGCTTGAAAGAGAAAACGCTAAAGCAAGAGTAAGTTAATATGGTTACTTCTATCTAGATTATAATTTGTTTAATTGGATAAATGCTTATAATTGACTATTAACTTTTCCAGAGTGTCCTTGTTGAAACACAAGATAAGGCTCTCAGAAGAATATCAGAGCTGAAAGAACAATGTACTTTAGAACAAAGTGCAAAGGTGAGTGAACTGATATCCAGACTATCACACCAGCCTATATCAGTCCACTACTGGACATAGGCTTACCCTAATAAAAGGGGAAATACCCATAATCCCCACGCTGGGCATGCGGGTTAGGAATCGCAGCGTACAATTTATCGCACCGCTGACGCTGTTGCCCGTCGGCAGCCAGAGTCATTCATTTTTCTACAATAGTTACACCAACCATTTTTTAACAATTATAAAAAATACTGTTTATTTACAGGCACATCTAGAAAAAGCTCTTCGTATTGAAATTGAAGAAAAAAATATGAAGATTGAAGCTTTAAATACCAAAGTTCATCTCTTGCAAGTTACCGACAGTTCAAGCAATCCTGAGAAAATGGAAGCTGAAAATGATGTTCCATTAATAAATTTAGCTATGGACAGCACTGTTAAGCCAGCTACCGAAGACCCTTCTCTGTCTGATATTAACAGTTTAAATAACAAAATTGAAAAAATGAACCAATTATTGAATAAATACAAGGAGTCACTAAAAATTTCCAAAGATAAAAATTCCCAGCTAGCTGTAGAGCTGCAAATTTTATCAAATGAAGTTGAAAATAAAAATAAACAAATTCAGGAATTCAAAAGTACAGAAGAAAGCCTAAATGAAGCCAACAATAAAATCAAAGAATTAAATGAAACAAATGAAGAGCTACAGAATCAGATTAACGCCTTTGATTTTACAAAAATTAAAGAACTATCTTCCTTAGAAATGGATCTTCAAAAGGCTAATGAAGAGATAACCGAGTTACGAAGCAAAATTGAAGTGTTCAGTAAAAAAGAAGAAGAGTATGCTATTTCACTTGCAGAAAACAAACTAAGTATTCATAAAGAATTAGAAAGTAAAGAAGCTGAGATAAAATCACTTAAAGATGGGGTATCTTCCAGTAAACAAGAGGTTCAATCACTAAAAATAGTACTTGAAGAATATAAAAATAAAGTGACGGAATTGGAAGAGGAAAAAAATAAGTTGATAAAAGATTGCACAGAACTTACAACCACAAGAGTAAGGATTGATGAAATGAATTTGCAACTGCAAGAGCTATCTAAGAAATGTCATTCTCTAGAACAGCTGAAAACAAAGGCAGATGAAGAGTATAAATGTTTGCAATTGCAACTTAAACAGGAAACTGCCGAAAAACTAGCTATGATTGATAGAAATGTGTATTTAGAAAGTAGAAACACACAACTAAGTGAAGAAAACACTAAAAAATGTGCACAAATAACTCATCTACAAAATCAACGCACTTCTGATGATTCCGAAGTTTTCAATTCACTGAAAGAATTAAACATGTGGAAAGAAAAATGTGAAACTTTAGAATCAGAAATCCAAGAAGAGAGAGAAGAGTTGGTAAAGTTGCAAACTGAAATTGAAAAACTTTTGGCTAATCATGAGTTAATTCAATCACAAAATGCAGAATTCCGCATAACGATAGCTAATTTAACAACAGAAAATTCCAACCTGAAAGAATCCTTGATTGAAAAAAACAGAAGAATTGTGCATACTTTAATGAAAATGTCTCATGATACAAAGGAGTTGCGACAATTGATATGTCTTACCTCCATCGAAACTCAGACATTTATTAAAACTTATAAAGAGTCACTTAGCTCCTTCGTAAAATCAGTTGAAGAATTAGTAAACAAAACAGTACAAAACATGGAACAAAAAATCCATGATACATCAGTTCAATATAGCAATATAAAAAAAGATTATGAGAAAATGCAAGCTGAACTAATGGCATCCCATGCCAGAAATTCTGATATTTTGGCAGACAAAAAGGCGCTTGAAGAAAAACTAGAAGAAATCAGTAAAAAAGTTAACAGTGAGGGATCGGTTTTGAAAGACGAATTGTCGAACAAACAAAATATGTATAAAAAGACATTAGAAGAATTGAAATCTGCGAAAAGTGAAAACGAATTATTACTTAGCAAATTAAAAGAATTTGAAATTGAAAAGGAGAAACATGCAAAAATAAATGAAGAGTTTGAAACTTTAACTCGTAAATACAAAGACTCATTAAATACGGTTAATTTACTGAGTAAAGATACTGAAGAATTGAAGAACAGTAAGGTTTTGGAATCAGAAGCTTCTCAACAAATGAAAGTTTATTTAGAGGCTGAAAAAGCTGAAAACTTAGCCACTGCTGAATTGTTGCGTCAAATAAACATCGAGAAAAACGAACTTAGAGACAAAATAATTATAGCTGAAACTAAAAATTCACAACTTATAACTCAGCTTGAAGATCTTAACACGCTGCACCAAGCTATGAATGAAAAGATGATTGAGTTAAAAGATAAGGTACGCAAATCAGACGAAAGCAATGAAATTGAAAAGGAGCGACTGGAAATGGAAAAGAAAAATCTGAATGATGCGATTAAGACAATTGAAAATAATTATAAAAAGATCCAGGATGACTTTAAAGATCTAAAAATCCAAAATAAAATTTCTGAAGACAATATTTTGAAATTAACTTCTGATATCACCCATAAATCTGAAGATTTTGAGAAAAAACTTATAAAAATAGTCGAACTGGAGGAAAGAAACTTATTGTTGTCAGACGAAAATATAAAACTCAAAAGTGAGGCAGCACATTTCACTTCAAATATCGAAAATCTTGAATCAGAAATTAGCAATATAAAAAAATCTCATACAGAAATTGAATTTGAAAAAAATCGCCTGAATGATATCATAGAAAAGTTAGAATACAATGAAGCAGAGAAAAATGTTATGAAAATGACTGAAACAAAAGATACGCAAACTGAACAAGAGAGTGTTCCTGTTGAAACTGTTTCTAACATGATTGAAACCTCATCTATGTTTGAGAATAAATGGGTCATAGAAAATAAACTAAGTACAATGTCCAACACAGCTTCTTTGAACTTGAAAACAGATGCACAGGAGGATATTATTGAGCAGTACAGCACTCTTAAAATTAACTATGATGCCTTAAAAGATGACAATAGGAGGTTGCATTCTGATATTGAAGGCCTCCAGTCTTATCTTACAAAAATATCTAAAGAAAATAGTGTTTTAAATGATAAATTGAGAGAAGTGATTGCAACGAGTGAACATTCTATGGACAATGATCAATTGTCAAGTGATATTATTCAATTAAAAACAGAACTTCAAGGAGGAAAGGAAAAACTAAATGATTTAATGAGAGAAAACTCATTACTCATTGAAGAAAATCTTGAACTGAAAGATCAATTGAACTCGCAAAACTATGCAAAGCCCCCAGAAATTGACAGAAATGATAACAACAATCTTAAGGATAATGTAAATATCAAAGAAAAATACGATGAGTTATTGCAAACGAGTAGTGAAATAAAAAAAAGGAATATAGACTTAGAACAAATCAATAAATCAGTCAGCAGTAATATTGTACAGCTGCAAGATAAAAATGAAAGATTAAAACTGTCAAATGAGAAACTGGAAAGGAGACTCGATGAAGCTCTTGTGAGCTTGAGACATTTACATTCATTGTCAGAAAACACAGAACTAGAATATTTACGAAATATCTTGTACGAATATCTTACTGGAACAGGCACACATTCCGTTACGCTTGCTAAGGTATTAGCGGCGATAGTGAAATTTGATGACATGCAAACTCAGATGGTTCTTCAAAAAGAAAAGGAACGACAAGGATTTGTGAGTCCATAACATTTTCTAATAGGTTTTTTTTTATGATACCTGTTGATGGAACTAGCACATTGCCCACCTGGTGTTAAGTTAACCATTACCTATGACAAAGATTTTTAAAATGATATTTAATATAAGGCACAGTTTGTCGACCTCTGAGGCACAGTGGGCAAACGTCCGCCTGACACGTTTCGCACGCGAATGTTGCGGGTTCGATTCCCACCGTGGGACAAATGTTCGCATGTTCTGCATATATTTGTCTCTAGTCTGGGTGTTTTCTGTGTATAATATTTATGTATTTACAAAAAAAATATCTAGGTAACATATCAGTCATGTAGTTCCCATAATACAAGCTCTGCTTAGTTTGGTAGCCCCGAACTAACTTTGATGCTATGTGAGGTCCAGCATTATTATTAAGTTTGGGTGTGAAGTTGTGGGGTTGTGAGTTGAAGTTCGTCCTTGCGAATCTAAAACCTCTTATGTGTAAAAACATGAATTTTCTGTAAAATATAAAAAAAACTGTTTACTGGAAAATATACAAAGAGAGCATCTCAAAAAACTAGCGTCATTTAAAACTATATTAAATTATTTTAAGTAAGCTATAGTTGGCTTAAATAGGAGGCAAAAAATACCACCTTAAGTGATTTGGACGTGAAAAAGTAACAAAACACTGAACAAATTGAGCTGAAACTTTTCACGAATGTAGTTCTAGGCCAGGAACCGCTTAGGTACTTACAGGCTACTACTTTATAATTATTTACCTACCACGCGAGTGAAGCCGCTGGTGAAACAAGTATAGTGTATATTTAAAATGTATATTTAAAATAAAAGTATAGTATAAGTAAAATCGAAATTTGGAGCCACTCAAATGGACGCACGTCACACAATCAGCGACATTTCAAGCCTGATTGGCCATACACGACACTCGCGCGTGAATAGCCGTGTACATACTGACTATTGACTGATCGAGTAGTCTCGCGAGGCACCGTACATTTGACATGCATATTATAAGTAGCCTCGCGAGGCACCATACATTTGACATGCATAATATAAGTAGCCTCGCAAAGCTGCTCGGTCAGTCTTCTGCCTCTGATTTAGTACATCTGAACGGACAGGCTTATGAGTTCTTATTTTCATTTTGACGTTAAAGTGTTTAACTCGCCATAGTAGCACCTAAGACGAAGTGACACCGGTATGTGAGGAGGGTCAAAACAAGTCGCCGAAATACAGTTCCCAACTAGTTCGGCGACCAAATCAACCACTAGGCAACAACAAAATTCAATTACCTACTGCTTACAAGATTTGTACCCCTTTTATAAACATAAATACTCATATTATACCAAATATACCTAGTTAAGTTTACTCATAGTTCGTTCCTTAATTTAGTGGTTGTAATGTACTATATTTTTGCCCAAATAAATAAATTGAAAATTGTTGATATTTTTTTTTATTAATTAGCCATTTATTATTACATTAATGATTGAAAGATCAGTCTACTCTCGACACATCCACCACCAGCCTGTATCAGTCCACTCCTGGACATAGGTCTCCCCTAATAAGGGGGATATTCCCGGCACGATGCTCGACACATCGCTCGCTACCAACCTATCCAATGACTATATCATAATCTTTATTTTGTTTATTTTCAGTTGCGGCAACTAGGTATCATTTGATACGAAAACATGCAGGAAGAGAATAGAACATTTGAAAATAATAGAAGTCTAAGTAAGTACATAATAAAACTGAAGCCCCGTCCAGAGCTACCTGTTTGAGATAGCAAACTTTATCAACTTGACAACATTCGACATAATTAATGTAATTGATTGGTCTAGCTAGAGCAATGTGGTTTGTTAAATATACACTAATATTGAGGTATCGACCCGGCCCTACTAACACCTCGGACCGTTCATCTCTCAACAGAATATGGACAAATATGTCCCTTTATTATAGTACTCACGGTGCGTTTCCACTAAATCGTTTACGTTTTATCAAGAGGTACCTATTGTTCCCTCCCACTATGGATGAAGGAAGTAGATATGCGGTTGTGTTTCTACGATTGACTAGTTAGATTAAATTCGACTTAATAAACATTGTTTATTGATTAGTGGAAACACACGGCTAGCGCGTCTGCACCTGCACAATATAAAGAACTACTTTCCTACATTTATAAATTGTGGCGTTAGACTGCTCTAGTGCCGTTTTTTTGTAGGTAGGTATGATGAAATGTTTCAATCCTGTCTAACAAAACATACCTACCTATTTACGTACCTATGTACGGTACAAACGATAACATATTGATTCGCATCAAATCACCATAATAGACTGAGAACCCAATAACAAACATAAGGCTTCAAATAGATAATATAATGTAAACGTAATTTAAATATTTCCTTTATTAATTTAATTTAAAATTATTAATCTTATTATATTATTACAATTCATTATGATTTCTTAATTACATAACTTATTTTATTTTTCCGTCTTCAAGATAAAAAAGAAACCTTATTAAGATATCTTTGTTGCGCAAGTCTACTCGCACTTGGCTGGTTTTTTATTTAATTTATGCATCATGCAAAGTTAAAGCACGTGTTTTTATAATTATAGATATAGATGAGCCTTATTGCCATGCCTTACCATAAGTACAGCTTTAATTTGTAAAAATAAAGCTATACACATAATATGATAACAGCTACACTGAACATGATTTAGGTTTAGGTCACATTGATAAGGTTCTTCATACACATGGTTGGTCCAAAATTTACAGATAACCTATGTATTGTATGGGCGTATTCAAGAACTTTTAGGGGCCAATCTATGCTCTGATTTTATATCTCAGTCAAAAAATGTAAACACAAAATGAGAGAAGTATGTTTCCCTTTCTAGCTGATTTTATTGGACATAACAAATTTGAGATTTGCTCTGTATATGAGCATGGTAAATTTCAAGATTTCTTTTATTTCTTTACACTATTCTTTCGTATGTATGTACACCACCGTCTTTGTTTAATCATGCTGTCCTGTCCAACCAAAGGTTGTCTGGAAGAGATCGCTATTAGCGATAAGACCGCCCATTGTACCTTTTTTTTTAATTATAAAGTTTCGCAAATTGTATTTTTTAATTTTGGGTACAATAAATAATTTATCTATCTAATCTATCTATTCTGAGATTTGAGCTAAGATTTTAAAAATTAAAACTGTCAATAATCTTAATCTGTAATTCAAACACAATCGCATTTGTAATCAGTTCTTGAATACAGGCCTGAAATTTATAATTTAGTTATGAGCTTTGTAGGAAGGTCCCTATATTTATATTTTTCTGTGAAATCTGTGAACAACTTTGTACTTTATGTTTAAGTTAGGGTCCACTTAGAAACCCGATATTCAAAATATGTAATAAAATAACTAATTAATTTTAATCAAGATGTTGTTTCATACTTTTCTAAGAAGTTGTTAATATGTGTAAAATAAAAATACTATGTTAGGTATGTATTAAATTAAATTTTGGTACCTGCAGATAGTGACATAATTATTGTTCTTTTTATAGGTTGTGTAAAATATTATTTAGGAAATCATTTACTATTAAATAAAATATTAACAATCAGCTTGATGTGTATTTATTTTAATTCTTAAAAACAATAGCCTTACTTATAAAAATCTGTCACAAACCTAAACAATACTTAGACTATTATTGCTGTCTCTTACCATTGGTTAATAACAAACAGTGACATGGCTAACTATAAGCAGTTACAGAGTACTATAATGTGGGGATACTATGCAGAACAAGTAGACCAAACAAAGTCAAACATTAATAAATCAAGTATTATTAATAAGTATGATGATAATCTATAAACCGGTGATTGTGAAACTGCTTCTGTGCCTAGTTTTTACTGTTGTTACTGCCATCAGAGTCACTAAGCTCATCATCATCATCATCACCAAAGAAACTATCATCATCAATGTTTATTTTATCAATCTTTGCAACCATGTCTTGGATTTGAGCTATCAATTCAGGTGAAATTTCTCCGGCTTCTTCCTGTTGTTTATTAATATACCTGGAAGAAACAAAACTTATATTTAAGTACTATTCATATGTATCCATTTAACGATATGAGTGCTGGAAAAACACATGCTCAAGGTGAGCTGCTGCAGCTCCCGACATGGCACTTAGCGTAATATTCGGGGCCAGTCAACATGTAAAAAGGTGGCAGGTTGCTATATCTAAAATTAGTTAGAAAAAGTTTGTATGTTGGTTAGTTGAGACTACTGATATGATTCTCAATTTTTTGACTAAAATAACCCAGTGAAAAAACAATGTACGTCATCACAGCTTTATCCCCTTTAGGGATATCATCAGCTTGTTTTATGGTTGAAGATGGAACAAGCACATGGCCCACTAATGGCCACCTAATATTAAGCACTGCAACATATGTCATGTATGTTTGAAACATGCCCTATGATGCATTACCCTGTGTTATAAACTTGGGGAGTGATGGTGATAAGCCTCTTGTGCCTGTAATTTCATTGCTCTGCAGGTGTGCAAACCTACTGAGGAAACCATAATATAGGGGGTAATTGGAGACATGTACGAAGATTACATTTAGTTCTATGGCACAGCATCATGCTGGTAGGTAACCTCATGTCATCTACACTATTTTGAGTAGGTATGGGAATGGAAAAAAAGAAAGTATGGGTGAAAGTTTAGAATATCGTTGCACGAATTGGAAGGGGGAGGGGGAGTGAAGGGATACCCCAACCACTGACCCCCCACCCCCAGGAGATGCATGTTTATTTTTTCTAAAGATTCTAAGTTTTCCCTAGTATCTCCCATGCAGAGTTTCTGGCTCCACATTTTTTATATACACTAGGCATAGGGACCACATGACTGGGTGGCATAAGGGTGCTCTGTGATATATTTAGAACCTAATCTACTCAAGTCGGGGTGCCCTAGAGCCTACTGCTGCGGGAAGGATTTGAAAAAAACCTAATAACTTACTGCTACTGTCTATGCAGAGAAAACAATGAGAAATTTCGTCATTGTTATTTTACTAAAAATACCCCAATTTGTCACAAGTAACACAAATTAGGTTTCATTTCGCAAGTTTAAAAATAATAATTAGACTGTGTTTCTGCAGCTAAAATCAATATTTATGGCTTCAGGTGAACTCACTTAACCCTCTTACAGATTTGTGCGACGATATTCTAAACCCAACCCTAGGTATGTTCTATGTAAGTAACAGACATAAATTTTTCAACACAGAAAATTCACATTAATTTGGATACCTTAGCATAGTGCGACGTTTTCTTTCTGGTAGCCCTTTCAACATTGATTTGAAGTCTGTGTTTTCTGTCTGGGAATCTTCAACAGCATCTTCATTCTGAAATGATTGTTTATTTGATTAGATTATAATAGAATAGGTGTATTTGAAACTACAGAAAATAACTGGATGTTTCCGAACACAGTGAACACCACAGGTTGAACCATGGTGTCCACAGTTGAACAATAAATGTACGTACACCAAAAACATTGTGCTTCATATTTATATAGCTTGCGGCACATAAGTCTAGCGGTGAAGGCAACTTCTGCGCATGGGTCTCTCGCTCTCTGTCACTTCTAGTCTAGCGTAGCGTTTAATTTTCTATGCTTGTAGCTTCCATAAAACACCTTACTTTTGACTTCTGCACAATAATGGTCAGCATTCCACTACTTGTACCCGAGTATGTTTTACTGTATGTAGGTAATAGATATGACACTATTATTTTTACTTTAGAAATTGTTATGAGTTATGTTTACTTACCTCAGGAGCTTTACAACACTTTGCACAAACTTTTTTTTCTTTTGCACATTGACTACAAAGCATGTGGTATGCATGTTTTACTGTTTTTTGATCGCAGCCAACACATTTTCGAGGAGCAGTTAGAGGCTTGTATTTCTTGTACTTAATTTTCCAGTCCAATATATCTTTACAACGTTTACAGACACCAGATATTTGTAGTGAATTCAGTAACTTTGTTTTGTGGCTGGAATCGTGCAAATCATTTTTGAAAACTGTCCTATTTTGGTGTTTCTGTGGTCTGTTCCTATTTGCGTTCCCTCTAGCAGTGCTCATTTTCTAGGAAAACTTTTGAATATCTTGCAGCGCAAAAGTTCAAATGTTGCAAATATGTAAACAAATATTTTAACCTCACTTCACCAACTTCACTTCACGAGTTCACTCACATTGCCTTGACACCATAGATTATGTATATATATAGATTTATAGTTTGCGTGGCCACCCTAGTCTTTCTCATTTCAACTGCAGGGTTGCCACATAATTAAAATTTCCATAGATTTGGGTAAAATATACTGATAATACGCCCTCCGGCCAGGTGGTAACGATCTGCGAAATGCTGCTGGTAGAAGCTGGATGCATCGAGCTCAGGACAGGGACTCAGGCGCTCATTAGGGGAGGCCTATGTCCAGCAATGGACTGCTATAGGCTGATGATGATAATGGGTAAAATGTGAATCTAACAAGAAATTAATGTCATGCAGGTAAAGTATTAATCTATCAATTAATACTGCAGGTAAAGTATTAATCTATCAATTTTTTCATTTACACAAAAATTTTTTTCATTTATAATCTACCTTCACTAACAAGTTTTAATGACTTTTGATAATATGTTAGGGAAGGAAGGATGTTAAGCAAATTTGATTGAATGCACCTACCTATATAATTTTTAAATCAAATCAAATCAAATTATATTTATTTGCATAAAAGTATGGTAATTACAAAGGAAAATCTTAAAGGCTATGTGGATCGCATACTTATACTTCATTACAGAAGCGTGCAAATATTAAATTGTTATATGTATATATGTCATTAATTATCATTAATATCGGTAAATTTTAATTAACAATAATTAAGTTGACAATCGAGATTACTTAATAAATATATGTCAAAATGAAAACTAACCATTCAAATGAAGAAATAAAAATAGTAAATTATTATTTAGTTTTAATACATTCAATTTAATCGTATAAAAGCATTTATCTACAAGCCATTTGTAAAGTCTTATTTTAAAAAGGCTAAGTGTTAAATCTTTCATGTCTTCGGGGAGACTATTGAATATTTTAACGGACATGAATAAAGATATATTGTGTGCGTTACTCCAGCGGCATGTTGACTCGGATCGGGATGAAACTTACAGGAAAATTAGAGCACTATGTCCTGTAAATGTGCCCCAAATATTAAATTTGTGCCTATTAAGGTTCCAGAGTTATTCAAGAAAATAAGATGCCGCTGTAGTAACGCCTGAAAACGTTACTGCAGCGGCATGGTTTTTACCCATTAGCCTTAGCTAAATTTAAAGTAGCTTAAAAGATAGCTTATATTTGTGCATGTCACTGGCCAAACAGCGGCATTTGTGCGACCTGTGGTTTATGAGTTATTGCAGATGCCGCTGGAGTAACGTTTTGCAGATTTCCGGATCTTCGAAACGGCTGAACGCACAAATATGATTTTTTGTGAGCGAATGTGTTGTAATTTGTGCCTATTTGTGCGCTAGTTGCTTTTCCGAAAAAATGCACGACGTATGAATTAGACGAGTTTTTGTGAAAATCGAAAATTGCCTCTAGCTCTTGAACTACTAGTCGAAAACACTTTATGATTGCTTTGGCTGATGCCTATAAGGAATATACATCTTCTGACAACCATCTTGAAACCCTACATCTAATTTTCGACGAAATAAATCAATTTTACAACTGAAAATGGTTTACTAATTTCTAACCTCAATTAAGGGAGTTTTAACAAGTTATCGACTTTCATGATTTGCCAATAATTAGAGCGCATATCCAAATAGAAGTACGCTGAATTTCAGCTTTCTAGACCTTCAAATTAATGATTTACAACTGAAAATAACAAAACGAGGTCTCTTAGACTGTTATCCGACCAAATACGAAAGGTCATAAAAAAGCGGCCGTTCAGTACTTCGAGACTACATTTTTAAATAGGCAGCTTTGTCATGTTTAACGTTAGGTACACTTACGTAGACAAGTTTTAGTGTGGGATAAAGGCACCTGTAACATTGATGCTGGACAGCATTTATTTCAACCAATAACATGTAACATGTACGTACTAATAGCCCTACGCCCGTACAACAACAATTAGTTAGGGTTTTTTCAAGTACCTAGGTACACTAGGTTTTTTTACTACTGAAAAGGTACTTTCGTTTAAATAATACTGTATAGTTTTGTCATCGATTTTGACTACTTCACTCTCGTCTCATCGGACGAGTTTTAGATTCGATTATTTGATCAGACAATATGAAAGAGAGCTGATGTCTAACATGGGAAAACTGAACCGATTCAGTGCGGAAGGCGCCGCAGCGGTTTCATAAAAATCTTTTTATTCAGGCGTATGGCAAATCCTAAAATGTGATAGGGGAGAGGTTTGAAACCTCTTTTAAAACACGAAACCAGTTATAAGTTTCATTTATTTATTGTCCTCCCTCGTTCTTGCCTGTGCCTATCACGCATTCTTAATACGGTCTGCATTTACAAGAACTCGTCAATCGATTACGCGAGTGTGAAGCAAGATCTGAGGGCATCTATCCAAAGTCATTCTATCATCGTCAGCATTTTATATACCTATGTCTATGTGTGGTCTGTCGTCAACGAAATGAACGAATGTTTGTTGACAATGTATCTTAATATCTTTCATACAAACATTTTAGCTTTTATGGCGTTACTTCATTCGTCGATCCAACCTCGTTGGTATTCACTCTGCACGAGGTTGGCATGTGGATCTCCTCCCTAACTGCCCTACAAAAAATCCGTGGAAAAATCGGTCGTGGGCGTGGAGCCTAACCATGAAGTGAATCGACAGCGGTGCAAGCGATACATAGGTAATTGAAGTTTTTTGTTCCTGTTTTATTGAATATAAATTAATTCAATTTATTATGCATGCTTTAATATTATCAAAGTCCATTGATGACTGATGATTATGATGTTGTACCTACACTCATACTTACGTAGCTACATTCTTACGAGAAACGTATCTGCTCCCTCTAAAGAAGTCTAGTTAGTACTATATCGTAGGAACCTATTTACTCATTTTGGTACCTACCTACATATATACTCCTTTCAGAAGAAAAGTACTTTTGACGTACCTATCTTCTTTCCAGCTTAAATCTCCGAAGGCTTATAAGGTAGGTACCAAAATGAGTAAATTCATTTTGGTACCTACCTTATAAGCCTTCGGAGATTTAAGCTGGAAAGAAGATAGGTACGTCAAAAGTACTTTTCTTCTGAAAGGAGTATATATGCTATATGTAGACAGGAGCATAAGGCATAGCCTAATCTATGTATGTAAGTACATAAATAGCATACCTACGTACCTACAGTATACCTTAGTAGGTACCTTTTACCATCAAATATAATATCTAAATATATAATATCAAAAAGCAGCTCCACGGTATTTTTCTTTTCAGTTCCCAAAATAAGCCACATTTACTTGTTATCTACTAATTTTTCATTATGTTATAAACATAAAGTTAAAAAATATTAGCGTTTTCGTACCCTACTATTGTGTGTATTGTGTTCCAAGGATAGCCGAGTGTAGTCGAGCCGAGTCGAGTTCGCTTGAACCGAACGCATCCGGTTGATACACAACCAATAAAACCACAGCCTTTAAACCCATGTAGGTACAACCAATACAAAATATGACTAGATTTAGATACACATTTAATATAACAATCATAGGCATGTCTAATACATTCAATAATTAAATTATTCAAAAATCAAAAGGTTTTTTTCTATAAATAAAAAAGGTATGTGAAAATGATTTTTTTTGAACTTTTAGTACTACTTTTCTTAAAGTTTTTTTAATTATTTTTGTCTGTTTTTTGTAGCTGAACACGGATATAAGTTTTGTAATATTTCTAGCTTTTGGTAATGAGTGATAAAAGGTAAAACGAATGGTATCTTTAGATTTAAGTATTGCCTTAGTGGTCAATAAATTTATTTTATTATTCGTGATTGCAATTGTCAGCGGAAATACTTTAAGTGATAAATAAAAATGCTCCTTTCTCATTTGCATTAATGCAGTGACAACTTCATAAATTACATAGTCAAAATAAAGTTTATGTAGATACGGTATAAGCAACCGTGCATCTTCCTGGGTCAGTTCAGTAGAAAGGCGCAGTGCTTGCGAACTAGTCTAATTTATTACATCATTTCATTTTATTCAAACTATTAGTAAATCAATCAGCCACCAGGGATGCATTCAGCCACTTAGGGCGCGCGTTCTTGCTATCATTATCATCAAGTGTAGAGTTCCGTTCACTTATTAATAGTTTCGATAATTAACAAGTTAACCCATTTCACAATCTAGTTGTATTGTTCAACCAGATACCGTATATCTATTTGATCCTTCGATTAGAGGCAATACACGTCGTAAATATCTTTAAACTCAACCGTGTGTGCTAAACCAGTGACTGTCAAGTTCTATCACTAAACATAAGTACTGAGTAGAGCTAACAAGTGTTATGGTGACATAATTAAATTAGCGCAAAAATATGAAGATTGCAATGTGAATGACGGAGTAACATAGGGAAGATCGTTTCGTTTTACCTTTCTCAATAAACAAACTACTATAATTGAGATTCAACAAGAGCTGTATCAAGATAGATCAAGATAGAAGAAGGATTTCACCGAAGTCTTTCATGTGGATTACTTCAAGAGCCACTACTTCCACTCGTCGTTTTCATTTATTGCACGCTTATGTTTCTTAATGGTACTAGGCACTAAAATATTAACCAATAAGGATGTGAAGGTCGAAACTACCCTAACCCACTCTAAAAAGTTTGCAACAATGACGAATTAGACCACAACAGCTAATTAGATTAAATAAAAAATTGTTTTTAATTTTTCAAGTTTTTGTTTTAGTTACCTAGGTGTTACAAAAAAATTGCCTCTGTCCAGCATCAATGTTACAGGTGCCTTTATCCCACACTAAAACTTGTCTACGTAAGTGTACCTAACGTTAAACATGACAAAGCTGCCTATTTAAAAATGTAGTCTCGAAGTACTGAACGGCCGCTTTTTTATGACCTTTCGTATTTGGTCGGATAACAGTCTAAGAGACCTCGTTTTGTTATTTTCAGTTGTAAATCATTAATTTGAAGGTCTAGAAAGCTGAAATTCAGCGTACTTCTATTTGGATATGCGCTCTAATTATTGGCAAATCATGAAAGTCGATAACTTGTTAAAACTCCCTTAATTGAGGTTAGAAATTAGTAAACTATTTTCAGTTGTAAAATTGATTTATTTCGTCGAAAATTAGATGTAGGGTTTCAAGATGGTTGTCAGAAGATGTATATTCCTTATAGGCATCAGCCAAAGCAATCATAAAGTGTTTTCGATTTTCACAAAAACTCGTCTAATTCATACGTCGTGCATTTTTTCGGAAAAGCAACTAGCGCACAAATAGGCACAAATTACAACACATTCGCTCACAAAAAATCATATTTGTGCGTTCAGCCGTTTCGAAGATCCGGAAATCTGCAAAACGTTACTCCAGCGGCATCTGCAATAACTCATAAACCACAGGTCGCACAAATGCCGCTGTTTGGCCAGTGACATGCACAAATATAAGCTATCTTTTAAGCTACTTTAAATTTAGCTAAGGCTAATGGGTAAAAACCATGCCGCTGCAGTAACGTTTTCAGGCGTTACTACAGCGGCATCTTATTTTCTTGAATAACTCTGGAACCTTAATAGGCACAAATTTAATATTTGGGGCACATTTACAAGACATAGTGCTCTAATTTTTCTGTAAGTTTCATCCCGATCCGAGTCAACATGCCGCTGGAGTAACGCACACGATATATTTTGCATTGATTTTTTACAGAACGGCAAAAATATCCTATTATTTATTTGTGTCCTAAGTTGTCATTCACGCATGTCTTTATGTTTCTTGTATACGCTTTCAAAATTCCTACTACCTACCTTTAATACTAAAAAGAATAGAATTATAGGAAATATATTTTTATTTCTCCAAAACTTCAACATTTAGAAAATATGCTTTCGATTCTGCAATCATATTTTCTAAATTCCCTACTTTTTTATAAAACGCCAACTTTTTTCCCCAAGAGCTCGCAGTTTTGCGCGTATCTTCTAATAGCTTAGCAGTCCAACGCAAATTTTTTCCGCAGCCTTCGTGGTGTGTATGATGGTGATTTACCCTAAAAACAGTAATCAAAAATTAATTTTGGTATTTAAACATAACAAATGTAATCTGTAGAAAATACGTACATAAAAGGCTAGCAATCTTAATAATATAATAAAGGCGAAAGGTATTGAGTATTGTTTATTTCTCCCTCACGCAAAATTTAGATACAAATACAATACAATACAATAAATTTATTGCTTTTACAAGGTCTTCATCGTTCTGTCTGGGAAATATAACAAGCTATTAATGCTGCTGCTGATGATAATGATGAATCATATTAATTGAGGCAAGGAACATATTGGTCTTCTTCTTCTTCGTATGAAGTAGTGGCCAACTCTGATGTCGGAATTTTTAGGCCACCCGAAAGCCTCCGACATGGCTAACAACTGAAAAAGCCGGGAAGAACATCTTAACGTGCCTTCCGAAGGGCGGAAGCGCTCAGATCTAAATGCCATCCAGATCACCCATATAAGTAGTGTCCGGGCGGAGTGTTGCTTAACCAAGATGAACTGCGAAGATCACCGGAGTAAATTACATGGTGTTAAATTGCATTGTGTTACAGGTTCTAGGTAAGGTATCTCATATAAACCCTGTCTAAGGGTCAATTTAGCAATATGGTTATATAGTAGGCAGACCGAGGCTTTGTAGGTAGTTAACTAGGTGTACCTATATAACAAATTGTCATTGCACATTATGTAGAGCTACACCAGAATAACATTATAGGCTATTTTTTATCCAGGTACCATGCGTGCGAAGCCGCGGGCAGAAGCTAGTATAAAATCTTAGTGAAAACTTTTTGAAAACTGGAGTTAACATTAAAGTGTTTCTTTCCTGTCAGCCAAAGTCCATTGTAAATAAATAAATAATGCGGGACGTAATCACACAACATCATGTAGCCCCAAACAGAACATGCAAACACTTGCCCCGCAGTGGGAATTGAAGCCACAACTAGCTAACTAAATTTGCGGGTACTTCGGAGAAGGCAAGCAGTATCTTGGGTTTCACTTACCCGGTTTTGATAAAATATAGCTTAGGCTTTTTGATACTTACTTACTGTGGCAGATTTAAATAATTGGGGGCATATAGGTGAATTGTCAAAAAATGCTGTCAGTTGTGACTGACGAATCCCGAATCCGTTTTAAATCTGAATGATCCGTTGATTTAACGTAGCCTCTGGTTCTCTAGTCTGAAATAAAAAAAAACAGTTTTAAACCAAGACAAAAATGAACGAATTCTACCATTGTAGGTATGATAATAATAATAATAATAACGAACGGTCTGATAGCGAAGAGCCTTGACCAATACCTTAAGAGGCTCTCGCTAGGCAGCTGGATCAAGGGTCAGATACAGAAGGCGGCTCTCCTGGACTCGGCACGCATTGTGCGGAGGTTCCTCTCTCTGCAGCCCTAGCCACCGACCGTTTGAGCCTTGCCCCGCGGTCGGTGGTCCACCATTTTGGATATATTTTTTACTATAATGTTTTTTTTATATTATTTTTGTACATAGTAGATTAATAATGTTTTAAATTTTATAGTAAAAAATGTATTTTTTATGAGTTTTAAAATGAATAAAGTGTCATAATAATAATAATAACAATAACCTAACATTTAATAGCATAACATATAAAAAAATAATGAATTCTTTGGTTTTCGTGGTCTATTTTCCTATACATTCATTAAGACCTCGGTTGGTCAAGGTTGACCAAATATAGCACATGGCTTTTAAACGATAAAATCAGTATCAAAATAGACTTAAGTTTTTATACTTACGAAGATTCACATAACTGGAGACATACAGGTGTATTTTCAGTTACCATCCATTGAATTACGTGGCCCTTTGGTTTTTTATCCTGAAATTAAAACGTCATCTTTAAACCGGGCTATGCAAATAATAATGAACCAAAGAAATTATATAATTTAAAGTTCTAATAAAAAATGAAACGACTTTCCTGTATATGTAATGAACTTATGGGGTGGGGAAGGGCAGGGAGGGAGTGAGGACTCTCAATCTAAAAGGGGGAATCTCACAGTTTCTGAGAAAAAAATCATTAAGTTTTGAGGGTAACGACACAAAAAAAATTAAACAATATACGTCAAAACACACTTCCGGGAGAGGGACCTATGACCTACGATCAGTTTAAAAACAGTTTCAAATCATAAAAATGGATATTTGATTCGGGTATTTGACCTCGTCGGCCCTGAGTGTCGCTTCGTCCCCTCGTCCTCGCGGGCTAGCTCCACTCAGGATCTTCCACGCGAATTTCTGGTTCCACATTTTTTATATCCAATCTACGCATAGAGACCACAAGACTACGTGGCATCTGCGTCAGTTCTGTGATATATCTAGAACCTTTGCTACTCAAGTTGGGGTGTCCTAGAACCTACTGCTGCGGGAAGGATTTCCAGGTGGTTGTAAAAAATCTAATAACCGACTGTCTATTCAATGTATTACATTAACAACGAGAAATATCATTGTCAATGTCGAATTACCAAAAAATACCACAGAGGCCATAAATAAAAAGAAGAAGATCATATTTTTGATATTCAGTAATGAAAAAAAAATTGCCCGCAGTGTCATCAAGTTTGACGAAATTAAGTAAAAAATTTGAATTTTCAAATAATCATATCTCAAAAACTATTTGGTTCCGCACTACGCCATTTTAGATTTAGGCTTCCTAGATATAGACCTATCTGTGACAAAAGTTCCAGCCGCCTAGCTCACTACAAATAAATGAAAGTTGAGCCAAAAATTAATGTGCAGTGGGCAAAATTCATTTCAAATGCCGGCAACACCAAACAAAACAAAACAAAATTGAATTTCACTTTTTGGCTTATTTTCTTACAGATTTCTGCTCTAAATGTTGTTATTTATTGCGGAAGTCTGGTTAACAATCCATTTTTGAATAAATACCTCGTCAAAAGTACGATACTTACGAACGAAAAGACAAATCCGGAATGTTTTGATCACTGCCACTTTTGCACCAAAATACACTACACCGATCCATTTTGATAGAGAAATCCATAACATTCATTTGTTATTATTGATTTACAATAGATGAAACATAATTTTTCCAGGTAATAATTTAGTTTCAAGCAAGTTTTATACAAAATCTTCCGAAACTGCTGCTAGCTGCCAAAGTTTGTTTAGCGCAATGTTGCGCTAAACAACGAAAAAACCGGCACGCGATATGGGACAGCAAATCTATAGTGCGGTCTCCCTTATTTGCATGAAGCACGCATAAGTAGTTCTCTTTCTTGAAAGAATGAGATGAATTATCTCGTCGTCTATAGCTTTCTCTGTCTAGGACTTTTTCAGTCTATACGGAAGTACTCTGTGGTCTACATATGCCACAGATATTTAGGTTTAGTTAGTGATGCGCCTATCCGATCCGATTTTTTCAAAGATCGGATCGAAGGCATACGATCCGATCGATTTTCGGATCGGATCAATGCGATCCGAATCAATACAAATCCATTAAAATTGGATCGTATTCCAAATGTTACGGTTTTCAGACCATATCAGACATTATCACTTTAAAGTCAAAGTTAGATCTAAAACTTTGGTTTGTTTATGTTTCAAATTTAAACTTTTACTTTATATTTGTACTTTACCTACATTGAAATTAAGATTTGCATTTGCTATCGTGTCATAGATGCCAACCTTATTTATTAAAAAGTTATTGTTTAGTGTAAATAATCGTATTTTCTTAGGTCCATGTAATTTCTGTTGCGTTTTAATTGTGGTTAGCTACTATGATAAATGATACACATTTATCTTGGGATAAGACTTTATTTTTGCTTTTGGATACATTTTAGATATTTTCTAGACATTATTGCACAGAGGTTAGTTACTTGGAGATCATTTTGTTCAAAAACTAACGAGGCTTGTGGCTCAATCTCAATTCTCAAGACGACTTGTCGCTACCGCTTCACTTTTCGGAATGCCCAAGCCTCGTCATTTTTCGTTAGGTACTCTCAGACAATACCTCCCTGCAAAATCCAACCATCGACAAAACCATAGACTTGCTCTCTGGTTTTCGTCAGTCAGGTTCCGAGTTGCCATAATATGCATGATTAATACTTTTTACATCCGGTAATTATTATTTGCTTATAAAATAGATTATTGAATAATAATAATTGGTAAAATAAACTTATAATATTCATGCGATCTCCTGACGCATGATTGAAACAAATCAAGCCATTAGTAAGTATAACGATACAGTACTATTTACAGCACTGTCCAATTGTACCTACAGACACGAGTACAACAACGATACAACTAATTAGTTATTACAGTAGGTCTACTTAGTTTTGAATTTAATGGAATTGATTGTTTTAACCTTAATCTTGTAATGAATAACACTAAAACTAAGATACCTACAACTTACAATTGCTCTTTACTGAATTGTCAATTTTGAAAATACTTCCATAGAAACTGTAGAAATATTTCATTTATTAGAAAGATACTCATTTTAATTGGAAAAGTCAATTTCGAAATATTCAAACAAAAAAAAACAACTAAGTCTAGGAATGTAATTTAACACATAAAACAACGTACAAACACAGAACTAATGGCACTATCAGCTTATTACGTAGGCATATGCTTAGGTATAATGTAAAAAAATCTACCTATTTATTACACAACAATGTATATACATTAATGTACCGAACCTGCCTTTACAATACTACGAATATTTGCTTTTCTTAACCACTGGTACATAACACAGAACATTGTATACGACAACACCATAAAGAAAACAAATGATTTATGTTACAATACAATAAGATTTTTACAAATAAATTAATTATCTGAATTCTGCTTTCATTCACAAAGTAGGTAGGTACAGTTTCAAGCTAATTGTAAAATCATTTCCTCGCAGGTTATCATTGCTTGTTATAGATGGGTACTAAAAGAAGTAACATCTTCATGGTGTAGGTAAGTATAAGTAGGTACCTACTAAATGTACAAATGTAAATATACATACAAAAATGAGACTTAATGATATACCCACTTACTAAATTAAGTCTACAAGTAGTTACATAGAAATCATGACATTCGGTTATTGCTCGATTTTCGATTTGATTTAGGTACCTACTTAGATGTTGAGCTACTGCTGTTATTGGATTTGCTTCTAGGTACATTAAGTAATTTATGTATGCATATGATATCTTAGCTTTTGCATGTAAGTTTATTTTAGCTTTACTCGCCTAATTATTGTTTTATGTTTATTTATTTTTTTATTATTTTTATTTTTATTTTTTTCATTTGTTAGGTTTTAGAGTAAAGTTATATTCTCTGCTATTTCATTTATAAAATTTGTAGCACTATCAATCTATTTCCCCACAATATAAAAGTTATCTGGAAGAAAATGCTATTTAGCATTAAGTTCGCCTGTATACATGATCTATCTTGTGCAGTAAAGAATTTTCTATTTAATTTTATCATTAGTATATTGTTTTGTTTTTTTTTTCTTTTTGTGATTAGGCACATTTGCTTACAACACGTGGACTCAAATTGGTTTAGCGTACAAAATATGTTTAATTGTGTGTAAAGATCACCTCTTACTGTATTGATTGGAATTACAGACTGTATTATTATTTAATGAATAAAACCACAATTTTTGGGATATTGCTTGTATTCAGTCACCACAGAACAGGTAGAATGTTGCCAACATGGCACTAAAAGGTAATTACTAAATAATCTAAATTATGTCATAGACATAAGTGGGGGGAGAGACAGAAAAACTTACAAAATTCTACTACCTACACCCTATTATATAAATCTATAAAATATTTATAAGCACTTCTTATTAATAAAAGTTTTAAGAACTAATGATAATGGACATTTAAATTAGCTTGAATACATACTTAATTATTTATGAAATGTCTTTTACTCATTTCATTACCTATGTTAATATACATCTAGTTAGGAACTTAATTTTAACTTTAATCTATAGGCAACAATACAATTTTTGACACAGCTCTGGTGTGTAATTTTTTGTTAGCAGTTTGCACTTCTACTACTCTTACATGGTTGTCCTTGCCGTGAACAACCTTAGTTATTTTACCTAAAGGCCAATGAAGGGGAGGGGTGTTAGAATCTAATAATAGAACCATATTTCCTACTTTGAGATTGGGTAACACCTTTCTCCATTTGGTCCTTTCATTAAGTGAAGACAGGTAGTCCTTTGACCAAACCTTCCAAAAATGTTGCCTCACCTGCTCGCAACTCCTCCAAAACCGAAGACGGTTGGTTGGATAATCAGTTAAATCGGGCTGAGGTATGGCTGTTAGAGGGCAGCCTATTATGAAATGGCCCGGAGTAATACATGAAAAATCTGATAGATCTTGCGAGGTCTTAGCTAGCAGTGGGCGTGAATTTAAAATGCTTTCTATTTCAGCCATGATTGTATTAAATTGTTCATATGTAAATATCTTAGTTGATGAAATTCTCTTTAGATGAAACTTTACTGATTTCACTGCTGCCTCCCACAAGCCGCCATGATTGGGGCTATAAGCTGGGATGAAATGAAATTTAATTTCCCTTTGCAGTGAATATGTATGGACCCTATCTTGAAACTCTTTATCATTATGTAATTTATATAAATCTTTAAGCTGGTTATTAGCGCCTTTAAAAGTGCTTGCATTATCGCAATAGACATCTGAAGGTATACCCCTACGAGCAACAAATCTTTTGAATGCAGCTAGAAATGCGTCAGTTGTCATGTCTGATACCACTTCTATATGTATGGCCTTAGAGGCGAAGCAAATAATCACAGCTACATAACCTTTACTAATAACACTGCTTCTTTTAGATGATTGTTTTATATCAAAGGGGCCGCAGTAGTCAATGCCCACCCGTTCAAATACCCGAGCAGGGTTTACACGGTCTTTGGGTAGAGAACCCATAAGCTGTTTAGCAGTTTCTGCTTTATGCCTACAACAAGTTATGCATTTATATATTACACTTTTAACTTCTCTAACAACATTGAGTATATAATATTTTTGCGCTAAACTACTTAGAACAAGTTTTAGTCCAGCATGCATTAAAGTCAAATGTTCTTGTCTTATAATCAACTTAGTAATGTGACAATGTTTTGGCAAAATTATGGGAAACTTCTTTGTATAATCTACATTGGCATTATGTAGTCTGCCCCCCACACGCAAAATACCATTATTATCTAGAAAAGGATGCAGAGACTTCAGAGAGGTTTTGATGGGTTTTTCTTCAGCAATGCATTTTAGCTCTTCAGCAAAGTAGTGCTGTTGGGTCAATCTTTGAACATAGCACAAAGCCTTTCTGAACTCTACTACATTTATACTTGTAGAACTTATATTATTTTGTTTTCTACATTTATTAATAAATCGTAAGATATATGCCATAATTAGCACTGTTTTGTATTAACTAGAATATTTTTCAAGAAATGGATCAATATTTCCATTTTCCGAATTTGCAACAATCGTACAGCATGTACTTTTGTAAGAAATCTTGACAGTTCGAAATGGCCTTTCAATATTAGCTAAATAAAGGTTGTAATTATTACATTCCACTAGATAGTCAGGACCATGCCTCCATAATGAATTATCAAAAATATCCATTGGTTCGCAACCTCTGGATAAAATGTCAGCTGGGTTGAGAACCCCTGGTGTGAAATGCCAAAATGAACTTTGTGTTAATTTTTTAATTTCTCTAATGCGATTTCCTATGTAGGCGGGGACCTTAACAGGCGACAAATCTAACCATCCAAGAACAATTTTTGAATCACAAAAAAGATTAATATTTTCAATTTTTAAAAGCTGAGCTACATGTGAAGCAAGCTTAGCTAACAATAATGCTCCGTTGAGCTCTAATTTTGGTATAGTTAGTTTAGAATTAACACCATTAAGTCTTGATTTGGAGCAAAGCAAATGAGTGCTGCACTCACCGCTATTTATAACCTTTAAATAAATGCAACAGCCATAGGCCCTTGCAGATGCATCACAATAGCCAACAATTTCAAGTTCACTGTTAGGTTTAGTTTGAACATAGCGTGGAATGACTATTTCTGGCATACCTACCAGACTTGCATAAAAACTTTTCCAAAATGTTTCTAATTCAATTGGTAATGGGGTGTCCCAGTCTAAATCATACTGCCATAATTCCTGCATAAAAAGCTTGGCTTTCATAGTGACTGGCCCAGCAAATCCCATTGGATCGAAGAGTCTACTTATTGAGCTAAGTACACACCTTTTGGTTGGGACATCGGTGGGGACTACATCCTTACCATTCATTAAAAATGCATCACTAACAGAATTATATGTAATGCCTAATATTTTGATAATTGACTTATCCTGATCTAAATTTTTATTATAAGTACCTAATTTCTGCTGAGGAATGTTTTGAAGCAGCTCAGAAGAGTTAGATACCCATTTGTGTAATTCAAAATTCCCATAGCTAAGGAGTGAAGTAAGCTCCTTTTTTAACTGCATTGCTTCTTGAATTGTATTACAACCAGCCTGAATGTCATCAATGTATGAACTATTTATGACTGCTGTGCTTGCTAGTGGATATTCATCCTTAAATTGGTTTGCCAAAGTAATGAGGCATTTGGTGGCCAAATAAGCTGAACTAGTCAGTCCATAAGTCACTGTTTGTAGCTGTAGGACATTCATTACCCCGTTTTCACGCCAAAGAATATTTTGTAGACATCGGTGATCAGGATGGACTCTGATCATTCGATACATGTGGCGAATATCGCATTGAATTGTGTATTTGTATGTTCTGAACAGTAACAGTATATCAAACAGCGAATTTTGAACTACTGGGCCGTTACACATCAAGTCATTGAGACCCTCAATTTATTTGTTTGCTTGTCTAGTCTAAGCACCCCATGATGAGGTAAAATAAATAGAGGCTCATCTTTTTTGTTGCAATTTTTTGTATCAATTATTTTTGCATGCCCTAAATCTATGTACTCATGTATAAATTTTTTGTAAAGTTCATAGTAGGCTGGATCCTTTGTAAATCTTTTTTCTAAATTGTATAATCTTTGCAAAGCTATTGCAAATGAATTGGATGGGTCAATATCCTGCAATTCAAGCTTGAGCGGATACTTAACCTCAAATGTATTATTTTGTAGTGAGACTGACTCATGAAATACCTTTTCGCTATACTCGTGCTCAGGCAGAGACTCTTGATAAATATCAGGTATTTTTTCTGCCTGCCAGAACTGACTAATGCATTGGTCAAGCGCTGGAGTGATGACTGTATGCATAGCTATGGCTGTATTATTTGTGGAAAATCCTGGGGAAGAGATGACATATCCTAGCTGTGTGTTCAATAAGATGGGATCTGCTGGGCCACCCTCTATCTTCCCATCAATAACGATTTTGAAAAATACGTCACAGGCCAATAATATTGATATTTCACCTGGAGTGTGGAAATCGTTGTCCGCCAAATCAATATTTTTTGGTATTATGAAGCTATTCAAATCTATTTTCCTGTGCGGGACTTTGGATGTAATTTTATCAATCACAGAACAGGTTACCTTGAAACTAAAGTTGTTTTTCAATGATTCACATTGCAGTTGTATGCCTTTGTTCATGGAATTACTACAAACGTCACCGAGAGTGGAAATGTTTTTATGCAAATCAATGAGAGGCAACCCTAAATGTTCAGCCAGATTGGTGGTGCAAAATGAAGACTGGCTACCGCTGTCCAAAAGAGCCCTAACAATGAACTTTTCATTGTTAGCTCCAGTCACCAAGACTTTGGCTGTAGGAAGTAATGCACTTGCATTAAGGGAGTGAGAAATATGCAAACTCACCGGTGCTGCAGGTTTACCATCATTTATCTTTGCTCCAGATCTGTCAATTATATTCTCAGCATCATGTAGTAACGAGTTGTGCGAGCTGGAAACACAAACAGAGCATTTGAATTTGTACCTACATTTTTGTGGATGAGATGCCAAACATATTTGACATAAATTGTTCTTTTTCACCAAGTCCAATCTTTTTTGTATGGAATCTGAAAGAAAGGTGGGGCATTTGTATAGCTTATGCACTTGGGAACACCTGATACACTTTACTGCTAGGCTTTCACTTTTGTTTACTACTGACAAGATCACTGATGACTTAGCTTTATACTGTGACCTTTCACTCACGGAGGGGCTGGCCTCCAAGGAAGCTGCACGTTTGTCCAAAAAACTAAGTAGCTCATCAGTCGTTACCACCTGCATTGTGTCCCTATCTGAGTGGAACAGCCTCACCGTCAAAGAGTCAATCTTGCGCAGGACGATGCATGATAATATGGCATTCCACTGTGTAACGGGCTGATCAAGGTTCTTCAGCGCTGTAATATGTTGCCTGATCCTGGCCACCAAATCACGCAGTTGTTGAGCAGTTCCTCTCTGTATACCTGGCATATCCAGTAAGCTGCTCACATGGCTGTGTATTAATAATCCGGGGTTTTCATATCGTTTTTGCAGTAATTCCAATGCATCTTTGTAAGATTTACCAATGATTGGCAAATTGTCAATGATCTGTAGCGGCTCCCCTTTTAAATATTTTTTCAAAAAGCAGAGTCTTTGTATGTCTGTAATTCTGTCATCGTTGTGCACCACTGCTTGGAACATTTCCATGAAAGGTTTGTAAGTAGATATATCTTTTCCCTCAAATATTGGTATGTCCAGTGTAGGCAGTTTAGCTGCATGATAGTGATGATTGTCTTTGGAGCAGTCTGATGGAGGCTTTTGTAATTTTATATGCCGCTCTAACGTAGCTAACAATGTCAGGTACTGATCTTCCGCATCATCGTCGTCAAGTCCCTTCTCACCAAGAAGCTCCAAATTTATTAATATATCTGTGTATTTCTTGTAGATTTCGATCAAATTCTGTTTGCGAACCTGGAGATCCTCTAGCACGAAAGCCTTTGTTTCACCCAAAAATTTATTTAGGCGTGATAATGAAGCCTTGCAGTGGCCTCTTGCGGCGATGAATTTCTTTCGTTCCACCTCCGACATAATGTATTATTGTAATTTAGTACTTTTTCTTGAAAGCCGCGTGTGCGCAGAAAAGTGAAGAGCAAGATGGGGTTCTCAAATTTCACGAAGCGAAAAAAGTCGGTTCTCGATGTACGGTTCCAAGATCGCGTGCTGTTTATTGACCGGATTCGCCTTGCTATTGGCTTATACTCGTGCCAAACCTCGCGCGCTCGGTTGATTTTATTAGAGCGCGCAACGAGAACAAACTTAGCTTGTTTCTTGTCGTGTACTTTGTCGAAACGCGTGGAAAAAATATGGCGACCTCCGGCCGGCGAAATCTCCAAAACTTTACAACGCAATTTTAACACTGAATTTATCGCTCTTTGTTTGAGCTTATAGACTGAATGTTTTCGGCACCATGTAAAGATCACCTCTTACTGTATTGATTGGAATTACAGACTGTATTATTATTTAATGAATAAAACCACAATTTTTGGGATATTGCTTGTATTCAGTCACCACAGAACAGGTAGAATGTTGCCAACATGGCACTAAAAGGTAATTACTAAATAATCTAAATTATGTCATAGACATTGTGCCTATAATTTAAGTACCTAACTTCCTAAAGCCTGGAATTATGGCAACTTTATATTCAGTCATTAGGTACCTAATATAATTGTAATTCATAATGATATGTAAAACATTTATATGTAAATATTGATTTGCCAATAAATTGATTGTTCCTGATTATTTCTGATTATTCCTAAAGGGCCTATGAATATTACATAAGTTTAGTACAGTTCTTTTTGTTGATAAAATGAGTTAAGTGTTATTTTATTCATAACCTACAGTGTATTTACCTACATAGGAGAAAGAGGCTTTACCAGTAACGTAATTAGCCTTTTGCTTAGCTTGGCTAGTTACAGCTACAATTGGAACTTCTCTTCCTTATATTTTCAAGCTATTCGGGAGCAGCTCGAGTGCCAATATGCAACTTTAAACTATTTCTCAATCTGATACCAAATAAAACATAAGTGGAAATATTTTGAGTGAAATAATTAACAGCATTAACAAAACCCTTTTAAATTTTACAATATCACCGCAATTTTGGCGACCACGATAATCTCTGTATTCTCCAAGTCGTTATTGTTCCTCAAAAGATAAAATAAAGTTGTATAGGTAATACTGGTAATACCTAAACGTCCTACATCGTCATGGCTAGACCAACATATTTATCAAGAGCATCACGCCGAAAGAAAAACTGTGCAAAGATTCTCATCAACCTTTTTATAGATAACCGGGCTATCATCCATCAGGTCTATCTTTATCCCTATAGAATTACGAGTAGTACAGCCTAATACCCACTTAAATTTCATTCACAACAGTCAGGGTAGGATATCAAAGAGTTCATACAGTTCATCCAATGTTTTTATTTTCACGTCAACCTAGAGTCGTAAATAAAATTGTAAAACGATATTAATATGTAATAAGACAAAAGAAATCTGCCGATAATACCTACCTATTACCTAAATATTGACTAAGTAAAAGTATATTCACTTCAACTTATCTCTTTCAATTTAATACTAAAAAGCTGTTAACACCTGTATGTTTTCATTATGGAACGCAATAAATGATTGAGTAATGAGTATTGAGTCCAACCTTAACATCCGTCTCGGTCAAAAAATTCTGAAGTGTATAAATCTTTGGTTATTATATTAGCATATAAAATATCTTTTAACGATAAAAGATATAGCTCTGGCAATTAAAGTGTTTGCCGTTAAACTTATGGTGAGACCTGTCAAATTTGTCAAACAAAACTAGGTACACCTCCCGTCACCTACACTTAAGTTCCTTGATTGAAAAGATTATTTAATCGTAGTTCTATTTTACTGACTGTGATACAATGATACAGAATTAATTTATTAATTTGGAACCTTAAGGAACACTTTTAATCTTATCATTCATCCGTTCAGCCATTCCTGAATTTAGTGAGATCAAACATACTAACACACACAAAATCTTGCATCTATGTATATTGGCTGATGCTGTCCTTCATAAGTGTCACTTATCTGCCTAGCAACATTAAATTCTAATTATGTTAAAAAGTGAAAATCTCTTAATTCTTCATCAAAGCTCGCGGCAATACGGCAATAAGTAGATACGCTTTGTACTACTGCCTACTGATACTGCTAGCCTGCTGTTTCCCTAACACAGGGACCTAGTTGGGAGTTTGAGCGCAGCCATGGTCAATGTAGGTACTAACTAATTATATGTACGTACCAGAACCCAGACACAAAACAGATGAAGTTTTTCTTTCATTTTTCTTCAATAACCTACTGATTATAATAACTATGCATGACTGTGTGAGCTAAGTTTTGGAGAAAGACTGTATGTAACCTGTGAATACCTTTTCCCAAACTTACATTTTTCTGTTAGCTTACATTCTCACCTGTTATTGTGCAATATAGTAAGTAGGTACATGAAATTGTTTGTGTAAGCTTTTGTGAACACTAAATTAAAGTTATATTTTTATTATTTATTTGTTATTTTAAATTTACACCAATTCGTTACGCGACCAAACAGAGAAGAATTGGCAAGAAACTCTGCAAGGGTTGTATTTGTTTTAATCGTCTTTCTTACAATTGTTATTAATATTAAGGGGTTGGACAGTTTCATCCCAAACTATATATATATATATATATAAAGTTTTTTTTTTTGCTATCTTAATAAATAATTTTTAATTAGCTTTAGTGGACCTACCAGACGAGAAACCACTGGTTAAAGCTTACTGTTGTCGTTATCGAGGCCCACCCTTAGACATTTTTAGCATACAAGCTTAGATACATGAATTGGGAGAATCAAAATAAAAAAAACACTAAGTATATTTCTAAACAATAGGTAATAATAGTTTAGGTTTATCTTTATATTTTTTTTTCTTATTTTTAATATTATTTATCTTTATAAGTGTCATCAGTCATTTATTCTTGTTATTTATATGTATTTTGCTATTATAGTTGTGAGTACTTTGCATTTGTTTTCTAACTATTTATGTTTATTATAATTTGTGGTAATTAGTCCGTTGTTTCTATTATCTACATAAATTCTTGCCGGTTGTACACTTTTCTACCTGTTTTGTGCTGTTCCATATCCTACTCTAGGTTTTATTGGAAGAAAACTGTTAAGCTCGCCAGTGTAAAATTTCACAAATTTATCATTTATGCCATGAACATTTAAACAATACAGTGTACTACAATCTAACAATACTATCTGCCCTCTTATCACTAAATTCATACATTAAAGAAAAATGTTAGCATATCGTAAAAATAGTCCTGGAAGTTTTCATTATTTCGTGACATACAAGATAAGCTTTCAAAAGCCGATCATAATTTTGTTCGTTTGGAAACACCCTCTAAAGTTTTGCCTACCACTCTGTCCAGCTAAACACTATGCTTGGAAGGGCTTCGAACCACTCCTTTGTCAGGCCTATTAGTTTCTATAAAGCAAAATGTATGATCTGCTTTTGATCCCATTCGTAAATAGCGGCACACTTAACATAACTTTTCTAAAACAGCTGTCAATACTTTTAGATTTACTCAACGGATCAAATCTGGCACAATATTATTAAACAGGTACATTCTTGGTGGACTAACTTTACAGTTCTCTTGTGCTTTATACGACGTTTCTTTATACCTGGGCAGTCAGAAGATGAAGTAGAGCTTGGAGAGGTCGATGTGGACCTTCATTTCCTTCCTTATCGAAGACTTCTTGCTTACTTTTATAATGCTTGTGTGTTTTACTGAAGGTTCTCTCTTGGGAGTCAGCATGTCATCAGATTCCATAGAAATAAATAAAAAATCATTTTAGTTTGCTCATTAGTACAAAATAAAATTCTAGAATATATAAGCACACTTGGGCTCCTACTACGCAGTCCATGTAACGTTGTGACGTATATAGCCACCTAACCTACAGGTCCTAGGTGTAGTGCTTACTTTATTCTGATGCATACATAGCATTGGATCATACTGCTAAAAAGTCCGCGTAATGTTGTGACGTACATAGCCACGTTCAGGTCCTAAGAGTAGTTCATACTTAAATTAGATGCATACATAGCATTGGATCATACTGCTATTCAGTCCGTGTAATTTTGTGACGTACTCAGCCACTTTAACTCACATGGTTCATATCATACCTTTCCCTCCAATGGCATACTTAGCCTAGCTTTGTGACGTAAATAGCCACTTGACCGCACATGGTTCAAACTTTTCCCTACAATGACATACATAGCCTCGTGATTGTGACGTACATAACCACTAAAAAATCATTAACCGCCAACCCAACATATAAGTTAGAAAATAACTGTTTGAAATAAAAGTAACACACATGGCACATAATTCCTCAAAAATTAAATTGTCGATTCAATTCAAGTACACCCTGTATGCAGAACAGTAAGAATCAAACACCGCTATCAGGGAGTAGCCCTGACCAAACAGTGTTCAATTCAAACTTTGTATTACGAATTAGATATGCAGAATAGTAAAAATCAAATACCGCTATCAGGGAGTAGCCCTGACCAAACAGTGTTCAATTCAAACTTTGTACTACCAACTAGGCTAGCACAGTCAGATAATCTCGGCTAAAACCGACTGATCTATACCAGCAAAATTGGGCACCTACATATTTAGATCTAAACTCACATTTTTAAAATTCGCAAACCAAATACTGCTATCAGAGAGTGGCCCTGATCGAACAGTATTCAATCCAAGCTTTGTATTACCAATTAGGCTAGCACAGACAGATATTCTCGGTTCAATACGCACTGATCCATGCTAGAAAAACTGGTAATTTACCTACTTATTTAAATTAGTTATTCAAAATGCGGGTAGGTATCGGAACTATTCGGAATTATGTACCAAGTTCTAAAAATAGAAAGGTGCTAACACGGCCAGGTAATCTCGGTGCATTACCAACCGGCACGTAAAACACGATTTAATTCCTATAATAAGTAAAACAAGATGGCGATAAAATATACATTTACTTAAATGTAAAATAATAAAATCCACACTTTCGTACCTTGGTTCATCTCCACTTCTGAAATATGATAAATGATACACATTTATCTTGGGATAAGACTATTTTTGCTTTTGGATCCATTTTAGATATTTTCTAGACATTATTGCACAGAGGTTAGTTACTTGGAGATCATTTTGTTCAAAAACTAACGAGGCTTGTGGCTCAATCTCAATTCTCAAAACGACTTGTCGCTACCGCTTCACTTTTCGGAATGCCCAAGCCTCGCCATTTTTCGTTAGGTACTCTCAGACAATACCTCCCTGCAAAATCCAACCATCGACAAAACCATAGACTTGCTCTCTGGTTTTCGTCAGTCAGGTTCCGAGTTGCCATAATATGCATGATTAATACTTTTTACATCCGGTAATTATTATTTGCTTATAATATAGATTAATGAATAATAATAATTGGTAAAATAAACTTATAATATTAAAGAAATCATGACACTACTTTGTTTGAAATTGTTAGAACATCACTAGCACCATGCGGACTACATCACTAGACATCAAACAAAAGAACACTGCTCTAGATTCATTCCTCTTTGCGTGCTCGGTGATAGAGGTTATAAAGTGGTCGTGTTTGTCAGTTTAATTTTATTGAATATAGTTTCAAAGTTATTGCAGTTTTAAATTGATGCTCCCAAACCCTTTAGGCAGGATCGCCTACTTTCCCAACAATTGGTAGCAGAGCGTGGTTGAACTGGTTGCGGGATGCATCATGTCGGAAAAATCGACAACGCAGATGTCACATTATCGCATTGAGCCGCTGGATCGTACCAATTATGATACGTGGGCTATCCAGGCTCAAGCAGTCCTAATAAAAAATGGATTGTGGGAAACGGTGCAAGCTTCTAAGCCAGACGAGCAAAAAGACTTGCTAGCCCGATCTGAACTGATACTGCTGATATCACCTGCAGAACTAAAAAACGTAAAATTATGCAAAACGGCTTCAGAAATATGGATAAAACTGAAATCCATTTACCAGAGTGAAGGCCCAGCTAGAAAAGCTGCATTGTTAAAACAATTGATTCTCAAAAGAATGTCAGAATCTGAAAATGTCGTTGACCACATGTCAACAATTTTCGACTGTGTGGATAAACTCGCAAGCATGGATGTCCCGGTAAATGGCGATTTACTGAGCATAATAATTCTATACAGCTTGCCAACATCATACGAAAATTTCAGAATAGCAATTGAAACGAGGGACACTCTGCCAAAACCTGAAGAATTGAAGATCAAAATTATGGAGGAGTCACAAGCGCGTAATCGGAGTACCGAAAATAGTCAGGGTGAAAGTGTTTTTTACAATAAAAGAAAAGTGAAATGTACAGTGTGTGAGAAAGTCGGACATACAGCTGACAAATGCTGGTCTCGGAAAAGTTCAAAAAAGACAACTTTCAAGATGAATAAAAATAGTTCAATGTTCGTACTGCCAGATCAAATAACAAATATGGCATACACTAATGCTGCTGATGTATGGTGTCTAGACAGTGGGTGTACATCCCACATGACTGGAGATAAACAAAAATTCCACAACATCAAAAATGCAAAAGGTACATTAAAATTAGCTTCAAAACACGTTACAGAAATTAAAGGAACTGGAACTGTGGAGGTAAAGTACAAAAATAACGCCTATGACCTAACAGATACCCTGTATGTACCAGAATTAACAACAAATTTGCTATCAGTTGGTCACATAACGGAACATAACCGTACTGTGTTGTTTGAGAAAAATCATGCCTATATAAAGGACCACAAGGGAAAAACTGTGATGACCGCGACAAAGAAAGATGGCCTATATCTTCTTAACCTACAAAGCTTGCAGAGTCAAGAACAAGCTAATATTGTAGCAAAAAATGAAATTATGAAATGGCATAAAAAATTGGCTCATTTGAATGAAAAAGATATAAAAACTCTTTTATCAAAAGACTTAGTGTCAGGTTTGAACATAAGTCACAATGATGTTCTCGGAAATTGTGACACATGCGTCAGAGGAAAAATGTCAAGATTGCCTTTTCCAAAAAATGATGGCATAAAAACAAAGAAAATTTTAGAGGTCATACACACAGATTTATGTGGACCAATGCCACAATCTTCACTGGGAGGCGCAAGGTATATTTTAACCTTCATCGATGACTATAGCCGATACTGTTATGTATATTTCTTGAAGAATAAATCAGAAACTTTGCAAAAATTCAAAGAATATAAAGAAGAGGTTGAAAACTTTTCAGAAAATAAAATAAAATTCCTTCAGTCCGATAATGGCACAGAATATTGTAACGATGAATTCAACAAATATCTGAAAGCTAATGGAATACAAAGGAGGCTAAGTACAGTTTACACACCGCAACAGAATGGACTCGCTGAGAGAAAAAATAGATCTCTAATTGAAAAAGCGAGGTGTATGATAATAGAATCGATGGTTCCAGAACACCTGTGGGCAGAAGCTGTATGCACTGTGAACTACGTGGTGAATAGGTGTCCAGCTAAAGCTTTAAACGGCGAAACACCTTATTTGAAATGGGTTGGTCGTACTCCATCAGTAAGACATTTACATGTATTTGGATCAAAGACATATACAATGATCAAGCAGAAAAGAAAGAGCAAGTTCACAGCTAAAGCTAATGTAGGCGTATTTCTTGGCTATGCACAGTATAGTAAAGCTTACAGAGTATACATACCTGAAATAAATGATGTAGTTGTGAGTCGTGATGCTAAGATCCTGGATGAACAAATGTACTATCAAAAACCCGAAAATGAAATTCTAATGGAACCAGAAGAGACAAAAAATACAAAAACAAGTACTGAAAATCAAGAAAAGAAAATAAAAAAAAGTGAAATTTATTTTCAGCCTTCACAATTACAAACAAATTGTGTGGACAGTGAGGATGATGATGACGATGACGATAGCATGCATTCAATCACAGATAATGAGGAAAGTGGGGGAAGTGAGATAACAGTAAGTTCACAAAACATTCCACATTATCAAAGCACTAGTTCCACTACGCGTCCACAAAGGACAAAGAAACCCCCCGTTTGGACTAAAGACTATGATCTCAATGAAGAAATGTACTTATGTGAAAAAATAGATAACAACGAGTGGCATGATGCTATAAAAAAGGAAATAAGAGCTCACATTAAAAATGGTACTTGGAAAATTCAACAGAAAGAAAAGAGCCAAAATATAGTAAATTTCAAAATGATTTTAAAAGACAAATTAAATTTGAATGACACAATAACAAAAAAGGCTCGCTTAGTAGCTCAAGGATTTACTCAAAGACCGGGTATAGATTATAATGATACATATGCCCCTGTTGCCAAATTGAGTTCAATCCGAACTTTGTTGGCTTATTCAGTTGAACAAGGCTTAAAGCTTCACCAAATGGATGTGGTAACAGCATACCTAAATGGTGACTTGGAAGAAAATATCCAAATGAAAAAGCCTGAATACTTAGAAGAGTATGTCAGGGAAATAATGGTGGACGAAAGTAAAAATGAAAACCTAGAAATATTCAACAAAGCCAGAAATATGCTACAAGATCTATGCAGCATAAAAGGAGAGCAGGTTTGTTCACTAAAGAAATCTCTCTACGGATTAAAACAATCTGCCCCCCTATTTAGTAAAATTGACAGCTCAGTGTGCAACCGACTCTCGGTTGGCAACCGAAATGAGTGGACAACTGAAACAATAATTTATTTGGTATTCACTACAGTCGATGTGTATGGGTGCCTTTCAGAAAATCACCGGACGTCTCTATTGTTTTATCGATAATATTTTTGAGCATAGAGAAATAATTTTGAGTTTTGACAATCGTTTGACGGCATGAAAGTCATTTTTTTGTGTGATTTCAATAAAAGGAAAGTGATTGTATTGTGAAAAATGATTTATAAATAATAAGACTTAATAATACCTACTGTAAATAGGCTTACACAGGTACTGCTTATCACATTTAGCTAAGTATAAAGTAACACCCAACAGGTAGATAGAAACATAGCATTGCTTCACCCAACACAATCATATTCTCCTGTGTATCAAATCCTTCTCTTCTCGTGGGTATCTGAAACTACGAGTCCACCCACCACAACACCCAGACCCGGAACAAAAAAATTTGCAGATAATGGAAACATTGTCTTGCAGAGGAAATCGATCCTGCAACCTCTACCTCTTGCGTCTCAGCTGGCTATACGTCCCTTACCTCAAAGAGGATGTCTCTTCCATATTTTCATTATTAAAAACCAAAATCGAAATGCAATTTAGTGTTGGCTAGGCCACTGGTCCATAATGAACGTCATAATATAAAAAATACCTAGGTAACTCACTGCTGGACTTATGCCTTTTCCAGTAAGTGCGACTGAGCCCGATCTTTGGATCTACATCCACTATTAATTATTATATTATAATCATTTAACACATATTTTGTTTTTATAGTTCTTCAAAATGGGAGACTATCCCGTTGCTTTGGGCCTACGATCTAGAGTGGAATCGTTTCAAGGTTGAAGAGTGTCAAATGGCTGCGCTGCGCTGGAGAGTATCGCGTCTGCAATCGAAAGAATACTCGCGGGACAAGAAAACGACTAAAACTAGTCTCTCGACTACATACATCCAACCAAACAAAGTTTCACATCTAAAACTCGAACACCAATCTAGATTATTTTGATAGCTGTAGCTAAGTGCCGCGCTTAGCTACCTGAATATTGGTGGACTACCTTCCGTCCTCAGAATTACTTACCTGTATGTACGCTTAATAAGTAAGCAATAAAGCAATAAAACATTGTTTTTGAAGAAAAAGTGTTTTAATTATTATTTCGCTAGCCAAACAAAGTAATTGCTCAATGAACGAACAGCCGTCTTCTGCAGCACAAAATAATATAAATAAATACATAATGCTGGACACATTACACAGCATCGTATAGCCCCAAACTAAGCAGAGCTTGTGTTATGGGAACCACATGATTGATCATCATCATCATCATCAGCCTATCGCAGTCCACTGCTGGACATAGGCCTCCCCTAATGAGATCTGATGATGAATAAATTAAATAATAAATAAATGATTGATAAATTACATAAATACATTTTTTTTTGTAAATACATACATATCATACATAGAAAACGTTTATGCCTGGTAGTCCGATCGGTAGTCCGACTATCGGACTACTGGGAATGAAAAACACACCCAGACCCGAGACAAATATCTGCAGAACATACAAATATTTGTCCCGCGGCGGGAATCGAACCCGCAACCTTCTGCGTCCCAGGCGGACCTTCGCCCACTGCGCCACAGAGGTCGTCAAATGGTCTTGATATCTACAACATTTTCCCACAATTAAATGCTGTAAGACAATGCTGTGGAAGTAGCTGAAATAAAGAGCTGATTGTACTTCAGAAAAAGGCTTATTACACCACGACGCGGTATTCAGTCTGTCTTAGTAAGACTGTCTTACTAGATTTACTATGACCGACTTAGTGGCTTACTCTTATTACACCACGCTAAGTGCGAGACAGTCTAGCTAAGACAGACTGAATACCGCGTGGTGTAATAAGCCTTGTTAAAAGATCCTAGCTACTGCCTAAGCTGCAGACCCGAGTCTGTCTTGTAACCCATCTATGTGAGCGCTCCATTTCATTTAAAACAAATAAATAAGATACTATATAATCGTTTATTTCAGGCACCTAATAATATGATAACAAAAGCCCATAGCTATTCTATCTGCTTCGGTGCCACTTCTCTATAGCTGGCTGAAATCACTGGGCTGAAATTCGGATCCATGAGTACCTACATCCATGTGCTTTGCCAGAATCTGGAGTGTAGGACTTGAAACCAATATTTCTACTGCTCTCCAGCCTCTGAAGTGACATTCGGACCGACCCCTGACACCGACCCTGGTCGTCTCATCAAAACGGGAGAGGCAGATCTTGATAGTCGGCGGGTATCGCGGCGGTACTGCGCTTGTTGTGGGCCAAATTTCTGTCGAAGTGTTGACGTCTCTTCTCCTCAAAGATAAAGTCTTCCCTATCGACCTCACTCCTGTCCGGGACATTGACCTTCGATTTTTCCAAACTCTTCCGTTAAAACTCGACGCAAGGCGCCGGAAGCGATGGCTGAGGTTAGTAAGACACTTGCGCTTCTTCTGCTGGCGAGGACGTGAAGCAGGAAAAGGCGTACCTAGGTTTACTAAGGTTGTATTTATCTGAAAATATAGTAATATCCTAAATATATTTAAATTTCTTATCTTTTATTAAGTTTTACCCATCGATAAAAGTATACTGTCAGGTTAAGGTTATTGGTAATTAAATTTTACCTACTTCGAGGTTTTTGAATGAGCTATTTTTGAATGAGCTTTTGCATGCATTTGGAAATCGGATGGCAATGCAAAATTAGTTGATATGAAGCCATGACACCTTAATGACGAGGATCTGAAGACGGAGCCGCAAGAATGCAACTGGAAATCCCTGATGAAAAGTGCTAAGAAAAGCATTGTAGAAGCCGGATTTGTTTGCTTTGTTGTCTTGAGTAGGTAATTTCTAGGCCAACCTAGTATAAAACGTGGTTCTTCAGTCTTATACCATATGAGGGTGTAAGCGGTTCCAACCTCCATCTTTGGAATCCAAGCCAATCTCACCTGCCCGTGTTGCATCCTGCTGTATCTAACTAACGAGGCTCTGGCGGCCGGCTGTATGCGGCATAGCGCAAGCCGGCACAGCTAAATTCCCTGACCGCCAACGGGCAGCAGTGTCGGGTACGAGAACCTGTGCCCAACGTAGGGATTATGGGTATTATCTCCCAGTTTACTGTACTCCCAGTGGCTGGTGTGATGTGGTGCAGTGTGGTGGTTCTATATCTACTCAAACCACGAAAAATTTTACTCGTACTTGAGTAAAAACGTAAACAAAGAAATGCCAAACGTAAATTTGACAGCTTCGGTGGGCAACCGAAGTGAGTGTGCAACGGAAAAAATCATTTATTCGGTATTCCGTACGAAAATGTGAGATGATGCACCAATGGTGGCTTTCAGCAAGCCACTGAACGTCTCTAGTATTCTATCGACGTTATACGACTGATTAAAATATAGCCATTTTACCACCAACCAAATGGGAATATAGACTATCTTTAATTATTAGCGTACCTTCGCCACAGAGAAATTAAACGCTACGCACCTTCGCGTTTTGACTAAGTAGGTAGGCTAAAAGGAGTTAGGCTTCAGTGCGAAAACTGAAATAGGTACGACCATGTAGCTAGCTAGGTAGAGTACCTACCTCTAAAGGGCTCATGAAGCTATTGTTCTGAATCTATTTCTGTTTTAGTTTATAAAAGGAAGCAAGATTAACATAAATACTGGATTAGACTATATGTATATTCCATTTACACATTAAGTTTATTGAAAATTACAAGTTTGCACATTTTTATTCCTATATTATCTCAATGTGAACCCAGTGTATGACATTAGTTAATCCCAGCTTAAAAATCAGACAATGATCATTACGTGGGCTGGGCACAACAGCAACAGCCCTCTTCAAGAAAGCCTACATACGGCACCCAGTTGTTTCATCAGTATGTAGTTGAAGATAGCTCACATAGCTAGGCAAATAAATCAAAAATCCTAATGATTTTATGATCAATAATGTAAACAAGGAATCAAAAAGAATCAATTACTCTAAAATTTTATTAAAAATCAGACAATACAGTTTATTTATTAATATTGTACTACCAAAATACAAATAATCTAAATACAGAACAAATTCTAATAGACTACCTCACACAACAATCGGTTGAATAATAGTGCCGATCACTTCTCAATCATTAAACACTGCAAGAAACTAGTTCCTTTCGCAATTCATTTCACCAAGGAGATCGACTACCAATTTGATCTCCACTTTGGTTACTGAATACCATTTCGATAGAAATATTCGATGTACACCGATGACGTCATCCCAGTGTACAACTGCAGTCAACATTCTAGCCACATAGCCCCAAAGAGGTTGTTTTTTTTTACTAAATCTATGCCTAGCCCGGTTCATAACATTGAGTTGGGCAACTGATATAGCAGGTAGCATTATTATTTAATTTTAGACCCGTAGGTAAATGTTAAACATTCATATTTCATTACCAGTCACACAATGTAGGTTTTAGTAAAGCAGTACATTACTGTTTCTAGCTTTATAAGAACAAATTGTGTTCAGATAATAAAACAATTTATGTTAATAAGGTATAATATTATTTTATCTCACGGTTTGGTACAGTGCCTATCACCCTCAGCCACCAAACACTGCTACAAACTAGCGTCTCTCGCAGGACTTTATACCAAGAAGGTCGATTACCAATTTGATCTCCACTTTAGTTACGGAATACCAAATAAATATAATATCGATAGAAACTGTCACAACTAACAGGCATTCGTTGTACACTGTGACGTCACCCAGACGCCCCAGTGTGTAACGTAACTGAAGCACACCGATGACGTCATCCTAGTTGGCAACTGTAGTTAGCGAATACCAAATCAATGATTTGACGTATATTTGTTGCACACCTAGCCTCGGTGCTCATCATTTCGGTGGACAACTGATTTAGTGAATAGCCCCCCTGGTCGTCAATGGTTCTATAAACTAGACAACGAACTAAAGAAAATGAATTTCAAAGCGTCAACTGCAGATCCGTGTATTTACACATGCAAACAAGGTGCAGATAATACAATTATTGCAATTTATGTTGACGACATAATCATAGCCTATTCAAATGGAAAAATACTAAATAACCTAAAGAAAGGATTGCAAAAAGCTTTCGACATGAAAGACTTGGGAAGCTTAAAGTATTGTCTCGGACTCGAAATAGCACATGATGAAAATGGCCTTAAAATAAGCCAAAAGAAGTACATCAAGAAAGCATTAGAGAAATACAATATGGAGAATTGCAAACCAATTAGCACTCCAATCGAACCATACCTGAATCTTAAGAAGGCAGAAATATGTGATGAGAACATTCCTTTTCAGAACTTAATAGGTACATTAATGTATTTGTCTGTGGCAAGTCGACCAGATATATCTTACGCTGTAAGCTACCTATCACAATTCAATAATGCCTATAATGAAGAACACTTCAAATATGCAAAACGTATATTAAGATATTTAAAGGGTACTATGGATATTGGAATATGTTTTACCAAAATGGGAAAAAACTTTTATGGGATGGCAGATGCCGATTGGGCAGGTTGCCACATTGATAGAAAATCTTACTCAGGATATTGTTTTAAATACGCAAATGGATGTATAAGTTGGGAGGCGAAAAAACAAAAATGTGTGGCGCTCTCTACTGCTGAAGCAGAGTATGTTGCACTGACAGAAGCTGCAAAAGAAGCCATTCACCTTAAAATGCTATTTAAGGATTTAGGCATTTTTAATAATAATGTTACAATTTACAGTGACAACCAAGCTGCCGAAAAACTCTCAACCAACCCTGTAATCAGTGGGAAGTCCAAGCACATTGACATTAGGCAACACTTCATCAGGGAATGTGTACAACGGCGTGAAATCACTATTCTATACAAACCAACACAAGAGATGGAAGCGGATATCTTAACAAAGGGTATCCCTGGCCCAAGATTAAAGGAGCTGCGTACCAGTCTTGGATTGTGCTAAGGCTGTTGGCGTAGGTGCTCGTGAGGAGGAGATTGTTAGAACATCACTAGCACCATGCGGACTACATCACTAGACATCAAACAAAAGAACACTGCTCTAGATTCATTCCTCTTTGCGTGCTCGGTGATAGAGGTTATAAAGTGGTCGTGTTTGTCAGTTTAATTTTATTGAATATAGTTTCAAAGTTATTGCAGTTTTAAATTGATGCTCCCAAACCCTTTAGGCAGGATCGCCTACTTTCCCAACAGAAATAAATGTAATGTATTTGGGTAAATGTGATATAGTTTAATGTTTATTTTCAATAGGATTTTTCGGATCGATCTTTCGAAAATCGGATCAAATGCATGCTATCCGATCCCCGGATCGGATCGAGGTGTTACGATCCACAACGATCCACAAAATCGGATCAAGCGTTAAAAAAGCACATCGCTAAGTTTAGTACTGACCTAAGCTGAGCGCCTACAGAAAATTATGATTTTAATTTTTTTTTGTTAAGTTAAGTGCAGTGTTGTCGATTTAGCATTTTTAATACTAAATCTTATTTCGTGACCCATTAGCATGAAAATTTTGGCTTTTCGCATATTTAGCATTTTTTAACGTTACCGTAAGTAAGTACATAGTAAAGAATTCAAAAGATTTTATAAAAACCAGATACAATTTGTATGACACATAAGTAGTATTTAAAGGTAGCATGGTACCTCATTTTAAAGAAACTAGGACTTCCCCGAAATTTATGTTTATCTTTTACTTAGCAATTGTTAATTTTTTACGAACGATAAGTGCAGAGTGCAGTCAGTGTTCTCGAACCTACCGATTTTTCTGTATTTCTACCGATACCTCTGTCCTACCAAAATACCGAAATGCAACGATTTTCCCACGATTTCAGAGAATACGTGGAAATTATACCGATTTTTCTACCTATTGTACACTTTAAAGTTGGCTGCACTTTTCATTTATGGTTTATGTTACGGGAAATGTGCCTTATAGAATTTAGGGAAATCCCTATAATTTAAAGTAGTTGTTACACTGAGCGCAGACCGTAGTCAAGTCTGTCTTAAGACAGACTGCCGCATTATAAATAGTATGAAGCCGCGCACACTGCGACAAAGACGTCTCTTAATCAAAGACGTCTGCAAGACAGCACAAAGACAAGTCTGACTAGCGACTCTCGGCTCAGTGTTGCCGGCAGTCAAACAGAAAAAGATCCGAACCCAAGGTCAAAATAATCCGTTCTGTAATTTCACTAGGTAGGTACCTATTTAAAAGAAACCTCCAAAAATCTTAATTTCTCTTTCTTGCTTCATCATCAGACCCAGATCTCTATATTTTCTAAATAAAATACAAGCTTTTCCCGCGGCTTCGCTCGCTTTAAAAGTTATTTTCCTATCCCTCGCGAGAACAATACTGTTTGGTAAGGCCTTTTGTCCTTTTCTGTACCCATGAAAACGTGTATGCAAAATTTCATGATGATCGATTGAGTAGCTTTGGCGTGAAATTAAAACAAAGAAGCTTATTTTTCCATTAAATAAAATTAGTTAGGATAGGATTCAGTGTGTCCGCTCACGACCGACAGTCAACACTTCAACATTTCAATACTTTCACACTTTAAAACTTTAACACTATAACACATCAACACACTGACACTTCAACACTACAACATTTCAACACTGTAACACTTGAACAGTCCAACACTTCAACACTTTAACACTTCAACATTTCAACACTAATATTTTAAGACTAATACTTTAACACTTCAATACTTAAAAACTTCGATATTTTAACATTTTAAGACTAACGCTTTCACACTTCAACATTCAACATTTCAACACTTCAACATTTCAACACTTTTACACTTCAACATTTCAACACTATAACATTTAAGACTAACACTTCACTATTTCAACGCTTCATTTCAACATTTCAACATCTTTAACACTACGTCCCGCGGCGGGAATTGGACCCACAACCTCATACGCACATTTAAGTCATGCTTTTCTGAAGCTCATAGAAATATTTGTCTCGCAGCGGGAATCAAACCCGTAACCTCAATACCTACGTTTAAGTCATACCTATCTGAAGTTGAATCTCGGTGGGGATTCTGAGTCGATTTTTTTCTTCTGTTTCATAATCCCCACTAGTGGGCCAGACCTGGTGGGGAATAGGGAATGATCCAGCCACGGTGACGTACCCCCTTTCTTCTCTTCGTCGAAAAAAGTCCGAAAACGGACTAAAAAGTCTCATCGGACTTTTGTCCGTTTTCGGACTTTTTCAGGCCTCAGTGGATCTTTTTTAGATCATTAGGTGTACTGGACTTTTTAGGACTTTTTTGTACTTTATGAAGATGAAGATTAAGAATTCAATGCAACTACTAAAAAAAATTCGTGGCTCGCTTCGCTTGCCGATTTTTAAAACCTACCTTTAGTTGCGTTACAATCCCTCACATTACCTAGATAGGTTAGGTGTATAGGTATTGTAGTATTATGTAGGTTTAACTCTAATTAGGTACCTGCCAAAAGGTGGCTGGTGGCTGGCTTCGCTCACCAACTTTGTTGATAATGTGTGTAACTTTCACACACAGGTGTAAGGCCTGAGTGTCAGAAATACATATAGTGATCAGGGTCTGATGATGAGGCAGGAAAGATAAATCAGGATTTTGTTTTCTGTTTGACTAATGACTACCGGCAACGTGTTTACTGATGACTAACTCGTTGAAAAATTAATCGACGAGATCGAAAAGAGACCTGAGGGCTTACCACAGGTTTTTATAGTTTACGAAAACTATAAAAGTTTCGGTATCTTTCCATACATTTACAGTACAGCGCCTCTAGGGAAACGTGCATGAACTACGAAAATGTATGGAAAGATACCGAAACTTATAAAGTTTTCGTAAACTATAAAAACCTGTGGTAAGCCCTCTGGGTGCGAGTTTTTTACCAGCTCGATCGCATTTGCGTTTACGCTAATTTTATATGGAATTGAGGTAGTGCCATCTAGTGAGAAACGCGTGGCTGACTCCGTTCCATACAAATTTGAGTACCCTGTTCTTTTTAAAAAATCGTGTGAAGAATACTTAGATAATCATTTAAAAAATATATATGAAGAGGTAACTGTGGAGCTAGTAGGTGTTGAAAAGTGGGGAGAAATGTCAGCAGAAGAAAAAAAAATGCTAGTCAGTACTTGTTATTGCCTAATTCCTTAAATTTACATTATAGACGCATTTATCTACACTAATTCTACAATTATATATACCGTGGACATTAAATTAACCCGAGTACCTAATCGGTTCAGTATTTTTAATTTTAGAAATTATTTTTTATTCCCTGGACACACATAACTTGCACCGCGTTGCTTATTTACCTTTTGGTACTTATTAGTATGGCCTAAGTACAGGGATCTTTTAAGTATATATAGGTAGGTAGGTACCTAGCTACTTGCCTACTATCAACTGCTATAAAGTTTGTTATTGGTTTTTTGGGAGGGAGTCAGTCAGCCTATACGATAAATCAGCAGACGTCACCGATTGGGGTCACGAACTCTTACCACCCACACGTTGCCACCTAGTTGCTGTAGTTAAAGACAAAGCGTTCCGCTAAAGTTTATACCTAACTACCTTACTTACTTATTTACTTACTTACTAACTTACTAATGTGCTACTTAGTCTAAGTACCACATATGCAGGTCACCTAGTTGGATTAATATGAAATTGATATGATTTAACTTCGTAACGTAATTTGTACCTACTTCCGTCAAGCCACATGGTACGAGTAGGTGTAGGTGTACCTAACATATTATTTAGACCTGAGTTCGGATCTTTTTCTGTTTGACTGCCGGCAACACTGAAGACAGTCGTGTTTTATGACAGACTTGTCGCCCTCAGTCAAGTACCTATGTCTTAAGACAGACTTGATTATGGTCTGAGGGCTTACCACGGGTTTTGATAGTTTTCGAAAACTTTTTAGGTTTTGGTATCTTTCCATACATTTTCGTACAGCGCCTCTAGGGAAACGTGCATGAACTACGAAAATGTATGGAAAGATCAGTGTTGCCGTTTTTTATTTGGAGAAAATGCTAAAATATGTTGCAAAAAATGCTAAATGACTTTTAAAATGCTAAATAAAATGCTAAAATCTATATTTTTCTTTTGAATTCCTTAGGAATTTTGAATTTTTAGGTAACGTACAAAAAAAATGTTAATCATAAAAATATGCTAAATGCGAATTTTTCAAGCTAACAGACCCGAAAATATGCTAAATTTAGCATTAAAAATGCTAAAACAGCAACACTGGGAAAGATACCGAAACTTATAAAGTTTTCGAAAACTATCAAAACTCGTGGTAAGCCCTCTGCGCTCAACCTTATAGTATAGTAAGTAGGGAGGGATCACAGTACTTATTCAAGGACAACTGGATGTTATCAGGGGTTTCCCGCTCGGAAATTCATTGCCATTCAATATAGAAACAGGAATTCAGATTTTATTTTTTTATAAATTTTCTAACTTATTATAGAAAAAAATTAATATTATTATGATTAATAAGTTAATAATATGTCGTCTGACGAGGAACCGTGTACAAGCGCGAGTGCAAAAAGAATAAAATTTCTACAATATTGAAAAGAATGGGAAGAAAAATTTACAGTCTGACTGCAAGATAGTCGTAATAGGCAATATTGTAAGAGTTGAAATAAAATCACATCAGGGAAAGACGCTCTTATGAAACTTAGTTCTTCACAAGCACACTCGGTTTTAAACAAATTTGATTGGAATATTGTCATATACCTACCGATTTTGGGTACAAATATACCGATTTTAGTGGAAAGCTCTACCGATATCGCACTTTGACGTTCGAGAACACTGTATTCACAGACTGTATTTATGTTTTAGGAAAAGTTAGGTAATTTACATAAAACAACGAGCTTTTTTTAATGTAGGCTAAATTATGACATTAACTAATGCAACTCTTATCAAAATTGCTGCATGGGGAGGTGTGATAGTTAGCACTACAGGATTTTTCTTACAAAATCGTATGGTGGACCGGGTCAGAGGTTTTGATTACTACAAAGACGCTTTGAAGAAACTGCGACAGAACCCCGGAGCGTCGCACTATCTAGGAGAACCCATTAAAGACAAAAGTTTTAAAATAAGTGACACTGTAAATAACTTTTCGGATGGAATAAATGCAAGATTCTCTATACCTGTTTCCGGACCGAAGGATAGAGGCACCTACTATTTTTGGGCAGTGAGGGAAAACAATGAATGGAAAATAACTAGAGCTGAGTTAGATTTAAAGTCAAAACCTGATTCTAGATTAGTTATTGTCAAACAGAGCTAAAACTTTGTGTGAGTGCCTACAACTTGGTAATGTGCTTTGCCGAGACTGCTACTGTTGGTTTTCATGATCATCATCGGCCTATAATAGTCCACTGCTGGACATATAATGAGTGCAGTTGCGCCCTGTCCTGACCTAGACTTAACCAGCTTCCACTAACAGCCTGTTTTAGTAAATCTATAATCATTGCATTTTCATAAACACATCATAATCCTCAATTGATCATCATGTTTCACATAATAAGTTGTCAGGGGTACTGAGGAAAAAAGTATTATTCCTGATCCTGAGCGATATAAAAATAACAATAAAAGTGCTCTCAAAATATAAATATAGGTATTGTAAGAGCAATAGCAAAGCAAATGCAATAGAAGTAAAAAAAAAAAATTACAAAATTTTGAGTGGTTTATAATTTTTTACAAACTCAAATGTAAGATTCTTTTCTTCACTAGGACTTGACAAATGATAAATCAAGCTTTATTTTGGTGGGCTTATTTTAACTACAACTTTTATTTTAGCTTTCTAAACCCAATTTAAACTTTTTGCAGGTTTAAACTTATTCTTTAGAATAGCAACAGTTTGAAATTATGTTTGTCGGGACATCTAAGGAAAAGTTCTTTTTTCATAACACATTACTGTGCTTGGTGAAAGCTTTACAAGGCAAAAATATAACTGTGGATCTTAGAAATGACTCTTACATCTGCGGCTGTATCAGCTCTGTTGATGGGTAAATTCTAATTCCTTAATATTGATGGCTTCTGTCGCAGTCGGCGAAGGTCCACAAATTTATGTTTTAGGTTCCTAATTTTATGTTTTATTTATTGCAGGTATATGAACATTTCATTTACAAATGCTATTTACTGTGATCCCCAAGGCAACGAATATGCATTTGAAAATCTATTTATACAATCCCGGAATATAAGATATGTCCATGTTCCTGAAGAGGTAAGTATCAATACCATTATTTTAGTAGTTATTTTTTTAATTTAAAAGAATGCTGATTGAGTGGGTGTATCGTGTAAATTATTGTTTTAGAACTAAAATGGAAGAAGGTTTTCAAAAAGGCCAAAATCTAACAACCTACCCATAGTTCACGATATGATGGTGGCAGATTATTTTATAAAAATAAAGAAATCATTAACCTTGGAATGGTTCAATAAACTGCGAGTCGAGTACCCTACATACCTACTAATATATACATGCATCGGGGAGCCCCCTTAATTAATTTTAATTTAATTTAATTATTTATTTTTGAAGTAAATATTATAATCAAAATATTCTGTGAATATTTCAAGCGTCTACCTGTTGCCGTTATTGATATCGAGCAAAATACGGCAAAAAAGTGGCAACAGAAATACATCATCGGTGAACATTTCAACTGTCTAAATATCACGGTTCATGAGATATAGCTTGGTGACAGATAGACGGACAGACAGGCATACAGATGGACAGCGAAGTCTTAGTAATAGGGTTTCCGTTTTACCCTTTGGGTACGGAACCCTAAAAAGCATATTACTAGCAAAAACCAAGTACCAACCTAGTCTACCTACTAGGTACTTAGTTAGTATTTCACATGGCAAGGTTAAGTACCTACTACTTAGTATTTCACATGGTATTTGAACAACTGACATCGAAATGATGCTCACAACAATATATATGCTGTTGTTTTTGGCCTTAATGGATGTGCTCTTCTCATAGCATTTGTCCATTTTTTCTGATTTTCAGATCCTTAGGAACGTAAAAAAACAACTTTTCGGGTGTTTTTGTGGCCCTATTTTTACACTGAGACACAATACAACATTTATTAGATGGACTCATGTAGTTTTTATCGTTTCTTATTTAAAATAAACAAAGTAGTTCCGCGCGCGACGGGCACATTGGGGTAAATGCTTCGAATCCCCGAGTCGCTCGGGCGGAGACAGGATCCGTGACGTCATCAACGATATCGCGCTCGGTCCGCGGCTTAGAGCGAAAATGTTAACTTTGCACTTTTATATCTCGGTCAGTTTTATAGATAAAAAAATAATAAAAACACAGTTGTTCTCGTAATTTTTTGTAGATTTTTTTGGCATATATAACAAAAAATGGTTTTCTTCTTCATTATGTACTATAACACCAATTCCTTTGGTATTTATGACTTTCTTCTGATTTAGTGAGATATAAAGGTATGTAAGGTATAAGCCGCGTCACGTCAAATGAACGCTGGCGGTTTTTCGATGATTTTTCGGTCTATATATATATTCGGTTATAATAATATATTCGGTTTGGTAGTTTGAGGTGTGGCGCGGGGCGGAAGGGTCAAGCGCCACTTGCTTGACGGTGCTTTATTGGTTCGTTCGTCAAGCTTTGCTCTCTGCACCATCACGCACAAAAGTTTTTAATTACGAAATGGTTTTACATAGAATAGTGAGAAAAGGTATTTATAATGTATATTGTTTTATGAAGAGAGAGGCTGATCATGCAGTTAATAATTTCAAAACATCGACATTATTTTAATTTATTGTAATTAGATTAAATATTCTATAGTGAATCAAATATGTATTCAATTATGTTTAATAATAATTCTATTTAATATATTTTTCAAAGGAGGTACCAACCATTGTATCCGCGGATTAGTTTTATAGATTTGTTTAATTAAATATTTGTAATCTATCTATCTACAAATAACCAATATACGAAGCCGCTAGCGAAAGGCTAGTTCAAAAATAAAACAGTAGGTCTACTTTACTACTTAGTATTTTCATACACGAGTGTACCTATGCGCAAACATCCCCCGCTTCCCTTTCTTCGTTCTATTTACGTGACGCGAGCTAAACTTTACCTCAAAGACTTTGGATTTTAAATTTTTTATGCTTTAGTACAAAGAAGTAAGTTTGATAGTAGAAATGATAAATGATTTGTGCGTAAAGGAACGTAATATTTGTAAGCGCGGTGACTGGCAAAGCGGTAAGTGTTAGCACTCGTTCACCTGTCTGGATCGGTTCAGCAGAATAGTGGTTACCCATATACCTTCTATTTTGTATGAGCTAATGGCCAACTCATGTGTCCGAGTAATGTACGATTCACGCCTACCGGCACGCGTCGGAGAGCATCGAAGCACATTTTAAAACATGCTAAAGGAAATTGAAACATCCACAAATCAGTTATGTTCCTTATTTGCATGCAATATCTACTTACGGATCTATTTATGTCAGTGTTTGACAAAGCTCAAAGCTACGTAAATTGCATGCAAATAAGGAACTTAACACGTTCGTGGACAGTAACCTCATTTAATTTTTGCTAGAAAAGCAGTACTATTCCCCATACATTTTGACTGTACTGCAATGGCCGTACTGACTCCTAGCAGGGAAGCTAAACTATACTATACAGCGGTACGGTTGTAGCCGTACTACGGCCGAAACCGTACTGCGTAATACACGTCCTTTCCAGACCGTGTGAAACAACAGTACGGTTTAAGCCGTGGTTTTCCTATGATCCGCGCTACCCACTCGCATAGCTATTTTGGTGCACCGCATGAAAGTACGGCTATTACAGTTCCTCGAAAATGCAATTTTATGCATATAAATTATATGTAAACTGTATTATAAGGTCAAGTAAATGAAAAAATGCCATGATTTATCTATTTATTTTATTGAAAAACAAAATATAACATAATGGTACCTACTTATATACTGAAAACTGAAAAAAAAACAACAAAATATGAAAATGAACTTTGCTTGTAGGTACAACCTTCCTACGTTGATATCACTCACAAAGAATTCCTATCAATATACAGAGATCAGTACCTAATTTCAAACTTTACATAACACCCACCACCGCACCAATAACGCTACTAATCTAGTCTTACTTCAGTCTTTCATTGTGGTCTTTGCATAATTGGTATGCCACTCTTCGAATCAACTAGGACAGAGAGGAGTTTTTTCAGGGCATCAATTACATCTGTATCTGGTTTCCTTACGCTTCTTGTTCTTGGTGCAAAGGCTGCAATTGATAAATTTGAATTTCCTCGTAGTATTGCCAGATACAGGTATGTTTTCAGGCCAGTGGCAGTGATTTTGATGTCTATGACTAGAGTGAGCCTGTTCCTCTGGTTCTTGATGACATGCTCGATTCTGAGCAACCTCTGTGCGGCTGTTTGCATAAATACTTCCCTTTCTCACAATATCGCGCCCTTTCAAGCCGTTTTCTAGTCGTATCATTTGTTTGATCAATTGATCACGGTATTCGAGAAACTCGTATTTTTCATCATTTTTGAAGTATTTTTTATACAAATAGTAAGAATTCCAAACTGTTATATCCAGCATGTGGAAAAACACTTTTTTATACCAGCGAATAGTCTTCTGTGGGGATGAATAGTATGACACCATTTGATCTTTACGATCTGCTCCTCCCATATATCTAATATATTCTAATATTATAGGCTTTGATAATCCATTAGGGGAACATCATCAACAGCTTGCAGTTCTAATATAGCATCAAAACCTTGTGATACCCTTACGGGATCAGCTTCCTGGGACATCCTTTCAGGTTCTACAGCAACATCAGAGAGATCACTTGTGTGTGTGATGAGTACAGACGGACTTTCAACCCTAGGATTTATATTTTCATACCCAACATGAGAACTATTATCTATGCGATTTACCTCTGTACCTGAATCCGGTTCTACATCAGATTCTAGTGTAGTATCTCTGCCACTATATATTGATGATCGATTGAATTGGTTGCGTGAGACAGGTTCTTCCCCATCAGATGAAGACATTTCGTTGTAGTTTGGTTCAAAATCTTTATCCGAGCCGAACTCGCCATCGTCGCTAAAGGGATCTCTGTCGCTCGAGTCAGGCGTAAACGCCTCACTAAGGAGACGTCTTATTTTTTGACTATTAGTTTCCCTTTTTCTACTCATCTAAAACAAACAGATAAATCATAAATCAAAATGTAACAAACAAAGTATTATTCAATACCTGTCATTTCAGCAAATTATCGTACCTTATACTATCTCTGCGTTGTACTTCTTACATTACCAATAAAAATCAAGAATAGACATGAACCAAACACAATAATTATGTAATCCCTATTGTTTATTTCACTTAGTGTAGCAAACTTGAACAAACAACTATAAATTTTGAAAGTTCTTGTGCTCAATATTTAGTTTGTGCAAGCCTACATAAATCAATTCACAACATGAGGGTAGTTTGAAAAAAGATTCACTTACTTTTCGTTATTCAAACACATATCTGCCTGGAATGATAGCTGAAGAAGCACTAGATGAGGTGCCCTACAGAGTTTCATACAAGCACAACGGCCATAGCCGTACTGGTACTTTGCGATACCTGTCCATGAGCACATGGTGACCTATGTAAAACTCTTTCTTGTAGTCTGTGGATTGACAGTAGAAGTATAATATCTGTTTGTGGGTTGCCGGTAAGAATGCTTTGTTCGAAGGTCTCATACAAATTTCTCTGCTATGACCGTAGTTATTCTGACAAGCCTTTAAACATCTACGGCGCTAGCCGTACTGCCAATCGCTCAAATCCTTTATTCCGGTTATAGCCGCTACCGTCCACGAACGTGTTAACTGCTTTGTGGATGTTTCAATTTCCTTTAGCATGTCTTAAAATAAATGCTCTCAGACGTGCCGGTAAGTCTGAATCGTACATTAGCTGCCCAAATGCCTCTGGCCTACTTCCTAATGAGTTTTAGGTTTCCATACATCGAAATCACCAAATAGTCTACTACTAAATCTACAAGGATTTACAACCAGCCCAAAGTCAAACACAAAACCTTGAAATAGGGTAACAAAATAAGGACCTGAATTTTTATTAACCTTGTTTTTATAATATTTCAGATACCAATATTATCTACGATCAGGCATGAACTAGGATTTGATAAAGTAAAAGAACCAAAGAAGCCTGTTCAGAAATCTAGAAAAGCAAAGAAAGCTCTACAACAGCATTTGCAAACTGTAGCCTTATTAGATACTTAGTTAAGTGAGTGTTTTATTGTAACAGTAATAATATAATATAACAGATTGAACAGAATTGTTATCAATAAGCTATATAGATATAACAAAAAAAAAACATTCAATATCGAAATCTTTTAGCATTTAGCATCAATATCCCAAAGAACTGCCTGCACTAACCATGGAACCCTATAATATACCATAACTGACCGACGATTCTTTTTCCCTTGAAAAACTCAACGTTAACGAGGCATCAAAAATTTGTCAATTTTCCAAGGGAAAGCGAAGCTTCATCTTTACGGCGGTATATTGGAATTGGAACCAGCCATTAGCTTTTCGTCGTACTTGCTTTGATTTTTAATTTTTGTTCGCAGGAGAACAACTAAGTTTCGGAAGGGTAATAAAAATAAAGAAAAACGATAAGTCAATTTTCAATAATAATTTATTGAATATTGTTGATATTTTGTATTTACAGTTGACTGCACGAAAAATAAATAAAAGTAACATTTAATCTAAGCCCTTTTAGTGCTTCTATAAACTACTGTGAGAACATTTTAAATTTTGGAATAGGTCCCTACACTTAAGTGCAATCGACTGTACGAAATTTGCGGGAGATCAAATTAATGTTTTGGTTAGGAATAGGTAGGTACCTAAGTTACACCTATAGGTAGGCTCTAAGATTTTATAATTCGGATAGAAATTGTACCTAAAAGTACAGATCCCCTACTCCCTAGTAAGAGTTGCGCAATACGGAAACGTTCATAGTTTTAGTTTTCGAGCTCAATTTTAACTAACTTTTTTTTTTTAAGTTACGCAACAGGTTTTATTAAGAAACTGATCGAACAAAGTTGATAATGTAATCTTCTTTCAAATTGTCACTCAAAACAATTGAGTAATTAACGAAAAAAGTTACTTTAAAATTGAGCTCGAAAACGTATGAAAATTTTCGAATTGTGCTACTCATGCTTACTTTATACTGTACGTCATGTAAAAAGAACGCTGCATGAAAGTGGAGGGGATGTGTTGCGCGCACTGGTAAATACCGATAAATCGCTTACCACGCACCTTACCGCCAGCGTTCTTTTTACATGACGCGACTATAGACAGGGGCGGATTTACCAGTAGGCCCGGGCCTAGGGCGGAAAAATTGTAGGATTTTTTTTTATAGTTGCGTTTTTCACTTCTTGCTCCTTCGCGTAGAAGATATTCCGTAAAAAATATCATAAAACAAGCAGCCCATATATTACCACCGCTAGCCAAACCTTCTAAAAAACCTCTTCAATTTGTTAATTTTTAAAATCATATCTACTTGTTTCTCAACATTTTTTTGGCTTACTTTCTGTAACTTAGCTAACGGTCATCTTCGTAATATCAAATACGTAACAATATAGTTTAAATTGTAATATAGCCAAGAGCAAAAAGCAGGCTAGAGGGATATTTTTAAATTTTTCGTGCTTTACAGCGAGTCTAGGGGCGGCAATCTTTCATATGCCTAGGGCGCCTAACAGATCAAATCCGCCCCTGCCTATAGATAGGTTTGTAACTTTGATTGAATGACTTGATACAACTTAAAATATAACGTAACATACTATATACACAAACAACATTCATAAGCAGTTTTGTATGCATTCTAAAGTTTAGAAATTTATATCTTCAAAAAAGTACCTCTCATTTCAGTGTAATGGCAACAAATGGGAAAAAATATTTTAAGCTTAAACTTGAGAAGATGCATTACGAACTTGTTTTAACTTAAACTTATTTTATTTAACTTAAATCATGAGATTTATCATTTTGATCATCATTGTAAGAACCATCTCCGTTAATATGTAGTGTTTGTAAATCACTGTTTTCATCTTTAGTTGTTTCGTTATTTCCATCTGTAGTGTAACTAGTAGGGGTCACATCAAAGTGGCTCGGAGTGAGTTTTGTCACATTGTCATTATAATTACGTACGGATTTATCGTAATTATTAAAGCTATTTATTTTCATTATTTGTTGATACTCTGCATTGGCCCTTGATTGATGATTCACTAGCACTTCTTGATATAAATTCTGAGGTGAATATGTCTGAAAAATGTTATTGATGGCTAAGTTTTTGAAATCATAATTTTCTTGTCTATCTGGCGTCGGCAACGTGCAAGTGTGATGAAGCTTGTAAGAATCATCCATTTCGTCGTTTTGTGGCTCAGCGTTGTTTATTATGGCACCACTGTCTTCTTTTATTTTGTGCAAAATAACAATTTCTTTGTATTTGGAAAGACTATCAACGCGGTTGACTGGAGCTGATTTCATAGGGCGTTGGAATAATTCGGAATCGAGCGAAGACGTTCGTAGATCGGGCAACTGACTGCACAGGTAGTTTGAATGGTTGATGCTGGCGATTATTGATGTGGGGCTCGGCGAGGATTGCGTCACACTGGGTCTTTGAACAGCATTTGGATTGAGAGAGCCTAAAACAAACAGTTGAAACAAATGTCATCAACGCATAGAACACCTATCAGTGATAAGGATGGCTCCTGACCACCCTACTGTTGTATCTGGACTAGCGTAAAATTTAAAGCAATGCCATTTAGCAGGGATACAGGTTTGCCTTCTACTTTCAGTTAAGAACCTCCTCTTTTTTTAAGTGATTTAAAAATGTATTTATAGCAAATGTACATATTTTTAAAATGTTTCGACTTTAGACTTTAGTAAATATCAATCAATTGTTTCGGTATAGATGGAAAATTTTAGATTCTTCCAAAACCGAGTGAAAAAATTATAATATCAACGCCACTTTGTTTTAAAGCTGTAATAGAAAACGGTTAATAAAGCATTATTCAATAAATCACAATAACATTTTAGAATATACGATATTAGGATAATATTTTTGGAGTAGGTATTTAGTTTATTTTCAGTGTTCTCAAGGTTTATCGGAAAGTTACTTTTTATGTCTCTAATTATTATCATTACTATGATGTAAACATTTTAACCAAAAATGCATAAATAATATGTGCTCCACTCTACAATAGAAACATTTTAGATAAATACGTAAAAACCCTCATCATCATCCCAGCCTGGAGTCACCCACTGCTGGGTGTCCTCCACTGTCTTATGCCTCTCTCATCCAAGTCAAAATACAATGAAATATTGCCAGAGTTCCAAATCGCGACACGAAACGACGACATTGAAAAAGTCTCTGGGCATACTTGAATGGGATGAGAAAAACCCTCTATCTATGCTAGGGTATGTAAAACATTCGGTATCAAGATGATTTGTACTAAACATTTTAGTCAAACCTCGTGTTTCTAAAATGGCCACCACTGTATTTATGTACAGTTCACCCAAAAGTAAGGATCACTGCTAAACTTATTAAGGTATGTATTTCTAACTGTCGAGAATAATAGTAGTTACATGGTCTAACCAAATAATAAGCTTGATATGATACTGGTGTAGTGTAAAGGGTTCCAACCGCTACCTTAGGAACTCGAGCCAACCTCACCTGCCCGTGGTCATCTAACTAACAAACTGGGCTCTAGTGGCCGGCTGTTTGCGGCTTACAGTAGCCACTTCGGCACAGCTAAATTCCCCACCGACGGGTAGCAGCGTCGAGCAGCGTTGCGAGCCCTGCGATCCCCAACCCGCATGCCCAGCGTAGTGATTATCGGCATGGGGGATTCTTAGGGGAGGCCTATGTCCAGCAGTGGACTGATATATGTATATAAATAAATAATGCTGGACACTCACGTGCACACAGCATCATGTAGCCCCAAACTAAGCAGTGCTTGTATGATGGGAACCATATCATTGATATACTACATTAAACATATTGTACAAAGAAAACACACAGACCAGAAATAAATATCTGCATGAAAATATTTGTCCAGCGGCGGGAATCGATCCCTCAGTCTTCTGCGTCTCAGGCGGACCTTCGCCCATTGCGTCGCAAAGGTCATATAGGCTACGGTTGTTGATAAATAAAAAGTGAGGATACCTTGCGGTTTGAATTTCGCCAGTTTCGCGTAGACACGCTTGATGCGTTCTATGTTAACTTTCGAAGCCTCCGTGTGGTCAACTATAGGCATCGGGTAATCGTGCCCGATGATACATTTCGCAGCCCTTTGTACCGACTCGGGTGCTATCCATGGCTCGTGAACGTACCGAGTTGGCATGTTCGCTAGAGCCGGAATGTATCGCCTGTGGATAAGATATTATGAAAAGTACAGACATTTAAGATTATTACCTATTCAAAGATATATTTACCATGAAATTCTATATTGTACCGGAACCGATGACGCTTCGTTTTCCCTTGAAAATCTGTCAAAAATTAACAACGAGGCGTTGAAAATTTGACAGTTTTTCAATGGAAAACGAAGCGTTATAGGTAAATCTTCGGGCCCAAACGGGACTAACCTTATTATAGGAACAGGCCGTTAGCAAACACATCGACTATTAATTAATCAATTAACTATTTTATAAATGCGAAAGTTTGTGTCTGTGTATATTTGTTTCCACTCAACGCGTAACGGCTGATCGGATTTGGATGAAACTTGGAATATAAACCTACATAGCTTGTGACCTGGGTTCACACATACTTTTTATCCGTGTACCATGCGAGCGAAGTGGCCGGTGGAACCTAGTATAAATATAAATTGATTGGAGAAGCAAAGTCTCTCACACTCACACTAACTCACTACTCACAACGTAACAGATCTATATCCCTCTGAAAACATTTGAAATCACAAAGCTATTTTGATGGCATACCTGATAAAATCTCCATTCGGATCGGTCTTCCGACCAAAACGAACTGGGCAGTAACAGTGAAAGAATTGCTGGAAGAAAGACGAGCATGACAGCCACATCCACGTGCCTGCGTTCACCGACCAATCAGCGTCGAGTAGAAGTTCGTCGAATACCTACAAGATAAAAAAACCGTAATAAATATTAATTTCTGCTGTTTGTATAGAAAGGAGGCAAAGTAGACTTGGATTATGATAAATCCATACTCGAGAATATCCTTTTAGGATATTTTTAATACGGGATATTTACCATGATTTAAGAATTGTACTGTTTCCAGATATTTCGACGCAATTGCATGCGCCATGATCACAGGACGAACTGCGAACATGGCTGATGGCGCACGCAACTGCGTTAATGATCGGTATACTACAGATTTTTGACGGCCTCTGTGGCGCAGTGGGCGAAGGTCCGCCTGAGACGCAGAAGGTTGCGGGTTCGATTCCCGCCGCGGGACAAATGTTTGCATGTTCTGCAGATATTTGTCTCGGGTCTGGGTGTTTTCTATGTATGATATGTATATATTTACAAAAAAATAAAGTATATTTCTATGTATGATATATATATATATATATATATATATATACAGTATATATGTAATATATCAATCATGTGGTTCCCATAACACAAGCTCTGCTTACTTTGGGGCTACATGATGCTGTGTGATAGTCCAGCATTATTTATTTATTTAATTAGAAATAGAAAAAGAAATAATTTATTTGGAAAGACACGACATAATAAATATACAAAAGAACAAGGTAAAAGAGGCTGTAAAAGTGCACAAGATAATAAAGTACCTACGTTAATCCCACCTAAGAATCGGCTAATAAAGTAAATATCCTGCGCACACAACCTCACAAACTGCCAGTTGAGTGTCTCGCCAAAAAGGCGTCAACTCAGCATAATATTAAGCAGGCAACAACCTAACTACTCAGCGCTGGTATTCTGTTGACCCCCTGTAAGTAACGTTCAGACGTCAGAAAGGTTGCACAACTCTCGGGAGTTAGATCAGTGAGTGAATACTTAGATAAAATAAAACACATACTTACTTCATATATAATGATAAATATCCGATTGATATAAATAATTATGTTGACAACCATGAAAGTCTCATAAATGTTAAACATTGCTAGTAAATCGTATTGGGCAAGTCCAAACGCTGGTGTTATAATATGTAAGAAAATGAGTGCTGAAAACACAGATGTGGTTCTGCAAGTCCTAGTCCTCGTGGATGGCGCGTAGCGTCATGTGTGAGGCCAGCAGTCAACGTATTAAAGGTTTAAGTTGTAAATCAGCTTAGTGTTCCGTGTTGAAGGTTGCAAACTCATCACCGCTTATTTATACTAAGAACACAGAAACACTGAAACTGACTGAGCTCTGAATTTTTCGTTCTTGTTGACTCTATACAGAAATAATTCTTACCTTCATCCCTTCCTCCCACGAGATCCAAAGGTCGCCTCTTGTGAGAAAGCAAGCCACCGCATGCCTTGCAAGATGATGTATCCAGCCTTCCTCTCTCAGTTGGATCATGATAGCGTCTATCCATGGATAACCCGTTTGACCCTATGTGATACATAAAAATGGGATATTTATAACGACGGCATAGCAAGTGAAAACTGACTGCACAGCAAATTTTTCTAGAGCGTGCACAGTATTATTAGTTTATTTGCGTTATTTTTTTTTTGTTTACGTTTAAATACTACCCCATAAAAAATATTATATAAATGTAAATGTTGGCAGAGTTTAAATTCCTGCACTGTTAGCAGTCGGATTGGTACGTGCTTATGAGTACGAATTTATAATAAATTAATTTACTCATGAAACATGAATCAGTTAGCTTCTTCTTCTTCGTATAAGGTAGTGACTAAATCTGGTGTCGGAGTTTTGAGGCCGCTCTAAGGCCCTCCGCAATGGCCTGGCGACTGAAAAAGCCAGGACCAACATTAAACATGCCTTCCAAATCATGGCAGCGCTCAATTTATATGCCACTAAGCGGCCACCCATCCATGTAGTGACCGGGTGGAGAGTTTGCTTAACCAAGATAATCAGCTAAAACACTGAAGTAAGCCACGCCATGAGCACTTCCCTGCGATCACTTAGCTGACATCTTTCTGAAAGCTACCTGTCTGTCACCATATAAGGGACGATAATAATGTCCCAATTAACTAAATATGCTGCAATGAAGCTTTGTAAAATACCAAAATACGGAACATCTCACATACGGCCAACTGATCCCAAACTAGGCAGACCCTGTACTATGAGTACCAGAGACTGATAAACATACATAGATACTTATAAAACACCCATACATTCGTATAATAGAGTAGGGTGCGTAGGGTAGGGTACGTTCGGACTGTCACATAACAAACTATGTGCTGAAATTTCGTTTGATTACAAGTACCAATCGCACGAAACGAAACGCGTAATTTGGTACTTCGATGAATTATAGTACCGGGAAAAAGTAGTAATATATAAATCAACGTACACTTCCCCACTTAGCGAGAGCTTCTTGGTTCTTCTGCCATGGTATTTGAACGCAGATTGGATTTCCAAGCATGCGGTCGAAATTCGGGTTCCGCGTCGCCGCGCAGTAGAAAAACTCCCGCCACAGTATCTGACCATGGAGGGAGAGAGGCGGCCGGATGCGTTTCACCCTTTTATATAACTCTGTCAGCTGATAGTAGAACAACCTGGTTGATAAACAGCCGAATCTGAAACAAGTTTCCTGCGTTAAAGCGTAAAATTTCAATCTTATGAAAAAAAAATATTATTTTCTCAAGAACTACGCGCATCATTTATAATACGTATTGCTAAAATATGGAATCAGCTGCCAGCGTATGTTTTAACTGACATACGACCCTAACGGCTTCCAACAGAGAGTTAATAGGCACCTTCTGGGAAAGCTCGCCCCATCATCGACCTCCTTCCTTGCCTCGAGCACAAGCCTCGAGGTCAAGAGCTGGCCCATAGTAAATGAAAAAAAAAAGATGGGCTTATCCGGCGAACTACTATCACCATCCTATTCCTGCCATGAACTATTGTTGTGTTTAGAATTGAAGTTTGAAGGTGCTGGTAAAATAAATAAATAAAATAAATAAATAATCCTGGACGTCATCACACAGCATCATGTAGCCCCAAACTAAGCAGAGCTTGTATTATGGGAACCACATGATTGATATACTACATAGATACATTTTTTTTGAAAATAATAGTCACATGAAGCTTAACTTAAGCCTTTCATGCCTCAAGTTGATGGACGCAGAGCGTTGCAGGGGCATGTTAAGCAATACTTTGTTGTCTAAGTAATGGTTACCTCTTAACACTAGGTCAGGTGGACCATAGGCTAGTTCCATCTTCAGGTATCATAAAAATGATCATAAACAAAGTTGTTACCTCAGGTACGGCGACAGTCCAGTCTGACTAGCAAGTAACGATTGAGGAGTCATCTTCGGCCGTCCAAATGATGCGACCCAAGCTTTTCTTTCGAGGTGCCGCTCTAATCTGGTCAGCGCCTCGCTTTCTCCGCCAATCCATACGGGTGGTTTAAGATTCTCAGTTTCAAACCCTAATGATGAAGATTTACATAAAAAACACATAGTGTTTCACATTTTTGGATGACTTTTTCGATAGAATAGTTATGATTTTTGAGTTTTTGATTTTTCAACTAGTACTTTTTAGGACAAATCAAATCACAGTAGTATTATAAATGCGTAAGTTTCTGTGTGTTAGTAGGTATAAATAAATAAATAAATAAGTAAATAATGCGGGACGTAATAACACCCCATCATGTAGCCCCAAACTAAGCAGAGCCTGTATTATGGGAACCACATGATTGATATACTACACATATAATTTTTTTTGTAAATACATACATATCATACGTAGAAAACACCCAGACCTGAAGACAAATATTTACAGAACATGCAAACATTTGTCCCGCAGCGGGAATCGAACCCGCAACCTTCTGCGTCTCAGGCGGACCTTCGCCCACTTCGCCACAGAGGCCGTATGTTTGGTCCTACTCAACCCTGTAACGGTTGAACAGATTTGGAAGAAACTTGGAACAATTAATTATATAGTTTTGACCTGGATTAACACAGGCTATTTTTTATCCGGGTACCACGCAAGCGAAGCCGCGTGCGGAATGTCCTACAGATTTAAAATAATGTAGACTGATGAAGTTATGATTGATTACGAAAGAATAAGAAAAATGGAGTTACCTCTAAGAATAAGGCTCCCTTGGATTCAATATGTGATAAAAGATACATACCTCGTCAAACTAATAGTTCAATTTGATGATTTATCATGAGGAACATTAATTCGGCTCCAATGGGTGTTATCAAAGTCATTCTACCAGTAGACCATCCAAATAGTATCTGCGAGATCCTAAAAGTAGGTATTCCATAGAACTTAGATTAAGAAGCTCAAAATTATAATGGAAACATCGGTGTTCCAAGTGACCATGAGTAAATTCATTACTATGAATGAATAAAAAAAAACATATTTGCATAGATCTTTTTACTTCATGTCAAATGAGTAACTGTTGCAAGCCATTCTAGTTACTAAATAAATAATAAAAAAGTATTTTTAATAAATAAAAACAAAAGTCGGCTCTCCTGGACTCGGCACGCATTGTTATAGAAGGTTCCTCTCTCTGCAACTTTAGCGATCGACCGTTTTGAGTCGACGGTGGTCCACCATTTTGGATATATTTTTTACTGTTTTTTTTATTTATGTAAATAATAGATTGATAATGTTCAAACATTTAAACTTTAGGATGAATAAAGTGGTAAAACAAAATATGAGTATGCCATCTAAACTAGATATACGTTTTAGTTAAGAACTAACCGAGTTCCTCGAGGGTAGGTACACCGAAGCGCTCGTCATGATCGTCGTTGACGGGTGTGATGGCTCCATTGAGTGTCTTCGCGCAGATTGTCGGCTCGGCCGGCGGTGGTGCTGGCATGCACGCGATCAGAGCTTGGAATTGATGGTACGTAAGGGGCGCCTTGCCACCGTTACGCTCGATTATACTACAATAAAACATTTGTGATAATCAACTATGGCCAGCAGTGGATCGAAAACAGCTGATAATGATGATAATTGGCAAATGTTCGCCTGTTTTCTGCTACTTTTCCGGAGCATAGAATAGGCTAGACGACTGAAAAATTCTAATTAGTCCGTTATTTACATATCCAAAAAATATTGGACACGTATTTTTTCTTTTGTCAATTAAATAAAAAATAACAAAGATATAGTGCGTTAAAGTTCCGCGTGACGTCACGGTATAGTACATTTTTTACCTAGCCGTGACGTCACGAGCCCCCACTTCCGAACTTTCACATTCTTTATCTCCGTCAATTTCTATTGATTCGATAAATGAAAAAATACGTGTCCAATATTTTTTGTTGATCTATCTGACGGACTAAATAGTTTTTTTTTACCCAATCCCTGTCCGACCCTCTCGCAACTTCGTATGGCAATTGAAAAAATTGGTAATTTTTTCTGTTACGTCGCGAATTAGTGTAAATAAAAATAATACTAATCGAAGTGTTCACTAAGGTTCTAATAAAATAAAGAAAATTTTGTTTGCATGATTATCCTTTCATGATTTAAATGCCGCTGTTTATACATCAATAGGTTTTCATTTTTTTTTGAACAAAGGCTGCTGGTATAAGCTGGATGTGTCGAGTTGAGGACAACGAGTAATGGCGCTCATTAGGTGAGGCCTATGTCCCGCTGCGGTCGGCTGCTGCAGGCTGATAATGCTGATGAGGTTCCCATTGTATACATGTTAGTAATTTTGCCTTTATGATCCATGGGACTGGTTAAGACTAAGACCACACACCAGACTCGAGTCTAGTATACATAATCATCAGTCTATAGCAGTCCACTGCTGGACATATGCCTCCCCTAATGAGCCCCATTGCGCCCTGTCCTGAGCTCGACGCATCCAACTTCTACCAGCAGCCTTTCGCAGATCGTCACTCCACCTCGCCAGAGGAGTCTAGTATACACACAAGCAAAATATTTTTATGTGAATCATTAAGAACTACGTCACATTACATAAACTGGACTGATTGATTGGAGACCTACCACCTACCAAAGAGTTCGCATAGAAACTTTTGTATGTTTTCCGCCTACATAACATAAGCGAAGTGCAGTCATAACTACTAACATATATTATGAAATGCAGACTGCATCAACAAAATTGGTACCCACATTGAATTCAACCCACATGTTCAAAGTTCAAACCAATCGCTAAAAGTACCTAATAATATTTTTTACTGATTCTCACCACTTTATATTTCATTTCTGTTTTAACCCATACAGAAGCAAAAGAACATAAGCTCCTAAGTTTGATGTATTAAACACGGTGAGTTTGAATTGTACTACTCCAAAGCTCAACATTATTTTGAGCAAAGACTTTTTGGATTTTATAGTTTTTCATTGAAGAACGCAATAATTTAACTCAAAAACATGTTAAACTTTGTCCTTGACTTAATGATAAAAATTGTAGATCTGCCGTAATTTTAGGGCTGCCATACACAACACAATGATAGCTTAAATTTTTTGGAGAAAAGTTTTTAATCACGTATTTTTACCTTATTTTTTTAGAATGTATGTATGTTTGTCATATTATTTGTCGGTCGCTGTAGCCGAAACGGCTGCACGGATTTTGACTAATGAGGTGTCGTTGTATTCGTCTAGATCACGAGGTTGACATAGGCTATATCAAATTTCTAAAATTGTTATATGGCTACTGTAGAAGCCATTTTCAATTTAAAAATACTACTAAACTGACTAAGTACTAAAATTCATGTCTATGCAGAATAAATACTTGTTAATTGAGGTTCTCACAATTTGTCAATCATAAACCTAATCACCCCATTTTGGGATAACAGACAAATTAAAACTCAGCATATATGGCAAAGGTAGTTTGAAAGTGAGCATATACGTACTTATTTATATTGAAAAAAAAAAACAAGAATTTTCACGCACCGTTACGCGAGTGAACGTCCCGTTTTTGAGAACCTAATCACCCCCTTTCGGGATAACATACGAATTCAAACTCACCATATATGGCAAAGGTAGTTTCAAGCATATACTCGTAGGTACTGATTCATTTTGAATTTTGACGCACCGCTACGTGAGAATGAGTTAAGGCGACTATAAGGGTCAAAACTCCCTCTCGCTCGCACTATTCAACATTTTTGAAGATATAAAATCACTGAATGTAGTTATGCAAAATAGCAAACCTTCACCGCCTAGAAAATAACAATACAAAGGTTCAGCAATAATATCATTTTGATCCTATCACGTTTTCGCACCAATGGGATCAATTTGGTGCAAATTTTTTGGTAGGAAAACGTGATAGAATCAAAATGATATTATTGCTGAACCTTTGTCTAGGCGGTGAAGGTTTGCTATTTTGCATAACTACATTCAGTGATTTTATATCTTCAAAAATGTTAAATAGTGCGAGCGAGAGGGAGGTTTGACCCTTATAGTCGCCTTAATTGACGTTAGTTTCAACGAGCAAAATATACGTACTGGTCCAATTTATAAAGGGTGTGCGAAACCCGAGATATGCATTTGATGCCGGCTTCCCGGCATTTTGTCATGATGTTGTGATCTCGGACCCGGCCGTATGGCTCTGGATCCTCCTCGAACGTGAGTGAAGTGGTTCCCCATTCTTTGAACAGCTTCGGAAGTGCATCTACAGGCTGGCCGCGGACGACAAACAGACGAGAGTTCAACTTTCGCAGACTAGCGTCGAGATCATCGAGACATTGCAGCAGGAATCTGAGGACAACACCATTATTAACCAACATAAAAAAACCAGCCAAGTGCGAGTCGGATCGCGCACGAAGGGTTCCGTACCCTTTTATGGGAGCCCCACTTAAATATTTATTTTATTCTGCTTTTAGTATTTGTTTTTTTACCGGCAACAGAAATACATCATCTGTAACAATGTCAATTGTCTATAGCTATCACGGTTTATGAGATATACAGCCTGGTGACAGATAGAGAAACTTGAACCACTTGCATCCCAAACATAAATAATATTGAACAAATATTGACGGATAAGATTCGCAAATCGAATGTTTTAAAATACCCCTGCTGGAATAACATACCTATAGCAAATATACCTTGAGCTTGAATACCACTATCAGTTCTGTGAGAAATACGAACTTGAAAACTAAAGTATGACGTTATTATAGTCATAAATACTATACCATAGTTTTCAAGCGCTTACGTAAGTTAATACGTAGTTGTTGCGTAGGCAACGCAATATAATTAATTCATAATGACATCACAACACAGAAAAGCTGATGTTAATTTACCTATAACAAAGTTACGAGTAAGCAATAGTGGTAATAGGTAGGTACATAACCTACTTACGTAGATAGTCAAGTCAAGGTACATTTTTAAAACCCTTTATAAAAACAAACACCACTTTCGCATGACACTAAATGCAAAAAATTGTGTTTGTAACTTTGTTCCCACTTGACACAGTAACGGCTGAACGGATTTGAATCAAACCTATAAATAAATAATGCTGGACGCTATCGCACAGCATCATATAGCCCCAACCTAAGCAGAGCTTGTATTATGGGAACCACATGACTGATATAAGTACTACACTTTTTTTTACGTCCAGCATTATTTATTTATTTATTTTATTATTTAATATGACATAGAAAACACCCAGACCTGAGACAAACATCCGCAAATAATGCAAACCTTTGTCCCGCGGTGGGAATCGAACTCGCGACCTTCTGCGTCTCAGGCGGACCTTCACCCACTGCACCACAGAACCGTCAAATCACCTGATTATGATGTTGGTCCCGGCTTTTTATGTCGTTACGCCATGTCGGAGGCCTTCGAGCGGCCTAAAAACTCCGACACCAGAGTCATACCAAGAAGGAAGGAAGTGAATTGGACTAACATATTTATCCGGGTATTTTTAACTAGGCTAGTTGTTACTAATCCGTAGAACTTTGCATTAGTAACATGGTGAACAGGTCGATGGTGAATAGCTGTGTAACTGAGTTCCGTACCCAAAGAGTAAAAGCGTAAATAGGGTCCTATTACTAAGACTCCACTGTCCGTCTGTCTGTCTGTCACCAGGCTGTATCTCATGAACCTGAAACCAGAGTTGGTCACTAGCTCATACGAAAGAAGAAGAAGAAGATCTCATGATCCGTTATAGCTGAACAGTTATGTATTTCTGTTGCCGCTATAACAACAAATACTAAACAGGGAATAAAATAAATATTTAATTGGGGCTCCCATAGAACGGTATCGAACCCTTAGTGCTCGAGTCCGTCTTGCACTTGGCTGGTTTTTTTGTATAAATATGCATTTTTGTTTTATTTAATATGGGCCAGCTCTTGCCCTTGAGGCTTGCATAGGCAAGGACGAGGTCGACGATGGGGCGAGCTTTCCCAGAAGATGCCTATTAACTCTCTTTTTGAAGCCGTTAGGGTTGTAAGTCAATGGAAAAACAGACGCTGGCAGCTGATTCCATATTTTAGCTGTGCGCATTATAAATGATGTTTGGAAGCGCTTAGTCCTGTTAAATGGAATATCAACTTGATGCGGATGGTAGTTAGCAGTGCGTCTGAAGCTCCAATGGAAGAAAGGTATATATAATAATAGAGGATAAAACAAGCACATGGCATATCCGATGTGAAATGGCAATCACGACTCATAGCAAAGTAATGCTTAAGTAGTAAGTACATGCATGTTTGGAACGTGCAACGCCCTGCGTCGATCACCTTGAGACATGAATGTGTTAAGCCTCATGTTCCCTGTAATTTCACCAGCACCCACACCCTTTAAACCGAGACAAAGCAATGCTACTTCTTTGTAAATAGGCATGGTGGTAGTACCTCTAACGAACTCTTAACATAGAGCTCTACTACTACTAAAATATGTGTCAAACATATATATGAAAGAAAGGGATGCAGACTCACATGCACAAAGTACATATCCGCAACGAGACTATCTAACATAGACCTAAAGTTGTCGACATAGCACTGAGAATTAGCAAGCTGAAGTGGCAGTGGGCTGGCCTTATCTGACGAAGAACTGATAACAGTTGGGGTAAACGAGTTCTTGAGAGGAAAACCGCGGCTCGACAAACGTGTAGGACGCCCACTGGCCAGGTGGTGACGATCTGCGAAAGGCTGGTGGTAGAAGCTGGATGCGTATAGTTCAGGACAATGCGCAATTGCGCTTATTAGGGAAGGCCCATGACTGCTTTAGGCTGATGATGATGTACTTACATAGATATACTAAACTGATGCGCTGAAACAAATAAATAATGTACAAAGTACAAACCTCCATTTATTGATTCCGACGTTAGAAGAGCTGGCGAACCACGGATCGATTAGAAAAACGCATCGGAAGGTAGCCGCGTTGACGAGTCCTTCTCTCAGCGATGGGTTGTCATGGAGTCGCAGACCTTTCCTGAACCAGTGCACAGTGTGCTGGGGTGGTGCGGGCGGCGACAGGGGCGCGGGCGGCGGGGGAGTGCGGACACTCGTCGCGGTGAGGGTTTCAGCAGTAGCAGACATTTCTCTACTTACGTGATCACTCCCATTTTATCTGTGCGAAAATGTTTGGCTTTAACACAAATCTAAAATCCTTATTATATTAAAATGGCGGAAGTTAGAGAAATTCCCTTCACGCCAAAACTACTGAAAGGATTGATCTAAAATTTTGCATTTATGTAGCTCTTTAACAAGAATAACACACAGGCTCTTAGAATAACTACAACTAGATTGTGAGTATATAACAAAGCTCCGCTTGAAACGTAGGCCAAAAATCAACCAATGTGTGCCATTTATCATTCGCTGACACGCACACAAGCGTGAGTAATGTAGCAAGCGGAACGAAATTCTCCCTAAATGTGGGAAAAAATAACCACTTCTGAAGAATCTGAAGTGTGTAAATAACCTCTATTGTAAACGGGTTTTGGAATAATCTAACTCTATGCTACTTTATATCCGGTACCACGCGAGCGAAGCCGCAGGCGGAAGCTATTAAATAAATATAAAGGACATCTCACCCACGGTCGACTGATCCGAAACTAGTCAGAGCCTGGTACCAGTTACTGATATACACACAGATATGCGTACGAGACTGCGTATAAAACCAGGCACACAACAAATATCTATGTTCACAAGACGAATGTTTCACCTGGACGGGAATCAAACCCGCGACCTACAGCGCAGAAGGTGGAGTTAAAGTGCTACAAGTTAAGTTGGCGGTGGCATTTTTAGGAACTAAAACTGGAACTGTGTGTTTGACGTGTGGTAGTTTACTGACAACAACATCGACATTGTGATAATCTTGCGAATCATTTGGGTTTTAAAATGCCGAAAGTGATTATGTGTTTCAAGAAAAACCGTAATCAAAGTACATTCATCTTCTGGTTCGAAGTACAGTGACGCACAGCCCCGCCAAATTATACTTGTGGCACTGTAACTTAGTTATGAGGTCAGTCACAAAGACTAGACAGTTATCATTACTACTTACCTACCTACCCATAAAACTGGAAGCTTCAAAATTAATAAAAATGTTAGGATAGGCAGTTGAGTAGGCAGGCAGGAGGGGAACACGAGGCGCGGCTATTAATTTCCTCGCAGCCAGGCACGCGCCCCGGGACGCGCGCCCGTCGCACCCCCCGCGTGCCTGCCACGCAGACCGATCTACCTACAACTGGTCACATTGAATACCATGCTGAAAGCAAAGAAACCGTAAAAATGTAAAATAAAAAGGGTTGAATTTCAGAAATAAAGTTTTTAGCCAATTTAACTTCTGATTCTGGCCACGTGATCAGGTTAAGTTGGTATAGTGCTCGTGGCGTGGCATACTTCGGTCACAAAAGACTTCGATGTTCTTAGCCAATCATCCGAGCTAAGCAACACTACGCTCGGTCACTACTTGGATGGGTGACCGTTTAGTGGAACTTGGATATGAGCGCTTCCGTGCCTCGGAAGGCGTTCCCGGCTTTATCAGTCGTTAAGTCATGTTGGAGCCATTCAGGCGGCTATAAAACTCCGGCACCAAATTGGCCACTAGCTCATACGAAAAACTATATTTGAAAATATTAAAAAGAAGAAGGACTTCCTTAGTATAATTAAAAGTACTTTCCTACCATAAGTAAACATGTATATAAAAAACATTTTAGCATTTATTTACAGCATATATTACAGGCTTAACCTAATGCAATAGTGTACTTATAATCATTCATCAATTCATGTAATTTAATAACACTGTGCCTTAGAGCATGGTAGAGGACTAACACGTTTGAACACTCACGAGTCAAGATGGGTTCCAGTTCATGTTGGAGTACACGGTAATGAGTGTGCCGATGAACTCCCAAGGGTCGAATCAAACTGTACACAGTTGAACCCTTCTGTGGCATTCCGAAAAGTCTGGTTAAAACTAACAGATTCCTGCTTCGAAGAGTCAACCAGATACTGGTATAACTCTCCGGGCATGAACCATTCCAAGCTGGTAATCAGAGCCTTTGATAAACGGTATGCACAAACGTAGCGCTATTCTGGGCGAATTCACACCCAAAAAGATCCTACAGTTTCTGTCAGCAGTAGGTTTCAGGCTCAGTAGTGTGAACTATGAACGCCCCGTCCAAGGGGCGACGTAATAGTTCGGTCGGGAAAAAGTTTCTTCGTATTTTGTTTGTATAAAATTGAAGAAAAACGTCTTTGGTTGTACTGTTTGTATGTAGCTGGTTTTAATAACAATAATTAGAGGACATTATGAAAAATAAAAAAAATAAAAAAAACTTTACCGCCATTTTTCAATGGTTTATCTGTCCGCCAATAATATTGGAGCATGATTTTTCCCAAATGTTTAAATTTATTCATTCTTGAGAAATCATGTAAAAAATAATTAATAAAAAATCATGCATAAAATAATTTAAAATGTTGCTTGATTACCTAAATCCCAAGGACCATTTCTACAGTGGCTGTGGTTAAAAGCCTATAAACGATCTCCAAAACAGTTGAACCAATTTTGAGGGGACTTTCGTTGCCAGGGCAGCAGACTTAAAAAGTAAAAGTTAAGCTGACTTCAAAGCTAACCTAAACAGAACCTACTTGTTACTTCACTAAGTACCTAGTTTACACGTGCCACAAGTATTTTTTTGATTTTGATTATTTTATGTCTTCGCGACTTGTAAAACAACAGAATCATTAATGTAGGTACATATAAAAAAAGGATGCGTCGAGCTCAGGACAGGGCGCAATGGCGCTCATTAGGGGAAGCCTATGTCCAGCAGTGGACTGCGATAGGCTGATGATGATGATATAAAAAAACAATAATCGAAATATTTTGGTTCACTAATTAACATTTGTTTCAATGGAGTAGATACGATTGTTCGAGTTTTTATCAATCTGGATCGGCACTGAAGAAATGATGCCGTTCAGCTTGGATAATTATTGGGGCCTATTTCAATTTCAAGAGAATGTTTGAGGGTTTCTGGAATTGCCAGTCATAGGAATTTCATAGCTACAAACTGTAGCCTATTAGTAGTGTAATCTGAATATGTGGGTGCAACCAGATGGTGCTCTTTGCCACACCTCTTAACCTGCCTATGCACGTAGTCAATCCAATAAATTTTAAAATGTCTGCACCCCTTTAAACGAAGAGTCCGCGTACCATGCTCACGTGGAAGAATGCAGCAACTGACACGGCAACATTTTAAATAAAACTATTAAAAAAAAAGTTATTGTTTCCATTCAATTTTTCTTCCTCTTGAGATGCGCGTGCAATTACTTCTGATTTTTTTAAAACTTTTATTATTTTAGTAAAATACCATTTTTTGGAAAAATTGTAATTTCTATGAAGCATTAACACTTTGACCACCATCTAAAGTAGCATGTAGGTGGAATAAATATTATTCTGTTCGCAATGGATTGTTTTGTGTCGCAAGTGCTGAAACATGGCATATTATTTTGAATTGAAAATTACTAGAGATGTCCGACTACTAGTCCGTAAAGCTATTCGGCCACTTTCGTAGTCGGCGACTAGTCGACAAAGAGCTCCGACGGACTATCCAGTTTCTTACTTTGTATGTATTTCTCATTACATACAAAGTAAGTAACCTAATTGAGGTATTAATATGGTTGTTTATATTTGCAGTGTGTATTTGCTGTTTTCCCTGCCTTCCACGCGAAATTTTCATCTGGCACTGGTTATGACCAGGCGCGGATCCACCGTTGTGGGCACGAAGGGCATGCCCACTATCCTAAAAGACTTGTGACGTCATACTTTCACGGTCTATTGAGCTTGGTAGGCTGATGATATTGTAATTAATGTAATTAAAATTCAAATGCCTAAATCGAATAAAAGACAAGGAATCTTGTATGATTCAGAACGCTTTCATAGCTCGCTGAGTGACTTCAAACTGGTGAACTAGCCTTACTGTGAGTGTCCACATTTCGGCTCCGTATGTCATGCAGGGTAGCACGCACTGATTGAAAACTTTAGTTTTCAAACAGTGCGGTATGGGTGATGAGAAAACTCGACATATTTTTCCTAATGCTGCCTAAGAATCCTCCACTTGGCCTTCATTTCAAAGTTGTTTCTACCTTACCGCAAAATCTGCCCCCGAGGTAAATGTACGGTGAAACAACTTCAAGAAGATGTCCATTAAGGACAACTGGTCTCGGATCAATTCAGTTATTGACCATGTCTTTGGTCTTATCAAAATTAATGCCGAGACCTATCTTTGGCGAGGCTGATGCTAGGCCGTCCAGCTCGCCGCACTCGCCGGCTACATTTCTCAGTCGTTTTGATGTCGCGACATGTCGTAACCTCAAGGACGCTACAAATGGAGTCCTTCTGTTTGTTGTACTTAAGAAATTCGCGGCTCGCTCCGCTTGCCGTATTTTTTACTTAATTTGACGTCACAGACAATATGCTTTGGTTTTAGCATCCAGTATGTTATAGTTAAAATAGTTGTGTAAAAAATTTGCGGCTCGCTGCGTTCGCTGGCTACATTTCTCGGACTTTTTGATGTCGTAACCTCAGGGACGCCATAAATTGAGCCCTTCTGCGTATTTAAAAGTTCTGCAAAATAAGTTTTTCGGATTAAGCGCTCTGTATGTCATAGTATTAAATGGTCAGGTAAAAATTTTGCGGCTCGTTGAGCTCGCCAGCTATACTTCTCAGTTGTTTCAATGTCATAACCTAAGGGACGGACGCTATAAATTGATCCCTTCTTCGTTTGTCGTATTAAAAAGGGTTCCATTTCCATTTTTACCCTTTGAGTACGGAACCCTAAAAAGCATATTACTAGCATTAACCAAGTACCTAGTCTACCTACTAGGTAATTAGTTAGTGTTTCACATGGCAAGGTTAAGTACCTACTACTTAGTTAGTATTTCACATGGTATTTGAATAATTACATCGACATGATCCTCACAACAATATACTGTCGTTTTTGGCCCTAACGGGGGCTCTTCTCATCGCATTTGTCAATTTTTTTTCTGATTTTTGGATCCTTAGGAACGTAAAAATCAACTTTTCGGATGTTTTTGTGGGCGTATTTTTACACTGAGGCACGACACAGTATTTATTAGATGGACTCAAGTCACTATTATTGTTTCTTATTTGAAATGAACAAAGTAGTTCCGCGCGCGACTGGCACATTCGGGTAAATGCTTTGAATCCCTGAGTCGCTCGCTCGGAGATAGGACCCGTGACGTCATCAACGATATCGCGCTCGGTCCGCGGCTTAGACCGAAAATGTTAACTTTTCACTTTTATCGGTCAGTTTTAGAGATAAAAAATTAATAGAAACACAGTTGTTCTCGTAATATTTTGTAGAATTTTTTGGCATATATAACAAAAAATGGTTTTCTTTTCATTGGGAAAACTGCAAATCTTTTTGCTGGCAACCTGTTTATATTAAATTTTGTTTAATATTTGCTACGTTATTTAGCAAGAAATCAGTAAACATACATAAAAAAAAAGTAATTCCGCTTGCTTCTTTAAGCAATTGTGTTCAAGAAATGCACATTATTTGCCTATTTAGTGGAAGGTGCAATTTGGTCGACGTCAATAAGGTGAACGTATGAAGGAATTAGTAAAAGGACTGGGCCTGGGTCTTACCCTGAGCCTATGCGTTAAGGTCGGTACTACGCTTCTAGTTACGATAGTAACAGTATCCGTTAGGCCAAAATTTCATAATGTAAGTTTTTTTTTAATTTAAAGAAAAAAACAAGTTAGTTTTATTTTCTCGGTATTTGGAACACTGACGAGGGTTTCGAAACATTGGGCTCGTTTTCAAGGCGCACTCACGATAGTGATGCATCGTCATCATTATAACGACGGACGAGAGTATTTTTCGGGAAACCACGAAGTTTTCAGTTTTCTACGAGTAAATTACACGCGAATCAAGTATCGCGTAAATACTCACGCTGATTTGAGTGATTTGTTTTACATTATGCTGGTTTTAAATGTTTAAATTGCAAAACAATGATGAAAAGTCCCTAGGTAACAATTTTCATTACAAAATTAGCATATAGAGCCTCTAAAAAACCAAATCCTGTAAAAACTTTAACTTCTATTATTCTCGAAATTATTTAACAAATTGCGTTATTATGATATAAGATGGCCAAAAATAGGTCCGGGTTTCATTATAAGTGCAGTCTAGATGAATTTATTAATTCTAAAAACCGCAGGTGTGTAATGTATTTTGATCCAGGTAAAAAAATTTTTTGCACCCACTACTGATAGTTTTGACATTGACATTTTGTGATATTTGTTTGTTTACATTTTGTGTCAGAGACTTGAAATCCGACTAAAAATCAGACTAATCAGTATCAGGGTATCGTCCTAGGAAATCCTGTAAACCAAATTCCTGGGACTTTTAATCTTATTAGGAACTGGGAATCCGTAGACTAAATCAGAAAGTACAAACTTTCAGGGAATAGTACACAATAAGTATTTTATGTTATTACATGTCATAAATTCAATAAAATATTTATATTTTAGTCATTATTAGTAATAGGTAATGTCCAGCATTTTTTTATTTCAATCAAACTTATGAGAGATATGAATGCAAACTTCATCATAGTTCAAACAATATATAAAATAATTTTCTTCACTGGGACTGGCTTAACTAAAAAATATAGGCTAGTCTCCCTTTTTTTAACACTTTATCCAACTTGCTTGACCCTCTGGGGAATAGATTTTGGGATTTGAAGACTCGTAAAATATTGCTGCCTTACATTATGCAAGAAACAAACCATCAAACAAGAGTCCGAACCTGGTTTATCAGTCTCGGGATGGATCACTGTTCTAGAATAACAAAATATGTATATTTTATAAAGTTACCTACACTTTGTTTTCTTTTGGCTAAAAAGAAAAGCTGCTAGCACTGTTGAAAACTGCACTAATCCAGACACTATGGAACAGCATAATATCTACTGATAAAATAGGTAATTATGAAGGACTTACCAAGAATAACAGTAGATGTAACAATGCGAAACAACACAATACAATATGTATCTTAGAATACAACAAATCACTACAGTTGAGACTGTGATTATGTGCTAAAAAAACAAGTTAGTAATTACTGTTCCTTCTTTATATTAATACGTCGTCACAGTGAAGAGATATCTCAAACTATGCCTTAAACGGGCCAACCAGTTTACTAGAGAGCCAGAGTGAATCTGTGGTGTAACAGGCAAATCAAAAGAAATGTCAAAGGCGTCCACGCCGCATGCAACGTGACCGCCCACGAGCCAGCAACGTGACCAACGCTCGAGCTCTTTTGCATTGTTTGTCCTATTTATTTTAATGAGAATAAATTTTAAAGGCGAAGTTAGTTTTACCTTTTGTGGAGCAGATGTGATTCGTGGACTGGTTTGTTTACAAGATACCTACTTCATGTAAATATTTTTTAAAATTCAGGAAAGAAAAGAATATTTCAGTTCAACCTCCTTGCTGAATATTTGATTTGATTGATTGTCAACAATAAATTTGCATTGGAGCTCAGCTGGCTGCTTTGTCATTGTCATGTCATCTGTCAATGTCATGTTCAATCAAATCAATCATCAATCCAATCATTGACCGATAATCTGACCTGACTGAAGACTGGACGACTGGACTATGCTGGACTTAAAAACCGTACTACGTTGCCTCATACTACAATTAAACAATTAAACTTTATACTGGCGAAATGAAGAAGAAACCCATTTTTTGTTATATATGCCAAAAAGTTCTACAACAAAATTACGAAAATTTACGAGTTTTTTAGTTTAATATTACGAGAACAACTGTGTTTTTATTATTTTTTTATCTGTAAAACTGACCGAGATATAAAAGTACAAAGTTAACATTTTGGGTCTAAGCCGCGGACCGAGAGCGATATCGTTGATGACGTCACGGGTCCTATCTCCGCGCAAGCGACTCAGGGATTCAAAGCGTTTACCCGAATGTGCCCGTCGCGCGCGGAACTACTTTGTTTATTTTAACTACAAAACAATAAAAACAACTTGAGTCCATCTAATAAATACTGTGTCGTGCCTCAGTTTAAAAATACGGCCACAAAAACACCCGCAAAGTTGTTTTTTACGTTCCTAAGGATCCAAAAATCAGAAAAACAAATGCGATGAGAAGAGTCCCCGTTAGGGCCAAAAACGATAGTAGGTATATATTGTGAGGATCATGTCGATGTAATTATTCAAATACCATGTGACTTTACTAAGTAAGTAGCACCTTGGTACTTAACCTTGCCATGTGAAACACTTGGTTAATGCTAGTAATATGCTTTTTAGGGTTCCGTACTCAAAGGGTAAAAACAGAAACCCTATTACTAAAACTTCGCTGTATGTCTCTATGTCCGTCTATCTGTCACCAGGCTGGCTATATGTCCGTCTATCTGTCACCCACCAGGCTGTATCTCATGAACCGCGAGTTGAAATTTTCACCGATGATGTATTTCTGTTACCAATTTTTTGCCATTTTTTGCTCGATATTAATAACGGCAAAAGGTAGACCCCTGATATATTCAAAGAATATTTTGTTTATATATTTAATTCATAACTAAATAATTTAATTAAATTAAAATTAATTAAGGAGGGCTCCTCGATACATGTATATTAGTAGGTATGTAGGGTACGCGAGTCGCAGTTTATTGAACCATTTTAAGGTTAATGATCTCTTTATTTTTTATAAAACATTCTGCCATTCTGCAACAATGGAAAGGTTATTAGATTATACATTGGCCTTTTTTAAACCCTTCTTCCATTTTAGTTTTAAAACAATAGTTTACACAATAAACTCAATCAATCAGTATTATTTTAAATTAATAAAAATAACCAGAGCGCACGAGAGCAAACAACTTAAAAGCGAAATGTACTATGGACGCCCGCCGCGCCGCGCCTTATCGGAGCGATGACGTCACGCGCTACTCGCGATCACTGACGAGATTTAAAAAACGTACGTAAATTTCCCACGCTTATAACTTTGGTAATATTGCACCGATTGATGTGAAATAAAAACTAGAATAATGTGTACGGTCTGGACGTTGATTCTACGTAAAAATGTGATATTGAATCCTTGTTATCTTCTTCATTGTGGAAACTATCCCGGAAGCCATTTCGTTTTCTGGATTCAGAAAGTAAGGCCTTAAAGGCTAAAATGTTTGGTATTGGATTGTACGAATTTATATAAGTATTGTATGTCCTAAAACTTTTTCATAAAGTTCATAGTTTTGGAGTTAGGGCATTTTGAAATATGTATGAAATTTCGTTTTCTGGATTCAGAAAGTAAGGCTTTGAGAGTTAAAAGAGAGTTGAGAGGCCTTACTTCCTCTGTCAATCCAACCTAGTTGGTTGACGAAGGCTGGTTACCTGGATACGCTCTGTCCATGACGTGCTCTTTCCTAACTGTCCTACAAAAAATCGGTGGAAAAGTCGGTCGTCTGCGGGGAGCCGTATACCTTCCACAACGGCTTTTTTTATCCAAATCGGTTCTTAACTGACAGAGATATGAGGTAACAAACATAAAAAAAAATTTTTTTTTGAAGTCGGTTAATAACGGAAGACTGGAAGTATGGTCACAAGATTTTAGCCTGCCCAAAGTGGGCCACAAAAGAAAAAAACCATCGCCAACTGTCAAGTTGTTTGTTGATCTGTCATTGTCAATTTTGTTCTTTCAAAAAGTGACCGTCTTGAGAATGTACGTGAAATTACATTTTAATTTTTCTATCGTGTAAAATCTCAGTGGATTTGATATATTTCGCCATGCTACTAATAAAATATATGCCACAAAGAAGTCTTTATTATTGTTGGGACAAAATTTTAAATAGATACCATTTGAAAATTGCAGTGACGGGAAGTAACCATGGGTCGGGTTATTCGTGCGCAACGTAAAGGTGCCGGTTCAGTGTTCGTTTCACACACTAAGAAAAGGAAAGGAGCACCTAAGCTACGTTCTTTGGACTATGCTGAACGCCACGGCTATATCAAGGGTGTCGTGAAGGTAAGCATAAACTATCTCATCACTAACCTAAAAATACAATCAGAACTTGATTGATTGCTTGCCGCACAATTCTATTCAATAACATTTGGTGCCTATTTTCTATCACTAGCACAGCTTTGACTGTATGTACATTAAATTTTGCGCTCTAAATGAGGCTGCTTTATACTATAACTTAGGATCTACATTTTTTAGGACATCATCCATGACCCCGGCAGAGGAGCGCCTTTAGCTGTGGTGCATTTCCGTGACCCTTACAAGTTCAAGACCCGTAAAGAGCTCTTCATTGCTCCGGAGGGTCTTTACACTGGACAGTTTGTTTACTGTGGAAAGAAAGCCACACTTGAAGTTGGTGAGTCTCTGTCCAAAAAAACAGGCTCTGCTTTCCTTGGGTCTCTGTATTTTCGTCTGAAAATGGCCAGCATTGCTGTAAACTTTAAAGGCAAATGTTTGCTTTATTGAGATTGAAGGAACTGCAAATATGATATGATCATATGTAGGTTTATTTGTTTACAATAGTCATAGAATTCAAATTAATCCAGGAAATTACCTTAGGATAATATAATGATACAACAATAATGACAGCCTCTGTGGTGTAGTGGGCAAAGATCTGCCTGAGACACCGAAGGTTGCAGGTACGATTTGTGCTGCGAGACAAATGTCAGTTATTTGTCTCAGGTCTGGGTGTCTTCTATGTAGGTATGTTTTTACAATAAAATATGTAATGGAGTAGTTTTTCAGTCATGTAGTTCCTTTAATACAATCTCTGCATAGTTTGGGGTACATGATGCTGTGAGATAGTGTTCAGCATTATGGTAAATAAGACAAAGCTCCTAATATAAAAAAGACGTGTGGCACTCGGGGACTGCCGCGGTAAAGCTATTGCATAGCATTTTGTATCAACTTATGCAATTATAATTATTTATTTATTTTATTTATGCAGTATTTCTTTTTCTTTGATATTAATTCAAGTTACACTTTTTGAGCGTGGTGACCGGAAAACAAATTTCAAAACAAAACTGAAATTAGATTCAGGTGAAAAACGTCAGACGTCAGTTCGTGTCAGAGGCCAATCATGGACGTGTAGCATGGATCTTTACTGTGTTGAACACTAGCGCTGCGACGTTGTGACGAAGAACTAATAGAATACAAAAGTTTGAATATGAACTCTATTCTCAAGCAACAGATTATAAAATGAAGTAAATCGGAGTGGGGAGCGTGAGGTTTTTTTTCGTTACGGAATTTCTGGATTCGGTCCCCGCGCTCATGGCCCTCGATAGAAGCTATGCAATAGCTTAATAACCTAAATAATTTAAGGGAATGTGATGCCTGTTGGATCTATGCCTGAGGGTACCATTGTGTGCAACCTGGAGGAGAAAATGGGAGATCGTGGCCGGCTGGCGCGAGCCTCTGGTAACTTCGCCACAGTCATTGGACACAACCCTGATGCCAAACGTACCAGGGTCAAGCTTCCGTCAGGTGCCAAGAAAGTGCTGCCCTCCAGCAACAGAGGCATGGTCGGTGAGTAACCAATCCATATTGATTATTGTGTTGCTTCATATATACTTACCATGTTTACTTATTTACTTTAATTACAAAAGATATAAGATCAATTGCAGTAATTAAAGAACACACATTAGAATATGCCTTATATTCTCAAGTTAGATAAGAAGTAAAAAAAATAATAGATCTGATCACACTGGTCATAAAATTTAAAAATTAAGTTAAGAATAACAAAAACTAATAATACTCATCTGAAAGAAATACTCAAAGAAAACACTCCAACATGTTAAAACTGTTTTTTTTATTTTAGGTTTTATATCAATCTCGTGCGAATAAGGCAAAAAATACTGCTGAGCGGGTACAGAAAGCGTCAGAGTCTGGTAACCCCCCTAGTTAACGTTAGTAGGTTCGAAACGTCGCAGCGTCAGTCGTGGATCTCGAACTTTTTGCACAAATGTGTGTTTTATAAAACTCCTCTTCCTTGCTTACGCATATTTAATTTCACCGATATGGCTAGATGGAGTGGCGGTTACAACACTCAACATTAATCTTTACGTTGTAAGAGTACTGGGTTCGAATCCCTCATTATTTATATGTTTTTTTGTTTTTTTTTTATTTTTGTTACTAACTAATTATTTAAATTCAGGTAAAATAAAACATTTTTCAAAAGTTATAACAAAATAAACGTATACTGTAACTTAAAATTTCGTCATAATCGCCAACCGCTACGATAGCTCAGTTGGTTAGAGCATCTAATTCATAAACTAGTATGAATAAATTGCTGGTTCGATCCCCCAGCCAAGTATAAATATTTTTGTATAAGATTTTGGCCATTTGAATATGGGGTATACCAGATCGTGACGCTGTGTGTAGGGCTTGCAAATATTCGAAAATTTTCATATTCGAATATTCGAATTTTTTTCGGGTACTATTCGAATTATTCGAATATTATTCGAATAATAGAAAAAATACAATGTTCTTATTAAAATCACATCTTATTTTGTTATTTTGAGTGTTATTTTTATGAAGAAGTTTAAAATATCAACTTATTTTATTATTATAAGCGTTATTTCCATGAACTAATTTAAAATAACAAATTAAAAAATAATACAAAAACCGCCGTAACGAGACATTGACGATTTACACGCGAAATCAACCACAAATTTAAATATTCTTTTTCGTATGAGCTAGTGGCCAACTCTAGTGTCGGAGATTTTAGGCCACCCGAAGGCCTCAGACATGGGTTGATGACTGAAAAGCTGGGACCAACATCTTAACGTGCCTTCCGAAGCACGGAAGCGGTCAAATCTAAATGTCACTAAACACTCATCCATCCAAGTAATGACCGCGCTGAGAGTTGCTTAGTCAAGGTGATCTCTTAAGTACACCGAAGTAAACCACGCCAAGGACGGACGGACGCACAAAGCAGCACCATAAGGGTTCGTTTGACCGGCTCGGTAATGTCACCCTAAACAGTCTTAAAAATTTATTTTAACAAAATCATGAAAATAAACATTCACGACAGAGACGAATGGACAGAACAGTCTCGTCAACTACGCTACACTTCTGAGTGTATCCGAACCGTGTTCCGAACCCGATAAAATTTATCGGGTTCGGATTGGATCATTCGTCATGTTGTTTACCCGAACAACGACGTAAACTTGTATTATCTTGTATGGATATATTGCGCAAACTCATAAGTGGCATTTTATGCACATCTGAGTTCAGATTTTCATGTTATTAATTTTAATCGAATATTCGAATATTGAAATATCAGTATTCGAATATTCGAACTAAAATAATATTCGAATTATTCGAATATTCGAATATTCGAATGCAAGCCCTAGCTGTGTGTACATTACCCGCCTGGGCTCGTATCTTTTTTTTAAAATCATCAATTAAAACGAAAGTCTTAACTTGCCATTATTCAATTTTTAGAAAATTCGAAATAGATTCTTTTTAAATGTTTTCATTAATTAAAGATTAATTTTACTCATTTATTCTGATACATTTTATACTATAGATTATTTTAATTATTATTTTTATAATCTAACACATCCGAGCATTATGTATGAAGTTCTGTATGCTGTAAAATTTCTGTTCTGTTGGTACTATCGGTTGTACTTTCTCTTTAACACCTAGCTGGACCCATATATGTGGACAAATAAAATTACTATTTTTCAATTAAACTTCAAGCGGCAAAATTTGATTTTTCTGTAGAAAAAAAAAAGTCGCATCTCTTTAAGGAGCACTTTATTGGGTACAATTTCATCTGTAGGATCCATCTGATGAATATCGTTGTTGATTGACCGCATCAATAATGACGCCCATACACCAAAAGTACCTACGGTTGTAGCGATCACTTGTAATGATTAATATTTTTTTTCTTGTTGGTGTTGTTGAAACTGAAGGATAGAGTGAGAAATCCACACGGTCTATTCATTGTTACGATATTCATGATTGCATGGGTTTATGTACGATCTCCGACATCATCTTGTAAATGAAGTAGGTAAATCTTCAACTATTTTGACATACGCCTACGATTCGTCTTTACGATCGGTCTGAAGCGACGGATCGTACAGACGAATCTTACCGTATATGGGCCCCTTAGAGGTTGACGAAAATACAAATAATAATTAAAGATTTTATTTTCTCTCACACGATATTACTCCCAGATACCATTACATAAAAAAATAATGAATAAATCAAAATAAAGGAGAATGCCGTCTGATGTATGGCGCTCGGTACCAAGCACAGAACTATTATTCCCGCTGCGGGACAAATGTTTGCATGTTCTGCAGATATTTGTCTCGGGTCTGGGTGTATTCTATGCATGATATGTATGTGTTTACAAAAAAAAAATATCTATGTAGTATATCAATCATGTGGTTCCCATAATACAAGCTCTGCTTAGTTTGGGGCTGCATGATACTGTGTGATAACGTCCAGGATTATTTATTTATTTATTTATTTATTTATTACTCCACAGGGGACCAAGACTAAAGTGAGTGCATCAAAAAAATATCCAATAAGTTTTTAGTCAGTTCTACTGTCAAAATAATTAAAAATGAGGGTTATTGCCATAGTAACACTTTACATCAATGTTTATTGCCATAGCAAATAATATATTTGCAATAATAATAATAGCAAGAAACCAAATCAACAAAATATTTTTTTACTTGATTATTAATCCCGTCTGTGTGTAAAACTAAAGAAAATGTTAATGTACTTTATAAAATATAATAAATTTTATGGGATATGTTCGGTTTTGACGCAATTAGTACGGGTTCTCGGCATTCTCCTTTTATCAAATAATGAACATGATGATTATCACTTACCTACTCTGATCAGTTATGATTACACAAGAGGCTCTTTCTGAGGTAACTTAACAAAGTTCATGTTAACATTTTCAAGTATCAGGACTGATTTTAGCTTATTAAATTACAGGTATCGTCGCTGGTGGTGGGCGTATTGACAAGCCCATCCTGAAGGCCGGTCGTGCATACCACAAGTACAAGGTGAAGCGTAACTGCTGGCCTTATGTACGAGGTGTTGCCATGAACCCCGTGGAGCATCCTCACGGAGGTGGTAACCACCAGCATATTGGTTAGTATCTCAATTTTTCTTATTTGCTTTTGTTTCCATGTGAAAACATTGTTATCTAAAGGATAAAAATCAAGAGACAAATGTTTATATGATCTGCAAATAATTGCTTCTGGTCTGGGTGTGTTCTATGTATGTATATCCAAAAAAAAGATTATGTATATGTAGTAATATCAGTTATGTGATTCCCGTAATACAAGCTCTGCTTAATTTAAGGCTAGATTATGTTGTGTAATTAAGTCCAGCATTATTTATTTAGATTTATATGTATTACTTCAAATCTCCGACTTCTTTTTGCAGGTAAGGCTTCAACTGTCAAGAGGGGAACGTCCGCCGGTCGCAAGGTCGGTCTCATCGCCGCGCGCAGGACCGGAAGAATTCGTGGTGGCAAGACAGACACCAAGAAGGAGGCGTAAACTTATTTTTATTCCAAATAAAACATATAAAAATCAATTTTGTTATAAATTTTATTGTCACTTAATCTAAGGAACTAACTGAGCTAAACTATTTGTCGAACTGTCTGGAGCTAACTAATAGTATAAAATTATAGCAAAAATTTATATAATTTCAAACTTAACTGCATTATAGTGTAAAAGGTTTAGTCTGTTAATAAATATGCTCAAGATAGACTCCAGCATTATGAATTTATGAAGACTAAGGTGTGTATATGTTTTTGATGTATTATGTTCTTTTTTATGCATGAAAGGAAGTTAATTATTATTTTAATTTTCAGATGACCTTAAAGTAGGTGCTTGAGATGAGAGGGCCAAGAATGCTGGAAGCTATTACCCAAATGTTCAACTTGTAGACATAAATAAGCAAAGAATCGAGACTAAATTTATGTCGAGACAGAGAGAGAGAGAGAGAGCAGAAGCAACTTTTTCTTAGGTACAAGAAAAATATTCTTAGCATCCGCCTGCGGCTTCGCTCGCGTGGTAAAATAAAAAGCCCTTGTTTTAATCCAGAACATAAACGTCATAGAACAAAATGACACATTTCCTTCCCTATTTCATCCATAGAACTACATACTAGCTTTTCACCTGAGTTTCATGCCATAGAAATAAATGGGAATCAGTATATTGTAGTTGGTATATCGTAGCTATAATACTTGTTCGTAAGTCAAGTTTATCATAGTATTGTATTCATGCATTATGAACATAATGAATGTTACATACTCTGATCAGTTTTTGACTGCAACACAATATCACAAGTATAGTTGCTAAAGTACATTGTAACTTGTTACTTTGTTAAATGAAAAAAGATACAGTTATAATTTCTTAAAATTTAATTTGAACCTGTTGATTGATGGATGTTTGTTACTCATTCACGGAACTGTTATTACTGAACGGATTTGGATGAAACTTGGATATATGTACGTTTGTGACCTGGATTATTAAAAAGGCTATATACATACATACAGGATATTATCCGGGTATTACGTGAGCAAAGCCGCGGGCGAAAGCTACTTAAAATAAACATAACATGATGAATTTCACTTACCTACTCTGAATTCTGTTGATTACAAAGAGGCTCTTTCTGAAGTTTTCATAATTATTTCTACTATGAAAAAAAATAATCTTATTCCTAATTTATCAATTTACATTTCAGATGACGTGACTGTTTCCCAAGGTCTTAGTCATTTATTTATTTTTGCTTTGAGTGCTGAAAGCATAATGGCACACCTAGCTACAAGCTACCTCGCTACAACAGATAAAAATCATTATTTGCTTAATTGGTGAGTACAACAATTTGTATTTAATGGACAAATAGTTTGGGGGAGGCCTAGGTCCAGCTGTGGACTGCTAGGTTATCCAGTTGTAAAACTAAGAATTTTTTTGTATATTAAAATATAGGTACCTACATACCATTATGAATTTCACTTGCCTACTCTGAAATCAGTTGATTACACAAGAGGCTGAAGTTTTAATAACTATTTCTACTATTAGCAAATAATAATCTTATTTCTAATTAATCAATTTTCATTTCAGATACACTACTGTTTCACCAACGCCAACGCTTTGAGTGCTGAAAACACAATGGTACACCTAGCTACAAGCTACCTCGCTACATAATATACAAACCATTAATTTGCTTAATTGGTGAGTACAACAATTTGTATTTAATGGAAAAATAGTTTGCGGGAGGCCTAGGTCCAGCTGTGGACTGCTGGTGTGTTCTCCAGTTGTAATACCAAGCATAGAAGTACAATTTTTTTTTTTACACAAAATATTCAAGCGTTTGACAACTATCACACATGAAACAGGAAACCTATTTTTTTTTATATTAAAATATAGGTACCTACATACCATGATGAATTTCACTTACCTACTCTGAAATCAGTTGATTACAACAGAGGCTCTTTCTGAAGTTTTAATAACTATTTCTACTATTAGCAAAAAAATAATCTTATTTCTAATTAATCAGTTTTCATTTCAGATACATGACTGTTTCACCAACGCTTTGAGTGCTGAAAATAATATAACGCATCTAGAGCTACCTAGCCGATACTAACAATTAATTTGCTTAATTGGTGAGTATAACTATTTGTATCTAATGAATAGATAGTGTAAGGGGTTCTAACTTCCAACTTCGGGAACCAAGTCAACTTCACCTACGCGTGGTGCACCCTGCTAACATACAAACGAGGCTCTGGCGGCCGGTTGATTGCGGCATAGCGCAGTCTAAAACTGCCACAGCTAAATCATCTGGCCGCTCACGGGCAGCAGTGTCTGTGGTGCGAGAAGCAGTGTCCTGCGATCCCCAACCCGCATGCCCAGCGTGGGGACTATGGGCATATCCCATATAAGGGAGGCCTATGTCCAGCAGTGGACTGAATAAGCTGGTGTTGTTGTGGAATAGATTGATAGATTGTTCTCCAGTCGTAGTTTAAAATACAAGCAGCTGCTACAATTTTTTTTGTATCCTACTAATATTATAGTAAATGTGAAAGTTTGGGAGGATGTATGGATGTTTGTAACTCTTTCACGCCAGAACAGCCGAACAGATTTAGATGAATCTTTGAATAGATTGTGGCCTGGATTAAGGCTAAGTTCATATGACCGCGCGGAACTACTATCAAAGTAAACGGTGATTATCGTTTACATGACCACGCGGTGTACCGGTGCGCTCGGACCCGCACGCAAGATCTTGAATCGCGAGTCACCGCGTGGTTCAAGTTTACGAACTGGGGTCTACGATTGGTCTTATTTCATACTGTCAATTCCAATATTGCGGTCGTATGTTTTGTGAAATAGAGTGGGATGCGCAACGTTCGGATTGTAACATTACAAACTTCGTGCCGAAATTTCAGTTTTCGTTTGATTATACCAACACGAAACACGTAATTTCGTACTTCCGTGAATTGTAGTAGACCCCTGTAACGACCGAACGCAACGTTCGGTCAGATGATCCGCGCGAGTTGAGACGGACAGACACAAAGATGCAGGAAAAATTAGTTACGAAGACGCGCGGCTTCGCACGGTCATATGAACTTAGCTTTACACATAGGCTCCTTTTTATCCGGGTACCACGTGAGCAAAGTAGCGGGGTGGAACTTGGAAGCTAGTAGTAAAGAAACAATATGATGAATTTCACTTACCTACTCTGAAATCAATTATGATTACACATGAGGCTCTTTCTGAAGTTTTTAAATAACAATTTCAACTGTGAGCAAAATATATATTTTTTTTTAATTAATCGTTTTACATTTCAGGTACACGACTGTTTCACCTCCCATTGAAGAGAAGTGATATAGATAAGGCTAGCTTATAGTTAACACTTTTTTATTGTACCCTGAAAACCACGTATTGTCTATAGTTTTAAATTCTGCAAATAATATAAACAAAGAAATGTCACTGATCTTGTTTTCTATGACTCATCTACACTTCTACACTAATATTATAAAGAGGAAAGATTTGATTTTTGTTTGTTTTCATTGAATAGGCTCCGAAACTACTGGGCCGATTTAAATAGTACATTGTTCACCGAGAGGAGAAAGTGACCGATTACCGTCGAGGGTGTCGTTTGGCTTTAAAACACCCGAGATCGGGAATCGCACTTTCTCTCGAGTGATACATAGTGCTTTATACTACACCTACGAGGAAAATAAAAAACTAACTTGACTTTGACTTTGACTAGCCAGTGCTTTTTTTTAGCTAGTGGCCAGTGTCATTTTGCGAACTTGGAGATAAAAACTCACTGTAAAAACTTTTTGGCTTTTGATATTTAGGTTACCAGCGCATAGTCTTACCCAAAATTAAAAAAGAAAAACCACGTAAGAAATGGATTTTCGTACACTTTTCTCTCCCGCTCAGATGCGTTTTCTCCCCGCATATTTGTTCGATATGCAATGACGTACTTTCTACCGTAAATTTGATAAAGTATCAAGGTACTCTCCGAGCAGGTGTAGTATAAAAATTCTTTCACTTTTGGGAAGCTACGCCATCCCCGGTTGCTATAGGCTACATTATATTTTCCAAAAAAATTACCTAAAAAACTTAAATCGCGTGCGCTGCGTAAACTATTGATGATAAAACAAAATTATGTACTACGACTTTAAAGCATCAAAAAGTGTCGCGACAGCATAGCTAATAGCTATAATAATAGCTAGAGAAGCTATTATAGTTGTCACAATAAGTGTTCTTTTATTTTAAAAATTTAATTGAAATGCCGGCGCTAGAAAAGGTTCTATATATGACCCTTGGTATTGAGGCGACTATACATGTCAAACCTCCCTCTCGCTCGCACTATTCAAAACTATTTTTGAAGATATTAAAATCCCTAGAGAATAACAATTCAAAGGTTCAGCAATAGTATAATTTTGATTCTATCACGTTTTCTTACCAAAAAACTTGTGTACCAATGTGATAAATTTTGGTACAAATTTTTCGTTTATTCCTAGTAGTCCGGATCGGACTACTCAGAATGAAATGCCAAAAATGTTTCCTCGCAGTCCGATTGCGTAGTCTGACTACTACGACCATTGATATATATTGTTAGTTATTTAACTCAATGACTAGGACTCGCTGAATTCTTACCCGTTTATTCCTATCAGTCCGACCGGTAGCACGGTTTTCCAAACCTTAGCCGGACGCAGGATTATTCCGGTCAGGCTAGTTAACATTTTCTTCCTGAAGTACCAGGGTAGCATAAGTCTCAAAGAGATCTTACATTTTGAGCCAGTAGGACAGGGCGCAATGGCGCTCATTGGGAGAGACCTATGTCCAGCAGTGGTCTGCTATAGGCTGATGATGATGATGATGAGGCAGTAGGTAGGTATAATTAATGTACTGGTCTGAAGCCCATCATCATCATCATCATTCGCCCTTAGCAATCTACAGCTGGACATAGGCCTCCCCATAAGGTCAAAGCTCCCTCTCGCTCGCACTATTCAACATTTTTGAAGATATAAATCTGTGAATGTATTTATGCAAAATAGTAAACCTTCACGGCCTAGAAAATGACAATTCAAAGGTTCAGCAATAATACAACCTAAAGATGAGGTGAAATAGTACATTGTTCACCGAGAGGAGAAAGTGACCGATTACCGTCGAGGGTGTCGTTTAAAACACCCGAGATCGGGAATCGCACTTTCTCTCGAGTGATACATAGTGCTTTATACTACACCTACGAGGAAAATAAAAAACTAACTTGACTTTGACTTTGACTTTGACTTTGACTTTGACTAGCCAGTGCTTTTTTTTAGCTAGTGGCCAGTGTCATTTTGCGAACTTGGAGATAAAAACTCACTGTAAAAACTTTTTGGCTTTTGATATTTAGGTTACCAGCGCATAGTCTTACCCAAAATTAAAAAAGAAAAACCTCGTAAGAAATGGATTTTCATACACTTTTGCGTTTTCTCCCCGCATATTTGTTCGATATGCAATGACGTACTTTCTACCGTAAATTTGATAAAGTATCAAGGTACTTTCTGAGCAGGTGTAGTATAAACCTTATTTTATGCTACCCTTGTACTTCTGAATGAAATGATAATACTTACTCGTATTTATAGAAATAATCCTTAGCTCTTAAAAATGTATGACATCTCCTGACTTATGCTATCCTGGTATTTCTGCTGGTACCTTTTACAATAATAATTTATGTTGAATCCAAAGTCCAAACCACCGTTGGTACATATTTACTATGTGGTCCAAATCAGTTCATAATTTATACCACTTTTTTTGTACACTAATATTATAAAGAGGAAAGATTTGATTGTTTGTTTGCAGTGAATAGGCTCCGAAACTACTGGACCGATTTAAAAAATTCTTTCACCGTTGTTATATATTCTTTCACACTATTCCTGGGTGTTATAGGCTATAGTGTTATCTTATCGTATCTTATATTATATTTTCAAAAAAATTTGGGTTCCTTACTAAAATATCAATAATGTAACCAGAGGTGTAAAAAAAATCCTTACATCGCGTGCGCTGCGAAAACTAATGATGATGTAGATAGAACAAAATAATGTACTACGACTATTTAGAACACATCCTAATCTATAAAATGTCGCGACAGCATATGTCTAGCTACTATAGTTAAGTCACAAAAAATTGGTTGCCTGTAAAGTCGGTATACGGGCGAAAGTTTTACGTGACAACGACTTTGAGTGGTAAAATAATTTTAATGTGAATATTCATTCGTATAGTAGGAAGAAGGATGAAATAACCGAGTGGAAGGGACGCGTGCCTCTCACTCGCTCTCATTGTGAGCGCATAACGTGAGCGGAGCGTAACGCAGTTTCTTGAAGTGTCACCCGGCAAACCAATTTATAAGACGTTGTCACGTCAATAAATGTTAATTTATTTTAAAAATTAATTTGAACTGCCGGCACTGGAAAAGGCTTTTTATTTGTCACTCGGTATTTATCCTTACTACACTAATATTATAAAGAGGAAAGATTTGATTATTTGTTTGTTTGCATTGTATAGGCTCCGAAACTACTGCACCGATTTAAAAAATTCTTTCACCGTTGGTGTTAGCTACATTATCCCCGGGTGTTATAGGCTATATTATATTTTCAAAAAAATAGGGTCCCTTACTAAAATTTCAATAATGTAACCCGAGGTGTAAAAAAATGACTTACATCGCGTGCGCTGCGAAAACTATTGATGATAGAACAAAATAATGTACTACGACTATTTAGAACACATCATAATCTACAAAAAATGTCGCGACAGCACATATCTAGCTATTATAGTTATGTCACAATAAGTGTTAATTTATTTTAAAAATTTAATTGAACTGCCGGCACTGGAAAATGATATTTATTTGTCACTCGGTATTAATCCTCAAAATAAATTACTTTACATTCAAGACTGTTTCAATAACTTTATTTAACTTTTTAATCATTCAATTCGGACATTCCATTCAAAAGATATCACGAGTTTAAAAATGTAAGTATTTTAAAAAAGTTGCGTGGTCATGTCACCGCTTACCCCGCTCGGCTAGCTAGGCAGCAAAGCGATGAAATATGCGTGACTGGGGTACGGAAGGGAAGTCAATACATAATATCAAGAAATAAAGGTTGTAAGTGTGTGTGTAAAAAGATATAATTTTTGATTTTTTTATTAACTACCCGTGCGAAGCCGGGGCAGACCGCTAGTACTAGTTACGAGGGATGGGCGACATCTTTTTGTGACTTGTGGTATCCTGGTACTTCTGGTTACTTTTAAAATATGTTGGGCTCCAAGCCAGCTTAGTTAGTTAGCTAAAGTTGCAGTGGGCTGGCCAATGACCACATCTACTGAAGAACCGATGACCGTTGGGGTGAACGAATTCTTGAGCGGAGACCGACATCTCGGCGAATCTAGTGTAGGACGCCCTCCGACCAGGTGGAGTGACGATCTGCGTAAAGCTGTTGGTAGGAGCAGGATGCGTCGAGCTGAGGACAAAGCGCAATCGCGCTCATCAGGGGAGGCCTATGTCTAGCAGTGGACTGCTTAGGGCGAATGATGATAATGAAGGGCTGAAATGGAACGGATCTCAAAATGTTAAATCTCTTTGTGACTTATGTATGATACCCTGGTATTTCAGGAAGAAAATGATAACTAGCCCGACCGGAATTCATTCAGGTCCGGCTACCGGTCGGACTGATACCCGGGCAAAAATTCAGAGTGTCCTTGTAGTCCGACTACGCAATCGGACTGCACGGACAAATTTTTGGCATTTCATTCCTAGCATAGTCCGATAGTCGGACTACTAGGAATAAACGCGACTTACTTACTTTCCAAATAACTCTGGATCTATGCCAGTACATTGCTTGAAAGGAGAATGCCGAGAACCCGTACCAATTGCGTCAAAAACGAACGTATCCCATAAAATTTATTTTAATTTATAAATGACATTAACATTTTCTTTAGTTTTACACACCGACTCGATTAATAATCAAGTACAAAAATATTTTGTTGATTTGGTTTCCGTTGCACGCCGCAATTAGACTACGACAGCCAATGATATATACGTTGCTATGGCAATAAACATTGATGTAAAGTGTAACTATGACAATAACCCTCATTTTTAATTATCTTAACAGTAGAATCGACTAAAAACTTAGGTATTGGATATTTTTTTGACGCACTCACTTTAGTCTTGGTACCGAGCGCCATACAACAGACGGCATTCTCCTTTGACGTTCAATGAGTACATTGCTCATACATTGCTAGTAACGTCATTTCAAACTCATATTGTTGGTAATTTGCTCAGCTTTAGAAATTACCCGCCATTCTGATAGCTTCATTCACCACGCTAGCGGCTAACTTACTTTCTTGAATAACTCTGGATCTATGCCATTTCAAGTCATGCAAGTTATGCCATAAGTCATTTCAAACTCATATTGTTGGTAATGTGCTCAGATCTCTGCTAGTAGGTACATTGCCTGAAATTTGACGTACATTTAGTACATTGGTCGTACATTGCTGTCATGTATAAAAAGTGACCACTTGAGAACATACACCCGCCATCCTGATGCACACGTATTTTAGACGTAAAATTTTTTGGCCAATGAGAAAGCGCAGATTCAAGATGTCGCTTTGTCATTGGCTCATCAGCGACAGCAGCGGTATCGTGTTTGGGCTCATTGGAATGGTATCAATGAATAAATTTTGGTGATGGTGACCAGGATCTGATGACAGAGCAGGAACGATAAATGAGGCTTATGGATTGGGAGTCTGTCTCTGTCTTATACATTTTCAATAAGCCGGCCTCTGCACATATTTTCTCTACATAAATTGAATAACCTATCTGCGTGTGATTGTTGTGAATTTGGAAATGAAAAGAAGCAAAAAAAAAATACATATTTTATTCTTACCTTAAGTAAAAAAGAAGACCCAGTTTAAATAAATTTACCTACCTACTTAAAATGATTCATTTTTGTTAGTAACTGTTATGCCATCTATACTAAACTCCGAAATGTCTAATTCACTATCATCCTTTTCAGTAACTTTCTTTGGCTTCACGAATGCTTTTTGGTTTACAGGGGGAATTGTTTCAGAATCATCTAGAATTGAACTGCCGAGACTGGTGTTACTACCGCCAATACTTGCAGCTCTTGCGACAGGTCCGGAGAGAATGTCCACACCTCCAACTATCGCAGCAGTAGGAGTGGCGTTACGTCGTGCTAACTGCGATTCGATGGTTTTCTTCAGCTCAGCTATTTTTGGACTAGCGCGTGTGTTCACCTGAATCTTGGTATCATTTTTCAATGGCTCATTCTCAATGCTGTGGACAAGGTACGTTTGGTTGATTCAAAATATCAACTGGATACCCAACTAGCACACAGGCGCTATAACAAGCTGTTCAGTAGCCGGATAGAGGATTTTGTTTACGGCACCAGCTCCAACAGTATGAAATATAGTAGATCTTTAAGCGGCTATAGCGCTTTTGTAGCGCCAAATAGGCCCAAATTATGCAGCTATAAGCTCTACAATTGGTCTAAAGTGATCGTAAGTTTAAGTTATAATGGCTCTACAAGGGTAGCTTAAAAGCACTAAAAGCGCCTTAAAAATTCATAAATGCTCATGTAGGGCTTTTGTGCAATCTCACTGTATTTCGGTGCTTCTGTATTGTTAAATTAAATCTCATCGCTCTAAATGAGTTCTATAGTACCTACATTTAATGTGGTGTAAACGAAATGTGAATCATAAATTATGTGGAAGGATTATCAAAACCATAAAAAAGGTACCTAAGTATACATATTAACTGTGTTTATTCCTTTATCTACGTGAATTTTCGATTCGAGTACCAGTTTGCTGTCAATTATATATCTATTTAAATAATATTACAACGACAAAATTTTCACGCGCCCTCCAAATGTAGAGTATTTATGCATAAACAATATTGATAATTATTTCGGGAAATAATATTTAAATTAAAATAATAGTTTAAAGGTTACAAAAAGATTCATTAGGGCCAAGAAATTGCGACTTAAATTTCATCAAAAGTTTAGAATTTATGTAATGTACTATTTAGACGAGCTTCAAAATGTGGCATCTAACATACTTTTATGAAAACCAGATACCTACCTAGCGTTTTCAAAGAAGAAATCAGATAGAGAGTTGATACTCTTGTGCTTTAAATAATCACACTAATATTATAAAATGCATAAGTTTGTGTGTATGTTTTTGGTCGCTTCACTCCGTAACGGCTGAAGGGAATTGGCTGAATCTTGGAATTACATAGTTTATGACCTGGATTAACACACAGGCTTTATATCCGGGTAATACGCGAGTTAAGCCGCGGGTGGAAGCTAGTATAAAAATATTGCTTACCTAGAAATATCCCACTCCTCACCATCAAGATTAACTAATCCTAATTCATACTTCTCAATACCATCACTTTTTTCTGTGATGCTTTGCGATGGCGAAGCACTTACAGATTTCATTTGTATGGCATCCATATCAAATAACACTTTCTTTTTATTCAACGAAGATGTTGAAGAAGCGTTTTTAAGGACCCCCTTTGTTTGTTTTATATTTTGTATGCGCTCAGCAGATTGAACTTTCTTGATTGGTGTATCAGAAATCGATTCTATATCATCGCTGCTGTTTTCATCGTTAATCATTACTTTGCCGGCAATGCTGATTGGCTGTGTTGCGTTCTCTGATAGGTTTGTAGCAGATTGAGTGCGCATAAATAAGTCTCCGCTTTCTATTGTGTATTTACGTACTGGATGAAGCGAATTTATGTCTGCTGACGCCGGGCGTCGCGCTGGTGACTTGATTAAGTTTTCTATGGATTTGGCTGTTTCTAAAACTACAGCTGCCGTTGTGTTCTGATAATCAGCATTGCTTTCATTAGATTCATCTTCATTATCATAATTTAAAACTTCTGCTTTTGGCTGCTTTACTATTTTCTTGTTAGATATAATTTTATTATTAACTGGTGTGGTATTCTCGTGATTGTATTTAACTTTCTCACTTTTATTAGTTTTTATGGTATTAGTCAAACTTCCTGATATTGTTCTGTTAGGACTGCGTAAACTTATTGGGCTTTCATGTCCCGAATCAGAAGGAGGAGTTCTAAGGAGGCTCATAGCTTTTTTAGCTACATCAGCATTGATTGATCTTAGTTTATCTTTATTGTTATCATTTAACTTTACAAGAGAAAGTGCTTTTGATTTAACATTCGATATCACAGACGATATGCTTCGAAAAGACTTGTGTGCTTTACTCGGGGACGTATACTCGTTATTAATGCCATGAAATTGTTTTTCAACAATTTCAGTATTTGCGTCCAAGTATGCTAGGATACTATAACGAACTTTCTCGTAAGATGGCGTTTTCTGAAATAAACAATGTTTGAAAATACATAATTCATTATATAGTTTTTTTTGTGAAAGTTAAGAAATCGAGGTGACGTAGAATACAGACCTTAGATTTGATTTCGCTTAGTTGCTGCAATTCCATTCGTTGCTTCTGAAAAATGCTTTTAGGCAATCTGCTCTTCAACGGATCCACACCAAAAGATACTAAACGATTATTCACTTCCTCTGTTAGCTTTGCTCTCACAACTCTTACTGGGCTGCTGTAATAAAGGTAAAATACTTCTATATGTTATTATTGTCTACATTTTGCAGAATCAACTTATTTTTAGTTACTTATGTAGGTACCTTCCTGAAAAAGCTGCTGCAGTTTCCTTTATTGTACTAGACTTTACTTTGTCATTTCTTGGTTTTGTTTTTGTAAACTTGTGAACAATATTATCTTTTGTATTGGTTGAATTAACTATTTTCTTCGTGCTGTTTTCTATTTTACCATTTAATTTTGAGTGCACTGTAATGGGATGATCCGTATTACTTTGAACCTTTGTTTTCTTAGCAGGTGAATTTTCAATCAACTTTTGTCTTCTCAGCGGTGGTGGTTCAATGTTTTCTTCTGATGAACTCGAACCTTCTGATTGAGATGAACTTAAAGAACCCATGTTCAAGAGCGCTTGCGCTTTTTTGTGTAGATTTTCGAGCGTTTGTCGATTCGTTATTTGTTTAGAACTATTATTTGTTTTTTTATTTTCAGCTTTCAATGTATTGGAACTAATTTCAGTAGGAACCTGAAATAATACTGACACTGAGTTGTTTATGAATGAAATACAATACACAATATACAACGTTCTAAGATGATTACTAAATAAAATGATAGCATGTTTTTTTTCCTTACCACTAATAGATCATCAGTTGAAGTTTGAACTGTTTCAGATACTCTTCGTTGTAGACTTTGTTGTAACAACACTTGTAATTGAGTAGCCCTTTCTCTCTCAAATTCAGCTAAGGCACGGGATTCTTTTGCGTCCCTTGCTACATCATTAAGTTTTTGCAGCAAAGCTTCGTACTGTTTTGATTGTGCTTCTGCGCGCTTTGTCCAAAATGCAATTTGAGCTTCTGCTTCTTTGTTAGTCTCATTGTCCACTTTGACATTTGCAACAATTTTCTGTAACGAAATAAAAAACAGGTTTATAAGTGAAAATGGACCATAAATTGTAAATTTTTATAACCGAAGTCGTAAAGGAACTAACAGAGTTATTTAATTCTTGTTTAAGAGCCAGTAACTCAGCCCCCTGTTGCACTAAAGTTGTATGCAATTTTTCAATCACGTCCGAATCTTTCGACTCAGGTTGTTGGACTTGCTTATCATTGATCGCGTTTATAGTTTCCAATATCTGGGCGCGTAACATTTTGATTTCTTTTTCAAATTTTTCGTGTTCTTCTTTTTTCCACTTTTCAAATTTATCCAAGAGATATCCTTCATTGGTTGTCGATACTTCAGCATCCTTTACATTCCGTTCAGCCTTATTGTTTTCGTCTTTCAGAGAATGCTTATTTTCAGTTTCTTGGTTATCTAGTTTATTTTTTTGAACATTAGTGTTAACTATAATTTGTTCCATTTCCCTGAGTTTCGTTTTGAGTTCCATTATTTCGGCATTCATTTTAACATTTTCAGTATCGGTTTCCTTGGTTTGATTATCCTTTTGCGGCATTTCTATCAAGTCCGCATGCCGTCTGCTGATATGACTTTGCAAATATAGTTGATTTAAGAAAACCTTGTCACAAAAATTACATTTATTGTATTGTGCTTCTGCTTTTGATGTAGAAGGAAATATATCGCCCTTGTTAGATAGAGTTTTCAAGATCATAGCTGCTATATTGTCATTGCCATACGGAAGTGGGGCTTTAAACGATTGCCTTGTTCTTTTTCTTAATTTTCTAAGTTCTTCTTCTTTTTCTTGGAGTTGTTTCTTAGAAACATCGAGTTCCTAGTAAAAAAATATTGGTGTTTAATAAAATCAATGAACCATAATGTACTAATAATGCAAGTATAATTTATTAAGCAGTAGGCGGTACCTGTGCGAGCGAAGTAATTTCTTCCCTCAATACGTAGACACTCCGATCAAGATAATGCCTGCAAAACTGCTGGTATTCCACTGCCAACTGAGCTAATCTGAACATCTTCATAACCCCTTCATCTAAGATGCGTACATCGAATTCTGACTCAAAAACACAGTCGAGAATCTGGGGATATAAATTTGGCTTGTTAGAAGCAGCTAAGGTACTAGGTACCTACATTATTTACGCGAGCATTGAAAAACTTCTTTCTTACGTCGTTTAGATGCTGCTCGATGAGGATAAACTTTCTTTCTCTTATCAGATTATCCAAGTCGATGAGTTCTGAAATAGTGAAAACAAACTGTTGTTTTAAAAATTAAAGGGAGTACCGCTGGGACTATAGATTTTATAAGAAGACTTACTTATTTTATTCCAATCAATGTGCACTCTCGGCCGATGTGTATTAAAAGTAAACCCTGACTCTTCGGCAAGTCTAGGGAAATGGTGATGAAGTTCATATGATGTTTTGTATGCCATTTTAAATGCACAACATAATCCAGCTTTACGGGGCGATTTGTTGTTACTATTTCTGATTTTTTTACTGGTGCTGCTTAGCTAAGCAGAAATAATTCTATCAAAACTTGTGTTAATGTTTTATTTACTATTTTGGCAGTTGCTAGGCAACTAGCTGCTGAGCCAATGTATAGAGTACTCCATGCATACTATCCTTCATGGTCGGTTTAATGTAGGTTGCTTCACCACAGAACAGCTAATACTTAGTACGATACGAGTATAGTTACCAACTCGTTCCCCCCTTGGTTTTTTTCAAGTGTTGTTTAATCTCCAAACAGCTCGTAATATTTTTTTTTGAGCCAATAACATTATATATCCTCGGCATTATAATTAACTACTAAATATCGTTGCTAAAATGTATGAATCCATGAATCATTCGATGAGCGCTTTGTAATCTGTTAGCAACCGCTTTCTAGTTTATCATACTAAATTGTACAATGAATTGGTATAGGTTTTCATCATTTACTTTGGTATACTTTAGTTTTTGTAGTAGGTACCTACCTACCTTTGCTCTTTGCTGTGCTCTTCGACACGAGCGGCATCCCGCAAACGGCAGAGGCAACTATGTATGATATGTATGTATTTACAAAAAAAAAATGTATCTATGTAGTATATCAATCATGTGGTTCCCATAATACGATTACAAGCTCTGCTTAGTTTGGGGCTACATGATGCTGTGTGATAACGTCCAGGATTATTATTATTATTTATATTAACTGCAGCGGTCGACGCGTGCAGCTGAAGTTACCTCTGCCGATGCCGTTGGCACTTCGCCGCTCGTGTATAAGAGCCTTATCTCCATAAATAACATAACATTTTTTTCAAAAAAATGTAATTCTTCGTTCACTTATAAGTTTTTATAGTTGATTCTAAATATTTTACATGTATTAAAAGTGGTTCACTGCACGTGTGGGTTACCACAGTAGCAGCAGCAAACAATTGAAAATAAATAAAATAAAAAATAACCAGCAGGAAGCACTACTACCATGCCTATTTCTCCCGTGCTGCAGCATTGCTGTGTTTCGGTTTGTGTTGTTTGTGCCATGCAAAGCACTGAGGCAAGGAAATACCTACATGCCTCAAGTTATCATCAGTCATGGAGCTACTGTAGAGCTTTGTATTGCCAAACAAGCTATACTCCAAACTATCTACTTATGTTTAAGGAGATGAATAAAAGTCTTTACTATTGTGGCCGTTTACCACATTGCTTATTAATAATCTTTATTAGTCCAACATTTTCGCTTGTTTCGTCGTTAAGAATCTATCACACTTCTTAAAAATATGGGAGCAGTCTCATGGGCGAGGGGCAGCCTAACGACACGTTGAATTACTCATATTTTTTTGTATTTTTTGCATCGTCGGCCGATGTTTACAAGCATAAGAAATGTGTGCAGGTTCAACTCAATACACAAAACGTGAACTCAAAATACGCAGCTCTGCACGAATACGTGGATTGAATATTTTGCCACTAGCTCACGCTCTGTGCTGAGTTATACTTTGTACAATGTAAATGTTTGCGTATAAAAATAATAAAACATATCGCTTCGGCAGATTCATATCCCGTGAATGGCGCGCGCAGTCGTAGTCTGAATTTTTCAATTCTGAGAGAGAGGGAAAGAAGAGCTGCTTAGGCGGCTGGCTTCTCCTCTGAGACGGCGGTGGCACCTGAGGCTACCGAGGCGCTCTCATCCGGTGCCGACTGACAAGCCAGGGACGGGAACCTCGCGTACAGAGCTTGCTGGTATTTAGGGTGACTGGAACAAATAACAAGTAGTTATTATTTCCACCATAAGTTGATATTTATGTCTTGCCATGACTCTTACTAAAGAAGCTTTGTATGTATATTACCTGATACCATATACAATCGGGTTGTAGACAGCATTAGCTTTTGCGAAGAGCGAACCCCAGATAGTAGCGAGAGGGCTGATTGGCATGCTTTCGAAGACTCCGGTGTAATTTATAACCAAATATGGCGTCCATGCCATGAACCACAGAGAAATGGTCATTAGAGCAACCTGAAAGAGATCAAGCATTATAATGTGGCAATTTACATACCTACTACCTACCTGTACCTACTGAATGTAGCAGAAATGATTGAAATTAAAAAGAACTAGGTGGTACCTTAGCCAATTTGCATTCAGCGCTAGTGTTAGCTGCTTCAGATGATCGCAGAGAAGCTACGTTCATTTTCTTAGCCTGTTCTCGCATGCCCTTCTCGTGAGCTGCTACGGCCTGGAAACATACAATAATGTCACAACTCATTCTAAGGGAAAATAAAGAAAGAAAAATACGATGGGTACCTAGATGTATGAAGGTACCTGCACAATAAAGAAGTAAGAATAGATGATCAGGAGAAGAGGCATGAAGTAGACGAAAACGGAATAGATAAGAATGTAGCTGCGGCTAAGCCATTCCTTGCTTAAATAGTCAGTCCCACACGCGGTCATGTTACCCTCCGGAACGTACCTGGAAATTATGAATATGATGAGAAATTGCAATTTGCCAAAATAGTTTACAAAGTGAAATGATGAACTTATCTACCCACCTGTTCCATCCGAAGAATGGTGCGAGTGTCCAAGCGAGTGAGAAGGCCCAGATACCAAGGATTCTCAGTAGAGCTCCATTGATAGACATGGGCTTAGCGGCAATACCTTTCACGATTACGTTGTAGCGATCGAATGCAATCATCGTCATCGTCCAAATAGACGCACAACCAAATAGTGAACCACAGCATGCGTAGACCTCACAAGCAAACGCACCTTGACGGAAAAGAAATATTTTAAACAGGCAAATAATGTTTATATCTAACTAATACGAATAGTTTAAAACTTACCAAATACCCAGGTTTCGTTGTAACAATTAATCACCATAGGGGGAGACATGCAGCACATCATCAGTAAATCGGAGAAAGCAAGGTTTACAACAAGAAGATTCGATGGGGTTTTTAGACTCTAAAAAGAAAACAAGGTTAATATCAAAACTTTGTTAATAACATGTTATTCAGGCCTGAAGAAATAGTAATTGCATATGGTTGTATACAAACCTTAGTAGACATGAAGATATAGACGACCATTCCATTGCCCGTGATAGATACGAATCCAAGACAGCCGATTACAAAGCCGAGTAGTGCATGCCATAGCGGATTCATAGGAGGAAACTGGTACCTGTATAGCAAAGAAAATACAGAATTAAAGACCCGATAGTCACGGAAGTAGAAAATGAATATGTGTAAGATCTGAATAACCGAACCAGTAAGGATCAATCATGTGCAGCAATTCGGGTGGCACTTTGTCAACGACGGTCTGATTGGAAGCGCCGTAGGCCGCCACTTGGCCGCTCCATGCTTGAAGAGCAGCCACTCCTGGTCCAGGGTCCATGCTAACAATAGTCATCTTCACTTCAGGAACTTAACCTGAAAATAGATCATCAATGTAACTTGACATAACACTTGACACCTTAGTAGGTACTCCAATATTTTTTTATTTGGCTCCTTAGCTAAACTTCGTAATTATTGTAAGGGTACCCCTTTTTTTAAATTCATTATGGGCCAGCTCTTTAATTCGAGGCTTGCATAGGCAAGGATGAGGTCGACGATGGGGCGAGCTTTCCCCCTTAGGGTCGTAAGTCGATGGAAAAAGAAAATACACATTACATATTACCTAAGAGTACAGGGAAAAAGCTTGTCGCTGAGATGGTTAATACAAAAATACTGAAGAAAATAGCTGCACGAACTACTCCAGTCTTTATTGTGTTTTAACCGATCCCGTTGCGTCGCGTCGGTCGGTCGGGGTGCCCAGGTGGAGGCTACTCGAAGACTACAAGGCTGCCTTCTGCTTTTATAAGACGACCCTTAGGATTACCAGTAACGTCACGAACAGCAAAATCAATATTCCTAATTAGATATAAGAGCTACTTGTATCTAAGAAGGTGAATACATTACCTACTTTTAAGTAGTCGGATCATTTTTTGCAGGGACGGCATTTGTTTTGTAGTGCACGTATCTATGCACTTTGGTTGGTGTGTTCTTGAGTCCTCCACGTTGTTACTCATCAAAATGTTATTGAACTGAACAACCGCCTGCGCGCGCCCGGTGCGGTTAGAATTTGGGTTTTAGTAATTATTAATTATATTATTCTGTGGTACCTCTACATGTAGGTTACTAGGCCTACCTAGACATTTTTATCTTCGTAAGCAATCTGTTTTTTTGTTTTGTTTGCGTGACTAAAGTGGAGATGGGTGAGGCATTTGTTCCGACGGGATGGCTGGCCATGGACCCAAGCAGTAGATCCGGCTGACACACGATCGCTAGCAGTGGCGTGATAGAGAAGAAGCCTATAGGTAGGACATAATATATTCAGCAGTGGGTGTTACCGAGAATCTTATTTTTCGAGAGTGTGTATTGACAGTTCGGCTACTGTTGATTTAGTTAAAGGTATGTGAAGACATATCAGTAGCTTAGGACCTATCTAAACGCAGGTCTGACATCTCTTCATCTTTTTTAAGATTGGTGCATAAATGTGCCATAATAGCGCTGAGTTTATCCCTGCATTTCTTGAGTCTGCCTAATGTAGTTATGAGGCTATTAGAGTGGGTACACTAACAGGATTAGGTACTAGGTAATGCAGTTCAGGCCATGCAAGACAGCTCTAGGATGTCGTTTTAATAGGTTAGGTAGGTAATTAGGTTATATCTATCTCATTGGTCATTCATAAAGTGAGGGAAAGTATTGATGGAAAGTGACTTCCATAATTTCGAAGCCTTTTTCTAAATTGATATGGTTGATTTGGACCATTTAACCTGGAATCTCGTAATATCTGGATGAGGGATAGACGACCGAGTCGCTGGCAGGTTAGTAAGTTCGGTTATGTTATACTAAAAAATATTTTTGAGAAGGTAACTAGGTAGGTAAATCCGTAAGTACCTACTTAACATGTGAAAAATATAAACCTCTAAAACTAAATTAAGCTGGTTTTACATGCTTAGATCACGTAAGTAGGTACTTTAGATGTGATCTAGATTATAACAGCAGATAATAGTGCTTCGGTGCTTCTTTAAGATGTTGGGGTCCCTGCTTTTGCAGTCGTTAAGCCATGATGGATGCCTTAAAAACTAAGACTCCAGAATTGGAGGATTTCTCATATGCAGAAGGAAGGAAATTAATCAATACTCAATACATTTATTGCTGTCACATGGTAGTACACAGATGTTACATAGAAGGTAGGTATCACCCATGAACCCTGTCAGTAGTAAGTTATTGGGCATTCTAAACCACCACTAGTTTAACCGACCGAACACCTTCGTTCGCTTCGCTCACTCCGTTCGCTACGCTCACTCCGGTTTGTTCTGTCGGTTAAACTGTTGGTGATTTAGAACACCCAATAACTTAGTGGTTCACTTCGTGAAAGCCTTTTATACGAAGCGAACGAAGGTGTTCGGTCGGTTAAACTGTTGGTGGTTTAGAACACCCAATAACTTAGTGGTTCACTATGTTGTACTTTTTAAATTGCAAAAAAGTATTATTGTTAATTAAATCACTGTTACCCTAACTGTATTATTAGGTAGGTACTTAAATGGTGATGGTTTTGATAATGATCATTCTTCGACTGCTACTCTTAAAATGAAGTTCATTAAACAGCCAGTATCGTTGCAGTTTCAGAACATTAGTGTTGATTCTGAGCCCTACAGTTTTCGACATGGCAAACTTTTGCCTAATACAATTCGTTGTTTGATTTGCGGTCCATCAAATTGTGGAAAAACGAATTTAGTGATTGGTCTACTCCTGCATGAAAATGGTTTGAATTTTCGAAATGTGTACGTTTATTCAAAAACTCTTCACCAACCTAAGTACGTATTTTTGGAACAGGTTTTGAGAAAGGTTCCAGGTGTAACCTTTTCTAAATATCATGAAAATGAAAAAGTACTGTCTCCAAATGCTGCCAAATGTAATTCAGTTATGATATTCGATGACGTAGCATGTGAAAATCAAAATAACATTCGCGATTATTTTGCAATGGGTAGACATAAGTACATAGATTGCTTTTATTTAAATCAGACCTACAGTAAAATACCTAAACAACTAATAAGGGATAATTCAAATTTAATAGTTCTTTTTAAACAAGATGAAATCAATATGAAACATATTTATGATGAACACGTAAACACAGATATGACATGGCAAGAATTTAGAAATATGTGTTCAAATGTTTGGAAAGAACCATATAGTTATTTGGTGATAAACAAAGACTGTGAAAAAAATAAGGGTTGTTATCGTAAAACATTCGATACTTATATTGTGTTTGATTAGTCGATTATACAAGGTGATCATATTTCATCAGTAAATAGATATACTCACATTTTGTTCATTTGAGTCATACTTTCTTCAAACATCGTGAAGGTGTGTCGTGAGTAGATAAAATTGTCTAAAGCTTTAAAATGGCAAACAGTGTGTCTTATATTAATAGAGCATATTATTTATCTATGACTACAGAAAAGAGCCGCAGAGATTCCTTCCGTAGCTGGCCAATAGGTTAAACGCAAAAGCCGCATGACCTTGTGGAAGCTGGATTTTTTTACACAAAAGAAGGTGATAGAGTAATTTGTTATCACTGCGATTTAAGGCTACAAGACTGGTCCCCTGGTGATGACCCTTGGGAAATGCATGCGCGTTTTGGTGATTATTGTGATCATGTTAAATTATTGAAAGGACAAGAATATATTGACAAAATTCAAAATGAGGAGGAAAAAGTTGCAGCTAAAGGTGAACATCAAAATAAAGATGATAAAAAATGTGATGAACCTGAAATAAATATCCAAAAAAATATATCAATCGTCTGCAAAATTTGTTTAGAAGAACAGATAAACACGTGTTTTATACCGTGTGGTCATGCTGCGACTTGCGCAAAATGTGCTCTTTCCTTACACAAGATTGAATGTCCTATTTGTAGAGAAAAATATATGGATTTGATTCGTATATATTTTTAACTACCTACTATAAATATTAGAACCACAAATAAAATGTAACCATTCATGTCACACAGTTTGTAGTGTTGGTTGTTAAATTTAATTGAAGAAATAAATTATAATGGAAAAAATATTAAAGAGGCAAATTGTAACTGCAACAGAAGCAGTTAAAAAAAAGGTGCGAAAGATGCGTGACATAGAAGTAGAAAATAATAATATAATAGAATCTGTTTTGAAACCAATAACCAATCCTCTCAATGAAATGGTTAATAAAAATAAAAATGTGGAAGGGATGAAAAACAAAGATATGTTTGAAGCATCAAGTCCATTGGATGCAGATAAAACACTTATTAAAAGAGTTTCTACTGTTGGTTTTCAAGATTTTAGCCCTGCAGATAAATATTCAAATGATTCTGATAGTACAAATGAATCAGAAGATAATGAAGAAAGAAATGATGAATCATTTAAAACTGTTGATTCAGAGTCAAGTAATAAGAGCTTTGACATATCTTCATGGTCTTTGTCTTCTGAAGCTGTAGGTGATGTTCCCTTCGGCGTGAGAAATGAACGTGGTAAACTGATGATGGGATCAGCACGTGTATTGGTTTCTGATGAATTTATTCAAATTGGTTCAAACAAGTACAAAAAGACACTTGGTTTAAACGAACTGCTATTCAAGAGAGTGCCTGAATTATCAACAATAACTGACGAAGATTTGGGGCATTATAAAATGATGCTACTAGAATCAAATGTTCATCGACGTGATTATGATCCAAATAAACCAATCAGAAGCAACAGGGGGCGAAAATATTTAAACATTATAAAACCACTATTTAAGTTACGCAAGGTTTCAGCAAGTACTGATGGTAGTCAGCCTGACACATACAAAGGACAAGGGTTGCCAATTTTGAAGAAATGGAAGAAAAATGTGGATTATGTGTACTGGGACGATCCTAATGAATTAATTGATCGATTAAAATTATTGATTGCTTCTCGAGATGCTGGTAATACTGGATTGGATAATGAAATAATATCTATTATAGAAGAGTTACGCGAGAGTGGTATAATTGATAATAAATAAGATACACTTAAAAACATTCTTTCATTGTAACTTAATCCTTGATACCTATCAGTTCACTCTTATTGCCATGGATAAATTCGGTCATCATATTCAAAAACAATTACGGTTTCCAGATGTATTAGAAATTCTTGAAAAAAAAATAACGAATGGTAATAAAGAAGAAATAGATTTACAGTTTAAGAGATTAACAGGTGTATCAAAACCTCTAAAAGCAAACGATGCTGTTAATAAAGAATATGTAGATCATCAATTTGATTTGTTTGCTAGCAAGGAAGAAGTTCGCAATTTAATAAATGCTATAAAAACAGAAATTCTAAAAAATACTCAACAGCAGCACTACTGCAAAAAAGCTGATTTAAACATAATTAATAATTCTTCACCAAAAAATGAGTAAAGCAGAAGTTGTGAACGAAATTCATAGTGCTGCACGTAAGAACTTTAATCGTAGGTCTGTATTATTGAGAGAGATCGATGATTTATGGCAAGCAGATCTAATCGATTTTCAAAATTTGAAACATTATAATAAAGGCTATAAGTTTATATTAGTAGTATTAGATTGTTTCTCAAAATTTACATGGACTATTCCAGTTAAGTCTAAGACTAAGTCTGAGATAGCACATGCATTTAAAAATATCTTAGTCACAACTCATCGTAAGCCTCGAAATTTGCAAACAGACTTGGGTACAGAATTTTATAATGATGAATTTCGTAAAATAATGATTTCGTTTAAAATTAATCATTATTCTACGTACTCCATTAAAAAAGCTTCTATAGTTGAACGGTTAATTCGAACTCTAAAAAATAAATTATATAAATATTTTAGTTTATGTGGTAGTTACAAATGGATTGGAGAACCTTTAGAAAAGGTTGTGGCTACATACAATGATACAATACATCGAATTACAAAACACAAACCAAATGATGTTAATCAGTCAAATAAGAGTATAGTATTGAGTAACATATTAAAATCGCAAATAAAAAAACGTATATCAAAGAAAAGTAAATTCATTGTTGGAGATTTTGTGCGCATAAGTAAATATAAGGCTTGCTTCGAAAAGGGCTATACGCCAAACTGGTCCACTGAATTATTTAGGATCAAAACAATAAATCTTTCAAAGCCTTTTACATATGTTATTGAAGATTTGCATAGACAACCGATATTGGGAACTTTTTATGAACAAGAACTTAAGAAAACAAACTGTCCTGATATTTATTTAATAGAAAAAGTTTTAAGAAAGAAAGGCAGCAAATTACTTGTTAAATGGTTAGGTCTCCCTGATAGCGAAAATAGTTGGATAGAAAAACGGGCACTTTTATGAGTTGTACAATTATTTAGAAGTTATAATATAAAAATAATAATAATAACAGAACATTAGTCATTACTAACACAGCAATGAGCGGTGGAGGACTACTCAACAGTATTATCAATAAGCTCCCATTTGAACTGCATTTACCAGGATATAATTATTGTGGACCTGGTACGAGATTGAGAGAACGATTGATAAGAGGCGATCGAGGAATTAATCCGTTGGATAACGCTTGTATGCAGCACGATATCGCGTATAACAATTCTAATAATTTAGAAGAGCGACATAAAGCTGATTTAGAATTATTAAAGATGGCAAAGCAACGGATGAAATCTAAGAATGCTGGGAAAGGAGAAAAATTAGCAAGCTGGCTAGTGAAAAAAGTAATGAAAACGAAAGTGAAGCATGGTGCTGGAACAAAATCATTTAAATCTATTGTTTCAACAATACGCAATCATTTGAAGAAACTGAAACCATCAAATAACTCTAAAGCTATACGATTAGCGTACTCAGCTGCGAAAAAATTCGTAAAATATAATAAAAGAGTTCGTCTGCCTCGCGTCATACCTTTACCAAAAACAGGTGGGGTACTTCCACTTATACCAATATTTGCTGGACTTTCTGCACTGGGTGCATTAGCGGGAGGAGCTGCAGGTATAACGAAGGCTGTAAATGATCACAAATCAGCTAAAAAGAACTTTGAAGAAGCTCAAAGACATAATAAAGTTATGGAATCTATTGCTTTGGGTAAAGGTTTATATATGAAACCTTATAAGAAAGGTAATGGTTTATTTGTTAAAAGTTCAAAAAACTAATGAAAAGGTTACCCAATCGTGCTCTAACTAATATAGAACTATTAGAATATGCTAGTGAATACATACCCTATTTCAGAGGTGTTTATATGAGGGATGAATTACCTAAGAAACCCAAAGAAATCGAATGTGCTATTGTTAATTTAGATAGTTCAAAGAATGAAGGGACACACTGGGTAGCCTATGGAAAATATCTTGATTATTGTGAGTATTTTGATAGCTTTGGAGATTTAAAGCCTCCGTCAGAGGTGGTTAAATATTTAAAAACTGATATAACATACAACTATTGTAGTTATCAAAGTTTTAATACGTTTAATTGTGGTCATTTTTGTCTAAAGTTTCTTCATAAATTTTGGGATAAATTGTTAAAATAGCATAGATTGTAATAGAACCTGTCAAATGTAAGTAATAAATTATATAAATTCAATAACAAGTTTTATTTCCTTCATTCTTGAAATGTCTTTCACACTGTCTATAACCGGTAATAAATCAACGTTATCAACAAACTATTATCCTACTCTACAATTTGATGGCGGTTATGAATGCGCTCTATTACATTTGTCAACGTTTAATTCAATTCCTAACATCGATAGTAGAAACAATAAATTTTATTATGGCGAGAACGAAATCCTAGAAATACCCGAAGGTGCTTATGAACTGCAAGATATTTCCGATTTTTTGCGATCAAGTGTAAAGAAAGGAATAACTTTCAATTTATTTTGTAATAACAACACTCTGAAAACTTTTATATACTGCTCCAAGGACATTCATTTTGAAAAAAACAATTCACTTGGAAATTTACTCGGATTTGGTAAACAAACTTTAAAAGCTAATATATTACACGAGTCACAGCTTCCAGTTAACATTCTATCAACAACAGTGGTGAGAGTCGAATGTGATATAGTGAGTGGATCGTATATTAATGGAAAATCAAGTCATATAATTCATGAATTTGCACCGAACGTACCACCAGGATATCGAATTATAGAAATACCTAGAAATATTATCTACTTTCCCGTCAATCAAACTAACGTAAGCTCAATTAACATCAGATTACTAGATATTAATAATAATTTGATCAATTTACGTGGTGAAGAAGTCCAAATATATTTACATATTCAAAAAAGATGATTGACTACAATAAATACGGTAATTCGAAAGCAAAACTCATCAGTGCTAATCCAACAATCTTTAAAGGAACAACTAAGAAGAGAAAAAATAAAATAAAACACATCAGTGCTAATCCAACAATCTTTAAAGGAACAACTAAGAAGAGAAAAAATAAAATAAAACACATCAGTGCTAATCCATCAGTCTATAATAGAAGAACTAAGAACTGGAAAAATAAAATTAAGCTCTCCAGTTCTGATTCAATCACCTGTAAAGGAAAGACTAAATCAAGAAAGAACAAAATATCTAAAGAAAATAAAAAGTTTCTTAAATTAATCGGACTTCTAAAATGAATATATTGGATATATCAAGTTTACCAGCATACGATAATACCATAGATGGTATAGAATATCATTCATATAAACCATATGTAACTAGTTTCAACAGGAATGATGAAATTCGTATACCTATCAATCAACAGGATCTATACATATTGCCATCAGCAAGCACCATTTACATAGAAGGAACAGTGAACATTATTAAAAAGGATACGAAACAAAAAGTAACAAACGTAGAATTTACTAACAACCCATTACTATTTCTTTTCCAAGATATAAGATATGAACTAAATGGAGTGGAAATAGATAGAATAAAGAATGCTGGCATAACGACAACTATAAAAGGCCTATTATCTTTTACCGAAAACATGTGCAAAACATCAAAATCTTGGGGTTGGGATATCAATGGAACTAAGACAACTCATGGAGGTAGTTTCTCGGCTTCAATCCCACTCAGTAATATTTTAGGTTTTGCTGAAGATTATAAGAAAATTATTATTAATTGTAAACATGAATTGATTCTTTTACGTAGTAATACCAATTTGAACTCTTTAAAAATTCCATCTACTGATGTTCTTGAAGACATAGTAATAAATAAATTAGTTTGGCGCGTTCCACATGTAAAAGTGTCTGACAAGGAAAAAATTAATTTACTAAGGATCTTAGAAAAAGATCGTCCTATACATTTTGCGTTCCGAAATTGGGATTTATACGAGTATCCATTATTACCACAAACCACTAAGCATACGTGGTCAATAAAAACCGCATCACAGGTAGAAAAACCTAGATATGTTATCATAGGTCTACAAACCGATAGAAAAAACTCAGCAGAAAGTGATATGTCTCGGTTCGATCATTGTAATTTAAGAGATGTCAAAGTTTATCTCAATTCAGCTTATTTCCCTTATGAAAATCTTAATACAAATTTTACAGAGTCTAAAATGGCTTTGATATATGAACAGTATGTTCAATTCCAACAGTCTTATTATGGACGCAGAAGTGAGCCGTTGTTGAGTGCTGCCGATTTTAAAGATAAGGCACCGCTTTTTGTGATTGATTGCTCTAGACAAAGCGAAAACCTTAAAACGGGTCCTGTAGTAAGCGTACGCGTGGAACTTGAATGCAATTCAGAGATACCTGATCAAACAGCAGCATATTGCCTCATTTTAAACGATTGCTTAATAGAGTACAGACCGCTTAGCAATCTAGTGAGAAAAATATCATAAATAATGAATCTTTATGATAATAAAACTATAATAGTGGATGTGCAAGGTTTCAAAGACTCTAATAATAATTTTATTTTAAAAGAATTTGCAATATTATACAACGAATGTACTCAGACATTTCTTGTCAAGCCTCCATACACATATAAAAACTTATCAAAAGAAGAGAAAAGACAAGTACGGTGGTTGGAAAAAAACCGTGGAATTTTTTGGAGTGAAGGATTTATAGACTACATGGAATTTCAACGCACTGTTATACCATATTTAAATAATAAAAAAGTTTTAATCAAGGGCATGCAGAAAATTAAATGGATTCAAGAATTATGTGAAACTTGTGAAGTTATAGATATTGGTGATAATGGTTGCCCTAATTTTACTAAATTACATAAAGACTATGCAACATCTAATATTTCTTTAAACTGTGTACACCACGCTAAAAAATGTGCATTAAAAAATGTTTTATGTTTAAAAAAATGGATGGATGATAACAATCTATTTGTTTTCAATCTAGCTGAGAAATTAAAAAAAACATTGTAATATTTTAAATATTTTTATCGTTAGTATTTAAGTTCTACCTACACTATCTTAACTAGTTATTTTATTGTCAATGTTTTATAGCAAATAATTTAATTTACCTACCTACCTATTTTTTAATAAAAGTGTTTACTTTAAACCTATTACCTACTTGTTTCAATTTTAACTTTCAAACCTATTTTTAAGAAATAAAATGCACATTTATGTAGTTATAAATTTAATTAAATCCAATCATACTAAATTAACTTAATACAACATACTTACTTACATATAAACAATTTACAATAATTAAAACCTCAATGACATGAAATATTTTCAGAAATATACTTAATAATTCTTTCCGTCTGGTCCATGACTTCATCCACTATATCTTTCACAACATATTGAGCTGACACTATCACATTATTTTGACTATCACTAGTATCACTTATGTCCATGACTTTTATTTGAATTAATTTTCTTCCTTTGCATTGTTCACGGTTCACAACAAATGACGATCGTTGTAGTATTCGACGACGCTTTTCCTGAGCTTCAATATTTTTTTTGGTTTTCCGTTTGGATCGCTTTTGACTCTTCTTTATTGTTATCAACGGAAAATTTTCATCGAAATCATCTGAAGGATCTTGCGCGCATTGAAATAGTAGATCCTGTGTGTTAATATCCAGAAGCTCCTGGCTTCCTGTTGGACAATCGTAGTTGGCTCCAAAGTCTGTCATTATCTGTAAAAAAAAAAAAAAAAAAATTAAGTCCTTAAGTTTGAAACGTTTGAAAAGTAATCAAATACCGAAATAAAAGTAATACCTAAATTTTATTAGATACAATAAACTCACCAATAAGTGTCTTTATTTAGTGTGTGATGCCGGTGAAGCGTGGAAAATGAATGACAAAATCATGAAGAGACCTGTCCGAGTGTGGATGAGCACATGCATTTTATGCAGCGTTATGATATTTGAAGTACCTACTTAGACTTGTCATAGCGTATCATAGCCGACATTGTTAGTATATTGTTACAGTTAAGTAGGTACTGTTAATAAAATGAAAACTGCTTGATTTATTATGATTTAAAATTTAATTTATTCAGATAGTTTAATTATTTTATTACAATTAGTTTTACTAGCTAAGCAACCACACATTAAAAGTAGGTAGGTACAATTAAAATAGTCTTCATTTTTATTTCAAATTATTTGGTAGGTACATTAGGTACCTAAATTAGATTTATTACATACAATATTTTGATTCAAAATTTATTTTATTCAGATAGTGTAATTATTTTATTACAATAAGTTTTACTAGCTAAGCAAGCACACATTAAAAGTAGGTAGGTACAATTAAAATAGTCTTTATTTTTATTTCAAATTATTAGGTAGCTACATTAGGTACCTAAATTTGATTTATTATTACATACAATATTATGATTTAAAATGTATTTTATTCAGATAGGTAGCTAATTATTTTAATTACAATAAGTTTTACTAGCTATGCACATTAAAAGTAGGTAGGTACGTTTAAAATAGTCTTCTTTTTTATATCAAAACCTTACAGTAGGTTAATTCGATTTATTACATATACAATACAACAATTACAGCTTTTTTAGCTAGTAATTCACGTGTTTATCAAATTAACTTGAAAATATATTTTTCCTGATCCCAGAGTCAAATTAAATGCATTTTATAAAACCAACATATTGAATATTAGATAGAAACCATAAAAATTATATTCCAAGAAAGGATACGTGTCCCCAAGCTTTGCTGGATATTTTGTCATGTTCTATCAAGCGTTTATCGTCCGTGTTAGAAAGTACAACTTTATTTACAGAACGCGTGAACAGATCGTGCTTTATGCTTTTGAACAATACATTTTTTTTACGTAAGATATCACCCGTCAACAATGTTTGTTTATAGTTAGAAATATCAAGATCACGCACAACGCACTTCTTCACACCCTTAGCTTTTTTAATTACACCCTCAGAATTTTTAATACAATACAACTTTGATCGTAATCCCACAAATTCTGTTATTATTTTTCCACTCATTTCATCTTTGAAGAGACCTGGTACTTTTTTATTAATTATCGGTAATTCGAAATAATTTTCTTCAGAAAAATTACTCGTATCAAAATAACTTATCAAATGACGTTTCAAATCTTTATAAAAATCTTTTGTTTCAATGTGATAAATGAAACTATCAGTATCTGTGTAACACATATGCAAACTGTCTCCATAAAGTGGTTGGAACACCGAATAATGAAAATCATACATATGTGATTTGGACAATTCAAGTACAGTGAACCCTATGTACAATGGTTTATCTAATACTATACGTTCTGGCTTTAATTGAATTGCAACTAACCTGTCGCTGAAAATTGAAGAGCTATGAAAATTGGGGCTAGCGATTAATTTTTCTGCACTATTACATTTTTTTGTTTTATTTCTGTTATCACTCCATTGGTTTACCAATTGAACGTTAACTTTTTTTTTATTATTTTCTAAAGTTTTTCCAAAAACACTATTATTCAACAACTTGAAAAAGTCTTGTTCAAACTTTGATGTAGCCTTTTTTCGCAAATTAGTATTGAGGTCAATGTATTGTTTTAAGTAGGCGCTTTGTCGAAACTCAATGACACGGTGTATTTTATTTAAAATCAAACCGTGTTTAATACATGTTTTTAAATGCACATAATGTATAACATAATAATACTTGTCATACAAATTCGGAATGAGTTTTGGATTTTTGCCTCCTGGAGGAACGTCCTTTTCGGGACAAAACGGTAAATCGTTATGTTTGCAGTGTAATTCTTTTGGATATATTAAGTTTACTTCAAGAATAAAACCCAACTCAGAGTTGTCTGGAACACTGTTTACATCCAATTTATCGATTTCAGTTTGACTTAGAAATCTAAAGTTGGATAGTGGTAGTGTTTGACACATACTGTATCCATACAGATTATTGCAATCTATATAAATAATATAAGATTCCGTTGTCGATGGATCATAATCTGATGCATATTTGTTGTTGGCTTTTGCATATCTGTGTGAACACATACATACTCCACCTCGAATGCCAGATTGGATCATATTTATCATAGCAAAATCATCAATGAGCGACAACTCAACGCCTGTTTTATAAAGCATAGCATCAAACGATAAACTAGGTGCTGTTACATAAAACGCAGGATCCAAGTGATAGTGATGTTTACAAGTTCTTCTGAAATTTTCAAATATATCCGTTAACAATAATACATCTGTTGTTAAGTACAAATCAGTATATTGTCCCAAATCATGAATATCGAACTCATCCCAAACTAAATGTGCATGAGTGTAGTCTTCATCTGTAATATGTTCGTTTGTTAGCGAGCTGTAAAAACTTTCTTTACTAGGAAGAGACTGCTCATCATAGCGTTCCCACGTACTCATATATTCATAGGGGTAAACACCTTTTCGCGTAAGAAGGTCGAATTGTGTTTCATTCTGAAAACGCTCATGTAATTGCTTAAAATCATCAGTTTTCATTGTTTTAGCCAATTCTGCTAGACTTGTTCCTAAAAATTTATAAGAGTCTACAAATCGCATTTGAACAAATTCATCTCTAGATATTGGTACGAATTTTGTAAAAGACACATAGTTTTCTTTAGTTTTTGGAATAATCTTTATCGACCCGGGTACTTCTCCAAGTTTTTTTATAAATAAGTGACAATCATAACCTGCTAAATTATGAAAAAAAATTGGCACAAATTTCGGAGTCCTATACTGCAAGTTACATAAACTGTGAGCAGCGCCTCGGTATTTACCAGTGAGATGGCAGTGATCTCTGACTTTGTCTCCAAATACAAAGTTATTACAGATATGACATAGAATCGCGTTTTTAAAATTAATCTCATCATTTTCGGTTAACATTATAGGAACATTTTGAGTCAAAACTGTGTGAATTGATTTAATATCGCTAATAATAGAAGAAACAAATTGATCAACACAATCTGATCCCCGATATATAACAAATTTATTATGAGAAGGTTCAACAGAACTAACGATCTGGTATGCGAAAGCCGCTGGTACATGTCTTTGCAAAGTTTGAGTATGAGTACCTCCGGATTGCAATTGGGAACTTGTAACATTTTCCAATATTGTTTCAAAATCTGCATAAATTACGAAAGGAATATCTTGCTTTCGTTCGTAATTTTTAAATTTAATTACGGAGCCCTTTTCTGGTAAAACGGTAACTATACCATTGCAAGTGTGATTTTCTACTTCAGCAGCTGTTGTAAAAAATACTAAACACGTATCGCAAAAGTATATTTTTCCATGATGTTTTGATATTTGACTTCTTACCAATCGCGACAAGTCTTTAATGAGACAGTAATGTGATGTTAAATCGTTTTCTATAAATAGTAAGTGAATATTTTTTTTGTTTCCTATACACTCTGATTTGTAGAGCGGCCCTACAACAGTTTTATTATTTTTTAAACCATAAATGATGAAACTTAATTCTGGATTATTTTCTTCGAAAACTTTTATATCAGAAAATGTCACAGGAAATGACATGTTTTCAATGTTTAATACGTCTTGAAAATGTGGGTATGAAGACACCCTATCGTGATGATTTTTTACTGGGTATAAAGCTGCTACCACACTCCACAAGAAACAATATTCATCTGAGTTTCGAATATTTATGCAAGCTTTCTTTTTCTTTATGAAAGCAGGGAGCTCAATAAAAGTGGACCCGCGAAGTGGTTGATATTTATTAACATTGACCTCTAAATGTAAGCAATTTAGGAAAGCCCATCCAGAATCGCGATCTTCAAACTCATCAATTTTTGTTCGCAATGTATCCACAAGCAATGAAAACAATGATTTGAAATCATAATTACTGTAAATAGGTATATTTTTCGTAGCAAATGATTTTATTTCTTGTTCATTATTTTTGAACAATAGAAACATTGAGAAAAGCTCAAAGTTAACTTTTATACATGTATGTCGTTTTAAGCATTCATTTATTAAAAGTTCTATCTTGTTTTGAATAGAGTTCAAAAAGAAATCTACTGAGTTTTGATCGGTATCTTGTGCTGCTATTCTGTATGTTATAATACGACTCTGAAATGCTGACGCTACAGTGTCAACGCCATCCAAATGCGAATGAAATAAACTATTTTGTTTATGTTTGTTACTACGTAGATGTCCTACCCAAAACCTGTTATTAACAGATGTGCTACATACCTCACAAAACGGCATAGTTTCTATCTTACCTAGATTTACCTAAGTCACAAAATATACAATATTTACTAATAAAATGTACCTACCTACCTACATGCTTATTAGTTAAAATGGTGTTCGAGTTACTAAAAAATAAAAGTAATTTATTATACCCCAAACGGTAGCATTCAAATATTTATTTAAAGTTAATTATTTAAAATTAATTTGATTTGAGTAAAATGTAGGGTTTTCGTTTTTAAAAACCTTAAAACTTGTCGTTAAAAACTCTTGAAGACTTTCCCATTCCGGGCCGCGAGTGTCCAGCCGCAGCTTCACCGACGTCAGCGCCTTTTTGTATCGCTCCTGAGGCAAGCTGTTCTCCACATCAGCCGCGTGGTAAAATTTAAGGTCGACGAAGTAATCGCCCTCAGAGATGCTGATGGTGCGACGACTCTGGCCACCGGACACGCGGCTCGTGAACGACGATGTAGTAATTGAATTGCTTCGAGGACGAGCACTCGAAGAGCTTGATTTCTCCTCCGCCTTTAATATTGCGAAGACGTCACGCTTTGGTTTCTTGCTCTCGTTCCTGTAAACAAAAGATTAATTAATACAACAATGAATATTGTTATCAATTGTGCTACCAACTAGGTTCTTCCTGCGACATCGTTCGCGCTCGGTACTAGGATAAAAGGATAAAAGGTTTGTGTCAAGTCAAAAAATATGCACTTATATTCCAAATCCATCCAACCGTTACGGAGTTGAGTGGGAACAAATATACTCGCACACACAAACAAACAAACAAACTTTCGCATTTAAATTATTAGTGTTATTCGATAGGTAAGTATAAAATTTATTTACCAATGCGAGTTGTCTTGATGCGATGTTGATGGTGTAGGCTGGTATGCAGCGATGGCGGCAGCAGATGCTGGCGCAACTTTGCGCTTCTGGCCCTTTGTTTTGGGTGAAGGCTTCACCTTGTTTGGTGGAGTCGACAGTTGAACTTGAGCGACCGAAGATTCGTAGTCGGATTCGTAGTCAGACCTGAAATTTATGAAGTTGTTAGAGCGGACTTAAATTAATTTATGGAGATGCACGACGACGCTTTGATTGTAAAGTACTTACTAACATTTTGGTTTGGTTTGGATGTTGCGTTGATGAAAATTACGGTAGCAGAAATTCAGCACAGCAGTAGTGGTGACGACGAATAATGCACAAATGTGTTGGCTTTTCCAATTTTCCATTGATTTTATACCACAATTTTCACTATGTCAGCAATAATACTTCATAAAAAATTACAACGTAAATCCCTACATAAAACTTTCACAAATCTAAACCTTAACTAATAGCTATATGGATGTTTTCTAAGCGTAGGCATTAGAATATAATACATTTCATAGCAATTTTCACCCTTATAACAAGGAATTTTTTTACCTACCAAACCTTTACGTTCTAAGTTCTTATGTAGAGCACGCAAATTTGACTCGTAAGTTAGTGCATTAAAATCTCAAAATATTTCACAATGATAATCAGCTTATGTCAATATAAAATAATAATAAGTGAATCTTTTGAAATATGATCAAAGAGCTAAAGCGCATCTAAAGGACGAGCACCACCACGAGCTAAGCTAACCCAGCTTAAGCTTTTATATTTTGGTAAATGTACCTGCAGTAAGTAATATCCTCATCCTTTGGGATATTTCATTATATTAAACCAAAAAAATATAAATAAAATACAAATACAAATATTTTTATTACCAGAAACATCAAAAATACAGATGTTAATAGAGTTATTGAATACATTTCCCAAAAGCTGTTGACTTAATTAATGCAATTTGATTTAAAAAAAAAAAAAAAAAAAAAAGAGAGATTTTGATAAATAAGTATCTATGAACAAAAAATTAGTATCTTAAGTAGTCCATGTCCGTTTTAGTTTGCTTAAAGCACAGAGTTGAAACTTTGGTAAACTAGGTAGGTACTTACACCTACCAAAGTTTTAACATTATATTTAGGCAGGTAACTAACTTAAATTTGACTTTGTGCACTACCACCACTACTCTAAAAGCGCTTTCCTGATTTAACAAAGACATTATGTTTACTAGGGTTCCGTATTCAACCAAAAAAAAAAAAAAAAAAATGGTAACCGAACTTTTTATCGCTAAGTCGAAGTTGACTACCTATATAACTGTTCATCATATCATCAGAGTTGGGTAATATTAATAACAGTTTTAAATAATATCTTGAAATAAAACAACTAATTCGAAAACTTTTTTGTTACCTACTATTTCATTTATATTTACCGAATCTATATTGCAGAAATATAACTCACACTTGACCTCACACAACTTTGTTGACATTGCAAAGGGGAGACTGGGAAACGTATAACCATGAATTATATATTATACAAAAAATGTATTTGTGTGTTTCTCAAAGTCTGAACAAAGCTTACAAAAAGAAAACTGATATAAATAACACGTGGTCTCCTTATGTTATTTACGAAGAACATAAAAAAGTTTTATATAGATAAGTAAATTTTTATGATTATATCTAGGTACCTACTCTTTTTCTATATCTAATACTGATTTCAAAATAAGTAGGTACCTAACTATTATTTTGTTTTTATGCATGCATTTATTTAATATACAGGTTCAACTTTGTCAGACTCCTCTAACTTCTAAGTACTCCTATTTACTGTCAACGATGCATTACTACTCGTGTTCTATGGTGCTGTATGAAATTGTAGCTACCGTGTGACCGACTTCGTACGACTTGTTCAAACAAGTAAAACGCAGTGTGTGCTGTGCAAATAAAAATAAAGTTCCTTTAAATTTGAAGTAATTTTAAAGTAATGTTAAATACAATAAATGTGATTAATACAACAAAGTAAGTACCTACCTAGTTCATAATACCAGCCCATGAATTTATTTATTTAGTATCATCTACTTGGGTAGGTATCTTAATGATATTTTTACAGATGTCTCTAGGTCAAATATTGGATTAATTTACGTCTCTAAAATATGAATTTAAATACAATGTGTAACTCCAATGGTGATCATTATGGGAGGCTATGTCCAGCAGTGGACTGTTATTATAGGCTGATGATGATGATGATGTGTATCTCCAATTCATAATTTATTTGCAATGTTATTTATATTTTGAATTATTTTATATTCTAATAAGAATGTCATATGTGTGTTTGAAATTATATTGAATGTAACTTAATCTGATTATTTTTATTTACAGATTTTTTCTGAGTGATTGCTGCATTTGAAAATACAATCGAAAAAAATCTTTATAATAAATGGGTGAGTTTTTTAATGTACGTAAGTTTTTTAACTTATGCCTTACTAAAAGGACTTGTAATACTCGAGAACTTCATATTTTTAACCAATTTTGTTGTGATCAACCTACAATTAATTTATTAAAATTGGTTAATGTAGGTTTGAGTTTATTTTTAATAGAACTTAACTCAAAAAACTTCAATGACATTTCCTTAATATATAGATATAAATATACCGAGAAAGTAATACTAACATCTATTCTAGAATAATGTCCTATAAAAAAATAATATTGAATGTAGCTTAATCTGATAATTTTTGTTCACAGATTTATTGTCTGAGTGATTGCTGCAGTGATTTGAAGATAGAAACGGAAAACATTTCCTCATAATAAATTGTGAGTTTTTCATGTAGGTTTTTTATAAGCTTTATTACAATGATTGTATAAGTGGTACCAAAGAACATAATATTTATATTCTTAACTTAATCAAATTGGTTGCGCCAACCAACAACGCATTTATGTGCTTAATGTCTAAATAGGTTTGCGAAAGAATATTATACCATTTTAATAAAAAACTTTAAATTATTTTTGATAGTTAATATTGAAAGTCGGAAAAGTAATGATAAGAAAGTTAACGATTTTCACCTGGTGTAACATAATTACTATTTTGTTTCAGATCTCGATGCAAGTTTCCAGAAACCTAGCGAAATAAGGCACGCCTATCGATTAATAGAACTTGTACTTACATAATAAGGTTAAAATTAAGATTTAACAAAACTTATAAGCCTTCAGTAATAACTGAAGGTTTTTTGTGTAATTTCTTTAAAACCCATTTCCCTATCCACCCTATCAAAGTCGTAGTAGAGATCAATAATACAATTGAGATCTATTACGCGGTAAAAAAGACGCATTTGGTATTTAAATGCGCGGTAAAGGTAAACAAGGTAAAGGTTTTTCCTCTAAAGGTAAAATAAACTCGGTATGTAAGTATTATTAATACTATATAAAAAGCTAGGTAGACAGTTAGAGATAATTCATTAGTTTTCCTCTGTTCGTGTCAAGCATCACATTCGGTGAGAGATAATCCTACCTCGGGCTCTTTGGGTGCTACTTACCACGGTTCACCCAGCCGATTTGTGTTTGCTTTCGCGAAACAGTGAGAGTTTACTTTCCTTGTGCGTATTAGACATCGCATTCGGTGAGAGATAACCCTACCTCGGGCTCTCAGGGTGCTACTTACCACGGTTCACCCAGCCGATTTGTCTTTGTCTTCACAAAACAATAAAAGTGCACTCTCTGGAAAATTCTCGAGTTTCTCAAGCTGTAGTTTCAAAATATTTAAAAAGTTTGGTAGACAGTTAGAAGTAATTCATTAGTTTTCCTCTGTACGTGTCAAGCATTGCATTCGGTGAGAGATAATCCTACCTTGGGCTCTTGGGGTGCTACTTACCACGGTTCACCCAGCCGATTTGTGTTTGCTTTCGCGAAACAGTGAGAGTTTACTTTCCTTGTGCGTATTAGACATCGCATTCGGTGAGAGATAACCCTACCTCGGGCTCTCAGGGTGCTACTTACCACGGTTCACCCAGCCGATTTGTCTTTGTCTTCACAAAACAATAAAAGTGCACTCTCTGGAAAATTCTCGAGTTTCTCAAGCTGTAGTTTCAAAATATTTAAAAAGTTTGGTAGACAGTTAGAAGTAATTCATTAGTTTTCCTCTGTACGTGTCAAGCATTGCATTCGGTGAGAGATAATCCTACCTTGGGCTCTTGGGGTGCTACTTACCACGGTTCACCCAGCCGATTTGTGTTTGCTTTCGCGAAACAGTGAGAGTTTACTTTCCTTGTGCGTATTAGACATCGCATTCGGTGAGAGATAACCCTACCTCGGGCTCTCAGGGTGCTACTTACCACGGTTCACCCAGCCGATTTGTCTTTGTCTTCACAAAACAATAAAAGTGCACTCTCTGGAAAATTCTCGAGTTTCTCAAGCTGTAGTTTCAAAATATTTAAAAAAGTTTGGTAGACAGTTAGAAGTAATTCATTAGTTTTCCTCTGTACGTGTCAAGCATTGCATTCGGTGAGAGATAATCCTACCTTGGGCTCTTGGGGTGCTACTTACCACGGTTCACTCAGCCGATTTGTGTTTGCTTTCGCGAAACAGTGAGAGTTTACTTTCCTTGTGCGTATTAGACATCGCATTCGGTGAGAGATAACCCTACCTCGGGCTCTCAGGGTGCTACTTACCACGGTTCACCCAGCCGATTTGTCTTTGTCTTCACAAAACAATAAAAGTGCACTCTCTGGAAAATTCTCGAGTTTCTCAAGCTGTAGTTTCAAAATATTTAAAAAGTTTGGTTGACGGTTAGAAGTAATTCATTAGTTTTCCTCTGTACGTGTCAAGCATTGCATTCGGTGAGAGATAATCCTACCTTGGGCTCTTGGGGTGCTACTTACCACGGTTCACCCAGCCGATTTGTCTTTGTCTTCACAAAACAGTGTGAGTTCGCTCCCTGAGAATACTCATGAGTTACTCGAACTACTAACCACAGATAAACGGCTTTCACGAAGTGAACCACTAAGTTATTGGGTGTTCTAAATCACCAACAGTTTAACCGACAGAACAAACCGGAGTGAGCGTAGCGAACGGAGTGAGCGAAGCGAACGAAGGTGTTCGGTCGGTTAAACTGGTGGTGGTTTAGAATGCCCAATAACTTACTACTCCTGTCTAAGGGCATAGCAACTGAAATAGGTAGGCAGACCGAGCATTAAATTTTGCATGCCAATTGTATTTGGTGAAATATGAGAATCCTGTACCATGCATTAAGAACTAAGTTAACATATTTCAAGCAAATAAACAATTTCATTTAATTTCAAAAGCTAGTAGGTCAGGGGGCCTCCATTAATATATGTGAGGTGATTTTGGCGATTTTTCGACCCCTTTCGCCCCTTGGTGAGATGTCATGAGATTTAGTTCGACCACCTCCTTCCCCCCAAAATCTCATGTGAGGTTTTTCAACATGTGTTTTGATGATATTATGTAGATTGCGTTGGATTTATTTAAAAAAAAACTGTTAGTTATTTTTAAGTCTAGAAAGTATATTTCAAGATTCCTAGAACCTAGTATTTATGGTCTATTACTTTACTCTTTGGTATTAAATAGAGTGAAAACAAAAGAAAATGGTAAAGTACCTACACTGTATCACAGACTGTATACAGAGTGTCAAGTCAAGTGTGTCTCAAAAGTTAGTAGGAGTAAACTTGCAAAATAGGCACTTAGACAAGTCAAATTTTATACTATGTAGTCCTTTGTCATTTATCAACATAAGCAAATTAAAAAAAATTAAAATAATGACATCAAATAATACTATTAATGCAAATAAATATCTCATATCACACTAATATTATAAACTAGCACTGCCCGCGGCTTGGCCTGCGTGGAATTGACAGGGTTTGCTATATTTTTCTAAAATTACGCTAGTTTTGCCGGGACTCCCCGCCTCCCCCACGTGAGATTTGGTGTTATTTGACTCGACCCTCTCTCCCCCCACCCCCTAAATTTCTCACGTAATTAATGGACGCCCCCATGTATAGAAATATGGTGATCAGGGTATAATGATGAAACAGGCAAGAGAAATGAGGAGTTTTTGAAGGTTGTTTTGGATATATCTATTGAAATTACAAAACGGATTATTTTGTCATATTTCGGACTATTTGACCTTCAATTAGGATTTTTTTCTGTTTGACTGCCGGCAACACTGTTAATAGCAAAGAGTAGGAAGTTTACCAAAGTTTACAGTGTTCTTCGTAGGGATGATGAATAAAAAAACACATCACATCACATCACACATTGACATCGATCATATAGTATCGAGGTCCGATAAATATCAAAAGGAAACACATCGGTGTTCAAAAACATCGATTTTTTAAATGGCAAAATAAAGTCTATTATTTTAACTAGTCTATTCTTTTTTTAATCGAAAGGAAAACATCGATGTTATAATGGACAAAATGATCAATTTCTTTGTTGATACAGATGATAACCAGCTTTTGAATAGAGTCTTTCCTACTACGACGGCTATGATAGATATTCACCGATGTTAGCTAAACATCAATGTTTAGCGAGAAAAAACCTCTATGTTTTTGCATCGAAGTAGCTGTGCTGCACAAATGTTGAATAACTACTTTCTTCAACTTTAGATATGTAGATCCTAGACAGATGGGCCTCCAAAGTATAATATCGATGTCTCGATATTATTATCGTAACATCAATGTTCCGATGTTTTCTCGCCTAACATCGATATGTAGCTAACATCGATGAATATCGATCATATTCGGTCAGATCGGATGATCGGAATATCCCTACTTCGTATTACCTGGTATTACCTTTGTGGAATCTGGAGTAATAGTGTTCTGTGATCTATAGCCTCGTTTCGCCGGCTATTAATATTTACATCATTTTTTGAGCCCTGTGATCATTTATATAAATACCTAGTATTTGTTTCAATAATCTGGTAATTAACGCACTGTAACTTAAAACTTGCTGCTATGGATTTACAAGAAGATATTGAATTAAGTGAAGAAGAGGAAGAGATAACAGCAGACACTGTTCTGAGGACACTGCAAACAGCCTGGCAAAACGAACGCTTAGCTCCAGAAATACTTCCTCATAAAAATGACATGGTGGAGTGCATGCTGGGACAAATACAGCACATGGAGCACAATATAAACAAACTACCCAAGACAGACTTGAGGGCTTCTATTCACCGCATGGAATTGAATAGAATCAAGTTTATAATTTGCAATTACCTAAAAACAAGGCTTAGTAAAATTGAACAGTATTGCATCTCAATAGTCAATGAAGAAAGACAAAGGATAGAAAGTGGGACAAACTATCTGACCACATCAGAATACAAGTATGCTCTTGATTATTTGTCAAATATGGAAGGGCACCTCAAATCAGTAGTCCTAGACAAGATGCCAGGAAATATGCAAATATTTGAAATGAGTAAAATGGCAGAATATCCCAATATACAAACCCATATATTCTTGAAAGCGAATGAAACAGTAAATGGGGTAGTACTTGAAGATCTCACTGGTGATGATGAAGAAATAGATCTAGAAGGTACGCCGCCATTTTGTTAGATGTTTTAAAAAACCAAGCAAAGGCCTCCCCTCACTCCATTCAGTCATCTATTATGATGACTTATCAGACAACCTCTTGTGGTGCAGTAGGCGAAGGTCCGCCTGGGACGCAGAAGGTTGCAGGTTCGATTCCCACCGCGGGACAAATGTTTGCATGTTCTGTAGATATTTGGGTTGATAGATATCTCGGGTCTGGGTGTTTTCTATATAAAATATGTATGTATTTACAAAAAAAAGGTATATATGTAATACAACAATCATGTGGTTCCCATAACACAAACTCTGCTTAGTTTGGGGCTACATGATGCTGTGTGATAGTCCAGCATTATTGATTGATTTATTTATTTATTTATCTTGATCCTGAGCGAACTGTATCCTCAATGTATATTAAAGGAGTTCATCTGGCCATCTCTTTCTTAATTTTTTTTATAATGCTCGACTGTCATATATTTTTGTTACAGAGGGATCACAACATATCTTGCAATACAAACCTATTGCAGATCTAGTTAAGAATGGAAAAGTTCAGCTGGTTTGATAGTCTTGGGGGTAATAGAAACTATAATAAAGTATCAGCTTTGGTCATCTCTCAGTCAGCACTCTATGGACCTCGGGAAAAAGTACTGCACTGGTGTCCCACATGGGGGTGTATTATGCATAGCCCAACTCCAGGTAACCTGACACCAGCCAGCCCAACTCCTTAAAATAACGAAGGACTCTAAGTTGGTGGTTCCTGATAATGTCTTAATCAATGAGTTTGGATGAAGCAGCTTTTGTAACCCGGATTTTGCTCTGGCTTTATTTGTGGCAGAAGATTAATCTTCTGTATGACATTATGTATGACTTTGGGCCTTTACATGCATGAGGAGAACAAAACCAACAGCCTTTTCTACTTTAAGGCACGATAAATGTCAAACCTCCCTCTCGCTTGCACAATTCAACATTTTAGAAGATATAAAATCACTGAATATAGTAATGCAAAGTAGCAAACCTTCACAGCCTAGAAAATAAAAAAAGAAAGGTTCAGCAAGAATATCATGTTGAACCCAAAACATTTTCCTATGAAAAAATTTGTACCACAATTGATCACATTGGTACAAGTTTTTTAGTAAGAATGTGATAGAATCAAAATGATATTATTGCTGAACCTTTAAATTGTTATTCTCTAGAATGTGAAAGGTTTGCTGATTTGCATAACTACATTCTGTGATTTATAGCTTCAAAAATGTTGAATAGTGCGAGCAAGAGGGAGGTTTGACATGTATACCTTAAGAAGCTGAGCAGGCAGGTCATTACTGGGGTATATTGTCACTCACAATACACCCAGTATGGGATATCAGTGCAGTACCATGTTTCCCCAATGCAAATTAGAATGAGAACCATTTGTTATGAATCAGTGAATTGCAGCAGTGAAATCGTAGAGATAAGCAGTAACAGTGCAAAAATCCTAAGCCATGGACTTTGGTGTCTAGCAATGATTTGCAGCAGTGAAATCGTAGAGATAAGCAGTAACACTGCACTAATCCTAAGTCATAGACTTTGGTGTCTATTAAATAATTATATAAAAAATCCTAACTTATAATTTGAGAGAGTTTAGTTACTTTTTGCACCTTAATTTACTGATCATGAAATTTTGCATACATGTTAGGGATACACAGAAACGGGCATAGGGTACTTTCAATCCAGAAAAAAGAAGGGATGGAAAAAAGTAACCTTAGCCATAGGGCTTTGCTCACATTAAAGGTTACTTTTTTCCATGTAATTGCTAGGAGTTTTTGCCTATGCAAAAACTCCTAGCAATTACACACAAAAAGTGATTAATGTGCCTGTTTTATTTCTTATTGTCCTAAAATCCCTGTGCTAGCCAATTAGGTTCTATATAATATTCAAAATATTGTCATACTTTTAACATATTTCTTTAATCATTGAATTAAGTAATCTTTCTTTCATTTGTTCTAAATAAATTTTGCTTTTGTTTCTGTGATCTGAATTAATTTTACCATATATTGTTAGTATAGAAAGACCTGAAAGACTTTTGAGAAAACGGTTTTTAATAATAAGGATGGAAGTTTGTTCAATAAAAGCAAAAAATCAAACAGTAAAAATAATGTATTTCTTCAACAGTACATACAATTTATCACATTAAATTAAGGCAAATGCAAACACACAGTCACAATCATTTATTCACTATCATCACAGACTAACATAAGATTGCCTGTGCTACTACATATTATGTATAAATAAGTACTAAAATATAAGTACTTCTCTATGTATAGATTAAGTATCAGAATGGTAAGGTATTTTTTATAACACTAAGGTTTGTGTAAATGCAAACAATTGAATTTATTATGTCTTTAACTTGTAGGTAGTGTATCAAATGAGCAGGATCAAATGGTAGTTACCCAGATGAAAGGTTATCAGATTAAGAAGACCACATGAATACAGTAACAGGTAAATAAACAACACACTGCCGTGATGTGATGCTGGCTCATTAAAACTTTTTATTAAAACATTTACTCAGGACAGGACACAATGACGCTCATTAGGGGAGGCCTATGTCCAGCAGTGGACTAATATAGGCTAATGATGACGATGTATAAAACATTAACAACCTTTTTCACTGGTGCATTAACTTAAAGTATTAAACTTATAAATATTTAAATCAATTAATCACTTACACATAAATATATTTTAAGTACTAAATTACCTCATTATAACTTTGTGACTTATCTAATTTTTTGGTCCTTTAGTAAAATAAGATCAGCTTTAAGTACATGATTCAAAATTCCATACAAAATAGTATAGCAACCACAAAAATAATCATCAAAAACATTCATCTATTGTGCAATAAGGTTTGACATTTATGTATCTATTTTGGAGCATATTATATTATTTTATTATCAAAGTTTGATCAGCATTTACGACATGAAGTTCATTCAAGAAGAAAAATCCTTGAAGAACCTTAACCTTTTTATGCTAGTCTAGACTGGCTGACACTGCACGGTCTGACGACAAAATATATTGATATCCAGGCAACAACAATACTTACAAACTATTGCGAGATAATTAGGTTAAACCCTACTCTTTACCCATCTGCCTTAGAATCAGGTTTTTTAATTCATTCTCATCAGCATCTGCGTATTTAATGTGTTGCGCGTAAGCATCCTTGGCGAGGTCGCGCAAGCTCTGTTGAGAGGCGGCTCCCAGCTGTTCAACCATGCGTGAGAAATGGCCCTGGTCGTTCTTTAGCAACTCGTGTGGGTGACCGGCTTCCACGATCTCGCCTGCTTCCATCACCTGAGAAATTAAAAACATTTTTCATATTACTTTGAAGCAAAAGAGTGCTCCGACATACTAGTAATTAAATAATGTACAATTGGTACATTAATAATAATTTATAGGTACATCCATCCCAGTCGTCATCCGTATTGACTATACGGATGACGACTGGGTAAAAAAATAATAATTCTAATTAGTCCGTCAGTTAATACTGGACATTTATTTTTTAATTTATCGAATCAATAGAAATTGACGGAGATAAAGCGTGAGAGTTCTGGAGTGGGGGCTCGTGACGTCACGGCTAGGTAAAAAATGTACTATATCGTGACGTCACGCGGAACTTTAACGCACTATATCTTTGTTATTTTTTGTTTAATTGACAAAAAGGTAAAATTTAGGATTACCTAAGCACAGATGACATAATACTATACAAGAAAGTGGTAGAAAAACAGACATCTTTTCAACGACATTCAATTGTTTACATCTTTGTGACGTTTTGACTGCAGAAGACACATCGCATCTTGGAGAGCAGGTTCAGCTCTGCGCCAGGGCCGCAGGGAAAGTTCAAATCTTTTAAAGTAATATAGCACTTCGGGAGTACTTACAATAACTCTATCGGAGTCGGCGACTGTATGCAGACGATGCGCTACCGTGATGACTGTACAATCAGCGAAATATTTACGTATAGACTTCTGTATCAACGTATCCGTACTGGAACAAATAAAATAACTCATTACATTACTAAATTCGCATAGACAGTATCCATCTATACCTGTAATAGACCGATTATTGAAAACTTAATGTATGTCCTAAAAAATATAAATCAGTCCAAAAAAAAAAAATAGCGACAATTATAATGTTAACATTAGAAATAAAGATAAACTAGCTTTTCCTACTATAAGGCTCCATAAAATTAGTCAATCATTTAAAGGGCAAAGTGTACGCTTTTTAACAAAATCCCAAATGACGTGGTTAATTTGTAAATAAATTAAAAAAATGTTGTTAAACGTAATCTCTGTAATAAAGCTTTTTATAAAATATCTGATATATATATAAAAAAATTGTAGGATGAAACTGTCTCAAACTCCCTCAAAAACAATGTAATAGTTAAGAAAATACTTTGTAAAAAACAAGATTAAAAAAATATAAGCCAAGCAGAGTTTCTTGCCAATTCTTCTCTGTTTGTTTGGTCGCGCTAAGAATTAGTGTAAAGTTAAATAAAAAAAAAATGACGTTTGAAAGTGTACTTTATGTGCTTATTGAATAAACGTATATTGCTTTTAATTTTGATTATATTGTCCAGAAAAACGTTGATCATACGTACGGCCAGCGACAAAAGTCGATAACAAAATTAAAGTGTAAATCTACTTTTGTCGCTGACTGTACGCTGTGCACGCCCCCACTTGCCCAATCCCTTTCCTTTCTTACTTTCTAAAAAAGTAAAAGTTAAATTAGTCAATCACGGCAAAACTACTTTAAAAAATGTACATACAAACTGCGCCTTGCGATCCCCAACCCCAGCGTGAGGATTGTGGTGAAGATTACTATACCCCTTTTTTATACCATTTTTTTTTATTTTTTATACCAGGGGAGGTGTATGTCCAGCAGTGATACAGGCTGCTGTTGGTCTGCAATTGGCTTGGTGGAGTGACTTACTTTGGGTCGACGTTAGCCGTGGCTTCGTCGAGTACAAGCAGCTTGTTCCGTGCAAGGGCCGCTCGCGCCAGGCACAGTAGCTGTCGCTCGCCCGCGCTGAAGTTAGAACCTCCGGCTTGTACAGGAGCCGACAATGACGTTACACTGTGCTTCAACTCCACCTGGACAACACATCTAACCGTTAGCTTTTGCGGATTATCGATTTTATATACACGACGTTCGAGATTTTTACCGTTTCATGAGAAGTTATAGGTCTAGGTAACTTAGGTAGGCTCTGAAAAGGTACAATGATGTCACACTGCCTAAATTCCACCTGGACAACACATGTGACCCATTTGCTAATTGTCAATTTATATTCACGTAATATGATATTTTACCGTTTTATGAAGTATAGTCTAGGTAATTTTATATCTCTGAAAAGGGAAAATGACGTCATACTGTGCTTCAACTCGACCTACAGGGGTATTTTAAAAAAATCGGAAAGTTTCCAAATCGAATTCTTAAATTTTTGTTAAATTGTATTTCTATTCAGACGGATTTCCAGGGTCTTAAAAGCTGCTCTGATCGTGATTATGAAGAATGGCACGATGGCGCACCATAACACAACACACCACCCCTACACAATAATGTAATTCTTGCTCAATTTCGTTACTATCAGATTCGACTCGGAAGCATTTACGTAAAACAATATTGCGTGTTAGCTTTTGTCAATTATAGATTTATATATAAAATAAATAATAAATAAATAATGCGGGACATAATCACACAGCATCATGCAGCCCCAAACTAAGCAGAGCTTGTATTATGGGAACCACATGATTGATATACTACACATTTTTTTTTGTAAATACATACATATCATACATAGAAACACCCAGACCCGAGACAAATATCTACAGAACATGCAAACATTTGTCCCGCGGCGGGAATCGAACCCGCAACCTTCTGCGTCTCAGGCGGACCTTGACCCACTACGCCACAGAGGTCATCAAACCACAAAATAAAAAACATTTAGACGTTTAATGAGTAGGGATAGACTCTGAAAAGGTTTATTGGTGCCAACATTTTATCTGTAACTAATATCTAATAGTTTTTCAGCCTATACTACGTATACCTATGTTTAGCAGTGGTGGACTTTAGGTTTTAATGACTTAGGTACAATGCTAAGGTAGGGTAAAATTGAATGGTAGATTGAAAAACAATGGTAAGATTGTAAAAATATATTTTGTGAATTAATTGAAGTTGTGTTTTGTTTTCATTTGATGTTCGTTCTTTCACTTTAGCCTAAGCTTAGTTCAGCTCCTCGGGGAGGACGACAGCTGGGGCGGGGAGGATGGGAGTTCCGACGATGACGGGCTCCACGACCACGGGGTTGACGACCTGGATGGGCGATACGGGGAAGATGTCGGGTTGGTCGACAATGTTGACGGGGCCAGGGACGACAGGGTTGACGACCTGGACGGGCGACACGGGGAGGATGTCGGGTTGGTCGACAATATTGACGGGGCCGGGGATGATGGGGTTCACGACTTGGACGGGCGAAACGGGGAAGACATCGGGTTGGTCGACGACGTTGACGGGGCCGGGGACGATGGGCTCCTGGACGACGGGGGTCACGACAGGGCTGGGAGCAGCAGCGGACTCAACCTGGTTCACGTTCACGATGATCTGGACGAGGGGAGAAGCACCCGCGGGGATATCGCCGATGACGACAGGGGAGGGCGCGATGGGGGTAGGTGCCACGACGGGGGTAGGTGCCACGACCGGGGTAGGTGCCACGACGGGGGTAGGCGCGACGGCGGTGACAGCGCCTCCGTCGGGGAGTGGGAAGTCGATGACGGCAGCTCCGATGGCGATGGGAGCGGTCTCGATGATTGCGGGTCCGACTGAGATGGGTGAGACCTCAGCCATGATGGCGGCCAGCTGTTGTTCCAAGAGGGCGGCGGTGCCTGGGTCGGTGCTAGGGCTGTTGATGGCGGCGATGATGGCCTCTAGCTCAGCCAGCTCGTTGCTGACGGGCTTGTGAGAGGCGGCCGCAGCCACGGCCACGATAGCGACGAAAGCGACGATGAATTTCATTTTGCACTGAAATAAAAGTTCAGTTAGAAGTTTCGTGAGATAGTTATCAGTAGCGGTAAATGAAAATAGAGTTAAGTACTATTATGTACATTGAATTTTTTTTGTGTAATGAATAATATAATCAGTTTTTTTTTAATAATATGATTTTGGTACTTACATTTTTGGTAGTTTCCTTTCCGTGATCACAGTGATACCTTTTCAAACCGCGGTTGTTCTTTTATACCAAATGAAAAATTTTATCATTGATAATGGTTACGGAAAACGCACAATTATTTTATAATGCAAATAAAAAGATAATTTTGCGTATCGAAATTATGGTAGTAAAATTCGAAATTGTCAGATAGATGATATCTGAACTTATCACGGATCACGTGTGTTATGTAGCCCGAGCAGCGTGGAGTGGAGAGTTAAGCTTCAATAAGACATAATAGGAGAGTTAAAATTCAATGCAATTTCCTATCCTACTCAAGGACTAGATACAATTTTAGCAATGTTACATTACAATAAATAACGCATAATTACCACAGTAAAAATACCATGGATTTAAAACAAAACCAAAATTAGAATAATTAAACACATATAATGTGCAGTAGATGGTATTTTGTATAGGTACATTTTATTACAATTATAAGCTCAATTGTTAAATAATCTCTCAAATAAATAACTACCGAGTCCCTGATAAAAAGGATATTCATGGCTATAAAATATTATCTTTTTGATAAATTATCTATAGAACTCAGGTATTCGCTCACCTATAGAGTAAGGACATCGGCGGAAGCTGACGCGTTTGGTAAATACTTTACGCGTAATATTTATTTATTACCTTCATTTTTCAAAATAGCTTAAGTAAACCTAGAATCTAGGTTTACTATGAATCAATCAGAAAAAAAGTGAGATAGATATGTAGAGACAACCTGAGGCGGGCCCTTAAGAAAATACGATCAATTGCACAATATTGCAAATTGTTTATTTGTTTATTAGTGCTGCCAATGGTAGTGCACCATTTCAATTCATTAAACATCGCGATAAAGCAAAATACTAGCAAAGTGTCATCATAATTATAGGTAGACAACAGATTGTGCATTATTGTACAATGTTTTTGACCGTTTAAGAGTTAGTATTGAAGATATTTTTTTTGTGGTTAGGCTAGAGTCCTTCTTACTTATTAAAATAAATAAATGATGCAGGTCACATTATTTTTAGTTCGACATTTCGAACGATTATAGAATTTAGGGAGGAAAAATGATGAATTCTAATAGGTTCACTAAAAGAAATTGTTTTAATGAATGACATTTGAAAAGTACCTGTTCCAAAGCGGTCCATATTTCTGAATCGGTGTATTTATCGAAGGGATCCATGTTGTATCTCAAACTGGCCGAGAATAACACTGGCTCCTGAGGAATGATTGCGATCTTGGAACGCAGCTCCTGTTAACAAATTAAATGTCACATTAATAAAAAATAAAAGTATCTTAAGTAGCTTTCAAATTTTCTATTTCAATTCAAAGACGAAAGTTTGTGAGATACCTAGTGATGATGATAAAATGTTTGTAGCCACCTGAATGCGGCATAGTCAGCCTAACATCGGCACATTTCAATTCCTTGACTGCCGACGGGGAACAGCGTTGGAGGTGCGAAAAAAAAATTCCTTGCGATCCCCATCCCAAAATCTCCAGCTCATGTGAATTATGGGCACATCTCCCTCTGGGCAGGCATGGCATGACTTGCAACGATGTATCTTGCTTTTATAATTTACAAGGCGTTAGCCTGAACACGAAGCTATGAGTACATCGGCGGGCCCCGACTACGGGGCTCGCTCCGTAGGTTAGTACGCGTCAGAAGAGATAAGAGTTACGTATAGAAATGGATGCAAGTTGTAGGTGAATATAAAATGTTAGGCACGAGCTGAATAACACTTTAATGCGTTGCCGCTAAAGTAGCTATTTGTTTAATCGTTTCAGCGGAGTGAAAATTCTGTTCCTTTTTCTATTCTGTGCTCTGGGACCCTCTAGGGGAGGCCTATGTGCAGCAGTTGACAGGAAAAGGCTGGTGTGGTGTGTGAAAGATATTTGTTTCTCCTTCACGCCAAAACTACTGAACGTGTAAGGCGTATTCTTCATTGCTGAAGGTCATGCCCATCCTGAAAGACTTATTGAAATATTGATGAGCTGTTGCCAGAACACAGAAGAACATGAAGTTCTTCTGTGTTCTGGCTTTGACTAGATCAGGAATAACATATAGGCTACTTTTATTCACGTACCACCTGAGCAAAGCCGCGGGGGGATGCCAGTAAATAATATAAAAGTGATGATTACCTTCAGAGCGATAGATCCAGTTTCGACGTCATCGATGTAGACCTGGCCTTCGATGGGCGCCAAGCGGAACAGCGCTGATATAAGACTGGATTTGCCAGCACCAGTACGCCCTACCACGCCAACCTAAAGAAAACAAGTATCTGTTGTTATATAAAAAAAAATTATGTGTACGTATCTTCCCTATTTCCCTGTCGACTTAAAAATCTTCAGAATCTCAGGATTCTTCAGATTAACCCCGCTTGTGAAGGTTATAGCAATCGAATCAAAGTATTTTTTTTTGTGTTTTTTTCCTTCGCCAAGGTCATCTGAATTTGTCTAAATTTGCGCTATCTGTGCGAAGCCGGGGCGGAATTCTAGTGGTTACCTATTAAATAAACCTAGCCCTTTAAAAATAAGTAAGATTTTTATTTTACACTTTTTATTAGTAGAAGAGATCAAAGAGGCTTTTTTATTATCTCCCTAACATATAGCGTTCTTTTTATGCGTCATGTAAAAAGAACGCCCTAGCGTTTTCCGCTTCGCTTCTTCCAAGAGGGCTTACCACAGGTTTTGATAGTTTTCGAAAACTTTAAAAGTTTCGGTATCTTTCCATACATTTTCGTAGTTCATGCACGTTTCCCTAGAGGCGCTGTACACGAAAATGTATGGAAAGATACCGAAACTTATAAAGTTTTCGTAAACTATAAAAACCTGTGGTAAGCCCTAAGGAGCGGAGGGGGTGTATTTGCGCACGGGTAAATACCAATAAATCGTCTATTGCGCAGCTTCCCCTCTGAGTTCTTTTTACGTGAGGCGGTGATAGGTAGGTCGCCTCACGTTTACCGTCACCTAAAAATATTTAACTAGTTTTTATTAGTTTCTATTTTTTTTTACAATACAGCGAGTTCTTTTACAATTCAGGGTGAGTTTTAATTCGTATGTTTTCCCATAAGGGCGTGATTTACACCATGGTTGTACATAAATCGGAAGAACCTCACATAAAAATACGTGATTTCATAACTTTGCTCAAAAAACTTTGTGTTGTGCGTGAAAACCTTTACAGTATGTCAGAGCTAGATTTATCTTTATCATTATGCCAAGGACAAAATTTAACAAAATCAGCTAGAACTGCCTCTCAAGGTTTTTAGTAAAATTATGGTGTAACTTTACAAGACATTTCTACAATGAAAAACTCAAAGTTCAAAATCTCATAAAACTTAATGTTGTTGACATTCGGGAGATTTACCCCCTTTCGGGAGAACAAACGAATTCAAACTCACCGTGTAATAAATAAAAATATATTGTTTTTTATTCCACCAGAAATAAATTGTATTTGCAATGATACTTTTAGTGCCTGACAGATTTATTGATAATAATGCTTGTTTAACAACAGGAACCAGCAATTTTTTCAATAACAGTTAATTTACGATTCCAAATGAAGAACTATTAGGTAGGATAATGTACTTCTTGTGAACAATAAGCAAAATACCATTCAACCACATTTACACAAGAGAAACGTAAGACAGGAAAATTATAATCAAGTTGAAAGAATGCAAGTATTATGAATCTTTTGTACTTCACTACTTGTGTATTGGGAAACAAAGCGCCTACAAGAATATCTAATAACAAACATTTATAATATTAGTGTGGTTATTGTTGTCTAGAAAATGTGAAATAATTTATAGCTAAGTATTATATGAATTCAGTTTTTTTATGCTTTTTCAATATTTTTTGTTTTATTTAATTGTGTAAAATTAATGACGTTTTAATTAATCTCCGTTTATAAGAAGACACTAGTACAGTGCACAATTTTTATGCTGGTTTTTTGTTACAGCGGCCATTGTTATAATATAACATGTCTTGATAGAAGAACGACCGACCGACGGCTTGACATAACTACGGATAAATACCATAAAACATTGTACACTACACAATAATACGACTTGGCGGTACGACCAGAAGACTAGCTTCCCCAAATTGAGCAAAGAAAAATGTATAGGTAACCCTTCATATAGTAGAATACTTAGGCCCTTCGCACATGGAGCTATTCAAAACTAACTAGTTACAAACTCAAATTACTAACGAGTTGCTAGAGTGCCATCGCCCATACATTCTCAATCAGGTTCGCACACGACGCTATAGTCACCAACCGCAACCGGTCAGTAACGCATTAGCAACTGATCACGCAGGACGCATCATGCCGGTAAGAATAAGAATAAGAAAATTTTTATTTGCTACTACACATAAATATATATGAAAGAACAAATTAAAATCAGGATTTTAAATTATAAAATAAGAGTACAGGTAACATAATGATGACACATAGAAATATAGTCGCAAAAAGGACCTGAACTCAGCATGTAGCGGGTTGAAGGAATTACCTAGAACGCGCGCTGGTCTTCCGTCAGCACCATTTTCTAAATTAGCGGACATGAGGAACAAAACACAAAAAATGCAATCCGCTACCACAGAGAAAAAAACTATCAATAAAAGGTACACAAAGAATAACTAAATTAAAGAAAAAAATGGCTGCTGAATCAGAAATATACAAGATTATGATTATTATTATAGTTGTATAAGTATATGTGTATGTATAAGTATTATAAAGAATTTATATGATTAATTATATAGCACTTGTTTCGACCACAAGATTTTCCTGCTCTACTCCGGTCGCCGCGCTACTGATGGTTACACGAGATTTCTGTTTATTTGTTGTGCAAAAAAAAAACTTTAAATATTCAATTTGTGCAGGAAGTAGAAAATCATTCATGCTTATATAATTATAAGCTATCAGATTAGTGTTCTTATTATTATTACAATGTCATCGTCATCCCCGCTCGATCCACTATATATATGTATGTAGTATTTTTCAATCATGTGGTTCCCATGATACAAGCTCTGATTAGTTATTTATTTATGTCGAATAAATAAATAACCAGGCAGAGCTTGTATTATGGGAGCCACATGATTGAAATATACTACATACATACAGTTTTTTTTGTAAATACATACATATCATACATATAAAACACACAGACCCGAAACAAATATCTCTGCAGAATATGCAAACATTTGTACCGCGGCGGGAATCGAACACGCAACCTTCTGCTTCTCAGGCGGACCTTCGCCCACTGCGCCAGAGGCCGTTGTTTGTTTTTTTTCCCGTGTGCTTTTGTGAACAGAAATAACAGAAGTGACTGAAACCTTTCAACTTCAGTAGGGCCGAGTGAGAGGTATAGTTTCTAAGTGGTTTGTAATTGTAATTACTGATTAGTTCTGGCATTTTTGAGTATCTCCGTTTGCGAAGGGCCTTAAAATGAGATTCAGTGCCATATGGTTATGGCGATAGCAACAATCCATTTGGACAGCTTTACGTTAAAGTACGTAATACAATCTTGCTTACCTTCCATCCACTCTCAATAACAATATTCAAATTCTTCAATACTGGATCGGAGTCTTTCTCGTATCTAAGGTAAAGGTCCTTGAAGACAAGGCGGGCGCGTTTCGGCCAATCAGCGGGCGGCGAGGGGCCATCTGTCTTCTCAAGAGGCAGCGACGTGTACTGCGTCACTCGTTCTACGCTCGTCATCTGAGATATAACCTCCGTGGTCTGCTTTATGCCGTGTTGCACCATGCTGACAAGAATCAGGCCCTGACTGATCGCAAGACCCACGTCCCCGGACTTTGTAGTGCCTGGAAAATAAATGTTAGCAAACATCTAAGCTAAACTAAATTAATATCAGTTTGTCTTTTAGCCTCCTTTTTCTTCATACATGAAAAAAGAAGGATAAAAAAATAGGAAAAAAAGGAAATAATGTATAACACTCACTGTCACTCGTTAACAAGAAAGGAAGTGACATAGGGAAATGGAGGGAGAACACAATCATGTTCTGCCGACCCCACATACCTATGCGCAGGACAGGAAGATCATGATCCTTTATCCTTTTAAGAGGAAGTTAAAGGGAACTGACTGGCACAATAGTTTTTTCACTTCTCTTGCTCAAAAAGTGTATCATAATAGTGTACATAGCTTAGCGGGCCTAAAACTAGAGTTTAATACCTCGGGCTAAAAAGTATTTTTTATTTTTTATTTTTGTCTAAAATCATCAGCCCGTACAAAGCATTCGTTCTCTTACATAAAAACTCGACTTCTTGGTGCTCCGTCAATCTTTTTTTTGAAAATAGAACCGTCTTGGTGATGTTTTATGAAGGTTGATTAATTTTTAATAAAATTTCTGAAAATTGTCTAATTTTGAATTATTTTATTTTCTCGCAATCGAAGTGAAAAGTAGAGTGTTTTACTCGGACCAAAACCACCCATTATAACTCGGTCTTGTCATCCTCCCTCGCTACGCTCGGGAGTATAACAACCTCGTATATAATGGGATGGTTTAGTCCCTTGTAAAACAATCTACTATTATATCTCCCCTATCAAGAGAGGACAGTTATGGACTCTTTTCTTCTGAAGTGCTCAAAACATACAACATTTTCTATTTCCAAAAGTAAGTTTTAAAAAAAGTTTCTACATCTGCTATGGAAGTCATAGTAGCTCTATTTAATAAATTCTAAATAATATTAAGTCTTCTTGTATTAACTTACCATCATCAAAAAGTAAAAACGTATATGCAACAACTATGACGTATACAGCCGATATCATAGACAGCCAGACCGAGAAGGCCGTATTTGCGACGAGAGTTAGATACCTGGAAAGACAATGAAGATCGGTCAGTTTCATACAACCTGTGACCTGAGACCTCACCATAAAATGTCGCGTCTAGAAATGACCTATGTCTTAATTGATAGTTCTTATTGCAGGATATAATTTTCAATTAATAGTTTTTTTTATTAAAGCCGGAGAATTTTTCTGGGTATTTATAAATAAATAAATAAATAAATAAATAATGCGGGACGTAATCACACAGCATCATGTAGCCCCAAACTAAGCAGAGCTTGTATTATGGGAACCACATGATTGATATACTACACATATAATATTTTTTTTTTGTAAATACATACATATCATACATAGAAACACCCAGACCCGAGACAAATATCTACAGAACATGCAAACATTTGTCCCGCAGCGGGAATCGAACCCGTAACCTTCTGCGTCTCAGGCGGACCTTCGCCCACTGCGCCACAGAGGCCGTCTAAATATTTATTTTATACTTTTAGGCTACGATCGATTAGGACACTGGCGCCATCAAACAAAAACCAACCAAACGCGTGCCTTGTTGGTGGCAGTCTTGTTTTAGACGGTTGATGCACAATATGGATGAGAGTGCGTTCAAAAACAATGATATCTTATGATAGGGCGTAATGCGATCGATATTTATTATTAATTTACTAAGTATTCCGGCTTTGATAAATAAAGTTATTAGTTATTATTTCAATACTCCGTTATTCTTGATAACAATAGTCTTGATAAAATGTCGCATCTAGAAATGACATATGTCCTAATTGATAGTTCTTATTGCAGGATATCATTTTCAATTAATAGTTTTTTTTTAACCCGGAGAATTTTTCTGGGTATTTATTTTATACTTTTAGGTTACGATCGATTAGGACACTGGCGCCATCAAACAAAAACCAACCAAACGCGTGCCTTGTTGGTGGCAGTTTTGTTTTAGACGGTTGATATTGGGACGAGAGATGCACAATATGTATGAGAGTGCGTTCAAAAACAATGATACCTTATGATAGGGCGTAATGCGATCAATATTTATTATTAATTGACTAAGTATTCCGGCTTTAATAAATAAAGTTATTAGTAGTTATTTTACGCACACGTTTTTACCTAGCAACCATTCGTAACAGTATATATCAAGGCTAGCAACAGTTACAATTAACGACGAATGTGAGTACCTAGTCAAACCTAACAAGGTTTTTAGGTACAACAATTACAAAAAATGTATTTATATGTGTTCATAAATAAATAAAAAAAATAATTAAAAAAAAGTTATTATTTCAATACTCCGTTATCAAGAATATTTTTACATAATACGTATTTTTATTCGCTTCGATTTATAGTCAGGTCTAAAATGACCGGCCTTCTTTATGTAAGAGGAACCGCGGGAACGAGTGAAAAATGATTATTTAAGAGATTTAAAAGGTGAGTGACATCTCTCGGGACACAAGTCAACCTCACCTGCCCGTAGTACTCTCTGCCAATCTACAAACGAGGCTCTGGCAACAAACCCACCAACCCGCATGAGACAAGCCTGGTGTTGGACAATCATAGAAAGCAGTAATCAAACAAGGCCCCATGTGACAAATAGTTAAACATGAGGGATTGTGGGGAGGTCTTTGTCTAACAGTCGGATATAGCAGGCTTATCGAGACATTAATAAACATAAAAAGTAACCTAGAAAACCGCATTGCCATCAGGGTAGACCACAATAGAGGAACCTTGGCGGTTTCCGAAGAACTCTTTCTAGATGTTCTTGAGCTAGCAGTCCATTTTCAGACATAGACTTTGTTTAATAGTTTCTGTCAAATTTACCACGGCTCACTTCGCTCAGCTTGCGGTTGGGGGGAGCAAATAGAGGAGCCTAAACTCTACAGCTTCCGTTATGGTAGAGCAATCACGAACATTAGGTCCTCACCTATGAAATTGGCGTTTTTTCTCTCTATTTCATTTTGCACATATTTTATTTTATTCAACAGTCATATACAAAATTAATTTATTTTCTGAACGTAATATTATTGCAAAGATTGAAAATTCAATAAAATATTGTTTTTGAGAAAGTTCATACGCAAAAAATAAAACTTAAAAACCGGTTAATTGCACGTGTTGTCACTATTCGTAATTTTTTTTTGTGTTAGTTATCTTTTTTAACTAAGACTACGCATACTTTTCACAATGTTGTCCAATCATACATAAAATTTTAGGATTAGTAGTTCCAGAAAAAAATACAAAAATGTATGTTTGGAAAAATCTATTTTCTCGAAATTCTCCATACAAAACGCCAATTTCAAAGGTAAGCACCTAATATTTCAAACAGACGTATTTCAGCGATCGATAAATTTTGCCCAATGACAAAGCGTTATTTTGAATCCACGCTCTCTCATTGGCCAAAATTTTACGTCTACGATAGGAATCGTTTTTCGCCAGTCGATCGAGCTTCTGAGCTTTTTTCTACAGATATATCTCTAGAACTTTTTATAATCGGATTGACTTATGCAATGTGCGTTTTGTTAGTCTTGACACAGTTAATTTGCACCAAAATTGATCACATTGGTGCAAGTTTTTTGGTAAGAAAACGTGATAGAATCAAAATGATATTATTACTGAACCTTTGTATTGTTAATTTCTAGGCCGTGAAGTCGCCTTAACATAATACTAGTTATCTTACCAAGCGCCAGTATGGACGTCTTGTTTGTCATCAAACTGTCTGATGAGCATTTCTTGCGCCCCGCAAGCTCTTATAGTGTTCAACCCCGCCATAGTAGCCGACACGTGTGAAAATACTGGACTACGGGTTACGCCTTCAAGTCTGAAAGTAATATCTTATGTAAGTAAAAATGCTTGAAGAAAAACGGCTTCATATGCTGTTATAGATTTTAACATAAGAATTGTATGCAGTTTGAGAAATCATGAATAATCGAGACACGTTTTGTAAATAATGCTGGACACTAGTGCCGATTCCGGTGTGAATTCTCCTACCACACCCTGACCACACAAGCCTATATTAGCTCACTGCTGGACAGTGGACATAGGCCTCACGGTGCTGCTCGTCGGTGGCCAGGGGATTTAGCTGTGTAGGCTGTGCTATGCCGCAATCAGCCGGCCGCCAGAGCCCCGTTCGTTGTTTAGCAGGGTGCACCACGTGCAGGTGGGGTGGCTTGGGTTCCGAAGATGGGGGTTGGAACCCCGTACACCCCTAGAAAACATTCTCTTATACTAAACATTATTTGATATTCCTAAAAATATTCTTTCCTTTCTAGGTAACAGGTGAAAATGACAAGAACCGCTATAATTTCAATGCCGTCAAAAAGAAATTAAAATAACAACTGATTTTGAATTTCTTTTTTCTGATGAACTGAGTAGGGCTTTGGGAACTACATGAATATGCTAGTTATGGTATTTACTATTTACATATTATACATAGAAAACACCTAAAGACAAATATTCTGCAGAAAATACAAAAATTTGTCTCGCGGCGGGAACCGAACCCGCAACCTTTTGCGTCTCAGGCGGGCTTCGCCCACCGCACCACAGAGGTGATCAATTTGTCGTTTTGAAGTTCTCAAAACATTACATTCACTATTTTGATACAACTAACATACCTACTCTTAATTTGGGAACGTTATTACGGGTTTTTAAAAAGCTAACTGATTTACTTATTTAATAAAATAAAACTAGGGTGATTACGTCCACACCGATTTGGAGGCGCTTTAATAATGAAGTAAGTACATTAGGTTCGGATGCAGCCGGACGACATACAGACGGCTGCATCAGCATTACACAATTCTAAGAAGCTGCATTCCAATGCAGGCAAAAACAATATTGTAAACTTAATCTAAGGGTGAGGGGTGAGGGGTACACATAACTCCTCCATCCCTAAGAGGAAAATTATCGGTTGAATCGATTTGGAGATTTGTGCCGATAATTTTTCTTAAATGGATCTGTTTTAAACAATTTTAGCAAAACACATAAAATAAAAACAAGAAAAATCGTAAATTAACTAATCCTATAGTCGCGTATCCTAAATTTTCACTGAAGCTAAACTTATTTTCATTCAAAACACTTTCAATCACTGCACTATGTTCAAGGGAATACGCCATGTATTTTATTACAATATTAAGGTGACACCGTTCATGTTGAGTGCGCGTGCACTTGATAGGCTCGCGTTCACACGTAGCTGCGGTATGGCGATTAGAGGAATTGGCTCTACAACGTCCGATTCTATCAAGATACGGTGGCGATTACGAATTCCATTGATCTCCAAATCACAAGGCTCGTCGATAGTCACGAGGAAGATCTCGAAGATAGGCTGCTTACTGACCTCGTTATCGCAATAATTGGTTAACGTAGATTTCAGTCTGTTTAAAATAATCCAAGTGTGAGCTGTGACTCGCTGGACCTTGGCCTTTATAATCAGGACCTGATGCTGCTTACAATGAGTGGGGTCATCGTCTTAGTTCATGAGTTGTTCCATACAGGTGAGCTCATGGTATAAGGCTCATGGTGTTGTCTGTTGAACACAAAAAATGGTCGCCAGCTGTTAACGGGCGGCACGGTTTTACAATCGGTAAGTATTTCAAACCTTTCGCCAAAAGGTAAGGGTATTTAGGGAAAATAGATAAGGTTTTATTTTCGGATTTATGGAAAATTGGTTAGGGCCACATTTTAAAATTCTTATAAGTACATTTCCAAGCTAAACGTGATCTGGTTCTTAACATATGATTTCACACTTTTAGTTAATTTTAACAAGTTCTGTTCGTTAAGCTTAAGTAGAAGCTAAGGCTGTTTTGATTTGACTTAATCTGATAAAGTTAGTTCTGAAACTATTCGTAAAAATATAGAACAATCCAACAAGTATGTATAGAAAACATAATTATTCTATTAATTTTTAACATTATTTCTAAATTCTTTAATACTTATAATTATATATATAATTATACTTATAACTAATAACTCCTAAACTTAAGCTTGTTATTAGTAGAACATTGTTCAGGTTAATTTATTCTGTGACACTGATAAAGCTCTGAGACATTCCAGAGACCAAGCTTAATTTCTAAGAAATGATGGTCTGATCATGACTCACTTTAGAAGTATGTATGTTTATCAAAATGTTACCTATGCGAGACAAGTAGGCGGTATCAAACTCTAGTTCGATGATTTAACGTATGAACTCTGTATGAATTATTTTTACGCTTAAGAATTTAATAAAAATATGCATTAAGTCAGTTAAGTCAGTTTAAGTGTTTATAAGTTCTAAAAACACATATTTATAATCATTTTATATTCTAAATAATATTATATTATTGATTATTAATTAATAATATTATATTATAATATTATTATTCCAATAGTCAGTTTGTAAGAGCCTTAATAATTTTTTTTAACGGCCGTCTATGGGAGAGTCATAAAAATAATATTTTTCTCTTTGAATGGCGATTTAGTTTTATTTGGTTTAATCTGTATAGGTAAAACATTCCAGCCAGGTTCACCTATAACTTTCGTTTTATCAAAACTCGGTTTATTTTGTATATTTTTACCGTTATTCATATTATCATCATCAGTATTAATATGCTTAGCAAAGTTTTTATTTTCTTTGCGCACTTGTTTTTCAGTTTCACTTGGTTTCTTTGCTATATTTTTTTCTTTAATCGCTACCATTTTGTCTGTAAAATACTCATTAAAAAGCATATTATCATCACGAACAAAAAGAGTTTTTATTTTTTTAGCTTTTGTGGTTTTTAACTTTTCATTTTCTTTAATAGTATTCATCTCATTTTCCAAAAATTCATTAATTTTAGATATATCATTATTTAATATTTTCTTTTCTGCTCTTACTTGTTTCTGAGCTACGTCAATCGAATGCACTACGCCATCTAAATTATTATCAAGTAATTCATCATCATCAACATCCTCAACTGTCCATGGCTTATTATCATGATCCGAGTTTAAAGTATTAATTGGAATAGACAAGTCTGCTGAAATAGTTTCGTGCAATGTCATTATCTGAGGTGCGTCTGTCAGTTGTTCTTGTTTTTGTTCATAATTTTCAGATTCATTTGCGTCGCAATAGTTCACTACATTATCATTACTTTCATAATCATAATAAAATCTTTCGTCATAATTAGGTTCGTGTTCATGATCGAACTTCATGTTCGTGGTAAGTTCGTTTAACTTGAAACCTTTTTGTCATACTTGTGGCTGTGGTCTAAGAGGCGCTGTTCTCATGGAGACATCACTAACTTCCAATTGAGGTTTTTGCATCTGTGGAGGACGGTACCCAAACTGGGGCGGCCTATTATCAAAGTTTGGTTTAAAACCAAATTGTGGTTTGTAACCGAATTGTTGGTTCAATTGTGGTCTATAACCAAATTGTTGAGGCTGAAGGCCAAATCTTTGTTGTGGCTGAAGGCCAAACTGGGGTCGGTACCCGAATGTGTGTGGGCGGACTCCAAAACTCTGTGCCTGACCTTGCCCTTGATTTTGGGGCATTTTAATTTGCGCATTTTGCGGTATACCAAAGTTAAATTTAGGCGTCACATTGTTGCTAGGCAATAGGGTTTAAACCCAGACGAATTATTTGTCAATGGCCTTAAACTTGAACCTGATATTTGACTATTACCGTGAATACGATTTCTCATATTATACTGCTCTAAGAAGTTGACTTCTTCGAGCACGACACTCAATGCGGCTTCTAAAGTAGCGGGTGCTTTAAGTCGCACTATCCGAACCATATTTTCCGGAAGGTTGTATAAAAATACATTCAGAGCCGTATTATCGTAAATTATTAATTTTGCCTTTTTCAAATCACTATCCGCGTTCATGTTCACTTTTGAAATCAGTAATGATCGCACACTTTGAATTCGATTACAAAAATCTAAATAACTTTCACCTGATTTAATTTTTAAAGATTCCAACTCTATGTTAATACACGCTTTACTACGCGGGTCTCCAAAATGCTGGATTAGCCGTTCCTTCAGAGCGGACCAAGTCACAATATCCTCTCGTTCTGATAAGAGCGCAGCTGCATTCTCGGAAAGTCTGCTCGTAATGACGTTGAAAACGTACAAGTACTGATCTTCGTTAATGCTACAATATTTATCAATCACATATTGACATTTACGCAAATATAAACTTAACTGTCTTTTATCACCACTGAACAAAGGAATTAACTGTACAATTTCCGTAGGAATTAATTCAAGAGTTGATTTCGTCATTTTTACGGTAGAGCTACGAACGATTCAGAGAAGGCAACTTTCACTTGCACTTACACAATTAAACACACAAAAATTACACAGTAACACAATAAAACAGCACAATAAAGTCACATAAAAGCAAACAATAAAGGAATATAAAGGAATATTTTTTGTAAAAGTTATAAAAATTGTATTTTAAAAATATATGTTATACTTAAATAAATCAATTAATGATCGATGCTAAGACCAATTAACCGTTACCTAACACTATTCTATTTCTAACATTACAAATCTGAATTGGAAAATTTGTAATATAATATGTTATATAATAAATCAATTAATGATCGATGTTAAGATCAATTAATCGTTACCTAACACTATTCTACAACTTACGATACAAATCTGAATTTTAAAATTTGTACCATCTATCTTTTCCTAACTCTATGGTTATTCGATTCTAAGAATATTGGTTAACCTTCGTAGAATTACATACAAAGATTCCAGACACGTTATATTGAGAGAAGTTTGATCTCAAATATTAACTTTAAGTTAAAGTTTTAATAACCCATGAAAATACTGGAGGATTAGGGAAAGGAATGGCGAAAAGTTTTACTCACCAACCGACCGCTACTCCCATACTCAGCTTTTCTTTACCCGTAAGAGAAATTTATTTGGTTCGGCGGATTTACGTTATTCGTAGATTTTCTTGCAAAAATTTCTGACGGATTTGGACATCAGAAAAACCGCGGAAAACCCGTGAAAATGATGAAAATCCGCGCCGGCTGCGCCACTCTTAATTTGGGAACGTTATTACGGGTTTTTAAAAAGCTAACTGATTTACTTATTTAATAAAATAAAACTAGGGTGATTACGTCCACACCGATTTGGAGGCGCTTTAATAATGAAGTAAGTACATTAGGTTCGGATGCAGCCGGACGACATACAGACGGCTGCATCAGCATTACACAATTCTAAGAAGCTGCATTCCAATGCAGGCAAAAACAATATTGTAAACTTAATCTAAGGGTGAGGGGTGAGGGGTACACATAACTACCTAGTCCATGTTTTTATTTATTGTAAGTACTTAGTATTTTTGTAAAGTAAAAATAGAAGTTTGCATACCTCTCAAAACATTACATTCACTATTTTGATACAATTTACATACCTAGTCTATGTTTTTATTTATTGTAAATAGTATTTTTGTAAAGTAAAAATAGTAGTTTGCATACCTTTTGATGGTCTGAGCAGTGTTGAGGTACAACACGGTCCAGATATACATGAAAATGCCGCAGAAAGCAGTCGTCAAAACCATGTACGGGTTAACGATAGCGATCATCACCAAAATACCGACCATCACCATGAAGATCTGTAAAATCACAGTCACATACAATATCCTACAAAACATTTTTTTTTCTTTATTTAATAGAAACCAGGAATACATTAAATAGTTTTTTTACACCAGGTTGTAACACGACTTGAGTGGCAATTTGGTAGAGGTGGGGAGAGGCCCCACAAATGTCAAATGTTTGACGTAAATATCAAATGTTTGTTCCTTTTAAAGTTTTTAACACGCTTTTATTAGTTTCACCTGTATGTATGTATGTATGTATGTAACCGACTCCTTTGAGCTCGATTTTGCCCTACTTTGAACGATCAGATTTGATTCAAACTTTGCATACCTGTCAAAGGTCGATGACAATGCAATAATCCGATAAAAATATCCGATTATCCTAATTAGATTCGCCAGGATTAATTAATTTCTTTCCGCATCCTTTGCATGCGAGTAAGAGAGACAGAGCTAGTGCGCGAACTACGCATGCGTGCAAGCGTGTTTTTTTAGTTTTTTTAAACTATTATTATTTTACACCAGTTTGTAACACGACTTGAGTGGCAATTTGGGAGAGGTGGGGAGAGGCCCCACAAATGTCAAAGGTTTGACGTAAATATCAAATGTTTGTTCCTTTTAAAGTTTTTTTAATTAGAGACAAGCCAACTGCACTTACTTGAATGCTGTCCAAGTACATTCTGGGCAGGGTTTCGTCGACCACACCCATGTCCTTAGAGAATCTGTTGAGGATACGCCCGGAGGGGTTCGTGTCAAAGAACCGCATTGTTGCGGCGAGGATGTTGCTGAACATTTGGTTGTGGAGCTTTATTGAGGCGCGCATGCAAACCCACAGGAAGAGTATTGATCTGTAATGAATAAACATTATTTTGTTTAAGCAACACTCAGCCCGGTCACTACTTGGATGGGTGAGCAGTTTAATGGCATTGCGATCTGAGCATTTCCGTGCTTTGGAAGGCACATTAAGATGTAAGTCCCGGCTTTTTCAGTCGTTAAGACATGTCGGAGGCCTTCGGGTGGCCAAAAAACTCAACACCAGCTCCTGCGAAAAAGAAGTAGCAATAAATAGCTCCTGCGAAAAAGAAGTAGCAATAACTCAACCATAATATCCAACCATAATCCATCTTGTAAAATTTGTCATTCAGAAGCCATTATTTCTTTAATATAGTTTATTCTGTGTGTACCTTTTACTTAACGTTTGTTTTTCTCTTTGGTTGCAAATTGCATGTTTTGTGATTTGTTCCTCATGTCCACTAATTTAGAAAATGGTCCTAACGAAAGACCAGCGCGGGTTGAAGGCAATTCCTACAACTCGCTACATGCTGAGCTCAGGTCCTTTTTGCGACTATAGTTCTATGTTCATAATTATGTTATCTATACTCTTATTTTATAATTTAAAACTGTTTTTAGTTTGTTCTTTCATATTTATGTGTAGTTGCAAATATTTTTTTTCTTATTCTTATTCATTTTTTTATATTGCCTGCCTATGTTTTAGTAGTAGTAGGGCTCTTTGTGAAGCCTGAAGGGCTCGTCCTGAAGTACCACCATGCCTGTGTCGGCCGTGTAGCAGCATTGCTGTGTTTCAGTTTCCATTAAACTTGAAAATGCCGGTGAAATTACAGGAACTTACAATTTATCACCTTCATACTTCAAGTTGATGGACACACACAGGGCAATGCTTAGAACACATTCCAAACATGCGTAATTTTTTATGTAAATCGAATACCTGAAAAGGTATGTAGTTTGTTACCTTTTTAGGTAGTAACAAAGAAAAATGTTATGGTTCTAGCTATATTACTATAGGTAGTTTGTTGCGATTATTTTTAAACAGTTTCATAATACCTACACACAATTTTTTGATAAGGCTTTTACATGTTCTAGGACAAATGCTGTAAGCTTGGTAATAGATACCTTATGTTGACTGGATTCGCACTTGAATTTCGTTTACGGTTCTTAGTGCTGTGGCTCCTAGTACAGAATACCGCGGCGCAAGTTGTTCCAACCAGCAGATATTGAGCCAACCAATCAGTTTGCAGCAGTAGAAAACCTTTTTATTATATTTAATATGTACACCTACTTGTAAATAAATAATGCTGGACACTATAACACAGCATCACGAAGCCCCAAACTAAGAAGCTTGTGTATGTTTCAAAATATTAATATACAAATACGTAACCATACCAAGTTAGTCAGGGGCAAGTCGAACTAAACATGTATTTGGCACACATACCTGCTCACAGTTATCAGCACCCAAGATCTACGTAACTAAGGACGTAAACAACCATACCAAGTTAGTAGGTAGTCTTCTTCTTCTTTCGTATGAGCTAGTGACCAATTCTGGTTTCAGAGTTTTTTAGGCCGCCCGAAGGCCTCCAAAATGGCTTAGCGACTGAAAAGTAGGGACCAACATCTTAACGTGCTTTCCGAAGCACGCAAGAGCTCAAATGAAAATGTCTCCGAACGGTCACCGATCCAAGTAATGACCAGGAGAGGTGATCTGCTAAGAAAACCAAAGTTAACGACGCCACGAGCGCTTCGTCGGTTGTAATCAGAGGCATGTCTAAATATGACTCGTAATTTATATTGTTTTTACCTTTCAGTAGTAAGAATAATACAGGCAACGATTCCAGCGGTCCAAATGTAGATATAGTAGAGATAGTTCACTCGAGTTTCGTCTATTGTGGTTCCGTTCGTTATATTCTGAAGAGTGTTCGCAGTTTGGAGCATCGTACCAATTATAGTGTGGTTCGGTTTTGTAGTAACGGTTTCGTTCAGTGTTCCTGCATCGGTTTCGTTTGCAAAGTTCGTTAGGTTAAAGCTTGTGAGGTTTCCGATGCTGCTAAGCGGTTTCGCGTCATACATCGCCTCTACATTGTTCATCCTGAGAAAATTAATGCAAAATTATAAAATCCTAAACTAATCATGGTAATATTAATTTTGTGAAATGTGAAGATACATTAAAACAAATGTTTATGTTATTGAAAAAAGAATATGCTTAAAATTGGCACATTATGCAGATAGTTCTAGCCCAGAAATAATATAAAAAATCTACTTTTTGTTTGGGTACAGCGTGAGCGATGAATTGGGCGAGACCTAACAAATTTTTAAGTCTTACCAGTATGTGAGCCAGAGATCGCTCATAGAAGTGACGACCTGGGCGGCGATGATGGACAGTACAGTCAGCAGCAGAATTGCCCAACCTCCGCCCGATCGGAAGTACTGACTGTACACTCTGAATGATACGGTACCTGGCAGACATAAGAAGAATGTTTTAAGTACCATACACATACCACATTATTAACTGGTGGGATCTGGGTGGATGGAAAGAGCACTATTCGTCGTGAAAAATCTTTGGGGAAGACCTATATTTAGCTGACTACAACGATGTTGACAACTATAACAAGAACATCAGCATGTATCAGTCCACAGTTGGACATAGGCCATAATCCCTATCACAGAAAAGTAAACCTACTAAAAAACTGGGTAAGTAGGTTGGCTTACTGTTCTATGATACGCACGTTCTGGGCTTTTTGAACCGAACCCAAACTTATAAGTTCATAAGCTGTGCCAGTGTTAGGCTACGCTTTGCCACAGAACCCAAACTCATAACACTACTTCTCGCAACACAACTTTAGCTGTGCCTATGTTAGGCTGCACTTTGCCACAGAACCCAAACTCATAACACAGCTTCTCGCAACACACCTTTAGCTGAGCCATTGTTAGGCTGCGCTTTGTCACAGAGCCCAAACTCATAACACAGCTTCTCGCAACACACTTTAAGCCGTGCCAGTGTTAGGCTGCACTTTGCCACAGAACCCAAACTCATGACACAGCTTTTCGCAACACACCTTTAGTTGAGCCATTGTTAGGCTGCGCTTTGTCACAGAGCCCAAACTCATAACACAGCTTCTCGCAACACACTTTAAGCCGTTCCAGTGTTAGGCTGCGCTTTGCCACAGAACCCAAACTCGTAACATAGCTTCTCGCACCGCACTTTTAGCTGTGTCAGCGTTAGGCTGCGCTTTGCCACAAAAGCGGTGTACTGACCGCACATTATTTTGATTTTAAATGACATTTTGATAGGGATGAAAATAATAGAGCAGCTAACAGTTTTCAAAAGATGATTTTCGATTCGTCTGCATATAACTATTTTATGGATTTTTTATATGAAATTAATTTATTGCTGTTTTCTTTATTACAAGAATTAATGTCACAATGGCAGATAATAATTAATAGTAGATAACCGAACATAAGAATATAAAAAATCTTTTTGAAGTGGGTTTTTAAAATGACTATTTGTGTTTAACATAGCTACAGTGCGTGAACCGCGACATATTTAAATGTGAACAATAGAATTTCTCACGGTATTACGTCAGCGTCTCAGTAGACCTATCTTCTACACGAGCTCGATGGAACATTGATAGATTATTCAGACGTTTTGACATAATTTGAGAGGAGCCCAAATTGCTGATGTAGCTCGATATGTTGCACGAACTTAAATGGAGCTGGGTTAGTCGCATGCGCGATAGCTAATGGGCTAAGACAACGACAGTACAGCCCTAAAAAGACCGACAAAAAGATGCGAGATGAACTAGAGACCTCCTATAGAGCGTGGGTAATAGCTCAAGATTTAGATAGATAGATAGATGAACTCTTTATTGCACACAACACTAATTAAAAACCAAAAATTAACAAAAACAGAGAAATGAAATAGGAATGTAGGTACAATGGGTGGTCTAATCGCTTAAAGCGATTTCTTCCAGACAACCAAGAATAAAAAGAATACATTAAAATAATTGAGATTAAGATGACTGCAAGGGATCGTGGTGAGACCTTTGCCGAGCTGCTTTCTTTAGCTTTAGCTTTCGAGTTATCTTTAGACTTAAAGCACAGAATACAGAGAGGAAAGTAAAGTAAGTGTAAGTGCTTAAAGTAAGCCGACATAACGCATATTATTATTTTTTGTTGAGCCAGCTTTCGCCATCTGAAAGCAAGCTAGGAAGTTTTTTTGTGTTTAGAGACACAAAAAAACTTCCTTGCTGACGTTGTTGGTATTGATAGTTTACCTGACGCCGACAACTCTGCTTCTTCTTCTTGATCTACCTCGGCGTCCACTCCATATTCAGATCCAGGTATAGTGCTGGTTGTGCTCAGGTGTGACTGCAAACACAAATAATGTAGACTAAGAATGAGGAGGTTTTCATTTGAAGCATCTTTTACTTTTACAATTACAATTTTAAACCCTTTTTTGCTCACTGATTTGAAGCTCAAAAAGTGGTAGGTAGGTACAGTTACGTGCAAACAATAAACAATACTACGACGTATAAATTTTAGGGCCATGTCGCTGTAAAGTTGAATATTTCGACGAGCGCGTTGTCATCTCTTAGCAAGCGCTCTTTAGTTTGGCATAGCGCTAAATGTTTATAGACTGTACATTATTAGGCTGGTATTCACTGTAATTGATGATACATTTTGGACTGGACTATATTTGTATATTTAACAGCTCTCCGCTCTGCTGCGTTTGTAAATAAGTTTACCATAGTTAGATGATGATGAACAGTGACAGGGCAAATTTTATCAAGGTCATTGTTCAACTTCATAGTACTTAAATGCTCATAACTCATGAGCAGTTCCTTTGTTTTTTCGTTATGTCAGAAAGACAATCTTTATTAATAAAAAAACCCTCATTTTACTCATTAAAATATTTATGAGCAGTTCCTTTGTTTTTTCGTTAAATCAGAAAGACAATCTTTACAAAAAATACCCTCATGTTACTCATTACAAGTGGTTGGCGGGATAAGGACGGTAGGTATACAGCCAAGATTCGACCCCCAGATCGGAAGTCAGGGTACCTCCCTCCCACTAGGCCACCACGGCTCAGGCAATACAAAATATTCAAGCTCAGCTTGTTTCTACTGTGATCTACCATATCAAAAGCGGAAGGAAGGAAGGGTCCAAGAACAACCCCGCTACCTTTTTTTAACAATTGAAATATTGCGTCGTTCATTACTAAATTGACTAGGGATCATCATCATCATCATCAAATATCTCCTTTTCCTTTTATAAAAAGATCTTCTAATTTAATTAACACAGACACTACGGTGTGTGTATGTGGTTGTGTTTGTGTGAGTGTACCATTTTCCAAACTGTACGATCTACGCTGACCTATTTGATTGTTCTTATAATCACTCGATTTATTGGAGCGTGTGCACAGTTGATTGGTGCCGTTCACTACATCTACTCATACAAATCATTAAACAAAAAACAAAGGCATCTATACTTCAGCCATATTGGATGAAGAATGTTTGTTAACAAACATTTCAAAACTTTTTGCAATTATTCCATAAATACGTAATATTTCAGTTAACTAATGTCATAAATGAAACTATTACTATATAGTATACCAATATAGGTAAGATATTAATAAAGTGCACATATTTATAAAACAAATAATAAAAAAGTACTTTTGAGGTTAAGTATGGGTGGTTTGTTTATATTTATTCTTCACCGAATTTGACTGAAGTATAGTGAATAGACTACACCTACACGTATAAGTTCGTATCTTAGCTCTTGCGGACTGACTAAATCACCGAACTAATTGCACGCATAATTCAAGGGGGTCGGTAGGTAATATAGTTTGAAAACGGTTGTTCATTTTTATATCGCAATTAATAAGTTCTAACCCCTTTAATTATAAATCGCTTGAGCTGCGAGCATGTCGACAAAATTCTAGAAATTTCTTGCAATATTACGCACTTACACATCTCATTTTAGGGTATTAGAAGATAAGACATAAAAAAAAGTTACCAGAGTGGACATAGTGCGTTGCCGTGGATGAGTTGGAGGCTTCATCGGATCCTCCGTCTGTTCTTCTTCCTCAAACTCTGCAAAGAGCGGCGACTTTGATACGTCTTCAAACCTGCCAATTGTCTCGATTTCACCCTAAAACAAACGAAAACATACTAAATAACAAACATCTTATAATGTGTAAATGCCAATCACATTTAGTGGTATTGCGTGTTATGTCGTGGCGCGCCAGAAGCAGAAATTGGATCTTCCATTTAGTATGGATCCGATAGCGAACTGTCACGACACGAGACACCGCAGTTAGACGCGGCTGAAGATAATCTATATAGATTTATGATTTTCCGATACCTTGCTAGTAACTAGCAAGTAGGTGCGGGGGCATCATTATCCATTTACTATTAAGATGGGTACATAGACATCAAGGATAATAGATAATTTAAGAATTAAGATGATTGATGTCTGACAGTATTATGAGCTAATTCAGTTCCAGGTACTTCATCATCATCACCAGCCAATAGCAATCCATTCCACTGCCACAGGCATTCCCTAATAAGCTCCATTACGCCCTAGAGCTGAGCTCTAGATACTTGCAGTCTATTAAAGGGCATTAAAAAAAAAATCTAAACAAATCCAAATAACATTGTTTGGTAATCGTTGTTATTAAGATCTTATAATTTAAAATACTTTATCTAATAGATCACTTATCTATATACAAATAAGTTAAGCATCTAAGTAGGCACTTAAAATAATTAAATAAAATAATGTAGTAAATAGTTTCTGTAATTCAGTTGTACAAATAATAACACATTTTGTGCAAATACTATCTTTACGAGTCATAATTCTTTGAGGTAATTAATTTAATTACCTACATACTTACATTTTAGGTAACTAGATACTATCTACGGAATTTTAATCTCCAAATTATTTAATTGTGTTTTTTAAGGAACAACATAGGCCCTCCGGCCAGGATCCGGTGGATTGACGATCCGCGAAAGGCTGCTGGTAGAAGTGGTGTGTCGAGCTGGATAGGACGCAATGGCGCTCAAGGGTAGGCCTTTGTCCAGCAGTGGACTGCTATAGGCTGATAATGAACATGAATGATGAAGGAACAAATGTAACATCAAGCAATTCAAATAATAAACCAATTTTGACGTCGCTCGGTGTTTTTTTCAGCGAACATTTAGTACCATACCATTTTACCATATTCTGTGGTGATATTTGTAGGATAACCCACAAATATCTGATGTCTAATCATAAAATTGATTAATTTGTTGTGTTATGTTACTTCCTTTTTAAAAGATAGACTATAAATATAACAGATAACTAATGCATTTTTTATTTTATTTACCAAGGTCCAGCTCTTGACCTCGCGGCTTGCATAGGCAAGAATGAGGTCGACGATGGGGCGAGCTTTCCAAGAAGATGCCTATTAACTCTCTTTTTGAATCTGTTAGGGTCGTAAGTCAATGGAAAAACTGACGCTGGCAGCTGATTCCATATTTTAGCAGTGCGTAAATATAAATGATGTTTGGAAGCGCTTAGTTCTGGTAAATGGAATATCAACTTGATGCGAATGGTAGTTAGCAGTGCGTCCGAAGTTTCCATGGAAGAAAGGTGAAGGCGGAATAATAACATGTAGCATAACACAATTGGTAGTAATTATTTAGTTAGTAGCTATAATTGTCCTATAGTAGATTTACGATATCTGAATGATTACAAGGTGTTGAATAATATTGATTTATGGCTCGGCTCCTGCGATAGTGTTATTGATGAACAGATTTTGATAACGTTACGCCTACTGCGATATAATCAATAAGCCGGCCATGTGAAGGTCACAATCATACAGTAGGGTTCCATTAATATGAACTATTTATATTATACTGAAGCGACAAAAAGTAGTTATTCCACGATTTCCTGCATTGTTAAATTTCTTATAAAACTACCGATTCTTTATTATTGTAGAATAATTCTCTCGACATTTTAGCAGGGTAAAAAAAATACATTTTGAATCAAACTAAATCTTTCTTTTAAAATAATGATAAATAAGAACTTCATTTATTTTTTAATGCTTTTGTTCGTAAAACAATACAACATAAAGACACATACACAGCTACTTTAATAGTAGTTTTATGAATTCTGTAGAACGGGTACAAAGTTGTTTACTGAATGATAAATGGGAACGAAAACATCCTGACACATTTGTGGTTTTGTAAGATACTTTTTGAAATAATACTTCTTTATAAAGTTGATATATTAATATTGATACTAGCAAGTTGATATATTTAGAAATGATTCCTGATTCAACAAGTGCAAGACATAATAATAAGCTTGGTTGTAGTAGGTATTTAATATATTTTATTTGCTATTCTATTAAATAGGAACGAAAAACCTGTGTTTGAAAAAATGTTGACATGTGTATCCATAATAAACACGGCTGAAACCATTTTATGTCACATATGAAGCCAAGGGGACTCGATAGTTTTGTCCATCCATAAAAACAGTAAGTTATCTGTACATGTATTAAATACGACGGCCATAAAATAAATCAGTGTCTTCTAATTTTGTGGATAATACTGTTATCACGATGACTAGCCAAAAAAGCGACACAACAAAATGTTCATTATCTTAATGATAATCAATCACTAAAGTTACAACCATTGATGAAATATTACTTACATTGCGCAATATGACGACACTGTCGGCTGATTTCAGATGATGGAGCTGGTGGGTTACGAGGATTCTAGTGGAGTTTCTGAGGAAGCCATTGACACACTCGTTGACAAGATGCTTTCCAACGTGGGTGTCCACAGCTGAAAGCGGATCGTCCAGCAGATAGATGTCAGCCTGTAGGAATAAAATATGTCAGTTAAGTAAGTAGGTTACAATCGTCACAACGCATCTTTTTTTTTAGTATGGGCTAGCTCTTGACCTCAAGGCGTGCGTGGGCAAGGATGAGGTCGACGATGGGACGAGCTTTCCCAGAAGATGCCTATTAACTCTTTTTTTGAAGCCGTTAGGGTCATCTTTAATCTTTGTTCCGTAGACTCCGTAAATGATTCGACCAATCCTAGTACAATCCAACCCAAAAATATGAACTGCGTCACTACTTGCATGCAGCGAACTTCAGAGAGATATAGATACGTGTAGAGTGCGTAACTAATACCACTGTGCGATCTGCGGATGGTGTAGTCGAAAAAGGTTGAAAACATGAGGCTTCCACACATGCTTTCGGAAATTACCAGTTTTATACCAAATAGTTTTTTAAATAACTTGAGTAATATGATTAGATGCCTTCTGATAGGCAGGCAACCATCTCCACAATCTGTATAACTGAGAGTAAAACGGCGTCGGGGTCGGCCGAGCATGCGTTGGCGGGAGGTAGCTCGGGACAGAGATGTTTGGAAGTCTATGGGGGATTTATTCAGTAGTGGGACGAGAATAGTTAAAAATACATATATCTACATAATAGTCAGCATTTTACTTCTAGATTAGGATCTGATATACCGAACAACACAGCAAGTTCGTAAACAGACACTTTCTGTCTGTTCTGACGCTCTATTTTGCAAGTCTTGTTGTCGACCTTAGAACGAGCCGTTAATAAATTTACACATAATATCCACTGATGCAGGTGAAACTTGACTGTATGGTGGTTAGAAAAAAAAGAAGTAATTGTTAGCTCCAGCTACTAAGAATTTTGGTAATGTTGCTTTAAAATTCTTAGAAATACTTACACGCGATTTAAAATGTCATGGGTCATATCGACCCAACTCTGCGCTCGCGGGGTTAAAGGGGAGATAAAAATACAGTACGTAGGGCTTATTTGTTATTCCTGATCAAAAACTAATGTGCATTTTGCTGAGGACAGGGCCAATCATTAGACCTTTGTACATCAGGAGATTGCTTCTGGCTGATGATCATGATGATGGTAATATGAGCATTTTAGTCACAATCCGCAATTAGCGGGAAGGAGACAAGAATAACAAGTATCTTGATATCCAAAGTCTTACTATTGTAAATTAGTATTGTACTTGAATAGTAATTCTGTAACTCTATATGGCTAGTTCGTATGATATGAACAATGAATATGTAGGTAAAAAAATGCTTAAAGGTAACGAAATGTTTAAATGTAGGCACTTAAATACACAAATCATGTGAGTTAAATGCATGTTAAATGCCAATAAAACGTACAAAACGTACGTCAACTGACTTCCGACAGTACACATTCGGCTTGCCTATACAAGTTGGTATATCGAACCCAAAAAGGTTACCTACACGGGGAAGTATATCATTTATTGCTTGTTAATAGTAGTATGTAAGTATATAATGAACGAACGGACGAGGCTCTGGCAGCCGGCTGATTGCGGCATAGCACAGCTTACATCGGCACAGTTAAATCCCCTGGCCACCGACGGGCAGCAGCGTCGGTGGTGCGAGAAGCTGTGCCCTGCGATCTCCAACCCGGATGGCCATCCGTGCGTGGGGATTATGGGCATATCCCCCTTTATTAGGGGAAGCCTATGTCCAGCAGTGGACTGATATAGACTGGTGTTGTGGTGGATGTAATGAAATGTTTTGAAGGTGCCAAACGTTTGCCCTGTCTTTATAGCCTCTAAATTACAATAATATGTAATTTGTATCACATTTACGATAACTTTAGAAAAAAAAACGTCTTTTTGTTAAAAAAACATGTGATTTCTTCATTATTACAACAGTATTATCTACTTAAATGGTTAAATGTACCTATCGTTAATTAAATAAAATTTTATCTTACATGACAAGAATTTAATTACATTACAACGCAAAAGCAAATTAAGATTTAATGAATATGACTTACCACCTACTAAAACAAATAGAAGTAATTCCATTGTACCATGTTTACCTAGATATCTCAATAAGGCTAATTCGAGCGAGGTACGATTCCTAGATAAGTTGATGTGTCTATCTGTGAACTATCTTTTAAAACTAATAAATGATAAAAATAAATATACGGCACATCTCACACACGGCCAACTAAACCAAATCTAAAAACTAGGCAGAGCCTGTACCATAGGCTGATCTCTCTCTGTCCACAGACTGATAAACATTACTATTTTATGATTATTATTCATCTCGACCGATTTCGGCACGGCGACTACCTTTCTGATACACGGAAGATACACATAAATACCTAGTTAGATTTACTTACAAATCGAACCCGCGACCTGCATCTCAGAAGGCAGAATTACTACCAAATGATCTATGAGGCCAGTCCAACTGAGCATTAATATAAAACCAATATTGAGACTATACAATATTTGGTAGAGTAAATATATCACAGGGAAACCCGTATATATCGGGTGTAAAAAGACGTCTACCAAAAACGAAAGTGGTACAGCATACCAAAACCCAGCCAAATAAAAATACTGTTGTAATGTTGTTGCTGTTGTACTGTTATATTTTTTTTTACAGGAGAAAACAATGTTTCAAGATTTCAAAACTACGAGCTTGAATTCTTGCTTCATGCATGCATTCTTGGTTTTTATTTTATTTGTTTTTTGCGTATTTAAATGAGATAATTAGGTAGATATGATGTTATTGTGTTGTACTATGTGTATGAAACACGGAAAATTATTAAAATGAAGTAAATAAAAAAAACTAAAAAAATTTGCTTTTATTTTGGGTAAATATGTTCAGATTGGTTTGATTGCAACCTCGATATTCGGTAGTAGTCTTTTTACGCCCTGTATGTTTAATTTCTAAAACAGACAGTCTGTAGTTGAGCAAGCAAACGATATTTACTTAATCACTTAATATAATATTAACATTGTAAACATTAACAGCTTGCGTGACTATTAATAAAGAAGTCTAACCAATTGTCGACAGCACAGCTTCGTCAAACAAAATTCTATTCTACCATTGATATAATATTTTATACGATTCTGTGGTAAGATAAGATCACGAAAAGTTTTTCTAACCCTCACTTGTGCGTGTGTGTCATAGTATGTTTGTTTCCACTAAACTCAACGGATTTGAACGAAACTTGGAAGATACATAGTTTATGACATGGCATAAAGGTTACTTTTTATCCCGGTACCACGCGAGCGAAGCCGCAGGCGGCACCTAGTATGCCATATAAGTTCCGAATGCTAAGGACTTTTAAAATCCTTCTCTACTAGCCTTATATAAGCGTTTTTGAACTTTCAAGATATGTATTAGATAGGTTGTTACTACTTCACACTAAAAGTATGCTGAACGGATTGATCACAGCTTTTGCACCTAGGGAGCTAGACCAGAATTAACATCTAGGAAAAGCGAGCGAAACCGCAGGCTGAAGCCAATACATAATACGCAGTCAATCTTACTTGACATATAAAAATTGAAATATAAAAGTATGTGAGGATGGATGGAGAATGTTTTTATTCTTCACGCAAAAACTACAAAACAGATTAGGATGAAACTTGGAATATAGGTACATATTGAGTTAGTTGTAGTTTATGACTTGGATTAACACATAGGCTACTTTTATAGTTTTTTTTTGTTATAGTTTTTTACCGAACATAGATATATGAGTAGTATTCCCCCAGTTGTTTTTAACGGTACGATCATACCTTTCAGTAAAACTGTCAAAAATTTGGGAGTGATTTTTCATCAGCACTTATATCTTGGAGTCCTCAACTACAATAGGTTAGCCGCAAAATGTTTGCGTCAGCAGAATCTCTATAATTTTTTACCTACTGCCACCAAAGTTGTGCTTGCGCAGTCTCTTTAGTTCCTACCCTTGACTATGTCGGAAGAGGAACTATGAGGAACAACTTCATAAGCTGGAGCATTCAAAATTTTCCAATCAGGTACATATTTAGACTTCTCAAATTTGACCACGTTTCCCAGTTCCGCGTTGAACTCTAGCGGCTTCCGATTCTCCTTCGCCGGAATACTCATATTCTTTCTCTGCTATTTATTATATTTATTATTTTTAAATCCGTCTTCCACTCCGTATCTCAAATAACGATTTAAGTTTATCTATAGCTCTAACCCTCATTCACTTCGGTCTTCAAACAATCTTGCCCTGAAAATACCTCATTTTATACATTTTATACATTTTATCATTTTATATACTCATTATACCACATTTTATACAGACTCATTTTTAGTGCAAGCTGTTCGGCTTTAGAACACCTTGCCGGTATCTATAAGACTGGCTCCTTCATTGGAATATTTAAAAAACGTGTTATAGATTTTTACCTTCATCAATTCATATCGACTGCTTAGTTAAATAGTTTGAGTATATTATTGATAATTTTAGCTTTAAAGCTATATTTATACTTGGTCTATTATAAATATAATAGTCTTTTTCTAAATTATATTTAATATAGGTAGGTAATTAGTTTTGTACAAGTACCGCCGCTCAATTATTATAATTATATCTACACTAATATTTGTTTGTTGTTTGTTTGCATTAAATAGGCTCCGAAACAACTGGACCGATTTAAAAAATTCTTTCACCGTTGGGTAGCTACACTATCCCCGGGTGTTATAGGCTATATTATATATTCAAAAAAATTAGGGTTCCTTACTAAAATTTCAATAATGTAACCCGAGGTGTAAAAAAATGACTTAAAAAAATCCTTACGTCGCGTGCGCTGCGAAAAATATTGATGATAGAACAAAATAATGTACTACGACTATTTAGAACACATCATAATCTACAACAAGTGTCGCGACAGCATATGTCTAGCTATTATAGTTATGTCACAACAGGTATAGTTATGTCACAGTGTTAATTTATTTTAAAAAAATTATTGAACTGCCGGCACTGGGAAAGGCTTTTTATTTGTCACTCGGTATTAATCCTTATCAAAATAAATTACTTTGTATTCAAGACTGTTTCAATAACTTTTTAAATCATTCAATTCTGACATTCCATTTAAAAGATATCACGAGTTTAAAAATGTAAGTATTTGAAAAAAGTTGCGTGGTCATGTCAGCGTTTACCCCGCTCGGCTAGCTAGGCAGCAAAGCGATGAAATAAGCGTTACGAGGGTACGGAAGGGAAATCAATATTTATCAAGAAATAAAGGTATAATTCTTGATTTTTTTATTAACTACCCGTGCGAAGCCGGGGCGGACCGCTAGTTATATTATAAGAATAGTCTAAACCAGTTTGTCGTAAGCGAGCCGAAGCTATTGGTATGTGGGTCCGACTTTTCGTGTCGAACGTAGTGCACATTGAATAGACTTTTGTAGGTAGTTATGGATTTTAGCTTTTATTTGTTATGTAAGTATCTAATAAGTTTTGTCTAATTATTTACGTTGTTACTGTGGGCATTGAGACAAACCCTACGGGTTCTTACAGTGTACATTGTTGAAAATAGTATTAAGTTTTCAAGAATAAAATACATAGATACATACATATTGTTTCCATTCTTAGGTTGTCTGGAAGAAATAGCTTTAGGCGATAAGACCGCCGACTGTACCTGCATTAGTATTTTATTTCTCTGTTCTTGTATTTTTTGTATTGCAAACTAAGCAGAGCATGTGTTATGGGAACCACATGATTGATTATTACATATATAACTTTTTTTTGTAAATACATACATATCATACCTAGAAAACACCCAGACCCGAGACAAATATCTGCAGAACATGCAAATATTTGTCCCGCGGCGGGAATCGTACCCGCAACCTTCTGCGTCCCAGGCGGACCTTCGACCATAGTTCATCTATCTATCTATCTCCTTTTATCCGGGTACCACGCGAGCAAAGCCGGAGGGAAGCTAGTGCATGTATAATAACGGTGACTTAAAAATCAAGCAACAAATCTCGAGCAGTTATATTTATTTTTAGCACATGGTTACGTCTGTGTCCGTGTCCTCCGGGGCAACGATAACTAAAATGTGACAACAAAATTAGCAAATATTTGTATAAACGAGTTCTTTAGTCTGGTTTACTTGTCAAATGACGATGAGATACTAGATAGCACAGGTATAGAAGAAAACTAGATGAAGTCTTAAAATTTACTATGCTCTGAACATAAATTCATATGGCTGATCTCTACTTTCTAATGTCCATATATCATTTGCTAGAAAGGGATGCATTTGCATACTTTATCTCAACGCGATTGCTGCGACTTCGTACCAGGGCATTTCTTCATGAAACTGGATAGCATTTTATTCGAGCGCCCTGGTACGATTTTTTTTAACTCATTTGAATCGCATTGAGACAAGTATGCATCCCTTTTTAACTGATGATATTGGACATAAGAAAGTAGAGATCAGCCGTATGAGTTGATGTTCAGAAAATGAATGAACTTTATGGGTTCTTATAAGCTTTAGTCATAATTCTTGGATAGATTGCTCTTGACATCTTGCTTTCAATGACAATTTTTTTCATTATTATGTAGGAGTTAAATAATATACCATGCATATGCGCTCTTGGAGTATAGTAATAATCGTAGTAAACGTAATAAGTAAGTACTCCAGTCATCTGTGCCTTTATAAAAGTACCTACTTTCAAAGTTCTACCTACGATTCTTCTTGTGATAAAACAATTGAAATTAAAGTTGAAATTCTGTTGTTTTCTACTTTGTCAAAATATTCATTAGGTCATGATGCATAAAATAAGTCGTATTATAATATTGTTTCCTTGTCATAACTTGCTCTCAACTCATAAATAACTTTCCTAGAACAGTAACATTCACTTTAGTCATAATTTATCCGAAGAATGAGTGTTGGTGCCAATCAAGAAACGAATACAAAATGATCGTAATGTGAGTAAAGGATTTTGACAGTTTTCAATAAAATCTCAGCTCACATTATTTATTATTAGATTTTTATTGATAACTAGCTTCGCCTTCCGGCTTCGCTTGCGTGGTACCGAGATAAAAAGCCCGGTAGCCTGTGTGTTAATCTAGGTCATAAACTGTGTACATTCTAAGTTTCATCCAAATCCGTTCAGTAGTTTTCGCGTGAAAGAGTAACAAACACTCATCCATACATCCACACATACTCACAAACTTTCGCATTTATAATATTAGTGTGATGTGAAGTGTGAAGATAGGATTTGATTTTAGTTGATTAAACAAGTACATGAACTACCTGAGGTTAAGTGGTAACCATTATATTACATACGTAAACTCACACATGTTTGGAACGTGCTCTACTATGCAAAGCTGATAAAGGTCATAAAATAAACAATCAGCCCTTAATTTTCAAGTGTTTTTGTAGTGTATCTGTATAAACTCACCTGTCTATAACAGGCCCGTGCAAGACCGATGCGAGCTCGTTGTCCACCACTCAAACTGATGCCCCTCTCTCCCACCAGGGTCGAATCTCCCGCCGGAAACAGCTCGAAGTCGCGCAGAAGAGCGCAAGCAGTCACAGTCTGTCAAACAATAAGTCAAGTAGGACTTAAACCGACTTCAAATAAATCACTTCTTACTTCTTGCCCTAAAATCGGTTCACAATTGACGGAGATATTGGTGATCATAGGGCGAAAATTAAAAGTGAGGATGAGATTTTTTGAGTTGTCCGGGAAAAGTACCAATCCCTCAGGAATAAAATTTATATGGGACCACCTGTGAAGTATACTCTTTTAAACAAATAAGAATTTTGAAAATCGGTCTACTAAAGTCGGAGTTATCCGTGAACATGCATAGAAAAAAAGTCGAAAAAAAAGGTTCCGACGAATTGAGAACCTCCTCCTTTTTGAAGTCGGTTAAAAATGAGTTATTGACTTTGGAGAAAAACCTTCAAGACTTCTTGTCCCTGTCGTTTAAATGTATGGAAGGCTCTAAATAAAAAGAGATCATATGATATTTTAACGCCATTTTAGCTATCTGACTATTTGAGGATTATACAACTGTTATGAATAGTAAGGTTGATTTATTGCATTAAGGCAATTATAGTTAAGGCAAACCAGGAGTAGGTATATAATACAAGAGTGTATCGAAAAACCTTCAAGAAGAAATCTTTGCATGTATATTGCAAGGACTTTGTCTTTGACCTACTGCATGACTTATACAATGTGTCTGAGATTGTACTGTACCTACACGACAATAATACTTTCCGTTTTTTCAAACCGGAAACCTTAATGTTTTCTGTCTTTAGTTTCGAAAGTTTATTTCCATAACTGGTTTAAGATTTCAGGACTCTAAGTACCTGCATCGATTAATGACATTAATAACTAACCCAAGGTTATTAAGTCAATGGATCTGTAGTTTTACTTCATTTTACAAAATGATAATCAAACATCCACTTATCAATTAGCATACTAACCCAGTGATGATGAATCAGATGTGATCTAACTTTTAGTATTAAGTCTAGAAATAATCTACTTCAATCATGAGTCTATATCTATACTGTAGGTATTTCATATATAAGTCGGGTTTTATTATTAGTATTTAACGCTTTGAGTGCTTAATATAATAACCAACAATCTGTCTGCAGCACTCGCTCAACCTGCTGGTGTCTATTGTCTAGAAGTTAAATGCACTTCATCATCATCATCATCATCAGCCTATAGCAGTCCACTGCTGGACATAGGCCTCCCCTAATGAGCGCCATTGCGCCCTGTTCTGAGCTCGCCGCATCCAGCTTCTACCAGCAGCCTTTCGCAAATCGTCACTCCACCTGGCCGGAGGGCGTCCTACACTAAATGCACTTACTTAAGTAGGAAATCAAAAATTGGTTTCGCATCATGTCCTAGAAATGGCAGGAAACGAAAATACTACACGCACTATGATAATTTTGATCAAAGTACGGTCGAAAATGTCATTTATTTAGGAATCCCCTTTATCTTTATCAATTATCTTTATACACCTCAAAATTCAATTCCCAAAACATTTTTTAAGACTACGTATTCGTTTATACTCGCCTAGCTATACAAAATGTTTTTGAAACTACGTACTTATCTCGCTGTGCAGACTTCAATGAAATACATAATTAATAATACTCAGAACTGATTACACGTAGAGTACCTACTCATATAACTTTGATATTGAGTAGGTACATCTCTACGAGTAATTTGGTCGTAGTGATTGATCGGTTTTGGTTGCTTTTGATAACAGCTGAAACAGATTAAACTGTCTGAAAAAGTCTTGAATATTTGATTCTCCACACAGATAAAATAGATTTTTATCAATCCATATCATCCCCAGGTAAACGGTTTTTGAGAGTTGTTCAAACTTACCTTTTTGTATCTTATCTTGTCGTATGGAAGTCCGAAGAGAATATTCTGTCTGATGCTTGCAACAAAAAGCCAGGGTTCTTGACTTGCGTATGAGATGCGAGAACCTCCTAATGTGATCTTTCCTTGCGTTGGCGGCAACTCACCAAGTATCACTTGCAATAGAGTTGACTGTCAAAGAAAAAGTTAAGTTTACAAGGAGTTATGGAAACAAACACTGGACACCGAGACACAGTTAATACTAGTTCGGGGGGCAGTGAATCACGATTCGTTTACCCCCGTGGGCAAAAACGTAGCTGTTTACAGTTACAGGTATTAATTAGGTATCAATATGTATATATTTAGTTTTTCTTTCTTATTTTTTAGTTTAAGTTAATATAATAGGTAGTCTGGAAGAAATCGTGCAATACCATAAGACCACCTTTTGAAACGCAAGTGCCTAGTTATAGTTTTATAAGTAGTATGTATGCTGTGTTGCATAATGATACAATGCCGCCAGTACTAGGTAGGTACAGTCACGTGCAATAGGATGTATACCTACATATTAGATCCGGGCCGCTATAAAGATGACTCATTCGACGAGTGCGTTGTCATCTGTTAGCAAAGGCTTTCTAGTTTGACAAAGACTAAAATGTATGCTGATATGAAGGCGACTATACAGAGTGGGGCAAAAGTTTACATCATTGAGGCCAGTTAACTTTTCTATCGTTAAAAAGTTTAGTTCTTAGGAAAGTATAACTAGTTTAAACAATAGCGTTTTCAAATTTTTGAATAAATGTAAGTAGAGTTAGCCTGTAAAATGGCATTTGTCACATAAAAAACATGTTGGTCTCAAATGACTCGTATTTCTCATCAAGAAAACTGTTCCCAAAGTAACTTACCAAATCAAATCGTAACATTTAGCAAAAATTAAAAAATTAAAAGTTTTTCAAACAACTTTCTTGAAATGCCATTCGCTACATCTTTGTGCAATCTTTGTAAACTTTTGTCTAATATTCTAACTCCAAAAGCAATTGTAGCTGCCCTCAATGACGAAGAATTCTGTTTCACCCTGTATGTTACCAGTACCTTTCTACTACCGGCCGCGGCCGGTTTCATTTTCGTACGTTTGTTAAAACGATACCGAGTGGGCTCATAAAAATCTGACATAAAATTTCAATAAATCTACAGAATCGAACTTTATTTAAATGCCGAATTGCTCCCAAACTTACCTTTCCAGAACCTACAAGCCCAGCAATACCAATAAATTCTCCAGGTTTCACATTGAGATTTATATTCCTTAAGGTAGGTACAATTGGGTCATCCTGCCAGCTTGCACTGATTCCAGACAGCACTAAGCCAGTGGGCTTCGATCGTTCCTTCTCGGGCTTTCCAGAACCATTCGTTATTCCTTTAGGGTTGATGTACTCGATAGCCTTAACTGGCTCTAATTGGTCTAGTAGGAGGAATTCCTAAAACAATATTAGAGGTATTTAGATACAAATACTACTCACATGTACGGTGGTCTCAATGTTATGTAATAGATAGTGTGTAATTTTTGAAGATAACGAACCTTGAATTTGTAATTTTAGCTAGAGTTGACAAATTATAATAATAATGCGGGACATTTTAACACCACATTACTATAGCCCTGAATTAAGCATGATGTGATAATAAATAAATAAATAATGCTGGACTATCGCACAGCATCATTTAGCCCCAAACTAAGCAGAGCGTGTGTTATAGGAACCACATGATTGATATATATATTTATTATTATACATAGAAAACATCCAGAACCGAGACAAATATCTGCATAACATGCAAACATTTGTCCCGCGGCGGGAATCGAACCCGCAACCTTCTGCGTCCCAGGCGGACCTTCGCCCACTGCGCCACAGAGGTCGTCAACTGATGACCGTGATCTAATAAGATGATTCGTGATATTATCCAGCATAATTTATTTATTTGTCCCGCGGCGTGAATCGAACCCGCTACCTCTTGCTAATCTAACTAATCAAGCGTAGTACTTTTGAATAAAAGATAATTAATAGTCTGATTATTCCTGTATTGTCCTGCCCGTAATGGGATGAGTGAAGTAAATTACTAACCTCAATTCTTCTAACTGAAACCATAGTCTCAGCTAAAAACGCGAGAGCCATAGGGAAGAAGATATTGCACACCAATTGCAGCAGATTGAAGTATTGCACCAAAGAGAAAGTGATCTCAGCTCGGATGTTGCCACCAAGCAGAACATAAGCCACTATGGCCGCGTAAAGAATAAACCGCTCTGTGAATACGCTAAGTGCTGTCGAAAATCCTTTGATCATCGATGTTCGCATTACGAAGTTCACTTCCATTCTGAAACGATTATAGAATCAGTTCTTCGAAAAGAAATTAAACAAATCTGTCGATGGTTTGAAGATCAGAATAATTTTACCTACATTAAAATTCCACTTATTTATCAAATAAGAAAAAACCTGCCTGACATCTGAAAACATCAATCATAATGTCTCGGAAGTTCCGAGATATGTACCTACATATAATTTTAAATCATTTTAATAGGTTTGTTCTAAAACTGACACTTTGAATGCTGAAAACACACTAACTAGTGCATGTGTCCCTCCTCTTCAAGCTCCGCAGTCAATGTGTTAAGATAAATAAAACCCTTCAGCTAAACTACCTGTTACAGATAGAGTCAATCGTCAAGATATTGGATATAATATTGATATCGCTATGATACTCTTAGAAGTCTATAAAGAAAACATTTGTTTTTTTTATCTATTAGGTATCGTGTTGAAAGATGTATAAATATATATAATATCTATCTGCTTATCATGCTTATTTCAGTAATATATTAGTCAAACAAGGCTAGTCGCTTTCCAGACGATGTCTATCTCACACGTTCACACGTTGGCTAAACAAGTCTTAAGAAGTCTTAGCTGTAAACGTCATAAAACGTCAATAGTTCTAACGAGCCGTCTTTACAATAACTTACTTTCGAAGTTTAGCGACCAAATTCTCGAAAGGCTTTTCCCAAGCGTACATTTTGATGACTTGAACTCCGTTCACCAGCTCGCTCATCACTTTAACTCGTTCGTCAGTACGTTTTGCGATTTTCCCTCTTAGAATTCCTTGGCGGTTGCTTAAATATGCTAAAAAGATTTTAAGTATTTATTATATAAGATATAATAAAAAAACTGGTGTACACCTAAATAAAGTAAGAAAGTATATTTTTTTATGTATTGCGTTTAAAAACTTTGATTGCTCAAAACACAACTGTGGTGGTCGCTCTGAAGCTTTATTCCATCTTATACAGTACAATTTTCAATAAGATCTTAGAAATACAGTAAAATAATATATTGGTAGGTACATGAACCCTGTAAGGGAAAATTGTCAAACATATATAGTATCTTAGTAGTAGCCCAAACAAAGAAGTAGCTGTCAAAACACCGGTCCGGACCGGTCAATGGACAACTAATCAATGGACAACTGAGATACTAAATAGACCATCTGCTAGTGTCTAGCTCACAGATATAGAAGACAACTAGATAAAGCCTTAAAATTCACAATACCCTGAACGTCAACTCATACGGCTGTTCTCTACTTTCTTTAAGCCTTAAAATTCAGGCTTTATCTAGTTCTCTTCTATATCTGTGGTCTAGCTAAAGTAAAAGAGCCTTTATCTCTTAAAGAAATTGACAGCCGAAAGGCACGCTGGTAGAGGTTTTATTCTACCAAAATGTTGTACTCTACTGTTCTTTAGATGAATAAAATATTATTTTACCTTGTACTAATACAGTTTGTAGCAATATTACAGTAAGTGCAGCAAGGGTTGCCCAGGCAACATGCTGCCACACCAAATAAGAGGCCACTGGCACCGCTATGGGCGACACCCAAATGTAGTTCAGGAACAAAGCCACCATATCAAAGCGGTTCACATCGTTGGACATAAGATTGATTACTTGACCAGGTTCAGTTTTACTCATACCGTTGCGGTCCAGTTTCAAGATCTAAAAACAATTAGTTACGTCAATTTACACCTAAGCATCTAACTTACTTTACATATTCATTAGCAAGAATCATACAATACAATAATGCTGGACACTATCACACAGCATCATGTAGCCCCAAACTAAGCAGAGCTTGTATTATGGGATCAAATGACTAATAAACTACATAGATACAATTATTTAAAATGCTAACGTATTATGCATAGAAAACACCCAGAACTAAGACAAATATCTACAAATAATGCATACATAATTAATTTTCTAGCCTACTCGTCTCTATTCTATACAGCGATGGAACAAATTTCGATTTTTGTAGTATGTATGATGATGTAGAAAGCATAATTAGTAACAACGGATCTATGTTCCTCTGAAGTTAGACGTCGCAAATGATTCGACTAATCCTAGTACAATCCGATCCAAATATAGGAACTACGTCGCTACTTGCCAGCCAACTTTAGAGGGACATAGACACGTTGACTTGAAGCTATTAAAATCTACTATAGATTCGGCCTTGAATTCCGCGAGAATCTTGTCTTTTGCCACTTTACCTATGAATATATTTATAGACAATACAATTATTAGGTCCACCTATGAAATTGGTGTTATTTATCTTGGAAATTCTATAACATACTTTTTTTGAGGTAGTTCATCCGCTAAAATGAAACTTAAAAACAGTTCATTTCACGTGTTGTCACTTTCAATGCTTAAATTCGTAGTATTAAAGAAAACTACGCATACTTTTCACAATGTTGTCTAATCATACACAAAAAAATTACGAGAAGAGGATTAGTAGTTCAAGAAAAAAATACAAATATGTATGCATGGAGAAATCAATTTTCTCGAAATTCTAAATACAAAACGCCAATTTCATAGGTAAGCACCTAATATTTCAAAACAATACAAGTAGGTATTGAGTTTATTGTGTATTGATTGAGAGACCCACTCGATAATAGATATAACATAGAATTCAAAAATATTTACTAATTCGCTGCACAAACAAAATAAAGGTACATAACATATCGATCTGTGGTCAGAATTAAAGCAAAACGAAACCATGAGTATGAGTTAAGGGCGCTATAGAACTAGGTAAGTAGGTAAACAGTAGTCTTACTTATAAAAATCTGTCGATAGGACTGTTGGTTGGCATCTCTTAGCGATGGATAATGACAAACAGTTAGGTATAACTTAAGCAATGGTTAACTTTGAGTAGCGTTTATAAGTATCACAGTAAATTATTACCTTTCTATACATTAACGAGCAGCTAGCTATTCTGACTCGCATTCCCACCCGGCCTTGACTGAGCGATAAATGATTCAACATCAAAGCTGAACATACGCTCATGAAGTTCAGGACGAAATTATATATATGGGCATATCTGTATTCCTCTTCGGTTTTGGTTCCAGAAAAGTAATTAATGAATAAACCTAGTGAAAATGGAATTAAGGGCCTGAAAAAATATATTTAATTAGACGCTGTAACGCGTTTTGGAGAAAGTTTAGAGTCTAAGTTCAATCGTCACAAAGGATCGCTGGCCCTCTGAAGTTAGTCTCAGCAACCGACGAATCGTCCGCTTGTACCTACTAGGATTGATAGAACGAATCCTACGAGCAGTACAATCCGATCCAAAAATAGGAACTACATCGCTACTTGCAGTCAACTTCAAATGAATAGAGAAACGTTGATAATAGTGTACCATTCATTAAGGGAATACGAACCATACAATGATGAATAATACAGCACATAGGATTCCACAGAGCATATACTCCACCCAAAAGGCACTAATAATTGCTTTGGAATAGCTTGGCTTTCTGTTAGCGAGTATCGCTTTTTCTTTTTCTTTCTCCCAGGCTTCTTCCAAACGGTCTCCCAGCCGTCCGGAGTGATCGTCTTCTCGCGCTTGCCATAGATCATCGATAGTCAACCCTTGTTTATATCCTCTACGAAATAGAGTAAAACTCGATCTGCAATTCCAAGAAAATCAGGAAGTTTAGTTACATTATTTATGTATTTTCTCCTAGATCACAATATGCTCTAGCCGGGCTGCTGCTGCATGGCGCGCAGCGTCATATGCCCACAATCAAAGTGATATTGCTAGTGCATAAGTTTGAAGATGTAAGAAAAATACATAACGCAAGAAACTCAAGAAGCCAATACTACTCTTTTTAAGATAAATCTAAGTTACCTAGATGCTAGCTAATTCTATCTTAATTTATTTCAATCAACTGGCGAGCGTCCGTCTATTTCATTAATTGGTTACAATGGTGGAGAGTGGAGACACTATAAGCAATTAGTAACTGCGGCAAACACAACTATCGCAGCAAATGGAAGCAACGGAAAGAGTCTTTATGGTTACTTCTAATTTAAATAAAAAAACGGCTTCTAAGAAATTGATTGTTAACATTTTTTTTTATTTTTTTTTAAATGAAACCTCACTCGATATTTAAGTACCCTCCCAATCAAGAAAATATTTTTCCAAATCGGTTTAAAAATCGTAACGGAATTATTGGAAATACATTTACATTTCCATTTTTGTTCCCACTAAATACATAACATTATTATACCTATCTTATTTAGTTATCAGGATAATTTATAGTAGATAGATTAATAGTTTAGTCATCAAAAACATCTTAGTTCGTATAAGTACAATAACCCAAGGTAAGTACACAAATGGATGTGATATGTAGTACTGCGAGGTCTCAACGTCAAAAGATGACGAGTTTTTGGAATTTTAAAAATTTAATTAGCATGTAACATGTTTAAGGTAAGGGTAAGGGTAGGGTGAGCTTAAACAGAGAAATGAGATGTCTGACGATCCCCACACTAGGCAAGACCTGTATCGTGAGAAATATTTATTGCAAGTACCTATACTTCAGTCAAATTCGATGAAGAATAAATATAAACAAACCACCCATACTTAACCTCAAAAGTACTTTTTTATTATTTGTTTTATAAATATGTGCACTTCATTAATATCTTACCTATATAGGTATACTATATAGTAAAAGTTTCATTTATGACATTAGTTAACTGAAATATTATGTATTTATGGAATAATTGCAAAAAGTGTTGAAATGTTTGTTTACAAACATTATTCATCCAATATGGCTGAAGTATAGGTGGTAATGAACCAGGTGCAATGTTGTTAAATTTAGTGTTAATTTGCATCCTATCCAATACATATTAATATTATTATTACCTATACATGCGAAATTTGTGAAATGATCCTTCCGACACCCCTTTTGTTACCTACTAAAGAATTTGACTGCTGACATTTTGCAATTGAGTAGATCTAGACCAGGAGTAACATAATAGGCTACTTTTTATTGAGCGAAGCTACAGGCCGAAGCTTAAGGAACCTTGATGCTCACTGAACTTACTTACAAATCAATAGAACTAAAACACCCACGTTAGTTTGTACCTTCCTAAACGGTATTTTTATTTTTATGTCTGATTCTGTTGAAAGGTTGGTAAAGTTTTAGATAGGTAGGTTTACCTACTAGGTAGTTAGGTACCTAGTACCTACTGTAGTAGATTTACTTAGGTATACACGGTGTAACTGAAGGGGTGGATCAACGGTGGAGGGGCGATGGGGGACCTCAATACCTTTCGATTTAACCCCAGTGTAAGTTCCTTGCTATTCAGAGAGCTTACCACAGGTTTTGATAGTTTTCGAAAACTTTATAAGTTTCGGTATCTTTCCATACATTTTCGTACAGCGGAGGGAAACGTGCATTAACTAAAATCGGCACCACGAGTTGTATCGACTCGTAGTTTTCGACCTCGAAAAAAGTTTTCGATCAGTTTTGTGCTAATTTGTCAGTACGAGTTCGTATTTTGAAAAGTCTGTGGAAAGTAAACTATGTAGTATATCGTAAATTTTCAGTCGATAGTTAAATATTTGTGAGAGACGTTATCTTGAAAACTATTTGTTGGAAAGGTGTTGGATTTTCTGCGTTTAGGTATGTTTTCGAGAAAAGAGCGCGCTTTGTTGACAAACAACTAAAACTAAACACCATTTGCAAAACGTCAAAACGTGTCGTTTACACGGTTTGTTTCGTCTCTTTTCTTTTGCCTGTGTGCAAGAGAGATAGAAGTATGCAGCATGAAGATCGTTCAATCGAGTTAGTCGATCAAAGATATGGTGTAAACTATGCTATAAACATAGAACTCATGGTACCAATCACCGGAAAACCATATGGTATATCGAGCTCACCGAAACCATCACACGGATGGTATGCAAAAAACTCATGGTAGGCCCTCAGTTGAACAAAAGTTATTCAGATTTTTAAGATAAATATAGCCAAACTATTCGTTTTAAGCTTATAATTTTTTTTTCAAGTAACTCAATAGTAGGCTTTTCGTCTTAAAAATAATCATAATGATTAAATAATAGATGCCTAATAATTAATAATAATAAAAACACTGCATACCTAAATTTTTCAACAAACTATATACCGTTGATCCACCCTTACAGTTATACCGTGTAACTAAAAAAAAATATTTTACATTTACTTACATCTATACCTATAACAATGAAACTTAAAACTTTTCATAGAAAGAAGGATAGAAAAATAAACATTAATTTTAACTAAGTATACTCACGTTATAAATATTTTTGCCAAGAAGTTTGAATTAGCATAAGAATTTTTTTGTTTTAATGTCACTTTGGATTCCATTTTCACTTAATAAAGGTATTTTAAGATAGTAAGGAAAAGACCACGGCAAAGTACTCAAGTATACTTCAGGTATATGTATCCACTAAGCAGTTCTTTAACCTTTATGTTATTAAACTCGTTTTTCTAGTTCTCTAATTGAAGCACCTCGGTAATCATAAATGTGATATTGCTCTACCACAATCAAGCACCACTTGTTTTTTGTTATCCTAAGGACGTTCACATTTAGGTACAACGGGAATCACACCACGTTATTCTCGGAACAGTCACGTTATTCAACTGATTTATTGGAACACTTTTTTTTAATATATAGAAAAGTACTTTATCTGAATGTTAATCTGGTAATAGGTGTACGACTTGGTTTTTGTAACAGCAAAATTTTTAATAGTTTATGTAGATGAAATCAGAACGCGGGTCTGCCAGCGGGCGTTTAGCACGGGCGTCGCCGGCGTACTGTCGACCGACAGCAGAGGACTGACGTATTTTGTATTTTATACTATGGCTGATAATAGCCTTCCTTATTCTGTGGCCTAGTGCAAAAAGTGCTTGTTAATATTTGATCACACTCAAAACTAGGAAACATTGCATTAGTCTCTGATAAGAACACAAGATACAAGATTTGCTTAAATAAGTGTTCGTAACATAGGTCTTAGGACTAGTTATTAAAGGCTTTTAGACCACACGGTATTCAGTCAGTCTTAGTAAGACTGTCTTACACTTAGCGTAGTGTAATAAGAGTAAGCCACTAAGTCGGTCATAGTAAATCTAATTAGTCAGTAAGACAGTCTTACTAAGACAGACTGAATACCGCATGGTGTAATAAGCCCTTACACAGGACTTATTTACCCTTTTCAGGCATCGCAAAATTGGTCGGGTAGAGGGCGCTTTATTTACAAAGCAACAAATACTTTTAAATGTAATGAACTACTTATTACCAACATAATCTTAAATTAATAATTCCAACCATTTTAGCCCTGAAAGCCTTACTTTTTGAATCTAGAAAACGAAATTTTCATACATATTTCAAAGTACCTTAACTCCAAAACTATGAACTTTACGAAAAAAGTTATAGAACAAGAATGCAATTCCAACCATTTTAGCTCTCAAGGCCTTACTTTCTGAATCCAGAAAACGACATTTTCATACATATTTGAAAGTGCCATAAATCCAAAACTATGAACTACGAATAAAAGTTATAGAACATAAAATACTTATATAAATACGTAAAATCCAATTCCAACCATTTTAGCTCTTAAAGCCTTACTTTCCTCCGTTAATCCAACCTGGGTGGTATACGCTCTGTCCATGACGTGCTCCTCCCTAACAGTCTGATTTTCTGTCCTACAAAAAGTCAGACGTCTGCGGGGAGCCTAAATATTTAGGCCAAGTAAATTAAATGTATCCACTGTTTCTATTGGAGTATTATCAAAATCATTCAGGGAAGGGCTATTGTATGTTTTAAATTGTTTTATCTTTGTTTTGGTGTAATTAATTTCAAGATTATGATCATGAAGCCAGCTTTTTAGATTATGTAGTGTATTATTTAATATTGAGTTAGGGTTTTAATTTTTTTCACACCGACATGCTAGACCACCTTATACATACAATACAAAGGGGCACTTAATAAAAAGTTATATGAATCCTTAACGTGAGCTGAAATAATAAGTGTTCCTGTTTCGGGCGATGTAGATTCAAGATGTTTAGTCGTATAACTAAGTGTAGGGCTAGGGAACGGTGTTCAAGTATAGCTTAAATAGAAATTTCATTATTCGTGTTCTGTGGTTTGAAAGACTCTTAAACCCTACATACATCACACGTTGTGTATAGAAAATAAAATGCTCTGTTATTCAGTTTGGTCTGATAATAAGTTAAGTTGTAATGGAATTCATTTGCCAGTAAACCTATGTAGTAATTTCATCCAAGGCTTACTGCTTACGCTAGTAATACCATTAAAGATGGCCGCTATTAAAAGATTTATGCATTAAAGAAAGCCTATTTATTCTGAAAGCTAAAACATCTAATTACTTACAAGTTTCCGCCATATATCCTTCTCTGATAATATTGATATACTTACCTGTCTTAACCAATTGGCTATCACTACTTGACAATACGAGTATTCTTGGATTAATGATTTAAAACATCAAAATAAAACGATGTAAGTAAAAATATAATATATCAACGGTTTAAAAGATAAATACTAACAATAGAAGCAAATCCAAAATTATCGTGTTTTTAGGGTTCCAATACCTCAAAAAGAAAAAAGGAACCCTTATAGAATCACTTCGTTGTCTATCTGTCTGCTCTGTATGTCTGTTAAGTCAAGACCCTACATATACTAGTCTGTGGTCAAGATCCTTTTCTTAGGAACGAGTGCAAGTATAAAGTTTAAATTAAACTCAGGTCTGCAATCCCTTGGAGCTGAGAAAAAAAAAACATCTTCAACGTCAACGCAATCAAAAGATCACAGCCGCTTATGCCGCATATTTTGCCACTCGCAAGGAAATCCAGAATGTCGTATAGTATAGCACACACAAATTAAAATCGAAAACAGTTCTGTACTTACATCACAAAAATATGATTTCATATCTACTTACAAGTTTGTATGGAACCCTGGTGCGCGCGACAAACTAGCCCTTGGCCGGTTTATTTTTATAAGTGTAGGAAATAACATAATGTTAGCATTATCACCACAATAAATTTAATAATGAATAGGAAATATTCTGTTTTATATTCTTATTGGAACAGTTAGTTTTTTCATTTATTTATTGAGGGTTTGTTAACATTCCACCCTCGAGAGACTTATGCTACCTAATAATCATCTACGTTTAATTATTAACTTAACTATTTTCTATAAACTTCTAGTATCTTCAGAATCAGGATTTGCTAAAATAGTGTTACATAAACGTACTTCATTGAGGCAGAGGTGATTATTTAAATTAAATAAATATCTCTCAGGTTCGTTTCGGACACATTACCACCAAGATATGATAGACATTCTGTATAATATATATATATCACATTCTGTACAATTTGGCGAGGATGTTTTTCCCATGAGGTAAGCAAAACGATTTAGTGGGATGTGTCCTGAACGAAGCTATAAGGCTAAAAAACAATAATCTATGTATGTAATATTATATATATATATATATAATAATTTATGTTCAAATAGCTTTCAAGTTTCAACAGACCATGGTGAACGCGCCAAGCTAGGTTGTACAGTTTTGTACCAAATGGAAAAGTTAGTTTTTAGTGGTAAGTATTTTTAACATCAAAACTTTGACGAAGGACTAAACTGAAAGACAATAGACAAGACCTTGCACCCTTTCAGGATCCTTTGTTAGTGCACCCTTAACCTATGCAAGGAACATTATCTTAAAACAATTCCCAAGTGTTTGAGTATTCGGGCGGTAAACTAACTTTACTAAAGAGCAAAAAAGGCATAAACCTAATTGCGAAATATTGTGAAATTGTACATGCTATGCGAAAGATAGCACCAATGATTTTGCCATGATAATTTAGGTGAAGAAAACTGTTGTTATGAAATAATATGTAGTTCAGTACGTACGTAGTAGTAACCCACTATGAAGAGCTACGTAATACTTTAGTAATGACAAAAAATCCTGGGGAAACCTGAGTTTGCCATATGTTGATAACATCATCATCATCAGCCTATGGCAGTTCACTGCTGGACATAGGCTTCCCCTAATGAGCGCCATTGCACCCTGTTCTTATATCTTTTATGATTCAATACAACTAGGACTTAAAAAAAACCGGCTTCAAATAAATCACTACTTACTTCTTGCCCTAAAGAATTTTGAAACTCGGTTCACATGATTTGAAATTTTTCAATTGAAGGAGATATTGATGATCATAGGGCGAAAATTACAAGTGAGGATGAGGTTTTTTTAGTTTTCCGGGAAAAGTACCAATCCCTCAGGAATAACTAACATAAAAAAAGTCGAAAAAAAGTTCCGACGAATTGAGAACCTCCTCCTTTTTGAAGTCAAGATCATCAGAATCATTGTCATTAATATTCCTACTTAGGTACTCCTGCGGGCAAGAAATATTTAAAAAAAAAAATTCAAAATTCATATGTATTTATTCAATTCGTACTGTAAAGTACACTTTGAATCGTCATTATTTAATTTACACCAATTCGTCACGCGACCAAACAGAGAAGAGTTGGTAAGAAACTCTGCTTGGCTTATATTTTTTTTGTCTTGTTTTTAACAAAGTTTATTCTTAACTATTACATTGTTTTTGAGGGAGTTGGAGACAGTTTCATCCTAAGCTTTTTTGTCATCTAATATATAATACCGTACCGACCTAGCTAACTGAGCTGGCGACTTGAAATTTTTTCAAACTTATTGTTAAATAAACCGTGAAAGGTAGAATCCAAAATAGATTTCAATTCAACAATCTTAATATTTTACGGTTCTTAAGCATATTGTAATCAAAAATTACCATTGTCAATAAAAAGAGATGGTAACTGTTTATGAGGCCATTTAGCCGTACGATATTTAGCCCATGTGCACACCCACTGAGATAATAAAGGGTGGCTAAGGGACTACTCACACTTATTCAGCTCCATTCGCGTTTCGCTGAACGATTTTGGTCACACTTATACAGCTCTGCTTCTATCAGCCGCGTACGGAGTCGTAAGAATGAGAAAAGCCGTCATAGCGTGCTATCTTCGCTGAAACGCTTCTTTCTACTACGTACGACGCTGAATATGCTGCGAAGTAGGTTAGGCTCCCCGCAGACGACCGACTTTACAATCGATTTTTCGTAGGACAGTTAAGAGCTAAAATGGTTAGTATTGGATTGTACGTATTTATTTATGTATTTTATGTTCTTTTATTTTTTTCGTAAAGTTCATAGTTGTGGAGTTATAGCAGTTTCAAATATGTATGAGTATTTCGTTTTCTGGATTTAGAAAGTAAGGCTTTAAAGAGACGCATTGATAAATGGCAAAGTGCCATAACTCCACCACTATGAACTTTACGAAAAAAGTCATAGCACATAAAATACTTATATCAATACGTACAATCTAATTCCAACCATTTTAGCTCTTAAGGCCTTACTTCCTTCGTAAATCCAACCTGGTTGGTATCTCTTTATCGCTCTTTATCTCGTATGGTGGCTCTTTCTTCCTGGTTGGTATGACGTCCCATCCCTAATTGTCAAATTTTCTGTCCTATAGAAAGTCGGTCGTCTGCGGGGAGCCTACAGGTCGCAACTTGTCGACAAGGAGTCGCAAAACATCACTGAGCTGTTCCGCCGCGTTCGACGGTGAATGCGGCGGAACAGCGCTGAACGCGGCGGAACAGAGCTGAGCGCGGCGGAACAGCGCTGAACGCTCTCTATAGCATTCGCATGATAAAAACACATTTATCCTCATTTTATACTGGTTTGCCGCAAAAGGAGAATAGACGTGGAAAGCTGAATGGATGCGTACACGTATCCATACAAAATCGTTGTTTTCTATGGACAAAAGCTGAATCGAGCTGAATAAGTGTGAGTAGTCCCTAAGACGTTACATCTTTTTTCTGTCATCACGTTATAAGACTATACACTATGCCGAAAATTACGCGACGTAAGTTCCGCAGCTGATTTTGACAAGTTCGGCTGTATGCCAACGTAACGTAATGCAACGAAATTTCGGCATGTGTCATCTGTAATTCAAATAGCATTGCAGGCTTAATTATGCCGAACTTACGTGGCGTAATTTCGGCTATAGTGTGTTTAGACACGAACACGCGATGGTAGAAACTCTACCGTAGAGTACCCGGATGAAAAGTAGCGTAGGTATATACCACTGTTATTTCTTGTAGAAACAAATTTTTATTTATTCCAGAATTGGTATCTAGAACTACTTATTATGCACAAAAAGAACTCGATACGTTGAGTATACTTTTGGCGAGAAGGAGTAAAAACACAAAAACTTTTAGTACTTGGACAAATAGCGACCAAGTACCTCAGTTTCGGAGTGGGCCGACATTATTCAAGAACTACACTCAGGGAAGTGAGAGGCCAATCTTGTCATAGGACACAGAAATAATAACATACTGATTACTACTGTGGTATTAATACTGATTACCTAGTTTGAATCTGAGATCAAGAAACAAGAATCAAGATCGCCGCATAGTGCTCCAGTACTCCAGTGCCCAGCAAGTGCACAATGATTAGGATTTGCTTGTCAGAGTTTACATATTTTGACCACAACTGTTTTTGAAACCTTGTGTAGGTACCTATAGGTAGAAACATGAACAGCTAATAGACGGTAGACTTGCTGCCCATGGTGAAATAACATTATCTCCATTTTCGTAAAGATTAATTTTTATGTTGTAATTTAATATAACGAAAAGGTTTAATTTATTAATTAAGTTGCAAGCTATTGTGAAATCAAGTGCGAAAGATTTTTGCCAAGATAAACAACGTAAAATATTTAAGTCACAACTAAATACTTCATTTAGTTTTATGATAGTAGGTAGGAACTTCTGTTCTCATATTTGACAAAGGTTACTAGGAAGATGACTGTCTAGAAACCAAAGTAGGTATACCTAGTTAAAGAAAGGTGCCCGATGACCGCGGTTTGCCATCCGGGTGAAAAGTGAAACGGCCACCCGGCCACCGGCCGGTTTTAGGCCACCTTTTCTAGGCCCCTCCCCTATGCAGGGGTAAGCAGAGCGACCCTAAATAGGGCTGCTTAGTCATCAGATTAGAAAACTTTGTAAAGTTACTTAGTTACGTTTACTTTAGTAAAGTTTGCTAGATGATTACCTAATTTTATACTTTTCTGTATGCACATATTTTTATGTTACTACCTTGTTCTAATCTGTGTTATAAATAATTTTGTTTTTAAATGGTTGTAATGTGTTTGTGCATCTAAATAAATAAATAAAATAAAATATGTGTTGCCGAACCCGTACTCTCGCCTCAATCGAGTCAAGGAGCGACCACTCTCATCTGACCGCCTATGTGCAGGGAAACAGCTAAGAAACGGATACACCGTACTGAATTCCCACAACCATCGCCCCATCGCCATAGGACTTTTTATCTCAAAGTCCGGGAACAAAAACAAGCCGAGGGTCATCTGCGCGTGAATCTTTTAAAGTGAATAGGTAAGCGGTTGTGCTGGTGCAAACTCTCTCTCTCGTCCCATGCTACCAGGACCCGATGGACCAGAGATCTGGTACGACCGGTGGTAGAAAGGATGCAGTGGATTGGCCGCCAACCAAACACAAGCCTGGCTGACGCCCTTGAGGCGCTTCACATCACCTTTTTGTATTGCCGCAGTCACCGGTAGCAGTTGCAATCGACGGTGCCCGCCTCCTGCGCCGATACCGGGAAAGGATTTTCGAAGTATTCCCATCTTCTAAATAGATTGCAGATCAATGCTGATGAGGCCTATCTCCCCAGGTTTGATTTCGTAGTTTTCCGTCTCCTAGATGGGTTGCAGACCAAAGGTAACGAGGCCCATCTCCCCGACAAAGAAAGGTACCAAAACGAAGGCATTCACTTGAATATCTGATGAAAGTGACGAGTAATGGTGTTGATTTGTAATGGGTATGAAGAATTGTGAGCTAGTAAGGGGGCGTCCATTAATTACGTGAGCAATTTAGGGAGGGAGGGGGAGGAGTGAGGGGGTCGAGTCAAATCCCACCAAATCTCTCGTGGGGGAGGGAGGGAGTCTCGGCAAATCTCACGTAATTTTTTTTCCTCTAGAAATTGTCGAGCAAAATTTCATGTATCTGACTGATCTCAAGGGATCCAAGGGGATCAAAAAATCGCCAAAATCACCTCACGAAAGGACGCCCCCCAAAGGACTATCCTTGTCTCTTAGTAGGTCATCACTTTATCACTATCTTTTGTTTCATCACTGATAATTAATAAATTGATAACGAACAGAGTATTTTTTGGCATGCTATTATGCAATATGTGCTAATAAAGGGCAGCAGGTGGTGTTTCCTGTCTATGGAGAATTTACGATTTAGGACATTTTATGTAGTTAGTTTATCTGTCGAAGAACCGATAACCGTTGGCGTAAACGAGTTCTTGAGTGGAGACCGCGGCTCGGCAAACGTAGTGTAGGACGCCCTCGCGCGCGCTAGGTGGAGTGACGATATGCAAAAGGCTGCTGGTAGAAGCTGGATGAATCGAGTTCAGGATAGGGCGCAATGGCGCTCATTAGGGGAGGCCTATGTCCAGCAGTGGACGCTATAGGATGATGATGATGATGATGTAGTTATTGGTCACAGAATATTCTGTGTTATTGCTTCGAGTTTCTAGGCTAACCACAGAATAAGGGAGGGTCTGACTTAATTATTAGGTAAACCTACACTTCGTTTATTGCAATTAATTATAAAAATGGCCTTGATCGTAAAATTGAACTGACGACCTCTGTGACGCAGTGGGCATAAGCCCGCCTAAGACATAAAAGGTTGCGGGTTCGATTCCCGCCGCGAGTCAATTGTTCCTATGTTGTGCAAATATTTGTCTCGGGTTTGAGCGTTTTCTATGTATAATATGTATGAATTTACAAAAAAGTAGGTATTAAGTAGCGTATGTTTGTAGCGTAGTTTGGGGCTACATGATGCTGTGTGATAGTGTCCAGCAGTAGATATAATTCTCAACAAATCAAGCAATTTTGTTCCATTATATTAAATTTATTCTTAACCGATTATAAATTCAATATAATATTAGAAACACAGTTCTCTAATGTTAGAAATAGGTAGATACCCTATCACATTCCTTTATTTTCTAAAGTTCTTTGCACTTTCCTCACATGTTGACTTTTCGATTCTTTAAGCGCTTGTTCTAGTTTATTCGCCAAATGTAATAAGTTCGGTAGATCGCACTGCAACATCACATGACTGATGATGTTCTGACAGTGGCTGGCTGCTTTGGCATCCTGAATCGTTGAGTTTACACGGATCGGCGAGAAACATACACCATTTGCAACACGCCTATCTTTTTTATCTCCATTCAATTGTCCATAATTTTTAGGCGCACTTATAACGAAATCCATTGTTATCATTGGTTTTATTTGTTCCATGTTATTTCGCGACGCTATCTGTAATGAATTGCATTTATACTATTAGCAGTTCTATATGATATTATTCTAAGACTAATATTTAAGTAGCGTATCTTTCTACGTAGATTAAATTACCTGTATTTCAAATCTCCAACTTAAGTCTTGGTATGTAGGATCTCTTTGCTGCAGCATGGACAAAGCCTCTAACAATTCTGGTTTACCTGCAGCATGCAGTTTGACTAGAACTTCTTGTTTTTCATCAGAGAAACCCGCTATGGCAAGCGAAGATTTGAAATCTGATTCAGACAGCTAGAAATAGGTGAACAGTATACAAAAATAGTATTGTATAATAATTTTTCAATAAAATTATGACACTTACGTTATGTTTACTTCCTTCTACGATCAGGTATATCAACGCGTGTATTAAGTTCTGGACCTCATCCACAGTTATCTTCAACTTTTCTGCAATCAGGTATCAGATTATCTTTAAGTCATTGTAAAAACACTTGCTGGGTCAGCCCACCCTACCTTGCATGCAATGAGATGGTACATTTGGAAGTTTATTTAAAAAACAAAATTGAAAATGCTATCCAAAATTTTCAAACCATGGGACTTGAAACTTGAACACGCATCTCTGCCTCTTCAAGTCAGAAACGCACTATCCAATTGAGCCACGGGTGCTAGTGACGTCAGGGTCGAAAATTTTGGATAGCCTGTAGACATTGATTAGATTACCCACACTTGTGTAAATAATCACCACTTACATTTGTTTTTATTGGCTTAATTTTTCCACCTTTTAGAATCTCTCCGTTCAATGGCTTACCTACATGGTACAGCAACATTGAGATAGATGGCGTTTTTTTTCGAAAATACCTTTTCATATAATATTTTCCGTTTTTTTGGGGTTCTGTACCCAAGGGGTAAATATAGGTAGTAACTAGTATAGTATGTTGTGTACATACTATCCTATTAATCACTGTCTTAAAGATGTCAAAAAATCAATCATTTATGTATTCATTCATGCTCATTTAATTGAAATAAATTGCTTCAGTTTCTCGAATTAGGGATACAGTAGGGAAATAGATCAAAGTTTGAAATAAATTGCTTCAGTTTCTCGAATTCGGTATATAGTAGGGAAATAGATCAAAGTAAGGTAGAATTAGAAATATACCTCATTCATATGGATTCTTATGAAAGAGAGCAGCCTTTTGATATCATAATAAAATGTGCAATAACAAATTACTGGATTTATTAATATGGACAAACAAAACCAACAATATTCTATTATAACACCAATTTATAAAGCTAAAAGACTATTCTGAAAATCTTTGTCTATGTTAGTTCAGCAGGTCACCTCCTACACAACCATTATATTTTTTTGGCACTTTTTTAGACAAGATTGTTAAAATAAGGTACAGAGAAATTAACTTTCTTCTTAAAATTTAGTTAAACCTATTTTGATTTTTAAGATGTAGTTAGAAGAAACATTATGCATTGATTGATTTTTATGAAACAAATTAAAAGAAGTAACTCAAAATGCTTAGGTAAGTCTAAATCCCCTGGCTACCGACAGGCAGCAGTGTTAGTAGTGCGAGAAGCTGTGCCCTGCGATCCCCAACACGCATGCCCAGCACGTGGGGATTATGGGCATATCCCCTATTATTAGGGGAGGCCTATGTCTAGCAGTGGACTGATATAAGCTGGTGTGGTGGTGGTGGTGGTGATGGATAATGTAAGTATTATGTGACATTACTGGTGTTTATGACGATGTTAGTTCTTGAGTGGAGACCGCGGCTCGGCAAACGTAGTGTAGGACGCCCTCCGGCTAGGTGGGGTGACGATCTGCGAAAGGCTGCTGGTAGAATCTGGATGCGTCGAACTCAGGACAGGGCGCAATGGCGCTCATTAGGGGAGGCCTATGTCCAGCAGTAGCCTGCTATAGGCTGATGATGATGATGATGATGATGACGATGTTATTACAATAAAATGCCTGCTATTTTGTGTGGCAATCAACTGACAACTGTATCACCGAACGATATCCAACTATTAGGGAAAATGGCATTTAACTCACCAGCTGCTACATTGTACTTCTTAGTATTGATTCCATTTGAGAGATAGTCCAATGCCAATTTACAGAAGTCAATCAGAACTAGAATAAAATGAAAAGGTATGCTTTTTTAATTTTGAAGAAAGAAAATTAAAATAACTCGAAATGACAATTTACTTACCTTGTGTAGGATATTGGTGTATTAAACTGAGGTGGTCTTTTTGCAATTCACTTAGAAAAATAATCATTTTCAATATTTTTAGAAGTTTTGTTTTTGTTAGTGTTTGCTTGCTTTTTTTGTTTGTTTTTACTTTTCAGTTTATTTTTTCTGTGCTTGCTTTGACTTTGACTTAAACTTGTAATGTACCGACATTGACTTTGACATACAGAACACTATACTCCACAGGGGATTGAGCAAAAATCTATACAATAAGTCACATGTGCTTACGTCAATGTCATTATTCTGGGATGTCATGTTGAAAACGAGTAAAACGTCAGACACACGTCACGACTCACGGTAAATCTGTCATGGGTGCTGTCATGATCGTTTACCTGACGATTTTACACGACGTTTTCAGTTTTTAGTTTTGTTGATTGACATGTTTCTTTAATTTAATTGGATTCAGTGGGAATTCTGATTTTATTCTAATGGTAACAGATAAAAGTGTATCAATATGGCTTTGAAAAAAGTCAAAGGAAACTTTGAACGGATGTTTGATAAAAACCTCACGGATTTAGTTCGTGGGATCAGAAACAACAAAGATAATGAGGTAAAATCAAACTATATTCCTATCATTGGCTGGCCGAAAATTAGACTAAATATGTCTGTCCTAAAACTAAACTATTTATTTCATGAATTCACATCTAACCAATTACATTTGTATCAATTGGATTCAAGTCAGTCCAACAATAGTGAAATGTGCTCAATACAGATGCCGATTGAAGCAGATTTCTGTTCGGAAATAAATTATTAACATTCGTTTATAATATACTTTAAACATAGAAACTCATCTTCATTACTTTGTACAGACTTTTTTAAGAGATACTCTCTGACAGATGACCTATATCCTATCAATTTCAGTCTACACTTATCTGTTCCAGGCTAAATACATAGCACAATGTATGGAAGAGATAAAAGTTGAATTACGGCAGGATAATATTGCAGTAAAATCAAACGCTGTAGCTAAGTTAACCTATGTAAGTGCACAGCATTTGTAAATGATTGATATTTGACCAATTCAATGATTTATTTTTATAATTTATGAGCCTAGCTCTTGTTGGTGTGGTGCTAAATGGAGAGAATTGCATTCTCTCCATTAATATTTATTGTTTTTTGATAAACTTGCCATTTTACAGCTCCAAATGCTAGGATATGATATATCATGGGCTATATTCAACATAATAGAAGTGATGAGCTCAAATAAGTTCACTTATAAGCGTATTGGGTACTTAGCTGCTAGTCAGTCCTTCCATGCTGACTCTGAACTTCTTATGCTAACTACAAACATGATCCGCAAAGATCTCAATGCTCAAAACCAATATGAAGCTGGGCTAGCTCTGAGTGGCCTCAGCTGTTTCATTTCACATGACTTAGCAAGAGATCTGGCCAATGATATCATGACATTGGTGAGTTAACATTTAAATTATCTCTAGCAAGCAAGCTGTAAGGCTACGTACTCACAGACAGTTGGCTTGCTTAATGCCTAGAGCCTAGCAAGTCACCTGGTGTGTAGTTTCCTAGGGATTCAACACGTAAACCTTCCAGTGTGGTCTCTGCATATCCTAGCATGTAACCTGATGTAGGTCACTAGACTCTTGGCGCCAAGCAAGCCACCTGTCAGTGCGGACATAGCCTTACGTATAAAGTAATAAAGTTTTAAAATAAAATTCATTAATAATTCATGTGATTTAAAATACTGTGACTATGTTAATGATTTTTATGTGAATATAGATGAGCTCCACTAAACCATATTTGCGGATGAAAGCTGTATTAATGATGTACAAAGTGTTCTTGAGGTATCCTGAAGCTCTACGACCAGCATTCCCTAAGTTGAAAGAAAAATTAGAAGACCCTGATCCAGGTTATTAAAACTTTAATGATACCAAATTAATTATTAATTACATAATAATAAAATTTAATGATTAAGACACCAATAATAACACCAGTTGATTCAGTCCACTGCTGAATATAGGCCTCCTCTAGAATGGAATATAATATCCCCTACAAGAATGCATTATGTTCTTATAAGAAGGGGGCTAATCGCATGTGGGTTGGGGATGACGAGGCACAGCTTTTTGCATCACCAATGCTGGCAGCCTGTTGGTGGCCAGGAGATTAAGATGTCAGTGCTAGGCTGTGCTGTGCTACAATCAAATGGCTGCCAGAGCCCTGTTTATTATTCAGCAGGATGCACCGTGGGTAGGTGATGTTGGGTTGGGTACCAAAGATAGAGGCTGGAACCCTTTATAGGTATCCTTTACAATTCCAAAAAAAATATAATAATTAAGGTGTTTATCAGTGAATTTATGTTATTTTGCATTTGTATTTATTTAAAACATGACAGGTAAGACCTAATACAATCTTGTTAAAGAGGTTCACTTTTGTTCCTGTTAATTTAAGAGCAAATTATAGCATGATAGTTTGAAATTAATAGACTACTTTTAGATCACGTTGAAATATCATTCATATCATGATTATGATTTTAATAGTTGAATTCCAGAGCTTTTAGTGTAGGCGAAGTTATTAACATGTTGAAACAACATATAAGAATAAAATGTGAATACTATTAAAATATTTCAGGTGTACAGTCAGCCGCAGTGAATGTAGTCTGTGAACTAGCCAGAAAGAACCCTAAAAACTATCTTTCACTAGCTCCAGTTTTCTTCAAATTGATGACGACATCTACCAACAACTGGATGCTGATCAAAATCATCAAACTGGTAAGTCTTAGCAAAGATTCATTTCAAAATGACCTGATATTTTATTTTAATGACTTGGGAAATAGATGAAGCTAAACTAGTTAAATTTTAAGATATATCTAAATTCTAAGGTTCAGTCGTTATTGGTCATTATGACTAATAATTAAATATAATCTTCCACTTACACAGAAAGACCCAGTGTATTGTCAACGACAAAAGTCAATTAACGAAATGTATTTCTAAAATTGTTATAATTTTAAAATTCCTCTTAATTCAAGTCTTATGAATTAAACAACAACAGTTCAAGGCAAATCTTCGAATTGGGCGTAAAGGTTTAGTCAGAAGTATGATTATTACAGAATTCTATCAGTTTAAAAAATCTAAAGTGTCAAGCTACTTATGTCTTTCACTGTAACATAGAAAGAATTTGCGAAATAGTTATATATTTCGATGGCTGATGACTATTATTTAATCTTGATAATGTCACTAACTCTTTCAATCAATGAGGTAAAATTTTGCCCCACTTAAGGTAACCTAGGCAAAATTTTACCTCATTGAGGGCAGCTACCTTTTCTTTTGTAGTCAAAAGGTTTTGTTCTGAAAATCTATAGGTTTACTTTGAAGGAAAAAATAATGGCATTTCCGGATTTTTTAAAAAAATTACAGTCAGCCTAGAAAATGACATTTGACAAAAAAAAGGTTGGTCTCAATCGGCTCTATTTCCCAAAAGGAAATTTTTCCAAGAAAATTTTAAAAAAAAGTTTTTCATTCAATTTCAGTTAAGCGCCATTCGCCACTTGAGACTTCACACATTCGAACACTTGCCAGGAAATACTCTGTTCTTATTTCAAATTGACCTTTCATAATGTTTGGCAGAAAGATGAAACCCCCGATTACCACTTTGCGACGAATTGCATGCATGAACTGAATGTTATGGCGAATGACGTGTCATAGAAATTGTATGGAAAACTTACTTTTTAATTTTTAAGTTGCTTAGGGAAAAGTGTTCCAATTGGGAAATAGAGTAGATTGAGACCAACTTGTTTTTTTTTTTGACAAATACCATTTTTAGGCTCTGTAATTTTTTTGAAAAATCTGAAAATTCCATTATTTTTTCTTTCAAAATAAACCTATAGTTTCCTCAGAACAAAACCTAACTACCATAATGAGGTAAAATTTTGCCCCACCCTGTATATTGATGGTAGCAGCATAACTATTCCAGATAAATAATAATTATATTAATAAATGATGCTGGACAATATCACACAGCATCTTGTACCCCAAACTAAGCAGAGCTTGTATTATGGGAACCATGTGACTAATAAACTACATATATATATTTTTTGTAAATACATACATACATAATATAGATTAAAATTGTCCAGTGTAAAATTTTGTTTTGAATTTTATATCACACCTAAAATCATTGACATGATACTTGAATTCTTCACAGTTTGGTTTAATGACACATTATGAACCAGATATTGGAAGAAAAATAACACAAAGCCTCATAGACCTTATTTGCAGGTACCTTGTTACAAACAAATTGCCGATACTGCTAGAACCATTCACCACACCTCACATAAATACATTGTATAAAAATTGATCCCACCTTATTACTAAGTTGGAGTATTTTGGTTATTCTAATCAATCACTATTGGATTCTTGTCTGTGCAGTAATTATTGTATCATATTAATTAAATTTTAAATGCGAAATCAGATAGGATTTGCAAATCCTATCAGAATCAAGTTAAATTTTTTAAATTGTTACAGTTTAAAAAAAATACTTCTAAAAAGGAGGTTTAGCAATACGACTGTAATAGGTACAAATAACCCAAAAAAATTAAAATCTTTATTTTTGTATGCATAAACCATACCCACTTACTTACCTTAATATTCCAACTACTGAATAAACACACAAACCACACTTGAAATGGCACACCTGTTCACATTTTTGTATTATGTTCGCTGCTGTGAAAAGTCTAAATTAAAGTTAAATCACCAATCTGTCAAGAGGGTGATTAGGACGGCCATTCCATCAGTTATAAGCTATTGTTTGCTCCCACTTAAGCTAGTGTTAAGTAGTGTCATTGTGTTTGTTGCAGTTTGGTGCCTTAACCCCATTAGAGCCACGGCTTGGCAAGAAACTGATAGAACCATTAACTAACTTAATACATAGGTGAGTCAATTACTATGAAATTGACAGCTGAAATGGCATTATTGACATTACATTATTTACCGTCTAAGCTCTTTCTAAAATACTTGTAAGAAATATTACCATCAGCCTAAGCAGTCTGCTAGGCATAGGCCTCCCCCAATGAGCGCCATTGCGCCCTGTCCTCATCTCAAAGCTATGATATATTATTCGTAAATATGTTTGAACTCAATTTTCAATGACAGAAATGCTAAAATGCTATGGCTTCTTTTAATTTCTTTAGATAAATGCTTGGTTTCCATTTAGCGCACTATGCCAATAAATTGCACTAGAAGAATGCTTATAAAGACAATAGATTCCTAGAAGTGTGAAATAGTTTAGCTTGATTTAGTTTTGGATTTGTACAACATTCATAGGGAATGTTTTAAAACGCAGTGTATTGTGTGTAAATACCAATTTAACTGTTGTCATTCTATTTGCAACACCAAACATAAATATTGGTATAATCTTATCACGATTGTGTCACCTTGCACCAATCTAGTTGTTATATTTTAAATCCTACAGCATTTGAATTAAATTCATAGTACCTACTGATGATATTTTGTACCTATTAAATTGCGTTTACTTGAGCTAATTAAGCCATACATATTATAAACGTGAAAATAATGTTGTTTATATATTATGAAATGTATATGAACGTGAAAGATGGAGGGACGAGCTCGCTAAATTCCATGCCGACTGGACCATTTTAACACAGGAGAGGGATGAATGGAGAGAGTGGGGGGAAGCCTTTGCCCAGCAGTGGGATATTGAGGGCTCATAATAAATAAATAAATAATGTATGAAAAGTATGGGAGAACCTTTAAATTTATTGGACATGCCCTCGATCACGAGGACTAGAGAAAAGTATTCGTATCGTGGACGTAAAATTTTGACCGAGTTTTTGAAAGCTTAGATTGAAAATAACGTTTTGTCATTGGCGAAAATGTTTCGTTACGCTTACGATAGTGTACCTGACTATCGTAAGCGTAACTATTCGTGGTCGCCCCTCTGATACACTTTTCTTTCGTCAGCACGTCGGCAATGTCGCTGCTTTACGAATGCATCAACACCGTGATAGCTGTGCTCATCAGCATCAGCAGCGGAATGCCAGGGCATGCCGCTTCAGTGCAGCTCTGTGTTCAGAAACTGAGAATACTCATTGAGGATAGCGATCAGAACCGTAAGTCCAGTTTCCTTTAGCGATTCTGTTAGCATTCTCTCAAACACTTAACTTTACAGCTATAAAATCATAGCGATCCCTGTTATTTCCATCAATTACAAAGTTGAATTAATATGAATGTATGCTATTATGCCATTTACGGTGTAGGAATTAGCTTATTTTTTTACAATTACGAAAGTATTGTGTTAAACTTATTTATTTTTCAGTGAAATACCTTGGCTTGCTAGCAATGTCTAGAATACTCAAATCCCACCCGAAGTCAGTACAGGCACACAAGGATTTGGTGCTCGCGTGCTTAGACGACAAAGACGAATCCATACGCTTGAGAGCTCTAGGCTTGCTTTATGGAATGGTATGTATCTTTCGAAAACCATGAATTTGATATCGCGCAGGCTCATCTTTATTTGCATACATAGAACCTAAAAAAAGTAAACTCAAAAAACCTTAAAAGTAGTTTTGAACTGGAGTTTTGGCCGGTGTGCCTCGGGAAAAGCCTTTAGTTATCTCTAATACTTATGTTTTTAAAACTAAAGGCCAATGCACAACGGCAGACGGTGGGGGAGGGCATTGAGGAAGATACAAAATATGTATTTGCAAATTATGTGTTGCCAACATTGAGTCTTAGTTTTAGTTAATATAGTTCTTACCGCCGGCTAATTTACTCCGACTCCGGTGCCTCACGCCGCGTACCGTGGCGTCCGCTCTTCAATGCCGTAGAGAGAAATCCTCTTTAATACTCTCCGTTATCGGTCTCTCGACTTTGGATTCTGCATATATCTTGTTATCAATAGATACGTACGAATTTACGTTGTTAAATTTAAAATACAATACAATATAACCAAATTTATAACACCAAGTTAGGTTTGTTATTAAAATGCCCTGCCCTACCTTGCGTCGACTTGCTGGCCTAAAGGGAGTAAGGGCTAGTCTCCATCACCACGTCACGACGTCATCAACGTGGAACGGTGCGGTGTCGCGGCGCAGCACGTTGACGTAAAGTGCTAATAGGCTAGATGCCTAAAAAAATCGAATTAGTCCGTCATTTAAATTATCAAAAAATATTGGTATTTTTTATTTTGTCAATTAAACTAAAAATGACAAAGATATAGCGTGTTGAAGTTCCGCGTGACGTCACGATTAAGTACACACTTTTTACATACAAGTGACGTCACGTGCCCCCACTCCCGAACTTTGACGCTCTGTAACTTTGTTAATTTCTATTGATTAAATAAATAAAAAAAATACGTGTCCAATATATTTTGTTAATAAAACTGACGTACTAATTAGTTTTATTATTTTTTTACTCAGTCATCATCCCTATTTACGTGTAAATAGCAACACAAGCTACCTAGTAGCTAGCTATTCCTTACACAAAAGTAGGGCAGCAGCATCTATTGAATATATCTATGAAGCGCTCGTGGCGAGGTTTACTTCGGTGTTTTTAGCAGATCACCTTGATTTTGTTTAGTGACATTTAAATCTGAGCGCTTCCGTGCTTCGGAAGGCACGGTAAGATGTTGGTCCCGGCTTTTTAGTCGTTAAACCATGTCGGAGGCCTTCAGGCGCCCCAAAAACTCCGACACCAGAGTTGGTCACTAGCCCAAACGAAGAAGAAGAAGAGCATCTATTTGGACATTTAACTGGACAAACGTTTTGATCAACAGGTATCCAAAAAGAACCTAATGGAAATAGTAAAAAAACTAATGATTCACATGGAGCGGGCAGAAGGCACATTGTACCGCGACGAGCTTCTCACTCGTATGATAGAGATCTGCTCTCAGAACAACTATCAGCACGTTGTCGACTTCGAGTGGTACGTCACAGTGCTTGCTGAGCTCACAGAGATGGAGACCAGTTCTAAACATGGTAACTACTATTTACATTACAAACCTTTTAATATTGTTTTCATTAGCGTTCTATAAATTTGGGACCACATAAAAAAAACTGTCGCAAGAACGTAATCATGTAATACGGTGGCGCCATTGAAAACCAGCGCATGCAATTGCTTCTGTTTCTGCAGCGTAATGCTGAGTAGCGACCTTTTTGTGTCACTATTTATCTTGTTAGATTTAAGCACATCTATTGTTTATATTTGTATATTTTGTGACAAAAATAATTTTTTCTTTATCTTTTACCTTTATCTAATGATGAAAAGACATAGTCAGGTTATGCAAGACTTACAAAAGATATGGTTTATTTGCTAATATGATAAAACAAAAAAGTAAAACGGTGTAAAAAAATGCATGTTAAACGTAACGTAAACGTGTGTAAGTCTATGTTAATGAGCAGAAGGCTGCGCTCATGTACTTTTGATGCTACTTTTGTCTTGCATTCTGCAAATCTCAAGTGTTTTTGATACTATTTTGATACCACTTAAATTGTCAAGTGTCTAGATTATTGAAAAGCTCCGGACAAACACTTGAGGTAGAATATCACTATTTTGGTGTGGTGTGTCGTGGAGCGCCACAATAGACTCATGTTATGGCGCTTCATAGAAGTTGTATGGAATTTTTTTATTTTTATTTTCGCAAAATCTTACGATTTGATTTTGTAAGTCACTTTCAGGAAATTGTTTCTGTTGGAAAATAGAATTAATTTGAACTTGTTTTTTTTTGACAAATTTAACTTTCTAGGCAGACTGTAAATTTTTGAAAATTTCGTAAATGTAATTGTTTATAGGGTTTCGTACCCATAGGGTAAAAACGAGACCCTATTATTAAGACTCGTCTGTCTGTCTGTCACCAGGCTGTATCTCAGGAACCTAGATAGCTAGACAGTTGAAATTTTCACTAAAAACAGTATAAAATTAATATTTAAATGGGGCACCCATAATACGGCACGGAAACTTTCGTGCGCGAGTCCGATTCCCTAACCGGTATTTTGTTCAAAATAAACCTATAGTTTCCCAAAAACAAAACCTTCTAACTACAAAAGAAAAGGCAGGCCTTGCCCTCAATGAGGAAAATTTTGCCCCACCTGTAAATCGACATATACAATTTGTATGGTTATTATTTGTTAATAAGATGAACCGGATTATAGCTCTCTATATTTTTTCTGCAGGTGCAATAATAGCCGGGCAACTGACCGAAGTGGGCGCTCGGGTGGCTGAGGTGCGTTCGTTCTGTGCGCGGGAATGCGCCGCGCTTGTATCGAAAGCCGCCGCGTCACCGCCCGGCCCGGCATCTCGCGAAGTACTATACGCTGCTGCTTTTGTACTGGCCGAGTATTGCAAGTAAGTTGCCACGCCGTCGGTAGCTGTTGTTTTTGTTGGCAGACGGGCTACATGGAGCCCAATCGCGTCGATTACATTAAGTTTGTTTGTGTATTTGAAATATAATTTTTAATACACGAACAAAATTCAAAATTAATTTCTTCAGTAGGAACCGTAAAGTACACTTGAAACGTCAACAAAATTTCAAATACACGAAAAAACATTCAAATGACTTACGACCTAACGGCTTCAAAAAGAGAGCTAATAGGCATCTTCTGGGAAAGCTCGTCCCATCGTCGACCTCATCCTTGCCTATGCAAGCCACGAGGTCAAGAGCTGGCCCATATTAAATAAAAATATATATATATGTCGAGGAGTGTGTAGGTCATATCTGGTGGTATGATCTTGGTGAAATTTTGGAAATGAAAAGGAAAAGCACTACAAATGGGAGATCGCTGCATTCCTCGATATGTGCTTACACGTTGGATTTACCTCATCTCCGACATATATATATACAAACAAACTTTCGAATCCCCAAAGAAACTTTCAAATACACAAACGAAATCTAATTTCAAATACACATTGATTCTGATATTGACGTGAAGGTTGTGGGCTCGAATCCCGCATGAGTCGATTTTTTTATGATAAATTCATATTAATTTTCTTATAACCGCGGAAAAAATAAACTAGACAGAAAAAACTCATGGACGTTTGCGCGAATACTCAACTATGGGAGACGCTGCTAACCTTCAGAATCGGTAAATTTTAACACACTTAAAAACTTGATTCTTTATTCAATAAGATCCTAGGATCACTTTGTAAACGACTAAAACATATTTCCTAACATGTTTGTTTCTAACAGCGATGAGGAAGTGAAGAGCGAGGTGTTATCACCGCTGATGGTATTGCACGCCAGTCGGCGGCGGTCATAGGAAGGCGCGTGCGGTTTGCATTCATACCGCTCTCAAACTACACTACTAAAACTTCTATACGAGACGACCCATCTGTGGCGCAGTGGAACGCCCGCCTGAGACGCGGAAGCTCGCGGGTTCAATTCCTACCGCGAGATAAATGTTTGTATGATCTGCAAATATTAGTCTCGGGTCTGGGCGTTTTATTTACAAAAAGTTTTAGAATCAAAATCAAATAAGTTTATTCAATAAGCACATACTTTGAAACGTCAATTTTTTAATTTAAATTTACACCAATACGTAACGCGACCAAACAAAGAAGAATTGTCATGAAACTCTGCTTCGCTTATAGTTTTTAAAGTCTTGTTTTTTAAAAAGTTTATTATTAACTATTACATTGGTTTTGAGGGAGTTGGAGACAGTTTCATCCCAAGCTTTTTAGTCATCTAAATAATCTGTTTTTTTTTAATAAGCTTTATTACAGAGGTTATGTTTAACAACTTTTTTGTATTTATTTACAGATAAATTAAGCATATCATTTAAACATAAACGTTTATTTACATAAGTAGTATATCAGTCATTTGGTTCTCATAATGCAAGCTCTGATGGCTTACCACAGGTTTTTATAGTTTACGAAAACTTTATAAGTTTCGGTATCTTTCCATACATTTTCAGTAAAGCGCCTCTAGGGAAACGTGCATGAACTACGAAAATGTATGGAAAGTAACCGACACTTATAAAGTTTTCGAAAACTATCAAAACCTGTGGTAAGCCCTCTGCTTAGTTAGGGGCTAGATGTTGTTGTGTAATATCCAGGACTTATTTATTTATTCCTTGCATGTTTGTTTCTGACAGCGATGAGGAAGTGATGAGCGAGGTGTTATCGCCGCTGATGGTTTGCGCGGCGGTCGGCGGCGGTCATATGAGGGCGCGTGCGGTTTGCGTTCACGCCGCTCTCAAACTGGCCGTCAAACTGCTCGCGATACAGGAGCGGCGAGGAGATGTCGATACTGCTATATCTGTGAGTAAAATCTTCTCACGTTGTGGGGTCGAAACTGAAACGACGGGGCTATGGCACGTTCAGTTTTTTTTTGTTTATAGAATTTAATTAACAGTTTTCGGAAACGGAACCATGTTCTATTGTGTGTTAGGTGAGTCCCTAATATTATAATCCTAATTAATATTTTAAATGCGAAAGTGAGTTTGTTTGTTTTTTACACCATCACCGTCAATCTAAGCTCAACATCGGGTCGGGTTAGACCTAACTATTTCTAAATATTCACACCAGTTGAACCTGATTCGCGACGCGTCGCCAACCTCAACAGCCGGTCTAACCCGCCGCATAAAGATGTTTCACATAAAAAGTACTATATAATAGAATCTACTTTGTAACTCGCTGATCAGACCAAATACAACCGCGCTCGACACTCTTTCGTATGACTTTCATACGAAAATCTTCAAGAAGTGAAAGATCATACGAGAAAGGATCATGGCTAGAGGTCACGACCCTCTGCAGTAAGGATTGACGCACAGAAAGAGACTTTGTAACTCATCAATATTTTTTTTTAGATTCTCCAGAATACCATAGAGGGTATGAAACCCCTACTCAGCAGTGAAGACATGGAGGTTCAAGAACGGGCCCATAACGCCTCCGCCCTGCTATCAATTACTCTGCGTCGTATTTCCGGTGACGAAGAAATGTTAGCGAATGTACCTGCACCCGACCTTCCGCTGGTCTCACACGAAAGGTAACTAACTTATCTACACTAATATCATAAAGAGGAAAATTTGAATTTTTGTGTGTGTGTATGTTTGTAATGAATAAACTCAAAAACTACTGTGCCAATTTCAAAAATTCCTTCACACTTGGAAAGCTATATTCACCCTGAGTAACTTAAGCTATATTTATTGCTAGAGAAGATTAGGGATCCTTACTAAAACTTAAGTAACGTAACCCAAGGTGTAAAAAAGTGCCTTAACCCGTGCGAAGCCGGGACGGGCCGCTAGTATCAAATACATTTCTACTGATACTGCATAATATTTTTTTCACAAAAATCAAGGTTACTATAGGTGGATTACTAGAGGTTACATGACGTTAATGTAATAAATTATTATTGGAACAGACAATGAGGTGTTTTCTTAATAACACTATTTATCTCTAAACCTAGTTATAACTAACTGAAAGTCATAGTTAAGTGAATATCTATCAGACTCACTACCAAAGTGGACTTTAATAAAGCGAAACTAATAATAAACATGTATAAATGTTTCGTTTTGTAAAATTGTATACATTTTTTACTGTATGTAAATAATATCAAAAACATTATAGTAGAGATCTATCAGAAACGGAAGATCAGCGTTCGCGGGGTCAGTGGCTAGGGCTGTAGAGTGAGGAACCTTCTTACGTTGCGGGCCGAATCTAGGAGAACCACTTCCTGTATCTGACTCTTGATCCACCTGCCTAGCAGAGCCTCCTAAGATATTGGTCGAGGCTCTTCGCTGCTAGACCAATCACTGATACGACAGTTACACAGTTTCTCTTCGTACAAATGAAAATAAAGTAGCAGGAAAATAATCCTATGCCTATGTCTTCACGTTGCCTTGTCTTGTATGTGCTAATGTGGTGCTAATTTAATTTTCAGTAACGGCTTAGATGAAAGTGCTGATGATTTGAATGGCGATGTGCCTTCTGGGTTCAGCGGCGGTCTGATTAGCGAGCTTATGGAAATGTTTGATGGAGAACTGAAACCAGTCGCGCCTAAAGCCCAGAAGAAAGTGCCCATGCCGCCAGAGTGAGTGTTCAAATCATTTACTACTATTTCCGCTCTAGACTAGACGTTATTCAATTATGATTGTATTAAGTAATCGACTAAACTTGATGGTAGTTGAACGTCACTATTGATAGAAAAATATTTATGGGCAAAGAGAATTGTTGAAGCACTTTAGAGTCCTATTAGTCAAAAGCGTCATGCAGCGCGTGTAATGTTGTTTGTAGCTGTTCGCACATTACATCGACTCAACGCCGACTCAACTCCAACATAACTCACACTATGGCATTGAAATGTAAGCTTTATGTTAAGTTTCTTATGAGTGAATTTGTCAATTTGTAAGATAAAGGCTGACGACACGTGGACGACGCGTGGACACGTTGTTCCCAGAAGATCATCTTTATTAAGCCACACTCCGCCCGGATGGGTAACCGTTTAGTGGCATTTAGATCGTGCTTCGGAAGGCACGCTAAGATTTTGGTCCAGGATTTTTCAGTCGTTAAGCTATATCGGAGACCTTCGGGCGGCCTAAAAACTCTGACACCAGGGTTGATCACTACCTCATACGAAGAAGAAGTCAGAAAGCGATCACGCGTTCGAGTGTTTCGCCTTCGCATTCTGCGTTCATTTGTTGTTTTACATTACATAGACACACAGCATGCATTCGTTACCACGCAAAGTACTTGAATTCCATGCATAGAACGAAGAACTTGATCGCGGAATCCGAACGCGTGATCGCTTTCTGTCAGATAGAACTAAAGATGAAACGGATATCCGGTAACTATCTGGTATCCGGCCTATCCGGCGGTCTAAATACTATCCGGCCGAATACTGGATTTAAAAATTAGACTAGAATAGGCATGATGCCTGGGTAGAAAAATAATAATTCTAATAGGGATGTTGTCTGGGTAAAAAAATGATAATTCTAATTAGTCCGTCAGTTAGATAAACAAAAAATATTAGACACGTATTTTTTTTTATCAAATCAATAGAAATTGACAGAGATAAAGAACGTCAAAGTTTGGAAGTGGGGGCTCGTGACGTCACTTGTATGTAAAAAGTGTACACGCTATATCTTGTCGATGGAAACTTTTGTCTGTAAAGCTTCACATCATCTACAGCCTGAACACCCATTGCTGGGTATAGGCCTCCCTGTGTTTGCGCCAATCATCACGGTCCATCGCTCGTCCAACCCACGATGGATGCAATATCCGCCTATCTTTCTGCTGGACGCCGTTTCTGTGATGCCACTCTGTCATTCCCTTCTCCACTTACCATCACTTCGCCTTTCCAGGTGTCGTATTTTTTTATTTATCAAATCAATAGAAATTGACAGAGATAAAGAACGTCAAAGTTTGGGAGTGGGGGCTCGTGACGTCACTTGTATGTAAAAAGTCTACTTACCCGTGACGTCACGCGGAACTTCAACACGCTATATCTTTGTTATTTTTAGTTACATTGACAAAAGAAAAAATACGTGTCCAATATTTTTTTATAATGTAAATGACGGACTAATTAGATTTTTTAGACATCTAGCCTATTAGACACATACTTGCTTATTTCCCTTTCTCCACGCCACGAGACATTTTATCATTGCATAAACAAACATCAAACTTCTTATTATCACTGTTTATATCAAAATAATCCCATTAAGGCGATTTTTTCTTCACCCATGTAATTTCTCGATGCTTTTTAGCATTATAAAAATAGATAATAAGACCACTAATAAATGATAACTTCAAACGATCCATGCACGTGTCTGCACTGCAATCAATACAATAAGTCAATGAAAGAAACAATTGTTAGCTTCGCTTATCAGCCGCCGGATTTTTGACGGTCGAATATCCGGCTACAAGGTTGGCCGAATTTCCGGTATCCGGTATCCGGCTAAACTGCTATCCGTTTCATCTCTAGATAGAACCGTATAACCTCAAGAGACTAGGCATCAAATTGCTGCAAGACGCGTCTTTGGTATCTACTAGGTTTCTGAGTATTTTCTCTGTTCCAGTTTGAACCTAGAGCAGTGGTTGTCACGTGACAGCTGGTCGTCGGAAAGCTCTAGTTCTGAAGACGAGGGCGAAGGAGCCGTGTTCGCTGCACCCCATCACGATCCGCGGCCGACTGCCCAATTCACTCCTGAGGAGCTTGATATGGTAAGTAATTCTATTGTTTGTTTCACGCTCACACCTTAACTACGCAACCGATCATCAGGAAATTTCGCATACAGAATTTCTCCCGTAACAATAGTCAAAAAGCCAAAAAGTCAAAAGTCAAAATTCATTTATTCAGTAGGAACTGTATAGTACACTTTGAAACGTCATTTTTTTTAATTTACCACCAATTAGTAACGTGACCAAACAGAGAAGAATTGGCAAGAAACTCTGCTTGGCTTATATTTTTTTAACGTCATTGTACTTAATATCTATTACATTGTTTTTGATGGAGTTGGAGGCAGTTTCATCCCAAGCTTTTTTGTCATCTAAATAATCAGATATTTTATAATAAGCTTTATTACATAGATTACGTTTAACAACATTTTTGAATTTATTTACAGATAGATTAATCACATCATTTGGGATTTTGTTAAAAAATCGTACAGACATCCCTTTAAAAGATTGTCTAACTTTATGGAGCCTTACAGTGGGAACAGCTAGTTTATCTTTATTTCTAGTGTTAACATTATGATAGTCGCTATTTTTCTTGAACATGTTAATATGTTTTCGGACATACATTAAGTTTTCATATATATATTGGCACGGCACTGTCATAACATTTATTTCTTTAAACTTAGTTCTAAGTGATTCTCTGGGACCCATATTATAAATTGCACGAACAGCCCTCTTCTGCAACACAAATATGGTGTTGATATCTGCAGCATTCCCCCACAACAAAATGCCGTACGACATAATGCTATGGAAGTAGCTGAAATAAACTAGTCTAGCCGTTTAATAAATTATATGTAAAAGTTTTGCTTATTTTGTTAATTACATTTTTCTGAACTTTGGTTTTAGTGGAAACTATTTGTTTGATGTCCTCTTCTAGTCTTAAGGTTGGGTGCTCAAGATTAAGACACAGTTTTTACTATTGCAACTTTTAGCGACTCCACTGTATCTTGCTCTGTTGTAAAACTTATACGAAATAAATAAATTTCAATTTCAATTTCAATGCCAGGGTTCAGGGTACAGAAATGGACTTAAAAAGGACATTTCAACCAGTAAAAATATACTGTGCCCGAAGAATGAAACAAAAACCCGCGTGGTGACCCTTTTTTTTCCTGCACCCAAAAAGGATCAGGCGGATTATCATTCCCAGCATTCGTTAAAATTAGATCAACAAAAACATCGCCTATAAAAAATAGTGGTATATTCTGACATCCTGGCCTTGCTGGGATCGACGGAAACGTCTTTAAAGCTTCACATCGTCTACAGCCTGAACACCCTTTGCTGGGTATAGGCCTCCCTGTGTTTACGCCAATCATCACGGTCCATCGCTCGTCACATCCAGGTCCAACCCACGATGGATGCAATATCCGCCTATCTTTCTGCTGGACGACGTTTCTGTGATGCCACTCTGTCATTTCCTTCTCCACCTACCGTCACTTCGCCTTTCCAGGTGTCCTATCAATTGATTTTTATATAACTATAACAGGGTTTTTAAAAAATAGATCCCAACCAATATATGTAAGCCTTATGATTTTGATTTGATTTATATGATGGCCAGTTGTATCGGTGAACTTTGTACCTACCACCTAAAATAGATTCGTAATCCGCCAATTCCCATGCAAAATAGTCAATTTCATTTTTTCGGCTATGTCTTAGGCGCTTCTCAGACGGAACAACTGATCTCTGAGTTGTGTTTTGCCGCAAATAAAAACTGATCATATCATTTTTAGGAACTTTGAGAACATAGCAACTCTATTTCTTGGTAAAGTTAACAGTTGCGTCAACTTAATTTGCCCCGTCTGCACAGTCTGCGTCAGGCACTCCGCCTTAGGGTTTTTCTTAATTTTTTTTTTATCCTAAACCACCCCTGCCAAAAGGAAGCTAAACCAAACAAAAGAAAACAAATCTGTCGACCTGTTTTCGAGCTTTTGCGAGACATGCACTGCAATTGATTATCATATTTGAATGTATTGTTGCAGTTGCGCGAGGCAAGAAGGCAGGAGCAGGCGAATAACCCTCACTATCTGAAGGACGATTCCCCGCGCAGTTACCAACAAGAGGACATTCCAATCGCAGAGATAGCACTTGAAGTGCCACTTGAAATTCACAGTTAGTAATTATATTGTTAACTTATCACAGGTTTAAAGATCTTGTCATCGTCCACCTCATCTGGTGAGTAGTCGTATCGTATCGTAGACGTAAAATTTTGGCCAATGAGAAAGCGTTAGGTTCAAAATAACGCTTTGTCATTGGCAAAAATATTGAAATATTTGTGTCTCTCTCCAGCTATGTATTTAATTCCATTTACCTTTCGACGCATCTATTATAGATTTTGTTTTTTTTTCTTTGTTTTGATTATAATTTCAATTTCGTTTCGTAGTGAAGAGGAGTAACTATTAGTAGTATTAGAGTTCTTTGTGCCTATTCCTGCCTTGAAGCATGTTGTGTTTCGATTTGAAGGGAGAAATAACACACACCTAAGCCTCATACCTCATCTTCATACCTCATGTTGAGGACGCAGGGCGTTGCATCTTAGGGCAAGTTCCATTCATGCGTGTACTACTATGCAATACTTTGCTATAGGTAACATAACACCAGGTAGGCCTTGTACTTGTTTCATCTACAAGTACAAAAAAAACTAGTATTTTTACAAGATCTTCTTATGTAGATGTTATCTTAGTTTTAGCGCGTTGGAACACCTCCGTCGCGAAACCATAGCAGTAGTTCCCCTTTAGAATCTTGTTGACTGCCACAGATACTTGTGAATGGCGGACCGAGCGCGGAGCACGGTGGTGAAACCAGCGTTCGAGTAGATCGGCAAAATCTCGCGGGAAGGATGGAATCATTGTCGAATCTATGCGTTAGAACAGGCAGTTTCGTTTCTATTTTGCATATCGTACAACAGACAAGTCATGGCGAAACTGTTGCTTCTCGCAGCTATAGTTTCGCGGCAGATGTCTACTAATAATTTCCTTTGGTATAGTTTATTTCCATAAAACGGCGCATAAGTATACTTAACACAAAGTAATAAGCTTTTTTGCGTCGACTCAGTTATTGAAAATAACTGCGGTAGTTGGAAACTCTCAATGTTCAAGAGTTCATCACCTTATTCTTGAGCTTTGCAAGTGTGAGTTTCCAAAGCTAACCCATCTTTTTATTTACAGCTAAAAGATCTGACAAGTATTTACTAACACGAGAAAGTTCAAGCAAGAAGAAGAAAGAAAAGCGACCAATGAAGAAACGGAAGAGCAAAAAGGAGAAACTCACTTCGGAGTCTGATAGTGAAGGTTTGTTATACTGATTTCTTTGTTTTTCTCATATCAAATACATAAACCAAAAACGAGACCTTCTCGATGGTAAAACACATGCTCAGGCTTCTGAGATCAGATACTGTTGTCATGAACTTTTCTCACTTAGAAGTTGTAGAGTTCTTTGTGAAGGGCTCAACCGGGGAAGTACCCTCACCATGCCTATTTCTACCGTCAAGCATCATTGCTGTTTTGATTTGAAGGGTGTGGGGCCGGTGAAATTACAGGCACATGAGGCTTAACACCTTCATGCCTCAAGTTGATGCCTGAAGTTGATGACGCGGGGCGTTGTAGGGCACGTTTCAAGACCTATGAGGCTATTGCCTCATAGGCACAAGGAATGGTTACTACTTAACATCTGGTGGGACAAGTGCTAGGATCTAGGTTGAGGGGACATTGACATTTGACATACACGTAGTGATGAAGACGACCAATGATGGACTATGACGAAAACCAATTTAGTTGTCAACTAGGTAGTCTTCAGACAATCTTCAAAAATATCAAAACACGTTGAGTTGACATCAAGATATCGCTGAATGTGGTTCTTTTCGCCCCATCAGTCGTCCTCTCAACACTCACTCCAAAATCAACCCATATTTTGTTTATCCTGTCTCCAATCCAACACATCTTTCCACATATCCATGACCACAGAATAGAAAAAGGAACAGAATTTTGACTCCTCAAAAACAATTAAACAAATACTTAGCTACTTTAGCGGTGACGCATTAAAGTGTCAGCTCGTACCTAACATTTTATATTCACCCACACCTTGCATCCCTTTCTATTCGTAACTCTTATCTCTTCTGACGCGTACTAACCTACGGAGCGAGCCCCGTAGTCCATAGGAAAGTATGATAAAAATATTAACATATCGCTGATCCGGTGCAATAAAGACGCATTTACAGTAAACATGATTTTACATAGATAGATAATACTTTATTGATCACCACATTAATACAAGGAAAAACAAGAGTAACTTAAGTCTAAGCATCATGAAGGTAACACAATTGGTGGCCTTATCGCTGAAAGCGATCTCTTCCAGGCAACCAGAGTACGGAAAGGAAGAGCAAAGCTTTAGAGGATGGCGGTGCACTTATGCAAGATAAAATACATAATTATTACATTTAAATACAATGTTGAGAAGACTGACGATACACAAAATATTAATAAATTATGCTATTAAATCTAATGCTAATACATACAATAATAATAAGAATATACTAATACATCGTTTATAAAAGAAAAAGAAAAAAAGAGAGTGACAGGAAATAAAATACTAACTTTAAGAAATGTTGGTAAACTTTGAGTTTAAAAATGTGATGTGATGTTGCTCTTCTGATACTGAGTGGCAAAGCATTCCACAACCGCACAGCTTGGGCTGTGAACGACCTACAGTAAAAATAAGTTTTTTGCAAAGGAGTTTTAAGTAAAAGGTTATCTGACGACCTAAGAGAAAGGTTGTGAGAGGAGCAAAGATATTCAAATCTATGTTTAAGATAGGAAGGAGAAAAGGGATTGAAAAGAACAAAGTAAAGAAGAGATAGAATATGCAGATTACGGTGTTGGCGAATAGGAAGCCATTTTAGTTTGGCACGAAAGGGAGACACGTGGTCATATTTACGAAGGCCAAAGATGAATCTGATACAGACGTTTTAGAGACGCTCAAGCCTATTAAGTTGCTCCTCAGTGAGGTCCAAATAACAAGTATCATCGTAATCTAGCACGGAAAGTAAAAGAGATTGTGCAAGTGTGATTTTGGTAGCAGTAGGAAGGAAATTCCGTAGCCTTCTGAGTGAGCCAGCAGACATTGAGTGAGTTACATGAGAGGCAATCAAAGATTGCAATAGTCAGAACATGGTAGCAACAGAGCATACCTACATTTTGAAAATGCATCGTTATTGCAGTGGATAAGCGATATCATAAACGCCCAACAGCTATTATTATAGAAATTGATGTGGCCTTGGCCTCACACAAGTAATTATAATTACTGAGAGTAATCGCATTGCCAAGTAACGGTAACATTTGGCACAGTAACAAACTGGTGTCCATGTCCATACAAAATAATAACAATTTCATTTTCGCTATTTTGTACGAATCAAATTTCTTGTCGGTTATAAATATTTAATCATAATAATAGTAGCTCCAATACAATACCCCCCAATAAGGGGTGTATTGTGCATTGAACTTTTTTAGCGCAGTGAGTGATAATCTGCAAATATTTGTCTCGGAACTGGGTGCTTCCTATGTATAATAGGGATGACTACTGGGTAAAAAAAACCTAATTAGTCCGTCAGATAGATCAACAAAAAATATGGGACACGTATTTTTTATTTATCAAATAATTAAAAACTGACGGAGATAAAGAGCGTCAAACTTGGGAGTGGAGGCTCGTGACATCACCACACCAGCCTACATCAGTCCACTGCTGGACATAGGCCTCCCCTAATAAAGGGGGATATACCCATAATCCCCACGCTGGGCACGCGGGTTGGGGATCGCAGGGCACAATTTCTCGCACCACCGACGCTGCTGCCCGTCGGTGGGCAGAGGATTTAGATGTGCCGATGTAGGCTGTGCTATGCCGCAATCAGCCGGCCGCCAGAGCTCCGTTGTTTAGCAGGGTGCACCACGTGCAGGTGAGGTTGGCTTGGGTTCCGAAGATGAGGGTTGGAACCCCGTACACCCCCACGTGACGTCACGGCTAGGTAAAAGTATGTGTACTAAGCCGTGACGTTACGCGGAACTTCAGCGCACTATATTTTTGTAATTTATTGTTTAGTTGACAAAAGAAAAAATACGTGGCCAATATTTTTTGTTAATGTAAATGACGGACTAGGTAATTAGAATTTTTCAGTCGTCATCCCTGTTGTATATGTTAAAAAATATATATTTATGTAGACATATTCATGACATGTGACACATGACACATGACCCTAAGATGTTATGTGAATGTTCGGCATTATTATACAGGTGGGGCAAAATTTTACCATTGAGGGCAGCTACCATTTTATTAGAAGCTTTTGTTCCTAGATTTTGTTGGAAAAAACAATGCATGTACAGCCTAGAAAATGAAATTTGTTAAAAAATTAATTGGTCAACTAAATCGATTCTATTTCCCAACCGGTATACTTTTCCAAAAGTAACTTAACAAATCATACCGTTTGATTTTGCGAAAATTAAAAAAAAACCATTCATTTTCTATGAAGCGCCATTAAGTTACTAGGTAACCATTTACGCAGGAATTATCGATGGCTATCATTGACTTAATATTTGTAATGGCTATGTCATCATCATCAGCAGCAGCCTATAGCTGTCCACTGCTGGACATAGGCCTCCCCTAATGAGCGCCATTGCGCCCTGTCCTTAGACGCATCCAGCTTCTACCAGCAGCCTTTCGCAGATCGTCACTCCACCTGGCCGGCGGGCGTCCTACACTACATTTGCCGGTCTCCACTCAAGAACTCTTTTACCCCAACAATTCCCAACGGTTATATACAAGTTGACAAACTCTTTGTTCTGCAGATGAAGTGATATCGCGGCCGATAGTGGCGGAAGGCGGCGAGCTGCCGGAGGGTGCTGCGGCCTCCGACGACGAACCCGCGCCGCTGCCCGACGACCCGCATCGCGCTCTCGACTTAGATCTGGACCAGTAAGCTACTTTTTAGCGTGTAGTTCCAAACTGAGGCTCAATCACGACTAGCAAATAGATAGTACATTACTGCAGAGGCCAGCAAAAGAGGTATTGATGGACTTCGCCTCGGCCCACATACGTGAGTCCATTAATGCCTAGTTGTGGCCAAGGCTTGTATAGTACTATTCTCAAATAATGCGCGGAAATTAAAACAAAACAGTTCCTAGACAGAACTTGTACATTTTTCAATAAACAGCATATTATTTGCAAGCCAGTTCGAAATTTTATTAAACCCAGATATGAGTTTTCATAGTAATTTATTTGGCCGCTAAACACGACAGATATGAATTTTAATACAACTTTAGCCGGCCGCTGCTCGTATGTATTGGTCCGGTACAGCAATTTCGTTTTATCTCGAAGAAGATTGTCAAAATAATGCTCTAATTTCCAAGCATGTTTGAGAAAATAGTATTCTTATCGTAGACGCAGATGAGAAAGCGTGGTTAAAAAAAAACGCTTTGTCATTTTCGAAAAGTATTCGTTACACTTATGATATGTCAGGTTGAAATATTTGTGATCGCCCTACGGGTAAACGGTACGAATACACCAAATTCGTCATCGGCTGAAGTATGAGCGGGCGTCGTCTTTCGATTATCCAATGACTCGGTCGATGTCGGTAATAGTAGTGCTGTCATAAAGATAAAGAAGGGAAGAAAAAAATCCTATCCTTGATTTTACATATGTTTGTTTGATTGACCCTTTTCGGCCGACGCCCGACCGAGACTTCGGCCGATGACGAATTTGGTGCAATCTGTCACGGTTGATTACATCAATGATTACATAAGTTATCGGATTGAAAGATTTGAATTTTATCTTACAGAATGATATGTACATTTTGCATTTAATTTCACTTATATTCAATCACTATGGAAGAGCCATTACTATGGATGACTGATATTCTTATGTAGACTTTAAGTTAACACCTAAACATGTAACAAAAACCTATGTTATGTTTAACCTGGGTGGAATTCGAGCCACGTCTACCCCCTCATCTACTGCGCAGACGGTAGAGCTAATACCGTACTGACTGAGCTATCAACAAACCTAATCATCTGTTTAATTTTCAGACCTTTACGTGAAGAAGAAATCCTTGCCACCAGGATCAGCCATTACCCTTCGCCCGATGCCGTATTACTAGAAACTCCCAAGGTATCCAAAAAGAAATCTTCCAGCAAAACAACAGAAGAAAAGACAAGCAAGAAGAAGAAGGAAAAGAAATCGAAACAGAACAAAGAGATCGATTTAATATTACCAGAACTTGTTTGTGCCGGTGATTTGTTAGTTGATTCTAAATCGAACGGCAAAAAACATTCTAAGTCAAGCAAGGCTGCTGGTGAAACTTCTGGGGACGTAAAGGTCACAAAGACTGATAAACATAAGAAATCTAAGAAAAAGACCGAGGATAAAGATTCTAAAAAGAAAAAGGCATCTAAAAATGGTAAGTTTTTTTTTATAGTTTATAGGTTACGTTAGTTACTTTTACTTTTCCCTGTATAAATGTAGTGATTAATAAAGTTTTATCTAGCAATTATCTACGTTTGACCGCCATCTTACCTGTTGGTAAGTGATGATGCGGTCGAAGATGTTGATGCTTGCCTGAAATGAACTTCTTCGCTTGTAGACCCCTGATACTAGGGGAGCCCACTATGCTAAATCGGGATTTACTCGAGTGTCAGAGAGACCTATTGGGTTGCGGAGCTTAGATGATTAAAAGAAAAAAATGACATGTAATTATACCTGTAAATATATTTTCTTCGATTCATCATTTTCAAAAATGTAAAAAAAAACAACAGTTTTTTTCAGTCAGTTTTTATCGAGCGCGTCAGATCAAATATTGATAGCATCCATTTCCTACGTATTTTAAAAATGTATGTTAATCTGATTGTTTCAATGATGGGGGTGGTCTTACGTAAGGGTTGAAAATGAAAAAGTTTTTATTCGATCGCGTCAGATTTTCTAAGGGGATGTTAAGTAAACCTAAATAGAGCTCTTATACTTATCTTCTGACTATTTCTTCTGAGGATTTGGATGTGACGCAAACTCGTGGTCATTATTAGAATGTGCAAAAAAATCACCATTATGAAATACTCAAGCGCGTCAGATTAAGATATATATGGTTCATCTTTATGTCCTAGACGTGCTGTCTCATAATCTGTCGTTTTTTTTTCTATTGAAACGAAGATAAAAATGGACCATTTTGGTTGCAATTTATGAACTTATATAGAATTCCCATAACAAAGTTCCTACCATTTTCCATTTTCTACCATTTCAAACATTCTTCGTAAATGTATTTTTTCAATCTGTGTCAGAAACTCGTAATCCTTCAAAATAAAAAAAGCCACGGTCGTGAATGTCGAGATGACGTTTTGTTTTACAACTTTTTAGCCCTCCCCTTCTTTACGTTACTCTAAAGTGGTGAGATGAAATATACAAGTTTTAGCATGTAACTAACGTACCTTACCTTAATCTGACGCGCTCGAGAATTTCAGATGATCATTTTTTTTTGTAATCTGGGCCTAGTGCGAGTTTTTTACAAGCTCGATCGCGTTTGAGCTTACGCAAATTTATATGGAATCGAGGTAGCGCCATCTATTGAAAAAGCGTGGCACTGGCCCCTTTCCATACAAATTTCCGTAAACGCAAACGCGATCGAGCTGGTAAAAGAACTCTCACTAGGCACCCTGATCCTTTATGCTCGACGTGTGGCCATAATTATAGGGCTCATATTTAGTAGAAGTACTTAATGCCAGCCACCCACGATTAAGTTCACCTTCAAGTTTACAGCGGACTTGATGCGGCATCCAGTAAACTTGACGGTGTATGGCTATAGGCGTTCATGACAAGTCTACTTGAAACGAAAATATAATTTCGTTCTGCCGACTTGATCAACTTTGCAGCGCAGCGTCATGTAAACTTGAAGGTGTGTGTGAGCGTTCAAGTATGCATGACGTTAGTTGGCAGCGTTCGTCACTGGTAACGCCATGGCTTCTACTGGCAGCCATCAAGCAAACTTGCCGGTAAACTTGATCTTGTGTGTTCTATATGAACGAACTGCAAATTGGACGCCGCGTCAAGTCCGCTGCAAACTTGATCGTGGGTGGCTGGCATAACCGGGTACAAGGTATCTCCTTGTATATTAATCTGCCGCGCTTTAGTAAATCCCGAAATCCCCGCTTGGGCTCCCCTACTATAAGCCGTTGTTATCAGGAAACACTGACGCCGGAGGAGCATTAAATTCCTCAGCTGTCGTAAGGATAAAAATTTATTCAGGTAGTTCTTATGTTGGTACTTATGTAACTATTTAACCAGAAGGTATATAAGGCGTTCCAACCGCCATCTATGGAACCTCAAATAACCTCACCTGCCCGTGATGCAAAAAAAATATCAAACGATGTTTTGGTGACCGGTTGATTGCGGCATAGCACAGCCTTAGACCGGCACATCTAAATTCGTCGCAGAGAAGAGCTGGTGCGAGAAGCTGAGTTATGGCTCTGCGATTTTCAACTCATTTGCCCAGCGTGGTAATAGGCATTGTCCAGCAGTGGACGATATAGCCTAATGTTTTTGATGTTAACTATAAAAGATAATTCTAGATTTGAGAAATTATTTTATTGCACAAATATCTGTGAATCCTTTTTTTTACAAAACAAGCTAATTCATATATTTTTGTCATTTCAGACAAACACGAGACAAAAACTGGATACGAGGAAGCGTTAGGTATTTCTACGCCGAGCAAGGAGGTCGTATAGCGTATGAAATATACCTACCTACTATTATAAAAATTATCTAATAATCATTTCTCGTCTTGTCACGTTACTCATGCTATCTCAGTGCAATTGTTAATTGAACAATTTAGTTATATTTTATTATATTAGGTCGTTATAATGCTTTAGTTACGTTATTTTCATTATCCAGAGTCAACCATGTCCATTAAGTCTAACTAAATAAACGAAAATATATGTAATCATGTACAGTTTTATTAAAAATGATTTATCACAATATGAATTTTAATTAGAACAATAAGTTAATTTATAACCTAAATTAAAGCCAAATACTATAAACAAGTTAAAATTTTATCAAAATCGGTAAAGAGGTTTCACCATTAAAATTTAAAACGATTCGGATATAGCATGATGCGGCCGCAAGCATTATCTTCTCCTTCTGTATCTGCCAGGGCTGCTGGGGCTGCTAGGGCAGCCACCCTTGCCACCGCCACCGCCGCCACCTTTTTTGTACGACATAGCCACCTAGCAATAAAAATGACGTGATGACACAGTAAAAAACTGAAAAGCTCAAATTTTTCACATTTGAAAGTGGCAGTGAGCGCATCGGTTCTTTACACAGCAGTTCTCTGCCAGAAATTTGTTTAATGTTAATTATTAATAACGTAATGTAATGGGAGCCGTGGTGGCCTAGTGGGATGTACCCCGACTTAAGATCTGGAGGTCGTCGGTTCGAATACCAGACGTGCACCAATGGATTTTTCGTTTCGAAAAAAATTATCTGCGCATTACCACGAAACCTGAGGAAACCGGCATGCCCTCGAACTAAAAAGTTCGAAAGTTATGTGCTAGGTTACTGTTCCAATAAAAAGCGGCGAAAAGCTTGCAACCTGTCACTTGGAATTCTAGCTGCTTGCAAAAAGAAGGCATTATCGAACGTAATGTTTGGCCTCAGACTACCCCCGTTAAGGTATCTTCAATAGATTTGCGTACTGAGCAATATCTGAATATATCCATAATGGGGAAAAAGTCGTGAAGATGTTTGTTTTTATTAATAATGTAATGTGTGTAATTTCAAAGAAAATTCTACTGGCTATTGAAGGAATTTCAGAATAAACTACAAATCAGATCTAAATTAATTTATTACAGCATGACTCTTCAGAAGAAGCCAAAATATATAAATACTCAATGGTTACAAACAATCGTGGTCTAGAGTTATGTAATACATACATACGTTATTGTACTTTTTGCAAGTGATGAATATAGATATATTTAACAAAACATACAAGTTAGCTTATTTACAAAGAAACATGTTATGAATTACATATTTCACAAATACTTTGATTATTGCATCAATACACGTATCTAGGCAGCCGGTAGGCGCCTGTGAAGAATTAGTTTTATAAAAATAAACACATAAAAATACCAGTTAATAATGTAAGCAGTACTCCAACATTAACAACAATACTTAATAAATAAGCTGCATTTCCATGCATTACTATAACATATTATTTTAGGAACGATGGAATGCAGCGTGACAATAATCGTCTAAAATAATTGAACTTATAAGCATAATCAACTACTAGTCACTTATTCTAAAATGGTATTCAATAAATAGTAACATGATGTTAAAACTAAATCTACCTACATAAACTGATCGAAATACAACCCGCGTAACAAATATTATCCTTAACACATTTCTTTAGTACTCCAAGAAACATGGGAATAAATATTTCACAAAAATAGCGTAGAACAATAAATAATATGAATTCAAAAATCACAATAGAAGTTCACTGCATTATAATTGAGTAGTGAATAACAACATACCTATCTAAATTGAATAGCTATACTATTTTTCTAGAAGCAGAATTGAATACATTGAATACATCTTATAGTGCATAACAAGGTGATGCATGACTAACAATGTGCACGGTAAGTAGATATAAATTCGAAATTACATCTATTCGAAAGTATGATCGATTACTGTAGGTACGATGAAGGGAATACTGATTCTACTTTTCGACTAGGAGTCTAGGGATGTCGAATTGAACCTCAACGCCGGCTTTCTTGGCGAGAGCGACGATCTCTGACAGCTGGACGACGAGCGCCGCGGCCTCATCAAGGTCATCCCTAGGGACGATTCGAAGTCCCGACTCCGCAACTAATTTTCTCGCCTCAGTCACTTTCGTGCCCTGCAAATTATAAACGAATATATCGATCACGCATTTCAGTTAACGATAATGCGTTGTGTAATCAAATATACATATAAGTCTAAAAATGACGCATTGAGATAGCGTATCACAGAAATGTTTTCCTTCAAGTCGCGTGATTTTGTTACTGTGATTTCGTTATAGGTAGCTGGCGCTACGTTATATTATTTGTTACAGAGTAAAAACCTTTCCTCTTGACAATTAAATAATAAATTATGATGAATATCATTAATAATCATGGATCACACAGCATTATCAAGCCGAGCATGTATTATGGGATCACAAATGAGTAATTTACTACTTATATGTTTTTATGCAAATAAATACCAAGAACCCAAGATACATATTTGCAAATCATACAAACAGTTGTTTCGCGGCGGGATTCGAACCCGTAACCTTCTGCGTCTGAGGCGAGCCTTCTCCCACCGCACCTGTTTTCACCTTCTTTGATAAAATAATTCTAGGAATTTACCTGAAGACGAACAATGACGGGTATCTGAATGTTGAGGGTCTTGGCCGCGTTGATGATTCCCTCGGCGATGACGTCACACCGCATGATACCTCCAAAGATGTTCACCATGATAGCAGACACTTTAGGATCGGACAAGATGATCTTGAAAGCTTCCTGTAATAAGTGTCAAGTTTTATTGAGAGACCCCTAGACAGACTGTCACATGGACTGATCAGCCCGTACGACCTTTTTGGGTATGAAATCTCGTAGCTCCAATGTTCTAACTATAATTTACTTGTGTACGTTTGTGCATTAGTGGCACGGGCGATTCATCCGCCTCTTTGCATAACAAGCAGGTTGTGGTGTCGCAAAGCCCATTTTACACATGTGCTTGTTGGGGCGACAGTGTCCAGTAAAGTAAGTAGTTTCTGTTTATCGCTAAGACATGGTTGGTGTACCGTTTCTCAAAGGTTATGATTAACAGCCCATACCATTTTTATCAAGTTTACATGCTTACATTTTATTATTTACTAAAAATACAATCCAAGGATAATAGCAATTATATTTTTCCTCGCACACGAGATTGACTGACTGTAACTAACACATTCGCATTGTGTAAAAGACATAAAAAAATACATTCTTAGTTTATTTGCATAAGTAGCACTGTTTTATTAACCTCTTATCTGGTGCGATACCAGAAACAATAGAAAATCTATTAAGTCTCGTTCAGATCTGTCCGAATACAAGATTTAAATAATAAGTAACTTGATATTTATGGCTAGCACCCCATACCCGTAGGGTTCCAACCTACATTTTCGGAATACAAGCCAAGCTCAACTATCCATTGTGCACCCTGCTGTATATCAAACGGGGCTCTGGCGGCTGGCTGAATGCAGTATAACAAAACCTTACACGCACACAAGCTGTGTCCTGGAATCCCCAACCTGCATGCCCTGAGATTATGAGCATATATCCCTCTTGAATAAGGGAGGCCTATGTCCAGCAGTGGACTAATATAGGCTGATGTGGTGTGGTGATATCTATGCACATTGTAAACTCTAAGTGTAACTGATTTGCTTTAGATGTGTGGAAAAACTTTACTTTTTGCTAAAATCAGTCAAGGCTACTTACAGACACAGCCTGAGCGGTGGCACCGCCACCGACATCAAGGAAGTTGGCTGGGTCACCGCCATACAGCTTGATGATGTCCATAGTTGCCATAGCCAGTCCAGCGCCGTTCACCATGCATCCAATATTTCCTAAACGTGGAAAACTCATATACAGCTCTTGTTTCTGTGATAATTAGCAGCTTTAATTATACATTTGACCTATTGGGTAATAAAAATGATGGCTATTTTAGCGGGCTAATGAAAAGCCGTGGGGGCCTAGAGAGATGTATTACAGATTCCGATGCGGAGTTCATGTGTTCGAATTGAGATTCGAACTGCTGTGCACCCAGAATTTTTCGTTTCGTAAAATATAAGCACGCATTACGTGCTCAAAACGGTGCAGGAAAACATCGAGAGGAAACCCGCGGCTTAGTCAGCTCTCCACATGTTGACCATGCCTTTCTTGTGGGCAAGACCGACTGAGAGGATGATAAAGGTGCTGAGCAAGCCTACTCCATTTAACCATATCCCAGACACTACAGGTGCCAGTCAATGAGTAAAAGCTACAACATGGCGCTGCATAAATAATCTAGGTATAATCTAAGGCAAATGCAGGATAATGCAATCACACTAATATTATAAATGCGATATCGATATCTGTGTATGTTTGTAACTCCTTTACGCTGAAACTACAGATTAATCAACTACTATTGAGCTGAAGATATATGTAGTTCTAGACCAGGAATAACATATAGGCTATTCTTATCCGGGTACTACGGGGGCGAAACCGCGGGCGGAAGTAAAAACCTCTTGAGTTGCTGGTATAAATATAAATATAAAAATATAGAATAAATTCTTTGGTGCAGTCGGGCCGCTAGGCGCACAATATGCGTGCAAGTTATTAATAAAAATACAGCAGGCCAAGAACTCGGCATATATTTCGACGACCGCTCGCGCCAACTGATCTCATAAGTTGGAGATGGTTGAACCACGGGAATATACACTACCCAACCCACAACGGATCTATGTCCTTCCGAAGTTTTTTTTTATGATACTTGAAGATGGAACAAGCACATAGCCCACCTGATTTTGAGTGGTAACCTACCTACAAAGCATTGCATGATCACGTTTTTTGGAACGTGGTCTACGATGCAACGCCCTGCGTCCGTCAACTTGAGGCTAGATGATAAGCCTCTTGTGCCTGTAATTTCACCGGCACCCACACCCTTCAAACCGAAACACATCACAGCTGCTTTACGGCAGAAATAGGCATGGTGGCAGTACTTCCCTGGACGAGCTCTCCACAAAAAACTCTACTACTACTACTAAAAGTTGGCTGCAAGTAGCGACGTAATTAACATTTTCGGTTAATTCCTCTATAGCTCAGCCTAACTTTAGAGAAGGGATATAGATGCATTGTGACATCTACACACCCTAGGACTGACAAGATAACACTGTAATGTAAGACATTATGGCGTTGCCTACTGTCTGATGATGTTAATATCCTCACCATCCAAAGCAATGTAGTTCAGGTTGTATTTGGCTGCCTCAATTTCCTTGGGATCTTCTTGAGTGACGTCTCTGTAGGCGAAAAGCTCTTTCTGTCTGAACTCAGCGTTGTCATCGAATCTGAACTTGGCATCCAGGCAGAAAACTGAGAATGAAATTATGTTTATAACTTTGCTTCAAGTCGAAATACCTATAGTATTAACGCCATATGATCTGAATATTGCAATATAACTATATTATAGGTGTAAATATGTGTGACGACCTCTGTGGCGCAGTGGGCGAAGGCTCGCCTGGGACGCAGAAGGTTGCGGGTTCGATTCCCGCCGCGGGACAAATGCTTGCATGTTCTGCAGATATCTGTCTTGAGTCTGGGTGTTTTCTATGTATGATATGTGTGTATTTATATAAGTATATGTAATATATCAATCATGTGGTTCCCATAACACAAGCTCTGCTTAGTTTTGGGCTACATGATGCTGTGTGTAGTAAAGCATAATTTATTTTATTAAATATATCTGTATACCTTTGGGGGTGCAAGGGGTGCAAGGGGTACAAGGGGTTCCAACTGCCAAGCGCCACCTTCGGAACTCAAGCCAACCTCACCTGCCCATGGTGCACCCTGCTAACTAAGAAATGGGGTTCTAGAAGCCGGCTGATTGCGGCATAGCGCAGCCTAACTCGGGCACAGCTAAATTCCCTGACCGCCGACGGGCAGCAGCGTCAGCAGCGCAAGAAGCTGTGCCCTCCGATCCCAAACGCAGAGAAGAGATTAGTATGGGCTAATCCTTCTTATTAGGGAAGGCACCAGACTGATATAGGCTGGTGTTTTGTTGTTGAGAATATATAAAACAAGCAAATCATTCGAGCTTCATTGCTTGGGATAGAATCATACAAAAATGCACCCAGTCATACTGTTCTTATAGTTTATAATACACGTTACTCATAATTTATCATAATAAGATAAATAACAACGGACTGTTTAGTTCCTGCTCAATGATTCGACAGCAACATAACAAGTTCAAAGTACATTCAATTGTAATCAGTTAACTTTAAGTGTTCCTACATACATTTGCCTGAGATAGCATCTTCCGCGTACGGGTTGACCTCAATCAGTAGCGCGTCTTTCTTCAAGAATAGATCATACATCTTCTTGATCATGTCAACCACATTAGCAGATTGTTCTTGTAGACCAATCTATAAAATTAACAATTGAAATTTGAGATTTTAAAATATCCCAAAAAAAATTCAATCAAGTGTAATTTGGAGCCGCGACCTTCATATAAATACCGGGATTTATGGAAAGATCGCGGTTTCATATACCGCCTGAGTTAAAAATTGTGTGATATTATAAAATCTTAGAATTTCCTTAACACTAAATACAAAAAATACTAATTGCAAATCTTGTATATATCGTATTTTCTATTATTATTTCATTGATTACATAATCTTGAAAGTAATACAAATTACGATAAGTAGTAAAAAAAAACAATACCTTCTACCAATGTTACCCAGTTCTATTAGACTCATCAAAACAAATCATATGAAGGCAAATTTGAGTGTTTTACTAGTAGCCACTATTCATCTCCTGGCTCCATCAGCAGATTAGCTTCAAGATACCACATTATAGTTTTGTCATCTCAACATGTCTGATATATTATATTGCACATTCAGTTTCATTTCGATACAACCATTATAAGTAGATGAAAATTGATTTCTTATATTTTATTACATCATTATCAAGTGACGCTAATATACTAAAAAAAATATCTACAGTAAACAACCTATGGTAATTTTGTGGCATACTCTGAGATTCTCAGTTATAAATTATAACTTATAATACATATATATTAAGATTCATAGTATGTTTTGCTATAGCCAAATATGTATATATGTATGGCCACGAATTTGAATTAATTGTATAGGGATTTTTGTATTCTATTTTACTATATTTTACTATTAACATATGAACTGCACAGCAAAACTGCAGGTGGACCTGGTCAAAATTATATTTACCTTTTGTACAACTCTGCAGATTTGTTCATCAGACATTCCCTTTATGATATCAATAGGTTCGTAGGTGATGGCTTCGGGACTCTCGGCAGCCACGTCCTCAATGTTGACACCTCCTTGAGATGAGGCAATGATCACAGGACCCTGCCAAAACATATTATAAAAATAATAATATTGAAGCTTGCCCATATACTGTAGCAGCAAAGAGAACAAAGCAGGGTGCATTTGTCCTACTGTAAAATAAAAATAGCTAGATGTTAATAAAATTCTTTTTGTATTTTAGAGCTACTCTCTGTTTGACATCAGCATAGAATTTTAGTATACATATTGTAAACTCGCTGATACCCGGCGTGTGCTAAAAAAAGAAAAGCGCCCTGCTGTATTGTTTTAGTATCTTCTTTCGAAACCGGTTTGGGCCACATCAGTTGGATGGTTTCAAAGTCTATAATGGCCATATGTAGGTAAAATCACGTTATTTATTGTATATTAGCAAGACACAACTCATATTTTTTTATATCAAATGGGAGTGAGAATTGGAGTGGGAGACATCACATCAGCCTCGAACTAGACTACAACAACATTACATCAGGTACCTCGCAAGCCAAGCTGTGGGCAGAAGCTTGTGACAGAATAAAGCTGTTTAATAATTGTTTAGAACTACTTACATTGAAACTGCGTTCCATCATGATGGCAATATAGAACTCTCGGCGGGGAAACTTTCGTTCGGTGACCATAACCATGTTACAGATACGGCCCCCGGCGCCAGTCTGCTTAGTCACCAGCAATTGTTTTAGCATCTTGCTTGCTATATCACCAGCTATTTCTGGCCTGGAATCAATTAAATTATTACTATGACAATAAATCAATACATGCAAAGCTTTTATGCCATTATGTTTTGAGTTTTCCTATCTATACCTCCCAATCTGAAAATTTAGTTTATTTAACCAAAAACTGAATAAAAGGAGATACTTTCATTAGCATTGTTTTAAGTTTGTGCATGGTCATACACTCTAGTCTGTTTTGTTTTCTTTGCCTATCAGTTTTCACTGAATCCTACAGATGGAAACTTCCAATTGGCCCTCAGGAAACATTACATTGCTTTGCAATATTATTATAGAGATCGATGTTATAGGGTGAAAGAGGTTCTAACTTCCATCTTTGTAACCCATGCCAACCTCACCAACCCATGCACCATGCTAACTAAGAAATGGGGCTAACTGGCTGATTTAAGCACAAAGCAGCCCCATCCCTGGCCACCGACGGGCAGCAGCATTAGCAGTGAGAAGCTGTGCCATGCAATCCCCAACCTGCATGCCTAGCATAGGGATATAGGCATTTCCTCTTTATTTAGGGGAGGCCTATGTCCAGCAGTGGATAAATTGTTGGTGTTGATTAGTAATCTATCTGAGAATGAACCTAAGAACTTTCTAATTCTCAAAATAAAATGACATACGTTTCAACCATTCTGACACCACCCTTGAGGCCTGATTTGAAGAATCCTCTTCCGCGGCCACCAGCGAGTACCTAAAATAACATAAATTGGTATATCATTGTTTATTGTATTGAAGCAAATATTTTGTCATTAAGCACAAGTCCTTCAGATCTTATAGAAATATGAGAGGTAGTCTTGCAGAGAGCTTTTATTTAGTAAACAATTGACTATGGGGTAGTTATCATCATTGATTGAATAATGCTGGACATTATCACACAGCATCATATAGCCCCAATCTAAGCAGAGCTTGTATGAGGGGAACCACATCACTACATAATTAGGTACATTATTTTTGTAAATAATATAACATACTTACATGTAATAGTTACTTACTTCTAATAGTTTTAATGATACATCTGCTTCTATTGCCATCAATATTACTGCTTATGCTAACATGATGGTCATCTAAAACCAAATTTTATTATTTATGTTATGGCCTTATTCCAATAAATTTACCTGAGCTTTGAGTACTATGTCTTTGGACTTGAGGTCAGCTGCAAATTTGACCACATCCTCCTTGGTCTTGGCAACATTGAATTTGGGCACTGGTATGCCATGGTCACGCAGAAGGGTGTAGCTGACATATTCATGGACATTCAGATGACGGACTTGCTGCTTACTTGGAATGTTACTTGCTGCTGTGGCTGCCAACAGCTGTAAAAATATTGTTATAAAGATTTAAAATTATCCATGTTTAAAACAGACATCTGTGGCTGAACCATACAGTAGTTTATGTATAGGGCTGAACCAAGTATCAAAGACTGGTCAATGGTGAATAATGTTACGAAAATGTTAAAACATAAATTAGTATTTATTTCATTTAGTTACTTTTTTATTTTACACAATGTAGATGACGTAAGGTCACACGAGCTGAACGCATCAAGGTCAGTTTAAAAATAATTTGAAGTTTGCAATCAAGGCCCACTATTTTTGTTTGCTAGAATTTTTACGATCAGTGATGAATTTTGTCTTTGTTTGTCGAATCTAATTAAATAGTAACAATTAGTAGTAAATGGATCTCGTCATTAATAATACTAACAATGTACATAATTGATTTTTTTCATACCGCTTACTAGATGATAAAAAATTCAGTGAATGAAAATCTTGACATATCTCGGATGTTTGCAATGGTAGAAACGAATCTACGCACCTTATTTCCATTTTTTATGATAAAATTTTCCGCAAGAGCAAGGGAACGAGGCAGCATTGTCGCCATTTTTTTGCAGACTGCTGGCCAAAGAGAATTAGAAACAGATAGAGTATATTTCGCTGGCCAATAGCCAAGAAGTGGCCATAGAGTATTAGTAGTGATGTACCGGTTCTAAAAAACCGGTAATTTTCCGTTATTTAGCAGTATGTAGCATAAAGCTGTATTGCATGAACAAGGAAAGGAACCAGTCTGTATGTCATACATATCGAAGTCTAATGAATCAAGGTACGAATCAGGGCTGCCACATGAAAAAAGGTGTGATCGTACACCAACAACAAAAAAATCGTATTCCAATGAAATTTTTAAATGAAATGATCGTACAACCTATTAGTAGAGTCTATAAAAAATAACTAAAATTCGTTTAGTTTATTTAATTATTTATTAGATTTATAAAAAAATCTGCATTCATTTTATATAACATTTATTTTGTTGGCTTAAACTTCGTACAATTTCCGTTTCGTCGTATTAATTGCTTGGCTAATAATGTTCCATTCAGTGTTTCATTGGATAGACTGTTTCTAAGTTTTGATTAAATTAACTTCACTGAATGCTCGTTTACAATCTGCACTAGAATGAGGTAACCATAACAAATTTAAAGCAAATTGAGCCAGTGTTTTATGATTTTTAAATTGTTTTTTGATGAGAGCCCAAAATTCGTCGGTCACCCCTATGGAAAACAGCTAGCACAAATTAAAATATAGAATGCTACTTCGATAATATAGGCATTCGCAACAAAAATCAACAATTCAACGAGGCTAACGAACACTTGGCATAGACGATTGAAATAAGCGCACAAGTCTTTATACCATGACGTCATCAGCCCAACTGTTTGACTATTACAGAGTGTCGTTACAACTTCTGGTCTTATTTTTTTTCGTCTAGCCTCCTTTCGCAACGCGCGTTATGGAACTTCGTTCCAAAAGGAAACAGCCTCGTTCGATAAATTATGAAATGTTGCCAGGTATATAAAAATCGTACATTTTCCTTACGATCGTGGTCTGGCGATCGTACATGAGTAAAAATGCCAAAAAATCGTATGAGTACGATGTAAATCGTACATCTGGCAGCCCTGGTACGAATGAGGAACCAGTCTGTCTATGTCATAGATCTTTTATACAACGGTAGTTTATAAAAGATCTATGGTCTACGGGTCTATGTTATGTTATTTAAGTTTCTCAAACTTTACTTTTTTACCCCTTTAAACTGACATCTGAGAAAGACCTATGAAGACCCCACATTCAGCCCGCGACTTTGACAATGTCGTCTGCCCATCACGATGATTTATCCAGTTAAAATACCTACTTATAAAGAAAAGTTCCAACTGTATGAGGCTAAGAGAGTGTATGAGGCTTTATTAGAACTAGTACTATTTACTAAAGGAGAGATTTTATTTCCCTGCTACATATGAGGGTCTCAAGGTTATTGGCTATTCGCTGCAGTACAAAAAACACTTGTCAAATTAAATATCATATAATTTCATTCATCATTATTTTCTTTTCTTCAACCCAAACACCGTTTCCAGTAAAATAGTGTTTCTTTTCAAGTGCATATAAAACTAAGCTAAGTTTTTGTGATTTACTTAATTTATGTATATCAACATTTTCATAAATATGATTAATTTGGTTTGTTGTTTTACTCTTATTAAATACTTTCAGTAGTTCCCATATCTTACTCCACGGGTACAGTAAAATAGGGCAATTTTCATATATATCTTCTGAAGTAAATTCATTAGATAATTTTTGGTACACATGCTTCACTTGCACTAGAGGTATGTTAATCCAGAATGGATGTCTTTTTATCATATTACGTACATCATTGCACTTATATTTTGTACCCAAAGATTGAGTAATGCAGAAGAGCAAGTCTTTTCCTTTTCCGAGTCTATCCCCAGGCGCCTTCTCAAATATTTCATAGTGCGCTGAGCTGCCTGAAAGTATGTTTAAGCTAAGACATTTCTTGTTGCTGGTGTATAGCTTTTGTAACCTTTTGATTGCTGTGTTATTATAGTGGATCATTTTCAAAAATCTTGGGTGTTGGTAGAATGTATTAAACTCTGGTATACTCTTAGCTTTCTCTAGTCTCTCCCTGACTGTGTTGCTGCTCAGAGTGTATATATCAAAACACCTTCTTTGTGCTTCATCACTTATATCATACTCTTTTAGTATTTTCCTTATTTCAACTAAGGTTTTATAATTTTTCATTGCAATTTTAGGATGCAATCTAATGACCTCTTTGATATCTATACCACCAATATAACGAAATTTGAACAGTATATTTTTAAGATTCTCTGGGTCTGCATGAATTAGATACATATTCGTTTTTATTTTTGAAGTAGGCATCATGATTTGAGATTGTAGGATTGTTAGGTTTTCAGCGATGACTTCAAGTGGACGGTGTTTGACTGTTGGGTATGTTGCTATACCTCTGTAAAACTCTTCATGAGTGAGATCCAGGAGTAACTCCAGATAATGTTGTATAATTTTAAGGCGAACATCAAATAAACTTAATTCATCAACATCTTCGTATATAGAACTAGTTAATGACGTGGGCCACTGTGTCATGCAAGAGGCTAGCTTATTCTCTATATTCACATATGTTGGGATCAGGCCACTTCTCTTCAATTCACTGATCTTATTTTGCTTTACTATAGGCAAATAACATTTTATTAGCTCAGGAGATACGTATTTTACGCCACATTCTGTCAGCACTTGAAATCTATATTTTAGCGTTATCGGTAAAACACCAAATAGTTGAGGCTCATTGACCAAAACATCTTTTGCAAATCCTAGTTCACTTACTGTCTCTATTGTTTTTCTTAAATGATCTTCCTCTAGTTTATTGATGACTGGATGTTTGAGTATCAAGTATTGAGCTTCATTTTCAGGAATACTAAGATATTTACACAAGGTATTCAGAGTGTTTACCTCTTGGCTTTTAATGGATGATATATTTCTATATTGAGTCCGTAAGCGAAAAAACCCTAACACGCTGAATCTTTGAAAGTTCATAATGAAACCATGCAACTCATTACCAGTAAATAGAATTGTACTTCGATCCTTCGATCAACTGAATGAATTAAAGTATACGTAGTATTATTTTCTCTATGAATTTTAGGACAGTAATTGTAAATCGTTAGCAGTGTAATTTTTGGATTGTAGGATTTGGAATTTTTGTTTTCGTTGGTGTTGTGTGTGTGTGTCCGCTCTTGTCATTTGTCATATCCAAATGACTGACACTGTCAGTCTGACAGTGACAGTGACATTTGTCAGTGACAAGGAAGCGCACTGTATACTTACCCCACTTTCCCTCAGAGACAAAGACGTCGAATGGCAACCCCCAGTTCGCTAGGTAGCGAGGCAAGCGGCACGTAAGTCTAGCTGTGAACGAACTTCTGCGCATGGGTCTCTCGCTCTCTCTCGCCTCTAGCTCCCCTAGGATACCTTACTTTTGAATTTTGCATTTATTAAAGATCAGCGATAGAGCTTCGTGCCGCTATTTGTAATCATAATCATCGACAAAACTATGAATGAGGATCACAAGTAGAGCGAACACTGCAGCAAGCACGCTCGGCTAGGGCTATACTTTACAGTCTTATCATCAAACAAAACTACCGTTGAGGACAACAGTTGGAGTTTATAAGACGTCATACACAATTGATGCACCCGGTCTTTGAACGAGGTGGCCGGAGGAGGTATCGCCGGGGTCGGAAACATGGAACTGTTTGCTGTACCCTCGTATCGGACTATTACAAGTTCTAATTCACCAATCAGTTGAGTACGGCATGTGTGCGGGGCACATGCCGTACTTAACACCCAACCTAATTTGTGATGCCTGAAAAGGGTAAATAAGTCCTGTACTTTTAAAACTAGTCCTAAGACCTAATGTTACCTACACTTATTTGTGCAAATAAATATCTTGTATCTTGTATCTTGAATTTGTTATGTTTGTGGATGGATGGAAGATGCTCCTGTCGATGAGTAATGTAATGTAGGTACCTATATGTCGATGAGTAATGTAAGGTACCTACATGATTTTGATGCGTCAAAGTTCGGGGCTCGTGACGTCACGGCTGGGTAAAAAATGTACTAAGCCGTGACGTCACGCGGAACTTCAACGCACTATATCTTTGTCATTTTTTGTTAAATTGACAAAAGAAGAAATACATGTCCAATATTTTTTGATAATGTAAATGACGGACTAATTAGATATTACTATTACGACTATTATATTATTTTTCAGTCGTCATCCCTATTGATTTGTTCGGCTGTTGACATAATTAGTAGGTACCTAAATAATATTTATCTTCTGACTTTTATTTTGATAAATTGTTTATGCATTACGATTTTTTTCCTACTTAATTAATTTAATTTAAAATAAATAAATAAATAATGCTGGACGTTATCACCCAGGATCATGTAGCCCCAAACTAAGGAGAGCTTGTATTATGGAAACCACATGATTAATATACTACAAAATACAGTTTTGTTTTGTAAATATATACATAGAAAACACCCAGACCCGAGACAAATATCTGCAGAAGTTACAAATATTTGTCCCGCAGCGGGAATCTAACCCGCAACCTTCTGCGTCTCAAGCGGACCTTCGCCTACTGCGCCACAGAAGCCGGCAGATTTAAGTAAGTTCTTTTAGTTAGAGTACCTAAGTAGTTTTTTCTGCCGTTCTAATTACTGCGGCGTGCCTTGTGCTCCAAAACTAATAAAAACAAAATATAGTCCTACGCATATGCACTGGTGCGGAGCGATATGTGCGCAACGATGTCATCGCCCGGGAGATTGGAAGCATCAAACACTTTGTATTGTAGTCCAGTTGGCTCGACGAATGCATGTGTAATGTAATGATAAATCTAAGCACATATTATTCTATTACATATAGCATGAGGGCTAATAGTTTAGGCGTAAATGGCATAAAACTGATTTTATTGTATAAGGAAGCAACCTTTAAACATATATAGACCGCATGTTTCGTCGGATTTCGTTCTGCGGTTTATATGATACATTTCTGGTACTATTTGGCATCTTTTCTTCAAAGAGACATAGTGCCACTTTTGTGCACTTTTTGAGTTATATCGTTTTATAACTCTAAAATTCAGATTTGATTGAGAGATTGTTGCTTTTTGTGTTTCACCTTATGAGTTATATATTGATTACTTGATTTTTTAATTTGACTATCTCCTCTTTTTTATAATATTAGTTAGGTACGGCTTTTGTAGTGTTTATAAAAAGCGTAGCATAAATAGTCTGCATACCTAGGATTATCAACTAAGGCTCATGAATCTACTAATGCTAGTATGATTATTTACCGGATTAACACATAAAGGGTTGTTTGTGATACATCACTATATAAATAGCGGAGCATAATTCCTACCCTGCATACCAACGATTATCTACCTGATGTACTCATAAAACTCCTAATGAGTTAAGGTTGATCGTAGTGTTTACTGGCTCTACGCATCAACTTTCCTACCTGAAAAGGGTTGTTTGCGACACAATAACCTGCATACCTAGAATTTTCTAGGCCCTTCTCTCTACCCCATGGAACATTTAAACTAACTGAGTAAAAGTTTACCAAGTCAGTTATAATTTCGATCTTATTGCTCGTTGTTATTATGTCTTTCCGTGGTTTCGTTACGTATCTAGATCTATATGTTGCTTTACAGCTGCATAACAATCTTCAAGACTATTGTCATTTATTTAGTGTGTTAAAATCGAGTAAAACTGTTCAACTATGTGATAGCTCGGAAGAAGTACTACAAAACTGGTGTAAACAATTTTGTTTCCGATTAAAAGCCAGATGGATCAAATCCAAAAGAATGTCCGGTAAGTTTATTGAAAAGTATTCAGAATGGCTAAATTTTAAGTTCAAGTTGCATTAAGGAGAACGTATTTGTCCCAGAAAATACTTCTGAGATGACGAAAAATTCGATAGGCGAGAGTCCATCCAAATCAGATGCCTCAACATCAATCGAAAAGCTCCACGAAAATCCTTTGAAGATTTAACAAATCGCCATAAAAGAAAACGCACTGCAGAGGTTCGTGAAAGTTGCAGTGAAAATGAACTACTTATTATTTTCAACTGAGTATGCACTGCAAGCAAGTGGAAAAGGGGATGTGGTCACTGTTATGAAGCATTTGCTGGAAAACCCGCAGGAGGTCTTCAAAGTTCTTAACGTTATAAGCGGTCAACATACACCACTTCGCAAAATTTCACCTATAAGAGCGCTGGCATTGCATATCAGTTTGTGGTTATCTAAGTGGCGCTGCATAGCACTGAGAGAGTTTAGTTTAAAAGAAGGATCAACAAAATACCCTAGTTACTACATTTTGATGAAAGACAAGAAAAAGTGTTATCCTAGTAAAGAAGATATAACGGTGACGGATTACTCAGCGAAGATACGACTGCAATCACTCCTGGACTTGACAGTGAAGAGACTTATTGATTCACCGAATTGTGACTCACAAAACATAAGAGAGCAGCAGCTGATATTGCACAGCAAGTGGGGTTTAGATGGTGCATCAAGCCAAAGTGTTTATAACCAAAAGAGCACTAGAAGTGAACAGGACCTTTCCACAGTGTTCATGGCAAGCCTCGTTCCTCTAGAACTTGCTGAAGCCGTAAGTCGAAGAACTTTGTGGGTAAATGAACAACCTTCATCGACTTCATATTGCCGTCCTATTTCATTTAAATTTGTGAAGGAAACAGAAGCCAATGTCAAATCAGAGTTAGCTGAATTTGATACAGAAATCATTGAACTGACTCCAACAGGTTGAGGGAGTTTCAATGTCACACACAACCTAATGTTAACAATGATTGATGGAAAGGTTCACTCATATTATATCAAAAACTTCGCTGCAGTGTGTAATTTGTGTAAAGCATCTCCCACGGAAATGAACAAGTTGGAGGTAGTAAGAGCGAAAGAAGTGGACGAGACCTTATACAAATATGGATTAAGTTCTCTCCACGCATGGATACGATCGATGGAGTGCTTATTACATATAGCTTATAAACTTGACATAAAATCATGGCAGGCAAAAGGTGAAGAAATGAAACGATAAGTACAAAAAAAAAACTGCCATACAGAGTGCTTTTCGTAAGGAAACCGATATAAAAAGTGCACAAAAGTGGCACTATGGCTCTTTTAAAACAAGTTGCCAAATAGTACCAGAAACGTACCATATAAACCGCAGAACGAAACTCGACGAAACATGCGGTCTATTCATGTTTAAAGGTTGCCTCCCATACAATAAAATCAGTTTTATTTAATTTATACTCCTGAACTATAAGTGCAGGTGCAAAGCATAATAGCACATTATTTGCTTAGTTTTATTATAACAATCTAAAAGTATAATCAGTTTTATAAAATTATGACATTTACTTATATTCTGAATTTTTAGAGTTATAAAACGATATAACTCGAAAAGTGCACAAAAGTGGCACTATGTCTCTTTGAAGAAAAGTTGCCAAATAGTACCAGAAACGTACCATATAAACCGCAGAACGAAACTCGACGAAACATGCGGTCTATTTAGGTTTAAAGGTTGCTTCCCATAGAATAAAATCAGTTTTATGCCATTTACTCCTAAACTATTAGCCCTGATGCAAAATTTAATAGAATAATATTTGCTTAGATTTATCATTACAACCGAATAGCATACTAAAATTTTCAAAATTACGACATTGAAAATTTTAGGGTCTCAGGACCGACCTCTCCCCTATTAAGAGATGTCATGGATAGTCAATGAGTATACAATACTGGTCGTTTTTGTATTATATTATTTATTTAAATGTCGTCAGAATAGCTCATAGATTTAGTAAGAAAAAAAAAACAACCTCTTTGGAATAGCTCACCACGTTCACATTCACTCACTACCAGGTTCACTCAGGTATTCACATCTCTAAATATCATTCATTTATTGAATTTTGGGCGTGTTTTGTTTTGTTTACCTACCATGAAATAAATTTGCTGCGCCGCCCGCGCCGTTTATTTGGCTAGAAATCGCTACCAATACATTAAACGATGGCCAAATCCAAAACGGGCTTATTTGCGCTTGGATTCTTTATTTTTTCGTCGTTGTTTATTATCATTGCTTTTGTGAGTCCCTGCTGGCTTGTAACGGATGGCAAACTGAAAGATCCAAAATTTGTTAGAATAGGTAGGTATATTCAATTACTTTTATAATACACACCTTCTAGTGCTCGCATCGTTCCTAATCAAAATCAATTCCATTTGCAGGATTATGGGAGGTTTGTTTCAACAAATTCGAAGAAATTCATCACTGGTATGACACCGTTTTTAGTGGGTGCTGGTGGATATTCGAAGAGGAGTATTATATTATACATGACATTCTGTTACCTGGATTCTTTGTGGCCACTCAATTTTTCTTCACAATATCAATGTGCTGTGTTTTAGCATCAATGTTTTTGGCATTTGTTTACTTGAAGAAAGACAGAGATGATGACAAGTATCTTACATTGTTGGTCACGCTGGGGACAGTTCTTGTTATTGGAGGTAAGATTTTTTTAGATCAGCCCGCATGATGGGGCTTTGTTGTGGAACTTGGTAAAAGTATATCCTATCCTGGCACCTATCTATGTATCAGATAAAATTGGTGTATCTTCTATGTACAATATGGATTTTCACCTGAAAGTTAGTAAAAGACCCCTGGTAGGTTAAAAGTTAAAAGACCAGGGGCCTCTAACTCTGTTTCACACCGAAATGATAAGCACCGGGCCGGTTTTTACACAAATGTAGAAGATAAAGCCTCAAAATTCACTATGTTCTGAACATCAACTCATAGGGCTGATCTCTACTTTCTTACGTCCAATATAATCAGTTAGAAAGGGACGCATACTTATATCAATGTGACTTCAAAAGAGATCAAACAGCTTATCTTACCTGGGCGCTTAAAAAAAATTCTATGAAGTTTCATAGAAATGCCCTGGTGTGAAATCACAGCAATCGCATTGAGATAAAGTATGCAGCTCTTCCTAGCAAATTATACATTGACATAAGAAAGTAGAGATCAGCCATATGAGTTGACGTTCAGAGCATAGTGAATTTTAAGGCTTTATCTAGTTGTCTTCTATATCTGTGGGTTTTTACAAACTATGACAGTTTGTCAATTGACATTCTTTGAATTTCGACCGATGTAATGTCAAAGTCTATTGCTGACCATTTCGGTGTGCAACTGAGTTAGGTAGTATGTAACCTCAGGTTAGCCGGGGATATGATAACCACCCCAGTGCTTTTCCTAACATTTTTGTCTATGGTAGTGCATTTCATGATCACCTTTCCAGTTACTTATGTTGTTGATAAAATAAACAAAATACATTCTCCACATTTGGTATTAATAATAAGAAAAAAAAAATGTTGAGCCTTTACTGGAAAACCGTTTTAAAAATATTTATTACCATAATATAAAAATGATTGTGCAGTGTAAATACTTACTCTTATTTTCAGGATTTGCTGGCCTAATATCAGTGGTGACATTTGGAGCAAGGGGTGATGGACGTGATTGGATGCCCAACTGGGAACACAATGATTTAGGATGGGCATATGCTTTTGGTGTCATCGGAGTGGTATTTCTTTTCCCTGCAGGAATACTGTTCCTCGTGGAAGCTAGGGTGCACAAGTATAAGAGACTTCATGAAATGCAGAGCCGTGATCCCTCATCTTACACAATGCAAGAGAGAAAAGTGGGTTATTCCGGTGGCCACACTGATATTTAATATATTCATTTGATATAATGTCACTTGCACACTGTCTTGGGTTCCTTAGAAGTAGCAAACATATTTCAAATAATATAGTAACATTAGAAAACCCTGTCAAATCAGTAAAGTTCAGAATTTTTATATTATTTTATTTTACTTTATATAATTTTTATTTCTTAAAAAGGTAAAAAGCCCAGTACAGAACAGATAGAAGTATTTCAATATTTTTATACAATATTAATTTAGAATAGGTATATTTTTACATTAAGTAAATATAATTATGAAGCTTTATATAATCCGTCCTGACATATATTGTGAATCTCATTGTACTTAAATGTTTTTGACATTGTTTTTTAATTAATGACATTGCTATTTTCTCTGCAACTGAGTATTTTTATAATTAAAATATCAGATCTTGAAATGTATTATATCTATACTTAAAAATAAGTTCTTAGTTTGGTAGGTACAATAAAGTAGGTATTTAATTAATAAGTTCCATCCCAGTGCCTTACACAGCTAAATGCTTAGGTACCTACTTTAGGTTTTTTCAAAATAATACATTTTATTAAGTAGGTAAGTCTAGCATGAACGACTAACACCTTATTGAAATGATTGGTGTACATACTTAATGAATTTATGTTTTGTATTTGAATTAAATTTTTGACAAATACTCATTGGCATTGATTATTTCATATTCAGCTCCTCTATTCGAAACCTTTCCAGCACTCAGAATAGAAGGTACTGTGTTTTTACAAAACAAAGCATATTTTGCGGATTCAAAGCCAATGTGCACGCTATATGATTCTTTCAAGTTCGATAGTATGCCACTAATAAACCCACTGATGAAGCAGTCCCCAGCTCCAGAAACATTCTCCACATTACATATAGCTTTTACAGGGTATAACTTTGCTACTAAGGAATTGCCTCCATTTGAATTCTTAATAGTCATAACGCCTTTATCTCCGAGTGTAATAACTAAAAAGTTTACAGCATTTAGGACTATTTTAGCTAGTTGCAATACTTCCTTAAAATCATTACTTCTTCTTATTAAAATATTAGGAGCTAAAAGATCTGCCATAGCTCTTAATTCGTTTAAATTTGGAGAACTTAAAGATATACTGTGTTTGAATTTCAACGGTTTAGCTGCCTTTCTTCTATCGGTGGGCTCGAAAAAAACTGAAAAATGAATAAAACATTACTTAAAGATTAACATAAAGTTTTATTAAAACCTACCTATGTAGGCACGTATTAAGATGGGTGTGGCACCCAATGTATTACTATACAGCTATTGGATAGGTAAAAGTAAGTTACACTTGAATAATGCCGCCGCGCCGCACCAGGCCATATCTATTGGTTAAACTTAGATGTTTAAAATAACAAGCATCAGTCTTGATTTTGAGAGAACAAGACTGACGACCAACACGGATAACGCCAACGCCCACTTCTCGCTCTCGCTCGCTTAGCTAGTACCATTCCCATCCCTACCTAGCCGGCTCGAGCCGAGACAACGCCCTTGTTCGTTGTCAACTGTCAATTCATTTTAGATCATTCTATAGTTCATTTAGTTCATTCTTTCCATAAAATAAAATCTTCAACAACGCAAACAAGTGTGTTTTGTTTGTTGGTTTTTTTTAATTTCAATTTAAAATGTAAATAGAATTACTTACGAGAATTCTAAAGTTTTATAGATCGCGGGATTCTGATTTTTGTATATTTGATTGTAAAAACTGTACATAAATTGTTAGGAAAGTTCATCGACGAAATCATTTTAGTTTAGTTCTCAAGTCGGGAGTTTTATTATCAGGTACGTGCGTTTGTTGGTTGGTTTCGGCGAAGACCTCAGTTATACAAGCAGGCAGGTCAGTAGATAAAATGAAATATATTTTCTTAAATATTGGATCATCCACTGAGTTAGTCGTAACCTGGTAGGGTAAGCTTCTAAAGAAGGAACAGGACTTGGAAATATACCATAAATTTGTAAAGTTACTCAAAATTTATTGCAGGTAACAGTTACCTGAGTGCTGGGCTGGTGTTGTCTCACTATATATTAGTTCATGAGAATCCACAATGTAAATGTAGCTTATGATTGGCTTTTGTTACCACCAGCTAGCAGTGTCTTGAGTTTTGTTCTGCGGAATGTAAACACCATGATTTGCCTTCTTAATCTTCTACTAAAATGATATTCTTTCATATTGTTTGACCAAAGTTAGGCCTATTAAAATGATATTCTTTCATAATGTTTGTCCACAGTTAGGCTCTGATTAAAAGCATCCAGAATCTAGAATGATGTGTAAAATATGCAAAAGTTTTAGTGCAGACTAACCCCCCCGACGGGAATACGTCACGATAGCCACCACTGGCGACAATAGATAATGAAAAACTGTGCTATTGCCACCACTTGTGGCAACTGGGATATTATTTCTCAATTGACTTATTCATAAACAAATGCCATTTTATAATGCTCAATAAAGTAAGCTTGTCCCTGTCATATCAATGAAAATAAAAAGAGTTGACATGATATTTCAACAACATTTTAGCTATCCGAGGTAAATAGAACTGTTAGGAATAGTATGAAGTATCTAATAGTTAATTTTTATTTTTTTAACCTTCTAGTATTGATGCTCATAGTCCGAGCTTATTAATCGAAGATCTTTTAACACTAAATGTATTTTTGCCATCTCCATTTACCTACAAAGGTACCAAAACTGTCAAGCAATTGATTTCTGTACCCACATAGAATATTTTATAATGTTAGTAATAGTTACACACACTATTATTTACTATTCAGTAGTATATCTACTACACAGCAACTGTATTATTGACTAAACACTACCTGGATGGATCAAATAGATTTCCATGAAATTGTTTATGGGGTTGCAAAGTATTCACTATTTGGTGTAACTGAGGTAGACTTCCTTTTGTGGCATTGAATATACTGAAACATACTAAAATAAGGTTGCCAATGTAATTCATTTGAACTAAATTATACTGTGAATCATGGTCACAATTTTTCTAATCAGAAGGAGCTTGGACCATTGAGGGAGTTTGAGAGTAATATTCTTTATTTTGTTTAACACAGTGGGTATGTAAGTTGATTTTTTATGGCTCATCACATCATAGTAAAAAATAACAAAACAGAAAAATCTATGATTGTTGCGTTGCGCTAACACCCAAGTAGAAACCTAAAATCACAAAAAGCTTTACTTTGTGTCTTATTTTTGTTATCCAGCTACAATTGTTCAGCTTTTGACGAAGTGTTCAACAAACCAAATTTCTACTAATATTGTAAAGGCGAAAGTTTGGCGTTGATCCTCCTTCACACCAAAACCACTGAAGGGATTGAGCTGAAATTTTGTGTTATGTAGTTCTAGACCAGGAATCCTAACTATTATTATAAATGCGAAATGCGTAGGTATATTTGTTTGTTACGCTTTCGGACCTTTAGAAAAAACATTCCCGAGGGATACAAACATAACTTAAATGCGAGCGAAGCCGCGGGCGGAAGCTAGTAACATACATATAAGGCTACTTTTTAATCAGGTACAATGTGAGCAAAGCCGTAGTGGAAGTTTGTACCTCACTAAATTATTTTAAGAGCTCTGTTCTACGAGTAATAGTACATTAATGAGACACTATTAATCATACTTCTGGCAGTCTGACTGAATATCTGCTACCCAGGTACTGCTACAGTCGCTCGGCAAAAACACAGTACCCACCATGTAGCTAGTTTATGTAGTTTCCCATCAGTTAGCGATCTTGTAACAGAGTAGGTATTAAACTGTAAATATCTTATTGCAGATGACAGTACATTTACATACCTATTTATCTAGGTGTTTCAATTAGCTACTTAAAGGGTTATTTCGCCGGTTTCGCGTCCACCACCGATAAGCGACCACATGAGGATCCCGCTGCAGAAATAATATGAAAATAGCAGTTCTATCTCTATTTTCCAAAGAAAGTTGGCTTTGTGTAGGATAGGATAGATGTATGTCTTTGACCTATTAAAATTGGTAGTATAGAATTACCCACAAATCAACTAATAATTGCTCATTCTGGGATCGGTGTTGGGAGCGCGAACTCATTTGCAAAATTACTAAAAAAATAGCGAACGCTCCTTCGCGATGAGTATTTCTTAATTTATCTTTTTGTAGCTGTTTGTTTGTGTTTCTACTCTTAGATAAGTATATTTACTTGAGTTTTTTTACCATTTTTGATATGAAAATGATACATTATGTGTAAAATATTGGGTGGTCGCAAAATGAAATATAAATAATTATGTTAATTGAGTTTACATCCATGTGGTCGCAAACAGACTTTTAGAATTAAAATTTCATTTTTATTTTTAACTGCTATAACAATAAGGGATAGAATTTCACGCCTTACATTATGCTTAGTAGATAGTATGTTTGCGTTAGTTTGTGCCCACCAAAATAATTGTAAATCCAATAGAAATAAAAATTTGCGTCGCCTAACATATTCTTCTTTCGGTTTACGACCACGATCAATGCCATCTATGCGACCAACGAAAAATGTATGAAATCTAATGGTCGCTAACTGAATAAAGAAACTTGGTGTACTGTTTTACGACCACTTGAAGACAGTTTGAAGTAGGTATATTATATTAATAAAGTTTTTATTACAAATGTGATCTAAGCCAAAGAAAAATACTGTGAACTATTCGCAAAAATATTTAAAATTTGCTTTAAAGGATTATAAAAAGAAATGTTATTTTTATAAATTTGTACGGCAAACAGATTTATTTCATTGGATTTACGTACCCTAAATTTAATATTGAATGTTACTAAGGATAACATATCAGGAGAATCTATCAGAGAATGTACAATTTTATAAAGATAAACCAAGACAAACTCAAGAGTTCATACAAAATACTTCATTCTATGAGAATTTTGTAAGAATTCAATGATAAGACAAGGAAACAGACGTCCTGTCCAAATTATCCGTTTATTCTTATCAGTCCGACCGGTAGTCTAACTATCGGACTACCGGTCGGACTACTGGGAATGAATTTTCAGGGTCAGCTAGTTATTAATATCAATGGAATATTTACCATGGATATTGGTATTCGTGTTCACAACCATGCTAGTTTACTTATTTAACAGATATCAGAGGTGGGAGACACGGTATAAGTAAAAACATATTAAATTCCAAAGAAAACAATAATAGACAGATTGAGTGGCAAAAGAACTGATGTGATAAAACAGAGAACCAGAACCAATATTAGGTACAACAGGGGAGAAAAAAGAAGTTGAGTGGTTAATTAACATTGCCAAGTATGGTTTTCCTTTTAAGAAACCAGAATTATTGAACACTGTACAAAAAATATTAAAAGATGATGAGCGAACCTTTTTAAAGATGACCGCTCTGTTCAGACTTAGTAATCAGGTTTCCTTAAACAAAACCCGGAAATTTCAGTACGATCTGCAGAGAGCGTAAAAAACAAATACTCGCGCACTTTGTGCCCTAAAACTGGGAAACTGCTTAGGCCCAAAAGCTTTTGCAACCTCTATAAGCTGGAAACGACAAAGATAATTTGATTGTCGTCCACTACATTCGCCGAGCCACGGTCTCCACTGAAGAACTAGTTTACGCCAAAGCTTATAGATTTTTCGGCAGATATAGCCAGCCCACTGCCACTTCAGTTTGCTAATTATCTGAGCTATGTCGACAACTTTAGTTCTATGTCGGATAGTCTCGTTGCGGATTCTATCCTTCAGAGAAGCTCCGAGCATAGCTCGTTCCGTAGCTCGCTGAGCGACTTTAAACTGGTGAACTAGCTGTACTGTGAGTGTAGACATTCCGGGTAGGACGCACTGATTGAAAACTTTCGTTTTCAAACATTGCTGTATGGATGACGAGAAAACTCTACGTAGTTTTCCAAATGCTGCCCAATCTAGCTGAATCCTCCTCTTTACCTCCTCTCAAAGATGTTTCTACCTAACTGCGAAATCTGTCCGAGGTATGTGTATTCTGTAACAACTTCAAGAAGGTGTCTAGTAACGACAACAGTTCTCAGATGAATTCAGTCATTGACCATTACTTTGATTTTATCCAAATTCATGCTGAGACCTATCTTTCGCGAGACTGATGCTAGACTGTCCCAGCTCCGTGTCCATTCGCCGATGACATAGTCGTACTGGCTCAGTTGCAGCTTCTATTCACATATCTCGAGCAGATTTCGCAGTTAGGTAGAAACAACATTGAGAGGAGGCCAAGAGGAAGATTCAGCTAGGTTGCGCAGCATTTGGAAAACTACGTAGAGTTCTTTCGAATCGTAAGTGTGAGGTGTGCTTGTCGTTTATGTTTATTCCCATACCTTTTCAGTTTAACGTCTAAACATATCTTCCAACGCGCTTGTAATATTTTCGGAGATATGATATCTCCCTGTCCCACTCCTCAGTGCAGTTGGATGAGTTTAGATTGCTGGTCTTGTACTCGGACACTCATCGTGGCGGCTTCGTGCAGATAATGATAGTCCACTTGGCATAGCTTCAAGGATTCCAGGACAACCCAGGTTTCGACAGAGTCAAAGACCTTCTCATAGTCCACAAAAGCCAGACACAGAGGCTGATTATACTCTTCGGACTTCTGTATAATCTTCCTCACTGTGTGAATGTGGTCTATGGTGCCATAACCTCCGCAAAACCCGGCCTGTTCCGGTGGCTATCGAATCTTCTGGCGACATTATTCGTAAAAACTTTATGAACAGCTTATAGACGTGGCTGAGAAGCGAGATAGGTCTGTAGTTTTTAAGAAGGGTTTTATCTCCCTTTTTAAAAAACTTAACCAGCTGAACAGAAACAGAAAAAGCTCTCATTCGAAGCCTTGGGAGTTTTTCTAAAATGAAGGACGGTGTTGAAGAGGTTCCGCAGCTCCTGCACTGCAGGAGCTTTTCCAGCCTTCAGAAGTTCTGAAGTAACTACGTCTTCACCGGGGGCTTTTCCATTTTTAAGCCGTCTCAGGTTCAACTCGATCTCGTCTTGGCTGATTTTCGGCAGGTCGTCGTCGATGTAGTGGCGGGTGAGGGTGGCGCTACAATCGTGGTGGTTACGTATCACTTGGCATCGCTGCAAGGATTCTTTGTATGTACGAATGAAAATATAATTATGTTATTACCAAATCTACAAAACGAAGTGATTTTAGGGAAAAATATATATTGGTAATGACTGTTATAAATATCTAACATGTAATAAAAAGTTATCTTTGCAAACAATTTTGTATTATTAATAAATTAACAATAGAAACCTGAGTATTTTCCATTGCAGACTTAGTGGTCGCAAACTAGGTAGGAGTTGGTCGCATAATAATAAAAGCGGTCGCAAACTGGCATTTTACTCACTTTTTCAATTAAAATTTATTTTAAATTATTGCTAATTTTTGAAGCATAATATCTTGATTATGTTGGACACATAAACAAATATTTTCGATAAGTGTCAAGTTAATTTTTAGTATTAAACGGTCGAGGTACAGTTGAAGCTCCATTAATTGGTCGCAAACCAGCGAAGCGACCCTAGTTTAATTTCGTGAGTCAAGATGATATAAAATCAGCATGTCAGTAGATAAACGCCTACAAAAAGGCTTCTAATTTAGCCTAATCTAATAAATCATAGTGACTGATCTATGAAAAACGCAATGAGCACTGACGCGGCCAATGTTTGGTCATATTTTTAAAGTTCCAAAATAATCTCATAAAATGTTCAATGTCCAAACTAATTTCCCACGGACATGGGTACTTAAATGCATGTGAATTTTTTGGCATTGTGTCTGGGTGAATGTGTTGTTTACGTACACAACGGCTACGATTCTCTGTACCTATTGCGAAACATTTCACATGGCTCCTTAGCTATTCATCTCAAGTATACAACCTTGTGGATTGGTGTTAACCATCATACCCTTTTAAAGTTCTGTTTCATTACTCACTAGCTAGACGAAGTTAGTAGGTACGTGTCTTTGCTCTAATAACGAGTAGTTACTACTAATTACGAATGCCAAGTGGCTTTGTGAATAAGTAAGTTGTTAGATACTACACGTAATTATATAGATCAAAGTAATTAGGTCTCAGGCTTTTATTTTATGAATGACTGTTGCAGGAACAATGAAGAACAGAAGTTTGGCCGGTAATTGCGGCATTGGCGTTTTTGTCATTGCCCTTGTGACTGTAGCATTGGCATTCGGCACGCCTAGCTGGTTGGTCAGTGACTCACGAATAAGAGGTGCAAGACTAGATAGGTAATAATGTTATCCCCTTGAGATCCTCCAAGTAGCTCGGTGATCGAGTCGGCCTGTCCAGGCCTTGCACGAGCCAACCTAATTTTTGTAAAGTTCCAAAAAAACCACTGATATAGAACTCAAAAGTCCTAAAAATTTGCATTAAATTATTAATATTACTTAGCAACCCTTTATAATAATAATAATAATAATAATGCTCTCGCTAGGCAGCTGGATCAAGGGTCAGATACAGAAGGCGGCTCTCCTGGAATCGGCACGCATTGAGCGGAGGTTCCTCTCTCTGCAGCCCTAGCCACCGACCGTTTGAGCTCTGCCCCGCGGTCGATGGTCTCCCGTTTTGATACATTTTTACTATAATGTTTTTGATATTTATATGTACATAAGTAGTATTAAGTATAATAGTAAAAAATGTATTTTAGACGAGTTTACAATTAAATAAAGTGTCATAATAATAAATAAATAACGCTGGACTATCACAAAGCATCATATAGCCCCAAACTAAGCAGAGCTTGTATTATGTTTTATAAATCAATACCTAGTCCTACGCTATGTTCCATTTTGATAATTGACAAACGGTAGAATATAATCACGCTAACGATGTTGCGTAAAGATTGGCTAGTCGAAATTTAATCATAAGCTTTTAATAGTGTTTTTATCGTGTGTCAAACTTTCAGATTAGGGTTGTGGAGTCATTGTTTTAGATCACTTCCGGATCCGCTAGATCAATATCAGAGACGTTTCTTTGTGGGATGTCGTTGGGTGTATGACCCTTTTACGACTGGATACGATAAAATACGTGGATATCTATTACCTGGTTAGTCGTAGTTTATCATATTTTATTCAATGTTGTGGGCCGAATACGGCATATAATGTGGGACGAAAGCGGATTTTTTAAAATGGGCCGAGTTTCCGTGGGACGAATACGGAATAAATCTTTATTCAACGGATTTCTTTTAATTTGTTAAATGATAAATATAATTGTGTAATTGTTTCTACCACTAATAAGACTAATACACGCCCTTTTCTTTCAGGATTTATGATCGCCACTCAGTTTTTCTTCACGCTGTGCCTTCTTGGTGTGCTGATATCGACAGTTTTAGTACTAGTTTTCTTCCTGTGCTGTGGACCGGATCAGAAACGATATTTGACATTGATCAAAAGTATTGGATTCATCATGTTGGGGTCGGGTAAGGTTTTTAACGAATTGGTGTCGCAGTTAATGTCCTACTGCAAGGCCATTGTATTCATTTTATAGGTTTTTTGGTACCTTTGCATATACAGGATAATAGGTTAAGTGGACCTAGATCCTGGATCCTAGATCCCTAGATCCTGGGGGTTGTAGCTTCCATAATTCCTGACTGATTTGACTATGGAATATATAACGATATTGGAATTTTAAGTTTTTTTAAAAAACATGCCGATATTTTTGTTAGTTAGTTCTTGTTCCACGTGTCCGCCTCTATTTCGTTTCTCATTATTATACTCTTAAGTACCATTATTTTATACTACTACCTAATATATATATACATATACTATATTTTATACTACCCTAGCATGTTATACCTTGCTGGATAGCTAATGAAACGTAGATATTTTTAAGCAAATCTGCAGCACGACTGTCATAGACAAATTTTAAAATATTTGTGGGAGAAAGAAATATTTTTTCGAAATTGTTTCAATTTATAACAATCAATCGTCTAATGCAACCCAATTGGTTGAGTTAACTGCAAATTTAGTGTTAGGAATAAGAAAACAACTCATCTACTACACGAAAATCGCAAACATAAATAAATTATATGCCAAAACCCAAAAAAATGGACCCATAGATAAAAATATCGGTATGTTTTTTAAAAAAACTTAAAAGTCCAATATCGTAAATACGGTTAAGTTTGGGGTAGGGTGTTCCATAGTCAAATCAGTCAGGAATTATGAAAGCTACAACCCCCTCCAGGATCTAGGTCGACTTAACCCATAACCCTGTATACAAAGGTTACGCCTTTTTCCCATAGGAGTAGGCAAAGACCACGGATCTCCACTTGCTACGATCCTGGCATACCTCTTTTGCTTCATTTACTCTCATACCTTTGCATGCCTATGCCGTGCATTAGGTACGTACGTATGTACGTATCTTTCTTGGTACGAGACTCCATATTTTTGATGCAGATTAAACTTGACAAAGTTGCGAATCTTATTATAACTTTCAGGTATATGTGGAGTTATTGCCGTGATTATCTTCGCTTGCTTGGGGAACACGGATGGATGGATGCCTGATCATCCAAATAACTACTTAGGTATGTATACTTATGCTCGGTTTTTCTCTAACTTTAATTGATTCACAGCACGCACAAAGTGTCACAAACCACTTACAACATTTTGCAATACAGTATTTTTTTTTTGACTCTGCCTCTTACTATACCAACCATAAGTGGTTGTTCTCAAAGAACATAATAAACACAGTTTAATTACAGAGAAATTAATTTAGCTACAGTTCCTATGTACTCATAGTAATGGTTTATGAACAGCGATGTAACAGTAAGCTTTACCAGGTTAAATGAATTACAATATATTAGTTCTGTGATATATTTCGAGTTGGCAACTGTCAGTGTAAATGCACAATACATTTTTGTAAAATTTTCTACTTATGTAGGATTAACAAACTATGTTATTTTTTCCTTCAAGGTTGGTCCTTCGGTCTCGGAGTAGTTGGATCAGTAGCATGTCTCGTGGCATCAGCACTATTCTTAACGGAAACCAACATACAACACAAGAAACGAAACAAACTAAAGGAATCTCAAGCTCGTTTCGAAATGGAATACGAGACGAAAGCATAAGAAAGTTTATTTGAACGCTTGCTTTATAATATTATTTGATTGTTAAGAGCCATATCATTATTGTAATAGTCTCAGTCTTGCTGGAGTTACACCGTGCGAGCTGGCCTAGTCAGTTAGTGTGAAGTGTGACTAACGGCTGGTTTCTATATTATACCGTTACCAATAACGCCTCGTTTTCCCTTGAAAAACTGTCAAAAATTAACAACGAGGCATCGAAAATTTGACAGTTTTTCAGAGAAAAACGAAGCGTAATCGGTATTATATAGGAACCAGCCATTAGCCAGTGTCTTTCATTCAAGTTACTGCAACATGTTTACACTCGCCACTCGCCGTCTTTCACTACGCCACTAGCAGCAATTTTACACTTGACTGCTTATCTTATACTTCTCATGGCAGCTACTCTTCTCGACGGTACGAAGGCGAGTCAAGCTAGTGTCAGGTCAGTTCGCATAGTGTAAGTGTATACCCGGCTTATTCCAGTTAGTAGGTCCAGTTCCCGTTAACAGGTTATAGAGATAATCTGTGCCCTAAATGTTACTAAGTGTATTAGGGACCTACTACAAAGATTGCGTAATCTACATTTTTGTATGAAAATGAAACAGCGCCAGTAGTGAAAAGTTTGTAAAACTGTGACATCCATCTCTATACAAAATTAAAGCTTTAGCAAACGTTATCGATAGATATGAAATGACCAACGCAAGCCTATTCAATTTGGGGTTTGGGCAAAAAAGGGTTCGGTAAAACTGGCATCTTTTTTAGTTTTGTTTGCAGCCTCCAACGAAATTAAGTTATTTTCAAGAAACTAATTATAGAAACAAATATTAGCACAAACTTTGACGGAAATTAAGTTATTTTCGTCGAAGAGCACAACATTCTGAGATCATATCGGAGTCAAGATACGAATGCATCGCTGGCCGAAAAAATACATTTTATATAGTCACTATTTCATCCATACGAAGTTAACCAAACTTATTTTGTTCATTCAGTTGATACGGTGTATGTTTTGTATATGCATGTGTTCTTATTTCAATATAATATTTTTATATGACCGTGGATTATTCGTCCATGATTTAATTACATTTGTAAAGCAGGTAAATAAGTACCAGGGGGTCTACTACAATTCATCGAAGTACGAAATTTCGTGTTTCGTTTCGTGCGATTGGTCGTATTTCATACTGTCAATTCCAATATTTCGGTCGTATGTTTTCTGAGGGCTTACCACGAGTTTTGATAGTTTTCGAAAACTTTATAAGTTTCTGTATCTTTCCCAGTGTTGCTGTTTTAGCATTTTTAATGCTAAATTTAGCATATTTTCGGGTCTGTTAGCTTGACAAATTCGCATTTAGCATATTTTTATGATTAACATTTTTTTGTACGTTACCTAAAAATTCAAAATTCCTAAGGAATTCAAAAGAAAAATATAGATTTTAGCATTTTATTTAGCATTTTTAAAAAGTTATTTAGCATTTTTTGCAACATGTTTTAGCATTTTCTCCAAATAAAAAACGGCAACACTGATCTTTCCATACATTTTCGTAGTTCATGCACGTTTCCCTAGAGGCGCTGTACGAAAATGTATGGAAAGATACCAAAACCTAAAAAGTTTTCGAAAACTATCAAAACCCGTGGTAAGCCCTCTGAAATAGAGTAGGATGCGCACGTTTGGACTGTCACATTACAAACTTCGTGCCGAAATTTCGGTTTTTGTTTGATTATGGGTACCAATCGCAAGAAACGAAATACGTAATTTCGTACTTCGGTGAATTGTAGTAGACCCCCTGCTCCACAAACAACGAAGCGAGTTACTTTTTTTATGAATGCATGCATCGTTTTTAAATGTGTACAATGTGTGTGTTATCCGTAATTATTAGTATGGTCATCTACTTTTTAATAAACTGTGTGCCTTTGAATTGTTAAAGTAAGCACTTTATATTTAAGATTAGGTAAGTAATATTCGTGTAACATCACTAAGGTAGCCCCGTCTACTCTACAAATGTAACAAAAGTAACTTCTTTTACTTAAACTACACTTAAGTAGGTACACCTAAATAGCGTAAATACATTGGAGCTTTAATTTTTAAGCAAGATGGTCTGTATATCAGATCGCCAGTTGGTAACTAAGGAGCTTTGCACACGGGCAACTTTTGTTGCTGCCACTGTCAATTTTATTAAGAAATTAAGTTGCTATGTCTTCGCAGTTCTTTTAATTTTAAATTAAATGAGTTGCTTGTTGTCGCAACTCGGAGTTGCTCCGTCTGCAGAGCGCTTTGTTATGTCTAGCTATGATGTCTACCTCTAGAAATTCTCGAATATTCAATAAGTCTTAAATACCTACCTGTGAAATGCAAGTTATCTAACAGCTTTATCAAAATATGTAGGCACCTAAGGTGTTGGTATAATCAATTAAATTACCTACTGTAAATATAATTAATTAATGTTATAGTAACCTTAAGACGCATCTTGCACTTCTCATAAACACATTAAAAATATGGAAAAGTTCTTACATTTAAATACACGGTGGTATTTATTATCATATGTACTTATTTGCATTATGCTTAAATTTAATATGGTACGTTAGTTACCTCTACCCACATACAATAGTAGATGGGTAGGTAATAGGGCTTGCATTCGAATATTCGAATATTCGAATAATTCGAATATTATTTTTGTTCGAATATTCGAATACTGATATTTCAATATTCGAATATTCGATTTAAATTAATAACACCGAAATCGGAACTCAGATGTGCATGAAATGCCACTTAAGAGTTCGCGCGATATATCCATACAAGACTATGCAAGTTTACGTCGTCGTTCGGGTAAACAACATGTCGAACGATCCGATCCAAACCCAATAACTTTTATCGGGTTCAGAACACGGTTCGGATACACTCGGAAGTGTCGCGTAGTGCATTCGCGTAGTTGACGAGACTATTCTGTCCATTTGTCTCTGTCGTTAACGTGAATGTATATTTTCATGATTTTGTTAAAATACTAACTAACCTAGATTTATAAGACTGTTTTTAGAGTGACATTACCGAGCCAGTCAACCGAACCCTTTGGTGCTGCTTTGTCCGTCCGTCCGTCCTTGGCGTGGTTTACTTCGGTGTACTTAAGAGATCACCTTGGTTAAGCAACTCTCCGCGTGGTCATTACTTGGATGGATGACTGTTTAGTGACATTTAGATTTGACCACTTCCGTGCTTCGGAAGGCACGTTAAGATGTTGGTCCCGGCTTTTCAGTCGTTAAGCCATGTCTGAGGCCTTCGGGTGGTCTAAAATCTCCGACACTAGACACTAGAGTTGGCTACTAGCTCATACGAAGAAGAAAATTTTAATTTGTGGTTGATTGTGCGTGTAAATCACCAATGTCTCGTTACGATGACATACCTTTTTGTAATTTTTTTTAAAATTAGTTCATGGAAAAAACGCGTTTAAGAATAAAATAAGTTGATATTTTAAACTTTTTCATGAAAATAACACTCAAAATAACAAAATAAGATGTGATTTTAATAAAATCATAGTGTTTTTCTATTATTCGAATAATATTCGAATAATTCGAATAGTACCCGAAAAAAAATCGAATATTCGAATATGAATATTTTCGAATATTTGCAAGCCCTAGTAGGTAAATACAGATGGTAAATACTTATGATCAATTATTATTTATAATCAAATGATTTTACATTCCACAATCCATCCATTTTATAAATATCGCACAAAATGTGCTTAGTTTAGTTAGAGTTTTAAGTTGACAATTTTCCGTCCCAATTATATTTAAAAATAAAAACTGCATATCTATATACTTTTACAATATTATTAGGAGTCTTAGCATTAAGGGTATATTTTTTTTACATTTTAATAATTAAGTAATGCCTTTTTATAATCAAATAGAGAATCTCGAAGCTGCCGTCCTTTAATGTAATTAATTGTTTAAAAATAAATTTAATATTTACATAGTTTTAAGTTTTATTTAAAGTAATAACATACCTACTTACAATTCGATCACACTCACACCTTGCACCAACCATTGTCCAGACACAGAATACTAGTAGTAGGCATTGGCGTATGTATCTAGCATACTATTTCTAAGTACATTTTTTTTGTGAAAGATTGTGATTGTAATACCACAGCCTATAAATCATACAGTCGTTCGACGATTGACGAAGGCGTCTAGACAGATTGAATTGTTTGTTACTATTTTATGAGCTTGTTAATTAACATATCTACTTGTGCTTCGGTCTATTTCCCGTAAAACACATCAAATCATCATCTTCACCTGAAAAGGCGCACTTCGCAACATGGGTTAGGGTACTCCTCTTCGTGATTGTCATTCAAGAATCTCAATAAGAGTTCCGAAAAGTTATATAGCTTTCGCCCGCGGCTTCGTTCGCGTTTAAGTTGTTTTTCTATACCACCAATACCACGCGACTTTTTTTCTGGATGACAGGTAGGTACCCTATGTCCTTTTCTGTACTGAAAATGTGTATGCTATATTTAATGATAGCAGTTTTTTTTAAATTTATCATGGGCCAGTTCTTGACCTCGAGGCTTGCGTGGGCAAGGATGAGGTCGACGATGGGACTAGCTCTCCCAGAAGATGCCTAATAGTAACTCTCTTTTTGAAGCCGTTAGGGTCGTAAGTCAATGGAAAAACAGATGCTGGCAGCCGATTACATATTGCGCATTACAAATGATGTTTGGAAGCGCTTAGTCCTTTTAAATGGAAAATCAACTTGATGCGGATGGTAGTTAGTAGTGCGTCTGAAGTTCCTATGGAAGAAAGGTGTAGGCGGAATAAGGTCATGTAGCTCCTGCGCACACTCTCCGAAGTACAATCTATAAAAGACCGACAAACACGCAACCACGCGACGATGGCGATGGCTCAAGCTCTCGAGCCTTGCTTTAGCAAGATCTCTTGACCAATGAGCCTCTTAGCCCTACGTTCGACTGAGTCTAGTGCGGCAAGTTGATACTTGGCTGAACCATCCCAAAGGTGGCGGCAATACTCCATACAGGATCGGACTTGAGTTTTATACAGGAATAATAATTTTATGAGCATAAAATATAGTAACGAAATAACAACCAAATTTTGTTCTATCTATAGTTCTGCGATAACAGCGCCGCGTCTATAGAACATGATCATAACACGAGTCGTGTCGTGGCGCATGGCGTGGACTTTAGCATATCCTGCACAAATGCAACCGGAAATCGGAATAGGGAATGCGTAAAAAATATTTTAAGAAAATAAACTGATCCTACCAAAAGTTTTGTGCTAAAATAGGTATGTATTAAGTATATTATGTAGGTACCTAGTAGGTACGCTATTCCCCATTAGATGGAGTTCCCAAAAAAATATTATTATATTAATCAAAAATCTTTATCTCTATCAGTTATATATTATTTTTAAATCTTTTTACACGAGTAATTAATTGAATCTGGAATAGATAGAAAAAAGAAAAGGATAGATCAACAGTGGTGAATTCCATTCGTTCATGTGGTGAACTCCATATAACTTGAATGGAGAATGAACGAATGTTTACGCCTTCTTTTTTTTTATTTTTTGTTTCTTATCCATTCTTATGCGTTAGCATCCTAGAGTCGTTTTCACGAAAAAAGTCCCGCAGACTCAGCGCCACTATCGTGTCAAAATCAAAATGGAATGGAAATAAAATCAAAAGAAAAGCAAAATCAACACGTCCCCCACTAAAATATGATGCAACTAATGTGTTCTGATAAGAATTTCTTAGTAAATGTTCGGTGTTTCTACGTATCTTGGAGATTCGACTTTAGTTCCGCTAATTGACGTGGGACTTCTTTCATGAAAATGACTCTAGTAGTCTGTGTTCTTATCCCAATTTGGACAGGCTAAAGTCTTTTGATCATACTACGAGTGTTTTTCTTCCTCTATTCCATTTCTTCCGTATTTTGGTCTAGTCGTCAATCTTCGGTCAAGTCATGTTCTGATAAAACTATGGCGGCTATAACAAAACAATCAGCAAAAAATTATTTCATCTGAGAAGTCCAGTTTATAACTTTTATTTAATTTCACTACACTTGTCTTCTTACTGACGTAGGTTGGTCAACGCGCCATAAACTTTACGCAACATAAATCAGAAAAACAATAGAAAATAAAATTAAACAAAAATAACAAATCAATGTTGTCATACTGTCATGTCAGTCAATTGTCATGTCAATTTCTATTTTGTCTCCAGTGTTGCCACCTTAGCCCTTTTAGGGCTAGATCTAGCACTTTTACAGTCAGTGAAATAGTTTTTTGATGATTAGCCTGGAAAGAGCAATCTAGCCCTTTTAGTATTGCGATACAAAACTTACAAAATGTTCACCGTGCTTACCAAGTTATGCCTTATAAACAATGAGCACCAGGTAGCATAAATTTCGTCAGTCACATTCATCATCTCTCTTAAATGAAAAAAATAGCTATATCCCAGGAAAAGACAGAAAATATCAATGAAATATAAAGTAAATCCAGAAGAAACCAAAACACAAGATCCATTAACAAGAACAAAATATAAGACAAATTCAGGGAGAGAAGTAAAACTACCAAAACATTTTCCAAATTATAACATAGGACCAGAAAAATGAGAAATTAAATAATGTATACATGATTTTGGAAGATTCCGATTAAGACTCCGATTTTTAGCCCTTTTCATGACAAAATTATTTTTATATTAGCCCTTTTTAGCTTGACAAAATGTCCCTTTTTAAAAACCAAGGTGGCAAAACTATTTCTCTGGTTTGGTTTCCCAGTTTCTAAACAGAAAGAAACGAACGAACGGGATTTCAATTTTTCAATCAAAAGTGCAAAGGAATAGGTACTCGATTTGCTGAGTATTTCAGCAATAGTGTGTGATCTGATCATATTCATATTCACTTTAATTTACTAAATAGCGCCATGGTGGTCGCTAATAACGAGTATCCGAAGGCTTCGAGTAAGTATTTGGGCACGCCCATTATTTTCTCTGGCTGTTATTTCAGTGTTCTTGAAATGGAATAGAATGTTAGTTAAAAAATAACATCCATTCATAAGTTACTAGGGCAGTGAATAGCGAAAATATAATGTTAAAAATAACTTGCATGAGCAGGTTTATTAAAGCAGACCCTACCTTATTATTATTTTTTTATTTGCTGGACACTATGTCCTTACAGTTGTCGCAATGGTTATACCTATGCCCCTCTGAAGTCTACTTCGCTTCTAGTAGCCAACTTTACTATTGTACATGTTTCAGATGCCACTTTGATAGGTGCCAGCATTACATACTTGGCTGGCTTGTTCCTACTTTTGTCATTTGCCGGCCCATATTGGATCGAGTCATATCCAGAGATGTTTTCTTCATTCAAACGCATGGGCTTGTGGGAGTACTGCTTTGATCGCTTCCGTTTCCCTCCTTATCAGTTTGATAAGTTGTTTGATGGTTGCCATTATATCTTCAGTAATGTAAGTATGATCAAGTAAAAAATACTATTGATTTTGTAAATGTTTTGACTCCAAAATATACATTTCTTCACTCACTCCCTTTACCCCTCTTCCGTCCCATGTATGAGGCCTGCGTTCAACATGTTATAAAGTACCAATTAAAAATACAAATGAAGATCTTTAAACTTTAGTGGTTTTTTGTACTTTTAAATGATAAATAAAAAAAGATACTGAGCTTTTTTTATTAACTTTAGTCTCTAAAACTTCGGACATGACACTCTGCACCTGAACCTTGGATATGATGCCTGAGGTGCCATTGGTGCTGAACATGAAGAGTTGTGTTATTCAACACTCAAAATGTTATACATTAATGCAATTTTTGTTGGAAAAATGTGTTTGTGTTTTAATCAGACAGCAGTCTTTGTGATGTGAGCTTTTTAGGCCAGAGATAAAAAAAAAATTAAAACAATACTAAAACTTTCAGGAATACTACATGATTAGAGAGTGGTTACTGCCAGGTTGGTTGATGGCTGTCCAGGCGTTTGTGACATTGGCTCTGATTCTGTCATTCTTGTCTCAAGTGCTGCTAGCCTGCGTGGTGGTACGCTGGCCCCTGAGGGTGGTGCTACGGTACGAGTGGATCTTTGTGTCATTCTCCTTTGGGATGGTGGCAACTGCCAGTAAGTTTGATGTACATACCTCATAAGTATAACCCAGCCATCTAAGCACAACTACCATATACAAGGGATTTGTCGATGGGAGAATAGAGAATACTCATTTTTAGATATAGATGTAAAATTTTTTGAAGGTTTTATTCATGGTTATCTAAAGAATGAATAAAAATAAGCATTTGGTAAAAATAGACATGTTTGGGATGCAGGGAAAAATATAGTGTCTTCTCTATCGAAGAATAGAAATAAAAACAGCATGCTAAGAGGGCAAGATATCCTATTCACACACATTAATGCTCTGTCTTTTAATTTTTTTGCTTAAGAAGGTGCCTCCATGATAAACTGTATCCTAGTTTGGGGGCCATTGATAAAGATTGTACTTGTAATTTGGGGGCGTCCTTTAATCACGTGAGGCATTAATGGAGGGAGGGGGGTGAGGGGTCTAGTCAAATCTCACCAAATTTCTCGTGGGGGAGGGAGGTAGGAGGCTCTTTCTTCCTCTAGAAATTCACCATCTGAAATGGACAAATCAGCATTCAAGCTACTCGTCCATAGTTAAATAATAATAATAAACTTATTAATAATATTACTAGAGAATGGATGCAACTATCCTTAGTCTCAGACTTTGCTACCTAAGGCAAGTAGTCAAGTTGCTCACGTAATCTAGTTTACGAAGCAGCTGCTTAGGCTCCAAGATGTCTATTTAAGCAATAAAGATGCTTTACAAAAGGGTATTTTAAAATTTAAACTAGATACAGAATCAAATAAAACTAATGCCTTCCTTGTTGTTGTTCTACATAATGTTTGTCTATTGTTATCATGTTTATAATTTTTGTTTGTTTATTTTTTAAGCTGTGCATTTCTGTTGACCTGTGTTTCTGTGTGTGTTGAATAAAACTATATTCTATTCTATTCCAAAATAAAAAAAATAGCTTGTGTAAAAACCATGCAAAAAATAAATTACCATAAAAAAGTACATGAAAACTATAAAGAAAAGTAAATTGCTATGAAGTGTGCATAATTTTTCTTTGCCCTGTTGTGGGATATTCCAGGCAGGTATTCAATTATTATAAGGTTAAGTTACCTATCAAAAATAATAATGGTTTTAATAATTCCGAATTTGTTCCGTTCATATTTTCAAGCTTTTAATTTTTCAGGTGTATTCCTGTTTCTGGCAGTGGCTATTTTCGGCGGCAACTGCTACCGTCGTGACTGGCTGATGTATCCATCGTTTAATGTTCTTTCCTGGTCTTATGCTTTTTCCGTGGTTGCATTTATTTTGTTTGGTAAGTTTTTCTGACTTAAATATGCTGTAGTATGATTAAATATTTAGTTATATGCATACTAAGGGCTAAACAGCTCCACTACCGCGTTCGGTCGACGATTGCGAAAGTTGCTGGGTAAACCTGGTAAGGGACGCATAGGACAGAGGAGGCAAAAATGCCTATAGGACTTCATTAGTTTTTGCCTCCTCGCCCAGAATCTCCCACTGCGGGGTATATTCAGCTTCATCAGCATTCATCATCATCATTATCAGATTCTGGGCTGATAATGATGATGTTGAATCATAAAATCTGAGTCCCTTTTCAATGAACTTTATGAATATTAGGAGTTATTACTTATTGCATTTTACATAGTCCATTTTTTTTTATAAATAACGTGGGACGTAATCACACAGCATCATGCAGCCCCAAAGTAAGCAGAGCTTGTATTATGGGAACCACATGATTGATATACTACACATTAGGGTGTCCCAAGACATAAGGGAAAAAAAATTTTTCGCGAAATCTTATATGCATACCCTCTATTTTTATTCGGATTGACTTCATTGACTCAAATAATAAATATTATTGTGATTGGACAACGATAACCCGTGCCGACTTGATGACAAACTTTTGCCATGAAATTTTGTACTGACTTACTGTAGGAGGAATTAAGAAATTAATTTTTATAACTTAATTAGTACTCGAATACATCCAAATAGTATATTATTTATTCATTTACATAAAAACATATTATTATTGTTCAAATTTTCTTTTTAACGTTTGTTTTTTTAGAGTCACTATAAATTTTCCGGCGTTCTTATACGCAACTTAACAAAAATTGGATTTGTTCCTCCTCAATTTTGATTAATCCTTCAAAGTTTAGCATTAACTTAATCCCTCTTTCAGCTACATCTTTTACTTCCTAGAGTGCCGAAACTTTTTTTCTGGCTTTTTGAAACAAAGCATTATTTGACCACAAAGTAGGACATTCATGTAGAAATCTGTCTTCAGTTTTATAGCGGTTGAACAAGTACTTGCATTGTACTGAAATGAAGTCAAATATGTTTTTTTCTGAAAACAATAAGATAACGAGTGTTAAAAAAATATACTTTCAGAGGGAACGAGAGTAAAAAAATATTTTACTATTAATGCCAATGTTCTATAATAAACTTGCCATACAATGATCCGCAAAATTCTTCTTTCAATGGGATGTATCGTTTTCCACGAGTTATTTCTTTCTCATTGGTTACATTTTTAACCATATGAACTAGTTTCATGGTCCACATCATCATCAAAGAGTGATAATATAAAAACTTTCGTCAGTTGCACCATAAATGCTTATTAATTTTCCGAAGGCTGCTATAGAGATCGTTTTATTAATTTTCTCTTAAGACATTATTGATTTCGAGAAGCACAAATCTTGGTAAGGTGATTTTATTGCTGAAATGCATTGAAGCCATGGTTTAACGTAGGATATTATGATGAACAAGCAAACGTCAATCAATGCCGGTTTATCTTTGCTTGTTATCTTGAATTGAGCACTAAGTAACGATATTTTCAAGGATTAAATCGCTCTCGCCATCCATCGAGCTTGGTGCATGGCACCTAGAGATCGGATTTTAATTTTTCTATCCTCTTTTTTTTATTAATTGAAGCGCATCGGCGTGTGCAATGTCAAACAAATTATCTTAAACGTATATTAAAGTCTTGACGGTGCTACCTCAATAGGTCTGGTCTTTTGTGGATTTTTTTGCCAGTCCCTCCAAACTTGATATAAGTTTACAAATTTTTTCACACAATTAGGCAAAGATTTAGTAGGAATACGCGACTTTTCCCAATAGATAATACACTCGCGAGTAGTGAGATTCGCGCTTTCAGTGACAGTTAAATCCACTTCACGGATATTGTAAAATAAAACTGCTAGAACTTGTCCATTAGACGGAAGTTTTGAACCCGTTTTAATTGATGTTTTAAGTCATCTAATAAAAATAAACCCCTTTTAGAACCGCATAATTGCACAGTCATATAGACTGATTAAAAAAATGCGAGCTCTATAACTCACTATCGAGTAATCACAAGCATATCGACACGTTAGGTCGCGTCAGCCTTATAGAAAAAGTACTGACATGTATTGATGTAAGTCGGCACGGGTTACCGGGGTCCTATCTTCTTCAAATTTTATTTATAACTGTTTTGACTTAAAAGTAAAAAATTAAGAGGGTATGCGTTAAAAAAAAACGACTTTGATTTTTTTGGGACACCCTACTACACATATAATTTTGAATTTTGAATTGAGAGAAAGGGTGATGTTACACATGCCTGAATGAGATCGCTTCCTATTTTTAAGATCGCTCAATGGACCTTTTATTTATTTTAAGTTTCTGTCTGTTCCTTCTCAAATGAAGGTGAAAGAGTTTTCACGAATTAATGCGAATTCACCTTTAGACAAGACAACGAAACAAGATACTGGACTCGTATTACAGTTGTGTTAATTTATTTCAGGATTAGCAGCGATCCTCCTTTATCTGGAATCCTGCAAGCTGTACGAACTGCGTGCTGAGGCTAAGAATCTGGTGGCCCAAATGCAACACAGCCAGCCAGAGCATGCATTGCAACAATTCCGTGACCAGCTTCACCAACAGCGTCATGGGTGGTAAATAAGTAAACCTATTTATTTCAAAAGCTGAGGGAATATGTCAAAAAACATGACCATGGGAAAATCTTGAGCGCCTTCAAATTAGACGGGTGTAGAAGTATTACAGTAATGCGACTGTAGTGTCCTAGTCGTCCCACTGCTATTTTTTCGTACATCGGTTAGTTCATCACGCATTAAAGTGGTTAATAAATGTTTTTCTAACGTTTATTGTCTACTTCAATAGTTATGAATAGTGGCATGCGCATGTCCCGGCAGCATATTTTATGAAAATATAATATGAAATGGTAGTTGCGCCACTGCAAATTTTTCATACATAACTATGTTACATTTTAGTGTTAAATAAATGTTTGTCTAACGTTTAGTGTCTACTTCAATAGTTATGAATAGTGTCATGCGCGTGTGCTGGCAGCATATTGTAATACAAAATGGCAGTCGCGGGACTGCCATTTTATATTATGTTTTCATACATCACTAGGTTACTTTCAAATGGTAAAATAAATGTTTGTCTATTGTCTACTTTAATAGTTGTGTATATTGGCGCACGCGTTTTCCGGCCGCGTATAGTATGAAAATTATCAGTCGCGCTACTGTATCGCTTCTAAAAGCGTTTGATTTGAAGGCAACCCTTGCTATTGACACTTGCTTGACTTCTTGCTCTCACTTTTTAAAAGTAAAGAACAATATTTTTTATGAAGTTCTAAAATTATCAAATTATAGAGCTTATAGTACACAAGCCAACAAAGTATATGGTTAGTGGGAAAGTTTAGGCAATTTTAGTTTAGTTTAATTTTTAAGTCAACAGTAAACGCAAAAGATTTTTCGGGTCTGAATTAGAATAAAGTTTGGAATTGGAGTAGTCTTAGATTTGTGAAATGAAAATATTTTTCATACTATATTCACCGATGCTATTGCATTTTATATTTCTAGAACGTTTGTGAGTGTTACATTTAGTATTGCTAAATCTGTGGTGGACGCTTTAAAAATGAAGTGTTTCAGCTTAAATATCAATATGATATTGTAATATTAAGTTGACAATAGTGTCCATTCTGTTGTTCACTTTTGTAAACTTAACTCAATTTGGCAGCTTTAAAGTTATAGCTATCCTTGTCATTCACACCTAAAAGAAAGGGATAGTATCACTTTTAGGAATGTCAAATTAAGTTTAGTTCAGGAAAATGCACAACCGAATCGACATCAATGATGAACTATTAGGATTATATTTTAAGACTGCATATTTTCAATGCATTTATGTCTTTAACCTGGGACATAATTGACGTGTTTAAGAGTCATTATTGTCCTATTATAAATTAGTTATAACTTTCGTTTATGCAGAAAAACATCCTGTTTTTATTAATCTTAAATGAATTACATCCAACTGAAGTACCAACTTAATTCATGAATTAGATTTCTACTTTCTAACACATTTTTTATTGAATCTCTTGAAGTGACTTTAAAACTTATTAATTTTAAGGTTTTTTATTGTTTTAGAATAAGTTTACATCTAAGTTTAATTTCACACTCACATATTCCGTCCAATTATGCATTGCCATTTAAATTTAACGTTAACACTGAATAAATCGAAATTTATTTTTAGTAAATAGTTTTTTTATTTTAATGTCTCATTTCTCTTAGAGCTATTAAAGAGGGAGGCTTTGAATACCTACCCAATCATACACAATGGATTACGAAATGATAAAATAATTCGTCACTTTTAATATACTTTTAACACAAATGATGGTGAGATGGATTAAAGGGATTATCAGTGGGAAGAACATACCTTACTACAAAGTTTACGTTAGCTATATTTTTGTATGAAAATGGAGCGTGGAGCATACAAAAATATAGACAACGCAAGCCTTTTAGTAAGGTATGTTTTTCGCACTCAATACAAGAAAGAAATGCGCGGTAGTTTACGTTTCTGCCTAGAGTAGTTTATCTAAACGAATAGCTACGATGATATCTACATTCCATGAAGTAAATTGTAACAAAAGACATTAAAAAACTACATCAGCCTTTATTAGTCCACTGCTGGACATAGGAAAGGCTATATCCCGTTTATTTAAGCGGGGTATGCCTATTCGCTAGGTAAGGAATCGCAGGGTTAGCTCATACGCGACGGCTCTGCTGCCCATCACCCGCCGGCATTAACATAAAGATAAATGCAAAAGTGAGTTTATTTGCTTATTTGTTTGTTACGCTGTCACGCCTTAACTACTCAACTGATCATAATGAAATTTCGCATACACGTCAAGCTATAGAAAATGATATTATGTACTAGTGTACATATCCTTTTCCTTTTCGGGTTATTTGCTGGATGAATCGTAGTCCATTCATGCAGCAAGTAACCCGACCGAAGAGGACTTCAGTCGGGTAAAAATAAAGGTACTGTTTCAGAGATGAACACTAACGCGAGCACCGAGCAGTCTTTTTTTATATCGGGTGTATAGATACCTATATACTAAGTAAGCAAACAGGCATACGGTCCTCCTGATGATGGTAAGCGGTTTCCGTAGCCTATGAACGCCTGTAATACCAAGAGGTTACTTACTTTAAAAAAAATTAAAAAGCCCTATTTAAAAGGCTGCTTATTGTAGTCTCTGTGGAAAACCTCAGCAGAGCTTCTTCTCGGGAGGAAATTCCTCTGAAACCTCACAGTGCGAGATATAGGTCAATAATAAGTTTTCTGTTGCAAACTGCAGCAGCAGGGTAAACACTTCAGTATTTACGAGATTACTCGTATAAAAATCGATTTACACATTCGATAGGTGTGATGGCGTTGTCACTTACCAGGCTTCCCTATACGGTGGCACACTTGTAGTACATGCTCCATCGTCGCTTCGGGCAGGTTACCGTCGATTACAATTAGCGGCGCTTGTTCTAATACACGCATGTGCTTGTTTACCTGTATCATAAATATTAATTATGCCTACAGAACACTAGCAGGCATCATCTCATGTTTTCCATGTTATAGGTACAAAGAAGACCGGTCATTTCAGACCTGACCATAAATGGAAGCGACTAAAAATGCGAATTATGTATAAATATTCTTGATAATGGAGTATTGAAATTATAACTAATAACTTTATTTATTAAAGCCGGAATACTAAGTAATTTAATCATAAATATTGATCGCAATACGCCCTATCATAACGAATCATGGTTATTGAACGAACTCTCACCCACATTGTGCATCTCTCGTCCCAATATCAACCATCTAAAACAAAACTGCCAATAACAAAGCATGCTTTTGGTTAGTTTTTGTATAATGGCGCCAGTGTCCTAATCGATCGTAACCTAAAAGTATAAAATAAATACCAAGAAAAATTCTCCGGCTTTAATAAAAAAAAAAGATTAATTGAACATGATATCCTGCAATAAGAACTAGCAATTAGGACATAGGTCATTTCTAGACGCGACATTTTATGGTCAGGTCTCAGGTCACAGGTTGTATGAAACTGACCGATCTTCTTTACGAAGGATTATTATTTCTTCAGTTTAATGAAGAAATAATAATTCTTCTTACTCAGAGATAATGTAAATAAAGTAACCAACTCACTCATAAACTTTGATTACATACCTACTTCCGACACCACCACACACAACATTATATTCACATTTATAATATTAGTTTGGATGACCTAGGAACCTGTTCATTTACAAATAATTAAATGAAAGCTGTCGGAAGTAGTTACGTAGGTAGGTAATGAAAGTTTATAAGTGGCTTGGGTACTTTAATTACATTACCACGGAGTCAGAAGCTGATTAAACTGAAGAAACAGTGTGTGAGTGAGCCATGAGTGAGCATATTTTTTTGTTTGTTTGTTTCGCTTTCACGCATTATCTACTTAATCGAACATCATTAAATATCGCATACATTTTCAGGCGTACAGAAAAGGACATAGGGTACCTGTTATCCAGAAAAAAAGTCTCGTGGTATTGAAAAACAACTTAAACGCGAGTGAAGCCTCGAGCAAAAGCTATATAACTTTTCGGAGCTCCTACTGAGATTCTTGAATGACAATCACGAACAGGAGTACGAAGTGTTGGTGTAATTGTTTCTCCCATACAGATTCTTAGGATACCCATGTTGAGAAGTGCGCCTTTTCAGGTGAAAATAATGACTTCCATGTGTTTTACGGGAAATAGACCAAAGCAAAAGTAGATATGTTAATTAACAAGCTCATAAAATAGTAATAAACAATTCACTCAGGGCGTGTCAGTACAAAGTACCTATGTATCCTCATTCAGGAAAGGTAGGTAGGTCTTTCGATAGGTATCTTTATGGTATCGATCACAGAAGAGAAAACCAACCTACTGACTACTAGAAAAGCATTGAGCGTTGCGGAAAGTCGCCACCAATTATGAGCATTCACTAAAACTTAAAAAATTTTGCTAATGAGTTTTTTAACGTTCGTTGTTTTAGTCTCTGTGTTTATGTGCAAATCAATAGCAGCACCGCGTTTTGCGTTACAACTAAAACATAGTTTTGTGGACTGTACCTATGGATAAGGGAGAGGAAAAAACAAACTGACGATAACGGTTTTGATACAAATTCTCAATTGGGTTTACTTTTTTATGGGTATAACTTACTAGTTCGACAGTGATGTGATTATGTAGAGTCATGTCACCGAGTCCCAGTAGACACTCCCCATTGGGACCCAACACGACCGCGTATGTTGCTGTGCGTGTATTTTTAACGATGCATCCTGAAAATTGCGTTAAAAATTTAAATTCGTGTCGTTGTCAATCCAATTTGTTCGTTCGATCTATCTGCCTAGCGTAGATAGAATACATAGTCTACCTACAATTCACACTACGTTCGATTTGATCCAAATAAAAGTTTAGTTTTTACGATGCACGCCTCGTAAGTATATCGTTTTTTAGGTTTTTAGGCTGGAAAATTTCACAAGCTCGTGTTTAAAAGCTCCTATATAAGCAGAGCTTGTGTTATGAGAATCATATGACTTAATTATACTACCTACTTAAGAATCCGGTGACCCTCGCTCGCAATTTCGATTCGAGGCGCGTGCGAAAATCGTTTCGGATATCGCTATCTCTGTTTAGCTGATGGATGATTTAGGGGTGCAGACGCGATAGCAATGTCACCCGTTCAAAACTTGATATGATTTTGAATGATGACTAAAAACTTTATGTATTTTTACATAGTATTGTTCTTCCTTAACTAGATAATATAAGCTATGTTCCTTACCAAATAACACTATGTTATTGTTATTTTTATTACGAAACAAAGATGAAGAAATGTGGTCAATTTTGGCATAAAAATGTGTAAAATGCTATTGGCTTTTATTTCGTTTTAGGTAAGTATATGTAAAAAAACTATCCAGAAACAAAACTAATAATATAATTTGTGACCTGGGTTAACACATAGGCTACTTTTTTTATCCGGGTATCACGCGAGCGCAGCTGCGGGTGGAAGCTAGTATACTATATACTATAGTACAGTATACTATCCTGTCAGTCAAATATGCACCATAAAATTGACATGGTACCGTCTAAGAGTAGTCCGGGAGCGATGTCAGCGATGTATTGTCCGTCTGGGTCATCCCCCACAGCAGTAAGTAGGCGAGCTCGCCCTCCTCTGAGCCTCCATAGCGCCTCCGCGATGTTCCGCCCAACGCCGCCACCGCACTGGTCTGTCTTGCACGGGTGAGTGCTTCCGTCCAACTTAAAAAAAATGTATTTCATAAATAAATAATGTTGGACATTATCACACAGCATCATCTAGCCCCAAACTTGCTGAGTTTGTACTGTGGGAACTACATTGAGGGGTAGTATGGGTAGGCTGGGCTTGCAGTAAATAATTCTGGTAATCAAATACAATAAGTATTAGCCATCAGGTATTGTCTACTAACATAATATGATGACATTAATTTTACGTAGAGGTATGGGTTCACTTCAGTTACAACATAATAAAACTTACGGTGTAGCTGAGTTACTTCCGGGATTGTGGCGCATCTAATTCTAATTCTAATTTGAAGTGGGGGGAAAAAGTTCTGCACCGACGTCCCGCATTGGGGTGTATTGTGCATTGCCCCCCTGCTAACCTAACCCCAGCCAGCCCAACTCCTTAAAATAACGGAGAAGGACTCTGGGTTGGTGGCAACATTGCTCTAAGATTCCCGATTCTGCCTGCGTTTGTGAGGCTTGATCAAGCAGTTTTTGTAACCCGGATTTTGTTCTGGCTTCGTTTGTAGCAGTGCAGTGTAAGATGACGTGCTCCACTGTTTCTTCAGCTTGAAAGCAGCCGCGACAGGTGCCGCTGTCCGTGGCTCCTGACTTTACTAGGTGGTGGTTCAGGTCACAGTGGCCTGTAATAACACCAACCAGTATGCGTAAGTCGTCACGCTTAATTTTTAACAAGGTGTTGGTTATTTTGTTGTTTCTACTTGGTAGCATTAGTTTTGTATTTTTGCAGTCCTGTCTCCGGTCCCACAATCTTTGGTGTTCACTTTCAGAGTGTTCTCTTAACCTTTTCTTGATCTCCACCGAAGGTGGGTTGGAAAGGCTAATATCAGTGTCGGTTGGAGTGAGCCTGGCTCCTTCCCTTGCCAACGAGTCGGCCTTGTTATGTCCAGGGTTGGAGCCGTGACTCTGCGTCCATGTTATGTTAACTGTGTAGTCGGTTGTTAGTTTTTGGAGGGCACTGTGGCAGTCCGCAATCGATTTGGACCTGGTGTCTGGACTGCGGAGTGCGTTAATCAGTGCCGCGCTGTCTGTTATAAACAAGAGCTGTGGTTTTTTATTTCCTGATATAGAGGCGTCAGTGTTCCTTATTGAGTAGTCTATCTCTGAGGCCCCTAAAAGAAGTGGAAGTTTGAAGTGGGGGGAAAAAGTTCTGCACCGACGTCCCGCATTGGGGTGTATTGTGCATTGCCCCCCTGCTAACCTAACCCCAGCCAGCCCAACTCCTTAAAATAACGGAGAAGGACTCTGGGTTGGTGGCAACATTGCTCTAAGATTCCCGATTCTGCCTGCGTTTGTGAGGCTTGATCAAGCAGTTTTTGTAACCCGGATTTTGTTCTGGCTTCGTTTGTAGCAGTGCAGTGTAAGATGACGTGCTCCACTGTTTCTTCAGCTTGAAAGCAGCCGCGACAGGTGCCGCTGTCCGTGGCTCCTGACTTTACTAGGTGGTGGTTCAGGTCACAGTGGCCTGTAATAACACCAACCAGTATGCGTAAGTCGTCACGCTTAATTTTTAACAAGGTGTTGGTTATTTTGTTGTTTCTACTTGGTAGCATTAGTTTTGTATTTTTGCAGTCCTGTCTCCGGTCCCACAATCTTTGGTGTTCACTTTCAGAGTGTTCTCTTAACCTTTTCTTGATCTCCACCGAAGGTGGGTTGGAAAGGCTAATATCAGTGTCGGTTGGAGTGAGCCTGGCTCCTTCCCTTGCCAACGAGTCGGCCTTGTTATGTCCAGGGTTGGAGCCGTGACTCTGCGTCCATGTTATGTTAACTGTGTAGTCGGTTGTTAGTTTTTGGAGGGCACTGTGGCAGTCCGCAATCGATTTGGACCTGGTGTCTGGACTGCGGAGTGCGTTAATCAGTGCCGCGCTGTCTGTTATAAACAAGAGCTGTGGTTTTTTATTTCCTGATATAGAGGCGTCAGTGTTCCTTATTGAGTAGTCTATCTCTGAGGCCCCTAAAAGAAGTCCTAGAGTTTCTGCCTGAAATGCTGTGGTGGTTCTGTTGAGAGGCTGTGCTTTGGATAGCCCTGTTTCGGGGCAGTAAAAGCCACAGCCTGCACCACTTTTTGTCCTGGATCCATCTGTGAATATATGATAGATGGAGTTTGACGTTGGACAATGTATGTCCTCTTTGTTGATTATCCGATACTCTTTGCTTGTAAGGTACGTCGTGGCTACTCTGTCCGTACCCTTCGATGCTTCAGGGATGATTTCTGTAGCCTTATTCAGTATTTTACAGTGGTTTGTGGTCCTACTACTGCCTTTCCACTGGTCTGTTGACTTTATTCTCAGTGCAGCGGCCATGGCTTCTTGCTGTATATGCAAGTGCAGTGGCGTTAGTCCTAGTATAATGTCTAGCGCGGCTGATGGGGTTGATTTTGTGCAACCACTGATCATCGAGCATGCAAGTCTTTGTACCTGTTGTAGTTTGTTTATAGTTGTTACTAAGTTTGTTCTTGGCCACCATACGACCGCGCCGTAAGTGAGTACTGGACGGACCATAACCGTGTACATCCATAGACAAAGTTTGGGTTTGAGTCCCCAGTCCTTGCCGATGGCACGTGTACACTGCCACAGCACGTTGGTTGCCTTTGTTGTGACATGGTCCAGCTGTTTGTTCCATAGAAGTTTGCTGTCCAGCCATATCCCTAGGTACTTAACCTCCTTACTGAGGACGAGTTTCGTTCCGAATAAGGATGGAAGTTGTAGTGCGGGTAACTTGAGCTTGCGAGTGAAAAGCACTAGTTCTGTCTTGTTTGGGTTTACAGAGAGACTGTGCCTTTTGCACCAGGCTTCCACGATGCGGAGTGCCTTCTGCATCTTTTCGCAGAGAGTGGATTCAAATAGCCCTGATATCATGATAGCCAGGTCGTCAGCGTATCCTACTGTTTGAATGCCGTCTGCGTTTAGTGAGTCAAGAAGTTCATTTGCTACAAGCACCCACAGAAGGGGGGATAGTACTCCTCCCTGGGGGCAGCCTCTAGTTACTAGACATCTTGCTGTTTCCGTGCCCTCTATGCTGGCTGCTCTGTTAGCGAGCATTTTTGTTATCCAATCGTTTAGATTATCATCAACTCCCCGATCTCGTAGGCCTTGTTCGATGCTGGGGAAAGTTGTTTTATCGAAAGCTCCTTCAATATCTATAAACGTGACTAAACATGATTGTTTATTTTCTAAAGCGCATTCGATCTTGTGAACGACTTGATGAAGCGCCGTTTCGGTGGATTTACCAGACTGGTAGGCATGCTGATTTTTGTTCACTGGATTGTCGACTAGTGGTCCACTTCGTATATGTCTGTCGCACAGTCTTTCCAGTGTTTTCAGTAAGAAGGAACTCAGGCTGATCGGTCTGAATGATTTGGGGTCAGTGTAGTCCGACTTACCTGGTTTTGGTAGAAAGATCACTTTCACTTCTCTCCATGAGTGTGGAATGTATTTCCAGGCAATGCAACTCCTAAAAATAGCAGTAACCGTGGCTTCGATTTTTCTCAGGTTCCACTGTAGGAGTCCCGGGAAAATTGCATCAGTACCAGCGGCTTTGTATGGTTGGAAAGTTTTTATTGCCCATATAAGTGCTTCTTCAGAGACTATTGTACGGGCCAGCTCCCAGTCATTATGTTGGGGTGTGTGACCCTCATTTGTCTCCCAGTTGTTTTTATCGCTTAGCGTACAGCCAGGGAAATGCGTGCTAAGGAGCAGTTCGAATTGTTCCCTTTCCGTTAGCGTATATGTCCCGTCTGGTTTCTTGAGGGTACCTAACTTGACTTGTTTGTCTTTAGATAGTATTTTGCTTAGACGAGCCGTCTCACTTTGCGTGGCGATAGAACTACTGTATTTCCTCCAAGTGTTATTCCGGCTATGTCTTATTTCTTTTTTGAGTTCCTGTCTCTTTACTCTATAGTCTTTCCAGTCTTCTTGGCTGTCGGTGTTCATCGCCCTGTTGAAGTGATGTCTTACCGTTTTTCTAAGTTTGGTGAGGTCCTTGTTCCACCATCTATCCTTTCGGTGAGCAATTTTATTGTTTTCGGTGTTGAGAGGACACGAGCTTTCGTAACTTCCCTTTAGGTCGTCAGTGAGAGACTTTAAGAGTCTTCTCTATCTCGCCGGGCGTAAGCATAGTTGAGGATTCAATTTTTGATTGCTTATCTAGCGCCTTATTTAGTAATTCTGTAAAGAGTACGGTGTCTGTTCTCTTTGGATTTCGATATGTGCGGGGTTTAGGTTCCCCCGTTTTCAGGCTGTATCTGATCCACCTGTGATCCGCGCATGACGTTTCAGTGGTAGAGACATGCCATTTACTTACGTGTTCTGCTATTTCATTCGTTGCTAACGTAATGTCTATTATGGTTCGGGCCCAGGACGTCACAAATGTTGGTTCTGCGCCTCGGTTTAGAATGTTGAGGTTATGCCTTAATACGAAGTCCAGAAGCTCGCTGCCCCTTTCGTTCGTGTTTCGGCTTCCCCATACTGTGCTGTGGGCATTGGCGTCGCTGCCCACAATGCATTCGATGTTGTGTTTGTTGCAATGGAGAAGAAGTTCGTCGAGTTCTTGTGGAGGTGCTTCCCTGTTGCTGTCCATGTATGCGGATGCTATGATGATAGTTTTTAACTTACCTTCAAGCCCTGTTTCGATTTTTACCACCGTAAGGTCATCTGTGCATAGATGTGTTACCAGCGATGATTTAAGTGTCTTCGGCACGTAGATTATGGTACGTATTTTGTTTTGCACTGGTGGGGAGTATACATTACCTTTAAGAGCAGTGAAACCTACCTTTCCTCGGACGATGTCAGGCTCCTGGACCAGTGCTATCGTGTTTGGTTGCTCTTCAAGGGTTCTCCTCAGGGCGGCGAACCCGGTGACGCTATGTTGAATGTTGGCTTGAATGATATTTATACTAAAATCTATGTCAGACCTATGGGTTTCTCCAGCTAGTCCAGAGGAACCGGGAGTGTTAGAAAAATTTTTGCGAACCCGTGTTAACGAACTAAAAACGACTAGAAAAGGGGGGGGTTGTTTTTTGGGGTGATTGGCTTCTAGCTAGCCTATTTTCGGGGAGATCCCGCAGGAGAAGACGCCAAGTCCATTGACAGCGCCGGCGAGAGCAGGTTAAGGCCTGAGAGGCCCGCTCCTAACTCATCGTCGTCGCCGCCCAGGAACATGTCGATCTCCTCCTGCGAGAACTCCCTTTCTGCTGTTTCCAGGCCGGGGACGGGGACGGGGACGGGGATGCCCGCCGCGTCTGCGCTGCAGCTGGTGCTGGGCGCATCCGCGGCGGGGGCCACGATGGGTCTCCTTACATCACCGGCCTTGGGTTTTCTAATGTGGATAAATACCGTCGCTAACTTGTAGTAGAGACGGTATTTCCTACTTTCGAGGGCGGCCATCTCCTCCACCGGCACCCCGAAGACCAGGACGTGATTGGTTATGGTACCGGTCTGGGTGGGCTTGTGGGCAAAGATTGGCCAGCTCCCGATATTGAGGTGGCGGCGATTTGTGTGTGCGAGGTACTTCCGTATCTTTTCTCCGTCACCCTCGTAATCAGGTACAAATACTACCCCCTTATAGTACCTCGGCAGCTCGTGCTCTGGTACTATTTTGTAACCTTTCGAGCCCGACCATAGGCCCGCCAGGTTCTCGACGATAGAGTGGAGCCACGACAAAGAGTAATCGTCGCTTGGCTCCAACCTCAGTCCCCCGTGGGCCAATCTGGGCATGGTCTCGAAATTGAGAATAGCACCCTCTAGATTATCGTTTTGCGCGAAGTGTTCCATAGAGTGCTGTTCTATTACGTGTCTAAGGATGGTAGCGCGTTCGATGTCCATGTGCTCTCCGGACTTATCCAGAATCACCACCCGTAAATGGGATCTGGCCGTCCTGGCGTACAACAGAACATCGCCCGCGTCACCTCCTTGCTTGTCCTGGGTGTCTGCGCTCTTGCCTGCGTCGGCGGCTTGGGTGCTGTTGGACAGGCACGCCTTCTTCTGCATTGCGGCAGAAGAGGGCGAGACCAAGTCCGAGCTCCTTTGCCGCTTCGCTGGTCGAGTGCCTTCACCCTTTGTCGCAGGTGGTAGTTCAGCGTTCGGGGGGTGATCACGCTCCGCGTCCGTGCTGCCTTCACCCTTGCCCTTGTGAGGCATAGGTTTGGGCTCCGTACTCAGAACAGATGACTCCTCCCCGTGCGCCTTTTCTACTGCCTTCGGCTTTGAGGTTTCTGGCAAAGTGCCAGTCTGTTGTGTTACAGAGTGAGTCCGCCGGGGCCCTTCCAGCTGTGGGGTCCTTCCCTCCTCCGCGTCGAGTCCCAGCGAGTGGGTTCGACGCTCCGGGTCAGGTCGGTCCCCTGCCGTCGTGGCTGGGGGTCTCATCTCAGTTGTCCTACGAGCCATGACTGTTCCGACGGCCGGAGCTATATCCGACACGCCGGCGAGGGTGAGAGAAGCTCTACCCTCCAGTCTTATTTTATTCATGATTTGGAGGTTCAGCTTACGCCTCTCACTCCTTTTCCGTTTGCGGTTTTCAAGGCCGCTCAAAACCTTACCTGCGGCCGGCTTGCCGACAGGCGCTGAAGGCACCGCGGCATGCCGACCGGTACCAACATTCAACATAGCGACACCAGCATCCGCCGTTGCCGCTACGAGGTCCGTCTGCTCCGCCATCCTCTTCGCCGCCTTCTTCTTCTTCTTCGGCTTCCTCTTCGGCACTGGTCCAGCTTGGTCCAACGCCGAGGAAGATGAGGGAAGGGGGGCCGCGTCCCTAGGTTGCCCAGTAGCAGCCGCGGAAGGCGGGGCCTGGGGCACCACCCCGCTGCCGCCTTCGGTAGCCAACTTCACACCCTCCGGCCCGGATACCGAAGGGCGCCGGGTGCTAGCCGGTTCGCTCGGCAAAACTGTACTCTCATGATCTCTATTCATATTTGTGCTTTTGGGATTCTGCAAGCATAAGCAGGGTTAGCCGGGCGCAGCAAGCTGTAGAGGATGTCGTTGCCCATGCGACATCCCCCCTTCTTTTAGTTGATGGTTGGAGGGGAGAGGGCCATAGTCTAGCTGGTAGTCCACCCTCTTTCTCTCCAGCCACCACCTAGGCGTGGGTCGCCCTGGACGGGAGGTTTGGGTAGGGATGGGTATTGGTTCAGGTTGGTCAGGACTGTTTGGGGTACAGGTGAAGGATTGGTTGGAAGGGTGGGAGCAGGAGGAGGATGGGAAATGGGAAATTCTGACGTCTGGTGATTTTAGTTACGTCTATATCTGAGGGAATTAGACCAATAACAGGGGGCACCACGTGAAGGAGAACCACCAGGCTTGCCTCAGAGGAAAGGTGCTCAAGTGCATTACCTCTGAGGCCTACTGCACCCTACCCATCTTGAGGAGACGGGTATGGTAGGCCTGGATCCATGCTAACGCAAGCCGCTAAAACTAGGGTGACTAGGAAAGCAAGCAAGCTAGGCAGTGCAACTACTAATAGAATGGACGCAGACCCCCCCCCATAGAATGGACGCAGACCCCCCCCATAGAATGGACGCAGACCCCCCCCATAGAATGGACGCGGACCCCCCCATTGTGGCGCATGCAACTGCGTTGAAATATCGAGTAATAATATGAAATGCATATCGGTAACGGTATCGGATTCAGCATCAAGATCTATACGTAGGAAACTGTCGTTACAGGTGTAGCCAAATTTAAATATCTAGGCTGTACTATAAAAGATACAAATACTCACGAAGAGGAAATTCAAATACGCATACAGAATACCTTACGTTGCAGTGCGGCACTACATGAGGTATTAGTTTCCAAGCTTCTCAGCAGAAGAACCAAGGTCAGAATTTATAAGACTGTTATTGGGCCCATTCTTATCTATGGTTGCTGTAGCTTGGACATTAACCGTTTAGGAAAACCAGCTTTTAGTAGCAGAGAGAAAAGTTCGTAAATTCCTGGGTCCAGTAAAGAGAGAGGATGGTAGCTGGAGGGTCCGAAAGAATGCCGAAATTGAAGATCTAGTGGCCGAGCCTAACATTATTGGAGAATCCAAAACACACCGCCTCCGGCGGCTTGGTCATGTACAGCGAATGGGTGAGGATAGAATCGTGAAGAGAGCCTATTTGGGACGACCACTCGGGCGCAGACCGGTTAGTCGCCCTAAATATCGCTGGATCGACAGGGTGGAAGCTGACCTGCGCGAACTTGGAGCCGACAACTGGCAAGAGATCGCAAAGGATAGGGGAAAGTGGAGAGTTCTCGTGTCGGAGGCCAAGACTCACTTTGGGTTGATGGAGTGAGCAAGTAAGTAATATGAAACAATAAAGCTCTCGCCTCACACACAATTTATTATGTGGGTAAAAGTACTGGTTTCTTTCTATAGAAGCACTAAGTACTCCCTTAATTAGCTATGCCGTAGCAGTTGTAGCAATTCACTCGAACACAGTAAAAATCTTGGTATATTTCCAGCAAACAAAATAAGAATTTCGGTTTAAAGATTCTTTATCCTAAAAAAACGCGAACATGTCTTAAATGGTAGTGTCATTCTATTCTTTGCTCTTCAAAAAAAGCACAGTGCGATTGTCCATGATAAATTCAGCATGACAGATGCAGAATTTTATAGATAAAATGACTTTGTTTGCCTCACAAAGCTGCGCTAGTTCTGTTTACCAAACTAACAACTCGTACTTCTGATACTAGAATATAATCATTATAAGTATAGACTACTTTATTTTGTATACTACCTACGTGTCGTAGCAGTCCGCCTCTCTAATTCTTAATCATCAATAACAAAAATCAGATACATTGTAATTTACCTGACTGCCCCAAAAGTTGGGTAATAATACTTAACGTTTTATCAATGGCGTTTAGTAGCTACGCCGTAGACTTGCGCCGTAGCACTGCTACAGTTATAACTATACCACTATCTATCACAGAATAATAGTACTAGGCCACTATAACGAAACAATAAAAAGTCTTACTCGAGTTTATGAAGGTTATTTTTTGTAGGTCCATTGTACTCTACTAGAAATTACTACGTCATCTGTTACCGCTACGAAATGGCTACGAACATTCAATTCATTACCCAGGCACTCTATAGTATTTCGCGAGGGTATATAATATAACGCATAAATAATTACTCCTACTATCTGCTCACTCATCTATAACTGTTATCGTACTACAATCTAGACCAAGCTATGGTTACAATACAAGTAGGTATACACAGGGCTTACCACGGGTTTTGATAGTTTTCGAAAACTTTTTAGGTTTTGGTATCTTTCCATACATTTTCGTACAGCGCCTCTAGGGAAACGTGCATGAACTACGAAAATATATGGAAAGATCAGTGTTTCCGTTTTTTATTTGGAGAAAATGCTAAAACATGTTGCAAAAAATGCTAAATAACTTTTAAAAATGCTAAATAAAATGCTAAAATCTATATTTTTGTTTTGAATTCCTTAGGAATTTTGAATTTTTAGGTAACGTACAAAAAATGTTAATCATAAAAATATGCTAAATGCGAATTTTTCAAGCTAACAGACCCGAAAATATGCTAAATTTAGCATTAAAAATGCTAAAACAGCAACACTGGGAAAGATACCGAAACTTATAAAGTTTTCGAAAACTATCAAAACTCGTGGTAAGCCCTCAGGCAGGCATGCGATCTATCTAGCGCCAATTTTTTAGCAGGCTTAATCTATGACAGTCAGGAAAAGCCGACGCTAGCGACTTGGCCTAATCGCAAAATGCCACGGTTGACCTCCTTTCAGTTTTCAACAGCAAAAAACAAACGTTACAAGTATTTTAATAAGAAGTAGTATTACATGTTTCATGCCGAATGTAGAGCACCAGGTTATTAAAATACTTTAAAAATAACTTTGAATACGAAACTTGAAATGCGAATTTATTTATTGCGTCGTGTTCGCGACCACGGCTAGTTAAAGGGAAATTAATTGCACGCGAATTTTAATGGGTTTTATAAAGGGGACAAGAAGCACACTGGACGGGGTGACGGGGTGTGGTACGAGATTCCACAATTACGTGTTTATAATCAAGTTTTTTAAAGTATAATAAAACTATGTTTCATTTGTAACGGCTTCTACAGCTAATTAGCCATTTGACTGATGATATGCTAAGATTTTTCAACATCAACCACCCGTTGTACCCTTTAGCAGTTGACTTTCAAAAGATGCCGTCTTAGCACTCCTATAGCAAGAAATATACTCTCTTTTCTAGAGTCTAGGACATAGTGAATTATTTATATAGGACTTAAATTATGATTATCACATCGATATAGATCGCGAGTACCATAGACTGTTACTATCGGAGAACTAATCAATATCTCAAATCTGATCATTATCTCTTCCTGATAATCAGAGCCGAATTGATTGTTATTAAGTCAGTCAGACGAAACGATTTTATATACCTACTTATTTATATTTCTAATACTAACCATCTTGGTGATCAGGAATGAAGTAACGACTACAAGAAGAAGCCATGTATTTATTCAATTCTTCAATTCTTTATTCAAATACTTCAAGTATTTGAATAAGTTATAAAACCTTTTTGGAGCATATCCGCCGCATTTTCAGTGGCATTTCGCGTTTGGTTTGGGCTGGTGCAGCGTTGGCAGAGTGCTATGACCGCGGACCGCAGCGATCGTATCAGCAGCCAGCACGCCACTGTCCGCACCACTGCATTACCATCCACCAGTTTTTGCACTACTATAAATACAGAATTTATATACAGCAACCTTACAATCTCGTTTTTATCGAATAGTTTATGAATACGCGACAGTTACGATTCATGTGGTCGAAGCTTTATTTCCTGTGTCATTTATCTTGGCTGTAATAAATCTGTAACTTATGTTAACGTGGGCACTTAGCTATCAGTGCCAGAGAATGGCGTGGGAAATATTTTTACTGTATTTGATAAAAATAAAGTTACGTAATTTGGTAAACAAGTGGTGGCAGTATTGTATGGCTCACGCATAGAATAGAGAGGTGACATCGAAGATTTGAATTGCTTGTTTGTCACGCATGTTAGGGGCCGTCCATTAATCACGTGATGTTTTTTTAGCATTTTTTAACCCCCCCCTCCCCCTTGGTACATGGTGCGGTTTAAACTGACCCAAATATCACGTGTATTTTTTTAGTACCTACAGAGAATCATCTTAAAAATTTTAGAATATTATCTATAAATACAGGTATAAAGTATAATCTAATTTTATTCTGAAATTAAGAACCATGATTAATGAGAATTTCGTTCGTTGCCTCGCAACGGCGCGGAATTAAATGAAATGAAAATTTATTTATTCAATTGAAACTTTAAAGTACACTTTGAATCGTCATTCTTTTAATCTACACCAATTCGAAACGTGACCAAACAGAGAAGAATTGGCAAGAAACTCTGCTTGGCTTAAATTTTTTTAAACTCATTGTTACAATTTGTATTATTTTATTGTTTATTACATTGTTTTTGAGGGAGTTGGAGACAGTTACATCACAAGCTTTTTTGTCATCTAAATAATCAGAAATTTTATAATAAGCTTTATTACATGCGGCGAGTCAAGGTCACACTACACGCCGCTTTTCGGTTTAGAAATCGCGCGTTTTACGAAAAAATAAATACACGTGATATCTTACACCCTTGTGATATTTCGTGATATTTGCCAAACCCCCTCCCCCCCTTTCGAGCCTCACGTGATTAATAGACGGCCCCTTAGGATCTTGCCTGCGCTGCAACGCCCTTCGTCCATCCACTTGAGTCATCAAGGTGCCTCATGTATAATTTCGTTACGTGGCAGTGGTCCAACTGCTCTGTCCAATTAGTTGGACTACGGGCCTTTACTAGGGGTCGTGGTCCAACTATATTAGCAGTTGGACCACGACACCATAGTAGAGTTCCCAGGTCCAATTAAAACAATTTCAAATAATACAACTGCAATCATTGTAACCGCAGCGCCTTTTTAATTAAATAGTAATTAGAACTTTACGTTAGTTACTTTATGCTTTGCTGAGTGACAAAAAGCAATCTACGTATTTTGCTTTATAGGAATCTTACGATCACAGTTGAAATGGGATCCACGAAAAATTCATTGTGACTTTGAAATATCTCTTCTTAACAGTATTAAACAATTTTGTACTACTATTGCAATTGTGGGCTGTTACTATCATTGGTCGCAATGTATCTGGAGGAAGGCAAAGTCATTGAGTCTCTCAAAAACGAAATCAAAAAAAGACAAGAGAATTGTGTCGCTGTGCATTATACAATAATTGTATAATCGGCATGTAACCCATCCTCATTAGTGAACGGCGATCACATAAACCATTTCAATTCACAAAGCTTTGACATGCGAGTATTAAAATACTGTTTTCATACACGCTATTACGCAGGAATAATGACGATTGATGAGCCAAATGACGTCATACGATATGTAGGTGCTTCAAATGGTAATTAATTTGTTCACTGAATATCATGTAACCGAACAATTATGTTATTATGTTAGAGATATAACATTGTTAGATTCTATAAAGCTCGCGTGTGTGTACTATACGAAATCTAATTAAACTTAGTAAATAATTGAACCAATATAATTTTTTTTGACCTAACGGACTGGTTTTTTAAGAGTTGTGAGGGGGTTCCATCGTGCATCTTTGGAATCCATGCCAACCTTACCTGCCTATTGTACATCCTTCTGTTTAGCAAGCGGGGCTCTAGGCGGCCAGCTGAATGGCTGCTGAATCATATCTGCTGACGGGTAGCAGAGTCGGTGGTGCGAGAAGCTGTTCCTTGCGATCCCCTCAACCCGTTTGTCCAGCGTTGGGGATTATAGGTAATAAACCCCTTTTATTAAGGGTCCAGCAATGGATAGGTTGGTATTGTAACGATCTTTTTAAAATGAAAATGTGAGAATAACAGTTGTTTTTTTTTAATAATAATTGATTAGTATGGGTGGTTAATACATAATTAATTAAACATCAGATAGTCAACTAGCTTTCTCCCGCGACTTCGCTCGCATGGTCCGGTTAAAAAGTAGCCAATGAGTTAATCCTGATCATTGACCTTGTATATTCCAAGTACTAAACAAATATGTTCAGCCGTTACGAAGTTGAGTGGGAACAAACATACCCAAAAACACACACAAACTCTCACATTCATAATATTAGTGTAATGTAATGCACTAAGTCCAAGATTAAATCAAACTCTGCCCAATAGTTTCCCTTCAGAAAGGCAGACAGGACAAAGAAATAGCAAGACGCTCCGAGAACGCCCGTAGAAGCTATTGGGCGATGGAACATAGTATTCTCGGAATTAAATTGATCGACTGGATATGAAACACGTTCTAGTACCAAAATTGTTGACGTTGGATAAAAAGCTGCCAGCCTAAAGCGGGATTAGGGCGGCCATGTAGTTTACCGTACACTGAATGAGCTGTTTGCAAAAATTTACACTCGGTGGCTGCAGCGAAACGGGCGTCGCGGCAGGCCATGTAGAATGCGTTACGAACTAGACCTCTTTAAAAAGACTGGTGATCACAGCACAGGATCTAAGTTGCTGGAAGAAACCGGACAAATGCGAGTCGGACACGCGGTTCCATACAGACTTGTAGATATTAATTATTAACTACAAAACGGTTTTCTGATTTTTCCTTTACTTGTACTATAAGACATTGCTTATTGCCACATGATGTTATGTCAAAATATGCGGCATATATTCAAATCAATCAAAGATAATTGATTTTATTTATACTTATACATCTCCAAGGCATTGCAGACCGGAGTATTTGATTTTGATTTCAACTTCTACTTCGAGCGTTCCTGAGAAAAGGGTCTTGACAGACAAACAGACAGACGGAAAACGTAGTGATAAGGGTTCCTTTTTCCTTTTTGAGTCACGGAATCCTAATAATGAGGGGAGGCCTTTGCCCTACAATGGGATTATTCAGGCTGACAACAACAACAACAACCTAATTAATTTCTTATTTGAGTGATTTCCTATACTATTAAATCCGAAATTATTTTCAATTCCATGGACGAAAATTGCTATAGGACAACTGGTTTTATTGGAGTCCAGTGACGTTTGATCAGATGGTCAATACTTGTCATGGTCATGACCCGTGAGTCATAGCTACTCAACCAAGCAAATAATAATTATTGCTATTTGAAAATACTACACACGTGCTACGAAATTGCTGCGTAGTTCTCGTAGACCGTCTACGACGAAGTGGGGACAAGTTGCAGTTGACAGATGGGGTCGCTATTTTTTCTGTGATGTCTTATTTCAATATCTAGTAAGTTTGGTTAAAAGTATTTACACGGCAAACTTGTATTACTAAAATACTATAGGCAAATAAATTGTTTCCTTAAATAAGTTACAAACTATTTACCTACGATCAACTTAATTACAGAGTTCATATGAATGGATACACGATATGTAACTTACGGTTACGTGAGTAAATAATGTCGTCAACTCAATGCTGAAATAGATTTACCAAAATAAATAAACCTTTGATTAATTTGAACGGTTAAACAGCCACGCCTCTGACCAGTGGGTTGTAATTACAGCCAATAATTTATTGCACGGAAAGTACAGAGCGAAAACTCGGAGTACGCCGCGAAGACAGAATAATGGGTGTGAATAATGAGCATGTTTAGCGATAAACTAGAATTTTTATAAAATGATTTTGCAATGTGGGAGGGCGTTGGGAAGGCGGCGGGTATCGAGCGTGGGCGCGCCGCCCTAGCGGGACGAAGCCCTACAGTCAAGTCCGTGGAGCGGTCTGCCGCGCACGCCCGCTGCGACTCTCGCCGCCACCGCCACCGCCAGCCCGTCGCCAGTCGCCACTCGCCAGTCCCCGACGCCGACGCCAGGCGCGCACCCGCTGCACGATATCTCCCACACACACACATCGCCGCGTTGCACGTGCATTCCACCGACGAGCGGCTGAAATTGCTCGCAAACTTTTCACAATCGAGTGTTTTTTTTATTGGCTCAAAAAAGATTCAAAATTCATAGTGCGACGATAAATAACATGACAAGTGACACCAAAACAGTGTTTACTGAATAAATTGGGCGGCGGCGGCGCCACGTCTACTACGTCATGTTTTTTGGTAAGTATGATAATGTTGGCTAAGTAGATACATATAAGTTATGATAGGTAAATCATATTTTCATGCATAGGTTCGTTTAATATATATTCTGCACCAAAGAAAACAAGAATATCTAATTATCGGAACTTGTACCATCGAGCCTGCCGTAACGTTGAGATGTTTTGGATTAAAAGCCGTATTCATTGCCTAATCAATGAATTTAGTACTAATTTAAAGTACATTTTCTGAGTGTTAGGTTAATTTAAAAATAAATGTTTAGACTTTAGAGGTCACAGGTTCCTAAACTACGAGTAGCTTTAATAATTAATGTCTATGAGGGCAAAAAGGTCGCCAAGTACAACAACATAGACTATTCTAAAGATTTATTAATAAGATTTCACCATAGTAGGTTGTTAGAGCTTACATTTTAGCTTATAAGCTCCAAGGCAATAAATTGCAAGTTTCACGGTATAAATGCAAGGGGATGATCCTGTTAAGCCCAGATCCCATGCTTGAATATCATAATGTGTTTTACTTACACTGTAGGTAAGCTATATAATCCACAGAGCGCAAACATTAGTAGGTAATCATAAAGTACCTATGAACTAAAATCTCTACAGTACCTAATGAAAAAACAAATCTTAGTTTATAATGTACCTCGGGACTTTTATTAGATTGATATCGTCAATAAATATTCTATGATCATTATGTATTTGATAGCGTTTTCGGTAGGTAAATACCACTAAGTAATAAAAAACAAATATGTTATCAGTCAACTTTCTTGTCAGAAATTATTTCAGGGCCCTGCTTCATTACATAGATCTATGTATTAGTCAATATATACTTAGTTATTTTAATTATAGGTAGTATGTAAAATGAAAAACGTGATTTCTTTATTTCATCCAAAAAAAAATTACCTACATTGTTATGCTTCTTTTTCCTTTCTTCTTCTTGACCTTTAGATATATATGACTGACTAGGCAAATCTAATGAGAATAGGTACTAATTATTATGTCTGAAGCAAGTTCAAAAGTTAGATTTATTTATCGAGCAAGAAACAAAGAAAACGAATTCAACAAACTGGTAGGTACTAAGCTTGTTGTAAAGTTTTCCGCGCTCAGGGGGCCTATTCCAAAACTACGACAAAAGGAACTTTCACTTTGGAGCAGGAAGACAATAGTAGATTCTTGGATTGTCGCTCAATACTTTGTAGATTCTGTTAAGTAAATACTAAAATCCAATTAAGTACTCCATTCCTTGTTTAGCCTTGAATCTGGGTCAGGTAGCTAGTAGGATTAGAGGCCAAACTAGCACTAACTAACTAGATTTGAAATTATTTTACCCAAAAAACTCCCAAAGATAAACACCATGTTTATTTTTGAACTACTTAAATCGAGAACCTATCCAAGAGACTGAAACGAGCAACACTAACGAGCATTGGATAAAGTCGACTTCACCTTTAGTGTGGGTTCGGAAGAAATACTCTTTTTCTTCTTTATTCAGGGATCTCTTTCCAAGTCAAGATGTAATAAGTCATGTCTATCTGTAAGCTGTCATTCTCCAGCCATTTCCCGAAATATTTTTAATTTCATCTTGCATTACCATTGGTCTACTTCGTCTTCGTTTACCGGCAGGTTGTTACAATGTGCCGCGTTGTTACAATTTTTGTTGTACAATTTCCTATCAGTCAATCTAGCTGCATGACCTGTCCAAGTGTCCATTTCCATTCATTATGTCTTCGACAGTGAGCATCAATAACTTGTCTTTTTTGTTAGTCTTTATTCTGATTTTTGTGTTTCTTTGTAATTTTTTTCTATAAGCTATAAGAAATATTTCTTTTCTCGCCTTGTTTGGACCTTATCCAGGTTTAGTTAGCGCAGAAGAGACAAGGTCACAAGTAAGAGTCTATTATTTTTCTGTACCTTCTAACTTATTACTTATGCGTATTCAAGCATAAATTTATTAAGTCCTTACATATTTTATTGTTGTTAGATCTTAATTTTCTTAAAAATTTGTTAATTACCTACGGTATATTATGGGGTAATTAAATATAGCAAATTATCTTTCAAGCACAAGGTCTTTTTCAAATTAATGCTGGGAGCGGCTTTATGTGGTCGCAAATGATTTACACAGTGTCCCTCGCTCAGCACCCTTCTATAAATTACAGGATTTGGGTGTAGGTTTCATTTCATAAATACTTAAATCCATATTTTGGCTTTGTTATGAATAAAAAATATATTTATCTGAATTTAATCGCTGTTGTGGGGTCGAGAAAAATTACAATTAGGACGTGTGTGTGAACCGTAGTCATATTGTGAGTTGTAGGTACATGCTGCGCTCCTGCAACCTTTGTGTATTCAGCATTGATTAGTCCAAATGTGGCATGTTGATGTTGTACGACGCTCGCATGATTTTTGACAGTTTTTACTGACTCTAAAGAGTACCAGCTCGGTTGTATTCAGCAATCAAAGCGTTAAGTGTCTAAACACACTATAGCCGAAATCACGCGACGTAAGTTCGGCATGATTACGCCTGCAATGCTATTTGAATTACAGATGACACAATGTGCTGAAATAACGTTGCGTTATGGCATCCAACCGAACTTGTCAAAATCAGCTGCGGAACTTACGTCGCGTAATTTTTCAGTATAGTGTGTTTAGACGCTAATGTTGACTGTGCCATTTTATGGAAGTCCTAGGAATTAAATAGATCCTACTATCCTACTAATATTATAAATGCGAGAGTTTGGAAATGAATGTGAAATAATTGCCCTCCTTCACACCAAAACTACAAAACAGATTGAACTGAAATTTGGCAATATGTAGTTCTAGATGCTACTGGGTACCACGCGAGTGAAGCCGCGGGCGGAAGCATAGTAACCAAATATAAGTCATGGAAGTAGTGAAAAAGAAATAGCCTTCCTTGGGCCATTTACCAACACGGTATGCACACATTATTACATCGATTGTTGCTATTGACTGATGAAATAATACAATTATTGATTAATTATGATACTCTGTAAATCACTTCAACTTTCAAACTCTTCTGCAACAAAACTTTCGCATTAATAATACTTCATATTATGAATGCGAAAGTTTGTGTATGTGTGAGTATGTTTGTCGTAGCTTCTCGCCGTAATGGCTGAACGGATTTGGATGAAACTTGGAATAGACCTAAATTAACATATTTTTCATATCGTGAGCTTCGAGACCTAATATACTTGTAAATTATTCTAAATTAGGGTTATCCAGCCCCTGCGTGATATTACATTACATACGTAATATCAAAAAGCCAAATCACATTTTTAATATCTAGACCGTAGTATAAACACTTGAAAATTTTATTCGTAAAGGATTTAATATAATACGTGAGACTGTTTTATGTCAGCACTCGCGCTTATTACATAAGTAAATAATATATAAGCGGAGAGGGTTAATATTTGTGTAGTTGTTGCGAGGTAGCAATAAGCACGTAGCTTATATAACGGTACATATGTTACGAAGTGTGTTGGCTCCCGTGCCTTTGGAATCAAACCTTCGCCTTAGTTATTCATGAACCTAAAGCTCATCTATAGCATAATGCAATAAGCACGCACCTATAAGCTTGGTGCTACGTTTGACTAAATTGAGCATATAGTGGTTTTATCTATATTTTCTGACACCTTTTGGCAACCTTTATAAAGCAAGTCCTATATTCAATAAAACCGAAATAATGTCGTACATAATCTTAAGTTTGATATATTTATATAAACTAGTCAATATTTCTAACTTCCATTTGTACTTTGGTTAGATAATACATATGTAGGTTTTATTTCTATCAGCAGTCTCGACTTTTTCATTAACTACCGATATATCGCTAAGTGTAAGAAGAAGAAGAGTAAGCTCACAAAAAATATATTCCCAAAAGTAAGGGAAAAATATTTACCTATAAAGACAAGTTATTAAATAATTTTATTCAATGTTTCTACAATTTAGATAAGATAAGATAAATAGGTATTAATTTCACCCAAGTTATAAAGTAGGTAATATTATAGGTAAAATTAAAGTGTTGTTAGTTATAGTATTTTAAAATAAGTTACCTAGATAAAAATAAAATATGCACTTGAATTGGGTAACATAGCACCCGAAACAGATAAAATAAGATTTATAAAGCCGTGACATATTTGAAGAAATTTGAAAAATATATAATTTAACTAATCGACGGATTAAATTTCAAATACAAAAATATAAATAAACTACACAACATGAAACTTGTATTGCAATAATGTACAATATAAATCAACGTATTACAATGATATCTGTTTTTAGTTTGTAAGGAGTTATTTATGTTTATGTTCTTGCAACACTGAATTATATGGGAAATTGCAATGTTTAGTTTTTAGGTTAGAAATTACCGATAGTTATCGTTAACTTTATCGGGCTGTCATATTTGGCCGCAATGAAATTCGCAAAAATGGTAGAGATGACATTGTGTGTCGGTATGTTTACGACAAAAATCGTAAGTGTCAATGATTGTCACCGCTCGCCTCGACGCGCGCAGTATTTTTTGTATGAAAATCTGTTTCCGCGCTGCTACCGAATTTCGGAAGGTAGCGATCGCTAACTATGTCGAGACTGCAGCCCGGTCTACCTTCAGAATGGTGGAACAGGCTGTATAGTCTGTGGTATAGACAGAAGCAATTTAGCGATACAAATTAAGAGACATGAGTATGACAGCTATTGCATATAATCACGCGCTGAAATGTAAAGCGGAATCATTGACATAACTCTCTTTGTGCGGGATATATTTGTTTTACAAACATATCTTCCCTCCTACTACAGAAAAAAGTTTCTATGCAAACTCTTTCCCCCTTACTTATGAACGCTACTTAAAGTTAATCAATACTCAAAAAGTTAGCCCTGTCACTGTTTGTCATTATCCAACGGATAGAGATGACAATAGTTTAAGCATTGTTTATCTTTTGAAAGATGTTCATAAGTAAGGCCATTCGATTCTACATTATTGAAATAAATATAAACAAACAAGAGTTTGAAAACATCTTCTGTTGTCCTCAATAATCGATTAATCTCAATACTAGGTATGTCGTTAAGAGATTCATCATTATCATCATATATGTCCCCCAATGTCCTTACAACTGATAGATTTTATGACTAAGAATATCTAACCTAACCAAATATTTATAATTTGGGAAAGTTGAAAAATTCAAGTTCCGTGTTCAGTTACATCATTATTAGTTGCACAATGGGGTGGTTTTTAGAGATATTTTTTTTTTTAAGAATTTTATTTATAATTTAGGAAAATTTTGATGAGTCAAAAGAATTAGACAATTTTTGGAGTAAACGGGTGTAAAACATAATGTATATTTTGTACTTACTGGATTGAATTTACAAGGTAGGTATACCAGAAAACAAACAAGAGAGATAGATCGGATTAGCAAGTACCCTTTACTATCTTAGAACGTAGGTAAAAGCTCGGATGGCAAGCGGGTAAAATGCTCGTTATCAGCCCGAGATGTAATGTAACTCCCATCTTGGGAATCCCTCCTCTCGAAGCTGCACACCTATCTATAGTACGGTGTACCTTAAGCCTGATACGAACTTGAGTACCGATAGTGGAGGTGCTACGTGAGTTATTTTTATGGGTTTTTTAAATCCCTGATAGTGGGAATAGCGTAGGCGGCTTGCAAATCGACTTTTGATTATTTTGTTTTCTTATTTCGTATGGATCAATAAATTTTAGATTTTATATAGAATTCCAATAAAATGGTTAGATATTTTGTTCGTTCTCAAATATAGGATGATGGGTGGGTGTGTCGGCCATGAGTTGACATGCTTTTAATTTTATGAAGAAAGTTATGGAGAGAGCTAGAGATGAAGTAACATAAAATCATAAAATGTATTTCAATTTATATCCACTAATTGAAAAAAAAAAAAAATTGCAGCAAAAACAAGAATAAGTAGGTAGTAGGTACAATAGTTTAAATGAAGCCTTAAGTTAATGGAATGTACTTATTACTGTTAATGTACTTAAGTTAAGTTCATAGCAAGTTAAGACATTGGTAGGTATATCTCTATATATATATATATATACGTATAAGTATTAATTCTTCACATCGAGAGATTTTACATATATATTTTTATTAAAAAATAGAACGTTTCTTGTTATCATTTGATATCAGATTTCTTTGATTTTTAAGTGTTGGATAAATCGGTTAAAAGTTCGTAACTTCGTTTTTTAAGAACTCTTAGAGCTCAGAAGAATATTTCGAAGTCTCGGCATTGATTCGATTGGCAGTGGTCGCTTTCTTTGAGTTCATTTGGCATCGTAAAAGTTCACACCACATTAAGCGTCACTGTAGTTTTGGCCCCCAGCCACGTTGGTATGCTCAAACTATTTTTCTGGAACGATTTTTGAATGAACCTTTCTTTGACTCCAAACTGCTTTGACCTAGTTCAGTAATATTCTAAGAATACTTTGTCAAAGTTGGCTAAGCAAGTGAAAGTTTTGTCCTAAAATACTTCTTCTTTAGCCTGTAAAGACACTGCTGGATATAAGCCGCCGCCATTGAGAGGGTCTGGTGTATCAATCATGCTTGGCAGAAGCTTGGCAGATGTTTTATTGTTTGCAGTATTAACTAAGCAGGTCGTTACTGCTGCCCATACTTACCACCATCTTATAACAAACCACAGGTTTGGCTGGAAGAAAATGCTGCTAGTCCACCCATTGTCAAATTTATTATGCAATAAAGTAGAATAAATTAATCTCATAGGCCCGTATTCCAACTATCCGTACTATCCGTATTCATGGGCCTTAGACGTTCGTCAGTAAACACAACAACAGGATAAAACGGAGGGGCAAGATATTCTAACTACCTTCATAACCAAATGTCATTTTATAACGCTCGATAGTAAGCTTGTCGCTGTCATTTAAATGTAAATATCTTAATTCTTCAATAAAACATTACTAGATAAATGACTATTTTATGTAGGTATAGAATCAATATTATTCTTGACTTTTTTGCATGCTGTGTATACGGTGAAATATGTGAAAGCGCTAATTATAAATATTATTATAAGACCATTATTGTAGCATAATTCAGGCAAAATAAATCATTTGATTTCATTTCATTTCAACACTAAATATTTTTTGAAGATAATTTGTGATTTTTGATTCACCTCCATTCGGAGTTAACACGTATAAAAACACACTGTAAAAAGAATACTCTAATTACTTCGGTATACCTTTTATAGTTTACCAACAGAAACTATTATATAGAGCAAGTACCTAAATGCTTACACCGCGTCTAAGGGCATTCTCGATATAGTTAAAGTAGGCTAATAATACCAAGCATTTGCCAGTTTGCTAAGTAGCGCGTCGTCCAACAATAGGTACATTGCGACAATACCTTGTTGGCCAGCAACAAACATGATTATTCAGACCACTGCAGAATTCCCTGTTTATACTATAAAAGACGTGCATTCACTTATTTATTAATTGGCTTCTGGGATAGTTTCCACAATTTCGCCAGTATCAAGTTTAATGTTCATAATAATATGAGGCAACGTAGTACGGTTTATAAGTCCAGTCGTCCAGTTTTCTGTCAGGTCCTGTTTTCTGCTATAGCCATGGCGAATATAACAAAAATCGATCGGGGCACAATTTTCTTCATCTGTGAATTCCCGTTCAATCTTCTTTTATTCCATTTCACTAATACTTGTGTCTTATAACTAACGTTTAACGGTTATAATACCATGACTAATAAACGACATACATTAGAAAAACACTAGAAAATAAAATTTAATAAAAATGACAACCGTCGTTCAAAATGAAAAAAATGGTGTCCAGACGTGTATTGTAGGATGACATTATTTGAACTGAAGGGCGATCACGAACTTAACCTGACGTAACGTAAGCGTAATGAAAAATTTAAGCCAATGAAAAAGCGTTATTTTGAATATAAGCTTTCATTTTTTGCTAGTCTTCGTGATCGAGCCTCTGTTTATGCTATAAAGACGTGCTTTGTAGGGTGACGTTACCAAATAAATAAATAAATAATCCTGGACGTCATCACACAACATCATGTAGCCCCAAACTAAGCAGAGCTTGTATTATGGGAACAACATGATTGATATACTACATAGATACATTTTTTTTGTAAATACATACATATCATACATAGAAAGCACCAAGACCTGAGACAAATATCTGCAGAACATGCAAACATTTGTCCCGCAGCGGGAATCGAACCCGCAACCTTTTGCGTCACAGGCGGGCGTTCGCCCTCTGCGCCACAGAGGTCGTCAAATAGTGAAACGGAGCCGGTACGAGTCCGTCCGTATTCGTCCGGACAGCTGATTATTTCAGTAAAAAGCCAAGAAAATGAAATACTTACTGCATTGTTATGAATTACTTTCCCACATATGAGTATTACAGAATAAAAAACAAAGTCTTATAAAATAATACGGTCTCAATTCTACACGGATTTTTTATATCTTGATACATATTAGGCTGGGAGTGGTGATATATTTAATGGGCAGTGTTTAACAGGGGTCTCATTTGAAAGGCCTTGATTTATTAATCTATATAGAGGTTGTTATTGGTAAAGGATAACTGTCAACCGCAAACAATCAAGCTGTGGAATGGTCTCCCTGCCGAGGTTTTCCCCAGAGAGAGACTACAATATGCAGCGTTTCAAAAAGGGCGTTTTAAAAATTTTAAAAGGGTTAGCAACGCGCATGTAATAAATACCTCTGATGTTACAGGCGTCCATAAGCTCCGGGAACCGCTTACCATCAGAAGGACCGTATGCCTGATTGCTTACTTGGTAGATAAAAAAAAATAGAAACCGTAATTGTAAAGAAAATAAATTAGTACTTAATTGAATTAAACTAATTAAATTAAAATTAAAAATAATAATTAAAATTAACTAAAACTGTTATAGTAGGTAACCATTTACAAAGACTAACCTACCTTTACAATATTTTTTTTTGTATTTACAATATTAGTGTTATGCGATGTGATAACAAAGGGGTTGCGAGGAAAGCACGAATTGAAAAAAAAACTGTATCTTTCAGTTGATTAAGAATAAAAAAGGTTACCCGTATTTTAATTAGGGTTTGTACTCTCGTCTATTCTTGTTTCGTTCGGATCTAGAAGTGCGGAATGATTGTCGAAGCACTGACAACATGGATGTGGTCTGGCACTCTGCCATCGCGCTGACTGGCACTCACCGCCACTTTACCGCGATCGAGGGCTTACATTTCGTATCGTTATTTCCTGCCTCATTTTTCAAAATCGTTGCAAATAATTTTCTTATACGAATATCAAAAGCAAAACATATATGATTACGATTTTATAATTTACTTCAAAATAAGGAGGTTCTGAATTCAATTGTATTTGTTTTTAATGTTTGTTTCCTTATAACTCCATCATTGATGCACCGATTTAGCTAATTATTTTTTGGTTTCGAAGGGATTTGAAGAAAATATTCAAATTGTTCATTGTTGAGATTAGAGTTTGGTCGGAAGTTTGTTATTTTCAAAAATGTAGCAACTTGATAAATCTCGAATGTTACTCTTATGACTACTTTTGTCGCTGACTGTATCAATTTTTAAACTTGCTTTAGACTTACTTTATATGTCCAGCCGTAGACACGTGTATGATTCTTTATATTTTAGTTCGCCGCACCGCGACCGCGTCGCACCCGCCCCGCGTCCACGATAGCCAAGCACTTAGTATAGTAATTTGAAACTGTATGCGTAATGTAGAATCTGTTTATTTTGTCTATCTGCGATTCTGTATCGGTGTCTATCGTTCAATTTCATTACAATAATATAGGAATCCGAGATGACTTCGTTTCTTTCAATATTTGTAAATATTTCATAAACTTATATTATGAACAAGTATCTGGTAATAGGATTTATTTCTGTCTACAAGATAGTACTACTTCTAGATAGAAAACTCATAGTTGTTTACAACAGCATGTTGTTTTTAAAAGTTTACCTAGCTACATTGCAAAATATGTTTTTGAGATATTGCCAAAAACAATTTATTTTGTTTACACGTGCATGTGGTGTTGGGATTTGATAGTGATTTCGTTCACTGTTCTATTTTGGACCCTAACCGAACGTACCTGAACCTACCTACGTACCTGAACATGGCGGTAGCCGGCACAACATTTAATAGAGTGCTTTCACGAAATTGCTTTCAGCGTTTCAAATAGGAAATTGCATGTTGCTGAAATGTGGTTCAATGCAAGACGATAATGTAATGTTATGAAATAGTACTACTCGTTTTTTGGGCAAAATATACTCTTCGTTAATATAAGTTTCAGTTTGTAGAAACATTAATATAACACGAGTTTGGCAAACATTGTTGAGAAAAGCAATGAGCATTTGGCAGGATACTAAACATATCTGACGTTAAGTAACTGTGTTCCTCGAGTTTGAGTCATACTCGTAGCTTATTATGGATGATATTTGCATGGCAAAAACTGAAGAGAGTTTTGCAATGAGAACTTTCGCAATTATGAGCGAGGTGCGTAGCATTCTACGAAAGCTGTAGCGAGCGTGCTACGCTCTGCTACGTGCCACACCCTATTTCAGTTTATGGGGATCTGTAATAAAATTTGTGTACAGACAGCGTCAGAGTCTGGTAACCCCCCTAGTTAACGTTAGTAGGTTCAAACCGTCGCGGTGTCGGTCGTGGATCTCGAACTTTTTGCACAAATGTGTGTTTTATAAACCTTCTCCTCCTTGCTTAGGCATATTTAATTTCGTCATTATGTCTATAAGAGACGATGGAGTGGCGGTTACAACACTCGACATTAATCTATACGTTACAAGAGTACTGGGTTCAAATCCCCCAATGCCTAAATATATTTTTGTTTTTTTTTATTTTCGTTACTAACTCAATGGACTACGTTTTAAGTGTAGTAGGTAAGTTACCTAATTATTTAAGGTAAAATAATAAAACAATTTTCAAAAGTTATAACAAATTTATTAAAACACCATTTAAAATAACACAATATAGATAGTTATTACTTTTTTTTTTAATTTTCAATAATGTTTTAAATGATAGAATAATACTTAATTTACCCATATAAGATTAACGAGTGAACAAACATGTTAACATTGGAACAGGTTATACTTGCCGTATAAAATCCAATAAACAATTTAGATCACTCGCAAATACTTACTCTGGTATTTTATCTATTATTGAAAACATTATATATCTGAATATTTATTAATACCGAATGGGATGAATGTCTTTCACTTAAAATCATTTGTTGAAGCCTTCTTTTCATTTGGGTAACCAAGTCCGCCCAAAACCACTAGGACGCATCAGTTCCCAGGTTCTTAGGACCTCCTGTTGCAGGTGGACAACACTTCACTCGTGTCCCAATTAGGACAAATTGACCCCACATATGCACATATAAAATAATTTTAAGTAGTTGCGCACTACCGTGATAAACAAATGAAAAAGTTACTAGCTGACGCATCCATTTATACCTAGACAAAATAATAAACGTATACTGTAACTTAAAATTTCGTCATACTTGCCAACCGCTACGATAGCTCAGTTGGTTAGAGCGTCTCATTCATAAACTGGTGTGAATAAATTGGTGGTTCGATTCCCCAGCCAAGTATAAATATTTTTGTATAAGATTTTGGCCATTTGAATATGGTAGCCTCCACGGCAGCAGTTTAAATTTATACTTGAAAGGGGTATACCAGATCGTGACGCTGTGTGTACGCTTCCCAAGTCCCTCCTTTGTGTAATTCGAAAATAAAATATTGATTGTTATAATCAATATTATACTTAAGTAGTAGAAAATTCTTTAAAAGGAAACATATATTTAAGTTATTATTATGTTCTGCATTGACAGCTTTAATTCATCGAGATAGTATTCTAGAGCCACAAACGTGGAAAAAATGTCCACACCAAAACTCAGCGCATGCTGCCTATTGCCAGGCCTCTTTCACTCCGCAGAATAGGTATAAAATATACCTACGCATCGCCGGCCTTGCGAGCGTGGTTCGTTACGTCGGTTGCCGCGTTCTGCCCGGAACGAAAGTGTCCTTGAGCAGCCGCGGCATTTTAGTTTGCTTTTGTTAATGTACCTATATTTTTCGCCAAAAAAATACTACACAGTATTTGGTTGCCTGAATAATAATAAGAAAATGTAAATAATACCAATAGTAGGTACAGAACTGAAAGTTTTTCTACCAAATAATGCGTTGTTTAGATATCAAAGTCTCCCGTATTTACTTAAGTAGGTAGGTACTTAGGTACAAGTTCTATTTGAATGCGGTACCTACCTACATATATAAACGTAATATTATTATGTAGGTATTTTTTCATAGACAATTTTTGTGCCATTGGTAGGTATAGGTAGGCCTACATAGTGCTTTAGTAAGTAGGTATTATGATTTTGATTATGTAGACTGAGAGCAAGATTAGAAACCCAAGCTAGGTACATTTTTATTTGGTTTAACTTTAAGTAGGCAGTGTAGGTTATCTACTTAAAAACAGTCGGGTAGGTAGGTGTAGGTATACAAATCGATGTGGTAAGTTACCTAAAGGTGTAGGTACTAACAACTAAAACTAGATACCTAGGTTACCTACAAACCAAATGTTGTTTTTTTCTGTTGCAAATATCTAGGTAGGTACCTACCTATTAAAATTTCTCTTAAGATTTAGCATGATGTACCTTAAACAGTGATTATTCAGTTTTCGTACACAAGACACCTAAACACTTAAGTAAGTGTTAAGGATCCAAGTACCTACCTAGTAGGTATGCCTGTTTTCTGAGTTCTTAATGCAGCCAGCCAGTGTAAAATAGTTTTCTGATCTAATACTAGGTAGGTAGATATTATTTGAATTATCATTGTTCCTAAAAAGAAATAGGTGGCTAGGTAACTGGATAGTAAAATGTTCAACAACAACAGCCTATAGGGCTATGTCCACTGCTGGACATAGGCCTCCCCTATAGGAAGGAGGATATGCCCATAATCCCCACGCTGGGCATGCGGGTTGGGGATCGCAGGATACAGCTTCTCGCACCGCCGACGCTGCTGCCCGTCGGCGGCCAGGTTATTATTATTCGTCACAGAATAATTCTCAAGACAACCCTAACGTCACACGTGCCACGTCAGTAGAGATAGAGCTATACGATAGAAAGGGATGCAAGGTGTAGGTTAATATAAATGTTAGGCACTGAGTTCGGTGCGAGCTGAATAGCACTTTATTGCGTAGCAGCTAAAGTCGCAATTTATTTAAATGATTGCGCGGAGTGAAGCTTCTGTCCCTTCTGTATTCTGTGCTATTGCGCTAACATTGAACGCTTTTCAAGATCCATAAGGTCTAAATCCTTTCGTATCGAAAGGACATTGAAGCAAAATGCCCTATTAGGAGAACGTTTAAAAGCAAAACTGTATACTAGAAAATGGCACTAATATCATAATTACACCTAAGCTGAACGGCGCCCCGTACGATTCAATAAAAATTAAAGAACCATAAAATTCATGAAGAATGTGACATTTTACGTTTATGTATGTCAACAACGCTCGGCCGATTTTTCACAGTTTTCACTTGAAGACTGTGCCTTTATAGAGTAGACTAGCTGCGCCCCGCGGCAAAAAGTAGTCAATGTCCTTTTCCAAGGTGTTGTCTTCAAATTCATTAAAATTGGTTCAGGGCTTTAGGCATTAAACACCTATTTATTTATTTTGTCTCTGTGAAAAATTTCAAGTCAATAGGTAAAGAACTTTTTGGTCCCCCATACAAAACTTGGCCATCCCTGATAACCCTCATAGGGGTCGGATTGTGAAAAATGACAAAATATGTATTTATTTAGTATTAGTTTTTTTCAGTAGAGAGTCTCTATGAAATTTTTTAATCCCCTATACAAACTTTGCCACTCCCGTTTAACCCCTTAGGGGTTGATTTGCGAAAAGTGCTGTAATACGTGTTTATTTAATTTTATTAGAGAGTCTCTGTGCAAAATTGCAATTTGATAGGTGAAGATTTATTGTTCCCCACACGAACTTTGCCACCCCTGTTTACCCCCTTAGAGGTTTTTTTTTTTAAATTAGATTAGTCTATCTGTTATTCTATATTAGAGGTTCCCAAACTCATTTGTCTTGTAGACCACTTTCAAAATTTTACTGGTTTCTATGGACCCCTGCTGCTACATTTCTCGTTTTTCTACCATATTCCCAAACCTTGTCAAAAATTTGAAAGAATAACTGTAAATCTCTCCGTTCTGTGTTGTTCAATCTACTCTTTTTTTTGTTAATAATTTTTGAGTAGAATAAATTTATGGTTTGCCTGCATTGATTGATAGATAAAGCCAAGCCACCATTTTTGCCCTTAACTATGGAAACCAATTACATTTTCGTGGACCCCCACTTACAGCTTTTGAGCCCCCATTTTTTCACGCCAACGTAGATCCCTGTTGATCTTCGTTTTTGATCCCCGTCGTCAACCCCTGGGAGGGTCCACCTGGACAACTTTGGGAATCACTGCTTTTTTTTGTTAGTCTCAGTGCAAAATTTCAAGTTAATATGTAAAAATTTATTCGTCCCCCATACGAACTTTGTCACCTCCTAACCCCCTTAAGGAATGAAATTCCAAAAATCCCTTCTTATTCAGTGGTTTTGCTATAAAAAAAAAGCTACACTCCAAACAACTTTTTATGTTCAGTGGTTTAGGCTGTGTGTTGACACCAGAAAAAGGCCTTCTCTTATATATAGATTATATGGAATAGATAGATTAGGAAGAATAAGGATATTAGGATAATGGTACTATAAATAATAAATCAACAATAATACATAAATTAACTGCAAGTACTCTACTCATTAAACTTAACTCAATTTTAAATGAACAAAACCATCGATATATTTTATTGTGCAGTAAATGTATTGAAATAAATATGAATTGTAACTAAACATACACAAGAACAATACTGACTACAATGAAAACAGACCATCTCTTGTTGCAATATTGTAATTTATTTAAATGAACCAATAACTATCGGGGGATAAAGGTAATCCAGTTTTGTGGTATAAAGGTGAGCAGTTTTATCCCTGTTGCAAGCTGTGGCTTTTGATTTGATACATTATCATGATTGATTCAGGCACTGCGAGCATCAGCCGAACAAAAGACAATTAGGCGCTGCGAGCATCAACCGAACAAAAGACAATCGCCCTGTCAGTATCGGTTGGTGATAACATTGACCTGTGTCAGGGAAGTGGGTTAGGGGCGCGCCATTCTCTTCCACCGATAACCGCAAAAACCATTCGACTAGTTCTTGTCACTCGAACACTACAAGCAAGTGGAACGTGATTTTGAAAGACTCGAAGAAACTTCGCTCCGTCTGCCAAGACATGTTTTAGTCGTTAGTGGACTCGAACGTTTTTACTTTGTATTGTATTTCGAAGCGTTTTCTAGAAACTGTTTTACTCGTAGAGCTAACATAAAGATAAGTTACGTTGTTGGGAAAAACTTCAAAAGCAGACTCCCAAAATCTTTGAAGAAATTCTCGATTTTCCTTATTAAAATTGTTAAAAGTTGGCGAATTCTTTTTAACTCGGCCTTTTAAACGGTTTTTGAGTCAGCGAGCATACAAAGGCGATAATCGAGGGGCTCGCAAAGGGAACCGGGCTTGACCCTTAATTTTCTTCGGAACCGATGGATACATTTGTGCATGTACTTGACCTGGTTCCATCACAGCGTGGAATTAGTTTGAGGATTAGCATATCCGTCCCTAATTTGCATGTAATAATAATATAATTCGTGTCGTGGTAATTAGATGCAACTGAAATATGATTATTATGAGATTATAAAATAGATTGCCTTGGAGTGTAAGTACTTCAAATGTAAAGATTGACAAAGAAGCCATGTTTTCAGTCACTCATTACTTCGATAGGGTGAACGTTTAGTGGTATTTCAATCTGAGAACTTTCGTGTTTCGGAAGGCACGTTAAGGTGTTCATCCCGGCTTTTTTAGTCGTTATACTATACCAGTGGCTTTCGTGCGACATAAAACACTGGCCACAGAGCCTCTTGCAATCTTTCGCATTTATGGTAATATAAGATAGCTATGCGATAAGAATTATTTTTCATAACAATGCGGAGGACAGAAAGTAGATACAAAGTTCAATGCTGGAGTAAAAATAGCCAGCAAGCCGTGGTTTACCCGATAATACGAGACGGGCTGAAGAATTAAGTGATTGTCAATCGATACTTGGCTGAAGGTGAAATGGATGAAATACGGTATCTTTCACCAACCATTGTAACCTTTCGGGCTTATTTTATATTAGTCAACACGTTGACAACGCTAGGTGATTGCTTTTTGTGTAAAGGGTTTATCAACTCGACCAATCAATTCGCTATAAGTATTAATAAATTGATTGGTCGTATAAAATCAATGCCAGTGGATCAGGCTAGTACAGGACCGTGGCAAGTGGCAGAAGCCGATACTCAGCAGTGATGGAATCAAATGCCGGCTGCGCTTTGCTGCTGTCAGCCTGACTCCGGCACAGCTAAATCCCTGGGCCACAGACGGGCGTCAGCGGTGCGAGAAGCATTGCCCGTGATCCCCAACCCCAGCTGCATGCCCAGCTTGGGGATTATTTGCATATTTCCCTTCTTACTGGAAACGCTATGTCCAGCAGTGGACTCAATAGGCTGGTGGTGTTGTTGTTCTATAAATAAAATATTGATTTATGATCGTGTAACCCTACGCCAGTGAGTACTATAATATCTATAGAGATACTACGTGAGAAGGTAACAAGAAACGCAGCTGTTCGTTGCACGTAAATTCTCAGTATTACTTCATTTTCAGACATGGAAGCGAGTTTTATATCCAATACTATTATTAGTTGGGCATGTTCCTGTTCTAAGAAGTAAAGCGAATAATGTCCCGGGAGAGTTCGCATTCACATATTTTTTTACTAATTTTAGCTTTTTTAATATTATAGGATAATATGAATAGGTCATTTGACAACTAAATTAAAAGACACAATTACCTACCTACTTTCAAATATTATAAAATACAATTCTAAGCAACTTGCATTCAATAAAACAGTTCCTATAAGTGGTCATTATATTATCAGTAAATTATTAGCTAAAAGCTTCCTCTGTAATTAGAGAATGAAAACAAAAGAGTAGTTGGAAACCTTGTCAGGTTAAACTGATCTAATAATTTATTTACCATTGATTAATGTTTATGAATTATTGAAGAGCTAAACAGTCTGGCGTAGTCAGTGATAGTTAGTACAATGATGTCCAGATTTGTGTAGGTATTACACGCAACTAAATACTTCACTTTCCGTAACCTATTTGTGTGTTTATTTAAAGATGGGTACGGATAGCGCGTACATTGGCACGCGTAGTCGGTTACGCGTGTCATGGAAGGCCCTGTCTGTACTTGCAGCTACGAGTACACTTTGAGGAACGCGTGCCGCGCGAGCTGGCTCACGGTGCGAGCCGCGTCGGCCTCGGCTCGCGTAGTACTATGAATCGATTGACCTCGCGTTCAGGTTTGCGGCGTTGCACATTAACTGTACGCGTATCCAATGCACGCGTGGATAGCGTACCCCGACTATGCGTATACAGGAACGCGCTACCCGTACCCAGTACCCCCCCGTACTACTAATAAAAAACTTAAAAAATGAGTTTTTTTATTTACTTTCCTTCATAATTTTAATCATCATTAATTTAGGTACAACACTCTTTCCCCTCTATACAGTTGACTGCAAGTAGCGACGTAGTTCCTATTTTTGGATCGGTTTGTTCTAGGATTGGTCGAATCGATTGCTGAGCCTAACTTCAGAGGGGCAAGGATACGTTTATGTACTATTCACACCAACCGGCGCGCGTCGAAGAGCATCGAAGCGCATTTTAAAACAACCTAGAGGAATTTGAAACATCCACAAAGCAGTTAAAAATTCCTTATTTTCCTTTTTCCTTTGACGGCCTCTGTGGCGCAGTGGGCGAAGGTCCACCTGAGACGCAGAAGAAGAAGGTTGTGATTCGATTCCCGCCGCAGGACAAATGTCTGAATATTTGTCTCGGGTCTGGGTGTTTTGTATGTATGATATGTATGTATTTACAAAAAAAAACTGTATTATATGTAGTATAGCAATCATGTGGTTCCCATTATACAAGCTCTGCTTAGTTTGGGGCTATATGATGCTGTGTGATAACGTCCAGCATTATGTATTTATTTATTTATTATTTACATGCAATATCTACTTATGGATATATTTATATCAGTGTTTGACAAAGCTCAAATCTGCGTAAATTGCATGCAAATAAGGAACTTAACTGCTTTGTGGATGTTTCAATTTCCTTTAGCATGTTATCAAATGCTCTCCGACGCGCGCCGGTAAGTGTGAAACGTACATTAGTTGTAACATTCTAGTTAAAAGAAAAATTAAATTACTTATAGAAAAATCAAATAAAGTTTAAGCTAAAGCTAGTTTGAGGTCTATTTATTTTATCATCGTTGGCAACGTGTAAGTTTCTTTAAACAAGCCTTGAGAATTCAGTATAAAAAGTTATGTTTAAAATATACATGTTGGCAAATATCATATTTTCAGTGGCCTACAAAATATAAGTGCCTTTAAAATTAAGCACGGACGGAGTCGGCATTAAGCTTAACACGAAAAAATAAAACAGGTGTTTGTTTAATGAGCCAGAAACAGAAAGCGGTTTTGTTCTGGATAATTAAGTGCAGGGTTGTGGGAAGATTAGGACTTTTAAACCGTGGGTTTCATATTTTAACCAGTTTCAACATTATTCTAGATTTCAAAATGGTAAGCAATGACAATAAATTACCATATAAGATTTCTTTAATATTAATGTTAATTATTACCTTAGAGGGACATGGGCACAATGAGACAAGCAAATAGTGTTATTAGCAGAAAATGGTAAGCAATGATGACAATAAATTACTACATAACATTTCTTTAATATGAATGTTAATTATTACCTTAGAGGGACATGGGCACAATGAGACAAGCAAATAGTGTTATTAGCAGAAAATGGTAAGCAATGATGACAATAAATTACTACATAACATTTCTTTAATATTAATGTTAATTATTACCTTAGGGGGACATGGGCACAATGAGACAAGCAAATAGTGTTATTAGCAGAAAATGGTAAGCAATGATGACAATAAATTACTACATAACATTTCTTTAATATTAATGTTAATTATTACCTTAGGGGGACATGGGCACAATGAGACAAGCAAATAGTGTTATTAGCAGAAAATGGTAAGCAATGATGACAATAAATTACTACATAACATTTCTTTAATATTAATGTTAATTATTACCTTAGGGGGACATGGGCACAATGAGACAAGCAAATAGTGTTATTAGCAGAAAATGGTAAGCAATGATGACAATAAATTACTACATAACATTTCTTTAATATTAATGTTAATTATTACCTTAGAGGGACATGGGCACAATGAGACAAGCAAATAGTGTTATTAGCAGAAAATGGTAAGCAATGATGACAATAAATTAATACATAACATTTCTTTAATATTAATGTTAATTATTACCTTAGAGGGACATGGGCACAATGAGACAAGCAAATAGTGTTATTAGCAGAAAATGGTAAGCAATGATGACAATAAATTACTACATAACATTTCTTTAATATTAATGTTAATTATTACCTTAGAGGGACATGCGCACAATGAGACAAGCAAATAGTGTTATTAGCAGAAAATGGTAAGCAATGATGACAATAAATTACTACATAACATTTCTTTAATATGAATGTTAATTATTACCTTACAGGGACATGGGCACAATGAGACAAGCAAATAGTGTTATTAGCAGAAAATGGTAAGCAATGATGACAGTAAATTACCACTTGATTTCTTTAATATTAATGTTAATTATTACCTTAGAGGGACATGCGCACAATGAGACAAGCAAATAGTGTTATTAGCAGAAAATGGTAAGCAATGATGACAATAAATTACTACATAACATTTCTTTAATATGAATGTTAATTATTACCTTAGGGGGACATGGGCACAATGAGACAAGCAAATAGTGTTATTAGCAGAAAATGGTAAGCAATGATGACAATAAATTACTACATAACATTTCTTTAATATGAATGTTAATTATTACCTTACAGGGACATGGGCACAATGAGACAAGCAAATAGTGTTATTAGCAGAAAATGGTAAGCAATGATGACAATAAATTACTACATAACATTTCTTTAATATGAATGTTAATTATTACCTTACAGGGACATGGGCACAATGAGACAAGCAAATAGTGTTATTAGCAGAAAATGGTAAGCAATGATGACAGTAAATTACCACTTGATTTCTTTAATATTAATGTTAATTATTACCTTAGAGGGACATGGGCACAATGAGACAAGCAATTAGTGTTATTAGCAGAAAATGGTAAGCAATGATGACAATAAATTACTACATAACATTTCTTTAATATGAATGTTAATTATTACCTTAGAGGGACATGGGCACAATGAGACAAGCAAATAGTGTTATTAGCAGAAAATGGTAAGCAATGATGACAATAAATTACCACTTGATTTTTTTAATATTAATGTTAATTATTACTTTAGAGGGTCATGCGCACAATGAGACAAGCAAATAGTGTTATTAGCAGAAAATGGTAAGCAATGATGACAGTAAATTACCACTTGATTTCTTTAATATTAATGTTAATGATTACCTTAGAGGGACATGAGCACAATGACACAAACAAATAGTGTTATTAGCAGAAAATGGTAAACAATGATGACAATAAATTACCACTTAAGATTTTTTTAATATTAATGTTAATTATTACCTTAGAGGGACATGGGCACAATGAGACAAGCAAATAGTGTTATTAGCAGAAAATGGTAAGCAATGATGACAGTAAATTACCACTTGATTTCTTTAATATTAATGTTAATGATTACCTTAGAGGGACATGAGCACAATGACACAAACAAATAGTGTTATTAGCAGAAAATGGTAAGCAATGATGACAATAAATTACTACATAACATTTCTTTAATATGAATGTTAATTATGAATGTTATTACCTTAGAGGGACATGGGCACAATGAGATAAGCAAATAGTGTTATTAGCAGAGCTATTCCTTTCTTTATGTACTATGTCGTGCAAACTCTATCCCATTAATGTTCTAATTGCGCAATTTATATTGTTTTGTACCAACTCAATCGCTCCAAGACAGCTGAATAAAAAAGAACATGTAGGATATAAGTGTAAGTACTATCCGCATCAGTTTTTTGTAACTATACCAATCTGTTAGAGGTAAGCAAAATATACGACTCTATTTAGCATCGTATACTATATATCGTATAATGTCTATTAGCGTTGACGTCCACATTTCACTAGTACCCTAAAATACGACGCTGACATCACTATAATGAAATATTTTTATAGGAACTTATGCTAAAAATGTTTTAGACCAAATCTTTGATGATGAAAAATTAAAACGCTTTAGCATCAATATCTTGCATCATTTTTTCGTGATTGTAAGTTTAGGAGTAATAAGCAGCATATCTAAATTTCTTCATAAATTTATATTTATATATTTCTTGTTAGTATTTAGTATCATGTTATACGAAAGGGTACAATATAAGATAGATACACATAGATAAAGATTATAAAAAGTAAAATCCCCTTCTATATGTACCATATTTAATACCCATGTTGCATACCTAGCACCTAGCAACAACTGTGTGTCTATCCGAACCGAACGACCTCCAAACATACTAAAGGAAGGCTAGACGACTGAAAAATTCTAATTAGTCCGTTATATACATATCCAAAAAATATTGGACACGTATTTTTCTTTTGTCAATTAAACAAAATATAACAAAGATATAGTGCGTTAAAGTTCCGCGCGACGTCACGATATAGTACATTTTTTACCTAGGCGTGACGTCACGAGCCCCCGCTCCCGAACTTTCACATTCTTTATCTCCGTCAATTTCTATTGATTCGATAAGTAAAAAAATACGTGTCCAGAATTTTTTGTTGATCTAGCTGACGGACTAATTAGAATTACTATTTTTTGACCCAGTCGTCATGCCTATTTTGAAGATCACTGATGCGCAAGCTAGTTTTATTAATATGAACTTTGATCTTATCAACCTCACTCGGAGAAAAGTATTCATACAAAATAATAAGTTCCGAGATATAATTTTAGAATGCTTTAAAATAAATTCATAAGCATTCGTATTTTTATAACCTTTGTGATTCAACGCTACGGGAATTTGCTAATGTCGTCGTCGAGTCGCGGCGGTCACTACGCTTCCGTTGCGGCTTTGAACCCGATTGATCCAAATCTATTTTAAAAGCTTTTATACATTGCAAGTTAAGCATTGTAACTATGTATTTTCGGATGAAATCTTGCAACTCAATTATGAGGCAGATATCTTCAACCGATTGCGCTGAAATTTTGTATGCACGTTTAGTTTAGATGACAATGCATGCTAAGTTGTGTGACGTCGTTCTAAATCTAGCATGGCGGAGCACCCAAGATGGCGGACAAGTTAAAACTCAAATGGTTGCCTATTCGGCAGCGTAGACAACTTCGAATCCTCTGTTTTCTTTTCTCAGTTCTTGAAGATCCTTTCGCTCCAATCTATTTGAAAAATGGTATTCAACTTTGGACAGACACACATGACAAACGACTAAGTTCATCTGTCAATCTCCTACTTCATATTCCTGAGCATAGCACCTGCTTCCAAGGCAACCATTTCTCAGTTGAATCTGTCCGGCTTTGGAACGATCTTCCATTTGATATTAGAAAAGTAGAGTCAAAGGAATGTTTCAGAAGATTAACCCGAGAGCATTTCCTTGAAAGGTTAGAAGAATTGAGAAAAACAAAATGACTTCACGGATATAACGGACTGTCTAAGATGGGGAACTTGTTAATTTTTACACACTCCTATAATATAAATATCAAATTGTAGGGTTTGCTGAGAACAATACGAATAAACTGACGTCTGCGTTCAACCCTTATTATACTGTAATAAATTAACAGGCAAACTACCAGTCAAAAGTAACGTTTTAAATAAATAATAAAATAAGATACAATAACACAGTAAAAACTAAAAATAAATTATCAGTAAAAACACTTTTAAAAACAAGCTTTTATTTATAGCTCTAAAAAGATAAAATAAACTTAACATTATTTTTCTCTTTCTTATATAGATCAAGATGAAGTTAAATAATTATTTTATTTTATTTTATTTTTTATCTATACCAGTAAATCTCACGACAATCTTTTATATCATATAAATTGTGTAATGTATGTAATAAATTGATGGGTTTGATTTAATTTAAAGTTTATTTTTCTCATTTTAGAGCTTTCAATAAAAGCTTGTCTTTACGTGTTGTTTTTTACTAATATGCTATAAGTGTCATTGTATAGTCAATGCGCTTTTTTTATAAATATAACAAGCTACTGCCCACGGCTTACCTCGCGTGGTATCGCGATAAAAAAATATGTGTTAATCCAAGTCACAATCTATGTGCATTCCAAGTTTCATTCAAATCCATTCAGCCGTTACGGAGCTGAGTTGGAATAAACACACTCACATACACACATAAACTTTCACATAATAACATTAGTGCTATATAAAATAACGAACATTGTTATCACCAAGATAAAGAACCGCAGTAATTTTTGCGATGATTGAATTCCAATTCAAATTCAAATTGTTTTATTGGTATAAATCAATACATAGATAAGTACATATTATAAAAAAAAATCTAACTTATGTATTTAATTATTGATATAAGAAAAAAATACACAGTCTTATACAGACGGTGGTAAAAACTCAGTAATTAATTAACTTTTACAGGTGGGACACGGAAGACTCCCCTGCAAAGTTGAGTTATAAAGGATTCTTTATTAATTAGCCCCCGTACTTTGAAGTAAATGCTAAGCTTAGATTATTAATGTATGTGCAAAACAGACTCTTTGCTTATTTTATAATTAGCTTCATATCCCTGAATTGTGTAATGTAAATACCCACATCTAATTTACAATGTAAACATCATGTTTTTTTGGATATTATACAGGCCTACAAAATTTACCTTTCCAAACTTGCGAATTACAGCATCTTTATTTCTTTACTCATTATTTGGTCCGAGAAACAGTAACTGTATTATTTCCTATTGCCGACGTATTTCGGCCATGTTGATTTTCAGCGCCGGAAAGTCTGCCATGTTGCGTGAACTGAGTAGCGGAAAAGGGCAAAACCATACTTCCTTTACCCAGCACGTTATTTCCTATTTTTGAATGTGAACCCTACAGCAAAACCGCTAAGTCAGCTACTGATTGACTCGCTCTACCATTAATTTACTTTGAGTAATTAGACTTGTTGCTTATATTGTACGTGGTGAATGGTACAGCCAACATTTAATCACTTTCTTATTGAGAAAGATCACACAACTCTATTGTCAAACCGTTATGCTTTTATCCTGAATCTGAGTAAGTTGTTTGTCATAGATATCAAAATAGGAAAAAAAATGATGAAAGCTGGTTCTTAAAATGTTTTAATCAAAATAATTTTTATATTCGTTATTTCGTGGGCCCACCCACAAGAATATAAATAATAAACGCACGTATTGGGTGAAAATAATTTTGTCCCGTTTTAAGATAAAGTTTATCTAAGAAAAAATATTTACGAAGCGCCAGATAAAACCCGTGTTTATAGTTAATATGTAGAAACTGTCTGTTTACATCAAGCTAAGTTTAAAAAACGTTCAAATAAAAACATTGGAAAAACGAAAAATCGCGACGGATATTTCGGTGAAAATTTACGATGATATAAAAAGCTCGTAAAAAGTTATATTTGTGGCGGCTTATATGACCGGAAAGGCGGCTATGTTGCGTGTGACGGCGACGCACTGGTCTAACCGGAAAGACGGTGGCCCACCACTCGTCACACCATAAGCCGCTACGAATATGCTTCAGGTTCTTTACTGGGAGCCGCGCTGTTATAATTCTGATGGTATATTATCCTGGATTTCATCATCAAATATTATCGATATACCTTGGATTAGATATCAGTGCTAGCAATAAGTAAACACTATGTAACCAATATATCTACTTATATGGCAATAGTCAAGGTAAACTTCAAAAGCTGTTCGCAAGAGTAATTACACGGCGAACACTTATTTGCTTTATAGGAGCTCGTAGTTCGTACTTTATCACAATTCAATAATTGTGTTTGAGGAGCAGAGCAAATACGAGTGGAACTGAGGACTGAAGCAATGTTCAGACTCAGGGTTTAATTCACGCGGGAGTGGGAGGGGGAGGGTCTTTTCCCCCTCAAATTATTCATTAACTTGAGAGAGCTCTCGCGGGCCACTTTGTGCGTACATGATCTCCGTTTGTGGTTGGTTAACGATATTACCCCGCTTTGAGTTTGGGTATAGGCTGAAGCCGTTTATAATAAATTTGCTTTACGATACACCTGTTAGTTAGCCCGAGTAAGCTGTTCATAGAAATGCCAGGAGGTGAATTATATTTATGGCGCGTAACGGGTGAAAGGTGAGCGGATGGTGAAAGGGTGTTCGGGGCAATGTCACATCCTGTGGTGAGAGGCTTCGGGCACAGGTTGGGCACAACCAAAGAAGGCAAAGGTTAAACTGCCATTCAAGCCAAACCTTGGATAAAATGAGGAAATGGTTTAATTTTCCTCTCGTACCTAGGATCGTACGGATACTTGGAATGAGGTAGCATTCAAATACAATATTGGTCTTATATAATTTTTTTTGTTTGGTCTAGGCTTTTGCTATCCTACCCCCTACTTAGCACCCTCCAAGATCTGCTTGCTGAGGATATATCTGACCATATTATATCATAGGGAGAAGCCGTAAAGGTTTTCTAAAGGAAAATGCCGTCTGATGTATGGCGCTCGGTATCAAGACAGTGAGTGCGTCAAAAAAATTTCCATTAAGTTTTTAGTCTATTCTACTGTCAAAATAATCAAAAATGCGGGTAATTTCCATAGTAACACTTTACATCAATGTTTGTTGCCATAGTAACGTTTAAATCATTGGTTGTTGCAGTCTAATGGCGGCGTGCGGCGGAAACCAAATCAACGAAATATTTTTTTACTTGATTATTAATCCCGTCGGTGTGTAAAACTAAAGAAAATGTTAATGTCATTTATAAAATATAATAATTTTTATATGATACGTTTGGTTTTGACGCAATTGGTACGGGTTTTCGGCGTTCTCCTTTGGTGCCCCGCTTTCTCAAAAATTATGTTATATCTACTAATAGAAGCTTGTCTGTAGTAATGATTTTTTTACTTGATATTTATTATATAATTGTTTTTCTTCTTTGCAGACAACAGATATCCTCACAGGACGAGTAGTTTACAACAATGGAGCTAAGTGCATTGCACCGGTTTCAACTCATCCAATTAAGAGGTAATACAAACATAAAACCGGCTTAAAACATCTGCACACATTTTCTCACAGGTCGGCAAAATAAAAAAAATATTTTACATTTTTCTACTTACTAGTACTTTAGTATAGTGACCACGAACACGCTTCTGCTATAGTTTCTATCTACTGAATATTTAGTAGCTAGATTTAGATAAATAAAGTTAGTTAGTTATCATTATTAAAGGTTAAATAAATAGTTTTACTTAGGAACTTTGAGCTTACCAACTGGGTTTACCCTATAACTTTCAATAATGCAGGTAGGTAATAATAATCCGATGTAAAGGTGTACCTACAATAAAGGAAACTTATGTCAACAAAACGCATAAAGGGGAAACGTGAAAATCACTAAAATATTCAAAGATTTATACGTAGGTCCTTTGAGTGGATCTCAGGAAAAAGATTCGGATGATATTCCGTATATCAAATGGGATTTAATATAAGTTCTGCACCCACCACCGTCACAGATGGAATATCTTATAGACGTGACCGGCGTAGAGCAACAAAAACTACACATGCTCTTAGATAAGACAAAGAAGACCTTAAGTTGTAATAAATACTTTGTATAAAAAGTAAGGTCTTTGCGTCTAGTCTAGATGGTTGTGGTAACTTTTACTCAATGTAAGCGAGGGTGTACCTGGTTTATAATTTTGGATGGAGCAGGCCCGGCACCTACATATTATTATAGGTATAAACAGTTACGTTTCCCTATTTCTGGAGGATATCTAAATAGGAAATATTGTCGTTTATGTTAAACTTTAAAAATATTTAGTTTTGTGAAAATTTTAAATAAAATCATTGCCAGTTTTAACACCAGCACATTCAAAACTTTCGTTCTGGTGTTACCTTTTGCTTTAAAAAAAATTGTTAACAAGCATTGTGCGTTTGATAACAAATAATACAATTTAATACATTGGCTGCGGGCCTCGCACGAGGACGACGTCGTGCAGAAACACATCTGTAGTTTCTGCACTCAAAGTGACATTATACACTCGACTCTGGACATTAAATAACACCCTGAAAAGGGCCACTAAGTTATTGAGCTCCCATTAGTGTTCGGTACCAGACATCTGATGCGTGCTGTCCTGTCCTTCTCGCGATCGATAACTTTGAGGAATAGCTCCCGTCGCCTGGTTCTGCTAATTAGTTTTCCTACAGAATGGCTCCATTGAACCTGGCCGTTGGCATTTAGTAACTTATCGGGATAATAAAGCAGTTTGTCTATTTCTGTTTTATTATGAACATCAAATTGTACTTTAGGAAACTATTATTATCAACAACCAACTTTATCAACCGATTTTCTGAAGTAGAGTCCAACATTATTGATTATAGTAAATTCTGTACTCTTTGCTAATCTAAATAAAACCCTAATTAAGGTAACTGACTGACAATCATCAGCCCTTAAGTCCTAGAGACATGAAACTTGGAGGGTATGTTCTTTGACCTGTACCCTGTATCCATTGTACCTTGTGCAGTAAGAAAAGATTTTCTAAAATTCAACCCTTGATAAAGTGGAGCCGGGCCCGGACGACGTAACAAAATTTTATCAAATTCAGTTACTTCGTCCGCGTAAAAGTTTTTACAAAATAAAGCACCAGGAGATTTGCTGTGTACTGTTGAAACAATACAAGACAATACAAGCACACAGGTATTGTTTATGCTGTGGGTTGAACACACTCTGCTGTGAATACCATTTTACAAGGTTACTCTTACTAAAATTGCTTAGGTACATTAAAGTTCAGAGTAATTGCAAACCACCGGCGATTGTGGGTAATTTCCTTTACTCAAGATTCCTAGAATACCCTCAAGGCTTCCACAAAAACACAAGGTATTGTTTTGTGAAATTTCTAGCTAAAATAGCGAATTGCGTTAGCATCAATAGAGATCACTGATAATGTTTGACACTACAAAACGTGCCCTATGGTAAAACGATCATCGCTTTTTGCAATTTAGTGCCATAAAAATTGTAATAACGATAAGAAAATGCGCTGTGACATCCTGGTTCATAGGCTCAATACACCGATCGTGTAAATTTCCGTGAAAATATTCTTTTTATCAAGCCTATAAAAGTATACGTTGTCAAGGTTTTCCATAACTACCAGGTACTTTCCAGGTAGGCCAAGAGCGGTGGTTATATTAGGGTTTGTACCACTTGATTTCATTGAACAGATATGGATGAGGTTTAGTCATGGGAAGGGCAGGGATGCTGCTGCCTTTCCTCTGACTAAATACCAAAGCTGACTCATTGCGATGTCCAAGAAAAAAATGGAGCTGTCTAAATCGGAATTGAGACAGCAACAATTATTATTAAGAATAAGGTAGGTTTGACGTTTGATGGGATTATTTGTCGTCGTCGTTATAATAACAAGGTGTCGTATAGCCGAAAGTAGCCAAAACTCGTCGTACCAGAGTTTACGATGTCGATAAGGCACGAGCGTCTATCAAAGATTGGTTCTTATCCCGACTCGACCTCGACCGTTCGAGCGCACTTACCTACCTATGACGTTTGCTACGTTGTGACGTTGGCTCTGCACATTCTTATGACGTTTGATGTCAGTTTTACGATTCTATCGAATTCTATTGTGGTTTTATTCAAATCTTGCTGTAGAAAGAGCGAACTATGCTCGATTTTATACTGATAAATCGAGACAGGATCATGAAGACTACCGACGAAAAAGTATTCGTTTCGTAGATGTAAAAATTTGATATCTACGAAACCAATACTTTTTCGTTGGCCTCAAAACTTTTCGTTACGCATCTATACGGTAGGTTGAGATATTCGTGATCACCCTACAGTAGTTCTTTATGAACAACTCGTTCGGGGAAGTACTGCCACTATACCATGCATGCTGTGTTTCGGTTTGAAGGGTGTGGGCCCAAATAAAATTACATGAATCAAGTTGATGGACGCTTTTTTCTAATAAAGTTAAATACAAGTAGGACTTAAAAAAACACAATTGACGGAGTTATCGGTGAACATACATAAAAAAAGTCGAAAAAAAGGTTCCGACGAATTGAGAACCTCCTCCTTTTTGAAGTCGGTTAAAAATTAGTAAAGAAAAAAGTGAAAAAATCTCGGAAGATTTTTTTTTTATCTATTCTCTTGCCCACCTTTGATGCAATGCTTGTTTAAATGATTTTATTCTTATGATTGATCGATTGGAATGATAGAGAAAACATTGTCGAATTCCTGTTGGGTTTTTGTGAAAGAAGGTTAGCGGATTTTGTAATAAACATTTTGTGTTGAATATCTTTTAATGGATTTCCGCAAAGTCACGCCTGAGTCATTTAACTAAGATAGAGGAATTTATGGTACAAAATTTTCGCTTTTCCATAGAAAAAGAAACATAACAGATAGACAGATGGACAACAATGATTGAGTTCAACCGGAGCTTTAGCACGTAAAATTAACTGCAATAATACTGAGAAGTGTCTGCCCGCGGGTCCCGTGACCCCGATAAACATGCTATTTTTTAGGTAGGCACCTATGGTACGATTTTTGCATGTATTTATTGTTAGTACTACCGTGAAGCTAGCTGTAAGTACCAAATAAATAAATCATTCATTTATTCATTCAATGTATTCCTATAAAGGGATCCTTTTTTCCCCTTGAGGTACGGATCCCTCAAAACTGTGAATGCAGTTTTTCTTTACATAAAAAATAAATTAAAGGTTAATTTAAGTGAAATTCTATATCTTGAATTTTTTTTGGTACTTTTTTTCCTCCCCTATTGCCAAACCCAAATTCCTGTATAGCCTAGTTATATCCTCTTTATGATTTGCAGCCATATCACATCAATTATACCATAGATAATTATTGTTTCTTGTATGACTATGGCGAGGAATTCACTAGACGAACATGACTTGCCCGCGGGCATGTCTGCAGACTCGCTCCTATAGGTCAGTGTAATTGCATTCCCCGCTTACACTAAAAAACGTTGCACAGACCTATAGTAGCGAGGTCCGGCGGGCATGTCCGTCTAGTGAATTCCCCGCTTATAGAATTCTAAAATAACCTGATATACATAAAAAAAAAAATCGTGTTTCAATTTATTTTCTCAGCTTCTAACATTTTCTTGGTATTGCGTATTTACTTTATTATCATTATTAGTTCTCATTACCAGGTGTTAGGAAACACGTTGGTAAAATTAAACACATTCAAAAGTTTTCTGAAGTAAAATATTATGTCAAGCTGAGTTTACAAATTTCTGTTCTATTTGCCATGTCATCCTTCGTTTCGTTGGCTATCAAACTCCGACACCATTTTCTTTGTGATATAAGAGATTGCTACTTTCAAAATCTCGTGAGTCTAAGTCAACAGGAAGTAGTCTAGGTTTTTGATTCCCTCGAGTGTCAAAATGTGCGACATAAAGGGCAATATCTTCTGATTGCGTTGACTTAGAAGTTTGATTTGGGATTGGAGACTTGAGTATTTAATTAATTTCAACCTGAAAATTCCTGCAGTATTTGAGAATTGGGTCTTGTCAAATAGACATACAGTTGTCACAACGAAGTGGTCCTATAAGGGTTCCTTTTTTTCCTTTTGATTCACGGAACACTAAAAGAGTAAAAAGTTTATATACGAGACATGATTGATTGTAGATACAGTACAAGACGAGCTCTAGATATCTCGTTGTTATTGTATTTTAGCCAACGGAGTATATTTCTATCGGCGTCATTGTATTTTAGCGCTTTAAAGCAACGCCGTAGCTATAAGCGCTACGAAGTCCGCTTGACTCGTAGGAACAAAAGACTGCGCGACTTATGTTTGTCGTATCATGGGAAAAGCCAATAAAATATTTTTTTTTAATCAGTGTAGAAGTAGGAGTTATATATTTTTCCCTCTTAAAATTATCGTGAAGAATATAAATCACAATTTGAGATTGTAGATTACGAGTACAACTAGTCTATAAAATATTCAGATTGTACTTGTATTTCATTCAATATTTCAACATTTTCCCAATAGACGGGCGTGACCGAGCAATGTTATGATTGATTTTCTCTTCACACGAACATCATTCTGTCGAATTCTACAGATCCTCGTAACAAACACGGTGAATCATTTATTTCCTTCCATAACAATTCGAAGTAAAGTTTGCTTGTGGTATACCGGTATCGGTATGATGCTACATTCACAAGGGAAGCGAGGTGTAGGTTTGATATAAGTTTTATATTGTCTAGTTTACGAGTGTTTTATGTAAAGTGGATGGTGTTGGTTCGCGTGTTGTGGGTCGCAGTCGCGGCACGACAATCTGCCCGCCAGCGCCGGCCTGCCACAATGCACGATCCAGTGCGCTAAAGCACCACGCTGCACTGTTCTAATTTATAGTTCATACGTCACCGCCTCCCTTATCGGGTTTCCGGTGGCGTGTACCGTGTGCGGTACGCTTTGCACACAGTAATCTATGCAAGTCCTATACTCGACCGTTCAAACAGCACGGCTTGCAGGTAAATGAACTTCTTTACATTCAATAACACTTATATTAACTGACTGTGGCGAAACTATCATTGACTTTGTCTAGGTTATGCAGGGTCGGGGTGAAGGCGTTATTTGAATTTATACAAAAGTGTTATTGCGATGGTAAAACGATTGTGTGCTTTGGGCCCGTCTGACAGTCACTGAAGTTTTGTGAATATTTGTTTTTGACGTTTATAAAAAGCGTTGTACGAACATTGTTTATCTTTTAACTTTATTTTGAAATTAACAGGGCTTTATTTACTAGGTAAAGGTTTGGCTGGTAGAAAATGCCCAATTTATTGTGCAATAAAGTAAAAATTCAATAAATAATTAAGTACGCCAGAGGTGAATAAGAATTAGTGCAAAAGTTAACAAACTCACTGGCGCAAGTAACCGAGTCACTGCAGTCCAAGTGGAATTTAAGTAGAAAAGATTGTGGCTCTATCAGTAAGTTAAGTGATTAACCTACTTAGCCCAGTTTAAACTTTGATTGTCCTACTCTCAAAGAAAACTAACATAACTCTTTAGCGTATCAGAGCCAGTACTTTTATAAAACTGTTATACTGAATGAAGATAACCATCTTTCTTAATAAGGTTCGAGAAAGAGAGTTTTCGGTATTCCGTCGCGGTATAGAATTCTACATTTCCTTCGGACTGAACTCCACCCAGACCCATCACCGGCTTGGCTAGCGTTGGCCGAGCCCTGGCAGCTGCGTTAAGTACATCGGAGGCTCCAGAGTCTCTGCACCTCACAGAAGGTGCCTTGGTGCCGACGTGGAGCCACATCGGTTCTTCATAAGGATACGTGATGTATCCGATCCTGAGTATCCTGCTCATCCTGTAAGTGCTTTGTGCTCGCTAACCAAAGTGATAATTCGTGATCCCCTAATTCGTGATCCCTAATTCAAATACATACTTACTAAATAAAAGTCTTACGAAAATAACATCAAGAAATTCAAGTGTAGTGTTTTAGAAATCGAACAATTTTAAACTTTAAGTTAAAACCTAGCAACTATTTATTATAAGTTCATTTAACTTAATTCTATTTTAGAAATCTTATTACATAATTTACAATAACAAGTAAGTACCTACTAATCGTATTGTTATCATCCGTGCAGCCAGCTGAATGAGTATCAAGTTTCTTACCTCTTCATAAGAGCTAAGCCGCGTGTTCACTAAACCAATTTAAATCTTAAGTCGCTTTGAGCTTTAATTTTAATCTTCGTCAAAATGGCGAAACCTTCATCTAAGAAAGACGCTAAGGAAATAGAGGGTACCACAGAAGAACAAGCCTTGAGCTTGAACTTTTTAACAAAATTTATAAAACCCTTCGATGGGTCCAGAGAAAGACTAAATGCTTTCATAAACAATTGCAACAATGCGCTGTCCTTAGCCTCTTCCTCACGTCATGAAGATTTGCTCCTTAAATTCATCCTAAGCCAGTTAGAAGGGAAGGCAGAAATTGCGTGCTCAATAAAAGAATTTGATAATTGGCCTAGCCTAAAAGAGTTCTTAAAAAATCAATTCGGAGAAAGAAAGCACTCTGCCCACCTTCTTACTGATTTACAAGAGTGTAAACAGGGTACCGCAGAAACTGTTCATCAATTCGCGTTGAGGGTTGAGACCTGCCTATCACAATTATTGACCGAAATAAATAATTCTAATTATAATAAAGAAGAACTACTTGGCCGTAATGCGGGTATGGAGGACCTTGGCCTTCATACCTTCACTATAGGTTTACACCCTCGTATTTCGAATATTGTGAGATGTAGGAACCCTGTCAATCTTAACGAGGCTATTAACCTCGCTGTTTCGGAAGAGAAAATACAACAGATTTTGTATAAACAAACAAAACCTAATGAAAAACCGATTTCTCGCGCTCCTCCGCAAACGTCCAGTTCTATAAAAACGTCAATTTTCTGTCGTTACTGTAAAAAAAACGGCCACCCAATAGAAAAATGCGAATTGCGCGAACAAAACAACCGCAAATACGGAAATACATCTCAGCCTTTTTCTCAGGCTCAACAAGCCTTTAAGCAGAACCATAAGTATTCTGCACCCGCTCCGGTCCCTCGTGTTCACCATTTGGATGAGGACCCTGAGTTTTCGTCGGACCTTCCCGACGAACCTTTAAACGAATTTGACGAGAACCATTTAAACGAATAGGCGTCTCGTCGCCGTGTCGTACGGGACAACGATCTGTAAAAATCGACACAAATAATTCAGTTAGTGTTAAACAGCAGGGTAATCAGCCCCAAAACGGAAATACTAGCTCTAAATCAAAAAACGCTATACGACCGGGTAACCAGCCCCAAATAGAAAGCGTAATCTTTCATTCCAAAAGCGCTATACGACCGGGTAATCAGCCCCAAATAGGAAGTGCTATTCTAAAAAAGGCCGCTATACGACCGGGTAACCAGCCCCAAATGGGAAGCGTGACCTTTCATTCAAAAAGCATTATACGACCGGGTAACCAGCCCCAAATAGGAAGTGCTACTTACCAAGTCCAAACAAAGAGCGTTGACAAAATCCATGCTTCTTGTGTGCCCGAAGTCCCCGTGGTACCTGAAACAGAAAAAACAGATGAATACATCTATGAATTTTCTAATAATACAAAGAAAAGATATTTACCTTTTATCGAAATCCCAACATCAGTTTCTGCAAAACCTTTAACATTTTTGATTGATACAGGCGCTTCAGTATGCTTGATAAAAAAATCATCGTTTGATAAAACACCTACTATAATCAATGATCAAATTCGTATTAAGGGTATAAATACTGACAGAGACAGCTTCGTTAAAACTCTGGGTCATGTACCAATAAGTCTTTTAAACACAAACACCTGTATCCTACATGATTTTCACATCATACCAAACCTTGACCTGCCTTATGACGGCATAATAGGTAATGACTTGTTCAGTAAAAACAATGGTAACATTGACTACATGAGTAGAATTCTTAAACTGAACGACGTTGAATTTAAAATCTTATTCAATGAACCTATATACACCATTCCACCTAGGACCGAGACTATGATTGAATGTACAGTTTCAAACCCAGAACTACGCGAAGGACTGATAATCGATCAAAATCCAATGAAATCAATCCTTTTCGCGAATTGCATCGTTAAAGTGAAGCAGAACTCTCGGGTTAATGTATCTGTGGTTAATATAGCAGAACACCCAATCACATTCAATGCTAATCTCGGCATAACCCTGCTACCTTTAGATAACGACGACTCGTTAGTCTACGAAGTCAACAACACGACACATATAAATAAAATCGACACATCAAATGTTTATTCTAGAACTAAAGAAGTCCTTCAACTGCTTCGTGTTTCCCATTTGAATAAGGAAGAAGTAAAGTCCTTACACGAAGTATGTTCAAATTACTCAGATATTTTCCACTTACCAGGCGATAAATTATCTTATACAAACGCCATCAAACACGAAATAAAAACCTCAACTTCTGTACCTATTAATACAAAATCTTATCGTTTTCCTGAATGCCATAAGAAGGAAGTAGAATCTCAAATTCAGAAGATGTTGGAACAAGACATTATTCGACCTTCTACCTCACCTTGGTCTTCTCCTATATGGATTGTCCCAAAAAAAGTCGATTCGTCCGGCCAAAAGAAATGGCGCGTAGTGATAGACTATAGGAAACTAAACGACATAACTATAGGCGAAGTCTACCCAATACCACAAATTAACGAAATCCTCGATCAATTAGGTAGTAGCAAATACTTCTCTACCTTAGACTTAGCCTCTGGTTTCCACCAAATTCAAGTAGTGGATGCTGAAAAAACAGCGTTCAGCATTCCTCAAGGCCACTATGAATTCACCAGGATGCCTTTCGGCCTAAAAAACGCGCCTGCGACCTTTCAGCGCCTTATGAACACCGCCCTTTCAGGCCTCCAAGGCATCCAGTGCTATGTTTACTTAGATGACATAGTAATTTATTCAGCAGACCTCAATATTCATGTTGAAAAACTGTCCCAGGTCTTCCAACGGTTGAGAGACTTTAACCTTAAATTACAACCGGACAAATGCGAGTTTCTTCGTAAGGAAGTCGCATATTTAGGACACATTATAAGCGACCAAGGCGTTAAGCCAAATCCTGAGAAGATCATAGCCGTTAAAGCTTTTCCTGTTCCAAAATGTCCCAAGGATGTCAAATCATTTCTTGGACTAGCGTCTTATTATAGACGTTTTATCCCGGACTTTTCAAAACATGCAAAATCTCTTACAAATCTTCTAAAAAAGGACACTCCTATTATTTGGACAAACGCGCAGCAGTTAAGTTTCGATCTTCTGAAGGAAAAACTGATAACAGCTCCCATTTTGATATACCCAGACTTTAGTAAGCCTTTTGTACTAACCTGCGATGCATCAAACTATGCTATAGGAGCTATTCTTTCACAAGGCGAAATAGGGAAAGACCGCCCAATCGCCTATGCATCGCGGACACTCAACAAAGCTGAATGTAATTATAGCGTCACAGAAAAAGAATGCCTTGCAATAATCTTTGGAACCAAAACTTTCCGACCGTATCTTTATGGTCATCATTTCAAAATCATTACTGACCATAAGCCTTTAAACTGGCTATTTAATTGTAAAGACCCTGGGTCTAGGCTAGTTAGGTGGCGATTGAAATTAGAGGAGTATGACTATGAGATGAGTTACAAAACGGGCAAAACAAACTGCAACGCAGATGCCCTGTCACGATTTCCTATCGACACATTAGTACCTGTTAATCCACTCCAGACTCCAAGTCCCGAATCCTTGCCGTTTCCTCAGTTTCCTGAAAGCGAAAATACTCACCCTAGTCCAGTCGTAGACCCTTTGTTCGAAGAACCAGCTCCTGAAACAAACAACTTAGAGAGAGAAGCTGAAGGAGAAACCACTAATCATCCGGAACAACAATCTCCATCCTTGGACCTATTAGACGGACTAAATATTGACGATACATACCCAAAATTCTTGAAAATTATAAATAATCCAAATTTTAAATCTAATGTTAACATCCAGGAATATAACATGGACATACTTAAAACTACGTATCAAATAATAATTATACCTACCTCAATTGACTTCGACGAATCGAATCCCATCATCCAAAATGTCCTTGACAGCATACCGGATAACTCTGAAATAATATATAAAGAACGGACATTAAATTCATTTATTTCATTTAGTCACGAAAGTAAAGTGTTTTACCTTTTGTTTGTCAAAGTCCATCATTTTGATAAGTCTGAATACGAAGACATATACAAAGCCCTAAGATGCCTTAGAAACGACTTGGTCCTTAACCTTGACAGAGAGACAACCACTGATATTGCGATTACAGATTTTAAAAATCCTTTCGATACTCACCAATATCTCAAAATCTACAATATGCTTTTACACTTATTCAATAACACGAATATTAATATTCACGTTTATAAAAACACAATAATATACCCAGCTTTATCAGAAATCCCTAAGATACTTAAAGAAAATCACGATATTCCTATTGCTGGACATCTTGGAAACCATCGCATGCTAAAAAGAATTCAAGAAAAGTTTTATTGGAAAAACATGCGCAGTGACATTGAAAATTACATTAAAAAATGCTCCCTCTGTCAAACTAACAAAGCACTTAGACAGACCAATCGCGCTCCAATACAAATAACTAGCACATCCACACAGCCATTTGAACGCATTGGGCTCGACATTGTCGGTCCGTTACCGGAATCAGGAACTACAAAATATAAATTCATTCTAACTATACAAGACGATTTGACTAAATTTTCCCTTGCCTATCCAATTCCCAATTCTACTGCAGAAGAGACCTGTGAATGCTTAGTACATTTTATATCGATTTTCGGAATTCCAAAAACAATCCTTACCGATCAAGGCACAAACTTTACGGCGGAATTATTTAAACAAACATGCTCTTTCTTAAAAATTAAACAGCTGTGGTCAACCCCATACCATCCGCAAACTCAAGGAGCATTACAACGGAGCCATTCTACTCTAAAAGAGTATCTAAAATCTTACGTGGACGAAAATCAGTCCAACTGGTCCCGTTATGTATTCACAGCCATGTTAGACTACAATACAAACATACATAGCACAACTAACTTCACTCCTTATGAGCTTTTATATGGGCATAAACCTTTCATTCCAAATTCAATTTATGAAACTGCACCAGACGTGACTTACTCTGATTATGTCCGTGTCTTACAACAACGACTCAACTATTCTCGCTTAAAAGCGATTGAAAACATGCTCAAATCCAAAGGTATTTCAAAATCGTACTATGACAAAAAATCAAAACCTAAAAAGTACAAGGTAGGTGATTTTGTTTACGTAAAAAACCATCTCAGATTGAGAAAAGCCTTATCGCCCATATGAAGGGCCTTATAAAGTCGTGAAAATTCATGGAAATAATACCCTATCTATAATAGTAGGACGTCGTCATGTAAAATTGAAACTTGCAGAAATGCCATTACATTAAGTATTAGATTATTAGTATTTTAAACTTAGAACGATTTCTTTTTAGGATGACTTAAGCTAGTTTTAAAATAGGTTAATTTTTATTGCAGATTCGGTGTATTGAACCATAGTAATGCCCAAGACGCACTTATCAAACCGATTACCGAGAGCCCGGGCATGTACTTCGACCCTTTAGGCCGTGTTCGTTTTTACGACGACTATCTTCACGTTCTTGTCCCAATTGATATATCGTATATTAAACCGCATCTAGACAATATAAATAATGTATTAGGAACAACCAGATTTGTGTGTCAGCAAGTAAACTATAACTATGTAGACTGCCATAATACCCTTGAACCACTAACAACTCGATTTAACGATTTGCTGAAAGATTACTCTTCTTTATCACATTTGGTACCTCCAAAATCAGCACGTTCTGCATGGATAGCTGGCGGTGGTAGTATCCTGAAACAAGTTTTTGGCTCAATGGATGAAAACGATGCGATTAGATACAATAGCGCCATCCAAACTCTTCATTCTAATAATAATAAATTATCATCACTTTTAAAGGATAACATTTTGTTAACTAAATCAGCTTTACAAAATTATAATGAAACTATGGCTACAATCTCAGTAAATGAAGCCCGTTTGAACGACGCTGTTGACAAAATCTCTTTAGAGTACCAAAAAATTAGCAAATTAACTGATAAAACATTGTTTATGTCTAAAATAAACAGAATATGTAACAGCTTATCGGCCAGTTTGTTTACACTGTCCTTCAAAATTGAAGATTTACAGAATGCTATACTGTTTGCAAAAAGTCATGTATTACATTCATCGATACTTACTCCAAAACAACTGTTCACCGAACTCGTCGAAAATGAGATACATTTATCGCGCTCTCTAGAGCTTCCTGTTTCTGTAGATTTAGATAACATTAATGTAATTCTAGATATAAGCAAGATAAGCGTGTATTATAAGGATAGAAAAATAATTTTTGTAACAAAAATCCCGCTAGTAAATCATAAGATTTATAATCTATATAAAAACATTCCTGTACCTATTCCATCTTCATTGGAGAACCCTAAACTGTTTTTAATGTTGGTCCCCTCGAACAATTATATCTGCATAAGCAAGGACAAGTTTACTTATAGCACTATTGATGTTTTAGATAGCTGCAAAACCCTACCAAACAAAGTGTACATTTGCGAAAGACAAAATGAATATTATACAGATAGCAATCCAAGTTGTGAGATAAGTATAATGTTAAAAGTTTTAGATAACAAATTACCAGAATGCTGTAAGCCCCAAATTATCCATGGTAGTATTGATATTTGGCAAAAATTGGAAAATAGTAGTTATATTTATGTTCAATCCCAGATTACGAAACTCACTATAGAATGTGGATCGGATACAACGGAATTTAACATAATTGGAACAGGTATTTTAAACCTCCCCAATAATTGCATTGCTATTTGTAAAAATATAGAAATGATTGGTTCTATTAAAAGTAAAGTATATGTTAATGAAATTAAATCTGATTTTAATTTAATAAATAACACTTGTTGTACTACAAAATAATTTCTTGCAAAATATTCCAATAGTGTCCCTCTAAAAATAAGTAATATTAATTTAGAAAAATTAAAAAATTTTGACTTGTTATCAAACGAAATAATCAGTAAAATTGATAAAATATCAGAGGGACCAGATGATTTAATAGAGTATCATACAAGCTACCCGATAATAACGTTTGTCATTCTTATAATAATAATAATAATAATTATATTGTATCTTGTAAAAAAGAAATTCGGTAAAAGCGTTTTTACTATTCGTCAGATTCCCGCTGAGGAGAATGAGAATAGCAACGACGCTATCCCTCTTCCGCGTCTTAGGTCATCTTCCTGAAACTTCGCGATTTGCTTAAACCGCGTAAGTTTCATCTTCGTCGGGGGGTTGTTACAACCCTAGATTGAAAGCCCTTTTGCTTACGTTTTTATACATAACTTCAAATCAGCAGTTCTAGCTTTCCCACGGGAAGCGACCACCTGCATTAAATTCAGTTCAGTACCGACTCCAAACCGCGACACACGCATTTACCGATTTTCGAATAATAATTAATTTTCGTTATTTTTCAATAAAAGTATTAACTTCATTTTGGGTTTTTTTTTAAAACCCAAAATCCGTCGGACGGCCTAACAGAACGTATTTGGATGAAACTTGGAATATGTATAGTTTGTGACCTGGATTAACACATAGGCTACATTATTTTCCGGTAACACGCGAGAGAAGAGCGAAGCCGCAGGCGGAAGCTAGTATATCACAAAATAATTCTAAACATTCCTATTATCAGGTATTTATAGGCATTCCCAAGATCTGTTCGATTTAGTACGCGGGCAGAAACAGGTAACCCAATCCCCAATCCACTATTTGAACACCTTCCAAGTTTGACCTGGGTGAAAATCGAACCCATAATCTACGGCGCAAAAGTTAAAGCTATTATACGAGCTATGCGCCCAATGACGAACAATTGTTAGAAAGCTTACAGCGATGCAGATAGATATGTCCCTTATCATTTTATTAAAAGCACTTGATCTGTATCAGATTAACATCCGACAAATTAATTAGATGTTTAACGCTCGCTTGCCACACTAATTAATAATAAAGGCCCTCAGTAAACATCAGTATAGATATAGATAAAACATCACAGCTTATAAAGACAACAGTTCGAGCTCTCCATTCATACCGAACTATCGTTAAACTTTTTTTTTGCATTTTAAATCCACGATCAGTTGGTGGACTATAAGCGGATGAGTTGTATAGCGGTGGCGTTTAGGATCCAGACTCATCTGTCCTTTCTTCTTCTCTTGGCAGCAGGTTATCCAGGACATATGTTCTCTTTAACCACTTTGTATTGTCGTAATCGTTATCGTTAAACTTGACGACTCCCTTTAAACTTTGACGACCTCTCTGGTGCATATGGCGAAGGTCCGCCTCAGACGCAGAAGATCGGGCTCGATTCCCGCTGCGAGACATGTTTGCAGTATGAATAAAACCAATTAATTTAATTTTTGTTGCATTTGAGAAGGAATGGTGGAAGACCGCCAAAGACAGGGACGTGTGGAAGAGTTTGGGGGAGGCCTTTGCCCAGCAGTGGGACGAAATAGGCTAGTTAAAAAAATAATAATGCAAATTTATATTTGAGTTATGGTTATGATTCAAGGATCAATAGATCTATTCTGAAATATCTATAATATGATAAATAAGTATATATAATATGATATACTGTCGGCTACAAACTTATACCTTAAGAAAAATGACGGTGCTGTTTTAACATGAACTGTGATGTCACGGAGCGTTACGCACTTCAATAACACGTGTTCGGAAGATAGAGTGGGAAAACATTACCACAATATAACGCTTAAGCCCAAGATAATTTATTCCGTAAATAAAACCTGAGTATTCGTTCATAGGCTTTGTTGTATTTTATACACCTATTTAAAGAGAAAAAGATAAGAATAATCCATCATCGTGATCAAAAAACTAGGCTTTACAACTGTACTTCGAAATGCTTAAGATTTACTACTTCTATTTAATTTATTTTACCAGTGTCGTGAATAATTAAATGTTATATAAATAAATAATACTGGACACTATCACACATCATCATGTAGCTCTAAACTAAGCAGAGCTTGTATTATGGGAAAAACATGACCGTTATTCTACTTATGTACCTTTTTTTCCAGACCCAAGACAAAAATTTAATAGATCTGGGTGCTTACCACCGAGCCAAATCGAGAACGGGATTAGAATTGGAATTATGTCACTCGAAAGTCAAGATGGCGGAGCCACATCCTCACAAATATATATTTTTTATTAGTGTATTGTAAATTTTCGACCTGTAAATAACGTGAGCAATACTCGAAAATTATTACCATTAATTATATTTTCTTTGTTTAAATAAATTTCGTAAAATTTCATATTTTATTTAAAAATAGATAACTCAACGTTATTATAATTATCCGACATTGAAAGGTGTCCCGCCAGATTTAACGTCAAGAGGGTAAGATTGCTGTTTGTCTTGCAAACGCACAGCAGCATATTTCAGTATTTATCTAAATTTGTACGTCGGAAATAAGTTTTTGTAATAGGTAGCAATTCCAGTGAATATTAATAACAGATAATTTGTATGTACCTACCTACTTAGATGATTATTTATTAATTTATCGCACAAGCACATAATTATGTACCAAAATAATGATTGGTTTTGCCTCAGACTACCTCCTAATTTTTTACCTAGTTTTTTCAAACTTCATTATGATTACAATCCTCGATCGTTAAAAAGTTACTTTCACAAAACTGTAAAAGCTCTATAGTAAACTCGATCAATTTCAAATTTATTGACGTCAATAGTGTCAAAAATAGACAACTATATCTTAATCTCGATTCAAATTCCGCAAGTTGTAATTTTTTGTATGAGTACGAGGCAGGCTTTCAATACTACCAAATAACAGAAGTCAAATCCTAATCCCGTTCTCGATTTGGCTCGGTGGTAAGCACCCTGGTTGGACCAAATTGAAATTTTGACATTTCTTAAGGGTTCCTTTGCCCGGTTTGGTAACGTCACCGTAAAAATTGGAACTTTCTTTGCGACAGATGTGTTTATATAGTTACTTGATAACTTCTTATATTGCAAATTTTAAATACTTATTTTTTATATATACATCATAAATAACATTTAATATCTGTAAATTTCTGTTTCCTTTCTAGATTGTTAATCAAGTACCTATTTTATACAGTTTCTTTATTTTGTTTTTATTTTCAAGAGACTATTATTTTACTTATTGTATGAAATCATAATAATTATTATAATAGTTTTATTATTTAATGTATTGTAATATTATTCTAATTCAATTATTTCCGTCTTATCTCAAAGAACTATTTGCACGACAGTCGAATATAGCGCTCATAATATTTTATCCAGTACAACACAATGAATTAGACAGGAAAATAACTTAAGCTGATGCGTGCGGTAAAAATAGGTACGTACATAGCTATATTCTTGCTAATAAAGTATCGTTCATTAATTCTTTGTTTTAAGCTTTATTTGTACTAGCATTATTATAAACTGTCAAAGTTAAAGATGAGTTGGTACGTACTTAAGTCACGTTTACGATTATTGACACCGTGCCCTCTACACTCAACCGAACGAAGCTCCAATCTACCTATAGATTATTTTCATGAATATTCAATTGATGAAGAGACAACGTTATAAATATTACGATGTTTAGAATAAAAACAATTTATTAAATGATTAAAAACCTCACGCAAAGAGTAAAAATAATATTTTAGGTAACAAATCGTCAGTTATCATGGTAATGTTGTTTGATAAAATATCGCCAGATTTTAACATTTCTTAAATTCAATTTTTCCTAAATATACTGTGAAAAGTATTATTATGTTCTTTACTGTATTATTTTGAACGAGGTTTGTCCGCGGCTTGGTTCGCGTTATTAGATATAGTTATAATTATTTTATAAAGGATTATCCATCCTTCTTGAACAGTACTTTTTTCTGAAAGGTAGCCTATGTCCTTTTCTGTACTCCTGAAAACGTGTATGAGATTTCATGATGATCAATTGAGGGCGTGAAAACGTAACAAACAAATCACTTTCGCATTTATAATAAGTTAAGTTAAGTTAGGCTGTTTCTGCATTTCACTTCTAATAAAACACATCTTTGAAGTGAACCTAAACGAGAAACATTTATGAGAATCAATTCAATTGTCTGATTCGCCGTTTGATGTGCCATACTATCACAGCCAAAGTCCCCGTCTACCTAAACTATTTCAGTATGACGATGCACGTACGATGAACTAAATTTAATTCGCTGCACGACAAGTAGTCTCACAGCAGTTTATAGAACCGCTTCAGAGAAACTTCTCGACGGGATGTCGCACAAACAGATTCCAAGGCACTTGGTATTCCTAGTTATTTTGATTAAGAGCCCAGTGCATTGCTCGGCTGCCTATTCACTGCTTCGAAAAGTTATCCCGGAATATACTACTTGGCTTTGGAACTGCTTGCATTGAGTATTTTAACTTTTAAGTACAAAAGTAATATTGGCTGTTGAAACTTTTATCATTCTTAATTCTTAATTCTTGATTCTTAGGTGTACATAGAAAAAAAAAACGTTTGATTAAATATTGATGATGTTGATAAAATGATGAGCTTAACACTGAAAGAGTTTTCGTACAGGAAACCATGTTAAACATGAATCCAGGAATGTGTCTTTGTTTCACATAAAAGAGCGACTATGTTCCCTTAACTTTAAGTAGATCGCTAACTATAACTGCATCTTATGTACGACATATGATGCAGTTATAAGCGAGCGCTTACATTTGCTGGTCCGTTCGTTTATCGAGCTCAGTTAATTATATTCTCGTAAAGCTTATAATTATAATTTAATGTTCAAACACAAAACTCTGGTGTAATGATTATACTTCAATTGCATTTTTTCGGAAAATCAAATATTCACGTTGCATGTCACTGACATCGCAAAGTTATTCAGATGACATTCAATAGGTTATTCTTCTGCCATGTCCAAGTCCCAAAGGCTCTAGTTAGAATTTAATAAATAAATAATACTGTGAAAAACTACTGTGTGAAAAACTAATGTGCCGATTTCAAAAATTATTTCACCAGTGGAAAGCTACATTCACCCTGAGTAATATTTATTGCTAGAAAATATTAGGGATCCTTAATTAAACTTAAGTAACGTAACCCAAGGTGTAAAAAAAGTGACCTAACCCGTGCAAAGCCGGGACGGGCCGCTAGTGTCATGTACAGAAATTCTGTATACAATATATAAAACGAAATTTGAACAGTTTAACTGAAAGCGAACATCAAGTTGGCCTGAGGTGCTCTCTAATGAGCAGAGTTACGAGAGTCGAGGGTGGCTCTCACTCCATCATGTGTGTAACGAGCTTGTGATGGCATCCATACTCACATTTCATAGTCAAATGATCTTTTATTACGCTATTCCGAGTCGTTTAAGCAACTGTCATGTCAAAGATATCAATCGCATAAATCGGTGGAGCTTTCTCAAGGAGATACCGAGATAACGTGGTCGAAGGGGTTTATTTGTTATTTGTATAGCTGACACAATGTGTGACTGATTACTGAATTGGAAAGATACCAAGCAGAGTCCTAACCTAATTATTTAAAGGATGTGAGCGGAGACTTTCCATCCGTGTTCTAGAAAAGAAAACTTATATTAACTAACTTATTTTTTATACATTTTTATTACAACTATATCATTTAGGATCTTCAGTCGATAATTAATTTGCCCTAATTAAACCCTCTGTTAGTTTCCATGATTTTTTTATTATATTTGAATTGGTTCATTTCAGTGATATCATCTATGATATAGATATAATTTTGTTCTAGCTAAACTTTGATTAAAAATCAGGACCAGCTGGTTACCAACACGTATAACAAAATATTATTACAAAGTATGAAAATCTAGAGCACTATTTGCCCGAATACGTTTAGAAATATAGAATGGAAAGTGTGGTGTCGACGTGCAAAGCCTACGAACGTGCTACGAGTGCTACGAAGCTACAAAATAACGTCTACGAAAACTTGCGACGCATGGTGGCATGGGGCACGAATTACGGTTGCATTATTTATCAAGATCTCACTATTATCCCGCTTTGCCGGATGAAGAGAGACTTCTTAATTGGATTAAGCTATATTTAGCTATATCAACTACCGGCAATCCTTCGTTATCGCGTGAACGAAACAGCGAACACCACAGACCCTTAATATCCTAACAATAAGGTTCACCTCCAAAGTAGAGCTTAGCAGGTAGAAAACGCTGGCGAAAGTTTCGAACGTAATATAAATTCTGCACATAGATACCTACGTCGCCTCTTTGCCTGAAGTATGCAAACGGGACCAGCTTACCTGAGCTCAGGGAACACAATTAACGAACCCAAATAAACGTTTGGATTGTGTTCCGTATTAAGTTATTAATCTATTTAAATGGGTCTTGCATTAACTGGGCTTGTGGGTTTCATGACTCCGATAACATTTCGTAAGAATTAACGCAAGTTAATCGTTAATCCTTTAATATGTGTAAAATTAGAGTTTTGTCTTTCATGATCTTGTTTTAATTACTACCTACACTGCATAGTAATCAAAATGCCGTTAATCCAAAAACAATTTAAATTTATTTAAAAATTTAATCCGTTAATCAAAATGTTAACTTAGTTAATTAACGATTAACGGATTAATTAGTTAATTAGCTATGACTATATAACGTGGAGTGCCGAAGGCGGACAGTGAGTCTATCGTTTCCTGATGATGCCTTATGGGGAAGGCGAAACATTGTCGAATTTCTGTTGAGTTTTTATGAAACTCGTCAGAGAGAGTTGGCGGAATTCGTACTAAATATTTTATCTTTTAAATATCTGATAACACTTAATAATCGAATTTAACGAAAACTGACTTCAACGTTCAGTTCAGGGCGTAAATTACATTATGAGGACGAGGTTTTTTGACTTTACGGAAAAAGTATCAATCTCTCAGGAATAAAATGCCCTTTCAAACAAAGAATTTTGGAAATCGGCCGTCACAATTGACCGAGATATTGGTCAACATAATTACATACAGCCGAACGTAGAACCTTATCCTTTTTTGAAGTCGGTTAAAAAGGTTTGAAAACAGGGTTGTTTTTAATAAAGAAAAGAAATAAATTATTGCGAACTAGTAAACAAACGAGGCCCGCGGGTGTGCGCGAAGATTTGGGACGGAAAAACAAAACAGCCCTTCGACCTTGCCGTCTTATCTCGCATTTCTCAAAACTCGTTGCTCTCGGCACTATACGTAATCAAAAAACCAAAAGTCATGGAGTAATTAATCCACTGTTTGACTGCGTACGTCAAACATTAAGTATGATATGGAATGCGAATGGATCTATATCTACTTACAATGTATCTCAATCACCTGCTTGTAGATCGCGGCTTCGCTTCGGTACCCGAAAAAAAACAGTCCATGTGTTAATCCAACTATATAATTTTTGTTCCTGAAGGATCGGTACTTTTCTAGCAAAACTCAAAAAACCTCATCCATTTGTAATTTTTCGCTCAGAATCGAACCATGAAGTCAGTTTTCGTCTTAGATTTATACGTAATTTTAACTGTTCTAAGTCTTGTGACTTATTTCCACTTAATTCAAATAATAACTCGAGTTCTGGCATTAGAATTTTCTGACCTCATTAAACATTTTTCTGCGATCCTTACGGGAATAAATCATGTCTAGGGGGTTCCCCCTCTCGCCCACGGTTTCGGGCGGTTTGGTAGCCTTTGCTGTAAGGTCACATAAACCTATTTTTAACCTGTTTATTGGATGTAATAACATACGTTTGGGAAAATAAACGTGTAATACCACGTGCAACATCTGTTTTTATTTTGGTAGAAACATTAATAATCCCAGTGTTATACATTCGCCTATTGTAAATTATCTAGTAATTTTGCTCTGAAAACACAAACGTTCCTTGTTTAACTTATAACTAAAGCATTAATTAATTCATGCATTCATGAATTCCCAAAGATTATGTTTGTGTTTAGACAAGAGAATAGTAATGTGTCTACAATAGGTATTTTCTGGTAGGTGTATATATTGTACTAGCTTCCGACCGCAGCTGCGCTTGTGTGTGTTGTGGTACCCGGATAAAAGTAGCCTATGTTTTAATCCACGTCACTAGCTAGTAGGTATGTATTATATTTTAAGTTCCATCCAAATCCGTTTATCCGTTACGGACTTCAGTGGGAACAAACGCCTTGTTACATTGTTATGTTTACTGATACCACAGGCGAGGTATTGTTTTCTTGTTTCGCTCGCCGGTTAAAAAGTATACTTGTTTGTAAGTATGTTGTAAGTTGTGTTTGTAAGTTTGGATGTTTTTACTCTTTCACGCCAGAACGGCTGAACTGAACGGGCAGACTATTGCTTGAATTAACACATACTCTACTACGCTATAGAAGTAGAAATAGAAATAGAAACATTTATTTAACACGACACAATAATCAAAACAAAAAAAAGATATTAGAAAATAGGTACCTAACCTACAAAAGTAAACAAATAGCATAAACTAAGACTGGTCGACAGCTTGCTTATTATGACATTTAGCATTGTCTAATTAACCCGCCCAGTACACACAACTGGACCTACCCGCCCACACACCACTATGCATTAAGTACTTATCATTATCAAATTGAATGGAAATAAAGTTGCCGTGCCAAAAAAGGTGACAACTCAGCATTTGTTGAGCAGGTACACAAACTAATGAAGTGCACCTACTCAACGATGGTATTCTGTTGCTACTAAATGCCGCTAGTAATAAATATTGCTGGACATTATCATTTTTTCACACAACTTTACTTCCAAACTAAACAGAGATAGATGTGTATGTTGATATAAAGTATCTAATACTTATCTATTTACCTACTTATTGAAATTCTAATCAATTTTTATTTTGTCTTGATGAATGGTTTATGCCAATGTTAAATTATGTTAATTATTTTAATTTAAGTACCATAAGTTACAGTAAGTGGTTTTTGCCGTTCTAACTTCTTGATAATAAATAAATATACAAGAAAAGTATGAGTTTTGGCATGAAAGGGAAACTACATTTTCACATATCACATCCTTTTTTTTTCGCCTTTTGAATATAAAATTGTAGTATTTATCCCGAACACAGTTTCAGCAATTTACAAGAATTTGTACGTATTTAAAATACTTCATATTTAAATTACTTACTTATAACTGGAAAATAATAATGAATGAACCCATTCAAGTCCGAAATTCTTTCGCACAACAATAGCAACGCTATCAGAGCCGTGTGGTAATCAATTAGTTTGCAATACGTTTTCCAGCTACAGTACAACACAACTTGTACATACCCTCTAGAAAAGCTGGGGGCAAAATTATACAAATGCAATTTTTTTTGTGATTTTGTTTACTTCCTTTTTTTTATATATGTTCTTTTATTCATATAGTCTGTTTAAAATAAAAGTATTTTTTGCTCTCGTTACGAGTAAGCTTTTGTAAGTTTCGATATGCGGAAACTTTAAATGGTCATTATAATATCTAAGTTTTAGTACCTACTGTAAAAAATGTTAAGATTTCCACACTACGATGTACTAGTTCAAAAAACATAATAGGCTACCTAGTATGGGTCCGGATTGTATATTTTTGCGTTAAATTTACGTTTTTTTACATAAATATTGTTGTTTTAGATTTATAAAATTGCAGCTGGTGGTATATATTAGGTAGGATCTGGATGCGTCGAGCTGAGGACAGGGCGTAATAGCGCTCAGGTCTAATAAAAAAAAAGTCACTAGTAGATAATTAATAATTAATGCTGACATTTTACATACAGCATATGTAACAGCAGCTAACACGCTGTGCTTTCATTGCTGCTAGATATACTTTGTGAAAATGTCAGCTATAACTATTTATTTTCTAGAGAAAGTATACAATATCTATGGCGACTATAGTTAAATAACTATAGTCGCCATAGATATTGTATACTTTCTCTTAAATTCTTTTTTTTTAAATAAATATTTTAAAAAATACCCAACAGCCACATTCATAGCTCTACACTAGGATTCTCTACTGTGTCCTCGTAGGTATCGGGGACTGTGAGTACACTATAGTTCTGCAACACCCAGATCGAGAACAATATATGTCTGTAGATCATGCAAACATTCATCCCGCAGCGGTTTAGTGTTCAAGCATTGGACTTGGAACGATATGTCTGGACATTTGCGGCCGTGAGTATTTCTAGAAGGTGCGAACTATTCCCAATAAAATACACCTTAATAGGTGAGGCCTAATGGCTGTGGTACTTCTAAAATGTCCAGCACTGTAACGTTTAAAGAAAAGAAACAGTGGAGTGAACAAATAGAATTCCATTAGCCGAACTTGTTTACCTCATACCGATTTATAGGTTATTCAAAACAAATCGCCGTAAATCTGTTTATTTTAACTGATTAAGTGTTTGTTTCTTGGAACAACGCGAACTGTTCCAATATTTTCTTTGAGAGGTTATATTTGCCTGAACTATCGAGGTACATCGAGGTACGAGTTTGTTAAATATAGTTAAATATTGATACGCGGGACATTGACGTTGACATATACGTAGTGATGGCGGCCAATCGAACGATGATGAAAACCAAAGTGGTTTTTCATTGGTTAGACAAATCTAATTGGTTTTCGCCATCGTTTATCTTTGGTTGTCGTCATCACTACGTGTTAATGTCAATGTCCCACGTATCAAACTAAATTTAAAAAACTGCAAAGAGTCACAGTCTTCAAGTGAAAACTGTCAAAAATCGTCCGCGCGTCTTTGACATATATAAACATTAAGGCAACTATACAGGTTAAACCTCCCTCTCGTTCGCACTAATCGACATTTTTGAAGATATAAAATCACTGAATGTAGTTATGCAAAATAGCAAACCTTCACATTCTAGAGATAAATTTTGGTGCAAATTTTTTGGTTAGAAAACGTGTTGGGTTCAACATGATATTCTTGCTGAATCTTTGTATTGTTATTTTCTAGGCCGTGAAGGTTTGCTTTTTTGCATAACTACATTTAGTGATTTTTATATCTTCAAAATATGATGAATAGTGCGAGCGAGAGGGAGGTTTGACATGTATCGTCGCCTTAAATAAATAGTTCGCAATACCATATTTGCACTAATTTAGACGTTATGTCGCTTGAATAGTTCAATGTCGGCGCAATAGGCAGCGTGCGCCAAGTCTTGGTAAGGACATTTTTTTCCACGTTTGTGGCTCTAGAGTATATTTATACATTTCGATGGCTTGAAGTATTAAATAATAAAGTTTTTTAAGGAAAACTACAGCTGTACAGAATCTGCAAAACAAAATAAATATTACAAGTACCACAAAATATTCCATAGAAACCATAAGTCAATAAATAAAGCTGCTTACTACACATCATCATGTAGCTCAAAACTAAGCAGAGCTTGTATTATAGGAACCACGTGACTGAAATACATCTTATCGTTTTTTTGTTGTAATTATACAAACACTAGCTGATCCCACAGACGTTGTCCTATCTCAAAGAGGGAGGGTATTGAAGTAAAGAACCATTAAAAAAAGATATCGAAGTGGAAAAAGCAATCAATGAGGATAAAACAACCTACCCTGCCCTACCTTACCTCTACCCCTACCCCTACCCCTACCCTGCCCCTACCCTACCCCTAACCCTACCCCTACCGCTACCTCTACTTTTACTTACTTTTGTAACTAACATGACTTTTTTTATATATACAGATATTATAAATATAAAACATCCAGATCAGATAAAAATATCTGTAAATAATGCAAACATACTATGTCTCGCGGCGGGAATAGAACCCGCAACCTTCTGCGTCTGAGGCGGACCTTCGTCCACTCTGCCACAGAGGCCGTCAACAATTAATAAGTACTTTCTACTTGTGATCGGTCCTATATCATTATGAATCACTTTTATGGATATTTTCATTGATAAGTAGTTTATGTAGTTTTAATTGTACACTTATCTAGATGACTACTCCATCAACAGTACAATTAACACGAACAACAACCCATCAAGGACATAATGGTATTTATTTTTTGAAAAAGTAATTATATTACAGAGGGGTGGCCTAGGGATGGCTTTCGGAGCGTTGGACGTCCGGCTGCAAGATGGGCAGACGACATTGTCAAAGTCGCGGCCGTACGTGGGCTAGACTAGCGCAGGATCGTAGTGGATGGCACAAGTTAAGGGAGGTCTATACCCAGCAGTGGGTGAAATCGGGCTGTGGATGATGATGATGATGATGAATTATAATAGTTTTTAAAGTGTAAATATCCGATTGCACTTACTAATATGAATACATTGATTAAATAGCTACCGCTCGCGGCTTCGCTCGGATAAAAATTAGCCTATTATAACCTGGATTATAATTAATATTATAGTAATATATAATTATGATATATTTTTATCACAATCTATGTGTATTGCAAGTTACATCCAAATCCGTTCAGTCGTTCGGGGATGATTGAGTAACAATCATGACTTCCATTTATCCATCCATCCATAAACTTTCAAATGTAGGATAGGATTAGTAGGATGTTGTTATTATTTTCACATGTACATAAATAAATAAATAAATAATAAATAAATAATGCGGCACGTAATCACACAGCACCATGTAGCCCCAAACAAAGCAGAGCTTGTATTATGGGAACCACATGATTGATATACTACACATAATTTTTTTTTTGTAAATACATATCATACATACATAAAGGATACTTGAATCTTAAAATGGTCCTGTTTTTTCCATAAAGCTATCAAATGTGCAGACCACCTGACGGAAAGTGCCCACTTTCGCCCACCAAAGGCAAATGCTCATTCTTTGTATCGAATTGAAAGTCAAATATTTGCAGTACATACAAACATTTGTCTCACGGCGGGACCAAACCCGCAACCCCGCGTCTCAGGCGGGCCTTCTGCCACTGAGCCACAGAGGTAGTCAGAGGTGTTTACTCTCTTTATTTTAAACTAATTCATTTGACAAGTAATCGTAAGGCTTACGATTGCTTTCACTACGACTATAAACCTATTATGTATACACTTATTTCGTTTAATTAAACGAAACCTAAACCTGCTCAAATATACTATAATATACTAATAATATAATAATAATAATAATGCGGGACGTAATCACACAGCATCATGTAGCCCCAAACTAAGCAGAGCTTGTATTATGGGAACCACATGATTGATATACTACATATAATTATTATTTTGTAAATACATACATATCATACATAGAAACACCCCGACCAGAGACAAATATCTGCAGAAAATACAAACATTTGTCCCGTGGCGGGAATCGAACCCGCAACCTTCTGCGTCTCAGGCGGACCTTCGTCCACTGTGCCACAGAGGCCGTCAACAATTAATAAGTACTTTCTACTTGTGATCGGTCCTATATCATTATGAATCACTTTTATGGATATTTTCATTGATAAGTAGTTTATGTAGTTTTAATTGTACACTTATCTAGCTGACTACTCCATCAACAGTACAATTAACACGAACAACAACCCATCATGGACATAATGGTATTACTATATACATTCGTTTACATACTTTAATATTAGTAAGGTACTTAAAAAAATCTATACTAACTTTTTGCCAAATCGTCTTGTCAGGACTTTTTCCCGGAATAAAACCGTTTTTTTCTTGTTAGCATTTTACGATATAACTTGAGTTTACTGTCTACATACTTAAGCAGGCGCAAAATGTCGGGGCATCGTTGCAATTTTAATGAACACTCACAAACAATTTTGCGAGTGCCAGCCCCTAGATTTTATAAGAGCGCAAACTTTACGGAAAATTAGACAATCATAAAACGCGTGAGTTGAATTAATTTCACTAATTACAGCGCCGTGCGCCACCTGCTGGCAGGTCTTTTGTTTACAATTAATCATTGCTAATGTGTATGACACTAATTTAGTGCCTTCCTAGATGGGCGTTTTGCTCGCGCGAGTTGGTCGCGCGATTGACATGCGTGCTTGCTGAATGTCACGTGGAATATGACGTGCGTTCATATATTAGGTCCTTACCTATGAAATTGGCGTTTTTATCTTTTATTTCATTTTGCACATATTTTATTTTATTCCAGAGTCATATACAAAATTCGTTTATTTTCTGGATGTAACATTATTGCAAAAATTTATAATTCAATAAAATACTATTTTTGAGGAAGTTCATCATCAAAAAATAAAACTTAAAAACAATTCATTTCATGTATTACTTTCAATGTAATTCGTAGTATTTTTTATATGTTAGTTTTTTTTAAATAAGACTACGCATACTTTTCACAATGTTGGCCAATCATACACACAAAAAAATACAAAAATGTATATATGGAGAAATCAGTTTTCTAAAAATTCTCCATACAAAACGCCATTTCATTCAGGTAAGCACCTAATATTAACAAGTCTGAAGTCTACGTCATGTCAATCGCGCGACCAACTCGTGCCTACAATACGGCCATCTGGGAAGGCTCTTAGCTGCTTAGATTAACTCGTTGCTTAGATCATGACGACCTCTGTGGCGCAGTGAGCGAAGTTCCTGCTTGAGTTGCAGAAGGTTTCTGGTTTGATTCCCGCCCCGGGTCAAATGTTTGAATTATCTGCAGATATTTGTCTTAGGTCTACGTGTTTTCTATGCATAATCCTTCCGTACTAATATTATCAATGTCTACTAATAAATTAATAGATAATTTGGGATATTGTAAGTTGTAAAACAACTACCTTTTTTTAATTCATTTTTTTAAATGTGAAAGTTTGTGAGGATTGTTTAATGTTTGTTAATTTTTCACGCAAAACCTACTCAATGGATTTGGATGAAACTTGCAATATACATAGTTTAGATACCTACATTTTTATGAGTGCTCCGAGAACAGTCGATTTTAATCAATAATCTGAGATGTTTTTCTTTTGTATTTGCGGCAAATTATATAGTGCATACAATATGACAATAATAATGCATACAACTATTTACCTTATATGTAGGTATATTAACTCAATCCTAAATAACTCCTTCACATGAATTGCTGCATTGTTTTCAAAGTCGACGTCATGTTTCGTGAAAGCTTTCTAAGTAAATTAATTAACGTTGAACTAGCATTGAGTGACGGCCCTTTTGAAATTATACAAAAAGATCCATTTTGAAAATGAATATCTTACTCTACAATCTACAAGAATAAAGAATCATGAGAGGTTAATTAATATTACCTAAAGCATTTAAACTCATAATCCAGAAACTTTTCAAAAAGTGTACAACACAACGGATCTATGAGTCGACTACTTCTGTGGCGCAGTGGGCGAAGGTCCGTCTGGAACGCAGAAGGTAGCGGGTTCGATTCACGCGGCGGGACAAATATTTCGAATCTAGATATCGAAACGGAATTCCTAATGTATGCGGCCGGCCTGAGGTAGATAGTGGTACAATGCTGAAATTCCGTTAGAAGTTACATTATTTTCAATTGAAACATTATAAATGCCATAATCGATACCTATCCAAGTAATCATAGTAACTGGTAGGTAAGTATGGTTTGATTATGATGATTGAAACTGAATAGGAAACAGAAAATTACGGTGATTTCGTGATCGTTGAAAATACTCTACTTTTATACTTAACACGCGATGATAAAATTATTATTGATTGACTTATCCATTATTTTGTTAATTTTTGTATTGACATACAGTGAGAGGTATAACTTTAAGCAACGGCAAATTTTAAGTAGTGATTGTAAGGGGGTTCATAGTGTACTAAGCAGATAATTGTGTAAACGATTTGTATTTTGTGTGGGGTATTGTAAGTGAATAAATGTCTTTTTATTTATTTGTTTATTTAATATCATACTAGCAAAAAGCTAGCAAAAAGGTATATTTTGACTTTGTATTCCAGCTAAGTACTAATATTAAGCCGTCCATTCAATAAGGCAATATCTGCCGAAGAACCAACAACCGCTGGAGCAAACGAGTTCTTGAGTGGACCGCGGCTCGGCAAACGTATTGTAGGACGCCCTCAGGCCAGGTGGAGTGACGATTTGCGTAAGACTGCTAGAAAAGACTCTCTCTCCCTAAGACTGCTAGAAAATACCTCTGTGGCGCAGTGGGCGAAGGTCCGCCTGAGACGCAGAAGGTTGCTTGTTCGATTCCCGCTGTGGGACAAATGTTTGCATGTTCTGAAGATATTTGTCTCGTGTCTGGGTGTTTTCTATATATGATATGTATATATAAAAAAATTATATGTGTAGTATATCAATCATGTGGTTCCCATAATACAAGCTCTGCTTAGTGTGGGGCTACATGATGCTGTGTGATTACGTCCCGCATTATTATTATTATTATAATTATAAAGCTGGATGCGTCGAGCTCAGACCAGGGCGCAATGGCGCTCATTAGGGAAGGCATATGTGCAGCAGTGGACCGCTATAGACTGATGATGATGATGAAGATGATGATGATTCAATAATCCACACAATTGGCACACTTCCTTTACCCAGCTGATTTGATCTTTAGGTAAACGTACAATAACATGTCTATGTTTTAGTAGTAGTAGAACTCTGTTCTCGTCCGTGGAAGTACTAACACCATGCCTCCATGCCACCATGCCACCATGCCCAGCAATGCTGCTTCATGGCACAAATTTAATGTGCAATGAAGCATGACATCATGACAGCATTGCTGGGTTTCGGTAAGAAAGGTTGGGTGCCGGTGAAATGAAAGGGTCAGGTGTCGTCCTAATTGGCTACGGTCGTACGATGGACATGATGCGTTCTGGTCGTGCGATGAGTTCAAACATACAGATTTCTTCAGAGTGTCCTAATTAGAGCTCGCAAGCCGTCGCATGAGTACAAGCAAAAATTTTCATTGCACGGCGAAAAACACATCGTGTTATGGTACGATCATTGCCAATTAGGACGAGGCGCCTTATGAGGCTTATCACGGTGATCAACGCATAGCGCGGCATCGCGCGTTCCAAACATGCGTAAAAAAAGTGAGATTTACATATCAGGGTCAATAAGTTCGTTTAAGAACCATTCATGGTAGAAACTGATACATATAACACAGGCTCGACCTAGTTTAGGTATTGGTGATTTAAAGTTTATGAACTCTCGCCTAATAAAACCAAAGATTATATTTATTCTTTTAAGTAAGTATGTATAAATAAATAAAATGCTTTTTTTATTAATAAAAAAAGTATAATAACAACCACCACCAACACTATAATAATAAGGTAGTGTGAACGGACACCAACATTGGGGTCTCCAGCCCTGTGTCTCAATGTGTAAGAAATATGGCTCCCAAAATCGGTCCCGATTCTGAGGAATAAAGCTTATTATCACATCAGACATATTATGTCGCGAGAACTATCATATTACCATACAATTCTGACAGTTCTCGCGAAATATGTCTAATGTGACATTAACAAGGAGTGCGCGAACAAAAACCTGTGCCTGGTTTTTCTCAATACAATGCCCAAAAAGGGGTTAGGTCTCTTCTCTTTTGTCTAACATTTAAGAGGAAACGAGGTACAACCCCTTTTTAGACACAGGTTTTTTTCCAAGCACGCATTCCCTTGTATTTTTATTATTGTTAGAAACACCAACAAATTATAGTAGGTACTATAATTCCATGCCTTCTATATCGTTTTGACAGTCCTCGTGGAGTATGTCTGATGTGATATCGGTCTCTATTTCTGAGAATCAGAGCCCTGTAAGTTAAGCGGGGCACAACAAATCCGTGGAAACCTGCAGCTGACAGTGTGACACTAACACCAAACTACGTCTATTTCTGAATTATTTAGTGAACCGAGTGACGGATGTGTTAGGTGAGCACTCATAAACGGATTTCCTTTGCGTCATAATCCACGTCATAATCATATACTTTACCTTCGTTTTAATTAGATTTTGCTGGTACGGTTTATTTAACCGTTAAGTGGCAATTAGATTTTAGCGTTTTTGTGCTTCGGAAGTCGCTATAATATGATGTTGGTCGCGGTACTATAGTGTTATGTTGTCTGTGGTCACCGCATAGTCCTAAGACACGTTGACTGCGGGCCTCGTGATTTCAGCATTAAAAGTTTTAATCTATATCGGAGGCTTTCGGGTGGAATAAAAATTACAACACCAGACTTAGCTCATATGAAAAATAAAAAATAATGTACGGGTTAAATATTAAGAATAGGAGAGAAAGAATAGAATGACTACATTTAGGTATGTCGTAGAGTCTATAAAGTAATTAATTGTTTCCCGCCGCGAGACAAATGTTTGTATCATCTGCAAATAATAGCATGTGAATATCTGTGTGATTGATAATGACGAGCATTATTTTATTTTATAATTATGAATAATATTTAACTTACATACTTACATATTTAGTTATTTTAAAGAGATTTCAATTTTAGGTATTTCAATCCCAAACATTATCATCGAAATTATGATATAAAAAATACAATGCATGTACATTAAATTACTAATTATTTTATTACAGGGTTGTTGCAAGGTGTAGCCGATCGACAGCATGCCACCTAAGTAAGCTAACCGTTCTTAGATGTACATAATATATCTAGAGTTGGCTTTTAGTAACTAAAATTTTATATTTTTACATTATTACAATCAATTCATTGCTATTTTGTAAGTAGGCTAATAAAAATTATTCACGCAATGCATTAATCAAAATGCCTATGCACTGTAATTATGCTGATTTGGAAATTATATTATAAATCAAACAAGCTAAGTTTAGTGAAAGTAGGTATATACTAGCCTAACCTAATTATAGATGAAGAATATTATGGTGTCACGACGTCGGTCCCCGTCGTTAACCTTCCAAAATCTAGGCAAATGTTTGTGCAGAGGGGTTAATGTAGATTAGTATGTTCCGTGTCTCCAATCATTAGGCTCCCTGAAACTTTTATCACAGCAAATTAGTTTTCCAACTTCAGTTTAAATACGAATAAAACATGTCGGAAACGAATTCAGTTTCACAAAGGTACCCACAGAGATTTATTGGGCAATTTATTGTATGAAAACAAATTGTTTTCTGGCTTGTGCAGCATATAATTACGTTTCAAAACTGGAAGCTTTAATTTTATTTTCTCGAATATTGCGTTGGAGAAGTTTTCGATTTTTCAACTAACTTAGTCGGTTTAAACAGTTCGAAGTGTAAAACTTTTGAATAGTTCATGCACAGGCAAGTTGAGTTCAGTGCAACACAGTGCCAGGCGCGATCCCATCGCATGGGGCTTCTGCATAGTTATAACGTGTTACTTTGTAATTTGCCATTTTGTTTTCACTGTAAGTCGGAAATTAGAGGCATCACAAAGAAAGATGCGGCAAGCGTGCAAATTACCCCAATTTGTGTTAAAACATGATTGAAAAACAACTTCGAGTTCTTTCGTGACCAGTTGGGTAGACAGTTGTAGCATGCTTTCATGTAAACGCCGTTCATTCCCTTTATTTGTAGAGCAAGTAATTGTTTTGTCAAACATTATACAATGAGTTGTATGAAAGCTTCGCAGTTTTCGCCAATGTTTTTATGGAATGTGCCTTGTTCAAAAGCCGAAATACATAGCTCTACTGTCCTGAGCCATATACAAATAGGTACGAGTAAGATTGGTTCAGGGAACTCGTTCGCAAGTTTGAAACTAATTTCCTGAGGCACAAAGCAATCGCCGGGACCGATGATGTGTGCTATCTCTGATGGACTCGACTGACAAGCTTTTACGGAAGATTTTTATGTTTTTTTAGATTCTGTTTTCTGTTAATTCTATTCCAACCAGAATTTCGGTATAAGAGAAATACCAAACTGAACTCACTGTATGCACATAAGATATATATGCTAACATGGATTTTCACTGGATTGCAATGATTTGTCTGCTGGAGATTGAACCACCCTACTATTTGAGGCAGCTCGCAAATATTCCATTACTAGCTTCCACCCGCGCCTTCGCCCGCGTAAATGATATTTTTCTATCCCTCGAGAACTTTGTTCTTGATGAAAGCTCTTTATAACCTTTTTGTACCCCTAACAACGTGTATGCGAAATACAAGTTTCATGATGATTGGTTGAGTAGTTAGGGCGTGAAAGCGTGACAAATAAATATAGTAATCAGTTTAGAAATGTATCACTATGTTAGTGATAAATTCTTGTCCGGATATATACACAAACAGAGCTTCTGTAATAAGCTCAGCTCGCGAAAAATACCTATTAGGTATTTTTTAACTGGGACAGTACGCAGAAATCTGGAGCCAAAGCATTTGTAGAGAAACTGTCGTAGAAACCATCTTACATCGTGATTATTTTAGTATATCATACATAGTTTCTGACCTGGATTAATATATACGAGAAGGCTATTTTTTTCCTGGTACCGCACAAGAAAAGCCGCGGGAGCTAATCATTAATAATTTATTCAGAAAACCAGTATTCCTTTAAAACTAAGTAAGTAAGTAAATAAGTATGTAAAACGTTTATTTTGACTATAACTTTACAAAACACATTATTATTATTATGACACTTAATTCATTTTAAGATTCATCAAAAATACATTTTTTTACTATAAAATTAAAAACATTATTAATTTACTATATATACAAAAATAATATAAAAAAACATTATAGTAAAAAACATATCCAAAATGGTAGACCACCGACCGCGGGGCAAGGCTCAAACGGTCGGTGGCTAAGGCTGCAGTGAGAGGAACCTCCGCACAATGCGTGCCGAGTCCAGGAGAGCCGACTTCTGTATCTGACCCTTGATCCAGCTGCCTAGCGAGAGCCTCTTAAGATATTGGTCAAAGCTCTTCGCTATCAGACCGTTCACTGAAACTACTATCGGAACGATAATTGTTGAGTCGACATCCCACATAGCGGTAATCTAGTGGGCTAAGTCAAGGTACTTGCTAAGCTTGTCCTTCTCGGCCTTCACGAGATTAGCGTCGTGTGGGATGGTGATGTCAACAAGTATCGCCCGGCGTTCCGACCGGTCTATCAGCACGATATCAGGTTTATTCGCTAGAATAGTCCTGTCCGTGATGATAGAGCGGTCCCAGTAGAGCGTAGCACGCTTATTTTCAAGAACCAGCACCGGTGCGTACTTATAGTACGGAACCTCTGGACGGACAAGGTCGTATTGGAGAGCAAGCTGCTGATGGATGATCTTTGCTACTTGGTTGTGTCTGTGTAAGTATTCAGTGTTAGCGAGGTGCGAACAACCCGAAAGTATATGTCTGAGGGATTCACCGGGACGATGACAAGCTCTGCATATGTCAACGGTTCCATCCTTCATGATATACTTTCGATAGTTGTTCGTCTTTATTACCTCATCCATAATTGCACAGACAAAACCTTCGGTTTCCCCAAAGAGTCAGTCACCGAAACGTAGCCAGTTCACGGATGCGAGTAGGTCTACATCAGGCCCTGTAAGGGCATTGTAGAACCGTCCGTGCAGCTCCTTACTCTTCCATACGACCTTGAGGTCGAGGGCACTCAGCACCGTAGGTTTGTGCCAGTTCTCCTTAGCCAGTGAGAGCGGGGCAAGGTTCTTGTCAACTATATTATTATTATTATAAGCCTGAGTTGTCCCACTGCAGGGCAAAGGCCTCCCTTCCCTCCTTCCACTCCTCTCTATTGAGTCTAACAAGTCGGCAAATTAGGCAGGCCATATCTGCCGCATGCCGGATGAGTTCTGGGCAAAGGCTGCCACTGATTGGAGAAACATTTCATATTATTGTCTGCTTTGTATAGAGTAGCCAAAAAAGATCCGTGCTCAGCGTAATGCTGCAGTAAACTGAAGCGCTGATTTTCAGCACGAGCCACGGTTGACGCACGGCAATAAGGCACGATAACATTGAAAAAAAAACAGTACATACAAAATAAATAACAATATAGGGTAGGTAAACTATACTTATACAATGATCCTTAGCAAAACAGGAAAAGGTAGTTAAATATGTTCGTAGAACATTCAGATAGTAAAGCCTTAAATTATACTTACAAATAAATGCCTTTGTTGATACAGTCATACTAGAAATAAATTGTTTCATTAGTTATACATCCACTTAATAGAAGGTTCTTATATATCAGAAAATCAGGTGAATAAATACCTGATATCGGAGTATAACATGTTATCCTTGACCTCAAACGTCCCTTCTAATTCGGAAATAAGGGTGCGGATAGACCATCGGGGGCAGACCCTCCCAAAATTCCACCTCTCTACCATGAAACTCAGTACTATTATTATAAAAAGGTTTATGGTCACAAAAAGTATGTTAAAACAAGTTTATATCAGTTATTATGTACCTAACCGTAAGGGTTTTAAGGCCATTATTATACCTATTCAGTTCAAAATAGATAAGTAGTCCTGCCTGCTACATATGTACGTACGACACGTATTAAATACCTAGTAGGTATTTCAAAACTATGACAAAGAAAAATGGAGCCAACAACATTCGCTTGACTAGTTATCGCTAGTTTGCAAGTGACGAAAAAGAAGGAAACGAAAACGAGGGAAATTTATGCCGGGCATAAAAGAGTGATGAGTATGAATGTGACTGGATGTACGAGTAGAGGGAGGCCGAATAAGTGATTGTATAAAAGAGGACAGTGAGTGTGAAAGGAGAAAGAATACAAAGTTGATAGGAGTGAATGGAAAAATAAAATATTTTGTGCCGACCCCACCTAGAGTGGCATAAGGGCAGGCGAATGATGATGGAGTCAGCTATATTAGGTTGACTAGTTTTAGCCTTTCTCTAATATCTGTATTTGGTCAATGAAACACTGTAGAATTTTACATGTATTTGAGTTTCATTTAAATATGTAAAACAAACATAAAATGTAATGTGAAGCGGACTGACTGACTGTCATGAGAATCAAGCACGGTCTGCTGTTACTATCCTAACACGTTGACTGCGGGCCTCAGCATGTGCATGTGCAAGTGTGTTTTCATCACTCAACCTGTGGAATGACAAACAGTAAGTCCTATAGCCTTCAAGAAGGGTATATTTCTTGCATAGTGTAAGAGTGCATTATTTCCTGAAACTCAGCCCCTGAGGGGGTGCTGCGGGGTATAAGTTCTATGCGGACAAAGTCGCGGGGCTTCCACTAGTATTTTATAAACAAACAATGACCTACCAAACGGTCCAGATTATGAAATATAATATAGGCCTAAGGTATTTTGGAAATCGGAATTACGTACATTTTTTGTTGACGACTGATATCATTCAAACTCGAAACTCAAAATCTCTTTATGCAGTAGGAACCTTAAAATGGAACACTCTAAGCCGTATTTTTTTGTAACTTACAGCAATTCGTAACGCAAGCAAACTGATTTTCAAAATATTAAGATATTTTTATGGGTATATCTTGTATAGAAAAGGTCATATTACTATAAAATAAATTAATATCGATTGCTAAAATCCATTCATAGCCAAAGGGCCTCCCCTCGGTGGCGGACTCATAGGGAGGCCAGTGCTCTAATTAATTGAGCCTACGTCTATTTTTAGCATTCAAGGACATATTCAAACGTGACCAGGAACATCAAATATTGTTCTTTATTCACTAGATCGATAATGACATGGCAACAATTTTTTTCTATGTAATTTAGGCACATGAAATTTAAGTATTTTATAGGGTCTTTGCTGGCCTTTCCGTATTAAGGTTTTAGTGACGGCTCATCATTTTCTAACGTACACTACCTACCCACCTTCACATTTTAGATATGGCAGGAAAATAGGTGAATTAATAATGGGACGAAATTGCGACATGCATTAGGGATGAATAAAACTTCTTTATAGACACTAAAGGTAGGGGTCAATTCATACTAGCGCAGAGTCGAAGCGCATCGAAGCGTCAAATTCATCACAATCAAAGCGATGTAGCACGAATACACGCGAATTTGCGCGAATTCACGCGCATTCCCAGGCTTATAGTGATCATTCTCTGTCGATGGACACGACGCGTTAGTTCGCCCATTAGCCGCTTGTGAGCGCGCGAATCAGGGTTGGTCGCGGTCGGACGCGCAAAAAATCTCGAATGCGCGTGAATTTGCCCATCTTTTTTTTATCTAAGAATAAATTTGTGCATTCGTTATGGAGATAAGGTCGTGAATTTGCTATGATAAGTTTCGGATTGACGCTTCGATGCGATTCGATTCTGTTCTAGTATATATTGACCCTAAAGGTAAAATAGAGAAGGATTTATCATTATTATGTACATATTTTACGTTGTCTCGACAAATAACAGTAAAATAAAGTGATCAACCTAAAATAAATTAAGTATATGACGTTAGATTTGTTTTCACAGTGCATTTAGTTCTTTAGCACCGAAATATATAGAGGTACTAAATATATTAGAACAACAAAAGTAACTATTATTTGTTAGATAAAACTTTGCAATATTTTACGGCACAGAATTGAAGGTAGTAATAAAATACCCTTTAAATCTTGCATTCAATAGAGGCCATTTAGTAGGATGTCACTCCATTTAGTCCAAATAGTTCGTTCAATTCGACCAGAGCCCGCACTGGGGGCAAGCTGGAAGTCAGCCAATGTTGGATAGGATATTTATTCATTGGACATTGGTTTATATGTAAAATCGTGGTGGTCTAATTTAAAGCCATTGCATAGAAGTAAGCTATTAGTAAGTCATTTTAATAACGCACACACAACAAACTGGTTCCTGACTAATTGATAATGCTTAATATTAATATGTATAAATTATGATCACATATTATTTTTCGAAAGTTTGAGTAGATATGTATATGTTTGTATGTGAGTATGTTTGTACCCATTCAACTACTTAACGGCTAAACGGATATGGATGTAAGTTGGTTTAAACACAGTTTATGACCTGGATTAATTCCTAGATTTTTATCGATCTATATCTAAAGCGAAAGTGTGTGTGTGTGTGTGTGTGTGTGTGTGTGTGTGTGTGTGTGTGTGTGTGTGTGTGTGTGTGTGTGTGTGTGTGTGTGTGTGTGTGCGAGTGAGTGAGTGAGTATGTTTGTTCCCATTCGGCTCCATAAAGGCTAAACGAATTTGTATGAAACTTGGTTTATGACGTGGATTAATTGACACATACCTACGCTAATTTTTATGCCCGGTACCACGCGAGCGAAGCCGCGGGCGGAAGCTAGAAAGTAATAATGTTATATTCTTTGTGCATATTGCCTATTACATATCATATTATATGTACCTGTTATATTACTTAACGCATTATCTAATCAATTAATTTCTACCTTGTTGAATTCTAGGCAAACCTTTTTCACAATTCTATCATCAACTTTTTAATTAAGGGTCAATCCATCATCAGATTTAATCTCATTTGCTCTGTGAAATGTTAATTAAATCAAGCTTCGTGGCATAATCCGATTTCATTTTGGCATTTAATCTGAAAAGGTGATCATACCAGTTTTTCAACAGTGAAAGATGCGTTTTGAAATTTTCCTTCTTCCTTTATTTACCTACCTACGTTTTCATATAATACAAACCGTAGTTCTAGGCTTGTAGTTTTATTATTTCAACCAAGGCCTTGACACGTTGCCCTGTGCTTATTTGCATGTGACTCGTAAAATCATCCCGAGTCTTTACATTCATAGTTGAGCAGCTTATGACGTTATTCTATTAGAACATATGTCTCTAATGAATACAGTTTTTATGAAGGTCGGGTAGAGGACATGATGTGTTTTAAGAGATACAAGATAGGCTGATTGTAGCAATAGGTAGATTATAATCTATCTTAAGCCGCGTTGACACGATCAGAGCCAGCTCGGACCGAGTGAACTCGGATACCTACTCGGACGCAACTCGGATTGTAGCAACCTCTAATCCGAGCCCACTCGGACGACGGCGTCCGATCTAAGTAGACTCGGATCGTGTTCTACTCATCCGAGCTAGCTCGTATACGAGCTGGAAAACAAAATGGCGGCTAATGAGTAAATAATTTTGTTCTAAAATGGATGATTTTGTTCGTTTTTATTAATATTTTATGTAACAGATGACAAACTCGAACCAATTTGCTGCGCCCTGACAGGGTACATGTACAGACTAATTAAAGCTACTTAGACCTAAGCAACCAAACTATGTACTTGTATGCAATAAATAAATATGAAATATGACAACAACTAAATCAAACAGTCCAAATTAATTTCCTTTTGCAAGATGCCTTATCTCTTTCCCGTCTTAGCTGCTCTATCAGCAAGTCTGCGACAATTCCGATACAATTTCGCACAAAATCCGTCATTTTTCCATGTTGACTGATAAAAATAATTCGAAGAATGACGAAAATAATCCGAGTTAACTATGTTAGTATCAACAGCTATCCTAGTACACTCGTATGAAGCTACTCCTACGAGTCCACTCGGTCCGAGCCCTGTCCGAGCACGCTCTGCTCGTGTCAACGCGGCTTTACCTAGTCAGTGATATAGTAGAAGCGCTCGTGGTGTGGCTTACTTCGGTGTTTTTAGCAGATCACCTTGGTTAAGCAACGATCCGCCTAGTCACTACTTGGATGGGTGACCGTTTAGTGGCAATTAGATCTGAGCGCTTCCGTGCTTCGGAAGGTACCAAGATGTTGGTCCCGGCTTTTACAGTCGGTAAGCCATGGCGGAGGCCTTCGGGCGGCTTAAAAACTCCCACAGAAGAGTTGGCCACTAGCTCGTACGAAGAAGAAGAAGAAGAAGAGAGATATAATCAATCATATTCATGAACTCTATCTACAATATGACTTTTAAAATCCATAAGATGACCCTTTATTTTTATACTGTAGGTAGACCCAGCAGATACTTATACCTACGTATAATTTACAAGAGAGAAATTTCTCTTACATTTAATTATATTAATTTTCTAAAAAACTTCGCGTGGAAATATGACTCGTGTCTACATCAGACGCTATGAAATGCTTTTATTGAAATAACAAGAATTTCGGGCCCAACCCAGCCCCGGGCGCGGGTTGTGGTCCATGAAAACAGTCAGCTCGCGTACGTACCTACGCGCTGCCGTTAAATTATCTTTCATTTTGTAGGGAAAAGGCGAGCTAAAAGCGTGAAAATTTATATAATTCAATTATTTTGGGGTGACGTGATTATGTATCACAGATTTTTGCGGCTACGGTTGGCCAGATGGGAATTAATTTTGTCAGACGTGTTGAATATGAGGCATGAGCGTTTGCTCCGGGCCACTCATTTAGCGTAACGGGCTAATATTTTCAAAGCTTTGGTCAAATAATTTAATTATTTATTTATTTCTAGAAAATATTAATTAAATTAATTAGGCTATACATTTCAATATCTAAATTACTTTTTATAAAATAAAACTAACTGAGTGACAAAACAAGCATAATGGTTATAATAATGTTAACGAAAACAAAACCAAAAACTTTTAGTTTACATAACTATACATACGAAACAAGTAGGTATAGCAGATGTGAAGTTGACACAACAGACAAACAAAGAAGTAAGTAATTCTTATTATGTAGGTATATAATTATGTCTGAGAGAAACAAAAAAGCGTATAAAGTAAAATATATTTATACATTGTTAGACATTTTCAAACAGTACCTACCTTTTATATTTTAGTTATTTTGTGTCTTACATAAATAAGAATTTAAAATGCGTTGAAATCAGTACCTATATCTGTGTAAAAAATTGAAGCAAAAACATTATTTACCAATAACTGTATTTATTATTCTTCTGAACATGTGCAAAATGTGCATCTTGGTAGAAATCACAAAATAAGCTGGGAGTGGTTATCGTCCGCAAGATGTATGTCACGACACGACCTGGATGGACTTTAGCGCAGCAACCAGCAGTAGACAAGGTTTTGTCGACGAAAGAATAGAAATAACTTATTTTTGGTTATAGATGTAGCAACTACGGTTATCTAAAGAAAAGATAAAAATAAGAGTTTGGGAAAAAAGTAAGCATGTTTGGATGCAGGGAGACCCACAATCGGGAAAAATACGTTGTCTTCTCTATCGTAGAGTAGACTATTAAAAACGGCATGCTAAGGGGGCAGACTAGCGCACTACCAGCTACAGGCTTATAGCCAGTAGGTATGTATATAACAACTCACATCATGAGTTCAGACGTTTGAGCAAATGCTTGGGGAAATTCTCACCCTTATCGTCATAGTACTCATATCAACTCGGAAAGGGATCGTCACCGTATCGCATTTCACCTCGCCGTCAACCGTGTCAACCTAACGTAAGCGGATCGGCAGCTCCAGGGTGCCAGGGTGTAAGTCTTTTACCAGCTCGATCACGTTTACGCAAAATATGGAATCGATGTAGCGTAGCGTAGCGTAGCATCTAGTGAGAGACGCTTGGTACGGACTCCTTTCTATACAAATTTGCGTAAACGCAAACGCGATCGAGCTGGTAAAAAAACTTGCACTAGGCACCAAATTTGTATGGAATCTTCCAAAAGATTTTTGGGGGAGGGGGGGGGGTTGATAGGTCGAGTGGGGTATCAAATGCAAAGGCTTGATTAGAACAGTATACAACAGTTTTTATTTTTTGATATCATAGTTTTTGATTTAGGATGAAAATAGTCCAAAAAAGAAAAACCTGAAATTTATACATATTTATTGAATTATATCTATATTTTACATGTAAATTATAGCATTCTCCAGCTAATATGGTTTTGTTGAAACCTCAATAAATGTAATGACAGCTGTGGTCAAGCTATAAAGCAAGTTACACGGTCAAATAAGGTGTTATCTGAAAGACCCTAATTTGCCCATTCTAAAGACGGTTTTGAATTTTGTATAGGACGTATACATTTTAATTGCGAAGAAACCTTACTAATAAATATCGCACGCCATTGACGTCACCAGCGGTGGGCGAGTCAACTCGCACTTAACCGGTCTCGTTTAAACTTATGCCACACAAATTTTCTGATATCTTATATGATTTATTAGTATATTTAGCACATATTCATACTTAACTACTTACGTGAAATAAAAGAAAAAAATAACATAACTTTATCCATGTACGTGTCTGTTACGTGTCTGTCTACATAATGGCGGAAATATTTAATCACAAGTGCTCGTATGTTCTTGTCTAAGTTCATAAAGACGCGAGTCGAGCACAATCCGCTGATTCCCTTTGATCTAATCTCTTTACAAGATTCGGGTCACGTTTCACGACATTTAAAGGAACGTTACTCTTAGTTAATCTCCTATAGCTAGATGGTTGTGACGGGAATTACAGAGGTGAAAATAACGTCTCTATTATGTGACAAAATTCAAAATTACTGTTTTTAAAAACATAATAGTATAGAGTAGGGTTCAAATAGTACTTTTATATTATGCATAGCATTCTTATCATTATTGCATACATATACATAGTAAATAATAAAGAGTGTGGCAAAAAAATATGTATCTCGCCTATACATATTCTTAACCCAGAGTTATCTTCTAGCGAAATTTTGAGTAGGTACTACCTGCTCTAGTATAGGAGGATCTTATAGGGAGTATGAAGTTGAATATCTCTTTTATTACCTGTCAATCTCAAAATCTATCTTGTCAAACGATTCTAATACATTTAACTATCTTGTAAAAAATAGTGTCCAAAATGCTATAGGAACATCAAACTCATAAAAGTGTTTGCCAAAACGGTTTGCTGCTTTATTGATATGGCTTCGTTGAAAGTAGCTATAAAAGGCCAGAAAAGTATGTACATAAATATATTGGTAATATTATGCATTAACTGAATTCTAAAATAAATATTATTTTTGTATCACATTAGCTACTGAAGATCTTTCAAAGATGAAACCAAACCATATCATCATCATCATCAGCCTATAGCAGTCTACTGCTGAACATAGGCCTCCCATAATGAGCGCCATTGCGCCCTGTCATCAGCTCGACGCATCCAGCTTCTACCACATCCTTTTGCAGGTCGTCACTCCACCTGGCCGGCCGGAGGGCCAACTATATATACAAACAAAGAAACTAAAATACTTTCATTTTAGCAATATCTGACACATAGAGTTACAGAGTCTCGATCACTCGATAGTAGACGTAAAATTTTGGCCAATGAGAAAGCATAAGTTCAAAATAACGCTTTGTCATTGGCGATTTCTTTTAATTACACGTTACATCAGATTTAAATATTCGTGATCGCCCTACAGTTCCGTTAGTTGAACCAAGTTTAAATAATCACGTTTTGACTTCGTAGCAACCGATTTTTTTTATTGTAGCCAATACCATAATATGATATGTTCATCAAATGCTATTTCTCAAACCGAATGACAGAAACAGCATTTGTCCCTTGTACAGGCATCGATGCGGTTTTCACCAATATAGCTCTGCTCGTCTATTTCAACTTTTGATCCCTTTTTCTCTTTTTTATTGGTTTTTGTCCCGGTGAGCTTTATAACCGCTTTGTTTCGTTTTATATGTTGAGTTTGCTCTTTCGATAGTTGTTTGACGTTTCCTCGATACAATGTATCCTGTTTTTCTCCAAAACCGGGATATGGCTGAAAGCCAGCTTTGTAAAATATAATCCTCTAATGGATATGGCTCAGTGATAGTATAAATATAATTAATTTTCTCAAGAAAAATGTGAAGGCCTACCTCTTTTGTAAAAGTTATTTGGATAACATGAAATGTAACAAAGTGCTTTTAGTAAGATTAAGTTATTTTAATAGAACCAATGTTTTGAAAATAATGAAGTGGTAGTTTCAGTTCAAGGGACTCTTTAGCTCAGAAAGAAAACTTTTCAATACTATTAATAATGTCAACTCTAGTTAACTACAGCATCATTCTGTTCTATAACGTCATTAAGAATAGGCTAGATGCTTTAAAATTTACATTATTATTTAATTTATCAATCAAAAAATATTGGACACGTATTTTTTTTGTCAATTAAACAAAGATATAGTGTGTTGAAGTTCCGCATGACGTCACGTACTCTTTTTACATACAAGTGACGTCACTATCCCCCACTTCTGAACTTAACGCTCTATAACTTTGTCAATTTAAAATTATAAAAAGACGTGTCCAATATTTTTAATTAGCCTAACTGACGGACTAATTAGCATTATTATTGTTTTATCCAGGCATTATCCCTATTGAACTTACGTGTATGTGGCACGTTATTCTGACTATTTATACAATCACAAAGCTCACCTTTTGTCAGTAGAATGAACGAGCTCTTGCTAAAACGTGACTTTGAATAATGCTAATGTTGATAGGCTACTGTGTAAAACGGCTATTTTAAAATTGAAATGAAATGCAAAGCTTTTTTTAAAGGAAATTCAGCTTTTGACTGTGGACGGTTGATGTGGGTCGTACCAAAACGAGAACCTCAGCAACGCTATTACAGTAAATTTAATACCGACTTAGAATCCTGCGTCAGCTATTGAATAATTCACCGCACTGCCCCGAAATTACTTATAATATAACTCTGGATTCCATATAAAATAACTCTCACATTGTACCTAGTACGTAACTGGGCAAAATGCAATAAATTATTCTTATTGGTAACTATGTATATTTGTATATACGAAATCTCTCAAAACAAAAGAATGTACTAATCGTAAAAACCGATGCATGAAAACTCAGAAATATTAATCCTTTTAACTGACACGCCATGGGACAAATGTTTGTATAATCGGCAAATATTTTTCTCGGGTCCAGGTGTTTTCCATAATATCTATGTTCAACAAAAAAATTATTTAAGTCGTACCCATAGATTTAGTAAAGAAAAAAATCCAACCTCTGGTAGTACCTATATCAGTCATATGATTCATAACACAACTCTGCCTACTTTGGGATTATTTTACAGATGTGCTACAAAATACTTTCTGCATTCCGACAATACCACGTTTCGTTTTCGAAATTCCAATAACGAAGTAAAAATCGTATCGCACACACGATACCCGCTCAAGATGAACGTTGCCAATCAATAAGGAAATGCGAAAACAAGGAAAAATACGCCTGACGGTACTGAAGGGTTTTTCTTGTGTTGTTTGCTCGTAGATATAGTAGAGGTCGATCAAGACGTGTGAACTATCTTGAACCGAACATAAATTGTCTGTCATTCATACAAGTTGCCAAGGTTAGATGAATCAAAATTACCTTACATATTATGTACCTATAGATATATCTCGATCTTACTTAAATATGTGTAAAGAAATTATATATATAGTGATATATGCACGCACTTCACTTTCCACGTGACATTCAGCAAGCATGATTGGATACGCATGTCAATAGCGCGAGGAACACGCGCTAGTAAATAACTTCATAACGCCCATCTTGGAAGGCTCTCATTGTACATCATCACATAAAAAAGTTACACAATGGCAATTCGGCTGTTTAGTCATGCTTAACTTTAGGTAAATTTAGATTTTTTTAATTAAAAAGCTATTCTGCTGTTACATCAAACATTTTGATATCGTTCCTATAGTGCCATCTTGCGCAACAAAACTTGAAAAAAAAATTAATATCTTGGCTAGGCATTTTATGGCAACGTACCTAGTTAGCTCCAGTTTAGTCTCCAGCAGGTCAATGCTACGTTACCTAATCACATTTTCTTAGTAGTATTTAGTACCTATTTTATTTTAATAGATGGCGCTACTAGTAGATTAGATCGCGCTATTGAAGCGTTTTCTGATTTTGATGTGTCATAATTATTTCTAAGCATGTGTTACCCAAGCCAACCTACCTACCGTGGTTAACATACCCTATTAGGGATGTTTAAAATATTATTGTGAAGTGTAATACCAAATTAATAGTTTGGTTAACACATCTGTTTAATGTAACTAACTAACTAGGATACCCGGTGCGGCGATTGCTTCTATTTGTTTTGTTGGAAAAAAAGGATTTTCGTTTATTTGATTTGTTTTTTTGCCTTTTATCTCAACCTACTAGCCGATGGAACAATATTTTGAAATTTATCGGTATGTAGGTGTGTAAACATAAAGATTGAATTATTCATATTATACTAGCTTGCGCCCGCGGCTTCGCTCGCGTGGTACAATATAATTATATATAAAAAGTAGCCTATGTGTTAAAACTATGTATATTCCAAGTTTCATCCAAATCCGTTCTGTAGTTTTTGCGTGAAAGAGTAACAAACATTCATCCATACATCCATATTCACATAATTTCGCATTTAATATGGGTGTTTTCTATGTATAATAAGTATGTATTAACAAAAAAAAAACGGTATATGTTTAGTATATCAATCATGTGGTTCCCATAATACAAGCTCTGCTTAGTTTGGGGCTACATGATGCTGTGTGATAACGTCCAGCATTATTTTATTTTTATTTTTTATATTAGTAGGAAGCAGGATAGGATTTAGCGTTTTTTGATGGCACATGAAAATTCAAATATTTAAAAATCCAAAATTTCGGGAAAAAAATTATGTGAAAAAATCGACTTCATAAATTGACCGAATGTGCCTAATGCATTGTTTTATTGGTCTAATACCATCTTTGCATTATTGCCTTTTTCCATCTTTTATTAATTAAACCGGTTTGGGGTACATCGGTTGGATGGTCTCAAAACCGGTTCAATTAATAAAAGGTGCAAAAAGGCAATAATGCGAAGATGGTATTACACCAATAAAACAATTTTGTGTTTTATTTTAAATAAATTGCCAATGCAAATGCTACCCACTATGACTTAATTTGTTAACTCTATTACATTTATTTTATCAATTGGTACGATTTAGTACCCATTATATTTTACTAGATGGCGCCACTAGTAGATTAGATCGCGCTATCGAAGCGTTTTCGGGTTTCGATGTGTCTTGATTATTTCTAAGCATGTGTTACCCAAGCCAACCCACCTACCGTGGTTAACATACCCTATTAGGGATGTTTAAAATGTTTTTGTGACGTGTATTACCAAACTATCAGTTTGGATTAACACATCTTAAACTAAATTCCTCCATATCAAACAGAACAATACTCACTTACTGTGGTCGCTGTGGGTGGGTGGTTACAGCGCCCTGCGCTGCGCAGGCGCACCGGTCTCATCGATCGAACTCAAAATAAACGCTTTTAAGTTACCACACTGTATGACCTATTTTTCTGTAACCTATTCATTTTAAAACGCTAAAGGGCACACTAACCACTTTAGCTTACGTTTTCTCTATACGCACACTGTAAGTGAATTTATTTTAATTACTATGAGATTTATATTATCTTACTTTAATGCTTAATGATGGTACCAAAAACATTCTAGACATTCAATATTAAATTCATATATATTTTTTATTATGTTGTCTGTCAGACTGTCTGTCAGTTTTTTGGGTAGTACCACCTAACGGATTTTAGTAACACTTGAGTGGACTTCTTGAATAGTAAGTGCCGCTTAGAGAGATACATAAGAAAAAGAAATGAACCTATCCATTTAACAATCGATATAATATATAAAAGAGAAATTTCTCATAAATCCGAATGATAGACTGGAATAATGTAAAATTCGACTTCATTATCTTCACTACATATATACTTTTTTAAAGTGAAAATAAGCTGGATTAAGAGGAAATAAATTAAAATAAGTGAAGATATATATATTTATATATAATCATGCACAGATCGTGGCAGCGAGCTTGAAAGCTTTTATCGCGTGAGTCAAAATACACAAAACCGTTTAGAAATAAGTTTTAGAGGAAATATTTTCGTATAGAAAGACATATTGCACAGTTTGCATGAATTGTTTGTTGATGGAGCATGTATGTTGGTTTCTGAAATACGAGTTGGCGCATGTTCTGAGCTCCAATACCCTCAACATAATGCTGTCATATAGTAAACTCAACAACAAAAGCTTCGGCTTCCCTCGACTTATTGTAGTTCTGACTATTCAATGAAAGTGCGCTCTTCATTGTGTGTAAATATGTCTATGGAAACTCGCAGATTGTGTTACTGAACCCTGTATTGTTCAGACTGATATAACAGCTAACGGCAATATATTGTCAATTTAGCCAAATATCAAGCCGGTTCAGTATCTTGGCAGATATACCTAATTAAAAGCGCATTGCAATCATTTTAATAATTGAAACTTTCGATTACAATAGTTGTGCTATAAGCCGCAGTGTTGGTTAAAATTTAAGCAAATTGTTATAATGCTTGCCTGCTTTGATGTTATTCTACAAAATTAAATTTCTCGTAAATACTACCTGCCATAGGTCTTATTTATTAGAAATTACATTTTCACATTGGATCCACATTCTCTATTTGGATCTTCAATACTCGTTTATATCCGCCGTCATTTCTATATAGATATAACATTTGAACTGATTTTTTCTTGTTTGTTTCAGACCTCGCACCGGAGTGGTAGGAGTTCTGGTTGCCATAGCTCGTCCGCTCCTGTGACTAGCCAGGGTCGTAGTCAACGGCACGGGCGGCGGATTGTAAGTGCTTACAGAGTTTGTTGAAATTGACTAACGGTTGTGATTATGTATAAAAAACATTTAAGAAAAATAGTACGATTATATTAGGGCATTCAATAAGAAAGTTGACAAATTGTTTGTATAATCAAGTAAGTGGATAAACAGCGGAATATGGTTTGATAAAGATAGTGCGTACGTACAGCCCTTTTAAGATGTCTCAATATTTGTGCTGGACATCAGCAAACGATGCTTATAGCGAGTAGCGAAAGTTGTGACGAGAGCATCCTTAAGCCCATTTGGTTGGATATTTGTATTTCAGCGGGGACTAACACCGACCGTCACATGTTAGCCGTTCAATAGCTAATCCAGTCTAGATTCTCACGGTCTTCACTGCAGAACAATGTCAAGTACCTGTTCACTAAACGAGGATTGTTGTTGATGTGGTTTCAGAGGCGTGGGGCGCGGCGCGTGGCGGCGGCGCGGGCGCGGGCGGCGCCATGACGCGGCGCCCGCCACCATGACGCTGCCGCCGCCCGCGCGCCCCGCGCACCCCGCCGCGCACCGCGCAATGCGCTACTACCGCATCTGGATCTACGCGTGCAACGGCGCTCTGCTGCTGGGTGCTCTCGCCTTTTGTGCGGCGGCGGGGCGCGCTCTCGCTGATTACCGGCGCTCTCTTGTGCCTGGCCTCGGGGCGGCGCAGCCCGGCTTCCTCTACGGATACGCGGCGCTGCCGGCGCAGGCGGGCTTGCTGCAGCTGCTGGGCTGCCTCGCGGCTTTGCGTCTCTCCGAGCGCATGTTGAACGCTTACTGGCTGGCGTTACTCGCGTTGCTCGTCGGCGACGCTGCGATCGGGGTCTACTGGGCGTTCCGGTTCGAGCGTGTCTGTCGCGAGCTCCGTCCACAGTTGCGGCTCCGTCTCGCCAAGGACTACGAAACTGACATTGAATTTACTGAGGCTTGGGATCGTCTCCAGAGAGAACAGCGTTGTTGCGGGGTCAACGGCCCGGCGGACTTCACGGCTCTCAACAGAACGGTGCTTCCTCCCAGCTGCTGCCGCATCCCGGCACACTCGCCAGCCTCCGCGCCCGCACTATTCGGCGCCGCTGCCACAGCCGCAACGTCGCTCGCTCCCTTCACTCCAGTGCATTGCGCTCCGCACACAGCCGCCTGTGCGGAGCGCTTACTCGTCTGGCTGCGAAGGACAGCGGATGCGCTGTTCGTTCTAGGATATTGCGTGATAGCATTTTTAAAACTGTGCTTCCTTGGAATTCTCCGTTACGAAATAAAAGAGATGATTCAGAAAATAAGAATACTTCGGAGCGAGCTAAGTGCGGGCGAGCTGCTCGAAGGGAGCCCGGTCCACGGCGGGCCGCTGTCGCAGACAGTGATCGTGAACGCGGTGAATGCCAACGGCGGCGTGCGCACGCACGGCGGCAGCCCGGAGCGCGAGGCTCTGCTCGGGCGCGCCTCGGAGCAGAGCGCGCGGCGTAGCATCCACGACGAGTCGCTGGGCCCGAAGACGATCAACGGCAACAACAACTGCGAGATGCGGGAGCTCGCGCGCGGCGAGTACCGCCCGCTGGCGGCGGACAGCGCCGCGACCCGGATCTGACTAAGATGTTACCTGGAGCGGCTGTTTGGGCGGCGATGGCGCTCGTTCCCAGCGGCTGGCTACGAGACGGAGCTGCCGGCGGGCGCCGTGTGCGTGCGCCGCACGGCAGCGCGCGTCCGCCTCGACCATCGCCGCCACACCCGCTCCGAATTCGAACTGTGAGCTGCGACCTCACGGTTCGGTTAGCACCACTGTCAATTGTGAGAACTCATATTCTCTGTAGAACTTAAAGTAAAGTTAAAACTATCAGATGTAGATATATGTTGTGTGATTGGTTTAAAAGTTATAAACTGTGAACATTCGCATGTTGGACGATTTTCGCGTATACGTGATGAAGTGAATCGTTACCACGAGCGTGGCTTGTGATTAGTTCCTACGAGTTGCGGAGTCAAGTAGGTTCTTACGACGTTAAATATATCCAGTTTTATGTAATGATCCCTAAATACATCAGTCGATCGAGTGCGTGTGTAGTTAATGTATTTGGTGCATTCGCTATAATAAGCTGTGGAGGACAGTCGATGCCTGCAGCTGAAATTTCAACGAGCAAGTGTGAAGTCCTTTATGTCACTGATTCAAATACCTACATTGTGAGTAAATGAGGCACTGAAATGTGAATCAATATACACTTTGTTATTTATAATCGTAAGATCAGTTTTGATTGTATACCTACCTACCAATTTTCTAAATGTTTCAAAGCGATAGTTGTTAAAATATTTAAAGGTATTTTTTACGAATTGTGGAATTTAAACAAAGCTTGCTTGTTTAGCATGCTAATCTACATCTTAAAACGGGTTTATTTCTGTTTTCAAATGCCTGGTATGGCTAAAATCTGTCGCATAGCCGTTAAAATTTATCCAAGGAAATATTTTTTTTAAAACTTATTTTATTTTTTGCAAGCTGTAAATATTATTTAAACCAAGTGTGTTCAGCTGAAAAAGGTACTTATCTTTCAAAAACAGTTTCAAGAAAAACAAGATCAGTTTAAGCTTCTTAAAAATACCTACTTGGTTTTAATACAATTTCATATAATGAAATATATTCATTTCGATGTCACTTGTTTTCATGTTATTGAGTAATTCTGTGAACCCGTTGCACATACATCCTATCTTAACAGTATTCGTAGCTCTAGAATATTACTACAGCTTTATTTAGCATCTCAAACGCAAATTAGATATAATTTTAATACTTAGTACTTACATTTTTTTTATTTTTTAGGTTTAATATAAGTAATAATATTTCAGAGAAAACTAGCCAAGTTCAGTCAGTACAAAAAACCTTCACTGACTTTTAAGGTAATATCGTTCATGCCTAGTCTTACACAGGCCAAATTTCAGTTACTGTTGACTTAATCAATATTATGGCTATTATATTGATCTATCTTACATAGATTAAATTTGTTCGTTTTAAATAAATAAATATACATAATTTGTACATGTGTAGTAAGCGAGTAATCGTGCATGGACAAATTTACAAACATAGTACTGATATGAGCTTATTGACGTAGTGCCTACAATTATATGCTTATAACAGTATAAAAAGAATAGATACCTACAGTGTAACACTATCACTCGAACCACACCTTTTGTCTGAAGAACTTACCAATATTTGTTCAAACTTAAACTAACACGACGGAATGGTTCTTGGATGAGATTGCGCGACAGTAGAGCGCACATAGAAATCAATAAAGACACGTAACGTATTTAGGTAAAATATTAAAGGCTGTGTCATATATAGGTGAAACCTATCGAAGCAGTGTGTAAGAAACTACCAGATGTCGCATATTGGAGCAAGCCGCGCTATAGCGATGGGATAGAAGGTAGTTAGTCGTTCACACTGTTCAGTTGCTGTACGATAATGATCATCATGAACCCAGTATTGAAATACCTACATACATATTTGTACTTATTACGAAGTAAATTTATAGAGATAAATATTGTATTGATGAGTATGAAGTTATGTTCGCTTAGAGTAGGTATAATATTTTGTGAATTTATGCAGAAACATAGTTTTTTAATATTGTTGTCACATAAATAAATGTACCAATCTTATAAAATTTGTACCTATATTCGGAAAGTTGAATAATTTGTAGCTAGGATCCAATCTAATCCTGCATTTCTTCCAAAAAAAAACTATAAATAACATGTGCCTTGGCTTATAAAATTGTACTCCTGACGTTATGTTCATTGTAAACTAATGACTTGAAATAAATTGAAATTGAATCTCGTCTCTCTGCTGCCTAGTTTTTGTCAGTTATTTTCTATCACTTTCATTTAGATTTGCTTTGATACTTATCAATTTAGGAATCAAACCCTTGCAGACGATGAGCAATATTCAGTATTCCCCAAGATACTTACTAAACAAGAAACATTAATTCAAAAATGCAGAAGTGATATTTCTAACAGGGTCAAACGCTTACTGCGCATCGTTTGCTTTGGTTATTTTTTTATCAATAGTCGAGCAAAACCACATAAAATGTGATTGTGATTCTTATTTAAATTCGTCTATATGTAACTTGTCAAAATTTTATCTATAGTCTACCTAATACCTATTTTCCTATATTTGTCCTTATGAATAGGCAAGGCTCACCTCGTCCAGTACAAACAAATTTGTTTTAAGTACAGTTACCTACTTAGATACTTATCTTTATTAAATGATATAGGCCCTACCAACATATATTAATAACGGTATGCTTTGATGCCACCAAATCCAATTATTGCAAGGAGAATAAAAATATCCTTCATGACAAACTTGTTAAAAAATGCTAAGATATTAACTCTGTTAAAGGAAACTAAATTTTTCATATACCTGTAACTGGACGATGTGAAACAAGCCAAATGCTTCTTTACTTTACAAAATAGTGTTTATAGTAGAGTTGTTGCAACTTTCCGAGGGTACGCACTAGGCGACTGAGAGCTAAATATTATCATAATAAATGCATTAAATAAAGAGTTTGTTAAAATGTTGTCTTATTTTATTTTATTCAATTAGTGGTTCTTATATCTAAAAATCCATGCACCTTAATCACGAAGGGTAAATACTCACGTGGACATCTTCGATCGCTCTATAAGTCCGATCCACGTTTGCTCCACCAATGACAAGCACGTCCCCGTCTGCTTGACCAGCAGAGAAAAATGGCAAATCTTCATCCTCACTTATACCATATGCTCCATGCCTCTCACATGATGTATGATAATATCTTCTCGTATCTTCTATTTTCATTCCAACACCAAAGCCGATATTAAGCGCTCTTAATGAATCGTTTTTGATTTTTTTATATTGCACGGCGATGTCAGCGCCGACCTTAGCATTGTTCTTTATGAGTGCGATATCTGAGGGTCATTAAGAAAGAAATTGTGGCAATTAGTTTCACTACTATCATTTAGAACGTTGCCATTTCTTAACATTTAATTTACGACAAAATTACGTAGCAACGAGCGGAGCAAGGTTTCATTAAGGATTTAATGGGTGCAAAATTGTTCTGGTGCCGGGCGTGTAGGTAACACTACCTTTAGATACGATAGGTAGATATATGCACTGAGTAAAGTGAAAAAACACCGGTAAGTATATTTTGCTCAAACATTTGACGGCAACATTTCCATTAGGTACTACGGGTACTTTGAAAAATATGTCTCTGTAAGCCTTATGAAAAAAGGTATCAAATATTCTGCATAATAAAAGGATACTAGCTTCAAGAGATGCTCCGCTTGTGGCTTTTGCCACCGCAGCGAGAATAAATGGTGTCACTTCTTTTCCTCGAATTCGTTTTTGCTTTGCGTCGTCTAAAGCTTTGCTTATTGCATCCTCGATTTTATTTTCTGTAAAAAACATATTCATAATATTTTTTTAATACAGTCAGGAGGAAAAGCAGTGCGTGGAGGGAAAGAACCTACTGTTCAATTTTAGGGTTAGCCCACAAATTCCTATTGAAGTTCCCTATTAATGGGAATCCACGGAGTTTTTGTCGCAAGAAAATATTTGAGCAACAAAGGCGAATAACAATTTTTTTAATTAGGCATGAATGAAACAGCAATGCTGTTTCAGCTCAGAAATAGGCATGGTAGTAGTACTTCCCCTTCTTAGTAGTACGAACCCTTCACAAAGTTCACTTTTTTTACTCATATTTCCCCGGAAAAACCCTTCACAAAGTTTACTTTTTTTACTCAAACTTGACCCTTTCAATCGGTGCCCTTACATGCACTAAGTTGATAGACTGAGCTTTGCATCGTAGGGAACGTTCCAAACAATGTTGAAGGGTGGCTATTACTGGTTGACGGATCAGCAATAAATAAGAAGTCGTTAACACAAATGAAGTAAGACAAGGGAACTTAGAAATAGCTTCTGCAATTCGGTTTCTGTTTTCCAAACAAACTTCCATCCCATAGGTACATAATAGAAACTTGGACCATCAACAGATCCATGAAATGGCCAAGCGGATGCTAGTATTTATGTTGATCATCATCATTAAAAGTTTTTGAGATTGATTTCTTCATAAGTCCGAGTGGGTGAGGTAGGTGTGGTAGGGACTACGGAACTGACCTATTTATGTAAACAGAGCCTGAAATGAACTGGGGATGTAATCTTCGTCTAGGTATGTTAAAATTCTCAAATCGTATTCAAAATAATGTTTATAAAATAAATCGTGATTTGAAAAAGATTTTTAAGATTAATTTACACTTGAGTAATGCTTTTAAGTACAGTTCAGAATCCAGAATTTTTCTTACCATCCATAGCATTTACAGTTGGCACAGGCACAGCAATGAGGATGCCCGAACTAAGGCCAAATTCACGAGAGGAATGCAGGACCCGCGCGGCTTCTGCCGGCGTTGAGACTCGATGAGGCGCGCGATGACCGGAACGCGGCGTGTAGAACGCAGGAAAATCGTTTGTGTCTCCAAAAGCGCATACACATACTCCTTGCGTTTCCTGATAAAAATAAACTTTTTTATCATCATGTTTTATCATCATGTGTAGCCTACTTACGCCTACTTTTCTACGCTATATAAGAGCTTCCGCCCATAATATGGGTATTAATGGTATTAAATCTCAATGCTCTATCCGTTCAGAGCGTTAAAGAGGAACAAATATTTAACTCAAACGTTCACCTTTATATCAGGGATAGAATAGGATGAGAGATTGGAACTAACCAAATATTCAAGTGTCCTCCCAATATCGAGGATGGATTTGACGCCACTGCAAACCACCAGTGTCTTGCTGCGACCAAGTTCATTGAGGTCTGCAGACACATCCAGTGAGGTTTCCCCTTCACGATGAACGCCACCTGTTCAATATTTGTGTGAATATAATTTCAGTGTGCTCGTTAGTATAATTTCAAGATGTTCTTCATAAAGGCTGGTCAATTCCTAAGGTCAGAATATATTTTTAAAGTTACAGATATATACTCGAACAAACAGTTTTGTTCATTATTTATTCGATGAGAAGAGAAGAGGATGCTGGAGCTTTAAAAATAAACAAGTGGGCACTTTCATTCTGTTTGTAAATCAGCAATCAATATGGGAGTATTAGGTAGGTATTTATTCTATACTTTGATCATGGATCGAAGATTCTATATAACGTTTTCCCTCTTATCTTATGTCAAGGCTTTATGAATTCTAAAATAGGAAACAAAAACGGTGTTAGTGAGAAAATACGGAGACGATTTTCTCAATTTAATATCTTTTCCAACCATTTCGAAGGATATCATTTGAATTACGCACTCTGGCACTTTGAATAAGATCTACATTTAGTTAGACCTTATGCGGCACGCTTCACCAATATATCTTTATAAAACATTGGGGCTAGAACCGGCGCCGGCCGCGCGCTGAATAATTTCGAGGAGCATTAGACAGACAGTGTTAATTGATAACGGAATAGTTTTATGGCCCAGGGAGTAACGTAATCAGATAAATGGAAATCGAATTAGGTCAGCAGCAGACAGAGAGAGGAATTCCACGTTGAACAAAGAGCTCACAAGCTGGTCGGCAGGCCGGATGTGACAAATCACGCTCTGTAGAATTCCTCGCGAGTTCGGGCTTGCAATCCGCTCCTCTAATTGAATGCGCAAAGCCTCACTACAACCGCTTGTTGCCGAAGTACGGCATTGCTCTGCCGCTCAGCAACGGATTAGTTGAAATATTCGGCGCGTAACAGTAATGGAATATTATTATCTCATTCGCTGATCATTGTTTGGTTAAGCTGATGGATTTAGTAAATTCAATTAGGGGCAACACATTTTGGGTTAGATTTGAATATGAACAAAATTTTGAAATTTTGGGCTACCAATACTCTTTTGAGTATTGGACTGTTGGTAAGCAAGTATTCTGATCAACTAACTCGACCAATAATATTACGCCAAAGTGATGTGAAAATGAAACTAAATCAGTTCGCCTACATTTGCATTATCCGAAGCAGTGTCATCTTGTAAGTTACAGCGAGTAATGGAATTCTGTATTCAGCATTCAGTATATTTATAACAACATAAGACTGAATAACTATTTTTCCATTATGTAGCCAAAAGCAATCTATGACCAAGTTACTTCTGCATTCAAGGGCTCGGGGGATTACACTGGTTTTCTTATAAATATTTTATGAATAAAGCAATCTCACACTCAAGGGAACACTGATACGAGTTTTTATTTTTGCCCGTGCCAACATTAATAATATTGTGATATTGTGATTTTTTTTATCCGCGTCTTGAAGAAATTATTAGCCATTACGTGGGTCAATATTTTTATGCAAATGGGCAAAGTACCACCACCACCACCACTACACCAGCCTATATTAGTCCACTGCTGGACATAGGCCTCCCCTAATAAAGGGGGATATACCCATAATCCCCACGCTGGGCATGCGGGTTGGGGATCGCAGGGCACAGCTTCTCTTCTTCTTCTTGGGCAAAGTACAGTTTTCTTGAAATAATTGATAAATGTTCTTGTTTATTTTTAACTAGCTTTCCATGCCCAGCTTCGATCGCGTGGTACCACGATAAAAACTGGCCTACATATTATAAGTCGAAAGCTATGTATAGGTATTACAAGTTTCATCTAAATCCGTTGGCCATAACAGAGTTGAATGGGAACAAACATACAAACAGATAAACAAACAAACATTTCAATTGGGATTTCAATTTTGCTCTTACCTATTCCACCCGTAACAAATATGGGTATATCAGCTAATTCAGATGCGACGATTGTCCCTGCCACGGTGGTAGCTCCGTCCAGCTTTGCAGCTGCCACTGGAGCTAAGTCTCTTCTAGAAGCCTTCACTACGCCTTTGGCTTGTGCTAGATACTGAAGCTGCTCTTGATTCAGACCAACAGTCAGTTGACCTTTCAGTATGGCTATTGTAGCTGGAACTGCACCCTGAAAATGTTCCATGATCCAATTTAAATTTCGAATAGAGATTTTTTTTCTATTGTCAGAGAATCCAGTATAGTTTGTCCATTAAACAAGTTCATGTAAGTTAATGTATGGTTTGAAGGGTATGGGTGCCGGTGAAATTACAGGCACAAGAGGCTTATCATCTTCATGCATCAAGTTGATGGTCGTAGAGCCCTGCATCGTAGAGCACGTTCCAGAGAAACGTGATCTACGATGCAATGCTTTGTATAGGTAATGGTTACCACTCTTAACATCAGGTGGGCCATGAGCTTGTTCCATCTTCAAGTAGTAAAAAAATTACACGTTCGATTTAAAATATATAATTTTAATGACGATCATAGGAATCGGTAACGTTAGTGGGTGATGTCCTCTACCGAGATGGGTCAAAGAAGTCGTGGGCGGCATATAGCTCAGACTTGCACATGATAGATACGACTGGTATTATCAAAAGACGGCCTATTCCCAACCGTGGATGAAAATAGCTGATGATGATTTTGAATTTATATGAGGGATACAGCTAGTCCAATCGCCCATCTGAACTACCTGATAATGGTAGCGTACCATTGAAAAACCGGACCGAGAACATGCGAATGAAAACAAGTCTCGAATTACTTTAAAGAGCTTCCGTAGCACATCTACGTGCTTGCTACATATTTCGTAGATTTTGTTTACGCATGCAATATAAACAGGTTTAAAGGCTGACCTGATTTCGGATAATGTTTTCAACTTGTAGTGCAGTCTCCAAATTTTGAGGGAACGGCATTCCATGAGTAATGATAGTCGACTCCAGGGCTACTAATGGTTGACCTTTCACTTTTGCTTCTTGAACTTCATCAGAAAACACGATCGGCTTTGATGAGTTATATCTTCTGGGCAAACCAGTGAGGCGAGTACTCTTTGACAAGAACTTCAGCAGAAATGCCATTTCGATTGGTGTCTAAAAATAGATTCAGATCATTAGTGATCGCTAAAAAAACATTGGTTTAGCAGGAAACGGCTCGAATTAATCGTGGAGACCTGTTTTTCGATCTGACAGAGTACTGGGATCTGTCGATTGCCATTTACTTTCTCGGCACATAGTTACGACCATGAAATTGTCTCGTTCTGTTATCAAAACTTTAAAAGTGGTTCAACGTTTTATTTTGTTTGCTTCTTAGATGCCGCAGAAAACATATTATCAGGGTGTTGTCTATGTTAATTACTTATTTTAAAAAAAAACTTTATACGAGGTTATTGGTTAAATCGACCAAGATCCTGGAGGGGGTTGTCTTCCGTAATTCCCGACTGATTTGACTATGACTAACACCCTACCCCAAACTTAACCGTATTCAAGATATTGGACTTTAAAGTTTTTTTTTAAATATACCGATATTTTTCTCTATTGGTCTATTTTTATGGGTTTTTGGCATCTAATTTATTTGTGTTTGCGATTTTCGTGTAGTAGATGAGTTACTTTCGTATTCCTAATACTAAATTTGCAGTTAACTGAACCAATTGGGTTGCAGTAGACGATTGATTGATGTGATTGAAATAAATTCGTAAAAAATATTTCTTTCTCTCAGAAATGTTTTAAAATTTGTCTATGAAAATCGTGCTGCAGATGTGCTTAAAAATATCTACGTTTTATTAGCTATCCACCAAGGTATAACATGCTAGGGTATTATCGGAATTCTTAGAAAAAATCTTTGATGAAAGGGTCTTAGGTAGTAGTATAAAATAATGGTACTTTAGTCAGAAAACAATAAAACAATAGGTACAAAATGACGTTTATAAAGTGGATTAAGACACAGAATGAGAGTTTGTGTGCGAAATAGAGGCGGACACGTAGAACAAGAACTAACTAACAAAAATATCGGTATGTTTTTTTATTTATTTATTTTGTCCAATATCGTTATATGTTCCATAGTCAAATCAGTCAGGAATTATGGAAGCTACAACCCCCTCCAGGATCTAGGTCGACTTATCCTATAACCCTGTATATAAAATAAAGTCGTGTTAGTTACACTATTTATAAACCAAGAACAGCTGAACCGATTTGGCTGAAAATTGGTGGGGAGGTAGCTTAGAACCAGGAGACGGACATAGGATACTTTTTAACCAGATAATATTTTTTTTTATATTAGGTAGGGTAGGGGTGGGTGTAGGGTAGGGCCTAGGGGTAGGGTAGAGTATGGTAGGGGTAGGGTTAGGGGTAGGGGCAGGGTAGGGGTAAAGCAGGGGTAGGGTAGGGTATGGTAGTTATTGTTGTTGTTGTTTTATCCTCATTGATTGCTTTTCCCACTTCCATATACTCTTCGATTGCTTTTTAATTCCTAATTTCTCATTTGCTTCTTAACTTCAGTATTCCCTTTTAAAAGCTTCTCCCACATCGGTTTCCTCAGTGATAGCATTTTCCACTTTGATATCCTCATTGATTACTTAATCCTCTTCAATATCCTTTTGATATTCCTCTTTCTATTTCGATATCTTTTTGAATGTTTCTTTAACTTCGATTAGCAGTAGTATATCAGTCATGTGTTTATGAAGTAAACTCGGGGTGCCTAGTGCGAGTTTTTTTTACCAGCTGGATCGCGTTTGCGTTTACGCAAAGAAGGCCGGTCATTTCAGACCTGACAATAAATGGAAGCGACTAAAAATGCGAATTATGTAAAAATATTCTTGATAATGGAGTATTGAAATTATAAAATAATAAATATTGATCGCAATACGCCTTATCATAACGAATCATGGCTATTGAACGCACTCTTACCCACATTGTGCATCTCTCGTCCCAATGTCAACCATCTAAAACAAAACTGCCACTAACAAAGCACGCGTTTGGTTAGTTTTTGTTTAATGGCGCCAGTGTCCTAATCGATTGTAACCTAAAAATATAAAATAAATACCCAGAAAAATTCTCCGGTTTTAATAAAAAAAACGATTAATTGAACAAGATATCCTGCAATATGAACTAGCAATTAGGACATAGGTCATTTCTAGACGCGACATTTTATGGTCAGGTCTCAGGTCACAGGCTGTATGAAACTGACCGATCTTCTTTGTATGGAATGGAGGCAGTGCCACGCGTTTCTCAATAGATGGCGCTACCTCGATTCCTTATAAATTTGCGTAAACGCAAACGCGATCGAGCTGGTAAAAAACTCGCACTAGGCACCCAGTATTGTAACAGTGTGTTTCTATAATACAAGCTCTGCTTAGTTTGGGACAATATAAAGCTGTATGTAAGAGTGTTTGACATTTATTATTTATTAATAATCTGGAAGTAAAGACGTTGTTTCAGGATGAGATAGTTATTATGTGAAACACACAAAATATTATGGTGTTCCCAAAATTATTATGCAAAATTCGTATTCATTAGTTTGGGCATTTTGTAATTTAAATTCGAGAGCCATATATAATTTTTATTTAAAGCCATATTGGTATGAGATTGGAAAGTGTAGAAAGAAGGAAGGAAGATCTTTGCCCTGCAGTGGGACTGTGGCATTGAAGGTTACAAAAAACACTTTTAGGCTTGAAAGAATACGATTATCGTGCCCATGCTTCAGAAAAAATATGTCACCTCGTACTTAATACATACCAACTTTGCATATTAGTAACACATTAAACACATTTAGGGCACTCTTGATAGTCGCTATTTCCTAACATCAGCAGTAATTTTCACTGACAAGTCTACAGGGAGGGGCAAAATTTTACCTCATTGAGCGCAGCTACCTTTTCTGTTGTAGTTAGAAGTTTTTGTTCTGAGGAAACTATAGCTTTAGTGTGAAGAAAATAAAATGACTTTTCACTTTTTTTTATAAATGTACAGGCAGCCCAGAAAATTACATTTGTCAAAAAAGTCAAGTACATTTGTCAAGTTTGTCTTAAACGAGTCTATTTCCCGAAAAGAACACTTTCCTTAAAATAATTTACCAAATCAAAACGTAAGATTTCGCGAAAATTAAAAAAGTTTTCCATACAATTTCTATGAAACGTCACTCGCCATAACATTGAGTTCATGCATGCAATTCGACGCATAGTAGTAATCGGGGATCATCATTCAATTATGAGGGGTCTATTTTAAATAAGAATAGAGACCTCTGTGGCGCAGTGGGCGAAGGTCCGCCTGAGACGCAGAAGGTTGCGGGTTGGATTCCCGCCGCGGGACAAATGTTTGCATGTTCTGCAGATACTTGTCTCGGGTCTGGGTGTTTTCTATAGTAACAGTATATATCAATGGTTTTCTATGTATGATATCTATGTATTTACAAAAATAAAATGTATATATGTAATATATCAATCATGTGGTTCCCATAACACAAGCTCTGCTTAGTTTGGGGCTACATGATGTTGTGTGATAATGTCCAGCACTATTTATTTATTATTTCCTGGCAAGTGTTCGAATGGCATACATGGACTCAATCTAAATACGTACGGCTTCACGAAGGGACTTACATGATTGGCTGTGCTAGTCCACAGCGTTATGACCTCCGGCCAACCAGAGTATCTCTTCTCCAAACTCAATAGGTCTCAGAGTAAGTATAGCACTAGGCCAACAAGAGACTTGACTACATTATAATAAATTTAAAACGGTGGCGTTCATAGGCAGTTTTCGGTTCCACGCGCACGGTCGCACGCACAATAACACGCAGGTTATTTGAGATTAAATAATGGGCAGGTATATTTTCTCGCGCAGCTTTAACGCTTTAAGCTTCCACGTGTGAACCGACGACGGAGCCTTCGTCAAAAGTCGAGTATGGTCCAATGCCTGATAAAAAGCTGGATACGCATAGCGCGTTCATTGGTACGCGTAGTCGGTTACGTGGGTACGCGTAGTCGGGGTTCCAACCTCCATCTACGGAATCCAAGCCAACCTCATCTGTCCGAGGTACCACCTACACCACGCTGTATAATAACAAATGGGGCTCTGGCTGCCTCCAAATCACGCGAGTTACTTATCCCTTTCTTAGACTCTTGATTCTTGACACACATTGCGGCGTACCATCACGTTGCAGTCAGGACGCAGCTCAAATGGCGTAATGTAGAGCGCACAACCCGAAACTTTGGCGGCTAAATGCGGCATAGCACAGCCTTCACTGGCACAGCTAAATTCCCTGACTGCCGATGGACAGCGTCGGCGTCGGCGGTGCGAGAAGCTGTATCCTGCGATCCCTAACTCGCATGCCCAGCGTGGGGATTATGTGCATATCCCCCTTTATTAAAGGCGCCGAGGCCTCATTTACTAACTCAGTTGCATACCGAAATGGTAAGCACCGGAACTTTATTTGCAAACTTTGACCTTACATATATCTAAATTCCAAGAACGTCAGTTAACAAATTGTCAAAGTTTGTAAAAGCAGGACCGGTGCTTATCATTTCAGTGGGCAACTGAGTAAATGCGGCCTCTGGAAGTAGCAAAGAGGTCGGAAGAGAAAAAAATATGTTGTTCACTAAAGAGGAGTTGATGACTGATGTAGTACCTATGTTATGCACAATATGCTTGTGAACAGGGCCGGTCCCTAGGCGGTGCGAGCGGTGCGACCGCACCGGGTGCATTCAAGGGGGGGGCGCCAAAATGAACCAAAACGTGAAACAAAAGACGCTCGACCGAGCGCGCGAGTCGTGTCACAAAATTGCGGGGGAACGGGAAGCGGGGCGGGGTGAACTTTTGTCCGTCACTTGTTTCACTATAGTTCTTCCATCTTAGGTTTTTTGACATTTGAAACTCAATTCTGCCAACGTTCTTAACTTAACACCCAAAGCTAAAAATGTTCGTTTTGCAATCCATTTTTTTTCGTAATAAATTAATGACTTTTCATAATTAGCTACGATGCCCTAATAGATAGAGATATCATACAGATGGATGACAAGAATAAGTTAATTGTATTATTTGCATATCAAACAACACTTTTTAATAATATGACAGGATGAATAAGAAAATAATCCTATAGACATTAATATTTTGTATAAAAATGTTACCAAATGCGTTGCCAGTTGCTAATATAAGGATAAAAAGTCCGCCGAAATCAAATGAAGTCCGAAAACGGACCAAATTCAGAAACACTGATGAAAGTAGTCATTGCAGCCATCTAAATACTTGGTTTAGCGATTTGACAACGTAAAATCGATAATCGATTATACTTCTCGGTTTTAGTTTTTGACATAAAATAGGTAACTTAAATTTTATGTTACTAATATATTTAAAAATAGGTATTTACAATATATTGGTATTTACATAGCAGGTATGTCGCGTGGCTTAGTAACTGCTTGCAAAAAGTGATCGTCTGTCAAATATTATCTTTTGCCCTCTGACTACTCCATTTTACGGATTCCTCAATCTATTATAATTTATTCCCATATAGATTGGCGTACTAAGCAATATCTGAGGATATTCATGCTGGGAAAATTCATGATGATGTTTGATCTTTGTTTTCTTCTGTTATACGTAAATAGTACCAGCTATATTAATACCTATATTAATAAAATTTATTAATCGTCGATCAACAGCAAACTGGCGAGTCATCAACTGGTGAGTCTTCGCCTAAATTTATTAGAATTGGTTCTTGCTCTCTTATGTTATCCAAAGTCACATCCCTTTCCCAATCCGATAATATTAATCGTTTGTTCTTTTCCACCACATTTGCCCAATTTCAGGTGTCACTTAATTGCAGGCATTCTTTAGCAATTCGAGCATCTTTTTGGCTGTAAATGGTGGGCTCGTATTATATCTGGCAGCATATCCTTTCACTTGTGCCCAAATAAGTTCTATGGCGTTATATTGGCAGTGATATTGCGGAAGTCTGAGAACTGCGTGACCGTGTTCAGCTGCGATTTCTTCCACAACGTACAGAGGTTTCTGTTTTTTTAGTTTTTTAAATGTTTACCAGTTAATACTTCAACATAGATTCACAAGCCAGTTTATGATATCTGACTTTTTGTTGGCTTGCGTTGGCATTTTATTCAACTGGTGAGAGTGATATGGTGCGTTATCCATGATGATAACATTTTTTACAGTTTCTTCTAGTGCCAGCAGTAAGTCCTTAAACCAACCTTCAAAGACTTCAGAATTCATTTATTCATGGTATTCCACGGTATTTTTTTATTTAAATGCTAGCAAAGCTCCATCTACAAAACCTTTCTTACTTCCTGCATGACAAACGATTAATCTTTCTCCTTTTCCTATAGGTACTTTCGAGGTAGACGCAGCATTATCATCAGTCCAGTACCTTGACAAAGTGTGGTTAGCATTAAACCACGTTTCGTCGATAAAAATTACGTTTTCCCAGTCCTCTATTTGTTTTGAATCCTTCAAAAAGTTACACCGGTCTAGGACAATATCTGTGTGCTCCATAAAAAGATTTCTTTTATTCGCTTTTTTAAATAAAAATGCAATTTCTTTTAATTCTTTTGCTAACGAAGAATTCAGCCCACGAAACAATCCACAGTCTCGGAGCGATATTGTCAACTTCTTTTACGTTGGGATACTCACGCAAGCGTATCACCAACTCCTTCGATTGTCATCTCAATACATTTCCCATTTCCCTTATAGTCCAGTCATTTAAGCTTAAATTAGGTAAGAATATCGGAATTCGAGATACCCAGCTGTAAGTCTGTAAATACTTGTATATTGACATTTTATTGTAAATTGATATTAGGCATTTTAGAATGACCTACCAGACAACATACACTGGTTGCTCTAGTTTGCTCATACACCCAACAACCTCCTGTGTTCATGTGAAAAAGCAATCGTGAAAAGCATTTTTCCTATGACGCATGCTTGTCACAGTTTTCACTGAACATCATTTTGACGTAACCTATGTTCAAACCTAAGTTATTTGACAAAAGAGTTTTCATGTCTTTTTCATTCAAAACTTTTTACGCCATTTAATTTTATCATTTTCTTCTACAATATTAGCAATACAAAAATAATAAAAATAATTATAGTTCTTGATGTAATAATTAATTTGTTGAGATATTAAGACCCAACAATGATAATGACAAAATAATGATAACAGTTTTTTTATTCGACGATGGTGTCATTAATCGATTCAAAAATCGTTCAATGTTATGTGGCTGCAATCACTAGTTCTGGACTTTGACATCTATCAAAAATACATTTAAAAGATGGAAATACCATAATGGTTGAACCAGAACATAATAAATAACAGTTAACAATCATTAAAATTATTTTTTTATTTGTCCACCACTTCACTTAGAGGTATTCGCGCAAACTGGTAATTCGCACTAACTTTTGACAGCAGAATAATCTGAAGCCACTGCTTTTTCTGGTGGAAAATAAAGCAACTGCTTAAATTTTTTTTTATTAAGTGGGGCGCCATTTTTAGTCTTCGCACCAGTTAAAAATGTTAATAGGACCGGCACTGCTTGTGAATAAACATAAAGGTCATGTTTTATTTTATTTTCATATTTACTTTCACCGGTAGGTCCTACAATATTGGGTACACATGGGTATTATGACTGTACAGTTTGTCTATTTCTTCCTTCTTGCTCCCGAAGGAACAATCCAGTTGTCACCATGGAGAATTTATTGCACTACCAAAATACAATGAAGTTTGCGTATTGGCTTAACTGTCTTAGTTTCCTAGCAACGCTGTTTATCTGTCCCAATTGTTTACCTAATTTGACAACCGTCAACATTATTTTGCTTATTTATTTGTGCTCGTTTTCTGTGATGTTTTCATTAATAATACCTTTTGTAAATCTTGTATAAATTGGCAATCGTTATTATATATATTGGTGAGTTTCCATTTTTGTTCAAGAACTTATTTTAACCTTTGTTTTGGATATTTACTGCCATTGTAATTTCGGTTTGTTCTGTATGTCTGTGATTACATTAAAGAGCGTATCAGTTAATTGGGGGATTAGATAAAGGGTGTGTTTGAACTCGTATGTTATCTAGCTTAAAGAACTTACTTATACCTCTATATTCATTATATCTGCTACAGCATACTATGTTATCACAGAATAGATATACCTACACAAACTGCTAAACAAAATAATTTTTTATCAAAAAATATTTTATCTGCCTTAAAAAAACTAATTATGAATGGCTGCTTTTTTGTAAAGTGAAAACTGTTAAACTGTAAATGTTAACCTACTCATTTTCAACTACAATATAATACTATACATAATATAATTTAGTGCACCTAATTTGTAAGAATTTATCAAAAAAATCCAAGTCTTAAGAAGGGACTAAGTTTATTTCAATATTTTGCATTCTGAATAAAAACTATACGAATTACATCGACTTTGCAACTTACTGGGAAACCAGTTAGCAACTACAAACAGGAATACTGAAGTTTGTATCACAAAAGAAAAGCACGTACAACATCGAAGAAAAGGATTTTTTTTCAATTCAACCTTCTTTTACTACCAAAAATATAAACCAATTTGGTACCTCTGCTTCAGTAGTGAACATAAATTATAATTTCAAGCTCAAAATGGCGTGGGGTCTCCCAAAGCTGCCTGGCTTGACATTCTCCGATCCGACCAAGACGCAGTTCCATATGAAAAGCTCGCTCCGGTACTACCAGGGACACAGGTTTCCAGACACTCGCCTCCGGGGACCGGGAGCAACGGACACGGACGTCGATAGCAATGCCTTCGCCCTTGCTGATGATTCAGTAAAGTATGCTAATCATAACTTAGACTGGTGACCATTTTGGAATCCAGACTAAGCGCGCCATCTTTTAAAGTTACTTGCCAAATAGTGTAGTACATTTTTTTTTTGTACAGTTTGTTAACGATGGGTTATGTAATATTTTGACTTCTATGCTGGGCAAAAATCTAAAATTTTATTTAAAACTGAAGCCGTTAACTTTTTACTGTAATTTATAAAAGAGTTATTCATGGTTACATCACAGAAAAAAATTGTCGAAAAGTAAATTTTTGTAGTCACAGAACCACAGTGTGTCAGTTTTTAAGATTTATTTTTGAATCCGTATAATTTGAAAAGACTGTCAGGACTGTTGATTTATGGGATACCCGATAAACTATATATAGTAGTTAGATAATTTAAATGCAAGTTTTTTTTTATAATATCAATAATAATGCAACCATAAAGCACAATCGAGAATGTTTTGGGATGTTCTAAAAAAGACACGGTGTGCTTATGCTAAAAATAGAACGATTGCTATATTTTATTATACGTAAGTACCTATATGAGTAATAACATATTACTTAATCAAAATTTACAGAGGACTCAGAACCCTGATGACTTTTGACATTTCAATGAAAGGGCAACAGTTTGTGAAGTAATTCGGAGGGTGAATACGTTTAGGAATGATCCGTTTATTAAAAGTTGTTCATACGGGCCTCAATTTAGGCAGTCGTTAATTACAAGTTGAGTAATTTATTGTACGTTTGCAGCTACGACCCGTCGCTGACATACGGGCGGGTGAAGCAGCCCGCTCTGCCGGCGGTTGTGCCCCATTTCGTACATTACGACAAGAGATGTTTAAACTTTACGGCATTTTTCAAGCAGCCAGTTTACGATAATCCTGACGAGAGCTTTCGAGTACGGGTTGTTAACCTCGTGTACTTCCTCGAGGATGATTCGCTTACTGTGATGGAACCCCGTGTCAAAGTAAGATACTTTTATACTTGGACATTTTTAAGTTTCTGTAGATGTTAATTTGTTAAAATGATATGTGGTAGGTATTCCATGTGATATTATCGGCCTTAGGTACAACTTTAATGAGAACCAGGATTACATTGGTCAAATCTTGCAATTCAGTGGGTTTCCTCATTTTATTTTATTTTATTTTATTTTTTTATTTTTATTTATTTTACTTTAACTACAACGGTGACAAACCAATTACATACCATACCAATCATATTTAGTTATAAGTCGGTACCTTAGGTACGTACCTAATATCTTGATAGGTACTTTGTAGCAGCATGCCTGTACAGTGTCTTTATGTTCTGATAAGCTCCTCAAGTTTTAGATATTGATATTGTTTTGTTTACACCAACGGACATCCAAGTTAGGTACGAGAAGGTTTAGCAAACTTGTATTGATTTTATTTTGCTTATTTGTTATTCTATGCGGGTAATGTCGTTGCCACGTGTTTTGTGAAACTATATTATTCGCCTAGCTTTAGCCACTATTTGTGCCACTGACTGGATAACTATCCGTTTTTGAGAAGTTGAAATTTATTTGTGGAAGACTATATAATTATACATTAGACATTGTCTTTAGTATCTCGGTCACCTTAAAATCTTTTCATTACGTAATACCAGCGCTGGCTGTATTCGTCTACAACTAGCAACATGCTTAGTTAAGACCTTTTTAACGGACTTAAAAAAAGGAGGAGGTTCTCAATTCCGTTGTATGTTTTTTTTTTTGCAACAGCGATATTATACAGTTAGGTATCCTTAGCATACCTAAACTGTTGTTTCAAATAAATAACTTCTATTCATCCTCTATACTATGAAAATATAGTTTTTATTCGATATTTGTCTGTATCGTGGAAATCAGTAATACCTACCTACCATATTAAGTCCCGCATTAGAAATCAAATTAGCTTCCCACGCGTCCCGCTTTTATTAGAAAGTATCTCCCTAGTGGTCATTTTTGTAAGCAATGTACGTCCCCACACACTCGGAGAGATAGGATATCTACTTATTTAAGGTTTTGTAACTATTTTAGATGATTTATACCACCACATACCATACACCATACAGCGCCAACGGGACATGGTCAGATAGAATAGGTTTGCCCAGTACCTATACCATCCTTTCAGCCTAGTTGGCCTTACCCACAGGAAAGATTATGGTCAGTATCTGTGGAGCTGACTTAGACGTGGGTTTCCTCACGATGTTTTCCTTCACCGTTTAAAGCACGTGATAAAGCGCGTATAAATTTTTCCTTTAGTGCAAGGCCGAGATGTGAGCCCACGACCTTTGAATCGGAGGCGCGGTACATCTCACTAGGCCACCACGGCTCCTTAGTATACAAGAAAGTGAATTTATAGGTACTAAAAAGATTAACAAGAAGAAAAAGAAAATATCATTTCTACTTTTTTCTTATCGTGGATTTTGTATCTACAGATCCATATCTATAAACTAATCATATATGCTTCTAACTCTTGATGGTTTAAGATCAGGAATTAAGAAATATATACCCTCTTTCTATAAACCATCTTTACCATTGTCAAAGATGACGTTTATGAAGTTATATAAATTCAAACATTAATAAATCGCAAATGGTTGCCTAGCTAAACTAGGACAGTACGGGGAAATCTGTGCTGAACCATTTACTCTTTTTTTATGGAGATTATTTAGATATGGTTAAATTTTTGATCAAGCGTAACATCAACAACAACGACACCACCTATTTAGTCCACTGCTGGACATAGGCCTCCCCTACAAGAAGGGGGATATGCCCATAATCCCCACGCTGGGCATGCGGGTTGGGGATCGCAGGGCAAAGCTTCTCGCACTGCCGACTCTGCTGCCTATCAGCGGCCAGGGGATTTAGCTGTACTAGTGTCAGGCTGTATATGTGTATGCCGCAATCAGCCGGCTGCCAGAGGCCCGTTTGAGTGGCGTGAGTTTTCTCTAAAAGATTATGGCTAAGTCACCATTTTTTTTACGTATGAATCAAATCGATATGCAATAATATCGGGTAATTGGTCAAATTCAATATTAACTTTTCCATATATTTTGTAGGCACTATTTGAATACGTAAGTTGCTTCAATTAATGAAAAGTAAGTACTGAATTACAGTTCCAATATTATTTGGGGTCCCGATTTTTTTTCTATAGAATAAAATTGATATTGAATCGATTTACGCCTAGTGCTGAAAACACACTTGCTGCTGCTCATGGCGTGTAACGTCATGTTCGAGGCCCGCAGGTAAACATGTGAAGAATAGATTCATGATGGGTAAAAAAATAGGTTTAACATTGTCTATTTGCCCTGTTCTCCCTCTTTACTTCGTAAAGCAGAGAAGATTCACTCGTATGTCTCTACGTTATGTTTATCTATGACGGAGCGACAAAACGGTGGCGAGGGACATTAAGATATATTCTGTTACTTAAGTCTACTCGAGTGTGGATAGGTATAGGTACCTACGTATGGTTGGAACAAAAAGCTATCATGGAAAATTGCTAAGGCGGGCCCCAGTCTAGACTAGACTAGACTAGATATTTGATTGTAGTGGAGTTTGTATAAACTTGCTTCGATCACTTTTATATGATTTGAAATGTGATGGAGAAAATCATGATACAGTCTGACTGTATCATGATGTTTATACAAACTCCACTACAATCAAATATCTAGTCTAGTCTAGTCTAGACTGGGGCCCGCCTTAGCAAGGCAAAGAAATCCAGACAAAGCCCGGTTAGCTAGTATGAGAGAAACTGATTTCTGTAGCTCAGTTTGGTCCCGTTTAGTATTTTTTAATTCAGTTGCTCAAAAAGTGGCGTATTGCAGGGACGTATAGCGTTCGGGATGTGGGCTATTACATACTCGAGCTTTTTTTACCTTTTCCGAACTCGTGCGTTCTCTTTCCCAACTGTCAAAATAATGTCTATTAAAAAAAAACAACCACAAAGTTTTTACTAAAAAAAATCATAGAAGTTTTTATGATTCATGCAAATATTTCTAAAAAGAAGCTACTAATTTGTTTCAATATTAGATTTAATAATTTGATTCAATGAGTTAGGTTAGGTTTCATTTCATTTCATCTCATTAAAAAATTCTACTGAAGACTTGGCTGTATGGGTATAGTTCCCTTTGCCTACCCAGAATGGGTGAAGAAAACAAAAAAAAAATTCTGCATAAACTCTTTTACGGTTGGCGCCATTTTCCAGAAATTTTCTTTTTATTAAATTGCTTCATTTTTTCGCAACTGTATTAAAAATAGTTGTTCAGTACACGTGCCGAATCGTCATTGCAACTTGTTCCGACTGTCAACCCTCACTTTCGGCTGCGCCTCGGTTCGGGTAGACATTTGTCGGAACTCTGCAATGACAGGCTTTCCGCACTCGTAATGAAATATAAGTACTATTTAATTACTTTGTTCAATTGAAGTCTTACATAGATCATCTCATAATTTTGTAGGCCTCATATGGGGCCCTCATATGGGGCCTAAAAAATACTTTAATACGCAATCTAGTCAAAGTCATTAGCTAGTATGAGTAAAAGTGATTATTTTGTAGCTTAATTTGCTGCTTAGTATTTTTAATTACATAGCTCAATTGCAATCTTACTTTACATCATCTCATAATTTTCTGAGTTCCATACCTTACTATTTATCTAGAGTGCTGAGAACCCAACTGCGTTGCACTCACTGGACCAACTCCTCGGGCATTGTGCGGCGCGGAGTGTTATGTCCAAGGCCCACAGTCAACGTGTTAAGGCTGCAGGCAGCAGACGCATTAGTCAGAGCTTAATGTTTCTTCAGACATTTGAGTCAATCGTGTTCTATATACTTATCGTAAAATGTTCAATATCATTCGAATTATTCGCGTTGAGGTTTTTATCTTAGAGATGCTGATTAAATATTCAAGGTTCTCGTTTATTTCAACTAACTGCCGCATGCAGGATTTCCAATTAAGTGAAACTGTTCCCAATTTCTCAGGCATTTACCGACTGTACCGTCGGGGGCTATGGAGGTTTGCTCGCGGCATTTTGCCGTTATATTCTATTTATCTTTTTCTCGTTCGCTGAGGCAAATGCGGAGAGCGCGGCGTAGCCCACAATAACGAGACGAACAATGATAATAATAGATTCAAATTTCTTATTTTTACTCTAAATCTAAATAGGTAATTTGTTGAAGCTTGTTGGTATGCTTAGAACAATTATTCTTCTTCTTCGTATGAACTAATGGCCAACTTTGGTGTTATGTTAACAGCTAAATTTGACTTCGTAATAACCTATCTTCATTATCATCAGGGTGTAAGAGGGGTTCCAACCTCCATCTTGGGAACCCAAGCCTACCTCACCTGCCCGTGGTGCACCCTGCTAAATGACAAATGGGGCTCTGGCGGCTGGCATATTGCGACAGCCTAAGGGCTATATTTCACCGGGACACCATGGCGGTGCAACCAGTCGCCAAAATAAAATGTATACAGCTCTATAGAGTGTTACTCATAATTATGGTGTCCGTTTAATTAATTAACCCACCCACCTCATTGCATGCAACACCTCGAAGGCACTCCTCTCTGTATTCTGTGTCGAAGGTCCATTTTGATACTGTCTCATTGTGTTGTGGCGACTCTGGTATCTAGTTTGGACAGATGGTGCAAAATAGGTTACGGACACCATGGCGGCGCAACCAGTCGCCGCTACCAACAAAATATATGGTGGTGTCCGTTTGGTGGCGCAACCAGTCGCCGGCTTCCTACAAAATAATATACAGCCATATAGAAAGTTACTCACCTGGGTGCCCTAGTGCGAGATTTTTTTACCAGCTCGATCGCGTTTGCGTTTACGCAAATTTATATTGAATCAAGGTAGCGCCATCTAGTGAAAAACGCGTGGCACTAACTCTTTTCCATACAAGTTTCCGTAAACGCAAACGCGATCGAGCTGATAAAAAAAAACTCACTAAGCACCCAGGTGAGTAACTATAGAGCTGTATATATTTTGTTGGTAGCCGGCGACTGGTTGCGTCACCACGGTGTCGCGGTGAAATATAGGGCTTACTCACCTGGTGACACCACGATACATTTTGTTGGTAGCGTCCGTTTGGTTGCGTAGTGACTGGTTGCGCCGCCATGGTGTCCCGGTAAGCGTCTCCGCCCACGACCGACTTTTCCACCGATTTTTTGTAGGACAGTTAGGGAGGGGAACCTCATGGCAACCTCATGCACAGTGTATACTAACAAGGTTGGATCGACGAATGAAGTAACGCCATAAGAGACATATGAGAATTGGAATTGGATTGTACGTAATTATTTACGTATTTTATGTTCTATTACTTTTTTTTGTAAAGTTCATAGTTTAGGAGTAAGGACACTTTCAAATATAAATGAAAATGAAAATGTATTTTTCTGGATTCAGAAAATTAGGTATTAAGGGCTTAAATGGTTGGAATTAGATTAAACGTATTGATTTAAGTATTTTATGTTCTGTTACTTTGTTTCGTAAAGTTCATAGTTTAGGAGTTAGGACACTTTGAAATATGTATGAAAATTTCGTTTTCTGGATTGAGAAAGGCCTTAAGAGCAAAAATGGTTGGAATTGGATTCTACGTATTGATATAAGTATTTTATGTTCTATAACTTTTTTTCGTAAAGTTCATGGTTTAGGAGTTGGGGCACTTTGAAATATGTATGAAAATTTCGTTTTCTGGATTCAGAAAGGCCTTAAGAGCAAAAATGGTTGGAATTGGATTCTACGTATTGATATAAGTATTTTATGACCTAATAATTTTGTTCGTAGAGTTCATAGTTTAGGAGTTAGGGCACTTGCAAATATAAATGAAAATTATTTTTTCTAGATTCAGAAAGTAAGGCCTTTATGATTAAAAAGTTTGGAATTCGATTGTACGTAATGATATAAGTATTTTATGTACCATTACTTTTGTTCGTAAAGTTCATAGTTTTGGAGTTCGGACACTTTCAAATATCAATGTTTTTTTTTTTTTAAATTAGGTTTTAAGGGCTAAAATGGAATTGGTTTATACGTAATGATATAAGTATTTTATGTTCTATTACTTTTTTTCGTAAAGTTCATAGTTTAGGAGTTAGGACACTTTGAAATTTGTATGAAAATTTATTTTTCTAGATTCAGAAAGTAAGACCTTAAGTGCAAAAATGGTTGGAATGAGATTCTACGTACTGATATAAGTATTTAATGTTCTATTACTTTTTTGCGTAAAGTTCATAGTTGTAAAGTTCATGGTTTAGGAGTTGGGGCACTTTGAAATATGTATGAAAATTTCGTTTTCTGGATTCAGAAAGGCCTTAAGAGCAAAAATGGTTGGAATTGGATTCTACGTATTGATATAAGTATTTTATGTCCTAATACTTTTGTTCGTAGAGTTCATAGTTTAGGAGTTAGGGCACTTGCAAATATAAATGAAAAGAAAGTAAGGCCTTTATGATTAAAAAGTTTGGAATTCGATTGTACGTAATGATATAAGTATTTTATGTACTAGCTGACCCGCTCACAACTTCGTTTGCGTGTATACTAATTTTTTACGTATGTCCTTTCATGTGAAATGTTTCCCAAGCCTGGTGATTTGACACGGAATCCTAAATATGAATGGAATAATAAGTAAATATACTACATATTACTACATTACCTACCCCGTAATGTAGTCATATGTAGAGTACCTGTTCCTGTTCCCACTCTCACTCTTTTTTTCGTTCCTGTTTCCGTTGGCGACCCGTCGCCAAGTTAACTGCCTGTATAGGTATGATGAATGAAGGACCCTATACACGACATGTCTGTCGCAGCAGCGTCGTATATAGAGGCAGTCTATTCGTCCGGCGATCATCGCCAGGACGGTGTTAGTGCTGGCCCGCGTCCTTCGCACGAGGGATGCACACCTCTTCCGCATAGTGGCGTAAAAACAATCGGTGTGTGCTTGCGAGAACATGCCGGAGGCGCTGCAGTAGCGGGGCAGCCCCAATACCGCTCTGAACGCGTTATTAAACTGGACGCGGAGGGAGCCATACGCCACTTGAGTGTACTTAGCCCACAGGCTGCATGTGTATATTTGCAAGTGCCCTAACTCCTAAACTATGAACTTTACGAAAAAATGTAATAGAACATAAAATACTTATATCAATACGTATAATCTATTTTCAACCATTTTATCCCTAAAGGCCTTACTTTCTGAATCCAGAAAAAATAATTTTCTTATGTATTTGCAAGTGCCCTAACTCCTAAACTATGAACTTTACGAACAAAAGTAATAGAAAATAAAATACTTATATCAATACGTAGAATCCAATTCCAACCATTTTTGCTCATAAGGCCTTTCTGAATCCAGAAATCGAAATATTCATACATATTTCAAAGTGCTCTAACTCCTAAACTATGATATTAACGAAAAAAAGTAATAGAACATAAAATACTTGTATCAATACGTACAATCCAATTCCAACCATTTTTGCTCTTAAGGCCTTTCTGAATCCAGAACAATACATTTTCATACATATTTGCAAGTGCCCTAACTCCTAAACTATGAACTTAACGAAAAAAAGTAATGGAATATAAAATACTTATATCAATACGTAGAATTCAATTCGAACCATTTTAGCCCATAAGGCCTTACTTTCTAAATCCAGAAAAATAATATTTCATTGATATTTGAAAGTGCTCTAACTCCTAAACTATGATATTAACGAAAAAAAGTAATAGAACATAAAATACTTGTATCAATACGTACAATCCAATTCCAACCATTTTTGCTCTTAAGGCCTTTCTGAATCCAGAACAATACATTTTCATACATATTTGCAAGTGCCCTAACTCCTAAACTATGAACTTAACGAAAAAAAGTAATGGAATATAAAATACTTATATCAATACGTAGAATTCAATTCGAACCATTTTAGCCCATAAGGCCTTACTTTCTAAATCCAGAAAAATAATATTTCATTGATATTTGAAAGTGTCCTAACTCCTAAACTATGAACTTTACGCAAAAAAGTAATAGAACATAAAATACTTATATAATTACGTACAATCCAATTCCAACATTTGAGCTCTTATGGCGTTACTTCATTCGTCGATCCAACCTGGTTGGTATACACTCTGTGCTCCCCTCCCTAACTGTCCTACAAAAAATCGTTCGTGGGCGTTGAGCCTAAAATATAGCTCTTACACCGATAGCTACATCATCATCGTCATCACGGAGTGGCATAGTTATGCCACACGCAACCAAATGGTAACGCAACCAGATGAGTAACTCTATAGAGCTGTATACATTTTATGGGTAGCGGCGACTGTCTGCGCCGCAACGCTGGTCGCATTTGTAAAAACACAAGTATACAAGAAAACGAAGTTACGGGTCGGTCAGTTTGTGATAAATAAAGTTTTTATTAATGTCTTAAATAGTTCTAAGATTTAAGCCATCTCAAATACCCCAATATCCTATTCCAGAGTGGGAATGTGGATCTCTCGTATCCAATATTGATGAGATATAGCACCGATAAAATGAAGAGCCTTAAGCCATTTCGGCAACGTCAACGGCAATGCTGAATTATTTTACATAGCTGTCATCAAAATAGCCCAAAGACGGTTCAATAAATCAATTTACTTCGTTTCATCGAAGCCCTGGGATGGCTGGGATGTAAAATTGTGAGAGAATTCGAAGCGAGGACGGGATGGCAAATGAGCACACGTTTGTCTCCGCATGAATGCAATGCGAGACGGTTTTACCGTTATAATGTGCTTTGTTCGGAACTAGACGACCCCTTACCCTATGCCGACATGACTGCGAAGATTTATTAAATTTCGGCTTTTTTACATAAAATAGCTTTGTCATTTCCGTCCACAGAACAACCCTATGGCTTGAGTGTGAAAAACCTTCCTTACTAAAAAGTTTGCGTTAACTAGGTATATTATTTTATAGAGAGCTTAGTTTTACAAAATTCCTACTAGGGACGCTGCTCAATTTCTATACAAAAATATAATTAAAACAAACTTTTTAGTAAGGTATGTTTTTCACACTCACTGTTTCGGGAATGTATATTTAAAGTTATATGCTAGGAAAACTTACATACACGATCCAAATCAATGCCTACTGGAACGAAAGTACTTGTCGACTAGGTATGTAAGTTTATTAGAGACTCGGTGACCCGCGCTTGCCTCAAAAATATTTCTTTTTATCGGAAAGTTTACATAAGTACCTGGAGCTGACTCGAATACAATATTTTTGTTATTAAAAAAAATCACGGCTTAATAGTCCTTCTAAGGAAATAAGTAGGTACCTGCTTTATAGGTCTCGATACGTATTTATAGGCCTGAGCTAAATTAGCGGGGAATACTGATCAGAACAAGTAGACCAAACAGTTCATACAGAATTATAAAAATGTGTTCTGCACATTCATCTGTGCCGCTAGGTATACCTAGGTAATGTTTCTTTTATTCTGTTTCCTAGAACTCCGGCTTATGGCAAGGAAGGATGGTTAAAAGGGGAAAGATTCCGAAGAACGACCTCGGAGAGTTCTGGCATTGGAAAGACTTTGACAACGGCAAGGATATCTGCATCTATGGCAAAGTGTTCCATACAGTTTCCTGTGATCTCTTTACAAAGGTTAGTTTTCATTATAAGTATTTACTTTTTTTGTATATAAATTAATGATAATAATTATCATATGTACTTACTAGTGAATCTTATTGTAGAAGATTTTAAATTGTTTCACCTTTTTTTAATGCAGTTATGCCCTTCGATAATATCTTTGCCTTTTGTATCGACGACTAAGTATGGTAGGCAAAAAACAATCATTTAGATTCTAAATTTTAGAACATGCATTTGCCTACGTTGGCTCGCGTTAAAGGTAATTTAAATTAAATCTCTTGGCAAAAGTTTTATTCTGGATGAAATAGCTTTTATCCATACCCCATGTCCTTTTATGTACCCCTGACATTGTGTACAGCTACCCTGTACACAATGTCCTGTTTTTATATATAAACACCTAACACGTTAATGTAAATTTCATGATGATCTGTACAAAAAGCTAAACAAACTGACTTTCGCATTTATAAGCGTAACAAACAAACAAATATAAAATTAATTTTTCATATTTTATAATATTAGTTAGGAAGTTAGGATGATTAGGATTCATGGGCGAAAAAGTTGGTATAGAGGCGATGAAAGTTTATTAAACCCTTAGAATTGTAAGGTACAGGTTGTGATATAATATGGTAAGTATACCTATCTAGTTTGTCCAGAAGTGGACTACAATAGGCTGATGATGATGTTGATGATGATATCTACCTAGTAGATAGATAAACATTTTTTATTTTTAGCTTTAGCTGAAATTGTAACCAGAACTGTGGTAGCTTTAGCAATAATGGCTTTTTCAAGACAATGAACTGATGACAATGACCCTTTTGGGTCACGCCGAGCAAACAAACTCTGTCATAATAACTATCAGTATCGTTCAAATAACAGTTACATGATATTCTCGATGTGAAAGTATCTACTTAACATGCTAAATATCTAGGTATTTGCGAACAAAACAAATACAGATATAATAGCCAGATACAAAATCGACACGATAAGTGAGAACTTCACGTCGGTTGGTGGACTGGACGGTCACCAACCCGCATCGTTCTATCTCTTTCAAACGTCAACTCAATTCAGCTATAGTAACCGGTTTTTAGTTTGTGTTTGTGCCGGCCGTTTTCTATGGATCGTCATTTATTATCTTATCACCATCTAAACTTCAGACCTAGCGTTATGTTAAAATGGCACTGTCACAGTTGGTAATATCATGGTAAAACTCACCTGTTTCTATTAAATTTGTAATCACGGCGTCGTCGGTCGGTTCACAAAAAAGGAACGAAGCGAGCACTGCGTCCTATTTTTAGGTTATTATATTAAGTTTGTGTTTGTGGCGTGCTACAAGCGTAGTAACTGTTGGTATCTGTGACGCAAGGTCATGGGTAGACGTTACAAGCTGGGTTGTCTCTAGAGTGTTTTTACTGACAACTCCGTGGTGTTGCTTATGTATCTATGTAGCCCCAGTGGACCCAACCATACTTTTATTATGCGTATAATCTACAGACATTACTTTCTTCCGTATAATTAATGTGTGTTATAATTCCTATCTTTATGGATTTAACAGTCTTTATTCAGTGTGGTGGCCATTCATTTTGATTTTTCGACTAATTCAAGTACTAACCTTGATGTCTTTTCTCAATATAATTTTATACCTAAAAAACTACTGTTCAGTGTTTATAGCCATTTTCTTTTCTTTTTTTAACTTAAATAAGTATAAACCTAGTGATAAATATATTTATGATGGTAATATACACGAAAAAGTAGGTTAAAAGTTATAGTTTTTAGTAATTTTAAGTAATTTTTATTGAATTAAAGCAAGCCTACCACCATCTTGTAACAAACCACAGGTTTGGCTGGTAGAGAATACAGCACTAAGCTCACCTTTTATATTTATTTGTGAATGCGACTAGAACAAGACCGTGGTGAATGGTACAAACTTCGGGAGCCCTATAGGTATCCAGAAATAAAGCCGTGCCGATGATGATTGTACCTGCTTACAATAAAGTATAAATAAATAAACTACATTTAGTCATCGTTCATCATCACTACGTGTGTGTCAATGTCTCGCGTGTCAACCTATACCACAGAATACAGAAAGGATATATGCCTATACAAAACTATATTTTTATATTAAATAAACTGTATTTGCACTTTATTTTGTACAACTACTTACCTACTTGAGATTTCAAATTCACGCGGTTCCTCTGCAATAAAGCAATAATGTGAAACGAATGGCTGCCGTAAAACGTCGAATGGGTTTCCGAATAAAGCCGAAAGTAAGGTCGGGAGGCTTAAAGAAATGTGTTTATAGCCGTTGGAACCGTGGAACAGTCCGTTATGGTCTGAGCTGCCCACTGGATAAACTAAGACACATTTTATGTTCCATCAATACACTGAATTTGTTTAATTACAGTTAGTGAAATGTAGGTTGATATGCGGTACATTGACATTGACATTCGATGACGAAAACCAAAATGTCTTTTTATTGGTTTTGACAACAAAATTGAATTTCTTGTATTGAAGTTAATTGAATATTACAAACTCTAGCCTGTTGTTTGGTTTTCCTGCGTCCTGCCGAAGGTAACTGATGATAAATTCCATCCTTCCTCCTTTGTACGAGTTAGTGGTCAACTATCGTGACGGAGTTTTTAGGCCGCCCAATGCCGACATGGCTTAACTTAAAAGGTGGGATAAAAATCTTAAGGTGCCTTCCGAAGTACGTAAATGTTCAGATCTAAATGCCACTAACACGGTGTTGGACCTTGGAAATGACGCAGATGATCTCCAAAGAACACTGAATCCTAAAAAGACATTGAATCCTAAAAAGTAGTTAAAACACAACTACTTTTTAGGGTTCCGTACCCGAAGGGTGCCCAACGGGACCCTGTTACTAAGCCTACGCTGGCCGTTCGTCAGTTTATCAACACTCCGCAGGCTATAATATCTTATGTTATGAACCGTAACAGGTAGAAAGTCAAAAATTTTACGCAGTGTGTTTATGTTCTATTAACGCTATAAAAAAACAAGATCGGTTAAGTGCGAGTTGACTCGCCCACCGCGGATGACGTCAATTGCGTGCGATACTAATTAGTAAGGTTTCTTCGTAATCGGTACCGTACCATCGTACAAGATATAAAAAGTAAACATGTAGATACTTTTAAATATTTTTATGATTTGTTTTTAGGGTGACGTTACCGAACCGGTCAAAAAAACCTATTTTTTTAATTTTTTATACGATTTTTGGGTTTCGCTTTATGATCAAAATTGTCCAAAAAATTACCATATGACCATTCATCCAATTATATTTGCATTAAATGTAAATGTAACTGAAAAGTCAAGCGCGAGTCGGACTCGCATTAAGGGTACCGTACCATAGTACAAGATATAAAAAGTAAACATGTAGATACTTTTAAATATTTTTATGATTTGTTTTTAGGGTGACGTTACCGAACCGGTCAAAAAAACCTATTTTTTAATTTTTTATACGATTTTTGGGTTTCGCTTTATGATCAAAATTGTCCAAAAAATTACCATATGAATGGTCAATTACCATATGAATGGTCAAAAACAAATCATAAAAATATTTAAAAGTATCTACATGTTTACTTTTTATATCTTGTACGATGGTACGGTACCCTTAATGCGAGTCCGACTCGCGCTTGACTTTTCAGTTACATTTACATTTAATGCAAATATAATTTGGAAAGAAACTCATGCTCGGGAATGAAAATTGTTGTGTACCTACATCGGTTAAAGACTTCAAATATAAATATATAGCTAAATGAAATTATTTAGCCGATATTTTTGTGTGTTCCCACCTAGGACCTAGGTAGTTCGATACTTGCCGCTATCTATCATTATTAATGTGATAAGAGAGGAGTTTAGAATTAAGGTGAACATCCAACTTATAGATTGCCAATGTACCTACCTAGGTAGGTACATTATTTTCCTCATAAAGAATAGATATATTTTTTAGTAAGCTGCTAATCAATTTGCTGCTATTAAGCCTTAATTATGCTAGGAACTTATGGATTACTAGGTATCAAAAGTGTAAACTAATTAGAAACGATTATATATAAATTATAGTTGCTTAAGTATAAAAAAAAAACTTTTATTATAAAATGGACATTATAGTTTTATTCATCAACATCATGCATGTCACACCATCTTCGTCAACAACATTCACTCGATTGTCCCTTTTCTCAAAAAATACAGTCTTGTTTTATACAACATTTCTTTCTTAGCATTATGATCATGTAAGCTACCCTACTTACAGCGCTGTAACGTAATGCATCACAACTTTAACTCCCATGTACAACGTAATGATGTAAGGAACTCCGAAAGCGATACCCCTCGCTGGTTGTGGAAGAGGTCTTACTGCATAAACAAAGGTGTGTAGAACGCGACCCGCCGTGTAAATTCTGAACAGAAGTGTCGCCCACGCTGCTTCAGGACTTGTAGTCAGGTACAGCGCTCCGAGAAGCCAAAAAGCCGGAATGTTTTCCAAGTCGTTGAGATGCGCACGTCTCACTCTTTCCACATCAGGGTCATCGAGTTTCACTTTACCTTTGCCAGCTTTAGCGTCTTCGGGATTAGCGAACACTTTTTTGCTATAGCGCACTCTAGATGTAAGAACGGCTGTACCCAGTACTTTCAACGCTAGTATACCTGAGTAAAGGATAAACGATTGCACGGCAGGTTGTTCCAAGATGGATGCCATTGTTTATTTATTTTGCACAGAGGCACAGTAGTGTTGCAGACCGGCGCGACGTTGCTTGAATGGCGTCGACGAGATTGTTACTTTATTCACTCACACAGTATCTCTAATCATCGTGACTGGCTAGTTTGTTGCTGTCTCGTTTGCTATCCATTTAAGTATCTACTCGTATCAATTAAGTGTTTTAGATAACTGTATACGAGTCGAATGTTTGAGCCATACGTAGGCTTTTCGACTTAATTATGAATCAGAAGAAAATATGTATTAGGTACCTATACTTAGTTCACAATAAATAAAGATTTAACACCATCTAAGGAAACAACAAAGTTTATTCTTAATAATTACCTTCACATTAATATCACTTTACCATAAAATTAAATAAAAGTAACATAGCTAATTGACATCAAATCGTTTGTATAATTTACAAAGCGGTAACGTAGTATAAAATTGTCTGAGCGCCCATGTATAAGTTGACGAGGTATGGGATTCCGAAGGCGATACCCCTAGCTGGTTGTGGCAGGGGAATAATAGCGTAGACAACGGTGTGAACCAGGCGGCCTAAGGTAAATGCACGGAACAGCTGAGTGGCCCACGCAGCCGCGGGACCAGTCGTCAGATACAAGGCACCGAGCACCCAAAACGCAGGGATATTCTCCAAGTCGTTCAAATGGGCCCTGCGCAGCCTCTCCACAGCGGGGTCATCAAACTTCACTTTGCCTTTTAGTGCTTTCGCATCCTCTGGATTCGCGAACGAACCTCGCACTACGCGGGTTAGGCCGGTCAATGCCGATAACGATAGTAACTTGACGGCTAGAATAGCGGCGTGAACGATGTACGCCTGCACGGCCAAGTTGTCCAAAGATAAGGGAGCCATTCCGAACGGTGTGTTAGCACGCAACACAACACAAGAACGAGCGCTTAGCTACTGCACGATACACGAATGAATAATGAACGCGGTGGGTCTGAAACAACTTCACGCAGTGCTTCTAGACGCCGACTGGGGCGCGTCACTCGTCGCATTTTCAACTTGGATTGGCTTGCGCTTAGGGTTACTAAGCCGGATAGCCGGCCTGCTTCAAATAGCGGCCTTTACGCATAGTTGATGCAGTAAAACTGAGATATTAGCGTTATAAAATAATATTTCTGGACGAAAATTAAACGTAGACAAAGAAAATTGATTGCTTTATATCCGGCTACATCTTTTGGTCGGATATTATCTACGAGTGAATTTTGATGAATTTCGTCAGTATGGCGGCGTAATCAAAGGCGACAACACGTGCGGAATCTACAAAAAAAATAGTGCCGCGCGTTTGACTCCAAGGTATGTCTCGTGTTGTTTATTTACATAAAATATGTTGACGATCATTTTATCCATTGCAGAAATGACTGATTAACATGTTTATAATGTGTTTTTTGTGATAATTTTAACAAATCGACAATAATTTAAGGGGCCGCGATCTAACAAACACATTTTTTCGAATGATTGGTTAGCGGCCTAGGGGCCGGTATCCGGTATATCTAGCCTCCTACTACTTTTGTCTCTTTTATTCATTTGATTAAGTATTCAGCCCACGACTCTTTCTTTTTCGATAGTAAGTCATGTGAAGAAACGAACGTTTAGTTTGCGGCCGTCAAAATCTGTGGTAATCATACAAATTATTGACTAATAATAATGTCAATTTTTGGGAGGCCGATATCCGAAACATAGTTAAAACGATGTGTTAGTTTGCGGCATTGCCTAAAATTGTATAGAAATTGTCACGGCCGATAACTGAAAGTGGTGTTAGTTTTCGGCCATAGGACAAAATTTATTGACTTTTTGAATATAATTTTTATTATTAAGGTGATTATTCTCAAGATGAAACTGTTAATCCAGAACAGATTTTTTCGGTTAATCTAACATTGGTTACCTACCTATATTTTTCTTCAACTTCTAGCTTCAAGATTATCAACTCTTTTCTTGATAATGAAGGAATTTGATCAACTTCACATGTGTGATCTATTAGAAATTTGGTATCCTGTTACTTCAATAATTTTTAAAAACTTAACCTAATACTGCAGCATTACCTGAAATTTGCAGAATACCCTCACAAAGTTACAGCAGAAGTATCGTGTCTGGGTCGAATAAGGTTATAGATAGTTAGTCATCTGGACCTGATGATGGCTTAGGAGTTTTATAGATTTGGAATTTATGGTTTTATCTAATGTCATCTTCTTGAGATAAATATTGTTATTACTGAGTATACTAAGTAATTTAATTTTAAATACAATACTAGGTGGGTAATGGCATATTATTATTTCCTTGTTGTTTCCAGATGGCCCCTCCAAAGCCTGTAGTTAAGACAAAAAAAAAACGAGCCCAATATTCGAAAGACTCAATAATACAGGCACTGAAAGATATTCGAGAAAAAAAGATGTCGATAAGAGAGGTATGTCGTAACTACGGTATACCAAGATCTACAATACAAGATAGAATAGCCGGTAGAAGATTAGATGTGATTAAAAAGCCGGGACCAGATCCAGTATTGACCCACGAAGGTGAACAAGAAGTTGTTAAGTGGCTTATTAACTTGGGAAAATGTGGATTTCCTATAAAAAAACAAGAGCTACTCGACACAGTTCAAAAAATTGTCAAAGATACAGGAAATCCAACCAACTTTAAGGATGATCGTCCTGGGCAAACATGGTTCAAAAATTTCTTAAAAAGACATCCAGAAATTTCTCACAGAACAGCAGAAGGTATAAACAAAGCGAGAGCACGAGTTACCGAGGAATCAATAAGGCTCTGGTTCCGAGAACTTGCTGCGTTTCTGGTTGAGTCTAATAACCAAGACATATTAAACTCACCAGAACGCATGTTCAATGGCGATGAAAGTGGGTTTGCCCTCTGTCCAAAAACTGGAAAGGTTCTTGGGCCAAAAGGGTTTCGGAACCTGTATGAAATAAAAAGTGGCAATAAGGACAATATCACTGTTCTTGTTACATTCAATGCAAATGCACAGTTATGCCCGCCGCTGGTAGTTTTTCCATATATTCGCCCACCAAAACAAGTTATAGACAGCATGCCTCCAGATTGGGTCCTTGGCAGGTCAGAAAGTGGATGGATGCGGGGTGATGTATTTTTTGAATACATCACCAATGATTTCAACAACTGGGTAGAAAATAATGGCATTAAAAAACCCATCCTGCTATTGATCGATGGACATAAATCCCACATGTCATTGGTGTTAAGTTCTTATTGCGAGGAAATGGGCATCATTCTGTATGCTCTACCACCAAATACTACACACATGCTACAACCTGCAGACGTAAGTGTATTTGGCCCACTGAAAGCTCATTGGAAAAACACAGTCAGGGAATTTTTGACAAAGCCCGAAAACATAAACTCTGCCGTAACCAAAACAAACTTTTGTGCTTTACTCCGTAACACAATAGAATGCTCAAATATACAAGAAAATATCAAAAACGGATTTAAAAGATGCGGCCTATATCCATTTGATCCGAACGCAGTAGATTACTCTAAATGTGTTCTAAACACATTGGAGAAATTAACACGACCGCAACTTGTCACCGCAAATGAAATAACTAACGCAGACTTAGTGTCCACAAGAAAAGTTTTAAGACATTTAAAAAAAACATTGGCTGAAAAAAACATAAATGTGATTGTAATTATGAAAGAAATTAAAAAAACTAAAGAAAAAGACCCCGCAAAATGAAGATGTTCTGTATGAAACATGCTCAGAAGACAGGACCAACTCAACAATAAATAATGTATCGGTGTCTTCATTAGTTGAAGAGGACAAAACAAATAGCAATTTAGAGCTAAATACAACGGCAGGCTTAGACGCACCTGACATCACTCAAAGTGTAATAAATAAATGCTTATTCAATGAGTCTACTGATTTTATCACACAAAACCCTTTGCCAACTGAGGGAATTTTCAAAGTTCCGGAAATACCGATATTTGAAGACACTGCAGAACTGAATATATTTTCACCGCCAAATTCAATTGAACCCTCTAGTACCACAAGTTCACTGACGTATAATAACGAGAGTATTTCGACACTGCATTTATCAGGAAGTTATTTGGAGATTGGTTCTGTAGTATCGCTCGATGATATTCTGATACTACCTACTCAAATCAGTACACCGACAGCAACATCAAAGCCACAAATAAATATTACATCATTACCGCCACAAATCAGTACACCGATTACAACACCACCTCCACAAAGCAGCACACCACTGTTATCTACTACTATTGAAACAATAGTAGCAATAGACGAACAAAGTCAACCTTTTTCAACAATCCAATGCTCTGATCTGACAATGACCAGTACACCGATGATTACAACATCACTGCCGCAAATCAGTACGCCACTGGTATCTACTGCTACAATTGTAGCAGCAAACGAACAAAGACATCCCTTTTCAACAATCCAAAGCACTGATTTAACAATAACCAGTGCACCCCGATCGCAACATAGGGAATATAGAGAGGCTTTCAAAAAGCATTTATACATACCAAATCCTCCCAAAAAAACAAAAATAACAAGTGTACGCACTCCATCTGCAATCTCTTCTGATGCTTGGCGAAAATTTTACGAAGACAAAGAAAATATCAAGAAAGAGAAGCTAGAAGTAAGTAAACAAAGACAAGAAAACTTGAAAATAAAAAGACTGGAAAAAGAGCGATTGAAAAAAGAAAAAGCTGCACGGCGAAACACATTGAAGCAACCGAAACCTATCAAAGAAAACGAAAAGATCAAAGTGAACTGCACCTTGTGCGAAGACATTTTAATAAGCGACACAGAAGAAGATGCTGAAAAGAATATTGGCTGTGATTTTTGCACTAAATGGTATCATTTAAAATGTACTGACTTTGTGGGGCTGAAATATGAAGATGTGCAAGACAAACCATTTAAGTGCAATGCTTGTTTAGCTGATTTTAGAATTTAAAACACAGAGTTAATTTGATGGATAATTTTCATTTACTTAACTTGATATTAAGTATTCAAAAAATACTGTTATCATGAGTAAATAAATGAGTAAGTATTATTATGTGATTGCCAAGCCAATATGAAAATCATTATAATTACTATGATGAATGTGATTGTTAAGTAAAGGAAGATTTTTTTGTTAAAATATGACTGCACTGTCCTAAGAAAATGATTAGATGTATTTAAACTGTAAAGTTTTTTCTTTAAAAAAACGACTGATTATTATTAAGATAAGGTTTTAAAGTATTCAGTTCAAGACTTAAAAATTACTTATAGTTCCTAAGATATAATGATGACGAATATGATTTAAATAAAAATAATGTGAAAATATTGTTAATTAATAATTGTGAGACTTTGCTTTAAACTTAATTAAAATAAAAAATGTATAAATAATATTGAATACAGAAGATTATTATGTTATAAGTATGACTGAAATCAATGTGATTGTTATAATAAAACAGAAAATTTAATATTATCGCTAAATGACTAGGTTTTGTAAAAGCATAGTATTATGATGATGATGATGATGATGCCTACTAAGAATTTTAGATACCTCTAATAAAAGCAATTATTGAATTAAAAAGTGATTTTTATTAATTTAGACATATGTTTGTATTTATAAATCCAACCCAATGTAGGGGCCGATATCTAAATACTATCCGGCCGATAACTGAATTTTGAGGCCGTTAACTGAACTTTTGGCATTTTTCAGGAATTAAATAAAAATAAAAAATACCATTCGTTTCTTTGGCTAAATAGTTACTTAAAATTAAATTTCATTATATAGGCTACGATAAAGCATCATTAGTTCTGGAATATAATAAGAGTAACATTTTTATCTAATGTCCTAAAGTTGAAGTGAGCACTAAGAGGCCGCTAAATAACGAATCGACCCTACTTCTTCACTTACCTACGAGTGGGTACATTGAATATGCATAATAAATGTAGGTACCAGGCTACCACAGCTAGGTACAAAGTTCTATCACTATGCCGCAGATTATATAACTATAACTTGTACGGTCAGCGACAAAAGTAGAATACAAAATGTGTTTTAGATATTGTTATAATTTTAAAATGCCTCGTATTTTAAGACATTTATGAATTAAACTCAAACAATTTAAAGCAAATCTTCAAATTGGATGTGTAAATTTAGTCATAAGGTTGATTGTTGCATTTATTTATAGCAGTTTGAAACATCTAAAGTAATAATCTACTTTACTTACTTGTTTTAATACTCGTATAAATTATCAAATCAAAAATAACTTTACTTCATGATACGTATACATAATACATACATTTAAGTAGGGATATCTTGTTGAGCCTAGTTATTAGTTGGCAGCAATACCGGTGTGTGGGTTAGATAGGTTAAATAGAGCAGGGTAATAAAGTTGATATTTTAATAAAGTAGAATAAGTGTACATAAATATTATTAGCCAACCCGTTTATATGTAGGTAGTTTTTAATCCTGAAAAATATTACAATTTTGGCGAGCCTAATACTCGCAAAAATCGAAAATGGTCATCTACCGATTTCATTTTTTTGTTTTGTTCGCTTTAATAATACTGGATGAGTAGAAAAGAAAAAGCCCAAGAGAACAACCGATAAATGAACAAAATTGAAATTGATGATTTTGTATGGTAATCGCCACTTTGTAATGCAAAATCATCGAGCTGAGGACAGGACGCAATGGCGGTCATTAGAAAACATATATCCAGCACAGCTATATGCTGATGATTATTATTTTTACCTATCTTACATGGCATTAAGTTCACCGGGTCATCAATTTTGCTATGTGTCGTTGAATTATAACGGAGACCCAGTCACGTAAAGAACCTGCACTTAACTAAGATACTTTATCAGCTTCTGCTGATTTGAGTTGTGAAAGAGCAAAAAGAGCGCCCCCGGGTGGACTCGAACCACCAACCTTTCGGTTAACAGCCGAACGCGCTAACCAATTGCGCCACGAAGGCATGTGTTTAAATAGGCGAAATAAGGAAAGGCGTGAGATAAAATTGCCCATTTTGTTACACATGTAAATATAAATTTCTGCCTGTACTATATTTTAAACATACGCTTATAAGAACAGGGAAATTTTAGTTATCTTATTGCGTCGTGGAAAAAAATCGATAGTTGGTGTGTGTTCCCACTGTACTTCGTAACGGTTGAGCTGATTTGGATGAAACTTATAATACTTAGTAGTTTTTTAACTTGATTTAACACATAGGCTTCTTTTATCCCGGTACCATGCGTGCTGATCTGTGGAGAGAAGCTAGTTATAGCCTCACCGCCAACTATATAAACAAATATTCGAAAGTGATCGCCAACCAACATACAAAATACTTAGTTGCATTTGCTATCTATCTTCTGTCTCTCTAAAAGTACTTAGAAAGCGACAGACACGCTTTCTAACTACTCTCCACAACATTTTTGGAATACAGAATTATATTGAATTTTTAATTGCAAAATAATAATCTCCATCTACTTTATACCAATGCAATTATTCTGACTGGACATAGAGAAGAAACTAAGTAATCGATTGGTAAATAACAAGTTTAGATTTGTTTTATTGCAGGAATGGCTTGAATCCCAGGGCGTAGAGCTGTCTAAAGAAGAGGCGTTGCCCATTGACGCATATACAGAGAAGGAACATTGGAAGCGAATACCGCCTCCGAGACGAACCGCGACGCAAGTCGATCGCCTTCGACGTTTCTTGGAATACGATGGAAAAGTTCTGGCGTAAGTAGCTTTATATTTATTTAATAACTGAGCGCTAGAAGGAAGATCTGCAGGGGTATTTAGAAACACTCGAAAGCTTACAGAATCGAATCTGTCAATTTTTGTTCGATTATATTTCTAATCAGATGGATGTCTAGGATTTTAGAAGATGCTGATGGTGATTCTGAAAAACACAACGACAAAATGGCGTATTTCCACATAATATACCCGACAGATTAATATCATTCTGGCTCAATCGTCACTGTCGGATTCGACTTGGAAACGTTTCCACCACCATCACCACAGCAGCCTATATCAGCCCACTGCTGGACATAGGCCTCCTCTAATAAAACGGGATATGCCCATATTCGCCACGCTGAGCAGCGGATTGGGGACCACAGGGCACAGCTTTTCGTAATTTCGACGCTGATGCCCGTGGATGGCCAGGGAATTTAACTGAGCCTAAGCTGCGCATTGCCGCAGTCAGCCGCCCCGTCCGAGCTTTCGTTTGTGGTACAGCAGTGTGCACAACGAGACGGAGCTTATAATCCCTAATGAGTTTATAACATCTGAATAGGAATTTAATTACAATGGGCCATAATAAAGTTATTGTGGCAAAATGTTTTTTTACCTTTGCTCTCTTTCCAGCCACTTTAGGTACTGTGTGAGCGAGCACCACTTATATCATAAACTAAATTTGTTTGTAATCCTCTTGAGTTGTAGCTTGTTGTTTGCTATTAGAAATTCACCTGGCGATCTGAGCTGCATTCAATTATACCTTAACGATCAACCAACCGCAATCCCTAATGGCAAACGGCAGAGGCGGCGTCCATCAAACCAAATCATGCCCAAATAGTGCACTACATCGAACCGCTTTATCCGATGGATAATATACCAGCTAAATAAACCATCAGCGAAAAACAGTTTTCACTGTAAAATCTATTCAGTTACTAACGTTCAGTAGGAACATAAAGTACACTTTTTATTACACGTCATTTTTTTATTTACTATACCTACTATTCAAATACTTATGTGATGAACTGTAAGTAGTTTTATAGACGAAAAAAACATACTTCTTAAAAACTTTATACATAAACTGTCGCCCTTACATTTTTCTATAAATGCTCGTGTATAGAAACTCTTTACTCTTAATATTAAGTGGAATAGGTATACCAGCCAAGAGAATGATAGGTAGGTACAATAAGTTTAACGCTAGAAAGACGATAACAAATGACAAGCTAAGTTAACATACAAGTTATGCATATTCATGTTAGGAAAAGTTATAGTTTTCCTAACATGTGATATTTTCCATCGACTTGCTCATTGAACCCAAATGAAATATGCATGAAATTGCATTTTCCAGTAAACACAGTCTAGCTCTTGTTGTTGTTTACCAGCAATTCTAGATGTTAGGTGCATAATTAAATTGAAGTTTGCCTAACATATCTAATTAGAAGTCGGTTGGAACTCAGTTCAAACTGCCAACTGGGTCCGTAAGCGCATCTCCCTCGGGCATTTTAAGCAATGCCTAGGAAATTAATGTCACAGATAAAATTGCCAGCGAATTTAGTTTCGACTAGCGGATTTTGTTTTTTTAAGTTTATGAATTGAAATCGGTTATCGGCTTTAGGTGGTAACTGGAACCATCTTACGTTAGTACTAAAGTTACACCTTAATGCGACTCTATGGGTCAAACCTCCCTCTCGCTCGCACTATTCAACATTTTTGAAGATATACAATCACTGAATGTATTTATGCAAAATAGCAAACCTTCACGGCCTAGAAAATAACAACACAAAGGTTCAGCAAGAATATCATGATGAACCCAACACGTTTTCCCACCAAAAAAATTGCACCAAAATTGATCACATTGGTGCAAGTTTTTTGGTAAGAAAACGTGATATAATCAAAATGATATTATTGCTGAATCTTGTATTGTTATTTTCTAGGCCGTGAAGGTTTGCTATTTTGCATAACTACATTTAGTGATTTTATATCTTGAAAAATGTTGAATAGTGCAAGCGAGAGGGAGGTTTGACCCTTATAGTCGCCTTAACTAAAGTTAATTTTACTATTTTTTTAAAACATTAATATTAGTTTTATTTTTGAGCTTGTCATCAACGTAAATCCCAACCCAAGATAAGGTAAGTACCTAAATCTTTATGTTGCGTTTAAACGAAATAAACCCATCATTTTATAGACCAAGCGTTTATTGCTTAGTGATTGCTGTTGTATAGAGTTTCATTAAAATTCGTATAATACTTAGCCTCCTATCATATAGACGAAAGTTTTCCCTTCTTCACGCTTTAAACTACTTAACGGATTGAGTTAAAATTTTGCACTTATGTAATTCTAGACCTGGAATAACATATACCTAAGCTACTTTTAACCAGTTGTAGGTCGACAGACGATCACTTCCATAATATGTTTATTGTTTATTGACTTAATAACTAGAACGGCTTGCGCCAATTACTCATATTATAAATTTTTTGTTGAGTTGACTTCTTATACATAGTCAAAATTCAAAAATAAAAAATAACATGAAACTGGTCACAACAATTCTGTATGTTAGAGATAACGCAAAATAGTTTAATGCGGTATTGCAGCTTATTGAGACCAAGTAACTGTCAAAACATCAATAAAGTATTCCATTAAAAAATCGATACATTTACTTATCTCTCAGATCCAGTACTAAAATCTTTTAAGCCGGTACGAGTATTTTCTGAATTGAGCCATTACGTCCGTAGAAACCGTTTTCCCCTCCCATTCTACCTTTGCGCGTTCGACCTCTCCCTGTGAAGTAAACAGTGGAAAATTGAAGCTGCTCTCATGAGAAACAGAAAATAGACTGTTCCGATGATTATTGTATAATCCTTTTAATTAGACTCATTTAGATTAACTCTAACGTTCTTACGTACCAACGTTATAAGTATAATAATCATGATCATCATCACTATCATCATCAGCCTATAGCAGTCCACTGCTGGACAATGGTCTCCCCTAAGGAGCGCCATTGCGCCCGGTCCGTACTTATAAACGCTACTACTTATAGTTTACCCTGTTTGTTATTATCAAACAGTGAGAGATTGCAATTACTGTTTACGTTTTGACAGATTTTTATATACTGAAGCCCGTGTTGACTCTTTCCATGCCATTCAGAGAACGAGAATAGCCTCGTTTATGTCCAGAGTTGTCACGTGTAAAAACGAAATTATATGGAGTATGGCAGATCGTTTAATCTTGTCAGATATGAATAAACGATGGGCTATCGCCACCAAGAACATTATTTTTATTTTATTTTTTGGTCTTAGGTACCTCCTGTAAAAGTAAGATAATGTATTTTTATGTGCATTTATTTTTTAAATATTTTTTTGTAACATTTATTGTTTACTCGCTTCCGCCCGTGGCTTTGCTCGCGTGGCACCGGGATAAAACGTAGCCTGTGTATTAATCAGGTCACAAACTATGTATATTCCAAGTTTCATCCAAATCCGTTCAGTAGTTTTTGCGTGAAAGAGTAACAAACTTTCATCCATTCATCCATACAACCATACTCACAAACAAAAGTTATCCTCTCCCTAAATCCTATCTCCTATCTTAATAAATCCTATCTAATTTATTTATTTGCTTACATGTACTACAAATTATATAAACAGCATAAGGTGGTATTGTAAAATCCCGAAAATGCCCTTTTTGTAAAAAAAAGTAAACCTATATTTTACTCAGAACAAAACCTTCTAACTACAAAAAAAGTTTAGTTTTAGTTTTAGTTAGCTGCTCTCAATGAGCCCCACTCTTTGCCCCACTCTGTACATACATATAACACAAGTTTTACCTCGCAAAATAGTCATCCAAGTTGGCACCAAGTTACAGCTTTTAGACTGACAGTTCTTATATACTATCCCATTCGTATGGATCGAGCTAAGTAGGTCCCTGCAGACTTTTTATGCAATGAAAGTGCCAGCTTTGAATTTATCTGAGTGTAGGAAACAGCCGAAAAGCTGCGTGGCCTGCGGTCGCATGACGGATAAACTTTGTGAGTGCTTAGGATGAGCTGCGGTTTCCTCGTCAAATTATTTATCGAGGCAGAAGGCCTGACAACATTTCTTTGATAAATTTTGTCTTCTATTTAGACATAGGTATCTAGCTAAACTATACTTTGGAATTAATCATCACTAGCTTTCGCCCGAAGCTTCGTTTACGTGGTACCCGGATAAATAGTAGCTTGTATGTTATTATGGTGGGTAAACGAGTTCTTTGAATGCAGACCACGGTTCAGCAAACGTAGTGTAAAACGGCCTCCGGCCAGGTGAAGTGATGATCTGCAATAGGCTGCTGGTAAAAGCTGGATGCGTCGAGCGCAGGGCAGGGTGCAATGGTGCCTATTAGGGGAGAGGCCTATATCTAGCAGTGTACTGCTATATCTAGGCTAATAATGATATGTTATTCCAGGTCTAGAACTTCAACTCAATACGTTCAGTATTTCTAGCGTGGAGGAAGGATATTTGACATATATTTCACAAACTTTACAATATTTGTAGGAAACTGGCGATGATCCAGCCCTTGCCCTTATCAAAAAGTTATGTGAGATCGGCACAACATTTTCCCCCCTTCCATTTCTTTCTATCAGCCGTTATCTTAACATATTCCATTCGTAATTATTTCATCTATCACATCGCATTTTTCCTTTTGTGCTATTCAGTTGGATCCTTCAACATTCGGCGATCATATTATATAACATTGTCCATCTCATCCTAGCCCTCGCAATTCTCGAGTTCAAGAGCTGATCCATGAAATATTTAAGAAATAAATATTTAACAACTATCTTATTGTTATGGGACTTTCATCCCTCATAACTTGTCCATACCATGCCAACGTTTACCCCTAACGGCCGGTTCCTATAATATACCGTTACCGATGACGCCTCGTTTTCCTATGAAAAACTGTCAAATTTTCGACGCCTCGTTTTTCATTTTTGACAGTTTTTCAAGGGAAAACGAAGCGTTATCGGTAACGGTATGTTATAGGAATCGGCCATAAGAGATTTTTGAATCAGCCTAAAGAGGACAATAGGTTTACCTACAAAACAAGACGAGCATCAAGAAATTATTGTCAAATATAATCTACATGTATAGCATTGGCATTTTTTTTGTGGCTTTTATTCTTCGAAACGTTATCGAGTGAATATTTTTTCAGCTACAGCTAGAGAGGCTCTATTCAATCATCCGTTTTAACCTTTCACTAATGATACCGATACTTTGTATAGCTTGTTTAATACCATTGCTTAAATCCTAAAAGCCTTTTTTCAAGCCCGACTAACTAAAAATTTAAGCTTACCAACAAAGCCAAATGACTTATTGCTTACTAACAGTTATGTAAACAGTTGCCGTTATGATTTCTTACAAAATGCGTATTGTGTAGAGTTTTAAACTTTTTATTGTTTTCTTTTGTAATTTACAATTCTAATTTCAGTTCCTTAGAAATCGAGTTTTTTGAAACAAAAACTTTACCATTACGTATAGAATTACGTAAGAACAAAGTAACGTATTATAAAAAAAAAACTTCAAAATTTTACCCTTGTTACCATTACATAAGAAGTTTAATAAGTGCCTATTTAAATTTTTGGTTTCATACCAACTTTCCATACATTTTATTATGTTACTGAAATTTTCCTTCCCATTTCCTTTAATACCCCGAGCCAGAATCATTATACAGCATTGTAAGTGCCTGCCTAAAGTTCCCTCTCAACTCGACAATCGGTCTCCCAGCCGCAGCCGTCTTTTATGATCCATAAACAGCGGCCTATATCATTCCAGAGATTTTTATTCTAAGTAGGTATGCCATAAATATCAAGTTCCCTTTATAATGAAAATATAAAATGAACCTGCTTACAGAGTCATGCTATTATTAGAAACCTACGAAAAAAAAGCATGATATTCTTCAAGAATAATCAAGACTAATCAAGAATGATCAATTTATTGGTAATAAATAGGTACATTACACGTCTTATTGAACACAATTGATTCCATAGTTAGATATTATGTTGGTAACCATAGATCTAAATGACTATCGACGTACATACTACATTTTTCCTCTCATTCTGTAAGCTTCTATTAAAGTTTTTCAATAAAAAAAACCAGAAGAAACTATTTATTCCCCAGGCGTAAATTTAATATCCTTGCATTCTAAGAATACCTAAAATCCGGTAAAATTTTATAACCTTTTTAATTTATAAGAATAGAAAAATATGTTTTGTTTTCGATCTGAGGCTTTGTTAACGATAGCGAGGGGTGCTTCGTATTCGCGTCGTTTGTCGTGGTGGTCTCCTGCCCTCGAAGCCTCCTAGTAGATTCCTCCCTGCCTCCGTCGCGTCGTCGGTGGTTAGACTCCCCTGTCGGCTCCATCTGTTCATGTTTACGGACCCAACTTTACTGTTCGTGGTAACGTGGCTTTAATCGTTTTATTGTTTCTTGTTATTTATTTCAAGCGATAAATGTACAAAAAGGAGCTAATAGTGATTATTGGATAAGTTGAAAGTTTAACGTAGGTAGGTACTTCCACATTTCAGCCAACTGAAAGCAATACTTAAAACTTAGACCTTTGCCACTATCTGATTTATCGATCTAATGAGTGAAGCGGTTACTCCTACTCACTGACTGGGACGTTGTAATGGTTTGGTTAGATGACTTGCTCAGCACTTATGAATACCATCCTCTCAGCTTAGCCGGCCTTACCCACTGGAAAGATATGGTCAATACGCTAGCTGACTAAGCCGCGGGTTTTCTCACGATGTTTTCCTTTATGACGCGATGTTTTTATTGAGCACGTGATAATGCGCACATTTTCCAAAACGGAAATACATTGGTTCGATTGTTTTTTTTTTACATTAATGTTATTGAATGTTTTGACGAAATTGTTTGCATAATATTTTTATTCAATGAATTGACATTTACATATAAATTGAAAATATTTTTTTTTTGTTGTGATATGTGTTTTGACCTATAGATTGCATTTCTAAACATGCTAGTCCGGCAAAGATGTACAGCACTTTAATGAGCTTCATCAATGTAAACTCTTCCATGTCTTATGTCATTCACATATTATTTAATAATTACACTAATATTATAAATGCGAAAGTTTGTGTGTGTGTGTGTGTAAGTTTGTGGTCGCTTCAGTCCATAAAGGCTGAACGGATTTGGATGAAACTTGGAATAAACATAGTTTAAGACCTGGATACCTGGATAGGCTACTTTTTATCCCAGTATCACACGTGCGAAGCCGCGGGCGGAAGCTAGTTAACGATAAAACTTTATCGCGGCCACCGGATCGGAAGTCGGGCTATATCCCACTAGGCTAGACCTAGGCTCACTAAAACGATAGGTCTACTATTTGTCAATCTTCTTGGTTCGTTCTTGTACCTTAGCAAAATTTATTCCTCGCATGACAGAACAGATAGTACAACATTTTTCTTTGTACTGTTTTCATAGCAGCAATCAGTGCTGTTACTTCATTTATTTATGTCTTGTTATCTTATCTTCGGTCATAATAATAAACACGGGCCGCTGTCGGAGTTTTGCTAATAAATCACTGACGGCTCCGTGACTCCCACCGGGACACTTGTCTGGTTTTACTTTTTATTTCCATTCCGTCTCATATTTTTCACGGTACAAGGACGTAGAGAGATTAATAGCTTGTTGTTTTAACCAGATTGGATAGCATAAGGCTACAATATATTAAGCTGGATTCATGTTTTCTCTTTACTTATGTGGTTATAGAAGGGTTTAACTGTTTATTAAGGGTTAACAGTTAACGTTTGATGTAATGATGAGCGCTTAGCTCCTACCCTAGGCAAAGATAAGGTTGAAAATGGACGAGCTTTCATAGAAAAAAAAGCTACCTATATGCTACCTATATACTATATATGTATAGAGCTATCCGACTTTTTTCTACAAAATGTTCGATGTATATATCTTAGTATGTACATTAACAATTCAATTAAACCATGTATATATGTACTTAGTATAGTTAATATTACATTATTTACCACTATTTATTTTCTCTGCAGATTCAACGTGGTATGGGACAACCGTGACTCTGAGAACGGCGTATTGGAATATTTCAAGTTGCTCTACTTTCTCCAAGATGATACTATTGCTATCAAGGTTACACATTTTATGTATCTTTCCTTGCAATAACTATGAAAATATGTTGTGAATATGAGTGTATTGTTATAGTCAAGGGTATATATTTGATATTGAAGGGAATGGGCGCCGGTTTAAAAGAAGTACGTATAAAAAATAAAATCTGTTCAGTTGCAAATAAACATAATTATTTCTATGTCTGTCTTTTTCCATAACTTTTATAATTTTACGCAACAAAAAGTTTTTCAGCTATACGCTTATTTTATGAATTAATAAATTCACCATATTAATTAGTAAAACGAGAAAGGTAGGTGCGAACATCTCTTATAATTTTTATTGTTGTATAATATAAATGCAAATGAGTTATGGAAGTTAAAAAATTCGAGTTCTTCGTCAAAATTAAATTACTTTGTAAAAAATAGCATAATTTCAAAATTAATTTAATTAAGTTACCAGCGAAATAATTGATGTTTTACAACTTCCGGAGAGTTTTCTGTTTTAAGTTGATAACAAGCGCTGGTTTTGAAAATCAGAACAATGAATATTTATCGAACTCTGGAGTAGTCCAATTAAAAGCTCAATTAAAATGCCTTAGTTGAGCACTACTGATTGCTTGTGACGTTTCCTAACCTGATACCAAGACAATACATTCTTGTTGGTTTTTTAGCGGACGAAGCTCAGTGGAAAATCAATGTCAGAGTCTTTCCTAAGCGATAAAAACATTCGACTGTATGGCTCGAGCAGCTAAGTCCACTTACTAAGTGTGTTCAGAGAATAATTTATATAAAAGCTTTATTTTTAACAGGAACTTCACGACGGGCGAGGTGGCAAAGATCCCTTCCCTCTACTTCTAAAGAAAACTAAACTTCCCAAGAAATGGAAAGAGAAACCGGGTGAGATTTTCTACTTCAAGGAGCTTATGATTTAAGAGTATGAAATTTTATTGCAGCCGAGTCTAATATTTCCTCGAAATGTTTTCTCACTTTTCTATAAAACGACTGAGAAGGTATTCCTAGAATAATATTCTTTTTATAATAACGAAAGAAAATATGGGATCTTATTTAGAAAACTATTTCGGTACCTAATGCAGGATTTGTTGGTAAACTGATAATGATACCTACAAATTCCGTTGACACGCCATTGAGCGCCGTAGTGGCCTAATGGAATGTATCTCGACTTCCGATCTGATCGTGGGTTCTAATCTCGGCCGTGCACAAATGGATTTTACGTTGCGATAACATTATGTGCTTATCACCACATGCTCGAAACGGTGAAGGAAAACATCGCGAGGAAACCAGCATGCCATAAAACTGGAAAACTACAATTTGAAAAACATGTGCTAGGTTAGTGTTCCAATAAAAGCATGTATCGAATGTAGTGTTTGGACTTTGGACTTGCCTCTGGCCTCCACTATCTCCTCTCTGGTATTCTACAATAGATTTGTGTTGAGACAAAAAACTACTATTTTACATAAAATAATCTTACAGTTTATTAATATGTATCTTTCATGTGGCAATGTTTGTGGAATGGTTGAAATGCTGCTGATGACGATTAGAATGTTTAACTTTCTATCTATGAAATACATAACTACAATAATCTAATTCATTTCAACAGAAATTCCCATTTAGTATCAGGACGTACATAATAAGTAACAGAGCAGTTTTTTAATTTATATAAATGACCTCCCTAAAATCTTAAATAAATCTTGTATACTTTTTGATGACATATCTCTATTGACATCAAATAAAAATGACATAAATTTATATAATAAACTAACTGACATATTTAATTTAATACAAAATTGGATGACTAATCACAATCTTGACATTAATTATTCAAAAACTAAAATAATGCAATTTAGACCATATCAAAAAACTCCTCTTGACATAAATTTTATTTATAATAACACTAGACTAGCATGTGTAAACTCTTTTTCATTACTAGGATTAAATATTGACTCAAATGTAAACTGGAAAAGTCAAATAGAAAAGTAAAGTCCAAGTTATCAAGCTTCACATACGCCTTGAGGGAGCTAAGAAAAGCCACTGACCTAAAAACTGCGATATCAGCTTATTACGCTTATGCATATGTCTGGCTTAAAAATGGAATCATACTCTGGAATAGACATTCAAGATATATTTATACTGCAAAAAAAATGCGTCCGTATTTTAGTAAACATTAAAGAGCCAAATAGCTGCAGACCACACTTTTGTCATCAAAAAATACTAACACTCACAGGTATTTATATATTAGAAATAAGTAAATTCGTAAGAAAATATCCTAACTTTTTCCAGAAAACCAACGACTTGCCGCGACGTTACCCTAGTAGACAAAAACATAAATTAGAACTACCTAGTTCAAAACTGAAGATACACAGTTCTGGCCCAAATACAATGGCTGTAAAAATTTATAATAAACTCCCGGAAAATCTAAAAGACGAGGAAAATGACAAAACTTTTGAACGACGTCTAAAAGAAACGTTAATAAATAAATGTTATTATAGCTTAAAAGATTTTTTCAGTGACTCACTTAAAGTTCCAGAAATTAACAATCAAATTGAGTTAAATCTATAATTCACTTTACATACTTTTAACGGGCTGACTCCTACTCCATACCATTGCTGTGCCCAAAATTGGGCTCATAGTGTTATACTAATCATCCATGTTTTGTACCTAGCATTATGACTGCAATAAATAAAAGAAATGAAATGAAATGAAATGAGTTCAAAATAATATGTATAAATGTATGGATTTATTCATCAAAACTCAAAACTATTTTCAACATAGTAGTACACTGTAAAAGACATTAGAGATGGTCGACTCTTACGTGTATCTTGGGCATGTTTTATTTTTTGGCAGAGAGTATCAGATAAAAGAGGTCTCCAGAAGGGTACAACTAGGATGGGCAGCCTTCGGGAAGTTAGACGATATTTTTATTGATACCCAATGCGTCTCTTTAACCAATGTGTCCTACCAACTATGACTTACGGTGCTGAGACATGGCGGCTCACGAAAGAGGCTGTGCACAAAATCAGTGTTGCACAGAGAGCCATGGAGCGCGCCATGCTTGGCATTACACTTTTAGACCGAGTCCCCAATACCGAAATCCGCAAGCGAACTAAGGTCCAGGATATCAGCGAGCGGATATTGGGGCTCAAGTGGAGTTGGGCAGGACACTTGGCCAGACGGAGTGACGACAGGTGGACCAGAGCGCTGACCGAGTGGTGGTCGAGAGTTGGTTACAGAAATAGAGGCCGTCCTCCAGCGGGTTCACGATATTAGAAAGACTGTCGGCGGCACCTGGTTCAGAACAGCGCAGGATCGAGGCAAGTGGCATAAACCTAGCAGTGTGTCGATAAAGGTTGAAATGATGATGATGATGACACTGTAAAAATCCGTGGGGTTTGTCTCAGTACCCACAGTAACAACGTTAATCATCGCCTAGCTAAAATCCATAACTACCTACTAAAGAACTTATAAAATAACTTGTCTGACAAATTGAGTTTGGCAGGACAGGATATCTGTAGGTAAACAGTTTTCTCATTTTCAGCATTCTACTTGTTTTATACATTTTCACGGTGAACAGCTAAAGTTATTTCCATTTACACGGGAAAGTAATTCGTTTCCGCATTTTTAGCTTTTCAAATAGCATTTCGATGTTCCACTTTGTTGGAGTTAGTGCGGCCGAGTGCGCCTAGTTAATCCCTACAGGCGGTTCATTGAAATACTACACATAAGTACTAGAGTAGAGTAATATCTACTGACAGTTTTACAGATGAGACTCATATTTATCAGTAAACTTTTTATTTATTTATACTTTATTGTACAATAAAAGCGAAAGGTGGGCTTAATGCTAGGAACATTTTCTACTAGCTAAACCTGTGGTTTGTTATAAGATGTTGATAGGCGTGCTTTAATTCATAAAATTACATAAACTAAAACATATGTTTTTCGAGGGTATGTATTTATGTGACTATGTATGTCCATTTCTTTGGCACGCTACAGCCCAAACTGCTGGACGGATTTTGACATATAAGGTGTAGTTGTATTTATCAGAATAGTGAGGACGATGGGTAAAAAAAAAGTTAGTTCGTCAGATAGATCAATAAAAAATAATGGACACGTATATTTTTATTTATCAAATAAATAAAGATTGAGTAAGAGAAAGAGCGTCAAAGTTCGGGAGTGGGGGCTCGTGATGTCACGGTTCTGTAAAAAGTGTACTAAGTGACGTCACTTCACACACGCGGAACTTCAACGCACTATATCTTTTTATTTTTTTGTTTAATTGACAAAAGAAAAAATACGTGTCTAATATTTTTGATAATGTAAATGACGGACTAATGAGAATTTTTCAGTTGGCACTACCAAAATAGGGATTTTGGTAGTGACATAGGCTATATAAATAATGCTGGACGTTATCACACAGCATCATGTAGCCCCAAACTAAGCAGAGCTTGTATTATGGGAAACACATGATTGATATACTACACATTTTTTTTTTGTAAATACATACTTATCATACATAGATAACACCCAGATCCGAGACAAATATCTGCAGAACATGCAAACATTTGTCCCGCGGCGGGAATCTAACCCGCAACCTTCTGCGTCTCAGGCGTACCTTTGCCCACTGCGCCACAGAGGTACAAGTATAAATGATTAAAATGGCGCTCGTAAATGCTCGTAAATTAAAAAACGGTGGGTTTGTTTAATTTTCGCACCCTTGCAATATTGATATCAAATAGAAGATCGTAAAAAGAGCATTACAAATATCATACACAAATATCACGTTTCACGTTTTAGTTCACGTTTTAGTATTACAAATATCACGTTTGTATTACTGTTTTAACTCAAATTGTTAATAATAAAACTAAAAGGTCGGAAAAAAAAATAAAAAAAAGACAACAAAAAACCCGCCTGCTAAAAATTTGTGAACTGAAAAGAGAAAAACACGTATCACAATATCAATTTATATTCAAATTAGAAAAACTAAATACTTTATTATGCTGCAGGCGAGGAGTAGTTTTGGTAGAGCTTTCTCGCCCGTAGGCAAAAAAGTATTGTTGGTCCTCGCCTGCAGCATTATAAATATTAAGTATTTAGTTTGACAAATTTGAATATACATTGATATTGTGATTCTTGGTTTTAGCTTCTCAGTTCATTAATTATTAGCAGTCGGGTTTTTTATCTCATTTACCTAATATTTTTAATGATTTACAAATAAACTATACATACACTTACATAAATACGTAAAATTAACAAATAATATGAATGATTTTTTTCTTATTTTCATTTATGGGAACTGGAAACCAATAGCCAATAACCCTGAACAGTAAAACCGTCACACAAACAAAGTGCTCTCTCTCTACCTGACAAGTATGAATAGACCTGCTTCGTTACACACACGCCGCTTACTATAGAGTAGTTTAGTTTATCGAGTAGGTAGTTAATTCAGTTTATCATGCAATATCATGCCAAGGTAATCTGATGATTGCATGGACATCGGAATTTAATATCGAGTAGCGTGTTGATGTATTGGAAACTACATTAAAAAACAAATGTAAACAACATATTTACTACTTTTCCCATGATGTAGGCGAATTCCAGATCCAAGTACCTACCAATAGTTACCTATCAAGAGACACGTTCATTTAAAATTATGACGTATCTAATGTAATGTTTAACGATTTGGAAGTGAGAGAAACGAGGGTGAACGAGTTCTCGAGTGGAGACCGCGGCTCGGCAAACGTAGTGTAGGACGCCCTGGAGCCGGTCAGGTGGAGTTACGATTTGCGAAAGGCTGCTCTCAGAAGCTGGATGCGTCGAGCTGAGGACAGGGCGCAATGGCACTCATTAGGGGAGGCTATGTCCAGCAGTGGACTGCTAGAGGCTGATGATGATGATGATGAAGATGAATAAGCGCGAGAAGTACCTATAATATCAACTATGTAACTAAACGTAACCTTCTACTTACCTGCCTCTATACATCGAAGTTCAACCTCAATGTTGAAATGACACGAAAGTTAAGATAAGCTAAACAAAAGATATAAAAGTTCAATAAATAGAAGATGAAGTTATTCAACAATTACTTCAGAGTCAAGCTGTGTATAATTAATTCGTATATTGTTAAACTTTGCTAGTAATGAACGTGAACAAATACGGCATTCGCTTTATATTAATAGGCCGCTTTTAAGAAGATTAAGCCATGAAAGTTTGAGGAGTTGTCGGGCCGTGCTGTTCCTTCTCGAAGTTCTTTATAAAGGAGATTATGAATTATTGCAACTGAAGAAAGCGCTTTTTGCGTCGTCTCCTTAATCACTCCCAGTGGAATCCTGGATGCTCAAGTTTTTGTACTCGTATCTTCGGATTTATTTACGAGCCGTAGAGCTAGGTAGAGAAAACTTCAGAAAAGTATAGGAGTGCGAGATAAGTGCCACCTATAGTGCTTAGATAGATTTCTTTTAGTGATGAAAGTTTGTTTATTTATAGCTTGCGACTTACGCCAGCCTAAGCGGGTTTTTAGAGTAAAATAAATCGTGATTATCATTCAGTTCAGTTCTTTTTTGTAATTGTAAGAGGTAGCTATTTTTATTCAATATATAAAAAACACTAGCTGCCACTTCTGCCCGCGGATTCACTCGCATGGTAGCTTGGCTACCCGGTTAAAAAGTAAAATTCATGTTATTCCTAAACTTTGACACCTCTTTTTATGGATGTATATATGCATGGACCCCCTACATTTCGAATATTTAATAGAAGTAATGCGAAAATAAAAGTGGCACTATGTTCAAACCAAAAAAAAATTAATGCCATATAGCAAATACGACCCAAACTTTTCATGAATGAAGTAAAAAAATCTCCAATAAGTTTGCTTGCCAGGTTGATGCAGTGTCATGGGCGTCGTGCGCCGGAAAGCAAATCAACGAAAGAACTGTTTACGTGATTATTAATCCCGTCGGTGTGTAAAAGTATAGAAAATGTTAATGTTATTTATATAATAAAGGCGTCAAAACCAATCGTATCCCATAAAATTGGGATACGTTTGGTTTTCCCAATTTTATGGGATACGTTTGGTTTAGACGCAATCGGTACGGGTTATCGGCATTCTGCTTTGAGCCTAAGATTACCTATGCTTATTCTTACTTTGCTTTCAGTATCCTTCCCATCAACGGTTTTGGAAACAACCGAAGAAGAGGTAACAGAGTACTACGCTCCAAAAGATCTCATCGTAGGGCAAACTGTATTCGTACTAGGCCGAAGGTTCTTGCTGTGCGATTGTGATAACTTCACTCGGCTTTACTACAGGTAATATATAAAATATGGCATAACTCTTAACTTTAGGAAGACGGCTGTAAGCTTCACTTGTTAGGAAGATGCATATATGTGCGTATGTAGTTAAAAGGTGCCATGAGGTTAAACTGTACTTTAAAAGTATACCCTAACTTTATTATGTCGAGGACAACGTAAGCAGGGAAATAAAATCAGGATTAGACGGGTGGCTTGCGGCGCTTGGCGATCCGGATTTCGTTACATAACTAAGTTAAGAATGTAATAAAATTCTTGGCACGTCTTAAAAAGTCGATGGCCACCTACGCGCTACAAACTTGCAGTCCTTACGCACTGCAGGGTTTAGAAAAGTAAGCCTACTACCCAATAGAAGGGAAATGTGTGAGGATATGTATCAGAACCGCTGTCGCCAGTTTGTTTCTTCCTCTCTCTTTCTCATCCATACCTACATTCCACAAATCAATGTTTTAGTTTTTTCTCGCACAAAACGCGGCGCTGTCATTGCTTTGCACACACATACAGAGACTCTTTACTTACGCACGTCAAAAAACTCATCAGCAAAAATGTATGAAGGTAGGTATGAGTGAATGCTCATACTTGGCGACGCTCCACGACGCTCAATTTCCTTTCTAGTAGTCAGTAGGTTGGTTTACCTACTCTTACGTGGTTTATACATTACTTCTTTGGGCAAACGTTTTCCTTTACATAGGTACGTATTATTATTATTATTTATGAGCCTGGTCCGACAGTTGATTTGAAATGAATCTTTGAGCTCCAATCATAATAACATTATTTACCGAGGTCTCGTTGGTAGAAATATCAAGACCGCCGAGACCCTACTCAATTTTCCTGCTTGCATTAGTAAAGAGAAAAGAAATATGAGAAAATAAAACTTCCAAGTCTATTTTAATTTCTTTATTGATGAAACAGGCGTCGAGTTATTGATGAACGCTTGAAACCGATCGTAATCTATTGAAGTAGGTAAACAGTTTCCTAGATAACTGAATAACTGATTCATTTTTTAACATTTTAAGATGAAGATATCTATTTAATTCTTAGAGGAAAACAGGAGGTTGAAGGGCTAGGTAAAGTTACCTACAAAGTGGAAATTACTAAGTAAATAGTGATTGTGATGGTGTAAATTGCTTAGCAAGTTAGCCATTACTTACCTGGTATCCTACATGTTTTGAAACTAAGATCACTACAGAGACTTTAACGACGCATTTATGTAGATAGGAAAATAGTGCAAATTAAAATCCAATTCTAACGAGAATAATACAAGTTTAAAAAAGGCTAAGTAGGAACCTGTAGTTATTCATGACATCGCTGCGCCTGAATAGGATTTATGGCACAAGACCAACATCTTAACGTACCTTCCGAAGCACGGAAGTGCTCAGATCTAAATGCCACTAAACAGTCACTCATCCAAGTAGTAACCGCAAGAACACTGAAGTAAGCCACGCCACGAGCGCTTTATGTTCTTACCCCGGCTCCACACGTTGGCGCCAACGCTGGCCCCAACGCCACTCGTCCAACGTGCGTCTAGTAAATGGCATTGGCCTCAACCCCCAACGTTGGGGCCAATGCCATTTACTAGACGTGTCGGTTTCATCAAAGGAATCTGCGCCAACGCTCGCGATCTGTCCACACGTTGGCGGTTTGCTCAGTCCTCTTCAAGTCCTCTTTCAGCAGGCGTTGCGTGCGTATGTGTACTCGCTGATTCCGTGTTTTATGATGTGTCGTCATCCGCCATTTTCTTTGACGTGGCCTTTTCTTTTTTCAAAGTACAAATATAAATGTGCAATTAGTACTGTGACGGGACAGAACTGGCATAATTGCCAACGTGTGTACGTCTCACCAAATTAACTAGTCTCCATTTCTTCGATAGACAAAATAAATTACTTCATTAGTGCAATGTAAGCGATCTGAGTTTGCTCTATCGAGAATTCGAGAACTGATAATATATCTTCATTACAGATAAGTAGGTAGATATTAACGTTTACGATTAACTGCCGCGTTATCTTTGTGAGTTATGTTTAATAATTATAGCTTATTGACTTATTTTTTGTTATCGGCTGTCTGTAGGCTTGAGAAAAATCAGGGATTTTGCTGCCAAAATATTCAGGATTCTTTGTAATACGCAAGTGAATCTCGGCTATTAGTAAATACAGTGAGCGCTTTAGACTTAGCCACGAAGATACTGTACTACTTAATTAAACAAATAATTTTGTAAAGATTCTTTTCAAGTTTGCAGAATCTGGACTACTTAACATAATTTGCATAAATAAATTTACATCGATTGTTCACTTGAGACTTCCGAGAATGACTCAATAGCTGTAACAAGAAAGTTACCCTACGCTATGCCAATTATGTTGGGATCTGTAGATAGATATTAATTATAGCTTCCAATCTACACTCGAGAGCAATGAATCCGGGTCACTCAAAGAATCCAAAAAATCTCGGAAAGTAAGAATGCTAGGTTAATGCAATAAATTGTATTTAATAGACAATTTAATACTCCTTAAATGAAAGTATTAAAACTTCTTAGTTATTGTAAAGTTATATCCTAAAAAAATCAAATTTGAAAAGGGAACACTGTCGAAGATGGAACTACGAAATTACAGGATTTGTTTTTGCTTTTGTTTGTAATCTGTCATTTATGTTGGTACATAAACCAGGTTGATAGTGCTCAATATTCATTATTCAAGCTGAAATCATGTCGCTTACACTTGAAGAATGCACCAGAATACTTACATTGGTGGAAACCGGCCGGAGTCAGCGCGATACAGCCAGGACTGTCGGTGTGTCGCTGTCAACAGTACAAAGAGTTCTCCGCCGTTACGAAGAAACTGGTTCTAACCTACGCAGACCAGGAACGGGCAGAACTAGGTGTACCACAGCACGAGAAGACCGATACTTGGTGAACACCATGCTTCGAAATCGCTTTCTCACAGGAACTGAACTAACAAATCAGTTTCGACGCCTCGGAGGAAGTAACCCAAGTGCATGGACAGTAAGACGTCGGCTTGCTGAATCTAACTTAAAACCCCTTAGACCTGCAAACGGCCCTAAACTGGAGCGTGGCCATCGTATTTCAAGACTAAGATATGCCCAGAACCACGTAAATTGGAGTATTGAAGATTGGTCGAAAGTTATGTTCTCCGACGAATCAAAATTTATGCTCTACAAGCACGATGGAAGACACAGAGTGTATAGAAGACCAGGGGAAAGATTCAAGCAAGCATGCATCGAAGAAAAAGTAGCCTACGGTGGTGGGTCTGTACTTGTGTGGGCCGGAATTTCCTCTGAAAGTCGCACAGAGCTGGTGATCATAGAAAATGGCTCTTTAACTAGCGTAAGATATGTGGAAGAAATCCTCAACGAACACGTTGGTCCATTTATGGTCAATTTGGGTGAGGATGCTATATTTATGCATGACAATGCCCGACCTCATACAGGTAGGATTGTGAATGACTACCTTCAAGAGATGAACATTACTTGTATGGAGTGGCCAGCGCGCAGCCCGGATATCAACCCGATCGAGCATGCTTGGGACGAGCTAGGGAGATGCGTAAAACAACGAAACCCTCCCCCAATCACGCTTCCTGAGCTCAAAATTGCTCTCACAGAGGAATGGGAGAATATTCCCCAAAATCGTATAAGGAACTTGGTGTACAGCATGCCAAACCGCGTAAACGCAGTAATGGAAGCACGAGGAGGTAATACGAAGTATTGAAATTCAAGAAAATCGTCATAAAGTTCAATAATTTCATGTTTCCTATTTTTGTTTTAAGGAGAGATCAGCAGTTTTTTTTCTTTATGTAATTTTGTGTAAATAAAATGTATGGTGACTCATATTTTTTTAACTTTCATTTAAGGAGTATTAAATTGTCTATTAAATACAATTTATTGCATTAACCTAGCATTCTTACTTTCCGAGATTTTTTGGATTCTTTGAGTGACCCGGATTCATTGCTTTCGAGGGTATTTATAGAACGCCTATGTCTTTGAGAATGTAGGACTGGACAAATACCTACGTAATACTACTTTGGCACTGAATAACAACCAATATTTTAGTCTGATTTCTGCTGTACCGTCAAAATAAACATCTGAGAATGAACATAATCTGTGAACAATGTATATGTAGGTACTTAAATGCCTGCGTCTTACTTAAATTGTTCTTAGTTACTGCAAGCATATTCTTTTTAATTATGTTTTTGCTTAAGTATTATTTATCGTAATGGAAATTACAAGTAAAAACCAATAGAAAAAAAATATAAATTCTACCGTTGTACCCCACTGCACACACTACACTGAGAATTCTTAAAAAATGTCATAAAATAATTGGTTTTTCAATGTCCATCATTTTCCTCCAAGGCAATAATTACGGATAATTCCAAGTAGGATGGCGCTTGACGACAATAATTGATCATTTAACTCACAATATACATAGATGATAGAGCTAAGAACTTCTAAACAGTCACTTTAGCCGTATTGAGGAGTATTATTCAAACATTTGTTATTTTTTACCTAACAACTGGTAAATACCGAACATGCAAGTAGGTTTTTTCAATCCGTTACAGTTTTACATGTATCTATGAATTATATTATGGAAAATAGGACACCCAACCTCTCCGTCAACCCCTTTTGCGGATCCATTCATAAAAATGTTTCCTATCACATTAAAAGCATTCCGTGGGTGGTAGGCACTGAACTAGGTGGCACTGGTCCAAAAATGAAATTAAAACAATGATTATACACAAAGTCCATAGTCGTATCTTTTTCTTAATAATATGTGTGTAGGTACTTATGGAATTTGTGAGCTATGGTCGCTCAGCAAAAGTAGCAGAGACTTTCCCATAGGAAAAAAATATGTGTGTGCGTCCTATCCTTTATCCTATCTTATCCTTTTTTGTCTTTTCCTTATGATGGGAATTGGTTTTTGGGCCGGTAGTCACTGTTAGATTCTATAAAATATATTTTGCTATGAACAAAACCATCATCTATTCTGACAGGCCTTAGTTACCTATATTTAAATTTATCGGTACCGAAGCATCTTAAAAAACTATGCAAATAGCTTTCGACAATTAGGGTTTATTTAAAAATCAATTTTGCGCCATATTTTTGTCTTACTTGAAGATGGAAAAAGCACATGGTCCACCTGATGTTAAGTGGTGACCATTACCTATCACAAAGCATTCCATCGTAGATCACGTATTTTGGTACGTGCTATACGATGAAATGCCCTGCATCCATCAACTTGAGGCATGAAGATGATAAGCCTCTTGTGCCTGTAATTTCACCGGCAGCCACACCATTATTATTTAGGTTCAATTCTAACATTTTTATGTCTATTGACTAGGTCCATGTTAAACATAGAGCAGCCACCGGCCGTTGAAGTTCACCATGAGACTAGGAAAGAGTTTCCCAAGGTGAGAACGCGTCCTTTCTAAATTTCTAAATAACATTTTGTGATTTATAAAAAATCCAGTGGCCGGACAAGGCAATGATAGGTTGTGGCATCATTTCCTGCATCTGGGAAAAATGTTTCGACGCTCGAATGTTTGTTACTAATGATGATGTGATAGTAGGTATTTATGTTCTCATTGTTATCGATGAGGGGTGTTCGTCGTGTTTTAAATTTATTTATTATTTCCGCAGTCCTACCCGCCACATATCGGTATCGGTGCTCCGGAAGACTCGCTGCAGTCCTGCTTCGGCCTGATGCCAAAACCACCACATAAGGACGTCATCAAGTACAATTTGAACGCTAATAAGGTAAAAACCTATGGTGGGGTTATATTTTTTATATTAGCAGAACCTATAGGTAGATAATATTATAACAGTATTCACTATTATAACTTAAAACACATTTTATTATAAAATAAAATAAAGCTATTTACAAGATTTTATTTTCAATATTGGTGACAAAATGCGAGCGTATTATTATATAAATGATCGTGCCTGTAACTCCATTACGCTTAATAGACCCTCAAGGCGGGTTTAACGAGGTTGCCGAATAATGGGAGTAAGAATTGTCTTGCTGGATAATTGAGCATCAAGTAGTACCTCATACCTGCAGTCTACCTAGGTATATAATTACGAAGGCATCTGTGGCGCAGTGGGCAAGGGTCCGCCTAAGGCGCAGAAGGTTTTCGGTCTGATTCCAGGCCCGGGACAAGATGGAACAAACACATGGCCCACCTGATGTTAAGTAGTAACTATTACCTATCAAAAGCACTGCATGTTTCTTTGAAATGTGCTCTACGATGCAACGCTCTGCGTCCATCGACTTGAGGCATAGAGATCATAAGCCTCTTGTTCCTATAATTTCACCGGCAACCTCACCTTTCAAACCAAAAGAGCACAGCTGCTTCACGGGAGAAATAGGCATGGTTCTTCATGCTTCCCCGTACGAGCTCTTCACAAAGAACTCTACTATTTGTCTCAGGTCTGAGTGTTTTTTATGTATAATATGTATGTATTTACAAAAAACAGTATAAAAGTAGTATCAGTCATGTGGTTTACAATAATACAAGCTTTGGGCCCTTATTCCATATGACCAAAAGTAACGAGGCCACGATATCTGCGTGGAATCTGCGTGTAATTTTATTCTCTATGTCCATGTCCAATTTCTTAACGTGACGCAATGGCGTCTTTTGGAAACGCGTTTATGTTTGAAGCATATTATGACGTCACACGTTATTGGCAAGGAATCTTTTGTGTCATAGATAATAAGGCATCGTCGTAATTGGCCACGATCGTACGATGGACACGATGCGTTCTAGTCGTGCGATGAGTTCAAATAAACAGATTTCTTCAGAGTGTCCTAATTAGAGCTCGCAAGCCGTCACACGAGCACTGGCAAAAATTTTCATCGCACGACGGAAACGCATCGTGTCATCGTACGATCATTGACAATTAGGACGATGCCTTAGGTATCATCCTAATTGGCAGTGATCGTACACTCTGAAGAAATCTGTTTGTTTGAGCTCATCGCACGACTAGTATGCATCGAGTCCATAGTACGAACGCATCGTGTCAATCGTACGATCGTGGCCAATAAGGACGACGCCTAAGGGTTCTGCTTAGTTTGGCATGATGACATGATGCTATGTGAATAGTGTCGTGTCCAGAATTATTACGAAGTTGACATCAATTCTGTAAAAAAAATGTTTTATAAAACATTTTACTATCTACTTTTGAATTGAATTTATTATATTGCCAAGTAACTTTTGAATACTATCGACGAACACAAGAAAAAATAAAAGCTTGCGAATACTTCGATCAAGTAAAATAAATTATTCTCTGATGTTTGAGTTTGTAGTTGAGACTCGATTAAAGTTGAAGCCGAGTACAGTGCACAAAGATTCAAAGAAGCTAGACTTGCTACTTACATTTATTAAATGTTTGTTGTAACGTATAAATAAAAACCTTCACATTATTCGATCGTTTTCAAAATTCAAGATTAAATAACTAACGCTGGACAATATCACACAGCATCATGTAGCCCTAAATTAAGCATAGTTTGGTATTATGGGATATGGGAACATAAAAATATAAAATATATTAATATTATATAATAGTTTGACAAATTTAAAAAACTTATACGACTTTAATACATACAAAGAATATATAGAAACTTATCAGACTCAGCAGAAATAAAATGAATACATGTAGGTCTAAGTACGTCAATTTTTGGCTGGCCTTTATTAACTAAATGTTATGGTATTATGAACGACCTCAGTGGCGCAGTGGGCGAAGGTACGCCTGAGTCGCAGAAGGTTGCGGATTCAATTTCCGCCGCGCGATAAACGTTTTCATTATTGCAGATATTTGTCTCCGGCCTGTCTTGTATGTCAAATATATATGTATTTACAAAAATTGTCATGTGGTTCCCTTATAACAAGCTCTGCTTAGTTTAACATGCAAAGCTACATGATGCTGTGTGATAGTGTCCAGCATTATTTATATTATTATATTATATTATTATTTTTATTCAATTTAATCTAAATTCGAACTACATATATATATTTCAGAACGAAGGAGACATTAATTATAACTAAGTTTTTTCTAAACGACTATAAGACGAGATCTTATAAACGTAATAAATACTTATTCTAGTCCTGTAGTATTTATGCTATTTATATTCTTAGCGTAATTGGTAAAACAGACCGACATTCGTCCCTATCCCTACTTGTTTGTTTGTAAACGGTATTAAGCGACGTCAGTTGATGTCGAGTATCAAAATAGATCTAGGAATCTCCTTGACCTAACGAGCTCTGTGCAAATAGCTACCTCTAATCCCATTTGCATCTTAATAAGTTAACTTTATATCTACATGATGCAATAAATAATAGTGAATTTAACTATTTGATTGACAGACTCAATGTATAAAGTCCCGATAAAATGCCTTTGCAACTTGCAAGTTATTCTTAAGTAGGTACTTCATCTTTCGTAGCAACGAGAATAAAAATGTCTGATTCAGCGTCGAACGAATGAGAGCTTAGTTTATTGCTTGACGATGTGCATAAGAAGACACTTAACTCACATCAGTAATTATATTTTTCTCTCCGAAGATACATACGCTTAAAGCTTATAATACTGGAAGACGTAGAAACCCATATAACTTGTGGAAGTCCATTTCTACATTTTATTCAGGAAGCCAGCACATTTTGCTTGGGAATTTAGTTTCTTTGTTTATCTCTATTAACAGAATCTACGATACTTGTGCGAACTAGACTGGATTCACCCTGAAGACAACGGTCGTCGCTTTATCCTGTCGTACAGCTTAGCTGACGGCACCATCAAGATAGGCGAGGTGCCGCGTCGCAACTCCGGGATCAAGGAGGGGAAGTTCCTCAAGTCTATGCGCTTACAAACGCCAGAGTCTGATCCCAACTTCCCCACATATTTTACACCAGACAGGTTTTTTATTGGTGAGTTGAACAGATGCTTTGATTTTCAACATTTTTGAGTTGTCCAATATAGACCAGTATTCACAAAGGCTGAGCAGAGCGATTTTATAAAATCAACTATTATACTTGCAAATATTTGGACGTGAATTGCATGCAACTTCTGTGGCTGTACTGTTTTATTTTCTCACTGTAGACAGGTTTATTGGAAATATTCCCAGAATTGTAGTGTGCAGTGACAAGCTAATCCGACGGAGCTGTTGGCCTATCGGTTAGCCTTTAGCCTCCAGGGAGACCTAAATAAATTATGTTAAAGTCGGTTGCAGGCAGTCTGATGAGCGGTTTACGATTCCTAGTAGTTTTAATGAACCCCTCTTGAAAGAATTGGACGTTAAAACTTTGTGAGTGAGGATGGTAGATGCAATTTAAATTGTAATTTGCCGTCTGGCAAAGTTGAAGATGCAATCTTAACTTTAATATCACTGGCAAATTTTAATTTCCGTTTCTTTGATATCTTGCTTCTAATTTTATTTTACGATATCCCCACGATTTCAACATTATTTATAGAAATTTGATTAAGTTAATGTTGCAAATAAAACTAGAGGCATTATATAATACAATCAATAATACTTTAATTAAATAATTATTTTTAATTATTTTTTTTGAGGCAAGGCCTTTTTGTCTTGCTGCAGCACACACAAACTTACATAAAAGTTCATAATTCGTAGGTTCTTTGAAATGTTTTTTTTTTCTTTCTATTAATGTTATTTTTTTGTGCTTATATCTTGGTATTAATGTAAATTGTGTGCCTATAGTAACAAATAAATGATTTATCTATCTATCTATCTATCTATTATAATATAATAAGTAAGCAATCACAATAAACATTATTTTAATAGATCTTAGAGCAATCTATTACGAAAGTAAAAAAAGTTTTAAAAATCTTACATATAATACTACTTAAAAGACAACAACTTCACAAATAAAACACGAGGCTCTATACTATCTAATAAGTATCTATACTGTCCTATTTATTCGTGTCGCCAAAACGTTCAACATTTTTCAACAGGAGCGATAGTCCCCGTCTTCAAGCACCGATTTAGGATCATAGGATGTGATCTGTTCGTGTACCGGTACATGAGCGCCAATCCCGAAAAGTTCCCACAGGAAGTCATCGATAACGTGCGCAACTATCACATGCGGGAAGGCAACTTGAAGGACGAACTTGAGGTAAGGGATATTATATGTATAAGTTATGTAGGACGCATTCTCTACTGCGAAGATATGAATTCGCTAGTTCTAAGAGTTTATAATAAAGCTTTAAAGGGGCTTTATTTATTTAAATAATTTAATAAATAAAGGGGACTCTTATTATTATTTTCCAAGAACTCGTGAGTTTCTTGAAGCACAAAATTCGAAATTACTGGGATTTCAAACTTATAAAATACGAATTATGGCCATATAGTCAAAGAAAATAGTCAAATCAGGGCAAGAATCTCGGAATGAGAGATAGTCGGATACAAACTTGTATAAACCTTTAGTTGAGCACCCTAAAACTTGTCTCAAAACCTACTTGGCTAACACCCTACGGTGTTAGCCTTAGCTTCTGCAGATATTCCAAGGTCAAAGGTAAAAAAATATATTTATTGCAAATATTATGTTTCCTATGGGTTTTATGCTATTTATATCTTAGTAGATATTGTAGAACATTAAATTCTCTACAACTTTTGTTGAAACATTTCAACCTCATACGACGGTACTCATGTTTTAATACGGCGGTTTGACCTCGATTGATTCTCCAAATAGTTAAACACTGCACGCGCTCTGCCCTCTATCTCGAAAATGGTTGAAGATATTAAAAAAAATGTTTCAACAAAAGTTGTAGAGAATTTAATGTTCTACAATATTTACTAAGCTATAAATAGCATAAAACCCATAGGAAACATGATATTTGCAATAAATCGTTATTTTGACCTTTGACCTTGGAATATCTGAAGAAGCTAACACCCTACGCTATGTAGGTTTTGAGACAAGTTATTGGGTGCTCAAATAAAGGTTTATACAAGTTTATAGCCGACTATCTCTCATTCCGAGGTGAAACCCCTAATTTTCCTGAACTAATTGTACATCTCTCGCCATAATTCGATAATTTACCGATGTCGTATGTATTTTTTCATCTTTCACATCACATTCTTCTCCGAGAGTCAATCAGCATTTTCGCCGCAGCAAAAAATAGTTTTTACGTATAAAAAATAAAAGCGGCTAACCAGCCATTTGTTGTAGGATTGAAACAGGCTCATACCAACTCGCAAATCTGACGGGAAACGACATTGATTGGCAGTTTTCACTCGAAAACATTCCTACAAAACGATAGCTTTTAAAGTTACAGCAGGTTTAAACACTAGCAACTGCATGGAATGTGTTGTATATTGTCGACAATGCTTTTTAAAATGATGGATGGCCTTTGTAGCGTCGTGACATGTCAATGCTGCTGAACCTAATTGATGGATGTTCCCGTATGCCGTGTATCTGTGACAAGCAGCTAAACCTATCAATGTTATAGTAGTCAGCGATGCATACCTACCTGTAATGAGAATGTTCAATAACGTTACGCTGGTCAATTTAATCGGGTTTATCAGGTAGCCATAAATTATAGTCTATCCTTTTGTTTCCACAGAGCTGGCCCTACAGGTAGGGCCGGCTCCAATTAAAGTCCAAAGTATTTTATTGAGGACCATATAGTGATAGATAAGATTAAAATTAAGTATTATGATTTTGGTCCTTTTAGGTGTATTTTTAACATGGTCTCATATACCGTTTTCATTACTACTAACCTCACTCTCACTCCAGAATTTCATAAGTTTTAATGTTACAAGTACAATAAAAATTGGAAACTTAGTGGAAACATTTTAAAATTTATAGCTGGTATGTTTTAAGTTTTGATCCGCTACGACTTTGGTAGTGCTCCGGAAAGTTTAATGCATTGAGTTTAGACAGTTTCACCTACTGTCGTAACTTGCTCGCAGATCGAAGTTTTTCCAAGCAAACAAAATATGACCATTCGTTTTATTGATGTTTTTGCTTACTCGCGGAAAGATATTTGAGCATATTTTCGTCTACTCTTAATATAAGAACATAGGGACTTTATAAAAAGAAGACGCATAACCTTCGATCAACTATTCATCGAAGCGCATAACATATTCTTACCTACCATAATCTTTATTCTTTAACATTTTTGAAGATATAAAATCACTGAATGTAGTTATGCAAAAAAGCAAACCTTCACGGCCTAGAAAATAACAATACATAGGTTCAGCAATAATATCACTTTGATTATATCACGTTTTCTTATCAAAAAACTTGTACCAATGTGATCAATTTTGGTGCAAATTTTTTGGTAGGAAAACGTGTTGGGTTCAACATGATATTCTTCTGTTGAATAGTGCGAGCGAGAGGGAGGTTTGACATGTATCGTCACCTTGAATCCTTTGCTATATCAATCAAATTTGGCAACTTTACAAACGAATCGTAACTCTGTAATTTATTGCATATTGTAGGAAGCAATTCGTGAAGAACAAGCGGCGGAGACCCGAGCTCAACTGGCTAAGATCGGCCAAGCCGCGGTCGCCGAGCCAAGCGCTATGGAGCGATGTTTGACCGCACTTGACGTGGTGGAGGGAAGTGCTTCACCGCCACGACCGCCAACACCACCAATGACTACTGATCGAATCTCCTACGATGACACCTTGAGAGCTATTCGTGCAAGGTAAATATAAATATTTTGTACAACGATTACCTCGCCATCTTTAATCATTTCGCGAGAACTTGATATAAAGCGAGATCAACTCAAAAGTTGACTTCGAAAATCCTAATTCTATCCTATCTTAACTATAACTATCCTTACTGATATTATCTATAAATGCGACGTAGAGAATAATTGTTTGTTACGTTAACGATTATCATGAAATTTCGCATTCACATTGTCAGGGGTGCAGAAAAAGACAGGGTCTAGGGAACTATCTTTTATCCAGAAAAAAGTTCTCGAGTGATAGTAAAATAACTTTAATGAGCGAAGCCGCGGGCGGAAGCTGAAAATTGAAACTAAAATTTTGAGAATAATATTTCAACGTATGTGGTTTAGACATTCAGGGTAAAGATAGAATAATCAGTCACTTATGAGTAAAGGATCCACGTACATAGGTCGAAAAAGTAAAAGCTAGTCGAAAACGGCTTTGTCAATTATTTTATATTTCGTTGAATACGTATCGTTTAATATAGTTACCGTCCAATTCATAATAGTTTTATAAACCTCAGATAGGTTACAAGCTTACTTTAGCGAGGGTTATAAAATTACATTTCTTAATAATTAAGGGGGGTATTTTATTTAATGTCATAAAATATGCTTGCATTTTCATAGTAATTTCATGAAATGCTAATTAACTAACTGTATGCTTCGCTCCACAGCGGGGACAAATATTTCAGTTAGGTGCCCATGTTATTTATGCAAATGTTTTGCACTGGCTACTCTATTCACACAACTCTTGGTATGAGAAGCTCATTCATTACAATTCTGGCTACTTTTTCTTTTCAATAAAATGTTTGTGCATCATGCAACATAATATTTTAGTGAAATTTTTGAGGATTATATTTTTCTGTTAGAAATCTAAAATCTTTGTGTTTCACGTTTATGTTTGCAAAACTTTAAGCAAGTTTAATCTTTTTGATGTTTTGATTGTCTTGTAGCACGAAGGGTTCGTTAGTTTTGGTCCCATTTCTCTTTAAATATTATAAAGCTGTCTGTTCTTACGTGCCTTTTAATTTTTGTAAGTTCTCCTACAGATACTGTCTTATTCCAAAACGAAAACTAAAGACCTGACCTTTTTTTATACAAAATATCAGTTTTAAACCTAGACTATCTTTAGTTTTAGTTGCGGAATAAAGCAGATAGGGTATTACTGAACTTCAGGGAATCACAGATTCCCTGTAGGGATGCTACTGGGAAAAACTTCTACGCGGACGAAATCGCGGAACTCGCACTAGTCTATATGTATATAAAAAAACAACAATCGCAAAAAAAGCTTAAAAACAGCTCGACCTATTTGATTTTTTTTTGTTCGCCTTGATTCAGGCGTGTTTATAAGGGAAATTTTGTGTGTAATTTTTGTATGAATTAGAATTTGAACAAGACAACGTCTGTCATAGACGACTTATCGACATAGCTCAGAGAATTAGCAAGCTGAAATGGCAGTGGGCTGGCCATATCTGCCGAACCGATAACCTTTGGGGTAAACGAGTTCTTGAGTGGAGACCGCGGCTCGGCAACCGTAGTGTAGGACGCGCTCCAGCCAAGTGGAGTGACGATCTGCGAAAGGCTGCTGGCAGAAGCTGGATGCATCGAGCTCCGGACAGGGCGTAATGACGCTCATTAGAGGAGACCTATGTCCAGCAGTGGACTGCTATAGACTGATGATGATCATGATGATGACGAACGTCTGTCGGATCAGTAAATCAATAAATAATTTTGTATTGATTTCAGCAACCCGACCTGTGAGAATGTGGTACCGCTGAAAGGAATCCTCAAGTCGGGCACGGCTCGCGACGACCACCAGAAGGTGGTCTGCTTCAGCGGGCCCGCGGCCGATGAGCACAGGGAGCCGAAGAAACGCATCGAGTACCCGCCGGGACAACAGCCGCACTTTACCGACGATCCAGATTTCTGCGAAAGATTCAAAGATGCGGTGAGCTCCAACGGTTTTTAAGCAGACATTATCAAAGGGTGTAAGGGATTCCAATCTCCATCTAGGGAACTCAAACTAACCACACCAGCTCCTGGCACATTCTGCTCACTATCAACGGGGCTCTGATAGCTAGCCGGCTGGTTGCGGCTCCTAACACCGTTGCAAGTGCATGCTTGGAGTTTCTCTGAAGGATAGAATCCGCAACGAGACTATACGACAAAGAACTAAAGTTGTCGACATAGCTCAGAGAATTAGCATACTGAAGTGGCAGTGGGCTGGCCATATCTGCTGAAGAACCGACAATCGCTGGGGCAAACGAGTTCTTGAGTGGAGACCGCGGCTCGGCAAATGTAGTGTAGGACGCCCTCCGGCCAGGTGGAGTGACGATTTGCGTAAGGCTGCTGGTAGAAGTTGGATGCGTCGAGTTCAGAACAGGGCGCAATGGCGCTTATTAGGGGAGGCCATGTCCAGCAGTGGATAGGCTGATGATGATGATGATGAACACCAGTGCAGCTAAATCTGCTGGCCACTGACGGGCAACAGTGTCGGCGGTGCAAAAAACTGTGCCCTGCAATCCCCAACCATGCGTGGGGTTACGAGCATGCCCCCTTTATTAGGGCCTTCCCTATGTCCAGTAGTGGACATAGTCTGGTGTGTGTGTTCTAGTATATGACACATATATTTTTACTAATCAAAGAAGTTTAATCAACCGTTTGTGGCGTGACTTCGATGTTCTCAGCTGATCACCTTGGTTAAGCAACACTCCGCCCGGTCACTGCTTGGATGCGTGACCGTTTAGTGGCATTTCGATCTGAGCGATTCCGTGCTTCGGAAGACACAAGATGTTGGTCCAAGCTTTTTCGATCTTTAAACCATTTCGGAGGCCTTAGAGCGGCCTAAAAACTCCCAGTTGTCGTTGGCGACTAACTCATACGATAGAAAGGACTTAACAAACGTAGTATAGCATTTTATTTCATCCTCGCCCCATATCACTTATTGGATTTTATCAATAGAGCTCTTTATGAAGGGGTCAACCGGGGAAGTATCTATCACCACCATGTCTATTTCTGCCGTGAAGCAACATTGCTGTGTTTTGTTCTGAAGGTTGTGGATGCCGGTGAAATTACAGGCACAAAAGGCTTATCATCTTCATGCCTCAAGTTGATGCACGTAGGGTGTTGCATCGCAGGGCTCATTCCAAACATCCGTGACCTTTTCTTTTTTGGTTCTTGAAGATGGAACAAGCACATGGCCCATCTAATGTTACCCATTACCTATCACAATGCATTGCATAGTAGGTCACATTTTTTTGGAACATGCTCTACGATGCAACGCCCTGTGTCCATCAACTTGAGATATGAAGATGATAAGCCTTTTGTGCCTGTAATTTCACCGGCACCCACACCCTTCAAACCGAAACATAGCACAGCTGCTTCACGGCAGTACTTCCCCGGAAGAGCCCTTCACAAAGAACTATACTACTACTAAAAGACCTACGAAGTTTATCATCATTTACAATGCACACTGCTAAAATATGGACTCAGCTGCCAGCGTCTGTTTTTCCATTGACTTACGACCCTAACGGCTTTAAAAAGAGTTAATTGGCATCTTCTGGGAAAGCTCGTCCCATCGTCGACCTCATCCTTGCCTATGCAAGCCTCAAGGTCAAGAGCTGGTCCATATAAATGAAACAAAAAAAAATGTGCTTAGTTCCATCAATAGGCAATATAGTTAATTATAAGTGTTTAAATGGATATTTATATCACATCACATCACACTATAATATTATAAATGCGAAAGTTTGTGAGTATGTATGGATGTATGATGTATGGATGAATGTTTGTTACTCTTTCACGCGAAAACTACTGAACGGATTTGGATAAAACTTGGAATATACATAGTTTGTGACCTGGATTAACACATAGGCTACTTTTTATCTCGGTACCGCGCGAGCGAAGCCGCGGGCGGAAGCTAGTAGTATAATATATGTGTGTATCTACTTAGGTATAGGTTTAAGACTTTAAGTAAATTATACCATATTGTTGTAGGTACTTTAAATACCTAGATAGCTTTTATTTAGGTTAAGTCTTGCTACATCCTTTAAACAAGGTGCATAGAACTGCGGAGTGATCGGCTAACTCTGTTGCAAACAGAAATGATTGACACCGATCCTGGTTTCACAAACTGTGACAGTTTGTCAATTGACGTTCTTTGAATTTCGAGACGCAGGTTGCGGGTTTGATTCTCGGTGCGGGACAAATGTTTGCATGTTCTGTAGATATTTGTCTCGGGTCAGGGTGTTTTCTATGTATGATATGTATCTAAGTAATTACAAAAAAAATATATGTGTAGTATATCAATCATGTGGTTCCCATAATACAAGTTCTGCTTAGTTTGGGGCTACATGATGCTGTGTGATAACGTCCAGCATTGTTTATTTTTATTTATTTATTATTTAGTAACTAAGTGTTGTGTTGCATTAAATAAACTGAATACTGAATAGTAAGTACCTTCGTTGGTTTGCAGGAAACAAGAGAACGTGCAGAACGGCGCGCCGCCAACATCTGTCCGTACGAGATAGTGCCGAGCGCGCAGGCGGCCAGCGCGGGCGCAGACGACGCGGGAGATCGCACGCAGCTGCCCGGCTACCTCGGCAGCTATGGCGTCGATTGCAAAGAGGTATACACAGGGGCCAGGGGCGAATTTCCCAACAGGCCAAGTAGGCCCGGGCTAAGGGCGGCAAAACTTGGTGAAATCAAGAATGAAAAAAACTTTAAGACTACCAAAATATGAGCAGATCAAGCATATCATGAAATTAATGTAACTTGTAACTATTTTAGCAAATCATCTTCATCTAATTGTACTCGCATTGAATACCAGTTTTTTCACTTACAGATCGAATCACGATTTTCGAAGAGAAACAAAGAGCAGTCTTGACGGTTTTTTTAAATTTTTCGCTTTACAGCTTTACGGGCGGCGAACTTGAATATGCCTAGCGCGACCAACGGATCAAATCCGCCCCTGGTTGGGGCAAAATTTTACCTCATTGAGGGCAGCTACCTTTTTTTTAGTTAGAAGGTTTTGTTCTGAGGAAACTATAAGTTTATTTTGAAGGAAAAATGAATGGCATTTTTAATGTTAAATAATTTTAAATTTAAATATGATGTTTCATAGAAATTGTATGGAAAACTTTTTTTTTTAATTTTCGTGAAAACTTACGATTTGATTTGGTAAGTTCCTTTGGCAAAAGTGTTCCTGTTGTTGAGTCGATTGAGACCAACTTGTTTTTTTTTTTCAAAAAACAAATATGCCATTTTTTTTTCCAAATAAACTTATAGTTTTCTCAAAGAAAACTACAAAAGAAAAGGTAGCTGCCCTCAATGAGGTAAAAGTTTGCCCCTCCCTGTGATGAATGTGAAGAATGATGGAAGAAGTGGTGGGGGTGTGTTTGCGTACGGGTAAATACCGATGGACTGTGGGGGTGTACGGGGTTCCAACCCCCATCTTCGGAACCCAAGCCAACCTCAACTGCACGTGGTGCACCCTGCTTAGCAACGAACGGGCCTCTGGCGGCCGGCTGATTGCGGCATAGCACAGCCCACATCGGCACAGCTAAAGCCCCTGGCTACCGACAGGCAGCAGCGTCGATGGTGCGAGCAGCTGTTCCCTGCGATCCCCAACCCGCATGACCAGTGTGGCATTTCCCCCTTCTTTTAAAGGATGCATATGTCCAGCATTGGACTGAATAGGCTGTTTGTTAAGGCCCTGATCGACGAGCGAGTAAAACCGCGGTTTTTTGGCTCGTCGGTGTAATGATAATCATAATCATTTATTTATTTGCTTAAAATGTAGGTACAATAGGTCTTAGCATAATGTCAATTAAAAATAACTAAAAAGTATCCTATACATTTTGCCTCATTAAGGCGTGCAAATATACAAAAAATAAAAACAGATGTCAAAATGTAAGTATTTCAAATAAAATAATGTAAAAAATAATTAATATGTCATAGATTCACTCAAAATGTCAAAATTTATAATCTAAATATCCTTTATTTCATAAAAACAGTTGTCCAATAATCATTTTCTTAATCTTGATTTAAAAATATTAAAAGGTAGCCTTTTTAGGTCGTCCGGTAATTTATTACAAATTGTTATGGCGTGGTAATAGACACTTTTTTTTGCAATATTCAGTCGGCAACAAGGAATATACAGTTTCTTCTTGTGCCTTGTTTGCCTATTTATCACATCTGTCTTTTTATTGAATGTATCATTGCAATACCGCGATTTTGTGAGTTGACGAGCCTGGCTTGCGGCTCGTGATGTTTGTTTCATTTTTTATTTGTCTCGTCAAGTCGCCAGTTATCGGTGATTATCATGAGGAGAAACGCTTGTCGCGTTTTAGTGTTTTGATTTTGTATGATAGGTGCTACTAAAGACAATAATTCGTTCTACAACTCTTCAGTCATTCTCAGAAAATTTCTGAAATCGAGTGGTTCTGCTAATTAAATGTGTATGCGATAACGATCTAACTTTTAACCCAAACTCTCGGGCGTTTTCAGGTTATAGATATTTATTTCTCAAAAAGACAAAAGTCACTTACATGAGAAACTATGGTTAACTTAGCATTTAGGTATCACTAAATATTAAATAGTAGGTTATGTGAAGGTCGTTCTTTTTTAAATTATATAAGTAGGTAAATAGTAGATTATAACTTAAACACTCACAGAGGTAGGTAGGTATATAGGTTATAACATAAACAGTTTACAGTGTTTTTGTTTTTTTTTTTCTTAATTGTGTGGTAATAATACCAAGTTAGCACACAGCTTCAGACTCCGTACAAGACATGTTAACCTCAATTCGACTACGATACGAGTGTTTTAATCGCTAGTCGATCAGCACCAACGAGCCGCGAGTAAAACCGACGTTCTTTAAAACCGCGGTATAGGCTCATACGTCGATTATACACTTGACATCATCCATCATCCACAGTCTGATTTCACCCACTGCCTCTCTCAACTTTTGCCAATACTACTTACTATAAACTGAGTAAATTTAACTATAAATAAATAAATAATAAATAATGCTGGACATTATCACTCAGCATCATGTAGCCCCAAACTAAGCAGAGCTTGTATTATGGGAACCACATGATTGATGTATTACATATATACATTTTTTTTGTAAATAGATACATATCATACATAGAAAACACCCAGACCCGAGACAAATATCTGTAGAACATGCAAACATTTGTCCCGCGGCGGGAATCGAACCCGCAACCTTCTGCGTCTCAGGCGGACCTTCGCCCACTGCGCCACAGCGGTCGTCAAAAAATGTTAGTAATGTCAAGTAAATTTTGATATGCCTCCACCAGCAAAGAAAAAAAGGGTTTTGGTTGCGGAATTTTGTTCTAGATAAATACACATTAGTACGCTACAAACTACTTTAAGATTATTAGATATAGTAGCCTTAGTTCATGTTCCATGCAATCAACCATTGTCATTAGGTACCTACCTACACAAACAACTAAAATTAAGAACTTGATTTTTTAGTCGTGCACCTAACATGGCATGACCTTCGTGTAGATATGAATTATATGTATAATGGTAGATAATAGCATTAGCAAATTATTCTTTCCTGCCTCGATCATAATAACTACCATCAAACAGAATCAAAGGTCAGATTGGTCGACAAAAACATGTTAGTGTTAAAAAGTGTATTGATGTTAAAAAACTTTTACATCAGTATTCAAGAGCTGAGTTCAAAGATAATCGATCAATGATTTTTTTTCATAGGGAAAGATTAGCCAGTGATCAAACATGAGGCTTGACACCTTCATACCGCAGGTGTTAAACCTTATGATGGACCCAGAGCGTTGCATCGTAGTGCACGTTTCAAACATAGATGACCTACGAAGCAACACTTTGTTATATGTAATGGTTACTGCTTAACATCAGCTATGTGGTAGTTCATCTTTCAGGTATCATAAAAAAATCTTAACATAACTCTGTCTGATAAACACGGTGTTTAGACTATTGCCATCAGTATAACTATTGGTATAATGGTTAGCTTTGAGCAACGTTGATGTCGGTTGCTTTTTACAGGTGCCAGAATACATGCGTGTATCTGCAGAGGCGTATGAAAAGGCGAAAAAGCTCCGTCAAGAGTCGCCTGACATATCGCCAGCTGCAGCTCGAATGATGGAGTACCCTCGCCTACCGCATCCTGATGTCGATGTGTGTGTCAACCCACCGCCTGAGGCCATGGGACCTTGCGCCCCTAAGAAGGCGGAAGACGTTGCCTTCGCCTGCCCCAGGGTTGAACCAGTCATGCCTGGCTGTAACCCAGATAAGAGAGACAAGAAGTAGACCTCGATTTGAACACTTATTTATTTATTGATCTATGAAACGAATAAATATTTTGATAGCTAAGTATTTTAATTTGACTTTGTTTCATTTATGTGAGTCAAAACACTTACGATGAAGTTGTTATTTTTTATATTTTAAACAACAATTATTTATTTAGGAGCTGGTTCCTATGATTTTGCTTAGAATATGGTAAGTATACATGCAACGTAAGATGCCTGGGTAAAAAATAAATAATTCCAATTAGTGCGGCAGTTACATTTACAAAAAATATTGGATACTTATTTTTTTACTTATCAAATCAATACAAATTGACAAGGATAAAGAGCATCGAAAGTTCGGGAGTGGGAGCTCGTGACGTAACGGCAAAGTAAAGTGTACTAAACCGTGACGTCACGCAGAACTTCAACGCACTATATCTTGGTAATTTTATGTTTACTTGTCAAAAGAAAAAAAATGTGTCTAATATTTTTTTCTATAGTGTAAATGACGTACTAAATATAATTTTTCAGACATCTAGCAACTGTACGAGTCAGAAATATCTTATTTTATGAGTCTGACCCCACTGCGGGGCAAAGGCCTCCCTTCCCTCAGAAAACTTAAAAATCAACTAAATGAATACCATTTTTTATTGGATTATTATGGAATATATTACAGAACCAGTATGAGGTTGTAGGAAGCAAACAGAGACACAAATAATTTACTAAATCTTAGAAAAAAATAAACCAGCGTCCCAGACCCCGTGGCCACGTAATCAATAATTTATTAATGTACAGCCAAGTTCATAATTTTGCAGTCGTGTCTCAAAGGTCAGTCTACTAACTGATTCATACAATATGCGTATTACTTTGATTCAGTTGAGTCAGTCTGAGCATAATTTATACGTCTTTCAGAAAATACCTACTAAATCAAGTTGCAAGTGCAGTCGACCGCAACGGCACTACTGGTTTGTTTATTTATATCTATGAAAGTTCCGAGTGCCGCGACTAGACAGACCGCAACCGCGGTCAGTGCTGTGTGGCTCAGAATACTTAATTTACTTAAACAAAATCAGTTCCCATGTTTGTAACATCATATCTTATACAGTGGCTTGAGTGCGAAAAACATACCTTACTATAAAGTTGGCGTTAACTATATTTTTGTATGGAAATGTCAAAATTTTACAAACTTCTCCGCTTAGGGCGCCGTTCCATTTTCATACAAAAATATAGTTAACGCATACTTTGTAGTTAGGTATGTTTTTCGCACTCAAACCAATGAGGCCGATTGAAAGGCTTATTACACCAAGCGGTATTCAGTCTATCTTAGTAGGACTGTCTTACACTTGGTGTAGTGTAATAAGAGTAAGCCAATAAGTCGGTCATAGAAAGTCTAATTAGTCAGTAAGACAGTCTTACTAAGACAGACTGACTGACTGTTAGATACGCTAGCGGAAACTTTTTAAAACTCCATATGAAAATATGGAACTTTGTAGTAAGTTAGAAATGACATGTGAAAGGAAGTTGTTCAAAATCAAAGCAAAAGAAACATTTTTCAGAACCAACTGATCACTGCCATCTGATCACTGCCAGATAAGGCATTTGTATTTACATACATTTTGTTTCAAGTGTACTTGAAATTCACTTGAGAACAAATTATTTGTATGTTGGCGTACTGACCATAGTAGATACCATGGTTACTGATGTAAAGAAAAACTTTAAATACCAACGCAATAAATAATTTTAGTATTATTTAAACGATCTTAAAAATATTCTTATAGTTAAAAATATAAATAATGTACACATGGGGTGGCATATTGTAGGCAATTAAAAACCCAATCTACACAACAATACCAAAATTGCACGCATAACCAATATCGTTATATACCTCTTTAGAACAAAATACTATGAAATAAATACATATAAACAATAACATTTATGTAACACAATTCAAATACGAGTAGAGTATTTTATTGTCATTACAGTCAACTATGGAGATACTTTGGATGACTATGACTATACATGAAAATTTTATTGAATTTCTTTTCTCTACCATTCGATTGAGACATTCAAGGTACAATTAAGGCGACTATGACGGTCAAACCTCCCTCTCGCTCGCACTATTATATTTAACATTTTTGAAGATATAAAACAAACCTAAATAACGAACCTTTGTATTGTTATTTTCTAGACCGTGAAGGTTTACTATTTTGCATAACTACATTCAGTTATTTTATATCTTCAAAAATATTGAATAGTGCGAGTGAGAGGGAGGTTTGACCCTTATAGTCGTCTTAAGTACTTAAATATCTTGCGTTGTCATATCAAAGTGATGTTTGTTTTTCTGGTTTTTTTCTCATTTATTCTATAATTTAAAAAAAATCATACATTATGTTAACCGTAAATTATTAAGGTCAGCGTACTTCGGATTCGGCAGACGGCAGGTTATATCTAGGCGGGTATTTTAAAACGTTCGAAACGTTTCCGAGTTGAATTAGGATTCACTTTAGGCAGTAACGATTAAGTCAGAATTAAATTATTGTGTCGGAGTGTGCTGTTTTGCGATGCGCCATCGTATCGTAGTGTTCTTCATAATCACTATTAGCAGCTTTTAAGATCCTAAAAATCCGTCGCATTTGCGTTGGCTCGTTGTTTATGGAATGTTAGTACGGTATAAAATAAATAAATGCTTCGATACAACTGCCACATTTATCTTCAGGATAATTTATGCTGCAACTAAACTAAAAAACAAAGATATACATATTTTTAATGTCATTTTTAACCCTCTTGATAAAGAGGGGTGTTAATAGGCTGGCTAACAGTCTCTAATCTTGCCCAGGCCAAGATGGCAGCAATGACACAATATCTATAAATAAATAATGACAATCTACGTATATTCCGTCTTTTTTACGTTTCTGTAGTTAATTGTCTGTCAATGAGACAACAATGTAACCAACTGAGCACAGGTCATAGGTAGTCGTAAGCATCCAAAGTCCACATAAATGCATTATTCATAAAATTACGTCAGATAAATTATCACAAGAACGACAACAGTCAAGGTAACGAACATTCCTCCGAAGAGAATGTACTTATCCTGAGCCACTCTCCTCTCTATGAGGGATATGGTAGCGTTCGATAAGCCAAGAGTATTGGCCAGGTCTATTATCCTTCGGTGTGCACCTTTTAACGTCTCTCTATTGTATCTTAGAGTTTCCAGCATACTTGAACCTGCAAAGTGGCAAAAGATGACAGAATTACGATACAATCGGATATCCTGGCCTTCTATTAATGAATTTATTGATGACATGCCTGCCTATGCCAATATTGTTGTAATGATTTACACGATCACATAACCACACAAACTAAGTAGAGCTTGTAATATTAACCAAAATACCAAGACAAAATATTTGCAGATCATACAAACGAACGCATACTAATCGAACCCGCAACCTTCTGCGTCACAGGCGGGCTTTCGCCCACTGCGCCATAGAGGTCGTACAGCACAAACAGGTAGAGATCGCGTCATGTAAAAAGAACGCTGAGGGGAAGCTGCTTCTTCCAGCGTTCTTTTTACGTACTTTCTCCATCTCACCATGTCTCTGCATGCACTACGTCTTGGTCAGTAAGTTGAAATTAACGACTTCTATCTTAGCGACTGAAAAACCGAGACCACGTACCTTCCGAAGCACGGAAGCGCTCAGTTGTGATTATCTCTAACAGACACGACTTGACGCTGTATCAATCAGCTAAATCGCATGCAAAGGGCTGCGTATAACGGTAGTTACTTTTTATGTCCTAAAAATGTATCTATACATAGCTAAAAATAACGGCATTCGACTTGGCTCGATTCATAGTTAAACTCCTAAAAAAATTGACATCAGTTGCTTTATTAAACCTAAATGACCTATTACAGTAATGTTTTCTAAGAGGTGTTATGATGACACTCCAAGGAATTCCAATAGATGTAGAGACCAACAAGACTGTGCTGGATTTTAGCGTTTATTTCCTTGCAAACTAGGATTTAAATTTAAGTTACACAGTATAACAGTAATTGTTGAATGTAGTGTAGTTTTTTTTAACTGGTTTTCGCCGGCTTTTCCTGTTCCTCACGAAGTCATCAACTCAGTCTGTAAACTCTAACGAGAAACTGATGTAGGTACCTTACCACCGAAACTAGTTTTTAATTGTTTGCGGTTGTTTAATGGAAAAGGGGTGGGTGGAAAATTTTACTGGACCTGTTTGTTCATTGTTTTCTCATTACAATAGTTCAGACTCATTTCCTATTTCATTGTTCTTTGAATTGTATAATAATAACACAAGAAGACCCACTTCTAAACATTTAAATAAATCTGCTTTGTTACGCGAGTTACGTAGTACCAGTAGTACTTTCGTTTGAGTAACAATAAAATATTCGACTGCACGCTACAAAAATAGACGGGTAAATTATTTGACACTCAATTTAGGTTTGAACTGCATTTTCCCAATTTTTTTACACAACTTTATTTCATAAAAGAGATATCTGACAGTTTTTCGTTCCCAGTTTTATTACAACAACATAAATTTCGATACACAAAAATAAAAGGGAAATTCTAAAAAGAACAGAGAAAATTGGTTCCCGCGTCGGCCTATTAAACCTAATCAAGTTCTGGTAAAAAAAATGTCCCGCAATACCCATAAACATTAAACGGCGCGACGCATAAAAAAAATCACTGCGCTGTCGTAATGAACAAAAAGCAAGATTTATTCGCTTATTAGCTGCGGTCGAGAACGTCCGAGTACATAGGTCGTTAGTAACAAACTAGTAGTCAATCTAGTCATGAAGTGTTTTTGTGAGTGAATAAGTTATGAAAGTGATATAAACTGTTGATAAAGTAAATCTAGGTTACCCGAGGCTAAGGGTACTCATGGTACCTGACTTGAAGTCGTTTTTATTTAGTTGATTAGTTTGCCTTGATCCAACGTGATCATGCCCGGTCGAACGCTTACAAGGTCGCGTGGTAGCTTGTTTGTTGTGAACTACAAGAAACTAACAAATTTAGTGCAGTGAATAATTTGACGATCAAAATGTGGTAAGTCTGTTATTATTATAAATGTTGCATCGCAAATTTTAACTTAGTTCAGATGAATGTCCGAAACATTCGAACAAACATTATTTTGTTTGGTTATCCTTGGCTTGAGTAATGCACTTGGCAATGTATTGCAAAGGGCAGGGAATAGGAAGGCATGTTAACGAGTACCTAATTCAAGATTATTTTGTTGATTTTATTTAAATGTGTACTATAACGTGTGTGTATACAGGGTGGGGTAAAATTTTACCTCAGAGGGCAGCCACCTTTTCTTTTGTATTTAGAAAGTTTTGTTCTGAGGAAACTATAGGTATATTTTGAAGAAAAAAACAATTGCATTTTTATAATTTAGAAAAAAATGAAAGTCAGCCCAGAAAATGAAAAAACAAGTTGGTCTCAATCGTCTCTATTTCCCAACAGGAAGACTTTTTCCAAAGTAACTTACCGAAATAAAATCGTAAGATTTCGCGAAAATTTAAAATAAGTTTTCCATACAATTTCTATGAAACGCCATTCGCCACAACATTGAGTCTATGTATGCAATTTGAACACATGCCGGGAAATACTCTGTTCTTATTTCAAATTGATCTTTCATAATTTTGACGGCCTCTGTGGCGCAGTGGGCGAAGGTCCGCCTGAGACGCAGAAGGTTGCGGGTTCGATTCCCGCTGCGGGACAAATGTTTGCATTGTAGATATTTGTCTGGGGTCTGGGTGTTTTCTATGTATGATATGTATGTATTTACAAAAATAAATATATGTTTAGTATATCAATCATGTGGGGCCACACATAATACAAGCTCTGCTTAGTTTGGAGCTATATGATGCTGTGTGATTACGTCGCGCATTATTTATTTATTTATAATTTGTTGGTAGAATGATGATACGACCGATTACCACTTAGCGTCGAATTGCATACATTGACTCAATGTTGTGGCGAATGGCACTTCATAGAGGTAAAATTTTGCCCCATCCTGTATACATATACTACGTTTGTTACACATGTTCTTCAGTAGGTATAATTTTATTGTGCTGACAATTATCTACACCTGGAAATAAATAATTATACTAACCACAGTTCATCTTTTTATGACCAAGGTATATTAGGAAGATCCTTGTAAAACATTGTTGTGACAACCATTTCTAATTAATATTGTAACCATGAAATGATGAATGATTTACTCAGAAATAAATAACTATTTGAAATATAATTGGGAATTATTTACTCAGAAATAAGTTGGATCCTCAAATGAGCCTCTACTTGTAGTCTATTTCTGTATATTTTTTTAAACATACATTTGAAAAGCCTTTTTGCATAAATATGATGTAGGGAATGGCAACCACTGCTTCAGCGCCAATTACAATAAATAGTTTTTAAAGGAGAATGCCGATAACCCGTACCAAATGCGTCAAAATCAATCAAATCGTTTATTTGGTTTCCGGCGCACGGCGCCATGACACTGCAACAACCCTCACTTTTAATTATTTAGACTGTAGAATCGACTGAAAACATTGAAGATTTTTTAACTTTGTATAATCAAAGGATCAAAAACTTTTTTGTGGTTCCATGAAAATCAATATCTTTCGAAAAAATTAGGTTTTGTTTTGACGCAATTACGGTTTTGTTTTGACGCATTGGTACCGAGCGCCATACATCAGACGGCATTGTCCTTTAGCCAATAAATTTTTAGGCACATTCCTTTAATCGCCCGAAGGCCTCCGACATGGCTTATAGACTGAAAAAGCCGGGACCAACATCTTTACGTGACTTCCGAAGCACGGAAGCCTTCAGATCTAAATGCCACTAAACGGTCACCCATCCAAATAGTGGCTGGATTGATTGTTGCTTAACCAAGATAATCTTACACCGATGTAAGCTATGAGCGCCGCTTCATTACTCGTTACTGTATTCGCGATCTTTATAACATGTTACTGTGAGTTGACCTACTTGATATGAAGTTACCTATAATTGGTTTTATCAAAGTTATATTGATTCCATATCTAAATAAAGAGCATGTGTTGTGTTCATTCTAAAAAAGGTTAATATGCCCCAGGGTAGGAGAGGACGATAGATCGTCAGACAAAACTTTTATGTTACCGATTTACACACCGACTAAGAATACGATTACAAATAAAACTCAAAACCATTCTTTAAATCAATGAACGTTAAATAAGTTTACTGTTACCTACTGAGTAAATCACTGCACAAGAACTTACTGAATAGAACCCGCGACCTTCCCATCAATACCGGAATGCCGGGATACCGGATACCGGGTTTGTTAATATTATTCTATAAGCTACAATAGGCTAGACGACTGAAAAATTCTAATTAGTCCGTTATTTACATATCCAAAAAATATTTGACACGTATTTTTTCTTTTGTCTATTAAACAAAAAATAACAAAGATATAGTGCGTTAAAGTTCCGCGTGACGTCACGATATAGTACATTTTTTACCTAGCCGTGACGTCACGAGCCCCCACTCCCGAACTTTCACGTTCTTTATCTCCGTCAAATTGGATATTTTTATTCGATAAATAAAAAAAATAAGTGTCCAGTATTTTTCGTTGATATAAACTGACGGACTAATTAGAATTTTTTTTTTTTACCCATTCGTCATCCACATTGCTATAAAAGCTCTTTTTAAACTGAAACTGTCTGCTACATCATGTTATAGGCATTGCTGCTGGCAGTACCATGTGGCTGTAGGGGGCTCCATCTCTATCTTTGGAACCCGAGCCAACCTCACCTGCTCGTGGTGCACCCTGCTAACTAGCAAAAGTAAATCCCCTGACTAACGACGGGCAGCAGCGTCGGTGGTGCGAGAAGCTGTACCCTGCGATCCCTAACCCGCATGCACATCATGGTTATTATGGGCATATCCTTTCTTATATGGATGACATATGTCTAGCAGTGGACTGAATAATAGGCTAGTGTTCATGTTGTTAGTAGCACTATTAGCAGAGATAGTTCAGGTCGTACCTGTGTGTATCATTTCATCAACATTTCTATGAGAGTTCTGCAATGACATTTGCTCCTGGCCTAAGTAGTCAACGTTGATTGCCGTGTGGTCGTTCCCAAATCGCCGAGTCAGGAGCTGCTCGCGATCTGCTTTCTCTTGTTCCCTTCTGAGTCTTTTGGACTGGACATTTGTTAGAGACGCCTGAAACCAAAACCAAGATGTGATATGAAAATTTTAACTCAGAGGGCTTACCACAGGTTTTTATAGTTTACGAAAACTTTATAAGTTTCGGTATCTTTCCATACATTTTCGTGTACAGCGCCTCTAGGGAAACGTACATGAACTACGAAAATGTATGGAAAGATACCGAAACTTATAAAGTTTTCGAAAACTATCAAAACCTGTGGTAAGCCCTCTGTAGACTGCTTTTTTTTGGTATGTATGTACATGTTGATATTCCCTTGAACGAGTGCGCCAGAAAAGTTGCGGTGCGAGACGAATGGCATAAGATTGTGAGGCAGGCCATCGTCCCGACATAACGACCATGACCATGGTCGTTATGTCGGTTATGTCACTCTTGACAGAGCGCTCGCTCTGTCAAGAGTGTTACGACTAAAAAGGAGTTATTCCCGTTTCGACCCGCGAAATCCATGGCTCGACAGGCCTAAGAATAAAAAATAAATGCGATTTTAATACCCGTTTCGGCCAGCTTCTTTATTTTTGAAAACAAAACTTGATTTAGTACGTCCGATGATAGCTGTCATACTTCAAACTCCCATATCTCGGAAACTACTCATGCTAGACACGCCGTTTTAACAATAGCTATCATTTGAGCTAAGAACAGCATGTCTAGGATGAATAGTTCCCGAGATATGGGAGTTTAAAGTTTGACAGCTGTCATCGCAAATTACGACAGTAAATACCAAAATATAACACTACATCATCTAGACCCAAACAAAGCAGAGCTTGTACAACATGACTGTTATACTACATAGATACTTATACATAGGAAACACCCAGACACGAAACAAATATTTGCAAGTCATACAAACATTTGACTCGCGGCAGGAATCGAATCCGCAACCCAACCTACTTCACCAAACCCACTTCGCCATGGTACTCTGGAATCCTGGAGTCTAACTGATATCCTGTAACAGGATTCCAGACTACAGACCCGATGCAACTGCTTTTAAATAACGGGATACCAAACTTATTAGTAGGGCATCTGCTCAACAATAGAGGGCGTTACAAATCCCAGTAAAACAGCATTATCTCCTTTTTATACTGATTCAGCGCATGTCGATCACTAGTGCGTCCGCTCGACAATAGATGGCGCTATTGGTCGAGCGTAACGATTTCAATACAATTTGATAAATGTATTAGAACTTAAGTTTGGAAAAAAAATTGTATTGCTATTATGTACTCGGACACTTTTTCCGCTGACTGTAATTTTTACAATTTTTACATTTTACAAGGAAACAAAGCAATCGATCGAATGCGGCGGGCCGAATCGGGAATGGAAATAATATTTATTTTGAAGATCCCGATTCGGCCCATCAATACATGAAATCTTCGGGCCCAAACGGGAATAGCCCAGAAGAAGAATGTACATGCTGAGTTGAGGTCCATACTTTTTTTACTATTATTTTAAATTAAAAAGCCTTTTTATTCGTTCATTTTAAATTCTGTGTAGCAAATAATCATTTTCTTATTCTATTTTTATGTACTAATTAGGTCATTTAAATTTTGAATAATGGATCAAAATTTTGTCAGTAGTTCAACATTTATTAACATACTTATAAAGTTAAACACTGCTTAAAGTTGACCATTACTTAAAGTTAACCTTTGCTTGAAGTTAGCTCTGTCATATGTTCCAACGATAAGAGAAGGTAATAATCTAAGCATAGTTCTTCTTTCGAAAGTTTTTCATAATAATAAATAAATATTTCGGCCATTGCTGTTTATTTCATTTGACTCCTGAGGGCCTAGTACGAGTTGCACAATTCGAAAACTTTTATAGTATACTATATCAAGCTCAATTTTGAAATACCCTTTTTCGTTAATTACCTCACCGTTTTGATTGATAATAGCAATCTGCAAGAAGATTACATCATCTACGTTGTTCGATCAGTTTCTAATTAAAACCAGTCGCGTAATTTCCAAAAAAACGTAGGTACATTAAATTATGATATGGTAAACCAAGGGGTACTGGCAGACACTTGCAAGCCTTGGTCTGGGTACAATTTGGCCATTTTGTTTGATATGCATAAGTTAGTGTAAGTACAAGAAAGAGATTTCTATCCATCTAAAACGAAATTATATGTAAATATTGTTAGAGAATAATTTACTAACACTCTCTTGGACACATATGCAAGATCATTTAATTGTTATTGTAACCATTGTATAGGATGGCAGGTAATAGAAGAAAACTTCTATCAAAATTAATGGCCTTATGAAAACCTGTTGAATTTTAAATCATTTATTATTGTTAAAATAAATAGAAATTGTTTCACATATTTCACCAAACATTTGTCAAGCAAAATTATACTTTTTAATATAATTTATACACCACTAAATTCCACCAGCGGCTTCAATAACGGGGCACCTGGTTAAAAAGTAGCCTATGTGTTAATCCAGGTCACAAGCAATGTATATTCGAAGTTTCATCCAAATCCATCCAGCCATTACAGAGTTTATAGAGAACAAATATACTCACATAACACATGACTTTAGCAATTATAATATTGATCTTCATCAACAATATCAGGTACACAAGCCACATTAAATAAAAAAATTAAAAAATAAATAATGCAGGACGTAATCACACAGCATCATATAGCCCCAAACTAAGCAGAGCTTGTATTATGGGAACCACATAATTGATATATTACAGATATAATTTTTTTTTTTGTTAATACATACATATTATACATAGAAACACCCAGACCCGAGACAAATATCTACAGAACATGCAAACATTTGTCCCGCAGCGATTATAACAGCATTAGAGTGCATCAGTGGGCAGAACAAAGAAGCCCTCATCTCATGTAGAAATTCATTACAGGAACTTACAGGAGTTAAAATGCCTGTTCCGATACACAGTCGCTGTAGCCGAAAACGGCTAGGATCATCATTATCATCATTAGTCTCATGTCAAAAGATAAACTATGCGTTAATAACGTGCTATATGTAAAGCCCATACCAGCCAAAATTAACCACCCACTATTGCTATCTCTTACCTTGGACAATGACAATCAGTGCCAGAGCTAACTTTAAGCATTGGGTAACTATGATTATAATTTGTTGCCAAACTATGTTTAACAACTCATTAAGTGTGTCAGTGCACATGGGCTCAAGGAATATAGATATTTGTATAGTTACCTGTATATGCTTGTTGTCATATTTAAGTTGGTCGACTCTCATCTTTGCCATTGTTCTTTGATTGATTGGTGTTTTAAACACTAATATATCCAACTTTTCACAGTTCCTGAAATTAAAAAAATATAATCTTGCATGATTGTCCAGCAATATCGATTGTAAGGAAGGCTTATACTCACATTCTAAAGCTCTAGAGTACAAAATGTAGCCTTAGGGCTCTTATACACGAGCCGCAAAGTGCCAACGACAGAGGCAATTGCAGCCGTTGTTGAATGCCGTGTCGACGGCTGCAGTTGCCTCTGCCATACATATTGAACATTTGTTTTTGATCTTGATATTTACTGTTTTGCCTAAATCAACTACATTAACATAGCTATCCTGAATGTGAATGATTGGTGAGAACAACTTTAACATAACTAATAATGTTTTCTACTCTAAAATTGTATCATCTTAACTGTAAAACAATGTCTTTCTATCAGTGGAGACCTTTAAATGGCCTTGTCAACACTAACTTTATGAACTATTTTGTTATATTGTGCTGTCGGTTTTCCTAATACAAAAATATATTTTTAGATGATTAAATATGTGTGGAGACCATGTCTCAGCAAACATAGTGTAGGATGCCCCTCGGCTAGATGGGGTGACTATCTGGTAAAGGCTGCTGATAGAAGCTGGTTGTGTTGAGCTGAGGATAGGATGCAATATCACTCATTGGGGGAGGCATACAGTACTATCTACTACCAAAAGTGATAGAAAATAACATTCTATCTTATTCTTGGAGATTTTCACTATTTCTTCATCCTTATATAATAAAATAATATTTTAATAGGTAAGTTTAAAATTACATATTATGTAGGCACTTACCAAAAACCAAATGACTGGTTTTATCCCTACTTATCTATAACTTTTTAAAGTACCTAGGTTATTTTCAACTCTTGACCTCTGTGGCGCAGTGTGCGAAAGCCTGCCTAAGGGTTTGATTTCTGCTGAGAGACAATTGTTTGTATGATCTGCAAATATTTGTCTCGAGTCTTGGTATTTTCTACATATAAAATGTACCTATGTATTAAAAAAAATATATTTATAATATATTTACTGTTGTGTCAAAATATTCTGCATCATTTGTTTTATTTAATTCATAAACCTGTTACACATTGAAAATAAAGGAGTAAATGTTAACTTACGCACTAATTGCATTTATTTTGGACTGAATAGAAGATTCTACTGCTTCATGGTTACTTGGATCTTGTTCCAACTTTTGGAAAAGATCTGAAGTTTCCTGAATTAACTGGTTCGTCTGATGATACAAAACTTCCATTTTCTTTTTTGTTCAAGTTCAACCGTCTCAAATTGACTGAAAAGATTACACGTCGATTTGTAAATTAAATTTTAGCCAGCGCAACACACCACACAAACAATCGGCTTTAGCAATTGAATTGACATATGCATGACATTAATATGTTTGACACTTGACAGCCAGCTGGTTTGTCTGACAGATCAACCTGCATCACAAATTTACAATGACAGTGACAGCACGAAACAAGAACAAGGTGGCAACAAAAGAGGAAGGTAACTAAAAGCAATGTGGCCACTTTAGTCCTTTATAGGCTAGATCTAGCACTAGGACTAATAAAGTGGCAAGTTTAAATCGACACGTGTAATCTGAGATCAGTAACGAGACAGATAGACTTGAACGAGTAAGAAAATGGAATATTAGTATCATCAGATGAACCATTAGAAATCAGAAAACTTTAGATCTTTTTCAAAATGCTGGAGAATGAGCTAATTGAGTGAATGAGATGTTAAATATTGTACACGAGCAATACAAGAAAAACGAGCGCGGTATGATATTGAGTGAAAGAAGAGAGGAAGACTTCCTGTTCACACAAGCACAAAGTACTGAAATATTAAAAATTGTGGGAGTCAATAAAAAACTAGTTCGGCAGACTTCGTAAGATTCCAATGAAGAGTCGGATTGTAAAAAAAATATTAACTCAGTTTTAATTACATAGTTTGCTCCATTATCTGAACGAACTTACTACGTTTGAACCAAAAAACTTTGCTACATTTTTCTGTTTATAAATTTATAAAATGAAGCAACTGCGTTCACATAATTATATTCTTCTAACTGAGTTTCCACCGTAAAGATATTTACTTTTTAGTCCTTTGTAATATGTACATATAACTTTTGTTGAAAAAAGTTCTAGCCTTTTCTACTTGTCCAACGACTGCCTCTTTTCAAAAACCAATATGGCAGCACTGACTGAACTGACAGACTCGTGTCCGCTCGGACCATAAATATCTATGGCTCGGATAGTCAAAGGAGCACTACGTACTGAGGGCTTATCACAGGTTTTTATAGTTTATGAAAACTTTATAATTTCCGTATCTTTCCATACATTTTCGTCGTTCATGCACGTTTCCCTAGAGGCGCTGTACATGATGATGATGATGACATGGGGAGTTGGAGGCTACCGCAAAACATGCAAAATTTGAAGGGCTAATTAAAAGTAATCATTTATGTAATCACCTACGATGCAAATTAGTATAAATACCCAAAGAGCAGTCTTCTCTTGCGCTCTTTATAAAAAAAAAAATTGAACACTTCAGTTTGCTATTCGGGAATAAAATTTGGATTTTATCATTTTTTTTAGCATACTCAAAAGTTATTTATCATTTTTTTGGCATTATCTGCACCAAGTTTCGGCATTATCTGCAAATAAAAAAACGGCAACACTGGTGACAGAGAGACAATGACAACATGACAACAAGTAAAGTGGTATCTTGACTTGACTTTCTATTTTCTATTCGTAATTTCGTGTTTCGTGAGGTTTTGTGAAAATAAACTAATAATTAGTGCGCAAGAAAAACGCTACATTAAAATTGACAATGGGCGACGGATGCCAAGCTTGTCTGACGCGGGTTCCTCATGCCACTCTCGTCGCAACGATAATGTGCTGTTTGGGCGTGGGTGTGTTCTGTGGAACGATGTTTCGTGGCTCAACACTTTCGATACGTATGTTTGATGAAGTATTTCATTTTCGATTGATATGGATAGAAGCTCTGCAAATGATATTTACGGTTGGCAGTGCTTGTATGGCCGCACTCGGATTTATGCTTCTTTGTCTAGGTTGCCTGGCAACAGGTGCCACAAGGCAAAAAGTTTACAGAGCCTGGAGAGCTAGAGTCGGCGGTAGGATCTCATGCGCAATCTTTATGATCATCACCTACATCTTAACATTTGTATGGATAATGCTACTTGGATTCCTTGTAATAACAACATTCCTATTCACTATCTTCTGGAAACTGTGCTCGAAACCGAAAAACGTGGACCTATCAACATGCATCGATTTTACACAGTTCGATTTCATGTTCCCATCTTCGGTAAAACAAGAAGACATGAAAATATGTGAAGCGCACAAACTGAAGCTGTTTTGTAAAGACTATGTGGAGAAGGCAGAGTTTATGTTTATATTGGCAATGGTATCTTGTGTGCTGGTAATACTGAGCTTGGTGCACTATCTGATGTGCTTGTCTGCTAACTATGCACACATCAGGGACCATGAGAAGTTCCAGGAGTTGCAGGAGCTGCAGTACCTGACCAACCCTGACCTGCATGCTTCCAAGGATCGTTTCTAGTATATGGCCCGCGCACCCCTCCTGCGGTCTTTGGAGGCGACCACTAAAATGTGACACTGTTAAACAGTAAACCGAGTCTGACTGTGTTCATTGGCAAAGACATTCAAAAAGACTGACTTTCATTGGAAAGTAATTGCATTGGGCAACATATCCAAAAAGTATATAAGTAACTTCTTAGTGACATTCCTTTGGATCTTTTTGTACTTTATATTACTGTACTCTAATAAGCCTACTTCCAAAAATTTGTCTCATGTTATGGGATAACCATGATTACAGCTTGTACATATAGTTTTGATTATGAATGCACAGAACACTTCTTAGCTCAGGCCTATAAATCTGTGCTGGGACATATACAAATGGTTCCATTACAAAAGGAAGTGGACTTATTACCCGACAAAGTATTTCCTTGTTCATTACCTAAATTATTATTTGAACAGCTTATCATGATTATAACATTGTTTATTTGACCTGTTATACTTTGTGTTTAGTTTGCCTATTTACTTATGAACTTAGTCTAACATTAATATATAATTGTTCTTATAGCATCTACACGCTTCTTACTAACTGCAAGGCACATTTTCAGTTTTAGAAAATCTTTACACCTACACTCATAAGTCGCTTTTTATGAATATACATTGTACTGTATTAAAATTTTAAGGAAAAAAAAATTGATGTTCAAAATATTGTACAATAATAATTATTAGTTGTAAGTGTAACCTTAGAAGTTTAATTTAGACTTAGTGTAATCAGCTATCATATTTGTCAACTGATTTATAACAGCTATTACTACCGATAAGTGAATTATAAACATTGTTTTTACTCCATAACATTGATTTATTGATTGGTAATTATAAATCAAAGACTCAACATGTAAGCATATTTTCTTAGCTAATTCTGACAATTATGTTTCCTGTATTTATGCACAATATTTTAACATTTCTCTTGGTAAAGTAAGATAAAAACTATGATACATTTATTGACCAAAAGAGTAAGAATAATTATGTTTTAAAAACTAAAATGGCAACAGACTTCAACATTCAACGAGGCAAAAAATACCTAAGTGTGGATGAGGTTTTTTGAGTTATGTGGGAAAACTACCAATCCCTCAAAAATAAAATTTATAAGGGACCACCTGTGACCTTTCAAACAAAAAAAATATTTAAAAATCAGTCCACAATTGATGGATATATTGGTGAAAATAAAAATAACATGCAGCTGAAATTTTTATACTGTATTTAGAACAACCCATCTTTTTTTAAACAATTTATTCAATCACTCTTTGTTTGGTAGCTTACTTAAATTGAAGTATCAATTCATGTACCTTTTATATATGACTGTACATAATGAGAGGACCTCAATGCACATTGAGGGCAAACAACAAGGTGCTAAGGTTCAAGCAGGAAACCCACTTCTATTGTTTGAATAGCCCTAAATGGTGTCAACTCAGTGCTGGTGTTTAAGAATACTTTATTTTGAATAAACACATTTTGATTTTCAATTAAGAATTGTTGTCAGTCATCTACTTTAATGTTCATTTAACGTATAGTTCTTTAAAAAATGTTGCTAACATTTTCTTTTTTTTATTATTTAATTGGTTTTATCACAGTCTTTGAGATTGAGTAGTTGAGATTTATGTTGCAACCTAATTATTTATTTTATAATGTTGTTAGGTATGTTATTAACAAGATCTATGATAATTCACAGATTTTCGCATTTATATATAAGCATTAGAATTAAGCAAGTATTCTATTGTATAATTAATGTAGTTAATTGTTTAGAATTATAAGTTTTTATAAACATAAGAAAATAAATATATAATTGTAAATAAAAATTAACCTGTATAATTTTCTTTCATGAAGAGTCACAATATAATCTTTGTTCCTCTGAAGTTTAGCTGCAAGTAGTGATGCCTATTTTTTGTTCGGATTGTAATACCACCACCACCACACCACACTAGCCTATATCAGTCCACTGCTGGACATAGGCCTCCCCTAATAAAGGGGGATATGCCCATAATCACCACGCTGGGCATGCGGCTTGGGGATCGCAGGGCACAGCTTCTCGCACCACCGTCGGTGGCCAGGGTGTGCTATGCCGCAATCAGCCGGCTGCCAGAGCCCCGTTCGTTGTTAAGCAGGGTGCACATGCAGGTGAGGTTGCCTTGAGTTCCGAAAATAGGGGTTGGAACCCCGTACACGGATTATACTAGGATTGGTTGAACTGTATGCTGAGCCTAACTTCAGGGACAAAGATCTGTTGTGAGCACTATCAACCTAGGTACTATTAGCAATATTAATAATGTTTTTATTGTTCTACCTCTATGCTATGAGGAAACAAAAACATCTTAAGTATATAATTATTATTATGATAGAAGTAGAAGCGATATGACGGATCTAAGGTCGGGTCACATTCAATTAGGGTAGGTACTTGCTAGATCTAATTAACCCTACCACGTGATATACATACTTACACAAGAAGTCCGTCGATTTGAGTAGTTCGATACCTACGTCTTATAATCATAATTCATCATCATCATCAGCCAATAGTAGAGCACTGCTGGATATAGGCCTCCCCTAAGAGCGCCATTGTGCCTTGTCCTCAGCTCGACGCATCCAGCTTCTACCAGCAGCATTTCAATACCCATTCTTAATTACCACCTTTGAACTCGACTAAAGCTCTTTAAGGGATTTTATCTACATTCATAACAACCTCATTAGTAAGGTTACCTGCCTTACCTCAGCCTTACCTACGTAAAATAATTAAATACACACTAACATTAATAGGTTCTATCACGAAGGCTAGCGAAAAAGTATTCCTAACGAAGAACGTAATTTTTTTGCCAATAAGAAAGCGTAGAAGAATAACACTTTGTAATCGGGCAAAAAATTTCGTTACGCTCACGACGCGTCAGGTTAATATTCGTGATGTCCTACTGTTTCATTCACGTTTGTTCCCTTTCACTAAATCTACTGATTGATGCGTTCATCAACTCGAGGCATGAAGATGATTAGCCTCTTGTGCCTGTAATTTCACCGGCACAGCTGCTTCACGGAAGAAATAGGCATGGTGGTAGTACTTCCCCGGACGAGCCCTCCACAAACAACTCTACTACTAAAAGTTACTTTAATCTGGGTACCACGCGAGCGAACCGGCGAGCGGAAGCTAGTTTTTAGTAAAACTAGTAGACTTAGCTCCTATGATTTATCATCCAAGTTTAGTTGGTAGTTATCTAATCTACGTAGGTTTGTACCTCGTACACTCCTTGCAGAAGAGTCTGAGCAAAACTTTGGAACTCATGCCTGCGTCAAATTGTGAAGAGGCACGTCACTTCTTGCCATACAAATCAACCAAACTGGTTTTAGTAACGAACCTTGACCGTTGCCATTTCGGTACCGAGAAATTGATAACATTTCCGGCGAATTTGTTTATCATGAAGCCTCATGGAATATTTTCGTTAAACAGGTAAGGTATGTACTAAAAATAAAACATAACTTTAAGTTTATTGTTTATGTTGAGAAAAACTGCATTCAGATTTTTTGAAATTCTCTTGCCTGACCCGGTAAAAACGAACTGGCCTAAAAAAAATAAATGTATGTGTATATAAACAATCCCGTTGATCGACGCGGGGCGTTGCATCGTAGAGCACGTTCCAAAAATAACGTGATGCGATACAATGCTTTGTGAAAGGTAATGGTTACCACTTAACATCAGGTGAGCAGTGGGTTGGTTCAAGTACCTACCATAAAAAAAAGCTAATTCGAATAACTTTTGAGCGACTGAATATCACGCGGAAATTGATAGGCATTGAGGTCTTCAACTTAAACCGTGTATCACACTAATATAATAAATTCGAAAGTTTGTGTGAGTAAGTATGTTTGTCCCCACTCAACTCCGACACGGCTGAACGGATTTGGATGAAACTGAATATACATAGTTTGCGTCCGGATATATGATATACATAACTCACTTTCCATTTTTTTGACTTTTTTCATCCTAAATCAAAAACTGTGCATGTTAAAAAAAACATGTTGTTGTTCCCATTTGAGCACCATGTCAAAATATTGATTGGTGCTCAAATGGGAATACCTTTGGTGCTCAAAAAATTGGTGCTGAAACGGGAATACTCCGCCCATCCTGACATCGACCGAGTGACACTTCCACGAAATATGCAAGTAATGTGATGAAAAAGTGCATTTCTTGAACTCAATTGCGTAAAAAATCACGCGGAATTACTTTTTTCATGAATATCTATTGACTTTTCGCTAAAATTGCAGCAAGTATTAAAGAACATTTGGTTCTAAAGTTCTTGCCATGTAATGTTGCCAGCAAAAAATGCATAGTTGTCCCGATTATTGTGGTAGATTTTGATAAAGGATAAAGGATCTTTATTAAGCTCTTAATTTGTTAAAAGAATTCATAATACATACAGGAGAATATTTAAGATCATTTCGAATAGATCACTCACTTCTATTGATAAATGCCATCATCCATGAAATTAAATTATTAAATCAAACAAATAAAAGGAAGACCAGAAGACATTTGACGTTACATGCGATGGTTGAGTGATATTACGATCGCTATTATATGTTGGCGCAAACTAAAACACTTATTTTATTTCCACAGTAAAAGTTTACTATTTCGATCTACTATTCAATTTTTCAGCTATATGGTGATAATTAACTGGAGAAAAATTTGTACTCTTATGAAAACGTTAAGCAGGTTAAAAGAAAAAAACTTTTTAGTGACTGACAGTCACAGGTCATACATATGAAACTTACGTGAATTAACTCATTTATATTGAAAAACGGAAATTTTCACGTACCGTTACATCGGTGAAGGCACCGTTGAAGGTTGAAGGTTGAAGGAATGTAACGGTACGTGAAAATTCCCGTTTTTCAATATGAAAAAGGTCATACATACTTCAGAGAAAAATATAAGATTTTATATTCCTATCCATCTTCCTACTAACATTATAAATGTTAAAATTTGTGAGTAGGTATGGATGTTTGTTACTCTTTCGCAAAGATTCGCAATGATTACAGAACGCATATGGATGAAATTTGAAATATATATCGTTGTTTACGTTCTGGATGGAACACATAGGTGCTTTTTACCCGGGTACCTCGCGAACGAAGCCTCGGGCGGAAGCTCGTATCCCATAAATTTCGACTCTTTGTTATTAGAACCCGTGGCTTTCCTATAAATACTGGGAAACTACCAACTGCGTTGTACGTTGTACGTTGTTGTCGTTGGTACGGGGTTTATTATATTACTTATTTCCAATGATTAATAATCAATGAGTAAAAAAATCACATTCATTTTCGGAAATAAATCGAGATCAGGCAACAACGAGCTTTTTATTTCAAGCATAAGAGCAAAAGAGATAAATAAATATTTCCTTCAAAGTGACAATAAGTTTCAAAGCTAGGTCTTCGCCATCAAGCTAGATACTAGGTTCTAGGAATACAGAAAAAACCAAGAATGTATTGAAGTTGGATAAAATCTAGGTAAATTTAGGAAAGACAGAAAACAATCAATAAGTACTTCCTTTAATACCAGCCTAGAGGTATCTACGTTTATGTGATTATACTTATAGCTATAACAGTCTCACCGCATCACAAAGTAGAGAAATAATTGAATAAGAAAGAAAGAAAGAAAGAAAATATTTTTATTTATAGCTTTAACAAAGGTACAAATACAATTAAAAGATGACAAAATAAAACATTAATTCAATACGCCTTGGCTAAAACTAAAAACTAGGATACGGCTCAGCATTATGCGCCACGTACAAGTACGCAGTGCACTGATCTTCCGCCGGCTCCTACAGACAGTATCAGATAGCTGTCGATCGAATTAATGTAAGTAAGTAATAAGTTAAATTAAAATTACAATGAATTAGGACAGAACTTAATACCAAATTCTTAACGACATTTGAGTATGCCGCTAAGCATCCAATGAGAGCTGGGCCATTGATTCAATACAAAAGTTTGTTTACCACTATTCTACTATATTTGCGGGCTGGCATCAAGATTGCCAGCAGGGTGTCTTCACTGTCAAGCCACCTGAGAAGCTAGAAGTATAGTTTTCAGTTTACGTTTAAATGTTTGCTTGGAAATTGGTTGGCGTAAAGGAGGAAGGAGGAAGGAAAATGCATTCTCTTCGTCGTAGGCCCATGTAGACATAATCATTTAGGTAGGTACCTAGGTAGTAGGTACTCTTCTCTAAATTCTATAGGTCGTAGTGCTCTGTAGACCTATGCTACGCCTTATAAAAGATGTGAACGCGTGCTACACCCCGGCACCTTTCGCGTTTTTTAAAAGCTTTTATTTAACTTGCATTGTAACTATGTATGTTCGGATGAAAACTTGCAAATCAATTTTGAAGCAGATATCTTCAACCGTTTAAGCTGAAATTTTGTATACACGTTTAGTTTGAGTGACAATACATGGTAAGCTGTGTGACGTCATTCGAAATCTAACATGGCGAAGCACCCAAGATGGCGGACTAGTTATGATGAATGCCTTCCTACAATTAAGGGTATCAAATGAAAGGGTTTGCTTAGAAGAAAACGAAAAATAAAATTCCTTAAATCTAAATCCAATATGGCGGAAAGCCCAAGCTGGCGGACTAGATATTTTTGGTGCACCCATGATATGGATATCAAATGAAAGGGTTTGCTTAAAAGAATACGAAAAATAAAATGTCTACTCTAAATCTAATATGGCGGACGGCCCAAGATGGCGAACTACTTAATTTTTGTGCACTCAAATAAAATTGTTAATCAAATCGGGTATCAAATAAAATTGTTTGTTGAGAAGAATACGTAAAACAAAATGACTTCACTCTAAATCTAATATGGCGGACTATCCAAGGGGAACTTGTTAATTATTTACACACTCCTATAATATGGGTATCAAATTATAAGGTTTGCTGAGAAGTATACGAATAAACTGACATCTGCGTTCAAACCTTCGTCTCCTTATGGAAGAACTTATAAACTACTAAATTAACAGGAAAACGATCAGTCAACAAAGATGCTATAAATTAAACTAAAGATTATGAAAAATTTAGATACATAGTAATAACAAAAAAAAAAGTAATTAGTAAAAACATTTTTAAAAACAAGCTTTTATTTATAGCTCTAAAAAGAGAAAAATAAATTTTAAGTTAAATCACACCCATCAATTTATAACATTGCACAAGCTTTTACGTGGCGAGATTCATTTTAAAAGTTTGATTTTAAAAATGTTTTTTACTAATAATATATAAGTTAAAATGTTCATTATGGGAAATCATAAATCATTGGTGATTTAAGAAAAAGCAAAGCATTTGTTTTTGTTCACCGCTATTCATCACATCACTCACGCCCGAGCGCATTCATATTTTCGGAGCAATACAGTCATTAGAACTCGTCATAATATTTTTTCAGTGACGATTTTATTACTCAAATACTGGTTTTCCAGTTACGATTATTGACCCAGTGACTAAGTAGGTAAGGACATGTAAGTATAACAGTAGCGTCAATGTAAAGTGTCTAATGTAAACATTACTGAGCGCTTAACTTGACAGGTAAGGTAATCCTTAGCTGTCCGAATAAATAATGAGAAATATGCAGGAGTAGGTAAGTAGGTACCAAATTGCAAAATACGCAAGTACGCATTCGAATAGATAACAGAACCAAAGAAATTATTGAGAGAGAGAGAAAGAGAGAAGAGATTATTTTATTTACCAAATTATTAACCTTGTATATTATAACAAAATATGCAAATAAAGACATACGTTATTACAGTTAGTTACTGCACAGAATTCACAGTAATTTATTTTTATGACATTACTAGCTTCCACTCGCGCTTATAGCTTAATGTGGTTAACCAGGTCACAAACTATGTATATTCAAAATTTCATCCAAATCGGTTCAGACTTCACGGGGTTGAGTAGGAACAAACCCATCACACCCACATCATCATCATCATCATCATCATCAGCCTATCGCAGTCTACTGCTGGACATAGGCCTCCCCTAATGAGCGCTATTGCGCCCTGTCCTGAGCTCGACGCATCCAGCTTCTACCAGCAGCCTCTCGCAGATCGTCACCCCACCTGGCCGGAGGGCGTCCTACACTACATCACACACACAAACTTCCGCATTTATTATATAAGTGAAATGAGCTAGTACCTATCTAAAAGGTCTTGCATAATGACATTAAGAATAGATAATTATTCACACTAATTTAAAATAAATTAGGAAGTGAGAAATAAGTTGAATGTCATGTGATCCTGATTGACTGCGCACTAGAACCTGATATGCAACAAAGAATCACTTGAAAAACTACTTTTAAGTAGGTAGGTACTTCTATCTGCTTCTACCTACGCTGGTAAGGAACTTGAACAAAGGCATAGTACATTGCACAATCTGTAGGTAAATTTCTTAAACTGCCACATTGTTCTTTTGTACCAAGGTCCCTAACTCATTGATGATTTATAACGAAATAGCAATAATTTATGGCACCACAACTGTACGTAACTAACAACCCATGTATTCATTTTCTAAAGAATCAAATTATAATAAGACCTTTTAAAATTTGAAATTAATTATTTCTCATGAAAAAAAAATTGGTTCGATATAAGACAGAATTAATAGGTAATTGTTAAAATAAATTTAATTTAAATTAGCGTTTACTCGATTATTTAGGTCAAATTTCATACATTATTTAGCTTGTTGAAAAGCCCAGACAAATATTTTAATCCTTTTTTTGTTCGATTGGGCAGCTTGTGTTTATTTTACGACTCATTTGTGTGTTTATTTCGTTGATGACGTTAAAATGGTAATTTATGCTTAAGCCCACACCACGATACGATCCATTTCCAATACGAATGGCAGTCAAACGTTGTAGGTCGGCTGCCTAGACGTGCTATAGTTGTTTTAGTAAACAGATGGACTGAACGATAATAACCAATCTACCGGTGACTCGTAGTATATAAACACTATAGAATATGCGGTAATTCCTAGTGAAATAAAACAAAAAATCCTAATTATCAGTGAAATCCTGTTAAGACTCTTTGTTTTGTGTAGGTACATTTGCTGCTACTGTCTTCGATCAGGTATAAATATGTCAAAATGTAATGATTTTGAAACTTAATTAATCAATAGGTGGCAATGATTTCAGTTTTATGGCGTAATCTTAAGGTAATTTAGTAATCACTTACAGTCATTCATTTTATTTTTAGTTGTTGCTTCGATAGCATTCGGCTAAGTAATATGAATAAGTACCAAGGCACTTATAATTAAATATACTTATGGTTTCCTTATTCCATTGAATCATACCTGTGTTGTTAACTAACTCGCTAATAAATAATGACATAACTTTGAAAACCGTGAAACGAAGCTGTAGTGTTCAGGCTGAAATTTAATTTAAAATGCCGGTCAAAGATTGTGAAATGTTACGGGGTGAGACAGTGACTTTCCGGAAAGGATTTTCGGAGTACGAATCCAATGTTAACTTATCGTTTACTCCAAAAATTGTTGTAACTTGTACCGAAAGTGATGATAACGTAACAAAACAATGTTATGCCAGTGACAAAGTGTCGCAATGTGATATAAGACGGAGTATTTCAAGTAAAAATATCGCAAATGAGTTTCACGAAACTCAATATCACCCAATACGGAGATCGTCCAGCTGCAATAACATGCGAACCAAGAAGTGAGTAGCCAAATAAAAATGTCCTTATTTAACAAACAAATCCTTTAGTTAGAGGTATATGACCGTCAATGTTTACATTTTAGGTAGTAGTAGGTAGAGGCCTTAATTTACATTAACTAAAATTGAATATAATTATCCGGAATTGATTTTTTCCTACACATTATTAAGGTCAGAACATATAAAAAAATAGAAATGAAAATTATAGAAGGAATTGAACCGTAACGACTCTATATCGGTTCGATTCGGGTATTTTTAAACATTTGTAAAATTACCGAAACGAATCCGTCAATTTTGGTTCTATTGTATATGTATTTAGACGGATTTCTTGGATGGCAATTCTAAAGCACTTAGGTATGATGGGACATCGCAACACAACACACCTTGACGCAATAATGTAATCGGAAACAAAAATATCCCTGCAGAAAAGTGAAATGAAAAAAACTTATTAATATTAGTACAAATATGTTTCGGATTTTCGGTAATTTATCTTTCTTTCTGGTACTTTTCCTCCAAGAGTCAGGTCATATACTAAGTCAAATTCATCCAGCGAGTCGACCACTAATTTTCAATCTGAACCCGCGTCTTTATAAATCTCATTATTTAGTAAAGAGTTGGTTAGATATAATTTAAATAAATCGTTCTAGAAAATGTAAATATGTAATTTCGAAACTAGATTGCAAAACTTATTTTCACCTTCATTTACAGGCCGTATTTGCATATTATTTTTTAAACCTTTGATAAAGATCGATTGCATGACCTACACAATTCGTTATCATTGTTGCTTAAAAAGCTATCAGAAATAACGTGATTTTATAAACGTCTGCGTTACCATTAACTTGCGAAATTATGTAAAATCATATATATACATATATACATATATATATATATATATATATAAATTATATATATATAAATTATAAATTATATGCCATAAAGTATATATATATATATATATATATATATATATATATACTTTATGGCAGGATAATATTTTATACTGACTAAACTTGAAGAACCTAATCAAACCTAAACCACGGAATCATGAATTCACGGCATAACAGTCTCGATATAGGTATGTATGTACCTTTGTTATCTGCAAAAAATTGAAAAAAACCTTGGCCACGTCTGTTTTGAGCTGTATTTTGAAACCCTAGGTTTTCTTTGTGTGATTCAATCTGGTTTATAACAAGCCTATCGGGAAAACTTAAGTTCAAGGATTTTAACTTTTACTTTGAAATGCTAAATTATTGTAAATTCTTGATCACGGAAGTGAGGTGCTATGGCTTGCTGAGAATATTTTAACATTGATTTTGCTTTGTGCTGCCATATTATACTTTCAATGTGGCATTATTTATTTCATTCAAGATCATTTATGTAGGAATCTCCTTATACTGGTACACCCCAGTGGTGGTCTATACTGGTGCACCCCAGTGGATGTATAGACCACCTCTATCGAAACCCTTTTTTTTTGTCGGTGTGAAAATGCGTCACGCATGTCCTCAAACTCGGGGAGAGTTGGAGGGGTCTATCGGGCTCTCCGCCTGCGACTAGCTCTCGCTAGCTCGGCGGCCTACCGACTAAAAACACACCGTGTTCCGTCGCTCACCGTAGTGCTAGTGCATCATCGAACCATTCATCGCCTGGTGAAGGGCTCGATGCTGCGTCAGCACTTGACAGGTTCATGGGGTCCCGGTAGGATTCTACCACGGCCCCGTCGGTTATCGTTCGCCTGAGGCGAACCCTTTGTTTCCCCAATGCAAAGCCACCGGCCTGTGAACACTCTGCTAACCAACGAAACCGGTGCTGCTGGCTTTTCGTTTTTTTTTCTTTTTATGGTACTAGAAGATGGAGCAAGCACATGGTCCACCTGATGTTAAGTGGTAACCATTTTTTATCACAAAGCATTGCATCGTAGGTAATAGGATAGTAATAGATAATTGTGATGTGGTGGCCGGCTGGTTGCAGCATTGCGCAGCATAATACTAGCATTCATAGCAAAATTTCCTGCCCACTCATGGGCAGTAGTATTGTCGGCTGCGGTGAGAGCAGCTATTCACTGTGATCGCCAACTCGCATGCCCAGAGTAGGGATAACAGGCATATTCTCCTTATTAGGGGAGGCCTATGTCCAGCAATGGAAAGATGTTGGCTGGTCTTGTTGTCGTTACCTACTCTAGGAAATCCAATAAGTTTATAAGTTTCAAATTGGATAAGTCGGTACGCTCACCTCGTTATCTTATTACTGTAGTCATAGAGATGTATTGTAACAATTTATCCTGCATGAATCTAGCAGTTTCAAATTATACATACCATAACATAATTATATACTTATCGTCAATCACAGGTCATACATTCAATGTAACGGTTTAAGATACTGAAAAACTAGGAAGGTACAACGGAACTTCTTTTTAAGTATTTATATATTTCATTATATTGTGGATTTCATGAAAAATATCTTCAAACCTCGAATATCTATTGGCATTAGGTATACTTACATTATTGCAAGCACCTCTGTCTCTCAAGCAGTAAACTCAATAATTCCTAATTATTGTGTTTTTTATTAACTCACAGTACGGCTAGTTTAGCTATGAAACGAGCCATGCTTGGAGTTTCTCTGAAGGATAGAATCCTCAGCGAGACTATCCAAGATATAACTAGCTCAGAGAATTAGCAAGCTGAAGGGGCAGTGGGCTGGCCATATCTGCCGAAGAACCGATAACCGTTGGGGTAAACGAGTTCTTGAGTGGAGACCACGGCTCGGCAAACGTAGTATAGGACGCCCTCCGGCCAGGTGGAGTGGCGATTTGTGTGGTTGAAGAAAGAAAGAAGCTGGATGCGTCGAGCTCAGAACAGGGCGCAATAGCGCTCATTAGTGGAGGCCTAAGTCCAGCAGTGGACTGCTGTAAGCTGATGATGATGTGTATTTTTGTGGTCAATTCTAAAATCTCCAAATCAGAGCAAGATAAAAACCAATACTTAAGGATAATAACACCGGTCTACCACAAAAAACATAGATCAGGTTTTGTGCGTCATATTCTAGCTCCTAATAACGATCGTGATGCTTATCTGAATTGAGTAGGTATCTTCCATTAAAATTTTAATTAGGCTTGTAAGTTTTTGTGGAATGATTCGTAGCTATGTATGTACCTACCTACCTATATAATTTTTTTGTCTTTAACTACAATAGGTTAGATGCCTGAAAAATTCTAATTAGTTCGTCATTTACATTATCAATGTACCCCCACTCCCGAACTTTGACGCTCTATAACTTTGTCGATTTCCATTGAAATTAAAAATAAAAAAATACGTGTCCAATATTTTTTGATTATCTAATTGACGGACTAATTAGAATTATTATTTTTCTACCCAGGCGACGCGATATATATTTGTAGTAATATTTGTGCATTCACACTTTAGAATTGAAGTATATCTTGGTGTTATTAATATGTGTATACCTGTGTATATAAGTAGGTAAGTTGTTCAAAATAATAGAGAATTTTTTTAAAAAAAAAACATCATCACGACTTCTTCAATAAAGAAAAATTTTCAAATATGTTTCAGAGCGCAAATCTATTGAGGATAGATATTTAGATAATTACCGATTCAGAAACTGTACATTAAAATCAACAATGATCGTTCAGGTAGGAAAATATACGTCATAAACGTGATCCACCGCTGCCGCAACACTAGATATTTTTTTTCTATAACAGCTACATAAAAACTTACATGAACTGTGCTTACCTCAGTAACTATCATTATCATCATCATCCGCAGCCCGATTACACCCACTGCTGAGTATAGGCCTCCCTTCACGGTACGCGCTAGTCTTATCACTGACGACCCACGACTCTATGTCTTCAACCCATCGTGCTGCTGGATGACTGACGTTTCTTTTCCTAGTCCTCGGCCACCATTGTGTTACCCTTTCTCACCACAAATGACACAAAAACCAACTAAAGTACCTAAATATGTACCTACAACCAATTATTCCATTCAAGTGTGGATATGATTTCAAGTGATAACGATGACGTGAAGCTTGGAAACAGAAAAAAATATTTTCGATCGGAGAATATCTTGAGTTAGATACTCTCTATGCGCCGCGCTTGAAAGACGCACTCAACGCTTCACTCAACGAACATAGCATTGAGGGTCATTAAATTAACTTCCTATTATTTGAACAGTTGAATACTTATGTTTATTTTCATGCTCTTATTTGTTATTATAATAAACCGCTATATCAGGTCTATTTATCGCTCTATTTTGCCAGTATTCATAAGTTTTTAAAATATTTAATAGGCTCATTAATAAACGCAGTTTTGCTAGGGTAGCTTTGGTCTTTACTCTCAGGGCAAACCGGTTGTTTAAGTCTGCGAGCTTTTTTCCATCTCGAACATGTATAAGAATGTTTTTATTTCCTTATGGTATCCTAAAGTGAGTGTTTTCTTGTGGCATCAGGTCATTCGCGATTCCGGACGGACTGGTGATGGACCCATTGGCGCCTACCGCGCTAGCGGTCTCCACAGAGTTCATGGACCGGATTGGCAGTGGCCTGACCTTGCTCAGGGAGCACGGGAAAAAAGTTCAAAAGGTAAGCATTCTGTACCTACCTAGTCATCAAACAAAATATGGGAGCTTACTTTTTCCTTAACCTATCTTTATTTTCATTTTAAATACCTCAAGGTTTAAACGGGTTAGGTAGGTACAGGTACATAAACATAGTGGACGATTGGTCAGCGGATGCTTTTTGTAAACTGGTCACTGGATTCTTTCTTATATTTTATATTTGTAATTCAAAGACACCAATTTTTACACTTTATTATAACAAATCCATATAAAATAACCGTACAAAATAGTAAAGCTTATTTATCTGGGTAGGACGCGTAGGAAGCTTGGATAGTACGAGTATAGTTAATTAAGATTATCAGGCATTCGGCTATGCTGTAAATAACATTTTTTTATTTCATTTTCTAGTATGTTTGGAAAAATCGAAAGTTCGACATTCTGAAGAAATCTTGGAAATCTATCGTGAACGTAGTTCTAATAGAAGCCAAAGACTTGCCAGATGGACCGACGGGGAACCTCTACTGCAAATTCAAGTAAGCTTTTTTCTATCCAGCCTATAATCCGTGCAAGGGGCCTGCGCCGGACGAATTGCCCATACAAACGTAATACCAAAAAGATTTCATAATTCAAGCATATTTCCATTATATTGGTGTAATATTTTTATTCTAATAGTATTTATCTAAGTTCCTGGATAGTGGTTTTTACAAAATACTTATTTTAAATTAAATAAAAGCCAATAGTATTTTGCACTTTTTTATGCCAAAATTGGCCACTTTTCTTCCTCTTTGTTCCGTATTAAAAACAACAATATATGACGTCATAACGTGAGGTGCATAGATAAGTCGCGCGGGTTGTACCAGGTGAATCAAAATGGTGTTAATGCCTTGATGGTCTGCGTCAGTGAACATAAATTGCGGTAAGCGTGCAGGAAAACCAGATAAACTTATTTGACTTTCCGTGCGTTTTCATTGTGTACCTAAGTACTCTGACTAATTGATTATGCATTTCTTTAAGGCAACAGATGACGCTTCATTTTTCATATAAAAATAACTTGTCATGTTAGATTATGTTATTTTAAGACGTACGATTTTAAAAATGGAATTGCTTCGGAACTTTAAGCGGGAGGGGTGGGCAGTGGAGTTGTGTTGCTCAGTTAACGGAAAATTAATTAAGAGTTTAAATGACGCACAACGTGCACTCTGCGTTAAACATAAAAGTTGTGTTGCTTGCATTGTTGTTTGGCGATTATATCGCAAAGATTTCAGATTCCTCGATTTTAATCAATGTTCCAGTAAGAGTGTCATAATTCGTGGTTCAAGATTTTAATCCACCGGTTTTACGCTTAATCAAAAATCTGCAGGATGCCCAAGGTCAATAAAAACACCAGAGAATTTAACATTTTTGAGAATCAGCGAGAGCAAGCAGTAACCGTAAATTCCGACCGGTACACAAGCATGTTACGTGATTTTTTTCTTACCAAAATGGCAAGAACTTCAATTCTATAACTGTGCCACGTGCTTGGTGCCAAAATGATGGCGTCACATGCCATACTTGTAATGAGCTATCATCAACGAGATGTTTGCCGAAAAGTCATATTGCGCGGAGGGGATGTTCCATTGCCTCCCACCACTCCAGAATTGACCCCATTAGAATTTTGATGTGGGGATCCCTAAAAAGATTGAAAGAAAGGTTTGCTGTAAGAAAACTCACTCAGGATTAAGCTCGCCCTTGTACATAGCTTCTAAGTGAACTTTTTCTGTATTTAATTTTCTGTGTACAATAAAGAATAAAGAAAGATGGATTAACTCCAATAATCCAACGCCATTTAAACTATTGCCCAGTTTAAATGCATATCCTGAAAAAAATGGCCTCTCTGTATTCCACGCGCACTGTACCAGCGAGTTTGCAACGAGGTCGATCACATCTAGATGATGTTTTCTTTCAAATAATAGTTTCCCATGTATCTTTTCTAATTTAAATATTAATTTGTCTATCTATCAATTTTAGTTTGTTTTAATGATTTATTAAACTTTCTGTCCCACCCGTTACAAGCTTTGCTTTGTTTGTTTGCGGCTATATGATGCTGTGTGATAGGTGATAGTGTCCAGCATCATTATTATTTTAAACTATTTTCATAAAACAAAATACTTATTTTATATTCGATTCTGAAATCAGAAAACTACGTTCCATCAAGATTCAACTTCATAGGGATACAACAGTGTTGCATAGCAGTGAATTTTACTAGGTCTAAATGAATCTAAGTATTCATTAAATTACCTACTTATTACTTAGTATTCTATGCAGCTGCCTTCTTACCTTGACAAAGATACTTTACTGAGCAAGTAAATAGATTTTATCTTTGTTTGGTAATGCTATTGAATCAAACTTAAAAATTACTTCCGGCGGCTTTAGTCGCGAGTTAAATCCCATGTATGGTCACAATGGGAAATTAATAAAAGCTATGCGTTTGATTTTTGCACCGAGTTTAATAGTCATTTGTAGTCAGGATTCCAAAAATAATAAAACATTGTCTTGAAAATGTAAGTAGGTACTTTTTACTAGGTAAGTTTTTTAAGTAGATACTTAAGTTTAGTATTAAGATCATACACTACACTTAGTTATACAAATAAATATCTTGAATCTATTTAAGTACCTACTAGCTTCCGCCTGTGGCTTCGCTCGCGTTAAAGTTTATTTTCTATCCCTCGGAAACTATTTTATTGAATAGGATATATTGGGGTATTATGTACTTTTTTGTAACCCTGATAACCACCACACCACACCACATCAGCCTATATCAGTCCACTGCTGGACATAGGCCACCCCTAATAAAGGGGGATATACCCATAATCCCCACGCTGGGCATGCGGGTTGGGGATCGCAGGACACAGCTTCTCGCATCACCGACGCTGCTGCCCGTCAGTGGCCAGGGGATTTAGCTGTGCCGATGTAGGCTGTGCTATGCCGCAATCAGCCGGCCGCCAGAGCCCCGTTCGTTGTTTAGCAGGTGCACCACGTGCAGGTGGGGTTGGCTTGGGTTCCGAAGATAGGGGTTGGAACCCTTTACACCCCAACCCCCCGTATACGTTAACCCTGATAACGTATATCCGAAATTTCATAATGATCGGTTGAGTAGTTAAAGCCTCACAAGTAAACAAACAAAAAAAAAACAGTTTCACGCTTCGAATATTCAGTTATTACTCCGTCTACGTTGAATAAAAAAAATATTTGTAATGTTGACTACATAAAAGCTCAAGCAAAAAATATTGATTACTTATTAATAAATAAAATTTGAGAATAAACTATAACTGCCGACCTAAGTAGGTAAATATTATTATTTATATCTTTTACCTTTTTGAACTGATACTTTACAATCATAGTATTTAATAGGTACGTCACTGGGAGCAAAAGCAAAAACAGTATAGCTAGTAGTCATTATTTAAGTACTGATCTTTTTTGTTTTAGATTAGGGACCGAAGACCACAAATCGAAACAAGTATCGAAATCAAAGCCGATGTGGTGCGAAAGATTCAACCTACACTTATACGAAGAAAACTGTTTAGAAGTCACTGTATGGCTTAAAGGAAAACAAAAGAATTTCATGGGAAGGTAAGCTGCAATTTTGTCAAATACTACACTTATCAATATCATAATAAATGTACATACTTTAATAATCAATTATTGATATCACAGTAAGTACCTAAGCTTTTTCAAACAGGACTGTTAAAAGTTTTTTGCACAGATCGGGGCGGCATGGCAAGGGATTTCAGTTTTTACCACTTTCTGGTTGTGTATATCCCTGGTATTTACCAACGGACATTCAAACCTATCGAAATAGAAATACGATACAAATTCAGCAAAATAGACATACCTTTCGATGCCACGGCGTTATTTTAAAGCCTAGGAATTTGTATCGTATTTCTTTTTTGGTTGGTTTGAATGTCCATTAGTAAAAACGGAAATTCCTTGCCATGCCGTCCCGATCTGCCTAGGCCATAACTTTTTCATCCCCCCATCTCGGAAAGAGTATTTTTGCTCTTCAATATCTGAGTGCAAAAGCCGTTTTCATCCGCTAGAGGATAAAGTAAAATTGAATTTAGAACAATGTGTGCACTAAGTTTTTTGAATTCAAAACATCATTAAACCTATTTTCTTCTACCTCCATGGTGCCGAATTTACCATACAACCTTTTTTAATTTGATAAAACCTCAGACTCAGAACCTTCTTGGTGTACTTAATTTTTTTTTAAATTAAAATGTTAATTTTTAATTTTATTTATTTCCTCGCTGAGGTGGGATGAAAAGTTACGTGTTGCACTAAAACGAAAATATTTTTCACCTCGTGCTCTTTTGATTCCCTCGCTTACGCTCAGGGTTCTAATTTTTGAATCCTTCGCTTGCTCGGTCATCAAAATTTCGCACGCGGTTAAATAGCAACTTTGCACTCTTATAACAAATAACTATTAAATAAGTAAATGTAGGAACGTAAAACGTGCAAATTCTTGTCTTTAGAGGTTTTATAAAAAAAAAATACGCTATTAACAAGAAGGTATATAGGAGCCAACAATATATTTTGTAATGTCGTTTTTAAAAATTATTGTTGACTTTCAAATGCTAACACGCCTATTTACAAAAAAAGACAATGTGCTTTTTTTGTATTAATTGTTTGTTGTAACGATATTATGTACCTAAATTATTTATTTTACTGATGAGTTTGAAAATCACAACAGATGAATGCAAAAAAAACTACTACCTATGTCAAGTAATTCACCTTTTGTTCATTGTTCTGTCACTCTTAACTTTCTTATTCGACAAGTTAATAAAAATATAATTCTGGGTGTTTATATGTAACCAAGTATATTATGTACGTATATTTACAAAAAAATATCACCTACAGATTTATATACTACCCGCGGCTTCGGTCGCGTGTTACTAAAAAAATTGGATAAAAAGTAGCAGTTACGGAGTTGAGTGGCAAGAAACATAGGTACTACTCACACAAACTTTCGCATTTTGATCTCGGTACCACGCGAGCGAAGCCGCAGGTGGAACCTAGTACCTTCTACTTTAAAGCTATAATCTCATCGGTGAAAGGTAAGTATAATAAGGCTACTAACGGATATGTTGTCAAAAATCCTGATTGGTAGAGCCTTAGAAAGCAAAACGTAATTAATTATAATGGTTATAAACTTGACTTCGCAGAATAACTGATAGGTGCCTACCTACTTACAAATTGACAAAATTGGCTGGCCTCATAGCCTAGTTGGTAGTAACTCTGCCTTCTGAGCTGCAGGTCGCAGTTCGATTCCCAGCCGCTTAGCACAGCAATCGTAGACAAGGTTTTGTCGACGAAAGTATACAGAAAACTTATTTTTGGCTGTAGATTTAGCAACAGTTTAAATGTTCCAAATACGGTTATCTATGGAATAGATAAAAATAAACTTTTTTTTTTTTAAAATAGGTATGTTTGGGATGTAGGTAGACCCACAATAGGGATGATGCCGGGGTAGAAAAATAATAATTCTAATTAGTCCGTCAATTAGATTATCAAAAAATATTGAACACATATTTTTTTATTTTTAAAATAAATGGAAATCGAGAATGTTATAGAGCGTCAAAGTTCGAGAGTGGGGGCTCGTGACGTCACTTGTATGTAAAAAGTGTACTAAGCCGTGACGTCACGCGGAACTTCAACGCATATTCAACTATATTAACATATTCAACTATATCTTTGTTTGTCATTTTTTGTTTAATTGACAACAGAAAAAATATCTGTCCAATATTTTTTGATAATGTAAATGACGGACTAATTATAACTTTTCAGGCATCTAGCCTATTAGGAAAAATATATTGTCTATTCTATCGTAGAGTAGACATAAAAACGGCATGCTAGGGAGCAGGACAAACATTTGTGTGCTGAACATGGATGTTTGTTCTGTGTCTGTGTTTTCTATGTAGTATCTATGCATGTTTATCAGTCTCCATGGTAACCATAGTACAGGCACCATCAGACTTATAAATCTGTGATCAGTTGACCGTATGTTGTATTTATCATTATGATATTATTATTTATTATGATTATTATTATTTATTTAATCTTAACTGTATCTATGACAGGTTATCAGCAAAATAAACGTTATTTAGTCCAGGTTTTAGACAAAACGGTTTAAAAGTTGCCTGTATAACTCAACGAATGTTGTCTTAATTTATGAATTACCTATGTAATAATTAAATTAATTATTCTGTATGTACCCACTACAAGTAGTTCTACTTAGACAGTAGCCTCTTATGTTTTAAATAGGTACCTAGCTACAGATATGTAACAATAGTTATTGTTATAAAATGGTATTTTATTAATTATTATTTTATATTCACAGGCAGCTTAATGCTGATACGTGTATATATCAGGTTATTTTTCAATTAGTACACTTTAAATAATTGTCCTGACTATTTTTGAAAGAGCTAACTACTTTTTCTGGAAGCCTATTGCAGTAGTGTACAATACGGTTGGGCAAAATGTGTTTTCTTGGGTTGCTTGGACCTGGCTTGTTCAGCAGCTTAAGTGAGTGCCCTCTCAGCTTTTTATTATTATTCATATTGTACCTACATGTCAGATAGTTTTGGTACCCACATTATAGTGCTATGTTAATATTTTGTAGGTTTCAATTAGATCGCCGCGTTTTCTACGTTTCTCATAAGTAGTTTAACCTAGTTCTTTGGAGCGGTACTGATATGGATGATTTTTTTAAAGATTTGTATTATTTTAGTAGCTCTACGCTGTACTCTCTCAAGGAGTTCAATTGCTTTCATTTCTTAATTTATTATATAGTATTTGTCTATATAGTCATGCCTGCGTTCCGAATTTTAAATGTTAACGTGCAAGGTCTATTTTTTCCCACAACGAAGTACGTAAGTAAAACAGGACCTACAACTCAAATCTTAACGACTTACCGATTTAGCGTAGATTCTATCTGAAAACCATGTAATGTAACAAGACATTTTCTTTTAGGATAATTTATACTATGTGAAAAGGTGTTATTGGGTATGCTTGTTTGGTTTGAAATAAATAAATTATTATTATAATAAAGTAACACTATTCTAAAAAAATATATTTTCTTAGGTGTTTGATCGACCTCTCACGGTTAGACAAGGAGAAGACCCACGACATATGGCACGAATTAGAGTGCGGGTTTGGTTCCCTGCACATGTTGGTGACAGTCAGTGGATCGGCTAGAACTATGGCGGCGGACAACGTGCCTACAACGACGGGGGCACACGTACCACCGGCTGCAGACGATTTTGTGAGTACTGTGTATAAGCTAAGGGGTGTAAGGAGTTCTATTTACATCTTCGGAATATAAGCCAACCTCCATGGCCCGTGGTGCACCCTGCTAACTTCCAAACGGGGCTCTGGCTGCCGGATTATTGCGGCATAGCGCAGCCTAATACCGGCACAGCTAAATCCTCAGGCCGACGACGGGTACTGGGCAGCAGCAACGGCAGTGCGAGAAGCTGTGCCCTGCGATTCCCAACCCGCATGCCCATCGTGGGGATAATTGGCATAGCCCCCTTTTTAAATAGGCCTATATCTAGCAGTGAACTGAGGCTGGTGAAGTGTGTGATGTGTGGTGAATAGATGAATAAGCTTCTGTTCGCGGTTCCGTTGACGACGTGGTCTACAAATAATAGTAGCATTCCTTTCACAAAAACTTATTGTTCGCGGTTGAATGATTTGGCCATGAAGTCGTCACAAACAAAACTTTTACTTTTTTACAGACTTTAGAAAAAATAAGGATGTTCTCAATTCTGTTGCTGTTTTTTTTTTTTTTTTGTTAATGTTTGCTACTTAATTTATAAACCTAACTGGATTTTTTTTTGTTTCAGTGTTTATTATTTTGTATTGGTTACTTTTAAATTTGAAGAAAAAATACCACCCCTAAGAATCAAGATTAGTCAAGATTAGTCTTGATTCTTAGGGGTGGTATTTTTTCTAAAAAAGACTTAGGTCTTAGTCTTTTTTTAAGGAAAATAATGATTTTTTTAAATATTAGTGTGAGATAAGACAAGTAAGACGAAAAAAGCATTTGCTCTTTTGGACTCCTGGCCTTTTTGACTCATTCAAAGCTTTTGTGGTTTGAGTGAGCAAGTGACGGTTTAAAGGCGATCCTATATCTCCAAATCAGATGGGTTGGTTCCACTCAATACCAAATTTCTTCCTAGAGGATGCCACGGATTATTTAAATAAAAATGATGTAACAACCAATGCAAGTACCACCACCACCACCACCACACAAGCCTATATCAGTCCACTGCTGGACATAGGCCTCCCCTAGTAAAGGGGGTTATGCCCATAATCCCCACGCTGGGCATGCGGCTTTGAGATAGCTGGGCACAACTTATCGCACCACTGACATTGCTGCCCGTCGGTGGCCATGGGATTTAGCTGTGCCGGTGTTAGGCTGCGCTATGCCGTAATCCGCCGGTTGCCAGAGCCCCGTTTGTTAGTTAGCAGGGTGTACCACGAGCAGGTGAGGTTGGCTTGGGTTCTGAAGATGGGAGATGTAATATCAAAATAAGATCGAAGAAGCAATGCTAGAGCGCGATAGGGCTTAACTTCCTTTAGATGTGGCGGCTGGAACTTTTTCACAGATTGGTCTAAACCTTGGGAGCCTAAATCTGAAATGGCGTAGTGCGGAAACAAATTCGTTTTAGAGATACCTATATGCTTGGGACATAAGTGGCAAGATTTCGCATTGCTGGGACTATCGCCATCAGATCAGTAAACATCATAATTACCACAATAAGTCCTTAGTTTGCCTTGATCTATCTCCTACCGTACTAAATATTTTGGTTCCTAGTTAAATCGAAGTATCTTAAAATCATTATTTTTAAAATATGTCGCAAATATTTAGAAACTATTACCTAAATTCATCATAATAATTATTAAAATATTAAAAATGAAAACTGTATTGAATAAACTATTTAAGAATTTGCGAGTATAATCATTTCTGCAAAGGTTATGTATGGCATAGGTATGCATGCAGTCTCTATAGAGCTTCCTGATTTCCTTGAAAGTCGAGACATTTTACATGATCTCCTTCGAAAATATGACGGCAATTCGAATTATTTTACAAATAAATCAACATTATTTATGTAAATACACACTCGCCAAATATTTGAATGTTTACTTTTTATTGTAGCGAATAAAGCATGAGACATGAAAATAAATATCAAGGTCATTTTTAGGGTTCCGTATCCAAAGAGTTAAAACGGGATCCTATTACTTATACTAAGCTATCCATCTGTATGTCTGTCTATCAGTCACCAGGCTGTATCTAATGAAACGTGACAGCTAGGCAGTTGAAATTCCCACAGATGATCTATTTCTGTTGCCGCTATAATAACAAATACTAAAAATCGAATAAAATAAATATTTGAGTGGGGCTTCCATACAATTGTACGGAACCCTTTTTGCGCAAGTCCAACTTTTACTTGGTTGGTTTTTTTAAATCTTCAAATCCCATATTCGAATATTATAAAAGCAAAAGTTTGTTAAATATGAAAATGTGAATATTTAAACATGTGAAATGTTTGTCCTTCCTTCACGCAAAAACTACCTAACGATATTGTTTGCACATATCTCGACCTACCCCCTCAGCATGCCGTTTTTATGTCTTCTCTACAATATAGAAGACACCATATTTTTATTGATTGTGGGTCTCCATGCACCCCAAACATGTATATATTTCCCCTAATGTTTATTTTAATCAATTCTTTAAATAACCATCTTTAAAACATTCAAAATGTTGGTACCTCATTATCCAAAATTAGGTTTTCTCAATTCTTCCATCGACAAATCCCTTAACATCGGTTGTGCTCTGCTAAGCCGGATAAAACAAAGGTTTAGGGTAATTTTATCCGGGTTCAACGCGAGCAAAGCTGCAGCCGGAAGCCAATACTAATATACATAATGTGTTCCTTCTAATTATATATCATAAACTGGTTAATAAATAATTCAACATTATTTGGAGGCTTTAACAGTATGTGTCCAAGATTCCAAATACCTACTTAAGTTTCACTTCCTTATTCAATTTAATCGTATAACCTTTTTAAAATTATAATCAGATCAAACAACATTGAAAATCCATCTAAACATTTTATTTTAATCTTTTTTGGGTTACGTATAATACATAATGCATTCTTTAGTAAATAATACCTAATGATAAATTAAAGTGATCGCATGAAGCCTTTTTGAGATTTTTTGAAGGTTTTCCTCGATCATATGAGCCAAAGAAGTTTAGTTTGAGTTGCTAACCTATGCTCTACCACAGAATGAAGAATAGTACACTCTACTTAAATTAAGGAACTATTAAAAAAAATGCTATGTCGTCGATAAAGGAGAATGCCGAAAACCCGTACCAATTGCGTCAAAACCAAACATATCCCATAAAAAATATTATATTTTATAAATGACATTAACATTTTCTTTAGTTTTACACACCGACGGGATTAATAATCAAGTAAAAAAATATTTCGTTGATTTGGTTTCGGCCGCACGCCGCCATTAGACTGCAACAACCAATGATATATACGTTACTATGGCAATACACATTGATCTAAAGTGTTACTATGGCAATTACCCTCATTTTTGATTATTTTGACACTAGAATCGACTAAAAACTGGTTGGATTTTTTTTGACGCACTCACTTTAGTCTTGGTACCGAGCGCCATACATCAGACGGCATTCTCCTTTCTATTAAATGTATACTTATCTACTTATAACAACTTAAGTATCTATTTGAGGCCGTATTCCGTATGTGCTATGAGGCCGAGGGCATCCCAAGAATCTTGATAAAAGGAAAAATTATCAAAACAATAAATCCTTTGTACAATCTGTATGCAGTGCGAGTGGACATCGACCATCAGCCGACCTTTACCTTTTATCTGCATAACAAGTAGGTACGTACCTACTAGGATACTACCTACTTACTTACTAAAATAGTATTTGATGCAAAGATCCATTTTAATCTAGATACTAGGTTGTTTTTTTAACTGTTTTTAGTACAGTTAACACCCTTACACAAAATGACTCATCTTTGCCATACTCTGTGGACTTGAGACCACTGAACTGAGGTCCGGTTCTTTTCATTACCATTGGAACATTCCGACAGCATGTTTTAATTTCATAGGATAGCCGCGAGATAATAAGGCGGTAAAACCAATCATGTGTATGACGTAGATCGGACGTTGTGAGTCTTTAAATCATGGGCAAAAAATACTGCAGGCTCAGTCGTCTACATAATAGATTATTTATGAACTACCTGACTACTTATTTATAGAAAATAAAACGAACTATCATAATTCCTGTGTCACAAAAAAGAATGGAACTGAGTAATTTTTTACAAGGTTCTTAATATTTTTCCAATGCATTGTTTTTATTAACTTAAATTTTGGTAGGTATTGATTACATTATATTACATACATTATTGGTAAAATTTTATAAAATTGTTTAGTCCCAATAAGTTAAAAAGTTGGTCAAAAAATCACGGATTTAACGAAAGAAAAATTTATTAGTTATTAAAATAAGAACAGTCCATAAAGTAGGTACGTTATTTTAAATAGTGTGTTGTTAAATTTAGTTAGAATTTCCGGTGTACGACCCGATTCAACAAAATTTTTTGAAGACTCGTAGGTAAAACAACATTATACTAATACTACAATTTTAAACAGGTAAAGTTTATAAATAAATAAAATAAATAAATAAATAATCCGGGACGTTATCACACAGCATCATGTAGCCCCAAACTAAGCAAAGCTTGTATTATGGGAACCACATGATTGATATACTACATAGATACATTTTTTTTGTAAATATATACATATCATATATAGAAAACACCCAGACCCGAGACAAATATCTGCAGAACATGCAAACATTTGTCCCGCAGCGGGAATCGAACCCGCAACCTTTTGCGTCACAGGCGGACCTTCGCCCACTGCGCCACAGAGGTCGTCATAAGTTTGTGAGATTGTTTTATCTTTGGATCCGATTATATTTCCTAGTATCGACATTCTTAAAGCTTGCAATTAGTGGACAGAAGATGCGAACGATGTTACAAGCAGTTCAGCTAGTATAAAATTTGAGATTATTTTTTATTTGCAGTCATGGTACCGTCTTCACAAAGGCTGGAGTGAAGTAGGGCAGCTGTCTGTGACAGTGCATGGTGCCCGAGGGCTGAGTGCGCTGGGTATCGGGAAGGCTGATGCATACTGCGTACTAGAGCTCGACAACTCCCGGGTACAAACGCACACCGTCTCCGGGACATGCGATCCCTCTTGGGAAAAGAACTATACCTTGTAAGTAACTATACAACGTCATCTATATAATTGTCTTCAACATGAAACCTAATCCTAATCATAGCTATAAGCAAAAGTACGTATATTTGTCTATTGATTTGTTTTCACGCCTATGCTTATCAACCGAACATCATGAAATTTGCATACACGGTATCAGTGTGTACAGAAAAGGACAATACTTTTCATCTAATAAAAAAGTAATGTTACTGAGGGATAGGAAAGTAACTTTTAATGTAAGCGAAGCCACATGCAATATAAATATATTAAATTACTGGTTTATTGCTTCAAAACCGTTGGATTGGTACAAACAGATTAACTCAAAATATTTCGTCTTGGCGGGGGCACCAACCGTGCCCACAGTTACCTATGTGTTTCTATACTTAAAAATAATAACAAAGTTAGTCCCTGTTCCCTGCACTAATACTGAAAGCCTATAAAGCGAGATCACATCACAGTGATTCGCTATGGGCCTTCCCTCATAAAATTTTGTAAGAAATATGTAAGAGCAGTAACGTGCCCTCCAGTATACCTTTGGAAATGCTCAGAATATACCACTGATCATCCATCCCAACTCATTCGCTTCGTTATTAAGTAAAGGTACTATAAGCTTCGATCCAATATACCTGGGTATTCTTGTACCTTTCATCTCTAAGTATAGGAACAGAGAAACGATTGTGGATAGCTTGCATCGAGACAATTAGTTTGCCCACTTAGCTTAAGTGTTAACTGGGCAAACTTGTCTCGATGCAACCTATCTACAACCGATTCTCAGTATCTTTATAATCGACCTCCACGTCGTCCAAAAGAAAAAACCCACAACCTCAGACCTTGTACTTTCTCGTTGTATCTCTTTGACTGTGTTCGCTGGGGGCATTCCCACATTTTATTAACATAATGGTTATTGTAATTTTCCATTTAAACCACATAGATGCATCAATGTGTTCTAATGGAAAAAAAATGGTGCTGTGTTGGATGTTCGAGGTGATTAAAAAAATATTAGACACTAGTTTCCGCCCGCGGCTTCATTCGCGTGGTACTCGGATAAAAATAGCCTATGAGTTAAAGCAAGTGCTATGTATATTCCAAGTTTCATCCAAATCTGTCCAGCCGTTACGGAGTTGACACACACTCACACACACAAACTTTCGCATTTATAATATTAACATCGCTTTAAACAGGATACTAAGGTTTATTAATTATTACACTCATTGCCTACACTGTAGAAACGATCCATCGTCTACTACCTCTTCGCCCGCACAAGGCTAACCTGGGCCTCTGATTCAATACAAAAGTTTTTTTTTACCACGATTCAACTTACTAATAAGTATACCGATATTTTATAAAGATTTGCAAACCGAGTCAATCCTAAAAATATTTATGATTTTTATCCATTTGCAAAATGCAAATACATATAATTTTTATACATATTTTCAGTGCAGTAAATGACATCACATCTACACTAGACATTACAGTTTATGATGAGTCATTGATAAACGAGAATTTGGGCAGAATATCAGTACCGTTGCTCAGGATAGATAACGATGAGATGAGGTGGTACGCACTAAAAGATCGCTCGAAGAAATCCAATGCGAAAGGAAACTGCCCCAGGATACTAGTGCAAATGTCTTTAGTTTGGAATCCTGTAAGTATTCAGAAGATTTAATAGTTTTGTAGTGGCTCGATGAGCAAATAAGCCGTCCGCATCGATCTATTTGTACCCTCATAGGAGTATGTAATTAAGTACGCAAAACGTATATGTGACTGCTTCGATATAAATTTTAAAAATAAGAAACAACCTAAAAGATTATCTTTATAGGTTACTATGCTTGAAAATAATTACGTTTATAAAAATGCGCGCTATACAAAGTGCTCATAGTTAAATTCATTGTTTGTTTGCATAGATTGCACTATGTTAATATTATTGATTTACAAAGTTTATTTATAAACTCATAAATAGTAATTTTATTAAAAAACTTTTATAGGCTGCTCAAGTTACATAAAACTTTACTGCTTGTAGGTACTGAACTGTGTTTTTGTATACTATATTTTAAGTATGTTTATATGTTAAATAAAGAACTTTTAAAACAAACAAATACTTTTGTAGTGATTTGGTTCTAATATGTTACTTGATTAATATAGTAGTTTCTCAGGTTTTGCATCATTGCGAGCTTTATACCTACTTGGTTTGATATCAAAAATTTTCCGCTGTACATATTTAGGGGATGCCTATGTCCAGCAGTGGACTGATAAAGGCTGATTTGATGATGACTTTGTAAATAATGAACTGTATGAATTTTTCCGCACTTTTGTAATATGAATGAAAGGTCCAATTTTAAGCAATTGTGATATGATAAAAAACAAACAAAAACAAAAACATCTTCACGATTTTTTCCTCATATATCCATAATGGGATCTTTAGATATTGCTCAGTACACAAATCTATTGAGGATACCTTAACGGGGGTAGTCAGAGGCAAGTCCAAACATTACATTCGATACATGCCCACTTTTTGCAAGCAGCTAGCATTTCATTGCAATATGTATCAATATCACAATGTATGCAATGCATTCCATGCATTGTGATATTGATACATATCAAAATATAACCAAGTACGTAATAAGTACCTACTAACTAAAACTTACTAACTTTTTACCAACTAGTGTAGAATCCAAACTCACGTACATTCTGTTTTTTAGGTAAAAGCTTCACTTCGAGTACTAAGCCCAAAGGAATCAAAGTACACCGATTACAAGAAACCAAACAAGTTTAACATTCCACTTATTTATAACAATCTTAAATTTATAAAAGATATATTCACAGCAGTATCGCTTGGGAACGAACATTTCAAGTAAGTTTACGATATTTTTCTAGGAAAATAAGAAACAATATTATTAGTAGGTATCGCGTCAATCACACTAATACTATAAATGCGAAAGTTTGTGGGTATGTATAGATGTATGGATGAATGAACTCTTTCATGCAAAAACTACTGAACGGATTTGGATGAAACTTGGAATATACATAGTTTGTAAACTGGATTAACAAATAAGCTACTTTTTATCCCAGAACCACCCGAACGAAGCCGCGGGTAGAAGCTAGTATTAAAATAAACCGGACCTAAATTCTGTGGCTGTAGCTCCAACTATAAAAATAACTCTACAAAAATAACAACGATTTACGTACCTTTTAAAATACTAGCTTTGCACGTTACTGATGATTTAGATACTACCTACTTGTTTATTTTAAATTTCCTGTTGGTTTTTCTAGAGATCGATGAGTAGGTAAACATTGTTTTTGCTGATATAATAATGTACTTATTTTCAATAAAGCCACAATCCTTATAAATCTTTAAATAAACACTCATAAGCATGGCTGTTTTTCTATAATATTTGCGTAGGCTAGTGACGTAAATTCCCATAATGTGCTTCTCCGTGCCTACAAAAACGGAAGATAAAAAAAAAACAAAAAACATCGTTTGACTAAATAAGCCTTTATATCTACATACTTTACTGATTCATTCTTACTCATTCATTCTACCGAAGCCGAAGGCAGTATGGCGAAATTGAAAGAGTAAACTAAATAAAACTAATTTATATTTCAATATTTAAGATCATACTATTTGTAGTATGAGACGTTTTTAGCTCACAAGGCTATGTAAATTATTGTTACATAATTTCTGATTGTGCCGTTTGGTCATTGTCCTCGAGTTTCCAATACATAGTTCTATAACGTTTGTTATTCTTTATCAACAGCTAGTAGGTATATTACTATTTACATTTGACCATTGCATTGATTCTCATTTAAAACACACAATAACATATACGTGCGTTCAAGTTATGTAAATAAATCCGTCCATGTTTTTAGGTTGGATATTTTTTATAAAAGCTACAATTAAAGTCACATCAAGAAACGTACATTATCTTGCATCCATTACTATTCAAAAATGTGCGATAAACAGGAAGTTATAGTAGAAGTTATTTTATGTTGTACTTAGTACTTACGTAGATAAATAGCAAAAATAATCGTAGGTATATTTATTTCGAGGTAATAGGTAGGTACTTTGTAATGTTTGTGTACTTACCTATATAGAACAGAGAGATGAACACAGCTTGAAACTGGATTTAACCCCGGCAGAAAAACCTATTATTAAAATCAATTGTATGTACAATCGCTGGCAATAAAATAAACCAGCTCACGCACTTAAACACTTTACATTCAAACAAGTCTGTTTAAGCTTTTAAAGTGATGTGATACAAAGTACCTACATAATTGTTATTATTATGATTGTAATGCAATTGTAGACGACTGTAGGCTGTTTTTTAACAGTACCTGAATATGGAACATCACAAAGCATTGCATCGGAAGTCATGTATGGTTGGAATGTGTCATACGATGCATTGATTTGCGTCCATCAATTTGAGGCATAAGTCTCTAGTGACAGTTGTGACTGTAATGTCACAGGCATCTACAGGTGCATCGTTATAGTCGCCATTGCTATAGCAGAAAACAGGACCTGACTGAAGACTGGACGACTGGACTTATAAACCGTACTACGTTGCCTCATATTATTATGAACAACTTGATTCTGGCGAAATTGTGGAAACTATCGCAGAAGCCATTTAATAAAGAAGTGAAGTGAGATATATAAATGCCAGTACCTACAATAATTAGAATTATTATAGGTGTGCCCTTCAAACAGAAAACAGGAATGCTGGTAGACATATTAGGCATGGTAATAGTTCTTTCCCGGGTGAGCCGATCACAAAGAGCTCTATTACTTCTATAACAATACATTCCACATCAAGTTGATATTCCATCTAACAGAACTAAGCGCTTCCAAGCATCATTGATAATGCGCACTGCTAAAATATGGAATCAGCTGCCACCGTCTGTTTTTCCATTGACGACCCTAAAGCTTCAAAAAGAGAGTTAATAGGCATCTTCTAGGAAAGCTCGCCCCATCGTCGACCTCATCCTTGCCTATGCAAGCCTCGAGGTCAAGAGTTGGCCCATTATAAATAAAATAAAAAAACTTTTCTTGACCACAAGATCTTTTCACCACATTAAAGTATTTAGGATATAAAGTATTTATAAAGTATTATATATATTTATTTATTATTTATTAACGTAGTGTAGGACGCCCTCCGGCCAGGTGGGGTGACGATCTGCAAAAGGCTGCTGGTAGAAGCTGGATGCGTCGAGCTCAGGACAGGGCGCAATGGCGCTCATTAGGGGAGGTCTATGTCCAGCAGTGGACTGCTATAGGCTGATGATGATGATGATGATGATGATGATGAAAGTATTTATAATTAATATATTCCTGAATTTCAGATATTTATTTGAATGGGATAATCGAGAGTTGTCAGCAACAGCGTTGATTGCATGGCTGACATTTTGGATGATCTTTCAAATGTGGATGACTCCGTTACTGCTTGTAGTACCATTTGCGTATTATTGGATTGCCAGTCAAAGTAATAGTAAGTTTAGTTTTGAGATGCCTAGGTAAAAAAATAACAATTCTAATTAGTCCGTCGGTTACAAAGAGGTTGGATTTTTTTTCTTATACTAAATCTATGGTCGGTTAAATCAACAAAAAATATTGGACACGTATTTTTCTATTTATCAAATCAATAGAAATTGACGGTGGCAGGCCTCTTTCACTGCGCAGAATAGGTATAAAAATATATCTACGCATCGCCGGCCTCCCTAGCGTGGTTCGTTACGTCGGATGCAGAGTTCTGCCCGGAACGAACGTGTCCTTGAGCAGCCGCGGCAATTTAGTTTGTTTTTGTTAATGTACCTATATTTTTCGCCAAATGAAGGCAAAAAAATACTGCATAGCATTTGGTTGCCTGGGACCGGCATCTCACGTTTTTCAAACTACCTAATGACAGCGAAAGGTAAGAAAATGTAAATAATACCAATAATAGGTACAGAACTGAAAGTTTTTCTACCAAATAATGCGTTGTTTAGATAACGAAGTCTCCCGTATTTACTTAAGTAAGTAGGTACTTAGGTACAAAATAAACTTATAATATTAAAAAAATCATGACAGGATCATGATAGGTACATTTTTATTTGATTTAACTTTAATTAGGCAGTGTAGGTTACCTAATTAAAAACAGTCGGGTAGGTAGGTATAGGTAGACAAATCGATGTGGTGAGTTACCTAAAGGTAGGCGTACTAACAACTAAAACTAAATACCTAGGTTGTTTTTTTCTCTTGCAAATATATAGGTAAGTACCTACCTACTAAAATTTCTCTTAACATTTAGCATGATGTACCTACCTACCTTAAACAGTGATTATTCAGTTTTCGTACACAAGACACCTAAACACTTAAGTAAGTGTTTAGGACCCAAGTACCTACCTAGTAGGTATGGCTATTTTCTGAGTTTTTAATGCAGCCAGCCAGTGTAAAATAGTTTTCTGATCTAATACTAGGTAGGTAGATATTATTTGAATTATCATTGTTCCTAAAAAGAAATAGATGGCTAGGTAACTGGATAGTAAAATGTTCAGATTTTTTATTATTCGTCACAGAATAATTCTTAAGACAACCCTAACGTTACACGTGCCACGTCAGTAGAGATAGAGCTAAACGATAGAAAGGGATGCAAGTTTTAGGTTAATATAAATGTTAGGCACTGAACTCGGTGCGAGCTGAATAGCACTTTATTGCGTAGTGGCTAAAGTCGCTATTTATTTAAATGATTGCGCGGAGTGAAGTTTCTGTCCTCTCTGTATTCTGTGACGGAGGTAAAGAGCGTCAATGTTCGGAAATGGGGGCTCGTGACGTCACGGGTATATAAAAAATGTACTAAGCCGTGACGTCACACCGAACTTCAACGCACTACCCTCTATATCTTTGTCATTTTTTGTATAAAATAATTTTCGTTAAATAACATTTAATCCTTGCATGTCCAATACTTTTTGATAATGTAAATGACGGACTAAATATATTTTAGGCATGTAGCCTAACGCAAATAATAAGCATTACTGAATGCAATGTTCGGACTTACTTCTGACTACATAGTACCTATTCTAAAAAATGTATATACTAAGTAGTTAGTTATATACCCAAAGTTAATATGCTACTTAATTTTTAAATTCCTACCACTTAATAATTTTGTTTTATTATTCAGGTATAAACTCCTCAGTTCCTATTCAATCATCTGATGAAGAAAACGACGAGGATGACCTCGAACTTACAAAAGTACGTATATTCTACTTTGTTCAGTTTTTTTTTCTCCTTGCATTCAATCAAGGTTATACTCATAGGTCTTTTTCCTCGCAAAATTGTACACTGCTTTCGGTATATCTGAATATTGTATCGACAGGTATGTCTGTAATCTTTAATGAATAAATAGTTTTTGTTAAGTTAATTGGTGTATATAACATTTATATATTTATATAGTTTTGGTTTAGTGTTAATAAGTATATTATTAGAACCTATATTATTCGCATCTTTTTAGTAGTTTAAGGTTAGCACGCAAACCTCTTATCTGAACCTGTTACTGGTTGGCAGGTAGATAATGCCTACGGCATTAAGCCCTTTGTAAAAATTTAAGTATGTGCAATAAAATTTTCAAACAACCAATCAAACAATATTCTATAATAAGATCAAAATTTCATTGAAAGAACTCAACAAAACACTTGTCAACAGGATGAAAAGACGCTGAAAACGCGAATATATGGATTGCAAGATCTGACGCTAACAATAAAAAATGGAATAGATTTTATATGTTCTCTGATTGAAAGGATTAAAAAGTGAGTTACTATTTATTTATCTGAAGATTTATATGAAATTATGTTTCAGCATCAGAAAAAGTTTAACTAAGTCCCTTGAGAAATTAAAATATTATTTTGCGCAGAAAATTTATCTACGTACTTAGGTAAAAAGTAGACACAGAAAATATTTCTTTATTAATTGTTAATTTCTGATGCTGATCTAATCATTACTTTAAACATAATTTCAAAAAACTAATGATGTACCATCATTATTAGTTTTTCTAGCAATGTACCACTTCTTATTACAAAAGCGCACTAACAGATTAAAATAAGTGTTATGAATAAGGTAGTTTTTATTTATAAATCATCTCTAGACATGTGATCAATCATCATTCGCGTAATTTGATTTTGATTGCAGCTACTAAACTCAAAATTCATTTATTCAGTAGGAACTGTATAGTACACTTTGAAAAGTCATTTTTTTTAATTTACCACCAGTTCGTAACGCGACCAAACAGAGAAGAATTGGCAAGAAACTCTGCTTGGCTTATATTTTTTAACGTCATTGTTCTTAATAACTATTACATTGTTTTTGATGGAGGCAGTTTCATCCCAAGCTTTTTTGTCATTACTAATGTTGGTCATTATTATTTTTTCAGTTTGGCTAATTTCACCGTGCCATATCTTAGTTATTTGGCAGTCTCGGCTTTGGTGGCGCTCTCAATAGCCTTATACCTGATGCCGATCAACTATTTATTCATGGCTTTTGGTAAGTCTATCATCATCATTAACAACCTATAGAGGTCCAATGCTGAACATAGGTCTCCCCCCAAGATTTCCGAGAAGCCCTTTCCATCTAGAGGTGTAACTAATATATTCGTAATAGATATACGTATTAGGTAAACGGGACGCATTTAATAATAGTTAATAAGAATATTATCATATTATGTTTGCGGCTACATAATGATGTGTGATAGTGACCAGCATTATTTATTATTATGACACTTTATTTAATTGTAAACTCTTCTAAAATATTATTATTATCTTCTTGTTTTTTTTTTCACGAAATTATCTTTTTTAATTTCAGTGTTACTGAAGTTCACGGGTCCGAGACCAAGTGAATATCAGTTTAAGATATAATGTTAGGGTCTTGTTGCAAAAATTTTCGAACAGTTCGACATGTATTTAAAATAACTGCTTTCTGCATAGTAGCAAATGTATTTTCCGTTAACTTTAATATTATGAGGGAGTTTATTAGATGTTTTGGTATAACTCCTGTGCTGGAGGATTATTATTATTATTATGTTATTTAATAATAGTCAAATAATAGCGATCTAATGCGATGAATTGACAGTCCTAAGCCTGTTTAAGTATGAAGGCAAATTTAATCACCACGTCTTAATAAGATTATATTTATATCATTCAGCGCGATTCAGTTAAACATATTATCCAATATCGGTTGAATATTTAGTATTACAAAATCAGAAACTCTCGTTATTATTTGACTATTACCCAGTAATAGGTATGATGCTATTTTATTGATAAAGCGTTTAATAATATTTAAAAACGAAAATTTGGTTCTAATATATTCCTCTATTTCCATCTACCGATTTCCTACCATCTTGTCGATGCCTCAGTAGTTATTATTTTCTTTTTTTCCAGTCTTTGAAGATACTACGCCTAATTAAAATGCTTTATCTATTTTTTAGGTATTTATAAATTCGGCCGAAGATTCCTGAATCCAGATAGAATTCCTAACAACGATATTCTAGACTTCATATCAAGGGTTCCGGATGATGCAGTTTTGGTGAGTTTTTTTTGTCTATCTTCATTTAAACCCACGAGATTTAGTAATACAATATAATACATATTGAATTTAGTATTTAGGCAAAATTTCTAAACAACAAATTTTCAGTTCTTTCTTCAATTTAAAACATAAATATTAATTTCACGTCAACTTTGACCCTATAGTTATTTTACAAATAGTTATTTCCCATCATTGTCAATATTTTTGATCAACATCTGTATCTCAATATTTTTGAATATTTTTTCAGAAACAATGGCGAGAATTGAAAGTTCCTGAGCCAAATTTAAGCAGAAATAACTCAAGCAAAAGGTAGTGGAATTTAAAGTTAGTGGTGTCAAAGCTACCACATGTGCCATAGCTATTATTATTCACGTTCTAACAAAAGACTTTTAGTTAGAAATCAGAAACAATAATTTTGACTAGGAATCCTAGATTTATATAAACTTATATAACTTTTTAGCTGAGCTAAAATGTAGGTGTAGGAAGCCTTTCGCAGAAAGTCACAGCACCTGGTCTCTGACCTGCGAAATACTGCTGGTAGAAGCTGGATTCGTTGAGCTGCGGACAGGGCGCAATGGCGCTCATTAGGGCAGGCCTATGTCCATGATGATGATGATGAAAATGCAGGTTCATTTATCATTTAGGTTATGTAATTTAGATGCCTGTCTTCAACTCAGGTCATGTAATTTAGATGCCTGTCTGTACGGGTAGCTAAAAAAATTGTAATATCAACGCATCGTGCCACCGAAGCGTCGTTATTGGAATATGTAGGTAACTCTTATTTTACTAACTTTTTAAGTACTTGGTCACTATACACTATTTTTATTACTTTCAATCCACAAACTGTAAGTTATACTCAGTTTTTATGAAAATATGTTTATAGTTTGTGGATGCATTCCATATAACAATATCTGTTCTTTTTCTCAGTGTTTTGAGAATCAAGAACAAGATGTTATGTACAAAATATAAATAGGTTTATGTACGTTTTGGTACAAGGAAGTGGGGATTTACGGAATACAGTAAGACTTTGAAATTGTGATTTTTAGATTATTACGTATTTTAGAGTTTTAAATTATAGATGACTATAAATGATAAATAATATAAGTTTATTTACAAATATTTCATAAAAAATTGTTTTATTTTATAACACATTTACGGCAGTGGAATCATCACAGCACAAAATAAGGCTGGTAGGTACCTACTATATCTTCTATATTATTGTGAAATATTCATCCACTATACACTCTTGTATGAAGACTAAAAACGGTTTATGTATGTCTACCTTCTACTGAAATTCTTTGATCATTCCATAACTTTTGAAAGTTCAATTTTAGTATTAAACCTTGTCGATGACGGTTCCGGAACGTGTAGCTCCTTCCAGTTTCTCTGTAAAAAGTAAGTTCATGTAAATAAATAAGAAATATCTAAATAAGTAATCCACATAGCATCATGTAGCTCAAAACTAAGAGCTTTTTTAAGGGAACCATAATTATGATTGCGTATATTTTTTTTTTTAAATATATAATTTCAAAAAAATTGTACGCAATAATAATTATTTTATTTTTGTATATACATAGAGAACAACCAGATCTAAAACAAATATCTGTGGGTAATGCAAACATTTGTACTTCGGCGGGAATCGAACCCGCATGCTTCTGCGTCTCAGGTGGACTTTCAACCACTGCACCACAGAGGTCCCCAAATAAATTTGATTAAGTAGGTAACAAAATTATTTTTACCATGCTTATCTATTAGAATATAATAATACTGTTTCTTAAATAACACAAAAATAAGATAATTTATTAACAGTTTCAGTAAAAATTATTCTTCAGAGCATTATGCCTATTTCTATCTTTCCAGAGTGCAAAAAATACATCGATACTGTTTTGCCTGTTCCTTATTTTTCCACAACGAAAAAAGAAACCGATCGATACAGTAATATAATAACTGAATGTATACAATTCAATGAGTTTAAGTCGTAGCACATTGCATTTTTGTTTGTAGTACATTTGTAATTCATAATAAAGACATCAACGCGCTCCCTCACCTACGACGTAGAGCTTTGTAGCCAAACGTTGCTGTTGCTTTGAATCAATGGTGCAGTGTTAAAATGATTTTCCAAAATTCTTATTCTATTTTTACTAATTCTCTAGTTATATTACAGGCCCGTATACAGTTGCACAATCAATAAATCAATAGATATTATAATATATTATATTATATCAAGTATTTCAGGCAAAAGAAGACTGAAAATAAATAGCTATTTTGAACAACTGCAGCAGAAAATCCTGTTGACATACAATTTTTGCATTTTTTTCACTGAGGTGCTTGTACTGTACGGTCATTAGGTTTTAAATACTGCATGACCTTTCGTGGCACGATGAATTTTGTGCGTAGTTCATAAAAAAGACATGAAGGCGCTCCCTGATCTACGACGTAGAGCTTAGTGGACTGTAGACATTTTGTTTGAAGCTAAGCCCGTATAGGTTCAAAAGAAATTGTTTGGTATTAAAATTATTTTATAAATTGTGTGCCAACCAACTTTAAAGGTAGGTGTACCCGGGTATGTACGAGGTCTACGTGAAGAATTTACTATCTATATTTATTCATGGAAGGCACCTATAATTTGATTGAAACTTTTCGTTTATTACTAACAAAACCACGTGCATGATATGAAAAGTTGTGATTTTTTAGTAACAATTTCCTTTCACACCATTATAGGTGAAATTGCTCACCAAATCTTCTGTATCAGGAATTCTTGACAGGTAATCTATCACATCATTGTTCAGTACTCGATCTGGATCAAAATATTTTCTAGAAAACTTGTACAGACCTGGGAAACAATTTACGTACTTATATTAAATTTGTCAAAGCAAAAAATACGCTGAGAATAAAAATAACTTTGAAATACGTACCAAAGAGCATCATTATGAAATTAAATGGTATTAAATAAAATCCAGCAGATGCTACAACCAGCAAAAACATTGTCAAGTAACTTAGAAACGGTACTTTGAAACTTGCTAAGCTGAAAGAAAATATATTTATATGAATTCAATTCTATATATAAAAAACAATATTATATAAAATTGGATGTCAATCCTACCCTATCCTACTAATATTATAATAGTAAATGTTAATAAAATGTGAAATGTCTCTCTCTCTCTCTCTCTCTTTTACGCCAAAAACCACTAAACGGATTAATTTGTTTTGCACATTTGCATTTTGTAGTTCTAAATTAGGAATAACGTATAGGGTACTTTTGATCCGGGTATCATGTGAGCGAAGCTGCGGGCGGAAGCTAGTAACGAATAAAGCCCAAACGAAATCAGCATAAATAAATAGTTATTAGATTTCTCCCTTTATTAGGAGGCCTATGTTCAGCAGTGGATGGACTGATAAAGGCTAATGGAATAGCTGGAAGGCTGAACACAAGACTGCGCTGTTATGAAGCACTGGACGCACACACATAGTGCCATGCGACTGTAAATGCAATGTCCCCTCAACTTACAATATTTTAATTCTTTTTAAACCTACTCGTAAACTATGGCCAAGCTGAAATAAACATTATTCAATAATGGATTGTGGTGGAAAAAGGTACATTTTTGGGACGTAAGAGCCATAGAGCGCAGGGTGGTTGATGAGAATAGATAGGATCCGTCACACAAGACGCAGGCTTCAGAGTCGCTGACATGATATCGACGCGATGCCTTTCGTATCGACTGGGGGAAGCTGTAAGCTATTGTAAGTCATGAAAGGAGATGGTGGAGAATATATAATAACTTACTTGTACATTTTCTCCGATAAAGATGCCAAGTACTCAATTCCGCTTGTTATAGTAATCGTCATATCTGGTAATTCTTGCAGTCTGCCAGTTAGACTCCTTTCAGTTTTTCCTTTACCGGTATTATCTGAATATTCCTCTATAATGCCATATCCTCTCATAAAAGACCGTTCTTCTGTAATTCAAGATCATAATTATTTAATTTTAATTAGAATAATCGTATTTATAAAAACCTACTGCTAAATATCCTTCTAATATGAACAGGATAAGCCACTCACACACATTCCCTCCTCATACACCTTTATACTCAAATCACTCTCGAAAAGAGCTGCTCACACTCAAATCATTAGTACGTTCTAAAAAACATAACCCCTCTTTTTTCTTCAAGTTCTAGGTGTAACTTTCAAATTTAAAAAAAATTATGGTTTGCAGATGTTTTTGTAAAGTTTATTTTTAACTAGAATTCAATCAAATAACTACTCAAAGCAGTATTGTAGGACAAAAGGCCTATTATTGAGCTACTTCTTTTTACAGTTTATACGCTTACGTTTGACCGCCATCTCACCTGTTGGCATGTGATGATGCGGTCGAAGATGCAGCACGCTTGCCTAGAATGTACCTATTTACTCTTCGCTTGGAGACCCGTAAGTTGTAGTGATCGGGAAACACTGACGCCGGAAGAGCATTCATTCCTTAGCTGTTCTTAGGATAAAAGTTGCAGCAAAACGCTTCGTGCGGGCAGGAGGAATGTCTACTTGGAGAAAAAAATTGAGACTTATACTTTGGCTAAAATTCGAAGAACTTTTGAATGACTTAATACCAGGGAACATACCGTTGATGACCTCGAGTTACACCTTGTTTAAATAGTAACAGTAAAAAATAATGGTATTATAAGTATCGTAAGCCCGGATGTCACAAAAGGAATTCTGATCCAGCAAGGGTTGGCTGACTTGCAAGCTAGCAACCAACACTGGTCTTCCGTCAGAGCCAATGTAGAGTTTTTACCATGAAATATTAACATAATCAATTACTTACGTTGGTGGCGACCAAAGATCAAAAAATATAAGAAAGGTGTCAGCAGCAGTAGTGGTGTTGCCCACATTCGAAAATGAAACCAAAAGAATAGCCAGAAAAATAAAACGATGCAGTTGAACTCCTGATTTTCCCATTCTAAAAATTGCCTGAAAATATAATAAAATTTACTTAGTAACTTCATTCTATGGGTTTATAGTGCATTTATTTCTACCATATGTCCACAATGTTACACTTTATTTCGTCAAAAGTTAAGTAAGTAGGTTACATAATGCATTTCAAACATAATAATGAGAAAAACAGACAAGAACATTTTGAATCATAGAACTATCGTAACATGTAGGTAAAATGAATAAAACAAAACAAGGCTCAAAATGACTGTAAACATTATTTTATGATTCCTGAATATGGAACAAGCATATGACCTACCTTATGTTAAGTGGTATTAATATATATTAATATATCCTGGACGTCATCACACACAGCATCATGTAGCCCCAAACTAAGCAGAGCTTGTATTATGGGAACCACATGATTGATATACTACATAGATACATTTTTTATTTGAAAATACATACTTAACATACATAGAAAACACCCAGGCCCGAGACAAATATCTGCAGAACATGCAAACATTTGTCCCGCAGCGGGAATCGAACCCGCAACCTTCTGCGTCACAGGCGGGCCTTCGCCCACTGCGCCACAGAGGTCGTCAATAACCTATCACAGAGCATTGCATCGTAGGTCATGCAATGCTTCATCATCTTCATCTTCATCTTCAGCCTAAAGCAGTCCACGGCTGTAGTTAGTATAAAAATAAATATAAATATCAGTCTTCTTACTTATATCCTTCATCCAAGTTTAAAAGACTGACAAAGGTATCTCTTACAAATTCCACATTTATGTAAACTAATGAAATATCGAACTTTGGTGGCTTTTTATCGTATTTTACTTCTTTAGGCTTGAATACTTTTAGGGAAGCTTTTATCTGTAAGTAAAAATATCATTTAAGAGCACCAATTATAATGTTTAGTGTATACTAAGTTGCTTTGAGTGCTGAATAAGACAACTGCACTGGACTCGCTGGAACATGTCCGAGGCCCGCAGTCAACGTGCTAGAAGTATTATCAGTCGTATTTTGCCAAATAAAAAGATAAAGGGTATCTAATAGGTCCGATGATAATTTTAACAACACATGTCAGCGATATGTAGCACATAACCTACCCATTGCGTGATTGAAAATATTACCCAATGAATATTGTGCAGCTCGATTTTTGCGAAGCGTCTTTTGACTTGCATTTATGCTTTCATAATCATTATCATGATCAACAGAATGTAGCAGTCCCCTAAGACATTGGCCTCACCTAATGAGCGCCCTGTCCTCAGTTAGACGCATCCAGCTCCTATCAGCAGCCTTAATACCTGCCTTGCCTTACCTTACTAGCATTCATATATGCTTTGCATAAACATCTTACTGTTCATACTCAATTTCACAAAAAGTTTCCAATATCTCAAAGACGGTTAATGTCGGTACAGCGGGGGAAAACTCAAACTACTAGGTTTTAGGACTACTCCTGTCCCTCAATCTTAGGTGATACTTAGGCAACTAGGGAAGGAAAATAGTCGTTAAAATAGGAATAGATCTAGCCTTCGGTTGACTCTTACAGGATTATAATAGAGCGTCATTTCCAATTGCACCCTGGGGCAGTTCCCTCTAGCACTACTCCGTTCACTCCTGTTCTTCAGAGCGTACCACCTCATCTCTCCGTTGTTTATTCTGAGTAGAGGAATGGACACGCGACCTATGCAGTCGTTGCGCAAAGATGATAACAGAGAATTGTCGTACACTTTCAGATCTATGGTGGATGTGACATCATACACTTTGCTGTAACAACAGTAGCACCAATTACTTTTTTAATAGCAAAGATATAAAATAAAAAAGAGAATAACAAGCTTTTTTCCAATTTCAAGAATTGTTAAGATGGGAGTGTATGTACTCACAACACAAAGCTTTTATCCCAAGTATACCCTGAAGATGAACTAACTGCATGAGTTCGAACTCTCTCATTGTCAACTTCTAGTAGACAATATGGCTTGCCGCTCAACCCCCTTGCTGATATAACTTTTACTTGAAGTTCTCCAACTACATTCAAGTCGTGTAAGTTGAATAATGCCTGGAAAATGAAAAAAGATATTGTGTACCCGCAGACGTACTTTTTAGCTCACAACCCCAACAAAAACAACAGTCTATATCAGTCCAATGCTGGACATAGGCTTCACTTAGTAAGAAGGGGGATATGGCCATTATCCCTATGCTGGGTTAGGGTTGCAGGACAGCTATCTCGCACTACCGACGCTCTTGCCCATTGGCCGTCAGGAAATATAGCTGTGCCTATGGCGCTTGTTTGCAGAATGCACAACGGGCCAATGAGATTGGCTTGAGTTCCGCAGATAGAGACTGGAACCCTTTCATAGCATGGTAGCACTAATAAACAAAACCCTCTTTTTCATTATTAGCTCAAAAACTGTCCGTATTTGTGATCTCGCATGAGTAGGTGCCTACTGTGTTGATGGCCTGCAGTTCTAATGAAGGCATAAGTACCTACCCTAGTTAACTCTACTATGACACTAGCATAATTTGATAAAGAATTGCTCAGTTTTTGCATAACTCGTATTTCAACAAAGCAGTTCCAAAAAAGAATAAGATCAAAATAGTGTATTTATGTAGATTTCATGTAAAAACATAAAAGCCAGACTTATACCGCGAAGGGAAAAGACTTGTGGCGGTTATAATATTTATTCCTTAAATAGATCTTTGATACGTAGTTACTGTAGAAGCTTCAAATGTTCCATTAATAAAACCATATTTTAAAATAATATTACATTGCTTATTTACTGTCGAATTACCTAAAGTGCAACTAAAATCATAGAGAAATTAATACTACGTACTAAAATGGTTTATTCGTATTTAGTCAATCGGCCACGTTGGGAAAACTGGCAATCCTTTGGAAGGGAAGAGCGTATTTTTCGATGTTTTAAATGTGAAACAGTACCTACCTATACTTATGTACATATATTGCTTAGTGTTTAAACACACTATGCCAAAATTACGCGACAGAAGTTCTGCAGCTGATTTTACGTTCCGATGTATTCGGCTGATATGACACACCATAAACGCTGAACTTACGGGACAGAATTTCAGTTGCGTAACTTTTGTTTTTTCCCCGCCCAGAATCTTCTTCGGCAGTTGAACCGGACTTCGATCGCGTATAATGTGTGCCCTACCGCCGCATTGCCGCTGAACTTACGCCCGACCGAAGTTCGGCTGTACACCATAACGCAACGTAATTTCAGCATAATATGTCATCTGTAATTCAAATAGCATTGCAGGCGTAATCATGCCGAACTTCGGTCGCGTAACTTCAGCATAGTATGTTTCGACACTTATAGTGTATGCTGTGTTATTTGGTCAATTGGAGCTCTCCCAACTTGGTCAATCGTGAATAGATGATCCGTTAGCATAATAAAAATAATCTTTAAATACTCTAAATTCCTCACCTAAAAAGAGAGGTTGTTCTATCTGGCTGTCTATGACTATAGAGCACCAAAGAGAATTTACCATTACTTCCAGCCATAGTCACCGTCGTTGTGTACGGTGTATGGAACAGGTACCTACGTACTCTTGTAAGTTACGTTGCATTGGATAGGTAACAATGCGAGCCTCATACCAGGCTCGCACGAAAAAATTGGATTGGGATTGAGCGATCCAAAATCATTACAATTATTCATACCCAGACTATAATTTGTGTATGAATGCATAGCAGGTCAGGTTATGCAGGTCTTCGGCTGTTGATGTATATGTTATGGACAATGTGATTAATTGGTCATTATACATAATGACCGGGCATTATGAATAATGACCAATATGTGAGGGCAATATGATAAGAACTATTGAATTAATCAAATTGCCCGGGCAATATACATAACGCCCATCACCTGTTGGGCAGAATAATAAAAGACACAATATTTAACTATTATTTTTATTTCAGACTTTAAATCAAAATTTAAAACACAAATTTCTTCCTTTTAGCGATGCCTTATGAACTTCGCTTTTCTTTCTTCACTTTAGTTACGAAACTGAATTACAAAATTATACGTCTGCGTCGGTCCGTATTTGCTTGGAATGCAAAACTGAGAGCTGTGTAGTGAACAGTAAAGCGATGGACATTCGTACGCCGCCATGACGGGCTTTGATTGGTTAGCGCGTGTCACGCGTTCGCTTCCCTCCCCTCACTCCATCCCCAAAGTAGCTATATTATCAGATTGCCCGATGATCACGTAGCATTATTCATAATGACCGGTCAATGTGATAAATAATGAAGTTTAGGTAATAATTAATCACTTTGCCCTAAGTAGCTGGTCATTATTCATATTGCGCGGGTACTATGAATAATGCCCGCATTAATCACTTTGTCCATAACATATACATCAACTGCCGAAGACCTGCAAAACTTTACATCCATCATTCTGAGGGTAAACTATAGTTATTGGATCGAAACTTTTTAAGTTTTGAGTTCTAAAATACAACTCTCGTTATGGAGCTGCTGTGCCTCCTCGAGCATAGGGTGCAGCATCATGTCTGAGGCGCACGGTGAACGTGTTAACAGCGCCCCATGTATTATAAAATCCTAGTCGTCTTGTGGAGCGCCTTGAGCGGTTACAGGGAGAACTATCAAGTTAAGATCGCTACGGAAAAATCTTGGTAGATATCTCTACTCACATATTTATCTTTAGCATTGTTGTCAAGTAAAACATTTTCTCCTTTGTAAATATTCCACATGCTCACTGAAAGGTGGATCATTCCATAGCCATCGTCCAGTGTCTGCCAGACTTCATGGGTTTTTTCCTTCTCTAACTGAGATAAATCTAGATTGCAACTGTAATGAAAACACATTAAAGTATTTTAAACTTCCCCAAGTGTACAAAGTATAAATATTTCAAGGAAAAAATGATCGAACTTATGCAAAAGTATACATAGGTATAACGCTTTAAGTTTCTGAAAACACAACTCTGGATGTGCAGTAGTTCCACCACCTCGGGCGCGGAGCGTCTTATCCGAGACCCACAGTCAACGTGCTAGTGTATAAACTACTATTATACCCACCTACATACTTACCTACAGAATTTGCGATCAAATTCATATATTTTATTCATACTATAGGAACACTGGATACACTTAGTCACGTCGATTTACAAAAAAAATGGCAATACAAACAAATCTTTGCAGTTGTACAGGGGATCCTGCTATACCTACCTGCCCATAAAATTCTTCTGTTTTCCTTTGTCCCATAGTGAAACTCTTAATAAACTGTCTCTGTACTGACGCAATTGCATTCGTTCTTGCCAAATCGGGTTTTGAGAGTTTGCAACTGACTTAGATTTAATTGTGTGTGATCCTAGTCTGAAAAAAAAGAGAGTTACAACATCGATAAGTACATACTCGCTTCACTAATCTACGAAGCACTATCGCTGCATTATAATCTACGTAGGTATCTGACCTTCGATTGTTTTGATTATTAATGTTCGTCCTTTAAAATGTTGTAAGAATAGGCACCTAGGTTTCAACCCTCCCCGTATGGTAACAATATTTTTTCATATTCATACCCTATTCATATTCATGTACACCACCACCACACCAGCCTGTATTAGTCCACTGCTGGACGTAGGCCTCCCCTAATAAAGGGGGATATGCCCATAATCCCCACGCTGGGCATGCGGGTTGGGGATCGCAGAGCACAGATTCTCGCTCCACCAACGCTGCTGCCCGTCGGTGGCCAGGGGATTTAGCTGTGCCAATGTCAGCTGTGCTATGCCGCTATGTGCTCAGCCGGCCGCCAGAGCCCCGTTCGTTGTTAAGCAGGGTGCACCACGTGCAGGTGAGGTTGGCTTGGGTTCCGAAGATAGGGGTTGGAACCCCTTACACCCCATAACTTACATATTCATGTACAAGGTGTTCTTAAATAAAGTTTGGTTCACGGCATTTTATCTAAGCATAGTGGTTTAGTAAAAATAGATAGAAACAACAACTACAACAACAACATCAGTTTACATTAGTTTACTGCTGGACATTTAGGCTTCCCCTCCCCATAAAACAACCGGTTAAGTGCGAGTTGACTCACCCACCGCGGGTGACGTCAATGGCGTACGATACTAATTAGTAAGGTTTCTTCGTAATTAAAATGTGTACGTCCTATAGAAAATAGAAACTGGCTTTAGAATGGGCAAATTAGGGCCTTTCAGATAACACCTTAATTGACCGTGTAACTTGCTTTATAACTTAACCACAGCTGTCATTACATTTATTTAGGTTTCTACAAAACCATATTAGAGACTGGAGATTTTGCTTTATTTTTCCTGTAAAATTTAGATATACTTCTATAATATGTATAAATTTCAGGTTTTTCACTTCGCAAACTTCGGAGTTAAGGGGATCATTTTTTGGTCTTGGTCATTTTTTGGACTTTTCTCATCCTAAATAAAAAACTATGCATGATATAATAAAATAAAAACTTGTATATACTATCCAAATGAAGCCTTTTCATTTGATACCCCACTCGACCTATCAACCGCCCATTTTATTTTTCAACCCTGGGGGGGTTGGAAGATTTCTCAAAAAATGTTTTAGGTGGAGACTTCGCTATAATTTTCATGTAGAATATAGATTTTAGAGCTATGGAACTATGGAGAAGCTATGGAGCGAGTGACCTCGCGTTCAGGTTCGAGGCGTTCCACATTTCCTATACGCGAGCCCAGTGAACCCCGGCTACGCGTATACAGGAACGCGCTATCCGTACCCGGCTTACACTACACCCTATAAAGACATAACATAACCTTATGAAAATATACGTAAAGTACTTACCTTATTTTACAGTAAAGACTATGTGAACTACCGTCGTTTGGAACATTCGGAAGACCCTTAGCCTCCACAACCACCACAGACACGATCGAACCATAGTTTTCTCCTCTTGATAAATTTGCTTGTGATGAAGTTCTAAATATTCTAGAAGCATTCTCTTCTTCGTCAGTTGAGGGAGTAGAGCTTATATGGCTACCTCTCTTTTTTAAAGGAGAACTTATAAGATTGGCTAGTGAACTGGGACGCCATCTACAATAGATTGAATTAAGGTGTTTTAAAAATATGGACCTACTTATACCGAGTGTTTTTAATAACTGGGAATGTACGGAGAAATCATTCAGCAAAAATTGGGGCCAAAAGTCACAACATATAAAATTTTTGATCAAGCGTCAGTATTCCCAAAAGTTATATTTTTTTAAAAAAAAAACACTGTTCAACATGTTTTCTCGAGGAATTGGTAATCCACAAAAAATGTTTTAAAAAATCCGGACTAGTGTTAATATGTAACAGGAAAGTAAATGAGAAATGTCACATAAACTTGCATTATTTAAATAACTCAAAATACGATCCAATTCAATACAAGGCATGTAATTATATTCATAAGTATTCACAAAAAAATATTTAGTATATGTGTAGTATATTAATCATGGGGTGCCCATAACACAAGCTCTGCTTAGTTTGGGGCTACATGAAGCTGTGTGATTACGTCCCGCATTATTTATTTATTTATTCTCTATAGTTAAACGGGAAACGTCGTGGTCATATCCCATATACTTCACACATGCTAGTCAGCCATAAAATTGTAGTTAGAGTAAGTAATAAATAATTTACATGTTTGCTTTAGATTGGTTTCCAGAGACAACAGCATTTTGGACACTTTCACAACTTTCAATTGAACTTCGTCGGCTTTTATTTTCCTTTTTATCCAATATTAACGATGTGCACGGTAACATCGTACGGAACGCAATTATACTCAATAAATAGTGGTTTGTTATTTTTTAGTCAAGGTCTATCTCAACATGATAAAAGAACATACTTATCACCAATACCTAATTAATTGATAATGTCAAACTGTTGAGCAATGCGTATTATTTATTAAACATGTTGGTGATTTTAGTTAAGTATAGATAACTACTAAGTAGGTGACTATATACCTAATTTCGTAAGTAGCTACCTAATTACCCTATTTCGTAATTATTTGGTTCAAGTAAACATATAAATAGGTAGGTATCACTATAGATAGGTAGTATAAAACAAATTGCTTCCCACTGTCTGTCTGTCCATGTATGTGTGTTTATGTATATGCTAGATCTTTAAAACTTCGCAACGGATTTTGATGCGGTTTTTTAATAGATAGAGTGATTCAAGCTCAGTATTCCGAGGATTCAAGAAGAAGGTTTATATCTATAACATGCACCCATGTGAAGCCGGGGCGGGTCGCTAATTTACAATAAAATGATAAACTGGTCCGGTCATTGTCTCAACAATTAAAGATAAAAGTGCCAAAGAGAATAAGTGGTTGTAACCTAACTTCCTAGTGCTGAATAACATAGCTCTCCAGGTCCTGAACCTGGACTTCAGGTCAGCAGTCAACGTAACATCCCCTTGGTTTGAAGAGTGTGGGTGCCCAGCACAGTTAATCAGAATTGCACTTAGTGTTCAGGTTTTCGGGATGTACCTCCTAGTTCTTTGATTAGTACTATGCAGCGGTAGGTATACATAAACTTAAGTTATTTATAGATATAAATAGTACCACCTAGATACATAAATCATAGGTTTATGTAACCTAGATATTTAAGTGGTGTACGTACCTACCTATCGTTTAGTAGTAATAAAATCTTAGAATATTTTAAGAATAAAACTTAAATTGATTCAACTCAGCACACACAAGCCGTTCAAAAGACAGTACCACCTACCTATGTGTAATGTGTTTGTATACCACGAGTTGTCATAGAGCGACATCTCTTGTTAAGTAGCATCATAGATTAAGTAAGTAGCATAGATTTTTGTCTAAGATACTATTGCATAGATGGCGTGACATGTAGGTAGTGTAGCGCACAAGGGGCAGCACTGCGGGCGCGGGGGCGCGGCGCGCGTGTCGGTCGCGTCGTCCTCATTCTCTCCTCACCACTAACTTTTCCTATATATTCTGTGGTCTTCCTGCTGGCGTAGCTGGGTGGATTTAGAAATACGAGATCGATGTTTTAGCATGAAACATGAATGTGATTGATTGTGATGATTATAAATGCTGGACACTATCACACTGTATTATATAGTCCCAAAATATGTAGAGTTACAAGCTCATAAGAGAACTACATTACTGATAAACTACATAAATACCCGAGTCAAATATCTGCAAATAAAGCAAACAATTGGTGGTGGTTTTTGGGTACTGTGGTTTTCTTGTACTTTCTTTCATTTGTTACGGTGTGATTACTAAAAGGGCTGCGTTGATCCACCGTAGTAGGTACTTTCAAGTTTGCATCGTATCTAGAAAGTGGAACTTACGTTTATGAGATAGTGACTCTGTGGTTTGGTTTGTCTTTTGTGTTCGCTACGACTCACATGGCAAACATTTTATATTCCTATAACTAAAGGAAAAAATCGAATGGGGTGTTAAAGAAAATCCCATCCAGAAATCCAAGAATGATCGTGATGCATGCGTTTTTGTTTGTGGGGCAAAAAATGTGTGGAAAGTGGGCCATCTCCTTTGGAATATTCATTGAGTTTGTGACTGGATTATCAATTTATTACATACCTTTGTAAGCGGAAACTTTCGAGCGAAGCCGCGCGTGGAAGCTAGTAATTAAATTTAGCAATGTTAGAAGTAAAAAAATTCATACAATTCAAGAAATATGCATAAAGTGCACAGACTACTATGGATACAACGATAAAGTGTAAATTCACCCTATTGATAGATCGTTGGTCTTTTTGGTCTTGATTGAATGAAAAGAAAGACTGAGGAATTTACCGAAGGTGACCGAAAGTACTTTAAACTAGTCTGTGGAATTGGTAGCTTAGCGTTTATTTTCTCTATGAAAATTGTAAAAAAAAGAGATTGAAAGTGATGTGTGGCGCTAGTGTTTCTTCCACTTCCATTAAAATTTACAAAGTTTTTGGTGATTTACGCGAGGTTATGGTATAAAATATATCATAAATTAGTGTTTTATTGTGATAAAATTAAGGGGGCCATAATGGAGACTAGAAAGGAATCCCTAAGTGCATTGAAAGTGTGTCGCTTTTGTCATAGTCAAAATGAACCGCTATCATCATTGTACGAGAAAAGCAGAGCACCAAAAAATTTGGTGTCTCTCTCAACAAAAATCATGACATGTGTCGCAATTGAGGTTTGTTCCAATGTTTACAGTTAGTAATCTTACTAAAACTACCCAAAGAACCAAACGTTTATAGTTGTTTGATATGTTAACGCCATCTATTTTCCAGAATTTCTCATGAGTTAATGAACTACTATGTAGCTATCTCTGAGTAGCAGTACCGGTGTGTCTAGTACAAGCATAATCCAGCTTTGTAGAGCATTGTGAAATAGTCCTAAAGCTAAAAAACAAATTAACTCCCCAAGTGTACCTTGTATTGTGTAGCGCCATCTATCCATTGACGCTAGGAAACTTATTTGTTTTCAGGTTTTTCCATCAGATAAAATGCCTCAATACATATGCAAAAAGTGCAAATTTTTCATGGATCTTAGCTACGCATTCAAGCAACTCTGTAGACAAGCTGACCAGAACATCCTGCATTTTGTTCAGAGCGGAATAAGCATCGACCCTATCGCCTGGCCATCATTGTTGAATAAAGTATTTTAAAAATTACATACTTATTGTAACTTTATATTAATGAAGTCACAATTCAACGAACTATCAATGAAAGTTTGACAACCTTTGTGGCATAGTTGGTGAAGGCTCACCTGAGATGCAGAAAGTTGAGAGTTTGATTCCCACCACAAGACAAATGTTTATATGATCTGCAAATATTCTTCTCAGGTCTGGGTGTTTTCTATGTATATACAAAAGTATCTAGGTGGTATATCAGTCATGATGGTTACCATGCTCTGCTTAGTTCGGGGCTACATGGTGCTGTGAGATAGTGTCCAGCACAGCAGTATTATTTAAGTCAGGAACCACTCACCACTCACTGGTTCCTATTGCTACACTCAAGAATTATTACTAGTACATAATGAACCCTCAAAATTTAAAAGAGGATGTGGTAGACCACCAGTAACCTGGGAGCAAACACATATAAACAACATAGGGCCAGCGATGTTGATACGGAGATGGCGCAGAATAGACAAACTTGAACAAAACATACATGGAGGGCAGTCCCCAAATAAATGGGATTAATGCCAGAAGAAAGAGAGAGACATGCTGAATCCTCAAAGCAGATAAAATTATACACATGTTGGTTCAGTTTGAAATACCACTTAAAAATGACCATGCTATTACATACAGGGACACATAAATATGGAAATTTGTACTTCACCAAGATTTATTTAGCCTTGATAAACAAAAATTTTCAGGGACTATTTATTTATTATAGGTTTACTAGCTTCCGCCCGCGTCCACACTCGTGTGGTATAGGGATAAAAAGTAGCCTATATTTGAATCGAGGTCACAAACTAAGTATATTTCAAGTTTCATCCAAATCCATTCAGTAGTTTTTGTGTGAAAGAGTATCAAACATCCATTCATCCATACATCCATACTCACAAACTTTCGCATTTATAATATTAGTAGCTGAGTAAGATAGGATAGGATACGAAGGATAGAAATCTATCCATACCTTTTATTCTGAATTTGCATAGAATTATACATTTTTGTTCTTATTTTGTGGGAAGAGGGTTAGAACCTTTAATACTTTTGTAGTACTGCTTCTATGGACAACTAACTAGGGACACTTATGAAAAACTATATAAAAAATCTTTCATCCTATGTAAAAAATCATTAGCATGTTGGCTTCGGCAGAATACCAACTTCTTATACTAAAACAGTCAATGTTATACTGTGACGATGCCATTTTGCTGCTGTAGGACACATCCCAATATGTTTTATGTAATCTTTTTTCTCTTTTGATAAACTTTTATTGAATTGTCTGGAGTGTTCACTAGCAAATAAATATGTATGTCTATGATAATGTCGTTGTCTGTGTCCATGACTGTATAATTTTGACATTTCTGAGCTGTGCCCTATGCAGTCTATTTCAACGATTAATAAGAAAAAATCTATTATCAAAACCAGCTGTACTTGCATTAATATTCTTTTATTTTCCAGGTATTCAAAGCTCATCATAAAAATGAATTGGGGGTTGTAAAATCGGTAGCTGAAGATGGCTCCACTGTTAAAGTAACAGCGGAGGAAGTATCTGACAGTGAGGAAGGGGATGATGATAATGTATTTAGTGTAAAGGTAAATTATTGTAAAATTTTCTGCACTTGCCCTGCTCCGCTTTGCCCGGGCTAACGGTTTAGTCCAGGCATAACTTCACAAACTTGGCAGATTTTGCACCTTTTTTACCATCTTCAAGTTACGTCAAAGTATCTATTTGCCAGTTAAAAAGTTTTAAAAAGTGTCATATCTCTGAGCGTAATTGTCGGTTTAACCTGCCAACAGCTTACTTTGATGTTATTTGAAGATGGTGAAAAACGCACTTTGTGTTACAATTTACAAGCCTATCACTGGCGTTTGTAGTTGTTTTAAACTATTTGGCACACACAGTGTTAAAACTATTGCAACTATGCATTTATCATTGTTTTCCCTATTTTTGTTCTAAAGTAACTTGTTCCGAAATAAACATTTAATTTACAACAACAAAACCACTCAGCCTATTCAGTCCACTGCTGGACAGGGCTATAAGAAGGTGGGTATGCCCATAATCCCCACGCTAGGCATGCGGGTTGGGGATAATCAGGACAAAGCTTCTCGCATGCCCGTCGCTGCTGCCCGGCGGCGGTCAGGGAAGTTAGCTATATGTTAATGTGTATCCTATATTATTTATTTATTTATCAAGTATATTCAAAATTTTAGCTCTATTCGTTCAGTAGTGTGAAGAACATTTCACATGGTCACATTTTACAAACTTCCGCCCTTATAATATTAGTAGGATGTATGTATCATTTATAATCACACTATCTTCCGCCCGCGGCCTGGTCATTTGAAGATATTCACGCGCGAGTTGATTCGCGCGTGGCCAATCAGGCTTACTAGATGAATAGCGCCCTGCACACGTAAAGTTTGACCGCAGGAAACAGCACGCGCCATTCCAACCCGCACTCCGAAGTGTAGATGCGCGGGGCTGACAGTCCGATCTGGCATGTCGACGCGAAGGCAAATCTCACAATTTTAACCGCGCATCACGTCAGTGATCAGTCCCAGATGCGCGGTCCGATCTTTACGCGCCATTCGCACGACAGTTTGATCCGCAGTCCAAACCCTACAGATCGGACTGCGGTTTGGACCGCAGTCCCGATGCGCGGTCCGATGTTTACGTGTGCAGGGCGCTACAGTCACATGGAATGTGACTTGCGTCCGTGCCATGACGATAGAGCGATTTAAGCGCGACAACAATACAACCTATATGGACTAAGATCGCCACTGAGCGGAGGTCGCGTGACGAACAGAGGCCTCCGTACTAACTCAGTTGCACACCAAAATGGTCGGCACCGGCACCGGTCCTGTTTTTACTAACTTCTTAGTGCTCTTTCGCACTAGCGGTTAAAAGCGCGGTTAACCTTTAGCCCGGGGATACACATGCCAGTAAATCGGGAAAGTAGCTGGCATAAAAGTTACGGGCATGTACGAGTAACAGTGCAGACTGCGGATGCATTTTCAAGTAATACTGGCATGCAAGTTGTGCCCTTGCATGCCAGTATTCCCATCGCATATACACAGGACAGTTTGTTGAGTCACTCGTACGTTCTTGCGCGAAACAAAAAACGTGCACCTACGGCCACAACGAGTCAGCTACTGGTATGCCCGTAGGTGCCGCGTCTGTTCACACGTGCCAGTTTGGCAATCCCCCGCGTCCACTCCATCAACGGGCATGCAAGTAAATCAAATGTTGTGCTAGCTACATCTATGCCAGTTACAGGCATGCCAGTTAGCGTATACACATGGAAGTAGCTGGCATGTGCAAGGAGCTGGTATGCTAGTGTGCAAGCTACGGGCATGTGTATTTATAGCTTTTAGTCAACATTTTGTGGCGGTTGAGTGCGTCCAATCATAGGCGGTTGAAAATTAATATGTAAAAAAAGCTGGCCGCGCGGCTAGCTGCTGGTTAACCGCTAGTGCGTATGAGGGCATACTTCTACTTTTGTAAAGTGACGTTCTTTGAATTTCGACAGATGAAATGTCAAAGTTCATAAAAATAAAGGTCCGGTGCTGGCCATGTCTTTATGGCCTCTGGACGTTTTTTCTCATATTCTAGCAAGCCATTCCCAAGATCGGGAAGTGTGATGTGAAAGAGGGAATGAAGATCTTTGCCCTGCAGCGGATCAGACATGCTCATAAGATAATATAAGTGTTATTTTTTTAGTAATAAGATTTATGATAGTTTTTTAAGTCCCTAATGAAATCACAGCATTTAAAATAAGAAAATTTTTACAGATTGAAGATGGATCTGAAAAATCAAAAAGTATAAAGGTGATTACAAGCGTAGACAAACAGGACACTGTCAAAGAAAACCGTAAAGGTATGAATTTTGTTAATGTGTGTGAGTATTTTATTTTTATTTATCTGTGTGCACCCAGCAGTGAATATAAGGTACCTATGAAGACAGGAGAAACTATTATTTTGAGTAAAAATAACCAGGGTATAATTTTTAACTAAGCTATACTGCTAGGTGTGCATTTTATGTTTTATTTCTAGTGTGTTCATAGCTTTTGTTTCCCCTATTTTGCAACATCGTATACAGGGTGGTCCATAGCAAGCCCCTTTGAAAGAAAGTACCGGAAGTATTGGTGATATCGAATTTCACTTTTACGATTTTAACTTTAATCCTTTATCCACAGAAAAAAACATCAATATCGGTTTAGGCGTGAAAACGTAACAGACAGACAGAGTTGCTTTCGCATTTATAAAATTAGTTTTCGATTTAAGATGTTTTTTTCTACACTTATTAGTAGCACAAACATGTACTAAATTTAGTAATACATTTATTTACTTTTCTTTTCTTACGAATGAATATTGTAAAGCTTAAGAGTAAAAGTATAATTGGTACCAACTTTGTAAAATACTTGTGCTTTGGGAGAGGTTTATAAAACCTGTAGTACAAGTGTCACCAGGAGGTTGCATGTGAATTTTTAAAATTGTGTCTGAACAGTTGTTATTTATTACAATAAAGTTCGTCTATGAAAGTTTGCTATATTTAATATTTTTAGTACTTTCCCTCCATGGGGCATTGGGTTGGGCCACTCTGTATACACTTATTACATGAGCATGCAAAGTTTTTATAGGTTTTTGTGCAAGCATGGCTTAAATTTAATTTTTTCAGCTAGGTAGTTTATTTTGTCCATTTTCCAAGGAATATGTCCACTTTGCATGTTCTAGCAAGAACATTTTTAGAAAGTTTTCTTGGTGCATCGGATGGTGGCAAATTGCAATAGCAGGTGAGAAAGTTGAACATGTTTTTGATTTATTCAGTGCTGAAACTTAAGTAACTATGACTTATTCTGTGCCGATTCCGGATTCTTAAAGCAACATTTTCAAGTTAGAAGATAAGTAGTTAGATCGTTAATATTTTACTACGTTTATATTCAACTACGGCGATGGAAAAGGAAGAGCAAAGTTTTTAGCAATCTTACGTATGTTTGTATACAAGTTACAGTTGTTTAGTTCTAGTACCTAAACTAAACTACTCATTCGAAACTTATGAATGAGGTGTCCAACGATTCGTTATTATAGTCCAGGTGATATTGTATACACACAAAATCAATGATGGATGTTACATCCAACAATGTGAGGTTTCCTGAAAAAAATTAGAAAACGTTGAGTTCATGTATAAGTAGCACAATATTAACTACAAAAAATAATATATGTTATGATATAAATACTATAAATATATAAATACTATTAGCGCCATCTATCGGCACCGGCAGTTATGAAGATCAATAATGTAATTTAATAAAAAACACCCACCTCATTTGTGCTTCTGTTTCTCTTAGAGCTAGGACGCACGGATCATTTTTTTCACCATGACTGTTTGATCACTTTTGTATAGTCTATGGATATGCAATGAGATATACGCGCGTTATGACGTGACAATTGCATTACTTATTTGTCCGTTGACTCGCACTCAAGCCCGTGATCGTGACCCCTACACTAGGCAAGGTGCTTACCCTCAAACCACCGTTGAGGCTGTGCGCGGTAAATCTGTGCGTGTATGGCTAGCTGTAAGTTGATCGCTTGTAAGGGTGGTCCACGCTCATATAATGAAAAAAAAAATATAGTTGTCGCCACCCCTTTGATTTGTTACGCCTACCATTACTATTATGTGTGAAAAATCTCAGCCCCCTATCTTATACACCAGGAGGTGCTCATCGAATAAGAAGTTTCGAATAAAAGTTAGGGAACACCCTACTGTAAGTTGTTTTGCCCGCTATGCACTACTGTCAGGCAAAACTGTGCGTGTCTATCGTCTAACGGCCTTGACCATGGACTCAACAGTTGATGTCAAATACCAATATCTTTGCGGATGGTTAGCATTCGCATTTCCATCTTCTTAATTGTTCCACCATAATTGAGGATCGCGTTTCCGTGCAAGGACACTATTCCAGCTATTCCGGCACCTGGTCATATCAGCGCTTTGGGCTCCTCCCTACCTACCGACCTACGCATTTAATTACATATATATTTCTAGTTATAAAACATGGTCCCGATTCTGAGGAGGCGAACACTGACACGCCGCCCGCAGTTGTCCAAGATGGCTGCTGGCCGTGTGATGAGTGCGAATGCACGTACTCACTGGAGCAACTCCTCACGTTGCATAAAAATCAGAAACACCGCCCCAGAACCATGGAGTGTACTGATTGCGACGCGTGAGTATCAATGAATAAATAGAGTTTTCCAAGTTCTTAAAGAGTTTTTCGAACAATACAAAATACTTAATTTCAAATATATAATAATTTTCTTCCATAAATAGCGGTTTTTTGCGTCTCCATTTGTCAAAAACCATTAAGCAATTATGACTTAATTTGCTATTATAGTTCAACAATATTTTAAAAAAATCTAGGAAGGATTCTAGGAATTATTTGAGATTTTCTGTACAGACAAATTTACGATGTGCGTATAACTTGACAAAAATCCGAGCTTCATAAGTTGGTAAATGAATATGACGGCATTACTTTTCATTTTCAGCAAATTTTTCTCTAAGTATGATTTGTTGACGCACCAATTGAGGCATTCTACTGACTACCCATTCCAATGTGTCGCGTGCGAAAAAAAGTTTAAGCGGCTTCCTCATCTGAAACGACATGAAAAGGTAATACCTTATTATACCGTTGAACGATTTTCATTTGCTAATAGCATCCTCTATCTCTCGGATTCCTTGTCTGGCAAATTAATTTTATATTGAAGTCAATAAGTATAAGCACTATTATGTTTTGAAAATTTAAGAAAAAATTTAAGTCCTGTTAATATTAAAAATAAATTATAATTATATCTAAAAAAATCTCATAAATTGAGACTTGCATACATTTTTACATTGATCAAAATATATAAAGCAATGTGATAGTTAAATTTTGAAATATTTAAACTTTCAGCTTATACACAGTGACCTGCCGCAAATAAAATGTTTAAAATGCCCGGCCGCATTCCTTTCCGAAACACAGTTGGAGGCACATAGTACGAAGCATGTCCCTGATAAACCCCAACGGCGATACCGTTGTAGAAAATGTGACCAAAGGTAACGTTTTTTTACTTACCTACCTCTTAGAATCCGCTGTAGGTATATAAAAGGACATGTTTTAAAAAAGTAAAATACTTTGTTTATACAGAAAATCTCAAAATAACTCATTCAAAACAAAAGCTTTTTTTTTATCCACGACTTCGTTCGCTTAGTACAGTTTTAGTTTAGTTTTAACCGATCTCAAAAAAAGGAGAAATTCGGTTGTACTTTTATAAGTTTGTTACCTCATAACTCCGTCATTTATGAAACTCTTTGGAAAAATGTTTTTCGTTTGGGAGGTGGGTTTGGTTCCATTTGAATTTGAAGAATAATTATAATCTAAGAAGAATTTTTAGTCAGTTTTTTTTTTATTAATTTATAATCAAATGTATCCATGCATTTGTATGCTCATGTTGGATAAATAAACTTAATTTAGGGGTCTATGATGTATTCGTAAAATAACAAGAACGATCAAACGTCCGTATGTATCAATATTTCAGGTTCATTGAAAGTTCATCAATGCATAGACACATGGAAACACTTCACAGGAAGAAACCTGCGTTTGACTGCAACTATTGTCCAGAGCGTGAGTTATGAAAACCCACCACAATAAAAAGCATGATGTTCCTTGATTTACCAATACAAAACCGATTGGCAAATCATTGTGCGTAATTGTTATTACACTCAAAATCTAAGATAAAAAAACTGCCCCTTACGAAAGCTATGAACACGTACTGTATGGAAATAATTTGAGAAATGATTTTATCAATTTTATTTTATTTCAGGGTTTATGAATATGACGAAATTGTGTAAGCATCTACGCGGGCATGCCGGAGAACGGGCGTACCCATGCAAACATTGCGATAAGAGCTTCATAAAGTCTCATCATTACACAAGGTACTCTCACTTTATATTATCTGCAAGTATATAGATGACGACCTCTGGGCTAAGGCCCGCCTGACACGCAGGAGGTTGCTGATTCGATTCCCGCTGCGGGACAAATGTTTGCATGTTGCAATAATTGGGGCTAGATGATGTGCGATTATGTACAGCATTATATCTCGAACCATTACTCATTCTTTTTGAGATGGGACAGTAAGGGCAGGTAACATAACCGTTATACTGCATTCAGATATTTTGGAATCAAAATTACAGCCAGCCAAAAAACTACAAAAATACTTTTAAAAAAGTTTTATACCAATCGATTTCGTTTTATCTAGGGATAAAAAGTCTCTTTAGGCCCATTTAAGGTACAAGTACTACTAGAAATTACAGAAATCATCACAAGCTTTACCTTTATATTTTGTACGGAAAATCGATGAATGAATTCGAAATATTCTTTGTTATTTTTTGTATTTTAAGTGTTAGCCCACACTTCAGGAAAAATCTAAGATTTTTATATATCCCAAAAAACCTCATCCTCACTTGTAAATTTCGCCCTATGATCACCAATACCTCCGTCAATTGTGAACCGATTTTCAAAATTCTTTGGTTCTTGCCAAGTAAAAAGTGATATATTTGAAGTGGGTTTATTTTTTTTAAAGTCCTACTTGTCAGCACTTGAGTGCTGAAAACACACTTGCTCTAGCTGGAACGCTTTAAAGCGTTAAACTATTTTTTTAATGATACTTATTGATGTATCTAGCACATGGCCCACCTGGTGTTAAGTGGTAACCATTACCTATAACGAACTATTGGTTCGTAGGTCACGGATGTTTGAAACTTGCCCTACGATGCATCACCTTGCGTCCATCAACTTGATGAAGGTGTTAAACCTCATGTCCCCTGTAATTACACCGGCACCCACACCCTTCAAACCGAAACACAGCAATGTTGCTTCACGGCAGAAAACTCTACTACTGCTAAATGTATTTGCTTTTTCATTCCTTTATTTTTTAGGCATCTCCGCGTAAAACACAGAGAGACAATTCGCGTGCCCAGCGGTTCTTACACCGAGGCTGAAGCATACCGATGCGATGAATGTGAGGAATCCTTCACAACACAGGACGAGCTTATCTACCATTCGGCATTGCACGCTACAAGAAGCCTGACCTGCCCACTCTGCCAGGAAAAGTTTGATGATGTTGATAAAGTCACTGCGCACATCAAGTCTCATGTCAACGGTATTTCCTTAGTTCATAGTTCATTTATCTCCACTGTCGATACACAATGTTACACTTAATTTCGTCAAAAGTTAATATAAAATAAGGTTACAAACTAACCTCCTAATTCATAACCAAATTACATTTTATAACGCTCGATAAAGTAAGCTGTCCCTGTCATTTAAATGTAAATAAAAAGAGGTATAGTGGTATTCATTATATTTTAATGTCATTTTAGCTATCAGAGGTATAAACCGACAATAACCGGCCTATTTATAACAGTTCTTTATAGAACTTATGAAAAGGACGACGAGATAGAGTGATTCAAGAAGAAGTTTTATGTATATAACTTGCACCCTTGCGAACTCAGAGCGGGTCGCTAGCAAAAACAAGTCGCTAAAATAAAGCATAAACATTGATGCTTCTCTACACTGTATCTTAGTTATCTTTGGCCCGTCACCACAGAAGAGTAAACCATCCTACTTTAACTGTAAAGTGCATTGAGCATTGCGGAACATCGCCATCAAATATGAGCCTTCGCTCATACTTTCATACAATTTTGTTAGAGTTTTTTGAAGTGCGTAAGTGAACTTTGCTTAGAATTTCTGTGGTTGAGTGCAAATCAATAGCAGCAAAGCGAAGAAAAAACTAATAGATTGATTTGTTGAATGTATGGGTGAGTGAGAGGAAGAAACAAACCAGCGACAGCAGTTCTGATACAAATTCTGCAGCATCCCCTCTATTGGTTTACTTTTATGTGGTACTCACGATCATTTGACTTGCTAATGAGTTAGTAATGATGTATAATTTCAATTGAAATCCAGTAAAATCCAAAAAATATGATCGAAGCAGAGTTTCTTGCCAATTCTACTGGATTACTGTAAAGTCGTACTAGTCGCGTTACGAATTACTGTAAAGCAAAAAAAAAGTTGACGGTTCAAAGTTTTCCTAAGTTATGGTTCTAAATGAATAATAAAAAATTTGAAGTTTGAAGTTGACGCAGCTGACGCAGACCTAAGCCGGATCGACTGCTCTCCGTTTTTGTGTATTTCCGACTACGCACATTGCGCTAGACCAATCAACAGCTTGTATTTTTTCGAGTTGACAATGTTTGCCGTCAATAAAACATAGCAATGGGACTCTGCCTGCGGCGCAAAGCTAACTAACAAGGAAGCTTTTTCGCTACTCAGCTCAGAGCTCCGTCAGCTTAGATAGATTCAGCAATTACCTTTTTTTAATTTAAAGTCTGCTTCCGAAACTTGAAACTAGAGTTACTATATTTGCGCAGTTTTTTGATATATTAAAACACTTGTTTTAAGATCTTTTTCAAGTTTCGGAAGCAGACTTTAAATTAAACAAAGGTAATTGCTGAATCTATCTAAGCTGACGGAGCTCTGAGCTACGGCAACTAGACTAGCAAGCAACTATGTAGCTGATGAAGTCACTCTTTATTGTACTTACACCAACATAAACGTATAAAACAAAACGGACAATAAAAGTAATGAAAGTAAAATGGGTGGTCTTATCACTTTGAGCGATCTCTTCAAGACAACCGTTGGATGGACTGGTTTCAAAAAGACTAGCAGTTTGTAGATATTTTTACTAGGGCTAGAGCTAGTTTAGATTAGGGCAAGACGCGGTGATGGCCGCTCGAGTAAAGCCGTGGTGGTGGCCGAGGTTAAGCCAAAGGGCTCCCGGTCGTCCGCCAGCGCGTTAAGGTGACGATACAAGTCAAACCCCCCTCTCGCTCGCACAATTCAACATTTTAGAAAATATAAAATCACTGAATGTAGTTATGCAAAATAGCAAACCTTCACGGCCTAGAAAATAACAATACAAAGGTTCAGCAAGAATATCATGTTAATACCAATACCGTTTTCCTACAAAAAAAATTGTACCTACCAAAATTGATCACTTTGCACAAGTTTTTTGGTTAGAAAACGAGATAGAATCAAAATGATATTATTGCTGAACCTTTGAATTTTTATCCTCTAGAATGTCCTTCACATTCTTTTGTTATTTTGCATACTATAGTCAGTGTTTTTATATCTTCAAAAATGTTAAATAGTGCGAGCAAGAGAGAGGTTTGACATGTAAAGTCGCCTTAAGTCGACGACATTGCGAAAGTCCTTAAGCATACCGGCACAAGGCAGAGAAGGCTGGTAAAAACTAAGGGGGGCCTATACCCAGCAGTGGGTGAATCCGTGCTGAAATGAATAAATCGGGTATTTATTACAATGTTTTCTGTACAGGTGCGGAGTTCATGTGCGATTTCTGTGAGCTAATATTCACGACGCAGCAGAAGCTAGAAACGCATATAGCTATATCTCACGATAATGAGTTGAATGATAAGGTAACATTCAGATAGTAAATTATGAACTTGCTTCTATGACATCACATATCAAGGAGTATGTTAAGTTCTACGATTCATAACTGATTCTTATGTTGTAGGATGTACTGGAAGAAGAAGACGAAGATTCAATGGATACTGAAGGGTTTGAGGATGATAGTTCAATCCATGGTAAGCTTATTTTGATATCTTTATTATCATTAACTAATCCCGGTGAATTATATGCACGCATGTAAGCTCTAAAGCCCGTCTTCAAGTACTGAATTCAAAGGTGAGTGAATCTACTAGACTTTTTTTGGCAGTTTCAATACAAATCTCAGCTCAAATTTACTATACAGGGGTAGATTGACCATTGAATTGCGTGTGAAAAGGTATGTTACCTTACTACCAGGGACTAGAGAGATAAATTTATCTCTAGTTCTTGGTAGTAATGTGTCTTCATGTTACTCTTAAGTTTGCGTTATCTATATTTTTGTATAGAGATTTTTGAGTTTTACAAACTTCCCGCTAAAGGCGCTGGAACGTTTCTATACAAAAATATCATCATCAGCCTATAACAGTCCACTGCTAGACATAGGCCTCCCCTAATAAGCGCCATTGCATCCTGTCCTAGTCCATTGCGTCCGACACATCCAGCTTCTATCAGCAGACTTTCGCATATAGTTCCACTCAAGAACTCGTTTACCTCAATAGGTCGGTTCTTCGGCAGATATGACCAGCCCACTGCCACTTCAGCTTGCGAAATTCTCTGAGCTATATCGATAACTTTAGTTCTTTGTCGGATAGTTTCGTTGCGGATTCGATCCTTTAGAGAGACTACGAGAAAAGCTCATTCGATACAGATATATAACTAACTGAAACTTTGTAGTTAGGTATATTTTTCACACAAGCAAATAAAAGGGCTATATTTCACCGGGACACCATGGCGGCGCAACCAGTCGCGCCAACGTGGTGTCCGTAAGCTACCAAACTAGACACCATTCATACACCAGAGTCGCCACACCTCACTGTGACAGTCAAAATGGACCTTCGAGGTGTTGCATGCAATGAGGTGGAGGCGTCACTGGCGACCGAGTGAGTGAGATACCATACAGCGCTATAGTAATTAGTGGAGGCACGACCAGTAACATTCTGTGCACGCGTCCGAGCTGGTCGCGCTGCCAATAGGTTGCAAAACCAAACGGACACCAACCATACATTTTGTTGGCTGCGGCGACTGGTTGCGCCGCCATTGTCTCCCGGTGAAATATAGCCCTTAGTATCGTGTTTAAAGAATCTTAATAAGATCCAATTATTAATCTGTCAATGCAGTTAGTCAAGCAGTTTATACTGGATTACTGTTTTCAGTAAAAGAAGAAGACGGTCATATGGTAGTGGAAATCAAGAAAGCTGGGGAATACATGGTAAGAATATAGAAGTGCATAATCTCCTTGATCGATCATGGTTACAATTTAACATTGGTTCTTGACTTACAGCTGGCCGATACTGTTCCAATGGAAGATGAAGACAAGAATTCTGTTGATCAATCGGAAGGTATGTACTATTCAAGGCTAGTTTTACGAATCTGCAACTGTATCGTCATTGACCGTGTAAATAACTTTTAATGGTTAGCAAAAAAAATAATGGCCAATGACAAAGGGTTATTTTGAATCTCCGCTTTCTCATTGGCTTTTAGCTTCTATCTGAGTTATGCATCGTTAAATTTCGAAAACCTTGAAGCAATTGGGAGGCTTCAGCTATTTATTTTATGGCAAAGAGGTAAGTGGTATTTTAGTTTATTTAGTTGGTTTGGGAGTGTATAGTATGCAGGGGTGTATTAAGGGTGGTGATGGTTTTGTGAGGGATTTGAAAAAACTGCATGTTTGCACCTTGTTCAACAGATCAAAAATGATTTAAATAAATAAATAATGCTCGACACTATCACACAGCATCATGTAGCCCCAAACTAAGCAGAGCTTGTATGTTTTGAACCACATGACTGATATACTACATAAATGCTGGGAAAGCTCATCCCATCATCGACCTCATCCTTGCCCACGCAAGCCTCCAGGTCAAGAGTTGACCCATACTAAATAAAAAATAAAAAATAACACAAAACAACCAAGAGGTCTGAACACTTGTCTCGCGGCGGGAATCGTACCCGCAACATTCTCCGTCTCAGGCGGGTTTTCATCCCCTATATCAAATCAGATATAGTCAAATATTTTCTGTGAAGTGTTGCATTTTATTTTATGCTCTTGATCATTATCAAATCTCGTTAGAAAGTTTTGTCTTCCTCTCATTTATAAATCTTAGGACATAATTTGAGCCTTGCGCTATTCTCGTAATAAACATGATAAAAAATCTTTATCCTAAATATAACGTTTATAAAAATATCTATAATTGATTATAAGGGTTACCATTACCATCCATTATTTCTTTATTTCAGGTAGCGAGTTAGAGATATCTCTAAACGACGCAACAGCTCCCCTCCTTGCGTCGAAACCAAAGAGATCTGAAGAACCGCTCAACCAAAAACCACCAAAGGTCATGAAACCAGACACTGCCCCTGCGAAAAGCATCCCTGGTGTTAGTATTATGAGGCTTGATCCATCTAAATTAAAAACTCCAATGGGTACTAACATACTGTCAAAGCCGGCAGAGGGCATTGAAGAGGTACATCTGTGAAAAGTGTCTCATCTCGTGTTCAGTGTTTTAGCTAGTTCAGTAGAGCGATCACGGATATTTCAGCCTGACGTATCATCGTAAGCGTAACGAAAAATATTGGCCAATGACAAAGATAGTTAATTTGAACGTACGCTTGCTCATTGGTTAAAATTTTACGTCTATGATATGAATACTCTCGTTTTCGTGACCGAGCCTCAAAGAAATAGGACTAAAGCGTAGAAAAAGTCTTAAAATTTCATTTATGCTCTGAACATTAACTAATACGGCTGATCTCTACTTTCTTATGTCCATATATGTTAGCTAGAAAGAGATGCATACTTTATCTCAATGCGATTTCTGCAACTTCGTACCAGGGCATTTGTATGAACCTGCATAGAAATTTGTTCGAGCGCCCTGGTACGATTAACTTTTTGAAGTCGCATTGATATATGTATGCATCCCTTTCTAACTGATGATGTTGGAAATAAGAAAGTAGATATCAGCCGTATTGAATTTTAAGACTTTATCTAGTTGTCTTCCTATATCTATGCCGAGCCTCAAATGAGCCTCGATTTACGTCGCAAGTTGAGTCCCGTAGCCAATCAGGTGGCGAAACGTCACGTAGATTGTGACGTGCATCCACATGATTGGCTACGCGTAAATCGCTCCATCTGGACCTCTTTGGTGTTGCTTTGCATGCATGTCCGTTTACCGTATATGTTTGTTTTTACAGCATACTCGCTAACGTCCGTTCCACCTAGTTACATTGTAGTTACATTGATGTAACCAGCTGGACATTTTTATTCCAAGTAGTTACATTATTTAAAAATGTAACTTTAACGTAACTAATAAGACTTTTTTGTTCCACCTAGTTACACCGTAGATAGGTACCATCGTAGGTTCAAAAGATATATTAGTTAGCTCTCGTGAGTCATGTACTCCTAGTACTTTCATGCTCATGGCAACCAACGTCTTAATGAACTAACTTAATGAAAACACGGTTTTTAACGAACGATAATAAAATAAAATAGTAAAGCAAATGGAATATGGCATTTTAATTTGCTTTGCCTTGAACCTATGATCAGGAGATATACCAATTATTATTAATAACTTAAAAAAGCCAAGATTTGGTCGAGAAAATGATTTACTGTTATATCTCCTGACAATAATTGCAAACGCGATTTTAATATAAAGTTATCCTTCTCTCTGTCTACTTTTCTCCGTTTTGATTGAGTGTTTGAATGAAATTTTTCAAGTTGACGTTTTCTAAAAGAGGATAATTGAGCATCATCGAACAAACAATGTAAGACGGTTAGCCAATTGCCTTAATTTTTACAAATTTTAGTATTAATTTTATAATTCCATCCTTCTACGACATTGTTTGTTCGATGATGCTCAATTATCCTCTTTTAGAAAACGTCAACTTGAAAAATTTCATTCAAGCACTCAATCAAAACGGAGAAAAGTAGACAGAGAGAAGGATAACTTTATATTAAAATCGCGTTTGCAATTATTGTCAGGAGATATAACAGTAAATCATTTTCTCGACCAAATCTTGGCTTTTTTAAGTTATTAATAATAATTGGTATATCTCCTGATCATAAGTTCAAGGCAAAGCAAATTACAATGCCATATTCCATTTGCTTTACTATTTTATTTTATTATCGTTCGTTAAAAACCGTGTTTTCATTAAGTTAGTTCATTAAGACGTTGGTTGCCATGAGCATGAAAGTACTAGGAGTACATGACTCACGACAGCTAACTAATATATCTTTTGAACCTACGATGGTACCTATCTACGGTGTAACTAGGTGGAACAAAAAAGTCTCATTAGTTACGTTAAAGTTACATTTTTAAATAATGTAACTACTTGGAATAAAAATGTCCAGCTGGTTACATCAATGTAACTACAATGTAACTAGGTGGAACGGACGCTCGCTAACACACACAAATACACACACTGTGTAAAACTCATTTGCCTGATGCTTGAATTGACCAAACAAACCAGCCGTAGTTGTAGTACTGCATATTTTTTTCGCATGAGTCTGCATCAGCAATAGAAAATGTCTAAATAAGACTTAAATAATAAAAAAAATAGATTTCAGCTTATAAAAAATGTAAACGGTTGAAACTGAGTGTTTATTCCATTAGTTTATTTATTTATTGTGATAATATTTACATAAATGTTCATTCTTCGTTTTCAGTCCCCAATAATAATTAAGAAATCTGAAGAAATTAAGCGAAAAACTGTTCAACACCAGTCATCGCCAGTTCCCAGTGCAGGTGAGACATTGCGTACACGTAGACTGATGATATTTTAGATAAATTTATTAGTTTTGAAGTAAAACAGTCTGCTTGATAAATAATATATTTTTATTTGATATCGTCCAACAGATAAAAAAGAGAAAACAAATGTAAAAGTGGAAAACAACTCGGCGGCTGGCGCCAGCGACCTGTCGTTGCGTCTTCTGGAGAAAGAACTACAAGATCTACAAAGAGTAACCACATACAATTTTTTATTTACAAGAGCAAAACTTCCTAGATTTTGCCACCATCATTCGCCTGGTGATGTTGGCACAACATATTTTCTTTTTCCATTCACACATCCATCCATCTCTACTTCGGCCTCCCTCTACTCGTACGTCCAGTCGCATTTATACTCATCACTCTTGGTCACATGAGTGAGCCAAATTATCTAAGCTAGCCAATTGATAACCCGATCCGCCTGCGACTACTTTATTTTGGCTGATCATTCATATATTCAGCATTGATTGATTGACTATATTTTAAGGTAAGTATAAAAACAAAACTGTATTATTAATTTATTGCAGACAAATACGCGAAACGATGTCGCAAAGACGCCAGCTAAACCGATTGAGCCACTGAAGAGCAAAAGATCCCAAGTTCACACTTCTACTCCAAAACCAAGGTAACTGTACTACTATACCTTCTCCATAATGACTGATTGTTTGATTGTCAGTCGGTTATTTCACTGACAATCAACGCACAGCCTAAAATTAAAGGATAACTTTATTAATGTAGAGTTAAGTTAGGTATATTTTCTACTATTTTATTTTAAAAAATGTAGCACTATCAATCTATCTCCACACGAATAATTATAATAATATATTATGTATTACCTTTTTTTATGATACTTGAAGATGGAACAAGCACATGGCCCACCAAGTATGGCCCATTATGTGGTAACCATTACCTATCACAAACATTGCATCGTAGATCACGCCTTTTTGGAACGTGCTCTACGATGCAACGCCCTCCATCCATCAACTTGAGGCATGATGATGATAAGCCTCTTGTGTGCTTGTAATTTCACCGGCCCCCTTCAATCCAAAACACAGCACAGCTGCACGGCAGAAATAGCGATAGTGGCACTACTTCCTTCTTAATAACTGACTGACAATCAACGCACATCTTAAACCGTAACTCCCAGAGACTTAAATTAACTACTAAAAAGGATTTCCTAAAATTCAGACCCGAAACAGGCAGCGGAGAAAAACCTCTACGCGGGGCGTTCATCATCATTCTCCTGCCCTTATCCCACGCTAGGTGGGGTCAGCACATGTTTTTTGTCCCACTTATTTCTACCAGCCGTCATATCTGTGTATCCCACTCCTTTCATTATCATATCCTCTTTCACAAAATCCATCAATCTCTTCGTTGGTCTCCCTCTATTCGTGCATCAGTCGCAAAATCATCACAATACTCTTTTATTTACATAATTATAATGCTGAATTATGATGCTGTGGTATAAAAATTGACATTAATAAAACAATATAGAATAATCTATGATTATTTCAGACCTCCAGAAAAAAGAGATACACCAACACCGAAATCCGCTTCAGAAAAGCCGCCACAAGAGAAGAGACCACCAGGTCGCCCCCCTAAAGAGAATCGTGATGTTAAGAACACGAATGTCAAGGAAGAAAAGGAGATCAAAGATAAATCAAATGTATCTCTGAAAGAAGACAATAAAGAAGTTAAAGACAAGGAAACTACAAAGGTATGTTACAAACATCGAGATAGTATAGATAGACTCTTGAGCCACAAACAACGTCCACACCGAAACTCGGCGCACGCTGCGGCTATGGCGCCGACACTTTTCAAGCGAAATCTGAATTGAAATGAAATATATATATATATTTATTCCAAATGTGGTGATTTTGTATGTAAATGACGCTCTGACGATTTTTGGCAGTTTTCAATTGAAGACTGTTTCTATAGAGTACTATCTCAATGGTTACAAATTATAAATTCTGTAGAGTAAAACGAATTTGGTCTGTCTATAGAAGTGGACTGCGTCCTCTTGATCTTGTGCCGTGAAACTCCGCGGTAACCTGTAGTTATTCAAGGTTATCTGCCTTTGCGTAGTTATTACCTTTTTATAGCTACGTGACCAAAAACTAGGACTTTGCGTAGGCATAAGGTGTACAGACTTGTGTTGATCTTCAGATCCGTAGTCCATGGGATTCGCAGCATTTTCCTCTCAACGCCAGATTTGAAATGTGTAATGCTCTTTCAGCTTAAAGCTTTGACTGCTAAATAACAGAACTGCGCTGCACTCGCTGGACCAGCTTCTCGGGCATAGCACGTAGCGCCAAGTCCGAGGCCCGCAGTCAACATGTTAAGTGTTGAGAAGCTTAGCCTGTAATAAAATATAATCACAGTTACAGGTTGTGAAGAATGGTGCAAATGTAAACGAAAGATCCTCCGTTGAAGAACCGGTGCGGAGGTCGACACGACCATGCAAAGTCAAGGACTACGCCAAAATGATAAGCGACAGGTAATAACATCGCTCACTTTTTGTTTCTACATAATTTCCACTTTATATTAGTGTTTTCTATGTATGATATATATGTGTAGTATATCGATCATGTGGTTCCCATAATACCAAGCTCTGCTTAGTTTGGGGTTCCATGATGCTGTGTGATTACGTCCCGCATTATTTATTTATTTATAAATAAATAAATAAATAATGCAGGACGTAATCACACCGCATCATATAGCCCCAAACTAAGCAGAGCTTGTATTATGGGAACCACATGATTGATATATATTACACATATATATATTTTTTTGTAAATACATACATATCATACATAGAAACACCCAGACCTGAGACAAATATATATCTACAGAACATGCAAACATTTGTCCCGCGGCGGGAATCGAACCCGCAACCTTCTGCGTCTCAGGCGGACCTTCGCCCACTGCGCCACAGAGGCCGTCGTATATTATTTATTTTATGTTGGTCTATCAATAAATAAATAAATAATTGTTACAAAATGTCATAGCCTAATCTCAAATTGAAATATTCAGTGTAGGTTCAGTCACCTGTAATAAGTATAATATGTATACATTTTATTACCGTGTAGCTGTAAAGTTGAATCTTTGGACGAGCGCGTTGTCATCTGGCGCTTTCTAGTTTGACATAGTACATAAAGCCGTTCGTATAGTCAAGGGACTACCCTCCGTGTTAATTTCGTACTGTATGACGGCAGGGCGTCATTCCTTTTCCTTGTATAGGCGATCAGTACTAGGGTCTGTATTGATGTGCGAGCTATTAAGAAAATTGTGCAAGGAGACATGTACCCATTACTTCTCTCTCCTGCGACGAAATATGGACAACCCTCAAGCTTTGGCCAAGTGTAAGCTTTACGTACCGTCGCCGTCATGCTCGTACGCGGCGTTTTTGTTCGCGCCGCATATTTCGCGTACCAACACCGCGCGTTATGCGCCAACTTCAAACGCACTCACACTTCTCAATACCATGATTGCTCAGGAACCAAATATTGTTCACATGAATCGCAATCAATTAATTGCGTCCTGTTTATCTTTTTTAAGTTAAGCTGTTTTATTATTTGTTGTATTTTATTTATGTGCCTATTTGAATACGGCCTCTTAAACGTTTTGGCTTTAGCTGTAAGTTTTCGAGTATATGAAATAAATTAATATAAATGTAGAATATGATATGTTTTTGACGTTGTTTGTTATCAATTGAGCCTAAGTTCAACTTTGCAAGTGTTAACAATAGTATATTAAAAATCACTTCACAGGGTATAATCGTCGTGCGTGCAATTCATCTATAATCTACTTTTACAATGCAAGGTTTTTTTTTCTAGTCCCGACGAGGATGAATCTTCCGAAGAAGAACACGAAGAGGATGAAATCAAGGAACAAGAAAAAAGTACAGAGGTGAGAAACATCTATTACACTGTTAATTATGTTGAGTCGTGATGTAAGCAGAGGTGGTTTGATACCCGGTTAAAAAGCCTGTGTTAATCCAGATATCATTTAGTAACTCCAGTTGCACACTGAAATGATAATCACCGGTCCTGTTTTTACAAACTGACTATTTAGTTTAGTACTAAAGTTACTTACCAAATCAAATAGTAAGATTTCGCGAAAATTAAAAAAAAACCTTTTTCCATATAATTTCTATGAAAAGGTAACTGCCCTCAATGAGGTACAATTTTGCCCCACCCTGTATATTCCAAGTTTTATTTTTTATTCTAAGCTCAGAGTAGTCAGATATATAGATAGATAGACAAAGAATGTCCTGTCCAAATTAAAGATCATACAAAAATCCCATAGACAAAAAAAAATCTTTCCCAAGTTTCTTCCGGTATTTTTTTTTGTTAAATCCTTGTCAATAATAAACACACTAAAAAGATCTTTCAAATCCGTCGAGCCGCTCTCAAGTAATGATCTTTCATATATTTGACAATTGATTTGCATTTATTAAATACGTTTTCTGCCTTATTTGTTAATTTACTTGCTCATGTCCATGCTAGAAAGATATTTGAGTATAACAGTATTTTCAATGAAATGTTTAGACGCCACGGCGTGGCCGTAAACCTCTACCCAAGCCCGCAGTCACGCCTGGAAGCGCCCCTAAGAAGCGAGGGCGACCGCGCAAGGAACCAAGTGTTGTGTAAGTACTGAAATCTTACCTCTAAGGCTTCTTCAAACAGAAAGTATAATTGACCCAGCGGCGCCGTCAAGCCTTTATAGCGCCGCGCCAATACCCCGAATTGTGTTTTACAGTGAGGAGGTACTTTAGTCACAACGGAGGCCCTCTGAAGTTAGGCTCAGCAAACTATTCAACTACGATTGTACAATCCGATCACAGATAAGAAGAGAGCTAGATGAAGACTTAAAATTCACTATGCTCTGAACGTCAACTCATACGGCTGATCTCTACTTTCTTATGTCCATATATAATTTGCTAGAAAAGGATGCATCTCAATGAGATACCTGCGACTTCGTACTAGGGCAGTTCTATGAAACTGGTTTAATTCGAGCGCCCTGGTACGATTTTCTTTTATTTTATTTATCTTTTATTTTAGATTTTAGAATTCGTTTAAAGTCGCATTTAGAGAGGTATGCATCCTTTTCTAACTTATGATATTGGCCTTAAAAAAGTAGAGATCAGCCGTATGAGTTGATGTTCAGAGGATAACTGAATTTTAAGGGTTCTTCTATGCTTTAGTCATAGTTCTTTGAATCCGACTCAAATATGAGAATGATGTCTTGTCTACTTGCAGCCAACTTCAGAGCGTTATAGATGCGTTGTTGTGACTATCGATGGAACTATCCTAAGGCTGTCGAGCATGCGCTTTAGCAGTACACAACACTCTGTCAGCTTCAAGCTCAGACTGTCATTCTAACCTCCTTGCACAATACCAGCCTATATCAGTCTACTGCTGGACATACGCCTCGCCTAATAATAAAGAGTATATGCCCTAATCTCTTCGCTGGGCTGGGCATGGAGTTGGAGTTCGCAGGACACAGCTTCTTGCACCGCCGACGCTGATGCCCGTCAGTGGTCTGCCGCAATCTGCCGGCCGCATTATTTAGCAGAATGCACCATGGGAGGTTGGCTTGGATTCGGAAGATGGAGCTAGGAACCCCTTACACCCCAACAACCTCCTAACAGTACAACACATCGCGACGGCAGTACGCAATGCTATAGCGCTTTCTGTTTGGCCAACCCCTAAAAGAGAAATTCCCCCGATCTTAATAATTTCTCCAACATGAGTTTAGCATAGCTAAAGCTTAAAGTTATGCACTCTTCCTATTTGAAAACAAAGAGAACTAATAGGTCCTTACATATGAAATTGGCGTTTTTTCACTATATTTTCTTTTGTACATATATTTTTTTAATTCAACAGTTGTACATTTCAACATTGTATAAATACTATTTTTGGGGAAGTTCATCCCCAAAAAATAAAACTTAAAAGCAGTTCGTTTAATGTATCGTCGATTTCAATTAAAATCAAATTCGTTGTATTTTATAATTTAGTTTTTTTTTATGGTATGGTATTGATGTAACTAGCACATGGCCCACCTGGTGGTAAGTGGTAACCATTACCTATAACAAACTATTGGTTCGTAGGTCACGGATGTTTGAAACATGCCCTACGTCGCAACACTCTTCGTCCATCAACCTGACGCACGAAGAAATAAATAAATAATGATTTTTAAGTTAAGACTACGCATACTTTTCACAATGCTGCCCACGTACGTATACGTACAAATTTTTAGGGGAATTGGATTTGTAGTTCCTGAAAAAAAATACAAAAATATATGTATTGAGAAATCAATTTTCTCTAAATTCTCCATACAAAACGCCAATTTCATGTGTGGGACCTAATATAACAACATATGTTCCTACTTCTGTCTTTACTGTACTGCCTCGCTAAATTTATATTTTGTACATTCTGTAGACCTCCAAAGATCTCCAAAAAAGAAGGATCGGACGAAGAGCAGGAGTCTCCTGAAGTATTAGCTGATAATAAAACCGCAGAAGTGAATTCTAAAGCTGCGGAATCTGCTGATGATATTAAAACAGTAAGTACTCTTCCAATAGTACCTAATACCTGAAGAATGATCACGAATATTTCAGTCTGACGTATAGTAAGCGTAATGAAAAATTTTGGCCATTGACAAAGCGTTAATTTGAATCACCACTTTCTCATTGGGCAAAATATTACGTCTACAATACTAATACTTTTTCGCTAGTGTTCGTCATTAAGCATCTGACCTGACACGGTTGATGCATACAAGATCTGTCAAATCGACGACAGTACTCGTACAATGCTATTGAATGCAGCCTCTAAAGGTCTTCGCACATTGGATCAACTCAACGCCGACTCAACTCCAACTCAACTCACAGTATGGCATTGAAACGTAAGCTTTATGTTTTGTTTCTTAAGAGTGAATTTGTCAAACGGGTCGGTGACGTCAATAAGTGAACAACGCGTGCACCACGCGTCGTCCACGCGTCGTCAACCTTTATCTTACAAGTTGACAAATTCACTCTTAGGAAACATAACATAAAGCTTACATTTCAATGCCATACTGTGAGTTGAGTTGGAGTTGAGTGGGCGTTGAGTCGATGTAATATGTGAACAGCTTAATGCTTACTAAACAGTGTTCAATTTGTTTAACCACATTGTGTCTTCCCAAACTGAGCACTTAATTCAAACATGTTTTTATTACATTACATCTAGAAAATCCTATTACATATAAAAAATATAAGCTTGAATTAGTTTTTTTTTCGATACAGGAGCCAAAGACTCCGTCAAACGAACCAATATCCAATGTCATAGTGTCACCTAGCGGCCAGACATTAAAAAAAGTAAGTATGAGACCAACATTTTTTTTTCTTTATGATACCTGAACATAGATATAGTACATGGGCCACCTGATGTTAAGTGGTAATCATTATAACAAAGTATTTCTTCGTAGTTTAAGCATGTTTTAAACTTAGCCTACGATGTAACACCCTGCATCCATCAACTTGAGGCATGAAGGGGTATGGCCTAACAACAAAAATACCAGCCTATATCAGTCCACTGCTGGACATAGGCCTCCCCTAATAATAAGTGGGTTATGCCGATAACTCTCATGCGGGTTGGAGATCGTTTCGCTCCATCGACGCTGCTGCCCGTCGGCGGCTAGGGGATTTGACTGTGCCTGTGTAGGCTATGCCGCAATCAGCCGGCTGTCAGAACTGCGTTTGGTACTTAGCAGGATGCATCACGGGTAGGTCAGGTTGGCTTGAATTCCGAAGATGGTGGTTGAAACCCCGTACACGGGTTGTAGTTGTTAGGATTGGTTGAACTGGATGCTGAACCTAACTTCAGGGACAAAGATCCGTTGTGAGCACTGTATCAACCTAGGTACTATTAGCAATCTTTATAATTTTTTTATTGTTCTTCCTATGAGGAACCAGAAGGATATGCTATGAGGAAACAAAAACATCTTAAGTACATAATTATTATTATAAATAAAAATAATACTGGACACTATCACACGGCATCATGTAGCCCCAAACTAAGCAGAGCTTGTATTATGGGAACCACATGATTGATATACTACACATATAATTGTTTTTTTTTTTGTAAATACATACATATCATTCATAGAAAACACCCAGACCCGAGACAAATATCTACAGAACATATAAACACTTGTCCCGCAGCGGGAATCGAACTATTATGATAGAAGTAGAAGCGAAATGACAGATCTAGAGTCACATTCAATTAGGGTAGCGCGTTGGGCCTCGTATGCCTGTCATTTCTTCCTTATATTTGAATGTTATAAAAATGTAATCACTTTTCAGGTACCTATCAAAGCGTTGCCGCCTGGGATCAAGCCGATGCCGTTACCTAGAAGTAAGTACGGTAAAAAACAACTATATTGCTGTTGAGTCAGAAAAAAGGTTTCCTGTTTACATTGATAATATTTTATGAATCAACAAGTCTGTAAAATAAAAACTTCAGCAATAACAAACCCAAATTCATTTTCCTGTTTGATTAAATAACCATAAATTAAACATAACGTGACTAATATCTTTAGTTAAAATTAAATTATTAAATTAGTGTTTTTTTTATTCAGTTTGACTGGACAAGCAGAATAACTTAAAATAAGGGTAGAAGTAAAAGCCTGTAAAGCAAGGTCACACAGTGATTCGTTATGGGATTATTTCATCAACCTATCAAATACATTATTCACTGTGCCATCCAACCAAAAAGTTTAATCATAATAATATAATGCTTATACTGGGAATTACATACTTATTTGCATAAAAATGTAAATGCCAGCTTCGTCAATTAATGGGTGTGTGTGTGTAGACAATAGACAAACATTTATTTACCACTTGGCACACAATACATACAACAACAGAATTAAGAAAGTAGTTAAATAGTAGGTAACCAGTATCGTCCTGGCGTGTAGGTGTACGCCACATCAGCAAAAAGGCCTTGACTCAGCATTTATGCCTTGCCACGGAGAAGTAGCTAGGAGCTGGTATTCTGCCGAAACCTTCATACTGTCACTAGACCCTGTGAGACCAATCATAAAATAAATAAATAATGTATAAGGAAATTTTAAATATAATTGTGTGTCGTCTATTACCTATAGATGTTCTCTCTGTAATAAACTACATAAACGTAATTAGTTGAAATAGATAGATACCCACTAAAATACATATAAATAAATACTTAGACCTACTTTTATACTTAGACTATAATTATTATGTGTGTAGAAGTCAGTGAATGTGTGTGTATGGGTTACCCTGATTCCCCAGTCTCATAAGAGTCTGGTTATCACAAGGTAACCCATTATATGAAGGAGCATAAATTACATAAGAAATGGTTTTATTTATTTATAATTATTCACAACAGTAGGTATATACAATAACAAGTTCTTAGTTAATATTTCATAGTTATACCTACATATTTGACAAAATATGTATACCTACTTATTACTAAAATAAAATAGCCTAACAAAAATCTAGACTAAATCTAAAATGGTATAATAAATGAAACTGCTTATATTAAAATAATGAAAAAATAAATAACAAAGTTATAAATGGGTAATAATAATATGTCCTAGCAGGAGAATGGTGCACTATAGCTACACACTCCAGGCAACCCTGTCTTCTGTTATTCTAATAAATGTGACTTCAAATGTTTTTTAAAAGTGTACTTGGATGTTAACAGTCGAAGAGGTGGATGAATGTTTTTCCAACACTTGGTTGCCTGGTAACGAAAACTGCCTCTAAACGCTGCAGTTTTGTTACAGAAATGACAAGTGGCGAAGTATGCGAGATGCAGATCGGCAAAAAAGTAGTGAAAGTGCAAAAGATCGTCATGACAAAGGCCGAAGTTGAAGCAATGACGAAAAAGGGGCTTGTTGAAATGAAGGTAAAGATTTTGATTCAGTGGTCCTATTAGCTGTAATATTAAGATTTACTTATTTAAAGATTATTATCTATGTAGAATCAAGTCGTTGTGTAGGAAGCCCTCCGGCCAGGTGGAGTGACGATTTGCGAAAGGTTGCTTGTAGAAGCTGGATGCGTCGAGCCTCAGCTCGGCCTCCCCTAATAGTTTTGGTTTCGCAACGGAAGTGTGCTACGGGCGACATGAGGCTTGATACATTCATGCCTAAAGTTGACAGTGCGTTGCATTGTAGGTCACGTTCCACACATGAGTGACCTACAATACTTTGTTATGCCACTTAACATCAGGTGGGCCATTTGCTAGTTCCATCATCAGGTGTGATGAAAAACACTAACGAATCCATATCCCCAGGCATTGTCAATTGAAATTAATACGATGTATCTTTCCTAGGATGGTACTATAGTACTGAAGCAAGGTATAAAGCTACCTGGCGGCGGCGCCGCTACGCTGAAATCACAATTGGCAGAAGGTTCGTACAATGAAAAAAATTACCCCTTCTAGGTATAGATATGTACTTCAGGTAATTTATGTATGGTTATGATATTTTAGTCTTTGTATGTAAGTTTATTTTATCTTTAGTATACTTAATGATTATGTTTTATGATTTTTATGTCTCATCTAGTAATGCACAAATGTTTGCTGGTAGAGAATGCTTCTTATGTACGATTCACACTTACCGGCGCGCGTCGGAGAGCATCGGAGAGCATTTTATAACATGCTAAAGGAAATTGAAGCAGATAAGTTCCTTATTTGCATGCAATTTACGCAGCTTTGAGCTTTGCCAAAAACTGACATAAATAAATCCGTAAGTAGATATTGCATGTAAATAAAGAACTTAACTGCTTTGTGGATGTTTCAATTTCCTCTAGCATGTTTCAAAATGCGCTTCGATGCTCTCCGACGCGCGCCGTTAGGTGTGAATCGTACATTAGTATTGAGTTAGCGTCTATATGCACATTGAATTTTTAACAGATTTCTAAAAGAGGAGGTTTTAATTGGGTTTTATTTTTTTTCTTCTTTTTTTACCTCATAACACATGACGGAGTCATTTATGAACCGATTAGGAAAATAAATAAAAATCCATAAGAATGTTTGATGTCTGCTTAATGTTGTTAAGTTTGTTACTTCTGGTATAAGAAAATCATATTAGTGTTTGAGTATGAAATGAAATGAAATGAAATTGAATGAATGAAATGAAATTAAATGATTTCAGTATTTGATTATGTAGATAATGTCCATTTTTGTTTCCAGAACAAAAGAAAGAACTTTTAAAGGACGCGAAACCCACACGGTGCGATTTCGGCGAAGAATAAGTTTAATTGTAAGCATGGTATATGTTTTTAAATGTTATTTTACTCATTTGGGAACTTATGCAAGTTACCACTGAGGCATGAAATTCTCACATTAAAATTTGACTGCTTATAATGATGTTTCTAAAAATGTATTAAATATTTCAACGTTAAATTCGGAAGTCTCAAATAATAAATTATGTAATATTACAAAGACCTTAAACTGGATACAATATTTTGCTGTACCTATTAGTTTTATACTTGGTATCTTATTTCAATTAATTATGAAATGTAAAATTGTTTAGACTAAGTGCACATTCAAATTTTTCATTATGTATATAAACATAAGCAATAATTACTGTAGTAAACGAAGTTTACGCATTACGCGTTGCTATTTGTATATGTAAGAAAAATAAAAGTACATGAAACAAAAAAAAAATCTTTTTATTAATCATAGGAAATGTTAATCACGAAAGCAAGTATAATTTTGTAATTTGTTGTGAAAATAGCAGGAATATGGCATATGGTAGGAATATGGCCTGCGATATAAAATTTCGCTAATGGCATGATAATTTTGACAGAAGCTCAATGGCATAACCATATAAATGGCGAAGTGTAGATTTAATAAATATTAACACCTATTGTTACCATAATTCTAGCAAAATATATGATTTTCAAATATATGATCATGGAATAATTATTTTGTAACAAAAGTTAGACTTACGGTCGTCGAGCAACCGCACTGCAAGACGACAGGGTTAGCGAACATGAACTTTGTAACTGCCTTTTCAGGCGACTGTACATGAGACAAGTTCTGAGAGAATCTTTTTTATCTTAGCGCAAGCGCGTGCTTATATCCCACCATACAGTTGAATTTTAGTTGGATAACCGCTAAATTGAAAGCGACTAGAACGTCGGAACAGACTTTCAATCAAATTGTTTTATTTTTTTTATCTCGATGGTTGAACGACATGTTGTTTATGGAAGGCTAGCTTCCGCCCGCGGCTTCGCTCGCTTGGTACCGGGATAAAAAGTAGCCTATGTGTTAATCCAGGTCACAAACTATGTGTATTCCAAGTTTCATTCAAATCCGTTCAGTAGTTTTTGCGTGAAAGAGTAACAAACATTCATCCATCCATTCTCACAAACTTTCGCATTTATAATATTAGTTAGTAATATTATGAATGCTAATAACCTACTAATAATTAGTGGGATCTACGCGCGACTCAACTCGTGCTTTCTGGGAATCGCGCCGATCTTCGAACATATTTTTAGTTCCGCTACTCAACGATAGATGTCCAAACGTTACGATTCTAATATAGATGGCGCTAGTGTTCTTTTCACCGCCCCTTTTTTTACAAGGCTCTGCGCGGCTTCGCGGGCCGATTCAAAAATAACATATCAAACGACATCAAAAACTCGTGACAAGCGGTTGTGGTAGCAAGTACCAAACCGACCCCACTTCGAATAACTTATTTTTGTGAAGTAATAAATAAACAAATTCAAACTATTAGTGCAGTGACCCGTGTGCATCCAGACAGACAGATAGTCCTGAAGGATACTGAATCAACTCTGTGAACGTAAGTTTTCAATGTTTACTTTTTATTTTTCTGTTATTTGTTTATTTTATTATAATTTTAATATCATAATCATAAATAGGTAATTGAGCTTAAATAACTAAACTAAACATGATTTTGTTCATAGTTTAATTATAGCCTAAATTGTCTCATTGTTGGGCAAATGCCTCCCCGAAACTGAAACTGGACTACTTACATATTTAATATAAAATATTTACAATCACTTGCATCAATAAAAAAAAATATTGCATCGAGTCTTGTTTTTAATTTTTGACAAATTTATTTAATGAGGGAGATCAATTATTTTATTTTTAATTGGCCTATATAGTTTGTCCCACTGTCAAATGCCAAACACTGGCAAACGCTTCACTGAAACTGTACTTATTATTTAATACTAGCTTGCGTCCGTGGTCCCGTTCGCTCTCGTGGTAAGCGGATGAAAGTAACATATTATATGTTATTTCAGCAAAAAAACTATACATAATTGGCCTTACTTATGAACATCTTTCAAAAGATAAACGATGCTTAAACTATTGCTATGTATTACCGTTGGATACTAGGAAACAGTGACAGGGCTAACTTTGAGCATTGATTAACTTTAAGTAGCGTTCATAAGTAAGGGGGTATATGTGCAAAATTTCAGCAGTTTGGGCGTGAAGGCATTACACATTTTACAAAATTTCGCTACTTAATATAGGTAGTAGGATAAAATGTTTACAATAAATCCCCAAATGTGTCGATTGATTAATAGGTTTGTTATAGATATCCTCTTGTTTTTAGTTTCTTGACAAATTATTTAATGAGACAGATCAATAGGGATGACGACTGGGTTAAAAAAATAATAATTCTAATTGGTCCGTCAGATAGATCAACAAAAAATATAGGACACGTATAGGTATTTTTATTTATCAAATAAATAAAAATTGACAAAAAAGAAAAAGCGTCAAAATAATCGTAAAGAGCGTCAAAGTTCGGGAGTCTCGTGACGTCACAACTAGGTAAAAAGTGTACTAAGCCGTGACGTCACGTGAAACTTCAACGCACTATATCTTTGTAATTTTTTGTTTAATTGACAAAAGAAAAATACGTGTCAAATATTTTTTGATAGTGAAATTGATGGACTAATTAGAATTTTTCATTCGTCATACCTATTGAAAGCCTCCGTCCGCGGCTTCATTCGCGTGACAGGTAGGTACTTGAATAATAAAAAGTAGCCTATGTGGTATTCCTGGTTTAGAACTACGTAGGTACCTACTATAAATTCAAAATTTCTGCTTATCCGTTCTTTAGTTTCGGCGTGGAGGAGTAACAAACGTACAAATGATTTTACAATAAAAAAAGCATCACAATTAATTTACTTAACTGTAGGTTTTTTATTTTTTTTATTGATAATTTAGATACCAGCGTGCTTGTTATGTGATTTATCAAAATAAATTAAGATAGTCCCGCGATTCAGTACCTTTTTATAAAGATATCTGAAGATGGATCCAAGCATGGCCATGGCCATGTTAAGTGGTAACCATTACATTACCAACCTACGATGCATCAACTTGATCAACTTGAGGCATGAAGATGTTAAGCCTCATGTGCCTGGAATTTCACTGGTAGCCTTAAAACAGCAATGCTGCTTTATGGCAGAATAGGCATGGTGGTGGTACTTCCCCGGATGAGCTCTTTACAAAGAAACAGAGATATTGAAGATAGAAGTTTGAAAATATTTATAATTAAGTCGTTATTAGTATTAGAGACTTCTAAAACTACTTTATTATCAATATCTTCAAAAGTAGATGACCCATTTTTATCTACCTACTCTATCACACAAATAACCTATCAATTTTATCAACACCTGCACGATCAACGAAATAAAATCATAAAAAATACGTATGAACTTTTATAATGGTACATATGTCTGATTTTCCTTAAAAGATAAATGTGGTTGTGAAAACTTCAGCTTATTTAGAATTTTCTTTGAACAAGTTTAAAAATGACAACTTTCCAACGATTTCCTACCCGCTTGTTTTGTATCTAAAAGAACTCCCTCTTTTCATAAAAAATAATAAACATTTCATTTTTAATCATCAGTATAATTCAATCCACCGCACCAGCCTATATCAGTCCACTGCTGGACATAGGCCGCCCCTAATAAAGGGGGATATGCCCATCATCCCCACGCTGGGCATGCGGGTTCACAGCTTCTCGCACAACCAACGGTGCTGCCCGTCGGTGGCCAGGGGATTTAGCTGTGCTATGCCGCAACCAGCCGGCCGCCAGAGCCCCGTTTGTTGATTAGCAGGATGCACCACAAGCAGGTGAGGTAGGCTTGGGTTCCGCAGATGGGGGTTCGAACCCCGGACACATAATTCAATCGATCTATCATAATTAATTCCTTCAATAGTCCTACTAATATTATTATTACGTGAAAGTTTATGAGTATGTATTAAGGTTGGTTACCCTTTCATGCAAATATACCGAATGAATTTGAATGAATCTTGGGATTTACAAAGTTTATAACACATAGGCTTTTTATCCAGGTACCACGCGAGCGAAGCCGCGGGCGGAAGCTAGTAAGACATAATGGTACTAGGAACACAACATTTAGTAATTTCCTATAAAAAGGGCTGTTATAGTCCTACAACTTTTAAACAGTTAAAATTCTTCGGAAATAGCTATCTAAAGCTTATTGCTCCGTAAATAACATGACGTAACTGCCACCGCCACAACCCCGAGGTTTCAATCTACTCATGAGATTGCTTATGCCTTGGCATTGAGACGTGAAAATAAAGTAGGAAGAATTCAGTCGAAAGCACAAATGGTTATTGTCAACAAGACTCGTTACTTTGGTAATTTTATTTTATCGTGTCGCTGTAACCGACTCATGCTAAACGATTGGACATGGCGATCGTCCAAATATTACAGATTCTTGACAATTGCTTACGCATCGCTATGCGAAACATTACGATTAAGCACCATTCACAGACCTTATCATAACTTAATGCTTGTATGCTTTTTGTTTTCTGATTCAAATTTCATACTAACGTAGCAGGTATGTAGGTACTTATTGGAGTCTGGAATTTTATTCTGTCATATATTATAAAGGGACCTCTCTGGCGCACCGGGCAAAGGTCCGCCTGAGACGCAGAAAGTTGCGGGCGGGAGACAAATGTTTGTGTGTTCTGCAAATATTTGTCTCGGGTTTGAGTGTTTTCAATGTATTACAAAAAAATATCTGTGTTGTATTTTATCAATCATAGAAGTTCCCATATTATAAAACTCTGCTTAGTTTGGGGCTACATGATGTGTGATAGTGTTCAGAATTATTTTAAAAAATAAGCTTTTATTTTGTAAAGGATTTCAGAAAAACTATTTCCATGTGCCTGTCTTCAAAGTCAGTGTAATTCTCGTCTCTAATCCCTATAGGTACTTACCGTAAAGCAAAGTAAAGTTTAGTAGTATAAGTATATAAAATGTGAATTGTATGTTTGATCCTTCTTCACGCTAAAACTATTGAACGTTGCAATTTTTCACTTCAATAGTTCTAGACTTGGAATATAGGATACTTTTTATCTATTACCATGCAGCGAAGCCGCGGGTTGAAGCTAGTATACCTTACTTGCCTCCCTGAGTAGGTACTACAAACCCAGAAGGTAAAATAACTATTTGTTTATTATTTAACGTCATTAATGTACCTATTATTCATCCATGACGCAAAATCTGTTGTATTTTAATTTTAGTTTGGTTTATCCCTATGTATTTATTTTATGTTAATCAAATGACTCACTATAAATGAAACATTAAAAATATACTATGAAAAATAACAGCTTCCTGTAGTATAATCTGGGTTCAAATAATCATTTAACGTCATTAATGTAACTATTCATCCATGAGGCAAATTCGGTTAGGTATATTTAAATTTTAGTTCGGTTACCCCGTGAATATCTAAACCACCTCATATGTATTTATTTACTCTTATTCAAATGACTCACTATCAATGATTAAAAAAATACTAGGAAAAATAACAGCTTCCTGTATAATCTGGGTTATAGCAAAATCTAAAATTAGTCACTTTCAGCTAAGGGGAAATCCATAGTTGTTTTTGTCATCATCACTAATTTATAAGCTGCACTCTTGTCGGCGCACCTGATGCAACTCCTTTCATTTGCGTCTCTCCAAAGTAGCCTCTTTTTTCCCTCCTTCAGCTGTATTTGTACTTCTCTCCTAATTATCTTCAATTCAAGTCTTTCGAAACTGCTCAATGGTGAACAAATAAATAATTACCTAATGTAAGATATATGGACCTAATTTAGTATTCAGTAAAAAATTGTACTAGAGCAATATCGAAAAGCCGAGGCCCGAGTTCTATCTATTGGATTATGGTATACCAAAAACTATAGTTTTAGGTGTACGACTTGAGAGACACGCGCACTCGTAAAAACAAACGTTTTACAGCTTCAGCCAGTCTGAAGTTAATGTGTCCCATACAGCTTATTGCCTCGATGAATAAACATTTAAACAGTAGCCTTTCATGATAACCATGTGTGTGCGGATTAACGACTAGCACAATAATACGGGTTCTAGTACCTACTATCTGGTGTCATGTCGGCCGTGACATGCTTCTTATTGTAGGCGAGTTGTAGTGTCCAGTGGTAGTGAGCAAGATGAACCGTGACAGCTAGCTTTGTCTAGAAGACGCGTATATCTGTCATTATCGGTGTACCGCGAGTATCCGGAACGGATATGGCTATTGAGGCGCCTATAGTTTGTCACGTTGGCTGATGCAGAGGGCTTACCACAGCTTTTGATAGTTTTCGAAAACTTTATAAGTTTCGGTATCTTTCCATACATTTTCGTAGTTCATGCACGTTTCCCTAGAGGCGCTGTACTGAAAATGTATGGAAAGATACCGAAACTTATAAAGTGTTCGTAAACTATAAAAACCTGTGGTAAGCCCTCTGAATGAAGAATGTCTCATGCGTTAGCATCCTAGTAGTCTGTGAATGTCTCTGAATAATAACACTGCTCACAACGTATCTTTGTCCCTCTGAAGTTGGCTGCAAATAACAACGTAGTTCCTATTTTTGAGTTCCTATTTTGAGGCTTAAATAAAATAAAATAAATAAATATTGCTGGACGTTATCACACAGTATCATGTATTCTCACACTAAGCAGAGCTTGTATTATGGGAACCACATGATCGATATACTACTTATATAATTTTTGTTTGTTAAAATACATACTTATCATACATAGAAAACACCCAGAGAGAGAAAATACCCAGAACCGAGACAAATATCTGCAGAACATGCAAACATTTGTCCTGTGGCGGGAATCGAGCCCGCAACCTTCTGTGTCTTAGGCGGGCCTTCGCCCACTGTGCCACAGAGCCTGTCGAATCGTTAACTGGGGATTAGTCGTATTGTTTACCGGGCCTAACTTCAGAGGGATACAATGATCTGTTGTAACGATTGTACCTACCCACCACCATAGCGTACATTACGAATGCAGACTTCAAGTTCCTGTTAGTAGCTAGACATTTCGTAAAGTTCAATCACACTACTGACCATATAGTAGGTACGTTCGACTTACCCAAATTATTAATAGGCACTATTAAATTTTGCAAATGAATAGCCAAATTAATGATTTAAAAAATCGTCACGTTCGTCTGTCAGTCTTTATAGGGTTGTCTGATTATTTAGCACTATGTATATTCGTAATGCAAAACGTGATTAGATTTGTTTAACTAGATGTATACGCGGAGCACGCTTCTAAGTCGTTAAATGTGCACAATTATTATATAATTATGATACCTAATTCAGTCGTAAAAATTATGTATAACTGAAAAAAAAACAACTTTAGATTCATTACTTAGACCAACTTAAAATGTTTTTTATGCAAACTATACTTTTTGTTGATACTGCAGCAGAGTCTCTAGGTTTACAGAGCTCGACTCGAAGTCTAGTATACACCTAACAACATTTATAATTTATTTTATATAGAAAAACGGGAATTTTCTCACACTAACATTGGCAAGAACGACACGGGGCGACGGGGCGTTTCGAGTTTCGGCTCCTTGAGAGTTATGAATGAGAGTATTTATCAGGTTAAGTTTTAAGTTAACTCTATTTTATTAAGTGATATGTATATTTGTTGGTGTGTCGAAATAAATAAGTAAACGCTACAATTACAAAGACAATTAAATTTACAATTTCTGTGGTTATCTGCATAGAGTGAACTAACTCTGATGCTAGAGTTTGTCTGTCTCTACCGGACGCCTGGTTTGACCAGGGGTTCGGGGCCAGGGTAGCCCTTTAACCTTAACTTAACCCCGGTCCATCATAAAGTATTATTTTTTTCGTAAATTAGCACAGAAAAATAAGATATGTTGTTTATTTTTATTAAGTTTGTTTATTATAAATAAACGATATGCAAAACTTCTGTATAAATCCATCAGCAGTATCTAATCTAAACCGACACTGACAAACGGTCACCTTGCTCGTCATTCTATTATTATAAACTGTAAAATAATTGGCGGCACTTTTCAACATGGGTTTACCAGATAAAATGACTAATAACGGTTTGAATTAAAATTATATCTAAATGATTTGCATAATCTTGACTCATGCCTTATCCCCAAATCTTCAGGGTTATTTATACAAAATCACTTTTGTAAATCACTAGATCAAAGACTAATATTATTAGAAGCCTAGGTTGCTAAAAAACTTTCACGGTGTTTACCATAGAAATAAATGACCTTTCCACACTAAAGTACCTAGTTAGGTTACGTGGTTTATTGTGGGCAAATATTTGTTTTGTTTCTAAACCCGTTTCTTTATTATCTCACTGGTGAGCGGCAATTTATATTATGATGAATTGATTATTATGTCACGCATATACCATAAAATGAAATAAGTACCTATGAAAAGTATGAAAGATGTAATTTAAGTACCTGATTTACATCATATAAAAATATGTTTTCATGTCATCAAGTTAGGTACCTGACTTAGATCCACTTCTTTCTTGCTGAAATCGCATTGTAAGATTAGGTAATAAATCTAGACGGCACATCAATGTAAAAAAAGGGAAGATTACATATTGAAGCAAACTTTCTTCATTTAATTTTTAGCTTGTATTTTTTTGCAAGTCGAGGGGTAAAAATAAATTAGTTATGGTAATGACTCTAGAACCATCGTGGTGGGCGTATCGTTTCCGCCCGCCCAACCATGCTACAGGAAATGCGGACCGGAAGTCCGGCGATGTATGTGAACACCGTTTACAATTATAATTTCAGCCTTGAACCGCATTTCTTTTATGAATTTTGTAATATTCATGTATGCTTTTTAGTGCAATGCAAGCAGTAAAATCGAGCCTGAATCAGTTGAGATGATTCGTTCTTTTTTTTGTCTGTACACTCTGTTGACACTAGGCGTCAATTTCATTTCTCCTAAAAGATACCCAAAAATACTTCATTAAGCGGAATTAGTAATGTTATTAAGGTTATTTTTTAAACCTTTGAAAGTCACTTTGAATTCGGTTCAGCCGTTTTGGAAATTAGTACAGAAAAAAACACGCAGACAAAGCTTCGGTTGTGTACAGTGTTTAGTACCGTATAATATATACCGTGTAACTTTATGTAATAAAATTTAAATTATAAAAGGCTGTTAAATGTTGTTTTTATCATCAATCACATATAAACACTTGTTTTTATCATCAATCACACACACACACACATTTTGTATTGTGTCTAGCTGAACCGATAGACGTCCTGTCCAAATTCATACAAAAATCCCATACAAAATTAACAAGTTAGATTTTTACAATTCGGCAGTTCCTTTGAGTTTTCCTAATTTTCTCTTTTTCCTAAGCACCCTGAATCAAGGTGAACAAAACAAAAAAAAAATTAGATCGGTACAGCTGTTTTCGAGCGTTTGGGAGACACGCACGGCAATTGATTTTTATTTATAAAACATTGTACAACTAGGTAGTTATAAAATATTATACCTAATTCTTGAGAATGCATTTACATTCTGCAACCGCGTCTGATGACCGCATCACTTCCATTTAAGAAACTTATATAGAATTATGACAACACAAATACAAAATAACACATTTGAATAATTATGCGTCAGATAGAAATTAATATTCAACGCTAGTCTAGCATTTTTTTTACTTTTTTTATTTAAAAATAAAAATCAGTAAAGTCAATGTATACTTATTTCTTTTTAGAATTGACTAAAGGCTTTTGTTATACCAACATCTTTACGTGCCTTTTGAACCACAAAAGAGTTCGGATTAAATGAAAACGAAGCGGTTCGTGAAAACAAAGAAGTACACGCTTATAAGTAAACCATTCCACGAGTATTCTCTGTGACCTCCAAGACAACAATATGAGGACCACCGATATCCAAAATACCTACGTAACTGCAGTTCCATTTTATTAAAAACCTCAGTTAATTATTTGTTAACGTAACCAAGTGATTTGTTCCATTCTGTAGTCTTGACATTGAAAACGGAACTGGTTTACCAGTGGCAAAAAAACCAAGACACGTAATTATATCAGCATGATTCACCGTTTTTTGCAATGAAGTAGCGAGGGCGTTAGTGAGGCTGTGTAGAACTGATAGAACCTTTTACAGAAACTGTATTCACAAAATAAACTAACCTTTTTTTAAAAACCTCTACCACTATTTAAGTACTTACAAGTTAGGTTGGTACCAGTAAAACGTATGATTAGATAAACATCCTATTATTACATCGACGGCCTCTGTGACCGCAGTGGGCGAAGGTCCGCCTGAGACGCAGAAGGTTGCGGGTTCGATTCCCGCTGCGGGATAAATGTTTGTATATTCTGTAGATATTTGTCTCGGGTCTGGGTGGTTTCTAAGAGTATGATATGTATGTATTCACAAAAAAAAATTATATGTGTAGTATATCAATCATGTGGTTCCCATAATACAAGTTTGGGGCTACATGATGCTGTGTGATTACGTCCCCCATTATTCATTAATTAATTTATTATTATTACTAGCCTAGACTGTCCCATTGCTAAGCAAAGGCCTCCCCCGCCATCCTCCAATCGTGCCGTTCTTGTGCAAGTTCTTGCCAATTCGTGGTGAAGGCGTCCAGGTTGTCACGCAAGCGTTTTTGGCCTGCCTCTGTGCCGATAAATGACATCAATGTGTGTGATAGAATCCTAAGAACTAAAAGTAATTTTCTCCATAAATAAAATATGGTTGGTAAGTTATCGGCATTCTCGTGTTCATAGGCTAGTCCGAACACTTCCTAACTTTACATTTTATATAATATATATCAATTACCTATTCACAATTCAAAAAGGTTCATTCAAATCGGTACTTATTAAGTACAAGTAAAATGCCTACAACCAGCCTCTACCTAGAGATGGGTTTATAAACCCATCTCTAGGTAGAGGCTAGTAGAGATGGGTTTATAAACCCATCTCACCTATACCTTATGGGTGGTATATACTCGTAGGTGATGATGAATGTATAACCATAGAAATATGACGGTATGACGCAGCATCTGACGGCATACAACAATAAAAAATGAATTATATTATTAGAAATGAGCTCAATGTTAGTTGAACTATATTTATAAGGTACTTAGGTACTTCCTACTAAGAGCACATCTTTTACAAGTTATCCTGTAAAGTTCGTTAGTAATATTTCATACTTACGTTTAATAATTTTCCTTGTTTTTACTACGTTTTAATTACTAATTGCAAACGATACGCTTACTACGTATTATTGTATTATTATATTAGTAGTATTGTTCAATTAAATCCATGGTATTGTTCTGTTATTGCATTTATACTCATTAGTCTTATAATTTACCTCGAGTCTGATTCGGGTTGAACGAAAACACAAAATAAATTCACGGGTTACCCGAAGTTATAAACAGAATAAATTTAGTTTTCATTATTGCTTGAGTAGAATCAATAAATTTAAAAAATACAATTCCAAAGAAATACATAATAGTTATGGTATTTTCTTTAAATTTAAACGATACCTACGGGAAGTACATACCGCAATGTTTGAAAACGATAGTTTTCAATCAGTGCGTCCTACCCGTCATGACATACGGTGCCGAAACGTGGACACTCACAGTACGGCTAGTCCACCAGTTTAAAGTCGCTCAGCGAGCTATGGAACGAGCTATGCTCGGGGTTTCTCTGAAGGATAAAATCCGTAACGAGTTTATCCAATAGAACTAAAGTTGTCGACATAGCTCCGAGAATTAGCAAGCTGAAGTGGCAGTGGGCTGGCCATATCTGCCGAAGAACCGATAACCGTTGGGGTAAACGAGTTCTTGAGTGGAGACCGGGGCTCGACAAACGTAGTGTAGGACGCCCTCCGGCCAGGTGGGGTGACGATCTGCGAAAAGCTGCTGATAGAAGCTGGATGCGTCGAGCTCAGGACAGGGCGCAATGTCGCTCTTTAGGGGAGGCCTATGTCCAGCAGTGGACTGCTATAGGCTGATGATGATGATGAACGGGAAGTTACTCCTATACCCTAAAAATCGAAAAAATAATTTTCCAAATCGGTTCATTAATGACAGAGTTTTGAGGTATCAAAAAAAGATACAATCTAATGGAGAACAACCTACTTTTCTAGTAGTTTAAAAATCAAAAAGAAATTATAAGTACTCACTTGCTTGTTTAATTCAACCCTATATTCCATCCTTCTTTGTATGAGCTGGTGAACTACTGAGAAGCCGGGACTAATATCTTAAAGTATCCTGATAAAAGTTATATTTTCACTATGGGGGATATCATCCCATAATCAAATTTGGCGTTTTTACTGACATGTGTTAACACGTTGACTGTGGGCCGGAGGTGGAGAACACGGAGGGTTGTGTTATTCAGGACTCATAGCGTAATAATCGTCGAGTTAATTAATGAAACTACTATGTACTATCAACAACTAGTCTACCTAACAAAACAGTTTCGCTTGTAGTAGTAGTAGTTTAGCTAGCTGATCCCGCCTTTTTCTTTGTCCACTTATTTTGACCAATACGAGATACAAATTTATTTTTATGACTCTTCGAATTTACGTATAAGCCTCTTGAAATTGTTACTGGAACCTGGGAAGAAACATCTCCCAAGTATCAGAAGAGCTGTTTTTATAAGGCGAGGCTAGCAGCTAGTCGCTGTACAGAAAATGCACCCTTAAGATGGTAAGTTAGACTTGTAGCTGATAGTACATTGCGCAGTTATTGTAACGATACATGGCTAGATAAAATTAATTGTTCATATTCATATCAACTTTAATTATATATTTCCCTTTGAGACATGAGCCCTTTTTCTCAAATTTCCAAGTCTAAGTTTTTTTAAAATCATACTGTCAGTAAAAACTGAAAAAATAACACAGTTTTATGCTTCAGGAAATTTAACGTACATACCTACTTATTATAATCTGACAACGTTTCCTAATAACAGCACAAAAACCGCAGACAATTCCTGGAAGATATTACTCTGATTTTTTTCTCTACAAATAAGCATAATTTCTTATGTGGGTGGGTGTTGTAAGAGCGGTTACAACGAAAGCGTGTCTACGTAAAAAGTTAATGGATGTCGAAGTGCTATCCCTTTCTAATTTATTTAATAAGAAAGAGACGCAAGTAAGACTTGAAAAAGCTTTAAACAAAATGACTACGTCATTGGGACTTACGAAGCGTAAACCCTATCGTTTTCCTTCTCAATTCGTGGGATACAATTATATTCGGCTCGGAGTTCGAGGCTCCGACGCCACAGCTATTATTAACTGAGGGAATAAAAAAACTTCTACCTACCATAGATAATTGAGAGCCCGCGGCTATGTCCGGTTGTGAGTTGTGTACACGATGGAACGTATGTTCGACAATACATTTAATATTGATGATGTTTAAAATGATACCTCTCACGTACGCCAAATTAAATGAGTACTATTAAAATGACAAGTAGGACTTTTAAAAAAAATCAACCGACTTCAAATAAATCACTTCTTACTTCTTGGGCTAAAAAATTTTGAAAATCGGTTCACAATTGACGGAGATATTGGTGATCATAGGGCGAAAATTACAAGTGAGGATAAGGTTTTTTGAGTTATCCGGGAAAAGTACCAATCCCTCAGGAATAAAATTTATATGGGACCACCAGTGAAGTATACTCTTTTAAACAAAAAAAGAATTTTGAAAATCGGTCCATAATTGACGGAGTTTTCAGTGAACAAAAAAAGGTTCCGACGAATTGAGAACCTCCTCCTTTTTCAAGTCGGTTAAAAATACATGCGTACAATACTAATAAAAAATAAACTACTGTTCCTATAATTTAGCAAATCTGGACCTCAAGTGTATGCTCAATTTTTGGAAGGGGTCTACGGAAAGTCTACGAACTTGTAGACTCCATACAAAAGAAGTAAACGCGCTACTAAGTTCATAGAAGAGTATGGCGATAATTATAAGGAACGTCAATTATAAAATGCCTACGGATAACTACAAAATTCCTACTCATATCATTATCAACGTATTTTAGTTCCACACATACGATAAACGTTGAGACATAACAATTGTAAAAAAAAGATAAAATCAGATAAAAAAATATAACACGAGTAAATAAAAAGCAACTCCTTGATAAATTTATCTAGATAAGGTATTGTATGTGAGTCATAGATACCTAAATTGCGTCTATAAATAAATATTTATTGAGTCAATTTCTCAATTCGATGACGTCACTAAAGATCTACGATCCCATCTCGGCTTAAATAAAGATGTAAGTTCATCTACCCTGCAGATAAATGCAGGAGTTTTTACCTGCAAGCTTTAGCTTCTTAAGTAAGTTATAAATCTTTATTATTAGGTAGGTTCACTTATTAGGACGACCGCAGAAGGTTGCGAGTTCTGTTCCCGCCGCGAGACAAATACTTGTATATGATCTGCAAATATTTATCTCGGGTCTGGGTGTTTTGTATTAACAAAAAAATAGGTCATGTGGCTATAATACAACAAGCTCTGCTTGTGATAGTGTCCAGCAGTTTTTCTTTTGATTCAATTGTTTTTTTCTAAAATCGTGTAATACTGGTGCCATCGAACTCTACAATTACCTTACAAACCAACTCATTCACTTCATAAAGAAGGCTACAAGTGGCGCGTGAAGAATCAAATTACCTTTTCATCTCATCGGTCAGTTCTTAATATTACACTACACTACTACAAGTGAGGCATGAAAATTGGATTCATTATGTATTTAAGATGATGAACAAAAAAAGTTTGGAGAATACACGCACGTAATCTAATCATATGATATTTTGGTCCTCAGGCCTCTTAGACTATTTGAATAATGATCATAGGACTCGAAGAAATTTATTACATTTCTGAAATCAAATTGCATACTGTCAAAAATGTAAGCAATGTCATTAATTTTAATAATAGACAATTAGTTATAATAGACACATAAGTTATGTTCCCATTTCGTTGGATTATAATATAACCCGAGAAAATCTGCAAAAGGTAAGAATTTGAAAGGCACCTTCAAATATTTTTGTCTGTAGTTAAGAGTCCCCTGGAAGCTCGGCGTACTCTCGCGTTGGGATGACTTTGTTTTGTGGCTATTTCATCTAGAGTGAGACAGGGCGCTAAATGAATGCAACAGCGCTACACGAGAGGCGGAGCGGACGAGCGGTCTCACGAGCACGACTGATGACAATATTATTGAAGTGACATAAGTAATGAATGAGTATTGGGGTACTAAATACTATGTTTTGTTGTATTGAGGTTGTTTTTTCACAGCGGGGCCGGCCGGCGGCGCCGCGGCGTGGCGACTTTTTTGTTATACTTACTTCTGTAAATTGTTGCTACAAAATTCTATCACAACTCAACGTATTAAAAAGAAAAAAAAAATTTGTTTCAGTTTTCATAAGACATCAGTTGTGTCATGACTGAGGCCCGCAGTCAACATGTTAAAAAGAAAAAAAAATGATATTCAGTCAGTTTTCAAAGGGCATCTTCGCAGAGTATTCTGCGTACCGTTATGTCCGAGACCCGCAGTCAACGGCTTAAAAAGAAAAATATGACCTTCAAAGCTATTTTGAATAATAATTTTGGATTTTCACCGTCACCGTCACTCTAAAAATCAAACTCAAAATTCAACTCAAAGCTCCACTCAAAACTCATTCCACAAATTCATCTGTAAATGGTTATATCTCTGGAACTACTCATCCTAGACTAGCCGTTATTTGCTCAAAAGATAGGTATTGACAAGACCTTTATTTTTAATGACATATGTCAAACTTGAAATTGCCATATCTCAAGAACTACTCATCCTAGACTTGCCGTTACTAGCTCAAATGATAGCTACTAATAAAATCTTAATTTTCGATGGCAGATGTCAAACTAAAAACTGTCATCGAAAATTAAGATCTTATCAATAGCTATCATGTGAGCTAGTAACGGCAAGACTAGGATGAGTAGTTCTCGAGATATGGTCGTTTTAAGTTTGACAGCTGTCATCAAAAATTAAGTTCATGTCAAGAGCAATCATTTGAGCTAGTAAAAGCAAGTCTAGGATGAGTAGTTATCGAAATATGGTCGATTTAAGTTTGACAGCTGTCATCAAAAATTAATTTCATGTCAAGAGCAATCATTTGAGCTAGTAAAAGCAAGTCTAGGATGAGTAGTTCTCGAGATATGGTCGATTTAAGTTTGACAGCTGTCATTGAAAATTAAGTTCATGTCAATAGCTATCATTTGAGCTAGTAAAGGCAAGTCTAGGATGAGTAGTTCTCGAGATATGGTCGATTTAAGTTTGACAGCTGTCATCGAAAATTAAGATCTTATCAATAGCTATCATGTGAGCTAGTAACGGCAAGTCTAGGATGAATAGTTCTCGAGATATGGTCGATTTAAGTTTGACAGCTGTCATCGAAAATTAAGTTCATGTCAATAGCAATCATTTGAGGTAGTAAAAGCAAGTCTAAGATAAGTAGTTCTCGAGATATGGTCGATTTAAGTTTGACAGCTGTCAAATAAAAAAAATATTCTAATCATTGTATAATATAATTATTATTGCGTAAAATAAACAATTAGTACTCTGCATTTCCGCCGTTAATGCATATAAGATATGATCATAAAGCGTTGGATATTTTACAATCAATAAATATTCAATATTAAAATAAATAAAATTCAATATTAAATTTGATATCGTCATCCGTCACGCATTTTTACACTAACAGACGTATGTCGCAAGCAAGTACATACTACATAGGGCTACCACGCTCCCCGTACCCCTCTGTGTTGTTCGCCCCCGCGTGCGAAATAGAGTGTGCAAGCAATGTTAGTGGAATTGCCTATTTTTCAGTACAAACCCTTAGTTTCGGTATAATTTGATTTGTGCTGCAAATATTTTATTTTTTTATTTTTTTGTAGCAAAGTAGAGGACATAGGCGAAGTTGTAAATTGATTTTCATTGCAATAGAATGTATATTATAACGTGTTTTAACTTGCCAAAAATGACATGTTTTTGTGTGCAAAACGAGCGAATATTCAAATCACTTAATCTTTTAATTGGTTAATGGTTTTATAACAAAAACTAATTTCAAACCTTTATATATCCCATCAGATTGTATGTACAAAATTTGGATGTAATAAATTATGTAAAAAAAAAAGTAATACCGAAAGTAAGTTTTGTATGGGAAAACGCAGCTCCAGGCCCCTCTTAAGTAAATGTTTCACTTTACGTAATTGTCCTGGCAGGTGAGCCTACAAAAGCTTAGCGAGGTTATTAATAAGGTTAATAAATAAAATATCGCTGGGGTGACAAATCGTACCACCCCGTGTCATATCCTTGAACCCTGAAACAAGAGGCGGAAAATGATAATGTTGGGGTATTTTATATTTAAGATAACGATCACGGAAACGACTGAACGCAGAGCACGTCAGGTAATTCTAACTGATTTATTAATTCGTGTTTTAAATAAAATCGACCTGATTAGAAGTAGGTACTGTTAGCTATTTTGCCAGTATTGTAGACAATAATATATATATTTTTTAATAATGCTGGACGCTACACAAATCATCATGTAGCCCCAAACTAAGCAGAGCTTGTATCATGGGAACCACATGATTGATATACCATACTTAGAAAACAACCAGACCCGAGACAAATATCTGCAGAACATGCAAACAGTTGTCCCGCAGCGGGAATCGAACCCGCGACCTTCTGCGTCTCAGGCGGGCCTTCTCCCAATACGCCACAGAGGTCGTCATTTTAGTGCTACCGCAAAACACCTATTAATTAGTACATACTACGTGATTCTTACTATAAGCAATAAGAGGAAACTGGACCGCTATATAAAATATTATAGGTAGCATATTTTCAATGACCTATAAACTAATAGGATTGGCAATAAATAACATGAGTTTCTTAGAACATAGCAATAGCAATAACTAACTGTCAGTCAGTGGTCACGGCAGGGGCGCGGCTCCCTGAGGAAGTCGTCCGTTCAATTAGCAACTTAGTTACTTACACTCATCACCAAGTATATAATAACTACCTACTGTACGTACATACAGAAAGCTTGGCGTCATTATATACATATAGTTCTCAGCAGAAAGTCTACGGCAGGATAATTTATGGGGAAGTACTACCTGCGCTGAGGATTCGTTCGCAGCATATGCTGAGCTCAGGGCTTTTCGTACTGATCATAGCAGCTACGTCCTACACACCTGTATAATTTTGTCTTTTTTTTATATTATGTCTGTGTGTGCTTTAGGTACTTGTCCACTTTTATTGTTTATTGTATGAATAAATGTCTGTCTATTTCTACCACCACGTCTATTTCTTCTGTGAAGCAGCATTGCTCTTTTAAGGCTGGTGATTGCGGATGAAATTACAGGCAAATGAGGCCTCAAGTTAATGGACGCGGGACGTTGCATTATATGGCAAATTCCTGATAACCCCGAAGCAATACCTACTTTGTTATAAGACAAATGGTTGCACCAGAGGCCTCATTAACTAACTCAGTTGCACACCGAAATGATCGGCACCGGACCTTTGTTTGCAAACTTTGACATTTCATCTGTCGAAATTCAAAGAACGTCAATTGACATATTGTCAAAGTTTGTAAAAAGAGGACCGGTGCTTATCATTTCGGTGTGCAACCGGGTTAGTAAATGAGGCCTCTGGTGGGCTTTGTGCTAGTTCCATCATCAGGTATTATATAAGATTAAAAAAGGTAAAAAGAAAACTGTACAAAAGAATTTGGCATTATTCTAGCTATGGTTCCAAGTCCATGGCAGGACACAGAATCAAATCATAGAAGGATTTGCTATATCGACCACGCTTGGCAGGCTGGTTGGTTTCCTAAATGTAGTAATAATTAAAGTATGGGTGTAATCTCTAAGTTGCCTTTCAAGACATCCACGTTCGGAAATATTTTACTACCTACAAAACAAACTTTAAAATAATATCATTTTGAAAAACGCGGCTCTCTAAAGTCGAATCTGTGTCCGATGTGTAATGTCCCCAAAAAATTCCCGTTTTACAATATGAATGCGTTAATTAACGTTAGTTCCTTGAATAAAATACTAATAATGACTAAACAGAAACTTGTAAAAGAAATCAATTATTTAGAATTACTTAAACTCAAAACTGTAACTCGGTACTAATCTGCGCAGACGCCACGGTCTACACGTAGTAGTCGAGAGTTATTAATCAACCTATCTAAGTACTAATTCAAAGAAAAAAAAGAAAGAAAAAGCTATTCAATTTATACAAAAAATTTACAAAAACAATGAAACTGTTGACTAATAAGCTAATTTAGGATACAATTGTGATACTTTTGGTGTCTATACAATTAGGTTTTGAATGAAACAGCCCCCCTACCCATAACATTATTAGGGTTAGTATGTGTGTGTTAGGATTTGAGTGCGTGTGGTAGATCAGAACAACTCTAACCATAATAGTACCTGGCCTCGAGACCTTCTTTATTATATTAATCAACAATACTCAGATAATTTGTTACATAAATTAAAATATGTGTTGTTCCCCTCTAGTAATATGTGATTGAATGGTCAACAGTCTTTTAACCTACAAAGTATAGGCACAATGTCGCTAATCGGCTGTGGCCAAGCGAATTGTAAATTACACTGTACCAAGTCGTATAAAATTTGTTACAAATAATTAGCAGTTGCGATAACTTCAACTAGAGTTGGCCAGGACACCTGGCAAGACGTGGTAAAGGCCGCTGAGTAAAGCCTTGACTGAGTGATGGCTGAGGTCGGGCGAGTTAAGTCGACGACATTGCAAAAGTCACTGGGAATATCAGGATGAGAGAGGCACAGGACAGAGGAGACACAAAAACTAAGGGAGGTCTATCCAGATTCTGTAGTGCATCAAAGATGTTTCCTACTATTTGCAAACAGAAATTATTAACACCGATCCTGTTTTAACAAACTGTGGCAGTTTGTCAATTGACGTTCATTGAATTTCGACGGATGAAATGTCAAAGTTTGTAAAAACAGGATAATTGTCAACCATTTCTGTTTGCAACAGAGTTAGCTAATCACCCCGCTGATGTAGCAGATAACTGCATCATCATGTCTACTCTCTGGAAATATTTTGTGCATAGAGTGACTAATAATGGAATCTATTTCCAATATTATTCATTTTCTGACCTTTTTCTTTTTTCTTTTCTTTTTGTGTTTCCTTTGTATTATGTGTGTTTTTGTGTTCCCAATTTATCCAGCAATATGGATCTAAGTTGTCCGAAATAAAATATTTCTATTTTATTTATTTTATTTATACCCAGCTGTGGATGATTCCGGGTTGAGATGATGAAGACGATGATGGCACACTGATTCAGGTTTTCGTCGAGAAGAAGGTAGCTTACATAAGTCCCGTCTATTAATAAGTACCCAGTAGTATTTCTGTAGAAGTCTGCGGTGTGGTTGATAATTTTGCAAAACATCTCATTAAAAATGAACTTCAATATAGCTTCATGTTTTATTGTTTCCTCAATAATCTTCAGAGAAACGGTAGCAGATGTCAATTAGGTCAGTATTCCTATTAATTGTAGTGATTTTAAACACATAATTATGTTTTTTCCTCATTAATGATCTCAGGGCAGTATAGTAGGTCGGCTCGGCACGATTCTGCGGAGGCAGAATGACGCATAAGTATTATTACTATTTCTAGTATTTGCTTCAGCCTTCCGAAGCTGCATAATAGCTTATTTACTTGCAATGGTAGATATCTCATTGTTTATTCACGGAAACTTTTTATTCCGTCTCTTTATTCCATTCTAAGTAATCATCTAAATGGCGAGTTGATTGATTAATCAAGAATGCATGATAATTTCCTTTATTGTATCCGGTGTAGTGCATCATGCATTTTTTCCATTATCAACTCGCAAAAGGCGTGATTGATGTTTTCCAAAGTTATATTTTTTATAACAAGCTAGAGCTCGTTCAAGGATCACCTTGGCTATTTCTGCCACCAAACCACCGCTGTTTGGTTTCGGTTTGATTTGTGGTGCCGATGTCAGTGAAATTGTAAGCGCATGTAGATTAACTACTACTGCACCAGCCTATATCAATCCACTGCTGGACATAGATCTCCCCTAATTTATTTTTTATTTTATTTTATTTTATTTATTATGGTCTACCAACGATTGTTACAATATTACATGCTAATTAAGATAAATTTGTGGGCTTAACTTACTAATTGCACAATCACTTAAAGGTAAACACCGCATGCATATAATAATAAGAAGGGGATGACCCATGATCCCCTCACTGGGTGGGTTGGGGATCGCAGGTCATAGCTTCTTGCACCGCCAACGCTGATATCCGTCGGTGGTCAGGGGATTTAGCCTTATCGATTTTAGACCGCGCTATGCGCCGCAATCAGGCGGCAGCCAGAGTCCCGTTTGTTAATTAGCAGGATGCACGACTGGCAGGTGAGGTTGGCTTGGATTCCGAAGATGGAGGTTGGAACCTTATAAGTAGATTAAGACTGTCTACATAACTTAAGATGATACAGTGCATCTTCATCAGCGGGATGATCGGCTAACTCTGTTGCAAACAGAAATGATTGACACCGATTCTGTTTTAACAGACTGTGACAATTTGACTCTTTTCGAACAGATGTTAAGTTTAACAGCCCTCGCAAACAGGACGTTTTGTCGTCGCGCTTAGTCGCGAGCGTCTGTCATATCTTGCTGCCGCGATTGTCGCAGTGTGTGCGGAGCTTTGAACAAAATGTATGAAAATTGTCCCCCGCAGCTTGTCGTTGCGTCTAATCGCTGACGTTTGTCGTCCAATGTGCGCAGGCTGTTAACCGTTTCTCACTATGTATTTCTCGCTCTACTTACGTTATCAATAGAACACAATTACACAAAAACTATGCTGAAGAACACTAATAAAGACAGGATATTTTCCTCATTGATTAGGTGTGTTTTTCATACATCTGATAAGACAATTTGAAGAATTTTGTACTGTTTTGGTACTTACCTTACCTTTAAATGTTTACTTTACTTCGAAAGATATTTTTGTAAACAGGAACTGCACTCCCTGCTGTACGTATATTAAGATTCAAGTATCAGTAGGTAGCTAAATAATTCCCAAAAAGTTATATCGAAAGATATTACATTGAAATATTACATTAATCAAAGTAGTTAGATACTTATTTAGACCCAGTATTCATATGCATGCGAGGCTGCATCTATGTTTGTTCTAAGAAGGCCTCATTCACTAAGTATGGAAGATGAAGGCTGTATTGGATATGCCAATCCAGAGCTTGTTCCCTAGGGACCTCTGGCTACTGAATACTAACATTATACTCGTAACTCACCTTGGCAACTCAATGCTACTACACAACTACCATATTAATTACCTACGTAAAACGGAAGCCTGTAGCAATAAATAATCCTTTGAGAAAATACAAATACAAACAGTACTTTCTTTACACGTGACGTCAACGATAACAATGCCGTTATAAAGGCTGACGGCGGCGCTTTGCCAAAAAGATTAAAATAACTTCTACACACAAATTCCGCTGTGATAAAACAACGATAAGGCTTTCATCTATCCTAATCTTACAATACGACTATCTCAACAGACATTAAAATTTATCATGACCGATAAACTGAGTGACATCAGAGATTATTTCGCCTTATTTAAGAACTTACTCGAAACCTTTACCTTGCCCTTTCTTAAAGCCCCAATGACATTGGTATTGTTAATTCACACTTACACAGTATAACAGTGATGCATAGTTATCAAGGGTTTTGCGGTAAAGGTCTACCACTAAAACGAATTCAATGTACGAGAAGCTAAGTTGATTCGTGCAGTCACCAAAAGTCGAATCAATTTGGCTTTCCATTTTAAAATTGTTAAGCAGTTATTTCTGTTTTCTTACTGAACAATAACTACATAATGGTATAGGTACCTAAAAAGTTGTAATCTTTTCATTACACTTAGCTTTAATTTTTTTCAATTCTTTACCCGAAGATATATATCTGAAGATTTTGCGAAAGCAGCAAAGGTCTTCGACCTCCTACAGAAAATGCTGTCTGAATTCAAGGCAACCTTGTAACGGTTTTTATGCAAGTTTTGCCAAAGTCATTGCCAGTCAAACTCGTTACGTCGGTTCATACCTCGTATGTACTTACAATAATCATCACAATGGTCTAGGGAAAACTTTAAACTGAAATCAGATCGGGTCACCGTAAATTAAATTAGTAATTTTTCAAAACTTGTCGTTATATAGGTAGGTACTTACTTTTTTATACACTAACACGTTCTAGACTGGGCGCAACAAGCTTATTACATTGTGTTGAATGAGGAATGCTTATGTGCCGTTTTGTGGAAATAAACGTTGACTGCGGGCCTCGAAAATGACGCTCTGCGCTGACATTGACATTCCAGAGGTGCCGGTGGTGCAGAACATGGAGGGTTGTATTATTCAGCGCTCAAAGCGTTAGCTAGTTATGGTAGTAAATTTTGGTTGATGCATAATCGCTTAAGGCAAAATAGTAGACAAAACAGGCGTTTCGGCTGGCCGGAAAACCAATTTTAAGACTACAAAAACTAAATAAAAAATATATAAGTATGTGTTTTCATGATTATAAAAATGTTAATGTTCTCTAGTAGCCTTACATTTACGCACTAACAGTTAGTACACATTTATTGGAAGTAGATATATTGTAAGAAGAAATTTAAGCATTAAGAACAATAAAGTACACTGTTGGATAAAACCATTACCTTTCGTGTTAGTAAGATACTGATTTACGGCAAGGTAGAGTAGTAACTCTATTTTACCCCAAAAGTGTGGGTAGGTACCATACCAATTCTTAAAATGGTCTGAGTCTGAATGTAGCTTAAATAACAAAACAATAAATACAATTAGTAGTTACATAGACCTATCCCAGTCCGTGGTTAAGTTAAACTAAAAAATAGACAATAAACTAATTTGGGTAAATCAAGTTAACAGACCTCGCAAACACGACGCTTTGTCGTCTCGCTTAGTCGCGAGCGTCTGTCATATCTTGCTGCCGCGATTGTCGCAGTGTGTGCGGAGCTTTAAGAACAAAATGTATGAAAAATGTCCCCCGCAGCTTGTCGGAGCGTCTAATCGCTGACGTTTGTCGTCCAATGTGCGCAGGCTGTAAGAGTCTCTCACGGCACAACAATTGCCCTATCGATTTTAATTATATTTATTAGGGATTGATATTGATCCATTTGTATCAACCTAGCTTCCTACTTCTAGCGAAGCCGCCTGCGGGCGACAGCTAGTTTTTTCCGAAGTATGTTAGGCTGCGGTATGTGGGCACTCATAATGCATGCCCGACTAAGTTATTCGTAGCGTGCTTGTCATTTCAATATTTAAGTAGGTACCTACAGGCAAATCGAAGCGAATCGCTAGCATTGTTTGAATACAAAATTCTAGTGAATTAGCTAATAGTTACCCTTAAAGCTCGTATTTATGTTTCATAATCAAGCCGGCTAAGAGAGTACCTACTCACTTTCTTACCCTTTTAGGTGGAAAATAAAACTAGTACCCCAACAAAAAACTATGTTATTCCAGGTCAAGAACTATGTAGTTCTAGGTACCTATGTGCAAATTTTCAGCTCAATCCGCTCTGCAGTTTTGGCGTAAAGAAGGGACAAACGTTTCGCATTTCACGAACTTTCGCCTTTATAATATTAGTTGGAACTAGGAACTACGATTTGTCACAAACTCAATCTCGAACTCAAAATTTTATTCATTGGTGCACTTTGAATCCTCATTTTTTTAGTTTACCTCAATTCGTAACACAGCGTTTCCTACCTCATAAAATTACCAAGGTACATACTTTAAGTTATTAATTTAATGATTATTGAGGTATGGTGGTCTAAAAGTACTTACCATAAAATACAGAATTTAATATAGATAGATGTAACTTTACTGCATACCATGCCAATAATTACAACTTAATGAAAAAGGCTTTAAAAATAATAGTAAGGAATGGAACTTACTTCCGGCTTCTGTTTTCCCGGATCAGTACAATCTCGGAGTCTTTAAATCCAGAGTGAATCGGTTCCTTCTAGGTAAGCGTGCTTCATCTTAGACCACATCTTCACCTGTTTCAGGTGTGATAGTTGTCAAACGCTTGACTATTTTGTGTAAAAAAATAGTACCTACAATGGACGTCGCAATATTCCAGGCAACCTTTGGATGGAGAAATCAAACCGCGGCGCGGTGTTCCTAGTTTAAATGATACTATATAAATTTAATCATTTTACGCTCTTATAATAAGTGCACATGTTATTGGGTTGAAATTGTACATATGAGGTAGGTAGGTAAGTACATATACCTACTTGCAGCGGGGTCACACATCTGTTATCTTTACACCTTGAACTTTTACCTACAAGTAATTATCTCTGACATGTCACCAGCTTTTGTTATTTATTTGTTTATTAAATTTCAATGCAAAGGTAGGTACTTCAGGTACGTATTAATGATCATTTTCGGTAAAGCCAAGCATGAATATCGAAATGATCCATTAGTAGACTGGAAAATTTCGGAAAGCTACGATGCGGGTGTATCATTTAATAGTTATGACGTCAAACAAATTACAAAATAATTGTTGTTTTTTATATTGTTTACTGAGTTGGAACTCCCTGAATATCTAGATAATAAAGGCTTATAACGCTATCAAGCTTTTCAATTAGGTAAGTTTACTACTTACTAGTATGTACTTACATCATTGAAAAGCTATGGTAAAAATAAATAAATTGTGCTTCCCTTATCATTCTCACATAGTACAGCACCGTCTAGCCCTACTATTATTACTGATACTACTACATAATCTCGATGACCCTAATACAACATACATATTATACATAGAAGGACCCGAGAGAAATATTCGCAGATCATACATACATTTGTTTCGCGGCGGGAAACGACCCCGCAACCCTCTGCGTCTCAGGTGGGCTTTTGCCCACTGCGCCACAGAGGTCGTCAAAGACAAAAAGGTGTATAGGTAAATACCTAAATATGAAGAGATTCTAGTCACACTACAGAATTGTTGGAAAGCCGAAAACAAAGCATGAACTATGCTTGAGCAATAAGTGGGTGACTAGAACTGTTAGGGTATGTATATTTTTATGGATCCAAAGTCTCGAACACCGCCGCAAGGTTTCTTGCTTATCCATCTTCTAAGGGCTACATTTCGGAGAGTGCTCTCAGGATCTGCATGAACTGATCGCATCATCTCCATTCCACTTCAGGACAAGCAGACGCACGGCTCAGTACCATCCTTACTTAGTCGATAGACCACATATTCGTACAAAGCAGTTTTCTTCTACTTTAATTAGGATACTTGCCAAGGATTGGAACTCTCTACTGGCCTCTGTCTTTCCTGATAACTATAATCCGGGACTATTTAAGTCTAGAGTGAATAGGTGTCTTCTGGACCTTTGTTCTCCATCTTAGACCACAACGTTACCTAACATCAAGTGAGTTCGTGGTCAAACAAAGGTCCATCCCATGTAAAAAAAAAAGGAAAACCATTAATCAAAATATGTCTTTTGCCTAAAATATCGGGTTGTCTGGAAGAAAAAAACAAGATAGGTACAAGAAACGATGATATACGACGCTAGACTAAACGACTGACGTTAGATGAAGCTGTGGGTATTATAGTGCGATAGCTTCATCTATCCCCAATCTAAACAAAGCTTCTATTATGGGAACCACATGACTGATGTACCTACTACTTTTATACATATTTTCTTCTGAATACATATCTACATATTATACATAGAAAACACCAATATTTATTTATTTATTGATATATGGCACACAAAACGGTATGATATAATATTATGTCTATGCTATGAATGAAGTTAGTTTTTAACTCAAAGAAGATAGATAGATAGATAGATAGAAAACTCTTTATATGTAGACCAAAAGTTACAAAATTTAAATAAACAAACAAATCTATAGATCTAATCCACAAGACGCTATAATAAGAAGTGAAATAGAAGAATAAGAAGTGTGGTTTTGAAGATTTCATAACCTAGGTACCTACCTATTTAAAGTAAAAAGAAATTGGTCAAATCACGATCATATTCACGGTCATCTGTGTTTATTTAGGTAGATACTAGCAACTAGCCATTGTTATCTTAACATGTTAGCACGTGGTGTTCAAACTCAACTAAATCAAGAGCAAATATGGTGTCACACATACTGCCTTTTATGTGCCATAGTCGGATCACTTATTTACACTTACCTACATACTTATCATGAATTTGAGAGTGACGAAATGTCCGAAAGAATTTGGTGACAAATTGCCAATTCAACGGTGAGTTGAAACTTCACTTCTATGCCGGTAGCTTCGATCAGCCTAATCCCAATTACTTCCTCTTATATATATATTGGTTTTCCTCTGATTACGGCATAAATTGGTAAAATTGATATACTCTTATAGACGGCGATGTTGTGTGATTGATGTCCAGCATTATTACTTATTAATTTACTAGTGGACTCGGTGAATATAGTACTACCACCAAAGTCAATCAAATGTAAGTGACGATTCCCATACAAAATTTAGTTATTTTTATATTTTCGGTTTTTCTGCTGTTCTTTGGGTATGTTTTTCTTTCGATTTTTTGTCTGTCCCTTTCGGGGATTATTAAAATTTCTTTTTTAGTAAACTAGGTACAAGGGAAACAAAACCAAAAAAATAATATTCAAATCAGTCGAGTTTATTAGTCGATTTACGTATTAGGTAGATACTAGGTACTTATTTTATACGCAATTGATTTTTTATCGATTTACGTATTATTAAAAAACTTAATCCGCGACTTCGCTCATGAAATACTTGAATAAAAAGCACCCTTTATCGAGTTACTACTCACTACTTACTATAGTTTTGGCGTGAAAGAGGAACAAACATTTCACATTCTTTTTACAAACTTTCACCTTAAATATTAACAGGATTTTATTATAGAGATGAAGGTTGGTCAAATAAAATAAAGAACCTACCTAACAAAATGTGATATTTACCTATCTATACCTAAGCAAATGGAAATATTTCTTAAAAAAGTATAACTCCACCGTCTGCTACTTTTATTGACCAGTTCACCTTGCACTTTCCCGGTTATTATTCGCATGCATACGATTTATTTTTAGTGCTGATAATTCATACGAAGGAGCTGGATATTAACTACTTTTCCATAAAATAGTAGGTAGGTAATGTCAAGAATGAAGCCTACTTTACGCAGAGTAAGGCGAAGTCGCGATCGGTCACGGTTAACCAGGCCTTGCGAGGATGCCCTCGTGGACCCTAAAGTAGCGAGGATCACTGCCAAGAATCGGGTTTTATGTTGTATTGCATTATGCAGCTGCTGGAAATTATGTATCAACAGGAAATTCCATATTTTACGGCTAATTTCAAGGATTTGGCGTTCGAAATAATAAGATGTTGCAAAAGTGATCATATAGGTACAACCTAATAAATACCTACATGGGTAAGGACTTGGGCACTTAGTTCTATGTACCTATTAAATTGTATTTGACGGATTATGATTCCAAGAGAATTAAATAAAACTAGGGTAACCTTGCAAGTCAAATTTCTACATTTAGAAAAAATACCCACCTATAGATATTTAGATAGATAGATAGATAGATAACTCTTTATTGTACACCAGAAACAATTACAAGTATTTAAATTAACTAATTAAACTATAAAACTAATCCGCCGTTGTACAATGGGCGGCCTTATCGCTAAAAGCGATCTCTTCCAGGCAACCTTTGGATGGACTGGATTGTATAGAACGAGAGGGGAAGCGGTGTTACAATATTATATTATAAATAAACAATAAATTAAATATGCACCTATGGGTAAACACATACTATATATATGACATGAACTTTTTAAATATTAAAGATAATAATAAAATTTATACTTACATAAACAACTAAGATACATAAATAGATACTTTCAGTGCTTAAAATATTTATTACTAAATTTAAAATTTACTCCTAGGTAACTGTACCTTATTTACCTTTACACTTTATTATGTTTAGGGCATTTTAATATTTTTTTTAATGTAAGAAGGTGATATTTTTCCCCTTTTGTTGATAATTTTCAAATTCTGTCAATGTCCATTCCAATCCAAACAACAAAGAACAGACTCTACCAGTACCAATCTAAAAAAAACTAAACAAATATTTTTACGGGATGCAGTTAATCATAATGCAACCACCACCTTTTTTAGCCCAGGCCTTTGCAGCGCAGGCGACACCCGCACCTACCTTTTTGTTTTAGTTCTATGCCTATGTAGTAGATTAGGTACCTAAACTTCTGTCCTTTCTTTATTCTGTAATATTGCCGAAATTGTACCTACAAGTCTTGCAATTTACCTATCTACCTTATTATTATTATTATGTGTTCTCTGTGCTGTATTTGTCTGTGTGCTGAATAAAGAGTTTATCTATCTATCTATCTATCTATCTATCTATCACTGCGACGCAATTGTGGCATAATAGTAATTTAATGTCCGGATGCTCACTTTCCTAATTTCCCACCAATTGTCACATTGGACCGGTGACAATCGGACCATGGGTTTTCCGTCCCGTCCAAGTTAATTACCTTATAGTCCGGCGTCACAAAGCCAGAATTCCTCTATGCATCCATGATATAACTAGATAATAAATCTCTATGAATATTCATAGAGATAATTTAATATAGATGAAATAACTAGTCTCATCTCAGCACTATCTTTCACACCATAGATTGGCCGTTGTAGGTGGAAGGAACAAGTAGTATCGATACATATATCTGATAGTAGGTAAGTGGCGTATAGAAGCTCAAAGAAGGCCAGTCATTTCAGACCTGACCATAAATAAAAGCGACTAAAAATGCGAATTATGTAAAAATATTCTTGATAATGGAGTATTGAAATTATAATTAATAAGTGAGCTACCTATCCATCGGAGTTTCGGTTCTGTTATAGTTGATCGTCCATACTAACACTCAGCATTTAAACCGACTATCATTACACCTCCCTGTGAAATATCGCTTAGCTACAGTATCTTTTTGTTTCCATTGTGGCAACGAACACAGTAGAAAAATAATTTGGTGAATATGTAAATCAACCATTACAGAATTTTATCAGATTTACTGAACCATCAACTATAACGAAATCCTCTAATTTAGTTTTATAATAGATGACCCTTGGTGAGACCCCTTGGCTGGCTTTGTTCTTTTTGTTAACCGACAGCCCGATACGCTGGATAAACTTCACGTAGAAAAGAGAAATGTGAGACTTAAAAATAACTTAATTGTAAGGTCTTTGCAATGTGGAGTTTGGGGAAGGGCTTTGCGCAGCAGTGGGACGAAATGAGCTATTTAAAAAAATAAGGTAGGTACTAGTTCGGATACCCACAATTTTCTTTTTAAAATGACGTAGAAGAAAGGCAGCATCTTCTCTAGCATTTTGGCTACGGACCTCTTCTGTCTATATCGCCAGCAGTGTTTTCAGAACTCAAAGCATTAAAGAAAAGTTTTTCAAAAAGTTAATAGGTAAGGAAAGTAAAGTAGAAACCTCTTTAGCGGCCACCACTAGCCCAAGTGGGACGCGAGGTATCTTCCTAATTGACAGTTCAGTGAGTACACCTATCTAGTTTTGCTTGAGATCGCTAAGTAAAAATAACTTCAAGTTCAAATAATGCACGTTTATTCAAATGGGCCTTTATAAAACAAATAAGATGCTGAATCCCGATACAGATGTTTATTAATCTGTTGCATATTTACAACTAAGCAAGCAATTACACTCAATAAATGTTTTATTTCCTCTATTCTGCCACTTCTTTTAAATAAGTATACTTAGGTAGGTACTCATTATAGTCTTATCACATCACAATCCCCAGTGGCGGTGGCGAAGGTAAGTATAGCTAATACCAATGAATCAACTCGCTAAAGCAGTTAATATTAATTATACTCAAATTAAGCCAAAAAAAATAGCCACTACTTGAATGGGTGACCGTTTAGTGGCATTTAGATCAGAGGCTCGATCACGAAGACTAGCGAAAAAGTATTCGTTTCGTAACATAAATGGCCTTACTTATGAACATCTTTCAAAAGATAAACGATGCTTAAACTATTGTCATCTCTATCCTTTGGATAATGACAAACAGTGACAGGGCTAGCTTTGAGCATTGATTAACTTTAAGTAGCGTTCATAAATAAGGGGGAAAATGGCTAATGAGAAAGCGTAGATTGAAAATAACGCTTTGTCATTGGCCAACTCTTTTCTTTAAGCTTACGGTACGTCAGGTTGAAGTATTTGTGATCGCCCTTCTAAGCGTTTCCGTTATTCGTTAGGCTATGTCGCGCCTTCGGACGGCTTAAAAACTCCAACACCAGAGTTAGTCACTAGCTCATACGAAGAAACCCCAAAGAAAATTGACGATTCAATTCATTGACCTGATTTTTTTGCTTTGTTCCAGAATCATGGGTGAACTAGGCAACAAGTTGGGTCTGGATGAGCTGGCAGGAGGCGCGGCTGGCATCAGCAAGGCTCTCCTTGCTGAATTCATCGGTGAGTCCATTACAGTCAGACCAAACCGAATAGGATCTGAAACCATCTAGGCAATGGACAACAACAAAGCAGCTTAAATCATCATACATAGGCCTAAGTACCCATAATCCCGACGATAGGGATGCGGGATGGGGAACGCAGGGCACAGCTTCTCGCAGCGCCGAAGCTGCTTTCCATGGGCGGTCAGAGAATTTTGCTGCGCCGTGACACAATCAGCTGGCAGTCAGAGCCCCGTTTGTCTTGTAGCAGTGTACCACGGGCAACCCTCCAACCTTCCCATGGTCCTACCAACCGTGTGATTATACGGACCCAATCGCTAATGGATGCACTACTCGGGTAGCTCATCCATCTACAAATTACCTAAGCTCCGGTCCTGGCACTCTCCCCCTTCTGGGGCATGCTACCAACAAAACGGACTTCATCGCTGGGCAGTTCCACCCCAGCTCCGTACCGTTCCGATTCCCCCCCGTCCCAAAACGAATACTCCTCTTTTCGCCTATTGTAATGCCAACTTCGAGCGAATTGTTTAAGACGCCCGAAGTTGGCCGCGCCGTTGACTAGATCTTCGTAGTATAGTATAAGTGTACCACGGGCAGGTGACACAGGCACCCCAATGGCAATGGACAACGCCCTCTTCAAATCTAATGAACATTTCCACTTTCATAAATCATAATTTCATGGCCATTAGAAATCAAAGTACCTACATAATGGTCACGTTTTTACCTACTGAATCCTTTGTTTGACTTTGATCATTAACTATTAGGTATATCTATAAATAGTTGACCAGCGGGGTGATCGGCTAAACTCTGTTGTAAACAGAATTATTGACACCGGTCCTGTTTTTACAAACTGTGACAGTTTGTCAATTGACATTCATTGAATTTCGACGGATGAAATGTCAGAGTTTGTAAAAACAGGACCGGTGTCAATTTCTGTTTGCAACAGAGTTAGTCGATCACCCCGTTGTTCGAATGGATAGGTTTACTTAGGAAATTGATTACCTACTTACATACTTACTTAAAAGATTGAGTGTTTCGCAAAAACTGTAGGCAACATTATCCATTAGCAACTTAGCAGTTAAATACCCTAGCCACACGTAGACGCTTATTATCCTTAGGTTTTGTTGCGGGTTAATAATGTGCATGCATGTAGAGAAATTATTTTTAAAACCTTTAACATTTTGTCATTTGCATACCTTTTACATCTTATTATGTATTCATAATAATATAACATATATATGCTTATCCAACCCAAGCGGTTAGAAATCGACGTTTCTTCATGAAGCATTAAGAGAAATAAAATAATAAAACTCAGTATTGTGTATTTAATAATTTTAATATTATTAATTAATAAGTAATGGTAACAATGCTATTAAATTAACAAAAAATATTTAAAATAGAATAGCATTAGAACAGAACTAAAATACAATAAAATTATAGCAAATAATAAAAAATTTACAACAAAGATAAAAAAAAAACAATGTTATAGAAACAAAAATAATAATATAAAAATGGAAATAAAATAATAGTTCTCGTAGAGTTTAAAATTCAATAATTGGTAATAACGTGTATTATTTTAATTCAGCGCTCGTGGCGTCGCTTACTTTGATTTTCTTCGCAGATCATCTTGGTTAAGCAACACTACTTCACCACACCCGGACTGTTTAGTGGCATTTCGATCAGAGCATTTCCGTGCTTAGGAAGGCACGTTAAGATGTTGGTTCCGGTTTTGCCATGTCACGGAGGCCTTCGGGCAGTCTATAGACTACGAAACCAGAGTTAGTCACTAACTCATACGACGAAAGAAGAAAGGAACATACTTACCCAACCCATCGTAATCTGATAAATTTTCCTAATCAGGTAACCTTCTTCTAAACCTGTTTGGTTGCGGCTCCTGTATCAACATTGCGAACGTCTCCGCGCCCGGAGACATCGTGCTCATCGCACTAGCCTTCGGTCTTGCTGTCTACGCCATCGTTTCCGTAAGTTTCTTTAACATGTTGACTACGGGCTTCGGACATGAGGATCCGCGCCATACCCAAAGACCTCGGCCAACTGCACTTCACATGAAATCTCAACTGCGTATACACATTGACTACCTGCAAGACAAGTATTAAAGAAGTAATTTAAAATGGTCCAAGTAATTTTTTTAGTCATCCATCTTTGGTTAAAACTTCACCTTTTGTGGCACCATTAGGTTATGTATTTCGTAGCAGTTTATGTAGCCACATATTTGCCCACATTGTGGAAAAAATTAAAGATAAGCGTTATCATTTTTTGTGGTGAGCTATCTCGTATCACCATGGCGCTAAATTACGCATCCATGTTATGTTACATAATCCCTTTTGATAGCTGATAAAGAATACGTTTTCAATTAGACACTTTTTATTTGCTTTGGACATTACTATATAGCTATATAGTGGTCTATTTGAATTATTCCGGAGATTTTATCGAGTGTCATATACCTCTCCTAACGCCGCGCGGAGACGTAGTTCTCTATGCAACCAATGTAGAAAGTTGTAAATCTCACCAAAGCGGTAATTTTGTAGTATTATTTGACCTTTTTGAAGTTTTATTTGACATGATGCTTGCTTTTACAGGCGATAGGTCACGTATCAGGCGGCCACGTGAACCCAGCTGTGACAGCGGGATTAGCAGCAGCTGGCCTAGTCAAGCCTTGCCGAGCGGTGTTATACGTGATAGCGCAGTGTGCAGGAGCTGCCGCCGGCTCCGGACTCCTGAAAGCACTGACTCCGGAGCGGGCTGCTGGCAAACTGGGAGTGACAGCATTAGGAACCGACGTCACATCGCTACAAGGATTCGGGATCGAATTCTTCCTTGGATTTGTACTAATCTTCGTCGTCTGTGGAGTGAGTATCATATATTTTTAGTACTTTCTTATTTACCTGAAAGTACATATAAACGAAGATCATTTTAATGACGAGGTGTAGCCCGCAAGTGGGTACTTATATTACAACAACTAGAGATAATATTAAGTACCTACACTGACCTACATTCTCTATAACATTAGTTCAAATTTACTATTTAGCTTCAGAAAATACATAACAACACAGATTGCAGAATGCCAGTCACCATGATCTCACAAATAATAACCTGCGGTTTACCTTTGTTGCGGGATAAGAGTAATTTTGTTTTTGTTAGTTTTATGAAGTTTGGACATCCCTGTATTCTTTTTCAATATCGCTGCGATGTCATTCAATGGCTATTCAATTGCCAGCTTATCATAGAATCAAGTTTCGTGACCTGGAGTTATTAGCGAGAATTGATGTAAAAACCGTGCAATTTATCTATCTTCCAAATGAAAATATTATGTCTGCGCTGATTTTTTTCACCATATTCTTGGGCCTTTTAATAGATAAAATAATTCTTACAAACTTCCACCAGCGGCTTCGCTCGTGTGAAACCTGGATAAAATGTAGCCTATTTGTTAATCTAGGTCACAAACTATGTATATTTAGAGTTTCATCCAAATGCGTTCAGCCGTTAGCGATGTGAGTGAGATCAAACACACACACACACACACACACACACACACACACACACACACACACACACACACACAAACACACACACACACACACACACACACACACACACACACACACACAAATGAAAAAAATGCGTTCGCATTTAACAGTTTTAGTGGGATGGAAAGCTTTCAGATATTTTTGGTAAATCTTCATGCGTAGTTCGCACTTTACTCGTACCTATTGAACTGATATCTACCAACAGTCACATTAAAGAACTTCGCTACCTACCATACAGAAAAATTCCCAAAATTCTTCATAAACATAAATAGTACCTATAATTTTAACAATTGATTACTATTTATTTGTTTACCAATAATTAAAATAAATAGTTTAGTCCATGAATAACCATAACCTAATCAAGCACGTCATCGGGCGGGTATGTAGGTAATTATTCTATGTCATTCTGGTAAATAAATGCCCGTGTCCTTAGCCGGTATAATTGTATGGCACTCGACACAGTCATTGTAAGAATCTCACTTGTGGTTTTTATGGTTTCATTTTAAAACCTCATTGACTTCTTAGGAGGTTGGTGTCAGCATCCTGCCGTGTCCTATCTGGGTGTCCTATTCAAAGTCAAAGTCAAAGTCAAAAATCATTTATTCAGTAGGAACTGTATAGTACACTTTGAAACGTCATTTTTTTTAATTTACCACCAATTCGTAACGTGACCAAACAGAGAAGAATTGGCAAGAAACTCTGCTTGGCTTATATTTTTTTAACGTCATTGTACTTAATATCTATTACATTGTTTTTGATGGAGTTGGAGGCAGTTTCATCCCAAGCTTTTTTGTCATCTAAATAATCAGATATTTTATAATAAGCTTTATTACATAGATTACGTTTAACAACATTTTTGAATTTATTTACAGATAGATTAATCACATCATTTGGGATTTTGTTAAAAAATCGTACAGACATCCCTTTAAAAGATTGACTAACTTTATGGAGCCTTACAGTGGGAACAGCTAGTTTATCTTTATTTCTAGTGTTAACATTATGATAGTCGCTATTTTTCTTGAACATGTTAATATGTTTTCGGACATACATTAAGTTTTCATATATATATTGGCACGGCACTGTCATAACATTTATTTCTTTAAACTTAGTTCTAAGTGATTCTCTGGGGCCCATATTATAAATTGCACGAACAGCCCTCTTCTGCAACACAAATATGGTGTTGATATCTGCAGCATTCCCCCACAACAAAATTCCGTACGACATAATGCTATGGAAGTAGCTGAAATAAACTAGTCTAGCCGTTTCTACGTCAGTAAGTTGACGGATTCTTTTGACTGCGTATGCTGCAGAACTAAGTCTGTTCGACAACCCATCTATGTGAGCGCCCCATTGAAGCTTATTATCTAAAGTTATGCCTAAAAATACAGTACTGTCCACAAGATTTAGATCTTCGTCTTTTATTTTAATGTTAGGTTTAACTTGTTTAACATTTGGTAATATAAATCTCATACATTTTGTTTTAGTCTCGTTCAGTAATAAATTATTTACATCGAACCAGTTAACAACTTTCGCTATTGCATTGTTCACGTCGTCAAAATTGGTCTGCCGTCGCTTTAATTTAAATAAAAGTGACGTATCATCCGCAAACAATACAATTTCGTGGTTGTCTCTCACAAGTTGAGGTAGGTCGTTGATGTAAATTAATTATTGTTCCATACCTTATATTCTATATCTTAATATTACATACGAAGAGTTTCTCTGTATGTTTGTGAGTATTTTTGGCCACACTCAACTCCATAAAGGCTGAATGGATTTAGATGAAACTTAGAATAGACATAGTTTAGACCTGGATTAACACATATGCTTTTTAATTCCGGTAACACGCGAGCGAAGCCGCCGGCAAAAGCTAGTATTTAAAAAATATTTTTGACTTTCATGTAGCCTAGACATTAGAGCTAGAATTTGTCATCCAATGCTTAGCAACGAATAGGCAAGTAGTTTAACATGACCACAGAATAGAAAAAGGAACAGAATTTTCACTGCTCAAAAACGATTAAACAAATAGATACTTTAGCTGCAACGCAAATAAAGTGTTATTCAGCTCGTACCTAACATTTTATATTCACCTACACCTTGCATCCCTTTCTATACGTAACTCTTATCTCTTCTGACGCATACTAACCTACGGAGCGAGCCCCGTAGACGGGGCCCACCGATGTTCATAAAGCTTCATACCTAAAGTGCGGAGTGAGACTGGCCTGACATGACTGAGGGCCTCGGAGGGCTTCCTGCTCGATATCGACAGTTATGTTATGTAGCACTCAAAGCGTCAAGGGTATTAGCGACATACAAGAAGCGGCATGTAACTCTAGCGCTTGGCGCTGACCGTTAATGCGCAGAAGTCCAAAGTAAGGGAGCTAAAAGCGAAAGAGAGTGAGGGACCCTTGTGCAGACGTATCGTTCTGCGTAGACTTACCTACGTGCCGCTAGCTGTAAAATTATGCATTTTATTAATTTTATTAGGACTATTCTGAATAGATAGAATATTCTGACTGACTGAGACAAGAAAGGTTGGCGTTAAAACTGATTTTAGAATCAAATTAATTAGTTAGCAATTAAAACCGAACGGGTCATGTGTGTTTTATAAGATTCTAGAAAATTAACTAAGTACCTAGGGAAGCGCGAGAGCTTGGGAATGTATTACGTCACAGTATACCATAAACTGAATTATTCCGTTTTATTAATCTCATTATGTAGTTGCTCCCTAATACTTAGGTATTTCTTCTTTATCAGAACTCTTTTCAGAAATTGCTGCGATAAGAATTTCCTTGGCCCAATTTATGATAAGGAATATTTCTTTGAATGAAGAAACTTAGACATTGTGAAGTCACATCGCGTGACGGAATTCAGTATTTTGTTCGCAAAACGTAATGGCCGAGAATTAACATAAATCAATAGTTAGATACGCAGTTAGCGAATATAATAGATATTTAGAACTAATCAAAATATCCCGGAATCGTTTTGTTTTATTTATTTTAGCCCAACCAAAGTCAAAAGGCAGTCTTCAAGGCTAATGAGGACATTTAAAGGCCGAATTAAGGACTGTTTATGTTTAAATTGAATTAACTACTTTCTCATAGCTAAGTAAGTATAGTAAATTATTAAAGTAGTTTCCTACCTATAGGTATTAAAAGAGTATTAGTGCCTCGAAAAGGCTGGAAAAGTTCGTGACAAAAAGTCCCTTCATAAAACAACAAAAATTAGCAAAAAAAAAAAAGGCAATGTTTTAAGATTTTTTTATATGGTAGGTTTTAAAGTACCACACTCTTTAAGATTTTTCCTATCATAATAGTCCTAATTCATAAAAGATTTGAACGTGATGATGATAAACAAACAATGTAATGTACCTAAATGATATCTTATCACCGGTAGCTGATGTGTAAAAACAATTTGCTTACACTTGACCGAATAAATTTATTTACTCAAATTACATTCTTATCAACTTTGTAATCTTGGTATACAATAATGTAACTAGTAGCGCTATCTAGCGGGGAGTAGCAGGTATAAGTAAATTATGCAGCTCGGGGTCTCGGGCTGATTCTGAACGTTACATTAGGGCAATGATTGAAAATTCATTTTATACTATTTTGGAGGAAGTTCGTCCCCAAAAACTTAAATTTAAAAACAGTTAATTTCATGTGTTGTCGTTTTCAATGTTTAAATTCGTTATATTTTATTGAGTTAGTTTTCTTTTTCTTTTTACGCATACTTTTTACAATGTTGTCCAATTATAGACACAAAATTTTAGGGGATTAGGATTTGTAGTTCCAGAATAAATATAAAAATGTAGATATGTATTGAGATATAAATTTACGTATCATCTACATCCTACGTATATGATGTGTTAATTTGATGGTAGATTACCTACATAAATGTAGAGTATATCAAGAGCACTTAACAGAAAAAACTGTTCTGTGAAGTAGAAACATATGTAGGTACTTCAATGTTTGTTAATGAAATGATTGATTGATTGATTAATTTTGGATTTTGTAACAAAACTTACGAACGACCTCGGTTGGTGCTACGGCCGAGTAGCCGGCTGAGACGCAGGAGCTGATTCGTTGTGATGGGAGAAATGTATGCATCATCAATTTCTAACCAATATTAACCGTTCTCAGGTGTGTGACCCAAACAAACCCGACAGCAAGGCAACTGCCCCTCTTGCCATTGGTCTGACCGTGACTCTTGGTCACCTGTTAGCTGTGGACTACACTGGCTCTGCGATGAATCCCGCCAGATCCTTTGGCTCTGCTCTCGTCGCCAACGATTGGGCTGATCATTGGGTAAGGTCTAGTGATTCATATTTTAAGGCTTCTGTAATTAGAGTTCATAACTAGAAAAAGTATTGAGGAGCAAAAGGGCTTTGCCAGGCTATGCGTGCTCGGAATAAGAGACATTGCTATTGACTAAAGAACTTCTAACAACTTCTCTAAAAAACTGATTCTGTCTTTTTATAAAAGCTACTTATGTTTATGTAAGTAGGTGAATGTAAATGAGAGATGTCTTCTTTTTTTTTTGCCTTTTAGGGAAATTTAATTGTTCATACTAGACGGAGAAATCGATTAACATAAAAAATCATGGGTACCTTCGAACATAATTATAACCTCCTTTCTTGGAGGATAAAAACAACCGTGATGTAAAACTCTAGTCAGCAGGTCATCACGAACATTACAACTATTCATATAATAATAGTTTTTTGAAATTTCAGCCAATAACAAAGTGTAGATGAGAAACAACGCTTTGTCATTGGCCAAAATTTTACGTTAATCTTAACACGTTCAGGACTGACTGACACTGCGGACCTCGGACATGGCGCTACGCTCCATGCGCGAGGTCCTTCTGCGTGTCTTCAACACTCAATATTATATTGATAGTAGCTCAGTTTTGATCAGTCTCCGATACCCTGGCTCCTCCTTATTTGAGGTTATTTGACCGAGTGTGAAATATCCTTACAAGGAACTCACTTACAAGGAATTTTTATGGCAGGTATACTGGGCTGGTCCCATAGCGGGCGGCGTAGCGGCTGCTCTATTGTACGTTCACGGCTTCTCAGCACCTCCCACTGAGCACACTCCGCCGCGGTACCGCAGCGTCGCCGGCGATGAGAAGGAGGTAACGAGAGTCTAGAGTCTAGATAGGTAATTGTGGCGTTTTCACAGCTTAGCATACGAATGCGAACACTTCACATGGTGTACCTATAATTTATTTTGTAGGCATTTTAAACAGTTCTAAATTGGGAGGGATTGTCTCAGGATGTAAATAACGGCTTAGTTGATCATCTCAGGATAGAAATAACGGCATGATATGTTGATTATCTCAGGATAGAAATAACGGCATGGTCTGTTGATTTTCTCAGGATAGAAATAACGGCATGGTTGATTATCTCAGGATATATATAACGGCATGGTCTGTTGATTATCTCAGGATAGAAATAGCGGCATGGTCTGTTGATTATCTCAGGAAGAGAATAACGGCATGGTCTGTTGATTATCTCAGGATATATATAACGGAATGGTCTGTTGATTATCTCAGGATAGAAATAACGGCATGGTCTGTTGATTATCTCAGGATATAAATACCGGCATAGTTGATTATCTCAGGATATATATATATATATATATAACAGCATGGTCTGTTAATTATCTCAGGAAGAAAATAACGGCATGGTCTGTTGACTATCTTAGGAAGAAAATAACGGCATGGTCTGTTGATTATAGGTAGGCACTTATCGCAAGTTTGTCATGATCATGAATTCTAGTACTTATTAGTTATTACCTACTTTGAAATGCAAAATACACCACGTGAAGTGTTAGCGTTATTGAAGCTTTTAAGCTATAACAGAGAGCAAGCTGAATACCTGGGGCGGATATCTGACAGGAACTTTGGAACGAGGCACAGTAAGGTATATAAACAGTAAGTAAGATCCACATCTATAGATCAATAGGTGATAAATCCTGCGCAGTTTCTGGTAGTTATTGTTTTTTACCTGCATGCTGAAAGGCTGAGAAATGATATTAGTCTTCAGTTTCTTCCTAAGCTAATGTAAGTATAAGTAGTTAGTATTGTACATATTAGGTCTAGAGGTATTTTTATTAGAAACGAATTAATTTGTTAATTTCTTACAAGCGTACTGGACGTCTAGCACCCACTGCTTGGACAGTTGAACAAGGCGTAAGCATTATTTATTTGGTTTTCTGTTTTGCATTAGATAGTCTAAGTATTATTTTATTTTCGCAAATACCCATTTAAAGCTTTCCTAGTTTTCCTATCGGCCGCAAATTTACAATAGTTATTACTCCCACTTGACGTACCTACCTAAAACCAGAGCTAAAACATCAACTTCTTTATGGCACCATTTGAAAAAGTTGAGATCAAAAGGGTTTCTTTATAAGTGAATGACTATTTGTAAAAAACTATTTTTTCTCTGATAAACAAGCATAATTATGTAGAATTAGGAATACATTTTAGTATATGTGTATCGTACTTATATTACGAAATCTTAAAGGTATAAAAGGCGTTCAATGTTTTTTTATCATAAATTCAAGCTAAACTGTGTATTTTTCAACAGCTGAAGCGATTTGACGGCGGAAAGGCGGAAGACCTTGCCTGAGAGCGCGACTGGCGGCTCCGCCCGCCAGAGCCGACCGCTCGGCTCGCCGCCGTCACCCACCACTATTTGTGAACGGAACGCTCTACCATAGTGCCTATCACATACTAAACTTATAGGGAACACGGTTAATACATAATAAAGTTTCTTTTAGATGGATTTTCTCGAACGTTTTGGAGCGAGTCTCGTCTGAGACCGAAGCACGAATATTTTGACATGCCATATTGTAAGAAACAGAAACAGCGTTGATTGGAAATTACATGTCAAAATATTCATGCTTTAGTCTCTGATTTTCGCTTATCATTTACACGCGGCAAGTTTTATAACGGATATTCGAGTCGAAATACTCTCTCCATCTGAATGGCCCTTTATCTCAAATATTTCTAAATGTTAACAAAAAGGCAGCCGAACAAAAAACTGTGTATGAAAAATGAATGTCAATAATCAAAGGAAGTAATACTCATACAACATTCTGGGTATGGTTTATACACACGCATGTAGTGAAGATACTGGTTCCCTATCGGTTTACTGTTCTGAATAAATTAAAGTGACCATACTATTGAACAATATTGATCAGTAAGTACCTTGGTACTTAAATAAGTATACTTAAACTGATTTACTAAATACTTTAACGAATATAAATAAGTTCACGTTTTAAATTAATAATTAAATGTATGCACAAAAATCTTTTAGATGGAATGTATTTGTGAACTGTGTAATAAATTATATCATTTTAATTGTATAAGTGCACTTTACAGCAATACAATATTTTTACGAAAAATAGGTAGGTTACTTACTTTATTTAAACAAAAGATGATTAATCTCACGACCAACACTCTCCATTACTCAGCGTGTTCATAATAAAATTATTAAACCACTATCAAGAAGCACATCTCTTTAAATCAAGTTTAATACTTAAATGTAAGATAATTTTCTACGATATTCGAGATTTTATTTAGCCTAAGTAGATTAGAAGAAAATATTTAAAAAAAATAAGAAAAACTGTCTTATAATCTTTTTAATAAAATGTTCATAACTTAGTACCTACTATTTAGTGTAGTTTAAGATAAAGCATCTCATTTATGTTAACTGATACCCTCCCTGCAATGTAAGGTATCAACCCTTTTAGCTTTTGTGTTATAACAAAATGATTTTTATCGCATACTTTCAGTGATATTCCAATGTTGACTCAGTGAGCCGCACGAATTTCAGCCGTACGGCGAAAATCGACCGTGTACCTATCCCTCCATAAAATGGCAATTCGGCTAGGTTACAGGTGACTAAAATCGCAAGTTTCAAAGTCCGACTTTGACCGTGGAGCGGTGGCTAGTGGTAAATCGACCGTGTAAATGCTCAATTACTTCAATTTTTTCTTTGCCAAAATGGTACTGTCACCTACGATTTATTTTTACAAGCGATTCGACTAGTAGTACTTGGCGCACGGCTAAAATTTATCTGTGTAAATCCGCCATGAATAACAAATTCATTAGGTACCTACTTATCAACGAATTAAGTACTTACTTAATCAAAATTAAAATAGCTAACTTATTAAAATTTAAGTATACTTAAATAAATCAGCTAGCCCTACCACTGATGTATAAGGTACCTTCTTATTCTTAAAAGATTAACGTACAGTTTGCGATCAAACTCAAAATAAGTATCTATCTTGAAAAGTTATCAGAATCGTACTAATCTAAACACTGTACTATCTATTATTACCTTATTTGGATCATTTATATGAACTTTATACTTTTTAGTACGAATCTAGATATGATTAGCCACAAAAGTTGATTGACATAGTGCTTTTAGTAATCGTAAATTTAAAATGCCTCCTAATTCAAGACTTTTATTAATTAAACTACAACAATTCAACACAAATCTTCAAATTAAGCGAAAGTTTACTCAGAAATTTGGGTGTTACTTAAGCAGTTTGAAAAATCTAGTGTCAATCTACTTTTGTCACCGACTGTACATTCGTTCGATCAAAGTGTTCAATGTAGCTAAAACTTCGATGCCTGTAAATCAATAGAATGTTTATTATATTCGTAAGATTTTACTGTAAAAATAAATTATTATTATTTTAATCAAGAGTTTAATTCCTATTCCCGAACCTCAACTTGAATAAATAAATGAATGCTGGATATTATTTAACAATTATCACACGCATCATGTCTTACCAAACTAAGCAGATCTTGTAGAGCCCTGTCCTGAGCTCAACACTTTTTTCTTGTGTCCACCATAAGGGGGATATGCCCATAATCCCCACGCTGGGCATGCTGGTTGGGGTCACAGGATACAGCAGGATACTTCTCGCACCACCGATGCTGCTGCCAGGGAATTTGGCTGTGTCAATGTAGGCTACACTATGCTGCAATCAGCCGGCCGCCAGAGCCCCGTTTGTTAGTTAGGAAGGTGCACCACGTGCAGGTGAGGTTGGCCTGGGTCTTGTAGATAGAGGTTGGATCCCATACACCCCCCGGGATCAAAAAAAAATCACCTCCGTTTTCTTTGTTTTTTTTTCTATTGAACACCAAAAATTTATGGCGGCTCGGTTTGGCTACACTCGCCAGTTTTTCAGCTTTTGTTTCTATGAGAAATGCACTGAGTAGTCAACCTTACCTCGCTCAGTAAATTATAAAGGCGATATCATTACTTTTGCATTTTTTTCCGTTAATTTATGGGGCGGCAGTTTGCAACAATGAGGAATTAGAACACAACAGCGTTAGTAAGATATAAAAAAATCGTGGCTCGCTCCGCTCGCCGACTGTTTCTGCAATAGTGGTTGCAGTTACAAAAAGTTATTTTAGAAGTACAAGTAGAACACCAAGAATTTCGCAGCTCGCTACGCTCGCCGACTTATTTGCTTTTGTTTCTATGAAGAATGCAGTGATTAGTCAACCTTACCTGGCTTGGTCAATTACAAAGGCGAAACCATTATTATGAGTAGGATTTTTGATTTCCATTAATTTATGGGACGGCAAACCTTACAGGCCCGGGGTGCTGAATCTTTAAGTACGCCACAGATAATAAATATGTATTACAATAAAAATGTAGGTCTACTAGTATATCTTTATATACATTTTCTCTTGAGCTATAGTTTCCTAGCCTTCAGTTCTTTACTACTCTTACTTCAGTCAGAAGAAGTCTAGTTAGTCACGCCATAATGCATGACTGACACATTTATTATTGACTAGCTTCCGTGCGGGGCTTCGCTCACGTGGGACCTGGATACAAAGCCTGTGTTAATTCAGGTAATAAGCAATCTATATTCCAAGTTTCATCTAAATCCGTTCAGTAGCTTTTGCGTGAAAGATTAACAAACATCCATCCATATATCCATACTCACAAACTTTCGCGTAGGATATAGGTATAATAAATATGTAAGTAGGTTAAATTCCTTGGACCTTGGGAGTAAAGCGATTTTTCTGAATAGATTTAAATCTGAAAAAAATCTAATAAGTCCGTCATTCACATTATCAAAAAATATCGGAAACGTATTTTTTCTTTTGTCAATTAAACTAAAAATGACAAAGATATAGTGCGTTGAAGTTCCACGTGACGTCACGGGTAAGTACACTTTTTACATACAAGTGACGTCACGAGCCCCCGCTCCCTAACTTTGACGCTCTATAACTTTGTCGATTTCCATTGATTTTAAAAATAAAAAATACGTGTCCAATAGTTTTTGATAATCTAATTGACGGACTAATTAGAATTATTATTTTTCTACCCAGGCATCATCCCTATTGTGTAACAAGACACCGTTGTTCTGCCAACAGTAGCAGTCGTCGAGGTTGCGGTTATCATATTATCTTGCTACCACATTCGTTTCATATTCTAGTAGTAGGTATAGCGATACATTACCATAACATTTTATGTTATCTGTGTCTTTTTTATGCCTAAGCTGGCAGATGGACGGGCGGGCCACCTGATGGAAGATGGTCACCACAGCCCATGGCTACCTACAACACCACCATGGCTACCTACAACACCAGAGGCGATAGGTAATAAAGCGCTGCCGGCCCATATGGTGGTGAAATACCCGCCTTTTGAAGGTCCTCTTATCGTAGCTCTGAGAGAAAACCGCAGGTTCCTTCCACAGCTTGCACGTTAAAAAATGACGAGCTGATCCATCCGCAACTACGATTGCGTGTACTTGCTTTCTTGAATACGTTTATTTTACGCGGAGCCCTAAATAGGTAAAACGAAATAAAAAGTAGGCAGGGACTTACCAGTGAATTCATGTAAGATTACTTGTTCTATTTTCAAATTATCTGAGAGATTATTAACACAGACATATTATCATAAAAATTATTATTTGGCTTGCTCATTCTCAGTATTTAGATAAAGTCTTAAAATTCAATACGGCTGATATCTACTTTCTTATGTCCAATATCATCAGTTAGAAAGGGATGCATACATAATATCAATGCGACTTCAAAAAGTTAATCGTACCAGGGCGCTCGAACAAATTTCTATGCAGGTTCATACAAATGCCCTGGTACAAAACCATAGATCTTTTATATACTACCGTTAGATTGGCAATGCAAAAGGGAGAGAACTTATTTTACGCGTGTGTAAGAGCGAGATAGATAGGCGAGACCATTCATGTACACGCTATCGGCCTGTATCGGCCTAGCGTCATTCGTGAAAGATAGAAATCCTGAATATTTTACGGAATCTCCGTATTTTACAGTGTAATTTATTGTTCGTGAATAACGGTGACTTGTGCGGTACTTAAATGTACCTCATCTAAGAAAGAAAACCCACAGAATTATAAGTTTCACACGTAAGTACCATTGGAATGTTTAGAAGTATATTTGCAATATTTTAGCATTGCTACCATAGTTTATTACACAAAAGGATAGGGAAAATTATTGCATTTTATCACATCTATGCTCTAAATGTATAGGTATTCTATTTAGAATCTTATCAAATACGTGAATTTCTACTATTTTTAACCTCACTTTTGTAGAAATAGTGATTGATACTATCGATAGTATCGATAGTCGATTATTTCTAGCATCTTGTCGATGTGTCTAACTGACAAAAGTAAGCTTAGCATGCAGCCATAATGGTAATTTATTTTTATTTCATATTTTAGGAATCCGTAAGCAATTTATAATAACAATTATAAATTTTCAGATTTCCAAAAAATATTGAAATACGACAAGAATGTCTAAAAATGACAAACAGAAATGAATGGGCACCCTAAAAATATTCTACTATATGCAGCAAGCACTTCAAACAAAAATGTTTTTTTTAACGTGGAGCACAAAGAGCGATAAAGCAAACTGTTTGCCTTTAGAAAAAAAATGTGTGCTCAACACGCAACGATGACGTACCTACTATAGACACCTTAAATACCACGACTGGCCTGAATGCAATAACAACGCCAAAAGACGATGAGGCTATTAACCCAGGCCAAATAGATATTCAACCATAAACATCTATTAATAAAATTAATAATTGAACAATATTTTGTAATAAGAATAAAGTATGGAGTGAAATTGCAAAAAGTTTCTAAAGAAAAAAAACGTCATTTTTACAACAAATTAGTTATCTTTGAAGGAAAATAAAAATCAAACCAGTTTTGCACATAGAAAGTATTTAATTTTATTTTTGTTCCGTCAACATGATATTAACTTTACGAGTACATTGCATCAAATAAACAGAGACGAAGACATTGCAATCTCTATCGATAATCGAAGTAGGTAGGCAGTGCATAGCACATCATTATTTTTCTTGCACACATGCACATTACACACATACTCGTGTACTATTGTTTTGGTCTCGCCCCTAGCACTGTATTGCCAATCTAACGGTAGTATAAAAAGATCTATGTACAAAACATACGAAGTCGCAGAAATCGCATTGAGATAAAGTATACATCTCTTTCTAGCTAACATAAATGGACATTAGAAAGTAGAGATCAGCCGTATGAGAATGTTCAGAGCATAAATTAATTATAAGACATCTTCTATGCTTTAGTCTGCTTTAGTCCCATTTCTTTGATTTAACCATTGACATACGTAATAATATCTCTTTGGTATCTGGTCTCTGATATTGTCTGAATGACTTCTACGAGTACCTAGAGGTATGGTATTCATGTGATAGCAACTTGATATTCTTAACAAGAACTGATCATGTTAGTATTTACAAATAAACCATGTACAAGTAAAATATATTAAAAATATTTTTTGCTATAATTTTAAATTATACGTAGGTACGTTTATACAGAATTTGTAGCAATTACAGAAATTAATGTATAACGCATTGAGTGCTGGAAACTCAACTGTGTCCAACTGTGTGAAAACTTCCGATGTCCGAGGCACGCAGTCAACGTATTGAACAAGGTCATTCAAATACCACTGATCTAGCGAAAGTGCCTAATTTAACTAATATAAAAATAAAAGGCGTTTGTTACAAATAAATCATTTATATTGTCAAATTTATACTACAATTTAATTAGAATAATAATTTCTTAAAAACATGATTAAATTTCATACAATGAAACTTATCATGGTGAATAAATTCGCGACCATAATCTTATACATCCTCCTTTTATTTTGTAGTTAGAAGGTTTGGTTCTTAGAAAACTATAGGTTTATTTTGAAGAAAAAAATAATTGCGTTTTCAGAAATTGAAAAAATGTACATACATAAATAAATAAATAAATAAATAATGCTGAACTATCACACAACATCATGTAGCCCCAAGCTAAGCAGAGCTTGTGTTATGGGAACCACATGATTGATATATTACATAATATACTTTTTTTTGTAAATATACATACATATCCTACATAGACTCAATGTTGTGGGGAATTGTATGAATACTTCATAGAAATTGTATAAATACTTTTTGAATTTACGCGAAATCTTACGATTTGATTTGGTAAGTTACTTTGGGAAAAAATTTCCTGTTGGGAAATAGAGTCGATTGAGACCAACTTGTTTTTTTTTGACAAATGTCATTTTCTAGGCTGACATTTTTTTAAATTCTGAAAATGCAATTGTTTTTTCTTCAAAATAAACCTTTAGTTTCAAGAACAAAACCTTCAAACTACAAAAGAAAAGGTGGTTGCCCAATGAGGTAGAATTTTGCCACAACCTGTATATCTTGGTTTAAAATAAGTGTTTTGTTCTAAGGCGCCTATATGTATAGGACTTTAATTAAAATCAACAATAAAACAAAAAGGACCTGTCGGCAAAAATTAATCCGATAAAAACAAATGTAAGTACTGAATATTTACAGAAGTGTGGGTAGTTAATGTCTACATGCAATCAAAGATTTTCGACCATGACGTCACTTGGTTGCACAATTAGATAGTACGCTACTGGCTTTAGGCAGAGATGCGGGTTCAAGTCCCGTCTGGTCCTATAATTTTGGACAGCATTTTCAAATTGGTTTTTCATGTTTGAAAATTAATTACCTATTTCGAGAAACATTCAATGTCTCATAATTCTCTGTCAATCTCGTCGAGATAGTACTCTATAGGGCGGCCACATACATAAGGAATTCCGTTTCAGAATTTCGAATCAAATACTCAAACCGGGATTCCGTATACACATACGTTTATTTCCGTCAGGATTTAACTGAACGCACCATGCGGAATTTCGAATCGGAGGATACTGTGCGTATGTGATAGGCCTAAACAAAATTTCGAATCTATATTCCAAAGCGGTTTTACGAAACGAAATTCCTGATGTATGTGACTTATCACAACCTCTAAATGAAAACTGTCAAAAATCGTCCGAGCGTCCTTGACAACAAAATAAACAGCAAAATGCCAGATTTGTTTTAATTTAGACCTTAGGTCGCTTAAAAAGTGATCAAATTCGGCGCAATGCGAGCGTGCGAGTTTTGGTGCGGACTGTTTTTCACGAGAGTATACTATCTTGATGGTACATAATGTCTAGAATTTTAAAAGAAATATATATTTTTTAAACTGTATCTACAAAATTGGCTAGAAAAAAATAAATTGGAAAATTGGGATTAAATCAGTCTTAACAGTACGGACTAGTATACAGGTGATTGAATTTGTATGTTATCCCGAAAGGGGGTGATTTAGACCATGATTGTCCACAAGCTACGTGAACCTCAGTTCAAAATACGTGATTAAGCTTATCTTTGTGTTGAGTGTACCAGCCCTTATATTAAGGCAGTGTTACAATTAGGATCATCAATAATTCAAAATCAAAATTTAACAAAACCTGCCTCGCAAGTTTTTGAGTTCAATTATAACGTAACTTAAAGGTCTTAACCCACTTACCGACGAATCCTATATTATACCGTAACCGATAACGCTTAGTTTTCCTTTGAAAAACTGTCAAAAATTAACGAGGCGTCGAAAATTTGACAGATTTTCAAGGGAAAACGAAGCGTCATCGGTAACAGTATAATATAGGAACCGGCCGTTACACGACTCTGCTTCCACCCGGCCAAAAGAATATAATTCAAATATGGGCTATAATAGGCTAGATGCCTGCAAAATTTTATTTAGTCTATCATTTACATTATCAAAAAATATTGGATACGTATTTTTTCTTATTAAACTAAAACAACAAAGATAAAGTGTGTTGAAGTTCCGCTGACGCTCTATAACTTTGCTAATTTCTATTGATTTGATAAATACAAAAATACGTGTCCAATATATTTTATTAATCTAACTGACGGAACAACTTAGTTTTTTTTTAAATAGGCATCGTCCCAATTCAAGTATTGCTCTCTAGAATATACTTTACATTGGCAACATAAATTAGCCAATAGCTCGCTGTCAGCGAACTTGCTGCCGTCGGTAATTGACGCCTCGCTTATGGCCGGTTCCTATATTATACCGTTACCGATAACGCCTCGTTTTCCCTTGAAAAACTGTCAAAAATTAACGAGGCGTCGAAAATTTTACAGTTTTTCAGGGGAAAACGAGGCGTAATCGGTAACGGTATAATATAGGAACCGGCCATTACCACGCGTTGCAAGCAAGCGGTCAGCGCCAGCGCGCTATGTAAGTGTGCTAAGAGCTAAGTCCCTAACAAGCCAGTTCTACAAAAATACCAAATTCAAAGTCTTTGAGCAAATGTTGTTGACATTCGGGAGTAGATTAGTAGATTTATCACTTTTTGGGATAACATACGAATGTAAAAGCTATGCTAGTTTATAGTTACAATAGGCTCAAGTACATCTAAATACATCTAATTTCGCTGCCTAGTGGCTTACGGCCGGTTCCTATAATGTACCGTTACCGATGACGCCTCGATTTCCCATGAAAAACTGTCAAATTTTCGACGCCTCGTTGTTAATTTTTGACAGTTTTTCAAGGGAAAACTAAGCGTTATCGGTAACGGTATGTTATAGGAATCGGCCATTATCAACCACAATCAATATTTAAAGATAAGTATGTACAAATTTAACATGGTTTTTTAAACGCATAAACATACAGCTCTTTTAATCTACATGTACTAGCAACAACATTATATTATGTACAGTTACATTCCATAATTTAAAAATCTGTTTTTTTTTCTACTGATCAGTAAAATTAAAGTTGTTTTAAAATTGATTATAATAAATGCACAGCATACACAGTCAAACACAACAATGAGACTCACCCAAATATCACTATAAAATAAGCTTTACAAATATTAATAGTACGATTCAAACTAGTTATTCACAATGTAAACTTAACTTTGGTGTGAAATTTTAAATATTTTGATCAAAAATAAAAGCGAATATCAACTATATGATTTTGTATTAGTAAAAAAAACATCTGCTAACCAAAGACAGATTTAAAAGTAAATAATTCCAACTTTTGGAAATAATAAAAATAAATAAATAATGCCCCAAACTAAGCAGAGCTTGTAATATGGGAACCACATGACTTTTTTGTATATACATACATAATATTATACATACAAAATACATAAATATAATGTAATTCAGGCTATTTGGATGTAAAAAGTACTTACATACTTTTATATAGTGGTAAAAAATAAACATAGAAATGTTCATCCGTAAATATGTTCTGTTCATATAAATTTGAAACATTTCTGTTTATAGTGTGGTATCCGCGTTTTGAAGAGTACCGAGTCCGCCCGATACTGTGTCGTTAGAAGTGGCGTGTATCCCATTACCTGCGGAGTTTCCGTGTTCAATAGAATCGGCTAATATCGCACAGTTTATTAAATATAGGTAGATACGCGGGACATTACATAAAGGTAGTGTGATGACGACGACCAGTGGTAAACGTTGACGAAAATTAAATTGGTTGTTCAAGCCAATAAAAAGCCATTTTGGTTTTCGATATCGTTCATCATTGGTCGTTGTCATCCCTACGTTTATGTCAATGTCAATTCCCCGCGTATCAACCTATATTTAACAAACTGTAGTATCATTTAAGGCGACTATACAGGTCAAACCTCCCTCTCGCTCGCACTATTCAACATTTTAGAAGATATAAAATCACTGAATGTAGTTATAGAAAATAGCAAACCTTCACGGCCTAGAAAATAACAATACACAGGTTCAGCAATAATATCATTTTGATTCTATCACGTTTTCTTACCAAAAAACTTGAACCAATGTGATCAATTTTGTTGCAAATTTTTTGGTAGGAAAACGTGTTGAGTTCAACATGATATTATTGCTGAACCTTTGTATTGTTATTTTCTAGGCCATGAAGGTTTGCTATTTTGCATAACTACGTTCAGTGACTTTATATCTTTAAAATGTTGAATAGTGCGAGCGAGAGGGAGGTTTGACCCTTATAGTGTATTGGTAATTATAATTAGTACAGAGACTAAAGATTGTACATTTATAAATAAATAAACTTACCTGAGAAAAGAATTGTATGCATTTGTGGCGTTCGTGGAAATGCGTCTCATCTGATGAGAGCGAGAGTGGACAGCCAGGACATCTGAAAGTCCATCTCGATGTAACCTGTAACAAAATACGATATGTCAGGATTAAATATACGAAAAACGTTGGCCGATGACAAGGCGTTATTTTGAATCTACGTTTTCTCATTGGCCAATATTTGCCTAGTTGTTTTTCTTATCGGTTTAAAGATTAAAGATTATTTATTCTCAAAAGAACATACATGTTCACTTTAATGAGATTTAAATAGACTTAGTGCACTAAGTACTAAGCTTAAACAATCTAAGCATAAGTGTGTTCGTCTAATAACTGGGTAGGTATATATTGACACATAATATTAAAGAAAACAAAAAAAAAAAGATTTAGTTTACTCGAAGATAGATAAATTATGTAGGTAGGTAGGTACTGGTTATGTAGTACTTATTCGTTTTTATCGAGAACCTAGTGTCTAGATAAACCTAACATAGGTTTTAAGACATTACTAACAAGAGTTTGTTAAAAGTATAGGTACTTAATAAATAAATATCTAAATCTAAATCTAAAAAAAATTGTACGTCTGCGATACGAATAATTTTTCACTAATCTTCGTTATCGAGCCCCGTTCATCATTTGCGAGCGACGTAAAGATAGCACTAAAACGCAAACTTTCGCGATTATAATTTTAATGAAGACAATAAAAGGAAGGAAATGAGGCCTTTGCCCTGCATGGAACAACTCGGGCTTTTATGATAATAATAATTTTTCACAACATCTTTTAGCCCTAAAGTAAGCCCAGAGCTTGTGAAATGGTAACCACATGAGTGATACTTCTTAAATACCTACTTCTTTTTAGTGAAAACAAACATATAATATTAAACATAGATATGATATTGTACCTTGACAGGCGGTCTCCTAGTGATGTGAGCGACAAGAAAGTTCATGGCTATATCCTCGCAGTTCATATACTCGTCAACGTAATCGCGGATAGCGGCAGGAAGAGTGCGCCAGTACGCCCACAGATAGTACCTATGCACGAACGCCGCGCCTGTCAGCACCATGCTTAGTTCACAGCTGCAAAGAAACAAATGGAAGGAATTGTTACATATGAGAGAATAATTTTTGATGCAATTGATCCTATTTCATACTCATCTCACAATTCAAATGTTCAGCAATAATATAATTTTGATTATATCACGTTTTCTTACCAAAAAACTTGTACCAATGTGATCAATTTTGGTAAAAAATTTTTGGTAGGAAAACGTTTTGGTTTTAACATGATATTCTTGCTGAACCTATATATTGTTATTTTCTAGGCCGTGAAGGTTTGGTATTTTGCATAACTACATTCAGTGAATTTATATCTTCAAAAATGTTGAATAGTGCGATCGAGAGGGAAGTTTGACCTGTATAGTCGCCTTAAGTCTCCAACACAGCATGCGAGACACACAATAAATAATTGAAAGTAATTAATTAATTAACCCTTAGTTACTCGCGCCTAAAAACTTACATGAGTACTCGCGTGGGGTGCTATACACCCTGGTTTACGAGTTAGAAAAAAAGTACCAAATACATACAATATCAAACTTATGTTTATGATAATCTTTTGACAAAACAATTATTTATCAGATAAACACTTCTAGAAACTTTTTTTAAACCAACTTTGTGTTTTTAGAAACGAAATAACAAAGTTTTGCCATTTTTAGGACGCTATAAAAATTCAAAACTCAAATAATTAGAAACTACCAAAACACACACTGGGGTGTAAAACATCCCACGCGAGTAATTAAGGGTTTATTACCTGTGTTTATTTCTATAGAAATAGCAATTATTAATTTATTTACGTACCTGTAATTAGAGTTATAGAGGAAACCATTGTTGTAGTTGGTGTCCCAGGCGTGATAGCGGCCGGGGAATCCCACGATCCGATCTCGATGCTCACGCCACACCCTGTATAATTGTGTAAATTTTAAGTGGAGCTTGATTGGGCAAATCAAGGGTGTAAGGGGTTCCAAGGATGTTAGGGGTTCCAAATTGTATCTTTGGACCTAAGCGAACCTCATTGGCCAGTGGCGTAGGTGTAGGTACCCTGATAACCAGCAAATGGGGCTCCGACGCTCGTATGACCGCAGCATAGCGTAGCAATGCACTAACGTCAGCGGTTCGAGAAGCTGTGCCCTGCTATCCCCAACAGTTAGTCCCCAACGGCCCATTGCTGAAATTATAGGCATATTCCCCTTCTTAAAGGAGGGCATATGTCAAGCCGTGAATATAGGCTGGTGATGTGATGTGGCACTTAATTTGCTACACGCTCAAAATTTTTGATCCGTGTTTAAACACGCAAGATTTAGAAGTCGACGTTTCCAGTCTTCAAGTTTCAGTACCTGCTTGCAATAATTTCTAAATTCCGAAAAAGACATGTTCTTGCAATACTGACGACGGTACACTACCTGAATGCAAATACAATCTCGTCATGTCTAAGATGCGCGTCGTCGTCTACACAGAGTACTGCCTCGGTATCGATGAGATGGTACGGAAGGAAGCGGTTGTTGAGTGAGTTACGAGTCGCGCGAACAACTGCCACGGGGGCTCCTGACTCGGGCCAAGACGTCATCGATGATGGCGGCGAAGGCCCATTCCACACTACTATCACCTGGAAATAGTTTAATATGAGTCTTGGAAGTGCATTATTTAACAGGTTAAGTAGAAGCAGTGCAATTTCACTAGATGTACGGCCGGTTCCTATATATACCGTTACTCTTACGCTACGACGCGACGCTTCGTTTTCCCTTGAAAAACTGTAAAATTTTCGACGCCTGGTTGTTAATTTTTGACAGTTTTTCAAAGGAAAACGAAGCGTTATCGGTTACGGTATAATATAGGATTCGTCGGTTAAATCACACTCATTCGGTCGATTTAATAAAAATGTTGATTCATAGGAATACATAAAGTAAGCCACTTTTGTGTTCTTAGCAGATCAACTAGGTTAAGGCGATAATACATGTCAAACCTCCCTCTCCAATTCAACGTTTTTGAAGATATAAAATCACTGAATGTAGTTATGCAAAATAGCAAACCTTCACTAAAATACCTAGAAAATAACAATTAAAAGATTCAGCAAGAACATCATGTTGAACCCAACACGTTTTCCTAGCATGTATTGTTATGTTCTAGGCCGTGAAGGTTTGCTATTTTGCATAACTACATTCAGTGATTTTATATCTTCTTCATTATAATTTTTTTTTTATCTTGAATAGTGCGAGCGATAGGGTAGTTTGACATGTATCGTCCTTAAGCAACACTCCGCCCGATCACTACTTGGATGGAATGACTGCAATGTTTCGTGGAACTTAGATATAAGCTCTTCCTTGCTTCGGAAGGCACATTAAGATGTTGGTCCCGGCTTTTTTAGTCGTTAAGCCATGTCGGAGGCCTTTGGACGGCCTAAACACTCCGACACCAAAGTTGGAGACTAGCTCATAATATAAGAAAAAAAAATACATTATCCTTAACCTACTGTATAATTGAAATAACAAGTTTTTTACCTTGTTAAGATACGGCAAGCTTCTCAATCTAGAAATAGCGGCAGCCAGCACAGCTTCCCTTTCATATGTTAGTATAACCACAGTGAACTGTTCCCTCGGCCTATCACCACCGAGCGCCTCACTGAACTCTTTCCCCGATCCTCCAGCGCCTGCGCCGACCGGTCTGAACCCAGCCGCTGATCCCATGAACCTAGCCTCTGACGTCACTGGCGGATCCCAAGGCAGCTGCGGGAACAGTGCAAACGGTTCACCCCATTCATTCCACGCTTCATACCCATGTATCAATCCTACAGAGTAGTTTCTTCGGTATGACGGACTGGCATAAGGTGCTTCTAGCGGGCCGAGCGTTTCTTCAGGCTCGGACTCCACCGCTGGTGGTTCCGAATGCGGTGGGGTGTAGGAATCATCGAAGGCAGCAAGAGCGATCGTTGCGGACGCAGGACGTGGCGGAATCAGCAATCTCTGTCTTACTGCAGCTAGGATAGAGTCCACACTCGCTTGCACGGAACTGAGATATCGCTCCCATAGCACGCGGCCTTGTCGCCGTAAGGTGAGTAAATCTGCGTCGCCGAGAGCTCGTAGTAAAAAGTGAAGTTCTGTTACTCGAGCTAAGGGTAATGAAACTGCCGCACGTCGCCAGTCGAGCACTTCGTCAAACGGTAGTATGATTCTATCTCCTCCAAGGATGACTGGTATTGCACCAGAACGTAGAGCTTCGTATAACCGAGCTTGGAGCAATGCCGTACTTGCGTAGGTGACGTCAGCAGGCGCAAGTAACAGCGCAAAAGTTGACGAGTGCAGTACTGATTTTCTCGACCGGTCGGTCCCGCAAAGCGCCCAGTCACCGGCCGGCAGAACCGCCCGTCTTTCCACTGGTGGATCGCATTCGAATTGCAAAAGAAATGAGTCAGATTCGGGCGCGGCTTTCACCATCTTCTGAAGCCGTTCAATAAGCTCATTATTCTTATCTTTTTCAGTACCGCTCAGCGGCGGTTGAGAGCCCTGAAAACTACATGTTGCTTATGAATTCGTACCAAAAGTTTTGCCTCAATGTAAAAGTTAAAGTATAGTAAATTACCTGAGTAAGTATTGCCGTCTTGCGGGCGCCATCGGCCCGCAATCTGCCCATACATCTCCGCCCGGGGGACCGAGGGCCGGTGGCGTGACTATATCGAATCCAGGGCGGAATTGGTCGTGTGTGAACGTAGATTGTGCTACCATAGCTCTTCCGGTCGACGCTCCTCTGAAAGCGTCACCGGAGCCTACTGATAGTTCCCGTCGCGCCAGATTCAGCAGTAAATGGTTACGCCCGTCGCCACCCCAGTATGGCAAACTTTTCAATGCAGTTTCATTTAAATACAGTTTGTATGATTCATTCATTGGTCTGAAAAGGGGTAGATATTATTAAAAAAAACACAATTTTGGAACTATCTGGTTCTGGGACAGCACTCGCATTGCTTTAAGCAAGCAACGCACTTTCAATTGTGCCACCACCAGTCGAGCGGTATCATGAAACAGAATACCCTATTCACGGATTTGGGACCTATTATGTAAATTAATAACTTACAATGTGCTCTTCTCCACTGGGAAAGCTTCACCCACAATAACGAGAAACACGCACGCTTCGTTTGGATCTTGCGTCAAATGGGGATTGTATCCAAACGTCTGTCGGAGGGTCGTCTTAAGAAATCCATCTACTTCTGCGCCTGCCAACGGCGCGTAAATATCTGGATCGTAAAGATAGACTGGAAAGCCTGAGGTCAGAGAGCAGCGGGAATGATCGAAGCAAGAAAACATGCGGCAATGTGGTACAGAAGTCGGTGATATGTCAGGTATAGTAGCTGGTGGTTTCGGTGGTAAGATTGGGACGGGTGGCGCGAGTTCGGGCGAGTCTCGGCGGATGGCTTCTAGCTGAGCGATGCGCGCCTGATCGGCAGACACTCTTAGGCGCTGCAACTCAGACGCCGCCCGCACGTATTCTGCCTTTGCGCTGTCTGCGCGGGTACTAGCTGCAACTGCCTCGCGCTGAAGCCGCCCGCGTTTAGCTTCAAGCTCCCTCAACTCTGTCGATACTGAAGCCTAAAGAAATTATGTTAATTAGATATAAAACTTACCTTAGGGTTTAAATAATATAATATAAAATAAATCACGAAATATCACAAGGGGGGACGGGGGGTGTAGTAAGATATCACGTGTATTTATTTTTTCGTCAAACGTGCGATTTTTAAACCGAAAAGCGGCGTGTAATGCGACCTTGACTCGCCGTTGCGAGGCAGCGAACGAAGTTCTTAATCATGGTCCTTATTTTCAGAATAAAATTTGATTATACTTTATACCTGCATTTAAAAATAATATTCTAAATTTTTTAAGATTCTTTGTAGGTACACACAGCGTCACGATCTGCCGTGGAGGCTACCATATTCAAATGGCCAAAATCTTATACAAAAATATTTATACTTGGCTGGGGAATCGAACCAGCGATTTATTCACACCAGTTTATGAATGAGACGCTCTAACCAACTGAGCTATCGTAGTGGTTGGCAATAATGACGAAATTTTAAGTTACAGTATACGTTTATTATTTTGTCTAGGTATGAATGGATGCGTCAGCTAGTAACTTTTTCATTTGTTTATCATGGTAGTGCGCAACTACTTAAAATTATTCCGTGCAGCACTGGACTAATGAGGGTAGTTGTGTATTAAATGATAGTTCAGAACAAAAGGTTACTTGTTTCGTCTTTGGTGTGTGTCATTGATTTTGTTTATGAAAAATAATTGTGCATATATAACAGCTGAAAAATTGAGCTAAAGAGTGGGTTTTGCAAAATAACATTTCGGAACGCTACAACCCATCAAATGTAAGAGGAAATGGCAGAATAACATAAGGTAAGTGGTATGACAATTATAAGTAGGATTATCATAAACAATGTGTTTAGTAAAGCTATTCCATTTTTATTATATAAACACAGTCATACGTTTATAATATTGTGTTTTTATTTTCAGGTTATTGGTGATGGATGTCATCAATGGGACCAGGAGAAATTGTTGAAGTGACTGGACGCATAATGAAGAAGAAAACCATTTTTTGTTATATATGCCAAAAAAATCTACAAAAAATTACGAGAACAACTGTGTTTTTATTATTTTTTTATCTCTAAAACTGACCAAGATATCAAAGTGCAAAGTTAACATTTTCGGTCTAAGCCGCGGACCGAGCGCGATATCGTTGATGACGTCACGGATCCTGCCTCCGCGCGAGTGACTCGGGGGATTAAAGCATTTACCCCAATGTGCCCGTCGCGCGCGGAACTACTTTGTTTATTTTAAATAAGAAACAATAAAAACTACATGAGTTCATATAATAAATGTTGTATTGTGTCTCAGTGTAAAAACAGGGCCACAAAAACACCCGAAAAGTTGTTTTTTTACGTTCCTAAGGATCCAAAATCAGAATAAAATTGATAAATGCGATGTGAAGAGCCCCCGTTAGGGCCAAAAACGACAGTATATTGTTTTGAGGATCATGTCGATGTAATTATTCAAATACCATCTGAAATACTAACTACGAGTAAGTAGTAGGTACTTAACCTTGCAATGTGAAACACTAACTAAGGACCTAGTAGGTAGACTAGGTAGGTACTTTGTTAATGCTAGTAAAATGCTTTTTAGGGTTCCGTACCCAAAGGGTAAAAAAGGAAACCCTATTAGGTACTAAGACTTCGCTGTCCGTCTGTATGTCCGTCTATCTGTCACCAGGCTGTATCTCAAGAACCGCGATAGTTAGACAGTTGAAATTTTCACCGATGATGTATTTCTGTTGCCACTTTTTTTTGCCGTTTTTTTGCTCGATGGTTATAACGGCAACAGGTAGACCCTTGAAATATCCATAGAATATTTTGTTTATATATTTAGGTACTTAAAAAATAAATAATTAAATTAATTTAAAATTAATTAAGGGGGGCTCCCCGATACATGTAGTAGGTATGTCGTATGTAGGGTACGCGACTCGCAGTTTATTGAACCATTCCAAGGTTAATGATCTCTGTATTTTTTATAAAACATTCTGCCACCATCAGACTGTGAACTATGGGAAGGTTGTTACATTGGTCTTTTCGAAATCCTTCTTCCATTTTAGTATAATTTATAATAATAACCAATAATTTACACAATATACTCAATCAATCAGCATTATTTTAAATTAATAAAAATAACCAGAGCGCACGAGAGCAAACAACTTAGCAGCGAAATGGTGTCCGTGATGCTAGCGTACACATAACCGTTTTCACGTTTGTTGATATGCCAATAAATAGAGCATAAATAGAGCATAATTAGTGCAATAATAAAATAAATAGTTCCTCTTTGGTTTAAGAAATAATGACCATTCTTTGTGTGTACGCCAGCATAACGATCAAGCTGGCGTACACATAACCGTTCTCAAAAACGGCTTAGCGACTCAAACGTCCAGGCTACTATAGTAGCCTAAAAAAAAGTAACGTGAAACGTCCGGGCTACTAGAGAAGCCCAGCTGGTAAGTTAGAGTTTTTTGTATTCTCTGTGATTCAAAGACAATAGAGTGGCAGAAAAACGATAGTGAATGGCCCATGGATAAATCCTGCACCCATCCAATCCAAGAAAACCATACCTGGCAATAAAAAATTAAAAGTGTCTTCTTCACTTTGTGAATGAACGTTGTGCAAAAAGTAATGGATTGATTGTTTTATTAACCTTATTTATAAGTGTTATATATCAAAATAATCCTCAACATTAATGCTACTGAAATATTTACAAATATCTTTTATCCATTGCCTGATACGGCAAAAATTCAACATGAAACTCAATGCGAAATTCAACCTATATTGTCGAGTTGACATTTTTATTTTCAATATTTAGATTGTTAGTTGAAATTGGTTTTTCACATAGATTAAATCTGTATAGTTTTACCTTTTAGTGGGTATTTTTAATTTAAGCCTAGCTATAGCAGTTATCTAGTTATAACGCTTTATTGTGAAAACGAACGAGGCGCGCGGCGCCGCAGAATACCGATCGCGCGGCCGGACGTTTCGGAGGGGGACAGCTTTCGCGGCCGGACGTTCAAGTGGTTAGACTATAGGAACGAAACTTACACACAAAAATAGAGCATAAATAGTTCCCGAGCTATGCAAAATTTCATAATGATTGCTCTTATAGAAACGGAGATAATGAACAAGACTTTGAAAAACATTCCGAGTTGGCGTGATGCTAGCGTACCCATTAAACAACGCAATAGTTCTTATAGAAAACGAGCTTTTCTTAATGAAAATTCTAAATGGAAAAATAGTGCGTGAAATAGTTCCCCTGTCGTTAGTAATACTTTATGCAAATTCGTTGTAAAACAATACAAAAAGTCCATGTGAAGTTCTAGGAACAAAATATACATTGTGGTACAGTCGCACATATAAGCAACTGAGTAATATGTTATTAGGTTGGTAGTGAATTTATATACCTACCTACTTACCTACACCGAACAAGGTAGGTAGCACAGACTTGAAACTAAATAGATGCGAGTGTATGTAGGTTATGTAGTAAGAATATAAGCAGGTAGGCATCTAGTTTTGTTACCTACTGTAACCTTCCATGAGTTTTGTTGATATAAGTAGGTATATATCTAAGTGATTTTCATCCACCCATAAAATACCTAGGTAGGTAACTAATATTTTCGTACAAGATGCTTTGTTTAGTTTCACGAATGAAATTGCGTATTGTTATTACTAGATCTTGCTTGCATAAAGCTATAGGCAATGTAGTGACACAGATTCTTTAATAGTACCTACTATCGCACTCTGCCAACTCTGCACAAAGATTTAAATAAACTCACTCAAACTAACTCTTGTCACCACGCAATAAAGTGCTATATAGCTCGCACAGCGCTGATTGCCTAACACTTTTTGCCTTTGTGCAACGCCGCGGCGCGGCGGCCGGTGGCTTTGAACAAGCCGCCTCGCTAACAGCGAGGAGTACAACCAGTCAGTGTTGCCGGAACGTACTAAAAGGTACGGTTTTCCGTACCTTTTAACTTACGACCCTACCTATTTCGTACTTTGGTTTCGACCATACCTTTTCATCATAGTTGTGTGCATTTACTTATTGATTGTTCATATTGTTTCAGTATCTTCCTATCAAAAGAATCTTATTGTATATTATTGAACTCCTAGTAATTTAATCTTACTGTCGAATTTATAATAAGTAAGTAGTAGGTATAAAGATACCTAGTTATGGCTATAAAGTAAAAATTATTCTGGTTTATTAAAAAAAAAGCAAAGATCACGCCACACCACAATAACATGCCGGTCGAGTGTTCGTTGGACACTATAGTGTCCAAGGCCAAATACCGTCGCGCGCTCGCTGGACACTACAGTGTCCACGGCGTATCCACGCAAAACTCGAATATTAATGTCTATCCTGTAAATTTACGCCAGTAAATGCTGTTGCCATCCTTTTCTATGATAACTATGACGTAATTTCTTCATAGTTTGCGTTTGTTTCGGTTGCTGGGTTCGGAGTATTTTTATAAAAAATTACAATTGCTACTAATAAATAGAGTAAGTATGTGATAGATATGTGCGCCGCGTTCAAAATAGTTGACGGCGGCGCGCCGGTCATATTTGGTCGGCGGCGGCGTGGCGCCGGCGGCGTGGAATTATTAGATTTTTTTAAAATAACTACGTGTAACTTATGAAGGGGGAAAGCTAGAGTTTGCACCGAAAGTGACGGTAGCAGCTCACAAATGCCATACACAAGGACCACCTGCTCGGTCACGGGCGGGAACCACCAGGTCTCTAGCCAGTCTTAGCGATCCACTCCCTCTTTCGTAACCACTTTCCTTCTGTAGCCACGCGCAGTGCGTGTGACCTACTATACTACTTCTGCGCGGCGGCGGTGGCCCCTGCGTGGAAGTCTAAGGTATAGGCTACAGATGCCGAGTGATCCAGGGAGAAGGGCTATGTTCTGCGCCCTTGTTTTGATCCGTCCCTTCTCCCTTGCCCCGCACTCCGGGTCCCGACACCTTTTTTTTTGGTTGTTTGGTAGGTTTGACTTTTCTCACATGAACTGTCAAATCTCTCGGCTTCTCAGTTTGCGTGGCATGAAAGAGACCACAACGCTATCAGAATCTAATCAACAAGGAGCAAACCCAAAAAATTTTTGGAAATTGGATCATGATTGACGGAGATATCGGTGATCATACATAAAAAAGATTCTGACTTATTGAGAACCTCCTTCTTTTCGAAGTCGGTTAAAAGCCTAATATTTAACTTTTGGGATGAATATTTGGGTTACTTTATGCTATATTAGTAAAAAAAAAATATTAGGCGATTTTCAACAGAAAATTTGGCGATTTCATTGAGCAACGTCTGGCAACCCTGGATGTGTGCGACTGTACCACAATTCATTTGTTCCTAGAACTTCACATGGACTTTTTGTATTGTTTCACAACGAATTTCCATAAAGTATTACTACCGACAGGGGAACTATTTCACGCACTATTTTTCCATACAGGATTTTTATTAAGAAAAGCTCGTTTTCTATAAGAACTATTGCGTTGTTTAATGGGTACGCTAGCATCACGCCAGCTCGGAATGTTTTTCAAAGTCTTGTTCATTATCTCCGTTTCTATAAGAGCAATCATTATGAAATTTTGCATAGCTCGGGAACTATTTATGCTCTATTTTTGTGTGTAAGTTTCGTTCCTATAGTCTAAGCCGTTTTTGAGAACGGTTATGTGTACGCCAGCTTGATCGTTATGCTGGCGTACACACAATGAATGGTCATTATTTCTTAAACCAAAGAGGAACTATTTATTTTATTATTGCACTAATTATGCTCTATTTATTGGCATATCAACAAACGTGAAAACGGTTATGTGTACGCTAGCATCACGGACACGCGAAATGTACTACGGACGCCCGCCGCGCCGAGCGATGACGTCACGCGCTACTCGCGGTCACTGACGAGATTTAAAAAACCCACGTAAACTTCCGACGCTTATAACTTTGGTAATATTGCACCGATCGATGTGAAATAAAAACTAGAATAATGTGTCCGGTCTAGACTTTGATTCTACGTACGTAAAAATGTGATATTGTAACCTTGTTATCTTCTCCATTGGCCAGTTTTGCAAGAAATAATGCTGTTAACAGTGCAAGCAGTGGATAAGCGTCCAGAAGGAACAGTGTATTTAGTTCATGATAACTGCGTGGTTCATCGTTCGCGAATTCTGACCAATTGGCTCGCTTCTCAGACAAGCATTATCACCACAGCATTGGTCATCTAAAAGTGCAGATTTAAATATGTGGAGAATGTGTGAGCATATGTGGGGTCAATTTGTCCTAATTGGGACACGAGTGAAGTGTTGTCCACCTGCAACAGGAGGTCCTAAGAACCTGGGAACTGATGCGTCCTAGTGGTTTTGGGCGGATTTTGGTTACCCAAATGAAAAGAAGGCTTCAACAAATTATTTTAAGTGAAAGACATCCATCCCATTCGGTATTAATAAATATTCAGATATATAATGTTTTCAATAATAGATAAAATACCAGAGTAAGTATTCGCGAGTGATCTAAATTGTTTATTGGATTTTATACGGCAAGTATAACCTGTTCCAATGTTAACATGTTTGTTCACTCATTAATCTTTTATGGGTAAATTAAGTAGTATTATTCTATCATTTAAAACATTATTGAAAATTCTAAAAAATAAGTAATTACTATCTATATTGTGTTATGTTAAATGGTGTTTTAATAAATTTGTTATAACTTTTGAAAATTGTTTTATTATTTTACCTTAAATAATTAGGTTACTTACCTACTATACTTAAAACTTAGTCCATTGTGTTAATAACGAAAATAAAAAAAAACAAAAATTACATTTAGGCATAAAGGGATTTGAACCCAGTACTCTTATAACGTATAGATTAATGTCGAGTGTTGTAACCGCCACTCTATCGTCTCGTGTCCGTGATGCTAGCGTACACATAACCGTATTCACGTTTGTTGATATGCCAATAAATAGAGCATAAATAGAGCATAATTAGTGCAATAATAAAATAAATAGTTCCTCTTTGGTTTAAGAAATAATTACCATTCTTTGTGTGTACGTCAGCATAACGATCAAGCTGGCGTACACATAACCGTTCTCAAAAACGGCTTAGACTATAGGAACGAAACATACACACAAAAATAGAGCATAAATAGTTCCCGAGCTATGCAAAATTTCATAATGATTGCTCTTATAGAAACGGAGATAATGAACAAGACTTTGAAAAACATTCCGAGCTGGCGTGATGCTAGCGTACCCATTAAACAACGCAATAGTTCTTATAGAAAACGAGCTTTTCTTAATAAAAATCCTGTATGGAAAAATAGTGCGTGAAATAGTTCCCCTATCGGTAGTAATACTTTATGGAAATTCGTTGTGAAACCATACAAAAAGTCCATGTGAAGTTCTAGGAACAAATTAATTGTGGTACAGTCGCACACAACCAGGGTTGCCAGGCGTTGCTCAATGAAATCGCCAAATTTTCTGTTGAAAATCGCCCAATATTTTTTTTTACTAATATACTTAGCTTATAGTAACCCAAATAATCATCCCAAATGTTAAATATTAGGCTTTTAACCGACTTCGAAAAGAAGGAGGTTCTCAATAAGTCAGAATCTTTTTTATGTATGATCGCCGATATCTCCGTCAATCGTGGACCGATTTCCAATATATTTTTGGGTTTGCTCCCTGTTGATTAGATTCTGATAGCGTTGTGGTCTCTTTCATGCCACGCAAACTGAGAAGCCGAGAGATTTGACAGTTCATGTGAGAAAAGTCAAACCTACCAAACAACCAAAAAAAAGGTGTCGGGACCCGGAGCGCGGGGCAAGGGAGAAGGGACGGATCAAAACAAGGGCGCAGAACATCGCCCTTCTCCCTGGATCACTCGGTACAGATGCCTATACCTTAGACTTCCACGCAAGGGCCACCGCCGCCGCGCAGAAGTAGTATAGTAGATCACACGCACTGCGCGTGGCTACAGAAGGAAAGTGGCTACGAAAGAGGGAGTGTATCGCTAAGACTGGCTGGCTGGCAGAGACCTGGTGGTTCCCGCCCGTGACCGAGCAGGTGGTCCTTGTGTATGGCATTTGTGAGCTCCTACCGTCACTTTCGGTGCAAACTCTAGCTTTCCCCCTTCATAAGTACTAGTAGTACACGAAGTTATTTAAAAAAAATCTAATAATTCCACGCCGCCGCCGACCAAATATGACCGGCACGGCGCCGTCGACTATTTTGAACGTGGCGCACATATCTACCACATACTTACGCTAGGTAGGCAGACACAGGCACCTAGGCTCCAGCTATTTTTTAAAATTGATTTTAGTAGGTAGGTTAGGTACCTTTGTACCTACTCTTTAGTAAACCCACAGTGGCGATTAATTAGGTTTGGATAAATAATTGCCTACTTAGTACCTTAGTACTACCTATTAGACTTGGCGTGGCTGGCATCGACTTCAAATAGATGAGTGGGTAGCGCTTATAATAATTTATTGTTCGCTTTTGAGTGCCTATTTGTATTTTGGAGTGGGTTTATTACAAATAAAACACGTCCGCTCACTTCGCTAGTTCGATTACATCTAGCATGCTGGATGCGCGGCTGGATGGTGTGTATGCTTGAGTCCAGCAAGGCGTCCTTTGTACAGCATGTTGGATGGTGTGTAAGGCGTTTAAATTATCCAAGTAATATTTTCCGACAAGATGCTTTGATTAGTTTTACGAATGGAATTGTGTTTCGTTAATTTTAAGTTTCTAATAAATAGGTAACAGAAGTCAAACACATGTATGTAGGTACTTCACTTTTCATACCTACGCTCGGCGGTCGTGCTAGGGCTGTCAACTTTGGGGCGATTGAGGGAGGCTACTCCAGACCCGCGGTATACGGGCTATAAAAGGGCATAGCAAAAAACTTATTCTACAATATTAAAACAAAACAATAAACTTACAATACAAAAAGTTTGCAGACCAAAAACATATAAAATTTTACATTTGACAATTTTTACCATCGAAAATCTCTAATAACTTCTAAACGGATTACCCTATTTACACAATTTATTTTGCCCTATCCGTTTTAGACCAAAACCTATCAAATAACACTAAAAACCACACAATATCTACACAAACAAAAAATCATGATTTTAACTTACGTAATATTCGGTGGCATGATAAAGATTTAGGTACCTACCTATACCTACTTGCTTCGTTTGAACTGATTCAAATAGGTATGGTAGTAAGTAAAAAGGTACGGAAAACCGTACCTTTTAGTACGTTCCGGCAACACTGACTGGTTGTACTCCTCGCTGTTAGCGAGGCGGCTTGTTCAAAGCCACCGGGCGCCGCGCCGGCGGCGTTGCACAAAGGCAAAAAGTGTTAGGCAATCAGCGCTGTGCGAGCTATATAGCACTTTATTGCGTGGTGACAAGGGTTAGTTTGAGTGAGTTTATTTAAATCTTTGTGCATAGTGCGATAGTTGGTACTATTAAAGAATCTGTGCCACTACATTGCCTATAACTTTATGTAAGCAAGATCTAGTAATAACAATACGCAATTTCATTCGTGAAACTAAACAAAGCATCTTGTACGAAAATATTAGTTACCTACCTAGGTATTTTATGGGTGGATGAAAATCACTTAGATATAGGTACCTACTTATATCAACAAAACTCATGGAAGGTTACAGTAGGTAACAAAACTAGATGCCTACCTACTTATATTCTTACTACATAACCTACATACACTCGCATCTATTTAGTTTCAAGTCTGTGCTACCTACCTTGTTCGGTGTAGGTAAGTAGGTAGGTATATAAATTCACTACCAACCTAATAACATATTACTCAGTTGCTTGTTTGTACGACTGTACCACAATGTAGGAACAGTTCTAGGAACAAAATATTCCTAGAACTTCACATGGACTTTTTGTATTGTTTTACAACGAATTTCCATAAAGTATTACTACCGACAGAGGAACTATTTCACGCACTATTTTTCCATATAGGATTTTTATTAAGAAAAGCTCGTTTTCTATAAGAACTATTGCGTTGTTTAATGGGTACGCTAGCATCACGCCAGCTCGGAATGTTTTTCAAAGTCTTGTTCATTATCTCCGTTTCTATAAGAGCAATCATTATGAAATTTTGCATAGCTCGGGAACTATTTATGCTCTATTTTTGTGTGTATGTTTCGTTCCTATAGTCTAAGCCGTTTTTGAGAACGGTTATGTGTACGCCAGCTTGATCGTTATGCTGGCGTACACACAAAGAATGGTAATTATTTCTTAAACCAAAGAGGAACTATTTATTTTATTATTGCACTAATTATGCTCTATTTATGCTCTATTTATTGGCATATCAACAAACGTGAATACGGTTGTGTACGCCAGCATCACGGACACATCGTCTCATATAGATATATGGACGAAATTAAATATGCCTAAGCAAGGAGGAGAAGGTTTATAAAACACACATTTGTGCAAAAAGTTCTAGATCCACGACCGACACCGCGACGGTTTGAACCAACTAACATTAACTAGGGGGGTTACCAGACTCTGACACTGTCTGTACTAAAAATACACGTGATTTTGGGTGGGGGAGGGGGGTTAGTCTTAAACCTCACCACATATCACCATGGGGGAGGGGGGGATTATAAAATTCTAAAAAAAATATCACATGATTAATGGACAGCCCCTTAGGAATAGGTTCTACTAACTATAAGTCTGACGTCAAGAGGTAGGTAATCCCACAGTCAAACAGCTGATTGATGATTAATCAATAATAATATTTAGAAAGGTTTATCTAGATTTTAGTAAGTAATAAGGTAAGTAGGACTGTTTTCGTGTTACCCCAGTTATACCCAGTTTATCAAATTTTTAAAACAGACTGGATTTTTGTAGAAAAACAAAACTTATATTTATACATAGAGAAAATCACCAAGCCTATCTAATGAAACTCGTTAAATACTCAAAAATTCCCAGGAACATGAAAACTCTAGTAGGTAGGAGGTAGATAGTTACCTTGATCCTCAACATTTCTTCTATCCTTATCTTTAGATCAGCGGCATTCATTGCTGAAACATCTCCTAGGGCCGCTAATGTGTGTCTCATTGGACTGGACTCCAAATTTGATGACATGGTTTCGTACTTGTAAATGAAAAATACAATTATTTTATAAGTTTATCAGTATTTTATAATTGTTATAAAAGGGGCTAAATCAATGGGACCTGTAGGAGTATTTTCAAACATTCAAAACATTTCCGAGTCAAGTATGACAGTAATGACCGAGCCAGAATTACATTATAGTGTCGGAGTGTGTCGTTGTGTTCTTGAGAATCACATTCAGAATCTTTTAAGATTCTAGAAACCCATCGGAATTTAATAGATATCCATAGAAATAAAATCAGACAAAAATTTACACATTTGATTGGGAAACTTTTCCAATGTTGTAAAACATATCTGCTGAGTGTAATGAGTATAAATATATATTGAAGACTAGCTTTCGTTTGAGGCTTCGCTCGCATAGTACCTGGACAAAATTTTGCCAATAAGTTAATCCAAGTCATAAACTATGTATATCCCAAGTTTCAGTCAAATCCGTTCAGCCGTTACGGCGTGAAGCGACTACAAACATACTCTTTCGCATTTTTAATATTAGTGATTACTTTACATACATACTAATAACATGGGTAAGAATTTGGTGATAAATTTTTTAGGATAGTTTGATGCCCTGATCAGGCAAGATCCCATTGTTTGGAACACCCCACCGATTCTAAATTGGCCATAGTTTTTTAAATAATGTTCAAAGGTGTATTGAACACAGATGAACACAATTGTAAAGTCAGAAGCAGCTTTGTGCTGCAATTTTCTTCAGCCTTCCGCCCCAGGTTGCTCCAGGCAACCTGGTTTAGAGCGAGAAAGTCTTGCAATGTCCAACCTCAAGCAATACAAGTAAGACTATACAATTACTGTCCAGAATTCTTACCTTGGACAAATAGTAGTGAGTAAAAAGAGGCACCATGAATAAAATTAATGTCACCGACAATATCACGCGAGATAATTTCAAGTGCCCAAGCCATAGGCAAAGTCGTTCATACAACATCTTAAATTTTAACATACAGCCGGCATCACGATAATAAATCTAAAGTCAAATCATACAAATCGCGAAAATCCCATTCCAAAAATTGAGATTTGTTCAAAACAAAAACTGAACGAACGAATCATAGAGAAATTAAACGCCATAGAGAAAATAACGCTACACTAGCGATGGGCGACTCCGAGAGATACTAATACTAATCATTCGAAAATTCATATCATTCGAATCATTCGAATGATTTGGTCGAATGACGAAAGTCGAATGATGTAAGTCGAGAGATGAGCGTCAAATGATGAATGCCGAATGACGAGGGTCGATAGATACTAATACCATAAATTATTCGAAAATCCTAGTAGCCGCACCGAAACATATAAAAGTTTCGTTGCTTGAACCAAGCATTCCGCTTGATGCTATGAACATACAAATGAACAGGGTTTAATATTATTAAAAATCGATTATCATTCGACTAATATTGGATTATCAATCGATTGCTAATCGATAATTAATCGATTATTACTCGATTAATAATATATTATTACTAGATTTAAAATCGATTGATAATCGATAAATACTCGATTTTACTCGATTAAAAATTGATTATTATTCGATTAATAATCGATTATTACTCGAGTAAAAATCGTTTATTACTCGATTAAAATTAGATTATTACTCGATTAATAATCGATTATTACTCGATTGATAATCGATTACTACTCGATTATTACTCAAGTAGTACTCGATTAATAATCGATCATTACTCGATAAAAAATCGATTATTACTTGATAAAAAATCGATCATTACTCGATAAAAAATCGATTATTACTCGATTAAAAATCGATTATTACTCGAGTATTCATCGATTATTACTCGATTAATAATCGATTATTACTCGATTAATAATCGATTATTACTCCATCACTCGAAAAAATCATGATTAACCATCACTCGAAAAAATCATGCACGATTTTGACCTTTTCATTGCCCAAATACCATAAAATAAATAAAAGTGCAATTCAAAATAACTATAGGAAAAAAACAAAAATGACAGTTACTTATTTTGCCACATGAACGCCAATGACTTGCTTGATTGATTCTTTCTAGCAACTGTCATTTGCTTTGCTTGCTACCATGTATGTATTTCACGCGCCAATTTTATATCAATCAAATCAAATAATCAATTCAGCATTTTATGTACCAGGGACCTGATAATTATTGCAATACAAATTGCCAAGTAAACCTTATGAAAAACAGTGCTGAATCGAATTTGATTCAATTTGATTTTGCATTGGCTTATTTATGAAAGTAGGTAGGTGACGTGAGCATACCTATTTTTCTGCACATAATTCCAATGTTATTACAAATATTATTTTAGGTATCATTATTTGTAAGGTTTAACACATTATCAATTACGGTGGTCACGTCTACTACAATCGTCAATACGCCCTACTACAATCACGATATCAATTACGGTGATCAGTGATCACTGATCACCTAAGGAGCAAAAACAAAATAAAATAACCCTACTTGCCTAGCTTTACTTCAGACTGACTTTTGTTCGTCGTATGTTCTTACTCGGATTCTGGATGAATGTACCTATCTAAAGTTAGTTTTAAAAAATAACAATGTATCCCACATACCTTATTTAAATTCAATTCATAAAATTAAATTTAAAGCAAATACATAGTTAATAGTTAACGCACAAGTAACTTAGTAGATAGAGGTAAGAAGGTAGGAGAGGAAATAGGAATCAATGCATGGGTATGTTTGATTTGATTGATTCACACACACTCTATCAGCTATGGCCTTGTTATGCCCTAGTCAAGAGCTAATAATCCATAGATTACTCGAAAATCGTAGTAGTCGAATAATCATTCATTCATCATTCGAATGATCATTCGAATCATTCGAAAATGAAAATCAATACACTACTAATCTCTCATTCGAACGATGAGATTAGTAGTGAATGATTTTTCGAAAACTGTTTTCATTCGGAGTCGCCCATCGCTACGCTACACTACGCTGAACCATAGAGAAAATAAACGCTGCTGACGCTGCTGAACCATAGATTACTTTCTCTGTCTAGGTGCTGAACCCTAGACAGAGAAACATAGATTAAGTATATATATAGATTTATAGTTTGCGTGGCCACCCTAGTCTTTCTCATTTCAACTGCAGGGTTGCCACATAATTAAAATTTCCATAGATTTGGGTAAAATATACTGATAATACGCCCTCCGGCCAGGTGGTAACGATCTGCGAAATGCTGCTGGTAGAAGCTGGATGCATCGAGCTCAGGACAGGGACTCAGGTGCTCATTAGGGGAGGCCTATGTCCAGCAATGGACTGCTATATGCTGATGATGATAATGGGTAAAATATAAATCTAACAAGAAATTAATGTCATGCAGGTAAAGTATTAATCTATCAATTTTTATCAATTTTTTCATTTACACGAATTTTTTTTTCATTTATAATCTACCTTCACTAACCACTTGAACGTCCGGCCGCGAAAGCTGTCCCCCTCCGAAACGTCCGGCCGCGCGATCGGTATTCTGCTGCGCCGCGCGCCTCGTTCGTTTTCACAATAAAGCGTTATAACTAGATAACTGCTATAGCTAGGCTTAAATTAAAAATACCCACTAAAAGGTAAAACTATACAGATTTAATCTATGTGAAAAACCAATTTCAACTAACAATCTAAATACTGAAAATAAAAATGTCAACTCGACAATATAGGTTGAATTTCGCATTGAGTTTCATGTTGAATTTTTGCCGTATCAGACAATGGATAAAAGATATTTGTAAATATTTCAGTAGCATTAATGTTGAGGATTATTTTGATATATAACACTTATAAATAAGGTTAATAAAACAATCAATCCATTACTTTTTGCACAACGTTCATTCACAAAGTGAAGATAACACTTTTAAAAAAAAAAACTACGGACAAATTTTTATTGCCAGGTATGGTTTTCTTGGATTGGATGGGTGCAGGATTTATCCATGGGCCATTCACTATCGTTTTTCTGCCACTCTATTGTCTTTGAATCACAGAGAATACAAAAAACTCTAACTTACCAGCTGGGCTTCTCTAGTAGCCCGGACGTTTCACGTTACTTTTTTTTAGGCTACTATAGTAGCCTGGACGTTTGAGTCGCTAACAAGTTTTAATGACTTTTGATAATATGTTAGGGAAGGAAGGATGTTTAGCAAATTTGATTGAATGCACCTATCTATATAATTTTTAAATCAAATCAAATCAAATTATATTTATTTGCATAAAAGTATGGTAATTACAAAAGAAAATCTTAAAGGCTATGTGGATCGCATAGTTATACTTCATTACAGAAGCGTGCAAATATTAAATTGTTATATGTATATATGTCATTAATTATCATTAATATCGGTTAATTTTAATTAACAATAATTAAGTTGACAATCGAGATTACTTAATAAATATATGTCAAAATGAAAACTAACCATTCAAATGAAGAAATAAAAATAGTAAATTATTATTTAGTTTTAATACATTCAATTTAATCGTATAAAAGCATTTATCTACAAGCCATTTGTAAAGTCTTATTTTAAAAAGGCTAAGTGTCAAATCTTTCATGTCTTCGGGGAAACTATTGAATATTTTAACGGACATGAATAAAGATATATTTTGCATTGATTTTTTACAGAACGGCAAAAATATCCTATTATTTATTTGTGTCCTAAGTTGTCATTCACGCATGTCTTTATGTTTCTTGTATACGCTTTCAAAATTCCTACATACTAAAAAGAATAGAATTATAGGAAATATATTTTTATTTCTCCAAAACTTCAACATTTAGAAAATATGCTTTCGATTCTGCAATCATATTTTCTAAATTCCCTACTTTTTTATAATACGCCAACTTTTTTCCCCAAGAGCTCGCAGTTTTGCGCGTATCTTCTAATAGCTTAGCAGTCCAACGCAATTTTTTTCCGCAGCCTTCGTGGTGTGTATGATGGTGATTTACCCTAAAAACAGTAATCAAAAATTAATTTTGGTATTTAAACATAACAAATGTAATCTGTAGAAAATACGTACATAAAAGGCTAGCAATCTTACTAATATAATAAAGGCGAAAGGTATTGAGTATTGTTTATTTCTCCCTCACACAAAATTTAGATACAAATACAATAAAAAACAATAAATTTATTGCTTTTACAAGGTCTTCATCGTTCTGGCTGGGAAATATAACAAGCTATTAATTTTGCTGCTGATGATAATGATGAAACATATGAATTGAGGCATGGAACATATTGGTCTTCTTCTTCTTCGTATGAAGTAGTGGCCAACTCTGATGTCGGAATTTTTAGGCCACCCGAAAGCCTCCGACATGGCTAACAACTGAAAAAGCCGGGAAGAACATCTTAACGTGCCTTCCGAAGGGCGAAAGCGCTCAGATCTAAATGCCATCCAGATCACCCATATAAGTAGTGTCCGGGTGGAGTGTTGCTTAACCAAGATGAACTGCGAAGATCACCGGAGTAAATTACATGGTGTTAAATTGCATTGTGTTACAGGTTCTAGGTAAGGTATCTCACATAAACCCTGTCTAAGGGTAAATTTAGCAATATGGTTATATAGTAGGCAGATCGAGGCTTTGTAGGTAGTTAACTAGGTGTACCTATATAACAAATTGTCATTGCACATTATGTAGAGCTACACCAGCTGTGCGAGAAGCCGCGGGCAGAAGCTAGTATAAAATCTTAGTGAAAACTTTTTGAAAACTGGAGCTAACATTAAAGTGTTTCTTTCCTGTCAGCCAAAGTCCATTGTAAATAAATAAATAATGCGGGACGTAATCACACAACATCATGTAGCCCCAAACAGAACATGCAAACACTTGCCCCGTAGTGGGAATAGAAGCCACAACTAGCTAATTAAATTTGCAGGTACTTCGGAGAAGGCAAGCAGTATCTTGGGTTTCACTTACCCGGTTTTGATAAAATATAGCTTAGGCTTTTTGATACTTACTTACTGTGGCAGATTTAAATAATTGGGGGCATATAGGTGAATTGTCAAAAAATGCTGTCAGTTGTGACTGACGAATCCCGAATCCGTTTTAAATCTGAATGATCCGTTGATTTAACGTAGCCTCTGGTTCTCTAGTCTAAAATAAAAAAAAAACAGTTTTAAACCAAGACAAAAATGAACAAATTCTACCATTGTAGGTATGATTATAATAATAATAATAACAATAACCTAACATTTAATAGCACAACATATAAAAAAATAATGAATTCTTTGGTTTTCGTGGTCTATTTTCCTATACATTCATTAATACCTCGGTTAGTCAAGGTTGACCAAATATAGCACATGGCTTTTAAACGATAAAATCAGTATCAAAATAGACTTAAGTTTTTTATACTTACGAAGATTCACATAACTGGAGACATACAGGTGTATTTTCAGTTACCGTCCATTGAATTACGTGGCCCTTTGGTTTTTTATCCTGAAATTAAAACGTCATCTTTAAACCGGGCTATGCAAATAATAATGAACCAAAGAAATTATATAATTTAAAGTTCTAATAAAAAATGAAACTCCTTTCCTGTATATGTAATGAACTTATGGGGTGGGGAAGGGCAGAGAGGGAGTGAGGACTCTCCCTCTAAAAGGGGGAATCTCACAGTTTCTGAGAAAAAAATAATTAAGTTTTGAGGTTAACGAGACAACAAAAATTAAACAATATACGTCAAAACACACTTCCGGGAGAGGGACCTATGACCTACGATCAGTTTAAAAACAGTTTCAAATCATAAAAATGGATATTTGATTCGGGTATTTGACCTCGTCGGCCCTGAGTGTCGCTTCGTCCACTCGTCCTCGCGGGCTAGCTCCACTCAGGATCTTCCACGCGAATTTCTGGTTCCACATTTTTTATATCCAATCTACGCATAGGGACCACAAGACTACGTGGCATCGGGGTGATCTGCGTCAGTTCTGTGATATATCTAGAACCTTTGCTACTCAAGTTGGGGTGTCCTAGAACCTACTGCTGCGGGAAGGATTTCCAGGTGGTTGTAAAAAATCTAATAACCGACTGTCTATTCAATGTATTACATTAACAACGAGAAATATCATTGTCAATGTCGAATTACCAAAAAATACCACAGAGGCCATAAATAAAAAGAAGAAGATCATATTTTTGATATTCAGTGATGAAAAAAAAATTGCCCGCAGTGTCATCAAGTTTGACGAAATTAAGTAAAAAATTTGAATTTTCAAATAATCATATCTCAAAAACTATTTGGTTCCGCACTACGCCATTTTAGATTTAGGCTTCCTAGATATAGACCTATCTGTGACAAAAGTTCCAGCCGCCTAGCTCACTACAAATAAATGAAAGTTGAGCCAAAAATTAATGTGCAGTGGGCAAATTTCATTTCAAATGCCGGCAACACCAAACAAAACAAAACAAAATTGAATTTCACTTTTTGGCTTATTTTCTTACAGATTTCTGCTCTAAATGTTGTTATTTAATGTGGAAGTCTAGTTAACAATCCATTTTTGAATAAATACCTCGTCAAAAGTACGATACTTACGAATGAAAAGACAAATCCGGAATGTTTTGATCACTGCCACTTTTGCACCAAAATACACTACACCGATCCATTATGATAGAGAAATCCATAACATTCATTTGTTATTATTGATTTACAATAGATGAAACATAATTTTTCCAGGTAATAATTTAGTTTCAAGCAAGTTTTTCACAAAATCTTCCGAAACTGCTGCTAGCTGCTAAAGTTTGTTTAGCGCAATGTTGCGCTAAACAACGAAAAAACCGGCACGCGATAAGGGACAGCAAATCTATAGTGCGGTCTCCCTTATTTGCATGAAGCACGCATAAGTAGTTCTCTTTCTTGAAAGAATGAGATGAATTATCTCGTCGTCTATAGCTTTCTCTGTCTAGGCAGAGAAAGCTATATATACTTAATCTATGTGCTGAACGAATTTGAATCAGTGTTGCCACCATGGTTTTTTAAAAAGAGCATTTTTGAGAAGCTAGAAAGGGCTAAAGCTAATTTTGTCATGAAAAGGGCTAAAACTGATTTCTCGTTTTTCTGGTACTATGTAATAATTTGTCAAATGTTTTGGACCTTGTTTTATATTTTGTTCTAGATCTTGTAATTTGGTTTCTTCTTGATTTACTTTATTTATTTCATTGACATATTCTGTCTCTTCTTGTGATTAAACTTATGCTAATGTTGTCATTATAATCTATAATATTATAATCTTCTCTGTAACCGGTTTCCTACGATACAGGCAGGCTAGCCCTAGTGTAAATATGTATACCTGATATTTATATGTATGTATATGTATACCTAAAAACTTTAAAAAAATAGTCTGTGTCAACTATTGGCTTGTCTGTCTTACGGGGCCATGAATGTAGTTAAATTCTTTGGTGTAAGTTCTTTGTTGTGTAACTAATTTAAAAAATTGACATAACCAAGTGTGCTTTATGTTCCTATGGTAAAATAAATGAGTATGAGTAATGTTCTTTGTATTTAAATGTAAAATTCTGGTAAATAAAGCTTTAGTATTGTATATTTAGTATTGTGATGATTAGCGTAACCGACGAAATCTATGCTACGTGGCCCGCATTGGTTAATAACTTGGTAGGCACAGTTCGAATATTAGAAGTTGTGCATCGCAATATGATCGCAATATAAAAAGGGTTAGATTGCTCTTTCCCAGCTGTATCATCAAAAAACGAGTTCACCTACAATAAAAAGTGCTAGATCTAGCCCGAAAATTGTTTTTTACCAACTCCATCGCTCAAATTTGTATGGAAAGGAGTCAGTGCCACGCGTTTCTCACTAAATCGCGCTACCTCGATTCCATATAAACTTTGCGTAAACGCAAACGCGATCGAGCTGGTACAAAACGAATTTTAATCTTCTTGATGATTGCAATAATTATTACTCAAAACGGTGAGGTAATTAACGAAAAAGGGTACTTCAAAATTGAGCTCGATATCGTATACCTACTATAAGCTTTCGAATTGTGCAACTCGTACTAGACCCTCTGGACTCTGGTGGGTATAGTCAGCATCAAAAGTAGATGATGAGTTTCAGAATGTCAATATAGCCGATAGATGTTTGCGTCAGAATTAGATAGCACTAAAGTGTTCCATAAATAGGTGATTGAAAAATATGCCAAAAATAAGCTGATGACACTAACCACCACGGACTAAAAAGTCCCATCGGACTTTTTGTCCGTTTTCGGACTTTTTCAGGCCTCAGTGGATTTATTTAGATCATTAGGTCTACTGGACTGTTTAGGACTTTTTTGTACTTTATGAAGATGAAGATTAAAAATTCATTTAAACTACTAAGAAAAAATCGTGGCTCGCTTCGCTTGCCGATTTTTAAAACCTACCTTTATTTGCGTTACAATCCCTCACATTACCTTAGGTTAGGTATATAGGTATTGTAGTATTATGTAGGTTTAACTCTAATTAGGTACCTGCCAAAAGGTGGCTGGTGGCTGGCTAAGCTCACCAACTTTGTTGATAATGTGAGTAACTTTCACCCACAGGTGTAAAGCCTGAGTGTTAGATATAAATATGGTGATCAGGGTCTGATGATGAGGCAGGAAAGAGAAATCTGGATTTTGTTTTCTGTTTGACTAATGACTACCGGCAACATGTTTACTTATGACGAACTCGTTGAAAAATCAATCGACGAGATCGAAAAGAGACCTGGGTGCCAGTTTTACCAGCTCGATCGCATTTGCGTTTACGCAAATTTTATATGGAATCGAGGTCACTACCTCGATTCCATATAAAATAGTGAGAAACGCGTGGCACTAACTCCTTTCCATACAAATTTGAGAACCCTGTTCTTTTTAGTAAAACGTGTGAAGAATACTTAGATAATCATTTAAAAAATATATATGAAGAGGTAACTATGGAGCTAGTAGGTGTTGAAAAGCGGGGAGAAATGTCAGCAGAAGAAAAAAAATGCAAGTCAGTACTTGTTATTGCCTAATTGCTTAAATTTACATTATGTATGCATATTTATCTACACTAATTCTACACTTATATATACCGGTGACATTAAATTAACCCGAGTACCTAATCGGTTCAGCATTTTTAATTTTAGAAATTATTTTTTATTCCTTGACACACATAACTTGCGCCGCATAGCTTATTTACCTTTTGGTACTTATTAGTATGGCCTAAGTACAGGGATCTTTTTAGTATATATAGGTAGGTAGGTACGTAGCTACTTGCTTACTACCAACTACTATAAAGACGGTTGTTGGTTTTTTGGGAGGGAGTCAGTCAGCCTGTACGATAAATCTGTAGCGTAGACGTCACTGATTGGAGTCACGAACTCTTACCACCCACACGTTGCCACCTAGTTGCTGTAGTTAAAGACAAAGCGTTAAAGCGCTAAAGTTAACACATAACTACCTTACTTACTTACTTATTTACTTACTTACTAACTTATTAATGTGCTACTTACTCTAAGTACCACATATGCAGGTAACCTATTTGGATTAATAGGAAAGTGATATGATTTAACTTCCTAACGTAATTTGTACCTACTTCCGTCAAGCCACATGGTACGAGTAGGTGTAGGTGTACCTACCTAACATATTATTTAGACCTGAGTTCGGATCTTTTTCTATTTGACTGCCGGCAGCACTGAAGACAGTCGTGTCTTAGGCCAGACTTGTCGCCCTTAGTCAAGTCTGTCATAATCATAACTCTCATAAGACAGACTTGACTACTGTCTGCGCTCAGCCTTAGCTTACTTTTTGGATTTGAAGACTGTAACGAAACAGTTAAGACATTAGTAGTATTGTACGGGCCCTACTAACGCATATGCATACCTATTGGTCACTACATAATAAAAAACAAAGTAGCTTCCCGCTATCTGTCCATCCCTATATAAGCTTAGATCTTTAAAACTACGCTACCGATTTTGATACGTTTTTTTAAAAATGAGTTTTTTAAAGATAGTGATTCAAGAGGAAGGTTTTTATCAAGGGCGGGTCGCTAGTTAAGAATAAAACCAATTTCATTAAGAACGTAACATTGTATTATTAAGGTACCTACCTACTTAACTAAGGTAGACACGTATACAGGTTAATACCTACCTAATGTACACATTCATCTTGTTTTGGATATGTATTATTTATAGTACGTAGTAGTATGAACAGGGTGGGGCAAAATTTAACCTCATTGAGGGCACCCACCTTTTCTTTTGTATTTAGAAGGTTTTGTTCTGAGGAAACTATAAGTTAATTTTGAAGAAAAAACAGTTGCATTTTAAGAATATTATAATACTATACTGGTGGGGCAAAATTTTACCACTTTTATAAAACTTACTTTTAATATGTAAAAGAAACCTTTCCAATTAATTATATGCTATGTACTAACTACTAACTTTATTAGGTACTGTACCAACTGGTAACGTTGCACATGCACAGCAGCGAGCAACGTTGCCAGATGACGCGTTTCTTGTTGCTTCAAACAACTTGTTTGTCTCCGATTAACTCGCGTGGTGGTGCATTTAGTGTTGGCGTTGTGTATACGTTTACGGAAACCAAAGGCAACAATGTCAGTGTAAACCAAAGAGGATACCACGTATTGTACGTGTACATAGCTTCTAAGGCAAGCAACATGTTGTCGGTGACTGATCATATTGTATGGACACACAAGAAACAACGTTGCTAAACAAGTTCTGCGTCGTTGCTCAACATGTTGAACAGTAGGTTACGCCTCAAATATTACCTTGTTACTTCAAGACTTCAGGAAATTAACACATCTGTAGGTATTTGATAAAAGTAGGTAAGAAGATTCATTGTGTTAAAACTAAATCATACCTATCTATTATAAACATTTACATAATACTATGGTAAGACCTACTCCTACTCATATCTCATAATCTCATAATTTACATTAAAAGCATTGGTGGTAGGCAGGTTATACCGTGTGTTACTATTACTACAAAGTGTTACGCAGAACGAATGCCATAAGTTATGGCGAGTTAGGTTTGACCTTTTGCAACATTATGGCACATGGCGTGGCATTTCCAGCCTAACGTAGATTAAAAATTATTTTATTTTATTTTAAAAATTTTTGAAAACTTACAGCTAGTATAGACAAAAAATAAACTATTAATAACATAACTATAGGTTAATTACAAGTTTCCACGTATGTGCCTCATACATGTGCCAGCTCTATTAATGAACAAATTTTACCTGTAATTGGTCCTTACCGCTGTCTGGCACGTATGTATATGTACATTGTACAGTAGATGCGGCTGGGCCTATGCAAAAATGAAGTTATTATTTTTGCCCAAATTATGGCTATTTGCTGATGTTATTTTTTTCTAAAGATAAATGGCTCAATATTATTTTATTAATATGTACTTAAACATCATGTCTAAGTTTTTTTTTTTATATCATATCTAAAATTCCGTCATAATGTTGCAAAAGGTCCCTTAAATCACCTCATTCTGCCTAACACTCTGTTTATAATATTTTGCATAGGTAAGGTAGAATCAATCCAATCATGATATACCTAAACAAGAATAAACTACGCTAACTCTGCAGAACTCAGATAACAGGACGAAATAAAAATATACTGATGGAAACACCTCCTTCAGTTGTACTTTTTTGGTTTCAGTCATTTTCGTCACCTAAGTCTGAGCATAGAAATAGCCGCCATAATACTTTTACTTTGTGGGTTGACTATTATATCTTCTACATAAGTAGCGCGTATTAAGCTAACAAGAAACAGTTATTTGAATTATATAAATTTTAGTTTTTAAGATTAGAAATCTCTTGAACTTTGAAATTAAAATCTTTTCTTTTATCTTTGTGATGGATTAGTAAATGAGAAAATAATTCATTTGGATTGAATAGTAAATGGCATTTTGAACATTTTTGTCGGTATTGCTTAGCTTTGGGCTGACATTTTTTTATGTGTCCCTTTATTTTTTGTTTGCTTATGAAGTGTAATCCACATGCGCATTTGTAAAGTATTTCGAGGTTTTTATCAGCATTGCTCTTGCTCTCATCATCAATGATACTGTCGCCATCTTCGTCATCATCGACACTATTTTCTTCCTTATTATCATTATTTACTTTATTTTGCTGCCCGCAATCAACAGTAATATAATGTCCATTGTCATTACAATTTTCTTTTTCACTGATTATAGGGCCCTTGGTGTCTTCATTGAGAAAACTCTTATCATTATCATAAACACCGTGTTTATCAATTTCCATCAAGTTACATGTCTTAGCTTTGTCAATATTTTTAAAGCCACCATTAAAACTCTTTTCCTTGTCATTTTCTATGTTATTCATGCTGTAATCAGTACTGTCCCCGCTTTCATTGCCACCATGAAAACATTTTTTCTCATCATCGTCAATAATTATAGTTTTTTCGGTAGATAATTTATTCTTATCAATCAGATTTTCCTTTACTCTCGTGGTATGATTATTAATCATACTGATTGAACAATTAGGTTGAGCTGCGTTCCTTTCGTTGATTTTTATCACATGGATATTTTCTTTAATAAAATCTGGATCAGACTCATGTTGTTTCAAATGATTTTTGAGATTACATGACCGGAAATATAAATCGCATTCAGAACACTTTGATCTATCTAGATCAAAATTTGGTATACAAGTGTGTTTTTCTTTATTCTCGTGATTTTTAAGACAAATTTTGCAAATTTCACATTGATATATTGAATAATCATAAACTGTACCGCTGAAACTTGGTGTAAGTATTTCGTTATTTTTGTTGATTCCAAATAGTATTACTTTGAAATTTTCAGAATTGAAATTTCCTAAATCTGCATGTTTGGATACATGTTCCTTATAGTTATCTTTGCATAACATCAAGTCACATGTTATGCATTTTATTAGGACGTTCCTATCACAGATATGGTTTTTTAGCATTGACTTTTCAGTAACCCCAGCGCAGTTTCTACATTGGTAGAGTATGTATTGATTAGTAGTGCAAAAAATGCGATTATTAAATGGTGTGTCCGTACTCTGTTTGAATAAAATTATGTTCAATGATTTTTTGGTAAGACCTCTTATTACTTTATGCAGGTTCTCGTGGCTATTGCAACTCAAAGATGAGGTAAACGTTAAACCACATATGGAGCATGGATATGGTCTTACACTATCACAGGGATTTTGAGCATGCTCATAGATGCAGCCAGAATCAATATAATATTCACACTCATCACATTTGTAGACATATACATGTGATGATCCTTTTTGAATACGTTTTAGTTGAATTCTGTGTTCATGCTGGTAAATGGAATTTTCAAGAATCTCCTTTACAACTTTTTCAGGTACAGATTGAAATATGTGATTAACCCACACCATATTTTTAAATGTGAAATAACTTGGATCGAATCTTAGAACTTGAATTTTATGAACACCCATATGGACACGTCGTTGATGATTAGCATAAGAGCGACAATACAAATTCAACGAACATTGCTTACACTTTTTAACAGATGCTTTTTGATTATCAGCACTAAAATGGGCCTGACAATGTCTTATAACTTCATCATATGATTCAAATGATACAGTACAAGTTTTGCAAGTATATAAGACTACTAAAGAGTCGTCAATTGCTGTTTCTCCAGTATCAGGTTCCTCATTATTTAAATCAGTACTTTGCTTTATATTAGTCACTGCTTCAATATTCTTAGCAGCCGATACTACTGTCATTTTATTTAAAAGATCCATGTTTGTCTTTAATTTGGGTTCAAGGTTCGAACTTATTTCGTATTTACGTTTTTTTTCTTTAGGTGATGGTTCTGGGTCTTTAGAGAATGGTTCCAATGTTTTGGGTGTTTGATCTGATTTATTGGATGAAGCATTTTTTTGCAAGACGTATGAATGAAACGACATGTGAATTTTAAAAGCCGTCTCTGATAGCTTTATATTACAAACATAGCATGTTAAATAATCTGTTTCGTGACAAATGTGACTAGGTATAGCCTTTTTTCTTAGAAAATGTATCCCACATATTTTACAATGTGGATATTCGGGAATAGGAGGACGTACCTGTTTGCCTTGAAAATCGAAAAATTTGTAATCTTGCAGGCACAATTTTTTTTCCTTTTCATGACGTTTCTTGTGTATTTCTAAAACAGAGTTTGTAAAAACAAGTCCACATTCTTCACAAGTGTATTTGGCGATTTTAAAACACGATCCGTTGGTGTGACTTTTATGCCTTTTTCCTAGATTATTTATAAAACTCTTACAATTGTAACAAAATGTAAAACAATTGTGAGGGTCATACAGCCCATTTTTAGGTCTTACTTTGGACTCAATTTGCAAGCCATTTTTAGGACAAGGAGCTGTATCTATAATGATATTAGAATCGATTATGGTGAAATCTGAATCATTTGCCAATTGATCATGCTGAGTTTTATGGTAGATCATTTCTACCTTATCAACCAAAATGTCACATGCGGCACAATAGGAAGAATAAGTGGTTTCTGATTCACACTTTGAGTAGTGTTCTTGGTATCTCTTTTCACTGAAATGTATGGCACATTTTGTGCAATTATACAAAACATTGCAATTTGTTTCATTTAAATTAAGCACTTTGAGCGGTTGAGAGAATGTATGCTGTTTTAAATGCATATCTCTATCTTGTTCCTTTAAGATGTGGTTACAAATTGAACATTTCCAATTAGACAATAATTCCGCATGTAAGTCGTGATTTTTTGCATTATTTGAAGACAAAAAGCAAATGTTGCATTTATTGCATTCGAAAAGCACCGTTTCTAATGCAAAATTACTTACTTTATCAAATATTTTATTTCTGTTTTCATTATCTGTTTCATTTTCAATTTTATGGAACATTAAATCAATGTGATATGAATAAACATGCTTATTGTGCAATATTATACTAGAACATTTATATGGACAATATTTGCATTGTGTATTGAATTCTTCCTTTTTGGGTTCCAAGAACTTTTCGGTTTTATGGTTTCTGATCATATGCGTGAAATAAGCTTTTATGTTTGGCAAGTAATATGAACATTGATGACATACAAAAAGAGTTTCATCTGTTTTTTTCGTATCATTATCATCACATTTTTTAGTATCGTTATCATCACTTTTATTCGAATCACTAACATCATCTTTATTCGCATCATTATCATCATCTTTTTTCGTATCATTATCATCATCTTTTTTCGTATCAATGTCATCATTTTTATTAGTATTACCTAAGCTTTTTCCAGGTTTCAGTATTTGATACATGTGGTCAATTAACGATTTCTGATCTGCGAATACATTGTTACAGTGTAGACATCGATTAGTTTCTTGCTGTTCAATAACATATTTAGATCTATAATCTTCATTGATACCTGCAACTTCATCTTTATCAGTAGATTTATGTGGACCGTTTTTAACAACTTCTATATTTTGTTCTATAGCCGTTTCAACTTTATTGGTACGTTGAAGCTTATCTTTAGTAAATGCAACTTCGTTATCTTTTAGAGCTATTTTTATTTTTTGTTTATTATTAGAAATAGCATTTTGAGTTTCACTGTTTGTTTTAGAAGAATCCTTCTGTGTTTCACAATTGCTCACTGTAGAAATAGACTCAACCTCGTGTTTCACTTCAGTAGCAGAATCTTTAAATTTTTGTGCAGCGGCAATAATATTCCCATTATTTTTTGTAGTCGCAAGTTTACGTTTTTTATTAGTTGGTGGAACTAAATCATCATCTTGGGTTATGGATTCTGTATTTGGTTTTTCCTCACTTTTAGGATAAGCTTCAAATATGAAATCGGTTGAATTAGCTTCTTTAGATATTCTATTTGTTTGATGTTTGCTACCACAGTGTCTTTTTAAACTAGAATTATATTTGAAGTAAATATTGCATATATTGCATTTATATGACTGATTTATGGGATTAGAATTGGTGATTTGTGTTTGTTCTGTATGAATGTTTTTAAAGTGTCTCCATAAATTATATCTACTAGAGAAATATGACCCACATTTGATACATTTGTGTCGACTTATAACGGAATATTTATTTCTACTAGCTTTGCTAGGATGCAATTTGTTTTTGTGGACATTAAGAGCATGTTTACTTAGAAATAGTCTGCAGCATAACTTACAATATCTGCCATTTTGAGTAAGATATGACTTTATGTCTTGAAGAATTACCTTCATATGCTTGGCATTTTCTCCTTTAGGTTCTGTTGTGTTATATATATTTTCAGTGTCGTAATTTGTATCTTTTTTTGGTTTTGAGCACAAATAAAGTTCATCATTATTTTCACCAAGATCAATAGACTTTGTATCTAAAATAAGCTTATTGTTCTCATCCTGATAATCACCAGGGCAACAGAGATTAAATTGATGATTGAAAGGTTCAGATACTTGATTGTGTCCAGCTTCTAATATTTGTGGTTCTTCTTCAATGTAGGAATCTGAAATTAATAAGGTTCTCCACTCAAATAACATCTAAATATTTTAAAAAGTTATTCATAATATTTATTTTGAATAAGAGATTGTCCATATTCAATACAAATAAATCTCATTCAAACAATATGCAATAATAAGCACTTCACTCAACTTTAAAGAAACTTACAGGACCCCCTTAATTGTTATGCATATAAAAGGACCTTCTTGACTACAGTTAGGCAGAGCCAGGGTCAAAATTATCATTGCAATTATATTTTTCATTCATATTGCTATAATTGTGAAGCTAAAACTAAAACTTCTGAAAAATAAAACTTCTGATCAAAATTGAGCTTAATTTGTTGATTTACCCTGAATGGTTCTGGTTTATTGCATAAATACTTTGTTTAAACCAGATTTTCAATTTATAGCAATTTGATAAAACATTCTAATTTTTATGCTGGCAATATCTATAGTCTGATCCAAAATCTTAGTCCAAAAATGTAAACAAAGGTGTTACCAGAGCAAATAAATCGCGATGTATTAGAATTTCGTCAAACTAAATGTGAGCCTGTTTTCTTCACTCAGAACTGATAAATTATAATTAGAGATGTAATTTAATGAACTTATTTCTAATTTATTTTTGTTTAAGATAAAGTTATTAAAAAAACAAAATTACGTGGTACAAAATTCGCGGCACTTGGCACACTGACAAGTGGTCTGAAACTTTGGATCGTTTTCATGACGCACTCGCGGAAGCGATGTTTTAATATCATTATCATCACGACAGGCGAATTAATATTTAGAAAATTCGCGTTTCAAAATATTACGACGCGAAACTAAGTAACTAACTAACAAAGTCGTGTTAATGAAATTGCATCGTTGGAAAGGCGATGGAAGGAGGTAATGGCGACGCAGTGTGGTTTCAGTACACCTAAGTATTCGTGCGAATCCCTACTCGCACAAATTTCATCAAATAATTATATTCCGTTATTTTATTTTATTTTGAAAACAAAATCCACAGCTCTTGAGTATAATATAAATTAAACTTATCACCTTAACTGAAAGCCAAAGTCGGATTTACATTTTACAAGTATTGCATATTGACATGGACAGTATCATAAAATATAATGAAATATAGTATTCCGTAAAGATGTTAGGCAACGCACTAATTGAACGCAAGCGCCATTGCGCAATTCTGGGTCATTAACCCATCCGCAGGAATCCCTTTAAATGCCAAAAAACTTATTTAGATTTAGATCACTCCTACATTTTGTGAGTGAGCAACAGTAGGAATTCATATAGACGACCTCTGTGGCGCAGTGGGCGAAGGTCCGCCTGAGACGCAGAAGGTTGCGGGTTCGATTCCCGCTGCGGGACAAATGTTTGCATGTTCTGCAGATATTTGTCTCGGGTCTGGGTGTTTTCTATGTATGATATGTATATATTTACAAAAAAAATGTATCTATGTAGTATATCAATCATGTGGTTCCCATAGTACAAGCTCTGCTTAGTTTGGGGCTACATGATGCTGTGTGATAACGTCCAGGATTATTTATTTATTTATTATTATTATATAAGCAGAAAAATAATGTATTAGATTAAAATTATTAAGAAACATACAAAGTATGCATTTTGCTAATAATTTTTGATCTCAGTTTAAAAATGTTTAGCATCCACGAAGAAGCATTTTGAGAGTGAAATCTCTTTGTTTACATTTTTGGACTGGACTATACCTACAATAGTATTTTTTTTTTTTTTTATGCCAAAGCTGACAGACGAACAGACGGGCCACCTGATGGAAAGTGATCACCGTCGCCCATGGACACCTGCATCACCAGAGGCGATACTGATGCGCTGCCGGCCCTTGAGGAAATGAAATACCCGCCTTTTGAAGGACCCCATGTTGTAGCTCTGAGGGAAAACCGCAGGAGGGAGTTCGTTCCACAACTTGCACGTACGTGGCAGGAAAGATCGTGCAAAGCGAACGGTTTTAGAGAACCAACCATCCAGGTGGTGCGGATGAAATTTGGTTTTGCGGCGTGTGGTGCGATGGTGGAAAGCGGCTGCCGGCACCAGATTAAACAATTCCTCAGAACACTCCCCAAAATATAGTCGATAGAATACACAGAGAGATCCTACGTCTCTCCGCAAACTTAAAGGGTCTAGATTGTCTGTGAGCTTAGGACTGTCGACAATAGGAGCTGCCCTGAGCTGTATCCGGTCAAGAAGAAGGAGTTGGTATTGGGGCGCTCCAGCCCAGAGATGAGAGCAGTACTCCACATGGGGACGGACTTGTGCTTTATAAAGCAACAGTCTTTGGTCCGGTGTGAAGTACCAACTCGCTCTGTTGAGGACGCCAAGTTTCTTAGAGGCTAGTTTGGCCTTACCTTCCAAGTGACTGCGGAATTGGACTTCACTCGATTTGTCGACACCGAGGATTCCTATGCTCTTAGAAATAAATGACTAGCTTTGATTTAAAATTTGAATCATGTCATACAATTATAAAAACAAAAAACCAGACTGCTAAAAATTAATGAACTGAAAAGAGAAAAGCAAGTATTACAATATCGATGTATATTCAAATTAGTCCTACTTAATACTTTAAGAATGAATAAACATAGACATTGTGATACTTGTTTTTTCTCTTTTCAGTTTATTATTTTTTAGCAGTCGGGCCTTTTGTTTTTTTTTGGTTATACAATATACGGTTCTTTTTTTTTTTTCAAAACCTTCTTGATCAAAGCTCACAAACGCAGGCAGTATCAGGAATCCTAGAGCAATGTTGCTACTAACCCAGAGTCCACCTCCGTTATTTTATGGAGTTGGGCTGGCTGGGGTCAGATTAGCAGGGGGGCAATGCACAAAACACCCCAATGCAGGACGTCGGTGCAGAACTTTTTCCTATGCCAGTCCACTACTGGACATAGGCCTGCCCTGATGAGCTCCATTGCGCACTGTCCTCGGGTTCATAATAGTTACTTGTAAAAGCGGTGTAAGCAAACCTTCTTCAAAATCCTCTATTTCTTTTTTTAGAACAGATATATCAGGGAAGACGCTCTTGATGGCCGGGTTATCAAAAACATCATGCTCTTCAATATCAATTTCATCATCCATTGTTGACCTGAAACAAGAGGTGGGTAGTTAATATAACTGTGGTGATCAAAGGTTATTGTTTGTCCAACCACATCACAGATGATAATTATTAAATGGTATCTTATTGAGAGTGACTGCCTTCATAGCTCAGTAGGTAGTAAATCTGCCTTCTGAGCTGCATGTCACGGATTCAATTCCCGCCCTGGACTAACATTTGCCCTATGAACATGGATGTTTCTTCTGTGCCTGGGTGTTTTTCTAAGTATCTATGGTTGTTTTATAGTCTCTGGTAGCCATAATACAGGCTCTGCCTAGCTTGGGATCAGTTGGCCGTGTTTTATATGTCCGGTATATTTATTTTGTTTGATTCCTCTAGGTGTAGTGGACTGTAGTAGTTAAGTTGACCACTATCATTAAAACTTTGGTTTTATACAGCAATCAAAAATTATGTTAAGCTGTGTTCAGCAGCCTAACTACACTTAAAGGAATGTTCAGCCGAGTGTATAGATAATTTTCTCAATGTGGTATGCAAGTTGCAACGCATTTGGTTTTTTACATTTATTACCTTGCTGAATTTCCTTGGGAACGCACAATAACGCACAGTCAGCACAGCACACCTGGTAATCTTAGAATTTATAGTGGATAGCTGTATTGTACGATTTGGTATGTACATAAACATAGGCTAATCGCTAAATATCCCTTGGAGAAAATGATTATTGGCTGCCCAGTAGTAGTGTTAAATGATAAATAGTGTTTTAAAAAAATTATGTATTCTAACAGAACTAAATGGTGACGTTTCTTTTTTTTCTTTCACAATTCGCATCACATTCCCAACGGTCGGCGAATGTTATTTCGACGAATTTAAAAAGCAAAGAGTATGATGCAATTACAGTGCCACAAAATATAAGTTGGCGTTTTTAGGAACTGGAGCTGTGTGTTTGACCGCCGTCGCGCCTGCGGGGCGTCGGCGTCGGTCGAAGACATCAGCATTGTGAAAAATCTGTGAATCATTTGGGTTTTAAAATGACAAAAGAGATTAAAAGAGGTTCAATAGAAATCGTCATCAAAGAACATTCATTTTAGTTGAACTTGTGGCACTGTAAATCAGTGTTGCCGGCGGACAAACAGAAAAATCCGTGCCGTCAGTCCGTTCCGTTCATTTAATCATTCATCTCAATCTCTGCCTTCGTCCAGTTCACCCAGTTCACCCCTCTTTGATTTTGTCTCTTTCACAGCTGATCAAACAAATGTCAACTTGACTTGTCACTTCTTTGTCAGTCAAGAAAATGGAGTTGAGTTACGCATTTTACAATTTCAGAAAGGATTTAAAATCATTATGAAGTCAATTTACATTAATTTTGCAATCTGTTTGGGTTAGAATGGATAATACAAGTCCATTTCAGCCTTGGGCAAGTGATGAAAGTGCTAAAAATGTGAAATCCGAAAGAGATGTAGTGGATGACGCGAAACTTCATAGGGAAAATGTCAATCATCCAAAACATAGGCAAACTGCGTCTTATGATAAAGATAGTACCGCTGTTCCGAGCCTCACTCCAGGGACTTCGGGTGCTGTGGGCTCCGGCACCGACCCAGCTCGGGGCAAGGAGTCCACTATGGACTCTAGTAAAGTGGCTTCCATGCAGCAAATCGTCGAAAATACTCTCAGGTAATTAAACAGTGCCTATGTTTTCTAGCATATTGTATCGCTTATGGCTAAAGAAACATATCAATTTTATTTTATCTACATCAATATAATTATTAACAATATTTTACACATTCTACAAGAATGTGTAAAAAAACTTGTTTGATACTGTGTGTGTAATAGATAACTGAACTCTTCATAATAACTACTTATTGCCTACTAACAATTTTATCTAGCATAAAAGCGTAATTGGTACCCAGTTACCTTCATAGCATATACATAAGTTTTAAAATAGAATGATTTTTCCAGTCAAGAGGGTCGACAAAAGGTATCACAATTGCTAGAAGCAGTAGAAGCTCTGAGCGGGGCTGAAAGACTTCTTTTGTACCTGAGGCTGCCAACAGGCGTGCCACCACATGATCCTCTAAAGCAGCCTATGAACCCTTTAGGATCAAGGTATTTGATAATTAAATATTATACATCCTATTCATAACAGTTCTATAAAACTCAGATGGCTTTTATTTACATTTAATTGAGACAGACAAGCTTACTTATCAAGCATTTTCAAATGACATTTGGTTATGAATAAGGGGGTATGGAAATACCATATACATGCTATATCTTTGTCCCTCTGAAGTTGACCGTAAGTAGCGATGTAGATAATAAATATCAGGCATGATCATGATAAGTAGTTATATCAAACATGTGGTTCGCACAATACAAGCTCTGCTTAGTTTGGGGCTACATGATGCTGTGTGATAGTGTCCAGCTTATTTATAATTTAGTTTCTTTTTTTTTGTCAGATTTTCTAGTATTGACTGGTAGTATTGATAGTATTGATTGGTTGAATTGTTTGCTGAGCGTAAGTGGGAAAAGATGTACTATATGTCTCTAGTACTATTAAAAGTTAATTTTTAATTAATTAAAAGTTATATGCTTGTTCAAAATACAAACAGGCACTGTAGGACTTCATCATCACCCATCATTAGTACCTATAGCACAAACTCTGCATGATGCTGTGTGATAACATCCAGCTTATTCATATTTTAGTTTCTATGTTTTTGTCAGATTTTGTAGTATTGACTAGGATTGGTTGAATTGTTTGCTGAGCCTAACAGGGAAAAGATGTACTATATGTCTCTAGTACAAGTTAATTTTTAATTAATTAAAAGTTATATGCTTGTTCAAAATACAAACAGGCATTGTAGGACTTCATCATCACCCATCATCAGTACCTATAGCACAAACTCTGCCTAGTTTGGGATCAGTATACCATGACTGGGGTCCAATAAACTAGCTTCAACATTTTGCTTCGCTCGCTGTTACCCGTATAAAAAGTAATTTGACCAGCCATAATAGAACATATAAAAAGTAGCATTAAATGCTTTCCTGGTCCAAACTAAATGAGCATAAGTTTAGTTAAATCCATTTTGTACTTTTGTCTTAAGGTGAGGATACATGTCAAACCTCCCTCTCATTCGCACTATTCAACATTTTTGAAGATATAAAATAACTGAATCTAGTTATGCAAAATAGCAAACCTTCACCCCCTAGAAAATAACAATTCAAAAATTTATTAGAATTAAAGTAATCATCAGTGATCGGAATTAGGCTGGCTAAAATACCTAAAGATTAAAGAACAGAGTGTGGAGACTTCCTTACTACAAAAATTTTATTCAGCCCAATTCAGCAAAACAAATTTAACATTTGTCGCATTAAGTAAGTACATTTAATATTAATTTTAATAATATTGTGAACTAATTCAATTAATTTTTCTTTTTAATAGACTGCAAAAAGTTCTTTATTTCATTACTTCATTTAATTTCACAATAAATGTGTACACCTGTAAATGGATTTAAAGTACAAAAATAAACTGAAAACTGAGGCAATTGCCCCGAAAAAACATTTAGTCCTAAGGCGTTTCCACTTTGCCTCTGTTATTTTTCTAACTTTATTGTAGCCTGCCTAATCTGATCACTGGTAATCATACATTCACAATTTTGAAATAAATTAATAAATAAACAAGTTATAGACAGACACCCAGCTTAAAGGCTTGACTGCGGTGCTGGTAAGAGGGTTTTGCTGTCATAGTATATGCAGTTAGGAGGTACCCAGGATATCAGAGTGATTTCCAATCAGTGTTTTTCTATTGCCATAACAAAATTCAGCTTTAGAAGATATGTCTATTGGATTTTATTATTACACTGAGTGAGATCCGTCTAGTTGTTACATAAAGGCTAATTAACACAAAGTCATTTTAATAAATAATAGTTTGTTACCTTCTAATGGATATTAATGATGTTCATAAATAGTGTTGTTTACAGGGCAGAACTTCAACAAACTGTAATTTGGATACAGACACACTTGGAGGTAGACCCCGATGTATCTCTACCCAAACAAGATGTCTATGATGAATATATGTAAGTATCTCATAACATTTACATTTAGGCATGGTGGTAGTACTTCCTCGGACGAGCCCTTCACTAAGAACTCTACCTGCTAATATACTTATGGTTTCCTAAAAATTAAACTTTCTAACTTCAAAAGAAAAGGTAGCTGTCCTCAATAAAGTAAATTTTGCGCCACCCTCTATACCCATAGAAGCCACTAACAGAAACATATGTAAAATATTATTTTTATGATTTTTTAGAGCACATTGCATGAGTTGCAATATGAAGCCTCTATCAACAGCAGATTTCGGCAAAGTGATGAAGCAAGTGTATCCGACAGTGCGGCCAAGGCGACTCGGCACTCGCGGTAACTCCAGGTATATCTATTATAGGCCAAGCTCAATAAAAGCTCACTGATACGGTTGTTTGGCAACAGGTAAGCGAAAGCGACCTGTCGTCGGCATTTATTTACACGGTAGTTTGGCGGCAGGCAAGCGAATGCGACCTGTCGTCAGCATTTACTTACAAGGTAGTTAGGCGGCAGGCAAGCGTATGCGACCTGTCGTCAGCATTTACTTACAAGTTAGTTAGGCGGCAGGCAAGCGTATGCGACCTGTCGTCAGCATTTACTTACAAGTTAGTTAGGTGGCAGGCAAGCGAATGCGACCTGTCGTCAGCATTTACTTACAAGGTAGTTAGGCGGCAGGCAAGCGTATGCGACCTGTCGTCAGCATTTACTTACAAGTTAGTTAGGCGGCAAGCAAGCGAAAGCTACCTGTCGTCGGCATTTATTTACACGGTAGTTTGGCGGCAGGCAAGCGAAAGCTACCTGTCGTCGGCATTTATTTACACGGCAGGTAGTTTGGCGACAGGCAAGCGAATGCTACCTGTCGTCAGCATTTACTTACAAGGTAGTTAGGCGGCAGGCAAGCGAATGCGACTTGTCGTCAGCATTTACTTCCAAGGTAGTTAGGCGGCAAGCAAGCCAAAATGACCTGTCGTCGGCATTTACTTTTATAATAGTTTGGTGGCAGGCAAGCGAAAGCGACCTTTTGTTTGTCATATCAACTCAGACTCAGTGTAAGTGTGTAAGTAAGCTTGCTATCGCTTATTCATAACGTCCAAACACTCAACAGTCTGAGTTATGAATCTTAACTTACAATAATCCTTGAGACTATTCTCCATGAGCTCTATTATACACAACACTCAGACACGAGACAAATTATCATTACCGTAATTCTTCCCACAGTGGGAATCGAACCCGCATTTATCGAGATTTGATTTAAGGCTAAACCACTGCGCCACCGAGGTGGCTATCTGCCTATGAGCGTTCTGAATTTTTTTTCTTCATAAAACAAATAATCAACTTATCGTAGTATCCATATCGTCCACAGAGTTAAATCGGACTTAATTTAGGAGGCTCTCATCTTTGTCTTTGAGTAATCGACATTTCCGCAACTACATCCTTCGGAAACATTACGTTAGGTACCTAATTTATAGCTCAACTATGAGTACTGGTTTATGAGGGGTATCGCTTAATTTATTTACTTACATCTCCTACTCATGTGGTGAAACTAAAGATAAAATATTCATTTGATTGATTAAGTATGTACGTAATCATGATTAGCGAATTGACTTTTATCAAACGCATGTGATTGTGCTAATTTAAATACAAAGGTCCGGGTATTTTTAGAGATGAATAACAATAGAATTGACATAATATGTCTTTTTTTTTTCGTATTTCTTTTGACTTGTCGAAGTTTGCAAATTAAAATAAACTATTGATTGCCTCTGAACTATTCTTCTATAATTGTTATATCATATCAGAATTACAAGAGACAAAGGAAATGCAATGAGCTAATTAAACAATCACATACATATTTATGTAATTTCGATTCCGAGCATTATTTCATCGAGGCTTGAGTCACACACAATACAAGGTCATGAACAATCAATGTTGTTTAATCATATGAAATACCGATATAGTACCATTGAAGCCTCATTTTCCGAAATGGGGTAAGTAAGACCGACCTCCGCTCTAGGTATGAAGCGCTCATGGCGTTTCTTCTTTTCATGGCGTAATTTCGGTGTTGTTAGCCGATCATCAGAGTTAAGCAACACTTTACACGGTCGCTGCTTGGATGGGTGACCGTTACGTGGCATTTAGATCGGAAGGCACGTTAATATGTTGGCCTTCGGGTGGCCTAAAAACTCCGACAACGGAGTTGGCCACTAGCTCATACGAAGAAGAAGAAGAAGAAAAAGAAGCTCTAGATATCTTTCTCGTCTGTAGCATTTACGTGTACGCGGACCATAGTTGATTTGCTGTCTAACAGAATATAGCCGGGAAACACCAAAATAAATTACACACCCCAATATTAATAGCATCGCTAATTGTTCTTGGATCGTGGGTATCAGGAACGAAGAGAATACAGCTTAAACCATACCTGGAACCTGGAAACATTTGCATTAGGGCTATCACGAAAATTTCAACCTTTCGTTATAGAACAATATTGGCCAATGACAAAGCATTATTTCTACGCTTCCTTATTGATACACTCATGAGCATTACGAATATCTCAATCTCGTTTTATGATACGAGATTGCAAGTTTCGCACTCAGATCATAAATGTTTCCTGGTAGAAATCGATTGCAGCGATAAAGCCATTGTGTTTTGTTATATTATAATGTTACCGCAAAATCGTATGCAATCTGCAAAATTAACGTACAAAGGCTTCCTCGATACAGGCTTGGCCTAGTGAGGAATCCACCAGATAACCCCACTGTTATTTAATTGGTCATTAAAATACATGAAAAATTGTGTCCAATTTGCATTGTATTAGTTGTTACGATTTAGTTATGCTGCCATGTTTTTACTGTAATATTTTTTTTTTTCATTTTTCATTTTTTCAATGTTTCACGCAATAAAGTGTTCATTAATTCAGTGTACATTGATGACCTGTGGCGCAGTGGGCCAAGGTCTACCTGAGACGCAGAAGGTTTCGGGTTCAATGACGTTAAAAAAATATAAGCCAAGCAGAGTTTCTTGCCAATTCTTCTCTGTTTGGTCACGTTACGAATTGGTGGTAAATTAAAAAAATGACGTTTCAAAGTGTACTATACTGTTCCTACTGAATAAATGAATTTTTGACTTTTACTTTTGACTTCTCGCCGCGAGACAATGTTTGCATTGCAGGTATTTGTCTCAAGTCTGAGGTTTTCTGTTTATAGTATGTATGCATATAAAAAAGTAGGTACCTACATAAGTAGTATATCAGACTTATTTGAATAAATAATTTAATTTAGTTACTGTTGTAAACATCGCGTCGGGTCAGCGTATAAGTATGTAATTTTAATTAATATTCGCAAGAACCCATTCATCGGTTCTGATTCACGGTGCAAGCCGCGAGGCCAATCAATTGTTTTCGAAGATTAACAAATAAATACCTTTAAATTCACATCCAAAAATAACGTATTATAAAAAACTTGACAATACTATACGAAAAAATCTGTATCTCTCCAATTTGATAACGCTGCAAGCCGAATTTTATCAAGAACATTGTGAACTTGTTATCGGTGACACAGAATAAGTACAATGTCAGTGACGTTTGAGTCACAGAATACTAACAGAAGTCAAACTCATGTATGTACTTCACTTTTCATACCTACGCTTGGTGGTGGCGTAAGGGTTGTCAACTGAGGGGGCTACCATAAACCCGCGATATAGCCGGCATAGTAAAAAACGTATTCTTCAATATTAAAACAAAACAATAAACATAAAATTTTACATGTGACAATTTCCACTATAGAAAATCCCTAATAACTTCTAAACATATTACCCTCTGTACACAATTTCACCTACACAATTGCCCTATCCGTTTTAGACCTAAACCTATCGAATGACACTAAAAACAATATGTAGACAAACAAAAAATCATATTTTCAAATTACGTAATATTTGGTTGCGTGAATTGACCTTACAAAATAATAATCGTATAAACTGATTCAAAATAGGAAACTATTATATAAATCGTGCTTAGACAGCCACCTTACAACATATTTTCCGTTAAAATGAACCATCTAAATACAAGCAAATACCTACATAGTACATACTTCCCTCTCTCTCTGAAACTACTGGTGGCTTAAAAAACGACATTTCACCGTTTAATGTTGAATTTGAACAACCGTCCACTGAACAGTTACAAAAAACTTTTGTTGCTCCATTTTTACACTAAAACACTAAAAAGTTCATAGAGCGTGCCTCAAACGGGTGACACTCGCGCTTGCACTGGTCCGAACTGTTCCGAGATATCGTGTCCGTGAGCGGTGTCTATATGTGCGGTGCTCGAGCGCGCTCTGTATGTAGATTGACTTCTGTACTTATGTTTATTTTGTGTATGAGTGGAGCACAATTTTACGTATCATACAAACTTGCCCTGAGTGGCCCTGGGGCCCTATTTTAGTCCGGTCATTCTAGACAATTGAAATAAAGAAAATTCCGACAGAGCCAAATCTTCGTAGAGACCTTGTGTTTACCACAAGGAATAAAGTGTCAAAAGTCCCCATCAGTCCCATGTGAGCTTAGGGACTTATTCGGGGCCCAAGGTCAAAATTTTAGGTTTTATGGATTTTTCTCGAAAACGGTAAGTTTGATCGAAAAAGTACCTAAGAGCAAAGTCGTAGATCTTAAAATTCTCTATAAAAATAGTCCCTATGATTTTTTCTCTAAGACCCACTATTTCCCAGATATTGCGCTTGTAAGAATCATGTTCTACATAGTATGCACACATATGCCACGTATATACATATTTAGGCAAAAAGCTAAAAAGCTGTAAAGCTTTTCCTTTACCTGGTTGGAATGGTTGTATTGAACACGTGACTAGCAATATTGTAGACTTTTCAAAATCAAAAATTTCATTTCTGCCATTTGTTCAACAGCCTGCAAGTAATTACAATACGATATACACAACTTTACTTTGTGCTTTAGAAGATGCTAAACGTCACAACCATACAGTTTGCATAATTACTTTTGATCAACCTCTATTTGCGAAAGCTCGCGAAATTGTATCTGCTGCACCTGAAGGATCGGAATTATCAAAGATTATAGTGAGACTGGGAGGATTTCATTTGTTAATGTCATTTTTCGGCGCAATAGGTTATATTATGCAAGGAAGTGGTTTAAAAGAAGTGCTTTCTGAGATTTATGCTCCTAAGTCTTTAGAGAAAATGCTTAATGGCCATGCTTACGCGAGGGCAGTTCGAGCTCACACGTTACTTCAGCTCACTTTAGCATTAACAATATTAAAAGAACTAGCTATTGAGGATGCAGATCTTATAATTACAGTGGAAAATATCCTCGATAAAACTCTTTTATATTATGACATTGAAAATGATAAGGAAATATCTGAACTTTTACTTGATTTATTTAATAAAAAGTTAATGGAATATCAGAAACGAGGACCAACTGCACAATTATGGGTACAGTATTTTTGGATGGTGTCCATTGCAAAAGAATTTATAAGAGCTGAACGTATGGGAGATTGGCAAGCTCATTTGAACTGCGTTAAAGAAATGCTTCCTTATTTCCATGCATCGGGGCATTTACCTTACGCTAAGTCTGCGCACTTATACTTGCAGGATATGCTTCAATTAGAGGAGGTAATTGATCCTAATTCTAATTCTAATTCTAATTTGAAGTGGGGGGGAAAAGTTCTGCACCGACGTCCCGCATTGGGGTGTATTGTGCATTGCCCCCCTGCTAACCTAACCCCAGCCAGCCCAACTCCTTAAAATAACGGAGAAGGACTCTGGGTTGGTGGCAACATTGCTCTAAGATTCCCGATTCTGCCTGCGTTTGTGAGGCTTGATCAAGCAGTTTTTGTAACCCGGATTTTGTTCTGGCTTCGTTTGTAGCAGTGCAGTGTAAGATGACGTGCTCCACTGTTTCTTCAGCTTGAAAGCAGCCGCGACAGGTGCCGCTGTCCGTGGCTCCTGACTTTACTAGGTGGTGGTTCAGGTCACAGTGGCCTGTAATAACACCAACCAGTATGCGTAAGTCGTCACGCTTCATTTTTAACAAGGTGTTGGTTATTTTGTTGTTTCTACTTGGTAGCATTAGTTTTGTATTTTTGCAGTCCTGTCTCCGGTCCCACAATCTTTGGTGTTCACTTTCAGAGTGTTCTCTTAACCTTTTCTTGATCTCCACCGAAGGTGGGTTGGAAAGGCTAATATCAGTGGCGGTTGGAGTGAGCCTGGCTCCTTCCCTTGCCAACGAGTCGGCCTTGTTATGTCCAGGGTTGGAGCCGTGACTCTGCGTCCATGTTATGTTAACTGTGTAGTCGGTTGTTAGTTTTTGGAGGGCACTGTGGCAGTCCGCAATCGATTTGGACCTGGTGTCTGGACTGCGGAGTGCGTTAATCAGTGCCGCGCTGTCTGTTATAAACAAGAGCTGTGGTTTTTTATTTTCTGATATAGAGGCGTCAGTGTTCCTTATTGAGTAGTCTATCTCTGAGGCCCCTAAAAGAAGTCCTAGAGTTTCTGCCTGAAATGCTGTGGTGGTTCTGTTGAGAGGCTGTGCTTTGGATAGCCCTGGGCAGTAAAAGCCACAGCCTGCACCACTTTTTGTCCTGGATCCATCTGTGAATATATGATAGATGGAGTTTGACGTTGGACAATGTATGTCCTCTTTGTTGATTATCCGATACTCTTTGCTTGTAAGGTACGTCGTGGCTACTCTGTCCGTACCCTTCGATGCTTCAGGGATGATTGCTGTAGCCTTATTCAGTATTTTACAGTGGTTTGTGGTCCTACTACTGCCTTTCCACTGGTCTGTTGACTTTATTCTCAGTGCAGCGGCCATGGCTTCTTGCTGTATATGCAAGTGCAGTGGCGTTAGTCCTAGTATAATGTCTAGCGCGGCTGATGGGGTTGATTTTGTGCAACCACTGATCATCGAGCATGCAAGTCTTTGTACCTGTTGTAGTTTGTTTATAGTTGTTACTAAGTTTGTTCTTGGCCACCATACGACCGCGCCGTAAGTGAGTACTGGACGGACCATAACCGTGTACATCCATAGACAAAGTTTGGGTTTGAGTCCCCAGTCCTTGCCGATGGCACGTGTACACTGCCACAGCACGTTGGTTGCCTTTGTTGTGACATGTTGTGACATGACATGAAAAATTAATAGGATGGTTTGAAGCTAATGGGATTATTTTAAATGCTGATAAAAATACTATTTTAAATTACTCATGTAGGAGAAAACATAAAGATGAGAGAATAGAAGAAGCCACATTCTTAGGTTGTACTATAGACTCAACTCTATCCTATGAAAGTCACATAAATAAGTTATGCAAAAAGCTAGCTAGTGCAAATTATGCATTGTTTAGACTAAAAGCACTAGTTGACAAAAAAACTCTAATATCTGTTTATTTTGCTTACTTCCATTCGATAATAAACTATGTAGTAACAGTGTGGGGTAATGCCTCCCAAATAAATAAAATCCTTATCTGTCAGAAAAGAGCTGTACGAATTATTCATGGTCTGAGCAGAATGACATCGGCTAAAGCCTACTTTGTAAAAACTAAGATATTAACAGTTGTATCCCTATTTATTTATCGGTCACTTTTGGAAGTACATTCACAAAAACATAATCTTCCAATGAAACTAGATATCCACCAATACAACACCCGAAATAAGGAAAAACTGTTTATTCCGAGACGGAGACTTGTGAAAACTTACAACCAGGGGTTTTGCTTAAAACTTGCAATGTATAATAAATTACCCTTAAAAGTTACCCAGCTTCCCTTCAGTCAATTTAAAAAAATAATTAAAACATTCTTTGAAAATAATCCATTTTACCATGTCACTGAATATCTAAGTTGTTCATTTTCTGATCTGCATGCAGAGTAGCATACTTGTAAATGTTGTAAAATTGTTAGGTAATTATTTTAAGTTATGTACCATAACCTTCTTGTCTTTAAAAATATTTATAATGTATCTCAATTTAATGATTGGATGTATCAATTTGACATGCCTATGTTATATGTGTATAACTAAATGGTCAATAAATGAATCTGAATCTGAATCTAAATGAATCTGAATCATGGTCCAGCTGTTTGTTCCATATAAGTTTGCTGTCCAGCCATATCCCTAGGTACTTAACCTCCTTACTGAGGACGAGTTTCGTTCCGAATAAGGATGGAAGTTGTAGTGCGGGTAACTTGAGCTTGCGAGTGAAAAGCACTAGTTCTGTCTTGTTTGGGTTTACAGAGAGACTGTGCCTTTTGCACCAGGCTTCCACGATGCGGAGTGCCTTCTGCATCTTTTCGCAGAGAGTGGATTCAAATAGCCCTGATATCATGATAGCCAGGTCGTCAGCGTATCCTACTGTTTGAATGCCGTCTGCGTTTAGTGAGTCAAGAAGTTCATTTGCTACAAGCACCCACAGAAGGGGGGATAGTACTCCTCCCTGGGGGCAGCCTCTAGTTACTAGACATCTTGCTGTTTCCGTGCCCTCTATGCTGGCTGCTCTGTTAGCGAGCATTTTTGTTATCCAATCGTTTAGATTATCATCAACTCCCCGATCTCGTAGGCCTTATTCGATGCTGGGGAAAGTTGTTTTATCGAAAGCTTCAATATCTATAAACGTGACTAAACATGATTGTTTATTTTCTAAAGCGCATTCGATCTTGTGAACGACTTGATGAAGCGCCGTTTCGGTGGATTTACCAGACTGGTAGGCATGCTGATTTTTGTTCACTGGATTGTCGACTAGTGGTCCACTTCGTATATGTCTGTCGCACAGTCTTTCCAGTGTTTTCAGTAATATAATAATTGATCCTAGTGTTTATCGAAGGTTTACTGAAGGATTTTTCACTGTTCGACGTTCTGATAAACTCAGTTGTGGAACTTCAACAGATATGATTATCGAACAATCAATGATGAAATCCATGAAAACAGATGATGGTATTTCTTGAGGACGAAGTACAAAAGAAAGTGTAATAAGCAAATGGGTTTACGAAATGCTTGCAATGAACACAGTGTGTGACGAGTTGGAAGTTCTTGCTAATGTTCGAATGGACACGACAGATCAACATGTAGATGCGAGTGATTCGAGAGTTAAGAAAGATTCTAAAAATATTAAAATACTTCTTGACTGGTTTTCATCACATAATACTTTTCCCGAAATTAACAAAATCTTATCTATTGCTTCAGGAGTCGTTGGTGACGATAAGATTGATTGTCATAAAGCTCATGAAGTTGGGATTGCCTCGATGTCTAAAATGACTGGTCAAACTTTCAATCATATAAAATTGAAAAGCAAAGATAAAGTACTTCCTCTTTTAGCTGTGAGTAGCATTGTGAAAGTTCACGACGAAGAAGTACCAATAGACCCAGTATTATTATTTCAACGTATGAGTGTCACTAAGACTTTTGAGGATGAAATTGAAACATTTTTCGCATATTATTTAGCTCCTTACCCGTTGTCACTCTTCGATGCAGCTTAAATGCGTAAAACAATGAAGTCGGCTCTTTACGATTGCTTTCAATCAGTCAATGCTGAGGTTGATTGTACAAACGCTGCTTACGTTATTGATGGAGGATTAAAAAATTATAGGGACTATTTTTATAGAGAATTTTAAGATCTACAACTTTGCTCTGAGGTACTTTTTCGATAAAACTTAACGTTTCCGAGAAAAATCCAAAAAACCTAAAATTTTGACCTTGGGCCCCGAATAAGTCCCTAAGCTCACATGGGACTGATGGGGACTTTTGACAATTTATTCCTTGTGGTAAACCTAAGGTCTCTACAAAGATTTGGCTCTGTCGGAATTTTCTTTATTTGATCACTGTTTTTATGTCTAAAATGACCGGACTAATTTGTGAGCATCGAAATATATAGGTAGTTAATTGACTCAGTCATAATTTTGCGAAAATCCATTACAAAATATTTAGTACAAATTCCACTAAGCTTCTCTGACGAGTTTCACAAAAACCCAACAGAAATTCGACAACGCTTCGCCCCCGCAGAAAGTACTCTGTGTTTGGCGCTCGGCGAAGACACGCTTCTGCAAGTTTATGTGGATTAACTTTGTTTAGGATCTTTTGCCTTTCTTGTTTTGCAATTCAACTTCAATTTTTACGTCTTCACTAATATTATAAAGAGGATTTTTTTTTATTTTTGTGTTTGTGTATGTTTGTAATGAATAAACTCAAAAACTACAGTGCCGATTTCAAAAATTATTTCACCATTGGAAAGCGACATTCACCCTGAGTAACATAGGCTATATTTATTGCTAGAAAAGATTAGGGACTACTATCCTTACTAAAACTTAAGTAACGTAACCCAAGGTGTAAAAAAGTGCCACTAACCCGTACGACGCCGGGACGGGCCGCTAGTGATCAATAAAATTAACGTGCCATGTTTGGAATTTCACTCCTAGACCACCCAATGTGGAAATCCAACGTCGCATGACGCAACGTTGTAGACGTGGGTATGCGGTTGCTAAGATAAAGTCGAAATGGGCTAGAAGGGAAGATGGAAAATGGACAAGGACAGTCACAGAGTGGTGGCCCAGAGATAATCGACGGCCAAGAAGCCGACCACCAGTCCGATGGTCGAATGGCATCGTGGACGTCACAGGGAATCTGTGGATGAGGCTTGCAAGGGGCAGAAACGAGAAGACGAGGCCTGGTGGGTGTTAACGGGCTTAAATGATGGTGATGACGATGAATAAATAAACCAAATGTTTCTTGGTTGCACAGAATTAGGACCCATATAAGTAGGTATTGATAAGTTAATGTGTTATTGTTCCGGGTCATTGAGATCCCGATACATTGTTAAGTTACGATCCACGCGCTTGTTCGAACTTAGCACGATAAAGTTTTTAGATATTTGAATGAAATAAAAATGATTTATTTTTGTTATAGTTTTCTTGCATTTTATGCTAGGTCAATAACCCAGAGGCAAAAACTCATAAAACCTAGAGATAAGGTAAGTAGTACCAAACCTTATTATTATTGTGTAGTACCTACATAATAACGTTTGGTACTCCTTGGCCTTGAAACAAAAAATACACTGAAATTGTCCATTCAGTAGTAAAGTAACTCGTCAGCATCCCTAGTACGAAATGCTAGAAAACATTCATAGTTTTCGTCTTCGAGCTAAATTTTAAAGTCACTTTACTACATGAAGATTAAATAGCGTTTTTTGCGATCATTATAATTTATTGAGTTACTTTTATATTGGAAACCATGACAGTAATTTAAAAAAGAAACATGCATTAAAATTGAGCTCGCAAACGAGAACTATGAACGTTTTCGTATTGTGCAACTCGTACTAGGCGTACTATGGCTTGAGTGCGAAGAAAATTCGTCAAAGTTTTTGTATGAAAATGGAGCAGCGCCCCTAGCGGGAAGTTTGTAAAACCTTGACATCTCCATACAAAATTAAAGATAACGCAAACTTTGACGTTAGGTATTTTCTTCGCACTCAGGGGCCACTGGTCGTACCGTTATATTTTGTGGTGGAAGCATCGAGATGGAAAACGTGGAAAAAAAGTGTTTGCACCAATACTCCCCGCACGCTGTCAATTGCGCGGTCTTTGAACACTTTTCAAGCGACTTAAGGTATAAATTAGTCCAAATTTGGCATTTTAAAGTTTCTTTACGCCAAACACGCTTGGATGATTTTTGTTAAATTTCACTTGCAGACTCACTCTATAGTGTTCTATATAATTATCTCGATGGGTGAAAGTCATAATTAAATATATGGCTTTAGTGACAATTCAATTCATAAATTCAAGAATATACGAACTTATTAAAGGAATCATTTATCGGGTGAGCGAAGCGATCGTTATTTTATTATTTACTAGCTAACCCGACAGACTTTGTCCTGTCTCAAAGAGAGTATCGAAGTTAAAGGAACATTCAAATAATATATCGAAATGGATAAAAACAATCAATGAGGATTAAACAACATCTACTATACCCTTCCCTACCCCTAACCTACCCTACCCCACCCCTACCCCTAATCTACCCCTACGCTACCCTACCCCTAAAGATTATAATATTAAAAAATAAATAATAACGGAATAAAGTATATCCGTCTTCTGGTTCTAAGCTGCCTGCCCACCAACTTTGAGCCAAAGCGGTTCAGCCGTTCTTGAGTTATAAATAGTGTAACTAACACGAATTTATTTTATGTATATAGATATATTATTATTATTTATTAAGGTTCCTATTTTAAATAAGACTAGTAGTTAAAATTTTACTTTTTGTTACTTGACTTCGATACTAGAATTTGGATTTGGATAAGTTAATTTTATATGAGTATCTAGCAACATGTATCAACGTACTCTAGGTCTACAAATCTACATGATTTGTAGGTATATTCCTCACGAGATCTCAGTTCGGGGTTAACCACAAGCTGAGATTTTCTTTTCGAAATTTACCTACACCTGACTTTCAAGCGGCTTCAAGGGAAGACTGTTTAAACGAAAGGTTGTCTAAGGGATTTAATCTTTGTATTACAGATATTGCTACGCCGGCCTTCGTAAGAAGATCAAGCTGGAAGTGCCACAGTTACCTGATCTGGGAGAGTCATCATCTAAAGTAAGATTGTTCTAACTTTTGCCAACGCTCGCTCTCGTAGTACCGGCATTTACCATCCAAGGTAGTGATAAGTTAATATTCAAATTCGACCCGTTCAGCCTTTTCGGCGTCAAGAAAATAACAAAGCTTCCGCATAAAAAGTTCCGGTAAAAACTTTATAGTTTTTTTTTATCAAGAGAATAATGTTCGGGTTCGTTCATGAAGCCCTAGATCATACAAATATTTGTCTCGCGGCGGGAATTGGACCCGCGACCTTCCGCGTCTCAGACGGGCCTTCACCCACTGTGCCACAGAGGTTGTATTTGAAAAGAGTTTTCAACATTGATTTGTATTTTTTTTGTTTCAGGAACCCAATGTTGTATCGAGAGAAACCGAAAGAGTCATCTGCGATTGGGCGGAAGCTAAATTGGGTATGTTATACTAGAAAATTGAGTATAGATTATTATCATATTGCATTCATCATGAATACTGTGATATAGATTATGAATGATTATAGATAGAACTAGTAACCTGTCGTTTCATCATTTTATATTATTTTGAAAACAAAATCCACAGCTATTTAGTATAATATAAATTAAACTTATCAGTTATCACCTTAACTGAAAGCCAAAGTCGGAGTAGAGTGTTACATATTGACATCGACAGTATCATAAAATATCTCGCGTAATTTTTACTTATATTATTATAATACAAGGTAGTACACCTAATAATAATAAAATACTCTTCAAAAAATCACTCAAGCCTAATTTTTCAACTGCCAGAAAGAATAATTTACGTTTTCCAATTTATTCTGCGAATTACCTATTTACTAGATTGCCTCCTACAGTTGAAAAATTAGCCTCAATACCTACTAGTAACATAAATACAAATCATCATCATCATCAGCCTATAGCAGTCCACTGCTGGACATAGGCCTCCCCTAATGAGCGCCATTGCGCACTGTCCTGAGCTCGACGAATCATAAATTCCTTCCAATTGAACATTTTTTAAAACCAGTGGTACACTACCACTGGTTTCATTGTCACTTTTAACTCGATTTCGACACGTAACACTTACTGTATACTGCACACTTTAGAAATCACTTTTTAATTCTTACACATTGTAACTACAGGATTCCAGACTCCTGAGAAATCATCTTTACGATTGAAATTTCTGTGTTTGGTAATCTCAATCGCCTGCTGAACCAGTCGCGATATATTGTGCCGTTCTTTTGAGATTACCTGCGGACTATCATAAAAGTTTGAAAAAACAACGTACAAGTTATTTTTTTTTTGTGTTGCAGGTCTGAAATTCGGTAATATATCTGAATTGGCGCGACATCTTATGTCGGGCAGCACACAGCATGCTGTCCAAAGCGGCCCCGCCCCGAGCATTTCGCCGCCCCCTCTCACTCCCGCGCCAGGTAATATCGCATTCAACACACTATGATATAATTATAATAATAAATACCTACCTTTTTGTGTAAACACAGAAGAAAGAAGTAGTTGAGGGTTCTAAGGACCCTTGCCCTACCTTCTGTTGTTGGTTTCTGGTAGATTGTTGTTTATGAATCTTTATATTTGGCATGTTATTTTTTAGTTCTGTTCCTACATTGTCATGTATTACGAAATAAATGTTTTATCTATCTATCTATAAATGATACGTCCACGTTGCACTTGAATTGGTAGTTTATTTGTTTACACGGACACGAAAATGGTTCTATGTTGCTGGTAAAAGTTGGTGTAATTGATAATGATAAACCTAAGGTTGAATATTTATGTTTTCCACTGTCGAATATGCGGGTACATGCCGTGCCGCCTTTCTAGCGGCTATAGAAGTACTGATCAATTTTACTCATATGCAGAATTCATTGACTCTATATTAGTAAACTCTTTGGCAGAATTGCAGTGTTCGATGTAAACTCGACGTACATAGTACATAGAAAACACCCAGCCACACATTTGCAGAATATGGTTTTAACATTCGAACAAATAAAACCCGCACGTTATCCATCTGGGGCGTACCGTTAGCCACTGCGCCACAGAAGTCATTATTCGTATATTTACGTAGCCCATCATAAGCCAGCAAAGGGTTTTAATAGGGTAACAGAAAAAAAATCAACTTAAAGGACTAGTTTTTGAGAACTGATTTTGTTATAATCATACTATTTTTTTTATGAGTTTAAAAAAAAGTTTTTATCGTCGCTGTTTAACATTATATAACAACAAAAACATTTTATATTTTACAGGTCTAACCCTAACCGATGAACAAGCGAATCGTCAGTTAATGTCGCGTCTAAAACGAAAAATGCAGGTGAGTATGGGCAGACATACCCATGACTCGGAACAAATTCAAGTGAGCAGACGAATACAACGTACCTAAGTACCTAAGTTATCTTAGAACGCGTTTCAACAACACAATCCTCAAAAATAAGCTTGCAAGATAATGTTAAATTGTTAAAGCAAATACAACATTCCACCCGCGGATTAATCGTAATATGTGGTATTTTCGCCATTTCCAATACTTGATCTATCTATTACAAGTAGCGGCACGAAAATAGCGCTATCTAGTTTTTGCGTGGAGTTCAAAAGTAAGGTATCATATGGGAGTTGGTGAGAGAGACCGAGATACCCATGGGCAGAAGTTTCGTTCAGCGCTAGACTTACGTGCCGCTAGCTGTATCTACAGGTTCACAAAAATAGCAAGATCCTTGATTAGACATTCCGAATAGATTTCAAAAACATATGACAACTACATACAACTGAATGCGAAATAAATACGTGTTTCTTTATTTCCAGGGGACCCAAGGAACACCGGGTCGGCCTAAAAAGAACAAAGGACAAGAACTAGCCGGGGAATCCCCTCCGTCGACGTCATACGTAAGTCACCACCCACCGCTCAAACACGAGAGCGAAAACATGCCCGGGGAAATGCCCGGCTATGGCTACCAACCCACCTACGTGCCGATGTATGACAGACCCTTCCCACCGTACGCGGCGCCGCGCGCTCACCCCACGCATTCCTCGCACGGAGCCCACACTCCGCACCCGTCGCAAACGCCGCATCCACCCATGCACGAATACCGACAGGATCCATACGCGTTCGAGTCTACGTATGCGCGTGATCTCACCGTCTCCGTACCCTCTGATGTAGGACACAACTTACCCATAAACCTCAGCAGTGACGCGTCTCTAGATCTATCGACGGAGCGCGGTGATTGGCAGAGACGGAGGCCGCCCGAGCCACCACCACCTCGAATACCGTTACCCGGAAAAAAACTCATACTTGAAACTTATCAAAGCGAGATAAGGTCTACTTCGCCGCGTTCGCTCCCGCCTGAAGTGAGACCGCCTGTGCAAGTTCCACTGGAGGAGTTCCCCCGCACCGAATACCTGCCGAAGAAAATGCGAGCCGCGGAAATTCTAGGCGGTAAACTAGCCGCCGCACGGCAGGCCCTGGCCGCCGCTGGGTCGTCGCCTGTCCCCCCAGTTGCCGTTTCCGCTGCCGCCTCGTCGTCTTCGGAGCCCTCCGTTCGTCCCGAGGTTGCTTTTTTAGAGGATCCAAAAAACTTAACGAGCCGGTCCAAAAGCACCGCCGCGGCGCTGGCCCGGGAGGAACAGGAGGCGGCGAGTCCCGTGCGGAGGGCCCCTAGGGCCGACCGCCGGCCGGGCGTCCGGGGCTCTCCGGGCACGGAGTCCCCGGACCAGTGCTGCGGCCTGGGCGGGATCAATATCAAGACGGGCATGATCTGCGCGGAGAAACACTCCGAAATACTGAACCGAGAGCGAGTCATCAGCATCTGCAATATCGACAAGCACGACCTGGACGACTACCTCAACGAAGGCAACAGTCAGGAACACGAGGAGGAGTTAGTCCAGTATTTTCATCAGAAAGCTACTACGGAGGCGCCGACGACGACATCCACCGATGGTGCGGTCCCTTTTTTAGAAAGCCAGGACCCACAAGACGATCATAGCCAGGGCAAAAACGAAAAGATATCACAGTTGCGAGAACTCTTAGCCAAAAACTTGAAAAATCAAAGTGGGTCCAACCCTCAGCCGAACCAGGATCAAGGACCCGAGCAAAATTCTGATGAACAAAACAAAACGACTATTTCGGAAAGCGCATTCAAGCCTCTTTTGAGCGTAAACGAGGGAGAAATTAACGGGACACCCGCGACGATCCATAACGAAGTAGAGAGCAAACAGTGCGATAGTAGCGCTCCTGTTTCTAATGGGACTTCTTCAGTGCCATACGTAAACAATCAATTAATGTCTACTAACGGAACGCCTCATCTTTATAACGGAAATTGTCACAATGAGCCTCAGAGTCCCACTACCAGAACACAACAATATGACTTTGTCCCAATTTCTGATGGATGCCATTCTCCCGGAAACTTTAACTCTAAATCACCACTGGGATTCGGGACTAGAGGACAAAGTCCATCAAAATTAAACAAACAAATAATAATGGGCGGCTCTTTGCAAACTTCCCCTATTTCTCACAGCACTGCTGCCAGCCCGTTTGTCAGTCCCAGAAACACTCCCGTCCCAAGATCCCGGTTTTGTTCACGGCCTATACCGAAATTAAGTGGAAGGAAGCGCCGTAATCCACTATCCTTAGGTATGACTGACCCGAAACAATTCGCAGTGCCGAACGAACAAAAATACATCGGCAAAGCACCTTTGAACGGCCCTGGAAAGTATTGTCAGCCCATGTCCGCTCCTCCATCTCCAAATATACTCTGTTCGCAGTACAAGAATCAATTATACCACGGTGGCCCGATTCCTAATGGTGGGAACAATTTATGTTTGAACTTTTTGCCAAATCCAACGTTTAGAGATCACATGAACGGTGACCAGCCACTTTCCGCGGATCCATTATCAAGCGAGGTCAGTCAGTTTTTCCAAGATACAGTGACATACAGTAGACATGACGCGTTTCGATCGCAGTCGGTGCCGCTAAAACAAGCTATGAGCAATATGGCGATGCTGAGTTACAACAACACTCCAGTTGGTTCGGTCCCCCCAACACCAATACCGAACGAGTTTTGCGACTTCGGCTCCCTGGCGGACACTTGCGATCTAACGAAAGCCGGTTTGAATCGTGAAACTCTGGATAAAATTTACAATGCGATCGACAGCAGTAACGATGTTCTAAGCGCTGAAACAGGTCAAAATCTTCTGAGTTCCAACGATACTTTGGCTAATGGCTGTGATCCTTTGCCTGATCAACCGTTGCTTTCCGACGATCAGCTGACGTCACTTATTCCCACCGGCGATGACTTGCTTGATAGAAGTAATCAGTTTAACCAATCTTTCACCGATGGCACTACAGCAGATCACGTGGACGACTTTCTCAAAAGAGCAAACAGCATGGAATTTGAATTGAATGATCTAGTTGACAAAAATAAATTTTATACTTCACGCTCAGTGCCGAGCACACCTTTGCCATACAAACGGCCGGCGCCAAATCTACAAATAGATTCGCGGCGATCCCGAGAGTTATTCGCTGCAGACAACAATTATTCTGTCATGACCAATGGTATTTCTTCCAAGTCCGTGCCCTCAACTCCACAATTTATAGAAGAAAAAACCTTTTTTGGATTCAGTAACAGAGATTTTCTAATCAATGGAAATTCTGTGAGTGGCTCCACACAAATTCATGAGACGGTAGTCGACAACGACCAGGGATTGACGTCCCCGCTGCACGACATTTTGCGGGAAGACATGCTAGCTGATCCACTGACACCCGCCTTACTGGCCGACCTCGACAAAATGGACGGTACTCCATACGTCGATCTCTAGTCAGCCTAATTTTTTATTAATCATCTTGTAAATTATGTAAAATAATGTTTAATTTGTACAGACACAGAAATATTGGATAACTTCACGGAGTACAATATTCATAAGTGTGCCTTCAGTGAAGGCAAACGCGAGTTCGAGCGATTAGATTATTATGGATTTCTCACTCCCAAAAATTGAGTCAATACCGTGCACTACATATATTATTGTGATAATTCGCTAGGCGTGACTTCAATTCTTAGAGATGAAGAAACAGACCCTATCATACATATTAAAATGACCGCGTTAATCCTTTCTTAATAATTTGTGTTATGTAGTTTTTGGTAGGTAAGTGTCTGTCTTTTCTCAATCGATGTTTACTTGCTTCGAATCGCTATAAAGTAAGTGCAATTGGTAGGCTTTTTTGAATGAAAAGTTCATGGCCTACAAATGGTAACAAGTGGACTTCTCTTTATAAAATTTGTATAATAATCCTACATTTTATCATGAGATTATCCGGCTAACATAAAACTTAAGCTTTTAATAATCATATAAAAGTGTATTCTGTGCAGTATGTCTCAAACTAAAGCAAAATAATGATAAATTTATCGCTATCCCATATATTTTAATTAATCAAAAGAGGACCACGGTAATTTACATTTTGAAATTGCACAGAATCTACAAAAGTAAATACACGCATTGTATAACATATTTAGTTAGCTATTTCCATAATATATCACAACATATAAGGTAATTTATCGATGTTGTTTATACTAAGAACCATAACAATTGAGGCGTGAAATTTTCAAATTAATATGAGACGTCCTGTACAATTTTAGGAGATTATACCTACAATCATTGTGCCTCATGACAATATGCTGTTATACTCGTATAATCACAAGAACATCGAAGTTTTTATAATATGCTTATAAACAAACTAGTGAGATACAAAACCTATAGACGTACGCTTGATACATGGTAATCAGTTCCGTTAACATCAAAGGAAGTAGCTTCTAGTATTTACCTAACCAGACCAATGCTGCGTGCCAAGCGCGCTTAGTAAATTAGACATTGAGTTTTCGTAAGAAAAATTATAAAAATAGATATAGTTTATGAGAAATGAATTTATTGTAAGTTAGCACAAAGATTTAATATATTTTATTATCACATAGGAAGTTTTACTTGATATACTAAATTTAAATTAATCGCATGAAATGCGAAATTAAAATTTTAGTATGCCGTTATGGCTACTATGAGCTTTAAAAGGCTTGACATATTATAATTTAATATTCATTGGATTCTGTTGAATGAGGCCTTCTTATGTTTGTGAATTCATTTTAAACATTTTATTCTGCAACTTTCGTGTACAGACACTATGTCAGATAAACATTATGAAGTGTGGCTGTAAATGTATAATTTTCCTAAGAAATAAGTCATTAATTAGGCCTCTAAAAGTTATTAACGAAAAGCTCAGGTATAAATACGATTATTATGTAAAATTAGATAAAACTTAATACTTAGATAATTTTGTATTTGTTTCCTCTACCTGTGCCTATGTAATTTACTATTATAAATTGACATGTAAAGCTTCGTAGATTGATAAAAACGCTAGTACAAAATAAAACACTGATTCGACAGGGATACACCTAGGTATATGTAAGTGAAACCGAAGACTGTTATAAAGTTTGTAGATATTTTGAACACAATGTATTGCCCATGATCACTTATCAGGAGGAATGGCCACGAATGACCTCAGAGCCGTGATCACATCAGTGTTGTATTCCAATTTGGTACACTTAACAAAATCATCTAGTAAGTACCTTATTATTCATAAGTTGTCTATTATAACTTTAAGGCCACGTCACACTCATATTATTGGTTAGTTTAAGTCAGTTAATGTAACATGTAAATATAACATTTTCATTCCTCACCCAACTCATTTTGTTTATAAGAAGTCTATAATCAAACAACATTTTTGTCGTGTTATTGTTATTATCATAAGCGGCGTAATTTCCTTTTATTATACCTAATTATTATGTTCTTAACAAAATTAGAACATTTAGTTTGACTAGCAGTGTGTAAAGTATGTGTGTTGTGATCATTATTACTTTACATTATAATGTTTATTATAATGTGAGTGTTTCATTTGTGATAATAAGAATATGTATTTTTATATTATTATGTATAGTAAATAATGCATGGATCATGTATGGTATCTACCGTCCCCGAATTGAATTATGGCTGAATTTAATGTGTCCTAATCAAGAGATGCATTAAAAATGGAGCATTAATAATGCTTAGTATATATGTAGGTACTGGCCTACATATTTATTAAGCCAATGTACGGATTGCTTGATCTAGTCTTGTGGAACAATATATCCATATTTGTGGTAACCATACTAATTCATGTATAGCCTTTAGGCTAGTGTTGAAATATGTGTTGCGTGTGTTATTTCTTTAAAACAGGATGTAGAATATTCAAATGTATGTGGTCAATTTATTGTCAATGTTTATGAAGCTGGTAATATGGAATCTAACATGCAATATAGGTAGCACGTTAGATTGCATGTTTCCATTAATTATAATACTTGTTGTTTTGTAGTGTATATATTATTATTATCAAATTTTAAACAATCACACATGCCATTTAAAATAATAAATTAATTTAAATATAACGCTTAACTTATCAAATAATTGTTGGGCTTGACATCTCTTTATGATGATTTTATTTAAGCCCCGTATTGTACTAGAAATCATTTGAGGCGCAACATACTGCTTAACATCTTGAGCAACGACGCGAAACATTTGCAACGTCTAGCAACGTCTTCCTTTCCGTATAAAATCAGTCACCGACAGGTCGCCTGAGGAGTTAATGTTGATCTAAGCTGCATTTACACTACTGACATAGACGTAAAGGTCTACACGCCAACACTTGATGCGCAACTACTTGTTGAAACAACACGCACAATGGACCAACTGGAGTCCAATTGCGGAAAAGGGAGTCCATTTACATTTACTTGTTGAAACAACAAGACGCGTGTCATCTGGCAACGTCGCGCGCTGCTATGAAACGTCAACATGTTGACTATCACGTGTTGCGCCTCAAATGTTGCCTAGTGCAGTCATAGCTTTCAAATTTAAATGATCAGTGGTCAGTTTCGAAGAAAATACCTAACGTCAATTTTTGCGTTAGCTATATTTTTGTATGGAGATTTCAAGGTTTTACAAACATCCCGCTAGGGGCGCTGCTCCATTTTCATACAAAAATAAAGTTAACGCAAACTTTGACGTTAGGTATTTTCTTCGCACCAAGCCACTGCACTGTTAATTTTGGCAGATATTTAAAGATTATTTGATGCTTCATACAACAGTATGATATACTTGTATGAAGAATAAATTGATGTATGAGGATATGCGCCATTTAAAATGGTGAAAAAAGTCATATTACATTGTGTGATAGAAGCACATACAAATGAAATTTAAAATATGTTTTTATTAAAAGTCATTTGTTTTTCGCTAAGAAACATTAACAAAAAATTGCATCTACATTTGGTACCTATAGATTTTGTAGTATTGATTCCCAAATACTGTAACATTTACCTGTAAGAACTGTTGACAGTTAGCAAGGTGTATCTGACATTTACATACTTACTTCAAATACAACATACCCATAGATGTTTAATTCTGATAAAAAGAATCCAATAGATGTCCTAGCTCTCGGGATAGATGGGTATGTATCTGTTTTTTTTTAAAATAAAAATAACAGTAACATTGATAAAATTTATTCATAAATCATGACATTTCATTTATTTTTAATACATTTTTGTTATGTATGTTAATAAATATTGTTTTTATTGCTAATTTTATTATAAAAATGTAATAAATACATAGGATTAGTATGTATTGAATTTTAAGCGAAAAATATCCATGTTGTTGATTAGTCTTTATGGATGTTGATTTACACCATTTGCTATTCAGTGATATTAAATGGTAACATAGTATTTTCAATTGATTTTACATTCACCGACCTGTTTTCCTCTTATTTTTATTTAAATCACATGTACCTAAAGCCGCGTCATTTATTAGTGGTGCACGCAGGCATGATGCAACCATTTAGGTTTTACTATCGAAGATATTTCTGAATTAGTTAATTTAAACATAACCATTCACTCACAATATTACCTATTTAGCCTATGAGCTAAAGTCTGCCTACGAAATAATTCTAACTTACTACTTTTTTTAGATCAACTAACGAACAACAGAAGTCGTGGGCGAAGGCCCGCCTGAGACTCAGAAGGATGCGGGTTCGATTCCCGCCGAAGTCAAATGTTTGTATGATCTGCAAATATTTGTTTCAGGTCTGTGTTTTCGGTATGTATTTTCAAAAAAAAAATGTATATAAGTAATATGTGAATCATGTGGTTCCCATAACACAAGCTTAGCTTGGGGCTCTGCTGTGTGACAGTCCAGCATTAATTCTATTTATTATATTTAAAACATATGTACATACATATTTTACATCTATGTTGTATATCAGGCATGTGGTTCCTTCCATCGAGATTGGCTCTGCTTAGTTTGGGGCTGTGTAGCCCCAAACTAATAATAATAATATGAATGAATGATGAAACATAATGACATCAACAAACATCATAACATAATGAATGATGAAACTACAAGGTTTTCTTTCCATAGTTTTGAATGAACCAATCATGAAGGATAGGATCATCCTCGTATACATAGTTATCATTCACAACTACAGGCATGCCGGGGTTCCATTCAAACATTAAGGCAATCATGGGTAAACCTTGCAAGTTTTTTAACGCAGCATCTCCATGTTTTCGTCTTATTTTTCTTGCTAAGCATCGTTTAACGTATGTAAAAAAATTCTCCAGAAAGTTGAAACACACGTTGGGATTCCAAAATTTCTGAAACAGTTAGAACCAGTTATTCATAATTTATCTTCACCACTCAAGAAAAGAGAGAATAATCAAACACAGCCAGTATCTATACAGCAAGAGTGGAGAAGACAAGTACTTGAAAATCCTCATAAGTGGAGCAAAGCAAAGCAGTGCCAGACAAACCATTAGGTATAGTAAGTAGTAAGATTATTTGATGTGGGTTTTAATAAATAGCAAATGAGGGATTGTGGGGAGGCCTTTGCTCAATGGGACATAATAGGCTCATCATAATCGTAATAATTACGTAGCTATTGCTGCTAGCTCTTTGCCACGTACAAAGAGCGCCATCTGTCGGTAAGTAGCAGGAAGAAGATCTAGTATGCTTGTGATATAATCGTGAATTTTTGGCCCTCTTAATAGCTAGCAGAAATATTCCTAGTACAATTTTGTTAAGAGCTGGTCGAGATAAGGCGACACACGCGCTACTCGAGGCTTGTGGCATGAAAGTGGGATCCATTTGATCTACCATACATTTGGACACGCTCCAAACCATTGACTAGCTAGCTGAGAAATTCTAGAAATTGTTGAGCGTATCTAGATACAGAGATTTACGCACGAGTTAAGTCGTACGTAGCCAATCATATGGACACATGTCACATTCCACATGACATTTCACAAGCCCGATTGGCTACGCGCGACTCGACTTGCGCTTCATATGGACAAGGAGTTAGGTTGGTGCTGCCTGTGACTCACCTGAGACATTTTAGCCAACTCCTTCACACTAAATATTTTTAGCTCTTCAACAATGCCATCATCATTCCTGAGGCCACAAAGGATTGTGTCTACCCCAACAAGGAATGACTGACACCACCATTTCTTTGTTTTAAATCTCCTGGAACAAATAGAAAATAATAAAAACAACATAAACCTTTCCTTTGGCTTTGCCATACTTGTGTAAAACAGGGAAAATGTCTGAATGAAGATATGAAGGCAATGGCGACATGTGTTAGTATATCATTTGTCTCATGATACTGAGCCATCACTATCTTCACATTCGTCCCTTGAGGGCAGAATTTCAGGAAATTCTTTAGTACACCCCTATGTTTAAGGCTGTGAATTGATTGTCAGTTTGTCAGTTAGCTATATTTAGATTAGGTTTAGGTACCTAAAACTTCTTTCTTGATTGGGATCCTGTATGTGTCTATTAGTCTTAAGTTCAATAAACTCTTTATTGGATAAATAATCAACAATGGCTTCCACTCCTTGATCTTGGCTTGGAGGGCCAGACACCGGTTCTCTGTCACATCTTATACCATCCATTTCAGCTCCATACACAATTTTGTGATTTTTTAATTGTGTAGTAAATACCAATGAAAATTCCTCATTTTCATCCACTGGCTCATTAGGGTTGGGCTCAATATCTGGCTTGTCTGGAAAAGTGATTAAAAATATTAAAATCTGTAGTGGATATTCTTAATCTTTTGCATTCAATGAATTCAAAACATGAACTATTGAAAACTACCAGACAGATCTGTTATTAGAAATATAACTATTATTTGGATCTAAGGTGTTTAGGCCTCAGACAAATAATAAAAAGGAGTAAAAAGTACATGAATCTATGATTAAATAAATTCAAAGCTAGCAAACTAAGCTGAGCTTGATTAATAGGAAACACATGATTGATAGATATACCTAAAATTTGCATGCATTTTATAAATTAAATTTTATTAATATTGTCGCACATTGTCATATTACATAAGAGACCCAACTTATTTACCAAAGCCCTACCTGGCATCTTCAGTGTATTAATATAAAAGTACTATATAATATCCATCCCATATAGATCAGGTGAGGAACATTGATAAGGTATTTTGTTAGGTAAATAGGTACTTTAAGAAATTTTCTCATGGATAAAATTACTGCTTTGAGTGAAACTAGACCTTTTAATCAGATAATATTAATTCTGTTTAGGTATTGTTTTGGTAGCATTTGTTGACTAAGGTGTTTTTTTAAAAAGGCCCATATCTAATGAAGAATGTCTAGCGGCAGAAGACATTATTCAATAAAACTTTACCAGATAGCATGAACTGTTCAAATTTATATCCCCATGAAGTAAATAACTTTTCTCTTTCTGTCATATTTTGTTTCCTCTGTTTCTTCTCGTCTGTATCACGAGCACAAAGATATATGTTGCCTTTAAATAGCACTGCAACGATTTTCCACGGCTCTCTATTTTCATATGGAGTACAGGCTACACAAGTCATTAAACCACGATAACAATAAAACTGAGCATCGTCGAGAGTTCCGTCATGGGAATAAATTAACCTGGCCTCATTTTGCAATAAAAATTTTAGCAATTCTGTAAGTTTTACATCCAGGTCATCAGGTTTGTGTATAGCTTTATCATAGTGAAGATTTAAGTCAAAACAAACTTTATCTTCGTGTATTTTTTTAGCAAATTTTATATTCTCCAATCCAATGAAACCTATTATTTTGGGACGTTCGAAGCGAGGGAAAGGTCCTCCATAAATATTGCTTGAAACATGAAGTTCTGGCTGCGTATCCATTTTGTTCTGTAAGGCCTCAAATGTAAACTAGCATAGTAAGAAAATCACTGGTTAGATCTTACTTAAAAGACTGGATAACTATTTTCAGTATATTCACTTTATAGAGGAAAATAAAATTTATTAACTTTTGAGGTTATGTTTATATTTTGGTTTGGTGTGGTGTTGTGCAGCACACAATGACACCACAATGACAATTGACAAGCACAACTTGTGCTTGTCAATTATCATGCTTGCATTGACTGACATTGACATTGACAACAAAATGAATTATATAAATAGCTGGTTTCATTCATGCGTTGGTTGGATAGAATTATAAGTGTGCGCCGATCGTTTTTTGTTATAGTCGCCATTGCTATAGCAGAAAACAGGACCTGACTGAAGACTGGACGACTAGACTTATAAACCGTACTACGTTGCCTCATATTATTATGAACAATTATACTTGATACTGGCGAAATTGTGGAAACTATCCCAGAACATTTAATAAAGAAGTGAAGTTAAGTGAATTATAACGTCGTTTACATATTTTTATGGTCTATTACTTTACTCTTTGGAGCAGCGTTTAATTTCTCTATGCTTTGGAGCACCGCCTGGCAACCCTAGAAGTCGGTTGTGTTTTCAAAAAAGTGTTTACATTATTATTTACATACATTCTTACTTTATTTTTTAGATATCTAAAGGTTTTTCCTTGAGAAAACAGTGAAATTACAAATCCATATTAAAATAATGAATTCAACCTTCCATAAATGTAGACTTTGCTTGAAACTTGGTGATTTTTGCTCAATTTATGAACAAGATGAATCAATAGGGTTATCCGAAATGGTCATGGCATTTACTAACGTACAGGTATATAAATTCTATTGTTTTTTATTGGATCTAATAAAAATGTTACAAGCGGTAGGCACGTCATCTCTCATCTCATCCTTCATCACATCACCAAATCCAGGGTAATGGACATCGAGTCATCCTGGTAATGTGTGGATGTGGCATTAAAATATAACGTACATACAACTAAAAACACTAAATTAAGTGTCTACAGACTGCTTATTTTATTTTTATCATGATGTGGACACATGTTTTTGGAGTATTATTTATTTCAATACAATTAGTTAACTATTATGTTGTATCTTTTTGATAATGTTCTGCTAAGTGTGCCTGAATAAATAAAATACAGCATCATTATATATTGATAATGGATTATACACAGGCGGCATAAAGCTGATATGTGTATTGGTTTTTATCCTTACACTTTTAAGTGTTTGTCCAGTTTATTTTTAAAAGAGGTCACTGATTGAGCACTAACCACTGTATCTGGAAGCTTATTCGAGTCATGTACAACATCTTTGGCCAAAATGTGGTTTCTTGGGTTGTTTCTATGTGAACCACATGACTAATATAGTACATATTACTTTTTTTGTATTATATTTGCAGAACATACAAACATTAGTCTCATGGCGATGAGAATCGAGCCCGCAAGCTTCTGAATCTCAGGCGGGCATTTGCCCACTGCACCACAGAGGTTGTAAAAACAAATAGACAATCGCTACTTTTCCTCCCTATAGATATCTTCAAAATATGCTCAGTACGTAAACCTATAGAAGATCTTACATAAAGAGGGTAGTCAGAGGCAAGTCCAAAAATAACATTCAGTGCGATCCCTCTTTTTGCAAGCAGTCTAGCATTCCATGTGACAGGTCGCATGCCCATTGCAGATTATACTGGAACACTAACCTTTAAAAACAATGTTTTCTTCATTTCGAGCATGTGTTAAAGTGCTCTTATTACCAAAACGAAAACTGTTGTGCATGACCAGGATTTGAACCCGGAGATTTGAAGTTGGGACACATAAAACTAGGTCACCACATCTCGCCTCACATCAATGATATTCAATTTAACTCAATTTCTAGATTTATGAAGGTGATGGCCTATCTGATCGCGTGTGTACTTCTTGCATCGAAAACCTTAGCACTGCCTATTTATTCAAACAACAATGTGAGCGAATTGATGCTATGCTGAGGAAGGCTCCAGGTATGTGCTTTTCATTCCACTCTTTAAATTATTTATGATATCCTGTCATTATCTGTACATATATTGTGTGAAGTATGATACGAGTAAGTAAGAAGTGAGTAGAGATGATGCCTGATAAAAGTAAATGGAAGAAGGAATCATGCTGTGCTGACCCCACTTAGAGTTTGAAAAGTGCAGGGAGCTGAATATGATCTGTATGTAACACAAAATATCGCATTTATAGTGTGATATATTTATATTGGGTGCCCAGACTATCGCAAGATCAACATCAAAAAAAGACCTATGTCCAGCAGTAGGTCGCAAACGGCTGAAGATCATGATGATGATGACATAATTTGGTTTGCTATTAAGTTCGTAAACATGACGTGTGCTGTGTGTATTGGTTTATAGATACCAATTTAAACCAACCTGCTCTGGAGGATTACAATGAATTCTTCCACAAAGAGTTTCATCAGCACACCGAGTATGATGAAGGTTGTGTCGAAGGAGAAAACAATCAAAATTTTGTAAAAGACACCACTATAGAACCCCACAAAGAAATAAAAATGGGATGGGTTCATGAAACTAGCGATGAAACAGACAGTGATATGGATTCAGTCAAATGCGTTTGTTGTAACGAGTCATACAGTACAGTGGGGGCTCACACTTGCCGTGTTCAATGCACTATTGAGCATAATGACCTTCAGCGCTCCAGTAGCAATGAAACATTGGTAGCATCAGATATGTCACCAATCATTCATTCCACAAGGCCCGTACCTCCTATCCCAGACAAGCCATCAACCGTAAGTGTTTCTTGTGTACTGTGTGATGATAAATATGACCAATACGATGATTATGTACTACACATAAATAAATGTACCACTAATGTGAAGTTACACCACTTTGTGTGTCCAGTGTGCCATGAGATGCACACTAATAAATTAACTTACCTGGAACATTTGAAGATGGTACATTTCAAACCAGCCTCACCTGTTGGCTTAGACTGTGTAGACTTCATTCCCACATTAGAGAAAACCAGGAGACCTAAGGCTGTAAGACGTCAAATAGGTTGGTCTGTTGAAGATATTTATCAAGAAATTGACTGTAAGAAAGTAGAAGAGAAGCGAGAGCACTCTCCTGCATCGAGCATATCACATAACTTCTTTGATAAAGAGACTCCTACGTCGAGTCCTTTAAAAAATTTCTTTTCAAAGTTGGGGAATGAGTGAGTTTAAATTTGAGTGTAAGCATGGGGGCCAACTGTGCTTTAGCAAGGAATACTAACAATAAAACTAAGAAGCTTGTACATACTGCCAGATGGGGAATGCTTGCCTCGAAATGCTTCCTTCCGCCACTTCTACTTCTAAATAACACATTTGGTTAGTCTTCTTCTTCTTCTTTGTATGAGCTAGTGGCCAACTCTGGTGTCGCAGTTTTTAGTCCGCCCGAAGGCATCCGAAATGGCTTAACGACTGAAAAAGCCGGGACCAACATCTTAACGTGCCTTCCGAAGCACGGAAGAGCTCAGATCTAAATGCCACTAAACGGTCACCCATCCAAGTAGTGACCGGGCTGTGTTGCTTAACTAAGTTGATCGTTTAAGAACACTGAACGAGCGCTTTGGTTAGTAATTTAAGCTATTTTTTTTTGTAATGTATAATATAATATATACTGTGTAATGTATACTTTATACATAACATTTGAAAATGCTTGTTTCGTGGAAATTACAGCAAAAAACAATTTGTATCAAACTTCACTTGTAAATACGCATAATTATCAAACATCAGATTTTTTCATGGATTATAATCAGGGATCGGTAATTTTTGGTACTTGCATCATGATGTCATGGACATGGACCAGCCTTTTTTCCGCGAAGATCCAATATTTACGGAATTTATTTAAACTAATTCGTTTTTTGTTTGTTCTCTATGAGTTACCATTAAAAACATTACAGGTAAAAACATATGTATCTATAGGGCGTTGAAAGTGTTAAAAGAAAAAAAACTTGCTCATATTGATAACTTTCTCACCATACGCCTCTACGTAATAATTTTAACATGTCGCATAAAATTGCCTTAATAATTTTTAAATACCGGATTTCCAGAGGCATGTCCACATTCGCATGTACGTTTGAGACCATAGACCCTTAATCGTTCTACCTACTCCATCCCCGATGATAATTAATAAAAACATCTTAAGAAAATGATTGATTGAATTTCAGGTCTTCCAGGCAAAGTACGCCTAAACGAGTGAGCTTCAGAAAGTTCATTGAGAACGGCAAGGCTAAGACTGCCGTGTATCTACCCTTCCAGAAGTATATACAAAACTACAAACAAAAGAAAAAGTCTAATGGTTACAGCCCTATGAAGGGCCAGATGCAAATAACCACTAAAGTGAGGGCCAGCCTACCAGCTGAAGCGATTTCAGGTATATTTCATAACAATTTATTTTGTACAATACTATTAAGAGCATTATTTTAACTTGACTCACATAAGGCAAGCACTGGTTGACTGGACCACCAAACTAGTTGCAACTGAGGAGTTAATAGGGTAAAAATCTATTTAAATAGTACGAAGTTAAAAAACATTAAAGTCAATTTTATTTTTTAAACTTTCACGAGTATCAAACATAATTATTATTCTTTAACGGGTCTTCCTCGCGTTTTACCTTTTTTATTTTCCCGACGTTTCGACCGTGTTGCAACGATCGTGGTCACGTGATCACTGGAGTACGGTAGCTACTGCCGAGAAACGCAAGCAGTTGCCGCAACTACCCGCATTTCATCATCAAACTCAGAAATGTCCGCGTTCACACTAAGACACAAAATTTTTATGATACCTACTGAAGATGGAACTAGTTCATGGCCCACCTGATGTTAAGTGGTAACCATTACTTCAAAGTATTGCTTCTTAGGTCACGCATGTTTGGATCGTCCCCTACGATGCACGTCCCTGCGTCAATCAACTTGAGGCATGAAGCTTAACAGCGAAGCTTTATGTGCCTGTAATTTCACCGGTACCTTCAAATAGAAACAGCAATGCTGCTTCACATTAAAAATAGGCATGGTGGTAGTACTTCCCTAGATGAGCCCCTTTACAAAGAGATAAGATATAGAGATAAATAAATAATGCTTGACACCATCACACAGCATCTTATATCCTCAAACTAAGCAGAGCTTGTATTATGGAAACGACATGGCTGATAAACTACATAGATACATTTTTTTAAATACATACATATTATACATGGAAAATACCCAGACCCGAAACAAATATTTGCAGAAAGTACAAACATTTGTCTCGCGGCGGGAATCGAACCCGCAACCTTCTGCGTCTTCACCCACTGCGCCACAGAGATCGTCTTACACCTTAAAAGAACTCTTCTAATTCTAAAATTTTATTTATACAAAAGATTTTATTTGAATTTTTTTATATTTGTTTGCAGATAGTGACTACAATTCTCCTAGTGGAACATCAGAAGAGTCTTGGAGACTGAAACAGAACCTGATATGTGCATGTGACAAAAAAGTATTTATGCTGTCAGAATCTATAAACGTAAGTATATGATAACAGCTACATGAACATTAACACGATGACAGCTATTGGTATGTGGGTCCGACTTGTCGTGTCGAACGTAGTGCACATTGAATAGACTTTAGTAGGTAGTTATGGATTTTAGCTTGTTATTTGTTATGTAAGTATCTAATAAGTTTTGTCTAATTATTTGTACGATGTTTTACGTTGTTACTGTGGGCACTGAGACAAACCCTACGGGCTTTTACAGTGTACATTGTTGAAAATAGTATTCAGTTTTGAAGAATAAAATACATACATGTTCACTTTGTAATAAACTGAATTAGTTGAAATAGATAGATACCCACTAAAATACATATCAATAAATACCTACTTTTATACTTAGAATGTTTATGGGTTAGGTGAAAGATTGATTCCCCATGTGGAATAAACGGAACATAACAATTAACACGTGACAGGTATATGCAGTGTTTTAACCCCACTCTAGGATTCGCTACTGTGTCATGAGCATCAAGAACTAGAGTGCCATGTTCTACCACATCTAGACCAAAACAAATATCTGAAGATCATGAATACATTTGTCCCACGGTGGGTATCGAACCAGCAGCCTCATGTGTTTGCGTCTAAGCGGAGTTTTTGCTCTCTACGCTCATTAATCGCTCACTACTCAGGGTTATTTTTATGTGGAGAGACCTCTAAGCACATGACATAATCCTAGTGTCGTTTACCATAATAATAATATCATAATATTGCTGTGGGTTGTTGTAAGTTTGTTTATGAGCATAAAACAGTTAGCTTTACTGTACCCAAGAGTATGTCAGGAGTAAGGGTAGGTCAGCAGTAGGTAGGTAGACAGGAGAAGGTCTCTCTTCAGTGTTTGTGCACTCAAATGTTAATGTAAAATTCTTTCAGATCATACCTTAATAAATGGTTAATGTATAAACTTTATAAGGATTCTGGTAGAAGCTGGATGCATCGAGCTGAGAACAGGGCTCAATGGAGCTCATTAGGGTAGGCCTATGTCCAGCAGTGCACTGCTAAGGCTGACTATGATGTATAAACTTTTGTAGGATCGCGACAGAATCGCTGCGATGATTAACGAGCTTGGAGGTGTGGTGGCGGAAAACACCAAAATGGAGATGATGGCCACTCACTTCATATCTGTACTGCCCAATGACACATTCACTGGGATGATGGTCTGTGCCCTCGCCACCGGAAAGTGGTTGCTAACTGTCAGTTTTGTGTATGACAGCTTCAGGTGTAAGAAGTTTCTGCAGGTTCGTTATGAATATTGGTTTTATGGTTAAATAGCTTCCGACTGGCCGGTTCTAGCCGCGTGGTGCCAAGATAAAATGTAGCCTATGTGTTGATCCAGGTCACAGACTTTGTATATTTCAAGTTGCATTTAAATCCGTTATGCTGTTCCGGAGTTAAGTGGGAACAAACATACTAAGACACACAAACTGTCTGTATTCAAGAACAAAATTCAAAGGTTTTGTTCGACGGCGGTCAGGAAGCTTAGCTGTGCCAATGTAGGTTGCGCTATGCCGCAATCAACGTTGTAGAGCTTCGTCTGATGACAGCAAGGTGCACCGTAGGCAGGTGAGGTTGGCTTGGGTATCAAAGATGGAGGTTGGAACCCCTTACTACTGTGGCGTAGTGGTCGAAGATCCGCCTGAAACACAGGAGGGTGCGGGTTCGATTTCCGCCGCGTGACAAATGTTTGCATTATCTGCAGATGTTTGTCTCGATGTGGATATTTTCTTTGTATAATATAATTGTATGTATTTAAGTAATACCTCTATATCAGTCATTGTGGTTCCCATAATACAAACTCTGCTTATTTTTAATGTGATTCAAAATAAGTAGCTACATGGAGAGAAATGCATCAACATACCGACAAGAGCTGGGCTCTTAAATTATAATAATCATCATTTTCCTGCCATTATCCCACTCTCGGTGGGGTCGACACAACATGTTTTCTTTCTCCATTCACTCCTATCGGCTGCCAACTCTGTACTCACTTCTTTCACTCTCATATCCTCTTTCACACAATCCATCCATCTCTTCTTCGGCCTCCCTCTACTCGTACATCCAGTTAATTAATGATCATTAATAATCCATCTTAAATTATAATAATAATAATTCAAAATATTCTTCGTGACGCAGGAATATCTTTATGAATGGCTGAAACACCCGAAGATATTAGAAATAGACAGCACAAGCGTGGAGGTGGCCAAAGCCGCTGTATACTGGCATCTCGAGCTGCAAGCACTCAACGCAAAGTTCCCTTTCGAAGGCAAACAGATCGTACTGATCATGAAGAAGAAGTACAGGCAATATTATCAGATGATTTTCAAGACGCTGAAAGCTAAGCCTGTTACTTATGATCCCAGGTAAAGGTTGTTTTTTATTGGCTTCCAGAACCAGTTTCATATGCATTATATTGAGCACCTACAGCAGGGCACAATTTAGTCAAATTTAAGAATTGAATAGACCGAGTTTAATGCAATCTTAAAAACTTATTGGAATAAGGCTGAGTACTAAACTCATCTGTAGTATATGTAATATAGGTAGGTTCTATAAGCAATTAGTTTTCTATAAGCACCGCCGCTCAATTCTTATAATTATATGATTTATATTCTATATAGGTTGACTGAAAGAAATCGCTTTAAGCGATAAAACCGCCAATTCTACCTATATTACTATTTTATTTATGTTCTCGTAATTTTTTTGTGTTGCGTGACCGAAATTTCGGCACGAAGTTTGTAATGTGACAGTCTGAAAGTTGCACACTCCACCCTATTTCACAAAACAAACGACCACAATATTGGAATGTGATTGGAATAGACAGTATAAAATTCGACCATTTTCACGAAACAAAACACGAAGTTCCGTACCTATTTGTAATATAGTATAAATCTCGATTATGTAATTTCCAGGACTCCAGGCAGTTGTTGCACTGCTGACTATTGCTTTGTCGATATGAAAGTCATTGAGCGGGTGAAACTCAAGTTCTTTGCGCGCCACAATGTCCCAGTGCTTCCATACCAGTACATTCTGGTATATCTACTGAAGAGGGGGAAAGTACAGGACGAGCAGAAGTATTTGTTGCAAGACTGTAAGATGTATCCCACGGAGAATAACTACTTGTTAAATAATACATGTTAAGTTGACTGCCGTTATGCTTTATTTGATGATTAGGTATTTTGTTTTTAGACTTGTTTCTTACATATAGAAAATATCAAAGATTTTATAACATCCGCAAAAATTTGTACTCACCGGCGCGGCGCGGCGGTGATCTTCCAAAAAAATACAGGAACTTCATCGCCTTGTCGAAATTTAATTGCTTTATTTGTAAAGGAAAGTATAAAAGTTAAAATTATGGAAATGTTTGCAAACTTGGGTACTTTTTTGATGTGCTTGCTTAGGGGAAATTTATTACCATCCTCTTATTTCCATTGCAAATAATTTTCTTAACCATTGTATGCCATGGAATTAGGGGATGGTAGGGTAGGTATTTTATAATTATTATCAGATTTATTTTATATTAGATCATTTTATTAAAGTGTAGCTAGTAAGTAAATGGCCAGTTTAAATGGTGATTAAATCAATATGAAAGATGCATTTATTATTGTTACAATTTATGAAAAGAATTTAGAACATTCCTTGGAAAATTAGCAAAATAAGAATGCCATAGTTTATAAGTCATTTTATTGGAATAAATTTTATATTTTAATTAAACCTGGTCTTATTTGCTAGCGAGCCCGACGTGAGTTGGTAGTGACTCTGGATCTATGATGTATCTGAGGTTGTGGTTCTAACGGTATCACTGCTGCTGCACTTCTGCTTTTCACCTGCAACATTTTTACAATGAGGATGATAGCTGGTAACAGTAAAACCTTTTCAAACTGCCTAATTTTCTAAACTCTGGCAGGCTGATTGCATAACCATATGTTTATGGACGTATCCCTCCTATTGGAGGGGACGCCTATTATCAGCAGTTGACTGATTAGGTATGCTGGTGTTGTCGTTGTTCAGATTGTAATGTATGCAATCTAACCCAAGAGCCATAAAAACAACGTTACCAGGAAGAATTCGTGTTATACAATCTATCACACCAAGCGTGGAGCGCTACCGCGTGGAAGATAGTGGAAACGCGGATTTAGCGCCTTGGACGCGCAGGCAAGCCATGGAGCCTGCAGTGTCCGCGTGGGCTTATTTTGTGTTGTTGAATTGTGCCTATACTTAGGTACCGTTTTTTTGAAAATAAACTAGGTAGGTACCTAATTCCATTAATTTAGTAAAATAGTAGGTTCCTATTCGGGTAGATCATATGAAACACCATTCCCATGACATTTTATAGAGGAGCTGGCACACAGCATGGCTTCACCTCACGCGTGTGACGCCTGAACCTAAAACGTTTGAACTAAGCTCGAATCGTTGGGTATGTCTCGAATCTAGTATAACTTACTCTGGTATATATTAGCCAGCAGGCGATAGTGGTGATCATCGTGGCTATCATACCCCAGATATGGTCAATACTAGGAAAGGCTTTTTGGTCTGAATGGGACTTGTGCTCAGGTTCATCACAATTGCAGAAAGAAAACATTGATGTAGTAACTAATAATTTTTGAGAAATTAAAAACTCATGGTAAGTTGTGCAATTATTGACAAACAACATGTGACAAGCACCTGATGGCACCAATGTCAAAGGAAGCAAAGAGTTCCAAACGTATGTACCTGTAATTAATAAGTAGGTCATATAGGTATTCTATTCCTCGGTAGATGGACGGGCAGTCGCAGAGTGGCCTAAAGATGCTCGATGGCGCCAAGAGACCGACCACCGGCCCGTTAGTTGATGGCGTCATGGACGCAGTACCATAGCGGTCTGTAACTGAGGATGAGGCTTGCAACTTGCAAGTAACCGGAGCGGAGCTCGGAGGGAGTGGTTTTTTTTATAGAGCCCATTTGAGCAAAAAAAAATAAACGTACACCCAACAGTGGGTGATAAGCTGATAAGTAACAGGCTAAAAGATGATGATGATTATGACAGTTACATAGATCGTTGCTCTGTCGTTGTGAGTATTACCACATGGTATTACATAACAACTACTCTCCTTTTAAAGTTCGTAATTTTGGAGTAGTTTGGAAAGTTTAGCTATAAGCCTGAGCTAAAAAATAGTGGGGTTTGATCTTTATATTACTCTTTGATATGCGCAGAACCAGTAGAACAAACTAAACAGTCCTTAAAACGGATTCAAGGTCAAACGTAATAATCCGTGCCCTAGGACGAAATCGTCCTAGTCCGTGCCGCACATCCAGCCCAGCTTACAACAACAGATGTACGATTTTTTATCTCTAGCAACATTGATCAGTGACTGTTGTGATTGTGCTGGGAATCCCGCATACCCCTGTTTCGTCTTCGTCTTTATTTTAGGGATCAATAGTGCAACGAGAAATCCCATTTTAAGAGACGCAGAAGATTGCGTGTTCGTTTCCAGGCCACGACACAAATGTTTTTATGATCTGCGAATACCGGGTAATACAAGTATTTAGGTAGTCAGTAGGTATCATGTCAGAGAAGCTCTGCTGCTTAGTTTGGGGCTAGATGATGTGTGACTGTCCGGCAATATTCAATTATTTGTGCACATTTTACATACTCTTCTTGCTTCGAGCAATATTATAGTATCTCGATATTTTACTGACATTTACCTATAATGACCTACATACAGATAAATAGGTAAGTTTGTTCTAGAACATACAAACTTTTGCAAGTTTCGAGACCGGAATAGGAACCAGTTGATATTGACATTTTCTAATAATTATAATAATATAAACAATTCTGACATTAATATTCAATATTTAGGACATGCGATTAATAATGTTGACACAACAAAATTTCTAGGTATAAATCTCGACCGTAATTTGAATTGGAAAGCACACGCTGACACTATATGTAAGAAACTTAATCAATTTTCTTACGCATTGTACATGCTTGGAAAAATTGTTAATGTGTCAGCTGTAACCACTGCCTACCATGGATATGCAGAATCCGTGTTAAGGTACGGAATTATATTTTGGGGTAGTTCTACATTAAAAGATCGAATATTTATTAGTCAAAAGAAATGCATTAGAGCAATATGTAAAATCCAGAGAACTGATAGCTGTAGACCATTTTTCACCGAGCTTAAAATATTGACATTACCCAGTCTATACATTTATGAAATTGCGACTTTTGTAAAACTGAATATGGACCTTTTTATAAAACGTAACAGCAAGCGCCACAACGATAAAATTTGTTTCCCTAAAAATAAAACCGCCCTTTATAATAAAAGTGTTGTATGTATGGCTGCCCGTATATACAACAAACTTCCTCAAGCTGTATTAAATGTCCCTAGCCTGAATGTGTTCAAGGTAAAATTGAAAAAAATGCTTGTAGAAAAAGCTTATTATAGTATTCGTGAATTTTTAGATGATAAGAACCTTGACATTTTTTTTAAATAATGAAGACATGTAATTTATAATGCTTGATATGTAATCTACCTATTGTATTGTAGTTTTGACCTCTCTTTAATGTTTGTGTGCCGTTAGGTGAAGCACAGAATAAGAATAAGAATAAGAATAAGAATAAGAATAAGAATAAGAATAATTTTATTGTGAATTTGTGTGAATCATAGTTACATGAAGGTCTTATAACGAAATCATAGTATCAACAAATTTATCCTGTTCGGACATACAATAATATTTTTACACAATTACAAACATATTTATGTAATTTACAAAGTTATAGACAGACTACATTTTATTTCGATCGGTTGAATGTATCAGAAACAATCATAATTTAGGCAGACATACTTAGTTATCAAAAAATTCCCTTAAATTGTAGTGAACATTATTAACAAGCCATTTCCTTAACTTGAGTTTAAACATATTTCCATCAAGTTGTTTTATATCTACTGGTAATTTATTGAACACTTTAATAGCTGTTATATATGTGCTTTTGTGGAACATTGAATTGTTAATTTGAGGTATACACACGTTATATTTATATTTATTTCGCAAGCTATCAGATCTATTTGATTTTATATTGAAGAATTCTGAGTTATTCTTTACAAATAAGCAAATCTCTAAAATAAATATACCAGTTAAAGTTAGAATATCATTATTTTTGAAAACATCTCGCAAACTCTGAGTACTCTCTAAGTTATAAATTGCTCTTATGCATTTTTTTTGCATAACAAATACGGATTGTACTTCAACAGAGTTTCCCCAAAAAATCACCCCGTAGCATAATTGAGGGAAAACGTGTCCATAGTACGCGTTCTTTGCAACTTGTTTTGACGAAACATTACTTAAAATATGAAGAGCATAACAGTATTTAGATATTTTGCTATTAACTTTATTGATATGACATTTCCAATTTAAAAAGGTGTCAATTCCTATTCCAAGAAAATTTATCTCGCTGACTTCTTGTACGGTATTTCCTTGGTTACATATATTTAAATTTACTGTAGGTGTTTTGTAGTTTTTAAATCTAAGATATTTTGTTTTGTCAATATTAACCTTTAAATTTAGGTTGCCTAGCCAAGTAACTATTTCCTCGAGGGTTTTATTGATCTCCATTTGAAAATCCCGTAAGTTATGATTTATTTGGGGTATAAAGATTGTGGCATCATCTGCAAACATGACACAAAGGTGTTTTGTAATATTTGGTAAATCATTAATATAAATTAAAAACAAAAGTGGTCCTAGGACACTGCCCTGAGGTACACCTAGTGAAATAGTCTCAAAACCAGAGGTAATATGTTCGATAGTTTTAGTTTTTTTATTGTAGATATCAATAACAGTTGACTGTTTTCTGTCATCTAGGTAAGATTTAAAAAATGAAAGAGCTACTCCTCTAATACCAATGTCTTCCAACTTACTTATGAGTATTTTATGATCAACGCAATCAAATGCTTTAGATAAATCCAAAAACAATGCCACACCATGTCTTTTATTGTTAATTTCTTCACATGCTAGTTTTAAAGTTTTGAATATTGCTAGTGTTGTATTTTTCCCTTTTCGAAAACCGTATTGATTCGGATTTAGTAAATTGTTTATATCTAAAAAGGTTGTTACTCGATTGCAGATAGCTTTTTCAAATATTTTTGATATGCTAGGAAGAATGGCTATAGGTCTAAAGTTCCCCATGTCAGATTTTGAACCTTTCTTATGTAATGGCTTGATAAGAGCTTTTTTTAGATTTTTAGGAAAGCACCCATTCTCAATCGATAGGTTAATGATATATACTAAGGGTTTTATTATTATATCAATGCTGTTTTTTATAACCTGGATGGGGATCTCGTCATGGCCTGCACTTTTAGAATTTTTTATTTGTTTAACGATTCTTTTTATTTCACCTTCATCAACAGGCGCAAGGAATATACTACTGCAATTTGTTTGTTTAGTGTTGTCATTAAGTTGAGGACTATTTTTAGCATTTGATTTGTTTATGTTTAGGTTGATATAGTATTTATTAAACAATTTTGCAATTTCAATGGGATCATTTACTTCTTGATCCTCGGTTTTAATTTTTTCCATAGTAGTTCTTATTGAGTTTGTGTTACTTGTATATTGTTTAATGATGCCCCATGTAGCTTTTGTTTTATTTGTGCTTTTATTTATATACCTTATGTTAGATATTTTCTTTGAAGTTCGGATAACTCTTTTTAATATCTTATTGTATTTTATATAATTATCGCTTTTCACATTTATCTTACTTTTATATTGTAGATACATTTGTCGTTTCTTTTTGCTAGATACCAAAATTCCCTTCGATTTCCAATTATGTTTTCTTTTATATGTTACTTTACATCTTTCAATTGGTATACTAATATTAAATATCATTTGGAATAAGTCTATAAATTTGTCATATGCTGCATTTGGTTCTCTTTCAGTATATACTTCATCAAAACTAAGCTGGGACAAATATTTAATAAAAATTTCTATGTGAGTATCGATATTTCGTCTTTCAATATACCAAAACTTTTCAGTGAAGCTGATATTGGTCGGTATGCTAATTAGTTGTGCAGTATGATCAGAGATACCTAAGTCAATGACATCGATATCATAACGTTTTATATTCGTTATTATATTGTCGATGCATGTATGAGAGTGAGAAGTATTTCTTGTAGGTTTTTCTATAGTTAGATGTAAATTGAATATTTTGAGGGTATTTTTGAATTGGTCACTTCTTTTGTTTTTTTCAAGTATATTTATGTTAAAATCACCTGTAATTATGACTTTTTTCTTATTATTTCTTAAGTTTATTGATACTTTATGGCAGATAGACTCTAATGTATTTATAAATAGCTCAAAATTGCTACTTGGTGTTCTGTATATAGAAATAACAATTGTATTTAGGTCTGTTAGTAATATTCCACAGCATTCAAAGTGACGTTCTATTGATAATTCGGATATCCATTCTAATTTTGTAAATTTTAGAGCATGTTTGAGATAAATAGCGACCCCACCGCGAGCTTGCGTTTTTCTAGAAAAATGTGTAGCTATTTGATAACCGTCTATTTTCGTAGATAAAGTATCATTGTTTTTAATAAACGTTTCACTTAGACATAATATATCAGTTTTATGGTATTTTGTTATTATTTCAAGTTGATCTATTTTAGATCTCAACCCCTGTATATTGAGATGCATAATATTTAACGAGTCTTTCTTATTAACGAAAAAACTTATCAGAAACTGATTGGACTACCTTCATAGAGTTTTTGTTTAATTGCGGTGCTCTACCGTAGTAAAATGGTACATTTACCACAATTGAGTTAGTTGCATCGTTGTTTTGAAAAGTTTCATCAGCTGGTGAAACGGAATCTTTTTTTATTTGTGCAGTTTTGCGTATTTTGTCAAAGTAATAAGGTATAGTTCCTGGCTTCATAAATGTTTCATTTTTAGTAGTGTCTTTTGCGAGTTTTGATAGAGCAGTTTTTAAATTTCCATGATTTTGTTTTGCATTTCTCATTTTATTCATATTTTTGCCTAGGAAGCAGCTATCATAGTCTTTTGTATTGATAAAATGGTTGACGGTTTCGACAAAATTATTGTTTATTGCAATGTTTCTTCGCTTTATTGAATAGGAGTCAGAGTTTCGCATGGTTAGGAAGTGACATCTATTGAAATTCTTGACTATGACTTTAAGTTTCGTGTTTAGTTTTTCCTCATTTATGTAGCGATTTCGGGTTATTTCAGTTACAATTACGTTGGATTTTGTTAGATTCTTACACAGTGCTGCAATTTCTGTGAAGAAAGTTGTGGGATTCTTATCATTTGTTCCTGACGACAATACAACCCAATCATCCTCGTCAAGGTTATTTTGGTGTATCTTTGAGCTTTCAAGAATTTGCTCTGTTGGTGCATCGGGGTAGCAGTAGTTTATTATGTCATAATCCTTAGCATTTTTTCCGGTGGAGCGCTGTGATATCAGTTTAGAAGCCAGATTCTTACAAGTTTGATCTCCGATAATCACAATCTTTGGCTTCTGTTTGGTTTTCTTACCCTTGTTCGGTTTAGTTGTAATACTGGAATCCAATGTAACAATGGGTATGTCATTTGTCGGCTCTGTGTGTGAATATATCAAATCATTTGTTCTACTCATATTAATCAGCCTTCTGACGTTTTCATCGTGTAACTTCTGTTTTCCTACATCTTCTGCTTCTAGCTGTAATATCTTGTTCTTATATACAGTATTCTGCGTTTGGAGACTATTGATTTCCTTTTTTGCCTCAATAAGCTGATTTGTTATCGCAGTTAATTCGGATTTGAGACTTGTTATCTCAGATCTCATTGATGCCTCAGATTCGGGTGGGACAATGCTCGCGAGTGTCTCGTTTAGACTGAAATCGATAGATTCATTTTGTGAGACTTCTAGTGATAGCTTCTTGGCGGTATTTTTGCGCCTCATTGTAACGTGTGCGGTTTCATCATTGCTATAATGAACCCCGACTGGAGTATTCGTGTTGTTTCTTCTGTGTCTTTGCCTGATGCAAGTTGTACATACCCAGGTCGCCCTACGCTCGCCTACAAGCGTGCCGTAGAATCGAGTTGCGGATACATTGGCGCATTCCAGGTCGTAGGTTAGCTGACAAAGTGAACATGTTAGATGTTGTCTTCCTGGAATTTTTTGTCCACAATCGCTACAGTCTTTAGATTCCGCCGGTGTTCGTGTAAGAGACATTTTAAATGTTTTTTATTATGCCGGAAAAATTAATAGTTCAGATTTCAGTTATGTTTGTCATCCAAATGGTCCAAATGGTAACTGAAATTATGGAAATTATGCATGCACCGTAATTTTAAGCACCACAACCATAACTTTGCTGCAGTCACCAAAAACTTGATTCAAAAGTCACCAAGGCACCAGACCAATCATGATTGAAAGCAAGTAGAGCATGCGAATTTGTTCAGAAAACATCATATGAAAATATAGTGAGATAAAGACAAAATGTACAAAAACTTATTTTTTTTTTTCACAACACTAGGCGGATTCTATTACGCATCACACAAAGTCAGAATGTGTTTTTTTTTTTTGCATAAGCACCGGAAAAATAGTCTTTTCAGGAAACAAGTAGAACGTACACAAGGTTCAAAATCACTAAAGCGAAAAAATAAAAATGTACAAAAAGTTCGTCTATAAGGATACGAACACTAGGCCGCTGCGTTCAAAGCGCGCTTCATAGCCACCACACCATTTACGCTATATCTTACATGTCGAAATTACTAGTCGGTAGAATTGAAAAAATCACTTCAATATGTGGGGCCCGAATTGGGAGACTTCTTACTTTCACAGTTCAAAAGTTCAAGGTTAATGTCACCTGTGCACTGAGTTATCGATTGTAAATTGAAAAGTAATAACCTTGAAACTTTTACTTACAGTTTTTATTTTGGTTTTTTGAGATTTGTATGTACACTTTACACTATAACACTGTTGAAAGTTAGTCGATATTTATTATTTAGATAAAATATTGCCCTGAAAGTTTATTGTGGCAAAAACTTCTTTTTCACTGAAAGACGATACTTGATTTTTATTTTGTGGTGCAATACACTAAAGTAAAGTTATTGAGGGAAGATAACAATCTCACTTGTTGCGACTTTACAGTTAAAGATATATATATATTACTTGATGGTTAATAATCAAGATAGCTATTTTTAATAATATTTATAATGCGAGCGTACTCAGCGCGTGCCGAGAGGCGGCGGACGGACCTAATCCGGCCAGAGATCCATGTTTACCTCTTTACCATCTGATATTGTATATTTACCTGTGTTTACAAACAAATAAATGAATTGAATTGAAATTGAATTGAATTGAAATAAAAATCACTCGCTGTTTTATTCTTTATTGAAAATGTTATTGAAACATTTTCAATATTTCTGCCCACCAATTTCTGGGAATAGGTTCCTAAAAGTAGGAAGGTAGGTACTACCTTTTAAAGGCACAGTAATAATTAATGGTAAACCAAACGATATATGTACTTACTTAACCGTAGGTAAAACAGAACCCCTTGCTTGCACTTAAATTGCAAGCTTGGCCATTTGGCGGTAGGTAGTAGGTTATACGTTATCGTGAAGGTACCTGCTAGCTATTTTGTTTCTCTTTTTCCACTGTGTTGGGAAGAAAGGGAGGGATGGTCCTTTGTTTTGTTAATGTTTTTAATAGCTTTCACGTGGTGTGTAAAATGACATCATAGACATTCCATTGGTTAATCTACCTCTGCTGCCCATGCTGTTTTTTAAGTTGTTTGTGTTCCAAGCAAAGTAGGTTTATTCCTTCTGCGAATAGTGATCTATCGTGTCGTTGAGTGTTTTGGTTGTGGTTGTAACTGAGAAGTGGTCACAGTTTCAAGGAAGCTGTCTTCGGGATTTTGTTGTTTATAAAAATGGGCATCTTCTACTCTTGTTGTGAGGTAAGTCAATTACAAATACCTAAGTAGGTAAGGTACCTATATATATATTTATCGTAGGTATGTCTGTTGTCTGTTAAAGTTATTAATGACGTTAATTTTCTAGCAAAGCAATAAGACCGCCATTCTAAATGAGACATTATAATGTACTTACTAAGTAATCTGCGTGAACACATTGTAAGTTGTCACCCATTTGAGAACTATTCCTTTCCTTTTTTTTAGAAATCACTTCTTAAATACATTATGCAGATATACTAAATATACTTATTGATAGTAAACTAATAGAGTAGGTATGTAGCTATATTTATTGTAAATAGATAAATGATAAAATCCCCAGTGTTAATTACGCCCATGTAAACTCATTACTAAATAAAATTAACGCCTAATTTATTCCATGTTTGTGAAAAGTTTTGGCTAGATTGAGCCACAATTAGTGTTTTTTGTGCCCTGGGCGTTAATCACATACTATAACTTACATATTGCTCCCTCGTGAGCTATGCTGTCGAGCGGACCGACAGACGATAGACCGAGTACCACTCTCTATCGCTAAAAACTAGTTTCATCTACATAATTAAAATAAATTTCGTCCCTATTATTATATTATATATAGCTCGATTACCACTCACTGATTGACATGATTGTTCTCCCAGATGCCACCTCGTAGGGTTAAAATTTTTGGTGGATTCGTAAAGAGGGAGTGGGGGCGACCTCAGGAAAAATCTGACATTTCCACTTTTCACCCCCTTTCACCCCCACCCCCCATGTATCTCGGAAACTATAGGTCGTAGAGGGTTCGCGCTCAAACTAATATTGCTCAGGGTGCTTTTTAATATAAGGATCCGAAAAAAAAAATTAGAGTTCCATACAAAAAAAAAATTATCCCATACAAAATTTTCACCCCTTCATACAAAAATTTTTTTTTCTTTTCGTCGAACACACGGTTGTTCTCCCAGATGGAATCGTATAGATATTTAGTGACGTGTTGGTGTAGGGGTAGGGAAGGGGTGTCTTTTTTGTCTATTTTGTCTTTTTTGTCTTTTTTGTCTATTTTGTCTATTTTGTCTATGTTGTCTATTTTGTCTTTTTTGTCTATTTTGTCTATTTTGTCTATTTTGTCTATTTTGTCTATTTTGTCTATTTTGTCTATTATGTCTATTTTGTCTATTTTGTCTATTTTGCCTATTTTGTCTATTTTGTCTATTTTGTCTATTTTGTCTATTTTGTCTATTTGGTCTATTTTGTCTATTTTGTCTATTTTGTCTATTTTGACTATTTTGTCTATTTTGTCTATTTTGTCTATTTTGTCTTTTTCGTCTTTTTCGTCTTTTTTGTCTTTTTTGTCTTTTTTTGTCTTTTTTGTCTGTTTTGTTTTTTTTGTCATGTTTGTCTTTTCTGTCTTATTTGTCTTTTATGTCTTTGTCTTTTATGTCTTTGTCGATATCCTCTTTGATTTTCTATATTCGATCCAAAAAACTTTATTTCCTACAAAATTTTTAATCGCTTGTATCTCCGTAACGGTTAGAGATAGACATACAAAAGTTTTACGGAATATTATGTTTTTTTTGTTGCTATGCTTGCTTATTTCTCTACAATATCCTCTGTGATTGTTGATTCCATTCTGATGTAGTCTTTTATTGCTTCGTTCACTTCGATATCCTCATTGATTGCTAAATCCACTTCGATATTATCTTCGATTGCTTTTTTAACTTCGATATTCTTTTTGATTGCTTCTCTCACACGATATCCCATTCGATTGTTTCTTTCACTTCGACATCCTTTTGGATTACTTCTTCCAGATCAATATCAACTTTGATTGCTTGTTTTACATCAATATCCTCTTGTATAGTATCTTCGATTTTGATATCCTCATTGATTGCTTCTCCCACAAAGATATCTTCTATAATTGCTTCCTCTACATCGATATCGTCTTTGATAACATCTTTCAATTCGCTATCCGCTTTGATTGCATCTTTCTCTTCGATAGCATCGTTGATTGCTTCTTCTTCTTCGAAACCCTCTCTGATTGCTTTATAATTAAAAACATAAACCGCGAGCTGCGTGCAGCTCGCGCACCACCCAACCTCTAGTTATATTATATATAGCTCAATTACCATTCACTGACTCACTGACTGATTGACATGATTGTTCTCCCAGATGCCACCTCGCAGGGTTAAAATTTTTGGTGGATTTGTATAAAGGGAGTGGGGGCGACCTCAGGAAAAATCTGACATTTCCCCTTTTCACCCCCTTTCACCCCCACCCCCCATGTATCTCGGAAACTATAGGTCGTAGAGGGTTCGCGCTCAAACTAATGTTGCTCAGGGTTTATTTTTATATAAGGATTCGAAAAAAAAAATTTGGGTTCCATACAAAAAAAATATTATCCCATACAAAATTTTCATCCCTTCATACAAAACTTTTTTTTTTCTTTTCGTCGATCACACGGTTGTTCTCCCAGATGGAATCGTATAGATATTTAGTGAAGGTGAAGGTGTTGGGTAGGTGTTGGGTGTTGGGTAGGTGTAGAGTAGGTGTAGAGTAGGTGTAGAGTAGGTGTAGAGTAGGTGTAGAGTAGGTGTAGAGTAAGTGTAGAGTAGGTGTAGAGTAGGTGTAGGGTAGGTGTAGGGTAGGTGTAGAGTAGATGTAGAGTAGGTGTAGAGTAGGTGTAGAGTAGGTGTAGAGTAGGTGTAGAGTAGGTGTAGGGTAGGTGTAGGGTAGGTGTAGAGTAGGTGTAGAGTAGGTGTAGAGTAGGTGTAGAGTAGGTGTAGAGTAGGTGTAGAGTAGGTGTAGGGTAGGTGTAGGGTAGGTGAAGAGTAGGTGTAGGGTAGTTGTAGCGTAGCTGTAGAGTAGCTGTTGGGTAGGTGTAGGGTAGTTGTTGGTCGATTTCGATTTCGATTTTGATTTTGATTTTGATTTTGATTTTGATTTTGATTTCGATTTCGATTGCATCTTCTTCTTTGCTATCATCGTTAAATTGCTTCTCCCTCATCGATATTCTCTTTGATTGCTCATCCCACATCGATTTCTTCTTTGATTTCTTCTTCCACGTCGAAACCCTCTCTGATAGCTTTACGAAATGAAACATAAACCGCGAGCTGCGTGCAGCTCGCGCACCACCCAACCTCTAGTCTCCATCTATAAGTAAAGGTTATAGCTACTTTATGTTAACAATAAATTAAGTGACAATCGTTAGCCCATACCGTGCTTAGGTAAACACGCGCAGAATTCATAGGCATGTTCGCCTAGACGGGTGATACTTCACCTGACTCAAGTAAGTTATAGTAACTAGTACCTAGTACCTAAGTAGGTATAGTCAGATACCTACCTTATAACTAACTACTCATTGCAACATTTATAATAATAAAAAAATATTATTCCGGTGCTTTCAGGGAAACGAAGACCGGTGCATGCATTGTACTCGGAGAGCTGTAAACAATTTGATTATCATAAATAATGAATGCGAGATCTGTATCCAACGCCGCCGCAGCCTCAACCAGTTTATAGCGCATCGTACTACTCAGATCGTACGCGTAAGTAAACTTTCTTGAGTACTTACGCGTGTATGGGTTCTAGACTTCTGCTAACTAATTGTTTTTTTTTCGAATAGAAACTTTATTCCTTACCTACTTAGTAAATCTCTCTATAAATTATATTTCATCACACTCGCACACACTATCACTACATATGTGTAAGGTGACACAGTAGGTAGGTAGGTTGGGTACTAATCTAATCACTGCATTTCATAATTTTATGTAGATTGTCCGGTCTCCGGATCATCTCACGAAAATTGTGATACAGACGATTATGTGGAATGTGGATGGTCGGTTGAAGCCACCTGCCACCGAGATCTCAGTATTTCGGGGTAAGATGGACTAATAAACGCCTATACAAATCGTCTCAGTTTCAACTTTCGGATCCTGTTCAGTTTTAGTTTAACGGTCGTCTCGAAGACATCGCTTTTGAGATCGGAGGGCTTACCACGGGTTTTGATAGTTTTCAAAAACTTTTTAGGTTTTGGTATCTTTCCATACATTTTCGTACAGCGCCTCTAGGGAAACGTGCATGAACTACGAAAATGTATGGAAAGATCAGTGTTGCCGTTTTTTATTTGGAGAAAATGCTAAAACATGTTGCAAAAAATGCTAAATAACTTTTAAAAATGCTAAATAAAATGCTAAAATCTATATTTTTCTTTTGAATTCCTTAAGAATTTTGAATTTTTAGGTAACGTACAAAAAAATGTTAATCATAAAAATATGCTAAATGCGAATTTTTCAAGCTAACAGACCCGAAAATATGCTAAATTTAGCATTAAAAATGCTAAAACAGCAACACTGGGAAAGATACCGAAACTTATAAAGTTTTCGAAAACTATCAAAACTCGTGGTAAGCCCTATGACCGCCGCTTGTAGGACCTTCTATAGATGATTGATATTCATGAATGTAGGTAATCATATGTATCCTGAATAAAGTAAATAATACATTTATTTTATATGTCCAGGTTCCTCATGCCCCTCGGAACACAAGGCAACCTTACCGGCCGTCAGGGAACCAGTGTATTGAGATAAGGTCTAAGTCTAAGCCTAAGCCTGCCCCTGTTCCTGTTCTAACTAACAAAGTAGGCCCACTGTTTGGAGTGTTTCAATGCAAATGTGGTCATACCTGGGAGAGCCGGAGATCTTGGCGCGGTTGCTATCAGATTTGCAGGGTCTGCCATAGATATGTCCATCCTGAGACACAGGTAGGTAAAATAATAATTATTTGAACAATGTTTTTTACCCTACTAAGGCAAAGCGAAAAGGAAGGGTACTGGTTATAGCAATAGTTAGGTATAATGGTTGTTTGTATCCAAATTACGGTTGTTCCATCGTAGTGTCTAAACTACTAATGCGTTTTGATGAATGAGGTCACTATGGCCGGTGGATATTTACCTAGCTAAGTCAAATTTTGTGGATTGGAGATTTGTGGAAAATCAATATTGTGGATTTTACATCCAAAAAATTACAAGAGCAGGATAAAATTTTGGGTCATAACTTTTTTAGATGCGCCCACTATCACCAGTATGATTGTTGGTAAGCTTTGCTAGAAAATTTCGCGGCTCGCTCCGCTCGCCGATTTCGTTCGATACTTTTTTTGTACCTTGTACCTATGTGATAATGATAAGTTAACTTAACTATGCACTAAAAAGCGGACCATTTAGGGTGTATGCCATCTATCATATTTCGGGCGCAGTTATAGAAGCTCGCACATGGCGCACAAAAGGCTATTTACGGCACTGACTTCCGCCCGCGGCTTCACTTTCTCTCCCCGAAAAACGTGTAGATATGCAAAATTTCATGATGATCGGTTGAGTAGTAAATGCGTGAAGGTGTAACAAACGAACAAACAACAAACATATTAACTTTCGCATTTTTAATCAGTTAGGATTAAAAAGAAAAAATAGGGGCTGGCCTTCATCATCTCAGCCTGAAATCACCCACTGCTGGGTATTGGCCTCCCTTAGTCTATACCAGCATCCTCTGTCCTGTGCCTCTCTCATCCAGGAATGCCCAGCAACTTTCGCAATGTTGTCGACAACCGGGAGTTCTTTGGCCCAACCTCGGCCACCATTCAATTTGCTTACTTTATCTACATTTAAAAGTAATTATAATCGATTCCAGAGAGAGCTGCGCCCTGGCGACTTCGAGGCAGGTCGCAGTCGCGAGGGTGCGAAGCAAGACCATCCAATGGATCTGTGCCAGATGTGCACGGAACTCGGGTATTACTGCGGAAAGTATGGAAACTAAAAGTTGCCCCTATCTGGCTACCAATTAATAACAATGGTCCCATTGTTATTTGTAGCTTAAAGTTTTTTTACGATAGCGGCTAGCAAACATCGTTAACCTGTATGGCGTAGAGGGCGAAGGCCCGCCTGAGACGCAGAATGTTGCGGGTTTGAATCCCGCAGCGAGACAAATGTTTGTACCTATTTGCAAATATTTGTCTTGGGTCTGGTGTTTTGTATAACTAGGCGATGTAAAAATAACTCGTGCGAATTAACTTGACACCTATTGCTATTATTACAATAAAAGCAAAAATTGTTATTAGGTAGGTACCTACTACTAATGTACACCTCAAGTTTATGACGTAATTGCAATTACTAATAAAATAACTGTTGCTATTTTCTTAATAATTTCAATAACGCAATTACGTCAGGTGTGAAGTTAACTCGCACGAGTTAAAGGTACAAACCTACCTTACTTTCTAGCAAAAAGAACAAAGCGATCTTTTTAACCGACTTCAAAAAGGAGGAGGTTCTCAATTCGTCGGAATCTTTTTTTTCTGACTGTTTTTTTATGTATGTTCACCGATAACTCCGTCAATTGTGGACCGATTTTCAAAACTCTTTTCTATTCTCTTTTCTATTTAAAAGAGTATACTACACATGTGGTCCCATATAAATTTTATTCCTGAGGGATTGGTACTTTTCCCGGAAAACTCAAAAAACCTCATCCTCACTTGTAATTTTCGCCCTATGATCACCAATATCTCCGTCAATTGTGAACCGATTTTCAAAATTCTTTAGGTCTTGCCCTAAAGAATTTTGTAAATTTTGTAAGTCCTAGTGTAGTAAGAAGTGATTTATTTGAAGTCGGTTTATTTTTTTAAGTTTATACTTGTTACTCGTTTGGTTATGTAGGGCCGACACCGACAAGCGTTACTTTTCGCGCAACCAAAGTAATTCGCCGAATTTATTTTATTTAGTATCGTATCAGGATATCTAAATTTATCCAAGAAGATGATAGATGATTGCTTTTTCAGAATTTGGTGATCTTCGTCCGATAACATAAAACCTATTAAGTAAAATAGGGAATAATTTAACAAGTTTGCCCTTTCTATCTTCTATTCTATGGTTATGAATGCGGCGAACCTAGATCGCAACTTCAATTCGAGCCGCGGGCAAAGGATCGCTCCGTATATCGCTATCTCTGTTTAGCTGATGGATGATTCAGCCGTGCGGGCGGGATAGCAATATTGGCCGTTGAACATTTTCCAAGAATTTGGTTGTGTTCCGTAATACCAAAAATGATGACTGAAAACTTAATGTATTCTTCACAAAGTATTTTTATTCTGTAACTACATAATATCTTAAGAAACAACACGTAAGATATTGTTGTTTTTAATACGAAGGTTTTTAACACGAGGAAGAAAAGGGGTTAATTTTGGCATAAAAATGTGTCCAGGAACCTAGATAAATACTATTTTAATACAAATAATACAATATATTAGTGTAAATATGCTTGAATTAGAAATCATTTTGGTATAACGTTTGTATGGGCCATTACCTCCTCCGGAGGCCCCTTATGTTTTTCTTATTATAATTAAAATAAGGATGATTTAATAAATAGTACACAATTAATGAATAAATATTTTTGAATGATTAATCAGTGTTTTATTAAATTACACAGATCAAATTTCGTTTAAATTATTAGATCAAGGGATACAGATTTGATTCTGCTCTACAGATTCGGTAAGGCGGTTTTTACATAGTAATATTGTAGCATTAGGTCGTAATTCTATGCATCTATCTAACACATTTTGACTTTCCATTGATTTAATATTATAAAATAGAAAAGTTTCTTTGGAACTCACTCATAAAATCGCATTGATGTTTACTTTAAAATGTACCATGAGTGATAAAATATAATACTCGTATTTCCCATAGTAACTAATTATACTTATTTCAAGCTGTACCGTTGCTGAACATTTTGTTAACTATAGCTGTCAACGCCGCTCCCTTCATGCGCTGATTCAGGAAGTCCGAATAGTTCATATTGTAATCCTTTTGCTTCTCAGACAGGTACGCGAAGAGAGGCAGAAGGAGACTCGCGAATTCTTCCTTCAGGTCGTCCTTTACTAACTCTACTATAGTTGCGATGTGAGTGATAACGTTTTTGACTTGGCTGTCTGTTAGCGGCTCCTTGAAGTATTTATACTGAAAAACAAAATAGTTTGTTAAAGGTAGAGCGAGCCAATAACGAATTTTGGATAATGCAATGACATAGTGTTATTTTCTATCTTCGCTATCTCATTGCACGCAAGTGACGCAAGCAAGCAATCACGAATATTGTAATTCGTATCGTAATATTTTGGCCCATTAGCTTTGTCAAACAAAGCTAATGGGCCAAAATATAAATATATATAAAAAATATATATAAAATAACAAAGCGTAATTTGATGTCTACTCTTTCTCTAATTGGGCTAAATTATACTATACGCTTAAGATGAGGTTGAAATATTCGTGATTTGTCTTCTTGTGAAGATATTTATTTGTTTTATACTAGCTTCCATCCACCACCACATCAGCCTATATCAGTCCACTGCTGGACATAGGCCTCCCCTTGGGGGGTTGGGGATCGCAGGGCACAGCTTCTCGCACCACCGACGCTGCTGCCCGTCAGTGGTCAGGGGATTTAGCTGTGCCGATGTAGGCTGTGCTATGCCGCAATCAGCCGGCCGCCAGAGCCCCGTTCGTTGTTTAGCAGCTATACTATACTACTAGCTGACCCGCTCGCAACTTCGTTTGCGTTTATACTCTTTTTTTACGTATTTCCTTTCATGTGAAATGTTTCCCAAGCCCGGTAATTTGACTCGGAACGTAAAATATGAATGGAATAAAAAGTACCTACATATTACTACATTATCTACCCCGTAATGTAGTGTTATGTAGGTACCTGTTTCCGTTCCGTTCCGTCGCCAAGTTAACAGCCGGTATAGGTATGATGGATTTTTATTTGCCTAATTCTTGATTATGATTGGTTACCCATGCAAAATTTCATCACATAAATCACCCTCTTTAAGTTTCATTATCGCTACAAAAAGCAGCAAGTTCTCCAAGGTCCCACCCATAGTTCAGCGCTTTAGTTGTTTATTTATTTTCGTTATAGTCTCTGTGTAAAATCTCAAGTCTTTATGGAAAAAAATAACTTGCTATCCCCGTGGTCTTCAAACAACCAAGAACAAATGAATGAAATTGAAATTTCGAATTCTAATCCAATTTAAATATTATTTTTTATTGGACATTCCAATTTTAAAGAGTATCTCATTGCACCAAGCTTTTAAGGCTCCCCCACACAGGTGTGTCATTATCGGCGATAATATCGCATGCATTTTTTGCATTTTTGTGGCGATCACAATAGGTCTTAATGGTCGCAGTGATATGAAAGCCACGCAATCAATCAATAATGCGTTATTGCGATAATGCATCCCAATTTCTTGCACATAATTGCGTTATTGCAGCAGTATGTAACTTTTAAGCCGTCCTAATCCATAATGAGAATACAGATCTCACACTACGCGCAACTATCAAAGGCAATGAAAATGTAATTTAGAAATAAAGCACACGATAAAATTTGACTATAATGTACTGACGAAAAAGTGAACGGAGCGCAGAGTGGCTTTGCGCGTACAGGCCCTTCTACTGCCTACAGTTTTTGTCCGTCTGCCTCCTAAGATGGCTCAAGCTGTAGCTTAATTCAATCAATGCTTAGTTTGGGGCTACATGATGCTGTGTGATTACGTCCCGCATTATTTATTTATTATTCATCTCGAGATATCATTTTTTCCGTTTCTTGAATAGCGAGCTCAAAAAAAGTAATTGGGAAATTCTCGATCCAGAAAATTGTTGAATTTTGAATTTTTTTGGGAAATCTCAAAAAGTTACCACCCGATTTTGGAAATCCAAGCCTTGCACTTCGAAGCCCTCCGGCAGACGCAAATATACACATCTTTTTTTAATGCATGTGATGAATTTTCTTTCAATGTATGGAGTTTCAAAAAGGTGACGAATTTACTTTGTGGCAAATGTACAACAACCCCTCTCATATCTGTGAAACTACAGGCAAATGTCAGACTTTCATGAATCGGGGCACTATACTCGATCAGAAAAACTTAAAAAAAAATCAATATTTTTCAACGTACCTCTCCCCACGCACCTGTGTGTAGGAGCCTTTATGTGAGAACAACGTTTTTTGAATAAATTTGAAATGAGTTTTCAAACACGACATTGTCAAAATAAAATGGCATAACATGTGTCACTAAGGAGTATTGATATCAACGTCGATGCCAATCACCCCCAAAATAACTTTCTACTCCTTTTTAACCCCGTTAGGCGATGAGTTTCAATAAAATACGAAACACGGCTTCCATCGATTCTGTTAAAGAATGTTTATGCAAAATTTGAAGTAGATTGGACCAAGGAATAATTTTGTTCCATACTAACTTTGCCACCGTTTTTCATCCCCTTGGGGGTGGAATTCCGGAAAATCTTTTCTTATCGGATGCCTACGTCATACAAAGAACACACCCTCCAAGTTTCAGGTTTCTACGATCAGCAGTTTAGGCTGTACGTTGATCCATCAGTCATTTAGGACAAAGGATTTTTTATGTATAGATTTCCCTCCATCAAGGTATTTTTTTCAAAAACCTGGTATGCAGTCTTTTATTATTTAATATTCAAAGTGTTCTGACGAAGTTTCAAGAAAATCACACCACGCGTTAAGATTTTCCCATACAAACTTTACCACCCCATTGCAACCCCCTCGAGGACTATTTCAAATTTTCAATGACACCAATCTTCATTGATTGTATGGAATAATACATGTCCCAGGTTTCAAGTTTCTAAGTTCAAGGAATACGATTTTTCATACAAACATTTTTACCCCTTTTCACCCTCTTAGGGGTTGAATTTCCCAAAATCGTTTCTTAGTGAGCGCCTACACCCTACAAAGAATACTTGTGCCAAATTTCAGATCTTTAGACCCTGTAGTTTCTGAGATTTCGTGATGAGTGTGTCAGTGAGTGAGTGAGGATAGTTCTCTTTTATATATATACTAGCTGACCCGCTCGCAACTTCGTTTGCGTTTATACTCTTTTTTTACATATGTCCTTTCATGTGAAATGCTTCCCAAGCCCGGTAATTTGACATAAGAATGGAATTAAAAGTACCTACATATTACTACATTACCTACCCCGTGTTGTAGTAATATGGAGGTACCTGTTCCCGCTCTCACTCCTTTTTTCGTTCCTGTTTCCGTTGGCAACCCGAGTTAACAGCCGGTATAGGTATGATGAATTTTTATATGCCTCACTCTTGATTATGATTCACTCTTGATGAAGTTTCATTTTCGCTACAAAAAGCAGCAAGTTCTTCTCCAAGGTCCTAACCATGGTTCAACGCTTTAGGTGCTTATTTATTTTCGTTATGGTCTCTGTTAAAAATCTCTAAATGTAAAAAAAAAAACTTTCTATCCCCGTGGTATTCAAATATCCAAGCACAAATGAATGAAATTGAAATTTCGAATTCTAATCCGATTTAAATATTATTTTTTATTTGACATTCCAATTTTAAAGAGTATCGCATTGCACCAAGCTTTTAAGGCTCCCCCACACAGGTGTGTTATTATCGGCGATAATATTGCATGCGTTATTGCGATAATGCGTCCCAATTCCTTGCACATAATTGCGTTTTCGTAGCAGTATGTAACTTTTTGGCCATCCTAATACATAATGAACTAAAATTCTACAGATCTTACACTACGCGCAACTATCAAAGGCATTGAAAATGTAATTTAGAATTTATTTCTATAAAATTTTCTTGCACACGATAAACTTTGACTATAATGTACTGACGAAAAAGTGAACGGAGCGCAGAGTGGCTTTGCGCGTAAAGGCCTTTCTACTGCCTACAAGATGGCTCAAGCTGTAGCTTAATTCAATCTTGAGATATAATTTTTTCTGTTTCTTCAATAGCGAGCTCAAAAGAAGTAATTGGAAAATTCTCGATCCAGAAAATTGTTGAATTTTAACAAATTTTGGAAAATCTCAAAAAGTTACCACCCGATTTTGGAAATTTAAATTGCACTTTGAAGCCCTCCGGCAGACGCAAATATTGACATAATTGTGACCGATCACTTTATTCAATTACACATCTTTTTTTAATGCATGTGACGAATTTACTTTTCATGTATGGAGTTTCAAAATTGTGAAAAAAATTACTTTGTGGCAAATGTACAACAACCCCTCTCATATCTGTGAAACTACAGGCAAATGTCAGAATTTCATGAATCGGGGCTATACTCGATCAGAAAAACATAAACATTTTCAATATTTGCGCATGCGATATTGTGATATATTCTGTTATATTGTCTGATATTATCGCCAATAATAACGTACATATGCCCACGCACCTGTGCGTAGAAGCCTTTACGTGAGAACGTTTTTGAATAAATTTGGAATGAGTTTTCAAACACGACAGTGTCAAAATAAAATGGCATAACATGTGTCACTAAGGAGTATTGATATCAACTTCGATGCAAATCACCCCTAAAAAACTTTGTACCACTTTTTAACCCCGTTAGGCGATAAATTTCCGTAATATACGAAACACGTCTTTCATCAATTTTGTTAAAGAATGTTTATGCAAAATTTGAAGTAGATTGGACCAAGGAATCACGTTGTTCCATACAAACTTTGCCCACGTTTTTCACCCCTTTAGGGGTAGAATCTCGGAAAATTCTTTCTTATCGGATGTCTACGTCATACAAAGAATACGCCCTCCAAGTTTCAGGTCTTTACGATCAGCGGTTTAGGCTGTGCGTTGATCCGTCAGTCATTCAGGACAAAGGATTTTATTAGTATAGATTACCCTCCATAAAGGTATTTTTTTCGAAAACCTGGTATGCGGTCTTTTATTATTTAATATTCAAAGTGTTCTGACGAAGTTTCAATAAAATCACACCACGCGTTAAGATTTTCCCATACAAACTTTACCACCCCATTGCAACCCTCTCAAGGACTATTTCAAATTTTCAATGACACCAATCTTCATTGATTGTGTGGAATATTACATGTCCCAGGTTTCAAGTTTCTAAGTTCAAGGAATACGATTTTTCATACAAACATTTTTACCCCTTTTTACCCTCTTAGGGGTTGAATTTCCCAAAATCGTTTCTTAGTGAGCGCCTACACCCTACAAAGAATACTTTTGCCAAATTTCAGATCTGTAGACCCTGTAGTTTCTGAGATTTCGTGATGAGTGTGTCAGTGAGTGAGTGAGGATAGTTCTCTTTTATATATATAGATGGATATGTCGAGGAGTGTCTGGAGATCATATCTGGTGGTATATGATCTTGAGTGAAATGCCATTTGTAGTGCTGTGGTCGTTGAAATGCTTGACACATCGTAGATGGACTGTCAGATGGGACGTTTGGGTGACGATCCAGAAACGCCATGAAAAAAAGAAGAAGAAGGGAGCGTGGGGCGCGGGAAGGGAGGATGGATGTCGTCCATCGAACACGAAAATAAAAAGGTTAAATATGATGGGATCGCGATGGATTTTGGGAATGAAAAGGAAAAGCACTACAAATGGGAGATCGCTGCATTCCTCGATATGTGCTTACACGTTGGATTTACCTCATCTCCGACATCAGAAGTCGCGGATAGTGAATGCACGCCTACAATCAAATGCATGCGCGGTGGATGATGAAAATGGCATTACAAGTCGCTAGCATTCGAGTAATCAAATCGGCGCCAGCTCGTCGCCGCAACAGAGCTAACTTTACGTTAGAAAAGTACTGAAAAAGATGTTCACCTGTTGGAAGATGTGATGCAATGCAACATTGTCAGTCACAGGATGCAACGAGTTACCGGCTTCGCATGGCTTGCATAGAGGATAAGATTCACACTGCGGAATGGATGTTTGCATGATTTGCAGCAGCGATTTGTTCAGAGTCTGGGATTGGTAGTACCATGGTTTCCTTGTGATATCCACGACGCAGGAGAGAGTCCCGCCTAGTATCAGAGCTATGTGTGTGATGTTGGATGTTGTTTTGCTTTGACTTAAATCTACACCGACCATCTGAATTATTGCCATAAAAGGAATGTTACATTTACACAAAAGGGATACCTGCAATGAACATGAATGCAGCAATATTAGAGTTTGTAGTCAATGATTCATCGCGTACCCTCTTCAAAATAAAAATGATTTACAGCATAGATGCTTGACGGCAGTAGACTGCTACACTGAATATGGATTAGCAGGAGCGTTTACACTGAGATGGATGAGCTGTGTGGCATGTGATGTTTGTGATGAAGATAACCTATGGAACTGCTTCCTAAAGTGGAAAGAATATACTATGATGAGCATCATATGATGAACCAACTATGTTAAAAGAATGCAAGAAAATATAGAACAGGAAATGTATATTGAATGACAATGTTATTTGAAAACTATGTACCTATATCAAAGTTCCTGATTACCACTTTCACTGGCTGTGCTTATGGTTTGTAGACAAGATAGGCCACAACGTAATGGTTTGTTTTGCATCTGGACTGTAAAGGTTGATGCATTTATTTAATGGTGTATTTATCCGGTGAGTTCATACAATTTTTAATTTAACATTGATAATTTAATGGCAAGTTGGTAGACAGCTTTCTAATTGATCTGCCATAGGTTTGATAAGGAAGGTATACTAATATTCTGTAATGTTCGGACTTGCCCCTAACTACAATGTACATACATGGTACTGAATTACTAAGCAATATCATGAGTGTGTAATGAAGCCTATACAATCCTTTAAGTTTCAAGTTAGTTGTTGTAATAAAATAGTTCATTAAGCTTTCACTGCTTATTTGTAATATTAGTAATTTCAGTAATGGTTGTGAGTCTATGCTACATTAAGTCTGTCATCTGTAACACAGTTGTTACGGTTGAATGCAGTTTGTTTAAAAAAATTACATTTATTTTAGACAAGAATTATACAAAGACAATTAGAACAAAAGTATTTCAAAAAAATTATTGTCATGTGAATTTAATGGTGTGGGTTCGAGTCCCATAGGTCTGATTATCTTATTGTGCATTTGCATTAACGGTATGACAGTGTAATCTAATCCAGTGTAGTCCATAATACAATGTGCTAACATTGTTTTCTTTTCATGTCCTGAAACATACTGTGAATGCGCAACCGACTCTGAGGAATAATTTGGGTATATTATATGGCCAACGTGACGAGCTTCTGGAGAGTGTGCTGTGGTGTTCTGACGGATGTACAGAATGTATGGGTTTATTTGGTGAGCATTTGGATTTATACTTACTGGGATGATGATGGAAACAGAACTAAAGCGTGAGCTACAGATAATCTTTTGGAGTAGAGATACTCATGATCCAATTCATGAAGGAGTTGGTGCGGAGATAGTATTGATACAACCCACATACCGCTATCTATTGGCGAGCGACCACAGAAGTATTTGCCACGCCATCTAGTGGGGAGTAGATGAACTACCTGTTCCACTCAATTTTACTACACCTACCATACAATTGATAACGTCATCGGTCTGAGAATGCTAACGGTACCTGTCACGGCTGCTTTCAAGATGAAAAAAACAGTGGAACATGTATGTCAATGTCATCCTAAACTGCACTGCCACAGGCGAAACTGGAGCAAAGTCCGGGTTATAAAAACTGCTTGATCAAGGCTCTCAGAACGCAGGCAGTATCGGGAATTCTAGAGCAATGTTGACACCAACCCACAGTCTTCCGTTATTCTAGGGAGTTGGGTTGGCTGGGGTCGGGTTGGCGGGGGCAATGCACATACACATACACCCCAACGCGAGACGTCAGTGCAGAACTTTCCCCCCTACTTTAAATTAGAATTAGAAAGTAATGTTGTTCAAGAGTAAACATTTTGTAATACTTTTATGTGAGCCGAAGTATCAAACCCAGCAGTTGAATGCTATAGGCTGATGATGATGATGATGATGATGATGTGTTTTTTTTATTGTTTGGTTTTTTTTTTTTTATTTGTGAGTTGTATTGTGAGAGTCATTAATACTCTCACACTTAGTACTTAGTTGTTAAATATTTCACGGTATAGTAAGCTAAGTAGTTGTCAGATTCTAAGCTAGAGGATTGATAATACACAATGATAATAAAATAAACTATTACTATTAGTATTTATTTGGGTCAGAATGACCGAGCAGGAGAACAAATAAGCTGGCAGAATTTATTTTGCAGATTGAACACTCACACGAGGATGTGTGAGATGTCAGTATGGCCGGATCAAAAGAGCAGCGACGATAATATTAACTCTCAATAGCGCTTCCCCCTCACTTTAAGATAAGTACCTGCGAGTCATTTAGCTTTTTGTATGCGAACCTGAAAATGTGTAGTGATTCTAGTAAGACGGAATCCAGGGTTGCTGATCGTGGCATGCGGTTGCAGGCTCTGTAATGAAATATCTCTGACTCTCGCTCGATAATGTAGAAAGTATTGACACGCACGTTCACTTTGATTTTGGAATCATTTAAAATTTTAACGGATGCATATTTCGTGGATGACACTGCATTACATTGCAAACATGTGGATATGCATTGGGTGTGATGTTTGGTTTGTCTCTGTATCCTCGGTGGAATTTGGTACTGAACGGTATCTGAGGTTGTCGACAAAGAGTCGGAATTATGTTTGGTTTGGTTCTAGATACCTACCTAAGTATTTGTGGCACCTACCTGCGGTAAAACTGGTTGAGCACGATTTTACAAAATAGGCTATGCCTACGCTGCGCATTAACGTTATGACTGCTAAGTAAATAAAGACTTCGGTTTGGTCGGATCGTGTGCGGGCCAAGTTGTCGGAAAAATAAAAATGAAGGCGACGGGACGTGTAACGTTGCAAATACGGCAATGTGGAGCAAGTGTGGAGAAAATTTTAGTGGCGAGTTTTGCGTGAGACTGATTGAGTGAATACTGTTCTAGGGTCGGAACAAGGCTGTTAATACTGTTCCAGAGTCGGAACAAGGCGTTTAATACTGTTCCAGGCTCGGAACAAGGCGGTTAATACTGTTCCAGGGTCGGAACAAGGCGGTTAATACTGTTCCAGGGTCGGAACAAGGCGGTTAATACTGTTCCAAGGTCGGAACAAGACGTTAAATACTGTTCCAGGGTCGGAACAAGACGGTTAATACTGTTCCACGGTCGGAACAAGACGGTTAATTCTGTTCCGCGGTCGAAACGAGGCGGTTAATTATGTTCCGCAGTCAGAACGAGGTGTTGAATCCGGTTCTGCGGTAGGAACCAGTCGGTGAATAATTCCGTGGTCGGAAAGAGGAGGTGAATCCGGTTCTATGGTCGGAACCAGGCGGTGAATCCGGTTCTTTGTTGGAACCAGGCGGTGAATACAGTTTCGCGGTCGGAACTAGGCTGAGAATACTGCTCACGGGCGGGACAAGCGATTGAATTCTGTCCAACGGGGACAAGCGATTGAATTCTGTCCAACGGGGACAAGCATGTGGTTGAATTCTGTCCAACGGGGACAAGCATGTGGTTGAATTCTGTCCAACGGGGACAAGCATGTGGTTGAATTCTGTCCAACGGGGACAAGCATGTGGTTGAATTCTGTCCAACGGGGGCAAGCATGTGGTTGAATACTGTCCAGTGGGGACAACTAAGCGGTTGAATACTGTCCAGCGGGGACAACTGTTGAATTCTGTCCAAAGCGCCCCGGAGCAATGTTATTTTATTATAATCTTAATTTGTTTATTTATGTAAGTTATAAAACCTTAATTTGTTTATTTATTTACATCTGAATTGTGCTATTACATACTTGACTAACTTATTAAACCATATCCAAACAACCGATCAATTGTATGTTAAAATGACCAAAACAGTAAAAACTTAAAACATCTTTATAATGGCTGCGTGCTACGAAGCGTTGCGTTTGCGTGCGTGCGTTTATACGACTGATGAAATTAAGGACTGAGATGTGAATCTAATTTATAAGTTTGAGTATTGCCAGTTTCAAGCGCGGTTTGATGGCTATGAGTAGAGTTTCTCTGAATCAGTTTACGTTATGGTGCGTGTAAGCGTTTGTGCTACAGATTATTGGGGCTTGTGATTCCTATTTCAAAGAGTCATTTGCGTATAACTTTGGTAGATAGCCTTGAAAAATAGCTTAATTATTAGGCGGTACTGATGCCCAACTGTCAATGTCATGATCAGCAACACAACTGTGCTTATTTTACCTACCTATCAGTATTCGATGAAACAAAAATTAATGAGAACTGTTTGCTTGGCTAGAACTTTTCAGGTTAACAAGCAGAAACTAGCAATCCGAATGTGTATGTACATACTCGTACTTCTTGCCTTTTACTTAATCAATGGCGTCTGAGATGGCACTTCCACAGTTTATCCATAGTATCACACAGGGACGTGTGAAATGTCAGAATTGGCCGTGTCGAGGAGTGTCTGGAGATCATATCTGGTGGTATATGATCTTGAGTGAAATGCCATTTGTAGTGCTGTGGTCGTTGAAATGCTTGACACATCGTAGATGGACTGTCAGATGGGACGTTTGGGTGACGATCCAGAAACGCCATGAAAAAAAGAAGAAGAAGGGAGCGTGGGGCGCGGGAAGGGAGGATGGATGTCGTCCATCGAACACGAAAATAAAAAGGTTAAATATGATGGGATCGCGATGGATTTTGGGAATGAAAAGGAAAAGCACTACAAATGGGAGATCGCTGCATTCCTCGATATGTGCTTACACGTTGGATTTACCTCATCTCCGACATATAGATTATACTAGCTTCCGCTCGCCAAAAAATATCCTATATAATAAATATGATACTTTTTGCCTTCGAGCAAAAGGTTTTGCAAGGTATAAACCTATAATATCTACATTCATAAAAAACTTCACACAATTCGTATACACCCTCATCCCCACTCACTCACCCACAAACTTACTTTATAATATAACACAGCTAATTTACATTTCTAATCGAATAATAATTTGTTTGATTATTAGCAACATAGTAGTTACTAATTCATGTCTGTTTTGGTGGTTTTCCTTCAAAGACAAAAACCACGTACGGCAATCACGAATATTTTAACCATATGTATCGTTAGCGTATCGTAAAATTGTGACCATTAAAGCGTTATTTCTTATCGACGCTTTCCAAGGACCGATTTTTCCTAACCCCTAACCCCGGTTTACTTATGCCACGAGTAAGCGAGGCGAGTGATGAGCTCGCATACGTGAACAAATTCGTGCCGGCGTTAGGGTTACCATATTTTTCAGGATTTGTCCTGAGATCTTAGGATTCTTAGGCTCTTCTCAGGATTGCGGCCGGATTTTAGAAAACTCTGGAATTCTCAGGATTTTTAGAATTTCAGTAAAATAGAGTAGATTTTTCAGATATTTTTATCATGTACAAAAACAAATAATAATCTTCTTTAAGTATTTAGAGACTAATTTAAAAATCAACTTTGGTCATGTGAATTACACAAATAAAATCAATACTTAAAATCTATGAAACTTATTCTAATGGTTTATCATATTTAATTTGCCATGATACCTTTATTTTTGTTCCGTGGGCTACAAAGCTGTAAATTACGTTTTCGCGAGAATTCGAGTTAATCTCACGATTTTTCAACGTAAATCAAGCTTTTCCCCGGACTTTTATTTTTTTTATCTAGTATACCCACCCGGGGTGGTTTTCGGGCGCAAGTCAAAGACTATTATATTATATTATATTTATTCTGTGGATGAGTATCACGTGAACTAACTGAATGAGCACTCGACTATTGTGTGAACGGTACGAAGGATATAAGTGCTTCATTGAAGAACCATGCCTTAGGAGCTACGGAGTCCTGGAATCTGAATTTAAAAATATCTAGTCGAACCACTCGACGAGTACCAACGAAGAAAGTGTAAACCGAAACCTTAACCGGATCGAAATGTCTCGAGTGACGCCCGAACACTCAAACGCTAAGCTAAATATTTGAGATCGTCTCAACTACTTGAGACGCTGCTACCCTTCAAAATCCCCTGCCTTGCCGTCCGCCTAAATGCGCTGGCTTTAATTTGATCGGGTGTCAGTGAAATAATGCTTACCCTAATTATGTAAACGAAATTCCTATAGCAGTATAGCAGACAAGCGGATGTGGTGTTTGTACGGTTGGCACGCTCCGCCAGCGTAATCATACCAATGGCTTCAAGAAACGCTTCCAACTTTGTCGCGTCCTCTAAATCCAGGCTATCCCAAATATTGCACCACTCTTCCTGTGTGCATGATGCTATTACCTAAAATAAAATAAAAAACATCACGACTTATCCATGTTATGGATATCTTTAGAAACTCGATCACGAAGACGGAGTTGAATCGGAACAAAAATACTCACACACATACAAACTTCACATTTATAATATGTATTAAGTGTGATGTTACACTGGGGATTATGGACCTATGTCCAGCAGTGGCCTGAATAGGCTGGTGTGTATTACACTACAGACAAGATGGGTCTTTCAATAAAGTACGGTCGGCAACAAAAGTCTAATAACAAAATATTTTTTTTATAATAGTTATAATTTTCGAATACCTTTTAATTATACACAACAATTCTTAAATCTTCAAATTCAGTAAATTTAGTTAGAAGTTTTATTGTTACAGAAAACGTAAACTGTCAATCTACTTTTGTAGCTGACTGTACCTCCTCACTAGGATTAATGCATTTATTCATTTTATCGAATCTCTCTACTAAGGCACATTTGCATTGTAGGTTAATAAACAACTGCACAATCTCTCTTGTTATGCTATTGTTTTGTTCTGTGGTTTTGTTTATACTTTTTAATTACCTACTTGTAGCTAGGCTTTGGTAATCATTTTGTACTAAGAATTAACCCAAAGTTCCGCTTACTACCTATTATATTTTACATACAGAATTCAAAGGAACCTGTTTCAGGAAACCTGAGGGCCTTTCATGAGTTGCACAATACGAAAACTTTTATATCGAGCTATGAGCGAACTATATCGAGCTCAATTTTAATGTACGTTTTTTTGGAAATTACGCAACTGGTTTTAAGTAAAAATAGATCGAACAACGGAGGTAATGTAATCTTCTTGCAGATTGCAATAATTATCACTCAAAACGGTGAGGTAATCAACGAAAAAAGGTATTTCAAAATTGAGCTCGATATAGTATACTATGAAAGTTTGTGTGCAACTCATGGTAGGCCCTCTGTTATTTGCCGTAATTTAGCTCATAAGTGTTTGTATATATATCTGTATGAATAATAATACTGAACACTATCACACAGCATAATATGGCCCCAAACAAAGCAGAGCTTGTATTATGAGAAGCACCCGACCGATATACTACTTTTTTTGTAAATACTTACATATTATACATAAAAAACACCCAGACCAGAGACTAATATTTGCAGAACATACAAACATTTATCTGGCTGCGGAAATCGAAGCCGCAACCTTCAGCGTCTCAGGCGAGCTTTTGCCCACTGCAAGGACGAATCACTGTTGGTTTTCCAATAAATAATATCTAGTAGGTACTTGGGGTACAGGTTTGCTTACTTGGGACATCCATGATCCAAGCTCATCTTTGTCCATATTGTTGCCGACAGACCCACTGATAACATCCAGGTAGTTTGCCCCAGGGGGATGCCAGAGCACCCTGTAGTAATACATATTTAAAGGCTGCAGGTTACCCACTTTGCTTTTCAGCCAGTCACTTTCTTTTTCTGGAAAAATGAGGAAAATTGATTAAAAAAAGAATGAAAATTCTTTATCGTGACCTTAATTTTAGATACAACAGACAGAAACTTAAAATAAATAAAAGGTACAATGGGCGGTCTTATCGCCTGAAAGCGATCTCGCTAGGAATCATATTTATTAATTAATATTGGGTGAGTAACTTCCATTTCGATCTTCGGAAGTCAAGCCTTCGGAAGTCAGCAACCTCACTTTGTTGATAAGATATGGTATGACTGCATCGAAGTAGATCTTAAGACTATGGGAAAGTTTAAGTTTCCAACAGGAGAAGGAAAGCTAAGGATTGAAGACAGTGGCAGTCCATCGTAGAAGTGGCCAAGACCCACAAAGGGTCGCAGCACCGAAAAAAGTAAAATAACAAATTGATTTGTTGATGCATGCAGAAATAGATAATATTGAAAAAAAATATGAAGGCAAAGTCAAATACTCTTCTTTGAATTGTTATGAAGTAGCTGGTTTTTACAGAAACAATATGTGATATACTTTAAAGATATTAATTTCGACGGCCTCTGTGGCGTAAAGGGCGAAAGTCAGCCTGCTATGCTGAAGGTTGCGGCTTCGATTCTCGCCGCGAGACAAATATTTGCATTATTTTCAAATATTTGTCTCAGATCTAGGTGTTTTCCATGTATAATATGTATGTATTTACAAACAAGTATATAGGTAGTTATCACTCATGTGGTTCCCATCATAAAGGCTCTGTGTAAGCATCCAGCATTAATATAAATCTATAAAGAATTATTATACTGAGTCCATAGGTATATAAACACTTACCAGGTATGACAATGTTATTGTAAGTTTCAAATAACCTTTTTTGCAGCTCTATTGTTGCATTCAAAGCCATTGGACCAATTGTTGCAAAACTATTCATTTTCCATCGCACCACATCCATAATTTTGCCTAGCATTGCCAGCATCGGTGCTCTGTAAGCTACAAGCTCATCCAATTTGTATGCCTCCTTCAAAAGTTTTATATGGAAATTGATACTTTCAACTGACTTAGTTATCAGTGCCTGGTGCATATTTGTCACAAGAATCAGGAGCAGCAGCTTAGACCCTGGTATAATATTAACCTCTTTAAGCCCACAGATGAATTTAATAAAATTATTCTCTTTGGCAGTTGTATTTAACTGATTGTAAATTACATCTTGAGTTATCTTTATGACACACGGTTCCATCTCAGAGTTGTAATAGTAATTAGAATATTTTTCAAACATTTTCATTACTTTCACCATTACTTCAGCTTGGCGGATGTTTTCTATAGCCAGTGCAAAAACTTTGCTATAGACCTCTTGCGGGTTCTGCAGAAATAAAGTCAGCACATCTGAGAAATCAGAGTCCGGAGTGGCTATGAACTTGTTAAATGTTTCAGTCATCGAGTCGTTGAATTCTGACTTCATTTTCATGTTCACAAAGATGTTATTTTTGAAATGTTCATCGAGAATCATGTATTTTACGGGTAGACTGCATTGATGAAACACTTTGACCATGAGTGATTCTATATAGTCATGGTTCTCTAATTTTTTGTCTGCATATTCATTGAGTATGGTATACAGTTTATGGCATTGCTCTTCATCAAAGAGGTTTAAGTTTGAAGATATAACTTTAAGAAATTCTATGTTGTAACATACTTTCTCTTTATGTATTAATGATTGGATCCATATTTTTCTATCATCATTCTTTTCATCAACCTTCCGTAATATGGTTTCATCATCAGTTGCATTTATGATGTCAGACATTTCATCTGGCTTTCTAGCAATTTGTTCTATCATGGCAAGGAGTGGGTGCTCTGAAAGAACATTGATATTCAGCAGATTATTGCGCACTTTATAACATAATTCACCAACAGTTTTTTGCATTGTTTTGCCATTCTCTTCAACCTCACTCCAGCCACAGAACACATCAACGCTGACATCCATGACCAGTGCCTTACATTCATCTAACATTTGGATGTGGCAGATATTTAGAATATCTGACAATACTTTATATTTCATATCAGAAACATTAGTTGTACCAATGTCTGTTTTAATAGTGCCTTCTTTGTAAGTAAGCAAGTATATATCTGAACCTGGCATGTTTGTTTCCAATTTCCCAGTAAAAACTTTGACACAATCAGAAATCAACAGTAACATGGAGTGGAGGCGTCTGCCAAAATATTCATATACCTCATCTTTATCCAGTGCATTTAGTCTGTGCTCATTTGGAGGGTTTGAGAAGAAATTCACACTTTTTTTAAAGTTGTTGAATGCTGCTGTTGCCTTGGTTATGATATAATCAACTCCATTCAAAAAGTATAGTCGAGTGATGCTTGTATAGCAGGCCAATGATAATAGTCTTAGTCTGTCTAAGCATTCAAGGGGGTAGAAATATTTGAAGTTATCTAAAAATGCGCCAGAGACTTCTATTGCTAATTGGGGATTTGAAAATGATATGATTTCATGAATGAACTGGTCCATATGAAGATTCCACATTAGCTCACACATTAGACATTGTGGGATTGTGTTAACTGTCCAGATAACTGAATCTATTCCTTCCAGTTCTAGCATTTGATCTAATACAGGCAGTTGTGCATTCAAGACGATGTAAAACGCAAATATTCTCATTGATCCAATTTTTTCTTTGGTGGGTTCTCCATTATTTAGGTAGCCGCCAAGCTCCAGAAATCTGGATAGACTTTTGATAACTTCACTGATTTTATCTTCATTTCCTGCAAAGAGAGTTGAAATACATACACACCTAAGATCCCTACGATGAATTAAAAATAATTTGAAAATCAAATCGATCGAAGTCTTACCGCCTTTTGCTGAGAGTTCAGTGAATTTATGGGTATTATCTGCTGATAGAAGAGCGCCTTGAAATTGTGATAATTCTTGAGTGAAATTCATTTCTTCGTGTGACTGTGGACAACGATGGAAATAGTAAAAACATCAAACAACAAGAACTATACAACACAACAATCCCACGGTCCCACCACACCACCTTTATCCCACAGGGTTGCCAGGTGTTCCTCAATGAAATCGCCAAATGTACTGTTTAAAAGTAGCCTAAAATCGCCTAATTAACATTAATATAGCCTAAAAAGTAGCCAAAAAATTGAGGTTGAATTGCGATAAATGCTGAAATATTATTTGCGAGAGTAAATTAAAAGAATTATTAATAAATAAGTGTTATTACAGTTTGGATGTTTTTTTCAAAGACAAGCTATCGAGTTTAGACTTTAATTGAGTTTTATTTTGCTACTTATTTTCAAAACGTAATCGGTCCACCTCCACTCTGATCGTTGCTACGCCCAAATTGGATAATTATGTACAAACTTAACTTTAATAACACCTTACATTGTAACTAACATGATTATTGCAATAAAGAATAAGATATGTTTATTGGTCTCAGTGAAAAAAATAAAAACAATAATTAAATATATTTTTTAAACCCCGTTCAAACTTTGCCATCCCTGTTAACCCCTTATAGGTTGAATTTTTAAAATGCTGAAATATGGATTATTAATTTTTGTTTGGATGTCTCTGAAAAATGTCAAGTCCCTAAATTAAGATTTTATTCGTCCCCCATATAAACTTCGCCACCCCCGTTAAGATAAAAGACATTGTCCCGTGGCGGGAATTGAACCAGCAGTCTTCTGCCTCTCAGGTGGACCTTCGCCCACTGCACCATATAGATAGTCCAGAAAGTATAACAGTACACAACAAATACTTCGTGTGAAATATTTTTGAAGAAGAATTAATTGCTTTACAATACATTAGAAATGCTAGAAAAAATAGGATAGCTGCCAGCACATCAGAATTTTGATGAATGTAAGCCAGATTAGTACACAGCATATTGAATGATAAACTATATTTGTGATTTTGAAATGTGATGCCACAAGTCTTTGTCCACTCAAGAAGTAGTTCAACCTGAAACAGAAACAGGTATAGGTATGTATGGAGTCCGTCTATATATCCGTATTCTAACTAGAAAACTTCAAAATTCAAAAGTAACTAAATATAATGTAGGAGCTGTATAATAAATAGTATGTAATTATTTGATTTTAATGGTTTTTGTGTGAAGTGTCTTAGGTGTCCAGTCTAGAATTTCGAATCGGTAACCTTCCTAGGGTGGGCACGGCCCACTCGCCTCTCTATATACGCCAATGAATGAACGAGCTATGCTCGGAGTTTCTCTGAAGGATAGAATCCGCAACGAGACTATCCGACACAGAACTAAAAAGTTGTCGACATAACTCAGTGAATTAGCAAGCTGAATTGACAGTGGGCGAATGAAGTCTTTAGTGAAGACCACGGCTCGGCAAACGTAGTGTAGGACACCTTCTGGTCAGGTGTAGTGACGATATGCGGAGAGCCTATAATCACCGAATTATTTTCTCAAGATAATCTAATACGATAAGTCGCCGATCACATTTTTTGGTTGCCCTGCGACCCTCTGAAATAGCCGAAATGGCGAAAAATCCCCTAACCTGGCAGCACGGCCATAGCCCACCACCTACCTGCATGGCGTCTACAAATAAAATGGCCGAAGAAACAACGAATGTCATTGTCATTGTCAAATTTTGGCTATTTTGACGTTTGTCACTTTGATTTGACATTGACAGTTGACTGACTTGATGTTGACTGTTGTTTTGTTTCAAATCAGTGTTGCCGTTCTAGCATTTTTAATGCTAAATCTAGCATATGTCGTGACTCATTAGCATGAAAAATTTGCATTTAGCATATTTCATAATGAGCATTTTTTGAATGTTACCGTAGGTAAATAGTCAGGAATTCAAAATATTTTATAGAAGCCAGAAGAATTTGTTTATTGACACAAAGTAGTTATTTTGGGTAACATGGAAACTTTCTCTAAAGGAATTAGGACTTCCCCGTTTATGTTTATCTTTTTCTTAGCGATTCATCATCATTTGTAACACATTAACATGTGTTACGAATGATAAGTTCTCAATTTTAACGTCTAATTAGAATTGGTTGTGTTAATATAATATCTAAATAAAATTTACATATTACGGCAAAACATTTCCACCGCAACATGCAAAATATGAAGGACCAATGAAAAGTATTCAACCTACGATGCAAATTGGTCATATTACCCAAAGAGCAATCAGTCTTCTCTTGCTCTCTTTATATGCAAATATGGATCTATTTTGACAGTTAATCACTTCAGTTTGCTATTCGGGAATAACATTTGGATTTTAGCATACTCAAAAGTTATTTAGCATTTTTTGGCATTAGGTACCTAAACCAAGTGTTCAGCATTAAACCCAAATAAAAAACGGCAGCACTGGTTTCGGCTCAGCTTTCCTTTATGTGTAGTGAGCTAGGCGGCTGAAACTTTTGTCACAGGTAGGGTTACACCTAGGAAGCCTAAATCTGAAATGGCGTAGTGCGGAAACGAATAGTTTTTGAGATATGAATTTTTGAAAATTCCAATTTTTCACGTAATTTCGTCAAACTTGATGATAATGTTTGCTATTGATTGCAAATTATTTGGTAATCTGACAATGACAATGACATTTCTCGTGGTTTTTGTGTCAATTTTATGGTAATCTGACAATGACAATGACATCTTTTTTTGTTTTCCCGCCGGTTTTTGTTGATTGTTTGATTGATTGAATTTAGTCGTGTAAAAATTGACACAGATAAACAGTAGGTTATTAGGTTTTTTTTTTATAACCACCCGGAGATCCTTCTCACAAAAGTAGGTTCTAGGACACCCCGACTTGAGTAGATTAGGTTCGAAATCTAACACAGAACCCACACAGAGCACCCCGATGCCACCTTGTCTTGTGGTCCCTACCCCTAGAGTGTATATAAAAAATGCGTGAGTGAGAGTTCTGGCGCGAGCCCATACCGGAGTCAAATACCATTTTTATGATTTGAAACGGGTTTTTAGAGTGGTCATAGGTCATATGTTCCCCTTCCCTAACACTACCGCATCCCCCCCTCTCCCGATAGTGTGTTTTGGTGTAAATTGTTTACGTTTTTTCCATACTTAACCTCAAAACTAAATTATTATTTTTCTCGGAAACTATGAGTTTCCGCACTTCACCCTTTTAGGGGGAGGGTCCTCCCCCTCTCCCCCACCCCTCCCACCCCCTTACCCCCCAAAAGCTCACTACACATAAAGGAAAGTCCTTCCCTGGTTTCAATCAAGGAAGTATTCACGAAGTATTTATATTATATTTAACTCGATGGTTGTAACAATAAAAATCTGGAAATTTGGTTGTTGTTCTTGTTGTGTAGACTGTGTAGTGTACTTTTAATACAGCGTAGCGTTTAACTATAAATCTGTGTTGTAGTGGTTTAGAATGATTACTTGTATGTATTTCCTACTGTTATAAAAATCTAAATTATTTATTACATTGTACATTCTTTCGAAAGAGAGAGCTTTACTAAATGTATTCAGTTCTCAGTATAATATTGTGCTCAACATTACCCTTTTTGTTAAGTTTCAATGGTGATTTTGTGTTTGATGATTCTGAAGCAATAGTTAAAAATAAAGATGTGTACAGTGTTTCCTGGATGAATGCTTTGTCTAATGATTTCTGGGGAGCAAATATAAAAAGTAACCTGAGCCATAAATCGTATCGGCCACTTACAATATTATCATTCAGGTATGATAGCACTCAATTTATCTAACTTTATTTGACTGGCTTCATAGCTTAGTTAAGTATAGAGAGCAGGGCCCAATGGAGCTTGTTAGGGGAGGCCTATGTCAGCAGTGGGCTGCTATGGTTAATGATGATGCTGATGATGATAATGATAACTAAGTTGGTAGTAACTGCCTTTTGAACTGTAGGTCGCAGTTATGATCCCTGTCTTGGACATTATTTAATAGAGGTATTGTCTCTGGTACGTAGTACAGGCTTTGGCTAGTTTGGGAACAGATGACCGTGTATGAGATGTCCTGTACATGTATTTATTCAATTGATAGCTCTTATGACAACAGATGAGGTCAAGACACTCATTACGGGAGGCCTATGTCCATCTGTGGACTGCTACAGGTTGATGATGATGATTATGATGACAACATCGTCAAAAGCCATAATCAAGAAGTCAAGTCGAGAGCACACATTCATACAAATCTCTGTGATTGATGTTTCCTTTTTTCTTAAACACATGAAGGAACTGTTCTGAATTTTATTTTATTGGCTTGACTTTTTTGATTCAGGCTTCTCGACTCTATACATACCTATACCTGTTTCTGTTTCAGGTTGAACTACTTCTTGAGTGGACAAAGACTTGTGGCATCACATTTCAAAATCACAAATATAGTTTATCATTCAATATGCTGTGTACTAATCTGGCTTACATTCATCACAATTTTCACCAATAATAATTCTACTAAAATTGATAAAAAGTTACAGCACAAAGCATATTTCTCGACATTACTTTTTTGTGTGCATCCGATACATGTGGAATCAGTAGCTGGTATTGTAGGAAGAGCGGATGTGCTGGCAGCTATCCTATTTTTTCTAGCATTTCTAATGTATTGTAAAGCAATTAATTCCTCTTCAAAAATATGTCACATGAAGTATTTGTTGTGTACTGTTACACTTTCTGGACTATCTATGCTGTGTAAAGAAAATGGAATTACTGTTTTGGTGTGTATGTTTTATTTAATATTGTTTAATAAACATTTTCTTCATATGAATGAGCTAGTGGCCAACTCTGGTGTCGGAGTTTATAGGCTGCCCAAAGGCCTCCAACATAGCTTACCAACTAAAAAGCGGGGACTAATATCTTAAATATACATACTAAAAGACAAAATGAGGTGGTAAAATTAAAATACGGTGCCCACAGTTCCACACCATTCCACCCTTCACGAAGGCCTCTGTGGTGCAGTGGGCGAAGGTCCACCTGAGACGCAGAAGATTGCAGTTTCAATTCCCGCCACGGGACAATGTTTTGCATTAACATATGTCTCAGATCTGGGTGTTTTCTATGTATAATATGTACATATTTTCAACAAAAAAAATGTATATAATTAGTTAATCAGTTATATGGTTCGCATAATACAAGCTCTCCTTAGTTTGGGGCTATATGATGCTGTGTGAAAGTGGTCAGCATTAATATAAAAAAAAGGAGAATAATCATAATAGTTTAAAAAAACTAAAAAAACACGCTTGCACGCATGCGTAGTTCGCGCACTAGCCCTGTCTCTCTTACTCGCATGCAAAGGATGCGGAAAGAAATTAATTAATCCTGGCGAATCTAATTAGGATAATCGGATATTTTTATCGGATTATTGCATTGTCATCGACCTTTGACAGGTGTGCAAAGTTTGAATCAAATCTGATCGTTCAAAGTAGGGCAAAATCGAGCTCAAAGGAGTCGGTTACATACATACATACATACAGGTGAAACTAATCAAAGCGTGTTAAAAAGAAGGAATTTTTGGTTTGTCTTTTAAGGATGCTCCAAGTTATTTTATTATGGGCTAATAGAATTATATTTAATTTTAATTTTAATTTTAATAGGTACATTATTTTACAGGGTGTCTGCATTCTATATGAATTTGCAAGTCAATTCAAAAGGAAACATTCAGATATCAGTTTGGATAAATGCAGTATTGGAAGGATATTGTTCCTACTGACATCTGCTATGTGCATGCTATATGGAAGATGGCTGGTTATGGGTGGAACAAAACCACAATTTAAACCGGTAGATAATCCAGCTGCATTTTCTGGACACACATTAACAAAGGTAAATAATTTAAAATCCTACTTCCAAATAACAGTAAACAAACTTAAGTATTGAATCAATAGTAAACTAAAAAAATTACGTTTCTAAGTGTACTATACAGTTCCTACTGAATAAATGAATTTTGAGTTTGAGTTTTGAGTTCAATGACCTTGTGCGAGCAATTAAAACGTGTGTGCAAAACAAAGTGGCCAATTCAATTTATTCCATCAAAATAACTGATATCCTCTATAATACTCTTTATATTTAATTAGTATTCTACATGTGTGTGTGTAAAAAAAAAGTATATCTATTTATTGTCCTTGTTTTGAAACTAATAATATAAATGCAAAAGTTTGTATGTGTATGTTCCCACTCAACTCTAAACAGCTGATTGGTTTTGCATGAAACTTGGGATCATCATAATCGTCATGTCAAAAGAACGCTGGAAGAAGTGGAGGGGGTGTGTTTGCGCACGGGTAAATACTGATAAATCGTCTATTGCGTAAATTAACATATAGGCTTTTTATCGGGATACAGGAATCGAATGACCTGAGGGCGAGCTGTTAATTCTATAATATTCTTTAATAAAATAATTGTGGCTAAGTTCAATAAGGCCTAAGTTTAGCAGAGGGCATTTTTGGTAATGATGTGATGACTAATATAAATTGTTGTTTATTCATTTTTGCAGGAGGCAACATAAAATAATGTGTACTTTCTAAATGCTCAACTGATAATCTGTTAATTGTAAATTTTGTAAAATTTTATTTGCAGGTGGCAACATTCAATTATGTGTACTTCCTGAATGCTATGCTGCTAATTTGGCCAGAGTGGCTATGTTACGACTGGTCCATGGGATGTGTTCCCCTGATCAGAGCAGTGAACGATTACCGAGTTTTGCTCATAATACTCATGTATCGATATGGAATCCTTGTCCTGAGAGTATTTACTTCTAGAAAAGATGATTCATGGAGGTAATTTAAAGCAAATTTTACAAGTAGCCATAAATTGAAAAGGTTTTTAAGTCTTCATATAACTTAACATTTAACCTGAATATTAGTAATTTTATTTCTGCCTATTTTGAATTTTTGTTAACACTGTTTGTTGTAATTAACTAAGTAAATAGCCCATGAGTAAAGTTTTACACTAAACTTATACACTAGCACGTTGACTGCGGGTTTCGGACATGACGCTTCACGCCTTGCCAAGGAAGGCCTTCTGTTAGATACTACAGTTGTGATAATCAGCACTCAAAATAGTTTTTAATTTTTTTTAAATAAACTAATATGTCAAGAGTTTACATCCGCATGGTACCTATTTCTATAACTGAAGTGCATTTTTGTTATCCCCTAACTTTAGGTTAACATTACAGGCATATCTTTATAGCTGTGTCACTAATGGTAGTACCATTTTTACCAGCAGCAAACATATTTTACCCAGTTGGATTTGTAGTGGCTGAGAGGATTCTGTACATACCATCAGCAGGGTTTTGTCTACTTGTTGTGATTGGATTGAGCAAAATTATTGAAAGAAGGATGTATAAGAAGGTATATTTGTAGTGTAGGATTGCATTATTTTAAGACTATACAAATATTCAGTTTTTTTAATCACGGTCTCATGGTGTAAACAGAGTACCTTTATGTACATATGTATATTAAAGTATAATTTATTGCTATCTATTATTATTATTGTTATATTATTTCAATGCATACCTGTATATTATTAGTATAAAGGAGAATGCCGAGAACCTGTACCAATTGCGTCAAAACCGAACGTATCCCATAAAATTTATTATATTTTATAAATGACATTAACATTTTCTTTAGTTTTACACACCGACGGGATTAATAATCAAGTAAAAAAATATTTTGTTGATTTGGTTTCCGCCGCACGCCGCCATTATACTCCAACAACCAATGATATATACGTCACTATGGCAACAAACATTGATGCAAAGTGTTACTATGGCAATAACCCTCATATTTAATTATTTTGACAGTAGAATCGACATATGGAGATTTTTTTGAGGCACTAACTTTAGTCTTGGTACCGAGCGCCATACATCAGACGGCATTCTCCTTTAGTTGTTTTTTAATATGTAGTATATCTAATATAGGTAGGTAATTAGTTTTTGTATTATAAGCACTACCACTCAATTATTTTAATTATATTCTTTTCTTTCTTGGTTGTCTAGAAGAAATCGCTTTAAGGGATAAGAGCGCCCATTGTACATTACTATTTTGTACACCAAATTAAAAAATACAATTTGCAGGAACTTTAAAATAAAAAAAGGTACAATGGGCGGTCTTATCACATCTTATCTTTTATTAATATAGATGGTTAAGTAACAATTTACAGATCACTACATTCATACTGTAGAAAATGAAAAGTAACTTAGTAAATGCAGTATAAAGATATATAAATATACAATGGTGTGAGATTTTTAAAGCCATTACTCATCGATATTTTGTAGGTACTGTTAAAAAGTCAGTTATCTTAATGCCACTTTCCTAGATATTAGATACTTAGTTAAAGTACGCGTCATGTAAAAAGAACGCTGAAAGAAGTGGCGGGGGTGTGTTTTCGCATGGGTAAACCGATAAATCGTCTATTGCGCAGCTTACCGCCGCGTTCTTTTTTACGTGACGCGATCTATACCTATTTAGTTTATTGAGTCTTTTCATCAAATGTCTGAAACATCTATCTTTAATACATTTTCCTCAATCTCATCTAGCTTGGGAACCTAGACCTATATAAAAATATGTAAATTTTTCTCACGTCTGTAGAATTAGGTATTACATACGTATCTACCTACCTATTTAGTTAGATACCCAAAAAGATAATCCAATCCAAAAATCCATCTAACCCATTTTAAAAGATATTGTATCTACTTATTACACCCACTTAATACTAAATAAAAAAAGCCATATATTCGAATCTATTAACCATTTTCAAAGATATTGGTATCGATTCTGTTGTGCATTTTTCTATTTTCCTATACTATAAACTTAATTTAACAGTCCTTAAAGTGATGCTGTCCTTTTCTTTTAGGTGAAAATTAACACTTAATTCACTTTTATTATTATTATATTATTACTTATTACACTTAATGCTAAACAAAAAAATTCATTAAAAGAATTAAATCCATTTGCGACGATATTGAACCAATTACATTTAATTTTATTATTTCTTTTTCAGATATGTATATCTTTATACTGTCTGTTACTTGTGACGTTCATGTTGAAAAGCTGGCACAGATCTTTGGAATGGAGAAATGAATTCAGTTTGTTCACAAGCGCCTTGAGCGTGTGCCCTTTGAACGCGAAGGTGCATTACAACGTCGCGAAAGCTGCCGATGCAAGACAGCATACTGCTTGGGCCTTAGAAGAATATACGGAAGCTATTGAGTAGGTATTCTGAAACCATTTTGACTGAACACCAAAGGTTTGCCAATATTAAAGATTTGAATATCCTGCCTTTTATCGCATTCAGCTATGTGAAGTGTGAACAACTATGCCGTTAGATTGATGATGGATGGATGGTCTCGTAAGCGTAATGATAAATTTTGGCCAATGGTTAAGCATTATTTTGAATCTACGCATTGTCATTAGCCAAAATTTTACATATCTGCGAAACGAATACTTTTTCTTTGTGATAGAGACTAACTAGACTGTACGATTTTTGTAATTTGCCTATTGGCATCTATCAATGTGTGCAAGTGACGTGCAAGTTGCTCTTTTGTATGTAATCTAGTCGATATGCTGCTCCTAGATGGGTTGGTTTGGTACGTCCGTACCTACCGCCGCAAATAATACCTACTACGATTCGGTCATATTGGTTGCAGAAACGGACCGTGTGTCCCGCTGTACGGCTTACCAAAATTTTGTTATAAACTGCGGAATTTGGTTTGTTATGACCACGGACCAAAAAAATATCATTCCACCTCGACCCCGTGGGAGGAAAACTGATAGTCTAATACTTGTCACGCCATACTACCATACTGTCTTGGTTCGATCCATACTAGAGGCCGGAAATAGAGCATATAAAAATCGAAGTTATGAGTAATTTCACAAAATTCTATGGGCCCAACGGCCCGGCAACCTAACCTACGAAGAGGTTTTAGTTGTTTTACTTTTCAGTGGGCGCCGCCTACGTTATTAATATTTATGAACTAGTTTACTACATTAAAAGAAAACTTAATTATTAAAACTTTTCTGTTTCAGATTATATCCGGAATATTATCAGGCGATGAACAATTTGGCGAATTTACTAAAAAATCTGAAACGTTACGCTAAAGCCGAATCGTACTTGAGGAAAGCTCTCAGTTACAAGTAAGTTTCAAATATTTAAAAAACTAATCATAAATTAAGTGTAGGTAGTTAATGTACCTAATACTTCTTGTATTTTTACAGAGATGACTTTCCCGCGGCATGGATGAATTTAGGAATAGTTTTGGCTAACACGAAACGTTATAATAAATCAAAAGAAGCTTATCACAAAGCGTTGAAGCATCGGCCTAATTATCCAGACTGCTATTATAATTTGGGAAATCTGGTGAGAAACTTTGTATTTCGTGTGTGATTTTATGAAATTCAAACTAACTACGTTCCGTTCTATAATTTCACAAAATATAGCGCTAGATAGAAAAACCAAACAAACACCATTTTTCCCTTTTGTGGATATCGATATTGTTCAAGGGTGTAAGGGGTTCCATCATGCGAACCTCACCTGCCCGTGGTGCACCCTGCTGTAAAACGGGGCTCTGTCGGCCGGCTGATTGCGGCATAGCGCAGTCTAACACCGACGCAGCAAAATCCCGTGGCCGCTGACTGAAGCTGTGCCCTGCGATCCCCAATCCGTATTATGGGCATATGCGTCTTTAAGGGAGGCCAGTGTATAGCTGTAAACTAAATAGCCTAGGGTCCTAGTGTTGTTACGAGTGTTCAGTATCTACACAAAATTAAGGACACTATATAGATTACTAGCTTCCGTTTGTGGCTTCTCTCGCGTGGTACCCGGATGAAAAGTAACCTATGTGTTAATCCAGGTCACAAACTATGTATATTCCAAGTTACATCCAAATCTGTTCAGCCGTTACGGAGTTGAATGGGAGCAAACATACTCACACACACACACACAAACTTCCGCATTTAGCATTAGTGTCTTGAATGTCCTGTCATTACATTACCTATACCTTTCAGGATTTGGAACTGAACCATACTCAAAGTGCAATGGATAACTGGTTTGAAGCCATCAATTTGAATCCAAAACACAATCTAGCTTGGACTAACTTACTGGCGCTATTGGATAATACCGGTAGGTTCATAACGGCGATTCGCATGTAAAAACTGGTTGAAGTCCATGGATGGATAATAGATATCCTTTGTTTTGCCTCTCATCAATCAAATTGTATCCCTGGTCAATAAAAGTTATTGGGATAAATAGATACCTATTACCTTACTTAATTCCATATAAATTTGTCAAATTCAGCAGTGTTACATGAACATTAATGTAACATGTTAATTTGATTTTACATGCCTATTTCGGCTGTGAAATAGCAAAATCTGTTTCGGTTTGAAGGGTGTGAGTGACGACGAAAATACTGTAGACATACAGTAGAAATACAGTAAGCTGGGTACGGATAGCGCGTACATTGGCAAGCGTAGTCGGTTACGCGTGTCTTGGAACGCCCTGTCTGTACTTGCAGCTACGCGTACACGTTGGGGAACGCGTGCCGCGCGAGCTGGCGGCGCGATCCGTGGTCAGTCGGTTTCAGCTCGCGTAGAGCTATGGATCGATTGATTTCGCGGCGGTCCACATTAACTGTACGCGTATCCAATGTACGCGTGGACAGCGTAATCCGACTACGCGTTTACAGGAACGCGCTATCCGTTCCCAGATTTAGAAATACCCAGATAATCCCAGATTTAGGGCGATCACTAAGATTTCAACTTGCGAAAAATTTTAGTCAACATGAAGCATGACAAAGCGTCATTTAAGGCGAATATAAAGGTCAAACCTCCCTCTTGCTCGCACTATTCAAGATTTTTTAAGATATAAAATCACTGAAGGTAGTTATGCAAAATAGCAAACCTTCACGGTCTAGAAAATAACAATACAAAGGTTCAGCAATAATAGCATTTTGATTCTATCACGTTTTCTTACAAAAAAACTGGTACCAATGCGATCAACTTTGGTGCCAATTTTTTGGTAGGAAAACGTGTTGGGTTTGCTATTTTGCATAGCTACATTCAGTGATTTTATATCTTCAATAATGTTGAATAGTGCGAGCGAGAGGGAGGTTTGACCTTTATAGTCACCTAAATATACGTTTTGTCATTGGTCAAATTTCACGATATTTCACGCTCTACTGGTCTCAAGTTGATGGGCGCAGGGTACGTTCTCAACATGCGTACGATGCAATACGGGTAAGTATAAGTACTTAAAGGATAATCTATAGCAAAGTTGGTACCAGGTTATAAAAAAACCTATAGCAATTACCAGGTGGGCTATGTACTTTGTAAAATGAGTAAACAAGTAACATAGATTCTATGTTTGCAGGACAATTTATGAAAGCTGTGGAAGTAATACCCAGAGCTTTGATGGAGCTTCCAAACTCTCCTTCTGTGAACTTTGCGGTCGCTAATATATACGGCAAAATGGAGCGCTATGAAGATGCAGAGAAACATTTCATGAGAGCTATAGAGTTATTCGAAAACAACGTGCAGCCGCTACATTATTCTAATTTGGGTAAGCTTATTTTATTTTGACGGCTTCTGTGGCGCAGTGGACGAAGGTCCGCCTGAGACGCAGAAGGTTGCGGGTTCGATTCCCGCCGCGGGACAAATGTTTGCATGGTTGGCAGATATTTGTCTCGGGTCTGAGTGTTTTCTATGTATGTATTTAGAAAAAAAAACTATACATGTAATATATCAATCATGTGGTTCCCATAATACAAGCTCTGCTTAGTTTGGGGCTACATGATGCTGTGTGTGTGTGTCGTCCAGCATTATTTATTTAGTTTATTTTATTTTTAAAAAACTAGCGACCCGCCCCGGCTTTGCACGGGTGCAAGTTATTATACATGTAAACCTTCCTCTTGAATCACTCTATCTATTAAAACAAACAGCATCAAAATCCGTTGCGTAGTTTTAAAGATCTAAGCATACGTAGGGACAGACAGCGGGAAGGGACGTGACGTTTTTTTTTTTTTTTTTTATAAAAACGTGAAGTGTTTTATACTAAATAACGTGTAGACAAATTGCTAATGTGATATGATATGTAGCACTTAAATCGAGGAAAATCAGGAATTTAGGTTGCAGGTTTGATTCCCGCTGCGAGACAATTTTTTTGCAAATATTTGTCTCGGGTCTGGGTGTGTTCCACCAAAAAAACATTTTTTATGTATTTCATCAGTCGTGAGGTTCCCATAATACAAGCTCTGTTTAGTTGGCTAGATAATGGTGTGGGATAATGTCCACCATTATTTATTCATTTATTTAATTCTAACATTTTACAGGTGTGCTGTATCATCGCTGGAAAAAGTACAAAGCAGCCCAAAGAATGTACGAAAATGCTTTGAAAATAGACCCTAATTTCAGAAGTGCTTTACAAAACCTCAAGAGTCTCCAAAAGAACATAAAAAGACAGACACCTACTTGAAGATTTTACATACCTAATGGTACCTAATCACCATGAACAAATAAAACAGAAATAGACCACATCCAGAATTTTAATTACCATTGAAACATCGACCTTATTGAAGTAATAACAAATGGTTTACTTTTAAAATATTACATCCAGTAATTGAATTATTAGATAACATCTTACTTTGAATTAAATTCATTAACATTGTAGGTAGCTCTAATCATAATGATCTATGAAGCGGTAGGTAGACAGTTAGGTACTATATTCTCAGCTACGTGTAGGGGTTAATTTACTCTTATTTTGAATACATTGAGAAGTTGAAACACTAATTTAGTATGCCATACCATAAGGACAACATTCTTATATTTGTAACAGTGACTTAATTCATACTATGCTTTGATACTAATGTATCTTAGATATGCAGGACAATCTCAAATCTACCGGGACAACAAATTCTAATCGGACAAAAGCTATGAAAGACAGTTCTCAATTACTATTTCTAGAAGATGTCGCACACTAAACACAGTTCCATTTAACATCAGCGTATCTGAATGAATGTTCATTGGTATTTATAACTCTATCTGTAATTGAGACCCGCGCCTTCGCCTCCGCGTGTCGTCTTGCAGCAACGCCGCTAGGATAGGGTTCTCATCGGCTGCCGCGTTGTTGGTAGCACGGAGCTGGCGACGACGCCGGGTCGCCGCGGAAGGTAACTGTCAGTGAGGCACCGGTACCGTGAAGTTCGCTGCGAGGGGTTGGAGCGTGTGTTTGATGTCTAGAGCGGTGCGTGGGTCTCGTAGTGCCGCGGCCGCGTGGGCCAGCTGCAGTGCGCATTCCGGGCCCGCGTTGGATGGCAGAGAAGCGCACTCTCGCTCTAGAGCGGCGCCGACTGATGTCAGCAGCTCTGAGAATCCGAGGGAGATCGCCGCGCGCCGGAGCCGATTTAGTTCCTACGGAAATTAAAAATAAACTAAATTCTTAGAATATTCTTATTATATAGAATAGTCGTAGTATAGGGGTGTAAAGGATTCCAACCTTCATGTTTGGAACCTTATTTTTTTTGTAGGTGTGAAAATGCGTTCAAATTGTATCTCTTTTATTATCATTGTGTGTGTTGTAATTTATTGTAAATTTTATCTTAATAATAATGTAGAATGTTAATTATTTATTACTTTGACATTTGTTTTAGTTTTGCGTGCCAAAATTGGTAGAAATAGTATGGTACGGTAGAATTATGATTTAAGAACCTTGTAACCCTAATTGAAGCAAATAAAAAATATGATTGATTGATTGATTGCGTTACGCAAATCTTTCAACTCGGGGAGAGTTCTGAGAGGGGTTTGTCGGGCTCTCCGCCAGCTACTAACCGTCGCTAGCTCGGTGGCCTGCCGACTAAAAACACACCGTGTTCCTTCACTCACCGTAGTGCAAGTGCTTCATCGAACCATTCATCGTCTGATGAAGGGCTCGAAGCTGCAGTAGCACTTGACGGGGTCAGAACCTCACCTGCCTGAAGTGCACCTTGCTGTATAACAAGCGACGGTGGTGCAACAAGCTGTGCTCAGAGATCACCAACCCGCCCCGCCCAGTTTGGGGATTACTGGCATATCTTATAAGGGAGGTCTATGTCCAGCAGAGGACTGAATAGGCTTGAGTTTATGGCTGTCTATCTATGTCCTTTGAATTCAAAACGAACAAAATGGTACCTTGTAAAGATGTTGTGTCTTGTCAGGCAGCTTTCTTGCGTGCCGCAGCACTTTCTGTACGTCAGCGAGAAGCGCATGCGTGTGCGCCCAGGCGCAACTCGCGCTGCCGCCGCTGTACGAACGCCACGAGCGAACTGGGAAAGTTTCCGCTGAAAACAGACAATAATGATAATGATGACTTTAGACTTGGCTTTATACCCTACTACCTGTGTCCTTTACACAATAAACATATTGCGTATTCGACATCAACTTACCTTCTGCACTTCCCTCATCGCTAGGTCCGAGTTGGTCGAGTGGTCCAAGCCAGGGCGCGGCCGAGGCGCCCGGTCGCATCACGCTCAGTAGGAGACAAGAGCGTCGAGCGCGAGTCACTTCGCACCAAGCCGAGAGAGTACCCCACCAGTCTGAGCCTAGCAGCACTACGCACGACATTCCTTCAACCTAGCCACAGAATAAACAAAATTGAGCAATCGCGTCGGACTACTGGCAGATGTGAATCCAAAACCTACAGCGCAAAAGGTTTAGCACCTTCACTCTACCAACTCAAACTAAGCTCAACCCAAATCCAAATTCTAACTCCTCAAACTCAAACTCACCACTCCCACTGTTTTGGAGCGTCAATTTGACTGAGTTGCCTTCCTTCTTCGTATGTGTAGTGGCCAACTCTTGTTGCGGAGTTTTTAGGCCGCCCGAAGAAGACATGGCCTCCGACATGACTTCAAGACTGAAAAAGCCGGGACCAACATCTTAACGTGCTTTTCGAATCACGAAAGTACTTACATAGCGCTTCCGTGCTTTTTAGCAACAGCGCCATTTAGGCGGAGTGCGGCATAACTAAGGATGTGCTAAGAAAGGTGAATCATTATCATAAACAGGAGTTGAGTTCTCTTCGCCTTGATTGTAGAACGTCTGTTACCATTTCTAAATAATAATGTCTTATTGGTGGTTCGAGCTGAGTGAAGAGGATGCATTATTGACTGTTAACACGGCTGACAGAGGCAAAATGCGAACCTTTGCCGAAGGGCACTTACTATAAAGACGCGACAGAAAATCAAAAATATCAGTAAACCTTGAGTGCTCCATGGAGAAGGACAGTAAAATTAGGAACTTTACTAGGATCTGTGACGTCTTCTTCATTTGTTGATCCATCTGTACTGGAACCGTCCTGATGATTAAAAAAAAAATTATTATAGAGTCACATACATATTCAGACCAATATGTACCTACATCAAGCAAAATTGATGGATAGAAAACTCTATATTGTATTCAAACTAACATAAAAATAAAGAACAAAACGGACATCAACAATAGCAATAGGTAAGGAAAGACAAATTAAATACTTAATTACCTTTGTTGGAGTTTTTGGTTCAAAATTTTCTCTACTTGATGTACTGCCTATTTGTATTTGTGGTATAACTAGGTGCTTGCTTACTGCTATGGGTGTGCCTGTTGAAATAACTCAAATGAATAATTTGGCCTACTATGAATCAAATAATATCAATGGACTCATTATGATGATAGTTTGGCCTTCTATGAATATAATTATATCCTCATCATCATTTGCCCTTAACCCACCTTATATGGGGTCGACATAAATTAAATTATTATATGTAGAAGGTAGTAAGTACGTCGCGAACTGAGATCTCGTGCTCGATACGAGTGCCCGAGACGTACGAAATATCTTTATTATGTACAAAATCAAGATCTAAACTTTATGTTTAGAGTAGACTTGTACTGCAAATCGCAACGATACTGCAATCTAGCTCAGTCAAGACTAACCTGAACTACGAAGAACATCGAAGCTCTAACAAAAGGGAGCTTAGGTTCCAAAGGTATCGCTATATCGAATATCCCAACGAGAAGTAACATAACTAAAAATTTTGGCCAATAAGAAAGTGTTATTTTGAATTAACGCTTTCTCATTGGCCAAAGTTTTACGTTAGTACAAGTAAGTATCGTAATATTTTTTCGCTACTCTTCGTGGTCAAGCCTCTGAATTTTACTTTTTTTGTTGAATTTCAAAAACTAGGTATATCAATCCTAGAATAAAAATAAAAACCAATTTGGAATGTACAAATAAAGCCCTTTCACATGTCATTGAGACAACTTATTATGCACTTAGCCAACATTACCGTGTGCAGGCAAAAGTTTATTTGGACGGAACTGCGGAGCCGACAGAAAGCCTTACCCAATTCTTGTTGTGTAACAAATCCAACAACATGTATTTGACTGGCAACTGAATAAGACTCGGTGCGGTTTTCGTCTGGTATCGGTTGTGGAGGCGGGAACAATTGCACGCGAGTTTCCAACTGCCCGCATTTGAGTGAGCACCAGAACTCCTGGTATTGCTGCTCGCAGAGCCTCGTCATCGCAGCCAGAGCCTATTTATGAACACGGCATGTAATTAGATCTACAGATAGATAGATAGACAAACTCTTTATTGCGCACAACACCAATACACAAAAAATACAATAACAGAGAAATAAAAAAGTTATGTAGGTACACATTACTTTTTTATTTCGCCTCCGGCATGTTCTCGCAAGCGCACACCGATTGTTTTGGACGAATAGACTGCCCCTATATACGACGCTGCTGCGACAGACATGTCGTGTATAGGGCTGGTCATTAAACTTGTAAATTATTATAAATTTCAATATGAGCCCTGTTGCTTGAAATAAAATGTTTTTTTTTTTATTTTTTTATTTTTTTATTAAGCTATACATGGGCGTTAAAGCCAAATAAGTAAAATTTATCTCTGATTGACCAACTTCAGTTAAGTGCACTTTTTTGTATTTACAACCTTTCTAAACATTAATTTCATACTCACACCAGGCACCGAGAGCTGATCAGGACAGTAAATAGCTCCTCTTAATACAGAAGTGCTTGTATTTCCATTTGTATTTATAGACATATCAATAATCTTCTGATATAGAGGCATGGCTGCAACAATACAAAATTAATAATTATTGTTCAATGGAACTTCTATAAACTCTACAAAAAAATTAAGTTGACTGTAATTAATGGTTAAAATTTCAATAACTTATACAACAACAACTCCAGCCCATTTGATCCACTGCTGGACATTGGCCTCCTCAAGCCATGCTTATAATCCCCACACTGGGCATGCGGGTTGGGGATCACAGGGCACAGCTTCTTGAACCACTGATGATGCTGCCCATGGGCAGGGTATTTTGCTGAGCCAGTGTTAAGCTGAACTTTGCCACCAGAGCCCTATCTGTTATACCGCAGAGTGCACCATGGGCAGTTGGCTTGGACCCCTCACTCGTTGCATTTCAATATTATAATATGGCTTATGTAAGGCCTGAACTGGCCAACTGGACAATCAAACTAATTGCAACAAAATAGCATAGAGGCTCTAAAATATGGCTGTTTTTAAACATGGGTGAATTTAACCCCTATATTTTAAATCTGACTAAAAGGCAGAAGTCAAGATGCAGTGACCAGTAGTAAAGTGTTAGTAACTAGTTCTTAGGACTGCAGGCCTTATCTATTTACTATCAGTACATATTTTGAACTTTGTTTTTTTTATATACCTTGTTGTAGACATGTGTCATGCGGGGACACAATGGGCAAAATGTGAATTTTAGCTGGATACGATGGAGGTAAGGGTAGAGCTTGAATGATGCGGTTCCTTCCAATAGGACCTACCCCAGTGCTGCCATCTGTAATCTATTCAATTAAATTTTGTAATCATCATCATCAACATCATCATCAGCCTATAGCAGTCCACTTCTGGACATAGGCCTCCCCTAATGAGCGCCATTGCGCCCTGTCCTGAGCTCGACGCATCCAACTTCTACCAGCTTTCTTGTGGTAAGCTAAGATCTGATAAACAATTAATAAAATGGCTAAATAATTTATATTTAAATATGGGAATTTTCACATACCATTACATAATTGAAGTGACTGTGCAGTATGCAAGATGTGGATGGAAAGTGTCGCATTCACTCACCCTGATGAATCGAAACCCTGTTCATTCTTACACCATTGCAATGGTAGGTGAAAACTCCATATAAATAATAATAATAACGTTGGGCACTATCACACAGCATCATGTAGCACCAAACTAAGCAGAGCTTGTATTATGGGAACCACGTGATTGTTATTCTACACATAATTTTTTATTGTAAGTATCATATCATTCATAGAAAACACTCAGACCAGAGACAAATATCTACAGAACATGCAAACAATTGTCCCGCAGCGGGAATCGAACCCGCAACCTTCTGCTTCTCAGGCGGACCTTCGCCCACTGCGCCACAGAGGCCGTCTGACATAAATGAGTTAACTAATGTTAGTTTCATGAGTGAAAGAGCTTAATCTTACCAAAATAATCTGTACTGGTGTTTGGTATCCCCATTCATTCAAAATAACTTGGTTGATTCCAAGCAATGCATTCTCAATACATGTTTTATCACCCTCTTCCAAGTGAGGTAGCTTATTTCTAATACTTTCATAATCACGAGTGAATGGCACAATTACTGAAAAGAAAAACAACTTTATATTACAAAATAATGTGCCATAGACAGGTACAGTCAATTATACTTCAATATTATAATGATTTTATCAACACAGTCAACAAATTTTTGTCAGTTTTTAGAAGACTCATAAAAAGAAAATGATTGTTTGGACAGGAAAACATATTATGGAGGCTTATTCAATAGATTTTAGAAGTTAACTGGCAACATGGAAGTATATTTGAGTAATTCTTATTTTCACAGACCATGGAAGTAACCAAAAAATCTACCACTAACTTGATATCAAAGTTCATGAAGCTTTACATACATTTTATATATAAATAGTAAATATATTCCACATAATATTTGCACTCTTTAATTACATATTTAACTTGACAAATTTAACTCAGGATTTTCATTATCAACATCATAGACATGGAAGGGAAAATTTTGATGGTTAAAACTTAAATAAAAAAAAAACTGAAATAATGATAACTATTTTTGTTCTAGAATAATAGTATTTTATCTATACTTTAATAACACAAAGCATGATTACATTATTTAGCTACTATAATGTTGGATAAGCCATAGTCAGTGCTTTTTTCCAAAAATGAGAATGAATTTATGATAATGGTTATCTTTAGGAAAACAACCGCTTTGGGGCTTTACCTTCATAACTGGATGAGAATGTTACTAAAGCAACATATTCCAACTTAGCATGTGCATTCAAATGGTCCAGAAATGAGTTTATCGTCGCAGATGCAATCGTGTGTCTTGTATGGTTCTCGGTAGTATCAATTAGAGGCACAGGTCGCAACATCGATAGGGAAACGTCAAGTAATATTAAAGTTGGCATATTGATACAAATTTGATTATTTTTGTTTGCTTAATTCAATATAAACCACTGTACTTATACATAAAATATATATCCACCACAAAAACAAAACAAACATGAAGTGGGATGCGGATGAAATGACTGACAGTTGACTTCACTTCATGTTGACTTGACTTGACAGACGTGCCGTTGGTTGTAAGTTGACAAATGTCAGCATACTGACAGTGGCATTGACATAAACTTCCCAATCATAGAGAGCAGCGCTGCCAACATAGCCCTTTTCGGGCTAGATCTAGCACTTTTTACAGTAGGAGAACTCATTTTTTGATGATTTAGCAATGAATATTTAGACCGGAAAGAGCCGGCGTATTAGATACAAAACTTCAAAAATTCGAAACTTTGTCTACCAAGTTATTAAACAATGCGCGCCACGTATCTATATAGCATAGATTTCGTTTGTCACACTCATACCAAAACATTTGTCAAATTATTACATAAGAACAAAATAAACGCGAAATTCCGACACCAGAGTTGGTCACTAGCTCATACGAAGAAGAAGAAGAAAAATAACGCGAAATTAAATAAAGTTTAAGTGATTTTGGCAGATTCGGATTAACTCCGATTTTTAGCACTTTTCATGACAAAATTAGTGATTTTTAGCCCTTTCTAGCTAGTCAAAAATGCCCTTATTCAAAAATCAAAGTGGCAACACTGAGAGAGAGGGATGACCGAAAAGTTAAAGTTCTTAACGACTGAGACACTGTAGGCTGTAGATTGTAGATAACTCGTGGGTTATTTAAATATCAGTGGGTTTTGAAAAGCTGATTATGATGATGATGATGATGTGGTACATAAAAATCAATGACAATATTACAAACATACTTAGATTTCAGGTAGGTACATAAGTTAGGTACATTACCTTAGATTTCATAATTATTTACGGTAGGTAACTTAGCTTTTTACTTACTTTACTTACCGTGCTTACAGCTTTGTTTGCCTAAACGTGGTAGGTATTCAATCAAAGGTATATCCAGGGTGGTGCTGTAATGGCGACATTATTTTTTTTTTCTGATCTGGTAATTTCTGCGCCCCCCAGAAAAGAAAGACTGTGCCTGGGCAACGGTGGCACCACTCTATTAACGGCACTGCACGGTATAAATAGTAGCAAATTAGTGAACAGATTGACAATGTATTGATCGTTCAATGTAACCTACTCGTAGGTAGTTATTAAGTACGTAATAATTACTAACAATTTAAAAGTTTTAAAAAGGTCAATGTGTTTTGCCGGAGTTTAGGAAGGGTAGGTACTATAAAAAGGAAGGAATTTAACTGATACCTACACTGATAACAAAACACTATTTTTACCTACCTACCTACCTACCTACTAATATAGGTACATACGTAAACCTACTTAAGTACTATATACCTACCTAAATCTAAATAAAAATCTTACAAATATGAATGTGTTATGTGAGAGTTTGTGTAGATACTGTAGTTTGCTTAATTTAGGAACAATATTGAAACGAGGCCTACTTGATTTAGAATATTGCAGAAGTAATTGGAACCTAACTTACCTGTCAAGCAGTCTTTATTTTATACTCATGGAGGACAATGTGGACATTAATAAAATCCCGGAGAGCAACGTCGAATCCGAGGAGTTCGAATTCCATTACAATTTCATCACCACACCATGGGACGATCGTTCAAATCAAAGCAAAATAGGCATTGTAGCTCTGCTAACTTCTATCTTCATTGCAACAATGGCATGTGTCGCCAACAACTTTGTAATACACTACAGAGGTTTTAAATCAAGCAATAACAGGAATCACACTGAAATTAATTGCTACAGAGTGAAAATTGAGGAATATCGCTATGTAGCTCAAATTTACTCCACATCTTCTAAGGAGCTGGTTTGCGTGGGCGCGGTTGTTAGCCCGACTTCAATTTTAGCTAATGGTGTCTGTGTAAAGTCAGGCCCCATTCGAGTTCATATAGGAAGTCCTACAGAGTAAGCTCATTTGCATAATTGAGAAAGTTTAGTAGTTAGCACAAGAAAATAGATATGAATATCCATATGGTACGGAAGTACGTAAGTCCTACCCACCTAAAATGTTGATCCACAAAGTGAAATAATTTTTCTAACCAGACTCGCTCAGAATCCAAATTTCTCCGATCCGATCCGAGTGACGTCAAAGTCAAAAATCTAACAATAATAGGTACCTAGTTAGTTTACGCATGGTTATATAAAATATGATAAAAATAAAATAATTTTCTGGATAGTATCACACTCAGCATCATGTAGCCCCAAACTAAGCAGAGCTCGTAGGTATTATACGAACCACATGACTGATATACAAGGTACCTAAATACTTTCTTTTGTACAAACATATACCTACATAGCAGATCTGAGAGAAAAATCTGTAAATAATGCAAACATTTGTCCCGCGGCGGGAATCGACCCCGCAACCTTTTGCGTTTCAGGCGGACCTTCGCCCACTGCACCACAGACGCCGTCTATTTTCTAGGCCGAAATATTTCTGTTTACAGTCCTCAATGCAAAAGAGGGTTTTCAATCGATGTCATTGAGCCAATAAGCCATGATGGTGTTTTAGCCAAGAAATTGGTGCTCCTATCGAGTTACGAAAACATGAAGCAATGCACTCACGCGGTCCAAATCGGCAGTTCCTTGGATTGGCAGTCGAAGGTTCACATTATTGGAAGGACACAGAGCGGTGGCAGGAGTCTATCGCGCCAGGTGGCCACATTAGCGGGAAAGGACTTTACGGCTACGGGTGCGATGAAAAACTTGAATATTGATAACATGATTTGCGTGAAGGATTTGGCTCGGTGTCCGGTAAGGGTTGGGGACCTTCTGTTGCAAAATGGACTCCTTTTCGGGTTAGCAGCGACCAGCGTCTATTCATCAGGACGGAATAAAGTGGCATGTTTTGCCGATTTTAATGAAGTTCGCAGTCAGTTGAAGGTGTTGGATGCTGCAATAAAATTGTAATATTTAATGAAAGTCATATAAAAAACAAAGTTTTATTCAGACTTAGCTTTTCGCTCACTTGACATAAATGCAAATATTGATTATTATCATCGGCCTATGCGTCTATTGCAGACGATCGAATATAACTTCGATAACATAATAATAACTTAGTGGGATCGGGACGGAACGGGTACGAACCCGTTCCGTCCCGTTCCCACTCTCACTTCCTTTTTCGTTCCCATTCCCGCTCCTGTTCGCGTTGATCACCAATGCAACAGCCGGTTAAGTATGATGAATTTTAATAAACTTACCTAAATTAAGAAATGATTGGTTCCCCATTCAAACTTTCATCCCCTATCATACCCTGTTCAAGATTTATTTTCGCTACAAAAAGTAGCAAATGTACTTTTTAGGGTCCCGTCTTCAAAGTTCATTAAAATTGATTACCTTTGACCGCCTTACGGGTTGAATTACGAAAAATTCTGAAACAGGTCATTTATTTCCAAGAGGAGAGATTCTGTGCGAAATTTCAGGTCGATTGGTAAAGATTTTTTGTGTTCCCCATACAAACTTTGCCACCCCCTTTAACCACATTAGGGATCAATTTTTCAAAATTAGATTAGCCTTGTATAATAATTCTGGAACCTAAACTATCTACATACCAAACTTCATCTAAATATGTTCAGTGGTTACGGAGATACATGGTAACAAACATTCACATAGACTTTTGTTCCCCATACTAATTTTGCCACCCCCGTTAACCACCTAAGGGGTTGAATTGCGAAAAATCCTGAAACAGGTTTTCATTTATTTTCAGTGGAGAGTCTCTGTGCAAATTTCAAGCCGATTGGTAAAGGTTTTTTTGGTTCCATACAAACTTTGCCACCCCCGTTTACCACTTTACAGATCAATTTTCCAAAATTTGATTAGCCTATGTGTTTTTCTAGAACCATTACATTTAAATTTGTTCTGTGGTTACAGAGCTACGTGGTAACAAACATTAACACAGACTTATTCCCCAGACAACTTTCCTAACCCGTTAACCGTCTTAGGGATTGGATTGCGAAAAATCCTGAAACACGCGTCCATTTATTTTCAGTACAAAAAGTCTCTGTACAAAATTTCTCTGTACTATCTCTGTACTATCTCTGTACTATCTATATAACTATTTTGCAGTTTTATAGATAACGTAGGTTACTGTACGGTTATAATAAATATGTAACTAAGTTCGAAATAAGAATCATAGTACAGAAGTGAAGTGAGTCTAGATAGTGCAGAGGGGACGATGGTTTTTATACAAACACATACACATACATAGGTAATATACTGAGTTTATTAGAAAACCAGTACCTAGGTAACACTAAACAGTCTATCAGGGGTGAGATGATGTAAGTAATTCCAAACTCCGTAAAGGTATGTAGCACTTCTATTATATTGTAACAACTTTTTTCTCCCGTCTTTTTTGCCTATGTTTGGCGCTCACTTTTCTGTCATTTTTTGTTCAAAATTAACAAATATTTATCTTTAGGGCAGATTAATGACTAAACGAATACAATAAAGCTTTAAAATTAATAAAATAATATTTCGATTGGCGACAGTGAGTTTGAAATTACAGTTACCATTTCAAATAGTCCGAGAATGAATAAATTTTCTCCGATGATTCCTCAACGGTATATGCAGGGAGCCGAGGTCCGTCTCCTCGGGCCCAATGAACTGTTTCCAGTCGCCACTGCTGATGAACAGGGCCAGTAGCAGTGCCGCAGCCAGCACGATACAGATCGCCAAACTTGTTGGTATTTTATCCAATGCTGTCACAGGCAGGTTTTGTGCTGACATTCTCGGAGATTGTAGTTATGGTATGTACAGTTAGGTATGTACAGTTTTCCTGTAAAATAAGTATAATTGACAATGGGGAAACAATCTCGAACTTTAATTGTTTTTAATGTCTTTTCAGAGGCTGGAGGGCAGTAGAAATACTGGTTTAAAGTCCTACACTCTCCAGATTCTGGCGAAGCAGAAGGATGTACTCATGGATCCGAATTTCTGGCCAGCGGGTATCGTCTCCAGACGCTTTAGAGAAGATAAGTAGTTTGTAGTACATAAAATATACATAATTTTATTCGTTTGTAGTACATAAAAATATATGTTAGCCTTACATATATATATACAACCTCTGTGGCGTAGTGGGCGAAGGTCCGCCTGAGATGCAGAAGGTTGCGGGTTCGGTTCCCGCCGCGGGACAAATGTTTGCATGTTCTGCAGATATTTGTCTCAGGTCTGGGTGTTTTCTATGTATGATATGTATGTATTTACAAAAAAAAAGTATATTATGTAATATATCAATCATGTGGTTCCCATAACACAAGCTCTGCTTAGCTTGGGGCTACATGATGCTGTCTGATAGTTCAGCATTATTTATTTATTTTATTTATATATATATAACTATGGACCTCTGTAATCGTATTTTTGTATGTGCATATTGCCTGAAATAAACGATTATTTATTTATTTAAAACCAGGGATCGTGCACTCAAAACAGTAACGGAAACCATCGTGAGAAAACCGGTTGCATAGTCGGCTTGAATAAAAACCGTCAAAATGAGAGTTGGACTCGCGCACTGAGGGCTTCGTACAAACTTGTAGGTATGAAATTATTAAATTACTAGCGCACGCCCCGCGACTTCGTCCGTGAAAGAGGTTTTTTTTCTTATTATACCTGAAAAGTTTTCCCCTGTTCAGAGATGTAATAAAAAACCTGAAAAAACTCCAATATATTTTCGAAAAAATCGAGGCCATTCAACAAAATCATCTCTCCGTTTTGTGGACACTGAATTTTAAATGTTGTTATTTGTACAAAAAACTGTTACTACAATCAGCTTCATACCAAAATCTTTATGGATTTTTGTGATGACCAATTTACGGTTTTCGAATTTTTTTCTTTACTTGTGCTTTAAGACATTGCTTCTTGCCGAATTTCATGATTCTAAATTAACGGGAAGTACACTTTAGTGTTTGATTCCCTTTCGAGTGTCAAAAAATGCAGCATAAATATTTTGATTGCGATGACTAATACTAAAAATAATGCTGGACACTATCACACAGAATCATGCTGCCCCAAACTAAGCAGAGCTTGTATTGTGGGAACTACATGACTGATAAACTACATAGATATATATTTTTTTTGTAAATACATACTTATTATACATAAAACACCCAGACCCGAAACAAATACTTGCAGAACGTACAAACATTTGTCTCGCGGCTGGAATCGAACCCGCAACCTTTTAGGAAGTACGAATACGTACTTTTGGAAGTACAAAATTTCGTGTTTCGTTTCGTGCGATTGGTCGTATTTCATACTGTCAATTCCAATATTGCGGTCGCATGTTTTGTGAAATAGAGTAGGATGCGCAACGTTTGGACTGTTCATTACAAACTTCGTGCTGAAATTTCGGTTTTCGTTTGATTATAGGTACACACAGCGTCACGATCTGGTATACCCCTTTCAAGTATAAATTTAAACTGCTGCCTTGGAGGCTACCATATTCAAATGGCCCAAATCTTATACAAAAATATATATACTTAGCTGGGGGATCGAACCAGCAATTTATTCACACTAGTATATGAATTAGACGCTCTAACCAACTGACCTATCGTAGCGGTTGGCGATTATGACGAAATTTTAAGTTACAGTATACGTTTATTATTTAGTTATAACTTTTGAAAATTGTTTTAATTTACCTGAATTTAAATAATTAGGTAACTTACCTACTACACTTACAACGTAGTCCATTGTGTTAGTAACAAAAATAAAAAAAACAAAAAAACATATAGGTAAAGAGGGATTCGAACCCAGTACTCTTACAACGTATAGATTAATGTCGAGTGTTGTAACCGCCACTCCATCGTCTCATCTAGCTATATCGGTGAAATTAAATATGCTTAAGCAAGGAAGAGGAGTTTTATAAAACACACATTTGTGCAAAAAGTTCGAGATCCACGACTGACGCTGCGACGTTTCGAACCTACTAACGTTAACTAGGGGGGTTACCAGACTCTGACGCTTTCTGTACCAATCGCAAGACACGAAACACGTAATTTCGTACTTCGGTGAATTTAGACCCCCAGGTTCGTAGGTTCGGGCATTCGCCTACTGCGCCACAGAGGTCGACAGTTTGTTACTTAGAAGTTTGATTTCATTCAGAAGGACTGCAAACATATTTGAACAGAAGTATTTGTTATAATTTCAACATACTTCCACGCGTTACCGAGGAAAGGGTCTTGACAGACAGGCGGACGACGAAGTGATCCTATAAGGGTCACTTTTTAAAAAGTGTATCGTAATAGAAGTAACTTTAAACATTCTCTTACATCCTCCTAAGTGAGTGATAAATAACGTAACGCAACCACGAGATGCCGAATACGTACAGTGTGAAAAAGTGAAAAACTTGCAGTGCAATCTTCCAAGTTCCCGTAATACAAGCTCTGCTTAGTTTAGTATTTTAACGTACCTCTAATATTCCCATATTACCCCTCCTACCCCCGTAATACAAGCTCTAAAGTTTGTGTGTGTGTGTGAGTATGTACGCTTCACTCCGTAACGGCTGAACGGATTTGGATGAAACTTAGAATATGTATAGTTTAGGACCTGGATTGATATATAGGACCGAAGCGCGAGCAAAGCCGCGGGCAGAAGCCCTACAGAAATATCATCATCATCATCAGCATCATCAGCCTATAGCAGTCCACTGCTGGACATAGGCCTCCCCTAATGAGCGCCATTGCGCCCTGTCCTGAGCTCGACGCATCCAGCTTCTACCAGCAGCCTATACGGAAATATACCTACTAATATTTTATACGTAGAAAACACCCACTTGACTTGAGAAGCATTATATGCATTATATTGCTTTATATGCAAATATTTGTCCCGCGGTGAGAATCAAACCCGCAACCTACTTCTCAGGCGGACCTTCGCCCTCGGGCCGTCAAGAAAATAAAGTGTTTTATGTATTAGGTTCTTATACCTTACATATACCTACGTCTATACGTGGCGTTCGCCACGCATTTATGACAACGTGAACGTCATCGAATAAAAAATATCAAATGAATTTACGGATTCAGGATCCCGTCAGCGTGAGTATTAATTGACTTGTCACTATCAGGAGGTCAAGCTGATAACAACACCAGTTTCATTTACGTACGTGCGTTTAATTTAACGCATTTGTTAGTGCGTGGAAAATTATAATATCCCATTATGAGCTCGTCACATAGCCGATTGGATGTCAAACGATGAATTGTGATTTTCCAGGGAGTTGGGTGCTGTCACCATAGCTACATTGGTGTACTAAAAAGGCTGTGGCGTTCACAATTAAAATGTTAATTTGCGTAGTCTCTATTAGCGAGCGTCAGAGGCGCCAAGCGGTAGCTAGAATAGGGGCCTCACAGTGACACTCAATTTCGGATGGTAGGTTTTATAAGGAAACTCTCTATTAGAATAAACTTGAATATCGAATCGTTGTGATAGACCAACGCACCAATACGTCGATTATACAAGAACTTAAGATCATCGATATATAAGTTATCGTCGACTGTTCAAGTACGAATACTCAAGTTCTTTGGACTGGTAACCCACAACGAAGACTCAATGAAACCTCTGGTGGTGCGGGTACGATGGAGGGCACAGGGTTCCAACCCCTATCTTCGGAACCCAAGCCAACCCCACCTGCACGTGGTGCACCCTGCTAAACAACGAACGGGGCTCTGGCGGCCGGCTGATTGCGGCATAGCACAGCCTACATCGGCACAGCTAAATCCCCTGGCCACTGACGGGCAGCAGCGTCGGTGGTGCGAGAAGCTGTGCCCTGCGATCCCCAACCCGCATGCCCAGCGTGGGGATTATGGGTATATCCCCACTTATTAGGGGAGGCCTATGCCCAGCAGTGGCCTGATATAGGCTGATGTGGATGTGGATGTGGATGGAGGGTAAGAGACCAGGCCCCCACTTGGTGCTCTGACCTGATTAAATCTATCACACAAACCTCTATGACTAAATGTTCCCATCAAGCTACAGATAGAACTCAATGGAGGCATGTTGCAAGATCCACGATTCAAACTCGAACTCCATAACCACGACCACTCTGACAAGTGTGTCTAACTCACACACTATAGTGTGTAACACGCGCAAAGCAACAAGTACAAGTAGCGTAAAGCATGAAGTAGCATACTATGAGACTACTTCTATGAGACTACTGTAAGCAATCGTAGATCTACTTCACGTCGCGATGAATACCTATACCTTGAATAGTTTATACCGTCACGTATTACGCGATTAGCACTCGTACGCGAAGCACTCTAATGCATATCTCTTTAACACGTAGCGATAGCTTCTCACAGCACTCTATTGTATTACACTGTTTTGTGCAACACTCTGTCGTGTAGTTTACCATCTCATACGTAAAAAAACATAAATTTATTCAACGTCAGTAACCTTTACTTACTGATCGGATGCTATAGTGCCTGGGAGTGTAGTTGGTCTTATACACAGAAAAGACATGTGTGGATTTGGTGTGCACCTTTTTGAGGACGTGATAATGTGTATATAACTTTTTGTAAAGGAAAAATAGATTGGTGTACGGCCGAGATTAGAACCCACAAGTTCCGGACCAAAAGTCGGAGTACATCCCACGGGGCCACTACGGCTACATAGCATCTCACACGTAGCAATAATTCATCATCATCATCATCATCCACAGCCCGACTTTATCCACTGCTGGATATAGGCCTCCCGGAGTTAGTGCCATCCACCACGGTCTTGTGCTAGTCGTATTCACGCTCGCCCGGCGACGCGTACAATGGCGTCGACCCATCTCGCTACTGGTCTTCCGACGCTTTTTGCCTACTCTCCGCCAGCATTCGGCCAATGTCTTGCTCCACCTGTCATCACCACGCCTCGCAATATGTGTGAGCAATAATTAACGTATAATAATCAAAGCAGTAACGCGTAGTAACTTAAGTATTTAGTACACTCTTAGCTCTCCGGTACGTAGCACCCATCGCGTATTTTGGCGCAGCAATAAATCGTGTAGCGTTACGTAGCACTGCCTCGCGTAGCATGCCAGCGTAGCAATACAACGTTGCTCTCCATTACGTAGCACTCTATGGCTTGTATCTGGTATTACATCGCGTAGCGCAAAGACAGCTTTGCGAACTAAATTATTGCGTAGCACGTTTTTATTTTTGTTTCGTTCCTTTTTGGTTTTGGTTTATGTTGTGGAATTGCCAATCTAGCTGTAAAAATACCCAAATACGAACGAAGCACTGCTTTTATCAGACGAAATAGATACCAACCCTACCTCTCAAACTATAATGGGTGGATAATGAAAGCACTTATGAACTACTAATAAATGGTAGAGTGGAACTAAAGAGTACCTGTGGAGAAACTTCTTGACTCACTATAAGTTATGATTATTCAAAATAATATTGAAACAATTTGTGAACTTTGGGATGTATACATACTTGTATTTGAGCTTTTTGTACACACCCGCCTAGTATGTTGTAATTATTGAGGTAGTAAGAAAGATTAATTTTATATTTAGGTAGTTTCTCTGTATATTTGATTTGTGTGTTTACATACTAGTTTTGCTACTTTTTTTACATTTTTTTATTTTATAGAGCCAAATCCAGATAACAGGAGCCAAAGTTTTGCCTAATGTGACATTTAGTACTAGACTTATATATCTGTGATGTGACAGTGGGATATACTTCTTCTTTTTTTATTTATGGCCTCTGTGGTATAGCGTCCACAACTTTGCCAATGTCGACGTCGACAAGATTTAACAATAATTTGGCATGTGGATAATTTTGACTTTTGATTTTTAATAAAACGTGTGTAAACTTGTGTCATGGAATGCCTATGCATACATTCTAAATTGTTTAAAAGGGACACCATTTTTTTCATCTTGAACGACGGTTGTCCACACCACCACTAAACCACACCAGCCTATATCAGTCCACTGCTGGACATTAGCCTCCCCTAATAAAGGGGGATATGCCCATAATCCCCACGCGCTTCATGCGGGTTGGGGATCGCAGGGCACAGCTTCTCGCACCACCGACGCTGCTGCCCGTCGGTGGCCAGGGGATTTAGCTGTGCCGATTAAGGCTGTGCTATGCCGCAATCAGCCGGCCACCAGAGCCCCGTTCGTTGTTTAGCAGGGTGCACCACGAGCAGGTGAGGTTGGCTTGGGTTCCAAAGATGGAGGTTGGAACCCCGTACACCCCGGTTGTCGGTTGATTGACGGTTGTCAATTTTATTAAATTTTATTTTCTAGTGTTTTTCTAATATATGTCGTTTAATATTCATGGTATTATAACCGATAAATGTTAGTTATAAGACACAAGTATTAGTGAAATGGAATAAAAGAAGACTGAACGGGAATGCTCTGATGAAGAAAATTGTGCGCCGATCGTTTTTTGTTATATTCGCCATGGCTATAGCAGAAAACAGGACCTGACCGAAGACTGGACGACTGGACTTATAAACCGTACTAAGTTGCCTCATATTATTATGAACAATTATTATACTTGATACTGGCGAAATTGTGAATAACTATCCCAGAAGCCATTTAATAAAGAAGTGAAGTGAAGGAATGCCTATGCATCATTGATATATATTGTTACTATCTATGCATGCATTCTAATTGTTTAAAAATAACGGAACTTTAACCAATGTACGCTAGTAATAAGACACAAGTATTGAAATGAAATAAAACTGAATTTGGACTGAAATTTGCTGATGGAACAATATGATTTGTTGATTATTTTATTGTATAACAGAAGACTGAACGACTGGACTTATATACCGCACAACGTTGCCTCATATTCTTATACTTGATATTAAATAAAGAAATAAAATAAATCACTAATGCTGGATACTATCACAAAGCATCATGTAGCCCCAAACTAAGCAGAGCTTGTATTATAGGAACCACATGACTGTTAAACTTCGCTTACCATCAGGCGAAATGCAGTCAAACGTAAGCCTATTTATTATATAAAAAAAAACTACATGAAACCTTTTTTTGTAAATAAATACATATATTATTATACATAGAAAACACCCAGACCTGAGACAAACATCTGCAAATAATGCAAACATTTGTGGTGGTTATTGAATCCGCAACCCTCTGCGTCTCAGGCGGACCTTCGCCCACTGCGCCACAGAGGCCGTTGAGATATTACCGAAATTGTGGAAATTATCCCAGGGGCTACTAAATAAAACAATGAATTAATGAATTCAATGCGCATTCAATGATGCAGCCAAGCAGCCAACTGGTAGTAGATTTATATATTGTACCGTACTTTACCTTCAATCTTCAAATTTTATATGTTCCTTGGTCCGCTCCTGTATAAAAGACTGAATGCTTTAGCTAATATATATCCCCTTAATTACTACAATTGCAAGAAAATCCTTAAGGATGTACTGCAAAAAATATCCTACGATGATACAGAGAAATTATTAACTGTGCTAAAATAAGTTATAACGTATATAATCTGTTTAGTTTTATTTTAAGTTAAGTTTAAGCTCAATAAGATTGCTCATTAGAGACAGTTGATGATGATGATTTTGATTTAGTTTTAATTCACTATATCATATAATGTACATACCTATTAAATATTTAGTCGTACATTAGTAGTAAAATGCAGTAGCTTATTATTTTATTTTAATCACATATTTTATTTCCTATGTTCTATTTCTGCTAGCTCTCTTCGCCTGAAACACAGGATTACCTAGTTCAGGCTCTTGTATTTATATATGTTTAATTAAGATTTCTGTACCCTTTAATATTTTTATGTTACCAAAGAAATTTTGAATAAATTATTTTATTTTATTTTATTTTATAATCAAAAGTTGCGTGTACGCAAGGACCACGCTATATGTATTGTGCAAAAAGGTTAGATAAGAAAATTTTATGGCTTTTAATCGTCAAAGCTTTTTAAATATGAGCAGCTTTAATAATCATAAAATAAAATAAAAAATAAAATAAAAAATTAAAATAAAGTTTATTGCCTCAAAACAACTATTGCATATAACAACATAAACTTAACATAAACTAAAATTAGGTCGCAACAGAACCTTCGAGTAAGGCAATGGGCGTAAATTCAGCTTTTGCTGCATGTTGTGCATACAGCGCTGATTTTCAATTTACCCCTCTCAAAAAATAAAAACTACACTAATTCTTATAAAGACTACACAAATTTTTTATTTTAATGTAGAACAAACCGGTCGTGGTTAAAGTCGTTGTAGATGGGTCATGCTCCGATATAAAGCCTATAAATGCTGGCGTACCACAAGGCTCCGTGCTGTCGCCGACCCTATTTATTCTGCATATCAATGATATGTTACATGTGAGTAATATACATTGCTATGCAGATGATAGTACTGGCGACGCTCAGTATGCAGGCCGCGCAAACATTTCTCGGGAGCATGTGGAGGAGAGTCGAAACAATCTTGTGTCTGAAATCGAGACATCTCTGGGGCAGATCTCAGACTGGGGTGAAAAAAATCTTGTCCGCTTTAACCCCACTAAGACACAAGTTTGCGAGTTCACTGCTAAGAAAACCCCATTTGTTGTAGCTCCCAGATTTCAGGATACTCCCCTTAATATCTCTAAGAGCATAGGAATCCTAGGAGTCGACATTTCGAGTGAAGTCCAATTCCGCAGTCACCTGGAAGGTAAAGCCAAACTGGCTTCCAAGAAACTTGGCGTTCTCAACAGAGCGAGCTGGTACTTCACGCCGGGTCAAAGACTTCTGCTTTTTAAAGCTCAAGTCCGTCCCCACGTGGAGTACTGCTCTCATCTCTGGGCTGGAGCGCCCCAATACCAACTCCTTCCACTTGACCGGATACAACGCAGGGCAGCTCCTATTGTCGACGATCCTAAGCTCACAGATGATCTAGAGCCATTAAGTCTGCGGAGAGACGTTGGATCTCTGTGTGTGCTCTATCGTCTGTATAATGGAGAGTGTTCTGAAGAGTTGTTCAATCTGGTACCCGCGGCTGCTTTCCACCATCGCACCACACGCCGCAAAACCAAATTTCATCCGCACCACCTGGATGGTTGGTTCTCGAAAACTGTCCGTTTTACACGGTCCTTCCTGCCACGTACGTGTAAGTTGTGGAACGAACTCCCTGTGGCGGTTTTCCCGCAGAGCTACAACATGGGGACCTTCAAAAGGCGGGTATTTCATCACCTCAAGAGCCGGCAGCGCATCAGTATTGCCTCTGGTAATGCAGGTGTCCATGGGCGGCGGTGACTACCTTCCATCAGGTAGCCCGCATGTTCGTCTGCTAGCTTTGGCATAAAAAAAAAACCGGGGATTAGTAAGTATGTTATGGTTTTCTTATAACGGCGCAGAATAGTTTCTTGCAAAATACATAGTAAGGTACTAATAACACTTAAATATTTACACCAAGGTATATTCTAGAAGCTATTCTACCACTAAGGATTCTGCATACAAAGGATTTTAACGACTCATCGACAGATTTCAGTAGCTACCACATGACGCCATTTTAAAGTCTTAGGCTTTTGTAAACAGCCTGTTAACCAGTTGGATTAATATAAGCCCACCACAAGCAATATTATTTATTAATGTTCCCTTTGTTGCATATATTTCAAACATTAGGTAAAGTACCTACTTACCAGTGAAAGGCCTCGAAAAATATTAAAATTATTCTTTACAAACTTCACAACAAGATGAATGGGAGAATTATCACGATATGCGGAGAAGAGCCTAATGTAAAACTCTATACAAATTATGATTATCCTTTTGTAAGTTAAGCTCATAAACATTTATTTTTAGGTATGTGTATAATTTACCTAATAATATCCTACTAATAATATAAATGCGAAAGTTTGTGAGTATGTATGAATGTATGGATGAATGTTTGTTACTCTTTCACGCAAAAACTACAGAACGGATTTGGATGAAACTTGGAATATACATAGTTTGTAACCTGGATTAACACAGAGGCTACTTTTTACCCCGGTACCACGCGAGCGAAGCCGCCGGCGGAAGCTAGTGTAGCCATATAGCCATACAGAGTTTATAGCTTTGTTAGAGGAGCGTAGAGCAAATTGACGTGATAGGGTGGAGATAACATTAGAAGTTGGAGATTAGACATACAAATTGATAGTTTTTTATATACAAGCTGGTAATACATTTATAATTATGGGATACTATAGTATTAAGTATTCAGCAAGCATCGAGATAGTATTCTATAGAGTCAAAACTGTTGAAAAATTGACCGAGCGTCGTTGACATAAATATAAACATCAAAATGCAACAATTGCACGTAGATCCGTCGCTTGAAAAGTGTTCAATGTCGACGCAATAGGCAGCGTGCGCCGAGTTTTGTTGCTGACATTTTTTCCGCGCTTGTGGCGCTAGTCTACAGTATACCATCTCGATGCCAGCGAGTCGTAAATACGCAATTTATCGAAGAATTTTTAAGAACTTTTTAGGCTTCAAAATTAATATTGTTTACCAACCAGGCTTCAAACTTTCTATCCATTAATTTACTAAAGAATTTTTTATGAGGTGTTTGATCCAGGGATATCTTTTGAGCGTATATTTTCAAAGAACACGTAACTTCTCAAACGATGAGGAAATTTCCGCCGGGATTATAGCCGATCACCGGATAATAATGACCTAAAGAAAGATCAATTCAGCCATTTTAATATTGATGAGACGGGGACTCATAATAAAAATATTAATTGCTGTCTCACCATTAACATTCAGAAGACATAATCACTATGAAACTTTTTTTTATGATATCTATTGATGGAACTAGCACATGGCCCACCTGGTGTTAAGTGGTAACCATTACCTATAACAAAGTATTGCATATTAGGTCACGGATGTTTGGAAAGTTGCCTACGATGCAACACTCTGCGTCGATCAACTTCAGCATGAAGGTGTTAAGAGGCTTAATGTGCCTGTAATTTCACCGACACCCACATCCCTCAGACCGAAATACGGCAATGCTGTTTCACGGCAGAAATAGGTATGTACTTCCTCGGATGAGCCCTTCACAAAGAACTACTGCTAAAAAGGTACCGAATACTTATGAAATAAATAAACAGAATACAATCTAATCAAAGTTTGCAGCTTTAGGGATTTAGTATTAAGTACATACAATTTTTAATTTAAATTCACAGAATCATCCAGTTCGAAGTGCAAATTTAGTTTTGATATTCTTATAGTACCTAGAAAATTCAACCTTTATTATTTTTATTTTTATTTAATCTGTTAGCAGCTAAACTGTACTGCTCTTATAAAAATAAAAGAGTAATAATAAGATAATACCAATCCTTTTGTAATAAAAATACAAAAGTTTCTGAGAAAGATATATAATGATATTCATTCTACGAGATCTTTTATTGTAATTTGAATGCACAGAACTGCACGTAATATCAAAGAGCTGGCACAAAAAACATTGAAAGGTAGTATAGCCACAAGATTTATTGCTCTAAGGTACTTAATTTTCCTTTCAACAATATTAAATTCTTATAATTATATTCTTTCCATTCTTAGGTTGTCTGGAAAAAATAGCTTTAAGCGCTAAGACCACCGATTGTACCTATATTAAGTACTATTTTATTTCTCCGTTCTTGTATTTTTTTGTATTGGTGTTATGTGCAATAAAGACTATAATCTATTTATTTTTATTTTTTTCAGAACCTTGTTTCTACTTTACACTAATTTATAAATGCGATAGTGTGTGTGTTAGTATGTTTGTTCCCGCTCAACTTAGTAACAGGTGAACGGATTTGGATGAACTTTATTCATACTTAGTTTGTAACCTGAGAGGTGCTGGATACTTATTGTTTTTTTTATTCTACTTGAAGATGAACAAGCACATAGCCCACCTGATGTTACGTGGTAACCATTAGGTACCTATCACAAAGCATTGCATCATAGATCACAATTTTTTGGAACGTGTTGTACAATGCAACGCCCAGCGTCCATCAACTTGAGGCATGATAAGCCTCTTGTGCCTGTAATTTCAATTTTTGTCCGAGAACCTGGATAAAAAAACGTCGTAGGTATTGAGATATTATATATACTACTATAGAGTGACAGTCTTCAAGTGAAAGCTGCCAACAATCGTCCAAGCGTATTTGACATAAATAAACTTCAAAATGCCAAATTAGCGCTAATTTAGACCTTATGTCGTTTGAAAATTGTTTAAAGTCCGCGCAATTGACTGCGTGCGCGGAGTTTTGGTGTAGATACTTTATTCCACGTTTTCCACTCTAGAGCATATAATATCTCGATGGTCGTAGGCCACGCGACCACGTGAGCGAAAGGTCTAACTGCCGGTTCCTATAATATACCGTTACCGATAATGCTTCGTTTTCCTTTGAAAAGCTGTCAAATTTTCGACGCCAAGTTGTTAATTTTTGACAGTTTTTCAAGGGAAAACGAAGCGTTATTGGTAACAGTTTATTATAGAAACCTTAGGTGCTAATAAATTTATTAGTTTGGCAGTAGGTTTAATGTCGTATATCGACGTCCTTCTCATTGACTACGATAAAATTTAGATTTATTAATATAAAGATCTCTGTTCTTGGGGTGTACGGGGTACCAACCCCCATCTTCGGAACCCAAGCCAACCTCACCTGCACGTGGTGCACCCTGCTAAACAACGAACGGGGCTCTGGCGGCCGGTTGATTGCGGCATAGCTCAGCCTACATCAGCACAGCTAAATCCCCTGGCCACCAACGGGCTGCGGCGTCGGTGGTGCGAGAAGCTGTGTCCTGCGATCCCCAACCCGCTTGCCCAGCGTGGGGATTATGGACATATCCCCCTTTATTAGGGGAGGCCTATGTCCAGCAGTGGACTTATGCTGGTGTGGAATATAAAGATGATATAATATATAAATCATGCCGGACACCATCACACGGCATCTAACTAAGCAGAGCTTGTATTATGGGAACCACATGGCTGATAAACTACATAAATATTTAATGTAGATAATTCCCACAATTATAAGGAATGCAAACCTAAAGTATTAATGTTGAAAGGGTTGTAAGGTATAAAGAGTTTTGGATTTAGATCACTCAACTCTGGTTTAGATAGTGTTTGTCTATGAAATAGAGCTACGAAGATTAGGGATCGTAATTAAAAATATTAATGGAATTTTCGACTAGAATATTATTTTAGTTCAATATTTTAATAACATGCTTATTTGCACTTAAATATTATCGGTGGTATTAAAATATGTAGTTCAAATAACAGAATTTCTACGAATGCACTCTCGCTATCTATAAACGATTTACTTTTTAGGGTAACGATTTATCACAGGTATTGTCAATTATTTAGTTACAAGGTGGGTGATTGTACTTGCATAGCAGAAGGACTCTTTCTGAAGGGCTCCTTCAGCAAAAAAAACTTACAGTGTGCGTGTTGATGCCGGCAAGCAGCATTGCTGTAGTTCGATTTGAAGGGAGCGGGTGCAGAACAAATAAACAGATATTTTACCATCGAGATATTTATACTCTGGAGCGGAGAACGTGGAACAAAAATGTCTGCACCAAAGAAATAGGACTAAAGCATAGGAGAAGTCTTAAAATTCATTTATTCTCTGAACATTAACTCAAACGGCAGATCTCTACTTTCTTATTTCCATATATGTTAGCTAGAAAGAGATGCATGTTTTATCTCAATGCGATTTCTGCGACTTCGTACGACTTCGTACCAGGGCATTTGTATGAACCTGCATAGAAATTTGTTCGAGCGCCCTGGTACGATTAACTTTTTGAAGTCGCATTGATATATGTATGCATCTCTTTATAACTGATGATATTAGACATAAGAAAGTAGATATCAGCCGTATTGAATTTTAAGACTTTATCTAGTTGTCTTCCTATATCTGTGGTCTGCACCAAAACTCTGCGCACGCTGTCAATTGCGCAGACTTTGAACACTTTTCAAGCAACATAAGGTCTAAATTACGAAATTTGGCATTTTGATGTTTAATAATGTCAAATACGCTTGGACGATTTTTGACAATTTTCACTTAAAGGCTGTCACTCTATAGAGTTCTTTATAATTATCTCGATGCATTTTACTTTGTAAAAAATGTGTTCTATGTAAAACTGATTGAGCTGAAATTTTTCATAGTTGTAGACCAGGAATAGCATTTAAGCTTCTTTTTATCCGGATATTACGTGAGCAACGCCGCGGGCGGAAGTTAGTAATAATAAGTTTGATTAGAATATTAGAGCATTGTTTGATTCTTTCGGTAAACCACCTGATTTTGAATATGACGAACCATCGTTTTGTTAAGTTACTAAAAATGTCAAAGCTAGGAAAAACAGATCACGGAAGAGAGCCTCGTGTCACGTGCCCAGACGCACCTATCAGTCCTTGAAAGGTCATTGCCAACCGATGATCGATACTCCAACTTCATAGAACACAGAAAACATACTATAACATTAGCATGTTGGTAAGTGTTCTTGTCACAGAAAGAAAGAAAGATATATTTATTTTACCCAAAATAAAAAGAATATGTGAGTATCTAGGTAATTATACTACGTTATGTTTGCTTAACTTTAGTTACAAAACTCTCAAAATTAGGTACCCAGATATTGAAGTAATGCACTTGAACACTGGGTAAAATAGGATCCTTACTCAGCATAGGCAACTTATGAGACAATGCTCAGATGCTGCGCTGATTTTCAGTTAGGTCCAAGTGAAGTGACGAATTATGACAAAAGAAGAGACCAAAACCCGAGTACCTACCTACTAGTCACATACTTCATCGTATCAAGAATGAAAACAAAAATTCTCCGTCGTACCTGGAGACCAGGTACCTTTTGAACGAGATGTTCTTATGAAAAACATCGTTAGTTATTAGGGATATCTGATTTCCAATCTCTTTGTTCAAGTTAAGTACACTAAAGTCAACCACAGGACACAGACATTAACTGCCAACATCGTCAATGTATCAATGACAGAGTTTCTTTCTTCTCAGCATTATCAAAATGCGATCAATACCTACATAAATTAATGTTGTGTTTTCTCCTGAAGTAACACCAAAATAAAATATGAAATTTGACTGATTTTGCAAGTACCTAGTTTATTTAACTGTTGCAAAATTATATAGGTATAGCGTATTGGATTAATCTGTAATGTTATATCTTATATTAATAATAAACGAATTTGAATTTGAATTTGCCTGGGCAGTGTTTGCTAAGGTTTAAGTATTTGTACTGCTGATCTTTTCAAGTATTTTCACTGAATCCATTGAAAACACTCACATGTTTGCATCTAAAACTGTAATAATCATAAAATTAGATAGATAAACTCATTTTATTCCAATGTTTATGTTTATGAACGTTTTCATTTGCACAAGCGAGCTCGTAGCTGTAAAGTTAAAGAGCGGTATTTAAAAGCGGAGAAGACGATCTGAACTTGAGCAGGAATATTTATTTTATTTGCTATTATTTTATTTACTTAGATAACTTTTATTTTAGTTGAGTCGCGGTGCAGAGCTCAGAGGCCAGGATAAGTTCTGACCGTTTGAAGGATGGAAATAGTTAGAAATTACTACTTATCTCCAGTATAGTAAATACCTAATAGGCCATTTATTACTCAATCATATTCATATTCTTTATTGTTTCATGTACAAGGTGTTCATAAATAAAATTTGGTCCTTAAATAAACTTACCAGCCCAGCAGAGTTTTTTGCCAATTGGTTACGAATTGGTTTAAATTAAAAATAACGATTTAAGGTGTTCCTTAAAATTCCTACTATATAAAAAGAACATTATTGATTGTATTGTATGTTTGAGTAAACAAAAACGGTCATATAGTTATAATGAGAAGTAAAGAACCAATCTAAAACTAACTGTTATGAACATCGAGATACTTATACTCTAGAGTGGAATACGTGGAAAAAAGTGTCTGCCCCAAAACTCCGCGCACGCTGTCAATTGAGCGGTCTTAGAACACTTCAAGTGACATATGGTCTAAATTAGTGCAAAATTGGCATTTTGAAGTTTCTTGATGTCAAACACGCTTGGACGATTTTTGTTAAATTTCCCTTGAAGACTGTCACTTTATAGTGCTCCATATAATTATCTCGATGGTTATGATCTACATAATTATGCTAGTTTCGCTAGATAGCAGTGTCTCGTAGAACTTCTCAAGCTATCCGCGTAGTTAACAGCACTCGACCATTAGCCCGTAACAGAGGCTCATCTATGATTTATCTAGTATCGCACATACTCTTGAACTGAAAACCCGGTATAAATCTCCACTTCGGTAACGAAGGTAAGCCTTTAGCTTGTGTGTAAATCACTTTTATCGCAATTGTTCCCGATACTTTTATGGACTTATCCACTGGGCATGGCAGGGCTTGCCCTAAAGTCTGTTATCAAGTGCGTGGAATACATTTTATTTTACTATCCGAGTCTCTACCAAGGTCCTCTATACCGAAATTGCTACGAGAAGTTAAGATTATTCGGTTTAGCTCTCGTATGAAAAGTCCTTCCATTAATTTGGTCAGTAAGTGTACTGTAAATATTTTTATAATGTCAGGGCCCTTTCAAAGTACGTTCCATGAATCCTTCAAAAGTAAAGAAAGAAATGAAAGTTAGTAAAGTAAAAAGCCTCGTACAGTTATGATTACTTATGAAATTAAAGAAAGTACCAGTTAAACATTTAAGCGAATCAACTGGGTATAATACCTAATATACGATGTTACTATTGTGATCGGTCAAAACTTTTGAACGTTGATATAAGCAAGCATAAGAAAATTATTCAGGTGAATATTTCACTAGTCGTAGTCCATCGGTGTAATCCAAAGCTCTGATTAAATGCTTCAAGTAGATAGTCGTGGATTTGCGATTGATAAACTTCATCACTTAGCTAGTGATTGATTCCCACTATTCCGGATGAAAAGGCGTTATTTATTACCCTCTGTTCCCAGAGGAAAAGAATAGGCGACTGTTATAGGTGTTGAATTTATTTACATTCTCTCGTTACGTATGAAGGCTTTGATGGGAGAAAATTTATGAAATAAATGAAGATGATGACGGTTGCGGAGGCGGTCATTCAAAGAGTGACATGAATGGTTTTGGCGCATGCGTGCGTGGCCGGCCCTCAGCAAGATATAAGCACGGAGTCCGAACCCATTGCCACACAACTTTGGCGCGCCTAAACCATCAGAGAGGAGGCGATCGAGCACCATACAACAATCAATTTAAAAAATCACATAAATTCCAAGAGTAAGTTGAGTAGTGTGTTGTGACCGAGTTGTCTGAAGTGCACGCGTATTTAGTCCCCCCTGAACATTCTCTGCGAACTTTCAGCTATTTGTTCGGAAGTTTTTGGCGGTGCCGCACAACTTGGTGTACTGAGGTGAGTGGATCATTACATTCTAATTTAGATTCTATAATCAAATGTTGACATCATTGCATAAAGAATTCGAAAATATTGAAATAGTAGTTATATAAAATGTTTTTTATTATATTATTGTTATATATAAAATGGATAAAAAAGAAAAAATACACATTATACACAAATTATATACCTAGAAATTTTGACAAAAATTAACGGTAATTTAAAAATTTATTTAAAAATATCACGAATTTTTTTTCTGAATCCAATAAAAAAATTGTACCTTATTCATTCAGGTACTTTATATTGTTATTCTCATGTAGGAGGTATTCCTTTGTATTATTTTACTCCCTACATCATTTTGATATAGGTACAATAGGTTTTTACCCATTTTTACCTACCAAATTTCGAAGGAAGCCATTTTTCTCAAGCATATTGGATTTTGTTTTGAGTAATTATGAAAGTATAGTAAGTAAGTTCCGATTCGTCGCAATTTGATAACTTTACTTGTTACTGACATAAGTACTTACCTACAGTTAGTCAATTAAAATAATCCTATATTATTTCAGTGGAAAACCTTTTATATAATTACTCAGAGAGAGTCGCTTAGAAAATTATACATATATTTATGAGATTTTAGCAATGTAATAATATAGATAGTATTGATAATCTGCATTCATATTATATGTGCCAACTCCTTATACAAACTTGCTTAGAAGCTTCCACAATGATTGTATAAAAAAAATACATGAATAGCTGTAGAATATGGGGTAAATTGATGGATGAATGAAGATAAAAATGGTTTTCTCTTTTATACTTTGTCGACATCATTGTCTTTTTAACTGTTGCCTAGTCACATATTCAAGAATATTAAATCAAGTCGATCAAAAAACATGGTACAACACGAATAGCACTCAGTACTGATTTTCTGTGATAGACTCAGCAATTTTGACTCAATTTATAAAACAGACCTTTTAGAATCAATAAAGTTACAAGTTTTCTAAATCTTATAATTAATCGTAAAATTGCCAATTTAATCTACACACAAAATTAAGAAAGTGCGTATTAATTTCGAAGATCCCTTGTCTCAATAATCTAATTGAGTTTTATTAATATTTTAGGTCGCACAAGTCGCCTTTGATGGTATTAGTCACAAACGAGGAATAATTAAAAATACCTCTGTAATTACCATCCTACTTGTATGATGGAAAAAATTGCTGCCCAAAATCGCCATATCTATAATGCTTCAGTTTTTCAAAACTAAGGATACGCAAATAAAATCCTATAAAAGATGTACAGTCAGAAAGTAACTGCTTGTGTCGGTTACCTAACACAAGTTACTAACATCTTATCTCCACAGCAGATCTTTCAGTGGTGAGATCCACGTGTACTTAGATACAAGATTAAATACAATGTGAAATGCGGCTAAGGCATAAATAAGTATGTTAGCATTTTTCTCCATAACGATATTTTTTATATGGCAACGCAAATAAAATCCTATAAAAGATGTACAGTCACAAAGTAATTGATTGTGTCGGTTACCTAATACAAGTTAGTTTATCTTATCTCCACCGCAGATCTTTAAATGGTGAGATCCACGTGTACTTAGATACAAGATTAAATACAATGTGAAATGCGGCTAAGGCATAATAGGTATGTTCGCATTTTTCTCAATAACGATATTTTTTTAAATGGAAACCTGATACTCAGTTTTTTGGACATAAAATATAAAGATACATTTGATACTACATTAAAAGCTAGGAAGTAGTATACTAGAAGTACTACAATAATAAATTGAATCAGGCGTGACTTTGCGGAAATCCATTACAAGATATTAAGGAGATAAAATATTTAGTACAAATTCCACAAACTCTCTCTGACGAGTTTCATAAAAACTCAGCAGAAATTCGACAATGTTTCGGCTTCCCCATAAGGCATCATCAGGCGAGCGCCTAGCAGAAATTTCCGCTCGGCGAAGCAACACGTCTGCGAATTTTTGCGGAGTGCCCAAGGCGGACAGCGAGTCTATGTTCCTGATGATGCCTTATGGGGAAGGCGAAACACTGTCGAATTTCTGTTGAGTTTTTATGAGACTCGTCAGAGAGAGTTGGCGGAATTTGTACTAAATATTTTATCTCTTAAATATCTTAGAAGTACTACCACGCTTATTTTTGCCGAGAAGCAGCATTGATGTATTTCGGTTAGAAGGATGTGGGGTGCTGGTGAAATTACAGGCACATGAGGCTTAAAACAGCATGCCTCAAGTTGATTAACGCGGGGCACGATGTAAATATGCGTGACTTACAAAGTAATACTTTGTTATCACTTAATACCAGGTAGGCCATTTGCTAATTCCATCTGAAATAATACTGCGGTTCTGCACATACGTAAAAATAATCTAAGTTTGGTTATATATAGGATTTTCGTTGATAAGTGGGAAAATCTGACAAGTGAAGGCTTACTTATTGAGTAAATATGACTTATCGCTTAGTGCAGACGAACAGCAGTACCAAGAGATGAGTCCAGATTATATAACGTGTTGTAACGTGCCTTTACCAATCCAGTTTTGTTTTACAGGTACACGTCCAAATTGCTTAACATTTTTTTAATTACACAGTAATTTGCAACAAGACTGAACAGTGCACTGCAACTGCCGTTTCAATATTAAAAATTTATTTAAGGCGACGATACATGTCAATGTCTCGCTCGCACTATTCAACATTTTTGAAAATATAACATCACTGAATGTAGTTATGCAAAATAGCAAACCTTCACGGCCTAGAAAATAACCAATACAAAGGATCAGCCTTATTTGGTTAGAATATCATGTTGAAACCAACACGTTTTACTACCAAAAAATTTGCATCAAAATTAATCATATTGGTACAAGTTTTTTGGTAAGAAAACGTGATAGAATCAAAATGATATTATTGTTGAACCTTTGAATTGTTATTTTCTAGGCCGTGAATGTTTGCTATTTTGCATAACTACATTCAGTGATTTTATATCTGCAAAAATGTTGAATAGTGCGAGCGAGAGGGAGGTTTGACATGTATCGTCGCCTTAACCTGTTTTATAACATGTTTTGTTACATAGTCTAGACCCTAAACTGACGTTTCGTAGCACAGCTACACTAGCTACGACGATATCAGTTATCAATGAACTACAAACTAAAAGTAAAGCAATATATAGGTACGTTTATTTCACCCGAAGTTTTCAATAAGTGTAAGGGGTGTTGACCTCCATCTTCTGAACTCTAGCCAACCTCACCTGCCCGTGATGCATCCTACTAACTAACAAACGTGGCTATGACAGCCGGCTGATTGCGGCATAGCGCAGCCTAACACCGACCGACACAGTTACATCACTTGGTCACCGACGGGCAGCAGCGTCGGCGGAGCGACAAGCGGTGCCCTGCGATGCCCAATCCGCATGCCCAGCGTGGGGGTTATGAGCATATACCCCTATTTATTATGGGAGAACTATGTCCAGTTGAGGATTGATATAGGCTGGTTGTGTTTCAATAAGAATTTGTCAGTAGCAACACTAATTTTCGCTATATTTTTGCGAAAGTTCATTCGTTGCCACTAAAAGTTTCAGCATGTGCTCTATTTTAGTTTTCTATATTATAGCTAAACTCAAATTAGTTTCTGCAACCACAAACGAGATGCAACATTTTCAAAGGTCTTTGTAACATAATCACAAGGTTTACACTTACATAGTGATTGAGTTGGTACTTACAGTGAAGCCTCATAATAATGAAAGGAAGGATATCGTTATCCTCATTTCCTTCTCATACAATTTCGTATTGAGAATCTACATGTACTTACGCTGTTTTCTGAAGGTAGCGTAATAGGAAATTATTTCTTAGTTGCGTTAAGGTTTAAAATGTTTATTTTTGTGACACAACTATTCTAATTAGGTCGAGCAAAGTGCTCGAAAACTGCTTCCGTTCGGTGTTTGTTTAGGTGTTTGTTGAAATGAAGCAAAGGAAATTCGCGTTCCAAAACAATAACCAGAACTGTGTAAAGTTGAGCACAAATGCGTCGAAAAAGGCTGTTTGACCGGTAAGTGGGATACAATGAACAATAGCTGACTTCAGGCGGGTTTGAATAATTACTGCAAGTTGAGACACGGCTGGCCTATTCTCTCGTTATCACAATCTCTCGCAGAACAAACTTGCTATCAACAGCGTTTATCTGATTGACTTATAATTGGACCAAGAACAGGAGAACAATTGGACTTGTTATTTAAAGGGGAATTTGTTATCATTAATTGCGTAGTAGAGTAGGAGTTTGCTGAAAACTAACTGAATTGAAGTGTCTAATATTTAGATTTAATTGAGTTAATTGTTGTTAGTAATAATAAAGAAAAAGGTCTCTGGTCTTTCTTACAGGTTATTCTTGTTTCTAATTCCTAGTCCACCGCGATCATACAGTAATTCTTGAGAGACCATTGGGCTATCAACACGTCTCGGGTCTTACAACTTTATATTTGGTCATCCATGGGATTACCGCAATGGCTGGGATCTCGCTCGTGAAGATTTGTCTTGATACTTTTATGTAGTGCAGACGGGATTTCGCAATGACTTTCTAATTCTTCTTTACTAGCTACTTAATGAACATTTATTAACAAGCCGTGTTCTAGATAAGTTTAGGAGATTTATTAATACAGCAAAAAGCGATTGGAATTAGTTTATTGAACACTTCCTTTTGTGTTTAGCCAAGCATAGTTTCTTTCCATTTCTTCTCTGGTTGGTAACGATACGAATTCGTGTAAATTAAAAAATGACTGATGACTAATGATTTAAAGTGTACTTTTACAGTGCTTATTGATACATTTGAGTTGTCTTTTTTTCAAAAGCTGGTTTTGTCCAAAGAAACAAGATTCATGTTTAAAATTAAAATTACAATCTTAATAATTCAACCAGTATCATTATTATTATGGTTGGTCTGGAATATATTTAAAATTTAATATTTTCATTCGGACTAAAACTTGGAAGAAACAGAGGCGAGATTAGTTAACTTCTTTATTGCAAAAACTTTCAAGTGTTTATTTGTATTTTAGTAACGTTGCTAAAATTAAGCAAGTGTACTTTCTCGTATGTATATGGTTATAGCCAATTTACATTGGGCTAATGGCATCCACACATTCATTTTAGGGATACGTACCCGAAGAATACTCAACGGGATCCTAATACTAAGCTCTTACTGTCCGTCCGTTTGTTTGTCAGTGTACTGTATCTCATGAACCCTAATAGGTAGACAGTTTGTTTTTGTGAAATTTTCATATAGTGTGTAGTATTTACATAACGAGTACTATATCAATAAATAATAATAGTAGATTATTAGCCAAGGGCAAGTAAGGCATCAATTGCAGCCCGAGATATTTAGGCGCACAAGCGCTGCGAGGGCGCCTATAGTTCGAGGGTGCAATTGGTGCTTACACCCGAGCTAACTATTCTGCTTTACATCTCGATTGTGAGGTAAGTAGAAAAAAACCGGCATTACAAGAATAAAACATTTTTAATTATTTTTTCTCAAGAACGAAATTGAGCTTCGCCGTTCGATACTTAAAATTGATGACTATTATACTCACACGAAGACAAGGCTGAATAGCAAAGCGACCTCTTTGGTCATTGGGCTGAATACATGATGTCTATTGCCAGTATGATGGTTAGATGTATGCGAACTTTTTGAAAGAAAGAAGTGTTTCTTTTAATTACTTACAGCCCTAGGGCTTTTCTAGCTACATTATTACCCTAGATCGCTAATTAGTCACTTACAAGCCCCATTTGGAGGTAATAAGAACCTACTTACCGAACATGAGAGATGTAAAAATAATTTGTAAAGTACATATTATTATGTCTTATACGCTGTTACGGAACCCTTCGTGATCGAGTCCCACTCGCACCTGCTTTTTTTACATTATTAAAAGCATTTTGCAAAGTTGCGGGAAAAATAATTTTATCGTTTATTGTTTGTATAGGGTTTCTGCTTTGCTTCAGCTTTCCAAATTTTTTTAATGACAAATTTGGCATACGATCAGACGGGGCACCACCATCGACGTAGCGCCATTAGATGTGATGATGATGTGTTACATCAACATGTTGCCCCATAAACTGTACCGGTAATTTCCCCGGCACTTGCACCGTTCAAACAGAACACAGCAGTACTATAATAGACTAGCTTCCTCTCGCGGCTTTGCTCGCGTGTACGCCGGATAAAAAGTTGCCCGTGTTAATCCAGGTCACAGACTATGTATGTATATTTCAAGTTTCATTCAAATCCGTTCAGTAGTTTTTGATTGAAACGGTAACAATCAGCCATCCAACCATCTTCTCAACTTTCACATTTATAATATTAGCATCCGTCCACGGCTTCGCCCGCGGTTTCGCTTTCTTGGTACTCGGATGAAAAGTAACAAAAAGAAAGCAAACAGGTCACAAACTATGTTAGACTAAGTTTCAACCACATCAATGACGACCTCTGTGGCGCAGTGGGCAAAAGCCCGCCTGAGATGCAGAAGGGTGCGGGTTCGATTCCCGCTGATAAATGTTTGCATGTTCTGCAGATATTTGTTTCGGGTCCGGGTGTTTTCTATGTATGATATGTGTATGTATTTACAAAAAAAGTATACATGTAGTATGTCAATTTAGCTCTGCTTAGTTTGGGCTACATGATGCTGTGTGATAACGTCCAGCATTATTTATTGATTTATCCATTCAGTATTTTTTGCATGAAATAGTGACAAACATCCATCCTACCTCACAAAATTTTATATTTATTATATTAGTAGGATACGGTAGAAATAAGCATGGTGATGCTTTCCATTTCGAGCCCTTCCGAAGAGCCCTACTTTTAAAATCAATCAACAATAAATCAATCTTGGAGAATCGAAAACCATTTAGCATGATTGAATCGAGAAATACAGAATCTAACAAAATTATTGATTCAAAGGTTTGGCTTCGGACCATGCAAACACAAATCTGTGGTTTTCTCAGTAACCAATGATTACTGTTGCTCTGCAGGAATACAAATTGCCAATTAAATAGTCTCACCGGCGGAAACAGTTATTTACTTACCCAGAAGGAATCATTTGCCTAAAATCGAAAGGAGTTTAGTGGTCTTTCAATAAAATAAATAAAAGGCAATAGAAGAAGAAAAATATATTTACTTAGGCTGGGAAATATATCTGATTCACGCAGCAAAAGTTTGGCGTGTGTGAAGTACTGTGTCTCAACTCAAACTCTACTAAGAGTTTGGTACCTACATACTTGTCGGTGCTTAGAGAACTCGTCAGTGATTTTATAAGATTTTTATCTATGTGTATGTTTTTGTGTGTGTATCTACGTGTATGTTTTTATGTATTCACTTACCACAGTAGGTACCAATTCTGATGAATTATGATGTGGATATAGTATATGTAGGTGTGTACAAACTTTAAGGGTGAGAGAGAAAGGTGTGCCACGCACGCCCTAGTGCTTATTTGGTACATATGTAGTTTTATTAAGCTAACATACATTTTTTTAAAATATTGCAGCTTTCATAAATAAAAAGCAATTTAAATTAATTCACGTACAATCGCAGCTGTGACTCAACGTGTTCGCTCAATAAACGCGTGATTTTTAACTATGAACCTACTGAAATACGTATTAAAACCTTTTTATGATGGGTAGAGCTGAGAACAGGTCGCAATGGCGGTCATTGAGGAAGGCCTAAGTCCTATGTGCTACGTCCAGAAGTGGACTACTGTAAGCTTAAGATGTTGATGATCAAAAACTGCACACGTGACTATATTATGCTTGCTTTTCGTTGTTTTTTTTCGTTATATAAAAATATAATTCAGTTTGGTCCCAAAACTCCACTAAAATATAATTGTTTACGTATTATTTTAGATTTGGTTGATATAGTTTTGTAGGTATTCTTGTGATGCGCGTAATGGTTATCATGTCCTAACTCCTAAACTATGAACTTTACGAAAAAAAGTAATAGAACATAAAATACTTATATAATTACGTACAATCCAATTTAGCTCTTATGGCGTTACTTCATTCGTCGATCCAACCTGGTTGGTATACGCTCCGTGCATGAGGTTGGCATGAGGTTCCCCTCCCTAACTATCCTACAAAAAATGGAAAAATCGGTCGTGGGCGGAGACGCTAAAGGCAATACCACACCAGCCTATATCAGTCCACTGCTGGACATAGGCCTCCCCTAATAAAGGGGGATATACCCATAATCCCCACGCTGGGCATGCGGGTTGGGGATCGCAGGGCACAGCTTCTCGCACCACCGACGCTGCTGCCCGTCGGTGGCCAGGGGATTTAGCTGTGCCGATGTAGGCTGTGCTATGCCGCAATCAGCCGGCCGCCAGAGCCCCGTTCGTTGTTTAGCAGGATGCACCACGTGCAGGTGAGGTTGGCTTGGGTTCCGAAGATGGGGGTTGGAACCCCTTACACCCCCTTACAAAGGCAATAATGCAAGGATGATTTTAGGCTACTATAACAATGCATTAGGCATTTTTATTTTTAAGGTACATACCTACGTGCCGGGTATCCGCTAGTTTTTTTAAAATTCCTATTTTCATTTAGTTTTCCGCGTGGTATGCTATCTAAAAATTGCAAAGGGCAGGCAAAGAGTTCCCATACCCTCTATTATCGTGCGTTCTTGTAGACTGAAGAATTGTTGCGTTTCTTTTTTCAATTTGTTACAATTGTGTGTAGACAACATCCTACTCATCGCTTGGAAACAAAATTGTTTATAAAACCAAGACTTTGCGTACTCACAAATATTCATTCTTGTTAGTAAATATCAGCTTAATAGAACACTCATTCATAAGCGTAAAAGATAAATCCTTGGCAGCATCGCCCGTGATGCTCTCAGCCCGAGGGTAGATATGATTACGACAATGAAGTTAAGAGCAGGTCTGCAATTACCTGGGATGCAGTGCTTTCCACCTCTTATACACGAAAATACCTTATTTTCGACCCTTCTTCATTATCGTTCAGATATTGTTGTATTATGTTTAGCATATATTGGTATTATTACTTCCTTCTTCGTATCAGCTAGTGGCCCACGGTGGTGTCTGACTTTTCAGCTCACTCGAAGGCCTCTGACGTGGCTTCATCATCAGCATCCAAGCTGGACATAGGCCTCCCCAATGAGTACCATTCCTTGACATGGGTAGCGACTGATAAAACCGGGTTTTTGCTGAAAATTTGTAGTTTCAACGTTTCAGTTAGTAATCATCACCGAATTGGTAGGAATCAAGAAGTATTTATCATGGGAGTGTTGAGTGTTTTTTTTACGAGTTACAAGGTGTGTAAATGACCACAGATTTATAAGTCTAGTACTAAAGTAAATGACCAACACCTAATAGGTGTATAAGCTGGAAAATAAATACTTTATAGATCATATCGCGAAAACTATAGAGTAGCGAAAAGTGTAGCGAATTGAGGTACAGATAATATAGTTCTGCAACCACAGTTTTTAGAATTTTGTTTTCAAAGAGGTCGGTTAGTAAAATTGTATAATGACTGCAAAACTGCACGTGTCGAATAATAATGTAGGTTAACGAATGTTTGTACAAAAGCTTCAATTTCACCACTAGTATTTTTTGCCAGATAGGTAATTCGATTCCATGGCCGTTTAAAACCATTTTTACAGCCGTTTGAACCTAACTTTCAATTCCTTGCTATCATTCAATTATTTCAAGGCTTTAAAGTTATTGTTCTATTAGAAGACGAGATGGGTATGCAACCTATAACGAATGTTATGTTGGTTATCGAAGGTTATGTGGACTTGCTCTGACTGCACCCTAAGATATCCTTAGTAGATTCGCGTACAGAGGTACCTATCCTATCCCTATCTAAGGCATACCTATCTAAAGATATGGGGAATATCATAATGGGGAAATAAGTCGTGATGATTATGTACGAATTGGTAGACAATTCAATAATTTACCTGATCATGTAGAAACTGCCATAAAACAAATAGTTTTTTATGTCAAAAGCAATAGGGTTATTCAGACAGACTAGTGGCAGTATGAGTTATAGCTGTTTGCCGTGCGATAAATCAGTCTTCTATTGATTTATTCCAGCTTCCAACGGCATTTTTATTGATAGTCGAGCTTTGTTTGTGTACAAATTAACGCTAACTACTGCGTAAGTAATCGCGTTGGACTTGTGGTCTTGCAGAGGCGAGTGAATGGTGCGATTTAAACTTTTATTGTATTGCAAAACTTTAACTGTAATGGTCTCATTTTACTTTTTTGGAAATTTATTTATTATGGGCCAGCTCTTGACCTCGAGGCTTGCATAGGCAAGGTTGAGGTCGACGATGGGGCGAGCTTTCCCATAAGATGCCTATTAACTCTCTTTTTGAAGCCGTTAGGGTCGTAAGTACTTGATTTTAGTCTCAAGGCTAAGGGAGATGCATGTGTTCATGGGCAGCGGTGACCACTTTCCATCTAGCCCGCCTGTTCAACTACCGGCTTTGTCATAAAAAAATGTATCAACCGCAGTTGTGAAATGCCTTGTTAAAGAAATGTTATGTAAGCGGATTACTTAAGTTTTTTTTATTCGAGTAGGTAATGACACTGAAATGTCGGGCGGAGAGTGGGCGGTTCTGCGGTAGGCAGTTTTTGTACTTTATTTTCATGTTTTTCATTTTTATTTGGTTTTAGCATTGCCTAAGTTGATCCGCAGACTGTATGTATACATCGATGCCAGGTTGTATGGGCTAAATTGAAATTAATCTTGGTTTAGAGTTTAGGAATAAATTATTCCAATCAGTTAATAAGTATAGTACCTATAGCTTGTCGTTTAGTGACAATTAGATCCGAACGCTTCCGTGCTTCGAAAGGCACGTTAATATGTTGGTTCGGGTTTTTTGTGTCGGAGGCCTTTGGAGGCCAAAAACTGACCAGTTTATAGTTTCAGCGTAGAAAGTAGAACTTCTAACTACAAATATAGGTACTCAGTGCGTCTGTGAGTTGACAGAAGTATTCCATCCCTGATATGTATTTACAATATGAAGAGTAGGTACCATTTTCATTCAGCTTAGTCATCTTTTTCTCCTGTTACCTCAACATTGAAGTTACTTTTGCAATGAAGGCGTAATGAAATTATTGCAACCATAAAAGTAAATGTTTTGTTAGACCGCACAAAGGATCCCTTTGGTTTGTTCATTTCTTTTCTTTTGGTATATTAATAAACGTTTCTTCAGCTACTGATATACAAAATTATAACGTTTTTATGTTCTTTCGAAATATTTTTATAAGAGCAGCCAAACCAAACGAGCTGACCACGTTCACGATTTTCTTCCAAGATCTTCAGATTTATGCTCACAGACCAAAGACCTTATTATCATATACAGACATAGGCCTAATGCTAAAAGAAACATAATGTAATTAATTAACTATTTTGATGTTCTAAACCAAAGATTTCAACAAATAATTTCAAAACTTTTTTGTCATCAATACGATTTTGGGATGATTTTGTGATGGTCTTTTAAAAGTACGTGCATAATCTATTTTATGTTTACTGTACTGAGTTTTAAAGTTATTGAGAAATTAGCCGTTACAACTAGTTAATAAATAGATATACTAAGGAGATGAGAAGACGAGGTACCTGCTAGTAAATCATAACGATGACGGCCTCTGTGGCACAGTGGGCGAAGTCCGCCTATGACGCAAAAGGTTGCGGGTTCGATCCATCCGCGGGACTAATGTTTGAATTACTTACTTACTAATTATTTGAATTTGTGGCTGAACACAAAACGGTTCCGCAGAAAAACAGCGTCCACTGTTAACGCAGTGGGCATAATGTTGAGTCGGGGCCTATTTGCTGCTGTAGCACACAATACCTATGTAAAAAGAGTGTTTTTTTTAACTAGTAAATTCTTAGTTTTATATGTATTTGTGTGCTATCTTGTAGTAAATGAAGTGATGTCTATGGTTATGTCTATGTCTATTGATCAAAAGTTTACGATACTCTTACGTTTACGACATGCGAATGGTTGAAATATTCGTGGTTGCCCAGTTATCTGTAGTCTGTAGAGCCCGCTACCTAATATTTATGGAACCATTAGGCACCGAATGCCTATTTGGCTGATCTCTTTCACGTGGGATGTTCGACACAACTACGTTTTAGTGACTTGCGTTTTGGCACGGGTTGGATCAACCTCTCTTATTTATTTGAAGGTGACCATTGAGATTATCTCCTCTATCTACTACTTGGCATCATCATCATCATCATAAGTATAAGGCAGTCCACTGCTGGACATAGGCCTCTCCTCATGAGCACCATTGCACCCTGTCCTCAGCTCGAGGCATCCAGCCCTACATCGTCACCCACACTTCTTGGCTTAGAATATGAAAAATAAAAGTTGCTGACTTCCAATAGGAGATACTAGATACTGTGATTATTTGGCTCTTTTTAACCTCGTAATTTTGAATTATGAAATCTCTAGCTTCCGCCTGCGACTTCGCTCACGTGGTACTGGTATAAAAATAAACCTATCATAAAATACGTACATTCCAAGTTTTCATTGAAATCCGTTAAAACGAATAAAGTTACTAACACACTAAAACCAAATTTTCGCATTTATAATATTAGTGTTATAGTCAAAGTCAAAGTCAAAATTCATTTATTCAGTAGGAACTGTATAGTACACATTGAAACGTCATTTGACGTTATAGGTAGGTGTCATCTAGTACCTACCTAGTGGAGGCCTATATCCAGCAAATGACTGCTATAGGCTGATGATGATTAGGATCTCGGATTCAATTGAATCATCTATATATTTTATAAAGTATATACCACAGATTGCAATCTAAAGAAGTATATACATAGAACAGGAAGTTCCCGGCTTACAAGTTATACGAAATGAGTTGCTAGCCTGAGAAAAATAAAGAAATTAACAATAAACTATGTTTTCTATGTATGTTATTTATGTATTTACAAAAAAAAAATATGTGTAGTATATCAATCATGTGGTTCCCATAATACAAGCTCTGCTTAGTTTGGGGCTGCATGATGCTGTGTGATTACGTCCCGCATTATTTAAAAAAAAAAAAAATTGCTGTAAATAAATTTCCCAATGTCGAGCTCCCTCACTTGTTGAGTTTATATCTGTTCCGAGACGGATCTGGGTCAGTGTTCCATTGAGCTGCAGGACACTCGCTATCGGTCACTTAAACTGTAAGCGAGTTGATTTATTTGCTTTTAGACGATTGCACTGAAATATTACTTTACAACTTTGTAAACAAATAAGCAACCCTATAATTTGATGTCACAAGTTATTAAATAAAAATAAAATAAAAATAAAAAAGTCACTAAAATTAACTCATATTATTGTTGTCATATTTATTGTCATATCGCTGTAAATTATTGGAAATTGGACATGTGAGCCGTGGTGGCTTATTGATATATGTACGTACGCCACATTCTGACCCGCAGGTCGTGCGTCAAATCTTGGGTGTGCACCAATGGATTATAACGTGCTCTAAATTGTGAAGGAAAACATCTTGAGGAAACTCATGCCTTAGTCTACTGTAGCCTAGTTAGAGAGGATGGTATAGGTGTTCGGCAAGCCCATTCCATCCAAGGATATTCAAGGGACTACAGTGCCCTTATTAGCGAGTAAAAAGTTAAATCTAGACTAGAACTTAGGCAAAGTTGGGCATATCCAATACCAACTCCCTCAAAACCAATGTAATAGTTAAGAAAAAATATTGTAAAACTGACTTTTCAAAAAATAGAAACCTAGCAGAGTTTCTTACCAATTCTTCTCTGTTTGGTCGCGTTACGAATTGGTATAAAAAAAATTGATGATTCAAAGTGTACTGTAATGTGCCTATTGAATCAAGATATTTTCACTTTCACTTTCACTTTCATATAAAATAAATGACCACTTCAAAGAGGCGGAAATTTATTCTGTTACATGTGCCTCCTAGAAAATAAATCAATTAAGTGAACCTAGTCTTTCCTCGTCAACTTTTTGTTGCCGCGGCCCAGCCACCGCTGCCTTCGGTCGCTTGAGGGCGTCCCACACTGTTTGCTTAGGCACAGGTCACACATATCGGGCAAGGACATGGCGCGGACATGGCGCAGACGTGGCACGGACGTGGCGAGGACATGGCACGGGCATGGCACGGACATGGCTCGGACATGACGCAGAAATGACGTGACAGAGGCACAAGTGTAGTGCAGTCTGTTGTCCGGTATCAATGTGTCAGCATGTCATCCTCAGAAGACGAAGATGCTCTTGCTCTCGTGCATACAATTAATTAATATACAGATCAGGGCCCGTACAACCCCGATTTCGAGTTTGTTGCTTCGAAAGTGAAATCCCTTCATTGGGTTATACAGTTGACGGGATTACCCTTTCGTTTGGCTATTCTCCTCATAACACAAGCGAAAGTGTAACCCGTTCCTTTTGGCTTTCAGTCGATAGGGTTACCCTCTTATGAGGTTAAACGAATGAATGGAGTTACCTCTTGATAGGTTTTTTTGAATGTTTCACAATGGTTATCATTACTAATATTTATTAATTAATAATAATTTCGGATTATCACTGTCACTGTCACTCTAAAACTCAAACTCAAAACTCAACTCAAAGCTCCACTCGAAACTCATTCTACAAATTCATCTGTAAATGGTTATATCTCTGGAGCTACTCATCCTAGAATATATGTTAATTGCTCAAAAGATAGCTATCGACAAGATCTTTATTTTCAATGACATATGTCAAAATTGAATTTGCCATATCTCGAGAAGTACTCATCCTAGACTTGCCGTTACTAGCTCAAATGATAGCTACTAATATAATCTTAATTTTCGATGACAGCTGTCAAACTAAAAACTGTCATTGAAAATTAAGATCTTAACAATAGCTATCATGTGAGCTAGTAATGGCAAGCCTAGGATGAGTAGCTCTCGAGATATGGTTGTTTTAAGTTTGACAGCTGTCATCGAAAATTAAGGTCTTGTCAATAGCTATCATTTGAGCTAGTAAAGGCAAGTCTAAGATAAGTAGTTCTCGAGATATGTTAAATTTAAATTTAAATTTGACAGCTGTCATCGAAAATTAAGTTCTTGTCAATAGCAATCATTTGAGCTAGTAAAGGCAAGTCTAAGATAAGTAGTTCCCGAGATATGGTCGATTTAAGTTTGACAGCTGTCATCAAAAATTAAGTTCATGTCAATAGCAATCATTTGAGCTAGTAAAGGCAAGTCTAAGATAAGTAGTTCTCGAGATATGTTCGATTTAAATTTGACAGCTGTCATCGAAAATTAAGTTCTTGTCAATAGCAATCATTTGAGCTAGTAAAGGCAAGTCTAAGATAAGTAGTTCCCGAGATATGGTCGATTTAAGTTTGACAGCTGTCATCGAAAATTAAGTTCATGTCAATAGCAATCATTTGAACTAGTAAAAGCAAGTCTAGGATGAGTAGTTCTCGAGATATGGTCGATTTAAGTTTGACAGCTGTCATCGAAAATTAAGGTCTTGTCAATAGCTATCATTTGAGCTAGTAAAGGCAAGTCTAAGATAAGTAGTTCCCGAGATATGGTCGATTTAAGTTTGACAGCTGTCATCGAAAATTAAGTTCATGTCAATAGCAATCATTTGAACTAGTAAAAGCAAGTCTAGGATGAGTAGTTCTCGAGATATGGTCGATTTAAGTTTGACAGCTGTCATCGAAAATTAAGGTCTTGTCAATAGCTATCATTTGAGCTAGTAAAGGCAAGTCTAAGATAAGTAGTTCTCGAGATATGGTCCATTTAAGTTTGACAGCTGTCATCGAAAATTAAGGTCTTGTCAATAGCTATCATTTGAGCTAGTAAAGGCAAGTCTAAGATAAGTAGTTCTAGAGATATGGTCGATTTAGGTTTGACAGCTGTTATTGAAAATTCATTCCAATTTTATTATAATATAATTATTATTGCGTAAAATAAACAATTAATAGTCTGTATTTCCGCCCTTAATGCTTAGAACACAATTACCGCAATTAATTTTCATCTTTTGACAGATTTTTTTTTCTCCTTTATCTCCTATAACCCACGTATAACCCGTGTTACAATGATAAAAAGGGTAACCCTAAGGAATGGGTTTTGGAATAATACCAAAACCCAATACTATTGATAACCCTCATGATCAGGTAACCTAATCAAAAGGGTTTTGAATGGTTTAGACCCATCAAATAATAGTGTAACCCATACGGAGAGGGTTAACTAAGCTTTTGAAATTAATAAATTACTAAGCTTTTGTAAAAACCCTGCCGAAAACCTCTTCATCGGGTTACCAAATCGGGCCCTGATACAGATGAAGAAAATACGCGCAAACGAATTTGCACAAGGATCAGCTAGTATTACCATGGGTATTACATAAAAAAATCTTAGTACCTGTTTAATCTCTTTCCGATTTCCAGCCATAATTTATCTTGAACATTTCAGTTACAATAATTGGAACGACAATGATCATAAAGCGTTGCATATTTTACAATCAATTCACAAAATTCAATATTAAATTCGATATCGTCATTCGTCACGCATTTTTACATCACTAACAGACGTATGTCGCAAGTAAGTACATACTACGAACTGGCGGCCATCGGACGCTCATCTGGCGGCGATCGGGCGCGGGCGCTGAAAAGGCGCGTCATACGTCCGAGCAACGACATACTATGTGCCCTAAATTGTGCTTTATTTCCATGCATTTTGTATGAAATTTGAATGGAATAGGAAACCACCTGTGCCATGTCCGTGTCATGTCCGTGCCCGATGAATGTGACTAGCGTCGGGCGCAGACATGGCACTGGCGGTTTCTTATTCCATTCAAATTTCGTACAAAATGCATGGAAATAAAGTATAATTTAGGACACACGGTATGTCGTTGATCGGACGTGGTTATGACGCGAAGTCGTCGAGCTAAATTGTGCTTTATTTCCGTGCATTTTGTATTAAACTTGAATGGAATAGGAAAGCGCCCGCGCCATGCCCGCGCCAGGTCAGACAGGTGAGGCCTGTGCCTTAGACGCGGTTTTCACTCAAGAACTCGTTTAGCTCAGCGGTTATCGGATTATATGATCAGTCAGAACACTGACAATTCAGTTTGATACTCTTCTGGGCTGTCAATTAATAGAAACTCATAAGTTTGATATACATAAGAACGACTACAAGCAGGCAAAAATAAGAAATTAATTTTACTATGATTATACTTACTGTGGCTCAGAGCTCTACTCATAGTGGACGCCATTATTTCTGTGTAAAAGATCTGTCTATATGTACTATGCGTTGTTGTTGATACTGACAACATGTTCTTCTAAGTTCTTTGTGCGAAACATCTTGTTAGCATAATATCAGTCTTCCCTCTTCGAGGATAACTGGGGCATATTAAACATCGAATTCTTTGGTTTTATCTACTCTACGTTTTATTTTGTAACGCAATTCTATAACATTACACATTTTTTTTCATATAGATACATATATTGTATCTTATAAAAACCTAATTAAACACCAGGAGATAGTAGTACCTATTGTTATGCTATTTTCTAGGTAAGCTGAAACAACACTTGCTCTAGTCGGGCTGCTGCTGCTCCAAGGCCCACAGTCAATGTGTTAAATTATGGCCAGGCGTATAGATAAAATATTTAAGTCCAATATTTAACTTTCCAGTCAGTATTCTTCTATGCAATCGTGGTTCAAAGCCAACTTTGCTCAGCTGTTGAGTACGATTCGCTTTATATCTTAGCATTTCTTAGATTATTCGTATTTCATTTTAATTTCCATAGTTTTTACAAGCATTTCACTTTATATAGAACTCTTATAACTTCAGAAGAGTTTAAAAGCTCCTTTGTACTAAAACGAGTTGGTTTGCCGTTCTGAATTTTAATTGAATTTCATTATTAAAAACATATAAAATAGAGTCAAGCCGGCTTTTGACTATGGGGATGTAATGTATATTACATCTTTACATATTTATTTGACACTTCTGCGCATGAATGTCATCATTCACACTCAGGGCGAGGCAGGGGGAGGTGCGGTGTCCGGGGAGGTGTATCGTTCAAAATGTATGATGAGCGATAAAATATTATATCTCAAGATGTAATATATATCCCATACCCAAAAGCTGGCTTCACTCAACGCTATAACCACGACAAAAGTATGTTCTTGTCTAATCTGTGATTTAGGCCCTACCACTGTTCTAATTCTAATTATAATACGAATAGAAAGGAAAAAGTTCGGCACTTATGTCCCACATTGAGTTGTATTGTGCATACTCTTCGTGATCGAACCTCTTTACATAACGCTTCCTTTCTGAAGAAATGTATTCCTAATCGTTTCCCCGTGCCTACATGAAATTAAAACAATGAATCGAATAATGAGCTGAAATGTAGTATTACGTGACTGTATAGGTTTTCAATATCGTTCACGTTCCTTCAGGATATAAAAGGTAAAGAGAGCGCTTTATACGAGAATTCCAGATTGCATTTCAACAGCGGATCCGGAAATCGTCTGAAAGCCACGACATGACTGGTTCAAAGAATTTTTGAAAAGGTAGCAATTTTGGCTTTATTTTTTAAAATTCCAAAATATTTGATAAAATTTGACGGTTTTGGGCACTGTGCACACTGAATTTTTCATCTACAACCTAATATTATTTTATTCGAATACGTAACAAATATTATAAGTAGGTACTTATATATCAGCTTGATATTTTTATTACTTGTGAAAGTTTTACGTCGTTTGTGATAAAGTTGATAGACTTTCATATGTATGGATGGATGTAAAGATGAATGGATTAATGTTTGTTACTGTTTCACGCAAAAACTACTGAATGAATTTGGATGAAACTTGGAATACACATAGTTTTTGACTTGGATTAACATATAGGCTACTTTTTTTTACACGTGCGAAGCCGAGGGCGAATAACTAGTATTATATATGCGAAAGTTTGTGGGTATGGATGAATGGATGAATGTTTGTTACTCTTTCACGCAAAAACTACTGCACGGATTTGGATGAAACTTAGAATATGGTTTGTGACCTGGATTCATCATTAATTATAAGCGAACAGTAAAGTCTTCTACGAGTAAATAAAGATATAAGTAGGTGTTCAATAGGCGACGTGGTTTACTCAGAAAATCGATTACATACAAAAATGGTTAAACATTCCAAAGAAAACATTTTTATTCCGACCGAAACCATACTTTTATCTCAAGAGCATACCTTATGTACTTATTGTGTGCAATCGTCCAAAGAATAATTTCTGTCAAGAGCAGAAATACCGATGGTGACGTAGAAATAAAAGACAATACCATTGTGTGCCGCGGAGAGACGGTTCGTGTCGACAAATTGAAACTTTTTTAGTTTCAAATCCAAAGATTTATTCAACAAAGCTCACACCTGGGGCTAGAACTGCTGAATGTTGGTAACAAAGTGTCCTTCAAGTTTAGCATGATTTAGGAGATTCGATATATCTGGCACGGAACATCTTCGGAACATTTTCAGCACATAAGTATTGGAAACAAATCGAAATCGAATTTACAAATCGAATTGTTAGAATACAGAGACACTTAAATATCTATAATATATCATCCTAGCACAGCTATGATGCAAGTTTTTTTATGATACTGAAGATGGAACCAGCACATGGCCCACCTGATGTTAAGTGGTAACTAATGCTTATGACAAATTCTTTCGTAGGTCACGCATTGCACGGTAGGTTCAAAACAGCCCTACGATGCAACGCCATGCGTGAAGTTGAGGCATGAAGTGTTAAGACTCATGTGCCTGTAATTTCACCGGCACCCACACCAATTCAAACTGAAACACAGCAATGCTGCTGCACTGCAGATATAGGCATGCTGGTAGTAGGTACTTCCTTGGATGATCCCTTCACAAAGAACACTAAAACAAAAGGTGATCTAAAACTTTGACGACCTCTGTGGCGCAGTGGGCGAAGGTCCACCTGAGACGCAGAAGGTTGCGGGTTCGATTCCCGCCGTGGGACAAATGTTTGCATGTTCTGCAGATATTTGTCTCAGGTCTGGTTGTTTTCTTTGTATGATATGTATGTATTTACAAAAAAATGTATATATGTAGTATATCAATCACGTGGTTCCCATAATACAAGCTCTGCTTAGTTTAGGGCTACATGATGTTGTGTGATAGTCCAGCATTATTTATTATATTTATTTATAAAACAAATTAATTAGATCTAAGTGGTCTATAGATGATGACTGATGGAGTAGGAAAATTACAGAGTGGTGGCCTAGGGATGGCTTTCGGAGCGTTGGACGTCCTGCTGCAAGATGGGCAGACGACATTGTCAAAGTCGCAGGCCGTACGTGAGTTAGACTAACGCAGGATCGTGGTGGATGGCACAAGTTAAGGGAGGCCTATACCCAGCAGTGGCTGAAATCGGGCTGTGGATGATGATGATGATGATGGTCTATAGATTAGTAGATAGATAGATAGATAGATAGTTAGTTATCGTTTAGTGGCAAAAAAGATGACATGTTTTTAGTTAATAATGCCTTAAATCCTATGTTAAGTTTATCTAGACACTAGGGTTCTCCGAAGATAGCATAAAATTATATAAATAATATACCAGTAGAATACTTTTAAGCACAGTAGGCAGTTACGCTCACAGACACAGCGGTATGAAGTTGAATAGAAGTGATCCACCAATCACGCGCCTCCAGCCAGTATTGTACAACTAATTTAACGTGATTTCTTAAATAAATCTTTAAGAATTTAAATTTTTTTAAAAGGGTCAACAACGCGCATGTAATTGTGCTCTCGATGTTACAAGCGTCGATAAGCTACGGGTCCAGCTTACCTTCAGGAGGACCAAAAGCATGTTTGCTAACTTAGTACTATCAAAAAATATACAACTACTCTACTTTTTTAAAGATAGAAGATTTGATTTTTTGTATGTTTCTTTGTTTGTAATAGATAAACTCAAAAATCACTTAACTGATTTTAAAATTCTTTAGTCTATACAAATCTACATTATAAGCGTTAAACATAAGCTAAAATTATTAAAAAAAAATATAATGATCCCTAAGATAATTGCAATAATGTAACCACCGGGTTATCGACAAAAAAAATCCTCACGTAAAATAACCATGTTCAAGTAAGCAAGTACACGCAAGTGTAGGTGCGGGCGAGTCAGTTCGTTTTATAATAAAAGATGGTTGCTTACCATCGAGATATATATATTGCGTATAGATAAAAAAGTGAATGTGTCCAAATCAGACAAAAATTTCCTAAATTAGATAAATACAATGTTGATTTAACACATCTCTCCAATCATCTTAGGTGGATGTGGTCTCAGGCGGGAGTTAATCGCAGGTCGCAATTTGCTTGTGAAATTGCCGAGTAACATTACCCGCCATTAATTTTTCCGACGACACGACATCATGTCGCAAAGTTAAACGTTGTGAACATCATTCTTCTAAACGCTTTGAGCGGCCCTTAGAGTATTATAGGATCAGTGTCTTTGAGTCGAGTGATAAATGTCTGGAGCTATCTTAGGATAAGTAAGATGGCTTAGTTATGCTTTTAGAGTTTTCTAACATATTCTAGCATGGATTTTTATAAACTACTAGCTTCTGCCTGTAGTTTCGCTCGCGTGGTACCGGGATATAAAGTAGCCTATTTGTTAATCCGGGTCACAAACTACATATATAAGTCCAAGTCATCCAAATCCGTTTGCCCGTTACGAAATTGAGAGGGGGTATTATTATAACCAAAACCTCTATTCCAGGCGTATCGCCATTAAATAATGCTAAGCCCATCGAGATAATATAAAGAACTCTACAGAGTGACAGTCTTCAAGTGAAATATGACAAAAATCGTCCAAGCGTATTTAATATAAATAAACCAACGAGGTTGGATTTTTTTTCTTTTTTAGAAATTAAACATGAAATTTTGACCTTATTTTGGGTGAAAAAGTGTTCAAATTCCGTGCAATTGACAGCGTGCGCAGAGTTTTGGTGCAGACGCTTTTTTTCCACGTTTTCCACTATAGACATAGAGTATAAATATCTCGATGGCTAAACCAGTAAAATCGGTTCATTAGGATTGCATAGCTAAGCGAAACGTACATTGTACAAGGTTCGAGAAACCTATGTACCTACCTTTTTCTTCTTCTTCTTACGGGCTAGTGACTCTGGTATAATGAGTTTTTAGGCTTGTCTTGCAGGCCGACTGAAAAAAAACGGGACCAACATTTTAACGTGTCTTCCGAAGGACAGAAGCGCTGAGATCTAAATGCCACTAAACGATCACCTATCGAAGCACAAACCGGTCCCTCATCTAAGTACTTATCGGGTGGAGTGTTTCTTAACTCTAATGAACGTCAGAGAGAACCTTAATAATCCACGTCACGAGCGCTAGGTTTTACTATGAGTAAGTTTATAGGTGCGTTGGTAAGCATACTTAAATAGTTACTTAGCATAAAAAATCAAAACAGAAATCTTCACGTCATTTTCCCCATTATGGATATCTTCAGATATTGCTCAGTACGCAAATCCATTGAGGATATCTTAACGGGGAGGCAAGTCCAAACATTGCGTTCGATACATGGCCACTTTTTGCAAGCAGCTAGCTTTCCACGTGAACGCAAGTCCATCGCCGCTTTTTATTGGAACACTAACGTAGCACATACCTTTCAAACTTTTTAGTTCGAGGGCATGTCGGTTTCCTCACGATCTTTTCCTTCACCGTTTCGAGCTCGTGGTACTTCTACTAGCTTCTAGGTTTAAAGAACTTTTTTCTTTAATTCTATGCATTGTTCACTTATAATGAGATACAGAAACAAATTAATCTAGGTTTTACAATATTTAAACTTCTTAAACTTCTTTATGAATATGCTATCGTATTGTCAGCATCTCGTTTAATACAACAACACTTTAGATGCCATAAAAATACATCTCCAATAAATATTAGAATTTAAGTACGCGATCTTAAGCGTAGTAAAATCGGCTATAATACTAAAGGTAACATTTAGTTGTTACGCTGGAAGGACGACGTTACGGTTTAATAGTAACGTTTCGAGAAAAGTACCAAGAGTATAGTCTATTACTTAAATAGGACTATTAACTAGAATTATACAAGCCATTAGTGAAGACAAGTGAAAATTAAGTTCAGGAACTTTGTATGCGGGTCCAACGGATTACTGTTCCGAGATTGGAAATCATTTATCATTCATGAATTTGCACAGTTAAATTTAACTAAGCTATAGTATTTAGTTAGAGTAGTATAGAACACCCTCCGGCTAGATGGAGTGACGATATGTGAAAGGCTGCTGGTAGAAGCTAGATGCGTCGAGCTGAGTACAGGGCGCAATGGCGTACAATAGGTGAGGCCTATGTCCAGCAGCGAACTGCTATAGGATGACGATGATGAATGGTGGCTGGAAAAAATGGAGGGAGGGAGGCTTTTGCCCTACAATGGGGTTGTTCAGACTGACAACAGCAACAACTATATGTAGGTTATTTTTTTAATTATATTCCCAGAAACATGCAGTCGCCTTTCCCTCACTGCTAAAACTAGTGGACTTTGGGTTAGTCATAGAACAAAATGCAAAATTATACAAATGTGTGTTTTGTGGCTTTAATAAACATGGCGACACCATCATCGAGACCCTGGCTTGGATAATTTGTACTTTTACCCGTCTTTTCGAACAAATAAAATTAACATACAAATGTTGCTGTGACAGGAGCATGTAAAGACAAGGGTCTCGTTATGACCCTTCCCTACTATCTATGACGTTTAGTTTAGTTACGGCCATTTTATCTATAACAAGCGAGTAGGTTAGGTATAGATTTTTTGTGGGTAAATTTTATAACTACATATAACTTTATCTAAATTTTATTTGACTATCTTAGTATAATACAAATAAATATTTTTTTATTTATGTCAGAAATACGTCATAATAATTTTTATGTCAGAATATAATTATACTTATCTAAATCATAATGACACCTAAGGCTAATTTATCCATTGAATTTGAATAAAATAACTGGAGTTTTATAAATAAATAAATGAATAATATAATAAAATACCTACCTATTGTGCTAAAAGGAATAGTGAACTTTTCTGTGCTTTTGTTATGCACACAAAAGTCTAAACTAGAGCCACAAACGTGGGAAAAAAAATCCGCAACAATACTCAAGCGACATAACGTCAAAATAATTACAAATGTGGCATTGCGAACTATTTATTTGATATTTTTATGTCAACGATGCTCGGGCCGTATTTGAATATTTTCAATTGGAGACTGTGACTCTATTGAGTACTCGATCTCGATGATATAAAAAAACATGACATATACTTAATGTTTGAATAATCTTCAATTTGTGAAGAATTTTTAGGAATAAAAACATAAAAATAACAATTATTTTAGCTGAGAAGTTAAACATTGGACCTAAGAATATTGGGATCTATTAATCACTCCCTCTTGCTCGTCATCAGCGCCTAATCAATCCCAGTCCGATACTGTATAATTCCAAACTATCCGAAAATTCCGGAATAAGGCCACGTTTTCACATTACCTACCCAAGCTAAATCACAGTATGTACTTAGGTATAACAAGTTTCTTCTTAATTACCAGTAGGTACATTAGGATCATATGGTAATAAATCACTGGGGTGTTAAGTTCATTTAAAAATAGATATAATTGACCCGGATTAAAAAAGTTTTCTTATTTAAGTTTGTAAACTAAATTAAATCAAATAGATTTACAAAAAAAATTATACTCGCTAACACCTATTTCATAAAACTATATTTTACAACTACCTCGAGATTTCTCTAGAGTCTGTAGTTAGACGATAATAAAGGCAATATCTCAACTTCTGCTTCTTACCTTCCATTAAAGCTGACGTAGTAACTCTTGGGTATGCCGTTCATCGTTAGCAGTTATTGAACAAATTGCTTCAGGTGATTAATTGAGATTTAATTACTAAATCGTTTAGCAATAACTTATTAACGCCTAAACAATGAAATTGAAATGTACCACACTTCATTAACAAGCTAACTAATGATAGCAATGGGCCGAAAATTGCAATGTTTGTTTAAGCTTCAACGTAAATTATTTTCGGGAAAATATTTAAGAACCCAAAAGATCATGGAATTAAATATAGAACCTACTCGTAGTTATAAAGATATTACAATGTTGAAAGGTAGCCATGGTATACAAATTAAGATTATCTTTGGCTATTGCTTCAAAGCAATACAGGCAGTCACAGTTATATATAGAGTGTGGGATTCTTTGGCTAAATCCATTACCTCGATCAAAGAAAGTCAGAAAAACGTTTCTTAATTTTTTTATAGCAAACTTTTTGAAATCTCTACCGACTGGTTCATCAAACCTCAGCCAATATTCGGTTCAATACGTCGATTTATAATTTATTCAAAGTTAAGTATGTTTAAGTCTGCTAAAAACGACCAATATAGTGTTGTCGGTTCTACAACCGCTATCAGTCTTTGCTCATTGATTGTGCAGGCGTCGTACCCGCGCTATTTGTTCGTTAGTTAGACTAACATTTTGGTAAATTTAAACATCCGTTATCTCATTGACAACCTTGACTAATGAATCACAATATGTAATCTACGCTACGGAATGGGTACAGTTCGATTCTCTTTTGATTGAAAACAAAATGTTAACCAATAATTTGAATAACTTTTGAAACAATTTTGGGTTAATGTTTCCCGATCGCTATGACTTAGGGGTCTTCAAGCGTAGAGTAAATTGGTACATTCTAGGCAAGCGTGCTACAACGTCGACCGCATCTTCTACTACTACTACCAAGAGGTGAGATGGCAGTCAAACGATAGCCTATAAACTATTAAAAAAAAGTATAAGATTTATAAGTAATCAATTCCATGTAAACTTTTCTTTCGCTCTTTTTAGATTTAAAAAGAGCTCGTCCCATCGTCGACCTCATCCTTGTACGTGTGAACGTGTACTGTACCCAGTCACATGATTAAATAGTGGATAATGAAGAGCGGGGTCTTCTAACACAAGCATTGTCTGCTTAAAGGAAGATCCCAACCTTGATATCATTTATGTAAAATCGGTTACAGCAATAAATATATATTTCATTATTTCATTTCATTTTCATTCTTGCCCACGCAAGCCTCGAGGTCAAGACCTGGCCCATAGCAAATAAAAAAATATATAAAACCTCATTTAAATTGCATTTTAGCTTCAGAAGACGTGTTCAAACCTTAAAAACATTTTATGTACCAAGCAATCTGTTTTGCGCACGAAGACGCTTCGTGTTTCTTGAAGAGTTTTAAATTGAATAGTTTCGGTGCCGATGAAAGCTAAACGGGAAGTGCGAGATAGAGCTACGACATGAGCTACGAGTTTCCTACGAGACAGTAATGAAGTTCGCTTTGCATGCAAAAATACAACTAAAATAAAATGCAAGCAGAAACACTTTATTATGGTGCTTCACAGTTGATATGAGCAAACTGACATGAATGCAAGCAGTCCAACATTTTGAAATTGAGTGTACTATAACACGCTACCTACCTAAGTTAGTTAAGCATTTTGTAAGGTGTTTGCTGGTTAATTAATTGTGCAAACATTTTCCATAAACAAGTTTAGGATCGCATAGTTAGGCTTAGTTTTGGGTTAACGTTGAAGGATGTTTGGGTGAAAGAATTTTCATTGTTTATACATACATGTTACACATTTTTGAACAGATAATTATTTTGTACCATTCTAAGACTGGCCCGTCGGCGGTGTGAGCATAAAAACATGAGTATCATTGTTCTAAAACTATTATCAACATTATCAACACGTAGTAGTCCACTGCTGGACATCTCCCAATGTAGGTACGCGACTCAGGCCGACTACTATGAATGAATGAATGAATGAATGAATGAATGTTTATTTGCAAACTAAAACACAACATGAAAATGTTAGGTACGTGAAATCAAAGAGCTTGTATTTTTTCGTGAAATATGTGATTGTGAATTAAATATGTTTAGGATTTGACGTGAAAAGATTAGTGAGCTACATAAATAATCAAGGGATTTATCACACGAGAGTCGAGAGGGCAGGCTAAGCTGGCTGGGACGAGATGGAAATAATATTAAAACTTAAATTCTGGTGTTGGATCAACTACGCGAATACAGGGTGTTTGAAAAGTAATGGATAATCTTGAAAATACTTGTAGGGGGCGGCACGACAGCATAGAGGAAATATTCGCAGGGGTAGAGGGGGGGGGGATGGGGGTTCGCATAAATAAATACAATAAAATAATTAACTACAATAATATTAATATTGTTTATCCATCTTTTATTCGACTAGATTGATAATCTAAAATTAAAGTGTGAGAGATATAAACAATATTAATATAATTGTATCTATTTATTTTATTGTATTTATTTAAGCAAACCCCCATCCCCCCCAACCACGCAGGATTATCTATTACTTACCGGACACCATGATAAGTGAAGCGCTCGTGACGTGGTTAACTTCGGTTTTCTTAGCAGGGCCTATAGCCAACCGGTATTTGCTACGAAGCGATTCTATTTCGTCCGTCGTTATCGTTCGGGAGCGACACATCCAAATATTGTACAGCTCAATAATTATAGAACTGTATATTGTACGCGGCTAAATAATTATTGAGCTGTACAATATTTGGATGTATAGCTGCCGAACGATGACGACGGACGAAATAGAATCGCTTCGTAGCAAATACCGGTTGGCTAGAGGCCCAGATCACCTTGGTTAAGCCACACTCCGCCTGGTCATTACTTGAATGGGTGACCGTTTAGTGACATTTAGATTTGAGCGCTTCCGTGCTTCGGAAGGCACGTTAAGATGTTTGTTGCTTTTCAGTCGTTAAGCCATATCGGAGGCCTTCGGGCGGCCTAAAAACTCCGACACCAGAGTAGGTCACAACTCATACGAATAAGAAGACCATGATAAGTGTTCAAAATAATCTCGACAAACTCTTTACTGGATTGATTTGCTTACTTCGTTTTATTATTGACAAATAGGTAATGTTGAGTACGTGTGGGCAGCAAAAAAAACATGTGAGGTTTTATGCGTTGAACTGGATGCATCGTGGAACCGGCTACAAGTGTCATGTGCAACAAAGCGTTGGCGGAGATTGCACAAGTGATGTAAAAAACATTTAATATGAAAGCAGGTGCTTTGTGGGCGGTTATCAGGGAACGCGGCTACCTACCTACCCCTTTTTTATGGCGTTTTGCAGCTATTCTAGGAGATTTATACAGTGTCCAGAGATAACTTTTATTCAGTAACCAGGAAGCTATAGTGCCTAGTTTGTGGTTAGGTGGAGTAGACTTCCCCAGCACCTATTATGGCATAATTACTATACACTATATAGTATATGCTTCACAGCTTAGTCGCTTACAAGCGCTCGTGGCGAGGTTTACTTCGGTGTTGCTTAACCAAGGTTAACTCCGCCCGGTCATTATTTGGATGGGTGACCGTTTAGTGACTTTATTTGAGCGCTTCCATGCTTCGGAGGGCACGTTAAGATGTTTGTTGCTTTTCAGGATGTTGGTCCCGGTTTTTCAGTCGTTAAGCCATGTCAGAGCCCTTCGGGCGGCCTAAAAACTCCGACACCAGAGTTGGTCACTAGCTCATACGAAGAAGAAGAAGACAGCATAGTCGGCCTTACCCACAGAAAATATATGGTCGATCTGTACCTACTTGTAGGAGTCACTATGCCGCGGGTTTCCTCGCGATGTTTTCATTCACAAACAAGTATTTGTTTAAAAAAAACCCTACTGTATTGAATTTTTTAGTACTTGTCTTTTTAAACTCAAAATGGCTTCTTACAGTCGCCATATTGGACAGTACAGTGGCCTATGTCACCCTTGTGATCTAGACAACTCCAATGACACCTCATTGGTCAAAATCCGTCTAGCCGTTTGGGCTACAGCGACCGACAAATAATATTACAAACATCTATACCTACACCCTAAAAACATAACCTGACTGAAGTGGACTTCAATGTAGTGCACTGAATTTTCAGGCTTCAAAATGTTATAGAAATGTATCATAATGAACAAAAAAAAAATAGCTTAATATATGTCCATGAACTGGAACCGTCTCGGTGATCACAAATCACTCACGCTATTGAGTTTTTCCTTAGAAATGAACGGAAAATATTTATGGCTCTCCAAACATCGTCCAAATAGGTACAGTCAAAAATAATTCGTGTACGAATAAAAATAATTTGGTGAATTACAAACCCATCAAAATTATGTAGGTATTTATTATTATTATTATGACACTTTATTCATTTTTAAACTCATCAAAAATAAATTATTATTATGAGCCCTCACTATTCCACTGCTGGGCAAAGGCCTGCCCCCACTCTCTCCATTCATCCCTCCCCTGTGATAAAATGGTCCAGTTGGCACGGAATTTGCGAGCTCGTCCCTCCATCTTGTTCGCGGTCTGCCGCGATGTCGTCGCCCTGTGTCAGGGCACCACTCCATGGTAGCTTGGCCCACTGGTCTCCCGACATGCGGCAAACGTGACCAGCCCAATCCCATAGCTACATCAGCGATATGTGTTCCTGAGCGCAGCTCAGTGTTTCGAATATGGTCAATTCGCTTTACTCCTAGAATGTTACGCTCCATCGCACGTTGGCAAACCTTGAGCTTATACTTTTGGATATTGGTCAAAGACCAAGTCTACGCGCCATATGTGAGAACGGGGAGGATGCATACGTCCATGTAGGTATTTGCGTAAGTAAATATTTATTTTATTTTATTTATACTTTATTGCACATTAAATGCAACAGAAATCAACGACTGAAAAAACCATACCTTTCCACCACATCAGCCTATATCAGTCCACTGCTGGACATAGGCCTCCTCTAATAAAGGGGGATATGCCCATAATCCCCACGCTGGGCATGCGGGTTGGGGATCGCAGGGCACAGCTTCTCGCACCACCGGTGGTGCTGCCCGTCAATGGCCAGGGGATTTAGCTGTGCCGATGTGTGTGCACCACGTGCAGGTGGGGTTGGCTTGGGTTCCGAAGAGAGGGGTTGGATGGAACCCGTACACCCCCCTTTGCTTTGTAACAACAGGATAATAAATAGAGTAATAATAGTACTTTATGGGTAAGATACTAACGTAACTTTTGATTACATATTCGGGTCATCCGGTGGCTCCCCTGGGGGAGTTTGTATTGTACATACACAGTGCATTGTATATGTAGTACTTACATAATATTGATTAACATCACAAAATTCCTGTGAACCAAAGGTATGCTTTAACAGGAGCGATGTTTGGAACATCTTGATTTAGGCCACCTTTGTCATCTTAACTACAAAATTTAATATCTATTTCAGGCTAACAAAGCTGTTACAGTACCGAGCCAAGAATGTTCTTAATTATATCTAAAGTATAATATAGTACCTAGTATAATTATATTCGCAAATAATATTTTATTTAGGCAAGGACTTTTTCAATTATCATGTATATCAGAATCGTTTGAATTAATTCGATGATAGACATGATTGTTAAAAGTAATAAAAAACTAATGTTTGAAAAACGCTTTCGTATACGGGGAAGGTATATATTGTAACTCGTTTTGTAGAAAAGGCACGTATTTCTACAAATCAGGAGGACCATTGTGGTAGTACTTGAATCTGAGCACGTAGACCACCCGATAATTAGTGATTACTCTCAATACAATACAGGAGAGAGCATTATTCAATAATTAATTTTGCATTTCGGATACAATACCATGAATATTGAAAAGAATTGGTTACATAAAACAGTATATTCTATTTTTTACTTGAAATAGTAGTTTATAAAATGGTTAGCCAAACACAAGATTTTCGAGCTAGTTTTGTTTGATAGGATAACTTACATGAAATAAATTAAATAAAGTATCATTATCGCTATTAACCTGAAGCAGTCCACAGCTGAACGTAAGTCTCTAGCCAGGTACGCCACTGTGCCCTGCCTAACTTACAATAAGCAAAAGTAAGTTTGTTTATTTGATACGCTTTCACGCCATAATTACTCAACCAATCTGAATAATGAACGCATAAACGTTGTCAGGGGTACAGAAAAGGACATTGGTACCTTTACAGCCTGCGCACGACAAAGGTCAGCGATTAGACGCTACGACAAGCAGCGGGGGACAATTTTCATACATTTTGTTCAAAGCTCCGCACACACGGCGACAATCGCGACAGTAAGATATGACAGACTCTCGCGACTAAGCGCAACGACAAAGCGTCGTGTTTGCTAGGTCTGTAAATCTATAAAAAAATACTGTTTTCCAGGGATAGAAACTTTGAATATAACATTAAATGCGCGTAAAGCCACGTGCTAAAGCCATTAAGTATAAAAACGAAGGTATTTGAGTCGCCTCTAGCGGCAGTCAAGAAATTGAATTTTTTAGATTTTTGTTAAAAAATACGCTCACCTTTCATGAAGGTTATGAAGTCACCAAAGAATCATATAAAAATAAATTAAATTTTGTTGTTTTAAGGTATCTTTTGAGAAAAAACTTTTTTGATAATTTGCCCTTCATCTGAATGTGCTTGGTCGATATTCAGTTTGTATCAGAAGTTATCTATGTCAATACTAAAGTTCTGCCTACAGGCCCTACAGGGCTCTGTAGGAGTTAGATGAGTTCCCACTTCTAAAGCGGTTTTCTGTACATTTACATATACAATTTAACTTTTTATCGCTTATCTCGTCTACGAAATTGATGTATACAGTTAACGCAATATGATTATTAAAAATTAAACAAAATGAGAAGGGAATTTATGAAATAATTATAACAATTCAGACAGAATTTCAAATATTACCTGGTCTACCTAATAAGGCGTAAGCCTCACCTGTCTGACCTGGCGCGGGCATGGCACGGGCGCTTTCCTATTCCATTCAAATTTAATACAAAATTCATGGAAATAAAGCACAATTTAGCTCGGACGACTTCGCGTCATAAGCACGTCCGATCAACGACATACCGTGTGTCCTAAATTGTGCTTTATTTCCATGCATTTTGTATGAAATTTGAATGGAATAAGAAACCGCCAGTGCCTTGTCTGCGTCCGACGAGGTCACATTCATCGGGCACGGACATGGCGCAGACATGGCACAGGCGGTTTCCTATTCCATTCAAATTTCATACAAAATGCATGGTAATAAAGCACAATTTAGGACACACGGTATGTCGTTGATCGGACGTATGACGCGCCATTTCGGCGCCCGCGCCCGATCGCCGCCAGATGGGCGTCAGATGGCCGCCAGTTCGTAGTATGTACTTGCTTGCGACATACGTCTGTTAGTGATGTAAAAATGCGTGACGAATGACGATATCGAATTTAATATTGAATTTTTTGAATTGATTGTAAAATATGCAACGCTTTATGATCATTGTCGTTCCATTATTGTAACTGAAATGTTCAAGATAAATTGTGGCTGGAAATCGGAAAGAGATTAAACTAAACCGGTATTAAGATTTTTTTATGTAATACCCATGGTAATACTAGCTGATCCTTGTGCAAATTCGTTTGCGTGTATTTTCTTCAACTGTATCAGGGCCCGATTTGGTAACCCGATGAAGAGGTTTTCGGCAGGGTTTTTCCAAAAGTTTAGTTAACCCTCTCCGTATGGTTTACACTATTATTTGATAGGTTAAACAATTCAAAACCTTTTGATTAAGTTATCTGATCATGAGGGTTGTCAATAGTATTGGGTTTTGGTATTATTCCAAAACCCATTCCTTAGGGTTACCCTTTTTAACATTGTAACACGGGTTATAAGTGGGTTATAGGAGATAATGGAGAAAAGAATTTCGGTCAAAAGATTAAAAATAATTGCGGTAATTGTGTTCTAAGCATTAAGGGTGGAAATGCAGACTACTAATTGTTTATTTTACGCAATAATAATTATATTATAATAAAATTGGAATAAATTTTCAATGACAGCTGTCAAACTTAAATCGACCATATCTCGAGAACTACTTATCATAGACTTGCCTTTACTAGCTCAAATGATTGCTATTGACATGAACTTAATTTTCGATGACAGCTGTCAAACTTAAATCGACCATATCTCGAGAACTACTTATCTTAGACTTGCTTTTACTAGCTCAAATGATAGCTATTGACAAGACCTTAATTTTCGATGACAGCTGTCAAACTTAAATCGACCATATCTCGAGAACTACTCATCTTAGACTTGCCTTTACTAGCTCAAATGATAGCTATTGACAAGACCTTAATTTTCGATGACAGCTGTCAAACTTAAATCAACCATATCTCGATAACTACTCATCTTAGACTTGCCTTTAGTAGCTCAAATGATAGCTATTGACAAGACCTTAATTTTCAATGACAGCTGTCAAACTTAAATCGACCATAGCTCGAGAACTACTCATCCTAGACTTGCTTTTACAAGCTCAAATGATTGCTATTGACATGAACTTCATTTTCGATGACAGCTGTCAAACTTAAATCGACCATATCTCGAGAACTACTTATCTTAGACTTGCTTTTACTAGCTCAAATGATAGCTATTGACAATACCTTAATTTTCGATGACAGCTGTCAAACTTAAATCAACCATATCTCGATAACTACTCATCTTAGACTTGCCTTTAGTAGCTCAAATGATAGCTATTGACAAGACCTTAATTTTCAATGACAGCTGTCACACTTAAATCGACCATATTTCGAGAACTACTCATCCTAGACTTGCTTTTACTAGCTCAAATGATTGCTATTGACATGACCTTAAATTTTCGATGACAGCTGTCAAACTTAAATCGACCATATCTCGAGAACTACTTATCTTAGACTTGCTTTTACTAGCTCAAATGATAGCTATTGACAAGACCTTAATTTTCGATGACAGCTGTCAAACTTAAATCAACCATATCTCGAGAACTACTCATCCTAGACTTGCTTTTACTGGCGCAAATGATTGCTATTGACATGAACTTAATTTTCGATGACAGCTGTCAAACTTAAATCAACCATATCTCAAGAACTACTCATCCTTTACTTGCCGTTACTAGCTTACATGATAGCTATTGTTAAGATCTTAATTTTCGATGACAGTTTTTAGTTTGACAGCTGTCATCGAAAATTAAGATTTTATTAGTAGCTATCATTTGAGCTAGTAACGGCAAGTCTAGGATGAGTACTTCTCGAGATATGGCAAATTCAAGTTTGACATATGTCATTGAAAATAAAGATCTTGTCAATAGCTATCTTTTGAGCAATTAACGGCTAGTTTAGGATGAGTAGTTCCTGAGATATAACCATTTATAGATGAATTTGTAGAATGAGTTTCGAGTGGAGCTTTGAGTTGAGTTTTGAGTTTGAGTTTTAGAGTGACAGTGACAGTGACAATCCAAAATGATTATTCAAAATAGTTTAGAGGTCATATTTTTCTTTTTAACACGTTGACTGCGGGTCTCGGACATAACGCTTTACAAAATACTCATTATGTGTACTGTCGGCTTTGCCTAATAAATACAATAAAAATAAAAAATAACGCTACGCAGAGTACTCTGCGATGATGCCCTATGAAAACTGACTGAAACACATTTTTTTCTTTTTAACATGTTGGCTGCGGGCCTCAGTCATGACATAACTGATGACTTATGAAAACTGAAACACCATTTTTTTTCTTTTTAATATGTTGACTGCGGGTCTCGTATATGATAGATAACGCATACTCTGCGATGATGACCAATGAAAACTGACTGAAACACAGCACTTTCCTTATGTTTTCAAAACTTTTCTTTAATGCAGTGACGCTCTTCCTTCAACCAAATAAAGCGATCCGAACTTAATGATTGACGACATAAATCAAGAGTCAAAATCTAAATTCCCCCACCCAGTGTCAGGCGTAATGATAACCATTGTGTAACATTCAAAAAAACCTATCAAGAGGTAACTCCATTCATTCGTCATAGTCGATAGGGTTAACCTCATAAGAGGTTAACCCTATCGACTGAAAACCAAAAGGAACGGGTTACACTTTCGCTTGTGTTAGGAGGAGAATACCCAAACGAAAGGGTAATCCCGTCAACTGTATAACCCAATGAAGGGGTTTCACTTTCGAAGCAACTAACTCGAAATCGGGGTTGTACGGGCCCTGATCTGTATATTTATTAATTGTATGCACGAGAGCAAGAGCATCTTCGTCTTCTGAGGATGACATGCTGACACATCGATACCGGACAACAGACTGCACTACACTTGTGCCTCTGTCACGTCATTTCTGCGTCTTGTCCGAGCCATGTCCGCGCCATGCCCGTGCCATGTCCTCGCCACGTCCGTGCCACGTCCGCGCCATGTCCGCGCCATGTCCTTGCCCGATATGTGTGACCTGGGCCTAAGGTTTCCGAAATTATTATTTTCAAAAAAAAAAATATATTTAAATATTTCATGACGATTACCTTGAACGTGAGTATCGAAACTATGAAGATCGCTGAGAACTTTAGAGTTTATTCATTATTTTGGCCCACTAAATAGTTTTTAGCTTTAGCTTTAGGTAAAAACTAGTTAGATATAATGGGCTGATATCTGGTTTACTAACCGTACATGAAGCGCTCGTAGCGAGGCTCACTTCGGTGTTTTATGGCAGATTTTATCACACCACACCGCCCGGTTACTACTTCGATGGGTGACTGGTTAGTGGCATTTAGATCTAAAATTCTATGCTTAGCATGTTAAGCCATGCCGGAGGCCTTTGGGTGGGCTAAAAACTTCGACACCAGAGCTAGCCACAAGCTCATACGAAGAAGGAAGGAACCGTACATGAGTGTGATAGAAGATAAAAGATAGATAGATAGATAGATAACACTTTATTGATCACCACATTAATACAAGGAAAAATAAGAGTAACTTAAGTCTAAGCATCATGAGGGTAACACAATTGGCGGCCTTATCGCTGAAAGCGATCTCTTCCAGGCAACCATAGTAAGGAAAGGAAGAGCAAAGCTTTAGAGGATGGCGGTGCACTTATGCAAGATAAAATACATAATTAAGTATTACATTTAAATACAATGTTGAGAAGACTGACTATACACAAAATATTAATAAATTATGCTATTAAATCTAATCCTAATACATACAATAATAATAACAATATACTAATACATAGTTTATAAAAGAAAAATAGAAAAAAAAGAGAGTGACAGGAAATAAAATACTAACATTAAGAAATTGAAAAGTAATGTTGGTAAACTTTGAGTTTAAAAATGTGATGTGATGTTGCTCTTCTGATACTGAGTGGCAAAGCATTCCACAACCGCACAGCTTGGGCTGTGAACGAGCTACAGTAAAAATAAGTTTTTTGCAAAGGAGTTTTAAGTAAAAGGTTATCTGACGACCGATAAAACCACTTTACAACTTGTTTTATTATGTATCACTGGAACTAATGTTTTTCTTCTTTTGTCATATATTCGTGGCTTTAATTGTTAAAGACCCTAACTGAATACCGATGCAGCATCACCGGGGTGATCGGCTAACTCTGTTGCAAACAGAAATGATTGACACCGATCCTGTTTTAACAAACTGTGACAGTTTGTCAATTGACGTTCATTGAATTTATGTCAAAGTTTGTAAAAACAGGATCGGTGTCAATAATTTCTGTTTTTAACAGAGTTAGCCGATCACCCCACTGAGCTACAGATCAGCAGGGTGATCGGGCATTCTGTTGCAAACAGAAATGATTGACACCGATCCTGTTTTTACAAACTTTGACATTTTATGTCAGAATTCAATGAATGTCAATTGACAAACTGTCACTTTTTGTTAAAACAGGATCGGCGTCAATCATTTCTGTTTGCAACAGAGTTAGCCGATCACTCCGCTGAGCCTTTATTTCTAATGCTGCCTATACTGAGTAGGTCCTATTTTGCCCAATGTTCTTCTAGTGCATTTCTTTTATCTAGATACCTAATTTTAAGATTTATATAATTAAAATGTTTGCATAGGCATTGAATTTTTATCACTTATTATATCTAACTAGGTACTTTTTACCATTTTGTTAGTTTTTTTAGGTACATACTTTTATAACTTGGGTGAAATATATAATTATTTATTTTTAGGCCCAAATAGAATTGGCCTAATTTTCTAAATAGCACGCAAAGCCTTGGAAAGAAGCTAGTCCATAAATTACGTCATCATGCACGTCAATAACGAGCCGCATAATTGAGGTGTCATGAGTAAATGCAATCAGTTCGAGTGAGCTCCATCTGAACTTGATTATCGGAACAATGCTGCTTCAGGATATCGTATAACCCGATTTATCTGTGTTGTGCTCCAAGTAATTAAGCATAGTATTGATACAATTATATTAGCTAATCAATTTACTCCTTTTCAATCAATTAAGTTTGTTATTAATGATTTGCTGCGCCCGCGGCATTGCTCGCGTGCTATCCGGATAAAAAGCACCATATGTGTTAATCTAGATCAATAACTATGGATATTCCAAGTCTTATCCAAATGCATTCAGCCGTGACGGAGTTGAGTGGGGAACAAACATACTTACACTCACACACTCACACACACACACACACACACACACACACAAATATATAATACTAGCTGACCCGGCGAACTTCGTACCGCCTTAGCGTAGCAATGATGCACTACTTTATTTTGCTCTTTCAATATAGTCTATGGCTGTGAATGACATTGACATTCGTTACGCGCTTTTTTTAAATATGCAAAATTAAATGTATATTTTTCAATATTTCTGAGAGATTTTCTTAATATTTTTTTCCGTAAGAACCTTCTCCTAATAATAACAAATACAACAAAAAAAGAATTAGTGAAATCGGTCCAGCCATTCACGCGTGATGCCGTCACCAAGGAAAACGGGTTTCATTTTTATATATATAGATAAAGTGTGATGGATGTGATTTTGTCATAACGGAAATGGATGTATTTCATTTCATAAAGATATAATAATCTTTTTTGTGACTCGTAGACTCGTAGATTAGTGAGTCATCTAAATTAATAAGCATCACATTACTCCTACATGTAGTTGTTGCATGATCATGATATTGTTACACAATTGCAAATATATATTGTATATAATATTGCAATTGTTGCGTTAAACTGTGTATCCGGCTATTCAAAGTAGCCCTAGGATTTTATTAATAGAGTTTTTGAGTTTGAATAGTTCGTGTTTAGCAGGGATATTGTAGGCGTTCGCCCCTGATTCTGACGATTCGATATATTTGATTCTATTAGATAAGTTTATTAATAGTACGTCAATGATCAATGTATTAGATATATATCGCATGAACAGTCAATTTTCATACAGTTTTCGCAATATATATCCAAATAGAATGAAATATATCGAATCGTCAGAATTAGGCCCCAGATCGTTTCCAAGTCCGTCAGTGATATCAATAATTCAAACACAAATAACATTGCGGCTCAAAGCGAAACTATTAATTGTGTCTCCGACACATGTACGCGTTAGTTTTGCGTTATAGCCTTTAAAATCGAATAAAATCTGAAGAATTCAACTCCCTTTTCGAACGTTTGCTAATACCGCCGCGTATCAAAAATAAGCCTAGGTTTAATGTATTCTCGCTTTAGCAAAATGATTTTACACCACAAAGGATAATGCTCAAATTAAATATTTATAACAGCCCGCTTACAAAGCATACTTTACCAAACAAATTTATCTCGTGGCAATAAACTTTAGCAAACTATTTCTGGTTTCTCCCATCAAAGGCAAAGTGCTTACGTATTTCGGAAGTACTTACCCACTCTCAAATATCTTTGTTATGTAGAAATTTCCATAAATTATAAGACTGGTAATAAAAAGCGCTTGTGGCGTCGTTTACTTCGGTGTTCTGAGCATATCATCTTGGTTAAGCAAACATCAGCCTGGTCACCACTTGGATGGGTGACCATTTAGTGGCTTTTAAATCTGAGAGCCTCAGGCTGCTTTGGAAGGCACATTAAGATGTTGGTCCCGACTTTTTCCGTTGCCAAGCCAAGCCATGCCGGAGGCCTTCGAGCGGCTTGAAAACTCCAACACTAAAGTTAGCCACGAGCTCATACGCAGTAGGAACGATGGAATAGCTTGATTTAATAAATGGATAAGTATGTAGATGACACGGTTGATTGCGTCTTCATGACACAAGATATAATAAATATGAGTCATTATGATGATATTAGGTAAGTATGCATAAGATAAGCAGTGGCATATAAATTTAATGTTCTTTTAGGTCATTGCTACGTAAGACATACAACATTTGACTGAGTTTTCTATTTTTATCTACAATTATTGACAAAATACAGTTCATTATTGCAACTAAGCTTATAAAAAAAATATTTGGACAACTATAAAAAATATTGCTTGTTTTGTGGAATATTATTATTTGAATAATCTTGTGCTCACTAGTAAGTAACCATTAATTTTACTAAAACATTTTTTCAAACTATGTGTTTATCTTTCTGTATGTTTACGCTATTAAGCTTTTGATTAAACTTAAATAAATAAATGAAGAAAAATATTTTATTTTGGACAACGTAGGTAAAGGGACTTAAAAAAAAAACTTTAAACTTAAAAGGGAGTATAATAAAAAGTGAATTCAACATACAATCATGTTAAGGCTTTTTAATCTTATTTATGCTTTTAACCTATTTAAAAAAGGGGTTTCCCAATTGGTTCATTAATGTTAGTTGTTAAGTTTTTTTATGTTCATGACTTAACGTCATTAATGAACCAATTTCGATAACTTTATTTTCGTTTTGGGTAGTAAGTATACTCTATACTTGCCGTTTGCTAAAACCGCCCCGTTTTTTATTCATATTTAAAGATCATTTTATTTGAAATTATTTTTTAAAATTACAATTTCAATTACGATGAGCCTGTTCTGTACCACTTCTTAGCAAAGGCCTCCCCACGATCCCTTCAGCTTCGATCTTTTTTTAAATTAAATGCTTAAAAAACATAGAAAATTGTTTTTTGTACTTACACCAACAAACAAACAGAACAATATGTAACAATCAAGAAAGTACAATGGGCGGAAATACAGTTGTGCGCCATGGACCCTCAGCTGCGCATTCAACCTTCTACTTCATACCGGTCTTTGCCCATTGACTTTGTAGAGCCCTAGAAATTTAGCCTGGTGCCGAACTGAGTACGCTTGAAGAGACCGTCTAGCCTAAATTATGCCCCTCTATTATAAATAAATGAAAGAAAGAAGTAAATATTTTTTTTACAATCTAGCACCAAATTAAATGGAGCTTGTAATATGGGAACTACAAATATTTTCCTTGGATCTTTCTATGTCTGTATTCTGTATACTAGAATACATACATACATACATTATACTCATGTTAGTTAATGTTAATTATACATAGAAAAGACTCAAATCCAAGGAAAACATTTGTAAATCATACATATCTTTGTCTCGCGGGAGGAATCGAACCTGCAAACTTTTGCGTCTCAGGCAGGTCTTCGCACACTGCGCCACAGAGATCTTCAAAGGTCAAATACGCTAGCCCGCTGCACTGAACGTAATTGAAATAACCATTGATACTTCGATAAAGGACTTACGTTTATAGTTTGTTTTAGGTTTTATCAGAGGTCTGAAAATTACGAAATTTGTCAAATGTGTTAAATAGATGCCTTACTTAAGTTTTAACAAAATTTTGGTATTCGCCTATTGTTGAATAATTTTGAGGATTCCGAAATTTTTAAATGAAGTAATACCTTAGAAATTAATATTACTATTATTCAGCCGTTTTTATCCCACTACAGGGCTTTAGAAAATAAATAAGATAAATATTATAATGATAAATATACTGCACATTGTGCAAGTATATTTTTACATAGCACACAGCGTTTCTGCAGTATTTCGCAACACCAAAGCTAGCAACTCTAAAAAAAATGTTTTCATAATTCATAATTCATAATCATTTATTTGCAACGAACATGGGTATTACGATAAATTAACAGATCTTATGTCATTTTCAATACAGTTCTACCATGTTCTACTGTCAAGAGCATGCATATTTAGGAAATGTTTATTAATAAATCAGATAATAACAATGTCAAAGAAATAATAATAATATGATGTCAAACTAAGAAGAATTATTATTATGTCATGTATAACGCGCATACTTAAACGATAGAAGAAAAAAAGTTTGAAAAGTTTGTGACCTGCAACACTAACACATATTTATTATCACTACGTTTAGAGATCGAGGGGTCCAAGCTATGTAAGCATAGGTTAAGGAAGGGTAGGTTATTATAATCCTGGATTAAACATTTAACATTTAATAGAAAATCACTCTAGGTGAGTTCGTGCAATTTCAAATTGCAGTGCACAAGCATAACTTATGGTAATGAGCTGAATTCTAAGTAAATTTTTTATCGCCAAAATGTCCCAACTAACTAAAAATCATTTCGTCTCATCGTATCATCTCATACAAAAGACGAAAAGGAAGACGGACAGCTGATAAACTTTCAGAGTCACTGATACTAATTCCATTTCGAGTGAATATCCGATTATGATTTCAAATTAAGTATAATAATAATTAGTAAGTAATTTAATTAATAAAAATATTTTTATATTTATTTTTCAATTTATTTTATGTATGAATGAGTTAAATACATTTGCATGCCAGAGATTTTGGTAAGACTCAAACTGGACTGATTATTAAGATCTTTATTGTATCACATGTGTTCGTGCAAATAAATATAATATATCATTATCACTCAAAATGTTTCCGTTCCTATTTTTGGGACGGACCACAGAAAAGAAAATCAAAAAAAATACCCAATAGAAGGAATGCGTGAGATTTCGTATTGTAACAGAAGCATAATGCCCTTTTTAGTAGTAACCTACATGGTTGGTTTTCACTTCTGTGGGTCGAATTGTACTAGGATTCATCGAATCGTTTGCTGAGCCTTGACTTCAGAGGGACAAAGATCCATTGAGAGTCCAGTAGCACCTAATAGATTTGTCCTATACCCTTCGACAAAATGTTTATTTATTTTTCTCGAAGCCTATTCATACCGCTGATAGGTAATCTAGACTAGATGTATGTACTTATTCTACCTAGATAACTTTTTTTAAAGGTTTGACTGTACAGTCAGTGACAAAATTACTTAGATATTTATTTATTAATTCACCGACATATGCATTTTTTTTTCTAGAATTAAAAATAATCTTGATATGGAAAGTATAGAATTTCCCGGGAAACCCAGTTCTTTCATTAAAATGAACCAGAAATCCCGTTTTTCAAAACAACCGGTTCTGCTGCAAATTCCTATTTATTTATTTAATAGGAACGCCAACAGCTTAAATATAACATTGTAGAGTTACACTGACAAAGTTTTCATTCTGATATAGCAACCAATTACAGGCGGACACAGTTTGTTGTATGTTTATGTATATGTTTAATGTTTAATACAGATTCGCAACAATCAGTTGCGCTAGTCCGGGCTTAAACGATATGTTTTCAATGATTTTCACTTTGTTCCAGATTATTTTTCAAGTTCTCCCGATACTCAAATTGGCAATGGTAAGTTCTTTGTCTTATTTTATACTAGCTTCCGCCTGCGGCTTCGCTCGCGTATTACCTGGGTAAAAAGTAGCCTATGTGATTCCAGGTGTAAAACTATGTGCAAAATTTCAGCCCGATCTGTTTATTTTTGTTTTAGTGGTTAATGTATTGTATTTATAGTACTTAGTAGCATGAAGGAAGGACAAATCAAGGATCAGGATCAGGATCCCTAATATTTTGCATAAATATAAATATAGCCTATGTTACTCAGAGTGAATGTAGCTTTCCAATGGTGAAAGAATTTTTGAAATCGGCACAGTAGTTTTTGAGTTTATTTATTACAAACATACGCACACACAAAAATACAGATTTTTCTTCTTTATAATCTTACTAATATAATAAATGCGAAAGTTTGTGAGTATGTATGGATGAACGGATGAATGTTTGTTACTCTTTCACGCAAAAACTACTGAACGGATTTGGCTGAAACTTGGAATGTACATAGTTTGTGATCTGGATTAACACATAGGCTACTTTTTATCCCGGTACATCGCGAGCGAAGCTACGGGCGGAAGCTAGTATTACATAAATAATAAATATATAGTGTAGAAATAGGATTTGTTATTAAAAATATAAAATAACACGTTGATTATTCGGTTGGGTTTTGAGCATAAAGCCCTCAGACATGACGCTCCGCGCCTTGCCTGAGGGCTTTATGCTCGATATCGACAATTGTATTCAGCACTCACAGCATTAACAGGTATTTAAGCCAGATGGTTGTAATTTAGTTTAGTTCATAATCAAATCACTGTGCAAACTAGATAGGAATACAAATACATTTGTTTGTAAAATAATAAACAGTTTAATTAATATTATTTAAAATCGACTACCGAATTTAAATTATTATTGGAAAACTGATTCGGTTAGTTTGACTAATATTTTATGTATATACACTGAATGAGGTTAAAATGTTAGGCATTTTTTTATTCCAGCTTTTATTTAATATGTTAGTTGTTGTTAGTGTTTTTTATGTATTTTTTTTTCTTTTGTTGTTCATTTTGATAAGTTTATGCACGCCAACCACTTTTTTTTTAGCTGTCATGGTTGACTGGCAGAAAATGCTTCCTAGTATTAAGTCCACCAATTGTACATTTATCTTTATAAACTAATAATAAATAATTAAATGAATAAATAAATATATTTAGTTTCCCAGCGATATACATTTGTTATTTTACTTAGTTAAACCACTTTTTAGAGCTCGTGGCGTGGTTTACTTGTGTTCTTAGCAGATCACCTTGGTTAAGCAACACTCCGCGCGGTCACTACTTGGATGGGTGACCGTTTAGTGTCATTTAGATCTAAGCTCTTCCGTGCTTCGGAAGTCACGTAAAGATGTTGGTCCCGGCTTTTTCACTCGATAAGCCATGTCGGAGGCCTTCAGGCGGCCTAAAAACTGCCTTCGTGTAGCCTAAAAACTCCACCGGAGTTGGCTACTAAATCATACAAAGAAGAAGAAGAAGCCACTTTTTATCCGGGTTCTACGCGAGCGAAACAGTGTGCAGAAGCTAGTGTAATATAAACCATTCTCTCTATCTATAGAACTCTACCAAACTATTATTCTGTAGGTGACATTGAAGCCGCTTCTCGCACTTGAGTGGAACACCACAAGCGCACTTCCTGTCTGCCAATATTTGTCCGATCCAGTGACACTTGTTGCATTTGCTCTGTATCTGCGTTCCATGTGCTAAATCTAGCCATTGTTTGCTAACTGTTGACTAATTCACTTTGCATAGCACATTTACGAATGTTATTTGATAAGATTCAACGAAAATAAAATACTTATCAATAAGCTATTATTTTATGAAGACCTTTAGTCATTATTACAATACAATGTAAATTGACTCTTAAGATTTCCATTCAATTCTAAAAGTAAAAGCAATAGACTCACCTTCTTTATCAAGATTTGATACTCATTCAGAACTAAAAGTATTTCAATTTTGATGCCTAATAAATTAACGTTGTGACCTTCCCAAAGCTTATGGTTCATTTAATCCATCTCAAAATCAATTCAGCGATTTTCCCGTAACCCCGCACTCCGAAACGTACGTTTAGATGCGCGGGGCTGACAGTCCGATATGGCATGTCAACGCGAAGGTAAATCTCACAGTCACATTGGTACAAGTTTCTTGGTAAGAAAACGTGATAGAATCAAATAAATAATTGCTGAACCTTTGTATTGTTATTTTCTAGGCCGTGAAGGTTTGCTATTTTGCATAACTACATTCAGTGATTTTATATCAGTGATATATATAAAAATGTTGAATAGTGCGAGCGAGAGGGAGGTTTGACATGTATCGTCACCTTAATATGCTGCTGCGTTTTGTCCGGTGGCGCCACTGAAAACCAGCGCTGCGATTGATACCATCAAAAGTAAAAAAAAAGTCATTTATTGATTATGAACTTTATACACTTACTTATACACTTAGTACACTTTGAATCGTTTTTATTTTAGACCCATTCGCGCCCAAAGAGAAAAGAATTTGCAAAAAAACTCTGTTTGGCTTATATTTTTTAACGTCTGTAGTACAACTAATATTGTTAACTATTATTTTGGAGGGAGTTGGAGACAGTTTCATCCCAAGATTTTTTATCATCTGAATAATCAGAAATTTTATAAACTTTATTACAGAGATTACGTTTAATAACATTCACATCCTTCTGCAGCATACGCTGAATCCTTTACGACCTCTTCGAGTCACTGTTTCTCTATTGGATTTGGACCTACCTTTTTATTTAATTTATGACTCAACTATGCATTATTTTAGTATGGATTTGGCTTGCATGCAATCTGAGCATTAGTCCAATCAGCTGTAATTTGCTAGGATGAGCCAAATATCAGCTACAAAACAGGGGGTATCATGAACAATACCGGCTCGTTTCACGGGGCCTATTGTGTTGGGGCTGGGCCGCACGCTTGCCTGGCTATGGTATTGAGTGCCCACGGCCCACGTTATAATAGCTGAGATGTTTCGTTTTCGACTTTATTTCACCTGAGTTTTCGGCCTTAAGTATCGCTCTATCGGATATCAGCAAACACACTCTTCTTATTCATCGGCTTCGCTGACATATCTAGTTACATCGTATGAATCTCTGATAGCAATGTAAAAAGTTTTTATAAGAGATAGAATGAAAAGAGTATCTGTGTACATTATCATCTCAAAATGATGCGCATTTTGTATGTAGTACTTTCACCTCAAAATTCACTTTTTCCGATGTCTTTTAAGAGACCAAAAATAACATTTCTGTGGTATTTTCATTGCGATTATTACAATAGCAAAAGCTATTCTGATATTTTTGGAAATAAGCTTCTTATTATTATAATATTTTAGCCCTATGAGTTATGTAGATGTTATGTAAGCCCCAAACTAAGCAGAGCTTGTATTATTGGAACCACATGACTCATTTACTACTTACATACATTTAATTTGTAAATACATACTAGAAAGAATAGAGAATATTATACATAGAAAACACCCAGAATAGGGACAAATATTTGCAGATCATACAAACATTTGTCTCGTGGCAGGGATCGAACCCTTCTGCGTCTCAGGTGGGCCAAACTAAATAACAATTAATATTAATATGTAAATGTACATATAAATGTACACGGCCATTTTTACAAAACAGAAACCTGTAGAAATTTAGTTATCTGTAAATTGTATTTTACAAATTTGTACGTTTTATTATACAGCGGTCAGACCTTTACAAACCAACATTATAATTCCACCTCAGTCCTCAGTGGAGTGTTTATCACTCGACGACAGGTGGGGCGGGCATAAACAAAGTTTGATGAGATGTTGGCGAACCTGTGCAAATAGAGCGTCTTAGTTCGAGCCCTTCAGCGTAAGACAAATGCCCTAGCAAAGCCATTGATAAATTGCTGACATGACACTTAGTACACACAGATACGATACTGTCTGCCTTAAAAGTTAGCTTTTCCCCTAGGGAATCAATAAGATTAATAGGCCTGACGACTGAAAAATTCAAATTAGTCCGTTATTTACATGTCCAAAAAATATTGGATTGGATTTTATTTTTTGTTTATTGTCAATTAAACAAAAAATAACAAAGATATAGTGCGTTAAAGTTCCGCGTGACGTCACGATTTTAATACAATTTTTACCTAGTCGTGACGTCACGAGCCCCACTCCCGAACTTTCACGTTCTTTATCTCCGCTCGAAAATTCGATAAATAAAAAAATACGTGTCCAATGCTCAGTAATAAAATATATCAATGTGTCCACTATTTTTCATTGATATAACTGGCGGACTAATTAGAATTTTTTTTTACCTAGTCGTCATCCCTTTTATTTGGGTTTAAAGATTCTAAAAAAAATGATGAATGTCTGAAAAAGACTATCTAAAAGACATTCTAGACAAGTTAGGTAATCTGGTTGATACTTAAAAAGATTCGTACAATCTCCTATGACGACCTCTGTGGCGCAGCGAAGGCGAGATGCAGAAGGTTGCGGGTTTTATTCCCGCCGCGATACAAATATTTGTATGATCTGGAAATATTTTTCATGGGTCTGTGTGTTTTCTATTTATACTAATACAGTATGTATTTATTTTCAAAAAATAGGTGTTTAGGTATTATGCCTCTTGGTTTCAATATAAGCTTTGCAGCAGCTTGATCAACAAGCGAAAATTGATTATTTTCTTGGTATAACAGAGCGTGCACATCGCATGTAGTAAAAGAGTCACAGATAGAGCAAAATAAAGATGCTTTTATTTTTTGAAAATCAAATCCTTTCTTTCAATCGAAGGGTAATTTAGAAGAGATTCTCAATTCTAGTTCAGTCGGTTGATGGTTATTGAGTTGTACGACTGAACGGACGGACACACGGATAAATGAGCTTTTGCTAATGGCACTCCGTTTTCACGAAATACTCAAAACGAGATGTTTTTTCGACTGACATTTTGTAAACTGAAGTAGAAAGCTACTATAGATAGATAGGATATACATTACAAAGTAATGAAAAAGACTTTAAAAATAATGGCACATTGGGTGACCTTATTGCTTAAAGCGATCTCTTCCAGGCAACTTTTGTATGGAGATATACTTTTAAAACAAACTGGAACGATTATTTGCATAGTCAAAATTATACGTATATTACAATAGACTACTCTACAATATCTGGATGTAGAGTACATACAAAAACATTCATGTACTTACATAAAATAAGTAATAAATTATATATGTTTATAAAGGTATGTACGTTTAAAAATTGTCGGTCGCTGGCCAACATTCTATGATCATAATGATAGATATAAAGCACTATATTTTTGCTTGCCAGTTTGGGTCACACGGCTTGAATACACTAAAGATTAGTTTATTCTTTCTTCATTGACATTGGTTTAAAGATGCACTCATTACTTTCCTTGGTTTCATGTCCAAAAGGGAAATTCATTCGATAATTATTATTGAATGACTCCTTGGTAGGAAACCCTCAGAACTATTTCCTATAACCAGCAACGTGAGTCCAGTCTAAATTGTCTAACAAAATGTTAAAACCGTATTACGTAAATTTAGCTACCTGCGACAATTTGCCTTAACTTGAACTCTGCAGCTAAAACAATTTGAGCAGTTTAACAACTTAAGTGGTGCAAAAGGTCCATCGTGAAATTTGTTAGCGTCTACATTACTCCAGGTGCTCATTAATGGATTTAATTGAATAATTTACTAGCAACAGATGCAAATATACGGAACGGAAGTTCTCTAAAGTTAATTAGGAAAATTTCAAGTATTTTATCGAAATTGCTGCTAAGTTTTGCCTTGTTTTATCGAATTATTTATTTACGTTCTTCCTTGAAATGAATACTTATCACATTATTTTGTACAACGAGGTCTCTTTGTTATAATGTTTGACACGTTTTGTTGTGTTCTGAAGACACCTGACATTCTATTCATGCGAGGCGAAGGGTTATATCAGCATGTAACCTTTTTCGCTTTTAAAAGTTGGTAGTTACATACTGTTGAAGAGAATAAGAATACCAAATGGAGTTTCTAAGTCAAAGAAAATGGGTGAATAACTTAAATAATTTAACGAACCCATCAACATCTTGATGGGTTCGTTAAATTCGTGAAATTCTGGTACCGAAACACGCATGTTTTGACGTGTCGTATCGTAAGGGTATCTTAAAATTTTGGCCAATGAAAGCGAAGATTCCGAAAAGCGCGTTGAAATTGGCCAATATTTTACGATACGCTTACGATACGTCAGAATTTTCATGCCTGTGCTTCTGACACCATTTCTGTTACACGTGAACTAGTAGTAATCTAAACTACCTAGTACTGAGATAATAAATAATTTACACAACTAACAATAAAATAGAAGCCACCCTTTCAGTATTGATAGGTACTTCCAAAATATTTTGTAAATAATTGTGCCTACGACCAACTTTCCTTTTCTCTGGATCGTGAATTTTTAATCTATCACAAGGGATATTTTCACGTAGGTACTGGTATGACAGTGAATGCGTCAACAAGAGCCACCAGGGCCTCTAGCCAACCGGTATTTGCTACGAAGCGATTCTATTTCGTCCGTCGTCATCGTTCGGCAGCGATACATCCAAATATTGTACAGCTCAATAATTATATAGCCGCGTAGAATATACAGCTCTATAATTATTGAGCTGTACAATATTTGGATGTGTCGCTCCCGAACGATAACGACGAACGAAATAGAATCGCTTCGTAGCAAACACCGGTTGGCTAGAGGCCCAGGATGAGTATGGTAAAGGGGGACTCTTGTTTATCATTAAATTTTAGCTCTTTCTGGACATCCGGCTTTTGACTATAGGATGTAAGGTATATTACACGTGATCATTTGATACTTCAATCTCAGGGCGAAGTAAGGGGAGGAGCGGTGTCCGGGGAGGTGTGTCGTTCAAAATGTATGATGAGCGATAAAATATTATAGCCGTCTAAAGGCAAATATTAGATCGACATGAGGATGTAATTTGATTATAAACTTGTAATCGGTGGATAGTAAATACAATGCTTATTTAAGAAAATGATACCTATGTAAGAAAAGACGTAAAAAAGTACCTATAAGCCAAGCAGAGTTTCTTGCCGATTCATCTCTGTTTGGTCGCATTACGAATTGGTGTAAATAAAAAAAAATGGATTCACTGCCTGCGCACATTGGACGACAAACGTCAGTGATTAGACGCTACGACAACCAGCGGGGGACAATTTTCATACATTTTGTTCAAAGCTCCGCACACACGGCGACAATCGCGACAGCAAGATACGACAGACTCTCGCGACTAGGCGCGACGACAAAACGTCGTGTCGGCGAGGTCTGTCAAAGTGTAACTTAAGGTTTGTAATGAATAAAGAAATTTTGAGTTGAGTTTGAGATCGATATGTAAATAAATATATTCGGTTGAATAGACACAGTTCTGACCTGAAAATAGGATAGCATGTAGTATCAGAAACAACTTGTGTTTTACTGTATTAACCAAGTATTTTGGGGTGTAAGGGGTTCCAACCCCCATCTCCGGAACCCAAGCCAACCTCACCTGCACGTGGTACACCCTGCTAACTAACAAACTGGGCTCTGGCGACCGGCTGATTGCGGCATAGCGCAGCCTAACACCGGCACAGCTAAATCCCCTGGCCGCCGACGGGCAGCAGCGTCGGCGGTGCGAGAAGCTGTACCCTACGATCCCCAACCCGTATGCCCAGCGTGGGTTTATGGGCATATCCCCCTTCTTATAGGGGAGGCCTATGTCCAGCAGTGTACTGAATAGGCTCTTGTTGTTGTTGTTGTTGTTGTTGTACCAAGTATTTTAATTGTTACAGATGTGGTGGGCGTTGTGGTGCGCCGCGGTGGTAGTGGGCAGTTCAGTGGTGGTGGCTGCACCCGCACCTGATTCTATCAATATGGACATGGTTCAAATTGATCCATCCGTACCAGATGACGTAAGTATACCTTCATATGACGGCCTCTGTGGCGCAGTGGGCGAAGGTCCTCCTGAGACGCAGAAGGTTGCGGGTTCGATTCCCGCTGCGGGACAAATGTTTGCATGTTCTGTAGATATGTGTCTCGGGTCTGGGTGTTTTCTATGTATGATATGTACGTATTTTCAAAATCATGTGGTTCCTATAATACAAGCTCTGCTTAGTTTGGGGCTACATGATGCTGTGTGATTACGTCCCGCATTATTTATTTATTTGTATATTTCATGAAGATACATGCTAGTTTATTGCTACACACAGTATCAGCTAAGGGTGTGATTTTATGGAGTAGATAACGTTCTTTACTTTTTATTTTCTCTTTGGAAGGGAAACATCGTGAATGTTCAGAAAATTCTGTTTCGTAATCAATGATATCATAATAATAAATAAAAAAACAAAATTTATTTATTTAGCAGGAACAGAACCATAAGGTACACTGTAAATCGTCAATTTTTTATGTAGGTACACCATTTCGTAACACGAATGATTTGTAGCAGCATTGCTGTGTTTCGGTTTGAAGGGTGTAGGTGCCGGTGAAATTATAGGCACATAGGCTTAACACCTTCATGAACGCAGGGTGTTGCATCCTGGGCATATTCCAAACATCCGTGACCTACGAAGCAATACTTTGTTATAGGTAATGGTTACCACTTAACACCAGGTGGGTGGGCCATGTGCTAGTTCCATCAACAGGTTTTATAAAAAAAACACGACCAAGTAGAAAGCTTGGAATATCGTCGTAAAGTTGCAAGTCTTTCTGTTTTTTATCGGTTACATTTCGTAGAGTGTGCAGTGGAACTGTACAACTTGATTCCAGCTCCATTCCACCATCGGACTTGCAGGCGTTCTGCACGGCGACATCGCTATATGGTAGACATACCTCGTATGCGCACAAAGCGGTTCTCTTCCACCTTTATCACCTTTATCATGCGCACCGCCAAGGAGTGGAACGCTCTACCCTAGTATGTGTTCCCTGATAATTATAACATGGGCATCTTCAAGGCACGAGTGAACAGGTTTCTTCTAGGCAAGCGTGCTCCATCGTAGACTGCATCTTCGCTTAACAACAGGCCAGTTGTAGTCAAACGCAAGCCTATCCAATATTTAAAAAAAAGAATTACCAAGAAAATCAGCATGACTTATTAAGCTATCGCATAGCTTCTATCGAGGGCCTTGAGCGCGGGGACCGAATCCAGAAATTCCGTAACGAAAAAAAACCTCACGCTCCCCACTCCGACGGGCACGGAGGTGTGGCTTGAAGGCCGTGCATTGTCTAACGTCGTTTCTTTTCGGCAGTCTTCGACACGGTGTTTGTGTGCGTGCAACTAGACGTATTGTACGACTCTACGAAGCTCGTTTATTTAATAAAAGAAAAAAAAATGTTTTCTTATCGGTCACCACGCTCAAAAAGTGTAACTTGAATTAATATCAAAGAAAAAGAAATACTGCATAAATAAAATAAATAAATAATTATAATTGCATAAGTTGATACAAAATGCTATGCAATAGCTTTACCGCGGCAGTCCCCGAGTGCCACACGTCTTTTTTTTTTTTAAAGTATAGTTACAATTTCCATTTAACATTACATTGTTTTTGGGGGAGTTGGAAACAGTTCCTTTTCCTTAAACATTAAAATGGTTTTGGGGGGAGTTGGAGACAGTTTCCTCCCAAGCTTTTTTTTGTCACCTAAATTATAAAGAGGAATTGTTTGTAAATGAATAATGGTTATCAAAATTGTACGAATTACACGCTCAAACTAAACACGATACAGCCAACATGTGGAAAATACCTGACTTATCTGGATACTTTTTAGAACCTACTTCACCGGTGGTAAGATGATTCATAATAGTATGTAGGAGCCCTAATAACGGGGCTTTCCTTTAAATATAATTTGTGATATAGGGAAACCCCGTTATTAGGACTTTACTAACCGATATCGATTTTATTGTATCAGAAAGCTATTTTTACCCAAACCTTGTGGTATCATAGAATAATATATTATCTCTAAGATTTTATTTTATGGAAAAATGTATAAATAAATAATAATAATAAATAATGCTTCAATAATGCACATTTATATGTATGTACACAGAATCATCCAGTCCCAAACTTAGCAATGGGTACCACATGCCATTTTTTTATATGGGCCAGCTTTGGACCTCGGAGCTTGCACAGGCAAGGATGAGGTCGACGATGGGGCGAGCTTTCCCAGAAGATGCCTATTAACTCTCTTTTTGAAGCCGTTAGGGTCGTAAGTCAATGGAAAAACAGACGCTGGCAGCTGATTTCATATTTTAGCAATGCGTATATTTATTTATGACTGATATACCTACTACTTTTTTTTTGTAAATACATATATATTGTACTGAAATACCAGATCGCATTTTAAAATACATTCTGAAAAATCAGAAAGTATCACACAATAATCTCACAATTCACTAATATTTTTATACTACTAGTTAACATCCTAAAATGCGGCGGCACAAACATTTGACATCAAGAGAGAGAAATTTTACATTCATTCACCCATGTTCACCACAGTGCTCCTATTTTCACATTACTATTTGCCTCATCCACATACAACTTAATATAGTATAAAAGGAAAGAGCCGTTCTGTTTCTGATTAATAACTTGGTACTACAACATCTAGTGAGGCTTTGAATATAAATGTTAATAAAGCAGTATATACTTATTTGTTAGATTTCACATTTGACTAAATATGTATTAACTAGGAGTACCTACCTAACGCAGTAGCGATGCACTATGCTTTTTAAAAAAATATTTCTCCTTTTTAAAAGGAAACCGGAACGGCATTTTAACCATATAAACCATATAAATAAACTGTATTCCTGAATTTCCTGACACCATTACGGCGCTAAATTTGACACTAGCGCTTTTTTTATAGAGAACTTATAGTTCAATTTGTTTTTATAGCAATATATACACAATTTACGCGACTACAACTGTGATTGTACGCTGGAAAATTGAAGAACCTCTGGGATAGGGGAGTAGGTAAATATAAATATCTCTGTTCAAATATTTACCTCAGGTTTTCGAAACAGTTATCGACCAAACTGTGGCTTAATCAAACATTCTATAAAAATATTCTGTTTGCATTCGTTTATGCATTTTTTAAAGTTTGTCGTTCGTCATCCTATAGTAATTTATGGATTTAAAGTACTTATTTTGAGAATCATCAAAACTTACCTACTCAACTTCTGAGAAAACTTGGTGCGAGTTTTTTTATTCAGTGTATCGTGAACATACGATAAATATTTTACTAGTACCTACTCATAGTTGTATAAGTACATTTTAAACTGACCATGTCTGTATTCAATTGAATCCGACATCGAACTTCAGGCAGTTCGTGTCGTGTGTAACAATAATTCAGGATAGACATCCAAAGCTCGGGTCTCTGACTCATCGGTTTTAAGCCTTAGTTAACAGCCCTTATTAACAGGGTAAGCCGTTTTGGGGCCACTTTGAGAACTTTCAAATAAATGTTATTAATTTTTACATTTATTCCGTAGGAGAGCATGTATGCTGTTCAACCGATGGCAGGACGCTACGCTTCTGCCCCCTGGCTCTACCTTCTATCTGATATGCCTCGTGACTCGCAGGTATGTATTCCAATTCATTATCATCATCAGCCTATAGCAGTCCCCTGCCTAATAAGCGCCGTTGCGCCCTGTCCTGAGCTCAACACATCCAGCTTCTACCAGCAGCCTTTCGTATTCCAATTACTTACAATTATTTAGCAATTTTTAGGTACTTACTGTATATCTTTGGTACCAATGATGAATCTTGAAATTATCTCCCTAAAGAGGCAACACTTCAACAGTATTATGTTACAAATAAGACAGTGATTCGGTAATTATAATTGTCCTTTGAAAGTCCGTAGACATAGCTCTACTAACCATCGTCTCCATTTTATTATGTAAAATATTAAATACAATAATTGGAGTGTGATTGTTACTCGTAGATTCAAGTTTTGTTGCTATTGTTTTACAAATATATATATATCTAATAATATGCAGAGTTAAAATTTGCTAAATTAAGACAAGTTGCACAGTTTACAAAATAAATTATACATAGAATAGGGTTGCCGTAAATCTTCCTTTTGATTGATATAATTTAATTTAAATTCGATTAATCATTCGTGGACTGCGAAACAACTCCTCGTTGAAGTTTGTTGACGCGCCTATTATTTACTTGAGATTTCAGGAGCCTTTTTGTTTTAGGTGAGGTTAAAAGGTTCCCTGTAATTTGTTGAACAAATTACAATGTCAATTTGAGACTTCGAGAACATTTCAAACATTGTTGTTCTGTAAATAAGTAAGCTACCTATTCATCATAATATACCTCACAACGAGTCGTACCACAATTCTGTGGAAGAAATGTATAAAGATGTGTACCTACTCATGTTTAATGATCGTCCCAGAAAGCTATAAAAATAATAATTCCCTATCTGGAATGAACTAGCATTTGTAGCAAATATTTAGTGAGCTTATGTTGTAGACCTACTATTAATCTTCTATCAATACCTAAAGTAACACAATTGTATTTTATGCATTCCAAAGATATTTTAGTAAATCCTATCTAGTACTTTGTGAAAGAATATATTAAGGGTGCCTTTCCACCAGTAATGTGCTATGCAGCTATGCTGCGAGAATGTAAAAGTTAAGCTATGAAACTTTGTGACCGTTTTCACTGATGCAAAGCGGTGCGAATAAGATGTGCTATGAAGATGCGCCCCCACAAAGTCGAGCTATGCGATGTATCGATAGTAGGGAAGCGGCGAGGGCGCAGGCATCCATAGCACGCATCCATAGCACGCATCCATAGCACGCATCCTTCCATATAAAAAAACATATCTTAGTTGAATCCGTTTCCACCAGTGATAAGCTATATGCACCAATTAATATTTTTGGTGGACATTAATCGCAATGTAGCATAGCACATCTCTGGTGGAAAAGCAGCCTTAGAGTTCGATAAATATAAGGTATATGCAAAGGTGGCTGAAAAATGCGAAGAGAAGGCATCCCATGAAGAGAGAAACAACGGAGACCGGTCTTACCGGGAACGGCGATCTTTTACTGTGAACGCACCCGTAGAGCACCTACAAAGAAACGCTTACCTCTATTTCTTGGGTCGTGTAGCGCAGGAGAACAGGGAAATCTTAAACCGGATCGGGAAAAGAGGTTAGTACTGTTTTTATATGATAGGTAAAATAATTTCTTGCAATGGTAATGAGAAATATTGTAATATTTCCCTGTAGATCTAATGCTTTGTTTGTTAGAACTCTCGCTTATTTGGCATGGCTATCATGTCGCAAACATGTATTACTAAATATTAGATCGTAATGCTTATAGCAACTTATAACCTTTACCAAGATCGGCTAGATGATTCAATATTGTCAGGTTAAAATTTTCACTCCTGTTCACAGTTCCAAATACATAAAAAATAATTTGATGATTCTCTATTTTAACTTGCATGAAAAAATACTAATACAGCTAATATATACATAAATCTTTTGTACAGAGTAGCTGCATGAAATGTAAAATATACAAACTAAATAAGATTTATTTTTTCTAGCTTGATGCTGTGGTCCAGACGAGTACGGAAAATAAAATAACAATGCCAACACAAGCTATCCGAAGTAACCCTTCAAAACATTTTCGAATTTAAAATATGGCTGATCAGTATATACCAAAATAATTTATGATCATTCATAACTATGGGAATTTTATACGAATTGTTGGATTTAGGATTGTTAAATAAAAACGTATATTGTCTATCTAAAGTTTTATTATTGTTGGTTGAATTTTAGTAATCCTCTGAGTTAAGTTCAAGCTTTAAATTTTGTTATTGTTTTAAATATATAATATTAGATATTGAAACAAGAAGCAAGTTAATGTTTATTTTAAAAGCTTGAAAATGTTGTGCAGTAATTATCTAACCTACCCTGGTTTATTAAAAAATGTCTGATACTTACAAAAATCTAAACTGCAAAATATATTGAAATTATTTTAGCTTATTGACAAGTAGACGGTAAAATAACTTGGATGACAAACGTCAGCGATTAAACGCTACGACAAGCTGCGGGGGACAATTTTCATACATTTTGTTCAAAGCTTCGCACACACGGCGACAATCGCGACAGCAAGATATGACAGACGCTCGCGACTAAGCGCGACGACAAAGCGTCGTGTTTGCGGGGTCTGTATACGTCGTCATAGGTTAGCTAATGAAAATCTGAATAGCATTATTTGGACAACAAAAGTTTAAGCTACAGCTAGAGAACACCTCATTGCTAATTGTGTAAAAACTTAATTATAATGTAAGTAATAGATCAATGGACCTCGAGTTGTTATTAATTATAATAGTTTTGCAATACGAACTAAGTAATGTAAGGAAACATAAAATTGCTTTCTAAAAATAAAGATAATAATAATGTCATATTTTGACTAAAGTATGAATGACAAGGGACTATAATCCACGTTGTTTTGTTAAGGTCAAATAGAAGAACCAAGCAAAAGGCGAGCTTTCTGCAACTGTGCTATAAAATACCTGTAGGTAGATAATTTTTTGTTATTTTGAATCCACGCAGCCAACTTTCGCGTTAGTAGAGACAGTAGAAGTGCTGATATTAAAAACACATTTGTCCAGTTCTTCAAAAGTAGACCCATCGCAAGATGTCATACCATAAATCATGCCTATTTTTGCCGTGAACCAACTTTGCTGTGTTTTGCCGCGGTGTGAGTGCAGGTGAAATTACAGGCACAAGAGGTGAAGATGAAGGTGATAAGACCTTCATGTTTGAAGTTTATGGACGCAGGGCATTGCATCGTATGGCACCAGGTTACTTAGGCGAGCAGAGCCGCGGGTTTATTTATAAATGAAATCAAAATATAATTTTAAATATTGCCCCTAGTTTAAAATATATTGTGGTTACAGTAGCCTTTTCAGCTCCGCCGCGAAAATTTTACAACTCAAAAATCAACCCGCGTAAAAAAAGTGGCCCTAAACGCTTTTTTGGCAAAAAATAAAGCGTGGTCTACGATTTAATGCTTCGTGATAGGTAATGGTAACCACTTATCACCAGGTGGGCCATGTGCTTGTTCCATCTTTAGGTACCATAAAAAAAGGTACTGACTAAAAAATAGTCAAAGGAATGAATATGTTATTCCTGATCTAGCATTGGGAGCAAGGTTTTGGCTCAATTTTCCGTAGTCTTCACGACTACTGGAGGAGTACCAAATTTAATATCCATCCAAGTATATGCGGCTTGCCGCTAATGTAACTTTACAAGCTCTCATTCATGTTATCACTAACAAAATTATTAAAAAGAAGTCTTCTAAGAGATTTTAGATTTTTCGAAGGAATTTTCCTCTTTAGGCAGATTTAGGAGGTGTTATTTTCGTAATCTAATCCGTGTACTCGTGTCTTGATGCGAAGACCAACAGTGGGCGAGCAAAGCGGCGCATGCCTTCTCTCTCCATCGACATGCCGATGTCCGTGCTGCGTCAGAAGCTTAGCTTAGAGAAAGAGAGGAAGGAACAGGCGCTCCGGTACGCAGCAAATAGAAACTTCTTGAACGATATCGGCAAACGAGGTAAGTAAACTTTTTGTTAGTTTGAAAAAAGAATATCCAACTTCATATCATTAACTGATGAAATTTCGTAAGCTTATTATTTTTTGTGTTTGTTGTTTCCCAATTTTTTTATTTAAAAAAAAGTAAAATACATAAAGACATAAAATGGGAAACACACAAACCGTGCGACGCCAAAAAAAACTGATGAAAACTAAGTAACTAAACTAAGTATAACTCCGAGGATGATTTTTTGTCATTTTCTTTTACTATGAAATTCTGCCAATTTTGGATAATTTATAGTTTTGAAGATTAAAATTGCGAAGGCGTTAATTTAGCCAGATAATCAAAACCATAATTAAGATACTCATAAAATGGCCGCTAAATTATATAATTTAACTAAATTTGCCAGTTTTTTTATTTTATTTTTATAACTATTATTCTAATTAGTGAGATTTAAATTAGTTTAATCCTCAGCATGCCCGCTAGACGTCATTGGTTAAAATAAGCCTTTATTTTATATGTAATGAACTTTTTTCATATGCACTCAGTTAAAAGAGAAATAACATGAATACCCTTTTTCACTGGAAAAGTTATCCGTTTCGGTCTAGCAGGATAGTTTCACTACCTGATAGTAATATTTTGTACTGTAAATTTACTACAGACAGTAGACATTATGTGTATGAGCATGTACATTATGTAGAGTTGCAGTAAGTACTAGTGCGAGGGAATAAAGCCTGAAGTCCAATTCTCGTAATTTTTTGAAAATAATTAACAAAAGTTGATAGAAATGAGACTTAATTTTAAAAACGTCTTTGCGTTAGGAACCAATGCAATTTATCTAATCGAGGCTAGATCGGAACTTGAATTTTAATAATTAATTAATTACGAGAAATGAGCTCCTGCGACCTCTTATAGCAATATAAAACACATTAAAGTAATATCGTAACCAAATGACCACGAGCTTGCTGTCAAAAGCAAGTAATATTTTTCTTATGTTCAATTAACTCACTACACAGCTAAAGCTAAGCTAGCTAGCTAGCTACTATAGCTAAGTTTAGCTTTAAATTTGGCTTGTTGTTTCTCAGTTTTTCATCTATCTATCTATCTATCTACACAGAAATAAAACATCATTGTTTAGAAAAGTCATGGTACGAATCGAAGTAATTTTCACTGTACTACTAATGACTTTTTTGTAAAAAAAATTATATAAAAAGTAATTTATATTTTCTTTCCACAGGTTTCCAGCAGTGGTCGGCTGTTCCAGATAAATACTATTAAATAAAATAACTTAAACTAGTCAAAAATTTACAACTTAGAAAGTCTTTACATGATAACGATAAAAAACTATTAGGTTATAGACAATTATCAAAATATGTCGTTACATAACTCTATTTTATAGAAAATTAAATTGAAGTTATCAATAATGCTGTAGAAAAACAAAGTATCTAAAATAAAATAAAAAATTGCTTAACTTCACTGGTTATTTGTGAGTAAAAAAATTCTCAGATTACTTATATAAATTATTTGTATGTACTTATATAACACCTTCAATACTGTAAAATGTTAAATTATCTATTGCTACTATTTGAGCTAAATACTTATATTGTATATAAATGTTATTAGTGTTGGAACTCTAAGTACATTTGTGAAAACAATAAACAATTATTTGATCAAACTTTGCATTTTAATTAATGTAATCCTCTTTATAATTTTATTGGCCGTCCTCACATAAATACATGTAAACAGTAAATTTGAATAACCTACTTAGGGATAAGTTAAGAGAAGTTTATTAACTTTAAAAACCAGGAAATATACCTGTATATTTTTCGAAATTACTTTTCAGTAGTTAAATACTCTCAGATTTGATTAGTGTAATAAAGAAAAGAGTTTAAACTTGGGATTTTTTCATAACTATTACATTATTTCTACCTATATCTGTTAGAATTAATAAAACATGCTAGATGGTCAGAATTTTTATTACTATCAACTGTATACTTACTATGAATATAAAGTAGGAAGTTTCTATTTCGGCTCAGAAAGGTTCAAAAGGGTCATACTGAATATGAAAGTCACCTTTTTACAAACGACATCCCTACACTTTTCAACAATTTGCCGTGGTCAAGCCTAGTTGTAGTTTTAATCTTCATACAAAAATGGTTTGAAGAAAAATAACTAAGGCATATTTTGAGAGAACATGTAATAGTGAGAACTAAAAGGATATTTTTAAAATATTAATGAAGTTGTTAAGAAAAAACTTCAACTATAAGATGTTCGAATATATAGAATTTTAGTTTGTCTCTAAGTAACTTCCCACTCATGCGATACTCGCAAAAGCCGACTAGACGATTTGTTGAGCAATTTGGGCATAATTTTGATATCCGCAACAAAGGCAATGTTTTGTGAAAATCCATTTACTGTTATCTTTATCAATCGTTTCAAATTGTCTAAACTTGATGCTAGCTAAAATTCACTAAGTATTTAATGAATAAAAAATATTTGTGGGTCAAAAGCAAACTTTTTGTTCTGCACTTTAGGGTCGATTGACCGGATATCAAAATGCCCCAATCGCCTGAGTGGTATACTGTAACCGTTAATCAAACTGATATGAACATAATTAAAATTAAGAAAAATATCGTCTCTCGATTCGGCCACGGCATTGCTCAATGGTGATGTACCTTTATTGGGAATGAATCGGGCTCGTTTCTATCACTCCTAAGGAGGGTAGGGTAATTCAATAAGTATAATAGCGCCTTCCTAAGATGAGTGCCGCTACCATGCTGACTCACATTTTATTTTGTATTTCAATGGAAAAACTTTACGAAAGGTGTTGTCGTGAATTCGGGACAAATTTTGCTGGGCGACGGTATATTTGTTTAGGATCTTAGGATAAAACCAACCACGCAATTTTTAGTTAATTAGCCATATCAATTTCAATGACGTAGAGTGCCCATATTGATTTTATACTGAGGTATCAGTTGCGCCGAGGCGAATACTCACAGAAATGCTTACTTATTCATTCTTTTTCGATAGTGTTATGGTCGTCAACTACTTACTTAGTTGTAAGCGTGTGTTTTTCAGTTGCCAAAAGTTTTACCCTATTTTTTTATGGTGTCTGGCATCCATAAGTCATTTTCCAAAGAATTATATTGAAGTATCTTTCAATGTATATGCTGCATACTCAAATATAGGTTAGGTACCTACATCAAAATTAAACTACTATTTAGCCTTCCTGGCTGCTACATAAAATGTCCATACATACAGACCGAGTTACATTCGCATTTATTGCATCTATATTGGATGGAAATGTTTTACAAACCATACAAATGGGTTAGAAATCTGATCTTATCTCTATTACAAGAACACATTCGATCTAAAAATAGTACTTATTCGAAAAGAAATATGTATGCAAGCATTTTTTTTATTCTAGTTAGTTCTAGTCTATTAGTTAGCAAACAGGCATACGGTCCTCCTTCTGATAAACGGTTCCCGTAGCCTATGTAAGCATTGTATACAAGTATGACTCTTTACCACAGAGGGTAGCGGAGGTCAGCGAAGGACGCGCTCGGCCGAAGCGCAAGATGCCATCGCTGTCAATCAGCAACCCGATGGAAGTCTTGCGGCAACGGCTCATGCTGGAGGTGGCACGCAAGCAGATGCGCGAGGCCAACCAGCGGCAAGCCATGGCTAACCGGGTCTTCCTGCAGAACGTGGGCAAGCGAGGTGAGTTCCCAGGAGGCACCTGTAATATAATAATTGAATTTAATAACTTTTTTTCAACTGGGTTGAAATGAAATGAAAGTAACTTTTTGGATGGGTGGGGAAATTATTCTCTAAAAGTTTTTCTACATTATAGAACAGCCTTCAGAGCCAATTTTTTTGTATGACGTAACGAATACATTTAAGTACCACAGGACAATAGATAATATACATAGACAATCCTACGTACAGGTACAAACTCGAGGTTTGCGAGAGGGTGATTGAGCGCAGTATCCTGGGCGTCAAGCTCACTGACCGCATTCAGAATACCATACTGCGTTCCCAGACAAAAATCACCGATATAACTCATAAGTCCGACAAACTTAAATGGGACTGGGCCGGACATGTTTGCCGGATGCCGGACCAGATGTGGGCTAAGATCGCCACTGAGTGGGTTCCACAGGGCGTAACGCGGCGGCGTGGCCGTCCCAGACGGAGGTGGCGTGACGAACTGGACGTGTTTTCAGTATCCTGGCAAGCGGATTCCCAAGAACGGGATGTGTGGGAAGAGGAAAGGGAGGCTTTTGCCCTGCAGTGGGATCAGACAGGCGCATAATATAAGATAAGAAGACAATCCTAGCAGCTATAGGAAATATATTCGATATTACATATACCTACTGTTATTATAATTGCAATTTAAGAGCTTAGCTCTTGTCAGTGTAGTGATGCAATTCTCTCCACATAGCTCTTTCCATTGCTGTCTCTTTCACTTCCTTATACGACATGACGGCAACCTTCTCTTTTATCTGACGCATGTAGCTTATTATTCGTCTTCCTCTTCCACGCTTTCCTTCCACCATTCCCTCGATTATGTTTCTAATGAAGAATGATTATGATTCTTAATTTTCCCTCTTCTGTTTTGTATGGTTTCCATCAAGACACATTTGTCATCCACTCGTTTGAACTTCCTCGTTAGTAATCTTCTCAGTCCAACTGATCCTCTCTATCCTTCTCCAGCACCACATTTCAAACGCTTCTAATCTTTCTCTATCCCGTTGTATCATCTTCCATACTGTATCTTGAAAATATTGATACAAATAACTATCTTGTTTCAATTAGGTACACAATCAAAGTAGCGATAAAAATCGAATATCTACCAGGCAGGGCACCCATAAACTGGATAGATCAGTGGAATGAAAATCAAGTTTATTGCAGTCCGATGCGACCCGCCCTCAATAAAACAATAGAGCACTAATCTTTATTTCAAACTGCAAATGTAACTAGGTCGCTGAGAAAGCAACATGGGGCATTAAGCTGGGGCTGAGGGAAGATGGGTAGAAGCGGAATAAATTATTGTTGTGAATCGCCTACGCATGTTCTCTACAATACTTTAATGTTTACGTAATGTTGCAGTTTTAGCTTTCGGTGGTAATTTTATGTTACGTTTATCGCACAGAATCGAAGGGCTACGTAGCTACGAAGTAAGTAGGTGGTAAATTATGTATTATCATGACCAGCTATGTATGTATGGCAATTCCAGCGTGGGTATTATGGCCTTGTCCTTCTTCTTATATATGGCCGATATATGTGGCCTAAGGGGAGTTCTATTTTCAGCGGTGGACTGATATAGGCTGATGTTGTAATGTATGAGATTTAAAAAAATGGTTTTTCAATATTAATAAGTAATGCTTATTAATAATTTGACTGCACTAAGCGTACCTACTGTAAATATTCCACGCTTTGATGTATATTTGCGGTTGCGTTGTAAACACATTAACACAAGCGCAAACCGTTACCACAAACTAGAACTAACCGTAAAATAAAAATCCGCATGGCAAATACAAATTATATACATCCGTGGCGATTAACCTAAATTCAATAAATCTAATTTAAATTAATTATATTTATTGCTTGCTTCCGCCAGCGGCTTCGCTCGCGTGTATAGGATAAAAAGTCTATAGTACATAATTATGGCCGCGTAGAGTATTAATTTCTATTTAAGGATTTTTACATTGAATAGAAGGACTTTTCATACACAACTTCATACCCCTTTTTATCCCTTCGGGGGCGGGGGTGGTATTACCATATGCACTGAGATACGTATTAATTATTTTTCGATCACCTAAATACAAAATTTGAAGATCCTAACTTCGAAACTGGCGGACTTTTATAGAAACTTTCATCCCCTATTTTATCCCCCCCGTATGGGTTTTTTTTCTAATAATTCTTCCTTAGTGGATATCTACCTAAGGTGCTATACAGGGTGAGGCAAAATGTTACCGCATTGAGGGCAGCTACCTTTTCTTTTGTAGTAAGAAGGTTTTGTTCTAAGGAAACTATAGGTTTATTTTAAAAGAAAAAATAATTGCATTTTCAGTTTTTTTGAAAAAGGTACAGTCAGAATAAAATTACATTCTATAAAAGTACCCCAGTTTCGAAGTTAGGATCTTAAAATTTTGTATTCAGGTGATTGAAAAGTAATTTATGCGTATCTCAGTGCATATGGTAATACCACCCCCGAAGAGATAAAAAGGGATATGAAGTTCTGTATGAAAAGTCCTTCTATTCAATGAAAAAATCCTTTAATAGAAATTAATACTCTACGCGGCTATACAAATGTCAATGACAATTTCTATACCGACAGTACATTTTCTCAAAAATCCGAATATGTTTTTATTTTTTCCTTCAAAATAAATCTATACATTTCTTAGAACAAAACCTGGTTACTAATAAAGAAAAGGTAGCTGCTCTCAAAGAGGTAAAATTTTGCCCCACCCTGTATGTGCAACATTTCAAGTCTCTAGGTCCAGCGGTTATAGATGTGCGTTGATATGTTACCCAGTCAGTCAGTTTACCATTGTTTAGATTTAAAAATATAATGTGCTAAACTTCTGCTCAACAAGTAGTAGTGATTTATTATTTAATAATAATTTCTTAATATTTTTTTATTTTAATATTTTTTTTTATTTTAGTTTTGGCGTGGAGGAGGGCCATAACACTTTACAAATTTTTTACAAAGCCAACATTAAAAATTAAGCCTACAGAGGCTTGATCACAAAGACTAGCGAAAAAGTATTCGTATCGTAGACGTGAAAGAAGATCGGTCAGTTTCATACAACCTGTGACCTGAGACCTGACCATAAAATGTCGCATCTAGAAATGACCTATGTCCTAATTGCTAGTTCTTATTGCAGGATATCATGTTCAATTAATAGTTTTTTTTATATTAAAGCCGGAGAATTTTTTTGGCTATATTTTATACTTTTACGTTACGATCGATTAGGACACTGGCGCCATTATACAAAAACTAACCAAACGCGTTTGTTAGTGGCAGTTTTGTTTTAGATGGTTAACATTGGGACGAGAGATGCACAACGTGGGTGAGAGTGCGTTCAATAACCATGATTCGTTATGATAGATCAATATTTATTATTAATTTCCTAAGTATTCCGGCTTTAATGAATAAAGTTATTAATTCAAATCTTAATACTCCATTATCAAGAATGTTTTTACATAATTCGCATTTTTAGTCGCTTTCATTTATGATCAGGTCTGAAATGACCGGCCTTCTTTTGGCCAATGAGAACACGTAGATATAAAATAATTATCTGGTATTAGCCAACATTTTTCGTTACGCTTTCGTTACGTCAGATTGAAATATTATCTTGACTGGCATCATAGCTCAGTTGGTAGCCTTCTGAGCTTGCAGGTCCACGAGTTCGATTCTCGCCCAGGTCAAACATTTGTGTGACGAATATGAATGTTGGTTCTGTGTCTGGGTGTTTTATAAGTATTTATCTCATGTTTATCAGTCTCTGGTACCAATAGTACAGGCTCCGCCTAGTTTGGGATCAGTTGTCCGTGTGAGATGTCCCGTACATTTATTTTAACTCCAATAGTTATTTATTATTTTACTATTCGTGATCGCCCTACAGATAGATTGACATGGCGGCCCGCGTACCTATCTTAAATTCAAATAAGCGATAGGCTAAACATGACGAAGCTAACGTAATTAATTTTACCATCACCAATAAATGGGTGGAATTCGGCTTAAAATACCTAAATTTGATTAGATATCCAACAACATTAGACATGTTGATGGATATCTGAATAACTTGATCATCAGTTTCGCTCACGTGGTGGGTAAAAAGTAGCCTATGTGTTATTCAAGGTCTAGACCTGGAATAACACATAGGCAGAACTACATAATTGTGCAAAATTTCAGCTTCCGTTCACGTTTTGGCGTAAAGGGGCGGACAAATATTTCACATTTCACAAGCTAAACGTACCTATCACTATAAATGCTTGGAGATCATGGCCGTTTTTACTATATTATATTTTATCGGTTAGCTATTTTTATCCATGTGTTACAAGCTTTTGGTTCGTCAGGTATCTGTTGAATTATTATTTCAACGAAACAACGATTATACACTAGCTTGAAGGCTAGGTCAGCCCTCGTAATCATCAAAAATTCATCCAAACCGGTATTTTCATCCACGAAATTGGTTATTAGCTCCGACACTTAGATATCGAAGTTTAATAAATTATATTTTTGCTTCAGGTTTCTGGGCAAACTCCGTTCCAGCCCGCTACGACAACTAGAGTCCAATGCTGACAACTTTTTTCTGTTCCTGTGAGCTGTTGTCACTACTTGGCTGGAGACAAGGTGTTACGTCAAAATACATCCTACCTATTTAAAATCAGGATAATAAGATTAGATAAGGTAAGTTTCTACAAGCATTTTTATTAATGTTTCGGTAATTTTATTTTTACTCTTAGTCAACGTAGCAGCTACAATTTATAATTAACTGGCAATTAAATAAATATATAAATGTATGTTATCCAGCTCAACATGCATTCTATCCATAATTTTGATGTAACACCTCGTCTTGTGGTGAACAGCCTACTTACTTGAATCTCCTAAACGTATTTTTCTATGCTTGTTAAAATGTTACTTAGATCGCTGTTTCTTTAGAAATCTACACTCCTAAACATTAGTTGTCGATGTTGAAACTTAATAAACATTAGTATTACAAATACATAATATACATAGGTACATATAAATAAGTTATATGTTACGTGCCAAATTAAAAAAATCTTGCATTTACATAGCCGTGACAACCGCACTGCTTCGTAAATAATATTTATTTGAAAATGCAATTTAAATTCAGAAACATTCATTGCATTAGGAGAAAAGGATCAATTCAATATTTTGGATTAAAAAATATACCTACATAAATATTGTTTTCCGTACTCATTAAACTAACGTAAATTACTGCATTTATGATGGAAATTTCCACGAACCGTATCATTGATGAAGTTACCAGCGTTTCGACTCCTAAGCAGGCCAGTATTTTAGGTAAGAAGCAATAAGTACATCGGTGGGCCCCGACAGCGGGGCTCGCTCCGTAGGTCTGTACGCGTCAGAAGAAATAAGAGTTACGTATAGAAAGGGATGCAAGGTATAGGTGAATATGTCTATTCTGCTAGTCGCTATTTGTTTAAACGTTTTTCCGGTGAAAATTCTGTTCCTTTTTCTATTCTGTGTCCTAAGAGAGACTTCATCTGGGTGAGTGAATGTGGCGCTTTCACTCCGCCTTCTGTCTTGTTCACCCTGTTGAAGACTATCATAAGGAGTCGAATGTCATTGGTACCGTCACCGATGAAACAAATGAAAGGTTTCAATTTTCACTAATAATTGAATTGTTATTGTTATTCAAGCAACAAACTTTAGTGCAATGATGCGGTTATGTAGACGCAAGCCAAGCCTTGTTATATTAACATAGAGTTCCACTCCTGTGTACCCATTAGATATATTATATATATTATCTTCATGTTAATTAATTATACATAAACTACGCCTATTAGTTATAGTGATTTGTCATTTCATTGTACAGATTTTATGCTAAGTATATAACGATTTAATTTATTATTTTATCGATCTCTATATCTTGTGATGTAGTAAATATAAATTACGTTCAATAAAAACGTTACTTATATAATTGTTTTAATTATCTGCCATTTTATTAACATTATCAAACAGCATCATATGACACCCAACTAAGCAGAGTTTGTTTGCATTGTTGTTGTACATTCATATTATACATAGAAAACATCCAGCCCCGAGGCGAATAATTGCAGATCTAGACTATGAGGCTAGTCTGAAAATTACTATTTGTTATCATACCTATAGTCTAAGGCGACCTCTGCGGCGCAGCGGGTGAGACGTTGAAGGTTGGGTTCGATTCCCGCCGCGAGACAAACGTTTGCATGATCTGCAATTATTCGCCTCGGGGCTGGATCACCCCTCTGATCTGCATGTCGCGAGTTCGATTCCCGCCCAGGACAAAGATTTGTGTGGTGAACATGGATGTGTGTTCTGTCTGGGTATTTTTTAAGTATCTGTATGTTTTTCAGTCTTTGGTACCCATAGTACAGGCTCTGCCTAGTTTGGGATCAGTCCGTGTGTGAGATGTGCTGTCACTACATATGTCATTCTTAAGCCGACTTTTGACTATGAGATGTAATGTATATTACATCTTGAGTTATATATTACATCCTGCGATTCCTATTCTCACACTGTAAGATGTTGCCAACAAAAATTCAAAACATGTGATCAGCGGGGTGATCGGCTAACTCTGTTGCAAACAGAAATGATTGACACCGATCCTGTTTTTACAAACTGTGACAGTTTGTCAATTGACCTTCATTGAATTTCGACGGAAAAAAATGTCAAAGTTTGTAAAAACAGGATCGGTGTCAATCATTTCTTTTTGCAACAGAGTTAGCCAATCACCCCGCTGTTGACACTTTTGCACACGAATGTCACCTTTTAAACTAAGGGCGAGGCAAGCGAGGCGCGGTGTCCGGGGACGTGAGGTAAAATATCGCTCGACAAAATATTTATAGTTTGGGATGTAAATAATATTATAGCACAGTGTAAACGGTCTTGTACAAAATGTACCTATGATGAGCGATAAAATAATATATCTCGGGATATATTCAATAGTCAAAAACTCACCCAGAGGCCAAAATCTGTTTTAGTTAAACCCCTATTAATCTAATGTTACTAAGATGTTTGGATCATAGTTGTCGGGATTTTTTGTTATTATTTATCAATAAAAAGCCGGCTATTATAATTTACATTAGTGGCCTTACTTATGAACAGCTTTCAAAAGATAAACAATGCTTAGATTGTTGGCATCTCTTAACGTAAGGTAATGACAGACAGTAACAGGGCTAACTTTGAGCATTGGTTAACTTTGAGTAGTGTTCATAAGTAAGGGGGTAGTTGTCGATGTTGAAACTTAGTCTAATATACTTTCTCAATAGAAAGTATATTAGACTAGCCAGCCAATACAGCCTTCACGTTTGAAAGTAAGCCTTAAAAAAATAATGACTTGAATGTCTAATTGGAAAAGTCTCAAACGCAAATCTCAATACAAAATCTACAAATCAATTCATTCAAGTACGGAACAGCTGTTTCAAGGAAAATTCCGATGAGGCAATTTATGGCTTTTGTATAGATGGTTTTCATGCTTTTCGAACGGTCCAGTCACTAAAACCTATTCATTATTTGCCGGAACGACACCACGGTCGAAATAAAAGTTATAATACTGGATAGAAGGCTGCGTACGTACTTATAGGTTGCTAAGGGTGCGTTTCGAATGACGCGAAGCGGAGCAGAGCGGGCTGCGAGTTGGCCAATCACAATGCTCGAAATCTCCACTGCGTCACGTGAGCAATCACGTGAGCAAAGATTTCGAGCATTGTAATTGGCCACTCGCAACCCGTTTTGCGTCAATCAAAACGCACCCTTAGCGCCTAGACTTACATCTGGTTACGTGCTAGGATACACGGAGGCCGCACTGGAACGTTTGCGTGTTGAATATATAGGAAACTACACGCTAGGTGACTTGCCCCTCTCCGAGTAAGCCACCTGTCTGTGCGTACGCATCCTAAATGTTAAAGGCCTAGACTTACATCTGGTTACGTGCTAGGATACACGGAGGCCGCACTGGAGCGTTTGCGTGTTGAATATATAGGAAACTACACGCTAGGTGACTTGCCCCTCTCCGAGTAAGCCACCTGTCTGTGCATACGCAACCTAAAGGTTAAAGGCCTAGACTTACATCTGGTTACGTGCTAGGATACACGGAGGCCGCACTGGAGCGTTTGTGTGTTGAATATATAGGAAACTACACGCCAGGTGACTTGCCCCTCTCCGAGTAAGCCACCTGTCTGTGCGTACGCAACCTAAAGGTTGAAGGCCTAGACTTACATCTGGTTACGTGTTAGGATACACGGAGGCCGCACTGGAGCGTTTGCGTGTTGAATATATAGGAAACTACACGCCAGGTGACTTGCCCGGCTCTAAATAAGCCACACCTTTCTGTGGGTAGCCTAAATGTTCAATTACATTTACCTCTTCCCGTATCGAGTCCGTTCCGTCAGGATATGATGAGACTATAAGTGCTCCCAAATAAAGAGCCCAATCAACTTTCCCGACGTAGGTTCCCCTTTGACGGGCATTAATTAGTTTTTTATTTAACCACCAAAATGAGGAAAACACTTGGGGGCCGTAACCCCATTTTGTTGTGGTAATTTTTTGTTTTTTGTAGGCCTGATGACAAGATTGGCAGGTATTTTTTCGAAGGCTACTTAGGCTTAGCAATTAAATCCCGATTCCCATTTTGATTATTGAAGATAATTTGTTAACTATTTTTTAGCTATGAGTTTATAAGTGGCCTAGCAAAATAGTAACAAATAGTGACCCCCAAGGAGTTTTTATAGGGGAGTGCGCGCTTTGAACAAAAATCTGTGACTGATTTTTCTAAGATACCTACCGTAAAAGGTGTTGTGTCTCTACTTTACCACCACTATCTGTGATATACATAGTTTAAAAACAGAACGCATCATTTTCTAAATTTTTCGAATTTATTCAACTACTGGCTTATATAAAGACATAATATTGTAGTATTTTCATGGAATTATCTGATAAATGAAAAATTTCGGAAAAGTATTTCACATATTTTCACTGTTAACTGTCAGCCATGCGAGTGCGATACGTACGCGCGTCGTTATAAAACTCTGCGCGACAACTTAGTTATTACTGCTGCGAGTATAATTATTGCGCTGCACTTACCGAAGCGCATAAAAATGTGTGAGTAGGTAGGTATAGGGTAGAAAAGGCATCGTTGGTCATTTAAACCTAATAAATGCCGTTACCAATGAAATGGTTTATATAATTGGCCGTTATTTAATTAATGATTGGCCGATTTAATAAAGTAGGTATAACATGATAAAACATGCTATCCTTTTTAATTTTAATTCCAAGAAGAAATTATCATTATTTTTACATCTACATTAACTTTTATAAATACTTCTAAAGTAGGACCACAGAGCAGAAAGTGGGACCATTATATGTATTCTACAAGGAATCTAATTCATCACATCACTGTAAATACATTGCACAGTGAAGCATACTATAGAGATGAATATTTCTGAAAATGATAGACGTTACCTACAATGTCATAAGTGTCGAGAGTAGGTACAGGCACTCTGCCTGAGGGACCCTCGGCGTCTGAGCGTTAATTAGGGTGATATAATTTAAGCGATACGCCTCGAGAGCCACGTGATTTCATTACTCTTCAACATATTTTAGGCGCCCACTGCCACTATGCTAGTATAAACTATTTAGTTAGTAAGTACATCAATATTATTTAGTAGTTTTGATCCAACTTCTCCCTCCGTTATACAGATTTGGCGCTACAAGATCGTAAATGTACATGTAAAGCTCATCTCGTCGTCTTTTTCTGGGTCGTCCACGTCGCCGTCTGCTGTTGGGTAGGATCCAATAAAGATGTAGCATAAGTTTAATATGTAGATTAGTAGCCAAGGGCTGTAAGGCATCAATTGCAGCCCGAGATATTTAGGCGCACGAGCGCAGCGAGGGCGCCTATAGTTCGAGGGTGCAATTGGTGCTTACACCCTAGCTAACTATTCTGCTTTACATCTCGATTGTGAGGTAAGTAGAAAAAAACCGGCATTACAAGAATAAAACATTTTTTTTTCAAGAACGAAATTGAGCTTCGCTGTTCGATATTTAAAATTAATGACTATTATACTCACACGAAGACAAGGCTGAATAGCAAAGCGACCTCTTTGGTCATTAGGCTGAATGCATGATGTCTGTTGCCAGTATGATGGTTAGATGTATGCGAACTTTTTGAAAGAAGTGTTTTTTTAAATTACTTAATGCCCTAGGGCTTTTCTAGCTACATTATTACCCTAAAGCGCTAATTAGTCACCTACAAGCCCCATTTGGAGGTAATAAGAACCTACTTACCGAACATGAGAGATGTAAAGAATATTTTTTTCTATTTATTATGGACCAGCTCTTGACCTTGCATAGGCAAGGAAGAGGTCGACGATGGGGCGAGCTTTCCCAGAAGAAGCCTATTAACTCTCTTTTTAAAGCCTTTAGGGTCGTAAGTCAATGAAAAAACAGACGCTGGCAGCTGATTCCCTATTTTAGCAGTGTGCATTATAAATGATGTTTGGAAGCGCTTAGTTCTGGTAAATGAAATATCAACTTGATGCGGACGGTAGTTAGCAGTGCGTCTGAAGTTCCTATCGAATAAAGGTGAAGGTGAAATAAGGTCATGTAGCTCCTGCGCACACTCTCCGAAATACAATCTATAAAAGACCGACAGACACGCAACCTCACGATGCTAGCTCACGCTCTCGAGCCTTGCTTTAGCAAGATACTCTTGACCAATGAGCCTCTTAGCCCTGCGTCCAACTGAGTGCGGCAAGTTGATATTTGGCTGAGTCATCCCAAACGTGGCTGCAATACTCCATACATATTTTAAAATATTCAATATAATATTTTAAAATAGCGGTCGCAACTACCTTTATGTGATCTTCATCTACAAACTTTGCCCCCGTTTTTCACCCCCTTACGGGTAAAATTTCGGAAAATCCTTTCTCATCGGATGCCTACGTCATACAAAGAACACACTCTCCAAGTTTCAGGTCTCTACAATCAGCGCTTTACGCTGTGCATTGATCCGTCCGTCATTCAGGACAAAGGATTTTATAAGTATAGAAGATAGATAGATTATTATGTTACAATATTAAGCTCAGTTAGTAAAAGACCTTTCACACCGATTATCTACACGACGATTATCGTTGTCGCTTACGATCAGATTAGGAAAGGCTTAGTTTTTTAGGATCAAGACTAATTGAGCACAGATTGGTGATTATGTCCTAAGGCTTGTTTACGACATTAATCGAACCGTTAATGGTAACCATCGTGTAAGATAATAGAGAACTTAAATCTCCTAACAAAAAGAACTGGATAACCGTTTAAGAGGAAGAATGATTTTTTTTTACGCATTTTTCCGACGTTTTCTCTCAATGTTCATAAAACACATTGCTTTGAGTTTAATGATTAAGAAAAATGGATGTTAGAGTCAAACAAAAAAAGATTTTTGACTTTTCTCGATAGATTTTTTGTCCAGAGTTGGCTCTTCCTAAACTCTTTTTCTTTTTTATTCAAAAGATAAATATTTACTGGAAATTTTGTTGGGTAATCATACTAGCTAGTCAAATTAAAGACAGTATATGTTTTGGTGTGATAGTTTCGGATATATTATAAAATAGTTTATTTTTATTGAATTTGGGGCAGCTTCAACATCATGCCGCGTTCTTTTTTCTTATGTCGCTCGCTTATCTACTTCTCATTCACTCAATGGTCTTAAAGCAATGCCATAACTGCCCTCTCTTGTGAACGTTCTTTCAAAGTAATTGGCTAGATTTGTTTCGACTTGAAGGTTTCCACCGATATAGCTACTAAAATTAATTTATTGACAGCAGGGTTTGGCTTACTGTCGTGTAGCCTCTCCTAGAAAGATAATTCTGATACTAAGAGGTACTAGAGATAGGTGGTAGAGGTGCCATGTTTGCCGCGGGCGATGTTCGCGCGGCCAAAGTTTTGTACAATATTCTTGTGCGAGTTCTATTTTTTAGGTAAATTAAATTTATTTATAATTTATTAACTTATTTAAAGTCATCAATATAGTCATCATTTATTTATGAGCTGTGCTCTTGTCGGCGCAACTGATGCAGCGCCTTCCATGTGCCTCTCTTCAAAGCAGCCTCCTTTAGCCATTGAAAGCTGCCTCCTTTACGACATGACTCTTTTTTTTTATAATAAATAGGCTTACGTTTGACTACATTTCGCCTGATGGTAAGCGAAGATGCAGTCTACGATGGAGCACACTTGCCTAGAAGAAACCTGTTATTGAGGCTCATCATCATCATCATCATTATCATCATCATCAGCCTATCGCAGTCCACTGCTGGACATAGGCCTCCCCTAATGAGCGCCATTGCGCCCTGTCCTGAGCTCGACGCATCCAGTTTCTACCAGCAGCCTTTCGCAGATCGTCACCCCACCTGGCCGGAGGGCGTCCTACACTACGTTTGCCGAGCCGCGGTCTCCACTCAATATTGAGGCTCATTGATTTATTTTAATAGTAAATATTACCTGTGCAGGTCGGTAGGTATTATGTTGATATGGTAAGTAAGGATTCTATTGCACAGAGTTTAGCGAAATAAACTTACATAGGTAAGTTATTTATTATCTATTAGGTAGCTTATTTATTTATCGTGAATACTTTCCTTTACTACAATATTATTTACAATAATTATGGAAAAATATTCAGGTGTTATCTTTTTTACGAGATATAATACTGAATCATAAAATTTTATAATATTAAATATATTATAGACTTTAGACAAAACTGACCTAAGTTACTGAATTCTTAAATACACTCTCAGTCTGAGCGAAGATTTGGAAGCTGTTTCCCGTATTGTAAAACTCCATAGAAAATACTGGTATGGTGTGGTCTAAAAAAGAAAATGTAGACAAAGGAAAATTAAAAATTGTACTGAATAGGCTCACTCAGGTTAATAAAAGCTTTGAAAAATACACGCTAAGGTTATAAATAGAAAATGAGCGAAACAATCTGGTGGCTTTTTCTTTGCTCAAGAATTAGGTCATTCAGGAAAAGTCAAGTTAAGTCTGAAGATCGGTTAATACTAGTTGTATTTCCATGAGATCCATAGACCGGTGTAAGGAATTATAAGGCAACCTCAGCAGCCCGTGGTGTAAAAACGGGGCTTCGGTGGCCGGCTATATGCGGCATAGCACAGCCTAAAACTGGCGAAGCTTATGCTGATTCTAATGTTACGCGTCATTCGACAACATATTTGAGCGTGTATACTTGTTGTAAATATATTTGGTAACCTGTGGATGACGCTGTTGGTCATACATTTACCTAATATTTTGTTAACCTAGCCTGTAACCTAGCATAAATCTAATGTATGACTGTTTGTCGTTCCTAAAAGAATAAAAAAAATACAACAGAATTGAGAACCTCCTCTTTTTTTTGAAATCGGTTAATAAAATAAAGCCAATTCAATGCCGCGAGAAGCTGTGCCCTGCGATCCCCAACCAGCATTCCCATCGGGGTGATTATGGGCCTATGCCCTTTGATTAGGGGAGGCCCATGTCCAGCAGTGGACTGATATTGGCTGGTGATGGTTGATACACGAAACGCCACCATTTTAATACTATACCTTTATTTTTTTAACTCTCTTCAGCAGTAATTTGGCAGTGAAATACAATGCGTATCAATTGCGTATCGTAAGTGCTTATCATACGTACCCATTTACAAGGTTTGAATTCCACAAAGTTCTGGAAATGAACTGTAAAATCTACTTTCAGATGGACAGTTTAATTTAATTCAAAAAAAGGAATACACTTTCCGAGAAATAAATCTAAAAGTTCTCTGTAAAATATTAAAGTTCTAGCAAAGAGGTAAAAAGTATTTGCCCAGTCCGTAAATTAAAAAGAGTAGCCACGGTTTATGTTTTAAAGCTTAAATATTTTTTTCCACAGTTAAAACTTTAAAAAGACGCTGACCGAGTGGTGGCCGAGGGTTGGTTACAGGAAAAGGGGCCATCCTCCAGCGAGATGGGTTGACGATAATAGAAAGACCGTGGGCAAGTGGCAAGTGGCATAATCAAAGGAAGGCCTATGTTCAGCAGTGGGTCGATAAAGGTTGAAATGATGATGATGATGATGAAAACTTTGGATACTAGATTTTTTCATGAGGATGGATTTTGACTGAATGTTTTTAGACTCATAAATAAGTTGATAAAACATGTCCTCATAAGTATGTAGCATTTCGATACCCATAACAAGGTAATAAAAGCGTATGGAGTGATAACCTCCATCTTTGGAAGCAAACAAGGTTTGATTGCCATCTGCCCGTGGTTAACACTGCTAACTAAAAAACGGGGCTCTGACAGCCGGCTGATTGCGGCATAGCGTAGCCTGATACTGGCACAGCTACATCCCCTACCTGCTGACGGGCAGCATAAGAACCTTCGTAAGTATGTGAGTTTTGTTCACCTATAACTTATCATCACCTAGCTTGGTGATAAAAAAAACTTTGCTAAATCATGTGTGAGTTCTACAATGAATCGTTTCTTAACAGAAATACAATAAGGTCCTTACCTAAGAAATTGGCGTTTTTTCTCTCTATTTTATACATATTTTTTATACTACAGTCATATACAAAATTAATTTATTTTATGAACGTTACATCATAGCAAAGATTGGAGATTCAATAAATACTATTTTTGGGGAAGTTCATCCCCAAAAAATTAAGCTTAAAAACAGTTCATTTTATGTGTTGTCGCTTTCAATGCAAGTTAAATTAAATTCGCTGCAGTTTTTATACGTTAGTTTTCTTTTATAAATAACGCTATGCATACTTTTGACAATGTTATCCAATTATACACAAAAAAAAGGATTTGTAGTTCCAGAAAAAAATACAATAATATTGAGAAATCAAGTTTCTCAAAATTCTCCATACAAAACGCCAATTTCATAGGTCAAAGGACCTAATATTTAATCCAATGCGCAAACAAGAATTAGAAATGATCACAAAACTTATAAAGATGGTATCATATTAAATATTGACAAAATAGGCAGTATCCGTGCTCTACCTGCGTCATAGTTGCTATGATACGGCTGTAGCAGTACAACTGAGTAACCACATTATATGTATGAAACCACATTGCTACGAAGATCAGATGTTTGGCGACTAATTGGAAGAAATGATGGCCTATTTTGGGTTTGTATAGTGGCTATACTTTGGCCTGTTCACCGTTACAAATGAGAGAGCAGCAACAGACGAGTATGGAGACCGAGAGGTAAGTTGGATTTTGTCAATTATTCTCTATAATAGAATCTAAAGGGCCCTGTTTATTAATTAACGCGAACAAGGCGATTCCATTTAATTTGTATCACAATGTTATCTGTCTAACTATATCAGCATGGTTTAGATACTTAGTACTTCCTAACAATGTACAGCAGGAAAGTTCTTCTACACTTATAATATTAAAATGAGGAAAAATTTGTATTTTTTGTATGTGTCTGTTTGTAATGAATAAACTCAAAAATTACTGTACCGATTTCAATAATTCTTTCACCATTGGAAAGCTACATTCACCTTAAGTAACATAGGCTATATTTATTGGTAGAAAAGATTAGGGATCCTTACTAAAACTTTAGTAACGTAACCAAGGTGTAAAAAAGTGCCCTAACCCGTGCAAAGCCGGGACGGGCCGCTAGCATTTAAAAGAAACGTTCCTACATTATTATGTCAGAAAGGTTAGTTATGTTTACTTACAGATAATAGTTACAACTATCCTAGTACTTAGATGTTTATTTTTGTTATTTCAATTACTGACCAACTGACTGACCTGACTATAAAATAAGCAAATACAACGTAGCCTAATATTTGTTAGTAACTACTTAATCTTTTTAGTAATTAAAAGTCAAAATCAAACCATATTTTCACAAAAATGAACTGAAAACTCCTAAAAAGTTGATTAAAATACGAAAGATACAGCTGAGACAGGAAAAGAGATAGACAGGAGATCAGGATAAGGTATATCTTACCTAACAAATAATAACCGATGTTCAGAAATATTATTTACCTCTGAAATACTCTTACCGGGCCACTCGAAACTTAAGTGAATTATTTGTAAGCAATCATAACAATCAGAACGACCACTGTGGCGCAGTGGGCAAAGGTCCGCCTGAGACGCAGAAGGTTGCGGGTTTGATCCTGCTACGAGATAAATATTTGTCTGGGTGTTTTCTAGCTATATAATACAAAAAAAATTAGGTATATGTGGCTCCCATAATACAAGCTCTGCTTAGTTTAGGGATAGATGATAATGTGTGGTAATATCCAGCATTATTTATTTATATTAATCAATTATTTATTTCAACAATCAATTCATACAGCCCGCGGCTTCACTCGCGTTGTAGATACCCGGGTAAAAAGTGGCCTTTATGTTATTCTATTGTTATCCTATTTAGATTTCTATAACATACATTATTAGATCAGTTGGGTCAGTAGTTTTGGTGGTTTTGGTGAGAAGGAGGGACAAAAATTTCACATTTCACACTTTCATATTTTTAGAAGGTCATAGCCATGTACCTATAGCCATGAATCGTTACTACAGAGGAAAAAATAAACTACTGTTTGAGAATTTTAAGTAGGTAAAGTTAAAGAAACAGTTACGATAGTAAAAGATCATATAAAATACAAAAATAATCAAAGGTAAAATCGAATAAAAGTTTAAAAATCACTCAGCGAGCCTTGGAACGAGGGATGCTCGGAGTTTCTCTGTAGGATAGAATCCACGAGATTATTCGATATAGAACTAAAGTTGGCGACATTCCTCGAGAATAAGCAAGCTGAAGTGGCAGTGGGACGGTCATATTTGCCGAAGAACCGACAATTGTTGGGTTAAACGAGTTCTTGAGTGCAGACCGCGGCTTGACAAACGTAGTGTAGGCTGCTCTCCGGATAGATGGTCGCTCTGCGAAAGGCATCTTATAGAAGCTGTATGCTTCAAGCTCAGGTCAGGGCGCAATGGCGCTCAAAAGGGGAGGCCTATGTCCAGCAATGATCTGCTATAGAGTGATGGTGATTATGATGAAAATCTAATAAGAGAAAAGGTCACTAGGTCATTAGGTAAGTTATCGTAATTCTCAACTCGGTAGACACCCTAGGTATATTTATTGCAGGATCAGCGACATGGATGCTCTGCTATTAGCACTAACACTGGAAGTTACTTTACTGCAAATACGAATCCTCGGTACGTTTATACTTTTTTGTATGTTACTATTGTTTGTACTATATGTAAAAAAAAGTGTTAACCCAAGAGGTGCCTATGGACATTCGAGTTGCCGACCCTTTAACATTTAAAAAGTAACGAGTTTACTCCACAATTTGGACTCCCATCAACCATATATTATAGGTATACTATCTTATTTTTTTATTTTTTTAACTAGCCTATTTCGTGACTGCTGGGCAAAGGCCTCCCCCAAACTCTTCCATACGTCCCTGTCTTTGGCGGTCTCCCTCCATTCCTCCTCGAATACATAAAGATCGTCCCGCCAACGACTTCTTTATGGTAGTATCTTATATATTTATGATCTTTATACTGTGCTTATGATTAATCACTACCTCATACTACCTATCCGCAATGTTTTGACTGAAACCCCTGAGTCAGAAGACGGAAAGTTCGTATACATATATACCGCACATTACCTACCTACTATTAAATTTATCTTTGTCTTTGGTTCTAGTTAAAAATATTTTTAACAATGCCATCTGTTGGTAAGATTTGAAACTGTTTGCAGAAGGAAGCACCGAGCTTCGGGCGCGGTGTTGGAAAATCGGCAACACTAACGAAAAGCTCCAGCGTGAAAAGTTAACAAGAGACCGGTTAGTAGTCTACGTATAAAATATACAGATGTCACTTGCTACAATGACCGAAATTCCTAGTCAAGACTGAAGATAATTTAATCACTGTGCATTATTAAAATAATTTGGCAGCAATAAGTACCACAAATTCAAATTTATAAAAAATACTTTTAACAACCGAATAAAAAATAATGGTAGAACACTTAAAAGGCTTATTACACCACGCGGTATTCAGTCTGTCTTACTGACTAATTAGTCAAGCTCGTTATTACACTGCGCTGAATATCGCTCGCTAACTCATTCACAAGGCGTACGTCGTTCGTCTTTGATGAAAGTTTTTGAATCAAAATCACATCAAAAATATTACGACAGCCTCTGTGGCGCAGCGGTCAACAACCCACCTGAGACGCAGAAGGTTGTTCGTGGCAGGTTCAGTTCCCGCCGCGAGATAAATGTTGTGTGATTTGTAAATATTTGTCTCAGGTCTGGGTGTTTTCTATGTATAATAATGTATGAATGTAAAAATGCATATAAAGTAGGTACTTTGTATAACAATTATGTAGTTCCCATAATGCAAGCTCAGTTATGTAACAATGTCCAGGACATAATATCGATAACATTAAAAATTACTTATTTTTCCTTTGAGCATGCTATTGTGTACGGCGTGGTAAATCAACACAACCTTTCTCTGCGACTGCCGCGCGTTGACTAAACTGACTAACTCTTATTAGTTATTACACTACGCGTTATTCAGCTAGTTAGCCAGTAAGCGCGACCGAGTACAGTCTGACAGACTAACTAAGACTGTCTTAGTGGCTTACTCTTTTTACACCACGCTGTGTAAGACAGTCTTACTAAGACAGACTGAATACCGCATGGTCTATTAAGCCTCACCTATGTGCAACGGTGCAGCGCGTTTGTGTTTTTTGTATGGCAGAGCGTGGGTCTACGATCGTGCTACGAACTAGATCTATACAAGTTTAAGTGGTGCATTTTTATGTTTTTAAGAAGAGCTTCTTATTTTATAGTTCGAACACAAGTAGATTGGTTATCAAAAACCTGGTTGTAAGGAGTTCCAACCGCCATCTTCGGAATAAAAGCCTACCTCATCTGCCCGTGGTGCACCTTGCTAACTAACAAACAGGGCTCTGGTGGGTTGTATGCGGCACAGCACAGCCTAACACCGGCAAAGCGAAATTAGAGAAGCTGTGTCCTGTGATCCTCAATGCAAAATAAATAATCAATGCAATTTTTGTATCTAAAATAACAAGTAAGTATCCAGCCTCTGACATAATGACATTTTCTCTCCCTCCCTCAATAGTTTTAAAAGTATTATTTTAAAGTTTTTTCAACCATAAACCTTTTTATTACTCTTTTAATTTGGTTTGTCTTCATTGTATTTGTTTTTGTTTAAAAGTAAAAATGTGTAGTTTTGATAGTTTGTCCACTTTCTTCTATGTGTGTTATTTATGTGTGGAAACTTTTTTGGATTATGTATTACAAATACATTTGTATTTTAAATTATTCTAAATATAAGTTCCATTATTCTGTTTGTTTCCCAAAGAAAATAAAAATAAAAAATAAAATAAAAATAATATATTTATATCTTCCAGGGACACAGTGAAAGATGTAATGAGTAGAACTCTAATAGAGGTAGCGGAGAACGGTGATTTCCCAACGCTGCAAAAAGCAGTACACATTTTGGATCAACGGGCAACATCAGCTGTCTCCAAACGGCTACAATACAATGAGTTATTAAAGTTAGTTCCTCCATCGTAATCAAACATCTATAGAAGTGCACTGCTGAACAAAAAGGGCCAACCCTTATGGTTTCCGCAACTAACGGCCTTGAGCCCTTTCCATTCGTCTTCATGATATCATCGGTTGTTGTTGGCCAGAATTACTAAAGAGAAATATTTTTTTTTATACTTTAATATCTGTCTATCTATGTGAAATGAAATGAAATGAAATTATTTTATTCAGTTACAAACATCAAAAATGCTAAGAATATTGTACATAATTTTTTTTTATTTGTAGTAGTAGTACATAGATTCTATCATAAACTACATAATATTATTAATGTGAAATTTTGTGAGGATGTATGGATGGATGGATGTTTGTTACTCTTTCACGCTCTTTGGGTGCGAGCGAAGCCCCGAGTGGAAGCTGGAAGCTAGTAGACCATAATATTAAAGTACACAAAGTTGATGATGATGAAGTCATCATTATCAGCATTCACAGCCCGACACTGTCATCCAGGGTCATCAACTGTTGGATATAGGCCTCCAAATGTTTTAGCGATTTTGTGCTAGTCACGTCCACAGATAAAAAAAAAATTAAAACAAGAACTTGTTACAGTACACTACTGCAGCGGCCAGCAAAAGAGGCATTGGTGGACGAACGTATAAATGTGGGCCGAGGCAAAGCCTAGGCACACATACGTGAGTCCATCAACGCCTAGTTGTGACCAAGTTGTGTGTGTTGTTGTACTCTTCTCAAATAATGCGTGGAAATTAAAACTAAGTTCTAAGAACTAATAACTAATTTTTCAGTAAACAACTTTCTGTTTGTAAGCCAGTTCGAAATTTAAATAAAACCTTTGATTAGTTACCTTCTTGGTTGCCATGTTTCGGAATAAAAGATCGTTCCATTTTTAAATAATACGACAGATATGTAATTTATTTGGCCGCTAAAAACGAGAGATACATGGATCACAGATTTATAGTTTAGTACTAAAGTACCTACCTACTATGGATTTTCATACAACTTTTGCCGGCCGCTGCCCGCATGTATTTGGTCAGTAAATTCGATGTATCTCGAAGAAGGTTGTCATAATGCTCAAATTTCCAGCATATTTGAGAAAAACAATAATGAGTGTTCCCTTCTCTATTAGATCACGAGAGGAAATAGCTGAGGAGTTACGGGAGAAACGGATTCAATGGGTCGAGCAACTTCGCAATGCCGATTTGAAAACAGCCATCATACGGGACAAGATCAATGTAATCACCTTATTACTTATGTTTGCCATAACTATTCCAAACTTCAACAACAACCATGACATTATCAAAAGCACCAACAACACCAGCCTATTTAGTCCACTGCTACATAGGCCTAGTGGGATACCTATGCCGATAATCCCAACGCTGGGCATGCGGGTTGGGGATCGCAGGGCATAGCTTCTCGCACCACTCGCACCGTCGGTGGTCAGGGAATTAAGCTGTGCCGGTATTAGCCACAATCAACCGGCCGCCAGAGCCCCGTTTGTTAGTCAGCTGGGTGACTAGGTGCTCGTCGGGCAGGAGAGCTTGGCTTGAGTTACGAAGGTGGGGGTTGGAATTGGAACCCCTTACACCTCTAAAACACCAGCATACACCAAGAAACGTCGAATAACTTTATTTACTTTAAATATATCTTCATCAATTGAATGATTGCAAAATGAAGGTGAAATTACAGGCACTAGAGGCTTATCTCCTACTTTCATGCCTCAAGTGAAGATAGACAAGTCAAGATGGACACAGAGTGTTGTATAGTAAGGCTTTTTCCAAACACGCGTGACCTAAGATGCAAAGTTTTGTGATAGGTAATGGTTGCCATATCACTTAACATCTGGTGGGCCATGTTCTTGTTCCATCTGCAGGTCAACTCTATACTAACTCATGTGATAGGGTATTCAAAACCAAGTTTGGTCTGGCCAGCCATATTAGGGCCCATATTAGAGACCCAAAATAACTAGGATCACCGTCATAGAAATGGATGAGGAAGACTGTATTAATCATACCTTCAGATGCCATCAAAAATGAGGGAAGCAGCCAACTGCCCTCAAAAAAAACCCCTAGCACTTGGCAAAACACTTCTTATTAACATCTCCAAATTATAAACACTTTTGATGTAACATTTTGAGCATTCTATCATAGGTATCGGACATCAAGTTCAATTCAACCAGACAAATACCTATTTTCCGTAAGAAAAAGAGCCATGGTAGCATAACGGGATGTTTCCAGACTACCAATCCGGAGGATATGGATTCAAATCCCGAAAAAATATCTCCGGGATTGAGCATTCTATCATTGGTATCGAACTTGATATCCGATACCAATTTTTCCGATACAAACAAAAGTTTGTTCCAATACTCTACCTCGCACGGCTTATGTACAGCGTCAATTCACTTACATGTCTAACTATCTCTATAATAAAATAAATAAAAAATTAAGTATTCACAAAAATACATATTCAGAATGCAAATTCAAAACCAAGAACTGGATCATAACATTGAATTATGATGAAACAGAAGACCTTATAACTTTTACGACTTAACCCTTTCACGCACAAAATCGATACAGAAGGTATTCTAGTAGTTTTAGTGCATAAGAAGGTTCATTTTGATGTAATTTAATAATATTTATTATAAAAATAATAAATAATTTGGTCGATTTTTTGGAAATCCTTGGGATACCGGTGTCCCAATATGCGCCAAAGGTCAAAATAATGTGTAATTCTTAGGTTTCTAAAAGACATGCTATCTGAGAATACCAGGGTATTTTTGAATAAAAACAGTGTTATTATGTACAATAATAATATATTATAATTATGCTATGCTAATTTAATCATATTTATTACAAGTGAAAATCCGCAAATAAGTTTCACCCTGTTGTGAGACACAGGTTTGTGTTCACAAACATCTGCCTTTGCACAATTGACGCATCATTTTTTGGTTTCCATTTACCATGGTGTGAGCCGGTGGAGATCTCTTGATTTCTGTATCTATTCTTTTTAGGGTTACGTACCTCAAATGGAAAAAGAGAACCTTTACAGGATCACTGAGTTATCCGTCGGTCTGGATGTCAGTCTGTCAAGACTCTTTTCTCAGGAATGCGTGGAAGTATCAAATTGAAATTAATATCAAATACTCCAGGTCTGTAATCCCTTCGAGCTGTAAAACAATCAAACTTCTAAGTCAACGCAAAAAAGATAGCCGCTCATGATGCATGTTATCAATTTATCACACTTGCAAGAGAATCCTACATATAGGGTACTTCTCGTTGACCTAAAATAATGAAATTTGGCAAGAAGCAATTACTTATATAGCACAAGACGTAAAGAAACATTTGTCGAAAAACTAAATTTATAGTTAGATCACAAAAAAATGATTTCTTATCTATTAGTTTGTACAGAACCCTCGGTGCGCGATTCCAACTTGCACTTGGCTTGTTTTCCTTTTATTGACGTAGCTGGTAGGATATTTTTGCCAAAAGACATATGAGGGGCAGGTTTCGGAACATTCGTAGTTTCTATATCCTGTACGATAAATGCCTGATCTTCATCGCCCAATACCAGCGCATCTTCATACCATTCTCATCACAGACGCTGGTATGGCCACGAGATATTGTTCAACTTCGTCGAGAGCATGAGATTATTCTAGTTGAGGTCAACGAAAATAATCTCGTTCCATTATGAGCCTAAAACAGTGAAAAAAAGTTTAGTAACTGTTAGTAAACGTACATAAAATGATATACAAAACGTGCTTGAACATTATAATGTATTTGACCTATGAAGCATATTGGGACACATACTTCCCCTAAACATTATATGGTCTTTTAGTTACTTTATTCCGGCAAATTATTGTAAAAAGCATTAAAACATAAATGTTTACTTACCATTGTAGAAAACTTTGGCACTAAATAACCACAACAACAAATAAAACATAGTTTAATTTATTGTTGAAAATAATACATTGATGGACGCCAAAACATCGAATTTGAATTACAAACTTTTTATATTTTTTTCGCTCGCCGTACATTTTTTCCTATAAATAATAAAGGATATGTTCAGAAATAAGTTCTTGGACTTCCAATTACGAAGAAGTTTTGCATATTGTAGTGAAAAAAGTTTTAATATAAATCAGGGACAAATGTGTCCCATTTACGTCAAAGGGTTAACTCCAATTAAGTAGGTTCTACAAAATACACACCTCATACACACACAATCAACACACACACACACACACACACACACACACACACACACACACACACACACACACACCACACACACACCACACACCCACCACACACCCACTCATACACACAAAACATCCTCATAACACAACCCAAACTTACCGCATCCACTCAATTTCAATTTTAGTTTTAATAAGACTTACATTTCTGTGCTAATGCTCTGTAGTAGATTTGTTCATTAAGGAAGGAGGTCCCCAAGATACAGGTTATCCTAGTTTGGGGACCACTGATTGATAATGATTATTGTAACTTACTTTTTGATCAATAAACGTTATTATTATTATTATTAATTATTAGTAGCTCAAAATGTTACATGAAAAGTTTTTATAATTTGGAGTTGTCGTATGGGAGTGGATGAGGATATACTTTCCGTTTGGTCCCATATGAATAGAATAATACCACTAAGCCCCTAAGAACAATTCCTTCTAAGTCATTTTTTTAAATTAAATCATTATTTTATCACCAGGATGACCAACTCAACGCAAATTTACGACTCGCCTACGCTGAGAAGTGGGTTGTGGCTCGAGCGGAGTCCTTAGAGCTGCAGTCTCAGCAGCCAAGACCTCCACTGCCAAACCTGGACCACGAGCGCCGCGTCCATGAAGAGCTATTGAAAGCCTTTGATATGCAAATTAAGGTTAGAATACAATCCAAGCTGATGCTAGTAAATAGGTAAGAAAATATACAAGAAAATATAGAAGTAAATAGAGTAGTTAATATTATAGTAATTAGAGCATTAAATAGGGGTGTAAATAGGGTAGTAAATATGAGAGAGAATAGACAGATTTCACATCTGCAAGGCGTACCGCGACGGCTCAATTTTCTTTCTGCTTAACCAGGAACGCGAAGAATCTTTGATTCATTGGCAACAGCGCTACACAACAGACATCGCTGATATCAAAGCGAGGGTAGCTGCCAGATGCGAACAACTTCGTGTGGCTTCCTTACGACATGAGGAGTTGCAGAAACTGGTAAATTCATAGCTAGATAGTTCTTAAAGTAGGTACGTCAATAGTCGTAGACGACCATCCTGGTTATTTCCAAAGAAGTTGGATTTTTTTTCTTTAAGGTTATTTCGGGTGTTTATCGACCTCAAGCATGTAACGGGAGAGTAGCCGAATGTGACACAAAGGAGCGGGTTCGATTCCCGCTACAGCACAAATGTTTGCATGTGTGTAGTACCATATACTGCTCCTGATATTCACGATACAGGAGAAAGTTAAAGTCAGGGTAAAGATTGACGATTTGATAACATAATCTATATAATCTATGTTTATTTTACTTTCAGTATGATTTGCACGCAGGCGAGATGCGTGCATGGCTAACATTCAAACGCGAGCGAGCCGCGCGCTTGGCTCGTGAAGAGCGCCTTAGAAAGTCGGCAACGCAAATACAGTCGTGGTGGCGTGGCACCATGGTGCGTCGCGGGCTAGGCGCTTTCCGTTTCATGCGCAACTTGAAAAAATCCCCGTCTAAAAAGGGGAAAAAATAAATCTATCTTGACTTTACACACTATAATGTATTATTAAAAATACTTACTACTCCTTCCTCTGTTAAAAATAATACAATCAGATAGCACGCTGAACCCCACAGATATATAAGTCTAGTACTAAAGTACTGGGCCCTGGGGACATGTAGAAAATAAACGCTACGCTAGACCTGGGGAATTGGGTGTCATGTGCACAGACTACTACGATGCTATTTAGGATGTAATCATAACGCATGTCATGTGCACAGATTTGCAAGTTTTTTTTTAGTACTGAGGCCTCATTTACTAACTCAGTTGCACACCGAAATGATAAGCACCGGTCCTGTTTTTAAAAACTTTGGCAGTTTGTCAACTGACGTTCTTCGAATTTCGATAGATGAAATGTCAAAGTTGGCAAATAAAGGACCGGTGCCGATCATTTCGGTGTGCAACTGAGTTAGTAAATGAGGCCTCTGGTCATGTGCCATGGATGGATTGACCAATAGGTATCACACACAGACTAGTTAGTACCTCATCGATATACTATATTATAGTACCTATTACCCACAGGCTTTGTAATTTTATGTATAGTCGACACGTACATAAGTCTAGCGGTAAACGAAACTTCTGCGCATGGGTGTGGCATGGGTCTCTCTCTCTCTCTCTCGCTCTCTGTCGCCTCTAGCTCAATTAGGATAGGTACCATTTTGACTTTTGCGCAATAACGGTCAGCGCTAGAGTTTCGTGCCGCTACTTGTAGTTGTACCTACGGTTACTAACTGAATAGCTGGTGTTACACATAAGTCCTAGAAACAGTCATCGTATTTGTGTTTTTTTATCTGTATATTGTCATTTGTCAATGCTGTCAATGTCAATCCCCCTGTCTCAAACACTTCAGCTTATTCTTTCAGTGTTACAAAGTTGAGTATTTTTTAGATAAAACTATCAGTTTTTATTATTCACTTGGTCCATAACATGCACCAATTAATTTTTTGCATAATAAGCAACATTGCTTCGGCTAAGATTTAAGATATAGTGCAATACATTATTTATAATATACATTATTTATGCAATATAATTTTGACCCACACCAAATCCATTTGAGAAATCTTTAAATAATGGCATTTCATATAATAATTAGCAATGAGACTACGCAGGATGACTAAAAAGTTATATCTAAACATGTTTTTCCTCTAGATTATCAAGTATCGTTTATATTTTTTTATCTCTATCAATTTAATTCATTCATTTCTACTATGTATTGAATTTGCAACAGTCATAGATAAGTGCACATACATAATTATATACAATCTGAAGATTTTCTCATATTTTATAACGTCTTTCTATCTCTAGTTTTCTAAGATACTTATAAGATAAAATATTTAGGCGTGACTTTGTGTAATGGATTTCCACAAAGTCACGCCTCAATACAAACTCAATAGAAATCTAGATAATGATTCAATTTATAATCTAGTTTTCCTTTGATTCTGATAAAGACACTATCTCGTTTCAGATCCCATGATCACTAGACCGGGGCTCTTGTAGTTTTTTTCCGAAATCTGGCGATAGTTTATATTTGCAATGCGGCAACACAGTCTGTGTTCATTCAACCAACCTAAATCTATCAAAGTCAAACTGTAAGTCAACTGTCAAACCCAACCAAAGTCAGTCAGTCAGTCGTCCGTCCTCGTCCGTCCGGCGTCCGTCAGTCGCACGCTTTCGCTCGTTGTGTGGAGTTGTTAGATTAATCTTTAGATTTAATTTCGCTCGTATATAGAGGTTTTCTTTAAACTTTAGAACGTTTTGAATTCACGAGGTAATAAATATTACAAACGAAAGAAAATTATAACAAGGTGCTGTGAATTTATCGAACTGTGACTGTTTCATTCAAAAGAAATTGGTTTCTTTAAAATATCCAGTTCTCGGAAAGTTGGATTGTCGTTCACAAGATTTGGTGAGTAATCCTTTTGAACTGTAAAAGTATTTATAAGCTTTGATTTCTTGTGCTATTGTTTTCTATTATAAGTTGTAAAAGGCAGTAGATATGTAAAATAACGCTGTACTCATGCTGTACTTCTGTAAATCTACCTTCTTGTTTATTTGAAGCGTAGGATGGAAAGAAAAGTTGACCAAAGTCGTACATATTTAAATTCTGGTTTAATAGAGTAAAGTAAAAATAATATAAATGTCTTAATTCAGTGGGAACCTTAAAGTACACATTGAATAGTTTTGTTTTTATTTACACTTATTCGTAATGCAACCAATCAGAGAATAATTGGTAAGAAACTGCTTGTGGCTTATATTTTTAATGTCTGTATTAAGTACCTTTATTCTTAAATATTACCTACAATTTTTTCGAGAGAGTTTCCGTATATTATTGGGATTCAAGTCATCTCTGCTAGTACCTACTAACTTCCTTGAAAGATTGTTTGTCAAACTACTTTAACTTTACATGTTCAAATTATACCTATTATAACTAAAATAACCTATCCTTTTTTATCATACATAGGTATAAGTTTACCATCAAATTTCATTTTAAAATATTACCACCGGTCTAAATTTTTGTAGAATGACCTTTGTATATCTACCTCATTATTATTACATTATGATGCCATTTAATTTTATATTTTATTTAAATTCTTATTCAACACATAAAGTGCAAGAAACTGATTGACGTCATGAACAGCCTGCCAATGCAGTATTATAAGTGTTGTTAATGTGCAGAACTGCTCAGCTCTGACATCTGCCAGCCATCAACATGTTGATGTGCTAATGAGTCACATAGGCATGGTCTTGAACCCTAAAAATAAAAAGCCGGTTCTCCCCATCATGTTGCCCAGAAAAAATACTTAGCCCTTCACCCAAGCTTAAAGACCACCATTTTAAATTAAATTCAATTTCCTTCAGTGTTGCATTGATACATTTTCAGCAAAAACACATACTTTTTGATTACTAGGAATATAATAGATATTACATTATTAAAAACAGAAAAGAAAGATGAGTGACACAGATTGGTTTTGGGCTAGATGATGCTATGTAAACGGTACCTACGCTGTTATATATAAATTTAATTATACATATAAGTTTTTATTGATGGTAGGTAACACATCATCTACCTACCTACTTGTAATGGATATACTGTTTTACTCTCTTATTTACCACCATTACCATCATATTATAAAAAAACTTTATCATGTTAATAATAGAAGCTGTAGTGTTGTGTAGTTAGGTACATTTTATGAGGAAATTCAATAAATACAATATTGCTGGACACTACCACACAGCATCATGTAGCCCCAAACTAAGCAGTTTGTATTATGGGAATATGAGTGATATCTACATATGTATCATATTTTTTTTAAATACCTACATACATAATCATATATATAGACCACACAGACCCGAGACAAATATTTGCAGAACATACAAACATTAGTCTCGCGACGGGAATCGAACCCGCAGCCTTCTGCGTCTGAGGCGGGTCTCTTGGCTTTTATTTCATTTTAGAGAATTACCTATTTTGTTAAAAAATCTATCCAGCAACTTAGATAAGTACTATTGATATGAATATGCTTGAATTAGAAATCATTTATTTATTACGTTTGTATGGGCAATTCATCCGCCTGTGGCCCCTAAACACCTAATAAGATACCTACACACCTGCATATGTAATGTATAGCTACCTAACCTACCTAGAAAAGCATTCCAAGGTTGCCTTGCCTACACACTCAAGTGAATTGCAATTTGCGTTGCGCCGAACCCTTCTAGAAATATATATTTAAATACTTTAGCTAACATTATCACCATTAGTAGCATTATGGTATGAATAGAGCGTGCCTTCGATTCATAGATATAAAATCCTAACGTAATATTGATAAATGCGAATGTGAGTTTGATTGTTTGTTACGCTTTAACTACTCTGCAGAACCTCATTAAACTTAACTTTCGCAAGAAAAAAAGAACTGTTCTCGAGGAAACGAAAAATAACTTTGAATGCGAGCGAAGCTGAGCGCAAAAGCTATCGTCTATCATTTTTGCTGGTGGGCGCCAATAGACTCGAGATTTATGTAACCTACAGACTCGTTAAACTCCTATTACCTTTTGTTTTTAAACTTGATTATTACCGATTTTTAGTAATTATGTTTCTAAGAATCGGTAATAATCAAATCTTATCTATATCCATACTATCTACATTAAGCAATACATGTTCACTTTCACGATTTAGGCAAAACTTAACGTTCTTGCATAGATACAGGTGAAAGAACGAAGTTCAAATAAAAAAGTTAATTTCTGAGTTTTCAATAGGAACAAATCTAGTCTCTGAACTACTCAGGGTTAAATTGGCTCTTGATTATGGTTCCTGAAATTTTGACGTAAACCTACATAGGCCCTTTCTTTCCTTCTTCGTAATGAGCTAGTGTTCAACTCTAGTGTCGGAGTTTTAGGCCACTGATATGGCTTAACTACTGAAAAAGCCGGAACCAAAATTTTAACATGCTTTCCTAAGCATGGAAGCGCTCAGGCTCGGAAGCGGTGATCTATCCATGTAGCGACCGAGCAGAGTGTTGCTTAACCGAGATGATTATCGTAGCCAGCCATGCCACGAGCACTTCGATATATGCTAGGCCACTACAATAGATATAGGTACATGTACTTTGGTCCGTCACCACTCAATCCAAGCCGCAGGCAAAGGCTAGTGAATAAAATGTAAGCCCCTGAAATTGTAGGTTAGGCCCTTCCCGATCGTAATAATTAAATTCGAGTGGAGCTTGATGAATGAAACATTGTGAAATCAAATATCTTAGCGCTAACGAATTGCTGTCCAAGAATAGGTTTAGTATGAAGGAACCTCTCGATGTTTTATTTGAATTGACAAAAGGAGCATCCGATGTCTTTATGCGTAAACGGAAGTGAAGCCTGACCCATGGACATTCATGGTTACCTGCCGTAAGTAGGTACACATGGTCAATCACCCTGTGTAGTCCATGAATTTTAACATCATTTTATTCTGTGTGATAGACAGATGTGTCCGGTGTTGTAAATTTATACATAGGAATTAAATTCATCGCGTATCACATATCGCGTTCATAGGTTAATGAACGCGAACCTGATCAAAATACACATTATGTTGTTAGTACCCATAGCAAAAAAAACGTAACTATTTTAGCTATTATTAGGGTAAAGTTACCATCGGGTGAAACAAACCCTTATTAGTACGTTCGCCTGTCATGGCCAATTCTTTTATATGAAAAAACTTAATAATGACTGCGTGCCACGGATTTGTTTAAACACTTTGACTGTGAGTGAGTCTCACTTGATCCCACACCGTGCCAGGGACGACACCGACCGACAGCTGCATCAGCGATGTAGTGAATAGGGAATGCAATCTCGAGACGAGAAGTCGAGATCTCGAGGGATCAGAAATTCGATGTCGGCATTTTCAAAATCTCTAATGGATTTCGAAAAGTATTGTTTTAATTAGATAACTGAAACATGATTGAGACTGCTTAGCAGTGGTGATTAAGATGCGTTTAAGTTTATACAACATGAAGTCTTTATTTTTATATTTTTTTTTACTGATGTTATGTTAATGAACACAAAAGTTCAGACGCCTAAAATGTCATATAAAGTACTTATTTTAACAAAGATAATGTTAGTGAAAACAAAAAATTTCAAAAATTGCAATTTCCCAAAATCACTCCTAAACTATGAGTGATTACGAGTGATCTAATCCATCTTATGCCAGTCGCTATGTAGCCAGCGGCTGAAAAGGCCCTCTCTCAGATTCAAGTTTCAACGCTTATTGGTATCAGCGCGTGACCAAACTGTTATATGCAAATTGCAAAAACATACCCCTCGATCCTCCACACTACTATAGATCTATCTCTTTTTTATTACGGACTCTAGCCTGTCTGCAATAGTAGCAACACTAGCAATAGCAACCCGCGAGAAAGGACTTTTACAGGCTTTAAAGTCTAAAGTCAAAACCTTCTAGTTCCTCTTGAAGACGTCCTCGATTTCGTTAATCTCGGCCGAGATTTCGTCATTTTCATGTCACGGTTGATGCAACTCGGCTTCTGAGAAACCGATCACCGGGGCTCGGGAGGAGCGGCAAATTGCCGGCAGATATGTGTGCCGCCCTGTCCGTAATTGCAAAAATCACTCGCAAGCCGCGGAACGAGCTTGTAGTCCTTGTATTACAAGTACGACTCGTATGAGACCGCTGCCGACATGAGAAGTGTATCATACCCGTTTTACAACTCGCAGAGATTGGATTATAACTAAAAAGACACGAACTTTTTAGTTTTAACACTAAGACGACAGCGCGCATGGTCCTGCGTGACAAAGACCTGCTTTATAAACTCATTCATGAGACGGCAACACAAATACTGAATAGGTGTACTTTACTGTGTTGTATAGGATTTCAAGAGTGTCCTTTGCTGAGCTCGTGAAGTCGGGCCTGCTTTCTGACTATGAAATATCTGAATTATGTGACGTAATAAGTTTCATTTAAAATTTCAATATATTTATGTATATTTTTTCCAGTTAATTTTAGGTTTGTTCCATGCAAAATAATAGTAAAAGCAGTTGAAATAATTGCACAGATATTCAAATAGTCTGTTTTTCTGTTCTAAAACACGATTCAATTACAAAATATTAGAATTGAATACTTAAATGATTTATGCCGTCCGTGACAAGAAAGAATAAGTCTGCATTGCATAGTCATTAACTATTGCTTTTCTAAGAACGGTTCGAGTAGGGCTGGTCTTATATGCACAGTTCAAGGAATTATTACGGATTATCTATCTCGTACAAAACGGCCTACTGTTTTAATTTTTACAAGTTCATTATTTTGAAAAAGAACTCCAAACAAAGATTTTCAGTAGTTATTAATAAGGGTAAAAAAAAATTCAACACAAAGGTATAAAATTATGGAACGACTTATCGAATAAAATTCATCCAAAAACTATCCATGTTTTATGTTATACTAGTGACCCGCCCCACGGATGCAAGTTACATATAGACTACAGGGTCATAGCTGAAAATCAGTGTTTTCTCAATGAGAAACATCATCGCTGGGCTATAACCTATTTGTAACGCTGCAACACACACATGCTTTTAGCTGTAAGTAGGTAAATAATGTTTATTCTTGTACATACCTACATCCTACAACTATACAGTAGGTAGGTAAGTAGGTACTCACTTTAAAAATATGTATAATTTTTATAATTTTTTGTTATTATACCTCCTACATCCTAAGTGCCTAATGTCTGCTGTGTTTACCTATACTTATATAAATGTACGTGTGTGATTGAAGAAACAAATAAATGTGTTATCTATCTATCTATCTATATATAAACCTTCCTCTTCAATCACTTTATCAATAAAAAAACAGCATCAAAATCCGTTGCGTTTTAAAGATCTAAGCATACATAGGGGCAGACAGACAGCAGGAAGGGACTTTGTATTAAACTTTAAACATAAACATGTTTTACCTAATATATCCTTTCCTTGGTTATTCACTTCCTTTGTATCATAAAATTCAACATAGAGGTATTAAGTTGCGCTTTAGCGGATGAAATTCATGAGTACCTATTCGTTTCTGCTATGAAATAGGTCACAGTACACAAAGCATTGTCATACGTTGTCTGCAACGTATTACCTACCGCAAGCAAGTACAACTAGATTAACTAGTACCGTTACCTAGAACCATGATAATTATAGGTTCAGATACAATCCTGTTCAGTCTAGTGATCAAAAGGCATTATTGTAGTCATAATTCTTGGATATCTTGGACTTTCTATGAACGTCACATCAATTGTCTCGAATGCTGTTGTTTTAGCCGGTTCCTTTGTATTTCGTAAAACAATAGTCGATGCCCCTTTGGTTCTCTATTCGGTGACTTACCTGTTTGTCACGATTTTGAAATGTAAAATACCACCTCGCACATTGTACGACAAAATTCGATTTGTATGGTAGAATTGCGGTTTATAACGTTGGTTCTCAGAACTTCAGTGTCCTACATGCTAATGACTATTAGGTAGCTTACCTAACGAACAAAACTAGTCTGTAGGTCTAAAATGAAAAGTGACGGTTATATTCAAGAAGTAAAAAGTTTTCAATTGCAAAAAGTCAGTCTGGTTTCTTAGATCTTCACTAGGTTCCCAAGGAAAATAACATTTCACACTCCTCATTTTCCTAAAATCAAAAAACGAACGTAACTCTTTACTCTGAATTATAGATAGGTCAGTAGCTGGACAACCGTTATGGAAGGCGTTCGGTGTATCGGGCCTATTAACTAAACAACGTTATCGTAACAAGCACCTTAAGAACGTAAGTAATTCTAATATCCCAGAATTGTTTTCAATGCAAATGCTTACTTGCTGGCGTAATTCCTGGACAGCATCAAGTTAATTGTTGTATTGAATGCCATTTCTGATGATGGGTTGCAATGTATGGAAATCATACATAGAAACAGCCTACACCGCAGGCAGCTGCTCAGTTCATTTCCTAGGTCTACTGTGAAAATTACACGGTCCGTCGGTTTTTCATCGTTATCGCCGCCGTACCACGCTGCCTCTACAATTACTAAGTTATTCATGTAAAAATTGCCACTTCCTTATAACAGACGTGTATTTTATTAACTTCGGGCGAAATTAGATTTCAGGAAAACAATTTTCTGTCTGATGCGTAAGTCATTACTCGGAATATGACTAAAGCCCCGTTCAATACTAAACAGGGTTATTTGAACGTTCGTTTACTGCGAATTGTACGGGAAAGTAAGTTAACGACAGTGTGGTGGACTTTTTATTGTTCATATTTTAATCGAATATTCCAATGAACAATGATATTTTTTAATTTATTTTATAGATTGAACTTTAAATATTAAGCAAAACTTAATAGTCTTTATTGCAGTGTTATAATATGAAATGGGTTTGTATTTTATTTTACAAGCTACTTACATAATGTCAGATAAACCAGTAAATAGCGTACCCATTAATTAAATACCAATTAGGCGTTTTATTTTCAAATTATCTAACAGATAATAAGTATTGTGGTAACTTATGATTGAATAATCGAACTTTAGTCCTTTATATTTTATTTTGTGATTTAATTATTTTTCGTACTTGTAGGTTCTTACATAACTTTGCTTAAAAAGTGCTCCCAAAAACAACAATGTGGATGCAGACACTACAAAATAACCAAACTAACAATTCAAACTCATTCACTGAAAAGAGACAAGAAGTGTTAATATTATCTACTTTTTGAAGCATTTCCACAGTATTACTATAGATTATCAATTTATCATCTTAGGGGGTCATATAAAAATGTTATAATAGTTTTATAACAGTCAATGACGCATGACTGTGTTGCTAATGGAGAGAAAACACATAACATTTCCTAGGGCTACGTATTCTCACTATTCTAGATAGCAATATAATATTTATAATGCATGTTGTTTGAGAATCTTCGTTCTTCAATGAGTTGAAACCGTTTTACCTAGAAACTAAGTCGTCCATTCTACCTTGTGTGAGATAGCTGCATTTGTATCACATTTTTGAAAGCATTATTAGAGTCAAAAGCGTCCCACTAAAGGCCAGAGTAAATCGGCGGAAGACTGGCAGGGGTTTTTAAATCACAATGTAACAACGTATAAAATATTAACAAGACATTTTAAATTCTAAAGCTCAGAAACAGACAACAGTTACGTCAAGAGGCACCCACTTTGATGCTCAGCTGTCGGTCTCTGAGCTTTTGTAAACATTATTTAAGTTCGAAGTTACGTTGATAAATTTTGAATCCCCTTCCCTGCCCTCTGCCGATTCTTACTGCTAGCGGCACAAGTAATAAATTCATCTACTTAATAATACTCATCATCTATTAAATAAAAATCAATGTTTGTATGTTTGTCCTCAATGCGTTCCGAAACCACTGATCAGATTTTAATCATACCTTGGCAGGGTTTTCTGCGGATGCCCGCGAGGTTTCCTAGCCCAAAAAGAGAAATGTGAATCACGTATTTTTAGCTAAGTTTCTCACAACTTGTGGACAACCATGGTCTAATTAATCCTCTTTTGGCATAAGATACGTCTTGAAATACACCTTGTTCAAATAAAAATCAATGTTTGTATGTTTGTCCTCCATACGTTCCGAAACTATTGATCAGATTGTGATATACAAGTATACACGCAAACGTATATTGCGGACGGGTCAGCTAGTTATTCTATAAAGTTTAATGTGGGTATCGTTGTTTTAGAAACGTTATTCAACGAGTCGAAAGTTTTACTTAGAAACTGAGACGTCCATTCTCGTTCGAGATAGCCGTTCAGGGCCTCTAGCCAGCCGGTATTTGCTACGAAGCGATTCTATTTCGTCTGTCGTCATCGTTCAGGAGTGACACATGCAAATATTATACAGCTCAATAATTATTTAGCCGCGTACAATATACAGCTCAATAATTATTGAGCTGTACAATATTTGGATGTGTCGCTCCTGAACGATGACGACAGACGAAATAGAATCGCTTCGTAGCAAATACCGGTTGTAGCCAGCCGGTATTTGCTACGAAGCGATTCTATTTCGTCTGTCGTCATCGTTCAGGAGTGACACATGCAAATATTATACAGCTCAATAATTATTTAGCCGCGTACAATATACAGCTCAATAATTATTGAGCTGTACAATATTTGGATGTGTCGCTCCTGAACGATGACGACAGACGAAATAGAATCGCTTCGTAGCAAATACCGGTTGGCTAGAGGCCCAGGTGTCACATTGTACTCTATTTACAGGATGCGATAGCGAGATGTGGTTGTATGCGGCGCTGCTGATGGCGTGCGCTGGCGAGGCGCTCTCCGCCGGCTACTGCTCTATGAACACATTCACCACAAACTCAACGTGGATGCAGTTCACTAAGGAACCAGTGCCCCTAGAATACGGCTTCGACGACAAGTTCAAGAGCATCCACTGCTGCGTGAAGGGCTATAGAAGCATTGAGTGGTGAGTTTTATAGTTAACAATTAAATTATAGTTAAAACTGGTCTGACGCTTTATTAAATAATAATAAAAACAATGCTGAAAATTAACATACAGCATCATGTGGCCCCAAATCACCCAAAACTATAGTTTGTATTATGCGGACCACATGAGTGATACAACTTGTATTTAAATACTAGTGGACGCCCCGCGACTTCGTCCGCGAAAGTGATTTTTTCCTTAACATACCGCTTCCCCTTGGAAGGTTTTTCCCGTTCAAAGATGTATTACAAACATCCTCAAAAAGCTACAATATAATTTATTATTAAAAAAGTTGTTACTGCAATCAGCTAAGCTACCAAAATCTATAAGGTTAAAATATGATTTTCCAAAGTCGGGAGCAAAGTCGGGTTCACAAAGCTATTCATGCCAAGTTATAAGCAAATCGCACCACGCCTTAAGTTATACTTAATATCAACTAAGCACAACATGTTGCACCCCGTATGGGGACAGTATTAAAAAAATATCGTATTTGAATTTAACGAAATGTACTGAAGAATATTAAAAGTTTGCCCATACAAACTGTAACACCCCATTAAACCATAAAGAGGTTAATCCCTAACCATTTGTAGTGAAAAATATTTATAAAAATCTTGATAAAACATTTCAACCCAATCATACGACGCGTTTAAAAGTTTCCTCATATCACCCCATTGCACCCCGTTTAAGAGATAGGTCTTTAATAACCCCAGGGCAACAAAGTGCGGCATTGCGGCCTGCCACAAGGGGCGGATGCTACAATAACTAAAAATGTCGCACATTGTTCCGATCGTGCGGCATGACAGCACCTTGCGTCATGTGGCAGACTGTCGAAGCTTGTATCCGAACATGATGGATTCCATGCGACATTTTTGGTGCGTCAAAACAGGCAACAACATATATCTAATAGAATCAAATATATCGAATCGTCAGAATCAGGCCCCTGTATCTAGGTTATGTTTCGTTTAGTATTTGTTTTGGAAAGAAAAGATCTTGGCGAAATCACGCCAAGAAATTAAATTGAAGTATTTATTGGTCATGGAGTGGAGAAATGAATAAATATTTAGACTTTATTGAAGATTATGACGTCGTTCTTCCGTTGTCTAGCTGCATGGCTTAGTATTATATAAACTACCGCTAAAGTTGCTTTATCAGCCATATTCTACGGTGTCTATCCCCAAAAACACTCCAAAAATAGCACGACGTTTGAAAATTTTCGATGCACGATGTTGCCTCGGCGTAAAGCGAGTTTTACGAACTGCCAATTATTTAATAATAATATTGCATTAATTTATATAATCTTAGTGATTGTTTATTCTGAATTTATTGTGATCATTATATATTATTGATATTTAAGAAATATGATTGTGTGTGTGTGTGTACCTACCTTGGTACCTGACCTATAACCTGGTGTTATCAATAAATATATTGTATTGTATTGTACTGTATTGTAAAATAGACTGCAGCATGCTACATCGGCCGCATGATGTTGGCGATTGTACCGATGTTACATTTTGTAACATGCCGCACTGTATCACGAGGTTGCACTGGCCTTTTGGCGTTATTTAAAATAATCACATGGGTACCCTTGATCAGCTCCTTCAATCCCCACATCGTTCCACCAATCACCCTGATTAATTATAAATAAATAATAAATAAATAATCCTGGACGTTATCACACAGCATCATGTAGCCCCTAACTAAGCAGAGCTTGTATTATGGGAACCACATGATTGATAAACTACATAGATACATATTTTTTTTTGTAAATACATACATATCATACATTAAAAACACCCAGACCCGAGACAAATATCTGCAGAACATGCAATCATTTGTCCCGCAGCCGGAATCGAACCCGCACCTTTTGCGTCACAGGCGGACCTTCGCCCACTGCGCCACAGAGGTCGTCAATTCATTTTATGCATAGAAAACACCGAGACCTGAGACAAATATCTGCAGATAGCAACAACAGTCTGGAGGCGGGAATCAAACCCGCAATCTTCTGAGCCTCAGGCGGACTTTCGCCCCCTGCGCCACATAGATTGACGAACCAACATAAAGTAAATAAATGCGCTGTAAAATTACCAATAAATTATTATTTTATCAATCAGTCCTCAATCCTGTTTGCTGGATTAAAAATAAGGTTCATAAATGATCATTATGTCAGCCCACAAATAATTTTACCGATAAAATAATGTGTAACTTGACTACATAGAATCTACTCGTAATTTCGCATAGCAGCATTCGGACTCAGCTGTGTACATATAATATTAGATTGATAGTAAAGTACTTCAATATTCTAAGTAGATAGTAGGTATATTCAGTGGTCTGTATGTAACTAGTAATAATATTGTTTAGCAAAAAATGATAGCGCAGCTTTCGATGAGCAATGGACAGGTGTGTGCAAGATAAGCGCGATCTTCCTGGAAATTGTGCTCGATGTGCGCACAGAAATAATGATTACCTACCGTGCTCGCTGTAGCCAATGCTGTCTGATTTTCTTTCAATCACTGTCTTGTCTGTTCTGTTTGCGTCATAATTTTTTGATAAATTAGTTTTTTATAGTATTGAAAAACTTATATCTAACCTTCCTGTGTATGCTTTATGTACATATAACTATTAAATTTTACCTTTACTGATATATCTAGCGGTTTAATATTCAATTTAAAAAAAAATGAATTAGTATTTTATACAATTGAAAAACTTATAATTGACCTTCGTTTATGTGAAGCTTTATATACATATATCTATTTAATTACTTTTAGATTAGATTCCGTTGTAAATATCAAATGGGTATCCACATTCCCCCGCGGCGCCGCCCTGTTCAATTTGTTTTCACGATTCACTTTTACATGCCCGCTCTCTGTATAGTAATTCTAGTAAATGTTTCTTGGAAAAACACGTACCCAATAGGTCCTTCAAACGTCGCGTCGCGTTTTCCTAGTAAAACAGTTTCCCTGGAAATGAAAATCAATAGAACGCGATTTTATCAAACTGTAACTGTAAACAGACTGTCCCTGAATATATTAACAAAAAGGCAGAATAATACACAATTATGTTAACTTTTTCATAACATTTTTTAAGAATTCGAGCTTTTAAGCATCAGATTTCTATGGATTTGAACGTTCTGATTTTGGAAAAATCTTATAATCTTACAAATGCTTGGCCAGGCCACTTGAAAAGTTCAATTTATATTTATCTTTGAAGTATTTATTGATTATATTGCAATCCGTGATTCTAAATCAGCTATAATGCAATTCTTTGCAATAGGCTAGATGACTAAAAAATCTATTTAGTCCGTCATTTACATTATCGAAAAATATTGGACACGTATTTTTTCTTTTGTCAATTAAACTAAAAATGACAAAGATATAGTGTGTTGAAGTTGCGCGTGACGTCACGGGTAAGTACACTTTTTACATACAAGTGACGTCACGAGCCCCCACTCCTGAACTTTGATGCTCTATAACTTAGTCAATTTCTATTGATTTGATAAATAAAAAAATACGTATCCAATATTTTTTGTTAATCTAACTGACGGACTAATTAGAATAATTATTTTTTACCCAGTCATCATCCCTATTGTTTCCTTGTTCTATCGCTTTAAAACCGATAGTAACAGTATATATCAATGCATAAAACGTTGCGGAGTAGCACCGAAAATGTCCATGTGCCGTTTTTCGGTGCGGTGCCGTATTTTACGTGCCGTGACCTAGCTCTATACATACCGCATTCATTATTACGTTACGTGTGATATTAAACGACTCGCGGTAGATAGTGATAGGTTTTCATTCCACTCAACCTAATCCATTAGTGCCTATCAAATTACCTAGATAGAAGAAGCTACGATCACACTTATATTATAAATGCGCAAGTATGTGTGTTCGCTAGGAATACCTTTATACAGTTTATAACCAGGAATAACATATAAAACTACTTTTATTATTTAATTCACCTTCGTCCGGCGCGAGCGAAGCCACGTGCAGAAAGTTTGTTACACTGGGTATGTAAGTTACAATGTTACCATCGCATTCAGTGATGATATATATTTCTGGTCTCACAACACCGGTTGAACCAAGTTTAATTAAAATGTCATTTTTTTGGTTGCGGACAAATTTGAAGTTTAATTCAAGGTATAGGTATTACGAAGGAAATTCCAGCGGCTCGTTTTTGTCTTATATTATTTATGTATAATTGTCCTTACACGTGTCATCGATCTATCTATATGAATGTGTGACACATTCTCTTTGACCCAAATACGTCTTGGCTTGGTTCAATGAGTACACAGATTAGTACGGGATTAATTACACCCTTACACACTTCAATAGTAATTAACTTTTCCTTTAGTATTGGGTTATTTCCCTGGGGCTATATTTAATTATTTTCGGGTACATCCTGTTACTATAGAAGTAATGATTTAGTATCTACAGTGTTAGGTATGTATTGATTATAAGCACCTGGCCTGACTGACTACAAGTAATTCTCGGAATTGGTGATCGCCACTCGATCTGACGCTGCGCTGCCCTCTCCATTAGTACCCGCTAATATGACGTCAACCAACATTTTGTTCTCATCAATACCATTGTATCAAACGCGGACGTGTTTTCTTCATGAAAAGTTAAAATAATTGCAGTTAGCTATTATTTGATCTATGACGACCTACATTACCAATTTGCGTTGTCATCTTTTACTGATACAGTATTGGGATACCTTGGAAATTGGCGTTTTTTTCTCTCTATTTCATTTTGCACATATTTTATTTTATTCAACAGTCATATACAAAATTTATTTTCTGAACGTAACATTATTGCAAAGATTGAAAATTCAATAAAATACTATTTTTGAGAATGTTCGTCTGCAAAAAATAAAACTTTATAACAGTTCATTTCACGTGTTGTCACTTACAATGCTTAAATTCGTAGTATTTTTTAATGTGATAATTTTCTTTTTTAAATAAGACTACGCATACTTTTCACCATGTTGTCCAAACACACAAAATTTTAGGAAGGGATGAGGAAGGATAGGTTGAGCACTGAGCAGTTCCAAAAAAATTAAAAAATGTATGTATACAGAAATCAATTTTCTCGAAATTTTCAATACAAAACGTCAATTTCATAGGTAAACCTAATACAAAGCCCACTTTTAAGTTGTGGGTATATAATGCAGAATCATATCTTGACAGAATAATAAAATTATTAGTATCGGTGCTTATCGATAAAAGCTTAGCGCGGCCGGCCGAATGTGCTAAATTCATTTGCGTGACTCACTCTGCTTGTGATACGAAACACTAGGCCAACCCGTTCCGTCTAACAAAAGGATTATGTCATTATCCACTTGTTTCAACTTGTTAAATTGCGGAGCAACAATCATCACGCATAGAAAAAAGTTCCGAGAAATTAATGCAGCCAATGTAATTGCCGATTTTTGTTATGCTAAGTGGTTCGCCGACGTTTTGCCAAACCTTGAACGGAGTCAATGCCCCATCGAATGCAGCAGCCCGATGATCCTGCAATTTATCTTAGCAAATTATATGGAACATTCTTTTTAAATCTTCTCGTCTTAAATATATGAGTTTCGTTGCAACTGCATCAAGCGTTATTCTCATTATTTTATTGCAATGCTTTATCTTGTATAATGATTCATTTCGTTATCTCACGATTTTAAATCTTATGATAAGTTAGGACTGTCATGATACAAAGGCGCCTTACAATTTATGTTGAAATTGCCGGAACTCGAGTAACTAACACGTGCTATTTTGATATTAAATAAATCCGTATATTTGCGTAGGGTAAAAATAATGCTAAAAAGCTTCACCAAAATAATGGTCAAACTCTCTGTCCCTGCAAAACTGTTTTGATTTCACGTCATTACTTTTTGCTAGCACTTCAACTTCGCGCACGTAGTTATTTACATACACAAGTAAATAAACGAGTGTAAAAACACAATTCCTAGAAACATGGTACATAATGAACATACAAACAGTTTTATCATTAAAAATAAATCAAATTTATTGTATTTCTATGACCTTTCAGTCTATAAATAAGTATTTTTCTTCAAAACTTTAAATCATTCATTATACATTTACATACTATTTTATGTTATTAATCGAATGAACAAAACGATGATCTCAAAGGCAAGCTGTTCAATTTGACACTTTGTACAACAGCATGTAGTATGTTTGTGCGAAGAAACCTCTCGAACGGATAGTCTAATTTTGATAAAATTTATACAGTAACAAACATCAATAATTAAATTGTCGTGGGAATTTTTAAAGATTTTTGTATATAGGTATACAACATTTTGAAATGATTGTCCATGGATTTTTAAACGATTTGCATGAAATTTAAAACATAAAGGGATAACGCCGACCAAACGAAACAGTTTCGGTCGTCGTATTATTGCGAAATGTATATACCTAAAATGCCTGTAAAATTATAGTTTATATATAATTAAATGTAATGTTTACGAGATCTCAGACTGGACGAACCTCTTATCCTCTTATTTGATTTTTATGGGCCATCATTATGAAGTTATTTGCATACAATACATACGCCTGTTCGGATTCGAACACCTTGTTACTGTGAGGTTGGAATCATTCAACTGTTCTCGCGTTTTTTTAGTTTTATGAGCATGATCGAAACATGTTTATATGTCCAATACAATAGGATTAAGCTTTGTTAGTTATATATTTAGGACCGAGAGTGGTCATCTCCTGGGCTATTATAAATCCAGCGCTGGAGGCGCACACGCCGCCGGAACCAGTTTTAGTGTAGCACCGCCTGGGAACTCAATTTTATTACCCCACTTTTACTTTTACTAAATCGGTTAATACTAAATCAGTACATTACATACCTTATTTACTTCAAAGGGGCCGTCCAAATCGCAAGTTTGCTAAAAACGGTCATCGCCCTTCAAAAATGAATATGCTTTTTTAATAAGTCACAATTGCTGCTTTTGGAGACTTATCAATATTCGTGTCGTACGTCTTAAAATTCCTGGTAAAGTAAGCTGTCGTGCGAACTCGATGTTGGCAATTTTTTGTCACGTTTAATCGTTATCAGGACGTACTTATACTTACCTAGATAATGGTTAGTGAGAAGTAACTCTGGATCGTTTCTCTGATTCATGTCTTGAATCATGTCTTGAATCTCGGCATAGCATGATGAGGAATTATGAAATCAATCTTTATACGAAGTTTAATTCGTTATACGAAGTTTAATTGAAATACTGTTATGGATCTGGAAACTTGTTTATTTATTCTTCAATCTAACTTGTTCTTGGTTTCTAAACATCTTTATGCAGTTATTACGCATAGATAAATATTTTATTGCTACCTATACACATATGATACATGTAAATAGCATTTTCGTTTAACCACATTTGATTAGGCCGTTGTTCAAAACAGATGTAGTAGGACATTTACCGTTGGTGCAGTCTGAGGTTGACAAAGGACCCGGTGCATATTGGAGGGTTGACTGTCGCTAGCGGTGCATGGCGTCGCGGGTGTACCTGGTCGGTCGCGGCCGGTATCTGCGAAGGTATCGCACGTCGCCGCAAACCTGTATTGTGTCGGTTCCCGGAAGGCTCTTTGTTGCGCGCCGCAGTCCCCCCTGCATCGTCCGCCTTCACTGCATTACTGCTATGGGAACGATCTCTCCTCCCTTCGTCGTCGGTCGCGAGTTCGAACTGACATATCCATCGTTCGCCTACATACCTACCGCATTTGATTTAGATTTGTTTCGAAATTTCTACTGAATCGGGCGTGAGAATGTTGTTCTGATTGCGTTTTGATCACGTCAGCCCACAGGTATTTGCTGTTCATAGCTTAGAGGACCTTTTCACTGCCTTACGAAAGTACATTTGCAGATTTTTTATTTTATTGAGATTATTTCCTTTATTAAACCTAAGATAAGATTAAAGCATCAATTATGTATGATATAATGAAGTTGTACAAGAATAAAAAGGCCTAATCTTTTACAGAAACAATTTAATTGTCTGATCAAATTACAAAGCATTATAACGAGAAGAATTAATCGTTTATTTACAGGCTAATATGATATAATAATACTACAAAATATACATAAAATAATAATACATTATTTTGTGTTATTTTTGCTTCCTATGCTGGTTTTATTTAAATAAAAGTCGAAAAGCCCATGGCATCAAGGACTAGAAGGTAATTATATGAATACATTTTAAACTTACTATTTATTATTGAACTGATCTTTACTGGGACCTAAAAAACTGAATATATAATAATAAAGGCAGTCGGTTATATAAATACATTTTAAACTTACAATTTATGATTGAACTGATCTTTACTGGGACCTAAAAAACTGAATATAAAATAATAAAGGCAGTAGGTTAGCTATCTAAGCATATACTGATAGTAGAGATTCCACCCGGGAAAAAAATAATTAGTTAAATTGACTATGCTATGTGATGTGTCAATAGAGGCATTGAAAAGCAGTGACCGTTCCAATACTGTTAATGAAGTGGCCATAAAATATACAAAACAACCATAGACATCCCACTGGGCCCAAATAAAAACCGACAGCTTGTCCTGACACGTTCAAACGACTGGATTTGTTGAGCCGATTATTTTTAAAGACCCACTCGAATATTGCCCTTGTTCAGGTAGGAACATTCACTTTGTTTTACAAATTCGTTGATTACCTTATCTCTTCAATCACTGTGGGGTTTTAAATATGTTGTAAGCTGATATGAATGCTAGATTTAGGTAGTTGCCGTTTACTTTTACACTTCTTTTGATGAATCCCTTCTTTCCATATCAAACACTCGACGATGTACTGAATTACTCGTAGCACGTTGACTGGTGACCTCGGATTCCTCGGAAATGAGGCTACGCGCCATTCCCGAGGAGCACCTCCTGGAGCCGGTACGGCTGGCGGTGTGTTATTCAGCACTCAAATCCCCATCCTGAAGGATTTAAATTGATAGTTTTTGAAAGTTTTATAATATTTTTTATGAGGATGTTCACACGTTGACTGCGGGCCTCGCAGCAGTGCAGCGGGTCGAGTAGTAGCTTGCGCCCTAGAACAAGTGTGTTTTCAGCACTCAAAATGTTAAAGTACTTACATGTTTATCAACGACTGATGATGGAGTAGGGAGTTGAGTTTGGAATTGTCCTTTTTAATGTGTTGTTGATTTGGTTCTGATAATAAGATCATCTTAAAGCTCATGGGAAAAAATACTAGTAAAGTGCAATGTGGTCTCTCTAAGTAATGTAGGTACATATACGAAATAAAGTGTTTCATATTCCTTCGATAATCGCATCTTCAAAACGAGAATGTCACTGTAAATAGCGCATAATATATTAAATCCGATTCTATGGTAGGTACAATGAATGCATAAGATGCGTTCACACGGCTGCACAGCCTCCACAATGGACCATTTCATTTATTTATCTACCATATTGATCTCTCTCAACGCACTATTATATTTTTCCTTGATTCGAGTTTAGAACACAATTCTATTGTAAACAATTTTTTGTTCAAATATATCATACTGCAGTTGTTACGGTTAGACAAGGTGTCGTCCATATGAAATTGACTCAATTATTTAGTATCTGTTGTCAAAGACTTCACCCTCCTTGCAGAAGCCCCTAAGAAGTGTTTGCGCAACACTTTCGACACGCACAATTTTTGTCTATCATTTTATTATTACTTTTCTATGAACTCTATTTAGCTTCACATCTAGTTGAGTCATCGAATTCTTTGACGAATTGCAAATATTTATTTCTAGGTAATTTAAATGTGTTAAAACCGAAACAATGCCTACTATAAAGCAAAATAATCAGTCTTTTTGATTAAGAAACTTTTCTATTCTATGTAATTTAATCAAGCAAATTAAACGTGCCAAAGTAGGTACGTTATTATCCATAGCACATGCCATTTTACGTTCCTCGCTAGACATGTAATGTGATCTTTTCCATTCATAATTGAATCTAATAAGGATAAAGGTTCTAGACATATGCACATGTACATTCCAAGAGGTTCGTGCCATGACGCATATATAAATTAGTTTTCTTAGCCAGATTGCTACAACCAATCTTTAATCTGACTCAGAATAAGCTTCATCTTCTGTTGTGACAAATCAGAATGAAACCATGAGGTTTTTTTTGTACTATTATTATGTAAACATCAAGAAACTTACTGTAATCTATAACCTAGTTATCATTAAAAATATAAACAATTTTATTACATAGACTATAAGTATCTAACATTGGCTGCTTCTTCTTCTATTACTTTCTGATTTCGAATGATATTCAACAACAATCAACAAAAACTGTAACTGTACACTGCTGGATATAAACTTCCCTGATAAGAAGAGCGATAAGGCCATAATCCCTCCTTTGGACATGCGGGTTGGGGATCGAATGATAATCAAAAATTAAAATACTGACGCATTTCTTTTCTTGAAACTAGTAGAAGTCAATGAGGGCATTGTCCTTTTCCAAAGCAACGTTACTGCAACAGTAAGTATGCGTAATGATACGATACATTCTTTGGAAAGCAGTGATCTGTATATGAACGGAAATGTCAGTTTGTTGAGATTTGAGCCGCTGCTTGGCGACCGCTGGGCTGACCACCTCTCTTCGGCCGGTTCACACGCTAGTGTCTTTATGAACACATACATTTCTATTGGAATACAAATATTGACATGGTACAGATCGTTGCCAGACAATACGGTTTGTTTGTAATTTTCTACCTTACTTGCTATGAGAATTGAGTTGACCTGACTGTTAAAAAGTGTTACAGCGATCAAAGTGTCACTTCTCATCATATACTAAAGGAAATTATCACCTTATCGTATTCAATGATAAGTAAAGGCACAAGACCACCGTGTCAGACGTTAGCAAAGAATGTCGCATGAGAAATTTGATACATGGCTTCAGGAGCAGTGAGGAGATGCATGTTAAACGAATTTATTGTGAACACGGTGTTGTGACGGTGTCTGAATAAATATAAACCATATTATCATTTCCCGCATATTTTATTTATGCAATATCAGAAAGTTTTTTGCTTGGCTCCTGTACGCCATTGGAATGTATTTGTGTCTAAGATTTGACAGTGTATACCTATATGTATGAGCTGAAGTCTGCGGTTGGAACATTTATTCTCAGCCGCATAATTCATACAACAATAGACATTACATAGTCTTCGTCAATCGAATGGGTTTCGAGAATTGTGGTGCGGGCTCGTTAAGGCACCGCTGCACGTCCGACAAATGGCTTCATCGTGAAAATTAACATTCGGCCAGCATCTCGCAAGTCGCGGCCGGCGCGCCGGACCCTGCCCCTCGACTCGGCACCTCATGAGCAAATATTGAATTAGAGCTCGCCGTCGTCATGAGACCTCCGCTGAGGTGTCGCATTCTCACTAAGTAAATACACTCGTTCATAGTTTTTGTCTGAGCAATCCTAATTTGAAATTCATTCATCCTCGTTAGATTTTAGGATTGATAGGCTGCAGTCGTAAAGTAAATAACACTAGCATTTTTGGTACAATTCACGTAATTAATTATTTTTCTTAAAATGTAAGTGCTGATAACGTATTGTACATAGATTAATTATTTGTGTAAAAAATAATAAGAGCTATCCACCAAGAGTGACAGATTAGCTAACCTTTTGTGTTACTGTCGCGGGTTAGCTTATAAGAAATGAGTCACAACGTTGTCGTCATTTAGAGAACTGGTTTAGTTTCGGCCGTCACCATTGACCAAACATTATCTTGTTTTAAATGTTGATACAGCGAACTACTTTATTACTGCTATTATTATCATCTAGTTATTTTATAATAATCGCGAACAATGTAATGTTGTAATTTGCATGAAGCTTTTTGCTTGAGCTGTAATTGTCCAGCATAATAAGTGTCAGTCGCTAGCCGGCCCTAGCTTACACGAGAATTATCCTAATTCAAGGCTACACGTTGCATGCAAAGAATTATTTTACTTATTCCGAGTAAATCTCCATTTATTTTAAATTGTACTATTATATTCAAGTTGAGTTATAACTTGAAGAATTAGTTGGCTTATGGCCTAGTTGGGTTAATTTATTTAATAGCAAATACTTGGCTTATCTATTGATTGTTTAGTAAGGAAACCCGGCCATGTCACTGAATTGGTATTTCTAATCTGTAGGTATTTCTTTTATCTCGCTCTGATGTCATCATTTATATATTGGCTGTTGCATGGGTTGGCGGTTTCGGCATCCCTGTGTATGGATTTTTATTAAGCATGACGTATTCGCAACGTATGGCTTCATAAATTAATCAATGTAGATTATGCAGGCGTCCTCATCTCAAAGCGGCATCTTGAACACATTTCTATTTCGTGCCTTAGTAGATTTAGTAGGTACGGTGAGCCGCTCCCAAGAAGCCTAATTGCACGAGTGAGTCCGTCGATATAAGGCCTGATTAGCGAGAAGATGGTTGCGTGCATCTAAGAACTGCCGACGGCCCTGCGGGTGCGAGCCGCAGTGTCCACACGCAATCACGTACACACACGAGCTTTCTAACTATACAATAAGTAAGCAATCACAGTAAAGGTTCCACGCATCGCGTACATGCGTCAATCTCCTTATAAGTCATATTGAGAAAGAAATAATGTGGTGAATCGGGAGTACGTTATCGCACGTGCATCTTGGCAGCTCATAGCTCGCTGGAACTTGTTAATGCTGTCGCCCGCGTTGCCATGAGTCTCACTCGTCCGCTGCGTCGCCTTCGTAAACACGGTGGCCTACATACATTAAACAACTAGTAGTACACGAGCTATTCTGACATAATACTTACGCTTTACGAATCCTATGATGGTCCTAGGTATGCTCTCGGAATACTAAATGATTATGGGTTTATCTCATGAACTGTACTTAATTATTGGTATAACGACAATACTCAGAATGAAAATCCAAGCTACGTTACCTATAGACTGAAGAGGCCGAACGGATCACTGGTTCTGCGAACGATCGGGAAGGAATTACAAGAAAAGAAGCGCCATCTATCCGCATCACACAGACATGCTACCCGCCCAAATCGATCATTTCACGCACCCGCCATGCATATTGAACTAGTCATTTCCGGCGGATTCGCGGAATCACATTAGTTTAATATTTCGCAAAATCGAACTCTAAACGTCGAAGCACGCACGGACGACACTGCCACCAGCCCTCGTTTAGTATTCGTCGCATGTCATATAGTAATAATAAATTCTTGTGCACTTGCAGTTTCACGTTGTGCCAAGAAACCGCGATCGGCTACCGAATGTTAAATGGGTATTGTTCGATGAGTACTTGCGTAGGTTTATGAACTTAGATGATTTTGTATGCTAATTTAATGCGAACTTAGAAATAACTTTGCTATACGTGCGAGGATGAGCTTTTAGTTTTATACTAAGGTAGCGAGGAGGTAGGAACGCCCTCCAGACAACATTCCAAAGAAGAGACATTAATATACATTAAGTACTTCAAAATTGGTTCTGCGATATAACCGTGCAAACCCTTAATTTTTGGATTTCAGTACGGAACGGAATCCTCCTTGGTATAGTCCGACTTGCACTGGGCCATAAGTATGTACGGAACCCGAGTACACGAGTCGAGAGTATTTACCAGCAACAAAACTGTTATATTTGGAAAAATCAAGATTTTTTCTAAGCCTTTATACCAACCCTATTATTAACCCAGACCTAAATTAATTTTAAAAAATCGATTGCGAAGAAATTTGTATACCAAACGGGACAAAATATAACGAAAAGAGATTTTTCCAAATCGGTTCATAAATAACGGAGATTTATGAGGTGTCAAATATGAAAAAAATACAACCGAATTTAGAACCTCTTTCTTTTTTGAAGTTTGTTAACAAAAATATAATTCTTGTTAATAAGCATAATAATACCTTGGTAGATAGCACAAACTGAGGTAGGCTTATATCCAGCAGTGGAGGAAGTCGATCTGTGGATGACGATGATGATAAATATGTATAAGACACTACGTTCTGATTTTCCAATGACCTAACTGCAGCACATAGTAAGCTTAGATTTAGTTTATTACCAGTAGATGACCAGAGGGATCTCAAAAATTAAACAACTTTTGGATTGTCAATTTATTATTCGCACATCTGTGATGAACTAGTGAAGTTTAGTTGATATAATTAGCGACCTAATCAGCACCCACAGATAGTTGGACAGAGTGCTTGTCAAATTTTAAAATCTAAAAAGTTTATCATAGTCTTTTTTCTTCCACTCATGAATGATTCATGTATAGCCATCATTGTTTGTATCTCTATCATTAAAAAAAAACTCTCTAATAGTAAGTAACATCAATCACGGACTACCTTATAACTAGTATAAAAGTACGGATAGGATAGATTTTAATAGTTCTGCTATAAATGGTATTATGGTTCCTGTTTCCGATTATGTAATACATTCACTTACCTAATTTAAATACAAAGGCTTCGTCTATTATTGGCCGGGGGGCATTATTGTGAGTGTCTATTTGATGTCCGCCCAAATAATCTATCCAAATAGGGAGTTAGGGAACCTGGGCCACGTGTAAGTTACCTTCCTTCTTCGTATGAGCTACCGGCCCACCCTGGTGTGAGTTTTTAGGCCGCCTGAAGGCCTTCGACATGGTTTGACGACTGAAAAAGCTAGGTCCAACATCTTAACATGCCCTCCGATTCGAAGCACGGAAGCGCTCAGAACTAAACGCATCTGTAGTGATTGACTGAGCGGAGTTTTGTTTAACAGAGCGCTTATACTCGTATGTATTTAGTTAATTAACCTGTTTAATAAGCCTGTATCGTGTGGTTGCTGCATTTGACGTTTTAATTTACGTTGTCCAATCACAACGTACATATTCGTGTCTTCTGTTCTGAATTCTGGTGAATTTTACATAGTTGAGTTATCAGTTTTCCATTAGTCGATTGATGCAGCTAGTTACATTATCAATTCCTTTTTGATATTGGGCTTTAAGGATATTGTTTTTAGCTTTATGCTGTATGGAAAATTAGCTTCCTCTCCTGACTTCGATCGCGTAGTACCGGGATAAAAGTGACCAATAGTCTCAAACTATAAAGATAAAATAAAGATATGTTTCTTTTGCAAAATATATGCCACAATTTTAGGTCTTAAATTAAGTTAATGACCAATTATATTCTAGTCGTACTTATAGGCATGTAAATATTTGATGGTACAATTTTGAAACAAATAATAGAAAATAAAAAAAATGCTTAAAGTTACGCAAATACATAGTTAAATAGTAACAAACATTCATCAATTCTTCCATCCATACATCCATACTCACAAAATTTCGCATTTATAATTAGTGTGAGCCTTATTTCAGTTATAGTTTCATCAATCAAAGAGGATAAAGAAATCAAAGAGGAGTCTGACGGCAGCATGTGATGCGATAGTGGTTTAGGATAACAGTTAGTTCGTAGTTGCGGCAACTGTGACAGCAGACTGGCGCATTGCACGTCATGTTCCCAGGCAATGTTCAGCAACGGCAGCATTCCTTGCCCATAAGCAGGCGGACGAGCCACCTGGCTGTTCCGGGACGTGTCATTACCAGCTCTGGACTACATTCTCCGAACATCAGGAACGCAAATACTGCCGCCTTCCTCTCGTAAGTTTTTTATCGCGTTACAAGCCCGGCATGGCAAACGTTGTCAGTAATTATTATATAATTATGTTCGGAATAAGTTTTTCATCATTGGGTATATAATTGAAATGGTTAGAAGAATGGTTGAACACCACTAACTCTGTCAAACGTTTACGCCACAACGTAATTCTAATTACATACGATTCCTATAATCGTTCGGTTAGTAACCGATGTTTTGACGCTTTGTTTTCCCTTGAAAAACTGTTACTAGAGTTTTCGCTAGCTAGACCATTCAATAATATTTTTTTAAATTTCAGTCAGTCATCACCACAAAGTAGGTAGGTCTAGGTCCCGACACGTATTTATAGGCCTTACCTAAAATAGTGGGGACACTGCACAGAACAAGCAGACTATAAATAAAATTGTAAAAATTTGTTCTCCCTATCGATAGAAGTACCGAGGAATGTTTATCACTGGAGTGCGCGCTTTGACCAAAAAACAGCTGTAGCTAGAAAAAAATGGCACAGATTTTAAAAAGTAAAAAGGGAATCTATTAAGTTGTTGTCTCTCGTTTTATCTTTTAACGAACAACACCCATTAGCTAGAAAACTTTTAATCTATACGAGATGTCAAACATTTTACTTTTTCTGAAAAATGGTACCTGGCTTGACATGGCAGATTCGTTTAAAACGAACTAATAAAAGGGATGCAGTAGTTATAATATAGTTAACTGATTTAGTATTATACTTCCACGCCATAACTATTTAACCGATCATGAAATTTCGCATACACGTTGTCGTGGGTAGGCTTTTATTGAGAAAAAAGTACTATTCCCGAAGGATAGAAAAATAACTTAACGCATGCGAATCGCGGACAAAATCCTATGTAATTAAACTCATGAGCCGATATGCCAAATAAGTGTGTAAATAGTAGTCGATTGTGTCACAAGGGTTTAAAATAATGTATTGAAGACATCCAGGAATCCAGAGTGAAGCAAAGGATTCTAGAGTAGAATCCCGAGCGTAGCGAGGTGTTCCAGAGTAGAATCCTAAGCGTAGCGAGGGACTTAAAGTACATCGCTCGAGGTTAAATAATTTCGGTACCGTGTGGCCTGTGGCACACGCTTTTCATCCCCCTTTGTGAAGAAATTATAATGTCAGTTTTTGCGTTTAATTTTACACTTGCTGGTGTTACTTACACTGCTAGGACTTATTTTTTATTCAATGTGTGTGAATCAAATTAAAATTGACTGTAACATTTTGATAAAAAGTATTATTATAAAACGAATAAGAAGTTCACACGTATTTTTTTTGTTTGTTAGTCAATGTGCGTTTGGCAGGCCATCACCTTTTTTTATCAACGGCCAGGACTTTATTGAAGAAAATGGAAATGAAATAGTTTTCCAAATTCAAAAGTCATTTCGTCACTGTTATTGTAAGTGCGCCGGAATGACCCCTTTTGCGTGCACTTATCGAGGAACCCTTCACCTCTTTTCGAATAGATGGGATGAAATAGTAGATTGTGTCACAAGGGACCAAAATATTGTATTGAAGGCGAGAGCGAAGCGAAGGATTCTAAAGCTTGAGTAGAATCCTAAGCGTAACGAGGGATTCAAAGTACTTCGCTCGAGGTTAAATAATTTTGATACCGTGTGGCACACGCTGCTTTTCAACCCCCTCTATGAGAAAATTGCTTGTGATTTTCTGCTTTTAATTTTACACTTTCTGGTTTTAATGTTTCACTTACACTGCTGAACTCATCCTCTATTCAATTTGTGTGAATTAAATTAATATCTGTAATATTGTGATAAAAAGTAATCATAATAAATTAGCGAGGGACTTAAAGTACATCGCTCGAGGTTAAATAATTTCGGTACTGTGTGGCCTGTGGCACACGCTTTTCATCCCCCTTTGTGAAGAAATTATAATGTCAGTTTTTGCGTTTAATTTTACACTTGCTGGTGTTACTTACACTGCTAGGACTTATTTTTTATTCAATGTGTGTGAATCAAATTAAAATTGACTGTAACATTTTGATAAAAAGTATTATTATAAAACGAATAAGAAGTTCACACGTATTTTTTTTGTTTGTTAGTCAATGTGCGTTTGGCAGGCCATCACCTTTTTTTATCAACGGCCAGGACTTTATTGAAGAAAATGGAAATGAAATAGTTTTCCAAATTCAAAAGTCATTTCGTCACTGTTATTGTAAGTGCGCCGGAATGACCCCTTTTGCGTGCACTTATCGAGGAACCCTTCACCTCTTTTCGAATAGATGGGATGAAATAGTAGATTGTGTCACAAGGGACCAAAATATTGTATTGAAGGCGAGAGCGAAGCGAAGGATTCTAAAGCTTGAGTAGAATCCTAAGCGTAACGAGGGATTCAAAGTACTTCGCTCGAGGTTAAATAATTTTGATACCGTGTGGCACACGCTGCTTTTCAACCCCCTCTATGAGAAAATTGCTTGTGATTTTCTGCTTTTAATTTTACACTTTCTGGTTTTAATGTTTCACTTACACTGCTGAACTCATCCTCTATTCAATTTGTGTGAATTAAATTAATATCTGTAATATTGTGATAAAAAGTAATCATAATAAATTATTTATGTTTATATACATCAATATGTTTTACATTGTATTAGTATAATATGTTATAGTAAGTAGGTATAAGTACATTTTTATTATAGCATGGTACAAGTGTACCTATATTAATCTAATTTTAAAACTAAAAAGTCATCTTTGATGTAAGCATTTCAATAACACTCCGATGTATTTATTGCCACCACATATTGAGTGTAAATCCACATTACACTAAGGTTAGCTGGTAAAGATTGCTTCTTAGAATTAAGTTTGCATAAGTACATGTAATTTTATGCAATAAAGAATATTATATTTATCTATCTATAATCAAAAAACGAATAAGATGTTCCCGAGTATTTATTAAGCTATTGCATCGCTTCTATCGAGGGCCTTGAGCGCGGGGACCGAATCTCGAAATTCCGCGAAAAAAAACCTCACGCTCCCCACTCCGACGGGCACGGAGGTGTGGCTTAAAGGCCGTGCATTGTCTAACGTCGTTTCTTTTCGGCAGTCTTCGACACGGTGTTTGTGTGCGTGCAACTTGACGTATTGAACGACTCTACGAAGCTCGCACGAATCGAGACGATCACCACGCTCAAAAAGTGTAACTTGAATTAATATCAAAGTAAAAGAAATACTGCATAAATAAAATAAATAAATAATTATAATTGCATAAGTTGATACAAAATGCTATGCAATAGCTTTACCGCGGCAGTCCCCGAGTGCCACACGTCTTTTTTTTTAAATTTAGTTAACCAATGCCGTGTCGGCAAGCGCCTTTTTTTATTACTTTTTTTTTTACTTTATCGAAGCGAATCGCATTCAAACTTATAAATTAAACAGTGTTCCGAATTCAAAAGTAATTTCGTCACTGTTATTGTAAGTGTGCCGGAATGACCCATTTTGCGCGCTCTTGTCGAGGAACCCTTCATCACCTCTTTTTGAATAGATGGGATGAAAACTAACTACTCATGCACTTCAGGAATCAGCCAAATAATAAAAATAAATAAAATAAAATAAAATAAAATAAGCCTTTATTACTAATAATAATAATAATAATGCGGGACGTAATCACACAGCATCATGTAGCCCTAAACTAAGCAGAGCTTGTATTATGGGAACCACATTATTGATATACTACACATATATTTTTTTTGTAAATACATAAATATCATACATAGAAACACCCAGACCCGAGACAAATATCTACAGAACATGCAAACATTTGTCCCACAGCGGGAATCGAACCCGCAACCTTCTGCGTCTCAGGCGGACCTTCGCCCACTGCGCCACAGAGGCCGTCATTACAAGCCGCAAGCCTTTATTACTGTAACTTAACCTAGTACAAATGATTAAAATATTTCCATAATTATTAATTATCTATGATAGCTGTTTTAGAAATATTTAAACTGTTAGGAAACCGGTTTTTACTTTACAGCTTGTCTTTCGACAAAGGCCTCCTCTAGAGCTTTCCATCTTGTCCTGTCCTTAGCGGTCCGTATCCATTCTGGACCTGCAACCTTTTTAAAATCATCCTCCCAACGCTTGGTTTGCCTGCCTTTGCTTCTTTTGCTACCTCGAGCCAAATACATCAATACACAATTGGATCTCTTGTTGATGTTTCATTGTGTTTTGAACATGAATATGTTACAAGACGTATCAAAATGAGTTATTGTATTACAGGACTGGTGGGTGAAGCCGGCTGGTCCCGCGGTTTTCCGCTCACCTGTTATGCGATCTTGTTTTTGCCCAGCACCCGGTAGTTTGCGGTTTTTCTAATCGCGTCGCACAACTGTTCCCAACGCGCATCCCTAAACCGCAATAACTGTATGAAATTGCTGCCTTGGAACGCTAGTTACAACTACTTTGTCGTTAATACATAAGAATTCAAAGCATCTGTGTACGTATTCGAAGATATAATTGTACTCCGTGCAAAAACGTTACGTCCCGGCTGTAACACTTTGAATACCGCTATAGCCTGCCGCTGGCGGAAATTAATCGTATCGTTTGAGTAACAATTTACTGTATTTATGATCATTCGCATTTACTCGACCCTAAGGACATAAATAAGTATTTATTGCGAATTTGACAAGGCGTATACCAAATTCAACCGCTGCTCAGCAGTACAGAGAATTAAATTTTTATGATCTCTTATATTTTTAAAATTACCTTCTAAACTCTAAAAGGTTTATTCCAGTTTAATACCCAAAATCAATGATTCTTAAGTCACAGAATAGTTAATAGTACAGACAATTAAGTTTAGTTTTGGCTAAATGACCTCACTCGTTTATTACTTTGGCCTGAATAAAAAAACATCAATACTACATATTTATAAATAACTTAAAATATATGTAACAACTACATACTATAACGTTGATTTGGAATTCAAGAATAGGTATTTTATTTTATAATGTTACAATTTATTCGTTTTTAAGTTCCCACATCGTACCTTTCCTATGACATTATTATTATTGTCAACGGTGCGTGACGGGCGGGCATGCGATCACACACACATACTTGTCACAGAATATTGTGGTATATTTACCCGCATGTGGTCTCGGAACACCCAAAGACGTGAATCTAGCCCCCAAAACAGAATTAAGTAAGTCGAATAAGAATATGTTGCAATCACTTTTAATATCGTAACTAACTCAATGGTTGCAATAGTCTGTAAAAGAAAAATGTTGACCTCATTTCAATCAAATAAATAAATTTCTAGATGGGTTACATCAACTCCTCGCCTCGTCGAAATATACGGGCTGGCACGGCTAAGCGCTGTTTGCTCCACCTACAGGGGAAACGTTGCAGCTTCCAAGCCTGCTCAATGACTAATAGTTTAGCACATTGACGAGAGGTTTCGTTTTACTTAATCTATGTTTTTTTTGTGTATTTTAAGTTTAAGTCCACACTTCAAGTAAAATTTAATTAAAGATTTTTATATATCCCAAAAATTTCGACTCAGGCGGGATTGGAACCCTATGGGAAGGTCGCGGGTTCAACGGTTTGGGCTTACCCTAAAAAAAAAAAACATAGGTCACATCAAATTCTAAAAATCTCCTTTTAAATGTGCAGTGTGCTTAACCTGGGACACCGTGTATCATGTGTGGTCGCCATTACAATGGTGCGTGTGTGACAACTGTTCGCACAGAAGTAATTGCGGTGGTTTCACAGAAACGATCAACTAGGCCCAACAAAGGGCCAGCACAAACAATGCATCAAGCCTCGTTTTGAATCATATAAAGTTATCGTCTCAGTCTCCATTGCCATCTGTTACCGTTAGATATTGACAAACAGGGATAGGGCTAACTTTAAGCAATAGTTATGTTTGAGTATGTTCCGTATAAGAATGACGGTTAGTAACTATTTTGATATTCGGTAGGGCGATCCAAAGAGTTTTGATACTTTTTTTACATACGATTTCAACCTGACGAATCGTAAGTGTAACAAAAAAATTGTACAATGAGAAAAAGGTAAATTTAAAATAACGCTTTCTCATTGTCAAAATTTTACGTCTATGATACGAATTCTTTTGTTTAAATAACTTTTTAATAGTCTTCGTTATCGAATCTCGGTTGATAGTTATTTGACGTAATTAGCTGTTTTAGCGCTCTTACATCACACTTTTGTTTTGTATCGAACAAGTTAATAAAATAAGATATCTAATTTCCTAAATTACAACCTGGTACGTTGATTTTATTTAAGTCCTAAGTCCAATAACCTCTAAACCAGATAAAATAAAACTACAGAAATGCTAACATTTTAGATGTTTTGCTATAATTGCGAGTTTTTGCGCGTTCAAACTTCCACTGAAATGACGTGATCAGTGTCTCACAAAAACCCGGACACGTTGCAACTAAACCAACAAAGAGAATGGGTGCCGGTTTATAAATATACTCTTAGATAAGTTCTAATTACAAACTATGTTTATTACCTTCGATGCTTTGTATGTGTTAATCCCGCGGGTTTCCCAGAACTATCCGATTAAATTTTTTGATTAGGTAGAGCAAGCCGTCTTAGGAGTAATGAGCACAATGGAAGTCCATATTTATTCTTCAAGAAGAGGTTTAGGTATAAAATATAAATTGTTCCTGAATTAAGACAATTTCTGCGTCGAACCTTCTGGGAAAGACCCTTGCACACACAATATCTTCAAATGCTAGCAAAGAAAGTATTATATTTCATGAAGTCTTTCTCTCTCATAACTCTGGTTCTTTTATGACCAGATCAGTAGCTAGGTAGGAATAATTTGGCAGTAAACCTTTTGACCGTTCGATGGTCAAACAAGAAGGACAAGAATTAAATTCGCCTCAAACCAGGCTTACTATGTTCAATTTCAATAAATGTTGAAAATATTAAAGAAGCATTCATCAATTTTGACAGCATAAATGTTTTTGGAGAGATCGTTCAAGAGAAAGTTAACCCTGGCTTTCAATTACACATTGTTCCATAGTGTACGGTAAATGGACATTACTTATTTATTACCGGTACACGCGTCGATGCACATCGGCATCAGAACTGACACACTTTTCTTAACAAAAAAACTATTTTATTGCATATTTAAGTTGTAACTTCCGCAAGATGCTCCGGAAGAAACAGTTATTACTTTTACTGTTATTAAATAAGCCCCTTATAAAATTATATAACAAACTTTTTTAAATTCCTTTAAAATGTTGAAAGCAAAAACGTTAATATTAAAAAATAAAATTAAAGGTAAGTTCCCCGTAGTCTGCGCCGTATGTTATAATGAGATGGTTCGCCATACTGTGGTTCCCGTAATATTGTCTGTCAGTGGAGGCTGCACGCGAATGATTTGTGGCGAAGGAGTTGCAACCCGACACGGTCAAAGACCGGTTCAGGTTATTTTGGAAATATCCGTCGCTTTTTCAAGCCGAGAAAGGGAACAAACCGCGCTGAGCCTCCGAGATGACCTCATCAAGGAATTCTTCTTATTTTAACCTTTCCTATAAAACCATTTTCTTATTAAACCGCAGCGTTGTTGGCTTAATAAAGTCGGTCACGACATACATTTCGGATTTTATTCTATAAGAAACCCTTATACATACTTCATTTTTCGTAAAACTGTAAAGTCAATTAATTTTTTAATAGTGTTATAGTGTAAACTAAAATTAACTATCACTCTACATCCTTAGGATAAATTCCAAGAACAAGAAATTGTACACTTGTCTCGCATAATGAATATCGCTTTGTACGACGATGAGGGCTGGTTTTTTTGCGCTCTGTTACTAATTAAATTAAATTATGTCTTGCCGGTAATTGTCTGCAATGATACAGTTGATTCGTTGCAAGTTTTTGTGCAAATTCTTTAAGATTTTTCGTAGTAAAACAAATAAAATCATGTACTATTCATGCTTTTTATATCTGTAATAATAGCTCAACTCTTTACGGACAGCGGCAAAATAAAAAAGTGGCGAGACCGTAACGAAACGCGCGTATTCATGAGAACCTATATGAAATTAAGATATACTTATTGAAATCATAGAATTCTAACGATATTCTTTCGTATTAAGATAACACTTGTAAAGTCTAAGTTTTAACTGTTTTTCTTTACGTATATAAAATAATATAACCTATAGGTATATTATTTTCTGACTAATCATAATTATGTGGTAGTACGCGTCACGTAAAAAGAACGCTAGAAAAGTGGAGGGGGTGTGTTTGCGCACGGGTAAATACCGATAAATCGCCTACTGTGCAGCCTACCGCCAGCGTTATTTTTACATGACGTGACCTAACAAAGATACTTTGATCAAACTTATCGTTTCGTATAGATGGATGCCTATAATTACTTTCATATTTCATTCCATGTTACGATTATACCTTTTATGGTTACATTTATAGCTGCGCCTAAATTGATTGATTAATACAGTAATCCCCGTCTTTCAGAGATTTCAACATAAACAATGCGAACGTTGCGTGAGTCATTAGTACTCACTCGAAAAAGATAAAAATATTCGTATCGTCTCCCAGGGACACTGGAAAGTGGAATGATGACTAGTAAACACACGCATATGATAAGTTTTCTCGGAAATGCTCATAAGACTATCGTGCGAATAAATAGCACTAGTTTTTCATGTGTTTGAAGAAACGCTTAGGTATGTGGGAGGGTATTAAATAAGGCGATAGTTAGGCATCGGGCATCAGAGATATGTAATGACAAACAGGAAGGAGTGTATGGGAAATTTTATCACAGGAAAACATTTTACACTGATACTATTTAAAAATGTTTTCCTTATTAGTTGCTATGGAAGATTCGTAAAAACAGACTACAAATGTGAAGAAATATGATGAAGTACTTACACAAGCTTTCTGAGAAAAAATGTCCCTCTCAACAAAGTTGAATAAGTGAATAAAGTTCAAATTAAACTGACTGTCAAAAGTTTTTTTAAATAATTATATGTATTTATGAAATCCATAATGATAGTAACGTGACCTATTTGTAACAATCTCTGGTAAATAATTGAGATATCCGGGTATAGACATAATTATCTCTGTAAATACATAACATTCGTGCAGTGGTCTAAATATGCACTCACTAAGTATCTACTAATACGTAATATTTTAAATAAACAAGAATTATCCTTTAGTGAAGATATTCAGATTTCTCGTTTCAACTGAGGATATTATCCAGATTACTCTTCGGTTGATTGGACCGACTTCTAGGAAAGTTGCTGGATGGCCTTGCGATGAAACATCATCCCAATTATGTTTGTTTTTGTAAATGTACGTTTCAAAACGGCTCCCGTTTGACTGTTCGCGGGAATCGCGTTAATCTCGAGCGGGACGATTTGTTTGCATAAGCCAGTTTCGCCGAACGTATTACAGCTGTTTGATTCCAGCCGATCTAATGCACGAATCCAAAAATTAAGATGAACTCATCTAAGCACCTTCCAAGTTGTGTATTAGTGCGATTATTCAACGAGTGATTTCGAAATCGTCCATTTAAATCGTCGTTTGACGATTTCCTCATTGAGTGGCGAATGCAATCCGGTGTTTCTCGGAAGCGCGGTTGTCATCAGCAGCTGCATTACGGCATTGCATCGCTCCCTCCCGGAATGACGTTCCATTACTCGTTACCGGGAATTATTTCCTGCACATAGACACGCATGTCTATGGATGTCCCAACAAAATCACACAAGAAATCTACACTATTCATATTTTACACTCATCGGTAGGTTTTCACTTATTTAAAGCTTGACCTTTCGCAAGAGAGCTCGATAAAGTTTTCATTTCGTTTCCATGAATACTCAATTGAATTCTGTTTCATGAATAATTAAGTTACTTAGTACTTTTGAATTGTTAATGCTTCATTTGTTGTACTTTTGGTTCTATAAATTAGTACTTTATTCTTAAAAATAAATATGGCTATTCTGTATTGATGATTAAAGCCAGCCTAAATCATGGGTCATTTAAAATTATATAAATAAATATACAGGACTTCTCACACACGGTCAACTGATCATTAACTAGGCAGAGCCTGAGAAACATACTTAAAAAACACACTCCACTCAGAACAAACAGATTGTCCTAGGCGGAAATCAGAACCGCGGCCAGCATCTCAGAATTTTGAATATTTTTTGCCGTCCCGTGAGAATTTTACTAACAATTGTTTCGTTTGTTCCAGGTTTAAAGATGGAGTGGCGTACCCGTGGTCCGCCGGGGTATCGAACCTGATTCTGTACCCGGAGGCGGCCAACCAGACGCTATACACCAGGAGAGCAGCGCGAGCAGACTCCGGAAACTACACCTGCCGGCTCAGTAACGAGACCCACACGGAGACTCATACAGTTCGGCTAGACATATTGGGTGAGCAAATTAAATCAAAACACTTAAATACTATAATAATTGACACGCAAATTATGGTTGAATTAAAATTATCTTTGATAAAATTAGGGTGTTTTCACGTATGTATATTGTTGAACTCGTCAGAAAGCTTAGCGGAATTTGTACTAAATATTTTTCATTGTTAAATATGTTAAAGTACATATAATTTTGATAACGTGAGAAGGCAAACTTGAATGTAGCTCAGTGGAAAAGTATACCCTTAAAAAAGTTTGTAAATGGTTGTATAAACTTTGTTTTAACTCGTTAATAAGGACATGATAAAGCGTAACAGATCACGATTAATTTTTTTCCCGCACTCAATATTATTTCTTCACTGCGATTCGAGGAAGAAACGTATTGTCACAATAATGCAATATCGTTTCACAGAAAAACCGACGGATGCTCCAAGAACAATGTTCATATCGAAAGATCAGTGGGTGGAGGAGGGGGCCGAGGTGCGTCTTTACTGTGAAGCCCTCATTGGTAAGTGCACTTTACATAGAACGCGCTCTCACAACTTTAATACCCAATAGCTGATGAGGGGATGCCTCTGATGTTTGTTTTTAGCCGATCCGCTTGTAACTATGCTTACGACCTCTCCTGGCTGTCAATTATCAAAAATAATCATTGTCTATGAGAGTCGGGACCACTGACGTCAGGACTAATATATAGTACCCGATCCGAATTGCATCAAAGGGTTCCTACGACCACACCAGCCTATATCAATCCACTGCTGGACATAGGCCTCCCCTAATAACGGGGGATATGCCCATAATCGTCACGCATGCAGGTTGGGGTTAGCAGGGCAAAGCTTCTGGCACCACTGACGCTGCTGCCCGTCGGCGGTCAAGGAATTTAGCCGTTGTTAGGATGTGTTATACCGCATTCAGCTGGCCGCCAGACCCTGTTTGCACATACACACACACATACTATACTGATACAGCAGGGTGTACCACAAGCAGTTGAGGAGGTAGGCCTGGATTCCGAAGATAGAGGTTGGAACTCCTTACACCCCAACTACGACCTCAGAGCAACACCTAATAACAAGTTATATGACACCAAAGAGGTTGGATTTTTTTTCTTTTTCTGGTAATATACTAAATCTATGTATGACACTAACTATTCGTACCTTAAAGTTACTATGAGATTGCTGTCAAAAGCAAACAACTTTATTCTTACGTTAAATCAACCCTCCTACAAAAGATAGCGGTTCTTAAAGCTGTATTTTTCTTATTTCTTTCATAGTAGTTATTATATCAACGTAAATTTACGTGGCATTTCGCAAGATAAATCAAACACCACGCTTCCGTTGTTTTTCGTATAAGCCAAATCTGATTTGGCTAATACAGATTTGCCAAAAAGGTGTATAATTCCTTTGTAAGTTAATACATATGTTGTATTCTTAATAAGATAAGATAATATAGAACTTTATTTGGCTTAAACAATTACAGCACAGAAAAATAGAAAAACACTTAATATAATGATAAACAAGTAGGTACATAGGTAGGTAGTTACAGTAAAATAACAAAGGAATCATACAGGAAAAAACAACAAAAAATCAAAATAAACTATTTGTACACATAAACTAAAGTTATGAAGAACTATGAAGTAAGACTAGAGCTATGTGGGTGGGTGTTATCCCTGCTGCAAACGGTATGTGCCTTGCCTGGGGTGGGCTAAGCACCGCTAATTTTCAGAGGGAACCAGAAACCTCCTGCAAGGCCACTCAAAGACCTCCGACATAGCTTAATGACTGACAAAGCTGAAACCGATAATGGCTTCGAAGCACAGAACTCCGCGCTGTGCCTCTATAACCTTAAGCTACAAGACTTAAAATTTAGACTTAAAGCTTTGTACCTTGCATAGGTTAGTGTAAGATTGTAATAAGTAAATAATGTTTAATATTAATTCCCTAAGGAGGTGCTGGAAGGGGCTTAAGTAAGTTGTTAAAGTGCGCAACGAAAGTTGAGGGAAGTTATACTAAGAAGCCAATAAATGTTGTTTCTTACTGTTACACCCCGACGCAAAAATGGGGTGTTATATTAGGTCTTTACCTTGGAAATTGGGGTTTTTTCATTCTATTTAAATTCAACAGTAATATACAAAATTAGTTTATAAACTAAACGTAACATTATTGCAAAGATTGAAAATTCAATAAATACTATTTTGGAGCAAGTTCATCCCCAAAAAATTAAACTTAAAAACAGGTAATTTCATGTGTTGTCGCTTTCAATGCTTCAATTCGTTATATTTCTTTATGTGTTACTTTTCTTTTTTAAATAAGGCTACGCATACTTTTCACAATGTGGTCCAGTTATACACACAACATTTTAGGGGAATAGAATTTGTAGGTTGAGATAGAAATACAAAAATGTATGTATTGAGAAATCAATTTTCTCGTAATTCTCCATGAAAAACGGCAATTTCATAGGTAAGGACCTAATAATTTTAACATGTATACTCGTGTATCAGTGTCTGTGGCATCGTACCTAGCTTCAAAACGGATGAACCGATATCTAGCCTATTCGAGCGCGAGATAATAAAATAATAGTCTATATTATAGGTTAGGAAAAAAAATGTGTTTGCATGATCCTCAACCAAACAGTTGACATTTAACTTATTGTAGACATAACTTACTTACTTTAACAGTAGTAGTAGAGTTCTTTGTGAAGGGTTCGTCCGGGGAAGTAGTGCCACCATGCCTATTTCTGCCGTGAAGCAGCTGTGCTGTGTTTCGATTTGAAGGGTGTGGGTGCCGGTGAAATTATAGGCACAAGAGGCTTATCATCTTTATGCCTCAAGTTGATCGTCCATCGTAGAGCACGTTCCAAAAAACGTGATCTACGATGCCATTGCATCAGGCATTGCATTGCATCATTGTGACAGGTAATGGTTACCACTTAACATCAGGTGGGCCTTGTGCTTGTTCCATCTTCAAGTACCATAAAAAAACTTTTCAATTTGGTTTAAATAAATGTTTTCTCAAAAAGACAATTGGTCCATGAAAACTAATTTAATAAAGAACCTTTTTACTGAGATCTTAAAATATTAAGAGAATAAGTAAGAGTATTCTAGTTTCTCGGAACAGGTTTTCCGACTTCAAAGGGCGGACAATACACAATTTAATTTGCTGCTACTGAAAGTTAATCAGAGAATATGTGATTGAAAATTACGCACATAATTTTAACAAATGAATTCTCGGTACCCCGCCTCGGCACGACTAACTCGGAAAATTAGTTCGTTCACAATTGTTTCACATTAAGCTACAAAATTATAGAATTTTCAAGGAAACATGCACTTACTTTTATGGTTTTTAAGATATATTTATAATTAGCATCCGCCCGCGGCTTCGCTCTCGTGGTACCTGTTTTTTTTTACCTAGTGCACATTATTACAATCTAGCCTTATGATAGACTAATAAGTAACTTAACATTGACCTAGTTTTATAGTATACAGTATTTCTAAGAATGTGTCCATCAACACTTTCTTACTGTCTCTATTTACTCAAGGCGACACGTTGTTCTTGTTTTCTTTATAAAGCACTATTTTTACTAATATTTACACTACACTAGCTCAAAAGGCTTAGTTCTTTTGAGTCTTCTCACTATGTCCGTGTTGTCGAGGAGCTGGATGGCCTCAACGTTCACGTGATGAAGTCTATGTTCGTGAGCTTCTGCATATTTTTTAATCACTTTGTTGACGAACTCTATGTTAAGGTCCCGGTGGAGGTCATCATTTCTTTCGTACCAGGGTGCGGGGGGTACCTGGATATAAGTAGCGCTTATGTTATTCCAGGTCTGAAACTACACTACACTATGCGCAAAATTTCAGCTCAATTTTAGTATCGTGAAGAAGAGAAAATATTTCTCGTCTTTTTTAAAAACTTTCACCTTTATAATATTATATTATATATAGCTTTTATATATAATATTTGGATATTTCTTCTTCGTATAAGCTAGTGGCCAAATATGGTATCGGAGTTTTTAGGATATAATATTCTAGAACAAAATTTTATGTAGATTCAGAAAAAATAGTGTTTTGTCGAAAGCGAGGAATCAACGGGCGAGGAGGCCCAGGCTATTTATGTTCGGTCTTATGATATTGACACCCACTTTTGTAGGTTTTTGTGTAGGTTTCGTATCTTTTATTTCTTTTTCCTTCCCTATCCGCTGACCCTTTATTGATTTTATTTTATTAGTAATTATTAGTTTATAGATATTACTGAATTATTTATCCTTATTATTTATCAGGTCGATCGTACTTGGCAGACGCCCGCAGTGATTTGCGATGGCGAAAGGTGTGGCCCAACGGGACCGAAGGCGACCTTCTGCCCTCTCAGGACGAAATCAAGACGAAACGGTAAGTTGCCATCACATTGACTACTATTCCATACGACCCACAACAACACCAGCCTATTAAGTCCACTGCTAGACATAATTCTCCCCTATAATAATGGGGATATGCCCATAATCCCCACGCTGGGCATGCGGGTTAGGGATCGCAGGGTAAAGCTAGCCGGATCACCGACGCTGCTGCCCGTCGGCGGCCAGGCGATTTCATACGATTCAATACGAACGGCAAAGACGAAAAGAGAAACAAAATAAAAGAGCGTGCTGAACCGTTCTTATCGAATACACCCATAACTACATACCCTAACATTGCAACAGCAGACAAACATTTTGAAACAAAACAGTTTTCTTTACAACATGGTGTCAATTGAAATTTAACAGAAGAAAACAAAACACGGTTTAGACGATTGCTTATCAGTTTTAGCTGTTGTTAAGCATGTTTTTAGTAACAGTAATTGAGTTTCCTTTCAAGTTTTTACATAATAGGTTCCATAATAGGTAATACGAATTCCTTTTTCCGTTTCTATGAAATATTGAATTTCTTTTCCATTTGGACGAATTCAATTTGTCCCAATTGAAATAGGCATGAAAAGCGATTCAAATAAAACTCAAATAAAACCTTTTAAATAATAATGAATTGAAATGTATCACAAAAAGAAAATTTCTTATTAATGAAGTATAAGAAACGTTCTTCTGGGATATCAAAAAATATTTCACAGTGAAAGATCTAATATGTTTTGTAAAGTGTTCGATAATATCGATCTCGTGAAAACCTCCAAGGTTTCGTCAATCTTAATACAATAATTTACGTCAATATTTGCAACAAACTACAAGTACCTAAGTAGTTGCAAATATTTATCGAAAGTTATTCCACGAATCGAGTTCTAGATTATGGTTTCCGCTTCATATTACTTATCAGAATTGTACCAATCTCTCTGGTAGATTAGTTTCTTAGACGATCTGAGTTAGTTCGTAATCATTTGCCGAAAGAAGTCCCGCCATTTTGAAGAATGGCACGTTTAATCGTCTTGAACTACCTTCCTCTTATTAAACTATGCTAAATTTATCCCTCCTAAAGACGCGGTTTCAGATCCGCGTTTTTTCGGCACTTATAAGCTCGTTTTAGAAGCGCGTGTAGGCGCGTATGTGCCCTCCTTTTGGCTACACGCGCTACTTGTATGAGCGTTAACGCGCTTATAAGCTTGTATAAGCGCGAGCCGTTATCGTTTTATTGAAGCTCAACCGCGTTTGTAACTTATACGTTTTAACATTTATTTTTGGGGGAAACAAGAACGGGTATTATAGTTGTAACCCGCATTTCGAGTCGTTTAACGCTATGGCTCAACGAACGTGCAACAGCTGCAGAGAATTAAAAGCGCATTTGACAAACCGTATGCCTTTTTAGGGTTCCGTGCGACTGAAGAAATTATTATTTGAAAAGGCTTATTATTCTACCCTACTATTTAAATGATAAAAAATTGACTCAAAAATTTTATTCGTATTTTATAGTTTTTGACATACGTATCTAGTACTGAAATAATTTAATTAAAAATTATATATGTACATAATGTTAAAATGTATACTTACACATAAATATTGCATGCGTACTTCTTTGAACATGGCTGCACTAACCTGTATCACATAAATATAACTGTTACTAACCCATATTACGCAATAAATAACTTTGACTTTGTACCAGAAAAAAACCCTTAAAGGCTAATTTCGTTGTCCGTTTGTCTGTATGTCAAGTAAAGCCACAGAGGTGACTGTAAGCAATTTATCTACATCATGTTTGAACGTATGAATCCGGTAATGTTTTTTTTCGATGTAGTTAAACTATTAGCTTTCACATCAATCATTTTTTAGTTCACCCTGTTATCCTTATGGGTATTTTCAGACATCCTAAAAAATATGAAACAACGGAACAAAAACGAGATACAAGAAGAAAAGACCTCGAGACTCAGTTGTTCCCGAGGATTAATGTAGCAAAGCGTGGCCCTAGGTTTCAAGCAGATAGATTATTTAACTCTCTTCTTGTGGACATGAAAGCCATTAATAATCCCAACACGTTTAAAATTAAATTAAGAAAGCTTTTAGTCGACAAGTGCTTATATTCGATAGACGACTTTGTGTGAGGAAATGTTCCTTTATTATTAATTTTTAATTATTTTTTGACAGATAATTACCAGGTTGTCATTTGTGATAGTTCGTTTTTTATGTGTGTGAGTTTTAGCATGATTAATATATATATATAAAAGAGAACTATCCTCACCCACTCACTGACACACTCATCACGAAATCTCAGAAACTACAGGGCCTAGAGGTTTGAAATTTGGTACAGGTAGTCTTTAAAGAGTGTGAGCGCTCACTAAGAAACGGTTTTTGGAAATTCAACCCCTAAGAGGGTGAAAAGGGGTAAAAATGATTGTATGAAAAATCGTATTCCTTGAACTTAGAAACTTGAAATCTGGGACATGTATTATTCCATACAATCAATGAAGATTGGTGTCATTGAACATTTGAAATAGTCCTCGAGGGGGTTGCAATGGGGGTTAAAGTTTGTATGGGAAAATTTTAACGCATGGCATGATTTTCTTGAAACTTCGTCAGAACAGTTTGTATAATAATTAAATAATAAAAGACCGCATACCAGGTTTTTTTAAAAAAATACCTTAATGGAGGGTAATCTATACTTATAAAATCCATTGTCCTGAATGACTGACGGATCACAAACGTAATTTGAAATATTTACAGAATGTTTGATAACATATATTCACTTCAAAAATAAATAGTTAAATAAAAATAAAATAAATCAAGGAGAGCTCCAATACACGTATAGATAACGGTACGGAACCCTTTGTACACGAGTCCAACTCGCACTTGGGCTGTTTTTTCCTTTTTCTAACTGATAACGAAAAATGGTAACAGTTTCACTGACTGGACGCAGTAGTGCCTGGGATATAGTTACATGGAGTATTCTGGTTCAGTACGTATACCATCCTCTCAGCCTAGTTATCCATATGTGTGTGTTTTTAGCCTTACTATTACCAATTTGTGTTTTTAGGTTGACGTTACCGAACTGTCAAACGAACCCTTATGGTGCCGCTTTGTCCGTCCGCCTGTCACACACAGCTGATTATTTCAGGAACTACATCAGCTATCGACACTTGAAATTTGGTATAGATTTAAAATGCACTGACTGAATAAAAAAATATTTTCATTATCATCCCCAAAAGGTCTAAAATAAGAAACGTCAAAATTTCAAACTGGTGTCAATAGGTCGAGTGGCATATCATATGAAAGGGGTCAATTAGCCCAGTTTAAAGCATTTTTTATTTTTTCATACGATGCTTCGTTTTCATTTTATGATCAAAGGGGGTCATTTTATGATCAGGGGTTGCTAGGTCGAGTGGGTATTGAATGAAAAGACTTGATTTGAACAGTATAAAACAGTTTTTATTTTTTTATATCATGCACAGTTTTTGATTAAGGATGAAAAAAGTAAAAAAAATTATACATATTATACAAGTATATATTTTACAGGAAAATTATAGCGAAGTCTCTAGCTTATATGGTTTTGTAGAAACCTCAATAAATGTGAGGACAGCTCTGGTCAAGCTATAAAGCAAGTTACACGGTCAAATATGGTGTTATCTGAAAGGCCCTAATTCGCCCATTCCATAGCCGGTTTCTATTTTTCTATAGGACGTACAGTTTTTTATTACGAAGATAACTTACATTAGTAAGTAAATACTAATTATAGTATCGCACGCCATTAACGTCACCCGCGGTGGGCGAGTCAACTCGCACTTAACGATTCTTGTTATTTTTTCTTTTAAGCCAATATTCAAATACGATTGTAAAATTGTGTAAGAATAATTGAAATGAAATATTCCAAAAGAAAAACTATTCCGACTTTGTCAGAATTTCGGTTTCAAAACATTTCCACAAAAGTAATTACTCAGAGAAAACAGAAAGTGGGCAATTTTGTTTGGGGTATGATTCGTTATATCTATGTAGAGGTACAGATATCAAATTACTACACTGGATTAGTAGGTACTCGTCGCAGTGTAGTTAGGTAACCTAGTTCCTAGTCCTTATCCTACTATCCTACTAATATAATAAATGCGAAAGTTTGTGTGTATGAATGTATGGATAAATGGATTAATGTTTGTTACAAGTTAAAAGTATATATATATATATACTATAGTCTGTGTCTATGTCTAGCTTCCGCCCGCGGTTTCGCTCGCGTGGTACCGGGATAAAAAGTAGCCTGTGTCCAGATCACAAACTGTGTATCAAACTTTCCCGTTCTTCTTCGTATGAGCTAGTGACCAACTCTGGTGTCGGAGTTTTTAGGCCATTTTTAATATTAGTAGGAGGATTTACCACAAAATAGCATCCTTATACATTTAAAAGTACAATTTTATTACGTACTGTACCAATGATTGGATGGGTTTATTGTGTGCTACAGCAGCAAATAGACCCCGACTCATAATTTATTTGCAACGAACACGGGTATAACAATGTCATTGTCATTTACAAAACAGTTCTATCATATTCTACTGTAAAGAGCATGCAATTTTTTAAAAGATATTCTACTGTCTAGAGCACGCTGTTAAGAAAATAATAAAATCAGATAATATCAATGTCAAAAAAATATAAATGTCAAACTAAAAAATAGCACATAATGTCTCATCAAATATATCAATCAAATATTACAATACATTAACAGTTCTTAAATATTTTTTAAAACAGTTCTACCATATTCTATTGCAAATGTTTATAATAAAAAAATAGATAATAGCAATGTCAAAAAATATGAATGTCAAACATCGACTTAATGTAAGCTTTGATGTCAAACTAAGAAAAACTTAGCATTACCAGTAGTTTAAAAATGAGGGCTTCTCTAAAGTGCGCATACTTTTTGTGCTGACACCTGTTATATCATTAGATTATTTTGCTGAATGTTATAAATTAGACTTACTAGATTCACAAGTAGGTATAAGTACTTAAAAATATAAATTTTATCAAAAGGTCGTGTGTCGTTACTTAATCAATACTGTTGCAATATATTAGACTGTATCTAGGTTACATTTTTTTCTTATGTTTATTGATAAATAAAGACCTTTTTAACTTCTCATGGTCTAAAAGTACTTATTTGTGCAGGATATAGGCTGAACAAAATCGAATTTTGTGCACAAGTGCTTTAACATATCTACTCATAAATGTATCTACAACACCATACACAATAAGAAGTTCATAGATAGAATTTTTTATTTTATAATATTTACTTTAAATTGTTATTAAAGAAATGTAAATATGTTAGACTACTGTTTTATTTCCTCGCGATTGAAGATGAAAGCAGAGTTTATAAATCGTCCACAAAACCATTTTAACTTCGACATCACTATCAGACCTCGCCTTCGGCGGTAAACTTTTAGCAGTCTCGGATAAGAATGGTTCGTTTTATGAACTTATTGTAAAATCTAATATTAAAAAGAAAGAAAACATTACCAGTAGACGGTGTTTTTCTGCCGGGACTGTTGTGCTAAGCCACAAGACCCTGAGGGCCTGCTACAATTCACCGCAGTACGAAATTTCGTGTTTCGTTTCATGCGATTGATCGATTTTTTTACTGTAAATTCCAATAGATCAGTCATAGTTTTTGTGAAATAGGGTGCGCAATTTTTGGACTGGCACATTACGAACTTTGTGTGGAAATCTTGTTTTATTTGTTCGATTATCGAGTACCAATCGCAAGAAACGAAACACGCAATTTCGTACTTCGTTGAATAAGAGTAGACCCTCTGTCCTTGTGAGAAGGTACTCGTATGGTGTTATAAATGTTGTGTGTAATTCTAATTACTGTTATAGCTCATGTTATATTTTGTTACAGAGACGACGTGGTAGATATAATCGGTTCCTACCTGACTGTGGAGAGGGTATCGGCGCAGGACTACGGAACCTACGTGTGTCTTGTACATAGCAATGATGTCGTCTCTCGAAGCTATGTCACCGTTCACTATAGATGTAAGTGCTTTAAATATTTATCTTTATGTACATTGCTGTGGCCAATTCTGGTGTAGGAGTCACTGTGCGAAGCCGTAAAACAACATGATTTGACGACAGAAAAGGTTGGGATATATGTTACACATCAAGATATTACATTATTATTGACGGCCTCTGTGGCGCAGTGGGGGAAAGTCCGCCTGAGACGCAGACGGTTGCGGGTTCGATTCCCGCTGCGGGACAAATGTTTGCATGTTCTGTAGATATTTGTCTCGGGTCTGGGTGTTTTCTATGAATGATAAGTATGTATTTACAAAAAAAATATATGTGTAGTATATCAATCATGTGGTTCCCATAATACAAGCTCTGCTTAGTTTCGGGCTACATGATGCTGTGTGATTACGTCCCGCATTATTTTTTTAATTTTTTAATTTACTCATATAATGACGATGCGCCATGTCACAAGGTGCAAAACATGAAGGGTTGTGTTGTGATATTCAGTAATCAAAGCGTTATACAATAGCAGAAATGACGACCTACCTAGTACACCAGTACCTACAGTGAGATTAAAAAGGTACTACGTACGCGATTGCCTTTAAAAAAGCTTACTTTATATATATTTTTTTACTTTAGGCATAGTCGCATAGCATGTCTGATTTCGCGGTATTCAATTATAGCGGGTAAAAGTATTTCATTCCACATATTTGAGGCTGTTGCGGTTTTAATTTAGTGTTGGTGGTGCGGTAAATTTTCCCCGAATAGCTTTATTTACCGAAAGGGTCGGTCAGGGGTCGACCCAACCCATGAAAACTGAATTCATCATTAATATCATAATTATTTAAAAAAAAAGTTTATTGCCTCAATACAACAATTGCATATAGCTTATACTAAAAAGTAGGTCGCAACAAAACCTTCGAGTAAGGCAATGGGCGTAAATTCAGCTTTTGCTGCATGTTGTGCATACAGCGCTGATTTTCAATTTACCCCTCTCGGGTAGATCTTCACCGAGGACTGGGGAACAAGCGGGATAAACATTTTCAATTGACTATTTAAATTAATGTTAAGTTGCCGGAGAATGAAATAGAAAAAAAATACTTACAATCTTATGCTTCGTAAGAGTGTACGAGCTTATCCTGTGTGTGTAAGTGAGTAAGTGTGAGGTGTTTGTGGATGTGTGCGTGTGAGTTACCCGAATCCCCCAGTCTCTTGAGAGTCTGGTTATCACAGGGATAACCCGAGTAAGTGGTCATCTCATCCACGCCAATCTCATTCACTTCGGATGAGTTGACCCCTTGATTATTTTATTATTTTCGTCCGTTAACTCATCCGATTTCTATTTTGTTTCAAAGCAGGTATCAAGTCAGTACAGTCACTTAGAGAAGTGTTATGATGCTTTTATTTTGAAGTGTTATGAATAAAGGACAATGTTGATGATAAGTATGATATCTATGATACCCATTGCTCACAAAATAGTTATAAAAATTAGAAATCTTGGTGTCTCTTTTAGGCGACGCTAACAGAATTTTTTTGATAAATGTTCCAGCTGTACCCCTCTTTATACATAGTGTAGTGTCTGTGAGTGTGTGTATGTGTGTCAGTGTACCTGTGTGTGAGGGTGACCTATTGTTGGGCATAGACTTTTTTTTGATTATGCCACTAGCCTCGAACCTGCGCTAGGCTGAGGTGCCGCGCACGGTTTTTCTAATATCGTTGACCCATCTCGCTGGAAGACTTCCCCCTATTCCTGTATCGGCCACTAACTTTTCATGTTAATAAAACAAGCCAAAGGGGGAACACCAAAGCGTCTTCTAAGGGGCAAACCCGACGGCCAAACACCTCGTGGCAGACCCAAACTTAGGTGGCTAGACGGAATAGAGCAAGATTTAAAAGTGATTGGAGCGAAAGGCTGGAGAGAAAAAGCTCAAGATAAACCGGGCTGGAGAAATTTACTTGCCCAGGCCAAGGCTCACTCGCGGCTTTAGCGCCTTAGATAATGACTAAGCAGAATAAGTTTTCATGAAATAATTCACGCTCTGTCTTTTGTTGAAAGAGTAGGTAAATTATAAATGTTTCTAAATAAAATTTTATTTTGAATATCTAAGAAATAAATCGAGTTTCTATAATACCCTTGTGTTTATGGAACGCCTACAAGTTATCCTTCTTTTGCGGGTTTTAGCAATCTAGGCATCTACACTTTGATATACCTATGTCTTGGAACATTGGATTCGAATTTATACGACAAAAAAATACTTTATTGACAGCAAACAAACATAGTATTAAATCTAAAAGCTTAACAGGTAAATAATAAACAAAGTAAATAGATATAAATAAGTAAATAAATAATTTACTTAGATGGTAAATAAATAAATGAGGTGGTAATGGACATGTAGTTTGATTAATTAATTTGCTGATAGGTAACAAGATTATAATATCCTATGATACCCACACTAGAAAAATATCTGTATCGTGGGTACCTATATGATTACCTTTTGATTAAGGCCTTGGCTAGGGATTATAAATAAGTAATAACACTAATTTATTTTAAATGTACTTACATAAGAAAATATAATATAGTTCAACATTATTAGACATAATAATAATATAGGAAATAAATAAAACATAGGTATCAACATAGGTATGAGTTTAGTCAATAGATATTTTAGAATTTAGTTAGCTGTTGCAATTTAGGCCATGGTTTCCAGAAGGTGTTCAGTGCAGTCATATGTTAAGGTGGCAAGCCAATTGTGATAAGATGTATTTGGATTTAGTCTCATTAGCAAATAATATATACATTAGCACTAGCTTTGGACCGTTGATTTGCACGAGTTAAAAGTGATTTTCTATCTTTCGGGAATTGAACTTTTTTCTGGATCAAAAGTGCTTCTTTCTCTATGTCCGAAATTTCATGATGATCAATGAGTAGTTAAGGCGTGAAAGCGTAATGCCAACAAACAAATAAACTCACTTGCATCAAAATACGTTCAGCCTCAGTGGAGATAAGTGGGAACAAACATATATTATACATTCACTTGCATATACATGCACACAAACTGTCCGACTTATTTGATAGAATTATGCGGCCTATGAGGCAATATAAAATGTCAACCGTCTGTTGAATATAAAAGTATTGAAAATAAACTTTTAATAAGGTTTTTAATAAGATTTCCTCCCGAACTTGGTAAATATTTTTTGTCCACGAATTTTATAAGAATGAAAATATTTCCAAGTATTTCAATTATTCGATTCCAAGTTTATTTCTTACGGTTTTGTAAACAAACTTTATGAAAAGTAGAAAATTTCCGCGTATTTTCATTTTCGGAGCGTAATTAAAATTATTTGATTTATTTTTCAAACATATTAATAACTAGCGGCCCGTCCCGGCTTCGCACAGGTTAGAGCACTTTTTTACACCTTGGGTTACAATACTTAAGTTTTAGTAAGGATCCCTAATCTTTTCTAGCAATAAATATAGCCTATGGTACTCAGGGTGAATGTAGCTTTCCAATGGTGAAAAAATTTTTGAAATCAAGACAGTAGTTTTTGAGTTTCATTACAAACATACACACACACACACAAATACATTTTAAGCTATTGCATAGCTTCTATCGAGGGCCTTTAGCGCGGGGACCGAATCCAGAAATTCCGTAACGAAAAAAAACCTCACGCTCCCCACTCCGATTTACTTCATTTTATAATCTGTTGCTTGGAAATAGAGTTCATATTCAAACTTTTGTATTCTATTAGTTCTTCGTCACAACGTCGCAGCGCTAGTGTTCAACACAGTAAAGATAGCTACACGTCCATGATTGGCCTCTGACACGAACTGACGTCTGACGTTTTTCACCTGAATCTAATTTCAGTTTTGTTTTGAAATTTGTTTTCTTATCGGTCACCACGCTCAAAAAGTGTAACTTGAATTAATATCAAAGAAAAAGAAATACTGCATAAATAAAATAAATAAATAATTATAATTGCATAAGTTGATACAAAATGCTATGCAATAGCTTTACCGCGGCAGACCCCGAGTGCCACACGTCTTTTTTTTTTTCTCTTTATAATATTAGTGGAGATTCACGTACAATACTCACAACGTAATCGTAGATTTATCTTGAAGTTGGATGCAAGTAGCGACGTAATTTCTATTGCTTATCCGACGTGCGTTGGATTGTAGTAGGATTGGTTGAATCGTTCGCTGAGCCTAAAAGGCTTATTACACCATGCGGTATTCAGTCTGTCTTAGTAAGACTGTCTTTCTGACTAACTAGATTTATGGCCGGTTCCTATATTATACCGTTACCGATTACGCCTCGTTTTCCCCTGAAAAACTGTCAAATTTTCGACGCCTTGTTGTTAATTTTTGACAGTTTTTCAAGGGAAAACGAGGCGTTAGCAGTAACTGTATAATATAGAAACCGGCCGTTAGTGGCGACTTACGGCCGGTTTCTATATTATACCGTTACCGATTACGCCTCGTTTTCCCTTGAAAAACTGTCAAAAATTAACAACGAGGCGTCAAAAATTTGACAGTTTTTCAGGGGAAAACGAGGCGTAATCGGTAACGGTATATTATAGAAACCGGCCATTAGTGGCTTACTCTTATTACACTACGCTAAGTATAAGACAGTCTTCCTAAAACATACTTAATACCGCGTGGTATAATAAGCCTTTGACTCTCCGCAGACGACCGACTTTTCCACCGATTTTTTGTAGGACAGTTAGGGAGGGGCACGTCATGGACAGAGCGCAACCGGATTTTCATACATATTTCAAAGTTCCCTAATTCCAAAACTATGAACTTTACGAAAAAAAAGTATGGAACATAAAATACTTATATGAATACGAAGAATCCAATTCCATTTTAGCCCTTAAAGCCTTATTTCTGAATCCAGAAAACGTAATTTTCATACATATTTCAAAATGCCATAACTCCACAACTAGAAACTTTACGAAAAAAAGTAATAGAACATAAAATACTTTTATCAATATGTACAATCTATTTTCACCCATTTTAGCTCTTAAGGCCTTACTTCCTTCGTAAATCCAACCTGGTTGGTATTCGCTCTTTCTTCCTGGTTGGTATGACGTCCCATCCCTAAGTGTCCGATTTTCTGTCCTACAAAAAGTCGGTCGTCTGCGGAGACCCTTTTTCTATGTGCCAAATATCCGTTGAGTGTATACAGTACACGTTGTGCAACTCGTACTAAGGGTACAGTGCACTCAACGAATATTTGGGACACAGAAAAAGGCTTGTTACACCACGCGGTATTCAGTCTGTTTTAGTAAGACTGTCTTACACTTAGCGTAGTGTAATAAGAGTAAGCCACTAAGTACGTTTACTTATCGACCTCCTGGAACTGTAAGACAGGTAACATGCGAAACTACTTTATTCTTTATTAGCTTTTTTGAGTCAACTATGTGTCTTCTAACTTTATACAGGCGTAAGTTCAGATGTGAGGATGTGAAGAAGTATGTTAATTACTCCTTCACACCAAAACTACTGAATGAATCGAACATATAACTGAACCTTTGCACATATTCGGTGGTCTAGACTCTAGACCTTAATTTTAAAACATTCGAAAAGTTTCCGAATCTAATTTATAAATAATGCTGGACGTTATCACACAGCATCATGTAGCCCCAAACTAAGCAGAGCTTGTATTGTGGGAACCACATGATTGATATATTACGCATATAATTTTTTATTGTAAATAAATACATACACTCGAGAGCAATGAATCCGGGTCACTCAAAGAATCCAAAAAATCTCGGAAAGTAAGAATGCTAGGTTAATGCAATAAATTGTATTTAATAGACAATTTAATACTCCTTAAATGAAAGTATTAAAACTTCTTAGTTATTGTAAAGTTATATCATAAAAAAATCAAATTTGAAAAGGGAGCACTGTCGAAGATGGAACTACGAAATTACAGGATTTGTTTTTGCTTTTGTTTGTAATCTGTCATTTATGTTGGTACATAAACCAGGTTGATAGTGCTCAATATTCATTATTCAAGCTGAAATCATGTCGCTTACACTTGAAGAATGCACCAGAATACTTACATTGGTGGAAACCGGCCGGAGTCAGCGCGATACAGCCAGGACTGTCGGTGTGTCGCTGTCAACAGTACAAAGAGTTCTCCAACGTTACGAAGAAACTGGTTCTAACCTACGCAGACCAGGAACGGGCAGAACTAGGTGTACCACAGCACGAGAAGACCGATACTTGGTGAACACCATGCTTCGAAATCGCTTTCTCACAGGAACTGAACTCACAAATCAGTTTCGACGCCTCGGAGGAAGTAACCCAAGTGCATGGACAGTAAGACGTCGGCTTGCTGAATCTAACTTAAAACCCCTTAGACCTGCAAACGGCCCTAAACTGGAGCGTGGCCATCGTATTTCAAGACTAAGATATGCCCAGAACCACGTAAATTGGAGTATTGAAGATTGGTCGAAAGTTATGTTCTCCGACGAATCAAAATTTATGCTCTACAAGCACGATGGAAGACACAGAGTGTATAGAAGACCAGGGGAAAGATTCAAGCAAGCATGCATCGAAGAAAAAGTAGCCTACGGTGGTGGGTCTGTACTTGTGTGGGCCGGAATTTCCTCTGAAAGTCGCACAGAGCTGGTGATCATAGAAAACGGCTCTTTAACTAGCGTAAGATATGTGGAAGAAATCCTCAACGAACACGTTGGTCCATTTATGGTCAATTTGGGTGAGGATGCTATATTTATGCATGACAATGCCCGACCTCATACAGGTAGGATTGTGAATGACTACCTTCAAGAGATGAACATTACTTGTATGGAGTGGCCAGCGCGCAGCCCGGATATCAACCCGATCGAGCATGCTTGGGACGAGCTAGGGAGATGCGTAAAACAACGAAACCCTCCCCCAATCACGCTTCCTGAGCTCAAAATTGCTCTCACAGAGGAATGAGAGAATATTCCCCAAAATCGTATAAAGAACTTGGTGTACAGCATGCCAAACCGCGTAAACGCAGTAATGGAAGCACGAGGAGGTAATACGAAGTATTGAAATTCAAGAAAATCGTCATAAAGTTCAAAAATTTCATGTTTCCTATTTTTGTTTTAAGGAGAGATCAGCAGTTTTTTTTCTTTATGTAATTTTGTGTAAATAAAATGTATGGTGACTCATATTTTTTTAACTTTCATTTAAGGAGTATTAAATTGTCTATTAAATACAATTTATTGCATTAACCTAGCATTCTTACTTTCCGAGATTTTTTGGATTCTTTGAGTGACCCGGATTCATTGCTCTCGAGGGTATATCATACATAGAAAACACCCAGACCCGAGACAAATATCTACAGAACATGCAAATATTTGTCCCGCAGCGGGAACCGAACCCACAACCTTTTGCATCTCAGGCGGATCTTCACCCACTGCGCCACAGAGGCCGTCATTTTAAAACATTCGAAAAGTTCCCGAATCGAATTCCGTCATTACTTATATCTCTCTATTCCGACATTTCCGAAGGATTTCTAGGATACAAGATATTTATTTGCATAAATAAGTGTAGGTAACATTAGGTCTTAGGACTAGTTTTAAAAGTACATGACTTATTTACCCTTTTCAGGCATCGCAAATTAGGTTGGGTAGAGGGCACTTAAAACAAAGGGGGACAAAGCAACAAATACTTATGAAAATAATGAACTATTAACAAAGTTTACTTAATATGAATACATTTAAATTGTAACTTTTTGAGTACAAAATACATTTAAATTGTAACTTTATGAAGATCTTAAAAGCTGCCGATGGTAATTCTGAAGAACGCAACGATACGGCAGTGCATCACATCACAACACACCCCGACACAATAATGTAGGTAATTCTGGCTTAATCGTCACTGTCGGATTCGACTCGGAAACGTTTCGAACGTTTTAAAAAAACTTCGCTGGATTATCATATTAGGCTACTTTTTTCCGGATACATGCAAGCGAAGCCGTGTTTGGAACTTGTTCTTAATAATAACTTCTAATATTCAAGAACTTGTTTTCACAGTTTTATGTACAAGTCGAAAACATATTAACTTGTTCAAAAAAAATAGCGACTATTATAATGTTTACACTAGAAATAAAGATAAACTAGCTGTTCCTACTGTAAGGCTCCATAAAGTTAGTCAATCTTTTAAAGGGATGTGTTTACGATTTTTTAACAAAATCCCAAATGACGTGATCAATCTATCTGTAAATAAATTCAAAAATGTTGTTAAACGTAATATCTGTAATAAAGCTTATTATAAAATATCTGATTATTTAGATGACAAATAAGCTTGGGATGAAACTGCCTCCAACTCCATCAGAAACAATGTAATAGTTATTAAGAACAATGACGTTAAAAAAATATAAGCCAAGCAGAGTTTCTTGCCAATCCTTCTCTGTTTGGTCGCGTTACGAATTGGTGGTAAATGAAAAAAACAAAGACGTTTCAAAGTGTAATACAGTTCCTACTGAATAAATGAATTTAGAGTTTTTTGAGTTTTGAAGAGAAATCCCTGAAAATACAGAGTACTAATTAATGTTAATAAATTAAACCCCACTTGATTTTTCTTTCTTCTATTAATTTTTGTTGGATAAAGTGACTACTTAAAAAAAGTAAGTATCATAATTATACTTTTAATTGTGTTCATCATCATCGTCATCATGATCAGCCTACTGCTGGGCACAGGCGTTGCTCGCGTGATACCAGTATAAAAATATACAGGTCATAAACTATGTATATTCCAAGAGAGAGAGAGAGAGAGAGAGACTTTCGCAATAGGATAGACGACTGAAAAAATATTGTACACGTATTTTTCTTTTGTCAATTAAACAAAAAATAACAAAGATATAGTGCGTTAAAGTTCCACGTGACGTCACGGTATAGTACATTTTTTACCTAGCCGTGACGTCACGAGCCCCCACTCCCGAACTTTCACGTTCTTTATCTCCGTCAATTTCTATTGATTCGATAAATAAAAAAATACGTGTCCATTATTTTTTGTTGATCTAACTGACGGACTAATTAGAATTATTATTTTTCTACCCAGTCGGCATCCCTATTAATGATAACTACGTTGTTTTGGTGCGAGTTTGTTATTGTGGGTGTGAATGTTTGGAGAAGACTCTCGGAGCTTAATATATTTATTGGTCGGTTGAACATTTATAACTCCGCCTTATTCCACCTACGTTTTAAATTTTTCTATTAGTAGTCTTATAGCCATTTCAATATACCTAACTAAAAATCATTTGTATCTTTATTAAACTACCTACATTTGCACTAGCCTCGATAATAACCTGTTCTAAAACCAAGACTTTTAACACATATTTAGTAGTAACCAATACCTATCACAAAGCACTGTATATATATGAAGTCTCGCATGTTTGGAATGTGCCCTACAATGCAACATCCTGCGTCCTCTTGAGGCATGAAGGTGATAAGCCTCATGAGCCTGAAATTTCACCGACACACACACCCTTCAAACCGAAACAGCAATGCTGCTTCACGGCATGACAATACGCATGATGGTAGTACTTCTCAGGACGATCCCTTCACAAAAAGCTATGATCTTGCTTAACTTATAGGCTCCCCGCACACGACCGACTTGACGATCGATTATTTGCAGGACAGACGGGGGGGAGCACGTCATGGACTGAAAAAAAAAACGTTTCAAAGTACTTTACATAGGAAATGTAAAGTACTTTACAACATATTTTTTTTTTTACTGAATAAATAAATTTTTATTTAGATTTGTTGATTTTTAAGATTCTGTCTGTTTTTTTTTTTTTGAAATTAAGATGTACAATAAAGCGTGTATATTATTCAGTTGCGATGGTCATACTAAACTACCAACAAATCCAAAGAACCCAGATAATAAACGAAGCTCAAAAAACATTAAAGAAAAGATTCAGAAGCAACCATAATTATATCGTCAGATACCTTACTACCTATTAATCGCGTTTTTGTCGCCGGTTGTACGAACGTCTGCGGGAATAACATCTTGGTAGCGTAATTACCCGCTGGACAAATAATTATTTTAAAGGTACTGGCACATACATCAGTCACGTCACCATAAAGTCGCCGATCAGTCACAACAAGTCAGCTTCCGTGATTTGGAAGGCACGGTTAAAATGTTGGTCCCGGCTTTTTCAGTCGTCAAGCTATGTCGGAGGCCTTCGGGCAGCCTAAAAACCGACATTGGAGTTTGCCACTAGTTTATACTAAGAAGGGAGAAAAAAAATAACAACAAAACAAGGGATGTGGCGTGGTGTATGTATTACTGGTCATCTTTAAATGGTAATTTCGTTCGTAACAATATATATTTCAACGTGCCGTGCCAGTGACTCGACGTGTACTGTGACGCGCCGGTTGTGACGTTGCAAGTGTGTGGAGCCGATACAATTTTTCTAATTAAACTATATTTTTTTATAAGACTGATGACGTGACCGTACCGTGAATGTTTATGTGTAAGGACCTTTAAACAGTTACTAAAGTTTTGATGTCTGGCTTGTTGTTTATTTGTTTTTTTTTGCACATAAAGTATGTTAAATGAACGCTTAAGGCGGGCTTGTCGTGACGGAGACAACTGACAGGTGTATGTTAAATATTTTATAGTATTTGCGGACAGTTTCGTTCGCTTAGTAAACAGTACAAAGACTATAGTAGGATATAATAACTTATCTCTGTAGGAAACACCTAATTCCATTCCAATAAATCAAAGTTACGCATTTTTTTCATGACTAGCTTCTAGCTTCAGCCCGCGGCTTTGTTCGCGTAGTACCTGGATAAAAATAAGCCTATATTGTATTCCTGGCCCAGAACTAAAAAAATCTGCACGGATTGACGTTCTGTAGCTTTTCTGTAAGAAGGTTACTTTATAATATTATTAAGATAGTTTTAAATGTATAATAAAAATAAAATAAATGTAATATAGTTCGAATACCTAATTTATAATGTTGTTGGAAGGCCCTGTTTATTTTGTTTAAACTAACCCCGGCTCTATTGAAAACAACATACATTCTCCGAAATAGCTAAACTGTCAGAAATAGGCTGAAATCAATATTCCGAGTTTGTTTACTTACCTACTCTTCCCTGATTGCACGATTCTGTATTATCTTATTGTTAGTTGACATTCGGCTTGATTGAGATTCCTTTGATGATTATTTAGTTTCTATTAGGAATGCTAACACCTTAAATATCTTTACTAGCTTTATCGCGATGTTTTGAAAGGATTGCTCATAAAAAATACAACTAGATTGGCTAAAAAAATGTTTAGTTTCCATTTCCACCCACACTCCCTTCATCCCTCTTTTGACTAGAAGTTAAACGTGTCTACGAAAATACTTAAACTGGACGAATGTGATCGGAGAGCTACCTAGTGTAATAATAATAATAATAAATAATGTACCCCAAACTAAGTAGAGCTTATTTTGGGCTTATTTGAAGGAAACCACATGAATTACGCTTCATAGAAATTGTATGGAAAACTTCTTTTTGTATTTTCTCGAAAACTTACGATTTGATTTGGTAAGTTACTTTGGGAAAAGTGTTCCTGTTGGCAAATAGAGTCGATTGAGACCTTTTTTTTGACAGATGCCATTTTCTGGGCTGACTGTACCTTTTTTCAAAAATCCGAACATGCCATTATTTTTTCCTTCAAAGAAACCTATAATTTCTTCAGAACAAAACCTTCTAACTACAGAAGAAAAGGCAGCTGCCCTTAATGAGGTAATTTTGCCCCACTCTGTATATTAAATAAATTGTAAAATATATTGTAAATACATAAATATTTTACATGGAACATTTATTCCTAGTTTGTGCCCGCGGCTCCACTCGGGTGGTACCGGAATAAAAAGCTTTCATTATGCGTTCATGTATTCAGGTCTAAAACTATGTATTTTCCATTTTTTATATTCAAACTTTACCAGCAAAAAGCTAGATACGCTCTCGGTTTTAAAAATTCGAGACATAAAACCTAGAACTAAAATCTTGCTTTTCTTATTTTCTAAAAGCAAGCTTCTTACCTACACACTTACATAAGATATTACTTTCTATAATTCTCAGTATAGATGGGTACCTGCTTGTTAGTGCTCAGTGATGGAAAACGTTTATGATCCAGTGGGCAAATTCCGAGAAACAGCTCAACCGATTAATTGGATTACACCGAAAAGAATGATCTATGGCGAATATTGAATTTATTATGGTGTATTATGCATGAATTATAAGAACTTCTCACAGCTAGAATTAGTAGTTAACTGATTGATTACTTTTTACGTGTTTTTAATAGTGCAAAAACTTAACTTGCACATCGAAGCAAACTATTTTTGGAATGGATCAACAAATTCAAAAGTTTTATTGCTTAAATTATTTATCTCTCTAACTAATATTATAAATGCAAATGTGAGTTTGTTTGTTACATTTTCGCGCCTTAACTATTCAACGGATCATCATGAAATTTCGCACTCACGGTATCAGGGTTACAATAAAGAACATAGGACATAAAAGGACATTTATCCAGAAAAAAGTACTGTTCTCGAGGGATAGAAAAATAACTTTTACAAAACGTGTTGACAAAAATACATGATTAAAAACCTTCTTGACCGAAAACAAATATGTGCCTACCTACTGACAATATCTCTCTGTATACATGTTGTTATTGGCATATTGATACAGCAAGGTGTCGCATGCGCTAGTCACAACCAGCCCTGTTGCAGCTGCGACGACCAAAAAGAGATGATGTTTTTGTTTATCTATTTAGGGTTCCTTGTCCATAGTATAATAAAACTTAAAATGAGTCAATATTGTTTCTGTTCCAAATGCTTATGTCTAGTTTTCTATGTAATTCATAGACTACAATCAAAAATATTTGGTACAGGATAAAGGTTGGCGTACGTCGTAACGTAGTCGACACAGGCCCGCCTGAGACGCTTAAGGTTGCGGGTTTGATTCCCGCCGCGAGAGAATAGTAGATTGTTTTACAAGGGACTAAACCATCCCATTATATACGAGGTTGTTATACTCCCGAGCTTAGCGAGGGAGGATGACAAGACCGAGTTATAATGGGTGGTTTTGGCCCGAGTAAAACACTCTACTTTTCACTTCGATTGCGAGAAAATAAAACAATTCCAAATTAGTCAATTTTCAGAAATTTTATTAAAAATTAAATGTGCAGTTAGAGCAATTTTGAATGTTTAGTGATATGTTTTTCCCGGGCAATTTTATTTCGGTTCTCTGTGATTGGGATGTGATAATATTTTGAGTTGATTGTTGTGGAGTAAAAGTTGGAGAGACTCGAATCATGCTTGAGTTTCCTGCGCGGCTTCAGCTGAGTTCACATATTCATCCAATCCCGCGATGTAGATGCTTGGGGTTCTGTAATGTTTGGTAGAATATTGATTCCTTCCATAATCCGCTGCGTGACGTGATACTTGTTTTGTATAGAGTCCTCTATATAACCTTCAGCCACTTGATCGGACCTCCATGCACCGTGGCGTTTTAATGTCGTTATATTCGCACCAGAGTCCGCCAACAGAGTCGCGGATGTTCTGCGGAAACAATGGCCCGTGTAGAGTTCCGGATTTGGTAAATTTAGATAAGTGGCAATATCTTTAGGCATGTTACCAAATTTATTTTTGCCTATGACTTGCCTTGTGCATTTACCATTTTGATAATTTAGAAAAAATCTTCTCGTTGAAACATTAGTGGGACGTAACTCCTGATAGGCTTTAACTATATTAAGGTATTCTCCACTGATGACAAATTTACGCTCTTTGTTTGTTTTCGTGTTCGGCAGACTCACAGCTTGTAGGTTTGTATCCGTTTCTACGTCTTCTAGCGTTATATTGGCAAGCTCTATTCCTCTGCATGCACCGCTGATTCCATAAATTAAAGCAACCTGTTGAACAAAAAAATAAGTGTGTTAATAATCGTAATAACCTAGGTACATAATTTAGGTATGTAGGTAGGTATCTATTTATTTAGTTTGAGTAGAGTACATAAGTAGGTTACCTTTGTTACCAAGTATTGTTTATTTGGAGCGTTATTTAAAAATGTTTCGATTTCTTGTGTCGTCAAGACTTTAGATTTTTTTGCCTTGTATCCAGTGGACAATTTCTTCAGTAAAGCCGTTAAATTTACATATTTTTTAATATCGACGTCGTGTCTCGTTTTTAAGGTCATTCTTAACATTGAATATGTGCTCCAAAGAGTCGACGATTTGAATTTTTTCGATAATTCATCAAAATAAGTGAGAAAAACCCCTTCTGTAAAAGAATCCACACGTTTCTCATCTCTCCATTTCATAAAATTTTCGTAACTCTTTAAATATATTTCACGTGATTTTGTCGGCAACAGATTCATAATTATTTCTTTGCCCTTTTCTTCCATTTGCATATTAGCATCTTCACTATCACTTGATGTCATTTTTCACGTTCACAATTTGAAAGTTAAAGTCAGGAAGTTAAACGTAAAAGTTTGTGATTTGGAATGAAGAAAATTCTAGAGATTTAGCGCCAATACCATCTTTTTTTTTAAATCTCTATACCTTCAATAACCCTCAACGAAACAGTTCGCATTCTACCGTGAAGGGAAGAATCAACCTTCATAAAACATCACCAAGACGGTTCTATTTTCAAAAAAAAAGATTGACGGAGCACCAAGAAGTCGAGTTTTTATATAAGAGAACGAATGCTTTGTACGGGCTGATGATTTTAGACAAAAATTAAAAAGAAAAAATACTTTTTAGCCCTAGGTATTAAACTCGAGTTTTAGGCCCGCTAAGCTACACTATTATGATACACTTTTTGAGCAAGAGAAGTGAAATAGTAGATTGTTTTACAAGGGACTAAACCATCCCATTATATACGAGGTTGTTATACTCCCGAGCTTAGCGAGGGAGGATGACAAGACCGAGTTATAATGGGTGGTTTTGGCCCGAGTAAAACACTCTACTTTTCACTTCGATTGCGAGAAAATAAAACAATTCCAAATTAGTCAATTTTCAGAAATTTTATTAAAAATTAAATGTGCAGTTAGAGCAATTTTGAATGTTTAGTGATATGTTTTTCCCGGGCAATTTTATTTCGGTTCTCTGTGATTGGGATGTGATAATATTTTGAGTTGATTGTTGTGGAGTAAAAGTTGGAGAGACTCGAATCATGCTTGAGTTTCCTGCATTATTAAGATCTGAGTGCGGCTTCAGCTGAGTTGACATATTCATCCAATCCCGCGATGTAGATGCTTGGGGTTCTGTAATGTTTGGTAGAATATTGATTCCTTCCATAATCCGCTGCGTGACGTGATACTTGTTTTGTATAGAGTCCTCTATATAACCTTCAGCCACTTGATCGGACCTCCATGCACCGTGGCGTTTTAATGTCGTTATATTCGCACCAGAGTCCGCCAACAGAGTCGCGGATGTTCTGCGGAAACAATGGCCCGTGTAGAGTTCCGGATTTGGTAAATTTAGATAAGTGGCAATATCTTTAGGCATGTTACCAAATTTATTTTTGCCTATGACTTGCCTTGTGCATTTACCATTTTGATAATTTAGAAAAAATCTTCTCGTTGAAACATTAGTGGGACGTAACTCCTGATAGGCTTTAACTATATTAAGGTATTCTCCACTGATGACAAATTTACGCTCTTTGTTTGTTTTCGTGTTCGGCAGACTCACAGCTTGTAGGTTTGTATCCGTTTCTACGTCTTCTAGCGTTATATTGGCAAGCTCTATTCCTCTGCATGCACCGCTGATTCCATAAATTAAAGCAACCTGTTGAACAAAAAAATAAGTGTGTTAATAATCGTAATAACCTAGGTACATAATTTAGGTATGTAGGTAGGTATCTATTTATTTAGTTTGAGTAGAGTACATAAGTAGGTTACCTTTGTTGCCAAGTATTGTTTATTTGGAGCGTTATTTAAAAATGTTTCGATTTCTTGTGTCGTCAAGACTTTAGATTTTTTTGCCTTGTATCCAGTGGACAATTTCTTCAGTAAAGCCGTTAAATTTACATATTTTTTAATATCGATGTCGTGTCTCGTTTTTAAGGTCATTCTTAACATTGAATATGTGCTCCAAAGAGTCGACGATTTGAATTTTTTCGATAATTCATCAAAATAAGTGAGAAAAACCCCTTCTGTAAAAGAATCCACACGTTTCTCATCTCTCCATTTCATAAAATTTTCGTAACTCTTTAAATATATTTCACGTGATTTTGTCGGCAACAGATTCATAATTATTTCTTTGCCCTTTTCTTCCATTTGCATATTAGCATCTTCACTATCACTTGATGTCATTTTTCACGTTCACAATTTGAAAGTTAAAGTCAGGAAGTTAAACGTAAAAGTTTGTGATTTGGAATGAAGAAAATTCTAGAGATTTAGCGCCAATACCATCTTTTTTTTTAAATCTCTATACCTTCAATAACCCTCAACGAAACAGTTCGCATTCTACCGTGAAGGGAAGAATCAACCTTCATAAAACATCACCAAGACGGTTCTATTTTCAAAAAAAAAGATTGACGGAGCACCAAGAAGTCGAGTTTTTATATAAGAGAACGAATGCTTTGTACGGGCTGATGATTTTAGACAAAAATTAAAAAGAAAAAATACTTTTTAGCCCTAGGTATTAAACTCGAGTTTTAGGCCCGCTAAGCTACACTATTATGATACACTTTTTGAGCAAGAGAAGTGAAATAGTAGATTGTTTTACAAGGGACTAAACCATCCCATTATATACGAGGTTGTTATACTCCCGAGCTTAGCGAGGGAGGATGACAAGACCGAGTTATAATGGGTGGTTTTGGCCCGAGTAAAACACTCTACTTTTCACTTCGATTGCGAGAAAATAAAACAATTCCAAATTAGTCAATTTTCAGAAATTTTATTAAAAATTAAATGTGCAGTTAGAGCAATTTTGAATGTTTAGTGATATGTTTTTCCCGGGCAATTTTATTTCGGTTCTCTGTGATTGGGATGTGATAATATTTTGAGTTGATTGTTGTGGAGTAAAAGTTGGAGAGACTCGAATCATGCTTGAGTTTCCTGCATTATTAAGATCTGAGTGCGGCTTCAGCTGAGTTGACATATTCATCCAATCCCGCGATGTAGATGCTTGGGGTTCTGTAATGTTTGGTAGAATATTGATTCCTTCCATAATCCGCTGCGTGACGTGATACTTGTTTTGTATAGAGTCCTCTATATAACCTTCAGCCACTTGATCGGACCTCCATGCACCGTGGCGTTTTAATGTCGTTATATTCGCACCAGAGTCCGCCAACAGAGTCGCGGATGTTCTGCGGAAACAATGGCCCGTGTAGAGTTCCGGATTTGGTAAATTTAGATAAGTGGCAATATCTTTAGGCATGTTACCAAATTTATTTTTGCCTATGACTTGCCTTGTGCATTTACCATTTTGATAATTTAGAAAAAATCTTCTCGTTGAAACATTAGTGGGACGTAACTCCTGATAGGCTTTAACTATATTAAGGTATTCTCCACTGATGACAAATTTACGCTCTTTGTTTGTTTTCGTGTTCGGCAGACTCACAGCTTGTAGGTTTGTATCCGTTTCTACGTCTTCTAGCGTTATATTGGCAAGCTCTATTCCTCTGCATGCACCGCTGATTCCATAAATTAAAGCAACCTGTTGAACAAAAAAATAAGTGTGTTAATAATCGTAATAACCTAGGTACATAATTTAGGTATGTAGGTAGGTATCTATTTATTTAGTTTGAGTAGAGTACATAAGTAGGTTACCTTTGTTGCCAAGTATTGTTTATTTGGAGCGTTATTTAAAAATGTTTCGATTTCTTGTGTCGTCAAGACTTAAGATTTTTTTGCCTTGTATCCAGGGGACAATTTCTTCAGTAAAGCCGTTAAATTTACATATTTTTTAATATCGACGTCGTGTCTCGTTTTTAAGGTCATTCTTAACATTGAATATGTGCTCCAAAGAGTCGACGATTTGAATTTTTTCGATAATTCATCAAAATAAGTGAGAAAAACCCCTTCTGTAAAAGAATCCACACGTTTCTCATCTCTCCATTTCATAAAATTTTCGTAACTCTTTAAATATATTTCACGTGATTTTGTCGGCAACAGATTCATAATTATTTCTTTGCCCTTTTCTTCCATTTGCATATTAGCATCTTCACTATCACTTGATGACATTTTTCACGTTCACAATTTGAAAGTTAAAGTCAGGAAGTTAAACGTAAAAGTTTGTGATTTGGAATGAAGAAAATTCTAGAGATTTAGCGCCAATACCATCTTTTTTTTTAAATCTCTATACCTTCAATAACCCTCAACGAAACAGTTCGCATTCTACCGTGAAGGGAAGAATCAACCTTCATAAAACATCACCAAGACGGTTCTATTTTCAAAAAAAAAGATTGACGGAGCACCAAGAAGTCGAGTTTTTATATAAGAGAACGAATGCTTTGTACGGGCTGATGATTTTAGACAAAAATTAAAAAGAAAAAATACTTTTTAGCCCTAGGTATTAAACTCGAGTTTTAGGCCCGCTAAGCTACACTATTATGATACACTTTTTGAGCAAGAGAAGTGAAAATTCTATTTAAAAAAAAAAAGATTGACGGAGCACCAAGATGTCGAGTTATTATGTACGAGAACGAATGCTTTGTACGGGCTGATGATTTTAGACAAAAATTAAACAGAAAAAATACTTTTTAGCCCGAGGTATTAAACTCGAGTTTTAGGCCCGCTAAGCTACACTATTATGATACACTTTTTGAGCAAGAGAAGTGAAAATGTTTTTTTCTCGTACATAATAACTCGACTTCTTGGTGCTCCGTCAATCTTTTTTTTTTTAAATAGAACCGTCTTGGTGATGTTTTATGAAGGTTGATTAATTTTTTAAATAAAATTTCTGAAAATTGTCTAATTTTGAATTGTTTTATTTTCTCGCAATCGAAGTGAAAAGTAGAGTGTTTTACTCGGGCCTAAACCACCCATTATAACTCGGTCTTGTCCTCGCTACGCTCGGGAGTATAACAACCTCGTATATAATGGGATGGTTTAGTCCCTTGTAAAACAATCTACTATTTAATATGCAATTCTATGTCGCGGCTGGGTGTTTTCTATGTATAACGTGTACCTACGTATTTACAAAAGAAAATGTATATAAGTATATCAGTCATGTTGTTCCCATAATACAAGCTCTGCTTAGCTTGGGCTAGATGATGTTGTGTGATAATGTTCAGCATTTTTTATTTAAAAACCTGATGATAAAAAAAATACCGTTCAAAACACTCAGTGCGTGAGATACAGGTAGGTAGGTAAAACAGTTCAAACATAAACTGTTCACGGAACCCTTGATAACTCTTAACAAATTTATTGGGCATCTGTACTGAGGGCTTACCACGAGTTTTGATAGTTTTCGAAGTTTCGGTATCTTTCCCAGTGATGCTATTTTAGCATATTTTCGGGTCTGTTAGCTTGAAAAATTCGCATTTAGCATATTTTTATGATTAACATTTTTTTGTACGTTACCTAAAAATTCAAAATTCCTAAGGAATTCAAAAGAAAAATATAGATTTTAGCATTTTATTTAGCATTTTTAAAAGTTATTTAGCATTTTTTACAACATGTTTTAGCATTTTCTCCAAATAAAAAACGGCAACACTGATCTTTCCATACATTTTCGTAGTTCATGCACTTTTCCCTAGAGGCGCTGTACGAAAATGTATGGAAAGATACCAAAACCTAAAAAGTTTTCGAAAACTATCAAAACCCGTGGTAAGCCCTATGAATTATCGCCATGTATATTTCATAGTACGTTGATGCTACCTCACACATCTATCTCATACACCAAGCAGAGAGATAAGGTTAGCTACACTCAAGGATTTACAGATGCTTGCACCTCTTGGTATTTTCAGTTTTCTCAATAGCTACTTCATTCGGCCAGCATATTTCAAACTATTTAATATCTATATTAGATGAGCCGTTGAACTTCGTACCGAAAAATTGATTTGCGATTCCCATACAAAATTAGCAATATAGTTATCGGTTGTTCCTTTGGGGTTTTTATTATTATTATTTTCTGAATCAAGGCGAACAAATAAAAAGTAAAATTATTCATATCGGACCAGCCATTTTCGAGGTTTTGCGAGACGCACGGCAATTGATTTTTATATACATAGTGAGTTTCAATTCGTAATTTTGTTATACTGAAAAGGGATAACTCTACTCCCGAAGGTCAACAACATATTATTCAAAGACTTTTCGACATTAGTAGTTTTTAATTGCAGAACAAACTTGTTAACTAACAAAGTTACGCCATTATTGAACTCAAAAAATTTAAAGGCAGCCCTAGAACAGTTGATTTAGTTAAACATTGTCCTTGACTTAATGATGATAGTTGAAGCTTTATTTTTATTATATGCCATAACACAACAAAGATAAGCTGAAAGTTTTTGGATAACAGTTCTTGTATTTTTAACTGAGGTTCAAAAAACTTGTGGACAACCATGGTCCAAATCACCCCCTTTCGGGATAACATACGAATTCAAATTAACCTTCACGTACGAATTCAAGTTCATAGTTCTTGAACTAGTTCATAGTACTATAGAATTGCGCATCAAATGTTGAGAAATTAGTTAAAATCTTTACTTAAATATAGGTAAGTAAGCACAGGTAGTCACTCAAGTTTGTTTCATAACTTGTTACAGAACTTATTTTGCGGAAACTATACAAAACTACTAGAAGTTTTAATATTATTGCAAAAAGAAATAAATTACACGTGCCAGCTCTGAGTCATGTTGTTTTTGGTCCACTTTTTACAGTGTACTTAGTACTCGTATAAAAAGATAGATAGATACATTTTTACCACTTACATGTGTAGACATAAGGTAGTAGACCTGAACTAATAAAAGAGGATATGCTGATAGTGAGAAGAGCCGAGGATCGCACTCAGTGGCGTACCTTGGGTATCTACGTAAAGCAGCGGACTGCTATAGGCTGATAATGATGATGCCCATAATCCCCACGCAGGGTATGCGAATTGGTGATCTCATATTTCAGGTTTTCGCACCACCGACGCTACTGCCCGTAGGCGGCGGTCACGATATTTAGCTGTGTTAGAGTTAGGCTTTGCTATGCCACAATCGGCTGGCCGCCATTGCCCTGACTTGACAGAGGTTTGTGATACAACAAGATGCACCACGGGCAGGTGAGGCTGGTTTGTGTTCCAAATATGGAGGTTTTAACCCCTTAAGACCCCTTTGGGTGTACAGGGTTCCAACCCCTATCTTCGGAACCCAAGCCAACCCTACCTGCACGTGGTGCACCCTGCTAAACAACGAACGGGGCTCTGGCGGCCGGCTGATTGCGGCATAGCACAGCCTACATCAGCACAGCTAAATCCCCTGGCCACTGACGGGCAGCAGCGTCGGTGGTGCGAGAAGCTGTGCCCTGCGATCCCCAACCCGCATGCCCAGCGTGGGGATTATGGGTATAAATCCCCCTTTATTAGGGGAGGCCTATGTCCAGCAGTGGACTGATATAGGCTGATGTGGATGTGGAAACCCTTAAACCCCCATGCTATTAACGCCATGCATTTCAGCATGATTTCTTGCTAAGATATGTAACGGTACCTCTGTACCTATCTGAATAAAGATTTACGCAAATAAGTTTTCTTTACGAGGACACAAAATACATGTATCGTCCAAGTTAACAAGCTTCCTTCATCAGATATCATGATTGCTACGGAAAAAAGTGCGTTGACCGTCTCCATAGCGTTGGTATGTGTAAATTTCATGCGCATCAGTTCGGGTAGATGAGGCGTGAAAATAGAAAAAAACGTACGTTTGCAACTTTTTTATTAAAAAAACTAAGTACCTACCGCGAATCGCGTGGGCTAGACTTAAGGGTTATTCAACGAAGTGTCCACTGGTCGGCGATTCGTTATGTGACATTCTGAGTGACAGGAACCTTTGAAGTGCTGCGTTTTTTTTCGTGCTGTTTTGAGTACTGAGCGGTTCGTGTCGAGTTTTGACGAAAAACGGTTTATCAACGGTTGAAGCACAGTATTGGTACTTTGTACCTGGGCTGGACATATAGCGAGATTGGAAAATAACAGATGGACGAAGCGAGTAACAGAGTGGACTCCGTTGGAAGGAAAAAGAAAACAAGGAAGACAGAAAAAAAGATATATTAGGAGAGATATATTCAACCAGCGATGCGCACCGGATTGGATGAGGAAAGCACGACAAAGGGACGTGTGGAGGGATTTAGGGGAGGCCTACGCCACTGAGGCGACTACTACAAAGGGTACGGAATAAAGAACGAGGAGATTTAGTATTAATAATTTAGTTGTATAAAATGTGTGCAGTGTGTTAAATGTATGTAGTAGCAATAAAGGGCTTTTTTATTTTTATTATTATTTATTTATTGGTACTTTGTACTTCATTATTTCTTCGTATGAGCTAGTGGCCATCTCTCGGAGGTTTTAGGCCGCCCGAAGGCTTCCGACATGGCTTAGGGACGAAAGGAGCAGAATCGTAACGTGCTTCGAAGCACGGAAGCGCTCAGATCTAGATGCCACTAAACGGTCATATCCAAGTAGTGACCGGGCGAAGTGTTGCTCAACTACAATTATCTGCAAACAACACCGAAGTTACAACGCCACGAGCGCTTCAGTATTTGTACTATGCAAATAAAATACCTTTTAATTTAAAAGAGTGATGGATCGATTGATGAATGTTTGTTTCTCATTACTGTGGGATGGGAATTGAAATGATAAATAATATTTGCACGCAATAACGCTGTATTTCGTGACGTTGTATTTCGGACACTGGCATAACAACATTGCATAGTCTGCATTCATGCCCATAATGATTAAATTATTAAATATTTTATATGACACTGTAAAGATGTGTAGATACGTCTGTTCGTAACATTATCTCTACCAACCAATCTTGGTTTTTGGTATTGTAAATCTAGGGGAAGGACACTCTACTTCTGCTCATAAAACATAGGTACAAGGTACATAGGTGCTTCTGTGGCGCAGTAGGCGAAAGTCTACCTGAAACACAGAGGGTCGCGAGTTCTATTCCCGTCGCGGGACAAAGTTTGCATTATCAGCGGATATTTGTCTCTGGGTTTTTTCTATGTATCTCTTGTGGTTCTCATGATACAAGTTCTACTTAGTTCGGGGCTACATGATAGTGTGCTATCTGTGCTAGCTTTGTAATAGACTCCAGCTTTATTCGTTTATTATAATGAGTCCTCAATTTCTCACTGCTGGGCAATGGCCTTCCCCCACTCTATGAATGCCATCTCAATCTGTTGTCCATTCATCCCTCTCCTGTGCTGAAATAGTCCAGTCGTTAATTTTTAACGAGCTCGTCCCTCCCATCTTGATAGTGGTCTGCTCGCCCTGTGTTAGGCCACCACTCCATGGTCAGCTTGGCCAACCATCACCCATCCTAGTCACCCATCACCCATCCTAGTAGTGACTGGACAAAGTGTTGCTTAACCAAGATGATCTGATAAGATCACCGAAGCAAAAGATTCGATGAAGTCGCCATGGAGACGTCTTTCCTCTAGCTGGGGTAGTGAGGCGTAGTGCGCGCAGTCTCTCTAGGTAGGGCTAACGGAGAAAGGCATGTGGAATTTTAGTGGATTTTCATTGACTCTTAAGCTGGTCTATATCTTCAATATCGCTTTGGTCTAATACTGTAATGAAATTGTAAATGTTAAATAAATAAATTAATAAATTAATCTTTCAAAAAAAATCTAAACTGGAAACCGTATTCGTACCGCCTCAGAAATTCAGAATCAATAAACGCAACTTAACCACTCTTATTTCAGCTCCCTCCCCGGTTCCCGTTCAAAAAATAAATTTATCAAATCAGTAATTCCGTTATATTATAAAAAAGTCGATCCATACAAAATGATTTTTCTTTCATATTTTTTTAAGTAAATTTTCCATTGTTTTTAATATTCTGCTATTCGAGCCAGAGACAAATCCAACAAATAAAAAACCATGAGAATCGGTCCAGCAGTTCTCGAGTTTATAAGTTTTGTAACAAACACATGATCATCATCATCATCAGTCTACTGCTGGACATTGGCATCCCATAATGAGCGCAATTGTCCCCTATTGATATATATAGAAAGTAAATATTATATTTGTCCGTTAGATGGTGGCGGACCCGACAACTCAGCATGGTGCGGCGGCGAGCAGATTCCATGGCGCGCGTTAGTTCTGGGCGCGGCCGGTGGTGCCTTGCTCATCGTCTCAGCAGCCGTTTTTAGGAGACGCTGCGTGCCGAGGCTGCTGCTAGCCGCAAGACACGCGAGGGCAAGGGCGGCAACTCCTGCGCATAGAGCGAGAGGTACATCTTTTTATTTATTTAGAGTTTTAGGAAAACTTACAGCTGATAAGCTATTCACAATATCTGTTGTCCCGGTTGTTTTCTTTTCATCATCATCCACAGCCCGACTTTATCCATTGCTGGATATAGGCCTCCCGGAGTTCGTGCCATCCACCACGGTCTTGTGCTAGTCACATCCACGCTCGCCTGGCGACGCGTACTATGTCGTCGACCCATCTCGCTACTGGTCTTCCGACGCTTCTTTTGCCTAACCTCGGCCACAATTCGGTCAATGTCTTGCTCCACCTGTCATCACCAGCCTCGCAATGTGTCCCGCCCATCCCCACTTGAGCTCCATAAGTCGATTTCCAATGTCCTGGATATTTGTGCGTTTTCGGATCTCGACGTTTTTCTCGACATGTTTTCTTTTAACAAATATTTTTTCTGTTCGTTAGTGCTAGAGAAGGAGTTCGACGTGCTAGTATGTTGGACGGCAGTGGACGGGGAGTTGGTCCGAGGCGCTCTGCTGCCGACTCTAGCGCTCAAATACAAGTATCGAGTGCATTCGGTGCAGCTTTCCACGCAGCCAGACACATGTAAGTTGATAATTTTAATGAATATACCTCATCATTTCATCATCATCATCGGCCTATAGCAGTCCACTGCTGGACATAGGCCTCCATAATGAGCGCCATTGCGCTTTGTCCGGAGCTAGACGCATCTAGTTTCGGAACCTGCCCGGACCTAACCTGGTAGGTAATGTAGGTTGGTACTCTTTGTCCCATACATAATTTAGGGTTACGCGTAAAATAAACATGTTCGGGAAACATTTTACTTGAAAACACGTATTATACAAAAGCGTATCAGACTGACTCAATGTAGAGGCGAATGGCGCTTCATGGAAATTGTATGGAAAACTTTATTTTGAACTTTCATTAAATCTTACGATTTGATTTCGTAAGTTACTTTGGGAAAAGTGTTCCTGTTGGGAAACTGAGTCAATTGAGACCAACTTGTTTTTGGCTGACTGTAAAGGAGAATGCCGAGAACATGAACCAATTGCGTTAAAACCGAACGTATCCCATAAAATTTATTATATTTTATAAATGACATTAACATTTTGTTTAGTTTTACACACCGACGGGATTAATAATCAAGTAAAAATATATTTTGATGATTTGGTTTCCGTTGCACGCCGCCATTGGACTACAACAACCAATGATATATACGTTGCTATGGCAGTAAACATTGATGTAAAGTGTTACTATGGCAATAACCCTCGTTTTTAATTATTTTGACAGTAGAATCGACTACAAACTTATTGGATATTTTTTGACGCACTCTCTTTAGTCTTGGTACCAAGCGCCATTCTCCTTTTTCCAAAAATCTGTTTTTTTTATTTTTTATTTACAATAAACCTATAGTTTTCTCAGAACAAAACCTTCTAACTACAAAAGAAAAGGTAGCCCTCAATGAGGAAAAATTTTCCCCCGCTTGTATATTTAGATTAGATCAATCATATAAATAAAAATCAATTCCCGCAGTATTTATGTAAGATCATCACTTAAGAAGGACTCGACCTATTTATTTTATTTTTGTTGTTCGTAATTATCAATACAAGGAATAAAGGAAAATTTTCAGAATTCCACCGGGAAATTCCTTAATTGGAATGGTATTTTTAATGAAAATCTCCATGATTAAAATGTGACGTTCAGTTTTACAGTTCTGTCACGTTTTCATTACTTGAACATTGAGTAAGGTTTTACTTTTAATAATAATTCTGTTCGAGACTCCCTTTTATAAACCGAACGTTTTCTTTTACTCAGTTTTAAGTTTAGTAAAATACTGACATTGGCAAACTCGGGTATTACCTACGAACCCAGAACACGCCCAAAAGAAGAAGGAGAGTAAGGTTTTTTTATGGTACCTGAAGATGGAACAAACACATGGTCTACCTGATAAGTGGTAACCATTACTTATTACAAAGCATTGCATCGTAGGTCACGCATCCTTAGAACGTGCCCTGGGTCTATCAATTTGAGGCATGAAGGAGAAGCCTTCACTTTTTAGAGAACTTTTTCGATTTATTATTGTCAATTTGTGTTACAACAGTTATACAAACGTGACATGGTATATATATGTTTGTAATAGTCTTTTTACGAGCTTTATTTGATATCCATATTGCTAGGGTACGGAAAAAAACAAAGATCTCATATGTACTCTTGATCTTTTTTCCTCGGTCCCCACCTCGCCGCGCTTTCCTTAAAGGCGTGTTACAGCGGTATCGGTCAAACTATAGTGTATCGTTTCCACTTTATTTCAATTTTCTATATCCATTTATTTATTTGTTATACACAGGTATAAAAGTTGTTACATGGTAAGGTATAAAAAGCTCACTCTGATCTGCCATTAGGCGTACAAAATTTAAAAGACTACGTACGTTCTATACCCCGGGTTTTAAGGGGTTCCAACCCCCATCTTCGGAACCCACGCCAACCTCACCTGCACGTGGTGCACCCTGCTAACTAACAAACGGTGCTCTGGCGGCCGGCTGATTGCGGCATAGCGCAGCCTAACACCCGCATAGCTAAATCCCCTAGCCGCCGACGGGCAGCAGCGTCGGCGGTGCGAGAAGCTGTACCCTGCGATCCCCAACCCGCATGCCCAGCGTGGGGATTATGGGCATATCTCCCTTCTTATAGAGGAGGCCTATGTCCAGCAATGGACTGAATAGGCTGTTGTTATTGCTGTTGTACATTCTAATCATTAAATGATAATAAGAATCAAATTCAAATCAAACTTAGTATTACACAAACGACACCGTGGGAGAAAATAATAGGCTCAAATCGCGCACTCCCATAATTATAAAAACTCCTTGATCTACCTACATGATCACAAATACCAGGGAAAGTTCCTAAATCGCCTGTTTTCCGGGAAAAGTTAATGTCACAAACGAAATCCTCTGTTTTTTTTTTCAAGGAACAAAGGTAAGATAAAACAAAATTGTTCCTTTGTTTCCCCTCTATACCGAGAAGATACAGAGTTCTCGGCTAAATCTATTTACGTCCTCGATCCAATTAACTCATTCGGTGTTAGGTACTTCGAATTGCGGAAAGCTAAGCACATGTTTGTCAGGTAGATTGCTTTGAAGTCCCGGCTCCTGGCTGTATCTCTAAATTAATTGAGATATCAGTAATTAGTAAATTGAAATGAGACATGGATTTTGCCGGAATTTAATAGAAATTCCGACGGTATATATGCCTATCGATACAAAATAAGTTTTGTTCTGGGATATGGGACATAGATTAGGTTTGATAAAATTGTATCGGCCTCTGTGGCGGGTTCTATTCCCGCCGCAAGGCAAATGTTTGCATTTTATGTCCGAAATGGACAAACTGTTGTGTCACAAAGGAGAATGCCGTCTGATGTATGGCGCTCGGTACCAAGACTAAAGTGGGTGCGTCAAAAAAATCTCCAATAAGTCGATTCTACTGTCAAAATAATTAAAAATGAGGGTTATTGCCATAGTAACACTTTGCATCAATGTTTATTGCCATAGCAACGTATATATCATTGGTTGTTGTAGTCTAATGGCGGCGTGCAACGGAAACCAAATCAACAAAATATTTTTTTTACTTGATAATTAATCGAGTCGGTGTGTAAAACTAAAGAAAATGTTAATGTCATTTATAAAATATAATAAATTTTGTAGGATGCGTTCGGTTTTGACGCAATTGGTTCTCGGTATTCTCCATACTATCATAAGACCTATTTTTACAGTTTTTACAATAAATGATTCTTATTTATGTATAACATATGTATGTACGTATTTACAAAAAATTAAGTACAAGCTGGCTACATGATGCTGTTGTGATACTGTCCAGCATTTTTTTTTTTATAGTATGAAATGCCAGCTCGTTATACGCTAGACACAAGACATCCTATGTATGTATTGTTTCCTAGCCTATCCATTCATTAACTTAGTATGTAAATGTCATGAGTTTTCTATGAAATATTTACAGATCAGTCAATCCTACAGTCAGTCGAACCTAATTTTCCACTAGCCTCAACATTATAGAAAAACGAGGTTTAAAAAAACAAATTCTAAAATAATAAAAAATATTTTCCCCGTATCGAGACTTTTGTTTTTATATCTTTCGTATGACAAAACTTAGATACACCATCTAATGTTAAATTGGGTAATTACAACACTATGTTTGGCTTTACGAGATGAAAGTTTATGTACTACAAGGAATAGAAACGAGCATTTCCCAAAAGTTTAGTAATTTATTTATCGCCTTTATGAGCGATATCCGCTGTTGCCGCGAAACTTCCATCCCAGTCAGAACATCATGTGATTATCGTTGGCGCAATTGGCGAACAGTCAGTTGAGACGCAGGACGTTGCGACTTCGATTCCCACATCGCGGCAAATAACAAGTCTATACTATCAGCTGTATAATACAGGGTAACCTGGCAGGACTGCTAAGCTATTTTGATCTTTGATTTTATATTTACTTATGTATTTTCTACGTATGCATTAGTTTACGTGGCTCATTTAATGGCTCAATCAATTTAATGACGCTGTATGAGAATTGATTAGATTGATTTTTGTAAGTTTTGATGTAAGTGTTTGGTACTTACTTATTATTTTAGTGGTTTTTTTTTTAACTATGACTATTCGAAAGTTAACATTTTGGACGTACAGAGCACCTACGAAACAAGTCTAGCCACTGTAGGTGCTATGTTATTAAATACAAGCCATTAAATGTATACGAGCCCTTCACCAAACGATGTGTTATCATGTTGTACATGTGCATCGTTCTTAATGTGATATTATTTTGCAGGGTACAGTGAGCTGATAGGCGAAGCTTCGCGCTGTAGGTCCTTAGTCGCGGTTCTATCTCCCTCGCAGTACTCCCCGCAACAACTGCTCACCGCGCTCCACCAACTGAGGGCATTGCCATTACCGCCAGTGGTTGTACTATTACAGGTAGGTATTATTATACCACTTATTTTTACAGCCTCTGTGGTTCAGTGGGCGAAGGTCCGGCTGAGACGCAGAAGGTTGCGGGTTCGACTCCCGCCGCGGGATAAATTTTTGCATGTTCTGCAGAAACTTATCTCGGGTCTGGGTGTTTTCTATGTATGTTATGAATGTATTTACAAAAAAAACTGTATTTATGTGGTTCCCATAATACAAGCTCTGCTTAGTTTGGGGCTACATGATGCTGTGTGATAACGTTCAGCATTATTTATTTATTTTTAACACGTTCACGTTGTTCACGTAACACTATTTTCAGGCTTTTGTGAGACACACTAATTAAAGTTAAGTTAGATGTGACTTTTTTGTTTTTATAAATTAAAATATTGCGTCTCGTTATGTTTCTCTACAAATAAGATATTATTCTATTCTATTCTACGAGGGCCAGATGATGCATAACTGCAGTTGTGCTTTCAGCACTTAAAAGCGTTATAAATTATCATAACATATACTACACGTTTACTCCGGTTCTCCAGACGGCCAGCTTTTGTATTTTCAACATTCAAGGCGTCAAAAAAGTTACTTAAAATCGTCTCAACGAAACTTTATCCCTCTTAAGTTAGGCTCAGCAAACTTCTTCTTCTTTCGTATGAGCTAGTGACCAACTCTGGTGTCGGAGTTTTTAGGCCGCCCGAAGGTCTCCGAAGGCTCAGCAAACGAGAGATTTGAATATTGTAGTTACCAGTTCCTAGGGTCGGTACCAAACTGTCGCCAAGTGAGTTAGATGCAATACATTTTAAAATTGTCTATTTACATCGCCGGCGACGTTCTGGTGAGGTAGGAATCCAATTCCCGGGTCTGAGTGCTATGCCAATCGTTTTTCTATAGTTCCTAATATCCCAAATTAGGTGAGAATCTAGAAATGGATTTAATCCATGTGACAATACAAAAACGAAGCCTTGTTTGTCACCGATTTTCTCTCTAGCTTGGGCGCGTTGGAATCTGTGTAAATTCAATAGAAAAAACAACACTTGCTTTCCTGCACCGACTATCCAAGTGGTTTTAAGATCTTATAATAAATAGATTATTAGAAACGAGATTTTCTTCATCTCAGGCGCTATAACAATTTTTAGCGTTAAAATCGATAGATCGATAGAATTGGATCCACTCCTTTTCTGGCGTAACCAAAAATATTAACTGTCTAAGATGACAAATGACTTTTTGTTTTATGTATTGAATTGACAAAGAGATATGGATGCACCATAGGTAAATCAATAATTTTAATTAAAAATAATAGGCACCATTTTTTAAAATGTATTAAAGACCAGCTCTTGACCTCGAGACTTGCATAGGCAAGGATGAGTTCGACGATAGGGCCATAGCGATCATACTCTTAATTTTTCCTGGCATTATTGTTTGCATTATCTGCAGATATTTATGCGTTTTACAAAAAAAAACACATAAATAAGTAGTATATCAGTTGTATCCCGTACTACAAGCTCTGCCTAGTTCGGGGCTACATGATGCTATTTGATAGTGACCAGCAGTATTTATTTAAAATTAATCACTTAGATTTCTACCAGTGACATCGACCCTTTACTAGATCGAATGGAGGTATATAAAACATAAGATACTAAACCGACATGGTTTTTTTTTCACTTCTAAAAATATTAAAAATATATATGTTTTTGAAAACAAAATACATGGTAAACAGCCCGTTAAAAATAATTCTTGTGGTAATTAATTGTTGCAACTATTCGCAGAACTATATGTGTCACACCATAAGTGCAGAACTCACGCGGCAGAAATTCAGTTGCGTAACTGTGTGTTTTTCCCCGCCCCGGATCTCACGCTGAACTTACGCCCGACCGTAGTTCGACTGTACGCCATAACGCAACGCAATTTCGGCATAATGTGTCATCAGTAATTCAAATAGCATTGCAGGCGGTATCATTTCGAACATCAGTCGCGTATCTTCGGCATAGTATGTCCATCTAAAAATCAGCTATGCTTAGCCCCCGTGGCAAAGCAGCTTCAAGCTGAGATGGAACCTTTTTAGCCCAGGCCTTTGCAGCGCAGATGATACCCGCACCTACCATTTTATTAGTTCTTCGCTTATGTAGTAGTTACTAGGTACCTAAACTTCAGTCCTTTCTTTATTCTGTGATATTGCCTAAATTGATAAGTCTTGTAACTGCCTACCTACCTAATTATTATGTGTTCTCTGTGCTGTAATTGTCTGTGTGTGCTGAATAAAGAATAGGCTAGATGACTGAAAAATTCTAATTAATCCGTTATTTACATATCCAAAAATATTGGACACGTATTTTTTCTTTTGCCAATTAAACAAAAAATAACAAAGATATAGTGCGTTAAAGTTCCGCGTGACGTCAAGATATAGTACTTTTTTTACCTAGGCGTGACGTCACGAGCCCCCACTCCCGAACTTTTACGTTCTTTATCTCCGTCAATTCCTATTGATTCGATAAATAAACATTTTTTTTACCCATTCGTCATTCCTATTATCTTATCTTGTTGTTTTGTAATGTTTCGACACTTGTTTGTGACAGGACCTGCCGAAGTTGAAGCGCGAGGCGAAGGAGTGTGGCTCTCGGCTGGTGTCGACGCTGCGCGGCACTCGGCTGGTGGCGTGGCGGCACGTTCACGAGAGAGAGTTCTGGACGGCGCTGCGGCTGGCCTTACCGCTGCCGCCGCCCGCGCCCGCACCCGCACCGCACCAGGTAATCATCATCAGAGGCCTTTCATCTTTTACCCGCACCGCACCAGGTAATCATCATCAGAGGCCTTTCATCTTTTACCCGCACCGCATCAGGTAATCATCATCATAGGCCTTACTTCTTTTACCCGCACCGCACCAGGTAATCATCATCAGAGGCCTTTCATCTTTTACCCGCACCGCACCAGGTAATCATCATCAGAGGCCTTTCATCTTTTACCCGCACCGCATCAGGTAATCATCATCAGAGGCCATTCATCTTTTACCAGCACCGCACTAGGTAATCATCATCATAGGCCTTTCATCTTTTACCCGCCCCGCACCAGGTAATCATCATAAGCATAGGCCTTTCATCTTTTACCCGCACCGCACCAGGTAATCATCATCAGAGGCCTTTCATCTTTTACCCGCACCGCACCAGGTAATCATCATCAGAGGCCTTTCATCTTTTACCCGCACCGCATCAGGTAATCATCATCAGAGGCCTTTCATCTTTTACCAGCACCGCACTAGGTAATCATCATCATTGGCCTTTCATCTTTTACCCGCACCGCACCAGGTAATCATCATCATCATAGGCCTTTCATCTTTTACCCGCACCGCACAAGGTAATCATCATCAGAGGCCTTTCATCTTTTACCCGCACCGCACCAGGTAATCATCATCATCAGAGGCCTTTCATCTTTTACCCGCACCGCACCAGGTAATCATCATCAGAGGCCTTTCATCTTTTACCCGCACCGCACCAGGTAATCATCATCATCATCATCATAGGCCTTTCATATTTTACCCGCACCGCACCAGGTAATCATCATCAGAGGCCTTTCATCTTTTATAGATAGGCCTTATCTATAAAAGGTGATCTAAGCAGCGTCCTGACTTACGAATGTGATTTGTAAGGCCGATACAGGAGCGATAGCTTCGACCACATACGTGACATATAAATTGACATATAAATTTTACCACCCTATATTGCATCATGCATCCACCATGCATTGTCCATGAGAATTTGTAAAATAAACCTACTTCTACCCATTAGAAGGGAAAGGCGTGAGATGTATCAGAACTGCTGCGCTCCTAATATAAGTTTGGGGCGAACCACTTTATTAGTTGGTGATTTTATGTATTAATGAAGTATTTTCTTGTTTCAGGAAAAACCGAACCCAACTGAAACGGATGAAAACAAAAACTCTCGCTCGGGGAGTCTTACAGCGCTCGTTTAGGGCGCTTATAAACGGCACTTCTGCACAGCCAAGCAATCGTGCGGGCAGCTACGAACTGTGTTTAAGTTTTTTTTTTAGTGGTTGTGAAGTGTGAGACACTGAGCGCCAGTACTGAGTTTTTATTGATCTGTTGGATTTCCGGCGCAATCGGACCTTCCTCGATGAACATGTGCTGCCAATATGTCCCAAGACTGTGAATAGATGTAGTCTACTTTAATACCCAATTATCACATAGCCTAAACCTTAGACGTAAGACGACAAATCTGTATACAGTTTCCTAAGATCTCAGTATCTTTTCTTGTTCTGACTAATTTACCTATTCTTTCCATTTCTCTTGTGCCAAACGAAGAGAAAGAACCTCTTTCATGACAATTTCTTAGTTAGCATGTTACGGATGTATCCATCTATTTATTTTATTTATCTTTTTCGTTTCACTTACTTACCTAGTTAGTATTATTATTTCGTCATGAACATTTCGTTTGTGAAATGTTTTCGACTAAGATGCTAGGCTTATGTCGGGCATAAGTGTTGAGCATCAATTTGATAAGCGCACATTAGCGTGTGGTTTCTTTTAGTGAATAATGTATTTATGTTCTCATTGTATTTTGTACTCTATGTTCGAACAGTGTGTGGAGAATTGTAGAGAAGAATCAAGGTTCTGTGATAAATTGATGTGCGGATTGTTAAAGGTATGGCAGTATATATCGATGTTCAAACTTGTATCATACACACAGACTCGGGCGAATCTGAAATTATATGTTCTCAACTATTTTATGAACCTTTGTATACTGCTAAATCTTCAGACATATTTTTTTACCTTTAATTCGAGTGAATGTAATGGTGTAAATATTAAATTTAAAAAATAAAAAGTATTTCGCAACATAATTGTATTAGTTATAAGACTTCAAGAAGCTAAGCAGTTTATTTTTAACCTTTTGTAGTATTATTGTCGCGTTACATTCCATAAAAGTGTAAAAGTTTAATAAATACAGAATAAGTACTTTTTGAAAGATGAAAAATAAAATATCTGAAATTGAACCTGACTCTCATTTCAAGGCAAAAAGCACATAAAACAAACACATTGTTAAAATGACAAACATTTATTTTTGCTGCAAAAACAACAAACGCTCACTTAGGGCTACATCCGCATTGAAATAGCAGCCACTAAATCAACATTCTCATAATCCCTTATCACATTATCATTGATAATAATAATTGGTATACACATAATCATAAATTGAATAAAAATATTCGAAAAATTAAGTATCAAAATTACGCACTTGCAGTGCATGTAAAGGTAACATTATGTTCACGATTGAGATTTGGAATATAAGCATTTAAGTACATAAACAAAGTCCCTTTGAGATTACCTGTAATTTACCTATGACGTACTATACAAATTATAATATTAGGCACCTTTTCACCATACAGCTTTTAGCTTAAAAGCACAATCTTGGACCATGATTTATTTATCAAATTGTATAACTATTTAAATTTATGGTATTCGAGACGCTTTTTGGTTAAGTCATTGAGATATTATATGGTCTGGGTACGTAATTTTAGCAATAACACATTTCACCGAAACTATGTAAATCTCACTTGTAGTTTGAAAATCTACGATTAAATTAAATTCATAAACTATTCTTATAAATAGTTAATAATTAAACTAATACAATTGTGACGTAACATGCACTGTGATATATAAAATGATAATTATACTCGTACGTACTTCACTTATTGATCAAATGTGATGTATTGCATGCACGTGCACGCGCCATGCATAAATTAAATAATATTTCAGATCCTTTGTACATATTTCAGTAGGAACGTTACACTAATCATTCATAGCCTAAAATTAAAATTATTCTAAAGTTCAGCCGGAGGGTTCCGAGTGTTCCGCGGGGCCGGAGGGCTCCGAGTGTTCCGCAGGGCCAGAGCTGTCTTTTGGCGCATGTTTCTTCTCATAAGCCTATAAACAATAAACTTTGAATTAAATCTTGTTCATCATCATCATGCATAGCCTATATAGCAGTCCACTGCTGGAAATAGGCCCCCCTAATGAGCCTACAATGAAGACTCAATGGATCGTCTGTTAGTGTAAGGTAAGTTAGAGATCACGAGGCCGCTCCCACACGCGATGGTCACCTTATTAAATCTAGTAGCTTGACGGGAACATTCGGTCATAGAGGTAGCAAACCTCTATGACCGAATGTTCCCGTCAAGCTACTGATAGAATTCAAGAGCCGCCATTCAAACTCGACCTTCATAATCACGACCAATCTGACCAGTATCGATTCTGTTGTTCACTTTCCTATACTTAACTAAATTTTTCAGCTTTAAAGTTATAGTTATCCTTGTCATTTACACCTAAAAGAAAGGGATAGTATCACTTTTAGGAATGTCAAATTAAGTTTAGTTTAGGAAAATGCACAACCGAATCGACATCAGTGTCCGACTAAGAAGACGAATTTAAGTTTATTTTTAGGTTAACCCAGAGGGTAAAAACGGGACCGTATTACCAAGGAAAAATTAAGTAAACTTCATAAACGGACTTTTCTATTCAATAGCACAGAATACATAATAGTAAAACTGATTCGTGTCAAATCGTAACTGGTAATGCCATCTTGCGTTCTAGAAGGTAATTACATTCCGAGTCACGATATTTTGTTTAGGATTAGCATTCTATTTACTTCATTTTTCCATGGTATTACTAAGACTCCACTGTCCGTCTGTCTGTCTGCACCAGACTGTATCTCATGAACGTGATAGCTAGACAGTTGAAACTTGTACATATGATGTATTTTTGTTGCCGCTATAACAACACTAAAAACAAAATAAAATAAATATTTAAGAGGGGCTCCCATTCAACAAACGTGTTATTTTTGCCGTTTTTTGCTCAACAAATAACGGCAACAGGTAGACGCTTAAAATATTCAAAGAATACTAAGTTTATGTTCACTACCAAAATAAATAAAGGGTAATTCCATACATGTATAGATAAATAGTACGGAACTTGGCCGGTTTTTAATGTTGTTCAATTTACCTGTTGTGCAACTCTAATGAGGGTTTCAGTCATGGACCGGCCGGTCTGGTCGACCATGCCACGCAGCACACCGTCCGGCTTCTGCAGGAGTATGTGGGGATGGTCAAACTCTACCATTGTGCCGGCGTCCATTACCAGAACCTGTAGAAACAAACATTTACAGTCATACTTGTATATGAAATATTAACGCTACCAAAAGCCCTGTCTGTGGCCCTGTTACTGTTTGTTATTTTATTACCCAATAGTAAGAGATGGTAATAGCCAAAGCATTTGATAGATTTTTATAAGTAAGGTAATATTATAAGAACACAACTTTTGGAGGATCCAAGTAATAAACATGATTATTTAACGCGTGGGGGTGTTCGGGTATTTTGAAAACCCGACGACCGACCGACGTGTCAACTAAACACACGGGTGTACAAACTTGTGCGCGCTCCGGTTTTCGAATTATCTTAACGCCCATTGGCTGTACTCTGTGTGAAGTTAAGTTCATTACGAACAAAATACAGACGATTGGAAAGCTAAATTCACCCTGAGAAACATAGACTATATTTATTGCTAGAACAGATTAGGGATCCGTACTAAAATTTAAGTAACGTAAACAGTAAGAGAGTTAATAAGCATCTTCTTGGAAAGCTCGTCCCATCGTCGACCTCATCCTTGCCCACGCAAGCCTCGAGTATACCTAATGCTTTTTAGTAAGTTTGTAGGAACCTTTGTAGGTAATATACCTATAAATAGCTACCTAGTAGCTAGGTATTATTTACTATTATTACTATTAGTGATAGGTGTACCTACTTTAAATTACAAAACAATATTTTATTGTATTTGTGATGAGCTCTGCCCTAGTAAACTACATAGTAAAGACATAGTAATAACTCGAGGTCAAGAGCTGGCCCATAGTAAATAAAAATAAAAACAGTGCCCTAACCCGCGCGAAGCCAGGACTCTAATTTTTAATAACGAGGTACCACGAAAGAGAGTTCCAGCAGCAGAGTAAAAAAGAAAAAAGCGTAAAATCATCATCATCATTAGCCATAGTAGTCCACTGATGGACATAGGGATCCTCTAATGAGCGCCATTTCGCCCTGTCCTCAGCTCGACGCATCCAACTTGTACCAGCAGCCTTTTGCAGATCGTCACTTCACCATGTTACACTACGTTAGTCGAGCCATGGTCTATCAAGAACTCGTTTCCCCTAACGGTTGCCGGTTCTTCGACAGATATGGACAACCGACCCCCACGTCAGCTAAAGATGCGTCTAAAAATATATCTTTACCTTATCTGAATCCATAACAGTATGTAGCCGATGAGCAATAGTCAGTACGGTGCAATCAGCGAACTTGTTTCTAATGGTTGTTTGAATTAATGCATCAGTCCTAAAAAAAGCAAAATACAAATAAGTAAGCTCAGAAACAAAATATATACTTAGAATATCATAACTATAAAACAAAATCAAGGCTGGAACACAGCTTGAATGATTGATTACTAGATTATGCCCGCGGCTTCGCTCGCGTCGAATTGAATAACTTGAAGCGACTTGCTAGAATTACTAGCCTAGACTAGCTAGTAGTAGGTATAAATAGCAGTTGACGTTATAGTGGTACGAATAAAAGTTACATACTGTGGATCGACGTTGGCTGTTGCCTCATCAAGCACTAGCAGGCGGTTTCGACGGATGATGGCGCGAGCGAGACACACCAGCTGTCTCTGTCCAACGGAGAAGTTCCCACCACCTTCCGACATGCGGGAACTGAGGCCAGCAGGCAGTTCCATAACTGCCTCTTTTAGTTCAACCTATAGATTGTAACATATAAACATCATGTTCATTTTCTAGCGATCTATATGTCAAGAAATTAGGGATGAAACCTTAAAAAAAAAATTATTTAATCTTAATCAAAGGGCAATGAAGCCAGTAGAATCTATTCTTGCGTGTTTGTTTAATATCATAATTAATATTATGTCATGGGATATCGTATAGGGAAGTAGTAGTATAGGTTTTATTTTCAGTCATTGAAATCAGTCAATCAAAAGAAATTGATCAGAGTAGGTAACATCATAGCTATCAGCCAGTGGCAGTCCACTGCTAGGCCTCCCCTAATGAGTGCCATTTCTTCCTTCTTCATATGTGCCAGTGAAATTAGTGGTCAACTCTCTACCACCATTGCGCACTGTCCTCAACTCGACGCATCCAGCTTATCAGTAGTAGGTAACGATCAATTACAATAGGAAATTGTGTCTTTGATATATCAATTACCTCTTCCAAAGCCCTCCACAGTACTTGATCGGGGTACTCATCGAAGGGGTCGAGGTTGTGTCTCATGGTGCCTGAGAACAGGACTGGCTCCTGAGGAATGATGGAAACCTGGCTGCGAAGCTCGTGCAAACCCAGTGTTGAGGTCTCACGGCCGTCGATGATTATCTCTCCTTCGATCGTAGCCAACCTATGAAGTTATCAAATCAAATCATATCAAATCATATTTGTTTGCGGATAATGTGGTTACAGGTTGATATATAAAATTAGATCGGCACATTACTATTCTAACATTTTGCGTGTTAGAATAGTATTTATATTTTAAAAAATACAAAGTTTTAAAAATATATGAAATAATAGAAAATTGTAGAACACTATATATACTGCCAATAAACATGTGTAAAGTCCAATTTTGTATAACCGGCACAATATGTAAAGAAAGGTGTAGCCAGGAAGAAAGTGAAGCTGTTTTCATATTATCGAAATTTTTACAAACTATCCCGTACGTAAAATTGTATTCTTCATTTGGACCCAAATCTTTTGATTTAATTTAGTTTTTTTTTACTGGTAATCTATGTAATGGATTTCCTCAAACTCAAGCCTGGCTCCAAGCCACTTAACATTGCTTTTGATTAGTTTAGCAAATTGCATACAACTCTTGTATTTATAGTACTTATATTTTAGCTAAAATCTGTACATACCTAAACAGAGCGTTGATAAGCGAAGATTTCCCAGCGCCCGTCCGTCCAACGATGCCCACTTTCTCCTTGGGCTCCACAACTAGATTCAGATCTCTCAGTACAGCGGGCTCGTTGGGCGCGTAGTAAAGGGAAAGATGACGGAACTCGATGCGACCCGCTTCTGGCCACGACGGCGGTGGCTTCTTCGAAGGCTCCGATTGGAGGGGCGGCTCTGACTCTATGTTCGAGTATTCTTGGATCCTGTACAAAAATATTTTGCAAATAAAAAATACCCCCTTATTCATAACCAAATGTAATTTTATAACGGGTCGATAAAGTAAGCTTGTCTTTGTCATTTCAATCTAGGTATGTAAAAAGAGGTGACATGATATTTTAATGCCATTTTAGCTATCTAAGTTTTATAGAACTGTTATGAATAGAACGGTAAATATATACAAGGAGAATTCGACTTCGTAAAGGGGATGCTTTGAGCCATGATTCAAGTCATGAAAACCACAGATCAAAATACGTGGTTCAAAACTATTGCTCAAAAATGTAAGATTATCTTTGTGATGTGTCTGGCAACCCGTAAAATTACGACAGCGTTTCAATTACTATCAGCGATTCTAGGCTGCCTCATATGTTTTTGAAGTTACAACTATGGCGTAACTTTACAAGACAGTTCTATGTAAAATTACAAAATTCGGAGTCTTTGAACAAATGTTGTTGAACTACTAGAGTAGATTTACCCCTTTTCGGGGTGACATCCGAATTTAAATTCACCGTGTATACATTAGATTACAACTGTCTAGAAACCAATTTGTTCTATTGATTACTTAGGGTGTAAGGGGTCCCAAAATCCATCTTCAAAACACCAGCCAACCTAACCTGCCCGTAGTGCCCTGATAACTAAGAAACGGGGCTCTGGCGGCCGGCTGATTGCGGCATAGCGCAGCCTAACACCGGTACAGTTAAATCCCCTAGCAGCTCACGGGCAGCGATGCGGTGCAGCGAGAAGTTGTGCCCTGGGATCCCCAACCTAGCTTAGCGTGGGGTTTATGGTTTCAACCTTCTTACAGGGAAGGCATAGGCCTTAGACACATAGACATAGGTCCAGCAGTGTACTGAATAGGCTGGAGTGTTGTTATAAGATTGTATCAGTAAGGTCCATGAATCGTTTATAAGATAACAAACCTTTCAACACTGGTCATTTGGTTCTCGAGTTCGGTTGACTGTCGCATGCCCCATTGGAACATCCCGGTCAGACCCATCGCCTGAGTGATGGCGAGACCAACGTTACCGCCGTATTCATCTAGAAATGCACAATGTTTAGGTTAATTGGATATTGTCTCCCAACAACAATCTAAAGCTGAATAAAAGCGAACAAAACAAAAAAAAAACGATCCAGCCTTTTTCGATATATAGGTACTAGGATTTTAATGATAATGAATTACAACAGGGCCTCACCACTGCGGAAGACGAGGAAGCTTAGTGTGACCACGGCAATGTAAGCAACGCAAACGAGATCCAGCCAGAAGCCGAACGCACGCGAACTCGCAATGAATAAGAACCTGCAACAGAACAAGTTTGTGAAATAGCCTATTGTAAAAAGTTACAGTAACATTTATTTATAAAAACCTGTTTAAATTACACTTGCATAAAGTGAGTTACTTATACGAGTTTCATAATAAACTCAACAGAAATTCGACAATGTTTCGCTTTCCCTATAAGGCTTCATCAGGAAACTTTCTGCTTGGCGCTCGGCGAAGCAACACGTCTGCGAATTTTTGCAGTGTCGAAGGCGGACAGCGAGTCTATCGTTTCCTGATGATGCCTTATGCGGAAGGCGAAACATTGTCGAATTTCTGTTGAGTTTTTTATGAAACTCTTCAGAGAGAGTTGGCGGAATTTGTACTAAATATTTTATCTTTTAAATATCTTGTAATGGATTTCCGCAAAGTCACGCCTGATTCAATTCATTAAAATAAATAGATATAGTATAGTGCTTACCATGCAGAACTGTGCAGGTCTTGATGGTTGTCAAATTCCCTGATGAGAGCTTCTTGCGCTCCAAACGCACGAATCGTAGTGATGCCTTGCAGAGTCGCGTTCAGGTGAGAGAATACAGGACTACGCGCTGTGGAAATACATCCACTGTACTACTGAACTTCACATAAAAATATTAAAAAAAACTTATAGGCCTGCTTTGTTTTATGACAAACCTAAAATTAGACATCTACCTCCATTTATATTATACAGAGGTAAAGTTTGTAAGCTTGGATGTAGGGTGATCTACTAGTCCGATTTCACATGACCGGTATGGCCTTTAGTGTTTACTGTCCACGACGAAAATGGGCTAGGCCACCGGTGCAGTGTGTAAAATATTGTTTTGCATTTTTATTTACGCTTTTTATGAAGATAATGAAATCATATAGCAAAAAAATTATGAATTACCTATTTAGTTATTAATAAAGGCAATAAAAGTTAGAATTGCTCAAACGTGCCTTCATTTACTTTGTTGATCATGACCAAGATTTGAACGGGTGATCATCAGTTGCTTTTTGACACATTTGTCATTTTGAGAAGCCCGGACGCTAAAAATCCGATACTCATAGCTTGAATGTCTATGCTACAACAACAATAAATACACAAGCCTATAACAGTCTACTGTTGGACATGGTCCTAGGGCTCATGCCCATATCCCCAACGCTGGGGCATGTTAGTTGGTGATCGCAGAGAATAGCTTCTCGCACCGCCGACGCTGCTTCTCGTCGACAGCCAGGGAATTTAGCTGTGACGATGTAACTTTGCTGTGCCGCCAGAGCCCAGTTTATAGGTTTATCAAGGTGCACCTGGAGGCGGGAGATTGTCTTGGGTTTCGAAGATGGAAATGGAACCCCTTACACCCCGTCTAATCTAAATAATACTAAAAGAGCGCATGCAGTGTCATGGTATAAAAGTATAGTGCGCATTACGCGTGTAGGATGACTCACTCACACCCTCGAGCCGTTTGATGCTCCGGGAAGAGGATATGTAGAATATCCGAAGGCCGTAGAACACAAAGCCGATAGCCACGGTCGGGATAAGGAGCCAGAAGTTCACTACAGCGACCACCACCACGATACCGATTAGGGAGAGCCCGATCTGAAAGAAGGTTGATTATTTTATTTATGGATCAAAGAAAAAAAATGCGTAAGGCCCGTAATCATGAATTGTATGATGAGTATAGTATATAGTATATAAACTCTGCAATAAATGATCTAATAACATCGTATTTATCGTCAGTCTATAGCAGTCCTCCAACGAGCGACATTGCGCGCTGTCCTCAGCTTGACGCATCAAATCACATTTTAATTATGCACAAAATATTTTTTATAAAAAATATTAATCTAAATGTAGCAGATTGCGGCGAAGCGACGAAATGAACTCCTATAGGGAGGCTGGCAAAATACAGCGCTCACAAGAGAGGAATGTAAAGAAGAAAGGGAGGCCTTTGCCCTACAATGGGGAACTCAGGCTTATAATATTAACTAGAGATTTTTAAAACTAAATAACCTGTAAGACATCAAGCATAGCCGACGGTAGAACTTCATCCACAGCGCCCATGTCCTTTGAGAATCTGTTCAATATCCGTCCGGAAGGGTTCAGTTGGAAGAACCGCATTGGCGCCCGCGTTATCGACGCAAACATTGTATTGTGCAGATTCGTCGACGCACGCATCGCCATTGAAAAGAACAGGAATGAACGGAGCAGCGAGACCACTACTAGAGCGATCACCATGCCTGTGGAAATAATATTAATGTAGAAAAATCAACATGAGCACATTAACCAACCATCCGTCTATAAACCTCAGATAGCTTAACGTACGATTCTCACTTACCTGCGCGCGTCGCAGCGCGTCGGAGCGCATTTTATAACATGCTAAAGGAAATTGAAACATCCACAAAGCAGCTAAGTTCCTTAATTGCATCCAATTTACGCATCTATTACTACTTTATCTAATTACGGATCTATTTATGTCAGTGTTTGACAAAGCTCATAGCTGCGTAAATTGCATGCAAATAAGGAACTGCTTTGTGGTTTCAATTTCCTCTAGCATGTTTTAAAATGCGCTTCGATGCTCTCCGACGCGCGCCGGTAAGTGTGAACAGTACATTCATGGCGTTAAAATATTATGTGACCTCTTTTATCACATTTAAATGACAGGCACAGGCTTACTTTATCGAGCGTTATAAAATGACATTTGGTTATGAATAAGGGGGTAAGATTTTAAAAGGGACCTGGAGCTGCGTTTTCCCATACAAAACTTACTTTCGGTATAACTTTTTATTTACATAATTTATTACATCCAAATTTTGTACATACAATCTGATGGGATATATAAAGGTTTGAAATTAGTTTTGTTATAAAACCATTAACCAATTAAAAGATTAAGTGATTTGAATATTCGCTCGTTTTGCACACAAAAACATGTCATTTTTGGCATGTTAAGCAAAAATGTTCAAGAGTTGTGCATTCTCTGATTTGCAAACGTAGATATAATTAGACTTAACCAACCTCTTTGGACCCTGCTGCACCACGGGCAGACGAGGTTGGCTTGGCTTCCGAAAAAAGAGGGTTCAAAGCTTTTTCGTAAATTGGTCAAGTGAGAATAGAAAGAGAACGTAAGGGACTTGTTATTTCCACAGTGTTTCCTAAAATAACATACTTGCTTCAGCCGACGGCTTTGCTAAAAGTGACTCATCCTAATTTTCTTATATACCTCGATTTTTTCCTCGAGGAATATATATTCAAGATACGTAGCGTTGAGTTGCCACTGTTAACAGGACCTTTTCTGAGGATATATTTGCGGTATCCTTAACTAACAAACAAAGAAACGGCCAAAAAAACATTTCAAGGTTGAGTCGAGAATATGAGGTTATATCTTACCTAACAACAACTAGCTCATTTTAAAGATAAAAAAACACATCATCACATTCAAAATTTCACATTTATATTATTAAGAGGTTTTTTGTTTCAAAAACCGGAATAATTTATATGACTCACCGCTGTAGATATAAATGCAGTCGTATCTACTGAGTCCGTTTTCAAACTCAGTGTCGCCTGTTAACGAACGGGTGAACTCGTTCACTTCAGCCCCAGGATCGGTACTGTTCTGTGAGACTATTTCATTAAACTTGTTGGAAGGGTTGACCTCTTCTTGGTTTACCCTGTTGAACAATAAAAAAAGAAAATATATATTTATCTCCCGTAAAGTAAACAAAATGGTAGAAGCTGGATACGTCGAGCTAAGAACAGAGCGCAATGGCGCCAATTACGGGAGGCCTTTGTCCAGCAATCGACTGCTATAGGATGATGATGAAACCCAAAGGTAGTAAAAAACACTTATAAAAATCGCCACAACGGACCTTTATCCATTTCAAGTTTAGGCTCACCAAACGATTCAACCAATCCTAGTACAGTCCGACCAAAAAATAGGAACTACGTCGCTACTTGCGACTAACTTCAAAGGGATAAAGAATAATCCCGACCATTAATCATTAATTATCATTAATTCAAAAGCTGCGCTCTTTTCGGCGCACATGATGCAGCTCCTTTTATCTGCCTCTATGCAAAGCAAGATCCTTTACTTCGCTATACAACAAGACAGCTTATTTATATTTAATAAGGGATATTTAACATCATAGAGGGAAAAGTAAAAGGAAAGAGAGGAAGGAATACCAAGGATAAATGATATAAGCCAAATTAATGCGAAATGTTTGTATGGTATGTAAATATTTGTCTCGAACCTGAGTGTTTTCTATGTGTAATAAGTATGTATTTAAAAATAAAATATTTAGGTGGTTCCCATAACAAAATCTCTGCTTGATTTGGGGCTAGATGATTCTGTGTAATAAATAAATTATTTAAAAAAAAAACGAAAACCAACTTCAATACTATAACTAAATGTACTAACTTAAACTAAAAAGTAAGAAATAATATTTTAATTACTTCAAACCAAGAACATTAAAGGACATTCAACAAAAAGAAATAATATTTTAATTACTTCAAACCAAGAACATTAAAGGACATTATTGAAACTTCAATAATTTTGTTGAATGTCCTTTAATATAATATATACCAATTTAAAATCATTTTTAAATTGTTGCTTTGGCTGGCACCGACTCCAAAAATAAATGATTTTAAATTGTAAATAGGCATATAAGTTTCAATAATTTTGTTGAATGTCCTTTAATGTAAAAAAAAATGGTAGCGATGCAGAAGCGCTTATACGAAAAGCGTAACTGCATCGCTGACCCAGAACTCAAGCCAGCTTCACCTGCATGTGGTGCACCCTGCTGTATAACAAACAGGGCTCTGGCGGCCGGCCAATTGCGGCATTGCACAGCTTAACACTGACACAGATAAATCCCGTGGGTGCCTAAGGGCAGCAGCTTCGGCGATGCGAGAAACAGCGCCCCGCGATACCCAACCCGCATGCCCAGCATGGGTATTATGAGCATATCCCCATTCTTGTTGATGACCCTTTGACTTGAGACTTACCAGTAACTTGTCCACCAATCAGAGCCAGAACCGAGCAGTTGGGCTAGTACAGCGACGAACAACATCAGAGCCACCAGTAGAGTGCTTCCACTCGCACCGAGATAAGCGCCGTAAACTTTCGATGAGACGGCGCCCGCTGACCGCAGTTCTGCTTCTTCACGCCCGCCTTCCGGGGGCGCGGTGGCCGTAAGATTGTCCACAGAACTCACCTACACATGACACTATTAATATAAAACTAGAACACCCACGCGCAAACACTTTGTTAGTATTAGGTGCTTACCTATGAAATTGGCGTTTTGGTATGGAGAATTTCGAGAAAATTGATTTCTCCATACATACATTTTTGTTTTTTTTTCTTTAACAACTAATCGTATTCTCCTAAAATTTTTTTGTGTATGATTGGACAACATTGTGAAAAGAATTGACGGCCTCTGTGGCGCAGTGCGCGAAGGTCCGTCTGAGACGCAGAAGGTTGCGGGTTCGATTCCCGCTGCGGGACAAATGTTTGCATGTTCTGTAGATATTTGTCTCGGGTCGGTTTGTTTGGGTGTTTTCTATGTATATGTATGTATTTATAAAACAAAAAATAAATGTGTAGTATATCAATCATGTGGTTCCCATAATACAAGCTCTGCTTAGTTTGGGGCTACATGATGTTGTGTGATTACGTCACACAATATTTATTTAATTATTTATTTAATGCAGCATAAAAAATATTACGTTTTTTTTTTAATAAGCATTGAAAGTGACAACACGTGAAATGAACTATTTTTAAGTTTTATTTTTTGCGGATGAACTTCCTCAAAAATAGTATTATAAAGAATTTTCAATCTTAGCAATAATGTTACGTTCAGAAAATAATTAATTTTGTTTATGACTGTTGAATTAAATTAAATACATGCAAAATTAAATAGAGAGAGAAACGGCAATTTCATAGGTAAGGACCCAATATTAGTAGTGGGCGACCTCTTTGTGAAGGGTTCCTCCGGGGAGGTACCACCACAATGCCTATTTCTACCGTGAAGCAGCATTGCTGTGTTTCGGTTTGAAGGATGTGGGTGTTAGTGATATTACAGTCATAAGAGGCTGCATCGTGATGCATTTATGCCTCAAGTTGACGATCCATCCATTACGCAAGGCGATGCATTGTAGCGCGCGCAGTTACGCAGTGGGCCCGCCTGAGACGCAGAAGTTTGCGGGTTCAAATCCCGCCACAAGACAAATGTTACATATAATTTGCAAATATTTGTCTGGGATCTGTACCCCTATTACGAGTTGCACAATACGGAAAAGTTCATAGTTTTCATTTACGTTTTTAGGAAATTGCGCAACTGGTTTTAAGTAGAAACTGATCGAAAAACGTTGGTAATGTAATCTTCTTGAAGATTGCAATGATTATCATTCAAAACAGTCATTTAATTAACGATAAAATATACTTTAAAATTGAGCTCGAAATGATAAAATATGAAAGTTTTCGAATTGTGCAACTCGTACTAGCGGTTACTGGGTGTTTTCTTCGTATGATATATTATGTATTTACAAAAAAGTATATCAGTCCTAGTTCCCATATATATGATGATAGATAGTGTTTTCGTAGGTGGGAGCACTGAGCCTTTCAAACCGAAACAAGCAATGCTGCTTCACGGTAGAATACGTATGGTGGTAGAGTATGAGCCCTACATAAATAATTCTACTACTTCTTGTACATCTACTACACCTTATATCAGCAGGTTGTACTTTATTATGTTAACTTACAGAGTTTATGCTCATTTGTCGTTTGCGGAAGCTGCCATGAAGAGATTCCTCGGCATCCTGCGTCGTCATATCTAACACTGAAGCCTTTTCCTCTTCATGCTCTTCCCTCGAGAGTAGAGATGCGAAGTCGAGACCGGACGCGCTGAGAGTGTCAAAGTTACCGGCGGCCGCTATCGCACCGTTCTTTAAGATTATTATCTGGAATAAAGAAGTTCACACTTCATAATAGTTCTACCTACATATATCCGTTATAGACGTTGAAGCCATCCAACCGATTTGCTCCAAACCGGTTTCATTAGAATGACAATAATGCGAATTTAAGTCACTCAAACATATACATGTATATCTGTATAAATAAAAATCAATTTTTGTATGCTTGTCCTTTAAGCGTTCCGAAACCATTGATCAGATTGTGATAAACAAGAATATACGCAAAGGAAGTTGCTGGGGGTTAGCTAGTTATAAAATATATTAAGAAAAGAAAAATAGACAAGCAGGTCTCCCACATACATAGGTAGAGCTAAAACTATAGGTCATTCAGTTGTTCAATAATAATTGAAAACTTCGAGAACAATATCTTATTTTTCTCGTAGGTTCCATGAGATCTAATATTATTACAAAAGATACCTGAATAATTTTTCTAAGAGTTATCGATGAAAGATAACTCAGTTTGGTATTTCCAGGCACACATTTTACATGGACATTATTATTGTAAGTTGTACCGATTTTATTTCCTACTCATCATTTATGACATACGGAGCCAAAACCTGGACACACACAGTAGGCTAGTCCACCAGTTTAAAGTCTCTCAGCGAGCTATGGAACGAGCTATGCTCGGAGTTTCTCAGGAGAATCCGCAACGAGACTATCCGACATAGAACTAAAGTTGTCGACATAGCTCAGAGAATTAGTAAGCTGAAGTAGCAGTAGGCTGGCCATGTCTGCCGGAGAACCAACAACCGTTGGGGTAAACGAGTTCTTGAGTGGAGACCGCTCGGAAAACGTAGTGTAGGACGCCCTCCGGCCAGGTGGAGTGACGATTTTCGAAAGGCTGCTGAAGCTGGATGCGTCGAGCTTAGAACAGGGCGCAATGGCGCTCATTACGGGAGGCCTATGTCCACAGTGGACTGCTATAGGCTGATGATGATGGTGTACCGATTTTAAGATTACCATACCATTACTTTACTATGTAGATAGTTCGAATTAACATTTTTTGTTGTTTAGAAATGGATCAGAACCCAAGGGGTCCAAATCTCCATCTTCGTAACTACCTAACTGCTACCTAACAAACGGAACTCTGGTGGCCGGCTGTCTGCGGCATAGCGCAGTCCTAAACCGGCCCAGCCAAATTTACTAACCGCCGACGGGCATCAGCGTCCGCGATGAGAGAAGCTGTGCCCTATGGTCCCTAACACGTAAGCCCAGCGTGGAGACTATGTGCATACTCTTCTTAATAGGGGAGACCTGTATCCAGCTGTGCATTAATATAGGCTGCTGGTGGAACAGCGCACCTAGTGGAAAGTTTGTAAAACTTTGACATCTCCATCTCCATACAAAAATAGAGTTGACGTAAACTATGTAGTATCTATTACTTACTTATTTATTACTTTACTTTTATTATAAGCTTCGATGAACTATACAAAGGATATCGCGCGCCGAACTACGCACTGAAAAAAGTGGCATATATTGCTAGCCATCATTTATCAAAAGCACGTCATACAAATATCGCCTCTTTATTAAAGAACATAAGACAGAAAATCTAAGGAAGCCAACTAAATGAATGCACTGTGAAAAAAGTGGCATGTATTGCTAGCTATCATTTGTCAAAAGCACGTCGTACAAATATCGCCTCTTTATTAAAGAACATAAGACAGAAAATCTAAGTAAGCCGACTATATAAAAACTGCTGCTCTGATGCGTTTTGGCGGAGTTTTAAACAAGCCGCTTACGGGCGGATAGTGCAAAATCCTTTGTATAGTTGATCGAATATTATAAGAGTATTTTTCAGGCAGCAGATATGATACCATACAACAAGGTTGATAATCACCTGTTCGACGTCTCGCAAGAACTGCAGTTGATGGGTGACAAGGATGCGTGTGGTATTTCGTAAGTACCCGACGACACAGGACTCGAATAGATGCCTTCCGACGTGAGCGTCCACCGCCGATAGAGGGTCATCTAGTAGGTAAATATCCGCGCGCTTGTATACTGATCGGGCTAAGGAGATGCGGGCACGTTGACCTGTAGATTTGATTGAGAAATGGATAAGGATAAGTAATGGATAACACTTATTTCATTGAGAGCTTGAATATTATACTGGGGGCAGATCATTTCATCATCATTATCATCTGTGTCAGCAGTCCACTGTTGGACATAGGCCTCCCCTAATGAGCACCATTGCACCCTGCATTGGCAGATCATTCAAGCTTGATTAATACATCAACAACATAATCCTCGTCATCTCAGCCAAGCAATCCATTGCTGGATACAGGCATCCCCTAATCATGCCATTTGGACTGTCCTCAGCTCCTCGCAATAAATTAATACATTGCAAGCACTAAAACACTAAATAAAACTCCAATGTCCCAATGAGAGACACAGATAAAACTCCAAAGTTCGATCATTTTACAAATCGTTCAGTTTTATTTATAAACGCAATTCAGTTCCGTCGCTTCTTAAAATTTGCTTTGGGTAACTCTTAGTTAAATAATTGCGCAAGCGATTAGCTTAGTTTAGAGGCTGAGAGATACAATATTCACAACGTATCCATGTCCTCTGAAGTTGGCTGCAAGTAGCGAAGTCGTTCCTATATTTGGGTCGGATTGTACTAAGATAGGTCGCATCATTTACTGAGCCTAATTTCCGTTGTGACCATTGCAAGTCAGAATGATCAAACGAAGATTAGAAATTCACTAAAGAGCAGATAAATCCATAAAATCTCTCAACCTTTCATTCTAGTATGAATAAAACTAAACAATAGTTCCTGCCATTTATATTCGCAATTCTTATAGATTTCATCTTCTCTCGGCTATTGTAATACCCAGGTATATATTCAGGTAGATTCAAGAACAATGAAATACGTTACCTCCACTAAGACTGACGCCTCTCTCTCCCACTATCGTCTTATCTCCTTGCGGGAACAATGAGAAGTCTCGGTCGAGTGCGCATCGACGGACCACCGCGTTATAACGAGGCCGGTCCATCGCTTGTCCAAACAATATGTTTTGACGAACGCTTCCTGCAAAAAGGGCACAATTTAGCAACACTGATAATATTTAGTACTTCATACTATTTTTTTTTATACTAATAAGTTAGCAAATAGGCATATGGTCCTCCTGATGGTAAGCGGTACCCGTAGCCTATGGACACCTGTAACATCAAGAGGAACATGCACGTCTCTTTTAAAAATGTTAAAACCTCCTTTTTGAATCGCTGCATATTGTAGTCTCTGGGGAAAACCTCGGCAGGGAGACCATTCCACAGCTTGATTGTTCGCGGGAGGGAATTCCTTTGGAACCTCACAGTGCGAGAAGATATAGGAGGCAATGTATGTGGATGATACCTATAAAAAGCACCTTGGAGTGAGCTAAAGTCTGCTTTTAAAGCGACTATACATGTCAAACCTCCCTCTCGTTCGCACTATTCAACATTTTTGAAGATATAAAAGCACTGAATGTGAATTATGCAAAATAACAAACCTTCACGGCCTAGAAAATAACAATACAAAGGTTCAGCAAGAATATCATGATGAACCCAACACGTTTTCCTAACAAAAAATTTGCACCAAAATTAATCACATTGGTACAGTCAGCATCAAAAGTAGATGATGACTTTCAGAAATTCAATACAGCTGATAGAAATTTGCGTCAGAATTAGATAGCACTAAAGTGTTCCATAAATAGGTGATTGAAAAATATGCCAACAATAAGCTGATGACACTAACCACCACATGTACCTGATGACTTTAAGGTTCAAAAGTATCTGATGTGAAATAGTTCTATAAATATACTAGCTGCACCCCGCGGCTTGTATGTATGTATGTGCGCGGAAATGTATGTGTCAAAATGTGTTTCATTATTTACATAAAGGTTTATTTTTACCACGTTTTGCGCGGAATAAAAAGAACTAACATATTATTAATGCATTACCTAGCATACCCGTACACGTTCCGTTCTCGTTCCCACTCTTACTACCTTTTTCGTTCCCGTTCCCACTCCTGTTCACGTTGATCACCAATTCAACTGCAGGTTAAGTATGATAAATTTTAATAAACTTACCTAACTTGTGAAATGATTGGTTCCCCATACAAACTTTCATCCCCAATCATACCCTGTTCAAGTTTTATTTTCTTGATGTACTTTTTAGGAATCAATTTTAATCAAAGTTCATTAATAAAAACTTATTACCTTTAACCACCTTAGGGGTTGAAGTGCGGAAAATCCTGAAACAGGTCATTTATTTCTAGAGGAGAGATTCTGTGCATTATTTCAAGTCGATTGGTAAAAATTTTTTTTGTTTTCCGTACAAACTTTGCCACTTCCGTTAATCGTCTTAGGGATTTAATTTCGAAAAATCCTGAAACGCGTATTCATTTATTTTTAGTAGACAGTCTCTGTGCAAAATTTCAAGTTGATTGGTAAAGATTTTTTTTGTTCCCCATACAGACTTTGCCACCCCCGTTCACCACTTTTGAGGTTGTTTTTTCAAATTTTTATTAGCTTATGTGTTATTCTGGCACCGAAACTATCAATGTGCCAAATTTCATCAAAATTGGTTTAGTGGTTACGGAGATACGTGGTAACAAACATTCACACAGACTTTTGTACCGCGTACAAGTTTTGCCACTCCCGTTAAAAGTCTTAGGGGTTGAATTGCGAAAAATCCTGAAACACGTATTCATTCGTTTTCAATAGAAAGTCTCTGTACAAAATTTCAAGTAGATTGGTAAAGATTTTTTTTGTTCCCCATACAAACTTTGCCATCCCCGTTTACCACTTTTGAGACTGTTTTTTCAAAATTTGATTATTGTATGTGTTATTCTGGTACTGAAACTATCTACGTACTAAATTTCATCTAAATTTGTTTAGTGTTTACGGAGATACGTGGTAACAAACATTCACACAGACTTTCGCATTTATAATATTAAATACATCATAATAATAATAAAGTGTGATGTGATGTGATAGTGTGATGTGATATTAGGATAGGATAGGATTAAGATTATTAGGATTTGGAATTAGAATGAATTATATTACTTATATAACTGGCCTCTTAGCTCAGTTGATAGTTATTCTTATTAATAAAAATAAAAATAAAAATAAAAATAAAAATAAAAATAAAAATAAAAATAAAAATAAAAATAAAAATAATTAAGAATTACTATCTACTGACCTAAAAGGTTAAAATAGATAATCAGTTATTTTTGCTATGATATATAGTCAGTTATTTTTGAACTTATATCTTTATTGACAAAATATTGCAAAGTAACATAATTCATATATTTATAAAACTATTTTACATCAGATACTTTTGACCCATAAAGTCATCAGGTACATGTGGTGGTTAGTCTCATTAGCTTATTGTTGGCATATTTTTCAATCACCTATTTTTGGAACACTTTACTGCTATCTAATTCTGACGCAAATTTCTATCAGCTGTATTGAAATTCTGAAACTCATCATCTACTTTTGATGCTGACTGTACCAGTTTTTTGGTAAGAAAACGTGATAGAATCTAAATGATATTATTGCTTAACCTTTGAATTGTTATTTTCTAGGCCGTAAAGGTTTGCTATTTTGCATAACTACATTCAGTGATTTTATATCTTCAAAAATGTTGAATAGTGCAAGCGAGAGGGAGGTTTGACATGTATAGTCGCCTTAACTAGTTAATTCACTTGGAATTCATCTACAGATGCGACCTACCTGCAAAAAGCCATGGTTCTTGACTGGCGTATGAGACAGTTCCACCTAAGTACACGCTTCCAGATTGTAGCGGTAACTCCTTTAGCAACACGTGTAGCAATGATGACTTCCCGGCGCCTACTGGACCGATGACTGCGATCAATCTGTAAGATTGTTAGTACTAGTAAGGAGTGGAACTTGCTTCCGGCTTCTGTTTTCCCGGATCAGTACAATCTCTGATGTATTTGCGAACGGATGGAAGGTGATTTTGACTGACTGTCTGAACTTCTGTGGGAAGTGTGTGTAGGATTTTTTTTTATTCGACATGTGATTTGACTATTGAGTATTGGAATTTATAATTACTGACATTATTATTATTATTGACTATGTACTAAATATCTACTAATTTAATTCTGACAGAAGTGTGTATAAGTTTATTGATAGTGTGTGTAAGTAAGATATTGATTGATTATTTGACTACCTATTGAATTTGTTATTACTGACTATTTTTTATTGAATTTTGACTATGTAGAGATGTATAAATGTAAACTCACCCAAATTTTTATAATTAGAGTAATTGGCGCAAGCCGTTCTAATTATGAAGTCAATAAACAATAAACAATCTCGGAGTCGTCAATCCAAAGTGAATCTGTTGTCAAACGCTTGACTATTTTGTGTGAAAAAAAAGAGAAGTAACAATATTACCCATACCTTGCAACTGAGACTGTCAACTAAGGGCATGTTGTTTTTCATCTTCGTATGGTGAGCTAGTGACCAACTGTGTCGTAGTTTTTAGGCTAACGACTAACTTTGAACGTGCTTTCCGAAAACGCTCTTTACCCCTAGTACATAATACGAAAATATTGATAGTTTTCGTTTTCGAGCGATTTTTTTTTATGATACAATTGATGGAACTAGCACATGACTCACCTGATGTTAAGTGGTAATCATTACCTATAACAAAGTATTGCTTCGTAGGTCACGGATGTTTTGAACGTGCCCTACGATGTAATATCCTGCGTCCATCAATGCTTTCAGGCATGAAGGTGTTAATCCTCATGTCCCTTTAATTTCCCCGGCACCCACACCCTTCAGACCGAAACACAGCAATACTGCTTCACGGCAGAAATAGGCATGGGGGTAGTACTTTCCCGGATGAGCCAAGATGGAAGTAATTTTTTTCGGCAATTACCTGACTGTTTTGATTGAAAAACATTGCAACCTGCAAAAACATTATATAGCCTATGCTACATTACTTACCTAAGCCGTTTGATCAGTTTAGATTTTAAACCAATTCAGTAATTTCCATACGTATGTTGTATGTTACATTAAAATTTTGCTCGAAAACGATAACTATTGAACGCTTGTATACTGTACAACTTGTACAGAACCAAGGTACTACTAAAGGATCACCCAGCCAAGTAGTGTCCGTGCAGAAAGTTGGTTAACCAAGATGATCTGCTAGGAACACCGCAGTAAGCAACGCCACGAGCGTACAAGGCATGTAGGTAAGTTTTAGTAATCCAATAAACTATTAAATTGGATTACTAAACAATTATTGCATAAAATTGCCTTAAAATGCTGACTGTCTTTAGCTTATGGATTACAAAATATCCTCTACTAATTGTATTTATGTAGAGGATTAAGAACGTTCATTGCAGGGATTAAAATAGTGAGTCTATTAGACTTTGCTTAATGAATCATAGAATTTATCTATCTTATGCGTCCTACAATCAGGCAATGCCGTACAAATAAAGTGAGTTTAGCATTACTAACACTAGATTAAAACAAAGAAGGAAAGAATATTGCACACCTGAATAAACTCGACGTCACGATTACAAATATCTGTCCATTGAGAAACAGTTGCTCACCTGAGCCAATTGATGCCATCACACTATAATATCACAACGGCGAAAGTTTGTAAACAAAATGTGAGGCGTGAAATATTTGTTACTTCTTCACGCCAAAACTACTGAATGGAAAAGTACTTCATAAACAGCTGAGTTGCTAACTGTCGAAACTAGAAGACCCATAATCACGTATAGAGACCCCCTGACCAAGAGATTAAGAGCCGATATGGAGTTGATACGAAAATAAATTCCATGAAATACTCCTTCAGTTTATACCAAAGAGGAAGTGGAAACTTTTTTTATAGATAATTTTTTTATTGCATAAGCTAAAACAAGTACAAAGTTTTTTAAACTATCTTTATGCTTTATACTCACTTCCCGGGCTTTATCGTAAGCGACAAATCTGTAAGCGTGTTCTCTGAGTGTGACTCGATCCATTTGGCAGTAGCGTGCTTGAGTCTCACTCCTCTCGCGTCTTCCTCCACTCTTGCTGATAACTCCTGGTCATCTTCCTCACCCGATTCCAGCGGTGCGATGTTTGTGTTTCCTGCATAGAAATATGGGTTACAATTGCTCGAAAAAATATCTAGGAAACAGGCTTAGATTAGGTATAATACGTGCATATTTGACCTGACCTGAGGGTCATAAGATGATCCTCTTAGCCGATTTCGGCTACGGCAACTATCTACGGTAACTATATACTGTATCTGCCCAGGCATTTTAACTCTGTTCCTGTAATTAATTTCTATGTGAGATGAGGGCTTCGTTGTTCTGCCCTCTGGTGCTTAGTGTTGAAGGTACGATCGCATTTGGGGCACGTCAGTACTCCACTGACGAAGTTATAGGATATGGCCGCTGGTGGTCTTTTATCAACACACAGTTTTTAAGGTGACTGTAAGGGTCAAACCTCCCTCTCGCTCGCACTATTCAACATTTTTGAAGATATAAAATCACTGAATGTAGTTATTCAAAATAGCAAACCCAACACGTTTTCCTACCAAAATATTTGCACCAAAATTGATCACATTGGTGCAAGTTTTTCGGTAAGAAAATGTGATAGAATCAAAATGATATTATTGCTGAACCTTTGTATTGTTATTTTCTAGGCCGTGAAGGTTTGCTATTTTGCATAACTACATTCAGTGATTTTATATCTTCAAAAATGTTGAGAGGGAAGTTTGACCCTTATAGTCACCTTAAGCATTCCTTCCTTTATTTCTACCTTCTTTGTATGATCTACTAGCCAAAATTGGTGTTTTTAGGTGGCTCGAAGAATTCCAACATGGCATAGTTACTGAAAAAACCGAAACCAACATCTTATCGGGCCTTCCGAAGCACGGAAACACTCAGCTCTAAATGCCATGTAACGGTTATCCATCCAAGTTGTGAACGGGTGGACTGTTGCCAACTTAGACGATTTGCTAAAGACATCGGAATATAAAGGACAACCAACGGATTGATTGGCGGTTAGCGATGATTCGTTAATCAATATCGAAAAGTATTAAAACCTAAAAGTATTGTGACGACATCACAGCACAAAATTGTGCAACAAAAATAAAAACAAAGCCCTTTATTGTTTTCTTAATTGTCCGGCTTATCGGTCATTAGCGTTAAGGGAACCTCGAATTTAAGAAAAACATTTATAAGGTTGAGCTAAGGTTAATGGTACATGAAACTTTGGGAACAGAATGTCATCCAAACTAAATAAATAGCAGATAGGAAAACATTCGGGACATCAGACCCTCGATCTAATAATTAGTATGATTACATATAAAAATCCACTTCATTAAGTTACAAATACTTTACTATCAAAAGAAACACTGATAATCAGTTTCTTATAATAGCTAACGAAGAGTAGCAAAAAGTATTCGTATAGGAGACGTACATTTATGGCCAATGAGACAGCGTATATTCAAAATAACGTCGCCCTACTGTACACAAAAACCAACCTTGACATTCGTTACGAAAATAAGTTCAATTTAAACAACAAAAAATGGTATTACAGTTGAATTAAAAATGCTAATTAATTAAAATCTCGCGGTGATTATGGCCAACCCAGGGGATCTACTCCGCAAAACGATTTTGATATATTCGGAACGACGGTGCCACAGGCTTATTCGTCCATACACTCAAAAAAGTACGCGAACCTTAGTGTCAAATTAATATCTAATGTAAGATTCACACCTACCGGCGCGCGTCAGAGAGCATAGAAGCGCATTTCAATGCTAGAGGAAATTGAAACATCCACAAAGCAATTAAGTTCCTTATTTTCCTCCAATATCCACTTACGGATCTATTTATGTCAGTGTTTGACAAAGCTCCAAGCTGCGTAAATAGAATGCAAATAATGAACTTAACTACATTGTGGATGTTTATATTTCCTTTAGCATGTTATAAAATGCTCTCCGACGTGCGCCGGTAGGTGTGAATTGTACATTATCCTATTCCATCGTGTCGAAGCTGGGAGCTATGCAACAGAGTAGGGTTCGACACGATTATCGACGGGATGTAATGGTTTATCGTTTTGCGGAGTACAGGCCTTAAATAGTGAAGTAACAATAGACACATTATATCTGTCCCTCTAAAATTGGCTTAAGTAGGGACGTAGTTCCTAGGAACTATGTCCCTACTTAAGCCAATAAACTAATACTTAAGTATAATCCGACTCAAATATAGGTATTTGAGTCGGATTATACTAGGTATAGTTTACTGAACATAACCTCAGAGAGACATTGATCGTCGTGACTATTCTACGTCCTTTGGCAAGTTTTTGCAGTAACAGAGAATATTTACAAAAACACAAATATATTTACCATTCCCTTGAGTCTCCTCCGAGCTATTTTTAGAAGTGATCGTCACAGCCCCCAAACCAGATTCTTTCTCATCCTTCGGCGACCCCAAATCTTCTTTGATAGATATAAGAGACTCTCTAGTTTCCTCTTTTTTAACTTTGGGTTTTGCGGAAGTCTGTATCTCGGCTAGACCAGGGACTGGCTTGCTAGTATCTTCGTATAGCATGAAGTTCTGCAGGCGTTTTATTGAGATCGTTGCTTCGGCTACCTGCGCAATACCTGCCAATATTCAAGAACGCTAAGTTACTGTGTGTCATATTAATTAGGACGGCCGAATCTAGATATGCAAATGAGTTCCTTTTCGAGATTTAACTGATAACTAAAAAGGTGTGTATAATTAATTAATTATAATTAGGTATGATTAAGTTCAATTAACATAATCAAATCCAGATCAATTAAATTTGTTTACGCTTCATTTACTTTCATTATACATAGTCGTTTGTTTAGGATAGTTTTAAAATAAAAGTAACATCTTTGTCCCGTTAATGATAATCTTGAGATATTACTCGTTACGCAAAGGACAATGCCATCCGATGTATGGCGATCGGTACCAAGACTAAAGTGAGTGCGTCAATACAAACGTTAAAATATCTCCAATAATTTTAGTCTCTCTAAATAATTATAAATAAGGTTTTTTTGCCATAATAACAGTATATATCAATGGTTGTTGCCATAGTAACAGTGTATAACATGGTTGTTGCAGTCTAATGGTGGCGTACGGCGGAAACCAAATCAACAAAATATTTTTAACGTTTGATTTTGACGCAATTGGTACGGGTACTCAGTATTATCTTATTTTTTATTTATTGAGTAATAGGAAAACCATCTCTATTCCAAAGAATCAGGTCCCAGGTCCTAAGCAGCGCTCAACTGAGTAGTATACTGCTTCACATTAGACATATCTATCAATACTCAATGGAAATTCGACAATAATCTCTATTCACGTGAACAACTATACGACCCTGTAACATACCTTGTGGAAAGAAGACGGTCATGGTCTGTCTTAGAATATTGTAGAAGCTGGTAACGACGAAGACCTGCTTCGCCGAGATGACATTGTGGAACAGTACGTAAGCCAAGATGGAACAGAAGAGGCAGATTCGAGTCGTGAACATAATGAACGAGGTCAGCACACCTCGTATGTATGATGAGGCCCGGATTTGTTTTATTTCATGTCTGTAAAAAAATGAAGGCGTCAGATTACAGAATACGCTAAAGATAATTAGTTATAATAAATAAATAATGCTGGACTGCAGAGCTAAGCAGAGCTTGTGTTATGGGAACCACATGATTGATACACTACATAAATACATTTTTTTTGTAAATACATACATATCATACATTGAAAACAACCAAACCCGCGACAAATATCAGCAGAACATGCAAACATTTGTCCCGCGGCGGGAATCGAGAACGCAACCTTCTACGTCTCAAGCGGACCTTCGCCCACTGCGCCACAGAGGTCATCAAAAAAAGTTAATTACTAAATACGAGTATGTCGTAGACATTACAGAGAGCATTAGTAATTTTAAAAGTAGCATGGAGATAACAATTATTAGAAGGCCTACGTAGACCAGCCGACTCAAGGCGAAAGTTGTAGTTCGCGATTCGCCGGATAAAAACACATAAAAAAATCAAAAACATTCATGGATTCAAAAATTATGGACATAGTAATGGTAACTAAGGAGAAGAGACTAACTGTTATTTATAAACGCTACTCAAAGTTATGCAAAAGGCTTATGTAAGCCCTGTCACTGTTTGTCATTATCCAAAGGTTAAAACAACAAGTTCACCCAATTTAATCTTAAGTTGTGGAACTTTTTTAACATCGTAGTAGGCTAACCATGAGTTTCCGCTAATTAAAATAATAAAATTTGCTACTATAGTCCAATTTGGATTTTAAATAGAAAGATTTATTTTTTATCGTTTAAAAAAAAAAGATAGATAGATAGATAGATATTGCTTTATTGCACACCATACAAAGAATTACAAATACGATACTATTAAGTCTAATTTGTACAAAGGATTTTTTGTACCTAATAGATTTATTATATTTTGTGTACAGCCTTGTGCCTAAAAAACAAAATCATCAGAAAAACATTTCTCAGATATTCTTATCAGTCTCCTTAGCATGCTGTTTTTATGTCTACTCCACGATATTGGGATTTAATAGGTTCCATTTCCTGCTTCGGAACCCAAGCCAACCTCACCTGCTCGGGGTGCACCCTGCTAAATAACAAACGGGGCTCTGGCGGTCGGCTGATTGCGGCATAGCGCAGCCTTACACTGGAACAGCTACACGGACGGAACAGCTGGACGGGCAGCAGCGGTGCAAGAAGCTGTGCCCTGCGCATCCCCAACCCGCATGCCCAACGTGGACATACTCAGCTTATTAGGGGAGGCCTATGTCCAGCAGTGGACTGACAAGGGCTGGTATTGTTGTTGTTGTGCTGATTGTGTCTCTTTGTACCCTAAACATGAGTATTTTTTCCCCAAAACGGTTATATTTATCTTTTTAAATTTCATTTAAAAACATGCGAAATGTTGCCACTTCTAAAAAAACCTTTTGGCCGGCTGCACTCGCCAGCGACAAGTCATACAGCGACGAAAGTCAAAACTTATGTTAGGCCTACAGGACATTCATAAATCATAGTTCCTTCTTGTTTTTGTTACAAAAATGACCTTGGTTTTTACTAACGACAAAAATATGGAGAAAAAAGAGAACACGCCTAATATTGGTCCATTTTATGAAGTTGTTTTCGTCTTAACTCGTCCCAACATGTCGTTTTATGGAGCGAATATTGAATAATTTCCTTTTATGGCAACGATATAGCGTTAACCTACTTTTTATCATGTTGGTATTCAGTGATGGCCGGTTGATGGTGATGAGTTTATTTTCATTGCGGCGAGAATTGTCTGTCGTTATCTTTTGCAAATCTATACTTAGAATAAAAAAAAAACTAAAAAAAGGAAAACATCTAATTGGTTTAATCTGTATCCACATATAAAAATAAAAATAAATTGCCATGCGTGTGTCTCGCAAGAGTTCGAAAAAAGCTCGACCGACAGATTTGAATAATTTTTACTTTGTTTTGTTCGCCTCGATTTGGATGTGGTTTAGGAAACTAAAGAAAAACCTGGTATTTTCGTATGAGTTTGCTGAATGAACTCTACAATTTGGACAGGACAACGTCTGTCGGATGAGTGAGTCTAGATTAAAACTAAAATTCACATGTTTTTATAGATTAATGTGACGATTGAAGATTCTAAGAAATAATAATAATAACATCAAACCAACATAAATACGTTCAGGCCTATAAGTCAGACATATGACTTCAAGATTACATATAATACTTACAACACAAACGTTGTTACGTGTACAAAAATACAAAATACAACAGTCGCTCTAGCTAAAATCAATCAGAACATCCTTGTACAGACACATGCAATAAGATGTATATAATTTGGCACTTTTTCAAACTAGAAAGCGTTGAATGGCGACAAGGTCCTGAGCTGTATTTTCCTTGAGTGTTCGGTGGTCCAGTCGGCCAGTCCAGGCCTTACGTGAGCCAAGTTATGGCAGGTGACTATATCTATGGCTAGTTAGCTCCGCCCAACCACTCCTTGGATGGGTGACCGCTTAGTGGCATTTATCATATTTATTTATATTATTTTTTTTTTTTAGTGGTAGTGGTCTGGTCGCTTCCGTGCTTCGGAAGACACGTTAAGATCTTGGTCCCGGCTTTTTCAGTCATTAAGCCATGTTTATGCCTTCGGGAAGGTCTAAAATCTCCAAAACCAGAGGTCCTTGCTTACGTATTCTCCCAAAAAGGGCTTGTGCCTCGTTTCCTCATTAGTCTTACACAAGAGCTACGAAAGAGGAACCGAGACAAATCTGGTAATTTTGTATTTTTTTGGGCATTTTTATTGAGAAAAATCAGTCAAAGATTTTTGCTCAATGCGCGCATTCCCCTGTAAAAGTTTCTAGGATTTTCAAACGCGCCATCAAAGTCGTCAGTGTACGGAATTATTAGACAGTCATGCATATTGATATTATAAGAGGGTACAATGCAATTTAGCACCTTACCTTTACACTCTTGTCAATTAATGTTCAAACAGCTGACTCAAAAATTGAGCACCATTAGATAATTTTGTCTCTATGACACAACGTGACTTCTAAATACATATTCTGTAACACAATCTGCTGTTAAACCATAGATAAGTCACGTTTATTTTGACTACTTTCTAGTTGCCAATCTTTACAGAGTTATGAAGCTAAGCTCAACGGTCTTTTATCTCATATGACATTGAAAACATTTAGTTATTATGAATTATTGCCCTGACATCGGTTCTAGACTATTACTCATTTCTCGTAACGATTACGGTTCAAACCATTAAATGAAACTTGTTTTTCTTCGTATGAGCTAGTACCTACTTAGTAGCTACTCTGGTGTCCGAGATTTTAAGCCGCCTGAAGGCCTCCGACATGGCTTAGCGATTGAAAACCCAGGACCAACATTTTAACGTGCCTTCCCAAGGACGGAAGCAATATAAATGCGCTAAACGGTCACCCATAGCTTAATCAAGATGTTCTGCTAGGAATCTCGAAGCCACGCCACGAGCGCTTAAAAAACAAACAAACTGAGATCCTTCTAGGGAAAAAGTGTCTTCTAAGATAATTAGGTTATCCAATATTTAAGAGTTTGTTTGCTTGCTATGCTGTCACGCCATGAAATTTCGCTTCCGTGTTGTGAGAGGTACAGATAAGGTATATATATCCTTTTCTGGGTACATTTCATTCAGAAAACAAGTTCTCGAGTGATAGGAAAATAAGGCAAATAGTTAGCAGAGTATAGAAACATTTGTCTCGCGGCGGGAATCGAACCCGCAACCTTCTGCGCCCTATACAGGCCTTTGTCTACTGCACCACAGAGTTCTTCAATACCTGAAGAAGCTAGCTATATTATGAAAGTTAATAGAAAACAAGACAATATTGAATTGAATTAAATCACTTTCAGTGCAAGTTGATAGAATAGCAAATAAAATTACATAACACACACAAGTATACAATATACACTGTTCTATTGCAGTACTTGTCCAATGCTAAACAAGCAATCAAAACAAATTGTGTCACATTGATCCTACGTACCCAAGTTCATTCAACTAATCGTATTTGCGGATAATAAAAATACAATGATTAACTCGACGAAGAGACTTTGCCGTAAGGAACCATGGCGAATGTCTTTGTAGTTTACAGATATCGTGACAATTAAATACCACGTAAATTCAAGAGAATTCAATTCAAAGGAAAATATAAGGACCAGCTTCTAGTTTTTCAAGGTTTTAAGCACACGTGTCGTGTAGCTAAGGTAGACCAAAGTCTACTGTATGAATAGAGATAACTTTCTGGGAAAATAATTTTATTGAATCAAACACACGAGCACTGTATAGCTAATAGGCAAACTAAACAACCTCAACATTATTATAGCATAACTACAAGGAAATATGGTGCAATTTCCTAGCTCACTTACAGAGCCTTATAAAGTAAAAGACTCACTGTCAGTAATAGTATTGCGGAAAACCCTCACTAGCTCACCGGCCTTTAAAATCAACATGCTAATAGATACGATAAATATTAGCAAAAGGGTGCGCGTACAGTATTCAATGCTAAAAACACGACGTCGCTCCTGGTAGTTGAGCATGACGCTCCGTGCCATGCTCGGGGCCCGCAGTCAACATGTTAATAACAGTATTGTATTTAATAAAATATAACATTGCTTGCAAATTGCAATAACTATTAATTAATTCTAAGTACCACAGCATAGATGGAATGTAAAAATATATTACTAAAAGACCCGATGAACTTCGTAGATTTATTTTCTGGGGGCACAGAAATGACCAGACCAGGACCAAGTTTTTATTATTAGTTTAATATCTAGATACAAATCGTAGTTTACTTTTCTGGGGGGCGCAGAAATGACCAGACCACGACCTAGTTTTAATTAATATATTGATATCCAGATACAAATTGTAGTTTTCTTCTCTGGGGGCGCAGAAATTACCAGACTAGGACCAAGTTTTAATTATTATGTTGATATCCAGATATAAACAGTATAATAAGTACAACTTTGCTAGAAAAATTTCGCAGCTCGCTCCGCTCGCCAATTTCATTGCCAGCTTTTATTTCTTAATGGTACATAACTAAAATGTTGACCAATAAGGGTGTAATGGTCAAAACTATCGTAACCCAACCTAAAAAGTTTGCAACAATAACGAATTAGAGCACAACAACGCTAGTTATATTAATTAAAAAATTGTGAGTCGCTCCGCTCGCCAACTTTGTATTCTACGTCTTTTGTTGTAGTTACCTACATGTTTAAAAAAAAATGTTGCCATTGTTTTCTTTGTCTTGTTTTATTTGTGCATTAAAAATTTAGCGGCTCGTTGCGCTCGCCGAGTAGGTTACCTGCTTTTATTTCTATGATGAACTATGCACTGAGAAGTCAACGTTAACGCCATATATATATACGCGAGATAGATTTTCTATTGTGTCTGGTACCCAGGCGATAATGGTCGCAGGGGGAGAAGGGTACTGAAAAAAATGGCAGCCCTTGTGAAGTCAAGCGCAACCCAACCCCCAATGGAATTCTTTAATCCCATACAGTTCAGAGCAGTATAGTATAAGAAAAATTTTAGGGGCGCAGTTATAGAAGCTCGCACCGGGCGCATAAATAGTACATTACTGCAGAGGCCAGCAAAAGAGGCATTGATGGACGAACATGTAAATGTGGGCCGAGGCGAGGCCGAGGCACACATACGTGAGTCCATCAATGCCTAGTTGTGGCCAAGGCTTAGTACTTTTTTCAAATAATGATCGGAAATTAAAACAAAATAGTTCCTAGACAGACCTTGTACATTTTTCAATAAACAGCATTATATTTGCAAGCCAGTTCGAAATTTAAATAAACCCTTTGATTAGCTACCTTCTTGGTTGCCATGTTTCGGAGTAAAAGATCGTTCCATTTTTACATAACACGACAGATATGAGTTTTCATAGTAATTTATTTGGCGGCTAAACACGACAGATATGAATTTTCATACAACTTTAGCCGGCCGCTGCTCACATGTATTGGGCCGGTACAGCAATTTCGATTTATCTCGAAGAAGGTTGTCAAAATAATACTCTAATTTCCAAGCATGTTTGAGAAAAGGCTATATACGGCACTGCCTACCGTCAGGACGTGCTCCGCAGTCTAGTGCTAGTGGGTGTGGAGTGGGAAGTTGGCAAACAGGCATACGGTCCTCGGTTAACGGTAAGCAGTTTACTCAATGTATTCAATAAGATCAATGTCAGTGCTCAAAGAGATTTCGGCAACGAATGCCTGGTTAAAATATTTTGGTTCTGTACGTGTTTCTCGAGTTCAGAGCTTCAATTTGCACAATTTACACAGGCCATCATGTCAATGAGCAATTGAAACGCAACAATGCCTCGCCTGTCGCTCTATAATTAAAACATTGACTGCATACTAGTCAGATGTTATGCAATTTGATTAATAGAGATATACGATCACCCATCCAAGTGACTGGGCAATCTATTAGTAGAGATCTACTAGGACCACCGAAGCAAGCCACGCAACTAACGCTTCAAGGTTCAAGACAACAAGAATCTCCTGGTAAAAGTAATAGTCTTACTTACTTTCTGGCTTTAGCAACAAGATCAGCAAACGGTTTCTCCCAAGTGTACATCTTGATAACTTGAATGCCAGATAGGATCTCGTTCATGAGACGCACCCGCTCGTCCGTTCGCAAAGCTGTCTTCAAACGCAGTACGGAGGTCCGCTTGCCGAGGTAGGCTGCAAATAGAATAATGCTACAAAATGTGTTACACCTGGTGAAAAAACAAAGTTGTTTAATAAATGTGATAACGCTTTGAGTGCTGAAAACACAAATGTGATTCTGCACGTCGTCATCGTCCAGGCCAGCAGGCAACGTGCTAGTGTATAACGCTTTGAGTGCAGAAAACACAAATGTGATTCTGCACGTCGTCATCCTCCAGGCCAGCAGGCAACGTGCTAGTGTATAACGCTTTGAGTGCAGAAAACACAAATGTGATTCTGCACGTCGTCATCCTCCAGGCCAGCAGGCAACGTGCTAGTGTATAACGCTTTGAGTGCTGAAAACACAAATGTAATTCTGCACGTCGTCATCCTCCAGGCCAGCAGGCAACGTGCTAGTGTATAACGCTTTGAGTGCAGAAAACACAAATGTGATTCTGCACGTCGTCATCCTCCAGGCCAGCAGGCAACGTGCTAGTGTATAACGCTTTGAGTGCAGAAAACACAAATGTGATTCTGCACGTCGTCATCCTCCAGGCCAGCAGGCAACGTGCTAGTGTATAACGCTTTGAGTGCTGAAAACACAAATGTGATTCTGCACGTCGTCATCCTCCAGGCCAGCAGGCAACGTGCTAGTGTATAACGCTTTGAGTGCAGAAAACACAAATGTGATTCTGCACGTCGTCATCCTCCAGGCCAGCAGGCAACGTGCTAGTGTATAACGCTTTGAGTGCTGAAAACACAAATGTGATTCTGCACGTCGTCATCCTCCAGGCCAGCAGGCAACGTGCTAGTGTATAACGCTTTGAGTGCAGAAAACACAAATGTGATTCTGCACGTCGTCATCCTCCAGGCCAGCAGGCAACGTGCTAGTGTATAACGCTTTGAGTGCTGAAAACACAAATGTGATTCTGCACGTCGTCATCCTCCAGGCCAGCAGGCAACGTGCTAGTGTATAACGCTTTGAGTGCAGAAAACACAAATGTGATTCTGCACGTCGTCATCCTCGTGTTAAAAGGTGTGAAGAAATGGAGTGGGTTTTTATGTTTATTGTAAAAACAGTCGTGTTCATTCATACATAGGTATATATACCTAGCTATAACTCACTTTACACTATCACCACAGCTATCACTTAGTATCATACAACTAACTGCTAGTTTCCTAAGGATTATTATTTTATTAAATTAAGGGTTTTTATTAGTAAGTAAGTAGTGTAAGTAATGTACTTGTCTGACTTATTTATGTGTAACAGATTTTTGGCTTATGAATAATTTTATTCTTCTTCATTATTTTTACTTCTCTTCTTGATGTGTTTCAATGTCTCATGTTAGTCATAAACTTTTCAGAAGAGCAGAACAATAAAATGTGAAGATTCGCGATGAAATATACCAACCAAAATGATTTTTCAAAACAAAGGGACAACACATAAATACATTCAATTATTTTAACCACAAAAGATCTCGAAGTTCGTCATAATAAAGCATAATATTGACGGCCTCTGTGGCGCAGTGGGCGTAGGTTCACCTGAGACGCAGAAGGTTGCGGGTGCGATTCCCGACGAATGTTTGCATGTTCTGCAAATATTTGTCTCGGGTCTGGGTGTTTTCTATGTATGATATGTACGTATTTACAAAAAAAACTATATATGTAATATATCAGTCATGCTGTTCCCATAATACAAGCTCTGCTTAATTTGGGGCTACAGGATGCCGTGTGATAACGTCCAGCATTATCTATTTATTTATTTATATGACACTCACACACTGTGTGTGTCGTGTGTTTGTGTGTGTGTGTGTGTAATACACACACTGTGTTTGAGTGAGTAATTGAGTATGTTTGTTCCCACTCAACTCCGTAACGGCTGAATGTATTTGGATGAAACTTGGAATATTCATAGTATGAAAAAAGATTAACACATAGGGGTACCACCACGCGAGCGGTGCCGCGGGCGGAAGCTAGTAATCAATAAACTACTAACCGTGTCACAGATAATCACAGACCAATGTCAATTGTTAACCAGCCATAAAGGACGACCCGAGGAAACTAGGAAATCTTAGATTATAAATTGGTTATAAATTGGTTAACATGCCATCTACAGCTTTTTACTGGGTTTCCGATAAACCTAATTAGTTTCGCAATCAACTACTTTACCTAATTAGTTTGTACAAACGCAATTTAATGGTTATTTTCGGAGTGTTTATCCATGTGCCAGTACATAATGGCCGTAGCTGCCCTGATTCTGTAAATACTATGAATCTCTCAATTAAGTGCTTGTTTTTCCATCCTTACCTCTCAAACATAAGGATGGAAAAACAAGCACTCAATTGAGAGATTTATACTATTTTTGAGTTTTATCTAAAACGGCTCTGAGTTTTATTTACTTTGCAGCAAAGATCTTTTTCGTACGAGCCACTTAAGTGGAATTTTTAGGCCGTCCAAAAGCCTCAGACATATATAATGGCTTAGCGACTGAAACAACCGGGATCAGAAACGTGCCTTCTAAAGCACGGAAGCGCTTAGATCTTAATGCCATTACACGATCACCCAATACTCAATATATTTATTATCATCACATGGTTGTCAGATTTTTATGGTAACATAGTTAGCACAGTATAGTGTGGTTGTATCACACGTGGACCCCTTAGGCCATGGCAATATGTTGAAGGCAGATCGAGGCTTTTATTCATCAGATTTTAGGTCGATGATTTTTTATGAGTATCCAAGTAGTGACGGGGCGGAATGTTGCTTAACCCACGAGCGCTTCTAAAGACGACGTATGGGTATTATCCTCTTTTTGAAGACTAAGTGTGACATAAAGCAAAACAGATTGGTTGGCCTCAGACTATTTGTATGGAACTGATTTGCAGTAGCAATAAAAACTTAACTTTTTCTCTGATCTCCTCATCGAAGTGCAAAAATAGACGCATTCAACATTTGAATTGCACAGGAAGAACCCTTTTCACGATTTCCTATAAATAGGCTATTAATATTGACAGGAAAGCCTAGACATTAAATTTTCCTGTTTGTCTAAATATTGGACATCAGGTTTTCAGACATTGTATATAGAGAAATCAATATCCTTATTGTTTTGCTGTTACTATTTACGTCAATCAGGATTTATGTAAGTACGTAGAGTAATTAGAAGAACCTATAGTTAATAGCTTGTGCATGAGTATGAGCAAAAGTTAAAAAACAGCTTAAAAACGACATAAATTGTATCTCTACTATATATACTACTATATATATATAATATATATTGTATATATATATATATATATATATTATTTTATATATTATATATATATATATATATATATATATATAAAATAAAATATAAATAAATATAATATAAAATTCAATCAATCGCATGAAACGAAACACAAAATTTATACATATTATACAGAGGAAAACACCCAGGCCTTCTACCGAAGTATTCACCGAAGTATGAAATTTCGTGTTTCGTTTCATGCGATTGATTGAATTTTGTACAGTCAATTCCAATAGGTCAGTCGTATGTTTTGTGAAATAGGGTGCACAATGTTTGGACTGTCACACGTTACGAGCTTTGTGTTGAAATCTTGGTTTATTTGTTCGAATATCGAGTACCAATCGCAAGAAACGAAACACGCAATTTCGTACTTCGTTGAATTAGCGTAGACCCCCTGACCCGAGACGAATATTTGCAGATTATCTAAACATTTTTTTTTGAGCGGTAATCGAACCGCAACCTGCGTCTCAGGCAGGCCTTCACCCACTGCGCCACAGAGTTCGTCTAGCCTAGTACACCACTGTTACTGTAAACAACTGTAAAATCTTATCAGATACTAAACAAACAGTTTCAATGAAAATCCAGAAATCATACCATACAGTACCTTTTTATGTGTACTTTAGTTTAAATTATAACAACAAAAGATAAAATGGTTCTTCAAACCGGTGTCAAAATATACTAGACTCACCTTGCAAAGGTATGAAGGCCAGCATAAATCCAACTCCAACCACAGCCGCCCAACTGATCTCCAGCCACATAAAGTAGGTTACGATGACAGTAGCTAAGGGCCCGATCCATAGGTAGTGCAGAAAGATGATGGCCACGTCAAACCGGTTCACGTCGTTAGAAAGGAGGTTCACCACTTGCCCAACGGTGGTCTCCCCGAGAGCCGTTTTAGATAGCCGTAGAGACTGTGAAAGGGTTGTGCTATTTAGACAATAGGCTAGATGACTGAATAGTCCGTCATTTCCATTATCAAAAAATATTGGACACGTATTTTTTCTTTTATCAATTAACTAAAAATGACAAAGATATAGTGCGTTGAAGTTCCGCGTGACGTCACAATCCCCCACTCCCGAAATTTGAAGCTCTATAATTTTGTCGATTTCCATTGATTTTAAAAATAAAAAAATACGTGTCTAATATTTTTTGATAATCTAATTGACGGACTAATTAGAATTATTATTTTTCCACCCAGGCATCATCCCTATTATCACAAACGCAATACCAGTGAATGTGTCTAGACCACAGAATCTAGACAGGGAAGGATGTTACATTCTTTATCAATCAACCTTCAAGGGTTAATTTGTAGGGTTGGGATGGTCCTACGATGGGATGTTAACCTTTTTTTTTTACTTGGGGAAATGGGGAAATCCTCATGGATACCATTCCATTACGGGGCAACATAATTATTATGCTGGACTCCTACCGCCCAAAACCACCACGATGTTCCATCTTAGAACCGCTTCGGAACCCAAGCCAACCTCACTTGTCCGTGGTGCACTCGGCCGGCTGAAAGTGGCTTAACGCAGCCTACACCGGCATAGGCATATCCCTGGCCGCCGACGGGCAGCAGCGTCGACAGTGCGAAAGGTTCTGCAATCCCCTACCCTACCTATTATTGAGGGAGGCCTATGTCCAGCTGTGGACTGATATAGGGTGGTGTTATTGTTGTACCAGCATAGTGTATCAGTGCACTTGGAAAGGATTTATTATTATTAAAATTACTATTACTATTAATAACCTCTACGCGGACGAAGTCGCGATGCACCCATTAACATTCCGTAACAATAACAATAAAAGTTACAATAGAAGTACGTCAGTCATACCGGCGCATCTCACATAATCATTATCTTACAATACAATAGTACCTACATGAGACGTTCATACATAATGATTTTAGCAAGTGCCTTCATACTAAACTTTGCCTAATTGTCTGTGGTGAAGGTTACTCATCAAAACTTATGTAGGGTATAATATTTCAGGAATTTGGGTCATGTTACATAGCTATCAAGTCATCGCTCATATTCATGAATGATCAATATTTACTAACTTGACAAGAGCCCTTGAGCTTGCCTTATCTAATCGATCGCATTGATAATTTTATGGTGTTCGTAAAAAACTCATTGGTTTGCAACGTTGGGTATAGGAAATAAAACAACTAATACACAACAAACAAAACAAACTACTTTGATTCATATTGTAAAACGTCCTGTTTAGCACTGACTCTCTTTCTCCGTGTCAGTGTTAGACTGGATGCGGAGGAAGAGCGTCACGTTCCCTCACCCTCATGAAAACTCTCATAATGAGTCGAAACGCCGTCGGTGCAGCGACGTAATGGTACATGATAAATCCTGTTTTTCAATAATAGTTAATTCATGTTACTCTCTTGAGTATAACTACTTAGTTGTTTATATTGACAACCTTACCTAACCATCATGGATTAATTTAAACATACCCTAAAAATAAATTTACATACAATCGTGTCCGTCACGTACCATTGTTCATTACTTTTTGTCGCGCTAGTACCTTTACTTAATCTGTGGTTGTGTAAACGATAATTCTGCAGAGATAAGCCACGGATAGGCGAGAACCCGGAAGAAAAAAATACCATCTAATGTAATAGAATCTAGAAACGTGACGAGAGCTAAGAGCCTCGGCCACAGATTCAGGCTCAGGCATTATAAACCCAATAGAGATAATTCCAAAGAATGTCTAAATAAAGGCTTATCACCATATCATGCAAGTTCACAGAGTAACAACTTTAAAACAGTTCAGTACAGTACTCACAACGGATCTTTACCTCTGAAGTGAGGCTCAACAAACAAAAGCTACGACGCTTCTTGCAGCCAACTTCAAAAGGATATAGGTTGTTACTTCTGACTATATTAACTTTCGTCAAAAAATGCTGGGAGTACCATTTTTAGTTCGGTCGATAGTGTCCTTGAACAGAATACTTTGACGAGCAAACAATGCAAATCTTTTGTAGATTTAAGTTTGAATTACGTAATTATTTTTATTATTATAAGCCTGAGTTGTCCCACTGCAAAGACCTCCCATCCTTCTTTGCATTCCTCATTAGTCACAGCAATTGAGATAATATAAACTAAAGCTACAAACGAGGAAAAAGTGCCTGCACCAAAACTCGTTGCACTTTTGTACTTTGAACACTTTTCAAGCGACGATAAGGTCTAAATTAGTGCAAATTTGGCATTTTGAAATGTATTTATGTCAAAAACGCTTGGACGATTCTTGTCAGTTTTCACTTGAAGACTGTGACTTTATAGTAGTAGTAGTATATAATATCTCGATGCTCACAGCGCTCAACGCTGACTTTTGCCAGTCTTCCATATAGGATTCCAGTTCATCTCTGTATCTTCGCCGCGGTTTGCCACGCATAATTTCAACTATAAAAAAGACGTGTGGCACTCGGGGACTGCCGCGGTAAAGCTATTGCATAGCATTTTGTATCAACTTATGGAATTATAATTATTTATTTATTTTATTTATGCAGTATTTCTTTTTCTTTGATATTAATTAAGTTACACTTTTTGAGCGTGGTGACCGATAAGAAAACAATTTTTTTTCTTTTATTAAATAAACGAGCTTCGTAGAGTCGTACAATACGTCTAGTTGCACGCACACAAACACCGTGTCGAAGACTGCCGAAAAGAAACGACGTTAGACAATGCACGGCCTTCAAGCTTTCACACCTCCGTGCCCGTCGGAGTGGGGAGCGTGAGGTTTTTTTTCGTTACGGAATTTCTGGATTCGGTCCCCGCGCTCTCGATAGGAGCTATGCAATAGCTTAAAAAATTGAAGACTGCAAACAGGGATTACCGTCTTGTTATCTGCAGAGCTACTTCAAGTCCAGATAACTCTATACAAATCCTCCGTTACATGGAATTTTGTCCGATGATTTAAGGAAGTGCGGTAATGATTCGTCATTTTCGCGTAAATGATGTTCAACAGTGTGTGACAGTGCTAAGGTCGCTGTATAGATGTAACTACGTCCTATAAATAACCAACAGTTGTGTTTACTTTAACAATTTTCTTAGATGAATAGTATCATTGTTGTGAGGAACAACGTTTTATATTTTGTTTTTGTAAAACCGTACAACTGATGGAAGGAACGATTTGTAATCCTGATATTATAAAAAGCAGAAAGTTTTTAAAAAAAAGCAAATATACAAAACGGAGTGAAATACCTATGTAGACCTGGAATAACGTATACCTAGGCTACGTATTATCCGGCTATTATCCGAGTAAAAAAAAAAGCAAAATCGACACGCCTCCCACTAAAATATGATGCAAATAATCTGTTCTGTTTAGAATATCTTGAAAAATGTTCGTGGTTTTTACGTATAATGGAGATACTCTTTCGTGAAAAGGACTGTACTTAAATTATGTCCACAATGAGGATATATGTATGGATTGATTTTTTTGTTTCTCTTTCACGCTATAACGGCTGAACGGCTTTGGATTAAATCTGGAATATACATAGATTGTGGCCTGGATTAACACATATGGCACAAAACCCACAGTTTAACCGGGTACCACGCGTGCGAAGTTGCGACCGTAGGATGTTAGTAAAAAACAATATTGATTCATAACCTGTTTTGATAATGCAGTGAAATCAATAAAATCAAATTTTCAAAAAAATCCTAAATGAAACTAATAAAATATTAAATTAACGAGTGTTTTAATGAAGTAACTTGTACAACCAGCCACAAAAATAGGTTAACACTAGGAATTTTTCAAACTGTTATAAACTTATAATTTTTGAATCATAAAACTTCTGACTAAAAGACTTATTGAAAATTTGCATCGAATTTATTATGAAAATTTTGTTCATCGAATTTTATCGCTGTGCGTGAGTCATATTTGATATTCATCAAATCATATCATTGTGTATTTCATAAAATAAATAACGTTGTTTCGTCGGAAATTATATGATAATGGGTGGGAACGCAATTTAGTAACACAGCATAGTAAACACAAAAACTAATTTTGATAATTTTGAATCTTAAAAGTAAGACTGTGGAATAACAAAACTTGTCAAACTTGATTTGGAATAAGGTATTAGGTCATTGCACTGATCAATCAAGGTTTAAAAATTAGCATGCATTTAGGAATTCAAATTAAATAAATTCAATCTGTGTAGGCAATGAGAAATATTTCCATGTTTGTTCGTCAAATTACCTATCTTTGAAAAAACAGTCCCAGTGCGTGGACTCGTGCAACAAGGGTTCCATACGAACTTATAGGTATGATATTATTTTTTGTGATGTAACTACAAATATACGATTTTCGGATCTATAGTTTTACTTAACACAAGAAATGTCTTGCAAATCACGATTTTAGAATCACGAAATTTTGCTAGAAGCAATGGCTTCTAGCAAAATTTCGTGATTCTAAAATCTATAGTTTTTGATTCCCATACGAGTGTTACTCTACGTATCCTATCAAAAAACCTCAAAAAAAAAAAAAAAAAAAAAAAAAAAACCTGACTGAGAGGTTTGATTTTTATTCACAGGTCCAAGGGACTGCAGACCTGAGTTTTTGGTATTCATTTCAACTTAATACCTCCACGCGTTCCTGAGAAAAAGATCTTGACAGATAGACGGACAACGAAGTTACAATAAGAGTCCCTTTTTTCTTTTTGATGCATGGAACTATAATGATCATAACCGAAGTAATGACTATATTTTGATTATATGTAGGGAAATAGACAACTTAGCGGATTTGAGATAGAGATATGTAAAATAAGAACGAGTAGATATACTTACTTTTCTGTAAATCAGAGAGCAACAAGCAACTCTGAACTTCATTCCCATATGCAGAATTGCCAGCATGTACGGATGTACAATGAACACGTTGAACGCTGAGCAAAGTACTACAGCACCAGCGTACATGTAAGCCTCATTCGTATTGATGCTTTGGTTTCCCGGACTGTAGTATTCTACCAGCTTCCCCAGAAATATTGGTTGCGCTATGCTGGTAAAACAATAGAACTTATTAAAGTTGCTGGTCTAAATATAAGTTGTAAGGTAAAGGTTATGAACTAGTGATTCGCTCCGAACTGAGATCTAATGAGTACCTACTTTCCTTTCTATATTAGGTAGGTAAATGTTTATGTCGATGTTTCCCTGTTAATTTATATTTAACTTATTGTTAATTAATTACATACATTAGGTAGGTAAACACTTATGTAGAAATGAAGGTAGGCCAATGTACATAAAGTGAAATAAGTGCAACAAAAAACCTTTTTAGACTATATTGTTTTTGAAATACGACAATAAGTTAAATTTTAATAAAATAAAATAAATAAATAAATAAATAATCCTGGACGTTATGACACAGCATCATGTAGCCCCAAACTAAGCATAGCTTGTATTATGGGAACCACATGATTGATATACTACATAGATACTTTTTTTTTTTGTAAATACATACATATCATACATAGAAAACACCCAGACCCGAGACAAATATCTGCAGAACATGCAAACATTTGTCCCGGAGCGGGAATCGAACCCGCAACCTTCTGCGTCACAGGCGGACCTTAATTAACAGTGTAACAGCGACACCCGAACAAATGGAACTCGTGGTTTTACTTTTTTCGTCGTATATGATGATCTATACATTTCGGGAAAAAACATAAAATACGCTTTAGAATGCACAAAGTTCTTATAATATGACACCCCACTTAATATATATATATGCATTTCTTTTTCCCCTTTGGAACCCTATTTATTTAACAACAACCCCCTCCACCGATTCAGCTCATATTCATTTTGTTTACCAACAAATCTTGCAAGCATAACTGATGGGTCTAGGTACCAAATTTCATGCAGATCGAATCAACTGTTCCAAAGCTATGCTCTGACTAAAATACATACAGATATACAAAGAACAATCGTCATTGTCATATCAGAGAGCTTTGTTCATCTCAATCAATAATTTCAGTACTAACATACATAATAAAATCATGTGCTACATCTATATCCAGAAAAATATTAAAAAAGTCTATAAAAAACTTGTTAACCACACTATATAACAATATTTACTATCATTCTAGTCAAAATAATCAACTATCATCACAATAAAATAACTTATGACCGTATTTTGTCTTCTCATTCATACATTAATGTATAAAATACTCATACTGAATGTAAACAGACATCAATATAAACAGAAGTAAATCTCCGCTGATTTATCAATCTGATAAGAGACAATACTAAGCAAGAAAATTCATACATGATTTTGCAAAACATACCTACTAATGATAAATGCAATTGTTGTATTGAGGCAATAAACTTTATTTTACGATTTTTATAAGTTTTACAATAATTCTAACAGTCACTACATAATAAACTAATGAATTTTATAAAAGTAAGTAAGTATCTACTAAACTTTTTAGTTGTACTTATGACGATCTACGCATGTCGGAACTATTAAACTTCCTCAAATGTAACTAAGTTTCTACCAAACTTTTTAATTGTACGAAATAATTAGGAATCGAACTAACTCAAAGTAATTACTCTAAGCGAGTCGTAATCTTTAAACTTCCTTAAATTATATAGCGTTTAAGCTTTTATAAATACTGTATGATGTTAAACTGCTAAACACAGTTCCAACATAAAATCGAAAGCAAATTACTATATAATTCGAGGTAGTAACAGGCTTACAACTTGCGTTAACTTGTAAGCTTCATTTTTGCTCACATCCTAGTTGTATTATGATCAGCGGAGACTCGAGACGCGAAGTCCTGAGCCTCCTGTGCTCGCTTCTGCAATAGGACCATTTGGTGGTGCATGTAAAGTTGTTCAGGAGGATCGAAGTAATCGATGAAAAATCCCAACATTCTTGGTTGTTGAATCCTATGCGATAAAGGGATATTAAGTAAAGTATATATTTACTGGTGCAGGGGTTCTAACCTCCATCTTCGAAACCCAAGCCAACCTCACCTGCCGCTGGTAACGAACGGGGCTCTGGCGGTGCGGCCGACTGTAGCCTTTCACCGGCACAGCTAAATTCCCTAACCGGTACCAGGCCACAGCGTCGAGTGATTTGTGCCCTGCACTGATCCCCAGCCTGCATTCCCAGCGTGGGGATTATTTGCGTATCCCCCTTTATTAGGGGAGGTCTATGTGGACTGATTTAGGCTGGTGTGGTGTTATAGATGTTCTTTCCCAAGTTTTCAAAATTGTGAGCACCGTTTAGTCTGTTTGTACTGCTATTATATCTTTATCATTGTATAAACTATGTTACACAAGAAACAGTATCATCTTTTAGACCATACTGCAATCGATCGAGTTATTGTACTGCATAAATCTACGTTTGTCAATCTTATTCTCGTGCCCAGATAAGATAAAGGGATTCCATCTCATTACCCGTATCTTATCGTTTTTATAAATACACAACAGAAGTCATTATTATTTAATTTTTATGAGCTGTAAAATCGGATTATTACTTTTATGACCCATAAAAACCTCGTCAAATAAATTTCTTTTGTTATGGCTTGAAAACCGGTACGGTGCGTCTATATTTTGATGTCCTAGGTCACTGCCTAATCGTCTTAAATTAAAATGTAATAGTAAAACAACTTGTAACTTCAAAAAAAAATCAATCCATTGAAACTATCTTTATTTTATGCGGAGTTTCCGAATGCCGACCGTCTTAGATACCAAAAAGAATTGCCTGCCAATGATGTCGATTCTGTTGTGCATTTTCTTAAACTAAACTTAATTTGACATTCCTAAAAATGATATTATCCCTTTATTTTAGGTGTAAATGACAAGGACAGCTATAACTTTAAAGCCGCCAAATTTAGTTAAGTTTAGAAAAGTGAAGAACAGAATCGACACTATTGTATAAATATTTCAGTAACCTACATAATTGTATTCTCATTCTCACACAATGTCCGGGGTATGGCGTCAAGATTGAATAGACCGACAACGAAGTATAGCGTATGGGATCCCTTACAATGGTCTACCATAACAAAACATTCTGAGAATTGCGAGTAGAATGCTACAGGAAGGTCGACTGGTGGTCGACTGATTGTAGCATAGCTGGTACAAAGGGTACTTCCATTCTGATTCACTCGAATCATTCTGTCACAAATATTTAGCATGGTTAATTAGGTCGTCAGTACGCTGTGCCAGAGATGATAAAATCGTCGTTCGTAAGTTTTCTGCGACAAATATGGTGAGATAGACTAGTCATGCAATATTTATTTAAACATGTTATTGTATTGCTGCATCTAATTGCGCAAGTTTTTGCAACGCAAAACACGATGATTAAAGTTCGTCAGCCCTTCCAAACGGTCGAGAGATGAACGACCGTTATTGCTAGTCTTTATGAAGTCGCGATAAGAACAATTGGTCTTCTAGGTCAAGTGTACCCAACATTTATAACCCAGATAAACTGTCTTATTATCTCCATTCTAAACAATGTCAATGCCATTTTGATAAGATTCCTAAATATACATGGGTTACTAAGCGATTGAGGACGACACGCTTCTTTAGAAAGATCATCACAAACCGTGTTAAATTTTGAAATCTAGGGCGAATGCGTTTGCGTTAAATCATTATTTTTAAATTATAAATTTTAAATAGGTACTTAGTAGAGATGTGCCGGGTACCCGGTTAGGAACCGGTGGAACCGGAAGATTTTCAGGATATTTTAATAATGATAACGAGTACCGGGTGCGGTGCCGGCCAAATACCTATTTAGTTGTATTAGTCAAATCCAGTTTTTAATAGCAGAAATAGAAGTATGAATGGACAATTATATACTTTAGTAACAAAAAGGAATCGACAACGGTCAACAGTGGCAGATTATGGTAAGAGAATCACTAGTTTATCCGCTCAGTTTTGGTTGTTTTTTTTTAAGTTGTAAGTAAGCTGTAATGGCAATGTAAAATTTAAATAAATAAAAAAAAAAAAGTTTAAAATATTTTAATTTCAAATATTTCGGTTAAACAAAAAAACCGGGTACCAATCAAAATCACTGTCCGTCACTCACTATTACTCATTTAATTTGCCAAAATTTTCCGGCATTCCTCACGAAACTTCGATTTCAGGAAATTACTTGCTTCTAACTCTTAATATTATATTATACACATAATGTATATAAAAAAAATATTATACACATTAATGTATAAATAATATACAGAATGGTCCAACTAAACCAATGGGACATAATGGAGGATAAAGTATTTCAATAAAAATAACAATTCTTATATTTTATGCAAAAAAAAAACAGAATTTCGACTTTCGACACATTTAACAATAAATCTATTTACAATTTACTGTATTTAATAAACATGGGCGGGTCATGTTAGCTTGATGCCTCCGGGTGGATGGGCGAAGACCATAACATCCTGGCAGCTCAATAGAAGGCGAGATAGTGTAGCCAAGAAAGAGATAGCGGCACTCTAAGCCTTCGAGAGAGAGGATGGTGGGTACCAAAGAAGGATGGCGAGATGTTTGGCATTTAGAGGAGAACTTTGCTCAGCAGTGGGATGATGCAGGTTGATTTAATAAAATACAACCTTTAAAATTTAAATTGGCTAGTATAACTATCTACATAAATTTCTTTATTAGCATAGTAGGCCGCGTTAAATAGTACTGAGTATATTTTGTGATCTATATCGTTATGATTCGATAACACATTTTCAACATTTGAATCACTACAATATTGTCCAATTCTCCGATAAATAGATTCTGTCTCTAGTATAAAGGAAATTGGCGGTGCACGTTTTAATTTCAGTGCCAATGTTAGTAGCACAGCGCGTGTGAATGAACTGAGACACCAGATGACGTAACATTCTTACTTCCGCATTTTTATTTGCAACCAGGTACTTTGGAGGAACTTGAGCTAAAATTGCGTTTTACAGCAACTGATTAATAATTTTAGCACCACACCATCACCATGCCGTAGAAATCCACTACAAACAGACTGCACCCCAAAAGTAGAAAGATCCTATCCTGACAATCTTATTTTCTTTTAGAGATAATTAAACTCAGGTACCTAAAGTAGGTATTTTTATTTGACTTTTAAGCACTTGATTGATTGATAATACATTTGGAAAACAAACGCCTCATTGAAATAGCGTGAAACTATTTTTAGTTTACCAGACATTGATTGAAGACTGCCTTTCCGACGACTTTCCCTTATTAGACCTAGTAGTTCCTTTTTAGACTTGAGGATTTCTTTGCTACTATGAATGTAACTTACCGAATGCCACATTCCATGACGAGTAGAACGAATCCATACAGCATACACCGAGCGGCGTACGCCTTCATAATGACGCGGAGAAGGCTCGGTTTCCGTTTACCACTACCAGCTAGTGCCACTTCCTCTTCCCATAGCCGCGCAAACTTGTCGCCAAGGGGACCTAGTCAAGAAAAATAAAGCTAGTGACGGTTCTATGAACTTTTCCCTTAACTTATTGTAAAATTTGGAATGTAGGGTTTTGTCCATCTTTGGCGTGCACCATACTGACTAATAATCGAAGCTCAGCCGGCCGGGTGATTGCGGCATAGCGTAGCCTAATACACCTACAGCTATAGCTATAACCTAGCTACAGCATCACCTGGCCGCCAATTATAGAGGCATATATCCAGCAGGACTGATATATGCTGCTGTTGTTTTTGATCATCTTAAATTTAGAGTTTAAAAAATAATCATTTCCAGTTTAAAAAAGTTTAGAAGTGGTCTCGAAAGCAGCGGCGCTGGGAGCAGCGGGGAGCAGCGTACGAGCGATGCGCGCCAGACTAGCGGTGTCCGCGCGTCTGCATTAAAACAACACTTAGCCGCTCTATCTGCCCGCTGGCTTCGAGACGAGCTTTGCGTTTTTTGCGGCTTTGCGCCGCCGCCACCGCCCCGCAATCGCTGACTTCGAGACCGCGGCCTTAAACGTTTTTGATAGTCTATAAAGATGAGACGGGCCACCACACTAAAAAGCGGAAAGATGCGCAAAACCATTTAATGATATAGCGAAAACATGAAGGTCTTTCTTTTAGTTCTTTTTTTACATTTGAAAATACTTATCATTTTTATTGCCCAAACTAGATGACGTGATAATCAGATTTGTTTAGTTGGAAGAATCGTATTTTAATACTGTCCCTGAAATCGCATTACTTTTTCAAATTTACTATGTTCTATCATCTAATGACAAGAGCATTTCATAAAATGACTTCACCCAATTTACAGATAGATAGAAAGCATAGCGTCATTATCGTATGAATCAAATAAATTGTACCTATGAGAAGCTTCATCTTGAAACTGACTATTCACATCAAAGAAATATTGTGTAGTGATTGAAGCCAAATAGTTATTATAAGTTAGGTAAGGCGTATCACAGGCGGGTCGGTATTAATCGGCACAGATGGGTGGTAAAATCGAATACATATAATGTAGGTTACAGGGTGGTAAAATCGAAATGTATTACGTACTACCTTCCGCCCGCAGCGTGGCTCGCGTGGTACACGGATAAAAAGTAGTTTTAAACCAGGTCATATACTATAAATATACTAAGTTTCATCCAAATCCGTAGCCGTTACGGAGTTGAGTAGGAACTAACTAACTCACACATACAAACTTTCGCATTTATAATATTAGAAGTGTGATAAAAGTTATAAATGCACGAAACGAAATATGCAATTTCGTACTTGAGTAAATCAAAGTAGTCTCCCAGGTTTTGTTTTATATCTGCTCCCAGGGCACAGCTGTTTTTTTTTTTCATTTAATAAATAATAATAAATAATGCTGGACGTCATCACACAGCATCATGTAGCCCCAAACTAAGCAGCGCTTGTATTATGGGAACCACATGATTGATATACTACACATATAATTTTTTATTTTGTAAACACATATGTATCATACATAGAAAACACCCAGACCCAAGACAAATATCTACAGAACATGCAAACATTTGTCCCGTAATCGAACCCGCAACCTTCTGTGTCTCAGGCGGACTTTCGCCCACTGCGCCACAGAGGCCATTTTCGGCACTAAAAGCGTTATAGTACCTATAATGAAGGACTCAAACCTTTTGTCATGGAACATGTCAAATTGACATGGAAACTTGAAGCAATATGGAATTTCTAAACCCAATTAATAACTCAATAATGTTGAAAACATACATACAGAGATGGTTATAAAGCTAATAACACTGTTATTAAGTAGTTCAGAATTCAGAATTCAGATTTATTAGTATATTAAATAGTAAATTAAAAACAATGAAGTATATTCTGTAGTTCAACAAATAAAACAATTATTAAACAAAACATATAGTGTTCTATATAATTATTTCGATGAATATAAATAAATAATGCTGGACACTATCACACAGCACTATTTAGCCCCAAACTAAGCAGAGCTTGTATTTTGGGAACCACATGACTGATAAACTACTTATATACTTTTTTGGTATACAACATGTGAATTTGTAGATGATGTAACTAATAAAAACTTACCAGATGAATGTTCTTCGAGGGGTTCAAAGAGATCCTGCTCTTCCATTTCCTTTTTAATTCCACCCCAGAAAATAGGCAATGTCCATCTGTAACAGTAATAATCTTGAATATATTTAGAAATTAAATTAAAGAACACAAAGAGGTATGAAGGTATGTCAGAAAGAGGAGGTATAAGAGTTGTTATAATTAAATAGGTCTTCCTCGCGTATTACCTATATTATTTTCCTAACGTTTTTAATTATGATTAATAATATCAATAGTTTTTTTCAGACCATTTCAGTCAATTTTGTTACTAAGCTTAATATTATAAGATAGTACATAATATGTAACAGGGATTTAGTCCTCTGAATGAGTTTATATATCAGAAGACAATCAAATTTATTTGAGATAGCATTTAGGATTAATACACATGAAGGTTTAAAAAAAGATTGTAATGTTGTATTTATAAACCAATCTCAACTAAAAGTGCAAGCTTGAGAGTGGAACAAATATTTCTGTTCTATAAAGTGCCATTTTGAATACTTCATAGAGTTCTTTGTGAAGGGCTTGTCTGGGGAAGTATTACTAACAAGCCTATTTCTGCTATTTGAAGCATTGATGTGTTTTGGCCTGACGGGTGTTGATGCTGGTGAAATTACAGGGAAATGAGGCTTCACACCTTCACACCTTCATACCCAAGTTGATCTAAACAAGACCTAGGAAGCAATACTTTGATAAAAGCAATGGTTACCACTTAACATCAGGTGGGCCATGTGCTAGTTCCATCTTCAAGTATCATAGAAAAAAGATAGGTTTATCAATTCGGGACATAAAATGCTGTAAAAAGCTATGAAAAATTGCATTGATTATTTTATTTGGACACTTACGCAAATGTTAGGGCTGATAAAGGATTGGCCTTGGCTCTTGGATGTGGAGGACGACTTTTCTTCTTGAGTGATTCCATATTTTCAAATCCTACAAACATAAACTTTAGACGGTATGGTATTTTGTATCAATAAAATGTAATTTGTTTTTATGATGGTACTTACTGTAGCAGTCTTGTGATGGACGGAATGTTCTATCTAGAGTTCTAAGGGAAGTAGTACCATGACAACAGCTGAGCCAGGAGCCGGCTTGGTTCGCAACCTCGCAAGTTCACAAAAAAATCACACAAAGGACTACCTGCTTTTTCACAAAAAAAAACCTTTTCTCACAATAACACTGAACCTTGCGATACCCAGTTGCGTGTGACTGTGCCTCTTGCCTTGCTTGAACTGAGTACGATTTATTTTTGCGCTATCATTTCCACTTCAGGCACGTACGTTTTAGAAACAAGACACCCGCCGAAGGAAGACGACCGACAGATCCGAAATGTTTTCTAAAAATATACTGCAGATTTTAGACGGCAACTTCTAGTGTACATTGTACATTGTAGCGCAGCGTTTAATTTCTCTATGGAATGACTGATTGACTGATTGGTTTGGATTGGTTGTTGTAATTTGTTTCATTGGATTGGATTGAATTGAATGCACAGGCACAGACACATAGATTAAGTATATATATAGATTTATAGTGTGCGTGGCCACCCTTGTCTTTCTCATTTCAACTGCAGGGTTGCCAGATAATTAAAATTTCCATAGATTTGGGTAAAATATACTGATAATACGCCCTTCGGCCTTCGGAAGGTGGTAACGATCTGCGAAATGCTGCTGGTAGAAGCAGAATGCGTCGAGCTCAGGGCAGGAACTCAGGCGCTCATTACGGGAGGCCTACGTCCAGCAGTGGACTGCTATAGGCTGATGATGATAATGGGTAAAATATTTGCATATTGCACAAGGAATTCAAAGACAAACAAATATAACAAGAAATTATTGTCATGCAGATAAACGATTAATCTATCAATTTATACTGCAGGTAAAGTATTAATCTATTGATTAATACTTTACCTGCATGACGAAATTTTTTTTTCATTTATAATCTGCTTCACTAACAAGTTATAATGACTTTTGATAATATGTCAGGGAAGGAAGGATGTTTAGCAAAGGAGAATGCCGACAACCCGTACCAATTGCGTCAAAACCAAACGTATCCCATAAAATTGCCTTTATTTGATAAATAACATTAACATTTTCTTTAATTTTACACACCGACTCGATTTATAATCACGTAAAAAAATCTTTCGTTGATTTGGTTTCCGGCGCACGGCTCCATGACACTGCAACAACCCTCACTTTTAATTATTTAGACGGTAGAATTGACTGAAAAGATTGGAGATTTTTTCACTTTGTATAATCAAAGAGGTTGGATCAGAAACTTTTTTGTGATGTATTTAATATGTTCTCGCTAGAGTGTTCTGTGTAGCAGTGTTTATTCTGTAAATAGATATTTTACTAGACATCATCACAATAATGTACGATAAACAATCGTTGCATCAACTGTTTGCTAATAACCGGTGACGCGAAACCAGCATAGTTTGGAAGAAGCATCCATGGCCTTTTCGGGGTTGTGATGAATGTGTTAAGTTATTGTTACCAATTATAACCATAAATAATGTAAATGCCTATCTACTTTCTTGTCACTATCATTATTTGAAAATAATATAAAAGTAGAACACAGTAGTAATGTAGGTATGTAATGTCCTACCTACGAAGTAAAAGTTAAAACACCCTTCTGTGTGGGGTATATAAACACTTTATCTTAATTAAATGTTTATAGTGTAATACTTATAATTATGTAGACTAAACTGAACACACAAGGTCTCGGGAAAGCATTTTTTATAAAACAAACTCTAAAATGAATATCAAATAAAAACAATTTGGTGACGTTTATATTAAAAACAATATATTAAAATAAAAAAAAACCGACTTCAAAAACATTTATTGAAAAAACTGTTAAACTAAAAAGTTAAAAATAATTGCTTATTTTTTGGTTCGACTCCGACTCCAAAAATAACAGGTAGGTATCTAGATCTACCTATGTGGTAAACGCATAGATCGTAAGGGATAAATTTATAGAAAAAAGGTGGATGAACCAAAAAATAAGCTAATAAAAAAAGAAATAAAGCTAAAAATAATAAGTTTAACAGTTTTTTCAATAAATGTTTTTGAAGTCGGTTTTTATTTTTATTTTAAATTATTGTTTATTTCCGAAGTTTTAGTGAATCTGACTTTAAGACGATTACTAAAACTATAAATAAAATTCAAGCCCATAGAAATTTTATTCCCTACTGTCTTATCCCCAAAAAACACAACGGAAAAGAATTTTCCAAATTGGTTTTTATATGACGGAGTTATGAGATAAAAAACATAAAACATGAATAAAATTCGAGCCCATAAAATCTTAGTCCCTGTTTTTTAAACTTTAGAGTTGGTATTTTTTCTTCAAATTTTTATGGGACCAATCAAAAAGTATATTCTATACAAAAAACTAAGAGTTTTTTAAATCGGTTCATAAATGACGGAGTTATGAGGTAAGAAACATAAAAAAATATATAAAATTCGAGCCCAAAAAATTTTCATTCCCAGTTTTCTCATCTTTAGGGTTAGTATTTTTACTTCAAATTTATATTGGACCATTCGCAAAGTATACCCTACACTATGATAAAAGAATTTTCGAAATCGGTTCATAAATGACGGAGATATGAGGTAAGAAACATAAAAAAATATATAAAATTCGAGCCCAAAAAAAGTTCATTCCCAATTTTCTCACCCTTGGGTTAATATTTTTTCTTGTAATTTAAATGGGACCAATTGGAAAGTATACCCTTTCCAACGAAAAAATAATTTTCCAAATCGGTTCATAAATGACAGAGTTAAGAGCTTTTTTTTATGTTTGTTACATAAAAAAAAAAAAAATACAACCGAATTGAGAACCTCCTTTTTTTTGAAGTCGGTTAAAAAGACTTAGTATTCCATGATTATCAGTTTAATATCTTTCAAAAAAATTACGTTTCGTTTTGACGCAATCACTTTAGCATTGGTACCGAGCGCCATACATTAGACGGCATTGTCCTTTGATTGAATGCACCACCGATATAATTTTCAAATCAAATTATATTTAATTGCATAAAAGTATGGTAAATCACCATCATACAGACCTAGAAGGCTGCGAAAAAATTTTCGTTGGACTGCTAAGCTATTAGAAGATACGCGAAAAACTGCGAGCAGAATTACAAAGGAAAGGATCTTAAAGGCTATGTGGATCGCATACTTATACTTCATTACAGAAGCGTGCAATAAGTAGTGTCCGGGCGAAGTGTTCCTTAACCAAGATTATCGGCGAAGATCACCGGAGTAAATTATTTACATGGTGTCAAATTGCATTATGTTACAGGTTATAGGTAAGGTATCTCACATAAACCCTGTCTAAGGGTAAATTTAGCAATATGGTTATATAGTAGGCAGACCGAGGCTTTGTAGGTAGTTAACTAGGTGTACCTATATAACAAATTGTCATTGCACATTATGTAGAGCTACACCAGCTATGTGAGAAGCCGCGGGCAAAAGCTAGTATAAAATCTTAGTGAAAACTTTTTGAAAAATGGAGCTAACATTAAAGTATTTCTTTCCTGTCAGTCAAAGTCCATTGTAAATAAATAAATAAATAAATAATGCGGGACGTAATCACACAACATCATGTAGCCCCAAACAGAACATGCAACATTTGCCCCGCAGTGGGAATTGAACCCACAACTAGCTAATTTAATTTGCGGGTACTTCGGAGAAGGCAAGCAGTATCTTGGGTTTCACTTACCCGGTTTTGATAAAATATAGCTTAGGCTTTTTGATACTTACTTACTGTGGCAGATTTAAATAATTGGGGGCATATAGGTGTATTGTCAAAAAATGCTGTCAGTTGTGACTGACGAATCCCGAATCCGTTTTAAATCTGAATGATCCGTTGATTTAACGTAGCCTCTGGATCTCTAGTCTGAAATGAAAAAACAGTTCAAAACCAAAACAAAAATGAACGAATTCTATCATTGTAGGTATGATAATAATAATAATAACAATAACATAACATTTAATAGCACAACATATATAAAAATAATGAATTATTTGGTTTTCGTGGTCTTTTTTCCTATACATTCATTAAAACTTCGGTTTGTCAAGGTTGACCAAATATAGCACATGGCTTTTAAACGATAAAATCAGTATCAAAATAGATTAAAGATTAAATATTTTTATACATACTGTGGAAGATTCACATAACTGGAGACATAAAGGTGAATTTTCAGTTACCATCCATTAAATTACGTGGCCTTTGGTTTTTTATCCTGAAATTAAAACGTCATCTTTAAACTGGGCTATGCAAATAATAATGAACCAAAGAAATTATATTATTTAAAGTTCTAATAAAAAATGAAACGACTTTTCTTTATATGCTTATAGCTTATAGCTTATGGGGTGGGGAAGGGCAGGGAGGGAGTGAGGACCCTCCCTCTAAAAGGGGGAAACTCACAGTTTCCGAGAAAAAATGAATTACGTTTTGAGGTTAACGAGAGAAAAAAAATTAAATATTATACGCCAAAACACACTACCGGACTACTACGGACCTATGACCTATGATCAGTTTCAAAACAGTTTCAAATCATAAAAATGGATATTTGATTCGGGTATTTGACCTCGTCGGCCCTGTGTCGCTTCGTCCACTCCTCTTCGCGGGCTAGCTCTACTCAGGATCTTCCACGGGAATTTCTGGTTCCACATTTTTTATATCCAATCTACGCATAGGGACCACAAGACTACGTGGCATCGGGGTGATCTGCGTCAGTTCTGTGATATTGCTACTCAAGTTGGGGTGTCCTAGAACCTACTGCTGCGAGAAGGATTTCCAGGTGGTTGTAAAAAATCTAATAACCGACTGTCTATTCAACGTATTACATTAACAACGAGAAATATCATTGTCAATGTCGAATCACCAAAAAATACCAGAGGCCATAAATAAAAAGAAGATGAATTTTCAAATAATCATATCTCAAAAACTATTTGGTTCCGCACTACGCCATTTTAGATTTAGGCTTCCTAGATATAGACCTATCTGTGACAAAAGTTACAGCCGCCTAGCTCACTACAAATAAATGAAAGTTGAGCCAAAAATTAATGTGCAGTGGGCAAAATTCATTTCAAATGCCGGCAACACCAAACAAAACAAAACAAAATTGAATTTCACTTTTTGGCTTATTTTCTTACAGATTTCTGCTCTAAATGTTGTTATTTATTGTGGAAGTCTAGTTAATAATCCATTTTTGAATAAATACCTCGTCAAAAGTACGATACTTACGCTTGAAAAGACAAATCCGGAATGTTTTGATCACTGCCACTTTTGCACCAAAATACACTACACCGATCCATTTTGATAGAGAAATCCATAACATTCATTTGTTATTATTGATTTACAATAGATGAAACATAATTTTTCCAGGTAATAATTTAGTTTCAAGCAAGTTTTTCACAAAATCTTCCGAAACTGCTGCTAGCTGCCAAAGTTTGTTTAGCGCAATGTTGCGCTAAACAACGAAAAAACCGGCACGCGATAAGGGACAGCAAATCTATAGTGCGGTCTCCCTTATTTGCATGAAGCACGCATAAGTAGTTCTCTTTCTTGAAAGAATGAGATGAATTATCTCGTCGTCTATAGCTTTCTCTGTCTAGGCACAGACAGGACCCTAGACAGAGAAAGCAATAGACAAATAGTTATCTTCCATCGCATTCTTTCAGGAAAGAGAACTACTTATGCGTGCTTCTAGTAAATAAGTGAGACAGCACTATATGGTTTTCTGTTCCTTATCGCGTGCCGGTTTCTTTGTTGTTTAGCGCAACATTGCGCTAATAGACCAGGGTAGAAGCCTTTAAAAATAATAAAAAGTGAAAAATAATAATAGTAGCATGAAAACTATTAGAAAAGGAGGGGAATACTATAAAAATGAAAGGAAAAATAATTTAGATAATTAATTATTAATATTTAAAATCGTGAAGGCATTATTAATTCGATTTTATTTTGTTTTTTTTCTAGGAAGATTTACTATATGTAGTAACATGTATTTTTTTTTCACCATCGGAAAGATGATATTTCAACGAACAGAAAACATACCAACTTTTTGAAAAAAGCTGGTATTTTGACGGGTGAATTTTCGATTGAAAATTAGGGTGCTTTTTCGATATTAATTCAAAATCAGGTGAAAAAATAAATAAATTTAATCAAATAAATTACAGCGTATTTGGGACATAAAAAGGTAAGTTTTAACCAAATTTCGTTAAAAAATTTTTTTTGTAATATATAAAAATAAAAAACAAAAAACTTGGTTTTTTAATTTTTCACATAAATTTTGAGGTTATGTGAAAAAAGTTTTAGATCTTTTTATTTATTACCTACAACTTTGCGTTATGACTTTTTTCGTTATGACTTTTAGTTTTGCCGGAAATCGAGAAAAAACGTTTTTTACCCTTAAAAACTCACTCCCATCGCCTTCCCGACCTCAGATCGCCCGTAAATTATTTTTGCTTTTATTTTTATAATATTTCCCTCCTTTTCTAATGGGTTTCATCCTACTATAATTTTTTTTGGTTTTAAAAATTATCGACCCTGGTCTAATTTTGCAGGTCATCTTGGTTAAGCAACACTCCGCCCGGACACTACTTTTATGGGTGACTGGATGGAATTTAGATCTGAGCGCTTCCGTCCTTCGGAAGGCACGTTAAGATGTTGGTCCCGGCTTTTTCAGTCGTTAATCCATGTCGGAGGCCTTCGGGTGGCCTAAAAAATCTGACATCAGAGTTAGCCATTATTTCATACGAAGAAGAAGACCAATATATTCCATGCCTCAATTCATATGTTTCATCATAATCATCATAATCATCATCAGCAGCAGCATTAATAGCTTGTTATTTTTCCCAGCCAGAACGAAGAACACCTTAAGCTTGTAAAAGCAATAAATTTACTGTAGGTATTGTATTGACTTTTACGTGAAGGAGAAATAAAAAATACTCACCACCTTTCGCCTTAATATATTAGTAGGGTTGCTAGCATTATGTGTACGTACTTTCTACAGATTACATTTGTTATTGTTTAAATACTGAAATTAATTTTTGATTACTATTTTTTGCATAAATCACCATCATACACACCACGAAGATTTCGAAAAAAATTGCATTGGACTGCTAAGCAAAGACTGCTAGAAGATACGCGAAAAACTGCGAGCTCTTGGGGAAAAATGTTGGCATTCAATAAGAGAGTAGCGAATTTAGAAAGTATTATTGCAGAAACGAAAGCATAATTTGTTAAATGTTTAAGTTTTGGAGAAATAAACATATATTTCCTATATTTCTTTTCTTTTTTGCATGTAGGAATTTTGAAAATTATATAGGTATGCGCAACGTATTCAATCAAATTTGCTAAACATCCTTCCTTCCCTAACATATTATCAAAGGTCATTAAAACTTGTTAGTGAAGGTAAGTTATAAATGAAAAAAATGGTCGTCATGCAGGTAAAGTATTGATAGATAAATATGGTTTGTTAATATCTTGTTTGAATTGGTTGTCTCTGAATTCCTAGGGCAATATGCAAATATTTTCCTCATTATCAACATCATCATCAGCCTATAGCAGTCCACTGCTGGACATAGGCCTCCTCTAATGAGCGTCTGAGTCCCTGTCCTGAGCTCGACGGATCTAGCTTCTACCAGCAGCATTTCGCAGATGGTCACCACCTGGTCAGAGGGCGTATTATCAGTATATTTTACCCAAATCTATGGACATTTTAATCATCTGAGGGCTTACCACAGGTTTTGATAGTTTTCGAAAACTTTATAAGTTTCGGTATCTTTCCATACATTTTCGTACAGCGCCTCTAGGGAAACGTGCATGAACTAAAATCAGCACCACGAGTTCTATCGACTCGTAGTTTTCGACCTCGAAAAAAGGTTTCGATCAGTTTTGTGCTAATTTGGCAGTACGAGTTCTTTTCTGTTCTGAGTTGTACAAGTCTGTGGAAGTAAACTATGTAGTATATCGTAAACTTTCAGTCGATAGATAAATCTTTGTGAGAGACGTTATCTTGAAAAGTATTTGTTGGAAAGTTGTTGGATTTTCTGCGTTTAGGTATGTTTTCGAGAAAAGAGCGCGTTCTACTAAACACCATTTGCAAAATGTCAAAACGTGTTGTTTACACGGTTTGTTTCGTCTCTGTTCTTTTGCTTGTGTGCAAGAGAGATAGAAGTATGCAGAATGAAGTTCGTTCAATCGAGCTAGTTGATCAAAGATATGGTGTAAACTATTATTATTATGACACTTTATTTAATTGTAAACTCATCTAAAATATTTTTTTTACTATAATTAAACTTAATACTACTTATGTACATAAATAACTATCAAAAACATTATAGTAAAAAATGTATCAAAACGGGAGACCATCGACCGCGGGGCAGGGCTCAAACTGTCGTTATTATTATTATTATTATTTATACTTTATTGCACATAAAATATAACAAAAAGGTGGGCTTAATGCTACGAGCTATGTTATAAACATAGAACTCATGGTACCAATCACCGGAAAACCATAAGGTATATCGAGCTCACCGAAACCATCACACGGATGGTATGAAAAAAAACTCATGGTAGGCCCTCTGGCAACCCTGCAGTTGAAATGAGATAAACTCATGTGGCAACGCTCGCTAAAAATCTACTACTACTTAATCCCTAGACAGAGAAAGCTATAGACGACGCGATAACTTCATCTCATTCTTTCAAGAAAGAGAACTACTTATGCGTGCTTCATGCAAATAAGGGAGACCGCACTATATGATTTGCTGTCCCTTATCGCGTGCCGGTTTTTTCGTTGTTTAGCGCAACATTGCGCTAAACAAACTTTGGCAGCTAGCAGCAGTTTCGGAAGATTTTGTGAAAAACTTGCTTGAAATTAAATTATTACC